>JADMNL010000024.1:362252500-365145000 GCA_016271365.2 Neoceratodus forsteri
GCCCTGTGGCGTTACAGTATACCAGATCAAGCCATCATGGGTAAGGTGCAGGAGTGAGGCCTCAATCAGTGGCATGTGCAAAGCCACACACGTGCTAAGCATTTGTAAAAAGGTTACTGTTGTAATATTAATGATTGTCCTGGGTTTTAATGTGCAACTAAACTTTCAAAAGTACAGGATACCATTAAAATGAGTTTATTGCCCTACTGGTTGTTCCATTATTCTAGTTTATTTTATTTTTCTTAAATAAATGAACTTTTATTGTTAATGCTTTTTATTGTTTTTGTCAGAGAAGAGTGTACATATACAGATAAATGTCATGAACATATGGTAAACTTAACATAAGGTTAACGTAACATGAGTACTTTATAACACAAATACTGTACAACAGAAGTACCTTACCACTGGAGAATTTTATAGAGTCAGGGTTCGCCTAACTTTAACATATTAGACCCCTGTGATGCCCAGAAACTTTTGGGGTGAGAGTGTAGATTATGGGGTGGGAGTGTAGTTCCTGTGGGGCCTGATAGACACCTGTACCCCAGATTTACTAGAAGTCTACAGAAGGCTTAAGGAGAATAAATGGAATTTTGATTGATTGAGTGATTGATTGACTGATATAGGTGGTAACCTGCAATTGAGATGTATGTACTCTGTGCTGTAGGGGGATTGGCATAAACACAACACACCACCTAGAATGCTGCATTCTAGGACTCGGGTGCCCCCACCATCAGAAGTCAACTTGTGACTTGCTCACCTCTATAGTAGGCTAAGGGGTATGGAGACAGCAATGAGGACCTTTTTGTTTTGTTTTCCAAATTCTCCATGCCTACAGGAATATGGTAGTCCTGGCCATGGACTGCCATATTCCATGAGCCTTGCTGCTGCTGCTGTGCAGGAGAGCCACATCATGTCTGGTCTTTGCTTTCAGTTGGAAGTCTGGTGCCTGGTAAAGCTCCACCCCCAGGCTACCTCCTTGAGGAGCTCTGCACACATGTATGGGAGGAGCCGAAGGCAATGAAGCCACCAATTCATAAGATACATTTGGCAACTTCATTGCATGGAGCTCTGCAAGACAGCAATTTGCCCAAGTTATGAATGGTGCACTAAAACAAAAAAATTCAGCTTTAATCATTTTTCTCTAGATACACATGATTCTAAGCTCTTCTTCTAAAGGTGGCAATTTCCCTTCAGTGGAAAATAGTGAACTTCAGTTGAGATGTTTAGGGAAAGCAAAGGAGTGTCTCCAAGAAATTTAGAATCTTAGATACAGAAAATAAACTTTCTCTTTAAGATGTTTTTTATGTTTGCACAGCCAAAACATATTAGGGCTTCTCTGGCAGGGGTAGGGAAGGTGTGTGCAGTAGCAGCCAATTCAGCTGAGTCTGCAGGAGATGTGTGAGTCAATGCCCAGTGTTTACAAGGCTGCTGCTGCTGCTTCTTCTCTGGCTGATGGGTTGACATGTCTCACATATGAAAGGATGCAGCCTCACATATCACGGTGCAGTTGCATTCCTTTCATGTCACTTCCACCAGACACCAAAGCAGCATCCTCCCTCCCACCTGACACAACTTATCCCCAACATCCTTTGTTCAGGTGCCCAACCCTACTTCCAGAAAACTGTGCTGTCCCCCCCCACCGAACTTTGGTCAGGTATCCAAACCTGTCACTGGAAAACTCTGCAAACCCTCCCCTCCCCTCCCCTCCCCAACACTGAATAGCCGCCAGTCAGGTGCCCAACCCTAATGTTGGCGAACTCTGCAAAACCTCCCTCCAATGACTGGTGGTTGGGTGTCCAACTCCCCCAGCTAGAGAACTCTATAACTACCACCCCAAAAGAACTTCTGGTAGGCTGGTGCCCAACCCTGCTGCCGGAGAATTCTGAAACTCCCCCTTAATGAACATCTGGTGTTTGGGTGGCCAACTCCACCACCAGAGAATTCCTAACCCCCCAACAGGATGTGACACCAGGGTGTCCATCCCCAATGCTGCCAACCAACACACTGACACTGGGATGCCCAAACCACAGTGCTGGTTCTTGCAATAAAGAAAACCATCCCTCATCATCCTTTTTGTTATTTTGAAAACTGAAAAAAAGGAAATGGGCCATCATAGTGTTCTGCTGCCCCTCAGACTCCCAGATCCCCCATCCTGACCTTCCTCTCAGTACTCACCCCCCCAAAAAAACTCTCATTTACCTAACTGGTCCACTGCTAAACTCCTCTGATGATCACAGAACATCCTTCTGCTACCGATGCTGGCCATGAACTGACAGAAAACAAGGTACAGTAAGTCTGGCTAATGGCGTTTTTATACATATTAAACTTTTACTCATAAATTTGTAATTTTAACATTTTGCCCCAAATTTTCAACATAGCCATTTGCCCCCTCTTCATCAACAAAGGAGGTGTAATTTTTCAAATCTCCTCTGAAACATATTTTCATAGTCTCTCCACAAAATCACCTTTCAGATGAGATTTTAAGAATTTCACCTGTCTTGCTCATAAGATGGGTTCATAAAAAGATTACATTAAAAATTTGGGGTCAAAATGTCAAAACACAACAATAAAGTTATAAAGAAACATTGAATTTTTCCAACATTTTCTCATAATTTTATTTTTGCAGATTCTGGCTCCAGATTTTCAGCTGAGTCCTTATGTTACCCCACTTTATCATCAATATGACAGGCATCATTTTTCAAATACCCTCTGAAACATGTTTTTGCAGTTGCTCCAAATCACCTTTCAGATGGGATTTAAACAATACCCCCTAACAGATCTACAATTCTGGTTTGACAACTATTTTGGCAACTGACATCTCAGCAATGGATCTATGTCAACTGCAAGTTGCGGTTGACATAAATCTGAAAGGAGATCCGGTTCTTTTTCTATTGGGGGCTTTGCCCGATCCCCCCATGTGGGGATCTACCCTCTCCTACTTGTAGATTATCAACTCCAAGTTGGAGTTGATTCAGGTGGGAGGACTGGGGGCAGAGTGCCAGGGTTCGAAGTTGATTATTACAGCTTAACTGTCGATGTTGTCAGCATCAACATGTTCGCTGTAATAGTGTTACCGTACAGAGGGCATACCCCACCTCTGACATGACCATAAGGCAGGGTCATAAAAAGACTGTTTTGAAAATGTGGGGTCAAAATGTTAAACAATAATGATGTTATAAAGAAACATTGAACATTTTCAATGTTTACTCATAGCTGTGTTATTTTGCAGATTTTCTCCCCAAATTTTCAACATAGCCCTTGTGTTACCCCACCTCATGAACTTGATGTCATTTTTCAAATCCTCTAAAAAAACATGTTTTCACAGTTGCACCACAAAATCACCTTTCTGATAGGATTTAAAAAATTCCACCTGTCTTAATCATAAGGTGAGTTCATAAACAAACTATGTTGAAATTTGGGTGAAAATACCAAAAAAAAAAAAAAGTTATAAAGGAAGGTTGAATTTTTTCCAACATTTACTCATTACTTTGTTTTTCAGATTTTAGCCCCACATTTTCAGCATAGCCCTTTTGTTTCCCCACTTCGTTAACATGAAAAGTGTCATTTTTCAAATCTTTTCTGAAACACGTTTTTATAATTGTTCCACAAAATTACCTTTCAGATGGAATTTAAAAATAATTCCACCTGTCAATCATAGTGTGGGTTCATAAAAAGACAATGTTGAACATTTGGGGTCAGCATGTTGAAACACAATGAAGTTATGAAGAAACAGTGAACTTATAAAGATGTCCTTTATTCCGTTCACCATTTTTTCAGTTCTGTACCAATAGCCCAGAGAAACCCAAGGTACACGAGACAGTGGCTACTGTGGGTAAGAGAGGCCTGCCTGTAGCCTCAAGATACTGTTGTTCCAACTTGTATGCAAGCTAACATATTTGGCATTGACAAATGTTTGAGTTACCATTTTGCAAACAAAAGTAACGGCATGAATTTTACCATTGGAGAGAGGACAGTGGGAGGGTTCAAGGGGGCATGGGACAGGCACAGGGGCCTGTTAGCGGGGGGGGGTTACAGTTAAGTCCTAGCAGTGGTCTAGGCAACCTGGGCAGACTGGGTGGGCCTGGCGGTCCTTTTCTGCAGTCACATTTCTGTGTTTCTATGTTTCTATCCCAGATTTAATAAGCAATAAGTTATTTCTGAAATTATCTCTCAAAAGAATCTCAGGAAAGAGTGAGTGACAGTGCATGTCTCTTAAAACAAACCTCCTCTTTTGAATTCCTTCATGGAATCAGAACTAGACAAAGAAAGGCAGACCTGCCTTTTCTGACTTTTCCTCTCCCTCTGCTTCACAGTATATTAAATTGAATAAGAGCTATCCCCAAGAAGTGTGTTAATTTTAAAATATTTTTGTAAGTCTGACTTGCCAGATATCTGGGATAATGAACATAATTGTCAAGAAACATTCAAATGAAGCCTGCATATTTTTAATGTATGACTGCTAAGGACAGAAAACACATAACTCAGGGCTGCCAGATGTATAGGATTCCTGTATTTAGAGAGACATTTTGCAGTCTACAGGGAAATGGCTCCGATAGACTAGCATTGTTTGTACTAGGAATACAGAACAATTCAGTTTTCATCGGAAATAATGTAAACTACAGGAAAACAAAGGAAAATCAACCTAGAGTTACAGAATATATCAGATGTATCTACAACATAAGTACCAGTACGAGACCCGTTGTATGTGACATCTTTTCCTACTGCATCAGAATCCTGCTGTAATTTGAATGAAGTCAGAAACCCAAGGATTTATTCATAAGAACAGTTCTAATCTCTGCATACTAAATGATTTTCCTATTGGTACTACAGTGGGGTTTCTGCTGATTTTTGAGAAATCATTACTTTTCAGAGCTGATGCTGAAATGTAACCAGGAAGGGGGGTCTTGTAACCCAATGAGCAGAAGCAAAAAAAAAAAGTGGAAGTTGAACAAAGCTTCAGTTGTGATTGTGATCTTGTTTTGGAATATTTTAATTTGAAGTTCTTTAGAATATTATTGCAGAGGGTCAGAACCCTCTAGGACACCCCACCTGGCTTCTTAACTGATATGACTCTGCTCATGCAATGCAAAGTAGTAACTATTCCACCTTGAAGATGATTTTTTCATTGTGATATATTGAACAATGCTGTGCAGGGGAAGGCCATCATTTCCTTAACAACAATTTTTTACAGCATAATAACACCTACACAGTAATGCACAGAGACTTTAAATATATTTGGCTTCATCTTCAGAAATGTATTCTGGCATAAGAGTCTCCTTTATCATTGCAAACCCATGCAGTTTCATAAATATTCCACACATCAAACTTTTTTCACACTCCAGGATCTTCTCTTTGCTGCTTCTTAAACAAATACATGTACATAAACAAGAAGTGCAGTAAAATTCTACATGTCTGTGGCGATATACTTTCTGACAATATTAAACCACAGAAATTAAAGCTGATTTGCTAAATGGTCCCTGCAAGTTATCTGTTACCATATAAAACATGACATAGTATTATATAAACTTTTCAGGACCATACCAAACCTTGCTTTCCTTCCATATTTTTTTAAAGTAGCAGAAAACGATTGAGGAAATTTAACATACCAGGTTTTGAAAACATTTGCGTGCATAACGCTTTACTTTTATTTATTTATTTTATTTATTGAACAAATCAGAAATTACAAACCTTTGTGTCAGAGACTCCTTTTCAAAGGCTCCACATCAAGTTAAGGCATAGTATTGAACAGTTAGAACAGAGGTAATACAAACGGTATAGGATATTACTGAGGGTAGCCATAGTACCCTGCATCAAATAAGCACACAAATTTAGTAAAACACTTATTATACAATGTTCTGGCGAAGACAATCAAGGTGATACACACAGAATACAGGATAATACTAAAGATAGCCATAGCACCCTGCATCAAACAGGCACACAAATTTGGAAAAACAATATTATACAATATTCTGGTGAAGACAATCAGAAGCAGGCCAAGTAGAATAGTAATTTATGTATAGAAGGTTAGGGGTAGAAAAGAAGGAATGAGAATGAGGGTTAAGGTTTTTTTTATAACAGGGTGCCCGTGCTGGAGTGATGGTTGGTCTTTGGAACTGTACTGGGGTCACTGGGGGACACATCTGTTTACACAGAGGGAGCTAGCAGGGATTCTTTTTTGTTCATTGTGAAAGTGAAAAATAATAACAACAATGATGCAGTACCTTCACCTGGAGGAAATGGAGAGGGTCCTAGGACACTCTTGCACTCAGGGATAACTGAGCTGATGACATCAAGAGCTGCTTCAAAGGTCTTGGTTTGATGGGTCCCTAGGGATGTAGCGATTAATGGGAGAAATGGAACTAGTGTGTTTAATGACTGTGACTGGGCACCTTGTTCATAGCATGGTGAGTTAACTGGCTACAATCTTTATATAAATGATTAGTTTCCCCTTATAAACTCTGCTTCAGAATAACTACAATTAGTTAACATTACTGTATCTTAGTCCCCAACATGAGACTGGTGAAAATGAGGTTCTTAGACATAAACACTGAATCAACAAGCAAATTAATTTACACAGGCTGTGCATGTACCTAGGAGTTAGGGCTTAATGATAACAGTATTGGCGCATGATTAAGTACCCATTCTGTCTGGTAAGATATTGCCTGAGGGCAACCTGGTCATATGTGGTAGTACAGAGTGTAGATGGTTATTTTGAATGCCAATATACCTGTAGTAGAAATGTGCACTTTAGACACCCAGCAGGGCATTACCTCAAGGCCATGTTAGGGTTATACATATGCATACTACTATTGCCAATGATGCAAATGTCATGTCTGTTACACTCCAGATATACCTGAATGAGCATTTGATGAGGTAGATATCTGCATACCTTCATCACTCTGATCCCAAAGGGTAGTATGTGAACAGACACTGGCATGTTGTTATGAACAGGAGTGTGCTCAACTTCTTCTTATGATGCTTGTGTGCATCCTTCATAGCATGGTGGGATACCCAGTGGATACCAACAGGCTGAATGCCGTGAGGTGAGACTTCTGACAAGACCTCCACCATCCTGGTGATGTCTTCAGATGTCAATTCATATATCATGCATCCAGAGACTGAGCCCTGGAAAGGTGCCATGCCCCAGCCTTGGGTCACAAGTGTCAACTCCTGAGCCTGAAAATGTCCTGCAGCCAGTCACAGCTGGAGTCACAGCAGGTAAACCCCATTTCTCTCAATGTGGAGCTCTCTTCCCACCATCTCTCCTCCACTCCTAACAGGCAGGGGTCCTTTTATTTATACTCCCAAGGGCACAGCAACCCAGACAGGATGGGGCCTCTTCTTTATAAAATACCTTTGTGTAGGATATACTGAAACTGACATGTTTTCTGGGCAGCAACTTGTAGACAATGTAAACAACTTAAATTGCACTCGTATGAGGCACACCCTTCACTGTTCAAACAAGGGTTGTCTGGTACTGTCAGAACTGAGTATGTAAGCCCTCCAACTGCTGTAAAAAAGAGGGGATTACATGCTTCCCTGTCCAAATGCTTGATGTCCTCATCAAGTCTTGTACCCTGGCTGTGACACAAAATTGGTCAAAATTTGGTAAGAGTAAGTATTTACTCAAAAGGTTCTGCCTCATTATTGTGGGTGTAAACCAGCACATGTAGTGATGCCAAATAGTTGTGTACCTCCTCAAACTTGTGGGCATAGTACCTACTTTGGTTCCCAGTCCTATGGACTTTCAGGAAACCTCAGGGGATGAAGACTGTCTCTAGCCATCCATCATCTATACAGGTGCACAGAACACAGTTCCAGGCATTTTCTGTTACATTTTCATTCTTACCATGTACCTGCAGCATATTTACAGATTGGAGTGTCTTTCAACATGCATACAAACCAGGCAACAATAAAAAATAGGAGCTTCCCTCGTAATCTGTCTAATGCTTTCACATACATAACCGGTTCTCACTAACTTTAATATACCAGGTCTGAAAATGTAAGCATCCAATTTCTTTGAAAAAAGGGGAGGAGGTTACACTTTCACTGGCCAGTTGTGGGGCACTGATTCTTAAAATGAAAGGAAAGAGGCAAAATATGTACCGCATGATCAATTTGTAGAGATAGAAGCTTAAAACACTGTAGTAATGTATGCTTTTATGTTCACAAACTTTACTGTTCATTGAGCAACATGGGCTGTTCAAGGGAGCCATGCTTTTGAAATCAGTAGTCCACAACTGTGGAATACTATGCATATTACATTCTATCGTGATTATGGTCCCACGTGTTCTCTATGGATATCTTAACTGGTCAGTTGAGTTGGAACAGGATCAGTGTATGTGTCTATAAATAGATTTCTCCTTGGTAGGGTCTGTATAACTTTATAACTTTATACTGTCAGGCAGAACCCAATCCATCAAGATAGCCTCCTCCCTCTCCACACCTCTCCCTATCATCACTGGAGTCCCTCAGGGCTCAGTACTTGGCCCCTATATTATTTTCTGTCTTCCTTAATGACCTCCCTTCTGCCTGTTCCTCGATGCAAATCCATATGTATACAGATGATACCATCATTTATACATCTAGCACATCTCATGCTGATGCCCAGACTAGACTGCAGCAGGATTTCACCAAGGTTCAGAAGTGGTTCCAGTTGAATCAACTATTTCTGAATGTCAAAAAGACAGTGTCCATGTCTTTCAGCACCAGAGACTATCTTCCCTGGCCTCCTCACCTGTGTTTCACACGCTGGATGGTACACTGATTGATAACTTCCCTTCTTTCAGATACCTTGGTGTCTGGTTAGACCGCCATCTGGACTTTTCAGCCCCCATGGATGCAATCCATAAAAACCTCTACCCCAAGATTGGAGCCTTATATAGGAATAAAGACTGCATCCCTCCAGAAGCCCGACATGTCATTGTGCAGAAAATGATCCTTCCTTTGACTATTTAGACATAGTCTACAGTGCTGCCCCCAAAACTACCCTGGCCAGGCTGGACACCCTCTTCAACTCCTTCTGTCATTTCATACTTTCCTGTCCCCCTTGCACTACCACTGTAATCTTTACTTTGATACGTCCCTTCCTTCACTGGAGTCTAGGTGCTTAACACACTGTGCCACCTTCTTGTCAAAATACTGGTATGGAACTCTCCCCTCCTGTCTTTCGTTTGTCATCTCTGCCTCACCTCTAAGTTCATATTCACTTCATAGCTCTGACTCTCGCTCCTTCGCCATCCCTCTCCACTCTACCTCAGCTGGCCAATCTACCTTCTCCTAATGCTGTCCTGAACTATGGAATGCTCTGCCTGCAGAAATCCATAATGTATCATCTCCTAAAGCTCTGTCTACTCTATTGCATGGATTTACGGTCCACTGCTGCTCCTGCCATACCGACTGACCCTCTGGTGCAGTCTTCCAATTTAGTCATCTGTCCAACCCTCTCCCTTCCAAGCCTCGAGATGGCCTGCCCAGCTCAGCTGTATGCTGATCAGACGTCAACAACAGTACAGCGACAGGTTGCTGTACTGTCACTGAGGGACCCTAGCACTGCTTTCTTGGGGTCTTGCACCCCTCCCTGAATCAATTCTGACTCAGAGTTGATTATATTAAGTATGGGGGGGGGGTCAGTGGGCAAAGCCCCCTGAAGAAAACATTGTGTTCTCAGACGGATTTATGCTGACCGCAATTGCGGTTGACATAAACCCATTGCTGTAACATTGGTCGACAAAATATTTGTCAAACCAGCGTCATAGAGCCCAGCTCAGCACTACTCTCCACTTCCAACATACATACTAAGACTCAACGTAGTGGTCCCTATCCTGCCATATAAACACTGTATCTCTAGTTTCCAATTGAACTTCTGTGCTACCTATTTGCATACCATGGCTTTTCTGATTTCAAATTGCTATGCAATGTTATGACTGTTAAAACTTCTCATGATTGTATTGCGTGAGTACATTACCACTGTTAACTGTTTTGCTGCTCTTATTGTATTCACTGTTAACTGATTTGTTGCACTTATTGTATCCACTGTATCCCTATTGTATCCACTGTATCCTGCATTTTGTTCACCTACCTGGCATGTGAATTGTTGCATTGTTCTTTCGTACTATATTTTAATTTTGCTTTTCTTGTACCTCCACTTCCTTATCCTCCAGAATGTATCTGGAAACGAGCTATTTTGCTCAGTGTACTCTCCTGGTGAAATGTTTAAATAAATAAAAATAAATACTTAGGGGTCTATTGTAAGTGTTATTTGTTTCTGAAACAATTGTGATTTTGATAAACTTTTGAATGTCATTGAAAATGAGTCCTAATAAGCTCTCATTTATCATCTGTATTTATTCATTTTAATAAACAGCATTTTTGTATTGAATTGATTGCTAAGATAAACATATTTTGCTTTAAAATCTAATTGTAGAATGTGGGACAGCATTTACTCAATGTGGGAGTGCTCTCACTCAATGTGGGAGTGCGCTCATTCAGTGTGGAACAGCTCTCACCTAATGTGGGACAGCACTCACAATGTGGGACAGCTCTCAGTGTAGGATAGCACTCACTCAACATGGGACAGTACTCTCTGAATATGGGGCAGCATTCACTTAATGTGGGACAGCACTCACTCAACATGGGACAGTACTCTCTGAATATGGGGCAGCATTCACTTAATGTGGGACAGCACTCTCAACATGGGACAGTACTCTCTGAATATGGGGCAGCATTCACTTAATGTGGGATAGCACTCACTCAACATGGCACAGCACTTACTGAATGTGGGACAGCGCTCAATCAATGTAAAACAGTTCACTCAATTTGGGACAATCTCACTAACTGTGGGACAGCTGTCACTCAGTGTGGCACAGCTGTCACCGAATGAGGGACACCTGTCACCTAATGTGGGCCAGCTCTCACTCAGTGTGGGACAGAGCTTACTCACTGTGGGACAGACCTCACTAGTGAGGGACAGCTCTTAATGAATATTGCAGAACTCTCAATCTATGATTGCTCTCTCTAAGTGTGTGACAGAGCTCACTCAACAAGGGACAGTTCTCATTCAGTGTGGGACAACTCTCACTCAATAGGGGCCCGCTCTCATTCAGTGTGGGACAGCTCTCATATAATGTGGGACAGCTTTCATGCAATGTGGGACAGCTCTCACTCAATGTAGGACAGCTCTCAGTCAGTGTAGGACAGCTCTCTCTCAATGTGGGAGAGTTCTCACTTAGTGTGGGACCATGTTTGCACATGCAATTTGGTAATTCCAGCAAATTTTAAAACATTTTTCCTTTGCAAAAAAAAAAGTACCTGCTAAAGGAACATTCTTTAACAGCAATCACACCTTTTCCTTTTTTCTTTTCATACTAATAATACCTAAGAATAAGGGTTTGAGGTGAAGCGCTACTCTATCTTTACTGATCTCCCCCCCCTGACTAAATTACACTACTGATCCTCCCCATTTCTCTGTCACTTCCTAAGGCCTCAGCCAGAGCGCCGTCATCCCCCTAGTGGTGGGGTTTTGCAGGCAATGGCCAGCACTTTTCTAACTAGACTGGGACAGAGAAGTATGACTACATGCTTTCCAACTACTAACATGGCTGGAGGAGGTGGGGGATTGGGGGTTCACTTAGTTAATATAAATTGCAGCCTAACTTAGTCTAAAGTAAGAGGGGAGAGAAGTGATCTACCGAACTACTGGTGCACAACAAAAGGGATCCAAAGTGCAATCTCCCCCCACTTTTTCCTTTTCTCCCTCTTTCTGGGTATTCCCCTTCCACAGCCGACACAGGGCTTGGTCCAGCCGTGCAGTCCACATGACAGGATTGGCTAAATAACTGACCACCCTCCCATGGCACCCCAGGCCCATACACATCTCTAACACCTGAGACAAAATACAGGGGAGGAATGGAAGTACAAGTGACGTCCCTAACACCCGTTAACCCCCCCTTTTTTTTTTAGTGACACCAGAGGTGTCTAACGCTCTCCACACCAACAGGAGCACATGTGAGTGTCTTGGACACACACCAAGGTCATGATATATGACCACCAAGATGGAAGTTTCATCTCGCGAAGTATGACCAGTTTGGTTATGTTGGCCCAGTTGGCCCACATGTTTCTAAGGTCACACCGAGATAGGGAGACTTACTCCCAACTAATTCTTGTTACTGGTCACGGATTTAGTGACCGAATTTTTCTTCAAGGTTTGCACCAACAAGTAAGTCGCCATTTGGCACTGGTCGCATCAAAGCAGCTATCCTATAAGCATAGGAAAGATAGTCACAGGTATTTAATGTCCATGACAGGAGTCAGAATGATTAATGTATTATTAGGTGGATGTCAGAACACCGGATCACTACAACTTTATAAAAATGAATAATCAGCAGATAATGGTTTACTCTTTGAATGTTAATGGATTGGGGAGCCCCATTAAGAGGGCCAGGGTCATTACTCACCTGAAAAAGACTAAAGCAGAGGTTGTGTATATCCAGAAAACACATATGACTCAAACTGAACATGGGAAATTAAAGGGGAGGGGCTTCGCTGAGGTATACTCTTCAGCAATGGGGAATGGGGGTAGGAGGAGAGGACTGGCCATCCTGATTTCACCTCATATACCATTCAGATTAGCAAAAGAATTGGCAGACCCGGAGGGGAGGCTAATAATCGTCCAAGGGTGGCTGCAAGAACAAGAATTCACACTGGCAAACATGTACCTCCCCCAAGGGCAAACACCTCAACTATTAAATTCCTGCTGGACAAAGTAGTTGCTATGACCTAGGGGATTCTACTACTAGCAGGTGAGTTCAACATAGCCCCTAACCCCTCCCTAAACACCACAAATGCCCAGAGAGGTAGGCAACCTGCTCCTCATAAGTTTTTTAAATGATTCATCCGGGAGATGGGGTGGCTAGATGTGTGGCAGTCCCTGCACCCCGGCGCCAGAAGCTATACATACTACTCAGCAGTTCATGGCACTTATTCCCGCATAGACCATTGTTACACGCAAAAATAAAATCTAGATAACATGGTCGATGCCAAAATGGGAGCCATTGCGCATGTAGATCATGCTCTGGTGGTGACCGCCTGGTGCTGGGGGGGCAGATAGACGCCGGACTAGGTGGAGGTTTAATTCAGCACACCTCAAAAGTGAGCACTTCAGGGAATTCCTTAAAGATAAAATAGAGGAAATCACTGCAGATAACATGCACCCGGACACCTCGACGGTGATGAGGTGGGACACCCTGAAAGCGGTGCTTAGGGGGCACCTAATAAAGTATACAGCCCACCTCACCAAAGCTAGACTAGAAAAGCAAGCACTACTGGAGCAGACAGTGCAGTTCCTCCAGATGTCTCATCAGCAGGGTGACAACTCTGTGTTGGACCAGCTGAAACAAACAAAAAAGGAGTTGGATGATTTATGCATTCAACAAACTGAAATGGCCCTAACATTTCTAAAACAGAAATATGGCAAGATAGGCCCCAGGGCCTCTTGTTTACTGGCATACAGACTACGGGGACAATGCAAGGCATCCACGATTGCAACCATTAAGGACCCCACTACGGGCAGTCATCTAATTAAACTTAAGGATATTACCCATGCATTTATAAAATATTCTAAAGAACTAATCAAATTAACATTTTTTTGAACAAACTAGTTCTCCCTAAGCTCTTTGAAGATCAACAGGCCTCCCTCGTAGCCCCTATCACACACCCAGAATTGGCTGCAGCGATTACCTGATCAAAAACCCAGAAGGCCCTCGGTCCCGATGGGTATGGGGCAGAATTCTATAAGTGCACATTACAGTCTATAAACCCCCTTCTGCTAAATGCCTTGAATGAGGTGGCGCTGGGTGAGGCCCCTCCCCCCAGCTGGGCATATGCGACCATTTCCCTGATCCTCAAACCCGAAAAAGGCCCTCTCCAATGTAGCTCATACAGGCCCATCTCAGTCCTTAACACAGATTATAAATACTTTACATCTATATTGGCCCGAAGACTTGATGCAGTCTTACCAACCCTGATCAGCTTGGACCAGAAGGGCTTTGTGAGTGCTAGGTCTACTTTGTCTGATTGTGGCTATGTGACAAGTGGGGTGCCACAGGGATCAGTTTTGGGTCCGATTTTGTTTAATGTTTTTATTAACGATATGGTAATTCATTCTACAAACCTACTGATTAAATTTGCTGATGATACCAAACTCGGTGGAGCAGTAAATAATGTCATAAACAGACAAACACTAACAAATGACCTTTCAATTATTGAGCAGTGGGCACGCTCAAATAAAATGGAGTTCAATACAGCCAAATGTGCCATTTTACACTTTGGTAAAAATAATCCCCAACAAGAATATTCACTAAATAACTGTATTATTAGAACCTCTTGTCTTGAAAAAGACTTGGGGATTTTAGTAAATAACAAGTTGACTCAAGTTTCTCACTGTAATAAAACTGCAAATCAGGCTAATTCACTTTTTCGTAGAATAAAAAATACCTTCATTTCAAGAACTGAGCAATGTATTATCCCACTTTACAGATCACATATTAGACCATATATGGATTATGGTTCTCCATTTTGGAGCCCTTATCTTTGTGGTGATATTGATAGGCTGGAGAACATTCAAAGAAAAGTTACAAAACTATTCCACACTTAGTTCTCAAGACTATGAAACAAGGCTTCATAAAACAGGTCTGCATTCGCTAAATTAAGAAGAACACGGGTGATCTACTACAACTCTTCAAGATTATTCAAAACCCTACCTTATTGAAACAATGCGGTATTTCATTTGCAATAGAAAAATTGGTCCTCGACTTAATAATAAACAACTCAATATTGCCAAAATGTAAAACCAATATTAGACAAAATTTTTTTTCAATAAGGACCCCTAGATTATGGAACACTCTTCCCCAGGACATAGTAAATTCTCCCTCTTTTTCGATTTTCAAAACCAAACTTGATAAATGGTTGATCGAACAGGGCCTTTTACAATAATCCACTTATGTGGAGGACAATATTATAGGCAACTGCCTTCTTTTGTCCCACTAACCAAGTAAACCAAGTAAACCAAGTAAACAGACAACACACGTAGAGCCCTACACCTGGTACAGGAAATGCAAACCAATGGAGAACCGAGCACACTCCTCAGCTTAGATGCAGAGAAGACATTCGATCAGGTGTCCTGGCCCTTTCTCTTCACCACCATGCAGAAGATGGGCTCCCCCCCCCCACATTTCACTGGCATCATCAGGGCTCTATATTCATCCCCACAGGTGTGTAGAAAGGTCTCTGGACACCACTCGGACTACTTCCTTCTAGGAAGAGGCACAAGGCAGGGGTACCCCCTTTCCCCCAGCCTCTTTGCTATCTTTATTGAACCACTGGCACAAGCCATACGAGTGACTCCGGGGATTACTGGGGTAAAGGTGTCGGACACAGAACACTGGATAGCCCTATATGTGGATGATGTCCTTCTCTTTCTTTCCGACCCCACAGAGTCTGTGCCAGCAGTGTTTAATATACTGGAGGAATTTGGGGCCCGTTCAGGATATAAACTTAACACTAGCAAAACGGAAGCTCTTGTCTTCCATTTTGACCCCCCAGAGAGGTTTAAGAACAGAAATACCTTTAGATAGAAACTAGAAAAACTAAAATACCTAGCTATCTTCCTGATACACAAAGCAGAAGACATGATTCATCATAACTAACCTTTTTTTGAAACAGATGGAAGGGGACTTGGAGAAATGGGCCCTACTTCCTCTGAACCTGATACAAAAGGTGGAAGTAATAAGGATGGTCATACTCCCGAGGGCCCTATATCTTTTTCAAAATGTCCCTGCTAGGCTTCCAATAAAACTGCTTCGGAGATGGAATGCTGTGGTTTCCAAATTCATATGGGCTAAGAAGTGACCCAGAACTGGATTTAAAACCCTTACCCAGCCCAGATCAAAGGGAGGATTGGCACTACCCGACTTTAAATTGTATAACTGGGCCTCTCACATAGAGTTCCTGACCCGGAGAAGTGCCATCACCACACTATCCCGGTGGAGGGAGATGGAAGAGGGCATCATGCCCAATCCAAATTGGGAACAAGCACTATTTTACCGAAACCTTTCCCCCTTCCTCAAGAGGAATGCCATGAACCCCTGGATCCAACATCAAATCCAGGCCTGGCATGCTATTTGCAAAGCCCTGCAACTCACCCCATGCCTAGTTTTATTAACCCCAATAGGCCTCTTAGAAGACTTTCACCCCAGATGAATCTATCACATCTTCAGTGAATGGAGACATTTACACCTCAATAACCTAACACAGTTCTTCAAGGGACCGCAACTTAAAACATTTTTGGAGATCCAGCAGGAGTTTGGACTATGGCGCATAGACTTTTTTCGATACCTACAAATACGACACTATATCAACTCCCTCCCCACCACTGTAAGTAACCCAGAGGGATACCCACACCTGATGAAGTTGCTGCTGCAGGTGCTCCGAACTAATGACTTACCACATGCCATCTCGGTCATATATAAATCACTGATGGAGACCTCAGGGGAGAACACATACCTAATTATGGAAAAGTGGAATTCAGAATTGGGAATCCACCTCACTAGGGAAACATGGGATTCCAGTTGCCATACCTCCTCCAAACTTACCTGCACACGCATGTGGTGACTTTTTGCCTGGCAGCTTTTCATTAGATATTTTTGCACCCCGGCCATTACCTCTCACTTCAGGGGTGCCACATCGGCCTCCTGTTGGCGCCAATGTGGGGAGATGTCTGCCCACCATTCATACATTTTTTGCTGTGCCCTAAGTTGCAACCATTTTTGGAGATCCTTCGGAGAGAATTGGAGGAAATGTGGGGCCCGGGGATCCCACGGACAGGGGAGCTGTTTCTGCTACATGTATTCCCCAGAGAATTAAGAGGCCCATACAATTCCCCCCTGTTGGGAATCATGTTGCTTGCTGCGAAAAAGGTAATAACTAAATGCTGGCTCACTGCTACGGTCCTGACCATAGAATCCTGGAGATCCATAGTAAATGATGTCTATAAAGCAGAGAGGATCACTTACTCCCTGAATGATAAGGTAGCACTATGTTCAATGAAATGGGGCAGATGGTTCATATATGCTATGGCTAAGGACCCGGGATTTGTCCCTTAGAACACAAAGATTAAGTTTATGGGATCCCTTGGGCTTCCTTATCCCCCCCTTTTAGGGACAATATAAGGGAAGCTCACCCACAGGTTGGGCCTTACTATACAGATAGGGGAGAGGGAGGGGAGTTCCTGGGACCTGTAGGTTAGGTGGGAAGAGGGAGGCAGAGGGCCACAGAGAATGACCAGACTATGATAGAAGTAAAATGCAAATGAATGAAATGTTGTTCTGCTGGTGTAAGAATGTGTACTGACCTCTGCCAATATGCACTACTGTATAATATATACTCCTGGCAAATTAATTAAGAGCATGTTTAATAATGAATGGAACTGTGACTATATAAAAGTTGGAAAAAAAATTTTTTTAATAAAAATTACATTTACAAAAAAAAGAATTTCAACTACCAGACCTTGGACCACCTTAGAACCTTTACTTGTCCCTCTGCAATTCCATTATTCCCTCCTTCCTCTTCTGCGCTGACACAGATCTTAGTGTCATCTGTTATGAGACACATCTTGCTCTGTAGTTTTTCTCTTATGTCACTGATGAACATATTGCAAAGGACCTGTTCCAAGACTGACCCCTGCGGTACCCCACTCATGACCTCTTTTTCCCCGATCTGATCCTGTTTACCACCACCCTCTGCTGTCTTCCCCTGACAAACTTGCCATCCATCTAACTAGGCCCTTTGCCACTCCCTGGTCCTTCATTTTCTTTATCAACCTTCGGCGCAGCACCGAGCTGAATACCTTGCTGAAGTCAAAGTCAAGTTAATCTACTGCTGCTCCTTATCCACCACCCCTGTTACCCAGTCAAAGAATACTATTGGGTTGGGCAGACAAGACCTTTTCCAAAAGGTTTTTAACCTCACACTAGAAGGTGGGGTGTGTCAAACAAAGGTTGCAAGCCTGTAAGTATTCAAAAAAAGTCCAAACCGCCAGAGCTGCTCAGCCTTGCAGAAAGGTATCTCAGCCACAAGATTTTTAAACTTAAAAAAAATAAATTATTTATGCACAATTTGAGCTCAACCACTTGTGCATAAATACATTTTTTTTTTAAAGTTTAAAATTCTTGTGGCTGAGTTACCTTTCTGCAAGGCTGAGTAGCACTGACTAGTTGGACTTTTGGTCAGACAAGACCTCCCTGCCATGAACCCATGCTGCTTACTATCCCAGAGCCCATTTCTCTCCAGGTAGTCCACTAGGTCCTCTTTGACTAGTGTCTCCATCAGTTTACCTACAATGGAGGTAAAACTGACATGGATGTCAAATGACTGGCAATATGTTTGACAATATGCTTGGAAACACTCCAGTTTACAGAACTGTTTTGGCACTCTGCAGATCTGTTTTCTGCTTTTCTTTTCTTTGATAGAGAAAGTAATAGTTCCACAAAGCTTATTTGTGCATTCCTTCCTGCACAAAGGAACTGTCAGAAAAGAGCTCCCTTGTAAAGGCAGCCTTGCATTAGACATTGATCACCAGTCTAAAAGCAAATCTAAAAGTAATTTCAGGACTGAGTCACAGCTAAGCACCCACCTTTCCATAATACTTATTGTGTAGTGTGGCTGCTGTAGTTTGGGGCTTTTTTTGATTAATGAAAAGATGGTAACAAATGGGCAATCTGCCCCCCCACACACACACGCACACACACACACACACACACACACACACACACACACACAAAACAAGTCACACGTTAGCTGTCAGTACTGCATAGCATTTGTCTGGAACTGATTACTTACCAACTAATTCAATTAGAGCACACCATGTGTGAAGACAAGCACACAAGGCCTTGCCCTCATTTATTTTTAGAGCACTAGTTTGGTACACACTCGCTAAATGTCTGAATTGCAAGGTAAACAAAATGCCATGGTATTTTTGTAAAGGATCAGATCAGAAAAACTGCTGGGCTCAGGGGTGTTGTGTCATTTAAAAAGGAAGAATAGCATTCCTGAAAAGGGGGTATACACTTGCAACCATATGAAGAAACAGGGAAAATGTGGGTCTGTTGCCTTCCACCCCCAGCCCATCCCCGAAAAAAAGTGAGTATACTTAGTATATGCTTCTCTACAGCACAGGTTCTGTTTCCCTTTTTGTGAGGTTTTATGACAAGGAAACTGCTTTCATTTTCTTGCCGATTCAACACACCTCTCATTCATTCCATTTACCCGACGCACACACAATATTATCCTAAGTGATAAGGTGTAAATCATTCATGCCTCAGAGTTACCGCAGGACTTTGGAATTTAAAAAATAAATTACAGCAACTTTTACTTCTTTGGTTCCGCATGGCATCCGTTCAAACTGTGAGACACTCCTACCTTTCCTTACTTATTAAAAATGCTAATGTGGCTTGTCTGCTTTGATGTTTGGTGAACAATAAAGCAAGGGTTACTTTGGCACACTGTAATCCCTTATTTGTCACTAAGTTATGACGCCCAACAGAGCTGTGTGACAGTCCAAATCAATCATCTCTTGTGCACTGCAGGCCCTCCCTGCCTCCTGCAGGGACTAGGCAGTTTAATTAGCTTTTTTTCACACTAGCATAATGTGCATCTGCAGCTTCAGCAAGAAAGAGGAATGGATGATAGTTCTCCGGGATGTGGTGTCTTAAAAAAAGTTTATATCACAAAGATAAAGAAAGAAGAAGAAACAACTCTCACAACCCTTTGTAGCACACTTCCAAGAGTTTGGGTTTAAATGCACAAGTTTGGATGTAGCATATTGCTATAGATCTTCTGCTTTGATCAAACACTTTTTTGACCTAAGAGAATCTGTTTCATTCTGTTCCTTTACTTTTCTTTTCAGTAGCTTCCTTCTGAATCTCTCATTTCCCTTCCACGACTGGCACTGATCCTTCACAGCTGATAGATACTGACTGAAGCAGTACAATGAGTAAACTGCTTATTAGTATTGGATTGTGGATCTAAAGTATTATCTGTTTTGTTTTCTACCAGTAAGAATGAGCCTTTGATTGCTATGAACTAGCTTTCAGTGGTCTTCTGTGGTTCCTGGTTCTAAATATTATCCTGGCCAAGGTGACCAAAACTATATTTGATCTGTAACATGAACTATGAGGTGCCAACAGGCTACTAACAATTAATGGGTCTCTGAGGCTGAGTTTGGATTGGGTCTGGGTAATTCAGGTACCACAGGACATGTTAGGGGTCTTCTGTTCCTTCTGGGGCCCTAGGCAACTGCTTGATTAGCCTGCTGATAGTTACACATCTGTTTAAAGGTCATAAACTGTGGCATCATTTTATCAGAACAATACAGGCATGATGGTATCTCCTTTGTAGTGTTTTCAAGGAGAGCAAGCTTAGCCATCTTAGGAGAAGCAATGGAAATGACAGCGCTCAGATACATCCCCTAAATAACACCCCTTTTTAAAGCTGGCATTAGTTCTTGGCCTCAACCTTTTCCACAGTGTCTTCTGCCATAAATGCATCAGTGTCAGTATACACAAGGATGAGGGTCCCGTATTTCAGGAGGGCAGATTTTATAAAGATGGGCGAATGCCTCAGGAATGACCTGGTGGGGGGATGACCTGTGTGGGGTGGAGCAACAGTGGGCGAAGTTAAAAGAGGACATAGCAAAGGCAACAAACCTCTGTGTCAAGCATGTGAGTAAAAACAAGGGGGAAAAGGTACAGCTATAGTTCTCAAAAGAGGTGGCCTACAAGGTAAAGGCTAAAAGTGTAGCATTCAGAAAATATTAAGAGACATAGGGAGAGGAAGATTGGGAGGTGTATCAGGGGAAACAGACGGAAGCAGGGAAAACAATAAAGAGTGCAATGGTGCAAACTGAAGAGAGAACAGCTCAGGTAGTAATGAAAGGGGATGAGACATTTTTACGGCTGCGTGGGCAGAGCTCTGCAGACGTCATGCCATTATCATCATCTAAGAGTAGCACTGTGGAAGCACGTGACTTGAATGCTGTCCGTTGTGCTTCCACAGTGCTGTGGCATAGTTTCCAGTAGTTCCAGTGGTTGTGTTTATGCAGGGCTGCATAAGGAGAGGTATCACCAGCAGAAAGAGGGAGGTGGTGTTGCTTTCTGCAAAGGTCACTGGTAAGACCCCACCTAGAGTACTGTGTCCAGTTTTGGAGACCACATCTCTGGAAGGACATAGGTTGCCTTGACTAAACTTCCTTGACTAAACTTCAACACCACTATAGTTCTCTCCCCCCCCCCATTATGAGGATGGGCAATTATTTCACCCCAGGTCAATTGTCAGTTGTCTGTATTGTTCTTTCACCAAATATTGTTGCCACATCTGAATATGCACTTGATAGGCATTTCTTACTGTGCTGCATCTCATTTTACTCTGCCCAGACAACTGTTTAATATTTATTCCATTTGTACTAATTTTGTACTGTGTGATGTTCTATGGTTACATGTTTTGTGCTGCTGTTCTTTACTATGGTTCCTTCCCCCGGGTTGCACCTGCAAACAAGCCTTGGCTCAGTGTGCCTTTCCCAGTGGAGGCAGTCCAGAGGAGGGCAACTAAAATGGTGCAGGGTCTGAATTAAAAGCCCTATGAGGAGAGACTACAGGACCTTAATATGTACACCCTGGAAGAGAGAAAAGAGAGAGGGGGGATATGATAGAGATCTTTAAATACCTCATGGCAGTAAATAAGGTACAGGAGGGAAGTATTTTTCAGAAAAAAGGTTGCACAAGAACAAGGGGACATGTTATGAAGCTGGAGGGGGGATACAATTCAGTAGAGATGTGAGGGAAGTACTTCTTCACAGAAAAAGTGGTTGATTCCTGGAACAGCCTTCCAGCAGAAGTGGTGGGGGTTAAAACAATGGTGGGTTCAAGAATGCATGATATAGACAAAAGGTAATCTTAGTGGAAAGGAAGACGGGAGGGAGAAAGAACCAGTGACCATAGAAACATAGACTTTGACGGCAGATAAGGACCACTTGGCCCACCTAGTCTGCCAATATCCCTACCAGTTGGATAAGCTGCAGATCCTAGTTAACCAACAGCCTACTTCTTCCTAACCCCCCACCAGAATTGCATTATGTCTGTCCCATGCATTCTTGAATTCCCCTACTGTTTTTTACCCCATGACCTCCTCAGGCAGGCCATTCCATGTGTCCACCACCATCTCTGTGAAAAAATACTTCCTCACATTGCCCCTAAGTCATTCCCCCTCTATCTTCAAATTGTGCCCCTTGTTCTTGCACGTCTCTTTTTCTGAAAGATGCTACCCTCTTGGACTTTGCTGTTTCCCTTGAGGTACTTGAAAGTTTCTATCATGTCCCCCTCTCCCTCCTTTCCTCAAGGGTATACATATTAAGCTCCTTTAGTCTCTCTTCATTTGGCTTCTGTTGCAGACCCTGCACCATTTTAGTTGCCCTCCTCTGGACTGCTTCCATCCTGTCTATGTCCTTGCTGAGATGGGGTCTCCAGAACTGCATGCAGTACTCCAGATGGGGTCTCACCAACTGTCTGTACTGAGGAATAACAACTACTTGTTGTCTACTGGTGGTGCCTCTCCCTATACATCCCAGTATCCCCCCCCCAGCCATCCTTACTGCCTTCTCATGTTGCTTGCTTACCTCTCTGTCATCTGACATGACTACCCCCATGTCCCATTCCATTTTTGTTATTGTTAATACCCCCACCCGTTGTGTACTCTTCCCTGGATTTTTGATTCCCAGGTGCATTACTTTGCACGTCTTTGTACTGAATCTAAGCTGCCATACTTTTGACCATTCCTCCAACCTTGCCAAGTGCTTTCTCATCCTTTCCACCCCCACTTGTGTATCAACCCTGTTGCAGATCTTTGTGTCATCTGCAAAGAGGCATACTTTTCCTTCCGATCCTTCTGTAATATCACTTATAAAGACATTAAAAAGGACCGGACTCAGTACTGAACCCTGCACTACCCTGCTAGTAACTCCTCTTTCTTCGGAGTGGACTCTGTTTACTATTACCTTCTGTGTCCTGTTGTGCAGCCAATTTTTTCACCCAAGCTACCACCCTGGGACCCACTCCCAGTCTGGCTAATTTGTTTATTAATTTTTTGTGTGGGACTGTGTCAAATGTCTTGTTAATGTCTAGGTAAGCCATGTCCACAGCACTCCCTGGTCTACTACTTTGGTCACCCAGATCAAGTAGGACCTGTGGTAGTACTGTAGGTAGGTAAAAATGGACAGACTAGGTGGGCCAAGCAGTCATTATCTGCCATCAAAATTCTATGTTTCTATGTACACTGAAAAGTCTGAAAATCTTCAGACCAAATTTCAGGACTTAAAGTTCATGAAAAAAAATACTTTTTTTGCTGCTTTCTAAAAGTCACCATTTTGTCTAGGTTGCGAATTGTGAATAACTGCAGAGCTACAAAGGCTTCTGGGGACAGAGGAAAACTGTTGCCCCATGGGAAATTTTCTCCGCTATCTTTGAAACCTGCAGCTACCACTCAGTTAAGCAGAATCTAGCGTTACTTTTTCGTGCAAACAAAAGGAAGCTACATTGTAACAAAAAAAAGCAGGTATATTGTTATGTTTGCTTGCATGCATGTGCAAGAAACATAGTGACATCATCCGAGTTTTCGGAGGTGTGTCACCCCCTCTACCAATTCAGTCAGTGTGTTGTGGGCGGGGCCCCAGTCCATGCCAATGCTAGACTGTCTATGACAGCTCAAAAGCTGATGGCGTACAGTTGAAAGGGGAGCTATGCTTCAGTGAGCAGCGATCAGATATCCGCCTGCTCATGCACAGCTCCCACACACACACACACACACACACACACAAACACACGCATGCATACTGCATGCTTCCCCACGCACACACCTGTAGCCGACGAGGTGCCCAATCCCCATCAGCTGTGCTGCGCTATCCCCCAAAGCCTTCCACATGCCACGCTGGATACCCACCCAGCGTGGCAAGTCATCATATAGCCGACAGGGTGCCCAATCCCCGTCGGCTCCACTGTCTCCCAGAGTGCAGGGTGCCACACTGGGAGCCCACTAGCGTGGCAACTGATGCTGCCAACGGGTGCCCAATCTCTGCCGGCTCCACGCCCGCAACTATCCGTTTCAGCTACGCTGGGAGCCCGCCCCAGCGTGGCAAATGTCCCGCGCGTCATTTTAATAAAAACCTGAAAATTAAAACCTGTCCTCGGCGCTTCTCCCTGCCCTCCCACAACCCGCACCCACCCACTGCGCACTTGCCTCCCCACACTCTCACCCCATACTTACCTCCGACCGCGCACAATCTTCGGTGGACCAGGAACACGCCTGCATTCTTCAAAGCCAACCGCGAACTGAGGAAATGCCGGTAAGCTGTATAATGGGATAGATAGGTTTTTCAACTTTGTTGCATATCTCAGGCATTTTGGAATTTTTGCACCAAATTTTCAACATGGGGTTTTTGGGACCCTTCTCGTGAATGCTGTCACTGTCATGGCGTTATTCGTTGTCAAGGGTGATTTCTGACTCACTATGCTAAATCACCTTTGGGACTGATTAATGAAATGACACTCAGTGTTCATAAGGTGGCTCTCAAGAAGCCTATTTTGAAAATTTGGTAAAAAATTCCTAAATGACTGTTTTATTGAGCTGCAGCATTATGCAGTTCCTACGCACGCCGTAAGTTCGCGAATTTTCAATATTTTCATTCCAGATTTTCAACATTGCCATTTTACCACACCTACTTATGAGTAGTACAGCTGTCATTTTTCACATCTCACCTAAAACATGTTTCCCCTATGTAGCATAATGGCACAGTCGGTAGCTAAATCAATATACGGACAAATTAAGAAAATCACAGTGACACTGTTCATGAGCATAGGTCTTAAATGGCTATGTTGAAAATATGGTGAAAAATTCCAAATGATTGTTTTATTTAGCGCATGCTAGTATAGTTCCTACACACGCCGTAAGTTCGCTGGACTTTTCTAATATTTTCACCCAGATTTCAACATTGCCATTTTACCACACCTTCTTATGAGTAGTACAGCTGTCATTTTTCACATCTCACCTCAAACATATTTCCGCCTCATGTAGCTACAATGGCAAAGTCGTGTGCGAAATCAATGTATGGACAAATTAAGAAAATCACAGTGACACTGTTCATGAGCAGAGATCTTAAAATAGCTATGTTGAAAATTTGGTGAAAAATTCTAAAATGACTGTTTTATTAGCGTGCATTAGCGCAGTTCCTATGCATGCTCGTAAGTTTTTAATTTATATTTTCATCCAGATTTTCAACATTGCCATTTTATTACACTTCCTTATGAACAGTACAGCTGCCATTTTCATATGTCACCCAAAATGTGTTTTCACGATACGTAGCGCATAATGGTGCTGTTGGTGCGAAAGCAATGTTTGGGACAGATTAAGAAAATCACAGTTACACTGTTCATGAGCAGAGGTCTTAAAATGGCTATGTTGAAAATTTGGTGACAAAAGTCCATAAAATGACTGTGTTATGAGTGAGCATTCAGTTTCAACGCACCCAAGTTCAAGACTTGTAATATTTTCAGTCCAGATTTTCACCAGTGGAATTTTTCCACACTTCCTTATGAACAGTACAGCTGTCATTTTTCACAACATGGCCAGTGTGTTTTCACACTTTCAGTGCAGAAATGCGGGTTGCTGTGGGAAATCATTGTTCGGGACAGATAAAGAAAATCACAGTGACACTGTTCATGATCAGAGGCACCAAAATGCCTGAGTTGACAATCTGCTGTAAAAAATCCCCAACCTAATTATATTACGGGTGTGCGTTGCACAGTTTCTATGTACGCTTGTGACTTCACCAGTTTTTTTAATATTTTTACTGCAGATTTGCAACATTGCCATTTTTTACATCTCCCCATGAACAGTACAGCTGCCATTTTTTACATCCTGTTCAGAATGTTTTTGCACCTGTGGTGCTAAATGCTGTAGTCGCTGTTCATAGGCAGCTTTCCGCTACCAAACTGATATTCCCCCGTTCATGAGGTGGGGTCACAAAAAAAAACCATGTTGAAAATTTGGAGTGAAAATACCAACGAATGCCTGAGGTATTAGGGTTTCCAACCATAACGCCTAACCCTGTAGAGAATGACAGGCATCAGGGGTGTGACTTGGTATTCTTTGCCTGTAATTCTCATACCATTCCACACCCTGCAGCCAGTGAGAGGATCGAGGTATGCCTTGGACTCTTTGGCCCCAAAGTTCACCCATTCTATATCGCACTCTATCTCACCGTGTTTCCTAATGGAATGGGTGCACATAAGGCCAAAGACCTAAGGAACACCGTGACACTTGTCAGTGTCTGCAGGGTGGTGGGTGGTGAAATGGCGTGGCCGTTATGCCTGAGGAACCAAGGGCACACCCCAATGCATGTCACTCTCTGCAGGGTGGTGGTGGGGTTGGCTTCAGTTCAATACTTCACTGCCATTCCTATTACGCAGCTCTGTAACTTCTACACTACCATTGCCAATGCCAGCAAGCAAACATTCGGCATTGACAAATGCTTGTTTTTAATGATGCTGAAAGAAACATTAAACCAATATACAATACTTCTTTTATAAACAAAAAATAACTTCCTATGTTTAATATATTGATGCATTGAAGATGAACAGCAGGTGCTCTATGCACAATTTATACATTTTGCAAACTGCAGAGGTGTTCTCAAACACACACACACACGCACATGCACACGCACACACACACACACACACACACATACACACACACACACACCCATTCATTTCAAATATGAATGCTTTCTTGGAGTTATGTTCATCTGTTATTCCACATATCAACAATGTGCACATCTTAAAGTTGCATTTAATAATAATCCTTATAGAGAACCGGTGTGTGAGGGATTTTTGGTTGTGGAATATTGCATTCCACAAAGGCCATTTTGTGAATAGAGTCCTTAATCTCAACAGGGGATGGAAATTCAGACAACACACTTCAACTGGTGATACAGTTTCAAATATGCTACTGTCCCTTTTCAAGTGAAAAAAAAAAGCCAGGAGTTAAAAACAAGTGAACTTTAAAAAGAGTTAAATTACAAAAATATTTGTACCCGGAGGCCCCTCGTCCACTTCATTGACGAGTACTAGATTACCTTTGCTGCATCCTGGGCTAACAGTTGTTCACTTGATCAGTGGATGGTTTCAGTATAAAAGTAGGCATTCTGCTGTTTATCTTTTCCGCCACCTCAATGTGCAGATTAAGGAGTCTTTTTCCAGGAACGTATTGTTTTTATATCCTGTTCTGATGACTCCTGGCACAAGGACGCACCTGCAAGCAACAATAATTCTCTTATTCACGGGGCCGATTGTGTTACTGAGACCTTGCTATACTTCCTTTATCTGTATGTTAAGAAATATGCCCGAGGAGGTGCCAGATCAGTTGCTTTGTACAAGCACACTTTTGACTTTGACTTCGTTGTTTTTTTTATTTTGTCAAGGGTTTCTGTTTACAGGGAGCTCCTTTTTAAAGTAACCAGTTCAACTAATAGCATCTGTTTTTTAATTTTTTAATAGAATTACACATCTCTAGCCAAATGTGAAATCCAAAGCTCTGGTCTTTCAGTTTTGGAAAAGATTGTGATTGGTCACAGCCGGATATTTGTTCAAGCAGTCTTCATTTTGAATTATACTTTGTGTACTATTCCGATGACAATTAGATGATTTTTGGTGCAGTGTTAGCCACTGCTAAGCAATTTAAATCACAAATTGTAGAGAATAAGAAATAATATATTTTTTTTTATTTTGTTTTTTTAACTAGGAGAGACACACTAAGCTGTAGTTTGTTTACAGGTGCGACCTGGGAGCACAAGGAAGTTAAGTGACTTGTTCAGGGTCGCACAGTATGCAAGTGGGGGCTGTGGAATTCAAACCCAGGTCTCCAGGTTTGCAGTTCAGAGCCATAAACCACTGCACTATATTGCCTCCTCCAATGTGACCTACTGGGAATTGAACCCTGGCCCCCAGAATACTGGAGTACTTTTCTGACAAAGACAAAAGTTATAGTTCCTCAAAAAGTGTTGAAGGATCCTTCAATAGTCTCTACTAGTGGACTTCCCAGGTGATGTTTTGTGTCACAAGGAAGGAATGTTGGATTTACAGAGCTTCTTTCATTTGACCTGCATAGCACTTTACAGTTGATGGTAGGGAAGAAAGAATGTTGCTATTATTGCTTCTATTAGGCTGTCTTCAGTACGAATACAAGAACATGGGGGGAAATTCCATGAAACTGGTGTGGGGGGATTCAGGATGGATATCTGCAAGCACTTTTCCATTGAAAGAGTGGTTAACAAGTGGAACAGGCTTCCAGAGAAGGTGATGCCAACCAGAACAGTGGGTAGTTTCAAGGTAGGATGGGACTATAGGGATCATATATGCAGAACAACAAGAGGGGCATCATGTGACATTGTTGTTTCCGGTCATTCGCTTCTATGAAAAGACTATGACTGCAGTTCAATGGGTTGTAGCAATTAGCCATGCCCCCCTGCTTGAACTACAGTATTTAAGTCAGCCTCCTGCAGTCTCATTCAGATGAATTCTTTCTGGATTTGTTTTATTTATTTATTGAAGGTCTAGGAATTACAACCCTTTGTCAGGGACTAATTTGCAAAGGCTCTGCATCATACGTAAATGAGGACAGGTACAGAGTATAACAGAATACAGAATACTGCACTAAGTACAGAGGCAAAGATACATAATACATACATATAGCAACACCAAAGGTGTGTATAGTTGAAACATATATTGGAAATACAATACATAAACTGCAGTGAAACTTATAGACTTTGTAGAGGAGTTTATCTGCAATCGCAGTTAGAGTTGGAGATAATGTGGCTCCGTAGCTGAGGTTTAAAAGGCCCTAGCCTGGGGATAGATAAAATAGAATCAGGGACTGAGTTCATCCAGAGGGGGGCCCTGTAGTGAAAGGATCTTTGGCCAGCAGTGGGCTTCACAAAAGGGACATGGAAGGCAGTAGTTTCAGAGTGTCTAGTGGTGCGAGCCGGCAAACTCTTTTGGAGGAGCCAGGATTTTTTTGGCCAGTAAGCAGGTCTGGTAGAATAGACACCCTTGAAAGTTTAGGCATGCTGATCATTGGTAGAGGTTACAAGTATGCATGAGCCGATCACAGCCTGTGGCCAACTGGCAGGCTTTATTAAGGGTGCATTTAATGCTGGTCAGTGCAGTGTCAGAGGCAGCACCATTGATGAATATGCCATAGTCTACCAGGGAAAGGATGGAGCTAGAGATGGCTAACCATAGGGCATCAGGAGGGAGACAGGGTCTATGTCTATAAAGGAGATTAATTGTGATGTTAATTTCAGAGCATGTCAACACAATATGCTCGCGAAAGGTAAGGGCTGAGTCAAGGGTAATCCCTAGATATTTAAAATTGGAAACTGGTTCCAGCATGGTACCCTGCGAGTTTTGTATAGATATTTTGGCCATGTTGTGTTTATGTTGAGGGTGGGTGAATAGCATAACCTTTGCTTTTTTGTAGTTGAGTACAAGCTTGTGGGAGGCAAACCTAGATTCTGTTTCTGTGAAGGGGCCCTGCAAGGATTTTTGGAGCTGGGTAGGGTCAGGGTGCCGACTAAAGATCACAGCATCATCTGCATAGAGGAGAAGGTGCCCATAGGAGGCCATAGGGAGGGATTTCAAGTATAGTGAGAAAAGGAGCGGACCAAGGATGGACCCTTGGGGGACACCCAACTGGACAGGAAGGTTAGTAGAGAGGGTGTTATTTATCTTCACTTGCTGGGTGCAGCCATGGAGATAGTTGGAGAACCAGCCAGCGGTTTCTTGGGATATGCCAACAGAGAGGATGGAGTTTATGAGCATACTGTGATTGACAGTATCAAATGCTTTGGAGAGATCGATATAGACAGATCCAGCCAAGTCTCCCTGGTCTAGGGTATCATGGATAAAGGAGGTAAATTCTAGCAGGGCAGTGGCTGTGCTGTGTCCTTTCCTGAACCTGTGTTGCTGTTGGCATAGTAGGTGTTACAAGTCTAAATAGTCAATAAGTTGATTGGCAGCTATTTTTTCCAACACTTTTGAGAGGGGAGGAAATATGGAAATGGGCCTATAGTTACTACTTGAGGTACGGCCATCATTTTTATGGACTGGCGTAATAACCTCCCTTTTCCACAGTGATGGGAACCACCCTAAGCACAGGGACTGATTGAGTATTTTTGTGAGGGTTGTTAGGACTGCTTCATGGTTAGGGAGAGCAGTTTTGTATCAAGAGAGTCACTGCTCTGTCTTGTCTTTGCAAGGAACATGGCAAGATATGAGCGGGCAACACTAGGGGAGATCGTTTTGAAGTGAAAAGGTGGAGCGAAGGTGGGTGGTGGCAACTGTCCAGCAGATGCAGTGAAGAAGTCAGGGCGGAGGATAGTACTGATGTCAGAGAATGATGTATTGAAAGCATTTGCTATTTTGTAGGGGTCTTGGGTGGAGACACCATCGATAATAAGCATGGTAGGGGGAAGGGAAGCAGACTTGCCACTAAGTTCCTTTGTATTTTCCCAGAACCTCTTCCCATTTCCCCAGGTGGTAGTAGGGTTGGCCTGATAATAAGCCACCTTTGCCTGTCGGATAGCCCAGGTGCATGAGTTTCAGGCAGCATGGTACAATTGTCGGTCAGAAGGGTGACCAGACTGAAGGGCACGGTGCCACAGGTCATCACGGGCCTTCATTTGGTCGAGCAAGGAGCAATTTACCCAGGGGGGAGGATTTAGTTTTTTCAATCCATTTTACAAAGGGGGCAAAGATGTCACAGGTGGTTTGGAAGGAACTTATGATGAAGGACAGGGTGGAATCAACTGACAACTGGTGATCGAGTGGAGACCAGTCGAGGTTATGCAGATGGTTACAGAAATGTACCAAAGACCCTTTCTTAAGTTGGCGATACATGGAGATCCTGGGGGGGTGCCTTCCAGCTGTTTGTCTAGAGACAAGTTACATGGGAGTGATCACTGAGTGAGTCAGGGAGGACCTGGAGATCCTGTATGTGCTCAGGATGATTCGTGAACATGAGATCAAGGAAGGAACTAGAGCCCATGTTTTGGTTTACTCTAGTAGGGGGTAAGCACCATTTGAGACAGATTTTGGGCTGTAGCTGCATCCCTGAGGGAGGATGTCTGGGGAGTAAGCCAGTTTGTGTTGAAATCACCGAGTGCTATGGCTTCTGAGTTTTTTGGGAGCTGGGCGAAAATGTTTAGGATGGATGTGAAAGCATCCCTTTGGTTGCGAGGGAGTATGTATACTGACATTAGATAGAGAGATTTACCTGAGTTGCCAACAGCAACCCTAAGGGTGAGGGACTGTGCACACTCTGCAGGGTTCACTGTTGCAATTTTTATACCTTGCAGGTGATCCTGAAGGTACAGTGCACTTCCTCCACCCTGCCTACCCAGCCTATCTGATCTGAACAATGTGTAGCCCAGTATGTAAACAGCCAAGTCTGGGGTATTCTGAGACAGCCATGTTTCAGTTATGGCTAGGGCATCAGGGTTGTGGAGGCAGACCCAAGCTTGAAGTGGGGCAAGTTTCTTTTGGAGGCTACATATATTAATAGCAGCCAGCCGTAGTCCTTTGTGTTGCGTTGTTAAGCAAGGGGTGGGGACAGTGGGGCCAGGATTGGGGTGTATGATGCCCACAAGTAGCAGGAGGATAATAGTGATCCTGGATAGGGCAATTTTTAGGATCTTCTTGTGAGTACACAGTGATGGGACTGCATGGTGGTGTGGCTTGTTGGTAATATGGGAGCATGCGAAACACAATATTTCGTGGCAATATAGAAAAGGGGTAATCATGATTACGGGGACTAGGAGATTTGGCGCAAGGGGAGGATGGGAGGATGGGACATGGTTAGTGAGGCAGGAGTAGTCACCAGGGTGGGTAGCAGAGGGGGTGTTAGAGGGGCAAGTGGAGGGGTAGTGTGAGGTTGAGTATGGAAGGGACAGGAGGGTGGTAGGCTAAGAGGAAGGGTCATCGAGAAGAGAATAAGCCATGACATCATTTTGTGAATGAGAGAGGGAGATATAGCAATGTTACTTGGCAGTTTAAAGAATGATAATTTTTTGCTGCTGTTGGGGGGAAGGTGTAGTGCTAGGGGTTTGAGCAGGTTGTTTGAGATGTTTGGGTATACTTATATTTGACACACTGAGACAATGTGTTGTAATGTATGGGCTGAGAGAAACAGCAGCCACTAGTGGTAGGCACTGATAACCTGCCTATGGAAAAGTTGCCTGATTGGTTTAAACAGGTCACCAGGGGTGTCTGGTCCTCTATAGAACAACAAGTCGACCAAGGGTGGTGGTGGGGGGGGTGGTGGGATTGTGCCTCCTTCTTCCTAGGTCAGTATTTTGCTCCTGCCTTCTAGCTGCAGTTTGTACTTCTCTGTCTGCTGCTTTGTGCTGCCCTCCTGTTTTCAGGTTACATGTTTTTTCTCTGCTTGGTTTCTTCTAGGTACTTCTAGCCTTCCTAGTATCTTACCTTTGCTCATTAATTTTGCCTTGTGCTCCTCCAAGCTCTTGTGTTTGCTGTCTTTTTGTACCAAATGCAGTCTCCCTGCTTATCTGCATTGTTTGTACCATTTGCAGTCTCCTGTTCATCTCAACTCCTTAAGTGTTTATACCTGGCTAGTAGCCTAGCAACCACTCCCTTTGGGTTCAGTGGTTTCATTACTTGCTCCAGCACTACTCTGCTTCCCAGTTTAATTCCCCATGCTATGGCATTTCCTACCAGTACTAATTGTTGTTTTCCATTGCTCCAGTATGCCTCCTTGCCATATTCAATGCTACCAATTGCAGTTGCACTCAACCTCACTCATGCTATCTTGATGTAGCCATGCTGTCTCCCTGTCCTCAGTGCTAACAGATGCACTTCACTTCATGCAGTTTCATATAATCAGTCCTAACACTTGCACACCCACTCATGCTATCTATTGCTGTTCTCAGTTCTACCAGTTGCACTACCAATCCTGCATTCTCAGTCACATCCCTGCCTCTTTCTACTTTGTACGGTTCTCCCCTTGAAGTCTGTATCTTGTGGGTGGGTCCATTACTGGAGGTGGGGTCCTTCTCTTCTACAATTAGGTTGAGAAGGTCCTCCGCTCTGGGGAAAGTCTTTAGCCATGCAGACAGCATCAGTGGCACCTCTCAATGTGGCATTTAAGACTTCAGCTGCCAGACGGTGGGACTTCCAAGTCCTGGGGGGCTCCTTTTGCTGCTGACAGTGTTGGCAGCACCTTCAAAAGCTATTCACCCTATAGCCGCCTATGGTTCACCTGGTCTCCATTCTATGCCCTCTCTTTTCCTTCCTGCTCCTCAAAGGTGAAATTTGTTCAGTTCTCTTATTCTTGCCCCTCCAAGGTTCAGCCTCGTCCATCCTGGGTTTGGCTTCTCCCCCCAGGCTTCACTTGAAGGTCAAGTAAGTGCCTTTCAGCAGCCATTGCTGTCCTCCTTAGCTGGGGGTGGTGGACGCAGAAGGGTTCCCCTTTAGCTGCAGAGGCCTCTACTTGCAGCACCACCACGGCTTTCCCATTAGAGAGGCAGAGTGAGAGCTCTTTCTCTAAAAAATCTCCCCTGAATTGGGTCCACAAATTGTAGTAGTGAGCCATCACTAATTCATCCCAAGCCTGAAGGGAAGACAACCAAGCCTTGGATCCCCAGAGGTTTCCCCTACGTAGTGGAGTTTTCCTCTCCTCCATGTCGAAGGTCATAAAAGTTAGGTAATCTATCAAGTAGTATATCGTAGTAGTACATTTTGACCCAGGTAGATTTCTGCTGTTGAGCTGGGGATGGATAGTTGCCTTCTTTCTACCTGGCCATTCCCCCTCTCTGTATGGACGTCATGTCCCTTCTGCTATCAATACCAAAATCATCAGTCATTGCACAATCCTCCTCTGTCTGTTAAATGTTATCACTACTTTGCAAATCCATGCTCATCCAGTGTCTGAACTCACCACTTGCTGCTTGACTATTTTGGGGGCTCCTTTCTTAGGTACCTTTAGCCTAAAGGAATTATCTTCCCGCGGTACTTCTGGAGTGGAACCCTCCTCAAGAGGGTTCCTTTGTCTTCACGGTTCCCCAATAGTGTGGTAGTTCCCTGTGGGACAGAGAATGTGAATGGCCAAAGTATCTATTTATCACAGCCAACAACATAAGCATTCAAATACTATCCATCTGTCAATGAAGTTGCACAAGTATATACTCATCGCTAAGTTGTGTACACACATTGAGCTAATGTTGATGGTAAATAGGAACTTGCATATGGTGACTGGGTACCCCAGAAATACCCCATGATGTACCCTCTAGTTTTCTATATATACAAACTCAATGGGTGGGACGGGCATATACCCATAGTAAAAGGGTAGAGGGCAGAGGTAAGAGCCACTAGAACCTACACAGGACAGTTAGACAAGGTAGGCAGACTGAACGGGAAGCCAGGCCTTTTTCTGCTCCCATGTTCTATGTTTCTATGGCAGGCATGCAAGGAGATTTACAAAGCTCAGACGCAGATTAGAGAGAGATTACAGAGAGGTAAAGGCATTCCCAGGTTATATTTGCTTACTTCCTGTTCCTGTTCTGTATGTGTCTCTCTTTTTTGTTTTCTGCCTTAATGATATTTAAAACCAGCATTTGCATGCAGGCCCCTCCGACTGCACCATTTAAAGTGCACTAACCCGTGACATCAGTGGTAGCAATCAGTTTCGTCTGGCGCTGATTAAACTACTTGCATAGGTTGCTACATCATAAAACATGTGCTCATTGTAGACGCTGCTCCATTTTCATTCATGAAGCAGCCCATGCACACTGTGTAACAGTAATAGCTGCAAAAGCCACTGACGGTTTGCAGCCGATGGTGTCACTGCTTTGGGTACCTACAATCATGGGCGGCTCCAGTCCAGGGCCAGATGGGGGCACATGCCCCGGTTAAAAACTTTGCTGCGCCAAAGCTGGGCCCCAGCAATGATACATAGCTGGCAACATAGCCCAGGTTTAAATCCACCAAAATGCCCGGACACAAGCCCCCTAACCGGGTCCTTGCCCTTGCCATTCATAATTCCCGGAGCCGCCACTTTTTGCAATGGCACAATTTGGGGGCAACAGTGCACATAGAGCTGGTTTTAAAGATGATAGAGGCAGAGTACGAGAGAAATCTATACAAAAGAAAGACAACAAGGGATAAGCAAATATGAGTTGCTAATGCTGCAGTGATCAGGGTCACAAGGTAATGTACGTGACGGTTGTTGGATTCAAAGCTAGGTAACATACAGTAGTAGCTTAGAAATTTAAAGTCAGATGGAACTGTCATGTTTACCCTCTGCTATCCCCTCTTCCTAAGCAATGATGAATAAATACACTATGCACACGTGTACTGTGCTAATTTATCATTGCTGTTTCTCCAAGTTCAGCACGTTATGTTCTAACAGCTTGGCCAAACTGTCTACCACGGTACATGCTTTTCCTGTGGAACTGCTTTTGTTATACACTAAAGTTAATGGATTGTGCATATAATGGTGGCGGGGTGAGGGAAACAAGAAGTAGTGCCCTTAAGATCTTATTATTTTGCTTGTAAATAAATGACATTTAATAAGCCCTAGAAATGTTTACTCTTGTTCTTCATATCAGGAAATTGTCAAAACCGGCAAGCGGTGAGGACTGGTAATAATCAACAATACTGTTAAACTAGTGGTAGGTGGGGCAATGCTTAACTATAAAGATACAGTTTTTCAGTGTTTTGTATATATATTATTTAAGCAATAATGACTGAGAAGCCGATCGTTAATCCAAGGAAATGACCGGCTTCGAGGTTGTTATTGCAATGATAAGTCTAATGGCAATAATAACTTTAATTTTTGCCAGTTTTATTTAGGTATTAGCTGTGTGGTGCAAGCCACACAGCATCAGTATGCAACTTTATCATTCATTATCAAGATGTTAATGACCGTTCCAGTAGCCAATCAGGAGCCTCGCTAGGCACATAAAAAATTAATTTGATTTATGACTGATCTTAATGTAAACATTGTGTGTACATGTTCAAGCTGCTTGTACTGTATCAATGCATCATTATTATAAGTTATGTACTACTATGTTCTGCTACATTCCCTGTCTATTTAGGATATTCCTGCATATTATCAGACGCACCTAAATGAGTCTGCCCAGGTGCTGCTAATTCCAACTAAATAAACAGTATAAGTTGTTATTCTGGATCTTGTAGCTGTAGGACATTTGCCTCTAATTCCCAGTGCTGTGTGCCACTCACAAATCAGTTCCATGCAGAGCAGACATCAGCTGCATATTCGCAGACACATGGCTGGACAAAGCCACCTAGATTTTTGTCATTTTAAGACTAAGGGCTGGATTTTGGAAACTCTGTAATTGCTACACTCTAAAGTCCTGAGCTTTGGACCATATTTGTGCCTGGAGCAGATTCTAGAATATTCAAATATGCCTGGAGCTCATTAAAAGAGCAACGAGCATGTTCAAAAATACTGACTTGAAACTAAGCACAAAGCCTGGCACTAACTGGTTTGCTTCTCACAAACCACAGCCCCCTGCTGGCCACATTAGATATGTGCATGCACAACTGGAAGCAGTAGGGATGTAAGGAGCAAAGCATCTCTTTGTGCTTGGCTGTGCTGATTGCTGTTGTGGAGCAATGTGCGATTTTCAAAGACGTCGCACGACCTAATAGCACAGACATGGGTCAATGAGGTCATTTCAATCATATTATAGGTTGATTAATGTAAAAGAAGCAAGCCTTTGCTCTTTGAAGTGTGTGGTTCATGGAACACTTAGCAGATAGCCCATCTTCCTGCCCTCTGCATCAGTGGTGCCATTGCTAGTATGCAATAAATATCCAACTGTTGTTCCCTCGTCCTACTTGTTTCCTGTACTGACCTGTGAATTCCTGGTAAAATTGTCCTTTGTAATCTAGTGTTCCTACACCCAATTCCAGGTGCCATTCCTGCATGACAGACCCCGCCCCACCCTGGCACCTGCAATTGCCAGCTTTTCACTGCTACAAGTCACTGCCATCTCACTGACCCTTATGCACAACAAAACCAATGCCCTGGAAACTGTGCACTACGCAAGTATGTGAACTTGGGTTCTGGCAGTGAAAATATTACTTTCATGCATAGCTTTGTTACCCAGACAGTGAATTTTACCTAACTTGGAAGTGTTAGTTACCACCCCCCAACATGACCACATAAGTGGGTACAGTTAAATCCTCTGCAACATGTTATGTTTATTATTATTTATTCTTTATTTAAAGTTTATGATTACAGGATGAGTTCTACGAGATGCAAGTCTCATTTACAGAATGTCCTGTGTCAAAAAATACAATACAAAGATGTACTGCATAGGACAATAAACTATAAAAACATCCAATCAAGTAACAAAACAGTTACAACAAAGTTGAGTTTTTAACATGTCGAGTATTACAGCATTTTTGAAAGACAACGTACTGTACAACTTCTATGTTGCTGCACTAACTTATTCCAAGCACAGGGGACTTGGAAGGAAACATTTGATCTGTCATAAGCAGATGAAAATTTAGGTAACTGGTAATAGCGATGCTGAACTGTGACAGGGTTGGTTAGGCCCTGCCTCATTTGTGTTATGTAAAGAGAGTTTGAAGCAAGGATTCTGTCTACTATTTCTGTATTTTCTGTTGGACTGCGAAGTCAGCTCTTGCTTTTATTTTTTGTTCTTTCCTTTTACTTTTTACAGTCTCTACCTTGCTTATATATAGTTATAGAACATATGTATGAAACTGGGTTCCCTGATTTGCAAACTAGGTATAGTTATTAATGTTGAAATAATTACAGAAACAGCTGTAACAGAGTGTGGCCTTTTGATCTCAGACTGGTGGAATCTATCAGCCAAACAGGCTAGTTTGTAGCTAGGTCACAATGCTCTGGGATCTCGGATCTGACTAGGTTGTGAAGCTCTGGGCCACAATGCTCTGGTGGAAGATAGAAACAGACGAGGTTCTGAAAGTTCTGAGTTGCAATGCTATGTATATAAAATGTGCATGAAAAGACAAGGCAAGTGTCTCCAGGGGGGTTTGGGCCTTGGAATCAAGATGTAACAGTTGGTTAGTTGTAGATTTCAGCTCTGAACTCAGAAATTAGACTTTGTTTTTGGTCTGCCTATGCTGAAAACTAGTCTGTACATTTCCTTTTTTTTATTTTCTGTTACTTATAATAATAAATCATTACTTGTGGATTTTTACAATTTATCCTGATCTGCATAGACTTCCTCACCCAAGTCTCAGTTACATGAACATCTTGCAAGGCATATCTATGAGAAGGTGCCACCAGGCGGTTCGACAGATACGAAGCAGTGTTTTTTATGGCCTTGTGGATCAAAGAAGGCCACTTTAGTTCTTTAATGGAGGAAAGGGGTAACCAGTTTAGTCTCTGAAGTAGCGAACAGTGATGTGCATTCCATTTTCCTTTAAAAATGAAACACAACAGTTGGTAATAAACTACACTTAGGGGTGCTAAGGTAGACTCTGAAGCAAGACAATAGATGATATCCCCATAATCTAGTATTGGAAGAATTGCTTATGCGACTAAGTGTTTTCTGCAATTACAGGTAGGCAATGCCTGGCTCATTTTAAATGACCTAGGCAAGATTGAACTTTGGAAGTAGTTTTTTTGATGTGACTTTTAAAAATGAGAGAGAAATTAAAGTCCCGGGTACTTAAATTTGTGACCCTTTCCAGCTGATGATTGCTCAAAGAAGAAGTACAGTCAAAATTTGCAAAAACATATGTTGTGCAGTGTTTTTATTTGTGTGTGTTGTCCTAGTGTGTCCTTTCTTTTGTTTGCCATTGACAGTTTTTTCTAAATTAACCTGCTAGTTATATAGTAGTTTTATGGCCCTGGGGAGCTCCATATTACCATGGTTTATTGCTCTTCTTGTCCCTACAGTGTCTCCTGTCCCATGTGACAGTGATGCATCTAGGACCACTGATTCAGCAAGCACTAGAGCCTGATTTTCTGGCCTCCACTAAATAGCTCTAATTCAATATTTTTTGTTTTCTATATGTTGCATGTGTCCGGTCTAGCCAGCAGGAGTAAATGTTTTACTTTTACATTTTTTTAATTTCATCAAACTACACACAGTTATAAAAGCACACAAATCACCCCCAGATCATCAATGCTATAATTAACAAAGTCTCTAGCTGTTTTCTTACAGAATAATCTACTCAATTAGCCCTGAAGTATTTGCCAAACTGTAAATGTAGCCATTAGTGCTCACTGGATAAGGAAAGTTACTTACTACCATAGTTCTGTGTTGTAAATTGATTCTAAACTAGTTCTTCCTGAATACTTGGTCCCGGATCCATCACTGTCACATGGGACAGGAGGCACTGTAGGTGCAAGAAGAGCAATAAACTATGCTTAGTTGGAGATCCCTAAGGGCCATAAATCTACCATAAAACTGGCAGGGTAATTTAGGAAAACTTCTAATAGCAGACAAAGAGAAGGACACACTAGAACTACACACACAAATCAAAACACTACACAACATATGTTTTTGCAAATTCTGACTGTACCTCTGTTTTACTGTAATAAATAAATAGTGAAAGGGCAGTCTGGGTTGGGTAAAGAGTGCTGTGAACAAAATAACATAATCTGTTTTTTTGCCATTCAAAGTCAGCAAATTATTTGAAACTAATTTACCAAATTATCAAAATCATGTTGTAGTGTTGTGGATTAAGTAGCAACTGATTTGTGAGCTGAGAAGGGGACAGTATTGTCTGCGTAAAGATGCATTGAACATCTGTGAATGGAAGAGGGTAGAGGACTGACAAACTAAACAAAATTGGACCAAGAATAGAACCTTGTAGAACCCCACAGTGACAGGGAGAGGAGACGATACCCATCCCAGAAAACAGATTGAGATCTCTCCTGTAAGAACGAGGAAAACCATTTAACAACATTTACAGGAAGCCATAATAAGAAAGACAAGAAAGAAGTACAGAATAATTAATCAAATTAAATGCTTTGGACAGGTCTATGGCCACAGAACCCACAAAGCAACCAGAATCCAAAGCACCCAAGACAAGATCATGAAAATTTATGAGTGCAGTTTGGGTGGAAAATTTAGGTCAAAAGCCTGATTGCTGAAATTAAAGAATCTGGTGCTATTCCAAATGAACATTGATCTGTGTGAATATGATTTTCCCCAAGAATTTTGAAACAATAGGTAAAAGATTGATGAGGTGATAATTATCTGCCACTGATTTGGTACCACCTTTGTGGGGAGGGAGTACCATGGAATGTTTCCAAGCAGAGGGGAAGGAACGGGTGGGCAATAGGTGAACTAAATAAGTCAAGGGTGGAACCAGTGTGTTGCTACTTAGTTTTAACAGAAAACTATCAAGGCCTTTGCGGAATCTTCTTTTAAGGTGTTCAATAAGTTGGCAACTTCAATATATTCAATAGTAGTAAAGTAGGAGCTATGTTTGCTAAAAGGACATCTTCAAGAGGCTTGATTAAAGGAAAGTAAAACTCCAACCCTGCTTTGGACAGCAAAGTCAATGGGGTTTCAGTAACAAAAGGGTTTAACAACTTGCAAATACCATCTTTTGCATAGGAGAAAAATTCACCATAAGATAAACTAGGGGAGGGAGGGAGATTCTGAAGCCACCCTCCAAACTGAATCTACTCCAGTCTTTTTTAGGATTGTTCCTTGAGGCAGCCAGGTTAAAATAAGATGCCTTGGACTGGCAAATAAGAAACATGCAATAGATTTACTAAACAAATCCAAAGATTCAGATGTGTTCAATTTTTTTTTTTGCCTTTTTATATAATTTAACACAATGCTTTAATTGAGAAACAATAAATGGGGTGACCCAAGGAACATGCCTCACTCTTACCCTTTTTTCAGCAAAAGGAGTGCAAATGTTACAAACATTTGAGACCTGTTAGATAAAGAAATCCCATACATCATTGACATCAAAGCAGGACAAAAGGGTACCCAAAGTGACCCAGTTTACATCACTAATAAAGAACCTTGCTTACACAGTCACATTTGTACCAGAGCAACATGACCACATGGGTTGCTCCAGCACAAAGGGCAGCCATGTAGACACTTACCAGATCCCAGTAAGTCAATCACTGCTCTGCTTCTGGATCCACAGGAAGCTTGAGGATGCTGATTGGATCGAGCAGTGTAAGCAGCCATGTGGACAGGCTGCACTGCTCGCTCCAATGTAACTTAACAGTCCAATCTGCCTGCCAGGATCCTCCACTGTCTACTATGTGGTCTTATGGCCCCTCACCAGCATGGCTTGCATTGGCGTTGAGAGTGGCCATCTAGACAAAACATCTGATCCTCCCTGGTGGTCGCAGAAAGTTGGGAGCACTGCAGAAGTCAGAGTAGATCAGCCGTGTTAACAAAGTTAAAGCCTCAGGGCTAACATTTTGGAAACACTGAAATATGACAGTTTTAGGAGAACATTTTGGAGGTGAAAGATTTAATGTGTAAAATATAGAACGGTCACTAAAATATTACCCAGGCAGCCTGGCTGCAAAACAGGGACATCAAAAGAAACAACAGTGAACTCAAATATGACCCTGTTTTAGGGTCAGAGTTACCTGTACCCATTTATGAGGCCATGTGGGTGTGGTGGTAATTGACACTTCCTCTTGTGAAATTCACTTTCCAGGTAACAAAGTTATGAGTAAAAGTAACATTTACACTGCCAAAACCAAATTCCATGCACATATATAGTGTTCACTTTCAAGGACTTAGGTTTTGTCATGTATGGGGTCAGTGAGACTGAGATGGCTGCAGTGATGAAAGATTGGTGACTGCAGGGGTTGGGTGTCAAGCAGGAATGGCACTGGGTGGGGGGAGTGGGACACTAGGCTACCAGAGACTGTAAACAGGACTATTCATGCTAGTATAGTAAGGATGCACTGATGCCAAATTTGCATTCAGAGAACATGCTGAAATCTAACATTCTGAACACTGATGAAGGAACTCAGCTTCCCGTTGCCAAAGTCATTTAAGCATTTCAGTGTCAAGATGCAGCACTTTTGGCCATCACGCCCACACAGCAGTAGTAGTACCACTAACGATGCTGGTGACCAGGATTCGTGAGCAAGTCCAGGTAATTGGGGACAGGCCAGGGAAGAGGGATTGAGCATCCCTGAGGATGATTTCCCATCTTTGAGAAGGGAGGCTGTGTGCAACCACCATTCTAGTGTCACCTGGTGATCACAGGTGGTACTACAAGACAAGGTCTCACCATTGGGAGGGTTGGAAACTGTCCAACACCACACAGCCACACACTTGTGCATGCACTTGGTTTCCCAAATGGGCAGCTTCCTATGCAGGAGAGATGCAAAATGGGGAACATTGGCCCCATTGTTTGAAGACGACAGACCCCGGTGCATCCGGGCTCCTTGCCTCCACCTATCTGCTGCCTGACACATGAACACTCTCATGGGTATATCCCCTCCACTCCAGCCACACCTGGGGGGCTAAACAGGGCACAATGAAAGATGGCATGTATGGGGGAAAGTGGTGCCTTGGGCTCCAGAGGGAGTCAGGCATTGGACTGCAGTGGAAGAAAAATAGCAGATAAAAGAAAAACAGCACATTTTACAGGGAGCATGTTCAAGTTGTTGGCAGGCCACATGATCTTCAGCAGCCAATCAACAATGCTTGAGTTTGATAACTCCTTGCACTGCGAACATTTTGATGCCATGTCCAGCTCTTTCTTACAAGGGATGGACCTGGCTAATGAATTAGCTTGTTTTATGTAAAAAAGAGTGACTTTTGCTCAGAACACATTTGAAATCATCATAAAATTGTGCATTATCATTTTAGTTAACTAATTATCCCTGCATTTAACTGGTATTAGGCAGGCTAGTGAAATGCTGCAGAGGAGAGGAGAGAACTCAGGCTGAGAGTGCACAGTATGAGCCTGCGTTATCGGCTTCAGGCCCAGTAGAAGCAGGAACTGGCAGAGTGAATTCTGCAGACTGGTAAAGGTGCAGGAGGGATTTTTTGAAGATTTATTCAAAAAATATTTTCTTTACTGAGTGGTGATTGTGTAGGTTGCACAGAGACACATATATATTTATATATGTGTTTTATTATTATTATTGTCCCTTTCCACAGAAGGGCAGAGTGAATTTAGCAGAATGGAAAAGGTGCTGGGAGGAAATTTAAGGAATTACTTGACAAATAATTTGACTCTTTGTGATGCAGGGCACAGAAATCTATCTTTGTGTGTGTGTTTATTTATTTATTTGTTTGTGTATTGCCTGTGACTAAAAACTGAGTGCAGTGGGTAGCTGCAGGGAGACACAGTGTCCCTCAGTGAAGGTGAGAAGGAAAGTGTGCCAGTACATGGGTGACGTGACACTTGCGCGAGTGTGAGAGTGTGTGTGTGTGTGTGTGTGTGTGCATTTATTTATTTATTTGATAACTGGGTAAACTACACTAGTCCCAGGGACCATTGTCAGGTATGACCTGGGCCATTTAAATGGCACATCTGACACAAAAAAATAAACTATAAAGAAAAAATTGGAGGCGAGGGATGCAGTGGGAAGAACAGAGCAAGAAAAGGCTTCAGCATGCCAGTTCCACCATGTACCAGTTCTGAAAGTGTTGATGGTGTTCATAGTGGTGGGGCAATGGCTATGCCTAATAGAAAGTCTAGGGCTGGACACAGGACAGTATAGCCATAGAAACCATGCTTAGTTATTCCCCAGATGCCCACTGGTTCTACTCCCACTGCAAGCAGCTTTCCCAGCCAGTTGTGCAGTGCATGTTTTGTTGCCCGGGAAAGTAGGGCAAGGCAATTCTGCCCTATTTTCAGCCTCATCCTGGGGGAAGGGGATACAGGTGTGAGCTGACATATTGAATCAGATTAAGTTGTTGGTGATATTTTTAGAGAGCATTTGTGAGTGAGTTTACTTGGTATATTTTTACAGACCTTGCTTTCCTGCAGTTCAGAGGCCCTATTTTCAGTGAGCTGTAGCTGGCCAGGGACTAAGTCTTGTGTGCATGTTACTGGCATGGGAATTACAACTCTGCCTCAGCAGCCTGGAGAGAAACTTCATAGATATTTTTGATAGATATTTTATTTATAAAAGCACCCATTTCTAAGGACTCTGGGTGCTGTACAACAACACAAACAGTATAATAATATACAGTAATATATATGCTTTACAGTGCAACTGAGAGCGACAATTAAAATTCATCTATCTGTCCTAAAACAGACCTTTAGTAAGTCAGTAAAAGCCTGCTGGAACAGATACATTTTTAATCCCTTTTTAAAGGCTTCTACTGAGGGAGCCTCCCTGACATCAGCTGGAAATGAGTTTCACAGGGTAGGTGTGGCCACTGAGAATGCCCTGTCCCCTGAATGCCGCAACCTCGCCCTGGCAACTCTAAGAAGGCCCCCCTCCTCTGATAGAATGGAGTGTCTGGGGCAGATGGTAGGGGACAAGAAGATCTTGCAGATAGACAGATCCCCGATAGTGTAGGATCTTGTAGGCCAGGAGCCCTACCTTGAAGTAAATCCTCCACCTGACTGGCAGCCAGTGCAGTCCGCGGGGAACTGAGGTGATATGTTCACACCTTCTCACCCCTGACAATAACCATGCCGCCACATTCTGCACCACCTGCAGCCTGTGGAGGTTGCCTCCAGATAACCCTAGGTACAGGGCATTGCAATAGTTCAGCCTGGAAGTGATGAAAACATGTACCGGCGTGGTCAGGTCTTCAGCTGGGATCAAGTCTCAGATCTGGGTGATATTCCTCAGATGGTAGAATCCACTCTTGACCACGTCCGACACCTGCAAATCAAGCGTCAGGCCATTGTCCAGGATCATGCCCAAATCCTTCACCTGTCTAGATGGGGCAAGGGGACTGCCCCCCAACACTAGGCCAGGGGGAGACCCCACACCTCCTCCTCCTAACCAATGACCTGGATCCACCACTAGTACCTCTATCTTGTCTGGATTAAGCCTAAGCCAGTTTTGAGTCATCCAAGACTGGATCTTCTTGAGGCAGGTATTAAATACAGAGGCTGACACCTGGATATCGGGTGCACAGGACAAGTGCAGCTGGGTATCATCTGCATAACAATGAAAACCTAGCCCACACCACCTGATAATGTCCCCCAGTGGCGGCATGTACACCGTGAACAACAAGAGCAACAAGACCAATCCCTGTGGAACCCCACAGCACAGAGGCTTTGGGTTAGATGAGGCTAATTCCATCATCACCCTTTGCACTCTGTCTGTCAGGTATGACCTAAACCAGCTGATGACGTCACCAGACAGGCCACACCAGAACCAGAGACGGTCGAGCAGTGCCTTGTGGTCCATGGTGTCAAATGCCGCTGAGAGGTCTAGGAGGACTAAGATGGTGTGGTCTCTCCTATCCCTCACCATCAGATCATTAAGCACCCTCACCAGGGCAGTCTCCATACTATGCCCCGCACAAAACCCAGACTGGAAAGGCTCATAGGTGGAGGAAGCGGCAAGATGCCTATCAAGCTGAATGGCCACCACCTTCTCAATAACCTTTCCTAAAAATGGGAGGTTCGAGACTGGCCTTAGTTGCTGAGGCAGTCCAGGTCCAAAGAGGGTTTCTTCAAAAAGGGTCTAACCAAGGCCTCTTTCAAGGCCAATGGGAAAACCCCACTCCCCAAGAAACTCCAGTTGACCTCAGCAACCACAGGTCCAATTAGGTCCAAACATCCAACCAAAAGTCGGGTCGGACCTGGGTCTAGATCACATTGTGTTGGCCGCAGCTTTGAAACTATCTCAGCCACCTCCTCCATCCCAACCAGCTCAAACTCATCCCAGACAGGAGGAGTTTTTCGGCACAACTCAGGCCGGGCTCTGCATCCCTTTCAAGAGGCACTTGAGGAGTCTTCATCCCTGATAGAGGACACTTTGTCGGCGAAGAACACAGCCAGCTCCTTGCACCTAGTGCTAGAACCTGCTCCCCCTACACGGAGGCAGGCAGGATGTAAAAAGCCTGTCTACCGTGCCGAAAAGCTGAGCTGGCCTGTTCCTCAACGCAGCAATCTCCCTAGACAAATAGTTAGCCTTCTTATGGGCGATTGCCCCCTGATAGTCGGCATAATGTGACTTCAGGGCCAATTTGTCCTCCAGCAGGTCAGATCTCCTCCAGCGCCTCTCTAACCTTCATGTTCAGCAGTTTCACAATAGGGGGCACAATTGTCCCTTTCTGTGCATATGCATGCCTGATCATACCAGCTGTAACATGCGAACAGAAAAAATGTTGCAAGCTGCAGTAAAATGGGTTATGGGAGCTTGGTTATTGGTTGCAACAGTAGCTATTAGACTTGCAACACTAGTGACTTGAGTTAGGGAAAGACCTTGGACCACAAGGGCCAATGAAGTACTGCATGTCCTGCTGAGATACTGTCACCTGGATGACCACAGGTGCCAATGCAGTTGGGGACATCCAAAGGGAGGGTGGATGCCTCTTGACATTGGTGGGATGGCAGGATAAGCATGCACATGCCAGCCATGACGTCCAAGCCGAAGCATCCTGTTGGCAGGGAGAAAAATGGAGGTAAAGCTTCTGAGGCCCTCCCAGACCCCTGCACCTCTCCTGTGCATGAGAACTTTTGACCCAGAAAGTTGCAGAAGGTTGCCTCTGCTTTCCATCCCATCTGGTGGAAAACAGATGGCTGAGTGGTGGTGGGTAGGAGGGTGGCGGGGATGGGGTGTGGCCAAGAGGAAAGCCTGCTATAGTCCTGGCTGGAATTAGGGAGGAAAAAGGTGGGAAAGGGTCATGAAAAGGCACCCCTTTCAAAAATCATGCATAGGGCTTGTGGGATGTGCATCTTTACCTGCAAAACCTGCACAATTTCCTGCTTATTGAAATTTGTGCATCAGGCCTGTAGTGCTCCCAGTCTTGCAACTGGTTTAGGAATAGGAAGCACCATTCCATGCTTTGCAGTTGCAGCAGAAGTTGATCCAAGGTATGTCAGTGTGTTCCACATGCCCCCCCCCACCATGTTTGTGTGGTGCATTGCACATCACTGCCTATCAGCACCCACTGTAGTACTCAACGGCTGTCTGCTTCTGTCATTTCCCATGCTCTTGCTCTCTCACTCTGAGCAAAAGGACTATCCCTGAAAACCTGGACATGAAGCTTACACAGGAGCTTAAAGTGGCAATGTGGCCATGAGCACTGAATACTCAGCTTATTAGTTTGGGCACTTGTTGCAATAGGTACAGGGAAGGGCAGCTCACATGGGTGAATAAAACACATTACAATAAGTGAAACGCTGAAAGGAAATTCAAGCTGTAGTACACCGACTGAGACAAAAGGTGCATTTATACACAACTTACCTGCACCGCCACCATCCACATCACTGCAGGTGCTCAGTCTGCACCACTGCTGACCCACATTAATATGCTGAAGCTCTGCACCATTGCAGACCCATATTTAATGTTTCCCACATTGTAGCTGTCTTTCTGGCTGGTGGGGGGGGGGGAGGCCGAGAGCACAGCAGGTAGGGACATTGTACTGCAGCAAAACTGAAGTAATTGGGGCTGTGTGGGAGCAGGAGACTGACAGTGTTGACTGATTAATTGTTACTAGTGGAGGAACCTGCAGAAAAACACATGCAGGACTAACTCGAGTTGACATGAGACAGGGAGGGAGGGAGAGAGAGAGAGAGAGAGAGAGAGGGACCAGTATCAGAGGCACTCGAAATACATGCATGGGTTCAGTGTATATTCGTAGGGACACCAGCATCGGCAACTACTGAGAAGGGAAACCAGCATGGACTGCAGGTTGAAGGGTGAACTTTCAAGTGGGGGAGAACAGTCAGACCTGATTTGGGGTGTACCTGTGTAGGGGAAGCAACGTGTTTACATGCTTGCAAAAAAAAAAACGCTTGAACTGTACGCTTTCCCACCAAAACAGGGACTGCTCTGTGCCACAATGGAGCAGCTTTCAATGCTCCAGCTGCTGTTTACATGGCTGGATTTGCTCTGGTGCAACTAATCTATACCACTGGCAGTGGTCCAGATCTGGTAGTGTAAACACACCTTTAATGGGAGGTAGGCAATGTCCTTAAATGTCGCTTTGGAATGCTAAACTTAATGAATGAAGAGGCTGCAACAGATGGCAGCAGCCATAACTTATCTGGGGCCTTCCTCCCCTGGATCTGGGAAGGAGGGGGGAAGGGGGAAGCTAGTAGTGGTCCTAGGAAAAGTAGGCTAGGTCCAGAGATTGGACATGGGACCACCAGGGCTGCCCACTGGGGGGGGCACATCCTGAGGGGAAGGAGAAAGAGGAATTGAGAAGTAGCAAGCTGTCCCTCCTCTTCCTCCTCTTGCCCGTTAAGGATCAAGACGTCCAGTCTGCCAGGCCAGCAAGGTAAGGGCCTTGCATGCCCACGGGCTACCATGCTCGGGGGGCTGAGGGAATGGTGCAATGCTACATCGGAGGGCTGGAGGGAGAGTCAGCACAGTTCCAGTTGCCTTTTTCTGGTTCGGGGACCGTCCTTCTGCTGGACAGATACATTTGTGTAGCTGGTTAATTAGGTTTAGTTTTTTTCCTCCTTCAAAAATAAATAAGTAAGATGCAAATGCAGTTTGAGCTTACTAGTGGATCTGACGCCCAGGCTAGTGTGGGGAGAGATGTGCCAGTTAACTTGGCTCTGTTATGCCAGGTTCTTATGTGCCCTCATGCCGTAGTCCTGATGCTCCATGAAGCAGGCGGCTTCCCGCTGTAGCGCTTAAGTGGCTTTTCCTGGTTTTCCTCTCTGTCGCTCCTCTAACAGCAGCGAAGGTTTCTGGCCTCTCTTGGTCCTCGAGCCTTGACTCTCTGATAACCTGGGGTTGGGGAGTTCCTCCCACAGGCTGGTCACTGGTTCCCGCTAGGCGGGTCTCGGTGGAGGGTCCCAGTTTGGTTGATTGGAGGTCAGGCTAACAGGTGCTCTTTGTGTTGCTGCTGGTTGGCTGGCCGGTACGGGCACAGTCTAAGGGCTACACATCCGGCCAGGGTGGCCTCTCCATTGCTGCCGCATGTGGGCTGCTGTCTCAGTGACCTGCAGGAGAGTCCATTGCGGGCAGCAGCAGGCTGCATAGCGGAAGACACAAGGAGGGCCCTTTCTTAGTCCTTTTCTTGCGAGCCGTGGGGGGTCCTCTGGTATACAGTGGGGCATTATTCCTCCATGGCAATGGTGGGATTGTATCTCACGGGTGCACGGGATGGCTCATGACAGGTGGTCGCATGCTGGCATCTGCTGTGGCAGCGTGAGTCTTCAGGTTGCTGTCTTGCGTATGGCACACCCACGGTTTAAAAAAAAAATAAAAATAACAAAGCAAATGACAGGGAAGATCTAACCAATATGGGAGATCAAATACATTGGGGGTTCAGAAACTCAGGGGCCCTGGTATCAGGGGTGGGATCCCAACACAGCTTGTGGGCTGGGGCCGAGGAATAAGGCGGTCCAGAAGTGGCAGGTAGCATAGTGCACTTGCAAATCTCGATGGGGTTTGTGAGACTGCAGAGCAGCCATCTTGGATGGGTCTGGACATTCCTGCAGGCCCCTCTGTCTTACACTGCTTGAGCCAGGCCCAGATCTCACTGGATCTCATGCGTATGTGGTGGCCATCTTACCTGGGACTTGCAGCAGGCAGCCCAAAGCCAGCATGACTATTTCACAGGGGCAACGCACAGCGGTTCCACATGGAGCCTAGCGCAGGGTACACACAGTCTTTATGGCTAGGGCTATCTTGGTCACTCTGGGGCAGGTAATAGACTTGCACCCTATACTAAATAAATAAATAAGTAAATAAATAAATAAAAACATACTTTTAATTGTCCTAATGCAAGGGGATGCTTGCCAATTTGCTGGCAATGCAGGCTAGGACAGTAGGGGTTAGTCAAACTGTGCTTCCTGTGCCCACCAGGTGGTGGCACTGATGTGCTGAGTGAGTCCTTTGGCTAATTGTCTTTCAGGGATGGGGGGCTCTTAGTCTTTCACAGATGGCATGTCAGCCCGTCAAAGGAAGCCATCTGCAAAGGTCACAGAGGGCCTGGCATCCCAGCTGAGAGAGATGTACCAGAAGAAGGGCACAGCATGGCTTGAGGCATGCCTGGAAGGGCTGGAATGCCCATCAACATCAGGAACTGCAGGGGTGCCATTGAAGAAGTGGCTGGTGGGGCTGAGTGGTGCCCCCGGCCAAGATACCCAGAGCACCTGGGGGAGGTAAGCAAAGAGTCGAGGTAAACTGGCCGAGTGATTGTGATGCGCTTCAGGTACTTGACGTGGCCCTGGGGATGGGGAGCAAGAGCTAGTCAAGTCCGAGGAAAGGGGGTGGGGTAGCGTTAGATACACTGGCCGGGGCAGAGATTCTGGGACAGCGAGCTTCCCCAGAGGGCGAGCTTATCCTGGAGGACACCTTGGAGCAGGTAGGGTTAGGCCAAAAACTAGATAAGCTGCTCAGCCTGATGGCGGCAGTGGTCGAAAAGGCAGGAGGGCAGGCAGACAGCTCGGCACTTCCTGCCACAGCACCACTGCCTCATCAGCCCAGCTGGTATGTGAGGATAGACAAGCTATTAGGGTCCCACCTCATGGAAAAAGTGAGGCAGCAAATTAGGAACAGGAAGTATGTTGACATGTTTTCCCTGCTGAACAGGTCAGCGGAGCGGGAGGAGGAAAAGAAAGAGAAGGGCGAGGAGTCAGAAAAGAAATCCCCAAAGGTGCCTCGCACCTTTGAGAACTGGATTGTGGCCTTCCCCATATTTGCAGGGACTATCTTGCAGGCTGAGAAGGACCGAGGTCTGGGTCTCTTCACCTATCAGAACTGGATCACGCTCGTGCTCCAGAGGTAGGGGGCATGGCATGGTTGGAGTATGACAAGGAGTTTAGGAAGCGATTCCAGGAGGATGTAACACTGGTATGGGGCACAGTGGATGTGACCCTCCTGGTGGACATCATGCATGGGGGGGCTGTGCACATGGACAGCAGCCTGCTCCATTGCAGAAGGCAGGGGTGCTGCCCCGTCACAGGCATCGCAGGCATGTTATGCATACAATCAATCAAAACAGCAGGTGTTGTGCCGTTTTCATCACATCTGCTTAGTTTGTGGATCACAACACCCCTTCATTTAGTGCACCTCACCATGCTCCCCAAGGGGAGGCTTCAGGGGATCTGGCAAATGCCTGGGGAAGCCACATGGTAGCAAAACTTCCCACTCCGGTAAGGGTGGACATGATTAGCCCACGGTTGCACCAGTACCTGGACAAAGATACCACCAACCTGTTGATGGAGGGATTCACTGTGGGTTTCAGGATTCAATATGATTGCCCAAGGGGGGACCTGGATGCCAGGAACCTGAAATACATGCAGGGTCACCCACAGGTAGTCTGGGAAAAACTGGAAAAGGAAAGGTAGCTGGGGAGAGTTAACGGGCCATTCAGTGCCTCGCCGTGCCTGTCCCTTGGGGTATCACCCATTGGTTTGGTACCTAAGAAAACACCGGAGGAATTCAGACTCATAAATCATCTTTCTTACCTAGAAGGCAACTCAGTGAATAACCATATTGACCCATGGTACACGGCGGTCCAGTATGAATTGTTCAACAGGGCCATGGAAGTAGTGCACGGGGCTGGACCCCGAGCACTCATGGCAAAAGTCGACATTGAGTCGGCCTTTAGGTTGCTATCCATCCACCCTGAGGACAGGGAACTACTGGGCATGAAGTCTGAAGGGCAGTACCACGTTGACAATTGCATGCCTATGGGATGTGCAGTGGTGTGTGCAGTCTTTGAGAAGTTCAGTAGCTTCCTGCACTGGGTTATTCAGCAAAAATTGGGTAATCAGGCGGTGGTCCACTACCTTAATGACTTCCTCTTCATCAGTCCGGAGGGGTCAGCCAAGTGCAAGCACATACTGGACATGTTCATGTCAATATGCCAAGACTTTGGGGTGCCTTTGGCACCAGGGGAAGCTGGAATCCCCAACGGGGGTTTTAACCTTTTTGGGAATAGAAATTGATGCGAACAACAGGCTTTGTCGCTTGCCTCGGGATATTCTGGCGGCTCTGAGACACATGGTGGATGCCATGGCAGGTTCCCAGAAGGTGACCTTGCGGCAGTTGCAACAGCTGGTAGGATACCTCAATTTTGCATGTAAAGTCATCCCCATGGGTTACACCTTCTTACGCCGCGTGGCCAAGCTGGTCAGAGGGTACTCCAAACTGCACCACAGGTTACGAGTAACAGAAGGCTTCTGGAAGGATCTCCAGGTATAGAGGATCTTCCTGAGTCACTTCAATAGGGTGGCTTTGTGGCAGGCCACCCTGGGGGGCAACCAGTTCAGCTTTTCATGGACACCGCAGGAGGCCTGGGATTTGGGGCATACTTCCAAGGACAGTGGTGCACAGAGAGCTGGCCCTCAGAGTGGTCAAGGGCAGGACTGCTCACCAACATTACCCTACTGGAGTTCTTCCCCATAGTGGTTGCGCTGTACCTTTGGGGCCCTCGACTGAAGGATAAAAAGATCCTGTTCTGGTCTGATAACATGGGGGTCGTGCATGTCATCAACGAGCAGCTAGGGCCAAAGAGCCCTCTGGGGGACTTGATACACATCTTCATTTTGAAATGTTTGCTCCTAAACATCACACTTAGGGCCACACACATACCCGGGGTTGGCAATGGAATTGCTGATGCTTTGTCTCGTTCACAGTGGCAGTGCTTTTGGGAGCTGGCTCCAGCAGCGGTGCATCAGCCATGGATGGTACTCCCTTCTTGTGGGTGGTAGTGACATCACAACTTGGAGATGCATAGGTAATTCCATTGCACTGAAGACAAGGGAAGTATATTGAAAGGGGATGGAGCACTATCTGAGGATTCGGGCACAGTAGGGTTGGACGGAGGATTGGCCCATTCCAGTCGACCAGCTGTGCACTTATATTATGCTGTCCAGAAAAAATGGGGCCACACTGGGGGTGGTGGACAGGCACCTTGCTGGCTTGTCTTGGTTCTCCAGGGCCCTGGGGGTTACCGACAGCACAGAGGCTTTCAAGATACACAAGGTGCTGGAAGGATGGGGGAAGTTGCAGACTTCACATCAAGATACAAGGTGTCCCATCACCCCGGCGATCCTGGAGAGCATATGGGGGCTCTCCCTAAGGTCTGCTGGACCCTGTTTGAGGCACGATTGTTTGACACCATGCTCCTGCTGGCCTTTTATGGGGCCTTCAGGGTGTTGGAACTGATGCAGCCCAACCAGTTTTTGAAAGTCATCGGGTTGGGAGTCAGGGATATCATACCAGATGGGGGGGGGCATGGGTTCAGCTTAGCAGGAGTAAAACTGACCAAAGGTGGAGGGGCCATTGGTGCCTGGTGCGGGCACCACCAAGGGTATCTTGGGACATTCAGAAAAGTCTGCTGGCTTACATAGTTGTTTACCCCAAGGTGGTGGGGGGGGGGCGTTCTTTCAGCATGGAGATGACAGGCCCATCACGGCCTACCAGTTCAGAACCATGCTGACTAGGGTGATGCAGGAGGTGGGGATGAATCCGAAGGAGTTTGGGACACACTCCTTTAGGATTGGGGCAGCCACAAATGCTAGTAGCCTGGGGTGGGCAGATGAGCAAATCCAGGCTCTGGGGTGCTGGAGGTGCCAGGCATTTCGGAGGTATGTTTGCCCATATTTGCAATAACTGTTTTGTTTCTTTCAGGGTCCCCCAGAATCACTGGTTTGATTGGGATGGTGGCCAGGCCTTCACCAGCAAGTGGCAGCTAGAAGGCCGACTGGGGCAGGGGACTGCTCCAAGGAAAAGGTCATCCTAAGGTTCAGACCCTTTGGCGAGGGTCTGAGCACATACGCTGGGCTGAGTGGATCCCCCTGCTGTGAGCGGAGGAGAGAACCCAGCATATCCCAGATATCTTGGTGTTGAACGTCAGAGGGGAAGAACTGGGAAGGCGGAGGATGGTGGACTTGCTGCTGGCCAGGAACAAGTAATTTCGAGCCATGAGGTTTGGGTGGCCCTGGGCCATCCTCATCTGGTCCTGTCTGATCTGGATGCTCAGTTGGCTTCACTGAATAAGGCCTGCAAGCGGATCGACCGGGAGAGGAGGGCAGTGGTGAAGACCATAGGGGGGACCATGGAGAAACATTGTTAGATTCAGGCCTCTGGTCAAATTATGGTAGCTGAGATGGGGCAATTTACTGAGGGGGGATTACAGTGGTGACTAGGGACACTGGTGGTGGTCTTGGAGGAATGAGTGAGCAGGTGGCTTGGGGGTCGGGCGTTGTCCATCCTGTGGCATCTCAGGAGGATCACTAAGAGCTGGAATAGTGGTAAAGAGGGGGTTATGGGCCAAGTTCTTCTGAAAGGCTCATGACACCCTCTGGTTGGCACGGAGGTGGACCCCAGTATCAGGACCTGGGGGAGGTGTCACGGTCCGCCTACTGCAGGTATATCTATACTGCAAGGCAAAAGGCGCCTGGTGGGGGGTGGCCATACAGACTTGGCCCAGTATGACCACGGTGTAGTGGATCCTCCCGGATGCGCTTGCTGTTGTTATCTGGAATGTCATTCAATAAACGCATGGTTGTAATCATTTCCTCCAAGACATGTGTCAGTGCATTTTTTTCCAGGGAAATGGGGTATGGAGGACTACCAGATAATGCAGAGGCTGCAACAGATGGTAGCAGCTGTAACTTATCTGGGGCCTTCCTCCCCCTGGACCTGGGAAGGAGGGGGAAGGGGGAATCTAGTAGTGGTCCCAGGGGAGGTACGCTAGGTCCAGAGATTGGACATAGGACCACCAGGGCCACCCACTGGGGAAGGGGGCACAACCTGAGGGGGAAGGAGAAAGAGTTATTTATTGGGAAACAGCCAGCTGTCCTTCCTCTTTCTCCTTTCACCCATTAAGGATCACCCACCCACCCACCTGCCCTTGTAAAAACAGGGTTGTGAAGGCCAGGGAGTTAGGTCCCTCTTTTGACCCAGTCTGGGTGACTGCACTAGGGGTTGGGGAGTGGTTTTTCTCAGTTTTCCCTGTACCAGGGTTTTCCTGGGGTTTTCACCTCCTCCAAAGCGTGTTAAACCAAAGTAAGAGTTGGATAACATAAATAGGCTAGATTAAATAGTCAAGGTACTGTGTACGCCAACATGTTGCAGTCATGGCGGCATCTCGGGATGATCACTAAGAGATGGAATAGTGGTAAAGGGGAGGTTATGGGCTGAGTTCTTCTGAAGGACTCATGACACCCTCTGGTTGGCATGGAGGCAGACCCCAGCACCCGGACCTGAGGGAAGGGTCACAGTCCACCTACAGCAGGTATATCTATACTGCAAGGCAAATGTCACCTGGTGGGGGGGCAGCCATATAGCCTTGGCCCAGTATGACCATGAGGTAGTGGATCCTCCCGGATGCACTCTCTGCTGTTATTTGGAATATCATTCAATAAATGCATGGCTGTGGCCAGTTCCTTCTAGACATGTGTCAGTGCATTTCTTTCCAGAGAAACAGGGTATGGAGGGCTACCAGATAATGCAGAGGCTGCAACAGATGGCAGCAGCTGTAGCTTATCTGGGGCCATCCTCCCCCTGGACCTGGGAAGGGGGGGGGAAGGGGAAGCTAGTAGTGGTCCCAGGGGAGGTAGGCTAGGTCCAGGGATTGGACATGGGACCACCAGGGCCACCCACTGGAGAGGGGGAGCACAATCTGAGGGGGGAGGAGAAAGAGTTATTTATTGGGAAGCAGCCAGCTGTCCTTCCTCTTTCTCCTCTCACCCGTAAAGGATCACCCACCTGCCTGCCCTCATAAAAGCAGGGCTGTGAAGGCCAGGGAGTTAGGGCCCTCTTTTGACCCAGTCTGGGTGACTGCACTAGGGGTTGGAGAGTGGCTTTTCTCAGTTTTCCCTGTACCAGGGTTTTCCTGGGGTTTTCACCTCCTCTAAAGTGTGTTAAACCAAAGTAAGGGCGGGATAACATAAATAGGCTAGATTAAATAGTCAAGGTATTGTGTACGCCAATATGTTGTAGTCATGGCGGCATCTCGGGAAGATCACTAAGAGATGGAATAGTGGTGGGGGGGTTACAGGCCTAGTTCTTCTGAAGGGCTCATGACACCCTCTCGTTGGCATGGAGGCAGACCCCAGCACCCGGACCCAGGGGAAGGGTCACGGTCCACCTACAGCAGGTATATCTATACTGCAAGGCAAACAGCACCTGCTTTGGGGCAGCTGTACAGCCTTGGCCCAGTATGAGCATGGGGTAGTGGATCCTCCCGGATGCACTCGCTGCTGTTATTTGGAATATCATTCAATAAACGCATGGCTGAGGCCATTTTCTTCAAGACATGTGTCAGTGTATTTCTTTCCAGGGAAGGGAGTATGGAGGGCTACCAGATAACCGACTGAACCTATGAATAGAATTATGGCTTGCTGCTGTCTGAGGTTTGTTAGTGCTTCCCCTGGTAAACTAAAACAAAGGAACAGATAACTAAATGAAAGTCACCAACATGTTGTAGCTATGATGTTTGCTAGTCATTTGTGTTTTATTGTGAAATAACACTAATTAGAGTACTGGTGTGATATTCTACCCAGATTTTGCCAGCCAATTATACCAGGAACAGCAAGCCTTTACAACGTGAAATGTCAACAATCACAAAAAGAAAACACAACAACTGAATTTTCCCTGAAAACATTTCCAGTTAGTTTGAAAGCCTTTGTCCTTGGAAGAAAGTAGCTTAGTTTTGGAAGCTGAAGTAAAGCTGTAAGATAAGGCATATTTGTGAATGCCATGAGCTTTTCCACAGATGCTATCACTTCTGTGGCTTTTCCCAGCAGTGGACAGTTTAACAGCAAAAAACAGATTTGCCTGCGAGACAACCCTGAAAATGCATTTTTGTGTACTGTTTCATAAAGCTGTGCAGGCAGTGATAAAAGTCTTGGAAACCAACCAGTGAGTGTGATTTTGCTAATGAATACACATCAAGTAATAGATAGGATCAAGAGAATCATTTTTTGATGTTTTTTTCTTTATAGTTTTTTTTTATAGATGTCAATCGCCTTCTGACGCCAACCTCCCTCCAGCCCTGTCACCCATCTTTTTCAGGACTCCTCCCTCCACAGCTCCCATGATGTACCCCTCATGGTGGTGCCGAATGGTGTCCCCAACCCCTCTCTGGAGCAGGAGCCAGGTAATGTGCTGTGCTCGATGGTGTAGGGCACATGAGGAAGATCAACTTTCTCCAGCACTAGGGTTTCTTCACTGTATTAGAGAAGTGGGCAGTTGGCAGCTTCAGTTCAGCTTTGAGGTGTGACCTACAGATTCAGTTCAGTTTTGAGAATTCAGCCAAACATCTTTGGGCCTGTTAACATGACCTGCTCTGCACCATTGTGAGCTGTGCGGATGAGTTGCACCGGAACAGATCAGGTCATATAAAAGACATGTGGAGTGTTGTAGCCCACTTTTTTGCAGCAGACCACAATCCCTGGTTGGGTGGAGTTGTGTACTGGTGCAGGTGTTTATGCAAGCATGTAACCATGCGGCTGTGCCTGGAGCAGTGCAGCCCTGCAGCTCCCCATGACATATGCAGTACTTACATTACAAATGCCCCTCTTTTTACAACCACAGTGCTTTATCCCCCGCATTTGATATACCCGACAGCTGTTCTTCATTAGGTTGGATGTCCTGCTTTAAAGTCACTGATTCCGATCTGCACTGTACTGTCACACAGTCTGCACTCCGGTCCCATCATTTCCATAATTTTGAAGTTATCTGAGATGTCCCAGCTAATGTTCAGTTCTGTTCTGTAAATGCTGTCACACTTCACAGGGACAACGCTTTTTTGCTTATCGAGTACCACTCTGGTTCAATGGCCTCAGCCCAACCATCTCCTCTGCCCCAACTATTGGTATGTTTAAAACTAGGCTCCGGGACTATCTCACTACCAACAGCTCCTGTGACTGCCCAGCTTAACCTTGTTCTCCACTTCCCTTTCTGCTCTAGTTGTCCCCCGCCACTGGATTCTACCCTCACATCTTGGTATACCCAATGCTGCACTTTTCACCCTCTTGCCACCCTTCCTACATTCCTTCTCCCCCACCCTCTTCCCTCTCCCTATGACTCTGGCACTTTTATTCTGTTGTCTATCTTTCTGAACAAATGTCGCTGGCTGCCTTGTTACAATGCTACCCTTGAACTGTATTAATCTGTACTCTGTTTGCAATGTCCACATTGTTGTAATGACTGTCTTGATGTTCCCCATAATTTGTATTTCTCTGATGTGGAACCTTTGTAAAAGAGCCATGGCGCAAAGGTATTTGTAATCCTAGACTTGATAAATAAATAAATAAAATAAATAAAAAAATGCTGATACCTGCACCTCAATAGAGGGAACCCCATGCAAATGAGATGCTGTGTCTCTTGGAATACCTGGCAGCAGGGAGCTGAATAAACGAATTACTGTGCATAGAATAAAAAAATCCCTCAAGACATAAACTAAAGGAAACAGAAACAAAATCTGAGTTATTCGTGCACAACGTTCTTATTCATTTCGATGTGCTTACGCAACTGGATGAGATAATATGAGATGATGCTTGTGTAACTTGATTTACTTTGTGGCTTTTCACCTCTCTATCCATGGGATATACCACCCTGTAGGGGTACGATGCAAGGAAACCTAGAGGAGGGTTCCCCCTTACAGGTGCCGCGTGAATGAATGCATCAGCTAAAGGTAGCTTAGGAAGAAGCCCACGGGGAGAGATGAGCCACTGGAGGAGGAGGGGTGGATGGTGGGCAACAAAAAATGAATCCTGGTGAAGCCCAGGATGTGTGACCTTTGAAGCTTGATGGGGGAGTGACGTTCTTGCTCCGCCCATCGAACCTCTGGCTTAAAGCCCTCCCATTCGATGTGCTTATGAAACTAGATGAGATAATATGAGATGATGCTTGTGTAACTTGATTTGCTTTGTGGCTTTTCACCTCTCTATCCATGGGATATACCACCCTGTAGGGGAACAATGCAAGGAACCCTAGAGGAGGGTTCCCCCCCTACAGATGCCACGGGAATGAATGTGTCGGCTAAAGGTAGGTTAGGAAGAAGCCCAAAATGAATACCCAAAGATGTCAGGCTTCAAAGAGGCTAGGATGATGAATAAATTCTGTGAAGAGAAGTGCTAACTTCCTAAGGAGAGGGGGGAAGCCTGGGCCACCATCCGCGTCCATCCAACAGCAGAACCTAACTAACTAACCTGAAGAAAGCACTAACTCTAACTAATATTATGACCATTGGCACAGAGGAGAGGAAAAACCCACTCTGAGGAGGAAACCTCTGGGGATCCGAGGCCTTGGTCGCCTTCCCTCCAGGCCAATGACGTTTGATTTGAGGACGTATGTCAGTAAAGAGAATGATTCATAGATGAGGGATATAAGTAGGGAGGATTACGATGGGATAGGGAAAAACTCCAAAGAAGCACAGATTAGAGAAGGAACATGCGGCAGCAGGGACCCAAGGAGGGTATGCTCGAGTAGTCAATGAGAGGTAGTAGATCCATGTAGAAGTCAGAGAAGCTAGGGGTATCCATATGTGCTCACAAGGAAATTCCAGACATGCTGATGAGGAGACCAAGGATAATGCATGCTGGCTTGATTGAGCGATGTGAGTGAGCAGATACTGAGGTTGAAGAGGCATGCTTGATTATGCAATAGGAATGATTAGACCGTGAGGTTGTAGTCGATGGGGTAGCATAGGATTCAATGATAGGAATGTTCGAGTAGGCGATGGAAACAGATAAACCTTGAGGAAATGCTGAGTGAATGATGACTGGATTGATGAACTCGATACATGTGGCAAGATGTCCATGGGTTGATAAGGTGGCATAGGAGTCATGATAGGTATGCCCAAAAGAAACATCGATAGCAGGCCATGAGTGGAGTGAATCCTGGAGGGCTGGTATGGAATTGGAAGAAGAGGAAGACACAGGAATGATGTAATGATAATGATGACTGCCACAGGAATGCAGCGGTTTGACATGAGAAGATTGGGGAAAAGGAGATTGGAAATTAACTTAAAATGGAACTTGACCAATGGTGGAGAGCAGCCAGCTGGCCCATAGCAAAAGTGACAGACATGAAAGCATGGCCAGAAGTGGAGATAGAGCTGAATCAAGGTGACTGAGGAAGACGAACATGGACGATGATGATGATGGCTGCAGGAGCACAGGAGGTAGATTTAGGTAGCATGAGACCAAATGGGAGGTATCCCAAAGAAATATCGAGTGCAGGCCAGATGGAGACAGCCGATGCATACTGATGTAGTCAGCCATAGATGGCCCAATGATGGGAATGGCTGAGCAAGCAAATAGATAAACTGTGGCATGATGAGAGATAGAAGCCAATGACTGGAGTGAATCCTCGATGGCTGAAGATGGATGGAATCAGGAACTTGATACATGTGGCATAAGGGCCACGGAACGAAGAGGTGGGCATATAAGTAATGATAGGTACGCCCAAAAAGAAACATTGGCAGGAGATCGATTCAGACGAGGAGGCATATGAGACATGCCGTAGACCAGCATGGAAGATTCCCCTAGACAGAAGGGTAGCACCCACATGGGTTCGAAATGCAGCACATAGGGAGCATTGGGAAGTCCCTTGGGGAGCAGCTAAACCCCAAAATACCCCCATCAGGTCCAGAGCTGGCCACCCATGCTACACAGCAGAATAGGTGGGGTTGAGGAAGGGGTGCGGTAGGCCAGCAAGGGAGGCAGGTGAAACGATAGGAGGAGGTCCTGGCACTTCAAAGAGGCATGCAGCAATAACAGTGCACCCAGTGCATAAACATCAGGAATGAAACCGGGACAGAATAGAGACTGGAAGAAATTAATAATACTTCAGAAAGCACACACAGGCAGTGTAGAGAAGCACAGAACTGAAGAACAATACTGTAGAAAGCAAACACAAGGGCAGTATAAGAGTACAGAACTGAGGAACAGTACTGTAGAAAGCAAACACAGTCAGGTTAGAGACGCTCAAAGACAGCCAGAGACAGACTTTTTTTTTTTGTCGATGCTACCAACTGAGCCACAATGATTACCGTAAGGGACGCAGGGTCCCTCAATGCCAGTAAGAGGGGGGGTGGTGAATGTCAACCAGAGTGCTAGATCCAGGAGCTCCAAAGAGCAAACACCTGCGAGCATGACAGAAAGTTGGAAACACAAGCAAAATGATCCACAGGAAGGACGGACAGCGTCGGCCCACAGTAAAGCATAGTTTTGGATTATAGTACAGTGTCAGTGTTGCCATACCAGAATCGGGAAGCAGTTGGAATTGCAGCTGCAGCCCAGGCACAAGGTTAGAGGACATCCCAGAACAGAAAGGGGAATCAGAGATATGAGGACGATGCAGCATGGTGGTACATAGTAGATGAGATGGTGCAAAACAGAATGTTCCCAGACCAGAATGCACATACTGGCTGTAGCCAGGAGGGCAGGAGCCAGAAGGATGGCTAGTGCACGGAGACAGAGCCACTGAAAATGGCCCGAGTGGGCAGAACAGGAACCCATGGGAGACAGCCAGAACAGAGCCAACAGAATGGGAGGAGCTGGCCACCAAAGTGGCACACGAGAAGGGAGGAAGGGGTCACCAGGGAAGGTAGGAATGAGGGAGTGAGGGAGGGAGGGAGAGAAGGCAAGTCGTGGTGCAAGTGGCAGAATAAACAGAAGAGCGAGGGAAGAAAGACACTGTAAACTCACTGGAAGGACAAGCGGGGGAGGGATCAAGACAGAAGGCAGCGGGAGCACCACACAAGCAAGGGGGAAATGAGAAGGAGAGGAACGCAGTGCAAAAGGAGGAAGCACAGGTAAGAATTCGCTGTGAGGGCAGCCAGAGGTGAAAAGAGAACACTGGGAGCAAACAGAAAAACTGCAAGAGAGCGGCCGACGAAGCCTCCGGCTGCAGCAATGAAAAATTAATCCTGGTGAAGCCCAGGAAGTGTGACCTTTTAAGCTTGATGGGGGAGTGACATTGTTGCTCCGACCATTGAACCTCGGGCTTAAAGCCCTCCCATTATTGATTTTATTTAATTTGTTATCTGAGCACATATATTGGTCCAAACACACTCTTTTTGAGTTGTTCTGGTTCTCTCCCCACCACCACATGACTCAGGTGGAAATATGGATCACACTGCAAGAAGTTCAGTCAAACATCAGAACTGATCCTGTAGCAATCCACAAGCTAGTACTGTAAATGCTGAGTGGAAGCATTTTAAGAGGAGTGGTGACCAGCAATGCACAACAAGTGGAGCAAGTGTAAACATGCCTTTTGGCTCCAAATGCATTAACTGGCATGTGCTGAAGTATACTACAAATGGGGGGATTAAAAAGCTTTGAGGTTAGCAATAACTATTAATCACTGTAGCTATCCTGTGGCAGGTGCTGTTAGCAGGCCATCTGTTGTGGATAACTGTTTGTGGTATTGTGTCAAAGCCTGCAAAACCCACTAAAACTATGACAGTCCAATATAAACTACAGGAATAGCTACCATTCATTGCTGACCTCAAGGGATATACTCACATGCAGTCTCTGCTTTACCTCTATGCCAATTACTATAGTCTCTCTGGCTCCATTGATTTCCACATTATACAATAAAGCCCCCTCACCTCAAAGAAAAACAAGTTATGCATCACAAAAGAAACAAACAAAAATGTAATGTAGGTCTTTACCTTGCTCTTCACAATATTCTTCATCCATGGATTAATGGTTTAAATGTTTTAAGTTTTCCCCTTTCTTTTAACACAGATACTGCCCACTGGCAGCAAATGCTGTAATAGTTAACTGCTGACTAGAGGTCAGACTGGAGAACTTTACTGTACACACATGTGAATGACTGGTCAAGTCACTCATACTGTCACTGTTACATTCGCAGTGGCTGGGGAGAGGTGATGGGTTTTATTTAACTGTTACGAACTCTGGGTGCTTGGTGGCACACCTGAGCAGACTGAGCTTGTTGGTAATGACAACGTGTAAGTTGTTGTAGTGTCTGCAGGAGGAGTTGCACTGCTGTTGCTGGGAGTGGTGAGCTGGACTGTAGTGCCAGTGAAAGTGGGAAGAATCTGGGGAGACTTGCCAGTGCCACCAAGTGTAGGGATAGAGGTGGGAATACTAGTAGATGTAAGTTGTTTGACATGTGTACCGTAGCATTGAATGGATAGTTGAAGTTCATCCTTGATGAGCTGAGTCTAAGAAAAGCTAAGAATTCAGGATCCTCAGGATCTAGTCTTGAGCAACGTGATGAGGTGAAATCCCTAGTTGTACTGAAACACCTTTCGAAATTCACCAATGTTGGAGGAACCCCCCAAATACACCACCACTTTAGCCAGTACAGGTCAAATGACTTGCCTGTCTCACCAGAATTTGATTGGCTTGCTATCTCTGTGGGTCATTGTCTTTGCTAGATAATCTTGCATCATGTGCTCAACAGGTCCAAGCCTTCCTCCAAAATGTCCAAGCAGTGCTCGCATTCAGTATCACAAAGCTCCCAAATGTCCTTGGTTGTGTCAGGATCATTACTATCCAAGTCTTCTTCTTCCAGGTCATGGTGATGACTGGCACCAGCACCAAGCAAAGCCAGCAGAAGAGGAGGATGAGCGGTATGACAACGAGGTTGTATATGCACATTCTTTTTTTTTTTACTTTCTCCTTATGCACTCTTTCCTTTCCTTTTTTTTTTGTTAAACAAGCATCATGAAATCATGTGGATACCTTTAAATACCTTACGGGGTGAATAAAATACAGGTGGGAGGTATTTTTCAGAGGAAAGGGTGCTGTAGAATAAGGGGTCACGATATGAAGTTGGAGGGTATGTTCAGATGAGATGTGAGGAAATGCTTCTTCACAGAAAGGCTGGTGGATGCCTGGAACAGTATTCCAGTGAAGGCAGTGGGGGTGAAAACAGTGGTGAGATTCAAAAAAACTTGTGATAGGCGCAAGGGAATCACAAGGGATAGGAAAGGGGTGGAAGAGAAAGTGCCATAGGCCTGAAAGTGCTGCAGCAAAAGCAACACAATGAAAAAGGGCAGACTGGATGGGCCAAGCGGTCCTTATCTGCCATCAGTTTCTATGTTTCCATGTTTCTATGTAAAAGAGGAAGAGCAAGAGTACAGTTAAATGTTGAAGAAGGACTAATTACATAGTCAATACAGGTACTTCAGAACAACACACAAGAAGTAAATAAGTGAACTGAATAGGGTTGTGGGGTAGACATAATAGAAATTGTAGGTGGTTCTCCTAAATAGTTCCCATGTTAACTCAAAAGGACCTGATTTATCACTAACATAATAATTATTTCTAGCTTGTATAGATCAAGCATATGATTAAACCATATTCTGATAGGAAGAGGGTTACAGTCTTTTTAGGACACCAAAATACATTTCTTAGATATTAAGAGCCCGAGTAATAGTAGTTTTCTTTGTTCTTTGAGGCAGTGGTAGTTCCTTATGTTCCAGCCCAGTAAAATTGGTAGTGGGCCATGGGTTACTCTAATGGCTGTGGTGACCTCCAAAGCCTTGAAGATTGAGTTACGGAATTTTGCAAGTCCCTTTACGTGTCAGAAACATGTGGTTAAGGGACCCTGGGTTATTAAAGCATCCAGAGAATCTATCATTAAAGAGCTACTGATGCCTCAAAGAAAACCTTAAAAAAACATAATAATTAGGCAGAATTCTGACTGCATTCCATTTAAATTTTATATATTTCGTCTCCACATTATTTATTACTAACGAAATTTGTATGAGTATATGATCTTTATCCCTTAAAGTTTCTTTAGAGTCCATCTGCCTCTGCAGCTTACTCCCTACTTCAAGTCATAATCTTCTGTTGTGACATCACAATCTGTTGCTATGAGAGTAACTGTGATTCCACAAGCAGTGCTCTATGATTTCAGGTAGGGAGAAAGCAGCAGAAATAGATAAACTCTGCCAGAGGAAAGATCCTGTTTTCATACAGATTACCTCAGTAATAAATAATGGGGAGGAGGAATACAGAACTAATGGGAAATACAAGCTGGACTGTGTCTAAACATTAGGTTTTGTTAAAGTTCTCCTGAACATGTCACCAGCTGTTTAAGGTTTGCCTGAAACTTATGTAGCCTAGTGGGAGTATGGTATGTTCTGTGCATAATGTTAAAATGAATATGTTGTGATTTTATGGAGTAGAATTCCTGGAAAGAATAGAAGAGTAAGCCCTCCCAGTTTTCCTGTGTTAGTTGTAAACTTAGATGCTGTTCCCATGTGGTCTTTAACTGATCCAGACTAAACAAACTAGAATTTTATAATAACTGGTATACTGAAGAAATGGATTTATTATTCGGAATCTTAGATAGTAGTATGTTTTCTATGGGAGATGGGACTGGAAAGTACTTAGACTATAAAAAATAATTATGTATATGAAGATATCTACAGAAATATGTCTTTGAATATAACATTTTGAATGAAACTGATTGAAGGGCATTAAGGTATTACCATCAAAAAGATCTGATAGTTTTGAATGCCCTCTAGTTTATAGGTTTTAAAATCCTTATCTGATATCAAAGCTTTAAATCCGAAATTACAGTAAACTGTCTGCTCATGTCAACCAATTAAGTCATGGGCTTCCTTCCAACAGTGGCAAGTGGTTTGGGTAACCAGTAATCTATGGTTGTTAGACTTTTTCCAGCGTAACAGCACCAGCATAATAGCGGGCATGCAAAATGTTTCTTGGCTCAGGGTAGCTACTCTATGGTTGTTTTGTTCCAGATGTTTACAGCTTGTAGGTTCTTGCTGAAACCAGTCATGAATTTGAGTGACCCGAGAAGCTGGATAATAGTTTTTGAAATCCAGTAGAGCGAGTCCCCCCAGTGTTTGTTTTAGATAGTCTAAGTTTGTCTAGACTTAGTCTGTTTTTCTTCTCCTTCCAAATAAAATCTGAAATTAATTTATCTAGAATTTATCACTGATGGGAATAGGCAAGGTTGGAATAAAATATGGAACATGGGGAGAATATTTATCTTGCTAACGTTGCAACAGCCTATAAATGTTAAAGAGAGCTTCACTCATTTATCTAGCAGAGCAAATGATTTTCCATTTTCAAAAATGGCCATTTCCATTTGGAAAATCTTAAAACCTGTTGTTTACATTTTTTCCCTAAAAGAATGGCAAATCAGCTTGGTTTGTGGAAAATGTGGCTTAAAATTGAGGGTTTTGCCCAAAAAGCTGATGGAAAGTGTATTTTTTCATGAAACATTTACTCCCAAGTGCTTATTTAAAAATGACAAATTTGAAAACAGAATTGCAGACTGTATTAAATAGTGGTAAGTAATTGTGCTCGAACAAATTGATTAGTTTGTTTGTCATAGTTACTCCAAAATGTTTAATTTTGTTTGCTATACCATCTTGAATTTCGAGGAGGGGGGATTTCTATTTAGATGTGGGGCTTCTGTTTTTATCATATTGATTTTATAGCCCAAAGCTTCCCTGAATTATTTTATTATGGAATGGGTGGCATGAATAGAAGTAGCTGGTTTGGCTAAGTAGAGCAAGGTGTCATCCATGTAGAGGCTGATTTGCTTTTAAAAGGTCTTGATTTGACACCCTTGATAAGCATGTTATCCCTAAGAGCAATAGCAAGTGGTTCTGTTGCTAAGGAAAATAAGAGAGAGGGAAAGGGGGTAGCCTTGTCTGGTGCTCCGAGTGATGGAGAGTTTATGTGAAATGTTATGATTCATTTTGAACTACCGCCTTTGGTGAAAGGTATAAAATTGAATCCATTTGCTATACGTGTCTCCAAAGCCAATTTTTTCCCACAAAGGTTTTTATTGTCCCTAGCAGGCCTGGGCAGCTATCTGCTCTGTTCCAGTGCATGGTGGCCATCCCTTACCTCCTTCCTGGTCTGAGAGCTAGTTCCCATGTGGATTCCACCTCCCTGGGGTGGGGCAAGAGTGGGAGGGCCGTTGTCCCCTGACACACACACATCCAGATCACTCTGGGACAGGAGCAGTAGGGTGGACCATCAGGACACAGGCAGGGCTTCATATAGCCCAGGCCCCTAGATTTTCCTCCTGATGTTTCCTCCCTTCATGTTGTTGGGTTGCTCATGTCACCACATTCATGTAAAAGCATGTACATGTCATAGAAGTCCCTCAGCTCCCCCCAGTTCTTGCCACCCCTTAACCATCCTACCACCAAGCCTCCACCTGGTGGAAGTCACATGCTGGAACTGGCAGTTTCCCCTCCCTGGGAGAGGAGAGCAGTCCATCAGATGCTCTATCCTCTCTCCCCCCCGACCAGCCCCCAGAACTCAAGACCACTCCTGATCCTGCGTCGCCAGCATTGCGGGCAGTAGTTCTACTGCCACGGCACTGGGCAGACCCAAAGCCAGACTTTTTAAAGACCTCTAGAACATAGATCTATTTCATCTAATTGAAGGCCTTTTTCACATCCAGGATGAGAATCAAGGTCTGGATGCATTTCCTGTTACCTGGAGCTAGTCGCCTCTCTCCTTACCTCTCCAGTTGATGGAAAAACTGTGCTTCTCGTAGAGGGACTACCTACCATGCTCTGTTCTGCCAGCAGCCTTCCATGAGTCTGACTGCGCTTCCCATACCTGGAATCAGCCACCTCTCTCTCCTACCTCACCAGCTGTCAGTTAAGCTGCGCTTTCTTTAGGGGCTGATTACCACGTCCTGTTCCTTCTCATCTGCCTTCGTGGGTGCGATCCCTGCTCCTATTACCTCTCCCTTCGAATTAGCAGTTCACCTGACTTGCTTCATTTTGGGCTCACCATATTCTACTACTTAGATGCTTCATACCTCGCACCAGTGTCTCTGATTATCCTCTACAGATTGCCATTATTCCAGCTCAGCTCTACAGCCGTTGCTTTCATATCAATTCCTAAGACTATACTTCACTTATCAGAACTGGATTCATCAGTCGGTAGCCTGGCTACAAGCCTTCTCTCATTACACATACTATTCAAGCCCTCTATTAGAAATCAGGAAGTCATACTATTTTTATTCATCCTGCCTCATGGATGCCAAGTTTGGATGCAACTATCTGCGTCTGGTCTCCTGTATTGAATTCGTCAGTCATCAACTTCATCTCCACCATAATACATTTCCTGGATTATGCCCTCTATCGATTGAAATCCAGAAGAAGTTCTTCATATCCACTCTCCATCATTCAAATGTACATTGATTCTCGGACTCGGACTTTATAAGGAGGAAATTACTTAACTGGACATTTACAATTCTGTTCTTTCTTAAGCTCCATTTATCTGGATTGAATTCTACAAATTAGAATTCAGAATTCGCTGATTAATTTAGTTTAATTAGGATCTCTCTCCTTTAGTATGCCCAGAAGGACGGGCAGGTCAGTAGCCATGGGTCCTCAGAGGTTCCCCCCCAAGGGGGGGTTTTCCTCTCCTGAGTGCTACTGGTCACACTCTCCAGAGTTGGAGGAGGTGATCGTCTATTCCTATCATTATTGGGTGTTTCATGCACGACTTCTTTAGCATTCAGTTACAGAAAAATCATTGATATTTATTCTTTTTGGGGCTTTCATAATTCTAAACCAAGCTTTCTTCCTACAGGTGGGATACAGAGAAATGCCAAAACCTTCAAATATTATCAAACGACTCATTTCAAGCATCCAAGTACCTAAGCACAATACATTCTATACTATTACCTAGTAAACATTGTCCTCTTTATGCTGGCCTCTATATCCAACAACCTTATTCGTCATTCAACTATATGTTACATAAGCACTGAGCTATGATCCACACATAATTTGATACTGTACAGCCAGGGAGGATCCATCACAAACTGTTCATTGGCCACAATATGTTTCACTGGAAGGGAAAGGTCAGGAGACCATTCACCCTCATGCTGTTAAGTGAATCTAAACTGTGTACAAAGCTGTTTCTAGGAAAGTCTGTTGTTTGTAAAATATGATTGTTGTTTAGTGAGCATAAACTGTTTGTAAAACTACTTTACAAAATGCTTCTTTAAATATGTTTGTTTTAGGGGGAATCCCAAACTGTTGGAAAACACTCTTTAATGAAAGTCTGTTGGTTTTAAAATGTGCCTGTTAGAGGTAGCTCAAACAGTTGAGTATCCTTTTTATAAGAAAGTTTGGTTTTGAGGCTTGTAAAATATATTTTTTAAATGCTGTATTTTCATAACTGATTAATTAGTGTATTGTTGATGTACTAGCAGTAGTAGTCTTTATTTGTAACTGACACCCTGCCCCAGAGGCTCAGGGCACTATTACAACACAGAGCACAATAGAAGCAACACAGACAACTAATCATAAGCAAATAATTCATAAAACACACTCCATATATATACTTTGATGAATAACGTAAGACTGGCTGAACGAACGAATGAACAAATAAACAGATAAATGAATAACTACAGAGTAGGATGTTGGCAACATAGGGGTAAATTACTCCCCAAACACCTGAGCAAACAGGTTTTAAGACCCTGCTTAAAGTCCTCCATCGAGGGCCATACCTGATTACTGTAACTGGTTTGTGATATGGACTTCATATGTGAAATGGAGAAATAAACATATAGTTTTCTTATGGAAAATGCCTAGGCATGTACATAGAGAGACAGAGAGAGAGAGAGAGAGAGAGAGACAGAGAGAGACAGAGACCGACAGACAGATTCCTCTCAACCTCCTTGCAGATCGGGGACAGGGCTTCCAAAATTAGGGGAAAATGACTAAAACCATGGTATTTTATGTGAAAGGGAAGTATCAGCTCAAGAAGCCTGCTATATTGTGAGTCATGGCAGGGCCACCGGAAAATTGCGGAAAAGGTTACCAAAAATTGCGGAGCATTTTGCAAAAATTGCGGGAAATTGCAGGGGTTCTACTATAGACCCGGAGTGCTTCACAATAAATCTTTTAATGTTTTCTGCAGCATTTATTAGTCAGTATAAATTGTTAAATGAATACACTAACACCTGAATATCTTTAAAACATAAAGAAAAGTTTATGTTCCTAAAAAGAATACTTAACTAATAAGCTATCATAAGCGTTGCCTATCTTCCAAAATTTAAAAGCACCTCATACAGTGCTAAATAGATTCTGTAAAGTGAGCCACAGCAAATCAATATTAAATAAAGCCAGAAGAAATACATATTGTTTTGTTTCTGGTTGTAGAATAATGAAGCATAATTAACAGCTGTTTACAGTGCTCTGCCAGCTATTCACCCACTTTGGTACAAGAAAAAATAAGCAGATAGAATGGTGAACAATTGAGTTTTAGTAAAATGTTGTTAAAGTGTTTAATAGTCATAATTTGTACTGTAGGTGCTGTACACTATTTTTGAAATCACATATTTAAACATTAAATCTGCAGGTTATTGGGGCTGGCAGTATATTCTAGAGGTTAGAGTAACAGACTGTGAATGAGCTGACAACATCTAGCAGACCTGGGTTTGATTCCCACAACCTCCACTTGCATACTGTATGATTCTGAGCAAGTCACTTAACCCCCTCAGTGCTCCTGGGATGTACCTGAAAACAGGCACTTGTGCCTAGAGGGCCTTACACAGTTACCAAAAAATGTAAAAAAAATACCAATATATTTTTACTGCATCATACAGTAGTCAGGCCGGCCTGGTGGCACAGAGAGCTGAGGCGCTGGCGCCTTACCTCGAGCCACGCCAGTGACCCGGGTTCAGGAATGGACACCGGGGACTGGCAGGGGAAGGAGTGGATTGAGCATCTGTAAAGACTGCTCACCTCTCTTGGGGTGGGTAGTGGGGAGGTGTCGCTCTGCAGTGACCTCCGGTGGAGACCAAGGGAAGTGCAGACGCAACACAAGGGAACATCACCAGAAAAATGGAAAATGGCTCTGCATTCAGTCAAATGACAGCCACCTGGTGATCTGAGGATGTCAATATCCTGGAGCTCCCAGTCCCTCAGCAGTTCTCCAGACCAAGTGTTGTGCTAGCCCTGCCTCTGGTGCCTTCCCCCTTGGAGGAGGGGGACCCGCCCGGTGAAGGGTTACGTCTGGGTTACTTTAGGGATGACTACAATATCAGGGTCAGGGCTTAGGAACAAGAAGGGTCAGATGCTGTCTTGGCACAGTCTAAAGGAGTGGCTAAGATGGTAGCACGTAGGGGAGGAAAAGAAATAACACACACAAAAAATACAGTAGTCAGGGTACCCTGTAATTTAGTTTTGTTTTACTCTGGCTGCAATGATTTTATTTAGCTAAAGATAAATGTTCAGATGCATTTTGTATTTTATAAGCTTGTTTTTAGACTTTAGTCAGACTTTTATTGTAGTCTTTGCATATGAGTATCTAGGGGATAGTTGCTAAGAGTGAGATCACTGTTAGCAACTAGCTTATTTAAGTTTAAAATCAGCAGGGACATCCAAAAACCCTCAGCTGTTTGAATCAAAACTAATCTGAATGAAAGTATGCTCACAAGGAAAAACTTGCCCTGCCACTTACAAAAAGACTTAATAGTTAGTACCTCATTTAGGTGAATGAGATAATTTACACTTTTTCTCCCATCTTAAGTTTTTCTGTGTGGCAACAAAATGTTTTCTGATAGACTGCTTCAACACAAAACAAATGTTAAGTGTTTAAGTGTACTTATGCTTGGCCAGTGAATTTAGAAACCAAACAGGACAAGGATTTAAAAGAATTCAGTGTCACATAAAACCATTGCCCTACCGTACATTGCATTGTTTTAGCAAACCCAAGTCTGCATGCAAAATTGACAATATATTTGAGAATATTTTATTAAAAATTTTAATACATTTTACACAGTTCAATATAAAAACTCAAAAATTGCAAGAAATTGTGGAACATGTCCGTTTTTCCGGAGAATGGTGAAAATTGCGGATTCCGCAAAACAATTGCAGGTGCAATTTTCCAGTGGCCCTGGTCATGGTGCGAAAAGTATTTTCTAAAGGAGAACTAGAGTTTAACGTTAATGTCTGCCAATATTTTACGCCCTAAATCCTTTCTTTTCAGTGACAGAAATGGCAAATGGGGTGGGAAGACAAGGAAAAGTTCAAAGCAAAATCAGGTATGTTCTTGAAAATCAGGGACAATTGAGAGGTACAGTATGTATGTAGATAGGTAGGTAGACAGAGAGAGAGAGAGAGAGAGATTGGTTAGATTGGAGAGATTAATAGCTTGGCAGAAGACACCAGGAGAAAGGACTGCTGTGTGACTGAACTTCTCTGCTGGGACTAAAGTAGAAGAACTTTTGTATTTGGACCTTTAATTTAGGGTAAAAAAACTAACATACAAAACAAAACAAAAAAAGTGTGTGTTTGGGTTAACTGAACTGAATGGGTAACTGAAAAGTCATCTAGGTGTAAATCTCAGGCGACTGAAAGGACTTAACTGTTGTGAGGTTTAAATTACTTGTAGAAAGATCTGGTAAGTAGGGGGAGTGGCTTAGCTAGAAGGAAGCTACATTTAAAGACTGCCTTAGAAAGATTCTGCTAATAGCTTGGCAGAAGACACCAGGAGAAAGGACTGCTGTGTGACTGAACTTCTCTACTGGGACTATATTGCCCTCCTTCCCTCCCTTCCACCCCCCACCCAAAGCTAGTTCTATTTTTATAGGCACAGGATTTGACTGACAACAAGAACTTCCTGTTTAGGGCAGGAAGTGAGTGATCACAGAACCACCAAGGACCCACCATCCTAGAAGGGCAAGAGTAGCCTCCGGCCCCTCTAGCTGCTGGAGGTCTGCCTCTGAACAAGTAAGTGGTCTACTGAGAAATATAGGATATTCTTGTCTCAGAACAGGACAATCAGGAGCTAAAGGGCACACAGGCAGAAAGTAAGGAGAGAGAAAAAACAGAGGAAAGAGTAAGGATTGCAAACAGTTAAGGGGCCAGAAATAAGACATGATTGGAGTGGTGCAGTGCAGGTGGCTGTGGAGCAGTAGTCTTCGGGAGATGTTCTGGAGGATGCGTGTTGTCCCATCTGCAGGCACCTCTCTGGGCTGAGGGAGGAGGTTGCTCATCTCCAGGCTGAGTTGGCCAGGATTTGTGGGACCTCCTCTTCCATCCAGGGACCAGCAGTGCCACTGCCTGCCTCAGAGGTTGCCAAGAAAGAGGAGCGGTTGGACCACAGTGGGCTCAGGAGGGTGAGGGTGGTGGAACAGAGGCACATCCTCCAGTTGTACCTCTCCACAATTCCTATGCCATTCTGGCAAAGTGTGGTTCCTCTATGGAGGCACCTACAGTGGAGACCAAGGAGGATGCTGGGAACCTCCACAAGGAGACCCACAGGAGGGTGGGGATCCTGCAGGGAAGAAACAACTCCTGGTGGGGACTCCCATTGTTAGGAAGGTAGAACTGGGCAAGGAAGGGGAGAGGGAGGTAAGGTGCCTGCCTGGCGCCATGGCTTGGAGGGACAGGGAGCGAATCCTCAGGATTGCCGGAGCAGCTGCACAGGGGAGGGAGCTGAATGTCATTGTCCACTTAGGGACAAATGACCTGGCTAAGAAAGGGATTAGAGAAGTGCAGGAAGAGTTTGTGGAATTGGGGAAGGGTCTTAGTCAAGTAGCACGCACGGTAACCTTCTCGGAGATGCTACCCATCTATGGCATAGGAGAGGCTAGGGTGTTCTGTACCATGGGATGCAATCAGTGGTTGAAAAACTGGTGTGGAGCTCAGGGATTTGGCTTCATTGGGGACTGGGGGTCCACCTGGGGTGATGCAAGCCTATACTGGCATGATGGGCTGCATCTGTCCGGGAGGGGAACCAGGATCCTAGGTGACAGGTTTAAATGCTTCATTGGTAAGCTTTTAAACTAGCCAAGGGGGGAGGCACTGGAAAGGAGCAGGAAAATCATAGCCCCCCAAACAGTCACGGTAGTAAGTGTGGCAAACACCAACATGGAGGTGTCGATAGGGAGAAGGGCAAGGGTAAATGGAGAAAGTGACAAAGGCAAGAAGGACAGGATGGGGCAAAGGGGGTAAGGCCATCAGGAAATGGAGGTAATGAGTACCAATGCACCGTGGTCTGGGCAACAAGCTCCCTGAGCTGGTGGCCTTAATGGAAGAGGATGCCTGGATATCGTAGCAGTCACAGAAACATGGTACACAGAGAACCATGACTGGGATGTTAACATACCAGGGTACATAACCACAGGAGAGACAGGCAGGGGAGAAGAGGGGAGGAGTAGCTCTCATGTAAAGGAAGGGATAAAAGCAACTGAACAAAAGAGTAAACAGGGAGGAGAGAAGGCACTGTGGGTCACCTTGAGACTGGAAAGGCACCACAATCCGCACAGGGTTGTGTACAGACCCCATCTCAGGGGAAGGAATGGACAAGGATATGATGGAAGGCATTCTTAGAATGGCGAGAAAGGGGAGATACTGTTGATGGGAGACCTGAATATGCCAGATGTTAACTGGAGCACATTTGCTGCAGCCACATCCAAGAGCAGGGCCATTCTTGATGCCCTACAGGTGGCAGGCATTAGACAGCTAGTTTTGGAACCCACTCATGAGGGAGCAATCTTAGACCTCTGACTCTCAAACGGGGGCAGTGAGAGGATCTCAGATCTAGAAGTGGTTGCCATCTGGGGACAAGTGACCATCAAACAGTGTGGTTCATGTTAAACTCAGCTACAGAGTCAAGCCTACAAAAGTGAGGGTACTGGACTTTAGGAGGGCTGACTTTGGCAAGATTGGAGAGTGCCTCAGAAAAGCACTAGCAAACAGGCTAGAAGGAGGTGTGGAGCAACAATGGGGAATTATCAAACTGCCATCACAGAGGCAACAAGCCTTTGTGTGAAGCAAATAAACAAATCAAATGAAAGAAAAGCCACTATGGTTCTCAAGAGAGGTGGCTGTGAAAGCTGGGGGAAAAAGATAGCATTCCAGAAGTATAAGGAAACACAGAAGGAGCAGAACAGAGAGCTGTACCAGTTAAGGCAGAAAGAAGCAGGAGGGAAGTCAGAATAGCAAAGGCCCAAACTGAGGAAAAGATTGCCAACTCAGTTAAGAAGGGGGATAAAACCTTTTATGGGTACCTCAGCAGCGAAAGACAAAGGGAGGGATAGTGAGGCTGAATAGAATGAACGTGTGGGTGGGCAGAAGGACAGTGAAAGCAGGAATACTGAAACGAATATTTCTGCTCAGTATTCACAAAAGAGGAGGGAAGTGCCTAATCCAATTAACAGAAGCACTCTTGATAGGGGGTCGATCCCAGTCCTTTCACAGAAGAAAGGGTTCTGCAAGAACCCCTAAAACTGAAGGTGGACAAAGCAATGGGTCCTGATGGAATTCACCCAGAATTCTAAAAGAATTAAGGAAGGAACTAGTGAAACCACTGGCTACTCTTTTAATAAATCATGGAGGATGGGTGGTACCCGAGGACTGGAGGAAGGCGGATGTGATTCCCTTCACAAAAGTGGGACCAAGACAGAGGCAGGAAACTACAGACCTGTCAGTCTGACCTCTGTGGTAGGGAAAGTGATGGAGTCACTTGAAGGAAAGAATAGTTGAGTACCTAGAGGTCAGTGGAGCACAGGATCCAAGGCAGCATGGGTTCACAGCGGAAGGTCGTGTCAGCTAATCTAATAGATTTCTTTGACTGGGTGACCAAGTAGTAGACCAGGGAGGGGCAGTGGACATGGCCTACCTAGACTTTAGCAAGGCATTTGACACAGTCCCACACAAAAGATTATTAGTCAAATTAACCAGCCTGGGAGTGGGTCCCAGGGTGGTAGCCTGGGTAAAACATTGGCTGACAACAGGACACAGAAGGTAATTGTAAATGGAGTCCACTTGAAGAAAGGGCGGTTACTAGTGGGTACTGTAGGGTCAGTATTGGGTCCAGTCCTTTTAATGTCTTCATCAGTGGCATTGCAGAGGGACTGGAAGGAAAGTATGCCTTTTGCAGATGACACAAAGATCTGCACAGGGTTGATACACAAGGAGGCGTGGAAAGGATGAAAAGGGACTTGGCAAGGTTGGAGAATGGTCAGACGTACGGCAGCTAGGATTCAATGCAAAAAGTGCAAATAATGCACCTGGGAAACAAGAACCCAGGGAAGAATACAAAATGGGTGGGAGGTAGTAACAACAACAGGAAAGGGACCTGGGGTAATCATATCAGATGACCTTAAGGTTTAGCAAGCAATGTGAAAGGCAGTAGGGAGGGCTGAGGTATACTGGGATGTATAGGAGAGGCATCAGCAGCAGAAAACAGGAAGTTGTTATCCCTCTGTACAGATAGTTGGTGAGACCCCATCTGGAATACTGTGTCCAGTTCTGAGACCCCTGCCTCAAGGACATAGACAGGATAGAGGCAGTCCAGAGGAGGGCAACTAAAATGGTGCAGGGTCTGCAAGAGAAGTCGATGAGGAGAGACTAAAGGAGCTTAATATGTATACCCTTGAGGAAAGAAGGGAGAGGGGGACATGATAGAAACTTTCAAGTACCTCAAGGGAATCAACAAAGTCCAAGAGGGTAGCATCTTTCAGAAAAGAGACTTGCAAGAACAATGGGACACAATTTAAAGATAGAAGGAGGGCGGTTCAAGGGCAATGTGAGGAAGTATTATTTCACAGAGAGGGTAGGATGCATGGAACTGCCTTCCTGAGAAGTTGTGGAGTCTAAAACTGTGGGAGAATTCAAGAATGCATGGGACAGACATAAGGCAATTCTTGTGGGGGGCAGGAAGATATAGGCTGTTGGTTAACTAGGATCTGCGGCCTATCCTGTAGGTAGGGAAATGGGCAGACTAGATGGGCCTAGCAGTCCTTATCTGCTGTCAAAGTCTATGTTTCTGTGTTTCTATGAGAGATAGATAGATAGCTAGATAGATAGATAGCTAGCTAGATGGATGCATACATACATATGTAAATGCAACAGCAGATTTAGAAACACTATCAACGCTCTTTTAATGAGCAGCTGATGCCTCTTTGCAAGCTGTGCCCAAACTAGGGCTTTGCACTTGCATCATGTGCTTTGATAATCCAGGTTCTAATCTGCACTGGGATCACTTTTTCCACAATCCTAATTTTTAGGGAGGAGCAGCCACCTTCTCTAATATGCATGGTGAGCCACAAATCATGTTTTTTGTAATCTTTCTTGAATTAAGTACCAGAGATGTTTGTGTAAAATTGGGCTGTACCTCAGCAAAGGCCTGACTCTGGGCTGGAGGTATGAATGTCAGATACTTGCCAGGCTTAGTGGAGTGGTGCATGCTGTCACGTGGGAGACCAGGATACACATGTGATTATCAAGTTACACTGTGGAAGTGAGATGCTGAGGTTGCAGAAGGGTGCGAGAAAACCACCAGGCATTCACTGCCCCCTGCTGGCCAACCTCAGAGCAGCTTTGGGGTTGTCTGTAAAGGCAGCTGCTTGCCCCCCCCCTTCCAGTCAGAGGGTAGTTACAGCTGTGGCTGCCCCGTGTTGGCAAGATGGAACATTAGAACCAAGGAGGGAAACAAATAGAATGATTTTTATGTTGATTGTGTACATGCGCAAGAAACATGTTGCATCAGTTTTCTCCACAAGCAAGTTGTGGAGGCATGGCACTGTTGTGCCCAATGCCCCCACAGCCTTCAGAGGCTTGTCCCCTGTCCCCCAATGCCGTGACATGCTGCTGCTGACACTAGTTCAGCCAGCGTCCCACAACCTTCTAAAAAATCAACTGCTGCAATCAGGGGCTGCCTCATCATTGCAGCGTCAGCCATCCGCTGCAATGAGGGAGTGACCCGTCATTGCAAGGCGGGATGTAGGATTCCTGATATTGTTTGTGAACATGGGGCGGCTTGCCCTAGTATTACAAACAATATTTACCCCCATGTTTATTTGCTGATGGGGGGCACCCATCATGGGCATAATGTAACCCCTGAGTTTTATTGTCTGCCGATGGGTGCCCAATCCTCATCGCAGAAAGGAATCCCTTTGTTGTTTGCTGACGGGTGCCTGAATCCTCGCCGGCAGAAAAAGAATTCCTGCCCTTTGTTGTTTGCTGACGGGTGCCCAATCCCCATCGGCTACAGCTGCTCCCCAAAGCAAGATCCGGTGGCATGCTGGGAGCCCACCCCAGCATGCCACATGCCCTTGTAAAGTTAAAAATGGTCCTGCAACTTTTTTTGTTTTTTTACATGAAAAAAAGGAAGCAGTCCCTCGTAGTCTCCCTGCACCCCTCCCACAACCCACACCCACTGCGCACCCTGCCTCCCTACACCCCCCCACCCCATACTTACCTCCAGAGCTCGGTGCAATGATCTTCGGTGGACCGGGAACACGTCTGCACTCTTCAAAGCCGACCGTGAACTGAAGAAATGCCGGTAAACTGTATAATGTAATAAATAGGGTTTTGTCAACTTTAGTGCATATCTCAGGCGTTTTGGGGAATTTTTTCACCGAATTTTCAACATGGGGTTTTTGGGACCCCTCCTCATGAATTCTTGAACTGTCATGGCATTAATCGGGCCTGAAAGGTGGTTTTGCGGTCACTGTGTGGAATCACCCTTCAGGGCTGATTAACGAAATGACAGTGCCAGTGTTCATGAGGTGGGCTCTCAAAAAGCCTATGTTGCAAATTTGGTGGAAAAAATAAAAAAAAATGACTGTTTTATGAGCGTGTGTTGTGCAGTTGCTACATATGCTCGTAACTTCACGAATTTACAATATTTTCATGCCAGATTTTCAATATTGGCACTTTGTCACACCTCCTTGTGAGCAGTATGGCTGTCATTGTTCACATCATGGCCGAAATGTGTTTTCGCACTTCCGGCGCAGAATAGCATGGTCACGTGAGAAATCAGTGTTCAGGACAGATTAAGAAAATGACAGTGACATTGTTCATGAGTAGAGGTCCTAAAATGCCTATGTTGAAAATCTGGCAACAATATTCCATAAAATGACTGTGTTACGAGCGTGCATTGTGCAGTTGGCACGCACGCTTGTAACTTTGCGAATTTATAATATTTTCACTCCAGATTTTCAACATTGCCATTTTCCCAGACCTACTTATGAACAGGACAGCTGTCATTTTTCCCATCCTGGCCCGAAATGTGTTTTCGCACTTCTGGTGCAGAATAGTGCAGTCGCTGTGGGAAATCACTGTTTGGGACAGATTAAGATAATGAGTGATACTGTTCATGAGCAGAGGTCCTAAAATGTCTATGTTGAAAATTTGGTGATGTTAGCCCATCAATTGACTGTGTTACAAGTGTGCGTTGCGCACTTTCCATGCACCCTTGTAACTTCGCAGATTTGTAATATTGTCACACCAGATTTTCAACAGTGTCATTTGTTCACACCTCCTTATAAGCAGTACAGCTGTCATTTTTCACATCCTGACCAAAATGTGTTTTCATAGTTCTGGTGCTGAATAACATGGTCACTGTGGGAAATCAGTGTTCGGGGACAGATTAAGAAAATGACAGTGGCACTGTTCATGAGCAGAGGTCCTAAAATCCCTATGTTGAAAATTTGGTGACAAATCTCCATAACATGACTGTGTTACAAGGACAGATTAAGATCGACCGAGTGAGAGGGGGGAGTGACCAAGCTCAACTGAGCTCTGTCGGGACTGCTGCAGATTTCTTTGTGGGCAGAAAAAGGCATCAATACAGGCAGGGGCCCAGTACAAAAGGCCAGCCTGCAGCAGTGGGAGAAACAGTATGAGCGAGTGAAACAAGGGGACTTAATGAGCTCAACGGAGCTCTATCAGGACTGCTAGGATTTCTTTGTGGGCAGAAAAAGGCGCCAATGCAGGCAGGAGCCCCGTACAAAAGGGCAGCTTACAGCGCCAGGACAAACAGAATGAGCGATAAGAGAGGGAGACTGAGCGACCTCAACGGAGCTCTGTTGGGATAGCTGCAGATTTCTTTGTGGACAGACAAAGGTGCCCAGCAGGCCAGGAGTCCCATACAAAAGCGCAGTCTGCAGGCCAGAGAAACAGTGATGAGTGACACAGCGGTGATGGCCAGCTCAGCGAACTCTAGTGTGACTGCTGCAGATTTCTTTATGAGTAGAAAATGCGGCAATGCAGGCAGGAGCCCAGTACAAAAGGCCAGCTTGCAGCACCGGCAGAAACAGAATGCGAGAGTGACAGAGGGGGAGTGAGCGAGCTCAGTGGAGCTGTGTCGGGACTGCTTCAGATTTCTTTCTGGCCAGAAAAAGCCGCCAATGCAGGCAGGAGCCCAATACAAAAGGGCAGCCTGCAGTGCCAGGAGACACAGAATGAGCGAGTGAGGGAAGGGGAGTCAATGAGCTCAACGGGGCTTTGTTGGGACTGCTGCAGATTTGTTTGTGGGCAGAAAAATGCAGCAATGCATGCAGGGCCCAGTACAAAAGGGCAGCCTGCAGTGGCAGGAAAACCAGAATGAGCAAGTGCATGAGCTCAACAGAGCTGTATTGTAATTGCTGCAAATTTCTTTGTGAGCATAAGCAGGCAGCAACGCAGGCAGGAGCCCAGTAGAAAAGGGCAGCCCGCAGCGCCGGCACAACAGAATGAGCGAGTGAGAGAAGGGGAGTGAGCGAGCTCAATGGAGCTTTGTCAGGACTGCTGCAGATTTCTTTGTGGGCAGAAAAAGGCACAAACAGAGGCCGGAGCCCAGTACAAAAGGGCAGCCTGCAGCACCAGGAGAACCAGAATAAGTGAGTGAGACAGGGGGAGTGAGCGACCTCAATGGAACTCTGTCGGGACAGCTGTGGATTTCTTTGTGGGTTGAAAAAGCCACCAACACAGGCAGGAGCCCAGTACAAAAGGGCAGCCTGCAGCACCAGGAGAAACAGAATGAGCGAGTGAGAGAGGGGGTGTGAGCCACCTCAATGGAAATCTGTCGGGACAGCTGCGGATTTCTTCCTCAGCAGAACAAGGTGCCAACGCAGGCAGCAGCTCAGTACAAAACAGCAGCCTGCAGCATTGGGACAAACAGACTGAGCCAGTGACAGAGGGCCACTGAGCGAGCTCAACAGACCAATGCAATCAACATTCGGAATTGACAAATGCTTGTTTTAAAAAGTGAAGCTCTTGGTGGTTTCTCAGAAAGCTTGGACTGTCTCACAGTAAGGAGTACTTCTGACATTTTATTTATTTATTTATTTAATTAAATGCAGATTAATACCTTTGAGCCAGATCAGCTCTTTTTCAAAGGTTCCATGTCAGAAGACTCAGAAATACAAACAATTCAACAAAGACATGTAGAATATTATAGTGATGGCAAGTAGAATGAACATTGTAAAAACCAGGTTACAAGGAATTCAGAAATGCAATTATTTGTACATAATTAATTAATGAAGAAACTTTTTAAAATTATGTTGATGAGCTGAGCCACGCTGACAGGTTGCTAAGTGCAAGGAAGAGAAAAGGTAGCAGCCAGGGAAGGCCTTGTCAATAAAGGAGGACTTGGGGGAAATGGGGGCGGTAGCAGCATGGTAGGGGCTTCGCTAGGGGATGGAGGAAGGGAGGAGGTAGGAAAGAGTAGGAAGTTGGATTGGGGGGTTGAAGACCCCATATGGAGAGGGGTAACAATTGGCTAGGAATAGCAGTCACATTGGTTATTTTGGGCCAGGTAAGTTTTGAGGTCTCTTTTAAAAGGGCTGATCTTTTGCTTCTAGATGCCGAGTGCTAGAAGGGATGTATGCAAGTGTAGACCCCAATTTGAATTTTTTTGGCCAGGAAAGCCAAACTGAGTCAAAGTTAATTTCTAAGTGTGACCTGAGGGAAAATTAAGCACATGAGGGTTAAGTGACTTCCTTAGGATCATATAGTATACAGGTGGCAGTTGTGGGATTCAAACCCAGATCTGCTGGGTCTCCATAGTTTCAAACCACAACTACCTTTCTACTGAAATGAAGTCAGACTTTGCGTTTAGTCCCATTGTATAGGTCTCAGAGACTCTTGCACTGTAAAAAGATTTATTTATTGGATTCATTCATGGCCTTTTGTTGACATCGATTGTGCCGTGTTCTTGCTGTAATGATCATGTACTGTACCTTTGTTGTCTCAGTTGACTCTGTTCATGCTGCTGTCCCTGAAGGGCTGCATGAAAGCAAGATATTGCATCTTTTGAAGCTGTCCTAATGAATAAAGATTTTTTTTAAGTAGAATAAATAAACCACACACCCCTCTGGTCAGCCACTGAGTGACATTGGTGCCAGTTGTGAAGACAACATTCACACCCCCTCCCAATCAAATTAAAGGAGCATCTGCTGTGTTCCCCAGTGAAAGGTGGGGGTGGGGAGGGGGTAAGTGAACCAGGGAACAATAGGTAGCAAAAATATGATGGAAGCAGAGTATAACTGAATAAAAATTATGCAAACAGTAGGCACTAGTATCCAGGGGATATTTATGGAAAGGTTGATACAGCCTGCCCATACAAGCATATAGAATAATGGATGACTAACCATGTGCAGCAAGGCTGTGTTTCCATTGAGGGTACCTGATGACATCATAGACCTCGAGAGCAAAGCCTGAGAGGTCTCGGATGTCATCAGCAACACAAGATGCAAACACAGGGTGTGCATTAGACAGTTCTAACCCACACCAGGGGTGTAGTAAGGTACGTGGCTGCCTGCAGAGTACCTTCAGCCCCTGGCCATGCAATATAACTATCTAATGCACATTCCCAGAGTGTCTTACTGTTCTTATAAAATGGGCATCTATGGTCAACATATAAGTAAAAAATTGAACTTAAGAGGTTTACATAGCAAAAAAGAAAAATCGTTGATTTAACTTTGCTTAAAATAGTACCTCCACCTGCATGAGCTTGATGGATTTTTTTTTTTACTTGGGACATTTGTCCTATTCTGGCTTTCATAGTTGTAGTGTTTTCTAAAAGCTTCTTTACAGTACTGTGTAACCTACCCTCCGATAGCGATATAAAAACAGAAAGCTGCTTGTAATTCATTTTGGGTGTGTGTGTTACATTTCCTTGTTTGCATTTTACTTTTGTCTAATGCATTAGAGTTGGTGGTAGGAGGTCAGAGAGAGTATTGGTGCTAGCACTATGCTTTGTCAAAATGGATGCAGACGGCAAAGAAAGCAGCACTGTCAGAGCTATAAAAATGCCCAAGTATGCTGGTACCAGCTTTTTGTGTTTTTTGCAGTTAGTGCTGTTTATTCTTTCACCATTGGCTGGCCCCATCATCAGGCACCAATCCCCCCGCCCTGCCATCTGGCTTCTTATGGACTACTGCCCATTCCTGCCTTTCCCACATCTTCTCTTCCATGGTGGGGGCAGCCTGATTGCCACGAAATGGATCCTGGGGAAGGTGGTGTGCCATATGACTGGGTGCTGGGCCTGTAAAAGGTCCCATCATGCTGTCCAGCCCTTTTTCTTCTCCCTTCTTATTAGTCCCCCGGTAGGATGGATGTGCAATGCCACCTAGATGGTCTTATGCATGCTCCTTCATGTAGGACGTTGGCAACTGCCACTCTTCCCACCCCCAGATTTGCTGTCCCTGGGCTGCTCAACCCCTAGCTGCCACTAGGGGTCAGGTGTACACCAGGCACTGCATCCTCCCCTCTACGGAGCAGGAGAGCAGTCCACTGGATGCTCACTCTCCGCCCCCCCCCTCCAGCCGACCCTCTGACATCCAGAGTTTACTCCCAAACCTGGGTCATTGGTACTGCAAGTGGTAACACAACCACTGTGCCACTGGGCCTGATACCAGCTTTTTGTGAAAGATCAAGTTTTTTTATGCACCAGGAAGCAGTGTACAGAAAGGCCGGGCAGGCAGAGGAACCTGTAATGCAATGACATTAGTGCAGTCACTGAATGCAGAAGTCACTAGGCGATTAAGAAACGCTATCAGCGGTAAGCATCTTGCTGTTTATAAATAATTTCTGGCATTTGTTTTTTTCTTAATCTCATATGTCACCGAGATCAACGACTGTAGCAATATACTGGTCTGATTTTCATAGTGTGCAAGTGAGTGAGTGGTGGCCATCGGTGGGTTGAGGGTAGAAGCACAGTTCATACTGAGAGTAAACTGCAAAAGTATCTTAAAAAAAAAACCCAAAAACAGAACAGACAGTAGGAGGAGTTGTGGGTGCATTAATATATAACTGTTCAGGTTGCAGCAACTCTATGTTTAGGATCCAAGGGTTTAGAAAATCTCAGTAAGCAATAAAAAAAAATTGCAATTATTGTGTTTTTTAAAATTCTGTACAGGGTCTTAATGGTCGCCTGTGAGCTTCTTATGGGCCAGAACACACTGTATAAAAGATAGAGCAGATAGCAGTTTCCACACAAGAGAGAGGCAGTGAGACCGCAGCTCATATTGACATGTTAAAATTTAATGTTAAGATGAAGCCAGAGAGTGGTTTCCACACAAGAAACACAGAAAGCAGTGGGACATCAGCTCATGTTGCCAGGTTTAAATTTAAAGTGTAGATGCCTGACTAATGAGTGGGTCACCTTACCGTCGGTGGTCAGGCTGGGCATAATTCAGCCGAATGAAGAGACCAAGAACCCCTTTAAATGTTAAAATGATGGAATGAAACCCAAGTGAAAAAACTAAATTGACTTCAATGAATTGAAAGCTTTCAAGCATATTTCTGAGGGCGGGGGGCACATCAGGTACACTCCTGTAAACATTTTTAAAAAATTAAGAAAATTGTATGAAAAATGTGATAAAATCTCTGTGTACTAGCCAGAGTTGAGCTTGTTCAACTTTTAATGTTGCATTGCAAACAGGAGAGCTGTGGTCTTCTAATTGGTGCGCTCCCCAATGGTCCTTTGTGATCCTCTTATGGGCCAGAGCTCGCCATATAAAAAATGAAGCCAGAGAGTGGTTTCAACACAAGACAGAGAGATAGCAGTGGGACCTCTGCTCATATTGGCATGCTAAATTTTTAAATTAAAAGATGAAGCCAGGCAGTAGGTTCCACGCAAGAAAGAGAAATAGCAGTAGGCCCTATGCTCATATTGGCAGGTTTAATTTAAAGTGCAGATTCATGACCAATGAGAGGGTTTCCTTGTTGTCAGTGGTCAGGCTGACCATGATTCATCTGAATGTGAGACCGAGAACCCCTTCAAATGTTAAAGTAATGGAATGAAAACCATGTACGAAAACTAAATTGACTTGAATGAATTGCAGGATTTTAAGCAGCTTTGGGGATGGGGGGAAGGGAGCACTGTTACTATAACTTTTTGATTTTGATTTTGGCCACACACCAGGTGCACCCCTGTAAACTTCAAAAAAACTTGAGAAAATTCTATAAGACGTGATAAAATCTCTGTGCCAGGGCTGAATTTGCTAAACCTTTAGCATTTCTCAGGGATCTATTTAATATACTGAGTCCTGGTTCAGTGAACTTGTTTTACCCATTTGTTAGACAGATCTACTGCACAGGTATCGTCCCCGCAGTACAGATTGTTTCCCTACCAATTTTATAAAGTACTGTATATGTGTAGTCCCATGGCCCTCAGGGGTATGTACCCCAGATATGAGGGAGCCAGTCTGAGTAATACTTTAGGGGGTTAATGTGACCATGGGCATATACTAACCACATACTGCATCCATTCACTCCCATGAAACACTAGGAGTCAGATAGTAGTGCTCCACATTGATCCTTGTATTGTCTTCAGCAGACTAATGACATACCGTATTTATTTATTTATTTCAGTACTCGGAAAACCATTTGAGCTCAGAGCTCTTTACATAGGTTCCATGTCAGGACATTTCAGTACAACGGATAGGTGAAATTACACAAAGGATTGCAGAAATACAAAGGTAAACAAACAGGATTACATTTCAAACACAGTACAGGTCACAGGAAAAGAGACAATTTACAGTGCCCAATGGTGAAACTGTCAGTTGCCAGCAAACAAGAGGTTGTTTGGAGCATTGCTAAGTGCTAAAGAAAAAAAGGAAAAAGGGGGTGACGGGGAGGAGCCCAAGTGCAGTGTGCAAAAGGAGAACATAATATCAGTATAGCAGTAGGTATCGGAGGGAGGTGACTAGATTGGAGGCAGAGGGAGAGGATGCTAGGTGTGGGGGGGGAGCAGGAGGGCCTACTCAGGGGAGAGAGGAAAGGGTTGAGGGGTCAGAGGATGGAAGTAGTGATTGTGGGGTGGAAAGGTGGTACTAGTGATGGCAGGCACATCGAGATTTGCGTATCATAAGGAACTTCGAGTTTGTCTTGAAAGTACCCAGTGTGTGCAGGCATGCAATGTTCTCCTGGAGGGTTCTCCTGGATCTCCATCAATCAGCTATAACATTGAAAGGGATACAGTGCTATCTTCCTGCCCCTTAAAGCCAGCATACAAGTACATCATTATAAACCTATATAGGTACTCATATGGCTATCTAGGGCCCTAAGGCCACTCAAAGGACATTTTAGCCAAGAATCCTATCTAGGTACACCAGACTCATTTCATCCTAGGCCTGAAGGCCTTCCAAAGAACATCTGTGGGCTTACAGCATCATTGCATACCTTACCAACCTCACACTGGCATTACCTCTGACCTTTTGTACAGGTGGTTCTGGTTTGGGGGTCTCATTTGAATTTCCATCAACTGATGCCTACCTCCTTACCAGAGCTTTAACCTTGAGGAAGCTTGGCTATCTCTCCATACTGTATCCAGGCCCAAAAGCCTTCAGGGTGCTTCCCTTGAGGGGAAACCTACCCCACAGTCTTTCTCCTAGGGCTCCATGGCTCACTGGAATCTATCTCTTTCCTAGCACCATCTGTGTAGAGCCTTTTTCTTAGCTATACTTTTCCTACTGTATCCGCTACATATTAACCCTTTACTGGCAGGAGAGAGAGCTGAAAGGCAGTAATACTAGAAGTCCACCTTAATGAAGGGAGGGTTGTGTTACATATAGTTTAACATTTTAATTTTTAATCCATTTGTCTCTCCCTCACCCCATGCAAGCCTGCCATTTTGCTTCCCAGTTCAGAAAAAAACACCCCATGCCCAGTGGCTGAGTACTAACCCAAGATATGCCTCAAATATGTTAAATTACTTAGCTTTTTATATTTTAGTTGTAAAACACATGAAGCACCAGTGACAAGTTTGTACTCTTTTCATTTTTATGTTTCAGTAAGCTACCTGCAGGTCCAGCAACACTAATTGAAAGATAAACAGGAAACAGCGAGGAGTCGTCACTGACATTGGACATGATTTTCAACTAATGATGTAAAGATAAATGCACTGACATACGTGGATCAGACCTTTGCTGGAAACTCAGCAGCTGTGTGCAGGGTGGGCTTTGGGCTTGGATTTTCAAAAATCTTGACCCAGGCACAATTTCTGATTTTGAGTTATGCCAGTGTCAAAATATATGTGCCAACATGTTTATGCTATTTTCAAATGTTTTAATGCATGTAGGACAGTTTCCTTATTTTGTGGCAACTTGCATAAAAATGATGCATATGTTATTGTCATGATGTATGTAACATTGTGTGTGTGTGTGTGTGTGTGTGTGTGTGTATGTACAAATTGCTGTAATTGAAACAAAAACTTTAGACCATGTTTTATGGTCTAATGTTTTGTAGCAGTTTGCACAAATGTGCTAAAAAGGTGCTGCAAATCCTAGATGTACATTTGCTAATCCAGCTCATGGTGTTATAAAGGAACTCCTGTTCGACAATGGTCTTCAGATTACCTCAGAACTCAAGTTGGACAATGGTCTTCTGTTTACATCTCAACTAATGTTGGACAACGGTTTTCAGCTTACCACTGAACTCAAGCTGGACAAGGATTATGTTAGAATTCAGGTGAACAGATTATGTTAGAACTCAAGTTATACAATGGCCTTTAGCTTACCTCTGAACTCACTCTGGACAATGGTCTTCAGTTCACCACTGAACTCAAGTTTGACAATGGTCTTCAGATTACCTTAGAACTCAAAGTGGACAAATATGTTTAATTAACTCTGAACTCATGTTGGAAAATGGACTTCATCTTACCTTGGAACTCATATTGGGCATTGGACATCAGCTTACATTGAACTCACGTTGGAAAATGGTCTTCAGCTTACCTTGGAACTCTTTGTTGGAAAATGGTCTTCACCTTACCTCAGAATTTATTGTTGGAAAATGATCTTCATCTTACGTTGGAACTCATTGTTGGAAAATGGTCAACAGCTTACCTCAGAACTCTTTGTTGGAAAATGGTCTTCATCTTACCTCAGAATTCATTGTTGGAAAATGGTCTTCAGCTTACTTCTGAATCCATGTTGGACAATGGTCTTTAGTTTACCACTGAAGAGTTTCAGACATTTCTAAACCTTAGTTAGGTAAAACATACTGGGCTGGATATCCAAAGGAATCTGGCCAGGGGATACCCATCCCTATTTTCTAAAATAGAACTCTGTCTAAACATTGGCTTTTAAAAAAGTGAATTTCCATCAGAAAATGGCTTGCATCATTTTCTGATGCACATCACTACAAACCATGACATTTTGTCACAAAGGATGGATCTTTTTCAATGTAGGATGGGTGGATGCAGACACAGCTGCGTAGATGCAGGTGCAGCACACAACTGTGTCTGCATCCAACCTTTTGAAAATCTTGTGCACTAATGCTGCAGTGCACCACCTTGCCTAGAACCATTCAGTTGAAATATTGGCATTGCTTTAGAGCCTTTTTTATTGTTTTTAATGTCTTTATTTCCTTACTGGACCCCACTATTGGTACGCTGGCTGTCACCTCACACCACAGGACTCTGTTTGTCTGGTTCTGCTCCTCTATTCAAGCATGGTGTCTTGCCCTTGGTTTTTAACCCCTGCTGTGGGTACCCACTTTTCAGCTGTAGCCCCTTGCTTGATGACATTCTCCTGGTCCTCAGTAGATTGCTACATAATTAGCCCTGGGAGGGCAGGCCTGTCAGTGTGTCCAGGGGGCACTGGAAGAACAGTTATATGTCATCACACCACTGACAATGGACTTTTTCTCCTCCCTTTACAGCTAGTGTGTACACACATGGCAATTGGAAGGGAGCATGTCCAATATCATATAGTCACCCATGACATTAAGGGCACCACCACAGCACCACTGCCACCAGGTGCTGCTTAAGAACGGTGCACAACTGACGCACCCTCTGGGAGGAGGGCATCCACTGAATCTCCAAGTCCTCACTGATAGCCTCCTGACATCCAAGGAACAGGGTCCAAAATGGGTTGCCATCTTGCAAGAGTATCCTTCCACCATTTGGTGCCATTGAACTAATAGTTTTAAAGATGTTTAGCAAGCAAATAGGCCAGAGAACATTCCTACAACACTGTAATGTCAACTGACTTCTTGGTTATGTAAGGAATACACATGACAGGGTGTGAGGTTAGAAAGGAATAACGCATGCCTCAAGTGGTTGTTAGGCATGAGGTATAGTTGAGTGCTGCAACCACCCAAGAAGTGCATTTTTTATTTTTGACTTCACAGCCTGGAATGTGTTACTTCACTTATAAAATGGGCCTTCTGTTCAGGTGAGGTGTGCAGTTGTAAAAGAATAATCGATGGCCATGTGATGTGTTTCGACTAATGAGGTTACAGGATTTTCATGGCCCATTTAATAATATTCTATATCCCCTAGCAACAACAGAGCGAAGATTCATGCAGCACTGTTTCCCACAAGTCCAAGTAGAACCATATCCTCTTTTTTGGAGCTTGATTTGGGGCCAGCCATGTCTCAAAGACTATTGAAACTCCAGGGAAGTGAGTGTAAAGAAAGAAAACTAAAGGAATAGTTGTAATCAGAAATCACAGGGCATAGGAAAGGGAAACATGGAATAAAGTTATGATCTGTAATTCATTTGGTTAGTGGAGCCATAAAGAAGGCTGTAAACCAATTCTTGTCTCTAATGCTGTCTGAGCATGTGGAGATGAGCATAGTGGAGAGACTGAATCTGAACATACTTTGATGCATGGAAGCTCTGATAGAAATAGAAACGGCAGTGCTCAAGACAGTGTAGATGTTTTAGATGCTTGCGTTTCTTTGACAAATAGGATAAAGTAGAAATCTAAGAGTCAGCCCAGTTCCACAGATGCTCACGTTGCATCAGGAAATCCCAATAAAGACTGCAGTTGTGAATACAGATTTCTTTTAAATTAAGTAATGTTAAAGATATGATTTATTATCAGCATCTTTTATCTTTTAACTGGTGTGTGTGCCTGGCACTTTTCCTTTGAGTAAGCTTAGTCAGTTACAGTATACGTTAGCATGTGACTTGTTCAGAAATGTCCACTTGCGATCATACATGATCATACTCACGGGCATACCCATATAATGTACATGCTGTGTGATTAAGTCTCATATAAATGGAGAAACGTTACATGGTATATAATCAGCTTTATCTACATGACATTTAACCAGTAGACTATACATAAGCAGATCAGAAAAAGCTACATTTTTGTGTCCAAACCAGGCAGCCAGCCTGTGTCTCATAAAAACATGGGAGGGGAGGATAATAATGGACCTTCAGCAGCCAAAAGCCAAGACGATCATTACATCTGTTTGTTGTTTTCCAGTGCTTCTACTCAGTTTTCAGAAAAAAAGGAAGAAAACAATGCAACATTTTCCCTCCCAATGTCTAATTCACTAAAGAGTTTTGATCAGGAAGACTCTGTTGCACACATAGCAGTACAGAAACTAGAACGGCAATATGTCATAGAGTCAAAAAAACTCGAGATATCAGTTATACCCCCCCCCATCTTTATTAGGGGCAAACGTGTCTGTAATCTACTTCTGTAGAGGAGAGACTATCACAAGTCAAGTTGAAAATAGGAATGAGGAGGACAGAAAGAAACATACAGCAGAATTAGAAAGGGAATTGTCTTAATCGTGAGTCACATGGTGCCAGTGGTCACGTATATATATTTTTTTCCAAGTTCAAGTTTATTTCACCAGAAAGACTCCATTGAGCAAGCTCATTTTCAAGGAGGTCCTGCTAAGGACGAGATAATACAAATGATACAAACAAGATACAAGGCAATGTAGTGTGGACAAAAAAACAAACCAGCTGAGTGTGACCACTGTTCTAGTCTCTCTTTTTATACGTTTATGGATGAGAAGCCACTCTAAGCATAGTTAGATGTCTCATGCACATAAGAGATGGACAGAAAGGGAATTTTTAGATCAGAATACCATCTGCCAAGTAATGTCGTCTTCTGACAATTGTCCTTATTTGCTCTATTTTAGTTTATTAGGACAGGATAAAACATTATAATAAGCCAGTCAACTATCCGTTCTCTGTCCACTCTGCTTAGGTTCTATAGCCACTATCTGGATGAAATATGGGAAAGTAATGAAGCCCAGTGCTTTGCGTGCAAGATCGTGGAACAGGATGCCGCAGGTCTGGCTCCCACTGCAAGTCATGGGCTCACCATATGACCTTTACCCAGTCACTTGCGCTCACTGTTTTTCAGTCCTACCAGGTTCACAGCTGTGTAGAAACAGGACCACTATAAAAAATGTTTTGCATCTCAGCTGCGATTACCCTAAAATACAAATAAAAAATCAAATAAAATTACTGTCTGTTCAAATTATCCATTCTTTTTGGCAAATGTAGTGACCTTGGTTGTTGCAATAAAGAACACATCAATCAAAAATGGACTGAGGCAGATAGCAAAACGCCAATAGACTAACATGCCTAGATTATTCTTATTTGGAGAAGTGCCCTTTTCTAAAATGGAGCCATTACATAGGATCCTAGGCGAGGAACAGCTCAATCAACTGCCCGTCCTCTCCATATTATGTCCTGCATAGCACCATCCACTCTTCCAGCACCATGTCCCCCACCTTACTGGGTAGTTTGGGGGTGGAACCAAGTCAAGCAGCAGGCTTCTGCAGTCAACCAAACTGGATCCCTGGGAACATGACATGTCCTAGGAAATTTCATTTTTTTTTTTTACTTTGAGTGCCCTGCTATTCCGTACTTGATAATGAATTCCATGACCTTGCCTAGCGACACTGTCAGGCTGACTGAGGGAATTAGCAGGCACCCTTGATAGAAAAAGAGATGGGGTATCCTTATTAATAGTACATGTCTGCACAGCATGCTTATATTCTCTGCTTATGATATGAAGTAATGGGGCAGATCTGATGGGCAGAGACTCTTCAGACATCAAATTACTATATTATCCAATATAAAAGTTACAAAAGGAGTCCATTTAGAGCACGTCATTGCTGGGGGGTACATGGTCAATTCCTTTACAATAATGTGGCAGACAACTATAGGATGTATGCAAGAAGATACTCCTGACACTAAAAGGAGTATTTAGGGTACACCACGTATGTGCACTGAAGGCCCTTTGAGGCTTTAGTTATTCTGTGTGCCAGCAGATTGCCTCAGCACATGCCTCAACAAACTGATTTCCTGAGTTTTTAGATGTGTATTTATGAATGAATTTACCTTCACATAGTTATAGTTAGAAAGCGGTGTATTTGACTATTCTGAAGTATCTTATTTTCTATTAATATTCTATCTATTAGCTCTTTCCCTCTTAATACAGGGCATCTGTGAGTGCTGGCCTTCCAGCAATCCATGCATGACCTCGCTATAATTTAAATGGCTTGGACTTGTTGGTGGGCTTCTGATACCTATGAACTGTTTCTCTCATCTATGGTGTGTACTTTAAAATGTATATCTAAAATGTTATTTATTTTTATTTATTCAAATCTCGAATTACAGTACCTTTGAGTCAAAGACTCTTTCACAAAGATTCCATGTCAAAGTAAAGTCAACACAACAAAGAACTAAACACAAGACAAGTGGAATACATGATACATGGAGCTGGGTACAATCATTCATAGAAGTTAAAGACAGGTAAAGAGTTAACAATTCAGGTTGCAGCAAGAGTTACAATCTGGTTAAACTTTTACATTCAAGTTTTAGTAAGAAGTGCAGTAGGTTTCAGGACTTGAGGTACACAGGGGGGAAGAGCGGACAGGGATGCTGTCAGGAATCTGACATTGCCATAGGAGTGCAGAGGGGAGAGAGAGAGAGAAGGGAAGGATGCTGTCAGGATTTGAAATTGTTATGCAGAGAATTAGGAGATGAGAGGGAAGACAGAGGGTTGGGAGGGAGTGTAGTTGGTGATGGAAGGGGAGATGGGTGAGAGTAGGACAGTGGGGGTAGGGGAGAAAGGGCAGGTAGGGGTCTGTGAGCAGTGTTTAGAGTGGAAGTACAAGGACAGGAGGGATCACAGAAAGAGAGAGGGGAAGAAGAGTCAGGCAGGGGAAGGGAGAGGAGGGACACTTAGCAGGAACAGGGAAACAGAGAAGGGGAGAAGGGGTGGGACAATGAATGGGGGGGTCAGGATGGTGAAGATGCAGGGAGAAGGCAACATGTGAGGCCAAAAGGGCCTAAGTGTGGCAATCACAGCTTCTAATAGCAGTGAGGTGTTGTCTAAGTTTCCGTTTGAATGGGCCCAGTTTAGGTTCTTCTAGGATGTTGACAGGGGAGTTTATTTAACCAGTTAGGAGCACAAAACCTGAAGGACCATTGGGCTTGCATGGTCTGACAGAAAGGGGTTAGGTAAGCATGCCTGGAGGCACTCTTGGTGCCGCACCAGTTGGGAGCATGTATGATGAACTTCTGAGAGGATGGGGCTGGGGACAGCCCCAGTGAGATTTTCTTCACGAGCAGACAGGTATGATAAGTAGTCCTACCACTGAGGTTCATCCATTTGGTTAAATATCCTTTATGACATAATTTTTCAACCATTAACTGATGCTATGTCTTTAACTTAGTAATTGTTATGTTACATTACTCCAACATGTTATGAAAAGCCAATATTTTCATATTGTTTTTGAACTTTTGAATTTTGTGCATTTTGATTGGCTAGTGACAATAGTGACTCTTTCAGGAAATATGTGGGAACCATTGAAGTTATACATGTTGCCAGTGATATGACATTATATTATTTTCTTTTCCCCTTGCTACTGAAGAATTAAGTGAAACAAGTGATTTTGCAATTCCAGCTCTCTAATTGGTTGAAAGTTTACATCACTGTTTTTGAATTAAGGCCAATTATGTGGCAGGACGAGAGTGTTATACCACCAGGTAACCCCAGATAGGGCCTTCTTAGAGCTCTATTCACTATACTTTTTACATAAATTAAGTAAATAAATCCTGGTGCTCTGATTTGCCAAGAGCATCTTGTGACTGCCTGGTTATCACAGCATAACCAGAGACCTCAAATATTGTGGCATATTTTTCATATAATATATATATATTTTTTTACTACTTTATAAGAGGAATAGCATGCTGTGGGGTGTCCTTTTGTTCCAGATATAGCGACATGTCCAGTGATTGAAGCCACCTGACTGTGCCTTGGCATCTGTTATTCCTTACATAGAGAACAGCACTCTAAGAAGGCACTGTCTGGAGCTACCTGGTAGACCTTAGACAAACCTGCTCATTTCTATATACCACTGCCTCCCAGCAGGGGTGGGGGTGCTTCTTTTATTTACAGTTGCAACATATAAAAATGCTTTTATTTACATTTTTGAAACTCTTTGAATGGCTCTAAACATAACAATGTGGCTCAGATCTGGGCCACAAGGTTGAGAGTAGAAATCCCTCACTGAAGGCTTTGGCCTTTAACTGAAAAATGAAATGGGAGATGTCCTGCACTGTTATAGGGCCATTCCTTGGATGAGATGTCAAACTAAAGTGTTTTTTTCCATCTTTTTGGTGTTTAAAAAGAGTTGGAGAGAATCATGTCATCCTGGCCAACATTCCCTTAGAAAATGACTTTGTCTAACAGGTTTCTAACAGATCTAATGTGCTCTATCTTTGTGAATGCCATGCACTTTTAGTGGCTTCTACGGTGTTTGGATATCTACAGGCCCTTCGGTACTGTTTTCATTCATTTGTGTATAAAGCACATCATTTATGTATTGAGAATATTCATGTTTTGCTTGTTTTTTAAGAATATTCAAGGTCTAAAAGAATGTAAAAAAAGATCTTATATGTAATACATATGTACCCTGGACTGGTATTACTGTTTATTCATTGCTGTTAAATAACTTTTTCAGAAAGAAGAGAATTAAATTGTGTTCCTTTTTGGAAATGCTTTTTAAAAATGTTATTTTCCATTTTTGTCTAAGCAGATGTTGACTCAGTAGAGGATGCTTCCTTTATAAGATGTGTGTTATAGACTGGCAGTAATGTGGTCTCTTGGTTTTCTAGATGGTAGTGCCCACTCAGAAAAACTGCCAGCAGAGCTGTATCAAAGAATATACTGTGTGCACGTCATCCTCTTGCAATGTGAATTGGGTCCCTATTTCTAAGACGCCTTGTCTAAAGGCTAAAAATAATCTTCTACACTGCTCTGTCTTTTTTTTTTATTTTGGAGATCCCACAGGTTTTATGCACCACTATTCTAACTTTTTTCTAGGAGACTTCAATTTTTATCTCTCAGGTAAATTAGATAATATTCCGAAATCAGGGTCCACAGTAGACATGTAAAAAAATATGTAATTAATCTTTGACATTAATCGCTTATTCTACATATTTTTGTATTATTTCTTTTAATATCTCGTTGTAGTCCTAAAACAGTTTTTGTTTTTGTTAAAGAGTAATCACACTGTGATGACTCAAAAGTGCTAGATACTATATGTAAGGGAATATTTAGCGGCATCACAACAAAGCAGGCAAAACATCACCGCTTGCAATGTCAGCATGTAATGACATCTCTGATGCAAACCACGTGGGCAGTACAAAGTATAAATAGCCCTGGTGACTATTGAGTCCCCCCATCCCACCCACTGAATGTTTGCCCCAGAAACAGTAATGGCAGCCAGCCCCAGTGTGGTGGCCAGACCCCCTCCCAACCTGCCACCACTGCCGCATATCACTGGCACCTGTGTCCCATGACACATTGCATTGCACTATATCCCTGGTGTCCAGTCACTGCCATGACTGAACTGAATGAATGAGCATGTATACTGTACGTGCCCCTTCAGTTCAGTCAGGCGGCCAGCCATGGTGGTGAGTGGAGGGCTGTGCTGGCCGCCTGCCAGTTGTCAGGGTGTGTTGGGGGGTGCGGGGAGGTGGGGATCTACCTGCTGGGGTGGGGGGCCCACTAGACACTAGGGATATAGTGCAATGCACTGTGTCATGGGACACAGATGCCAGTGATCAGGGGCAGTGGCAGCGGGTTGGGGGGAGGTCTGGCCACCACACTGGGGCTGGCTGCCATTACTGTTTCTGAGGAAAACGTTTCATGGGTGGGATGGGGGACTCAGTAGTCACCAAGGCTATTCATACATTGTACTGCCCACGAGGTTTGCGTCAGTGATGTTATTATCACCAACATTGCAGGCGGCGATGTTTTGCCTGCTTTGTTGTGTGCCGTGATGTTTTGTCCCACGATGTTCCTGGCCGGATCCGTTTTATCTGCCTCCTTGCTTATTAGAACTGAAATGTATTGTAATGTATATCTATACTCAGTCTTGTTTTGCTTCAAATCATTGAAGTACTCTTACTGTATACTTCCTGAACATTAGAAATACCCTCAAACAGTGCAGCCACACATGATATCATGGTTTCCTCTATTCCCACTGCATAATGAGTGTCGAGATTGTGTTGGGGGTGCATCTGAGTCCAGGAAAGATGCAGCAGGAAGTTGCTCAGGAAACCTAAACAAACATGTTTTGGTGTGGTAACGCCAGTATGGTGGGCACTCAGTTTTTCACTTTTTAAAAGAAAAAAAGGGTCTGAATCAAACTACCAGCTGCATCAACAGTCTCTACAGACTGTGAACAATCATAACATGTTTTTTAAACTAGGGACACTTTGAGGCCTAAGGGGGTTGATAGTGTCCCTTTAAGATACTTTAATTCCTTGGGGATATAATTATGAGTAGATATTGTAACAAAAGCACTATAACATAGAAACAGAGAATGTGATGGCAGATAAGTGCCATTGGCCCCACCTAGTCTGCTCATTGTCTTTCTTTTTTTTTAACCTTCATTTTTTGGCTGCAGATGCTACCTGATCTGTGGCACAATCTATTTCCCCCCTTCCTTACCCCTATGATTCCCTCATGCCTGTTCTAGGCATTTTTGAACCCGACCACTGTTTTTGGCCCCACTACCTCTGCTGGAAGGCTGTTCCAGGTATCCACCACCCTTTCTGTGAAGAAGTACTTCCTCACATCCCTCCTGAGTTTACCCCTCCAGCTTCATATCATTACCCCCTTGTCCCAGAGCACCTTTTTCTCTGAAGAATACCCCCCTTCTGTATGTTATTTACCCCCATGAGATATTTAAAGGTCTTTATATTATCCCCCTCCCTCCTTTCATCCAGGGTGTACAAATTTAGCTCCTTTAGACAGTGCTTTTTAATTTAACACATAAGAGAATGTAATTAGCCAAACCATTTCACACATATATTTAAGTAGTTTACACTGGGGAAGCACTGAATATATAGACGTAAAAAAAAAAAACTGGGCAGACAGAACAGGGCAATGGGAGGGGAAGGGTAGCATTACGACACTGAAGCTTGGATGTGTGTTAATACGCAGATTAGGGTATATTCAGTCAGTTGCCATGGTCACTACCCAGAACCAAGTAACGTCTAAAATAGTTTATAAAATGGCACTGGAAAATCCACAGCCATGATTGCTGAAACATGTCACATGACCTGCATTAGAGAACAAAGCCTGTGCAGGTGTGTGTTATGAGGATTTTTCACACACCTTCAGTATGTGATAATCTCATGAACCCCTTGTGTGAGGAGTTTATGAGATTATCACACACTGAGGGTGTTTGAAAAATCCTCATAAAACAAACTTTGCACTGGCATTATTTTTTATAATAACTGGTGCAAAGCTTCAACAGAGAGAAAAACTGTAAGCTGCATTTGTGCGAGTGAGTGTATTCCTGAGCACCCATTGTGCTTGCACAAATGCAGTGAAGTGAGAGCATGGGGAGGAAAATGCTGTAATATAACTCACTATCGAGTTATTACAGAATTCAGTATTATTACTGTTACTATGGCATTTTATGAGGACTGGAAATACAGTCATTATAGGGGTCACCAGTTATTAGAATGCTTTAATGTGCACCCTGTTGTCTGTTCTTGTTTACTTAAATAGTTTTAGGCAATTTAAAAATGAATAGCAGATATAATGGCAATAAAACTCATGTCCTCTGGCCTTTCTAGGAGGATAATACCCAGTGGGAGGTTTAAGGCCCAAAGTATAGCTCCTTCCACCAGGCATTATCCTCCTAGAAAAGCCCTCAAACTCAAGACTTATTGCTAAAGTCTCTGACATGTGGCAGGAGGGACAGACAAAATGAACCCTAAGTCTTTTTCTGCCATCGCAATACTGTATTGCCATCATGTTCGATTCAGTTTGGTTTAATTGTTTGACTAAATGTCATTTCAATGTACAAAGAACATCAAATAGTAACGTCACCTTGACATACATATCCGTCTACATGTAGTAGCAGTAAAATGTTTTATTCATAAAATTATGGGCAAAAATTTACTCGATTGAAACAAGTCTCATTTACAATGAGGTCCCACAGCACAAGGTAATATCATGTTACAGTTCCTTATTACATAAAGCTATAAGCAACAAACAACAAATTCACGCTCCACGTTACGGTAATGTAATGCAAAATTAGACAGTATTGTTTTGTCAAGCAGCATACACGAGATTCTTCTGCCTTAATATCCCACCAAGTTTTCATTTCATTCCATCTGTTGTTCTCTGTTACGTCCTACAAAGACTACAAGGCAATACATAATTTCACTTTATCTTGTCATGAGGTCATGTTACAATGTTACTGTATGGCCAAAATATTGATATAATTACAAGTAATTATTATTCATGAGTAATGGTAATTTTATGTAAGGAATAAGACATGATGGAATGCAGATTATGCTATTCTGACACACCAGCTGATGTGCTGGGCCCAAGGCACAGCCAAGACCTTTCAGCCACCAGGGTGTGTGTGACCCTGATGTAATTCCCAAACTCTGGAGTGTCTAATTATGTTTATAAACAGTTTTTAATGATGAATGGATCAGATTGTTTTTAAAGAGCAACTGTCTAATATAACAAAAATCTTAAACCCAGTAGTTTTATTTACACCAATTATGTTTTAATGTTAATTTTTCCTATCTTTTTTTTCACTTTTCCCTGTTGGTGGTCTGCTAAATATTGTAGGGAATGCAGTACTTATTTCGCTGTGTCTTTCAAAATGTATCTGACTCTCCCCTGATGACCTCACAATTGCTGTTTCTGATATCGCAGTCTGTTGTTATGGTGAACACTGTGATGTTATACACAATGGCATAGTGAGGTTAATTGGGGAAACCAAAGCTTTTTTGACAGACTTTTTGGATAGACTACCAAGTTGTACTGTAAACCTTGGAAAGGAATGCTGAAAATGAAAGAAAAGTATTCTCTAGTAAATTGTAACAGCTGAAACATTATCTTTATAAAAATACATACTGATGTGAAGAGTTGCCCTTTAGAGGCCCCATTTCAAACATTGCATAGTTTTTTTGTATTAGTGCTATAGCCCCTTAACAGAAGGAAATTAATTTGGTTTCATATAGCACCTTTCTTACAAATTGTACCCCAGTGCATTTTTGCAATATCCAGGAGAGGGAAGGGAGAAGATGTTGCAGCTTTTTTTTTCTGTGCACAGGGAGATGCAATGAGCAAAACAATAGCTTATAGAGATTGCAGAGAATTTAAGCACATAGAGGTTAAATGATTTGATCAAGGTCATACAGTAAGTAAGTAAGTGGAATTTATGGGATTGAAATCTGGGTCTCCAGGTTCACAGCTTTGAACTCTCACCACTAGACTAAAAATAGTCTTAAAGAGCCTAGATAAAGCCAGTAACATCATTCTGCTTACTGCTGGGCTCCTGCTACCTGTTTATTTCTTTTTTACTTTCTCAGGGTGGCAGAGAACATGAACAGTGCAGCTTGCTCTGTGAGCTAGGTATTTTTGTATTTTTTTGCAGCATTTAAAGTGCTGATGTTGTATGCATACACACACTATACGCCGTTTTTGGTGATATTATTAGTACTGTTGTGTCAGCCTGGGTCACTGTTCTCAGTTGCATTTAGTGATTTATGAGAAATTGCAATGTTTGATTTTTTGTGGGCATTTTGGTGAAATTTCTTGTTCTTTGTTGGTCTGGAGAGCACACTGACATGTTCAAGTGTTTTGGCTTATTTAGTTAGGTATTTTCTTTATTCTTAAGGTTGGTGACGAGGGTGTCTGTTTACATGTTTTATTTCTTGGTGTGCAGGTTTGGAATGTTTGATCTTTGTGGGCACTTTGAAGTAATTTATATATCTTTGTGTGTCCAGGCAGGCTCATTGTTTTTCAGTAGGATGGGCGTTGCTTGTATGGGGATTTGCCATGTGGTTGTGTCTGATTTGTGGTTTGTGTCATGACCTTTTGATCCTGAAGGGTTACTATAACTACATCAATGAACGATCTAAGGGTTGCCTGGATTGTGGCATGATCACACACTAAACTCAATCAATAAATTATTAGAACAGAATCATAGACTGTCATGGCAGATAAAGGGTCCATCCAGTCTGCCCTTTATTTCATTATATTATCCATTAAGACTAAAAAAACTAGCATTTGTCAATGCCGAATGTTTGCTTGCTGACATTGGCATTGGTAGTGTAGGAATTAGAGAGCTGCATAATAGGAATGGCAGTGAAGTATTGAACTGAAGCCAACCCCACCACCACCCTGCAGAGACTGACAGGCATTGGGGTGTGCCTTTGGGTCGTCAGGCATAACGGCCACGCCATTTCACCAGACCCTACCCTGCAGACACTGACAAGTGTCACAATGTGCCTTGGGGTCTTTGGCCATTATGCTCACCCCATTCCATCAGGAAATACGGTGAGATGGGTCCTATATAGGAGAGTGGGGTGAACTTTGGGGCCGAAGAGTCCAAGGCACACCTCAATGCCTCTCACTGGCTGCAGGGTGTGGAATGGTATGAGCATTACAGGCGAGAATCCCAAGTCACACCCCTGATGCCTCTCAGTCTCTACAGGCTGGGGCATTATGGTCAGAAACCCTAATGCCTCAGGCGTTCGTTGGCATTTTCACTCCAAATTTCAACTTGTTTTTTTTGTGACCCCCACCTTATGAAGAGTGGCAATATCAGTTTGTTAGCTGAAAGCTGATTTCTCACAGCAACTACGCTGTTTGGCACCACAGGTGCAAAAACACATTTCAAACAGGATGTGAAAAATGACAGCTGTACTGTTCATGGGGAGGTGGAAAAAATGGCAATGTTGAAATTCTGCAGTGAAAATATTAAAAAAACTAGTGAAGTCACGAGCGTGCATAGAAAATGCGCAATGCACACCCGTAATGCAATTAGTTTGGGGATTTTTTACAGCAGATTGTCAACACAGGGATTTTGTAACATCTGCTCATGAACAGAGTCACTGTGATTTTCTTAATCTGTCCCAAACAGTGATTTCCCACAGCGACCAAGTACTTCTGCGCTGGAAGTGCAAAAACACATTTCAGCCATGCTGTGAAAAATGACAGCTGTACTGTTCACAAGGAAGTGTGGAAAAAATGCCAGTGGTGAAAATCTGGACTGAAAATATTAGAAATCCATGAAGTTACAAGGGTGCGTGGAAACTGTGCAATGGTCACTCGCAACACAGTCATTTTATGGATGTATTTCATAACTTTTTAACATAGCCATTTTAATACCTCTGCTCATGAACAGTGTCACTGTTATTTTCTTAATCTGTCCCAAACATTGATTTACATTACCGACTGCCATTTATGCTACATATCGATGAAACACATTTTGGGTCACATGTGAAAGTGACAGCTGCACTGCTCATAAGGAGGTATGGTAAAATAGCAATGTTGAAAATCTGGAGTGAGCATATTGAAAATTCGCGAACGCACGAGCGTGTGTAGGAACAGCACAACGCATGCTTGTAAAACAGTCATTTTTGGGAATTTTCTCACCAAATTTTCAACATAGGGGTTTTTGGGGGCCTACCTCATGAACTGTGACACTGTCATTTCATAAATCCATCCCAAAAGGTAATTCCACGCAGTGACCGCGAACTCACCTTTCGGGGCTGATTAACGCCATGACAGTGACAGAATTCATGAGGAGGGGTCCCAAAAACCCCATGTTGAAAATCTGGTGAAAAAATTCCCCAAAATGCCAGAGATATGCACTAAAGTTGAAAAAAACCTATTTATTCCATTATACAGCTTACCGGCATTTCCCTCCAGTTCACAGTCGACTTTGAAGAGTGCAGAGCGTGTTCCCAGTCCACGAGATCGTTGCACTGAGCTCTGGAGGGAAGCAAGTTGAGGTGGGGGGTGTGGGGAGGCAGGTGTGCAGTGGGTGGGTGCATTGGGAGAGGGGGTCAAGACAGCAGCGAAGGAAGGTTTTTAATTACTTGGACTATGCGGGACATTTGCCACGCTGGAGTGGGCTCCCAGCGTGGCAGCTGGAAATCTGTTGGGGGGACAATAAAGCCAATGGGGATTGGGTACCCCCGTCGGCCTTAGGAACTGTTGCCATGCTGGGGTGGGCTCCCAGCATGGCACCCTGTAGTCTCTTGGGGGGGGACAGTGGAGCCGATGGGGGATTGGGCACCCCCGTTGGCCGTATGATCTGTTGCCACATTGGGGTGGGCTCCCAGCATGGCATCTGGAACTCTGTTAGGGGGGAAGTGCAGCACAGCTGATGGGGTATCGGGCAACTCCGTCGGCAATACAGTGTGTGCATGGGTGGGGGAAAGCACGAGCACGCAGTGTGAGTGCATGTGTGTGGGTGGGGGGAGTGCGCATGAGCACATGATATCTTATCCCTGCTCACTGAAGTGTAGCTCTCCCTTTCAACTGTACGGCACTGCATTTTCAACTGCTGTCATAGACAGCTGCAGCATTCATTGGAGAACTGCGGCCACGCCTGCAAACACACTGACTGAATTGGAAGATGGATGCCACACCTCTGAAAACTCGGATGATGGCACTATGTTTCTTGCACATGCATGCAAGCAAACATAAAAAACTAACCAACAAAAAGAAAACTTTCTCACCAGGCATTTTGAGAAAAATAGAATACATTTATTTTAACATCAGGCAAAGCAGTAATGGGTAGAAACCAAGCTATCTGCAAATGACCTCTACCAGTTGCCATCATACAGGTCTTCAGGAGGCTGGTTCCTACTTTTTGCTGTTTGCCTGACATCACAATAAATTTACTCTATGTTTATCAAGATTCCTATGTAAAAGTTTTCTTTTGGTGACGAGTTTTGAGTCCTAAGGGTCAATATAATCATTTATTAATGGAGTTTAATATGTCGCTATACCACAATCCAGTCCACACCTGGGTATTTCCTTGCTGTAGAAATTGTAGGTCCTTTTCTGTGGTTTGTTTGGCACAAATTTTCAGGTTACTATGACCTGCATATTAAGAGGAAGTAGATATTGTCGGGTTACTCAGATCCTGACAGGAAAACGTCTGCTGTTTGTGCACATTGTCTATTTGATTGCAGCAGTGTTGGAAATGGAACAAAGTCACTAGGGGAACCTACAGCCTTTCATGTAGGACAGAACATACTGGACTGGGGACTGATGACATATTTCCAAATTATATTTTTCATTTTTTCCCAGGGCCCCCCCCCCCATTTCCACCATTGGATTTGCACTTTAACCTTAATTAAGCTTAGTGTGCCCTCATTGCCAGTGGTGCGCATGTGTGTGTGTGTGTCCCCCAAGTTTTTCTTTTATTCCACTTAAATTGTGGAATCCCATGAGAAGATATTTTAAACAAGGTATTAGGCTTATCTGTAGGTGTCAGAATTCCTGAGATGTAAATATCTAAATCATCTGTAAATGAAATTGAGGCAGAAGCCATTGCATGGAATCTCAAAACAAAAAGAGATGCACTGATGGTCAGGCTGTAACACAACAGCTTCATTCACAACATAATGCAGCTTGTAACTCAGTGACATCACTTCCTGTTTCAAGATTCCATGAAATGGCTGATGCCTTGATTTCATTTACAGATGATTTAGAGATTTATATCTCAGAACATCTGACACCTATAGGTAAGCTTGGTATCTCGTTTGAAAGATATCTTCATGGGCGTTCGGAATCTGAGTGACCTGACTAGTTTTCTTCCCGTTTAAGATCTGAAATGCATTTTTTGAAAATATACACTCCCTGGTACAGTCTGTTTCTTGAGGGTTAATATTACTAATGTACCCTGAAACTGGATATAAGAAAAGGAAAGTAATTTGATTTTACACAGTGTCTGTTATACAAACTGTAGCCCAAAGCACTTTAGAGTTCAGAAGAAGGAGGAGGAGGGATAATGTTGCTGCCATTAGGCTAACTGGGAGATTCAAACAGCGTAGAAATTGATTAGTGAGAGACCATACAGAGAGGTTAAGCAACTTCCTGAAGATAGCACAGTAAGAAAGTAATGGTTGTGGGATGCTTTTGCCAGCTGCCGAGGCCTGCTGGATAAAGGGCATAAAACCATTGCCAAGCTCATGAACGAACTGTGCATCCCTGATCTTGGTTTATTGTCAGGGACCAAATTTGTCCCACCTAATCTGACAAACCTAGTTAAAGCTAATCTTCCCCCAATTATAAAAGACAGAGGCTGCAGCTTGGATTTTCAGATGTCTTCATGCAGTGATGTCTGTATAACTCCACTATAATGTTTGTGGGTAATTTTCAAACATTCTTGTGCATTTACAACATTTTGCTCACTTTACTGCCGAAAAATAATGCATGCTTCAAATATTTGACACATGCGTCATTGTGCGGTGCGCAGCTCGCAGTACTTTCGACCAGAAGTTATGCCATGTTTTCTGTGGTCTGACAGGCTTATCTCAAGTAGCATAAGTGCAGCTGCACCATGCCACAGTTGGCTGAAAATCCAGCCCCGAATGTAGCAGGTAGTAAAAAACTGAAGCTCTTGCTGACTGGAAAAAAAGAAGCTATCAAAATAATTGCCCAAGGTATCATATTGCTGAAGCTACTTAACAATTACAGTAGACAAACAAGTATTCCTGAAGGTCAAGCATGTTTTTGGGCAATTCCTCTGGGAGGGCAGGTCACCCCACTTTAGTAAGAAAAATTTGCTAGACCACTCACTAGCAGATACAGCAACAGTATGTAATGAGCTAACACCTGCTACTTCCTAAGGCCAGCATACAGTAGCTGTTTTAGCATAATCTTTAAAGGGAATGTTTCATATTTCCCAGAGAAAGTGCTAGCACCTTGAGGAGTTTAAAAGACTGGGCCTTTTGCCATCATGTCAGGCAACCTGGGTAATAGAGATGCAGTGAAGTTTTACTTCGCCAGTGAAGTGAACTCAAAGTGATCCACTTCGGATTTGTGTATCACTACGTGAATTTTCTATTAAAAAGTCAAAATTCACCTTACTTCTCATTGTTCTCTTTGAGTTCACTTCAAGCTCCAGTTTGATAAGGCGAAGTTGGTAAGAAACAGGCCACTGATCACATGCCTGACTGTCTCTGTAGGTCTGCAGGTCACATGATTCAGGAAGGCAGTTAAATAGGCAGGAAGTCAATGTTTTACTTTCAGTTTCTTTTGTAGAGAGACTTGTTAGCAGCTCAGCTTCACTGTGGTGGTTAGCTTATTGCTAAAAACTTGATCTCTTTAGTGTTTTCTGTGTTTAAAACTTGCCACTTGTCCACATATCCATGCTTAAGTCAACGTAGGGTGATACGGAATGTTGAAGGGCATGTCTTACAGACTCTGCCACCATACCATATATCTCAGGGACAGCACTGGTGGAAAAGTATGTCTGGGACCTTCCATTTAGGACACGCACGTGCTGCAAAGCGCTGTAAGTCCGCATTCTCTACAAAGGAAAATGGCAAAAGGTCAATTGCTTGCATTTCCGCTATGGCAGCATTGAGTTCACATGCAACTGCATGATTTGGTGGGTATTTACTGTTGCACGCAAAAAGGGTGTGCAATGCGGGTTGCATTGTTCATTACTTTGCACGTGGCATGCCAAATGACTCTAGTCTGCTAACTGACATGGATGGGGTACCTTGGACGTGTGATGGTGGGTGCACAGGTGGCAAGTCAATAAATGTGGTTATTTTCTGTGTTTTAAGCACAAAGGTTGATGTAGTAGAGTTACTACATGGACTGCCACTGCTACCCTAATCACTGCTTGAACATTCCAAATTATCATCCTCCTCAAGCCTGTAGTAATCCTCCGGTGTCATTTCACCACTTTTACTGACATGGCTACTTACAGTGAAGGAAAAGGATACCATGCTCACTGATGTGGCAGAGGGCGAATGCTGAACTACGGCATTAGCTCCCCTCTGGTGCTGAGCCCACAGTGGCATGTGCCTGCTCTTCAGATGAGTATGCTGGCCCCCAGTGCCCAAATGGCTACCCTGTTTAACACACTTCACGTGCACTTGGCAAAGCTGGCAGATTGCCACTGTTTCATTGCTGCCATCTTGTACAAAAAAATCCCAAACTAGGGATTTGGATGCCCTACTCTTCACATGACGGTGCTGGTGCTGCATATGGAACTGCACTTTTGTTGGCGGTGAAATGGGGTGGTACTGCATGATTTCTGGTATGGTGCACACTTGGACTTTGACTGAACATCATAATCTATGACTATTACATCGGGCTCAGCAACAGGCGTAGCTACATCCAAACTTTGAGGAGGTGGGGATTGACTAACAGACTGTTTACATACAGCCACCTTCATTTTCTTTTTGCCTGGTTCCAAAATGGGGTCGCTAGCATCTTCATCATAATCATCATCCACAAATTCACTTTGGATGCTGTCCTCCTGTGGAGATATTTCATCCACAGCCTCAATATAGTCATCCATGCTTTTTTCGTCAACATCTGAATGTTTGAATGGCCTAAAATCAAGATCAGAGGAAACATGAGACTGTGAGTCATCATCATGATCAGAATCTGTGGGCAGTAGGACATCAACTGCACTCAAGCCTGCAGATTCAACCACATTTTCCCCACCTGATGAGTTTAACAGGGTTGAACTTGTAGCAATACTAATGCTGTTATCAACCATTCTCTCACTAACTTTACTGCCAGTAGGGACAACAGCATTTCCAAGCAGCATTGAAGTGACTGATTTCACTGTGAAAAACAGAGTCAGAGAAATCCCTTTACTTGCACCAACTACTAACTTTCCCTTCTGCTGAGTGCTACCACGGCCATGGGCACAACCACTCTTAACACTGCTAGACTTGCTAGCCCCTGCTGAACCTGCCTCATCATCACAACAACTTCCACTGCTAATAGTCTTCTTGGCAGTAGTGCCACAGTCGGAAACAGCTTTGCCTGACCGTTTCTTCACAGGCGTTTTTCAAGATTACACAGAAAATTAACAGCAACTTTATATTTCTGCACTTTTGGGAGGATGGGAAGCAAAACCCTGAATCCAGCTGCACAGGCACAGCATGAGACCTGTCCTGGAATCCTTAACCAGTCTTCAAAAATCTGACAGTCAAAAAACAACACCTTGTCTTGACTGGGGGGGAGGAGGGGACAGCAGTAGCTACCTACACAGAAGCAAGGAAAAATACTGCAGATGGGCTGAAGAATTCAGAGTACTACAATTGCGGTGCTGCAATAAAATGCCTATCAATTGATAGCACGCATATAGATTAAAAGTCAGGCACAGAAACTTTAACTGTTCAGTGAAGTACAACACAGACAGTCTTTTAAAACAACTTAAAAAATGCCCAGCAAACAGAAAAAACTTAGAAACAATTAAGTGAAGTTGTCCTGTGTGTACCTCAACACAAAAATAATAAAACACTAGCCAACAACACTAGGGGGACGTAGTGAGGCACGAGGCCACAGGCCGAGTGCGTCCAGTCTCCTAGCAGTGCATTAGAACTGTCTAATGTACATCCCCGGAGTGTCTTATTGCACTTATAAAATGGGCCTGTGTATTCTAAATGGGGTTTCTAGTTTTAGCTGTGCATTAGACACGTCTAATGCATGGCTAACAACCAATCAGATTGCTTGAAATCCTTTGCCCATTTTATAAAGACTCTTGAAAATGATCTCCTGTGTATTGAATCTCGGGCACAGAAAAACTCAATGCTTTTTAATATTGATAAGTGTTTAGTCCATCATTTTGGTACTAAAAATCCAAAGATAAATTGCTATCTTAATAACATTATGTTAAAATCAACCACTAATGAACGAGATTTGGGCATCATAACTGACCACAAGTTATCCTTAAATAATCATTACAACAAGGTGATTAGAACTGCTAATGTTGTAATGAAACAAATTCAAAGAACATTTGTCAGCAAATTAGAGCACTGTCTATTACCTCTTTATAGGGCTTATATTAGACCTCAACCGGATTATGCCTCACCCTTCTGGAGTCCCTATGTCAAGGGAGACATAAACCGATTGGAGTTAATTCAGAGAAGATTCACTAAAATGGTACCACGCCTACATACCCTTAGTTATGAATCCCGTCTAAGAGAACAGTTCTCCTTCCATTAGATGTACATAGATATTGGGGGTATTATTTTTGTGTATACATTATTAAAATATCCCATATTAAGAGAAAAATGTGGAGTTATCTTAGCAGAGAAATGTATAGTGGGCAGATGTCACAACAAACCATTATTTGTAGATTGGGCCAATACAAAAAAACATGATAACTTCTTCTCAATTCAAGTTGCTAAATCTTGGAATTCTTTACCTAAAAATCTGATTGATATAGTTAACTTTGAGTCATTTAAATCCCAGTTAGATATATGGCTTAACACTCAGTACTATCTAAATCAATTATCCACTTTTGTTGTGGGGGACAATCTCGATGGGCCCTGTGCCTTCTTTTGTCCCAACCTATCCAGTATATCCAGCCGTATTTGTTTTCCTCATAGGTTTACATGACTATATTATTTATTTCAAAGGTGAGCTTTCTGGAGGATAATGGGTTTCAGGACAAGAGGCAACATGGGTCTGTGGCAGGGAGGTCCTGCCAGACAAACCTGATTGACTTCTGACTGGGTTATTAAGGCAGTGGACAGGATCAAGTAGCTGATCTCCTGTGTCATGAGCCCTTGGCCCCCAAACCTCAGGCAGCCCAGTAGAACCTCCTGTTTGCAGAGAGGATCCCCCCTTTTCAAGAACTCATGAGAAGTTGTAAGGGATCTGAAAGAATTCACCAACCTTTCTTTTTCCAGTGGGAGGGTGGAAACTGTAGTTTTGAGTTCCCTTGACTCTGCACTACGTTCAGTGTTTGAAACCCACCACAGCCACTGGCTATGTCTTGCCTAAGTAGTTCTGTACGATAGCCGAGCTGTACTATCTTTCAAGGCACACAGCCTTTTTAGAACCCGTCTGACAAAATGTTAGATCACACAATCAGACCCCAGGAAGAGCTGATAAGAAAATCATAAAAGTTCACTTAAAATTAAAGCAAGTACAGAAAATTCTACAGTTTGGAAGAACTTTGAAATGCAGACAATAACAAAAATAACACTGGATGGTTTACAGAAAATACTAGATAATGTTGTTCTAAACTATACCTTGTTTTGATGTTAGAGTCCAGAAAGATTACAGTAAGTGTTCTTGTGAGAATAACAGTTAATTGGGCAATATAATTTGTATCAAGTCCTTGATCCAAGTCTCTGGATGTCCTTTTAAAAGTATCCAGGTACTCCTTGGTGAAAAGTATTGGTTTCCAGAATTCTGACTTAAAATCAGAATTTTCTGTTCAGTATGTGAAAAGTCAAATTTTCACACATTCAGGTCTGGTTTTAGAGATTTTTCCAGGCCTACACATATACTTCTGGTTTACAACTATATGCCAGCTGGTCAGGCTATCTGACTCCCAGCTAAACTGGTCATCAACTGCTCTGAATTCAAAATGTGTGTCTGATAGTATACATGATGGTCATTTTCTTGGACACATTCACCTTTTTTCCCTCTGGGGTGGGGTTAATGCTTCCAAGATCATACAGATATTAGGGTACAATAGTTTGCCTTTTCCTGCAGGTGTCACTGTGGTTCCCTGTCATGTTTCATGTCAACCCCAGTAACATCTGGTCCATGCATTTGGCTTGACCCCTGACCTCTAGGTCACTACATTACCATTCTGGTGTTTTTGGAAGCTAGATACCCAATTTTCTCTAAGAGTTATGTTTTATTGGCTTGAAGACGTACCAGAGTCACCCTAGCCATTAGAACAATTAAGGCTATATTTTTGTATTTTATTCCTAAAAACCTTTTAAAGAGACAGTGTCCAATTCTAAAGTCTATAACAGCACATACAATATGAACCCACATAAATGGATCTAGGCCTATCATGTGACATCCTGTATATGGACTTTAGCAAGGCCTTTGACTCTGTACCTCACAGGAGAGTGGTCAGGAAGCTATAAGACCTAGGGGTGGGGGTTAAACTGGCTAGGTGGGTCAGAAGTTAGCTACAGGGCAGAAGCCAAACATTGGTACTATGAGGGGATTCTCAGAAGCTAGAAACATGACCTGTGGTGTCCCACTGGACTCTGTAAACAGCCTGGTGTTGTTTAACATATTTATAAATGACATTGCAGATGGGATTGGGGATAAGATCTGCCTTTTCATGGATGACACAAAGCCCTGTGGAAGAAAGGAGGCCGGAACTCATGGAAGACCTGGTTAGGTTAGAGAAGTGGTCTGGCATTTGGCAACTGGGGTTCAATGCTAAAAAGTTCAAAGTTATGTATTTGGGGGTGAAATGCCCAGGGACCAAATACTGGCTGGGTGGTGTGTAAGTATCCAGATCAAAGGAGGAGGAGGAGAAGGACCTGGACGTAATTATTAAGAGTGACCTGAAACACTGCACAATACAGGAAGGCTGCAGCTAAGGCAAGTTGGGTGCTGGGATACATAGCCAGGGGAATCACCAGTCAGAAGGCTGAGGTCATTTTACTGCTTTACAGGTCCCTAGTGAGACAGTACTTGGAGTACAGCTTTGGTGCCCTTATCTCAAGAAGGATTTCAACTTGCTGGAAGCTGACAGAGAAGGTCAACAAAGATGATCTGGGGCTAGCAAAGCAATTCATATGAGTAGAGGCTGAAGAGACTCAACATGTACCCTCTTGAGAATGGGGGGACATGATTGAGACCTTCAAGTATGTTAAGGCGATACAGTCTGGGTTTTCACTGCTATGCAGATGATACTCAGCTGTATTTGTCCTTTCTGCTTGGTCAGGATGATGCACTCTCCATGCTAAATTATTGCCTTGCTGAGATCAGACTTTGGATGAGTTCCAGCTGGCTGAGACTAAATCCGGATAAGACTGAGGTGCTGGTAGTGGACCCAGGTCATCCGGGGGCAGGTTTGGGAGCTGAACAACCATCAGGCTTATTACTTGGTGGTATGTCATTCTCTACCTCTGATCAGGTGTGTAATCTGGGCATTATTTTTGATGACGGTCTGACCCTAAAATCTCAGGTGTCAGCTGTCAAATCCTCTTTTTACCATCTGAGGAATATCGCCCGGGTGAAACACCTGGTTCCTCTGGGTGATCTCCCAACATTGGTCCATGCCTTTGTCATTACCCATGTTGATTACTGCAATTCCCTCTACCTAGGGCTACCTGGGGTTGATATCCGCTGCCTGCAGCTGGTGCAGAATGTGGCGGCCAGGCTTTTGACTGGGACTTCTAGAACCAGTCATATTACACCTGTGCTCCACGAGCTGCACTGGCTGCCTGTTAGATGGTGGATCACCTTTAAGGTTGGTTTACTAACCTTTAAAGCCCTACATGATCAGGGACCCAGTTACCTGAAAGATCTCCTGATACCCTACTGCCCCCTCCGTCCTCTCCATTCCGCCAACGAGGGATTGCTGGAGATTCCCAGGGTTCAATTAAAGACATCAGGATCCCGTGCTTTTGCTTTTTCAGCACCAACCCTGTGGAATTCTCTACCTCATTGTTTGAGAGAATGCCCAACTGTCGACAGATTTAAAGTTGGGTTAAAGACATATTTATTTAGTTTAGCTTTTCCTTAGTTATGGATGATATGTTTTAATGCTTGTTTTAAAATCTTATTATTATGTATATGTTTTTATGTACAGCACCTTGGCTTTGAAAGGCACTATAAAAATAAAGTTGATTTAATTTGATTTGATTTTAAGGGCACAAACAGGGTGCGCACCAAGAGCCTCTTCAGCCATAGTGGAAACAAGATCACTAGGGGTAACCGCCTGATATTATTGGGTAAAGGTTCAGAAATGAGATGAGGAGGTACCTTTTCACCGAGAGGGTGGTGGCTAAGTGGAATGAGTTGCCAGAAGAGGTGGTATTCCTAAAAATGATGTACAGCTTCAACAGAGTTTGGTATAGGGTGACGGGGGAAAATTGTAGATGGGGGAGGGAGTAGTTGACAGTGGTCATGTGGGATATGGGGAAGGGGCAATTCCCTCTGTAAATGCAGTGGGAACTACACATCTGAGCAGACTAGTGAGACCATAAGGCATTTATCTGCTGGTGCAGTCATATGTTGGTATGTATGTATGTAAAGTAATGTCCTCAACAGTCCCCCAACAGGCATTGCACACTGTGAGCTGATCAATTTAAATACAATGACTACCATTTTTAATATGACGTCTGAGTCATACTTGAGGAAAAAAGTTCAAATGAGGTGACTATGTTTCATAAAAAATGAGAAATGGGGAACTGTAAAAAATCTGCAAACACATAAACATTTCTCACAGGTAAGGAAATTTATGGTAAAAAACTACATTAATGCTCATTAGGGTTGCTAATGCACAAAATTCAAACCCCACAAAGGCTGAACATAAACTATTAGGGTTGTAAACCCAATGTCCATAAAGTCTGGAAATGTGCTATTATGTTTCTCTGTCGAATAATTCCCACCCACCCTACTACATCCCTACCCTCATGAAACAAGGCCAGTGTGTATAGGTACAGGGCCACATGTTAACAGTCTGGCATGCCATACAAGGCCAACGTATTCAGAATTTGTAAACAGCAGCCCTAATCCCTACCCCCTCTTCCTAACCATACCCACTTGACTAGGGTTGTACAAATCAGGCAGCCAGATGGCCAATGACCACTAGAAGAGTTTTATTGACCACTAGATATTGCAACCTACCAGTTAACTGTGTACCAGTCCATGAAGTGATTTCTGAGCCATTAAAAATGACAGGCACTAAAAATACTGATTTGCCTACCAAACTCTCAAAGGCGGTGGCCAAAGACACCCCATCTCACAAAATGATTTTTCCCACCATGCTTATGGCCCAAGGCCAAGCTACAGACCTACCACCATGCCTACTACTATATGTACCACCCACTTGCAGCTTGTTTTATGCAGCTACAACAAGACCCAGGGTAAAACAGTATACAAATCCCAGACTATTTCTAAACATGTGACCAAAGGACAGCAAGATAAAATTGTACGTGTACAGAAGTTGCAAATTTGTAACAAGTCCACTGTTTCGTGTAGGGACTACAATACTGGATGCAAATTAAGCCACGTGTCATAAATGGATGTAAATCTCCACATGTGTGTGCCCCCAAAGTTTTATAACTACATATCTGGAATTCATACAATATGTATAAGCAATAGCCCTGTGTGTGACATGACTCCAGATAGGTGCCTTGCCCTTGGGTCACAAAGTTAGGGTCAGGGGAGGGAGTGGGGATTAGAGTTGATATTTGCAAATTTTGAATATGTTCACCCTGTATGAGGTACCAGATTGTTAACTCATGGCCTTGTACCTGTACAATGGCCTTGGGTCATGAGGGCATGGGACATAGTAGGGTGGGTGGGAGTTAGACAGAAGAACCCTGATAGCACATTTCTACACTTTGTGGGCATTGGGTTTACAACCCTAATAATTTATTTCCAACCTTTGTGAGGTTTGAATTTTGTGTAGCAACTCTAATGAGCATTAACTCAGTATATATATATATATATATATATATATATATATATGTATACACACACACATATATATATACACACACATATATATATATATATATATATATATATATATTTATATATATATATATATTTTTTATAAAAATGGGGTGGTAAAATCATAGAAATTCCAGTAACATGATTGGACACAATGCATCACATGACTGCAGTATCATTTCCCAACGACTGCAGACACCTCCCATTACGACCACACCCTGAACTACTTTCCATCCCACAGAACCTTCTCATCAGCAGTGAGATCACTTCACACCTGGCAGACACAGGCTGCCACACAAACACACAAAGGCTGGCACCCACAGCAGTAACTAAAATGTGCTGTATATAGCTGCCCCACACACCTCTCACTAAAGTCTGTATAACCTCTGTTTTTATGGTATTTTTTTTAAAGTGTCTGACTGTAATGGGGGCTAAAGAAGTGAGTTGTCTCTCTCTGTATAGTAGCATGACTGAGTGGTTTTATTGGCAGCTCAAGACGTGCTGGCACAGCTTGAAAACAAGGTATTTTACTTTCAGAACTGTGTAAACTTCTTTTTATTTTAAGATTCCTCATATTTCTGCAAAATGAAGCCGCTGACTGAGAGAGTGAAGGCGGTAGACGCCCGGCGACAAAGGGTGTGAGCCAGGCGGGCGAGGTTGCTATAGCAACTCAAAGCTCTCGGCTATAATCTAATTCTGAAGCCGGCGACTTCACTCACTCTCTACAGTCGATGGCTTCATTTAATGTAGAAATATGAGCAATCTTAAAATAAAAAGGAGTTTACACAGTTCTGAAAGTAAAATACCTTGTTTTGAAGATGTGCCAGCATGTCCTGAACTGCCAATAAAACCACTCGGTCACGCTACAATACAGATATGAATGACTCACTCGCTCAGCCCCAATACAGTCGTAGGCTTGTTTCAAAAAATAAAAAATGAGTAATTGTTTTTGAACGTCTGCAACCAGGTCTATAATTACAGTTTACACTACTTGGCCACGCTACAGTACAGAAATAATACTCAAAGGGATTAGAGCGTAACACACTCTGACAATAGCAGGATCAACCAGATACATATTTTTATCACTTTTTTATTTAAACCAAGGCAGAATCAACCAGATAAATACCACCTTTAACTTCAAACCCATCACAATTATGGCAGGATCAGCCAGATAACCTACTGTAAATTAAACATTTATCTCTGCCAGACAGGGACTACCTTTTGTATCTCCTCCCCCTGCCCAAATATTTTTCCCATTTTATAAGATAGATAACCCACTCTTAGGTGTGCGGTCATGCTCTGATGTCATACGCCTTGGGTGGTTAACGCCTTTCTGCCTGTGGCCTCGCGCATGCGCACACCCAAGGCGATGCGTGATATCAGCTTGCTGCCACACCTAAGAGTGAGTTATCTAGTACATATACACATATATATATATATAATGCAACATTTAACATAGAAACAGAAACATAGAAGGTGTCAACAGGTAAGGGCCTCATGGCCCACCCAGCCTACCCTATTTTCTTCTTCATCCTACTGTGACACTATAGTCTCCATTCTGCCTCTGGTCCCTTCCCCCCTAAGATCCCTCTGTGTCTAAACTGTAAGTGCCATTACGTGCCAGGGGTCTGAAAATGCTGTTTGACCAGAATTTGAGAAATTACAGCTGTTACATTCATGAGGTGGTGTAAATAAATTTAGGGTTGAGGCTACAGTGATAGAAATAGGGAAATGTTGTTTTAAGGATTCCAACCCTAAAATCCCACCATCACCCCTACAACAAATTAATGGTGCAGTCTTCCTTGGGGCTGTCAATCCTAAAGCTCACCCCATTCTGTACACTCCAGAAAAATACATACCTAATGGAGTGAGCTTTAGGGTTGACAACCTGAAGGAAGACTGCATCCCTTATTTGTTGTTGGGGTGGGGGTGAGGTTTTAGAGTTGGAAACCCTAAAACCACATTTACCTACTTTTTTCACTATAGCCTCAACCCTAAATGTTGCATTAATGGAGTTTTTTTGCAAAGAATTTCCTTACTTTGTGAGATAGTATAATTGTATCCTCATTTGTCTGTGGGAACTCAAGGCCCTCAGGGCCTTGGGCATGCTTTTGTAACTAAACAGAACAAAATTGTCAGCATAGCTTTCTTATTAGTCCACCTTATGAACTTGGGGTATGCCGACTGTACGGTGACACCATTACAGCAAACACATCGATGCGACAACATCGACAGTTCACTGTAATTGTCTGCCCAAGACCCCGGCACTCTGTCTCCCAGTTCTGCACCCCCTCCCTGAATCAACTCTGACTCTGAATTGGAATCTAATAGTTTGGGGGTGTGGGGGGCAGAGCACCCCACATGGGGTGTTCAGGGGCAAAGCCCCCAATAGAAAATGTGCTGGGGTCTCCTGCCAGATTTATGTCATCCTCAACTTGTGGTTGACATAAATCTGTCACTGTGATGTTGGTCGACAACATAGTTGTCAAACTGGTGTCGTAGAACCTTAACCTAGTAATGAAAAGTTTGAAATCCCTGCCAAAATGTGATTTTGCACCACTGCAAGTGTCATTGTGTGCCAGAGGTCTGAAAATGCAGTTTGGCCAGGGTCTGAGAAATGACAGCTGTCCTGTTCATGAAGTAATGTAAAAAGATGGTTATGCTGAAAATTTGGGATCAGAATATTTAAAATTGCCAAAGTTACGAGCAAGTGTAGCAAAATGTGAACTTATGTGCATAACTTTGCCATTTTTACATATTTTCCACCAAATGTTCAACATAGCCTTCTTATGACCCCACCTCATAAACAATGGCAGTGAAAATATTGAAATCCCACCTGAAAGGTGATTTTGCCTAGCGACCACAAAATTGTCTTTCAGGACAGATTTGCATAATTCCACCAACATTGTTCTTGAGGTGGGGTCTCAAAAAGGCCATGGTGAAAATTTGGTGTCAAAATATGAAAGAAATAGCAAAGTTATGCAGCACAGTTGAAAACCCAGTTGAAATACTTTGAACTACACTTACCTTACTTTTTCATATAACAGTCAACCTTTCCATCAACAAGGTGTGTCTTTGATTGGAGAGTAGATCTTCCCGGGACCTGTTTAGATGAGTGAGGTATGTGGGGTGGGGTGGGGTGGTGGGTGCTGCTGAGTGGGAGGTGGGGTGGGGGTGTCAGATTGGCGAGGGATCATTTTCTTTTTTACAGGTTAAAAAAAGACATTAAGTGACTATTTTCTTTATTTCAGGGAAAAGAGCAAAGGGAGGGTGGTGGGTTGCCACTAGTCACCAGGAAAAAACATTTTCACAATGGATACAACAATCAGAGGGCGGGGGTACCACTAGATGCCAGGGAAAATGCTAAAAACAAAGGAGATGGTGCTCAGAGGGTGGGGGTGTCACTAGACTCTAGGAAAAGAAAGGAAAACAATGGGGATGTCCATTGGAGGACTGTATAACTAGACACCAGGGAAAATACTAAAAACAACAGGGATGGCAATCAGAGGGAGGGAGGACCACTAGACACCAGGGAAAATTAATGTGACAATGGGGATCTTGATCGGAGGGTGGCAGTGCCACTAGACACTAGCAAAAATAAGAAAAGCAATGATGATGGTGATTGGAGGACATGGCATGCCACTAGACACTAGAGAAAACAATTGAAAGAATGAGGACTGTGATCAGAGGGTGGGTGGTGCCACTAGACACCAGGGGCCCAATTCCAAAAGACATGGCACAACTCACAGGTGTATACGAGTTACACTATGTGGCACTATGCTGGGGACCCAATGCCACATTCCAGGACAAGCAGGGTCCCCAGCACTTAAGCCCATGACTTGCAGCAGCAGCAGCAGGCTAGCGCCAAACACATGGTGCATGGGGCCTGGGTGCTGCAAGTCACGGCACACATTCAACCACCCCCCGGAGTCCCCCCAGAACACTGCCGCATGCATGCAAAGGTCTTTGATGTGTGAGGGAATGTTTGTTAACCTGCTTGGCTGTGTGTTTTTTTTATGCTCTAAAACTGTGAGTAATAAAACTTGACTTTATGCAATTGGTGGTTGGTGCCGTGCTTCCTTGCTTGCTGAATACAGTTTAGACAGGCACATTCACAATGGAACTCCCTTAGTTGCTGAATCAGCCCCTTTCTACCCTGAAAATTTCAGACCAAAATTCCAAACCATCTTGGTGCTACAGGTATCAGACAAAAACCCATTATAACCAACAGGAAAAAACTGAGGAAAATTTACTTTTTGCACTATTCAGATCTTGGACTTCGCACATCTGACTGAAATGAAACCTGACACATCCAGAGATCTGCCCCCTGAGACTGCGTATGCAAAATGTTATATAAATCCATTGAATGGTTGTGAAGTTATTAAAGTGCAAAAATTGTGGTTTAACATTAAACTCCCTATTTAGCCCTAAATATTGTGGCACAACTGCACCACTGTAATATATCATTTGCAAAACAGCTGCATTAATGCAACATTTAGGATTCAGGTTAAAGTGAAAAAAGTAGGAAAATGTGGCTTTAGGGTTTCCAACCCCAAAATACCACCCCCAGCCTTAAAACAAGTCAGGGTTGTCATCTTCCTTGGGGTTGTCAGCCCTAAACCTGATCCCATTAGTTGTCTATGTTTCTGGAGTGTAAAGAATGGGGTGAACTTTAGGGTTGACAATTCCAAGAAAGACAGCATTCCTGATTTATTTTAGGGGTGGGATGGGATTTTAAAACCCTAAAGTTACATTTCCGTACTTTAGTCTTTTTAGCCTGAACCCTAAATGTTGCATTAGTGCAGTTTTTTGCAAAGAATTTTCTTACTTTTTGAGATAGTATGATTGTATCCTTATTTGCCTGACAGGTGCAGATCCCTTTTGGTACTGTGCTTCTATCCATCGGTACTTTTTCAGATAGCGTAATTGTGTCCTTATTTGCCTGAGGGAGCACAGGGCCTGGCCTGCACTCCTATTCCTCCCTAGATGTGTATATGTATGTAGATGTGGATACACAGGGCCCTCAGGGCCCTGCACTTCCAGTTGTAGGATAACAGCAACCAAACTGTCAACACAGCCTTCCTATTATCTCACTTCATGAACCAGATAGCAAAAATTGTCAAATCCATGCCGAAGTTTCATTCCTTGCCACTGCAACGTAATTCTGTACCAGAGGCACAGAAAGATACGTTGGCCCAGATTTTAACAAGCATTTGTCAATGCCGAATGTTGTCATGCTGGCATTGGTAGTGGCAGAGCTGGAGACGCATAGCGCTGTGATTTTGTTAATGTGTCCCAAAAGGTGATTTTGCACAGCGAGCATGCCGTTGTGTGCCACAGCTGTGGAAACGCGTGTTGGGCAGGCTGTGAAAAATGGCAGCTGGACTGTTGATAAGGAGGTGTGCACAAATGCCAGTGGTGAAAATGTGGCATGAAAATATTGCAGATTGACGAAGTTACAAGGGTGCGTGGAAACTGCTCAATGCACGCTTGCTACACAGTCATTGTATGGACTTTCGGCACCAAATTTTCAACACAGGCAATTTAGGACCTCTGCTCATGAATAGTGCCGCCGTCATTTCCTCAAACTGTACCGAAAACTGATTTCGCATACAGCGACCGTGCGGTTCTGCACCGGACATGCGAAAAAACATTTCAACCAGCTGTACTGTTCATAAGGAGGTATGGAAAAATGGCAATGATGAACAGCTGGAGTGAAACTATTACAAATTCACAAAGTCATGAGCGTGCGTGCAAACTGCGCAACACACGCTTGTAAAACACTCATTTTATTGACTTTCGTCCCCAAATTTTCAACATAGGCATTTTAGGACATCTGCTAATGAACAATGTCATGGCCATTTTCATAATGTGTCTCGAACACGGGCTTTCCACAGCGACCGCGCTATTGTGTGCCGGAACTGCGGAAACAGATTTTGGTCAGGATGTGAAAAATGACAGCTATACAGTTCATTAGGAGGTGTAGAACAATTGCACTGTTGAAAATCTGGGGTAAAAATTTTATAAGTGTGCAAACTTATGAGTGTGCCTGCAAACTGCGCAACACACGCTCGTAACACAGCTATTTTATGGAGTATTGTCACCAAATTTTCAACACAGTCATTTTAGGACCTCTGCTCATGAACAGTATCACTGTCATTTTTGTAATGTGTCCTGAACAGTGATTTCGCCACTGACTGCGCTATTCTGCGCCAGAAGTGCGAAAACACATTTCAGCCAGGATATAAAAAAATGACAGCTGTATGGTTCACAAGAAGGTGTGGTAAAATGCCAATGTTGAGAATGTGGCATGAAAATATTGTGAATTTGCTAACTTACGAGCGTGCGTAGCAACTGCACAACGCACGCTTTTAAAACAGTCATTGTTTGGATGTTTCCCATCAAATTTGCAATATAGGCTTTTTGAGAGTCCCCCTCATGAACAGTGGCACAGTCATTTCATTACTCAGCCCCAAAAGGTGATTCCGCACAGTGACTGCAAAATCACCTTTCGGGACTGAATAATGCCATGACAGTGACAGAATTCATGAGGAGGGGTTCCAAAAACCCCATGTTGAAAATTTGGGGCCAAAATTCCCCAAAATGCCTGAGATATGCAGCAAAGTTGAAAAAACCCTATTTATTCCATTATACAGCTTACTGGCATTTCCTCAGTTTGCGGTCGGCTTTGAAGAGTGCAGATGTGTTCCTGGTCCACTGAAGATCATCGCACCAGACTCCGGTGGTAAGTATGGGGTGAGGGGGTGTGTGGGGAGGCAGGGTGCATAGAGCGTGGGTGCAGGTGGGGACAGGGAGACTACGAGGGACCGTTTTCATTTTACAGGTAAATAAAAAATTAAACATTGCGGGACAGTTTTTTTTAAGGATTTGGCATGCTGGGGTAGGCTCCCAGTGTGCCATCTAACTGTTTGGGGGTCTATAGCAGCGAGGATTGGGCACCCTCGTCAACCCACAACCATAAGGGGGAGGAATTTATGCCGATGGGGATTGGGCATCCCGTCGGCACACAAAGTGGGAGGCAGAGCCGAGGGGATTGAGCACCCTCGGCATTTAACAATGGGAGGATTCTTTATGCCGATGGGGTGGACTCCCTGTCGGCATCTGAAAGTTGAGGGTAAGAGCCGAGGGGATTGGGCACCCCTGAAGTTGGCAGTTTGGGCCACTGTGCGCCATGTTAAATAATGTGGTGAGCACATCAAGGAAGGCCACTGCATCTGATGAGCTTTGCTCAGATTGCAGCAGACCTTTTCTTAGATGTGCTCACCACATTATGTATGCAAGGTGTGGCGCCGGCATGCAGGCTGATAGGGAAATGAGGGACGCACCTACTGATGCATGCCCTGCATTCGCCCAACAGCAGCCACGCCTCCAAATCCCCACTGCCGCAAGATGTGTTGGCTGCACAAGTGCGTCAACATAAAAATGACATCTGTCACGTTCATGAGGTAGAGTAAAGAAATGGCTATGTTGAAAACTTGGGGTGAAAATATTTTAAAATTACAAAAGTTATAAGGGAGCATATGTAAATTTCAACAGATGTGCAAAATGTTGCCATGTTAACATGATTTACTAACATACTAACATACTAAAATGCCAGCAGAATAGGCCTAACGGTCTTTCGTGTCTGCTCGTTTGGTCAGCCCCCACCCTGGGTGCTGACCTTGCTGTCCCCCTCGCCTTCTCTGGCTTCTCCCTTCCCAGTTCCGGATATTCTTGCTGCATTGGATTTTGCTTCCAGAACCCTTCCCCTGTACCTGTCCCACCCCCTCTTGAACCACTCCACTGTCTCTGCCTCCACCAGCCCCCTAGGTAGTGCATTCCATGGCTCCACCACCCTCTCAGTGAAGTAGCACCTCCTCCTTTCTCCCCTGAATCTTCTCCCCTCCAGCTTCCACCCATGCCCTCTAGTGGCCCCTTCCTCCTTCCTTCGAAGCACCCTGACTGTTCCTCCCCTATTTACCCTCTTCATGTACCTGAAGACCTCTATCATGTCCCCCCGGTCCCTTCTCTCTTCCAATGTGTACATATTTAGCTCTTTGAGCCTCTCCTCATAGGTCCTGTCCCCCAAGCCCCAAATCATTTTGGTTGCCCTCCTCTGGATCCTCTCCGGAGGTTAATGTCCCTCTTTAAGTGTGGCCTCCAAAACTGCACGCAGTACTCCAGGTGCGGCCTCACCAAGCAGTTATACAGAGGGAGTATCACTTCCCTCCTTCTGGAGGTGATCCCCCTAGCGATGCATCCCAGCATCCTGTTGGCCTTGGCTGCTGCCCTCCTACAAGTCTCAGAGTTGTTCATCTTGACATCCACCACCACCCCAGGTCCTCTCAGCCATCGAGACTTGTAGTATTCCCCAGAGTGTACACTTGGCCTGGGTTTCTGGCCCCCAGGTGGAGTACCTTGCATTTCCCTGCATTGAACCTCAGCTTCCACTTTCTAGACCATCTTTCCAGAGCCTCCAGGTCCCCCTGCAGGGCCACCCTCCCCTCCTCCCCATCCACCACCGCCCCCAGTTTCGAGTCATCTGCAAAGAGACTCATCTCACTCCTGATTCCTGTCCTTATGTCAGATAGGTAGGCATTGAACAGAAGGGGCCCAAGGACTGATCCCTGTGGGACCCCACTAATGACCCTCCTTGGGATGAGACTATCCCACCAACTACGACCCTCTGGGTCCGGTCCTGGAGCCAATTGCCTATCCATCTGATCATCTGGTTTCCCACCCCCATTTCTCCTAGCTTATCCAACAGGCCTACGTGAGGAACAGAGTCAAATGCCTTGCTGAAGTCTAGAAAGAGGACATCCACTGGTCTACCCAGGTCCAAGGCACTTGTCACCCAGTCATAGAACTCCACCAGGTTTGTCTGACACAATTTCCCCAGGATGAATCCATGCTGTCTATCGTCCAGGCACCCTGACTTATCCAGGTCCCCTAGCCTCTCCTTGACAATGCCCTCCATCACCTTGCCCACCACCGATGTCAGGCTGACAGGCCTGTAGTTCCCTACCCTCCCCAGTCCCCCTTGTGGATGGGCACTACATGCCACCTTCCAGTCTTGGGGCACCCACCCTGTCCTCAGAGAGATGGTGAAAAGCTCTGCCAAGGGTTTCACCAGGACATCTGCAAGTTCCTTCAGCACTCTAGGATGTAATTTATCCGGCCCGGTGCTCTCCGTCTTATGGGAGCTGAGGGCTTTCCTCCTCTCTCTGCTGTGATTTCCACTTCTGGTACCTCTTCTCCTGCTAGCCCTCCCCCACCTGCCAGTGATGCCTCCTCCTCTCCCCAGACCTGCCGATCGGTAAGGGTCCCCCCCTCCTCATTATCTCTGTCTCCTCCCATGTATGATGCAGCATCCCCATTTTCCTAGTGAAACTGAGGTGAAGTACTCATTTAGTACCTCAGCCTGCTCCCCGGGTCTTGTGCCCATCTCTCCCTGATTTAATCCTGCTAATCTGCCCCTTCACCCTTCGTCTTTCCCCAATGTATCTAAAGAACCCCTTTTTCCCTCTCCTAATTTCCCTGGCCAGGTTCTGCTCTTTCCTTGCCTTAGCCGCCCTCACCACTCTAGTGGCCCTTCTAGCCATCAGCTCATACTCCCCTCGATCCCTTTCACTCCTTGAGCACTTGAATTTCTTATAGGCTGATTTCTTTCCCCGCACCACCTCCTGGACCTCCCTGGTCCACCAGCAGGGTTTTTGGGCCCTACCGCATTTTCATCTTACTCTTGCACAGGTGCTGGTAGCATCCTGCACCCCTCTCCTGATGATTTCCCACCTACTATCAGCGTCCATGTCTGACCCAATCCCATCCAAATGCTTCTTAAGGATCCTTCCCATTTCCTTAAAATCCGCCCCCCTGAAGTCAGTTACTTCCATCTTTGTGCAGCCTTCTACCCTCCTAGGTCCAGGCAGAACCAGACCATGGCATGGTCACTCCCCGCCAATGGGTCCCTTACCTCCAGGCCCCCAATCTGGTCACTGTCTGCCAGGACCACATCCAGTACCCGTGCCTCCTGGTCGGTTCCCTCACCTGCTGAGTTAGGAACGCGTCTTGAAAGACATCCAACAACCTCTGTTCCCTGGTCACAGAGGATGTCATAGTCTCCCAGTCTGTTCCTGGCATGTTTAAGTCCCCTAACACCACCACCGTTCCTCTGCCCAGTCTGCAGTGTCTCCTAACATCTGCCACCAGACTGTCCTCCAGCTCCTCCACCAGGGCAGGGGGTCTATACATACTAACATACTAACATACTATTTGCCAGCAGATTAGGCCTTATGGTCTATCAAGTCTGCTCGAACCTAGATCCTTAGTTGGGTGCAGAGACCCTCCATCCCTTGTGCTCCAGAAACCCCTATCATCCATCCCCACCCCGGACAGGCCATCATCTGATACATCCACTTTCTGTGTCTGTCCCACCCTCTCTAAAGCCCTCCACTGTGGATCTCTGAACCAGCTCACCAGGCAGAGCATTCCAAGGGTCCACCACCCTCTCAGTGAAAACCTCTCCTCTTTCCCCCTCACCTTCCACCTTCCAACTTCAAACCATGCCTCTGGTGATGCCTCCCTGCTTTAGTCTAAAGATCCCTCCATGTTTACCCTATTTATTCCTTGAGGTACTTGAAGACCTCAATCATGTCCCCCTGTCTCTCCTCTCCTCCAATGAAAACAGGCAGAGCTCCTCAAGTCTGTCCTCGTAGATCAAATCCCTAGCCCTCGTATCATCTTTGTTGCCCTCCTCTGTACCCTCTCCAGGAGCTGTATGTCCCTCTTCAAGTGTGGTCTCCAGTACTGTACACAGTACTCAAGGTGTGGTCTAACCAGTCCATTGTACAGCCAGAATCCTTCCTTGCTCCTTGAGGTGATCCCCTTCAATGCATCCCAACATCCTGTTTGCCTTGCTAGCTTCTCCTGCACTGCTCAGAGTTATTCATACATGTATCCACCATGACCCCTAGGTCTTTTTCCCCTGTTGAGGCTTCCAGCACCTCCCTCCCAGGGTGTACCTGTGTTTGGGGTTTCCCGACCAAGATGCAACACCTTGCACTTGGTGATATTGAAATTTAATTTCCATGTGTGAGCCCAGCTTTCCAGGGTGTCCAGGTCCCTTGCAGGGCCAACCTCCCTCTTCTCCCTCAACTACTGCTCCCATCTTGGAGTCATCCGAAGAGACTAATTTCACACCCTATACCATCCCTGATGTCTGATATGTATGCATTAAACAGGATTGGACCCAGGACCGAGCCCTGTGGTACCCCACTACCAACCTCTGTAGGGTTCGAGAGCTCCCCACAGACCACTACTCTCTGAGTGCGTCCAGCTATCCAGTTTTCAATCCATCTGACCATCAAAGGGCCTACTCCTAACCCCATCAGTTTCTCCACCAGACCATTGTGGGGACAGAGTCAAACGCCTTGCTGAAGTCCAAGAATAATACATCCACAGGCTTACCCTGTCCAGTTCTGATGTTACCCATTCATAGAACTCCACAAGGTTGGTTTGACATATCTACCTGGCACAAACCCATGCTGCCGACTATCAGACCTCCACCTCCCCAAGTAAACCCCCAATCGTTCCTTTAGTATACTCTCCATTAATTTTCCACCACGAGGTTAAACTGATGGGTCTATAGTTTCCTGGTACTTCCTTGACCCCCTTTATGGATTGGTACCACATGTGCCTCTCGCCAATCCCTAGGTACTCTCCCTGTCTCAAGTGACCTGTTGAAAAGCTCCGCCAGGGGTGCAGCCAGTATGTCCGCCAATTCCCATAGTACTCTCGGATGAATGCCATCCGGCCCAGGAGATTTGTCTTTCTTTACACCACTCCTATTTTTACTCTCTTGCCCCCCTTGCCGCAGTTTCCAACATACACCTTCTTATGACTCCACCTCATGAACAAGGGTGGTGACAATTTCAAATCCTGCTCAAAAGGGATTTTGCAAAGCAACCATGAAATCACCTTTCTGCCAGGATTATGAAATTCACCAACATTATTTCATGGTCGAAAATCAAAAGTATGTGGAAAATCTGGTGTCAAAATGTGCAAAAATGGCAACGTTAGGCACCTATAGTGAGAATATCATACATATATGCTATGAAATGGGTACTAGGAATCCTGCATCCTGATTGGTTGAGAGTTGCTTTCAGCTGGGCCATTATTTCAGCACAACAGCCTGACTGAAAGTACTCTCAGACCAACAGATCCAGTACGCACCTATAGAGCCGTCTGCTTCACTGACGCCATCCGCCACACAGATCGAGCAGTTTGCCGCTGAATGCAGCTCATTTTAAACTGCCGCCAACTGCATCCTGTCACACTGCTGTTGAATGTGGCTTATTTAAAAGTGCTGCCCAGTGTGGCTCCCCTTCACACTCTCCAGTAACAGTTTGATTTTTAATAAAAACGGACAAGCTAGCTTGACCGCGTGGGCTACCTGCCTTCACATCCATCTGCTCCGTTTCGCATACTATGGTAAGTGCCCGCCACTCCCTCGATGTGACAAGGAACCAACCAGTAAACACATCGGATAGTGAAGCCACTGCTGAGTTGTTACATTACTTTCACTAAGGAAAAGAAATACTGCTTTAAACATTGACGCCACCTGCTGGCAAAGTGGTCACAACACAATGACCAAATGAGACTATTTTATTTTATTTGTAAGGATTTATTCAACATTTTTGTATCATGTTTTGGGAAATAAAATACAGATTTCAGTAATGATTTATTATAGTACTACTAGGGACTCATTTCATAATTGCAATAAGGCACTACGGTGGGGCGTTGTGGTGGGATAACGGCACTTCTCGGGTAGTGGAAGCACTCAGCTTCACCTTGTGCTTCAACCCCCCCAAGGTGGGCCATTATCCCACCATAACATCCCCCCCCCCATCGTGCCTTATTGCTTAATTATAGGGGCACTGTAGCACCTCTATAGTTAGGGTTGAGTAGCTTGTTTAATGTTAAGCTTCAAGTTTTGCACATTAATATCTTTGACTCTCTTTGATGAAATCAGCTGAAATGTTGTATGTGTTGTCTAGGTTGCAAGTTCTTGATGTGTGGACATTTTTGTGACAGCAGCTTGTGTGGTTTCTGAGATCCGCATGTGTCATTTTTGGGGAAAAAAAACAACTTTTTTCCTATACTTAACATTTTCTCTTTTTTTTTTTGCTCTTGCCTACATGCTACATGGAAAGGATTTTTTTGCCCCAAACCTTCAGGGGATGTGTGTCATGTCCAATGGTAATGCCTTTGACAGGTCTAGTGAAAAAAATATCAAAGGGTTTCAGTGTTATTAGGTTTTAAATGTTATTGTTTTCTGACCTGTGCATGGACTTTTCAGATAATGTTCTATGGCGAAAGTAAAAATTTGATGCCACAAATGTGCCTTTCTACTTTCACCCTACTTGACTGGCATGGCACCAAACATTTTTTTTATGCCATGCCAACTGCCATCATGTTGATCTTTGCCACAAACCAAAAAACGTAGAACATACATAAAAGTGCTGGAATTTTTAAAAACAAACATAAGAACCTAGCTAAATGGGAGCCATTTAGCTAGATTCTGGTGCTTTTTTTTGTCATTATGGCCAGAAATATGTTTTCTGGGTACCCAAAATCCCAGGTACCCAGCTTAGTGAGGAGTCCTTCCCCTGCATTCTCTGTATAAGAACAGTGGTCATTTCTTGACTTCTCCAGCCACAACTGAACTCATGCTGCTGGCTGCAGTGTCAGGTGTGAGTCACCCTTGCCACCGATTGCCATCCCCGTTTCTTCCCAGGTGTCTAATGGCAACCCCTCTGAATGATCATCATCCCTGTTTCTTCCTTGGTATCTAGTGAAACCCCCTCACCCTCCAATCACCGTCCCCATTATTGAAAATGTATTCCCTGGTGTCTAGTGGCACCCCCACCCTCCAATCGCCATCCGTGTTAATGAAAAATTGTTCCCTGGTGTCTAGTGGCACCCTCCCACCCTCTCATTTTAGGTATAATCCTGAAATTGGTCCCTCAATTATTTATTTTGTTTGCTAAACATGTAAACAAAGAAAATGGTCCCTCACCGATCAGCCCCACCAACCAGACCTCACACTCAGCACCCCACCACCACACATCCCCAGTACACCCCCACACATACTCACTCACCTGAACAGGTCCCAGGTTCGAGATGCACTCTCTGAAGACACATGTTGCTGCTGGAACTGGTGACTGCAATATGAGATCTAAGGTAAATGCAGTTCAATGTATTTCAATGGGGATTTCAACTTATCATAACTTTTTTTGACATTTTTGCACCAAATTTTCAACATAGGCATTTGGGGACCCCACCTCATGAACAATAAGACTGTCATTATGCAACTCCCATTCAAAAGGTGATTTCATGGTTGCTTGGCAAATTCACCTTTTGTGAGTGTTTTGTGTAATGACAGTCCTATTGTTCATGAGGTGAGGTCATAAGAAGGCTATGTTGAAAATTTGGGGTTAAAATATGCAAAAATGCCTAAGTTATGACCATCTGATGAAATTTTGCTATGCATGTTCATAATTTTTAGAAATGTTCAATATTTTGACCCTGGGTTTTCAACCTAGCTTTCTTATTACCCCACCTCACGTATGTCACAGCTGTCATTTTTCAAATCCTGGCGAAAATTTGTTTTCACACTTGCAGCGCAGAATTACGGTTTGGCAGGGATTCAAACATTTTCTTTTCTGGAAACATGAGGTGGGGGAATAAGATGGCTATACTGACAACTTGGGGTCAAAATATGAAAAAATGACAAAGTTACAACCATTCATTGCAATTTTGCTATGCACAACGCATAACTTTGGAAATTTCTAACATTTTGACCCCAGATTTTCAACATAACCATCTTATTACACCACCTCATGTATGTTACAGCTGCCATTTTTCAAATACTCACTAAAATGTGTTTTTGCACTTGTGGAGCAGAATGGTATTGCAGTTGCACAGAATTACGATTTGGTAGGGATCTGAAAATTTTCTCTGCGGCGTTTAGCTATACCATTCACACAGCAAATGCATTACTATGAAGACCATTACAGCAATAAAATCTGCAGGTCACTGTAATGATCCCAGCAGTACACCGATGGTTTTTCCTTGGTAATTGCGTCCCCTTCCCGACACAAATCTGACTCGGAGTTGATTATATAAAAGTTGGGGGGTGCAGGGGGGCAAATGCCCCCCCTTCAGAAAAACACTTTGACACAGTGACAGCCCAAAGCCAGTTGACAGCATGGTGCCATTTCTGTAATGTCAATCGGCAAAGTTCTTGTCACTGCGGTGACTTGGTACCCTGGGTACATAATAATAATAATGCATTTATTTTAAGGCACCTTTCAGAATGTTAAGGCACCTAACAAATTTTAAAACACATCAATTATCCAAGTCATAGAATAATAAAACAGATAATCCTTTACAAAATGAATCCTTCACCAAAAGCCTGAACCCACAAGTAAGTTTTTAAAGCTTGTTTGAATCCCTCCACAGTTGTGCACTCCCGTAACCGGCAGGGTAGAGAATTCCAGAGGGTAGAGGCCATGTGCACGAATGCACAGGCCCCAGAAGATTTTAGACACACCCTCAGAATCTCCAGCAAACCCTCATCAGCTGAACAGAGCAATCATCCAGGGCAATAGGGGACCAGAAGCTCTTTCAGGTAATCTGGGCCAAGTCTGTGTAGGGCTTTAAAAATCAGAAGATCGACTTTAAAGGTGATCCGCCACTATACCGGCAGCTAGTGCAGTCCTTGCAGTACCAGCATAATATGACAGGATCTAGAAGTTCCAGTCAAAAGTCTGGCGGCAGCGTTCTGCACTAGCTGTGAGCAGCAGATTTCCACCCCAAGTAGCCCTAGGTAAAGGGAGTTGCAGTAATCCAGGCATGAGGACACAAAGGCATGAACCAGCATAGGAGGATCACCGGATGGAACAAGGTGTTTAACCCTGGAGATATTCCTCAGGTGGTAAAAAGAGGATTTGATGACAGCTGATACCTGCAAATGCAGAGTCAGCCCCTTGTCAAAAATTTCCCCCCAGGTTTCACACCCATTCAGAGGACGGGAGTGATACACCCCCAAGAAAAAGCCCAGAGGGCAAACCCACTCCCAACCCCCCTATCCGGCGGATCCACAACCAACACCTCAGTCTTATCCGAGTTCAACTTTGGCCAGCTGGAATCCATCCACTCCTGGATTTCTGCAAGACAGCTGTTAAAAGCTGAGAGAGCTCCATCTTGGTTAGGTGTGAAAGATAGGTAGAACTGGGTATTATCAGCATAGCAATGAAACCTCAGCCCATACCTTCTTACAATGTCTCTGAGGGGTAGCATGTACACTGTGAACAACATAGGGGACAACACTGAGCCCTGAGGGACCTCACAAGACAGAGAAACTGGGTCCGAGGAATAAACCCCGGACACCGCACTCTGAGTTCTTCCAGTAAGGAAAGATGAAAACCACCTGAGGACTGTACTTGACAGTCCACAGATGAACCTCAGGTGATCAAGTAGCATCCCATGGTCCATAGTGTCAAATGCTGATGAGAGATCTAGAAGAACCAAGATGGAATGTTTTTTCCGATCTCTAGCCATCAGGAGATCATTGAGAACCTGAACCAATACTGTCTCAGTACTATGTTTCTTTTGAAATCATAGATGTCATGGATGGTCAAATGGTTCTAGAGCTGCACAGCCACTACTTTCTCAATCACCTTTCCTAAAAAGGGAAGGTTAGAGATTGGTCTGTAGTTTGCATGGCAGTCTGGGTCCAAAGAATCTTTCTTTAAGAGTGGTGTTACCACTACCTCCTTCAGGGAGCTAGGAAACTCACCTGTTTCCAAGGAGTACCAGACTATCCGTGCTAGGACTGGGATGATAGAATCAATACAACCCAAAATCAGGGAAGCTGGTCCTGGATCCAAACTGCAGCATGTAGGGTGAGCACCCTGGGCAATCTGCATGACATCCATGAACTCCAGTTGGTCAAAGGTACTCCAAGAAAGCTGAGGAGTGGTGGCCTCGGGCAGATCCACAGCACCACCCATAGAGTGTGCCGGCTGGAGTACCTTAATATCAGTCACCTTAGACGCAATGAATTGAGCAAGTTCATAGCACTCTATTTGCGAAAAGGCTTTTTGAACTTGTAGGTAGGCTGGATTGCACAGCCTGTCTACCATTCAAAAAAGCTGAGCTGGTCAATTCTGAGTGACCGCAATCTCCCCGGACAAGAAATGAAAATTACGTACCTACCGTAATTATGATCTTTCTGTGTATATTCACCATTCATTACTGATGGATATCTGGCCAGAGGTCAGGACCCCACAGGAGCTTTTTTTTAAAAAAAGTAGGAGGAGCCAACACACCATCGGAGCTGCCCTTGAGGCCGACGCACTGCATAGCGCTCGCGGGTTGGCCGTTAGGCTGTGTCAACTCCACCTGCCTGCCAGTTCTGAGTCGCTGGAGAGGTAAGAGGAAGGGAGTGAAGGATGGGACAAGAGAGTCCAAGGGACAGAAAAAGGAAAAGATGTATGAACTAAAAGGAGAAATAATGACTGAGAGGACAGAAAAGAAAGAGGTTAGAAACTAAAGAGGATTGGGGGGGCCCCAATCTCTGAAAGTGGAGGAAGAGGGGTAGGGTGAGTAAAGAATTTAGGAGAGAGGGGAGAAGGATAAGATATCCCGGACCCTGGTCCATCTCCAGATTGTATAGGAACTGCAAGGAGTAGCAAAGCTTTCTGCCAGAATTCAAGGTATGGAATAACTGGCAAACACTCCAGATAAGCAGAGTTGGCTATTCTGGAGGAAGGACAGGATACAGGGATTTAGCACCCTCTCAAGAAAAGATTTTTGGTGAAAAAAGTTTTTTTTTTTTTTAGGAGAAATAGGTTGGCTGGAAACAGGGAGGAGGAGAGAAGCAGGGCAACTACCAACTTCCACTCCACAGGGGTGGAGACAAGGTACTGGAGAAGGAGTGCCGCTTGAGCTATCCACTCTTCCTGGAAAAATACTCCCCTCTGTGTCCTTATTTTACCCCACTCCTAGGAGGAGAGGGGGGAGTCCTGAGAGGGAGAGGAGGGACCAGAGACTGAGGCCCCAGGGGATGGAGGGTGGGTTGTGATGAATGGTGAAGATACACAAGAAAGATCATAATTATGGTAGGTACATAATTTTCATATCTTATCTGTGGCAATCTTCACCATTCATCCTAGAATAAGTAATGCTGAGCCCTCGAAGGGGTTTTCTTTTACCCTTAAGGGACAAGTCCCTATCCCTCAGTGGGCAACACACTAAGGGGGGACCTTCAGGCCCTGGAGAAGCCCGAGAGTGGGGAGAGAGACAGAGAGAGAGAAGGAGTCCCCCCAGAGGGGGAAGGAAGTTGCCCTGACAAGCGCCATCTCACTCTGTGGGAGAAAAGGTAGGTACCCTGGGTGACAACCGGGAAAGACGTAGCCATGCCGTCTGCCTAGTGCAGATCACTGTCCCTATGACCCTAGTAGCTACCTCGTTGGCATCATAAGATGCCCTCACTTGGTGCCTTGCTAGCTCCAGGCCACGTGCAGAGAGGGCAATGGCTTGTCTGGTTTGCTCCGTGTCAGACAATGAGGCTAGGAGCTGACCTAGCCTGGACCACAAGAACCTGTCATAGGCTGCATAGTGGGCCTGATGTGCAGAGATAGAGAGAAGTAACTGTGATGAGTAGAAAGTCCTCGTAGCCCAGAAATCAAAATCCAAGGAGTCTTGATCTGGGGGCCAGTCACGGTGAAGGGTGTGAAGCCCATCAGGAGTATCCAACTGTGTCAATCCAGACTGTGGATGAGGCATGGAACCTGGAGACTCTGGGGATGCACAATACCTCTGGCTGAGATCCCTTGGGGCAGGAACTCCGGAGAAGGGCCTCTGCCAGGAATGCAATGATGCCTCCCAAAAAGGGAGCCGGACAGGGTGGCACCACAAGGGTGGCCTCGCCAAAATCGCCTAAAAAGGCATGCACCGAGTGTTCAGGATTGCTAACAGTGGAAGGAGAAGGGTGTAAATCCTCCAACATCCTCACGAGGAATCGCTGATACTCAGAGAGATCAGCAGCCTGAGAGATGTGGACAGAGGGTTCCTCTCCCCCTGAAGAGGGGGAATGAGGAGTTGGAGGTCACCGCCTGTTCAGTGGGTGGCTGCACGGGGGGGAGGTTGAAAATCCTGGCTGTCCATTGCCCTAACGTAAGCAGGGAACCAAGCAGCCACCACTCTGAACTGCTCCCAGGTAAGAGGGCCGCTAGGACTGAGGATGCCTGGGAGTGCAGGAGAGTGTGGCAGAGGGATGTGGACAGAGCCAAGAAGAGATGTCTGCTGACCTCCACCTGGGCTAAGGAGTGGACCATGGGCACCCGCGGAAGAAGGTGCCCCGGAAGACCCCACAGCTGACAGCTGAACAACCACATCGGTACTGCCTTGGCTGCACCCGGAAGAATCCCCCCTGTGAGGTGACCAGGGCCGTATAGGTCCAGAAGGACAGTCCCCTGCCTCAAAAGAATGGGACTCTCTCAAGGTGACCGAGGAGGAAGAGCAGAGATCCGCACTACGGCTTCTCCCAGGGCCCAAGTGGACACCAGAGGAAGGCCAGTGCACCGACCCCACACCCCTCGACCACTCGGAGTCTGAAAGAGCCCTCCTCCTTGAGAGGGCAAGCCTAGGTAGCTGGCATCTCTGGGCATCCCCCGAAGGGGCTATCCAGGGTGCAGTACCCTCCCCCCTGCAGGTGCTCCAATCGGCCCCAAAGTTGGGCGATCAAGGCACACCACCGGAGGGGGTACCACAACTGAAGGGTCAGTGAAACCACCAAGACCAGGCTGCAGAGCTATGGTGGCCCACACCACTGCCTGCTGGTCAGCACCCCTGACCCTAGTCTCGGTAGCCACTGACCTCACCTCAGAAGGGGGCTGGCTCTGACTGGTCAAAGAGACCACCGTGCTGCCCACCTCAACAGCCAACCCCGAGGGGGTCAAACTGCATGTCTGACCCAGAGCTTGACTCAGCCTCTGAGGAGGTAGAGTCTGAGGCCCTGTGCCAAACCATGGGAGGGCGGGCAGAACCATCCTTACCACCAGGCCCAGAGACCACAGCTGTGCCCGAGTTGGTGCCAGTGCCTCCCGCGAACCCACGAGCGGAATCCAAGGGAGGCGCAGCCCCAACCCGAGCCAGAGATCCAGAGCCGGGACCAGTCACAGCACTATCCGGTCCCATGGCATCACAAGCGGTGCCGAGGATGGAGATGGCACTGACCACAGTCCTGGAGGCACCCTTGGCACCATCCCCAGCACCGCCCAGTTCCATGGTTCCGCGAGTGGTGCTGAGGGCTGGGGCAGCGCCACGGGTGACCCCGAAGGTGGACACAGCGCCAAGCGCGGTGCCGTGCCACCAGGTTCCCCGGCACCACGAGTGGTGCCAAGGGCAGGGACGACACCGAAGACGGCACTGACTGAGGGAACCAGAGGCCTCACGGAACCGAGCCTTGAGGACATGGTGCTGTGCTCAACTTCGGCGCTGAGAACGGCGCCGAGGCAAGACGTGGCAAAGGACAGCATCAGAGTAGATCCCACGGCGCCACTAACAGTGCCAGTGCCGTGAATGGCTTCGACAGAGGTCATGGCACCGCATGACAAGTCGGTGCTGGCGACAGCCCCGTCTTGGCCCACGGTGCTGTGAATGGCACCGAGAACTCCGACGGCATCGAGGACGGTACTGACCCGGGCCTCCCGATCCACAGGAGCAAAACCGGGGGAGCCTTCACCCCCAGAAGGGGCAATTGCCATGGTGACACCTCCCACCCGCTCCCGGGAAGGAGCGGGACGGGCCTCCTGCACCGCGGAAGAAGCCTCGGCAATGGCTAGGCTACAAGTAGCTGAGGCTCCCTCCTCCGCAGTCTGTAGAGAACCAGGAGGGGACCCAGAGGAAAAGCTGAGAGAGCGTGGCTTGGCCTGATGGGTGTGTACCCAACCCCCGAAAGTCGACGGAACTCGCGCCACTTTCGCCTTGTGTTGTTCGAGGACCTGGCAGTCCATGGAGAAGCAGGCATTGCATGAATCCATGTCGTGAAGTGGGCCAAGACACGAGAGACACCGGTCATGCTGGTCGGTGACGGAGAAATTTTGTCCGCATGGGCACCGTCATACGGGGGGCCGACCCGTCTTGGAAGATTTCCTGCCCTCCAACTGAGACATGACCTACGGGGGAAAAAACACGAAAAACAGACTCGATGTCACAGAAATATAAAGATAAGGAAAGATCTTACCAGGTGACGTCGAGTAGTGGCAAAAACAGAACCAGCAGGAGTACTGACGGACTTTGGCACCGAAGAAAGGATTTTGAGAAACTAGCAGGCCTAGTTGATTTTCTTCACAGCGTCCCATGAGGCGTCCTCTATGGCAGGAGATGAAGAACTGGCAGGCAGGTAGAGTTGACACAGCCTAACGGCCAACTCACGAGTACTATGCAGTGCATCGGCCTCAAGGGCAGCGCCGATGGTGTGTCGACTCCGCCTACCTTTAAAAAAAAAAAAAGCTCCTGCGGGGTCCTGACCTCCGGCCAGATACCCATCTGTGATGAATGGTGAAGACTGACACAGATAAGATCTCTGCCTTCTTATGGGTGATTGCAGATTGATAGACTTGATTATGATCCTCCAGTCTAAGGTGGTTGGCATCAAGGGTGGATTTCTGCCAGCAACACTCTAACCTTCATCCTAGTTGCTGCATCTCCCTCAAAGTCCCATCAAACCATGGGGACAGAGGATGAACTCGGACTGGAGCAATGACATCCAGGGCTGCCAAAATGGCTGAGTTATAGGCCACCATGAGGGTCTCTGGGTCACTGCTTGCCACTAGGAGGGACGATAGATCAAGTACCGCCACTAGGCCTTCAGAGATTACATCTCATAAAGGGCAATACCTGACCATCTCCACAGTGTCAGGCCTACGGAGGGGGGAACTAAACCTAAACCCCACGGTGTAGTGATCGGACCATCCGACTGGTTCCACCCCCAAATCAGAGGCCTTGATTCCAAGGAGGAAGACTAAGTCAAGAGAGTGACTGTGTTTGTGGGTAGTAGTGGTAACTATCTATGTAAGACCCTGAGATGTCATCAGCTGGAGGAAGTGTTGTCCAAACTGGCAGAGTTCGTCGTTGACCTAGTCATTGAAGTCACCCAGGACCATCAGCCTGGGCGACTCAAACGCCACGTCGATGAAGAAGTCCATGACTTCCTGAAGGAACCGCCTCTCATCGCCAGGTGGACAGTAGATGAGGGTGATCCCACAACCTATACCTGCTACCATGGTACACTCAAATGACTCAGCCTCCTCAACTGGTACATTTGTGAGGTTAAGTTCAGTCTTGAAACAGACAGCACCCCCCCGATCCAATCTCGGGCGGTGGATCTTTGAGTATCCAGATGCAGTCAAGGCCTCCAAAGTGGGTTCAGAGTTCTCATTCAGCCAGGTCTCAGTGATGCAAGCCAGGTCCACTGTTCCAACGAGATCTGCGACAATTTTAGTCTTGTTTTTAGTGGACCTGGCATTGCATAACACCACCAAGTTGAGGTGGGTTAATATGATGTCTGTGCTGACAATTTGGTCACTGTTGTCCTATAAATGAAAGTGCAGGGATCAGAGTGCTCTCTGTTTCAACAGCTATAGACTTATACACATCTATGGAGGGATGGGAGTGCAGGGCCCCGAGGACCCTGTGCTCCCACAAGCAAATATGGATATGCTTATACCATCTCACAAGTAAGGAAATAAATTGCAAAAAACTGTGTTAATGCTCTATTTATGGTTAAAGCCACAAAAGTAGGCAAATGTGGCATTAGGGTTTCCAAACCTAACACCCTACGCCCACGCTATACACACCAATAAGCATCAGGGGAGTGCCTTGGGGTCATCAGCCCTAATGTTCAACTCATTCTCCTATACTGTATCCATCTCAGCTTATTTAATTAGGGAATAGGGTGGCGTTAGGGCAGATGACCCCAAGGCACTCCCCAGTGCCTGTTGGTGTGTCTAGCGTGGAGGTGGAGTGTTAGGTTTGGGAAACTCCTAACGCCACATTTCCCTACTTTTCTGGCTTTAACTAAAGCATTAATGAAGTTTGTTATATATATATATATATATATATATATATATATGTGTGAGTGTGTGTGTGTGTATGTGTGTATATATATATATATAAATATATATTTATACAGTGGGGTGAGACATATTCCAGTGAGACAAAACAAGTTATTTTCATTGCAGTGAAATAAATCCTGATGACTTTAGCAGCGTTAAAATTAATCCTATTTATTACACCCCCAAACCCACCCTAAACTCGCACAAAGTTGCGCAACCGTGCAAAGCCATGCAAAGCCGCGCAAATTGTACATTTTGCAACAATGAGGCCCCCATTGTATAAATAGGATACATGATGTGCACTCATGTGATAGGGGAAATATGTTCAGTCCTATACAATGACCTCTGAAACCTCACTCGTGGTTGCGCCACTCATGAGTATTCAGAGGTCACTCTAGGACTGAAAATATTTCTATATCACACTCGTGCCCATCATGTATCTCATATATATATATATATATATATATATATATATATATATATATATATGGGTGTATGTTTGTGTGTGTAGGCACAGTCATGCCCCTAAAGTTAGAATTGAGTAGTCTGTTTAGTCTGTTTAATGTTAAACCTCAAATTTTGCACTTTAATGACTTTGCAACCAATGAATTTGCACAAAATTTGGTATGTTCTGTCCTGTGGAGTAGATCTCTTGATGTAGCAAGTTTCTTTCTGATCAGATGTACAGATTCTGAGATCCGGATAGTGCTAACAACTTAAAAAGTCACCTTTTTTTGCAGTCTTTTTCTCATCGTCTTGAATCCTCACGGTGTGGAATTTTGGTGTGATTGTTTTGTGGTACAACCAGTTTGGGTAACAGAACTGCCATGCATAGCTTGGTGAAGCAATTTTTTCAATGGGAATTCGCATTGTTTTCAATGGGGATTGACCTAGCGAAAAAGGAATTGTCCTCACGAGATCCATTCTATTTTTGTGAGAATAAAATCCTTTTTCCTGGAGGGAAAATCCTTTCTCATGAGCCACTATCTTGTTTTCTGTTTTTTTTTTTTTTTTTTTTTTAATAATGTTAGAGATATGTCCCAGAAATGTGTTTTAGTTACTGTTAGGAATCCTTTTTCGTGTCCACATGATACGAAAAAAGAATGCTTTTTCATATTACGAGTCGCAAAAAATGATACTTTATTGTGAATTCTGTGCTGTAATGTAGTGTCTAGTGGCAGCCCCCTTATCTCCCTGTTTTTGTTTATTATATTTATGTACAGCTCAGTCATGTCCCCTGCAGCTAGCAACGATTAGCAGCTTTTGTTGAGTTTCCATTAAGCCTTCTGAATGCACCGGTTGCCACGTGTTAACACCTAGCTTAACTTAACGAAACTCAACGAAAGACAATAGCACAATGGTGACAGAAATGCAGCAGGCAGCAGCTTAATTGCATTGGGTATTGTTGGGGGGGGCAGAGGGCAGCCAGGACAGTGTACAGCATTGGGGCTGTAAGCTTGATCGGGAGTTGATTGTGGCAGACAGACGGAGGTTGTCAAGCCCTGTAGAACTAATAACATATCACAGCAGGCAGCATAATTTCATCCATCTGTGAGTAACCAGCATGGTTTTCTTGCACTGTTCACATTGCCTGTAAGCTTCTTTACCTGCAAGTGTGCTTTTTTTAATTTTTGTTTTCTTTTAAATAAAAGATGTATAAAATTATGCTTGGTGCCATTTTGTTGTGATGTGTTGTTTGTTCTGTTTAAACCAGGCACAAGCATTTTGACTGGAGCCATGGTCTCATTTTACTGAGCCCGTAGACCCTTCACTTCGAGTGCCACGTTACAAGCTCAAACAGTAAGCAGATAATCGAGAGCACAATTTAAGACTGCAGCACTTGTCTCCTTTCAGTCTCGCTGCTCTCAAAGTAAAGCTCCCCATTCCTTACCTAAAGAAAAATATGGGACCTTTTGCCCTTTGCTGACTGCCCTACTCTTCCAAATATACATGTGTGTGTGTGTGTGTGTGTGTGTGCTCTCTTGTTTAACCAAAACCCCGCTTACCTGAAAGTTTTTTATGTCCCCTCAGACTTTCGGATAAACAGAGTTTTACTGTACTTTGACACCGAGATGCCCACCCCCCAGTGTTGAATGCCCCTCAACTGCCCCATAGCCCATTGATTTAATTTTTGCCAACTTGGGGGGGCATTCGGCCCTGTGTTGGCATTCAGAATCTGCCCCCCCAGCAGAGTGTGACACTGGGGAGCCCTCCACCAGTGTCCAGAAATTGATTTTTATTTTTTATGCACATGCAAAAAAGAAAACATTCCTCCATTGTCTTATTTGTTTTTGTTATTTTTTAAACCTCAGATAAAGAAAATAGTCCCTCATCAGTGCTACCATTCCCCTCCCAAGTCCAGACCCTCCCACTGAGCACCCACCTCCCCACACCCCCCCCCTTACCCTATACTTACATCCGGAGGTTGTATGCTGTCATCTCCTGTGGATCAAGACACATCTGCCCTCTTCAGAGCCAAACTATGAACTGAGGAATAAAGATATGTGTCATATAGTGTCGTCAATGGCATTTTGAACTTATGTTACTATCTTTGCCATTTTTTGGTCATTTTGCACTAAATTTGCAACATGGCCATTTTGGGACTCCACTTCATGAACATTGCCACTGTCATTCATTAATCAGACCTGGAAGGTGATTTGGGGATTGCTGCACACAATCACCTTCGGGACTTAATAAAAAAGTTCACTTCCAGTGTTTATGAGGTGGGGTCCCAAAAATGACATGTTGAAAATTTGGTGGAAGAGTTCCTAAAAGTGGTTGAGTTTCACGTGTTCATTGAAATTTTTCTATGCATGTGCATAACTTTGGTAATTTTCAATATTTTGACTCCAAATTTTCAACATAGCCATTTTTTCACACAACCTCACAAACAGTACAGTACAGTACAGCTGTCATTCTTCACTTCCTGTCCGAAATGTGCTTTTGCACCTGTGGCACAGAATGGTATTTTGTCATGGATTTGGAAATCTTAAATTATGAGGTTTATGAGGTGTGGTTATAAGAAAACTATGTTGAATATTTGGGGTCAAAATATGAAAAAATGCCAAAATTAGGACAATTTGTTGCAATTTCACTACGCCCACTCATAACTTTTGAAATTTTAGATATTTTGACCCCAGATTTTCAACATAGTCTTCACATTAGCCCACCTCATGTATGTCACAGCTGTCATTTCTCAAATCCTTGACAAAATGTGTTTTCGCACTAGTGGTGTGGAAAGGTGTTGCAGTTGCGCAGAATTACATTTTGATGGGGATTAAAACATTTTCTGTACCAGGTACATGAGGTGGGGTAATAAGATGGCTATGCCAACAATTTGATCACTGTTGTCCTATAAATGGAAGCCTAGCTACATACATATACACATCTATGGAGGGATGGGAGCGCTCACGCAGTAAAATAAGGATACTAATATACTATCTGAAAAAGTAAGGAAATAAGTTGCAAAAAACTTAGTTAATGCTCCAGTTTGGATCAAAGCATCAGAAGTTGGGAAATGAAGTGTTAAGGTTTCTCTAACAACCCCCCTCCCAAACCAGGCAGGAGTGCTGATGTGGGGTGTGCCTTGGGCTTCTCAAGCCTAGTGCTCACCCCATTCTCATAAAGTCTACACATCTGACCTTATTTGCAGATGGAATGGGGTGAGTGTCAGGCTTGAGAAGCCCAAGGCACATCACACCTGCTCCTGCCTGGTTTGAGAAGGTGGGGTGTTAGGGAAGCTTCTCGTTTAGTCAACCCCACCCTGGGAGCTGACCTTGCTGCCCCCTCGTCCTCTCTGGCTTCTTCCTTCCCAGTTCTGGATATTCTCACTGCACTGGATTTTGCTTCCAGAACCCTTCCCCTGTACCTGTCCCACCCCCTCTCTTGAACCCCTCCACTGTCTCTGCCTCCACCAGCCTCCTGGGCAGCGCATTCCATGGCTCCACCACCCTCTCAGTGAAGTAGGACCTCCTCCTTTCTCCCCTGAATCTCCCCCCTTCAGCTTCCACCCATACCCTCTAGTTGCCCCTGCCTTCCTTCAAAGTACCCTGACTGCTCCTCTCCTATTTACCCCTTCATGTACCTGAAGACCTCTATCATGTCCCCCTGGTCCCTTCTCTCTTCCAATGTGTGCATATTTAGCTCTTTGAGCTTCTCCCCATAGCTCCTGACACCCAAGCCCCAAATCATTTTGGTTGCCTTCCTCTGGACCCTCTCCAGGAGTTCAGTGTCCCTCTTTAAGTGTGGCCTCCAAAACTGCATGCATATATGTATATATGTAACCTCCCCCCACCGGCCCCGCTTTTTTCTCTGTCAGCAGGGCTGCTCCTCTCACATCTAGGCACCACTGAGAGGGGTGGGGGTAGTCACTACAAATGATCTTTTACAGAAACTCTGTGGACCCATTACTTCTACTTCTGAGCCTGCCATACTTCAGACAGGCAAACCAAATGTGGCAACTTCCTGGCTCACACGTGGGGGTACCATTTAGCATGGCCAACAACCTGGTTCCCTGGGAGGAAACAATTGCTCAGCATTGTGCTAGGTTTGTACTTCTGGCCAGGGGTACCCAAGTAAATCTGGACACTGGAAGCAATAACTGAAATGTCCAAACTAGGAATGAGATTCTAGAGTGTGGTTTTTATTCACATGACACAGAGAACAACAAAGCAAAGATGGACTCCTACAGGTCTACACTCACTGGTAATGCAGATTACAAAGGTACGGAGTACACTTCTTCACTACTAACCCTCAGGTTCTGAACGGACCTGGGCACACACGGCCTGAACTGGTACACTTCTCTTCTATTCTTTGACATGGCACCTTGGCCAGTACTAGGACACTTTTCCATATGGCATGGAGGTTGATGGTGGCTCCCTAAACCACCCATGAGCACTTTCTAGCTCTAAGGGAAAAATCCACAATCCCACATCTGGGTGCTTTCTTCAGACACTGGCCAAGTGTCTGAGAGAAAACCATAGGTGCCCAAGCTGAACCCGGAGAGGTAAACCTGGTTACTCCAGATGGGGGGGTCTCCCACTTGTTGCTCCCAAATCTATACTCGGACATTCATTTGGTTACAACACCTTTCTTCAAACTACTGTTTGTAGATGCTCTCTCAAAATGTTTAGCACATTTAACATTCTACATTTCACTTTGGAGGTGTCCTGACTTTTAACGTTCTGTAAATGGCTATGTCTTTACCCTAGACCCCCACTGTTGCAGATGCTTCTAAGCCATACACAAACTAAAAGTTCTGTACTTGGCAAGTCTTCCTTTGACCCTACAGAAGGCAGAAGCTTTTACTCTAAACTCTGTCTCGATGAACATTGTCTCTATATCAGAGTAGAACTCACCAAAGGTATGCAGGTGCCCCAGGGCTTCTTCTCACAAATGTCTCGGGCACTCACAAACAAATCAATTCTCAGGCAGCTTCTCCCTGTCCAGGCTGGCACAGGGGATTGCCCCTTAATTCCTGGAATTCCCTCCCATCCCTCTGGGGATGGGGCACTGAAACAACTCTAGGAACAGTCTCTACCACATTCTTATGGTCTCTTCTGTGTTTCTCTCTAGGGTGAGAACACACCCCTTCTTTCTCTGGTAGCTCTATATCAGAGCTAGGCTCTGAGGAGCTGCACACTGCAGCACTCCTCTCTCTCCTGAGTCTCCACACAGACTGCTCCCTCAAGACTGACTTGAATTTCCCGATCCTCTACTGCTAACCCCATGCAGCTAGCACTCCATTGTGGCTTATGCTGCTGTGAGAATTCTATGGTGACATCATCACTCCAGCTCAGCTGAAACTGAGAATAGAGTGAGACAGTGTGAAAGGTATTTAACTGGTATCACACAAGCTGCCTTTCCCTGTCTGACACTGGTTCTAAGTGGGTTTCTAGTAACCCCTGGGAACAATGGGGTTTTATATATATATATATATATATATATATATATATATATATATATATATATGTGTGTGTGTATATATATATATATATATATATATATATATATATATTCATAGCAAAAAACTGCATTTAATGCATCAGTTAGGATTAAAGCAACAAAAGTGAGGACATTAAATGTTAGGGTTGAGCCTCTAACCCCCTACACAACTCACACACCCATCCTCCACCGACTGACAGATGCTGGGGTGTGCCATGGGGTCGTGTGGCCCAACTCTCACCCCATTCTGTGTTAGGTTGACATATTTTAGGGCAAGGAACCCTTGTAACACTAATTTGTATCTCACTTTGCTTTCAAGATATGGGTGCCAAAAGGTGTGACAGACCCACAATGTTATCCTATGAGGAAAAATCTCCCACCAAGTTGCCCATTTTTACATAACAATATGCATCTATGGGAGGGCCCGTGCTACCACTTATGCATAGCTACAGAGCCATACAGCAGCCTTATAGGGCAAGGAACCCTTGTAACACTAATTTGCATCTCGCTTCATTTTCGAGATACGGGTGCTAAAAGGTATGACAGACCCCGCAATGTTATCCTATGGGGGAAATTCTCACACTCGTGATGGCATATCTATGGAACCACTTAATTCCCCAACACCTAAACAGCATAATTCACACCTGTAGGACATGCCCTCAACACTCTGTAAATTTCAAGTAAAAAGACCAAACCGTTAATGAGCTATGCAATTGTAAAATTTTTATACCTTTAAAAATTTGTAATTCATGAGATAGCAAAATCCTGGGCCGTCAGATCAATCCTCGTTCGCGAGCTATTAAAATCTTAGTCTGTTAGCGGACATCTGGTCACACCATCAGGGACATTTGGTCATGAGATTCTGGCTATCTGGTTACCCCATGATGGACAAGGATCATGGACCAGGATCATCTCGTGGACTAGGATTTTGTCGGTTTGCAGACCAGGATCGTTAGCAAGTCGTGGTCAGATAATTTTTACATTTTAAAAACCTATTCATATTCATATTCATAGTTTGTTACAAATTCTTTGGGCAAGTTGTCCTTTGTGAACTCACCACCAGTAGTCTTATAGGTGGAACATGTATCTTTTATCCCCCATATGCTGGTTCAATCTTTTTTTAAATGTCTTGATGTTACTACTGTCAACAATATGTGATGGTAGTGTGTTCCAACTTTGTATTATTCTGTGCATGAAAAAATCACATTGTTTCTTTGTTGTGTTGTTTTCACCTTTAAGTCTAAGTCCATGGTACCTTGCTTTTTTGTTGGGTTCCTGGCTCCTGCTAACACTTAGCCTTCCATCAAGCACTCATTATGTATTTCCCTGAATAGTAGGCACAGGTCACCTCTTAGTTGTCTGTACTCAGTTGAGTACAGGTCTAGTTTTTTTAGTCTGTCATTGTATGGGAGTTGTTGTAGCCCCCTTATTTTTTTTTGTTAATTTCCTTTGAACTCCCTCTTTTAGTTTCCTACCTTTAATGGTGTTTGCTGCCATAAACTGAGAGCAATATTCAATATGAGGTCTGACTAGGCTTGTATATAAAGGTATCAAGATTTTGGATTCTCTATTCTTAATATTGGATAATATGCAGCCCACTAGTTTGTGACATTTTTAACAGTTATCCTGATGTGAACTTCTGTTATTAATTTATTAGTAATTACTATTCCCAGATTTCTTTCTTTGGTAATGGTTTCTAATACCTGGTTTTCTATGTTATATCTGAAGTTAGGATTGCTAGCACCAAAGTGCATCACTTTGCACTTAGAGATGTTAAACTGCATTTTGTTTGCCTTGGTCCAAGCCATTAATTTGTCTAGATTATCCTGAAGTTTTTGTCCATCAGATGGAGATTGTACCAAGGCTCCTAGTTTGCAATCATTGGCGTATTTGGTTAGCCATGCATTATCAGATGTCTGTAAGGTACTAACCAAGATGTTGAATAGTGTGGGCCCTAAGACTGAGCGCTGAGGTACCCTACTAGTCACTTCTCCCCATTCTGACTGATATCCCTTGATTACGACTTTCTGTTTTTTGTGACAAAAACTAAGCAAACAAAAGGCATGACTTTGTAGAGGGTGTCACCCTGAGCAAAACCCATGCCTCATTTAGCCAAGAAGTCACATGTGGAGAAAGCTATGACATTTTGTTTCCAGGAAAAACTGAAAACAAGATGGTGGCTCGCAGACCAGAACTTTTTCTGACGGACTAGGAATTTTTAGTTTGCGAGGTAGCAAAATCCTACTCTGTCACCTTAATCCTGATCTGCGAGGGGGCATCTGGTCATGCCATCAGGGACATCTGGTCACAAAATTCTGGCTATCCAGTCACCCCATGACGGACAAGGTTCACAGACAAGGATCATCTCGCAGACCAGGATTTTGTCGGCTCACGGACTAGGATCGTTGGCGAGTCGCGGTCAAAGAATTAAAAATTTTTAATATGCTATTTTTTGACAAAAACAAATCAAATCAAAGGCACGGCTTTGTAGAGGGCATCACCCTGAACAAAATCCATGCCTCATTTGGCCCAAACGTCACCCATGGACAAAGCTACGACATTTTGTTTGGCTGAAAAACTGAAAACAAGATGGCGGCTCGCAGACAAGGAATTTTTCTGGCAGTCTAGGATTTTTTTTTAAATCTTAGTCTGCAAGCCAACAAAATCCTTGACCGTGAGACCATTTTTAGTTCGGAAAAAATACATATAAATTTTGGAGTGAACTAAGCATTCTCAGAACCTGAAAATTAAAAATTAAATAACTTTGGAAAGGAATTAATATTTGTTTACCAAACCAACACTGGATTGTTCCTTGGCCCAAGCTCTTTGTACATTCCAAATTTCAGAACAAAAGACCACACGGTGTGGTCATGTGCCATGGGCAAAAAACACATCAAACGTGGTGAAAAGTGCACATTTTGGTGTTTTGCTGCGCAGAAACTGTAAGTCTGACCAAAACGCAGCTTAGTAAATCGAGATCTACCATACCAGACTGCACATTCCAAATTTTGTGCAAATCCATTGAACAGTTGCAAAGCTATTAATGCACAACAATTGAGGTTTAACGTTAAAGTGCCTACTCAACCCTAACTGTAGGGGTGCGAATGCTTCCCTATAAAATGTGTGTATATATATATATATCTATATATATATATATATATATATATATATATATTACTTAAACTGGGTAGGTAAAATGCTGAATCCTTATTGGCCGAGCCCTGTGCCTTACATAGTGACAACAGCACTGGGTTGGGAACCCTTTCAGCAACCTAGGCACAGCACACCAACATAGCCATGCTTCCCAGAATTTTTTTTTTAAAGATTTCTGGCAGCCATGTTTGTAAGGCCAAATGCCTTAACTTGCCACATAACTGTAAAAAAACAGAATTCAGCACATTGTTTACCTCCCACCCTCTTACCATTATTACCATCAACATATTTCTGACCATAAAACATAATCAAATGGCATCTCTTAACATACTTTTACCTTTTTGTAACCTCCATTTCTTTTATGCTTAAAATGCACTGTTGTCCATGCTTAGTTCAGTCTGCTGCCTTATTATGTGGCCAGTTCCCATCTACTCCCCCATGCCATCCCAGCACTGCTCCACTCACACCCATCAGAACTGACTAGCCTCTCCCCTATTTCTGCTCACTCAATTTGTACAGCAGTTTTAGAAAAACAACAGTTTATCTTTATGCTCATGACCAGCACCTGCAAGACTACATGCTGCAGCACACAGAACTGCACTCGCTCTCTTTCATGCAGTAACGTATAGTACTGATCTCTCTCTCTCTCTCTCTCTCTCTCTCTCCGTCTTTGTCTGTATAATCAGTTGCTCTTCTCTCTTTCACACTGATGTAAGGGAAACATTTAGCATTGTAACCAGGCCTTCAATGTTTACCAACTGCTCAGTACTGCTGCCATGCACAGCAGCAAGTTATTTTCCTGCTCTCACAACAGTGCCACATAATGGCAGAAACCACCACATAGCGCTAGAAACCAGCCACTACAGAGACTATTTGTCTTGATTACAGTAAAAAGTAAAACACATGTGATTTTATTTTTATTGGATCATGCGCATTTTGTTCAGGATTGAATCAATTTCATTTAGCAGTGGACCCATTTTACAAGTACTATAGGAAACTTCAGGAGTGTTGGCTGTCATGAGTTAATGTACATCCAGGTGCTGAAAGGATTCAGCTTAAGCATTGCATGCCTCACTATGCACCTGGGCATGCAGATATTGCATATATATATATATATATATATATAGTATACATATATATACACACATATATATATATATATATATAATAGATAAACTCTCTGAGGTGTGCGGTCACGCTCTGATATACGCACGCCTTGGTATGCGTTGTATGCATGAGATTGCAGGCCGAGTGTGTCAACTGTCCAAGGTGTGCGTATATCAGAGCACAACCACACACCTCAGAGTGGTTTATCTATCTTATAAAATGGCAAATTTTTTGGGGAGGGGGTAAAAGTGCAGGTGTAAGGTTGTGCTCTGATATACTCATGGTCATGTGATGTGTTTTTTACAACCAGAAGTTTGGATTTGGACCACTCCTTTTTATCCATTTTATAAATAAATATATATATATATATATATATACTGTATATGTATATATACAGTATATAGACATAAAATAGAGGCACGATAGCACCACTATCGTTAGGGTTGAGTAGGCACTTTAATGTTAAACCTCAAATTTTGCACTTTAATAACTTTGCAACTGTTTATCAGATTTGCACAAACGTTTGCATGTGTGGTCTCCTGGGGTAGAACCATAGGTGTAGATTGTGGTGGGGCAGAGGGGCAAGCTGCCCTCCCCTGAGAAATTAGACCAGGACTTTTTTAGGAGCCCAGCCACCGCTCTCCGGTTATCATTTTTTTTTTAATATTGAATGGGCTCAGGGCTATGCCCGGACTGCCTGCACCTCTCTGGGGGAGGGGGGGTGGCGGTGCAGCGCCGTGTCTCTTAAACAAAAACTATCCCCTTTTCCGATTGACTGCAAGCCTGCAACCATAGTAGCCTGCATGTTACAGCCTATCAGAGAGTGCTGCAAGCTGGCGCCATCGTGTGAGCAGTACTCCGTTAGTGGTGCCATTTAGTTGTCTGTGTGCCTTCCATGAAGAAGCAGCAGCAATTTCCATATAGCATAGGGCTGAGGAGAGATAGCTATTTGAGGATGTCGAGCAGCAGTCGTTGGTTGTCTGTCAGGTGTCATCAGTGTCTCAGTCAGTCTAGTGTTCCCACCCTCCTCCTGTCTTGAACAGCCCAGTTTAAATATACTTCACCCGAGTCCTCTGACTACCTACTCTCTGTTTCTCAGTGCAGCCAGCTGTGCTCTGGGCTCTCCTGCTGCCACCTGAGCCTCCCATCCCTGAGATCCTAGGAGGCCTGCAGCCACAAGGCCTCTACCACCGAACAGACCAGGCGGAGGAGCGAGTAGTACAATTACAGTGAGTCTGAGGCACAGCCAGGCTTGCATGCACACCCAGCTCCTGTGTTCAGCAGGCCAGAAAAAGATTTACCATGTTGTCGGTGAGTCCCACACCACACCTGTTGCCCACTAGTTCCACGGTCCACCGAGAGGGATTATTCAGGTCAGTGAACAGCCAGGCCCAGAACAGTGAAGAAGCCAGCGGTCATGCAGGCTATAGCAGACCCATAATGCGACACGTTCATCTGGTGTCAGAAAAAATGAGTTACTGTCTCGTCGCGGGATTAATCGGAGAAGGAACGGGACTGTTGGGAGAGATTCAACTACCTGACCTGCCTTCTTGGTCTTGCTGTGCCCTGCTGCATGCTGCCCTGTCTGTGCCCTTACTGAGTTGGTGAGTAACTGTGCTGCAAGCTGGTTGTTGGAAATTAATACCATTCACATCCCAGAAATGTGTCTTTTGGGAGGGGGTTGTCTTGGCCATGGCCATGTGTCTGGGGGGGTGGGTGGAAGGTTTGCTGTCAGCTTGTGTTTCTTTGGGTGGGAGGGGATTTGCTGGCTGTTGAGGCTGTCCATGTTGGTGGGGTGGGTGGTCTATTTGTTTGGTATGGTGTGGACACTGGTCATGTTGGTTGGGTGGGGACACTCAGTTACTGTGCTACTGGTGTGGTGGGGTTTGTTGGGAAACTCACTGGATGGTCTGTGTTTGGTGGGGGTGGGGATGGTCTGTTTTGTGGGGTTAGGGTCAGGGGAGACAGTCTATGTGTTTTGGGGCTGACTCACTGAGAGGATGGTCAGTGTTTGGTGCTGGGGGAGGGCCTGCGTTTGGTGGGGCTGGGGGGGACGATCAATGTTTGGGGCTGGGGTGGTTAGTGTTTGGGACTGGGAGGGTGGTCAGTGTTTGGTGGGGCTGGGGGGACAGTCTGTTTTCTATTTTGGGGTCTGGTGGGGTGGAGACACAAGCCATGGTGATGTGGGGACACTGGCTGTGATGGTGGGGTGGTGACTCTAGCCATTGTTTGGTGGACTTGGCTGGCCATTTGTCTGGGGGGACTGTCCATGATGGTGGAAAAGGGGGACTGTCCATGTTTGCCTGCCGGGTGTCTTGTGGGAAGGGGGGGACTATTTGCTGGTCGGGTGTCTGGGGAGGATCTTTCCATGTTGGCTTATGGGGAGATGTCAGTGATTGCTGATCAGGTGTCTAGGATGTACTATCAATGTTGTTGGGGAGGGGGAACTCTCCGTGTTTGCTAGCCAGGTGTTTGGGGGGATTGTTCATGTTGGTGGGGCAGGGGGAAATTCTGTGTTTGCTAGCTGTGTGTCGGGGGGTGGGAACTGTCCTTGGTGGGATATGGGGGACCGTCCATGTTTGCTGGCTGCCTGGGTGTCTGGTGGGACTGTCCTTGTCGATTGGGAGGGGGCATTCTATGCTCGCTAGCCAGTGTCTAGTGGGGAGGGGGACTGTTTGGGTGTCTGGGGGACTGTCCTTGTGGGTGGGGTGAAGGGGGGGACTGTCCATGTTTGCTGACTGGGTTTCTGGTGAACTGTCCGTGTTGGTTAGGAGGGGGGACATTCTGTGCTTGCTGACTGGGTGTTAGCATATAAACATAAGTAAATGTTAAAACATAATTTCCATTTCATCCTTTACCTGCCAAGGGATGTATCTCACTGACCTGTGCCGCAGCTAGCATATGAACATTAGTAAACGTTGAAACATTATTTCCCCCTCATCCTTTACCTGGCTGTAAAAGTAATCTTTCACTTTTTTGATTTCTCTGATCGTCCTCTTTGGAGGGGTGAAACAGACAGATTCCTTGGCCTTGCTGTCTCTGTCTTCATTGCCTGGCAAACACAACCAAAGGAGTAGCTTTTCATGTTCTCCCCCGTACAGTGTTACAAGACTAGCAAAAAAAATCTTGCACTAAAACATGCACCCTAAAGAAATGATTATACTACTACCTGGCTATTGTTATAGCGACTACTGACTGCCCATGATTTTTTTGGGGGGGTTGGAACACTGGTCGTGTGTGTGGGTGGGGTTGCGGAGACACTGCTGGTTGTGTGTGTGGTTGGGGACACTGCTGATTGTGTGTGTGTGGGGTTGGGGACACTGCTGGTCGTGTGTGTGTGTTGGGGTTGGGGACACTGCTGGTCATGTGTGTGTGTGGTGTTGTGGACACTGGTCATTTGTGTGGGTGGGGTTGGGGATACAGGCATTGTGTGGGTGTGATTGGGGCACTGTTGTGTGGGTGGGTGGAGGCACTGGCATTGTGTCAGTGCGGTGGGGTTGTAATTGTGTATCAGGCAAACTGTGCTGATCGGTAGCTCAACATCTCTCTTTCCAGACAAAGAAAGAAACATAAACAAAATGCAGTATAAAATGTGGTTTTATTTATTTTTGTGTGTCTGTGATGGGGAGGCACAGATCTGGATGCCTGGAGAGGATACCAGATAAATGGAGCTGGAAATGGTGTTGGTTGGGTGGGGTGGGGAGGGTGGCTGTGCTGGTGCGGTGGGGAGAGTGGCTGTGCTGGTAGGGTGGACACAGAGTGTGGAGAGTGGCTGTGCAAGTCCATCAGGGTGCAGAGAGTAGCTGAGCTGGCCAGTCTGGGTGGAGATAGTGGCCTTGCAGGTCTGGGGTGGGAGAGTGGGCTGTAGCTGTTTGCATGGACATTTAATTCACTGTTGCTTGCTGTGCCTTCTGCTGCCCTGCCAGCTTTGTGCTGCTGTGCTGACCAGGGTGGACTGGTACACATGCTGAAAAAAATGGTTCTGGCCACTGGTGATGGAGGAGGAGGGTGGACGGGCATACTGGCACAGAAATATTTTTTCAACATGTATGCCAGTCAGCTGGGTCCATGCCATGCTTACCTCCCTCGTACAAGGGGCTTCTGAGCACTAAAGATAAGTTTCTGTGTCAAAATTAGGAACTGTTGGAAAGTATGAAATCCTACAGTATAAAAATTGTGTATGTTTATGTAGTTTCACCTTACTGTGTGGTTCGACAAGATGTTCTGTGGTCTCTCCTCCTCATTTAGCACCCTGACCTGTGACCTAGCCATTCCACCCCCCAGGGCAGGGGGAAGGTCTGTTGTTTTGTGGTCTTTTGGTGGTTTGTTGGGCATTGTAAAATGCATTGTTTCATTTACTGTGTTGTACTGCCTGGACCTGCTTTACCCTGTCTCTACCCTGACTGTAAACATGGTATAAAAAAAGTTCATTTTTTGGTGGTGTGTGTGTCTGTCTGTGTCTGTGTAGAAGAATAGAGACACACGCTCAGACAAAAAAACTGTATTAAACCACATCAAACTGAAGCAACCAAGTTTCATTTGTGCCCTTCAAAACTGTCAGATGAGATGATTTTGAAGTAGTCTTGGGGGGGAAAACATCCACGGCAACCTGGGCTACCACAACAGGACCACCACACACTGTCATAGGTGATGCTAATAAAAACCACCAACCAAGTACTTACCTTTCAGGGTGGGTCCTGCGAGGCTGTGCACAGGTATCTGGAGTCGTTGTTCCAGCAAACTTCCTGTGGCATCTGTTCTCTTAGGTTATGTGATGCGATCACTTTTGTGCCAGGGCAGTCCGTGTTTGCTTGGATGGGGTTGTGTAACCCTGGGCATGGACAGAGATGCATATTCCTTAGGAGCCCACGGGGAGGAGAGTGGTAGGGGTTGTGGTGTGACCACACCATGCCCATCATCATCTTGAACAATGAGGGGATTTACATTGTTCTGTTGCACTGTCCCAGGTACATCAGCATGCTGGTTAAGAGCACCGCCTGAGGGATATCAGCAAGTCCCATGCTTATGTATGCAATGCTTGCTTGCTTGAGGAGAGCATTATCCTCTTTGCTTACCTTACCTAACCAGATTCAGGCATGTGACATTGAATAATATGGGATGGGATGGGATGGGATGGGATGGGATGGAAGACTAATGAATTAACTTGGTTATAGCAAAGAAAAGTGTTAACACTGGGTGCAAGTAAGCAATAATGCCCGACAGGGCGTGTGTCATGCTGGGATAACGTCACGCCTCAGGTGGTTGGGCACGAGTGCATCCAATACATAAGGTATGACGTTATCCTACCATGACACACACCCTGGAGGGCATTATTGCTATTATACAATGGTGTGTTGTTATACAGAATTAAAAAAAATAATTTTAAAGATGTTTTATTTGGTGTGGAAAAATATTTTTAAGAGAAGATACAAAAAACACACTAATGCTAACAATCATCAAGAGGTTCACGGAGAGGCTGAGACTAGACCTGTGATGAATCGGATGTACTGGGATAACATCATGGGTCTAGCCCAAGACTGACCAATCAGAGGCCAGCATTCATTCTTGTCACTGTATAATCACATTTTTTTATGTAATCTTTGTAAATAAGGGCTCATGCTGTGAGGATGCACATGCTGGGATGTTTCCTATACCATCCATGTTTCTAGGTATACTGAGGTGGCACAGCCATTTGCTGCACTTCCTTGAAACATGCTTTTTGCACTCCTCAAGGGTGGGAGGGCTAGCTCAAGCAGATATTTCAAGAAGTTCAGGATCCACTACAAGGGCCGGACTTGGAAGGGTTATGTAAGCAGCAAAGGGGGGTGAGAAACTAGTGAGCTATCCACCTGGAGGTTCAGGTGGGGGCAAAATTAGGTCAAGACTGATTTGAATTGAAGCTGAGGGGAGGCCCTGTCCTCTTAAAAAGGAAGTTAAGTTCTTACATATTTGCAACTTTACAAGTAAGTCCTCACTCCAAGGCAGAAGAGCGAAGAACTGAATACAAAACAGATCTCGGTCAGTTTTAGACTCTTGTCTCAGGAGGAGTTGGGCCAAGAGCAGGCTGCAGTAAAACTGGTGGGGTGGGGAAGTGCTCTGACTTGGCCCGGACTGGTCCCTCCCAGGAGTTATTCAGCTGTAGTCTTAAATGTTTTTTGGGCATTATTTGATGCTGGTTGATTTGTTTGCATTACGCAAGCCACCCGCCCTCTTCACTGTCATGATACGCGAAAATCAGGACTTTTTTGTTACTTACCCCCCGTAAAAATAACAAACTACACCCCTGGGTAGAACTCTTGATGTGCCAAGTTGCATGGCAGTCAAATCGGTGGATTTCATGCTGCATATAGTGAAAAAACATGAAAATTCACCCTTTTCCGCAGTTTTTTTTTGTCATGCTGTGGCCAAATGGTTTGGAATTTTGGTCTATAATTGTCAGGGTAGACAGTGCTTTCCCAACAGAACATGTCAGTATTGATTTGGGAATAAAATATTAATCCGTTCCAAAGTTATTTCATTTTAAAATGTTAGGTTCTAAGCATGCTCTGTTCAGGCTTTTGGATAGAGGAATGGAATGAAAGAGGATTTTTTTTCTTAAGGCTCCAATCCTTGTTCGCCAAGGGGGTGATCCTTGGTTGCCAGAAAAAAATCCTTTTTTGTGAGCCACCATCTTGTTTTTTTGCTTTTGCCTAAAACTAAGTGTCATAATTCTGCCCAGGGATGTCTGTTTCACACATTAAAGTGTGATTTTGCTCATCGGGAGTTGATGAGCTGTTCTGTGTGATTTCCGACATCTGTATGCCCCCAAAAACATTTTTTAAAATTATTTAAATCCTTTTTGCCACTCCCTAAATTCTTTGTTTGCCATTTCTTTTTCGTCACTGATGAACAAGGAAATCGTCTGGTGAACAAGGATTTCCGGTCTGGCCATCTCATTGTGAAATTTTCACGACCAGATGGCCAGACCAGGGATCCGTTTTCACCAGCTGATTTCCTTATTCACATGATGAAAAAGGAATGGTGAACAAGGAATTGTTCTGGAAAAAAAAGGATTCCCGTCTGGCCATCTGATGGCCAGACCAGGAATCCTTGTTCGCCAGCTGATTTCCGCAGTTGCCAGTGATGAAAAAGGCTGGTGAATAAGGGAATGGGACTGCCAAAAAGGATTGCTTTTGCAGCCATCACATCTTCAAAAAGTGTTTCAGGACCATCTGGTCCAGAAAAAATTAACCATCTCATCCTCCTGCTGTCACTAGCCCTGGTGTCTTGTGGCACCCACCCCACCACCCTCAATCTTCCATATGTTTTTTTTTTGTAATTTCATTATTTTTTTTATTTTATTCATTATTATTTATTTTTTATATATATATTTGTTTTTAAGGTGGCATTCTGCCACTTACTGCCCTTTATCCCTGGTGTCTAGTGGTACCCCCCACCACCCTCTGAATTTTTCTTTTATGAATCATTGGTGGTCAGTGGCACCCCTCACTCTCCCAGGATGGGTCTGACCTGTGAATAAGAAAAAATGTCCCTTGTCTTTTTTTTGTTACCTGTAAAAAAAAATGGTCCATCACCGATCGCTCTGGCACCCCTTACCTGACTATCCACTGTGCACCTACCTCCCCACACCCCTCATGACATTCCCACAGACCACTACTCACCTAAGGAGGTCCCAGGTCTGAGACCTGCTCCACCGATCAAAGGCATGTCTTGCTGCTGGAACAGGTGACAACTGCAATATGAACTATGCACTTCAATGTATTTCATGGGGGGGTCAACATAGTGTCATAACTCAGCTATTTTTCATCCTTTCGACCCCAAATTTTCAACATGGCTGTTTGGCGACCACACCTAATGAACACTATGACTGTCATTAGGCAACTCCTGCCAGAAAGGTGATTTCACAGTTGGTTGGTGAAATCACCTCTCTGGTGGGATTTGTGTAATGACAGTCATATTGTTCATGAGGTGGTGTTATAAGAAAGCTATGTTGAAAATTTGGGGTCACAATTTCAAAAAATGGTTGTGTTATGGGTGTTCATTACAATCTCGCTACGCACACTTGTAACTTTGGAAATTTTCAGTATTTTCACCTCATGTTTTCAACATAGTCTTCTTATTGCGCCACCTCATGTAAGGGCATTTTGTTTGAAAAATCTGTACATTGAGTTGGTGGACATCCAAAGCAGTAGCATTTGAGATAATAGTGGCCTCCAACATTTGTTGGACCAGTGTATTGAACATCTCCATGATTTTCTTTACATCCAAGGCCTCTCCAGCTACCACCACTGGTATAGTAGTTATGGCCATATTTGCTGCGCAGCTCCTTTTGAGACAGAACCCTCTAAAACAGAATGCCAACAGGTGCAGAGGCAAAAACCAAGCTGATTTCTGGATTGCTGGTGAAAAGGTCTGTATAGTTCTTGGTTTCAGCATAAAACATGGATGTAATTTAACAGATAGTAGGATAAATAGATCCAGCAACCACAGAGCTAAACACTCAGGCTGCCATTCAGGTTGGAGCCAAGCCACACCTTTCTACTATATAACATTAAAATGAAACCTTTTTTATTTCAAAAACATTTTTATCAATAGCATTACAACTAATCTCCTTAGTACTTCCTCCTTACTTTATGCAGATGACATCGTTCTGTATTACAGCTCTAACAGCATGGAGGACATTAACTCTAAACTCTCCCGTGATTATCAACTTATCCAACTGTGGCTAACAAATCACAAACTTGTTCCAAATAAATCAAAGACCCAAGCTATGCTATTTGGCACCAGTCTCAACCTCAAACATTCCCAAACTCAATTTAATGTCTCCTCCCTTGATGGCACATCTGTTGGGGTGGTAACCTCATTCAAATATATGGGGGTCACTCTTGACCCATCCCTGAGTTTTGACTTCCATATTCAATCTACTTGTAAGCAGGTTAACTCTAAGCTTGGGATTGCCTACCGGACAAGCTATGCTCTCACTCCCGCAGCTAGACTTGCTATTGCCCGTGGTATATTACTTCCCTGTCTCACCTACGGGGTTGCTACTTATGCAACAGCCAGCAATTTGAGTCTTCATAAGTGGGATGTTACTTATAATAACATCTGTCATTTTGCCTCCAGCTCCCCGCAGCTGAAACATCACTGCCTTCTTCACTCAGATCTTGGATGGCTTCCGCCTAAAGAACTAAGGTCCTATGAACTTGGGTCAATCACTGATAACATTATCAGATCCCATACACCCAAACCTCTGGCCTGTCTCCTTCCCTACCAGAAAACCAAATATGCGTGAAAATGCCCCTGTTCTTATCCTGAGACATCATACCAAAAAAGGTAGTTGTGCCTTTGCCTGTCATACAGCTCAATTCTGGAATTTACTCCCTCTAACACTTCATCAATCTGCTCCCACATCTCCTTTAAGAGAGAACTTAGACACTAACTCATCTCCTCCCACATATGCTCCTGCTTTAAACCACCCTAGCTCTTACTCCCTCTAACTCCACCCATCTCTCAGTTGTTACCATGGGTGCTGGGGTCTACCCCACATGGCACACTTCCTCTCAGCCTCATTTCCTTATCTCTTACTTTCTCATCCTCTATTTTCCCCTTCCCTTTCCAGCATAAATATAGCTACTCCCATCTCTCTAACTCTATATCTCTCATCGCCTATACCTTTGGCACTGCTGCCTCCCTACTCCTCTCACCTCTCTCTCTTGCTCCCCCTTCATCTACTTCTGCCAAACTGGTATTTCTGTCTTAGCACTTTATCCCACTTTTAAATCGGTGTCTGGATGCTTAAATTTGCCTGATTGTATTGCCTTATGGAACTTAAATATTGTATTCTTGTGTATTTCATTTTGCTACCTAAAATTCCTTGTCAAAAATTACCACTGTTATGCATTAATATCTACATGTAACTTGTGTTTTGTATTCATTATTGTTCTCTTGAAAGTTTTGTCGCTGTACTCTCCCGGGTCATGCCTGAAAATAATCTTTCTGGCTAGTGCACTTATCTGGTAAACAAAAACTAAATAAATAAATGTCACAGCTGTCATTTTTCAAATCCTGGCCAAAATGTGTTTTCACACCTGTGGCTTACAATTGCATTGCAGTTGCACAGGATTATGTTTTGGCAGGGATTTGAACATTTTCTGTACTGGGTACATATGGTGAGGTCATAAAAAGGCTGTGTTGAAAATATGGGTTCAAAATTATTTCAGATGGCATAGTTATGACTATTTGCCACAATTTCTCTAAGCCTGCTCGTAACTTTGAAAATGTTAAATATTTTGAGCCCAAGTTTTCAACATAGCCTTCTTATTACACAACCTCACGTATGTCACAGCTGTAATTTCTCAAATTCTGTCCGAAATGTGTTTTTTTGCATCTGCACTGCAGATTGGCATTGCACTTGCCTGGAGTTATTTTTTTGGTGGGGATTGCAAAATGTTCTGTACCGGGAACATGAGGTGGGGTAATAACATGGCTATGATGACAATTTGGTGACTGTTGTGCTATGACTGGAAGTGCAGGGCCCAGAATTCTATGTGCTTTCACAGCTACATACATATACGCATCTATGGAGGGATGGGAGCGCAGGGTCCAAAGGACCTTGTGCTCCCACAGTAAAATAAGGATATGATTATACTATCTCAAAAAGTAAGGAAATGAATTGCAAAAAACTTTGTTAATTCATCAGTTAGGGTTAAAGTGACAAAAGTAGGGAAATGTGGCATTAGGGTTTACAACCCTAGCACTCCATTCTCCACCCTGCACAGACCAACAGGTGGGGGGAGGGGGCTGCCTTGGGGCCATGAACCCTAATGCTCATCCCATTTCATTACAAAATTAGGTAACATGGCTACAGTATAGGAAAATGGGGTGAGTGTTAGGGTTAAACCCAAAATGTTGCACTTTAATAACTTTGCAACCATACAATCGATGTGCCCAAAATTTTTCATGCACTGTCCGGTACCATAGATCTCTGGATCTGGCAATTTTCATTCCAGTTGGTGGTGCGGTTGCAGAGCTGCAGAGTGCCAAAAAATTTGAAATTTACCATTTAGGTGCAAATTCTTTGCTTGCCCGTATCTCTGAAACAGCTTTGGGGTCTGGTCTGAAATTGTTAGGGTACACGGGGTCTGGGCTGCAGATGTGCGTTTTGAAGGTTTGGTGAAAAAATATGAATCCGTTCAAAAGCTATTAAACTTTAAAGTTTCTCATTATAGTTTATGGAAAAAATAGATGTGCCATGAGAAAACACTTTTTGCTTTCGCAAAAGCAATTTTTACTACCACAAATGGGTTCAGTAGTGTCATGGTGCTGCCATCTTCTTTTCAGTTAGCGATGGGTAAAAACACTGTGAATCAAAACATAGTGCCCCTTTGTAAACACCAACAGTTGTTTTTAACTAATCGGGGTCCAAGGAACACGATTCTGGCATTATTTGTTTTAAATACTGGCCAGAAATATGTTTTTTGCGTTCGCCCATTGGTAGTGTCACAAATTTGTGGCATGACACTGTGAAACTGCTACAAATTGTGACCACAAATTTCGGCTTGATTCATGCAACAAACGGCACTGTTAGCGAAAACTGCTGCAAATTTGCAGCACTATTTTAACAGGAAAAAACACCAGCCTCTGTAAAAAACAAAACCTCTTCTGGCCATTTTTAACAAAATATAAGGCCAGAATCGGATTCCTCAGCTCCCATTTAGGTAAACACCTATTGGTGTTTACCTAACAAAAATCTTATTCCCATTTACTTAGTTTAAGGAAGGGGCCGAGAATGTTAATTATTATAAAAATATATTTTGCCAACAGCAGGGTGCCCAATCCTGCTGTGCGGGCAATAACAAGCACCCCTCACTCAGTGTAGGACACTCAGAGCCCACCCCAGTGTCCTGAAACATTTCCTTTACTATATTTGCTGACAGGGGGTGTGCCCAATCCCCCTGTTGGCATTGGAAGCCCCCTGCCAGCGTGGGACACTGGGGAGCCCACTTCCAGTGTCCCCAGATGTTAAGTACTGCCCCCCAGCAGTGTGGGACACTGGGGAGTCCACCCCCAGTGTCCCCAAAGATTGACAAAATTAAGCCTACAACAAAAAAACAGTTCCCTGATGTTTTTTTTTCTGGAAAAAAAGAAACAATCTCTTGTCTCCCTGTCCCCCCTCTTCGATCCTGACCCTCCCACTGAGCAACCCACCATGTCACACACCCCCTTTCCCTATACATACCACTGTACCACCAGAGATCATCTTCTGTGGACTGGGATACATCTGCACTCTTCAAAGCCGAACCGCAAACTGAAGAATCAAGGTAAATTCCATATAATGACTGTCAATGGCGTTTTGAACTTATGTTGATATCTCAGCCATTGTTTGGTATTTTTCACCAAATTTTCAACATGGGCTTTTTGGAACCTGACATCATGAACATTGCCACTGTCATTTTGTTAAGCGGACCCTTAAGGTGATTTCAGGGTTGCTGCGCAAAATCACCTTTCATGACTGAGTACTAAAAATACAGTGCCAGTATTCATGAGGTGGGGTCCCAAAAAATCCATGCTGAAAATTTGGTGCAAAAATGCAAAAAAATACCCAAGTTACATGCGGTCATTGAAATGTTTCTACGTACGTTTGTAAGTGCAGCAATTTTTAATATTTACACTCCAAATTTTCTACATTGCCATTTTTTCACACCACCTCATGAATGGTACAGCTGTAATTTTTCACATCCTGCCCAAAACATGTTTTCACCCTGTGGCATAGAATGGTGGGTTCACTGCACAAAATCCCCGTTTGAGACCGTTTAATGAAATGACAGTGCCAGTGTCCATGAGGTGGGGTCCCAAAAGGCCATGTTGAAAATATGGTGAAAAAATTCCTAAAAATGCCTGAGTTATGTGCATCCATTGAATTTAGAAACATAGAAGTTGACGGCAGATAATGACTATGAGGCCCATCCAGTCTGTCCATTTTTTTCTACCTTATGAATGTGTTATAGGCCTTTACTCTGTCAATAGCCTATTTATTCATACTCATCTGTATTGCTCCCTTATGCCTATCCCATGCCTGTTTGAAGCCCTGCACTGTATTCATATCCACCACTTCCTGAGGTAGGCCGTTCTATGCATCCACCACCCTTTCTGTGAAAAATAACTTCCTCACATTACCCCTCATTTGGCCTCCCTCTAATCTCATGCTGTGTCCTCTTGTCCTCCAATTTTTTCTTATATTGAAACATTTTATACTTTTTCACCTTGTTAATGCCCTTAAGATATTTGAATGTTTTGATCATATCACCTCTCTTCCTCCTGTGCTCTAGGGTATGCATATTGAGCTCCGTTAATCTGTCCTCATATGTTTTCTGATGCAGTCCCTGCACCATTTTGGTTGCCCTTCTATGGACTGCCTCCATTTTGTTAATGTCCTTGTGCAGGCGTGGCCTCCAGTGCTGCACACAGTACTCCAGATGGAGCCTAACCAGTGTCTTGTAAAGAGGGATTATTACCTCCCTCCTATGACTTGTGATACCCCTACTAATACATGCCAACATCCCTCTAGTCTTACCTACTGCTTTGGGAGTCTGCTTGGATGATTTCAGGTCATCTGTGATAATGATGATGCCCATGTCTCTTTCTTACAATAATAATAATAACAATAATCTTTATTTGTAGAGCACTTTTCAAATTGCCAAGGTGCTTTACATACAAAATAGATGAAACAGTAAAAGCAGAATACAGATATAGCTAAAATCAATTTGGGTAGGCTTGGTGCCACAAATGGGTCTCTAGGGCCTTCTTGAAGCCCCCCCAAGGTCACGCACTCCCATAGTTGGTGGGGTAGAGAATTCCACAGGGCTGGAGACACATACATAAATGCATGGGCCCCCAATGACTTTAGAGGTACCCTTGGAATCTCTAGCAACCCCTCGTCAGCTGAGCAGAGGGGTTGCCTGGGGCAGTAGGGGACAGAAGCTCTTTCAAGTAGTCTGGACCCAGTCTGTGTAGGGCTTTATAGGTCCGAAGCCCGACCTTGAAGACGATCCACCACTGAATAGGCAGCCAGTGCAGTTCACGCAGCACCCATGTGATGTGACATACCCAAGGGGTCCCTGTCAACAACCGGGCCTCAGTGTTTTGCACTAGCTGCAGGCAGTGGATATCAACCCCTGTAAGCCCTAGGTAAAGGGAGCTGCAGTAATCAAGGCACAAGGTCACAAAGGTGTGGATCAGCATAGAAATGTTGCTGGACAGAACTAGGTGTTTGACCCTGGCAATGTTCCTCAGGTGTTAAAAGGAAGACTTGATGACTGCCGACATCTGAGATTGCAGTGTCAGTCCATCATCAAGAATCACCCCCAGGTCCCCCACCCATTCAGAGGTAAGAAGCTGGGAGCCTCCCAGACAAAGCTCAGAAGGCTGGCCAGCCCTCAACCCCTCTATCTGGTGGCCCAGATCCACAACCATCACCTCTGTCTTTCCCAAGTTCAACTTCAGCCAGCTGGAATTCATCCAGTCCTGGATTTCAGTGAGGCAGTTGCTAAATAACGAAAGTGCACTATCCTGGTCGGGTGCGAAAGACAGGTAGAGCTGGGTATCATCAGCATAACAGTGAAACCTCAGCCCATACCATCTTACAATGTCTCCAATGGGCAGCATGTACACTGTGAACAACATGGGGGACAACACTGAGCCCTGAGGGACCCCTCATGGCAGAGAGAATGGGTCAGAGGAAAAAATCTCCGATACCACCTTCTGTGTTCTGCCAGTGAGGAAGGACTTAAACCACCTGAGAACTGTACCAGACAGGCCACATATGAACTTCAGGTGCTTGAGTAGCACCCCATGGTCCACAGTGTCAAAAGCTGAGGAGAGATCAAGAAGTACCAAGATGGAGCAGCGCTTCTGATCTCTCGCCATCAAGAGATCATTGAGCACCCAAACCAGCAGTCTCAGTACCATGCCTCTTATGAAAACCAGATTGGAGAGGTTCATAGATGTCATGGATGATCAAATGGTTCTCCAGCTGTAGCACCACAACCTTCTCAATCACCTTTCCCACAAAGAGAAGGTTAGAGGGCGGTCTGTAGTTTGCAAGGCAGCCTGGGTCCAGAGAAGTTTTCTTCAGGAGAGGTGTCACCACTGCCTCCTTCAGGGAGCTAGGGAACTCACCCGACTCAAGGGAGCACCAGACAATCCCTGCAAGGACTGGGCCAATGATGTCACAAAAACCCACAATCAGGGAGGTTGGGCCCGGATCCAAACTACAGCATGTAGGGCACATACCCTGGACAATCCACACAACATCCCTGGACTCCTGCCAGTCAAAGGTACTCCAGGCAAAGCGAGGAGAAGTGACTGAACACCGATCACTAGCAGCCCCCATAGAGTGTGCTGGTTGGATCTCTGCCCTGATGCTGGCCACCTTATCCGCAAAGAACCAAGCGAGCTCTTCACAATCAGACTGTGAAAAGGCTCTTCAGGACTGAAGACAAGCTGGGTTGCACAGCCTGTCCACAGTTCAAAAGAGCTGAGCTGGTCGGTTCTGAGCAGCAGCAATCTCCCCGGACAGGAATTCTGCCTTCTTATGGGTGATTGTTGATTGATAGACTTGATAATGTTCCATCAATCTAAGATGGTCAGCCTCCAGGGCAGATTTGTGCCAGCAATGCTCTAACCTTCATCCGAGTTGCCACAACTCCCTCAAGGTCCCATCAAACAATGGGGACCAAGGACGAAGGGAGAGAGGACAAACATGGACTGGAGCGATAGAGTCCAGGGCCATAGTAACAACCTTATTATAGGCCCGAACCAGGTCCTCTGGACTTCTGCTTGCCTCTAGAATTACCAATAGGTCAAGCACCGCCGGAAGGCTGTCAGGGCTCATATCCCGTAAATGGTGGTATCTGACCATCTCCACAGGGGCTGGCCTATGAAGGGGGGTGAAAAAACTGAACCTCACAGTGTAGTGATCAGACCATCCAACCGGTTTCACCCCCAAATCGGAGGTTTCAATCCCCAGGAGGAAAACCAAGTCAAGGGAGTGACCATGCTTATGAGTAGCACAGGTAACAATCTGTATGAGGCCCAGTGATGTCATCAACTGGAGGAAGTCCTGTCCAAATTGCTAGAGTTCGTCGTTGACCCAGACATTGAAGTCACCCAGGACCATCAGCCTGGGCAACTCAAACACCATGTTGACCACAAAGTCTGCTCCTTCCTGAAGGAATCACTTCTCATCCCTGGGTGGACAGCAGACGAGGGCGATCCTACAGCCTACACCTGCTACTACGGTACACTCGAATGACTTGGCTACCTCAACTAGTGCACTTGTGAGACCCAGTTTGGTCTTGAAACAGACTGCTACCCCCCCCGGTCCAGTCTCGAGTGGTGTATCACCGAGTACCCAGCCGGAATCGCAGCCTCCAAAATGGGGCCTGCATTCTCGCCTAGCCAGGTCTTGGTGATGCAAACCAGATCAGCTGTCCTGACAAGATCTGCAATAATTGTAGTCTTGTTTTTAATGGATCTGGCATTGCATAACACCACTTGAGTCGGACGGGATTCTAGGATCGCCCGAGCTACCTGCCCACTGATGGTGGAGCCCTTGGGTATGGAAACCAGACATGGAGAACGACATTCCAGAGTCCATTTCTACCCAGAGCATCTCCTGGACCTAACAACCTGATGCCCATCCCCCCCCATGAGTGATACCCAGCGCTCTACAGCGCTGATAGATTGAAAACTGCGGGGGGGGGGAGACAAATGGGCAGAGGTCGTGAAGTTTGGAGGATAAATAGTGCACAAATGGAGGACTGAGATGGTACAGTATAGGAGAATGGGGTAAGAGTTAGGCCCAACTACCCCAAGGTACACCCCAACACCTGTTGGTGTGTGGAGGGTGGAGGGGTTGGGCGGGGTGGTAGGGTTGGGAATCTTAACACTGAATTTCCATACTTTTGCCACTGTAATAGGAACCCTAACTTGTGCATTAATGGAGTTTTTTGCAATGAATATAGATATAAATAATATATATTTCACAATGGCCTGACTCAGAACACACCATTTATCTTCATGAGTAAGATGGAAGGACCATAACTCCTGAATGGCAGAGCTATCATTTTAATAATTCACTTGTGGCTCTGCTACTTCTGTCCTCTTACATTTTTAAGATAAATTGCATATATTAGTCAGGCCATTGCATATCCTCTTTATATAGATATACTAGCAACGGGATGGAGCATGGTAACTACTGTGCGGTCACTGTCAGGAGGGCTGGCAGAATACTGGGGTGCAAGAAAAGGTTGTGTGACTGGCTGGGCTGAAGAAGTAATCAGACCTCCTTACAAGGCCTTAGTAAGGCTTTACCTAGAGTACTGTGTGTAGTTCTGGGCTCCTCAGTGCAAGAAGGATATTGAGGCAATCAAAAGGATGCAACACAGGACCACCAAAAGGATTTGGGGTATGGAAAACAAACGCTGTAAGGAGAGGCTGCTGGCTCTATACATGTTCACATTGGAAAAAAGGAAGCTGAGAGGGGACATGATCTCACTTTTCCACATACTGAAGGCTATCAACAAGATCAAACTGACAGAGATGTTTGATCTGGTGTCCACCAGGAGGATATGGGGACACACCCTTAAGCTCAGAGGTGGTACATTTAGGGATAATGTTTGACGCCGTTCTTCTCCCAGAGAGTGGTGACCTATGTAACAGCTTACCATTGGAGACAGAGGACACAAAGGCAGTACAGACCTTTATATTAAGAGTGAACAGATTTCTGCTTACTAATAGAACCACTTGATACCTTGGGTGATGCAATGTATAGAGGAGCAGCTTTAAATTAATACATGTCTGCACGGCATACTAATTCATACCTGCTTATGAAACAGGGGGCAGACATGATGGACCTTAAACATTCTCTCTCACCAACAGTGGTTGTAATGCATTATGACTGTGTCTGTTTTTTTTTTTTTTTAATGCCACCTACTCCTGGTTGGCCCTCCTTCAGAGAAGTGAACCAGCCCGTCACCCGGATGCCCACCAGGACATACCTGCCAGTGGCCTTCCCCTGTGGCTTATCCCTCCCGGTGGGGTTCTCCAAGTCCCACCAGAGAATGGATGTAGTTCAGGCTGACATGCCCAGCTGGTTGAGTACAGGGCCTGCAGGAAGTCCTACTCATCCTGTTGCAGGGCTTTTCCTTTTTTCAGCACAGGGTCATGTTGTCACATACAAAAACAGCGCGGCACTATACTGCGCTGTTAAAAACAGCAACCAAAAACTGGAAACAGTGAAATACTTGTTTTCTGTGAGGGGCTCAACTCCTGCACCCCCCATTATGTGGGGCTGTTCTCCTGAACCCCCCCCATTAAAATAACCTCCTAAGCAGGGGGGCAACTCGGGGACTCGTGCTCTTACTGTTGCGCAGTTTTGCCCTGCGAGATTGTCTATGCGACAACATGACCCGGTACACCTTTTTTCTGTCCCTTAGGGAGGCATGACATGCAATAACATCATGATGCATGCCACGCACTACTGCATGATATGCACCGATGTCTGCTACTGCTGCACTGACGGGCCCAGGTATGACAGTGTATGTTGTTAGCACAGTTTAGGCAGACTTTTCAAGCATAATTTAACACCCTTTATTATCAGAGTAGACCTCTGTCTGCACTGAGACACCATTTATTAGATGGTCCAATAATTTGGATGCAAAACACTGAGCATATATCAAGAAAATTTGAAACATGCACCACTTTTTAAACATGCACCATTTTTTATTACTGTATCATTGCTTTTGAAGCATGCATCATATTTTTGATGCAAGCTGCAACAAATCATAGAAACTATTGCACAAACTTTGGACCCTTTGAGAAAGGGCATTCGCTTCGCATCTACATCTGTCCCTTTTGAAAATCCCTTCCCCCCAGATATCATATATCGTAAGGTCATATCATATCATATCATATCATATCATTTATTTATTTATTTTCAGATTAAATACCTTTGAGCCACAGGCTCATTTACAAAGGTTCCACGTCAGATAACAAAATGCAGAGATGAAGGTTCCAAGGCAGTGAACAATATACAGACAGAAAAAAGGGGTACAAGTAAACACAAGAAATGTAAAAAATTAACAGTTGGTGGCAGAAAAAAAACAGTATGATTGGTTACAAAAGTGCAATCAGAAAGTGCAAGGGATAGCAACAACAACACCGCAATAGTGTGGAATTACTCTTATGCGAACCTGGGGTAGGTGACAGATCACAGGCTAGGACTTTATAGTACAGAGAGTAGCAGCCAGGGAGGCATTGTCCAGTAGAGGGGAGAGGAGGTAGGTAAGAGTGGGGAATGGGGGGAGGTAAGACAAGACAGTAGGTGGAGCTGAGAAGGTAGAAAGCCCATTGGAGGCAGGGTTATATTTAACAATTGCAGGCAGTCCCACGTGCCAGAAGACTGCAGAGTCCAGATTTGAACTGACTAATTTTGCTACAACCAAGGAGTTCAGTAGGGAGGTCATTAAGCCATCTAGGACCCCAGTAGGAAAGGGATCATTGTGTGAGCGTGGTGCACTTAAAGGGCACTAGAAACACTCCTTTGGTCACACTTCTGGTGTTCACGGTTGGTTGAGTGTTTTTGAATAATCTTGAAGTGGACTCAGGCATAAGGCCAAGCAATGATTTTTTTTCCCAGTAGACAGGCCTGGTATTTGATTCTGAGATGGAAGGGATGCCACCCAGTCTCTGCATATAATGTACATGTATGCATCAGATAGTCAGCCCCAAGGACCAGGTGGCCAGCCTTATTGAGGAGGGTAATGATCCTCTTAAGAGCGGTATCTGAAGCAGCACCGTAGATCACCAGCCCATATCTATGGTAAATAACAGAGCTGCAAGTGACCAGTTTCAGGGCTTCCGGAGGAATATAGTGTCTATGTCGGTATAGAACACCCAGTTCAGCATTAGCTGTTTTAACGACCTGTTCAATATGTGTTGAGAAGGTGAGCATGTCATCAAGGTGTACACCTAGATATCTGAAGGTGCCGATCTGCTCCAGCAACTCACCTTTTTGGCTCATTATATGTAAGGGACCATGCTTTTTCTTGTTCTATGGCACTGTAAAGAGCATACACTTCATTTTTCTGTGGTTGAGTAAAAGTTTATGCAAGGAAAATCAAGATTCCAGTCTTTGGAAATTGGCCTACAGATCATTGGTGATTGTGGAGATTTCCCTACCAGGTGCTGAAATGACCACGTTGTCAGCATAAAGTACCATGCATGCCAGGCAGGCAGATGGTAGGGAGTTTATAAATAGACTAAATAAGAGCGGTCCCAGTATTGAACCTTGGGGGACTCCAAGGCTGAGTTCCCTAGGCTCGGAGAGTGTGTTGAAGATTTTCACACATTGTGTTCTGTGTGATAGGTAGCTTTCAAACCAGGTAACAGTGTTTATTGAGAGGCCAATGGATAGGAGATGTTGTAGTAGGAGATGATGGTTGACAGTGTCAAATGCCTCAGTGATGTCTATGAATATAGACCCCACTGCCCTTCCATCATCTATTGCCACATAGATCTGTGTGGTGTAGTCTACCAGGGCAGTTTGGGTGGAGTGGTGTTTATGAAAGCCATGCTGCTGTGCACAAAGTAGATTGTGTTTCTCCAAGTATTCAGTGAGTTGGTCAGATACCACACATTCCAATGCTTTGGAGAGTGGTGGTAAAATGGAGATGGGTCAGTAGTTTGAGAGGCTTGTTCTGTCTCTGCTTTTGTGAACCGGCATGATGAGTGCTAGCTTCCATTTGTCTGGGAATACTCCCATTCTTAAGGATGTGTTAAAGATTTTGGTAAGTGGCACTGCTAATTTGTTTAATGTTAGGGCAACTAACTTCATATCGATAGAGTCATTCCCCATCCTAGTCTTGCCCAATACCCATTTGACATACCTTAGGGTCTCAGCCCTGGATAGGTGTCTGAAGTAGAAAGGCGGTGTGCCATTGGGTGCAGTAGGTGGTGGACTTGAGTGGGGGAGCTGTCCAGTCAGTGGGGTGGAGAGGTAGTCTCTGGGGAGCACAGCACATAGGTCTGTGAAAGCTGTATTAAATGTATTCGCCATGTCACTATGTTCCTGGAGTGTACCTGATGAAGTAACTATAAGGTCACCTCCCGTGCCTTGGAGATCCTGCCCGTTAGGGATTTCACTGAGTTCCAGAACTCCTTTCTGTATCCCCAACTTCTGTTTAAAAGATCTTTAAAGTAAGAGGCCTTGGCCAACCTGAACTGTCTCATGCATTTATTTCTAGCTGCCTTGGAAGCAGTGTGGTGAGCCACATTCCCAGATGCCTTGGCCCTATGCCACAGGTTGTCCCTGAGTCGCATGAGGTTGATTAGGGGGCCTGAGAACCAGGGATTACTGGTCACTCTTACTTTTTTGGATTTGTAGGGGGCAAAGATATAGCAAGCATTTGTAAAGATAGAGCAGAAGTAATCAAGAGCTTGGTTACTATCATTGGCATTGTCGAGTGGGGACCAGTCAGTTAACCTTAGCTGCTGTCTGAAATATTCCAGCAGCCCGGGTCTCAGTGAATGAGTTCTAGTGACCTGGGGGGTACGCTTTGTAAACTTATTAGGCCAGGTGCACATAACCAGGGAATGGTCACTTAGGGAGTCAGGTAGTACTGAGACCTCAGAGATATGGTCAGGGCAAGTGGAGAGGAGCCAGTCAATTAGGGTGCTTGAGCCTGTCTTGTAATTTAGCCTTGTGGCTTGGGTGACCATTTGGGTGAGGTAGATGTTTGATATTTTGTCTCTTAACTGCCGCTGTATCCTGCGATTGCCAGTTGACATTAAAATCACTGACAACGAGCTGTTCCCAACTATGACTGAGCTGTCCTTGGTTATTAAATAAGTGTTCCAATCCAGGCCCATGTTTGCCAGGGGGTATATATATACTGTTGAGAACACAGGTATCTTGTTTTGTTGGCCAATGGTGAGTTTAATACTAAGGATTTGTGCTTCCTTGGTGTGCAGACTGCAAGGTAATACATGACCCCAATATCATTTTTGATGAAGACCATACAGTCACCACCTCTCTTGTACTGCTCATCATGCCTGAATATGGTATAACCATCGAGGGCTACCACAGCGTCAGGGATCTTAAGGGATAGAAGATATCATATCATATCATATCACGTCATGTTATGTCATATGATATCAATCTATCCATCTGTCTGACATCCATCCACCCATTTGTCCATCCATCTGTCTGTCTGTCTATCTATCTACAGTATCCATCCGTCTGTCTGACATCCATCCTTCTGTCTACATCATCATCCATCTGTCTGTCTGTCCATCCATCCATATATCCGTCTATCTATCTATCTATCTATCTATCTATCTATCTATCTATCTATCTATCTATCTCTTCTGCATGTGCCTATTTGGGAATCCCTCTCTGGTGGCTGCTGAATGTACAGCACTAACAGTCCCTACACTACCAGTACCAAACTCATTACTTTGTAAAGCATTTTCTGTTACAGCGTATTTGAAATCTATAATATAAACCCAGATTCTAGTCTATATTATAATAAGAGAGAAGTGCACAGTAACTGCTATAAGATATACATCATGTTGTTTTTTTCTGCTGTTAGATACCTAAAACCACACAGGTGTTCTGGCATCGGTGGTGGGCAGTTTAGCTCGCACACACCCTCCTCTCAGCCACTATGTCAGAGGGTTGCTTGTTGTGAAAAACAGCTAAACAGAAAATACTGCACTAAAATTGAAATAAAATGTAGCAAAGTCATTCATTTCCTGCTTAGGCGGAAAAAAACAACCTTTTTTTCAGTATCAAAGAGTGCAATTTTGTGTTTGAAGATTTAGTTTTGCTTTTCCAGAATTCTGGTTTAAGCTTAAACTGCACAGCGGCGTGTTCCCTTACAAAGGAAAGGGGACAGCTTCAGATTCCTGCCTTGTAAGTCTGCTTTGAAAGGCTCTCTTTATGCTTTTGCTGGAGAATAGGGTTGTAATCATTAAACAGATTTTGAGCCACGTTTGATGTATATTTTTTCAGGGTGTCTTCAAATGTTATAATTTTGTGGCTGTATCATTAAACAGTGATTTCAAAGAGGACCTGCTCTACTAGGATGGGAAGGGGGATCACTTTTTTTATCTTAGTTGAGGCTGATTCAGGTTTTACAGTTTACAGTCTAGTTGTGAAGGAAAGCTTGTTAGGCATGGTGAAGTGACTTTTGTTTTCTGAAGCCAACGTTACAATGCGCTTTTCCCCATGAGAGCACCTGGTTCTCATGTTTAATGAGTAAACACTGGAAAACAGAGTCTGAAGCCTGATTGTTCCCAACATCACAAGCCATGGAACATAACATTAAAGAGCAGCAAAGACAACAGCACAGCAGTTCTTAGTTTGTATAGCAGTCTTCAAAAGAAATTTCTTTAATGAGAGGCATTGAAGTGTAACATGGGGGTGTTTCGCTATATTATAAATTAATAAGACCTCCCGAGCGTGTGTGGTGAAGGAGATCAATAATCACTTGTGTTTAGCAAGGAAAATGGTTGCAAAAGAAGAGCTCCCCTTTTGAAAAGAAAAATACAATAGACAACAGAAACAATTGTGGACTGGCTGCTCTGGGCTTTGGAGTCTGTCAGAAAGGAATCTCCTGTTGCCATCAGTTGGAATGGTAGAGGCATTAACTATATGTCTCTGCGGTCCCTAGAAAATAAACAGAACCTGCCAGGTGAAATGGATGCCTGGCTGTCAGGCTGGTGCTGATTTTGTTTCTTCAATGAGCACGAGACAGTGCTTCTTTTTAACTCAGATTAAGGCTCTTCATTTTCAGTGGGAGAAATGACTGAAATGCAAAAGGTACTGGTGTCCATAAAATAGTTCAGAAGTGAAACATGACACGGTGTGCTGATATTGTGAGATAACTCCATACCTTCAGTGTGAGGTTGTGAGGTACAAGTTGAAGCTGAGTGCCTTCAGTGCATCATAGGTGTGGTGTTGTGTCACAGTAACATCATTCTCTGAACAAGTTAAAAAGTCTTGTGCCATTCATTGCTATCATCCTGAGTGTGATGCTACCTTCAAAGGTTTGCAATTTTTGTTGATGTAGAAAGGCACACCGACCTGTAGCAGCTCATTTCCTGGTGGGTCCTGGGGAGTAGGTTAGACAGACCAATTTTACTGGTATGGGGAATGTTGTCCAGGACATTGGGCAAAATACTAATTTCTTACAATAAGTGGAAATACTGCACACAAACTGTCTGAGCCCTGAAAGCTCAGAATGCTGAGACTTTTGGAACAAATCAAAGCCTGTATTCAAGTAAGACAGGTAACAAGAGCCTTGTTACTTGAATACAGGCTTCGATTTGTACCAAAAGTCTGACTAAAATAGTGAAAATAACTTTTAAAATTACGCTCCATAGATATGCATGGAGCATGCCCCGCGTTGGTCCTGTAGTGACATCACAAAAGCAGGAAGCTTGGGGACAGTGTCGGAGATCAGGAAGTGGAAGGGATTGAGCAGCTAGCCCCCTTGGGGGCAAAATATGATCCCTTCCCTTCCTTAAGGGGCAAATCTGACAGTTTTAAAAGTGGTATGAAGGAACTCCCATGCAGGTATGGGAGCCTCCTGTTTGTTTAAATTCAGTACTACAAACAGCAAGGAAAGGTGCCACAAAGATTTAAAGAAACAATAATCAGATTGAAAAGGGCACAATAGCAAATAAATCTGTTTTAAATTACACATTTCCTACATATAAAAATATTTATCACTATCACATAATATACTTCCTGAAATCTGTCACATAAAAAGCACAATTCACTTGCAATATCAAAAACCAGAGGTCACTGAGTTTGAAAGTCTCCTTTCTAAAGCTAAAACAGGGAAAATAAGAAATATGGGTGCTGTCATCAGAAAGAACTAAAAAATTAAACCCTACAAAAAGCTTCAGTACATGTAATAAGGTGACAAAGCAGAGGAGACTCAAAATGTAATACTGCGCTGCATTTATGCCCTATCTGAACAAAAGTCACTACCAACAGTTGCCGAGTCAGGAACTTTAAAGTCAAAATGCTGAAATCTGACATACTGAAACCTGACATGCTACTATACTGAAAATTCTGAGAAAAAGAAATGACCAGACTATAACAGACAGTGGTAGGAGGTAACATTTTTAAAAAGAATTGCAGGAGATCAGATAAAGCATAGAAACTGAAACATTACAACTGCAATAGATAAACTGACTGCAGGAGAGACAAAGGCTAGTGGAACAACGGAGAAAGAAGAGCAGGTGTGAGACCTAGTTAGGGCTCCCCTGAACAGGGGACTAGTAGCAGCAAGGTGGGTAACAGTAAGGTTGAAGTTCAAATTAGGTTAGAGGAAGAGGCCAATGAGGGAAGGCTAACAAAGCCTACATTCAGAATGAAAAATAAAAAATTAAGGAGGCTAGGGAAGAGTAAGGTAGAAGAAATAGAAAAAAAGCAGGAAGATTTCAGGAGACAGATTGAAAAAGGTCTGCCTTAATGCCAGGAGTCTGGAAAATAAAACTAGTGAGCTCCAGGCAATGGTGGAAGACACTGAGATGGAGATAGTAGCCATCACAGAAAGCCTGGGCCACAGAGAATAAGGATTGAGACCTGGTAGTCCCAAGATGCACTATGTTTAGATGGGATGGAGGAACAGGTAAAGGAGGAGAAGGAGTAGGTGTAGCCCTACTTGTCAGGGAAGGCACAGAGGCAGTGGGGGATGGAAACATCAGGGAGGTAACGGGGAAACAGAACTGCTGTGGGTTCAGCTCATGGTGTCCATAGGCAAGAAACTAGGAACTGCGGTGATCTACAGACCTCCAGTGCAGGGAGAAGAGAGAAATAATGAGCTGGGGAAGAACTAGAAAGGGGGTGGCAAAGGGGGAGGTGGTAGTTGGAGATCTAAACCTGCCAGATATTGATTGGGTCATTCCAGCAAGCAGGAACTCCAGATGTTGGGGCCTGCCAGATGCATTTCAGGACTGCCTGCAGATGCAGCTGGTTAAGGAACCCATTAAGCAGACTTCCATTCTCAGTCTGGTCCCCACCAACATGGAAGTGGCTGGAAGAGTGAGGGTTGGGGGGCCTCCAGGGTCCAGCGACCATACCTCTATATGGGTTGACCTGGCCCTTGGGACAAGTAAGCTCTCATCAAAGGCTGAAATCCTAGATTTCAGAAGTGCAGACTTTATCCAGATGAGAGAGCTGGTCTGGGACAAGTTAGTTGGAATGGACAGCATCAGGGATGTGAAGAAAAGATGGGGGCAATCAAGGGGGCTAATCTTGAGGCAACAAAGTGTTGCATGAGAATGGTAATTAAAAGAAAAAGGTGCAAGAGACCAATATGGTTCTCTGGAAAGGTGAGGAAGCAGTGAGAGACAGAAAGAAGACCTTCACTGGGTACAGGGAAAAACAAGGGAAGGGAGAATGGGGAGAGTACCACATGAGAACAAGGGAACCAAGAGGGTGGTCAGAGAAACAAAGGCAGACATAGAGCTATGTGTTGCAGAGGAGGTCAAGGAAGAGGAAAAACAGTTCTTTACATATACTGTATTAGGGGAAAAAAGTAGGAAAGAGGAATTGTTAGACTAACAGAGGGAAGTAGGTGTAATTGAGGATGATGGGCAAAAAGCAGCCATTCTTAATGACTGCTTCTGCTCTTTCTTCACAAGGGAAGATGTAGCCCTACATGTTAGGGAAGGCACAGAGGCAGTGGAGTAAAAACATGCTTTTTCTCTGTTCTATTATGTACATCCTAACCCTATTATTTTTCTATATTCTGCTGAAGAAATCTCAATTGAAGTTTTGTAAATATGCATATTTCTCTGTAAATTTGTATACATCATTGTATATAACGTTGTAATTTATGTGTTTCATTTACTCATTGTTGCAGCTTTTGTTACCTTGCCTACCCACCTGACTTTATTTCGCTCATTGCTATTTAGCTGCCCTTGTCAATAGTTCGCTGATTGTATATCTGCTGTTCATAACATTTGCTGCTCATTATTTGTATTCCTGTTCTATGTATTGTTTTGTATTGTATTGTACTGTATTGTACTGTACTGTACTGTATAGTATTATATTGTCTGCCTGGATCACCCCTGAAAAAGGGACTGCATGGTCTCAGCAGGCTCACTAGGTTTCCAAAATTCAAATAAATAAATAAATATTGTGGGTAAACTGATGGTGACACTAGTCTATGAGGACCGCATGAGCTATCTGGAGAGTAATGGACTCCATGATAGTAAACAGCACTGGTTCATGGCAGGGAGATCTTGTGAGATCAACCTGATAGTAATCTTTGACTGGGTAATGAGGGTAGTAGATAAGGGCCATGCTTTGGATTTACTCTACTCTGATATCAGCAAGGCTGTTGACTTGGTGCCTCACAGAAGGTTGCTGAAGAAGCTGGAGGACCTGAGTGCAGTGAAGGACACAGATGGGTGAGAAACTGGTTGGAAGGGAGACAGCAGAGGGTTGTGGTTAGTGGAGTCAAATCAGAAGAGAGGGAAATTATCGGTGGGGTGCCACAAAGATTTGTCCTTGGTTCGGTGCATATAATATGTTCATCAGCAACATGGGAGAACGAATACAGGGCAAGATGCAGACAGACTTGCAAAGGCTAGAGAGGTGGTCAAAGGTTTGGCAGTGCAAAAAATTGCAAAGTGATCCACATAGGGAGCAAGAACCTGAGGACAGAGTACTGGATGGGGGAAGAGGTGAAGCTGGGCACAACCCCTGAGGAACGAGACTTAGGGGTCATCATTAGTGACTCCCTAAAACAATCAAACCAGTGTAACAAGGCCTATAGTATGGCAAACAGGATGCTGGGGTATATAGAAAGGCGTACTGACAGCAGAAGAAAGGAGGTATTACTACCTCTCTGTAGATCACTGGTGATGTCCCACCTGGAGTACTGTACCCAGTTCTGCAGTCCTCACCTAAGGAAATATAGGGACAGGCTGGAGACAGTGCAACATAAGTAAAACTTTATTTCTTAAGCGCTCAATCCAGGAGGCTCTGGGCACTGTACAAGCAGGCAAAGGTAATAAACAGCAATAATGATAAAACATATGTTATGACAGTGAACACAAACAGAATATTTCAATTAAAATCTCAATAAAAAATAATCATAAAATAACAATTCAGCAGTCAGCAAAGTCCTAAATCTCTTAACTAGTTCTCGAATGCTTCTCTAGACAGACCCCACTTAAATGCTTCTACTGACGATGCCTCCCTTAAAGAGCTTGGAAGTGAGTTCCATACAGCTGGGCCGGCCACCTCAAACGACCAATCTCCAGAAGTCTTCAGCTGAGCCCAAGGAACCACTAGGAGCTGTATGTCCCTCTTCAAGTGTGGTCTCCAGTATTGTACACAGTACTCAAGGTGTGATCTAACCAGTCCATTGTACAGCGGCAGAATCACTTCCTTGTTCCTAAAGGTGATCCCCCTTAAGATGCATCCCAACATCCTGTTTGCCTTGCTAGCCACTCTCCTGCACTGCTCAGAGTTATTCATACATGCATCCACCATGACCCCTAGGTCTTTTTCCCCTATTGAGGCCTCCAGCGCTTCCCCTCCCAGGGTGTACCTGTGTTTAGGGTTTCCCCACCCAAGATGCAATACCTTGCACTTGGTGATATTGAAATTTAATTTCCATGTGTGAGCCCAGCTTTCCAGGGTGTCCAGGTCCCCTTGCAGGGCCAACCTCCCCTCTTCTCCCTCAACTACTGCTCCCATCTTGGAGTCATCAGCGAAGAGACTCATTCCACACCCTATATCCTCCCTGATGTCTGATATGTATGCATTAAAGAGGATCAGACCCAGGACCGAGCCCTGCGGTACCCCACTACCAACCTCTCTAGGGTTCGAGAGCTCCCCACAGACTACTACTCTCTGGGTGCGTCCAGCTAGCCAGTTTTCAATCCATCTGACCATCAAAGGGCCTACTCCTAACCCCATCAGTTTCTCCACCAGACCATTGTGGGGGACAGAGTCAAACGCCTTGCTGAAGTCCAAGAATAATACATCCACAGGCTTTCCCCTGTCCAGTTCTAATGTTACCCATTCGTAGAACTCCACAAGATTGGTTTGACATGATCTACCTGGCACAAACCCATGTTGCCGACTATCCAGACCTCCCACCTCCTCCAAGTACGCCCCCAATCGTTCCTTTAGTATACTCTCCAGTAGTCAGGAGGTCACTTGGATAGCCAGGGCCCAATCCATATAGGGCCTTATAGGTGAGCAAGCCCACCTTGAAAGTGATTCTTCATTTCACCAGCAGCCAGTGCAGGTCATACAGGACCAGGGTCACATGACAAGACCTCGGAATGCCCATCAGCAATCTGGCCAACACATTCTGCACTAACTGCAGGTGAGGGAGAATCCCTCCACTGACCCCAAAGTATAGCGCATTACAGTAGTTGAGCCTAGATGTTACAAAGGCATGTACCAGTGAAAGCAGGTTGCCAGGCAGCATTAAGGCTTTGATCCAGGTGGCATTCATTAGGTGGTAGAAACCACTCTGGATGATGGACGACACCTGAGCTTCAAGTGTCAATCCATCGTTGAGGATGACGCTCAAATTCTTCACCTTAGTAGAGGCTGCCAAAGGGGTAGGGCCCAGGAATAAACCTGCTCCCGCCCCAGCAGCACCCACATCCTGCCAGTGACCAGGCTCAATCACTAGTACCTCCATTGTGTCGGGATTGAGTCTCAGCCAACTAGAGGACATCCAGTCTTGGATCTCAGCCACACACTTATTGAGCACCTCCGTAGCATTACTCATCCCACATCAGCAGAAGGTGACCAAAATCATTCAGGGCCAGCAGGGCAGAGGAGCAACTCAAGGCATTGAACATGTACTCTCTTAATGCCAGATGACAGCGGGGAGATATGATAGAGACCATCAGGTTCTTGAAAGGAATGAACAAGGTAAACTGCAAGGAAGTATCTAGCCTAAGCAGCAGATCAAGAACGAGAGAAAACTGATGGGGACTTGGGGGGGAGGTTCAAGAAGGAAGTGAGAAAGTTTTATTTTACAGAAAGGAAGGTGGAGCCATGGAACAATCTGCCAGTTGATGTGGTGGGCACCAAAACTATCAATGGTTTTAAACATGGCTGGGACAGAGGGAAGGGCTTAGTAGTTGCTCAGGGTAGTACTGGTAGAGCAGGAATCATGGGGTGAATAGTGTAGGTCAGAACTCTGTATGGAAATAGGTACCAGGTTTGTTAGGGTTTACGGGTAGCCTGGATGGACCAGTGGTCTTTTTCTGCTGTCACTGTCTATGTTTCTATTAGAAACACATGAAGAAACAAGAAAGCCTGCAAAAAACTGATGCGGGTGGGGATTTGCCTGTGGCTAATTCCCCTCCTGACACCTAAGCTGACAAGTCAGGGAAGGTGTGCAGGCAGAATCCCACTAGGGAAGGGGCTAGGCAGAAAGGTAGGGGGTTCCCGTGAGGGAGGTCTTGTGACTGGATGGGAGCAGCACCCTGTTTGCTTTTTCACTTAAGCCAGAACTGAGTATCTAGTAGCAGCTCAGTTTCATGTCAGCTATTTCTGGTAACATTTTGCTTCAAGTAGACTTGTGGGGGTCCCGTCATACATTCTTACAAATCATTGATTTACTTGGTGCTATTTGTGGTTGCCTGTTGCAGGTTTTTCTGGCTAATTGGAGCTGTGACGCAAGTTCCCCTTCCCCACTTAGCTGGCCATGAAACTACCTTTGTTCTTAGCTCAAGCTGTCATTGTCCTGCTATGTGCTACCACAACTCAGTTCTCAGCAGGGGAAGGTTTGGAGTCAAATAAAGTTGTCTCAACAGATCCAGAAGAAAATGGTTTGATACCTTTTATTGGACCAACATAGATGTCACAAAAAAAGCTTTTGACCTAACGAAGTCCTTCCTTGGAAGCATATGACAGTTATTCAGAAACCATACTATTCAGACTATTCAGGGTTTTAAGTCAGGCCTGAAAGTATACCTTCTAGAGCTTAGTCTCCGTGGCTGTAACCGCTAGCCCAAACTTAGTCTTGGTGGCTGAAACTTGCTTGTCCCACGGCAGTCAGCCTACGGGGTGGCAATATATCCTGCATATTGCTGTTACCACCTCTCCCCTAAAGCATTGTTGGTTAAGATGTCATATGTCTGATTTAATTTGCTATGTTATTATGTGTATGTAACTGACATGCTCTATAATGTACTCTATACCCTATCCAATATATGCTCCAGCTAGTGTGTACTCCTACCAGTGTATGTCCTACTGTGTACTCCTGCCAATATATGTAATTATTGTCTGTAACTAATCCGGGTCACTCCTGAAAAAGGGATCTCTGGTATCAGTGAGCTTACCCGGTTATCAAAATCTAAATAAGTAAATAAATATTAACACCCAGATCATACATAAAAAAAAAACTAACAATAATTCTCATTGTTTAAAATACTCATTTAAACCATCACTGAAGTTAGAAACAGTTGATATTGGTCCAATAAAAGGTATCAAACCATTCGCTTCTGGATCTGTTCTTACACAGAACAATACGGCAAAAACTGTGGTGGTGTAGGAAGCAAAGGCAGATACAGCAGACTGTATTTTTTGTGTGTGTTTTGCTATGTTTTTTTTGTGTGCGTTTCTGTGTTTTGTGTTTTCCCAGCTTGCAGATTCAGGATGGCCCAAAAGGGGATGTGGTCTGAGGCAGAATTTGAACAGCAGTTGATAGCCTGTGCTCAGGCGAAAGGAAAAACTTGGTGGGAAGCTTGCTTCCAGAACCTGGGAGGCCCTGGTCCACCTAGATTCAAGCTCAAGTGGCCCTGCATTTGTAGCCTGTGACACCTCAGGAGCCAGCTGCAGTGGACCAAGCACATTCAACCCCAGCAAAGAAGAGTAGGACATTGAAACCCTGGCAGGCACATGCTACACCAGTGAATCTACTGCAAGGAGGGACAGATTTCTAAAATTGGGATTGTTAAAGAATTGAGGGACCTGATGAGGCATACTTTTGAGGGTTCTGGCCAACAGGGCAGCCTAGCAGCCACACGCCCATGCATGGGGAGAAGGGGGGCATCCCCTCCCACAGGGCCAGCAGATAACAACCTCACAGTCCCAGCAGGTCTCCTCTGGGTCAGGAGGGGGTCCTGTTTGCCACAGTTCCCCCAGCAGCAAGTCCATCCAGCAGTCCCACCCCAGATTCTGGTGTATCATATTCCCTCTGCTCTAGTGGCTCCACCTCCAGTGCAACCCCTGCAGCCATTGGATCCAATTCCAGCACCTCCTGCCCTTCCCCAACCACAGGTATCCCTGTAGGGACTGTCACTTGTCGAGCAAAGCTTGATAAGATGCTGGTTTTTAATGAGGTAAAAGGGCAAGCAGGCAGAGCTCCAGCTGGTGGGGTTGGTGCTGACAGTAGTGTTGGATGCAGTAGTTACACCTCAGTACTGGTGCAGGATTTGCTGCTGTCAGTCACCATGAGCTATGTAAGCCTGGAAGAACCAGTGGGCTCGCACCTCTCTGAAAAGGTTAGGCCACAGATAGGCACTGGGGAATATGTGGATGCATTCACCTTGCTTAATAGGCCCAAAGAGCTGGAGGAGGAAAAAGGAAAAAGGGCAAGAATGAAGAGGGTGGAAGTTAAGAAAAGGGTCACGATATGCCAGGAATGCACAAGAGCAGTGCACAACGTAGCTGAGAAGAGGAATGAAAACCAGATGCTTGGACTTCTTTAGCTGCAAGATAACAGATGGCTATGCACATCAGAAAATGAGGGGGAGGGACTGGGAAGAGTATGATGATGATTGTGTCACAGAAAACAAAATGACCCCATCAGGACCTGGAACATGCCTGTCCTTCCACGTGCTGTGGACCACTGATCTCAGCAGGGGGATTCAACATATGAACAGTTGCTTTCCATCAGGAGACCACTGTCATTAAGAAGAGATGTCAGGGCACTAGTGGGAAAGGGGTAGGGATGGGGTGCAGTTGTCAGTTTAATCATGGGTCCTGTAAGTTAGAACAGTGTAGGTTCAAGGATGAGTGCATGGCTTGTGGCTGACAGCACTTGTTCATCCAATGCAAACTGGTAACCACCACACTGCGGCCCTTTCCGAAGTGGCACCCCTGGCCTCCCAGTTCTAGTAAAAGCACATCACACTAAGACTTGATTGAGTGCTTACCTGGATCAAGCAGCTGCTTGTGCACTGACAGATGGCTTTAATGAAGGTTTTAGAATACCTTATGATGAACCCCAAAAGTCGTGCAAGGCTGAGAACCTGAAGTTTGTCAGAGAGTGGCCAGAGGTGGTTTGGGCCAAGCTGGCAACAGAAATTGCTGCTGGAAAAATTAGTGGGCCATTCTCCTGCATTACCCTAACCTCACCTCATCTGGGAGTGTTACCCATCAGCCTAGTCCCAAAGAAGGCATTGGACAAGTTGAGGATGATAATCAATTGTCTTACCCAGATGTGGATTTGATTAATAACCACATTGAGCCATGCTACATGTCAGTGTCTTGTGCACTATTCAGTGGTGCAGTCGAGGTGGTCCAGGTGGTGGGGAGTGGGCTTCTATTAGCTAAGATGGACACACAGTTCACATTCTGTCTTTCATCGGTACACCCAGAGGATAGGGAATTATTGAGGATGAAATTTGAAGGCCAATACTATGTTGACAACTGTATGCCAATGGGGTGTGCAGTGGTGTGCACTGTGTTTGAACAGTTTAGCACTTTACTGCCCTGGGCAACCACATGCAAGGCAGATTGTACCGAGGTTGTACGCTACCTGGAAGACTTCCTGTTTTGTGAGCAGGTTCAGATCCAGAGATTGCGATCACTTACTGGGGTCCTTTCAGGCCATGCGTTCCAATTTGGGGGGTGCCCCTAGCGCCGAAGAAGACAGAAGGGACATGCACCGTGCTATCATTCCTGGGCATTGAGATTGACAGAGTTGCTGCAGAGTGTTGCCTACCCCATGATAAAGTGGTCATGCTGAGTGAATTGTTAGCCAGAGCGGCAAAAGCTTGGAAGATCAACTTGCACAAACTACAGTAGTTTTTGGGCCACTTCATCTTGTCATGCAAAGTCATTTCCATGGGTAGGACATTCTTGTATCATTTGGTGAAGGCAAGTATGGAATGTCAAAAGGCTCATCACAAGATCTGGGTGACTGAGAGCATGAGTGAGAACCTGGGAGTGTGGCTGGCTTTCCTGAACTGTTACAATGGAACATTGATCTGGCTGGAAGTAACCACCAGCCAGCAGCTTGAGCTATTCATGGTTGCATCTGGGAGGGGTTGTCTTTGGAGCTTACTGTTAAATTGAGTGGTGTGCCGGGAAGTGGCCTCCATACTGGGTAGAAGAAGGTGTGACCAAGTAGATTACATTGTTGGAACTTTTTCCCATTGTAGTTGCATTGGTAGTGTGGGGCAAGCACTTTCAAAATAAGAAGGTAATCTTCAGTTTAGACAACATTGGGATGGTCCAAACCATTAAAAGGCAATTAGAGGCCAAGAGCCTTATGGATGACCTCACATGGGTTTTGTGCTCAGATGTTTGGTACTTTATATCCAGTTCAAAGCTGTGCAAGTGGCAGCTATGGTACCAATATTGGTGATACTTTTTTTCATTTGTAATGCAGAGATTTCAGTAGCTGACCCAAGAAGCAGAGGTACATCCCAGGGAAGTCCTAGCCTACCTCTGGGAATTAATAATCCAGAAGCATGGGAATTGCTCAGGAATTTATCACCCATCACATGGGTTAACTACTGGAGGGGTGCTGAGAACTTCCTGCATGTGTGGTAAGCACAGGGGTGGCAGAACACAGGCCCATCCCAGTGGACTAGTTATCCTTCTATTTAGTGCAAATGAAATGAGAAAGTTTGATGCCAGGAGCAGTGGGCCAGCATTTGGCAGGTATTTCATTGTTCTGCAAGGCTACTGGGGTGGAGGACAACATGTGTGCATTTTGCATTCACAAAAGGTTGGTGCATTGGTCCCATGGTGCACCAAAATGGCCAGAGAGAAGTAGTCCAATTAGCCCAACACTGCAAGAGCAGGTAGTAGGGTGAAGTACCAAAGGTGTACTCCTCAGCAGCAGATGTGGGGTTGTAATGCATGGTGTTCCTGGTGACCTTCTGTGGAGCCCTTGGGGTGTCCTAGTTGGTCCAACTGAGTAAGAGGCCAGAGCTCCCTGTGGCATTGGATGATGAGGATGTGGTGGTGGTGGTGACTCAGCAAAGGGTGTTTGTTTAGCTCCAAAGGAGCAAGACAGATAGGATGTCCCAGGAGTGCTAGTGCAGCCTGAAGCCTTCCCCAGGGATACAGTGGGAAGTATGCTCTTGGATACTGGAATTGAGGTCAGGAGGGCCAATGGGGGTGGTCATGTTCTTTTACCATGAAGATGGGACCCTGCTAATGGTGTTCCAGTTTTTCTAGAAAAAGTGGGTTGGGGTTGGACTGGACAGGCTTCAGTACTCATTCCTTCCACACTGGAGTCACCACAAATGCTAGGGTGAAGGGTTGACAGATTGTCAGATCTAGGTGCTTGACTGATGGGGGTCACAGACTTTTGAAGGGTATGTGTGACCACATTTGCTTTAACTTTCTTTTTTTTGTTTTCCAGCAAGTGGTGTTTCCCAGATATGGCAAGTTTGGTTATGTGGGCACTCCTTCATCCATTAGGTGGTTGTTCAGTCAAGGCAGATCTCTGGGGGCAAGAACCTCCTCCTGGACCTTCGACAACCATGAGTATCCTGGATTGGATATCTAGGGATGAGAAGGGGTGACTTGATCCAATGGGCTATGGCAGGAACTCTGTGGCAGGGTCCTCCCAGTGTTTTGGAAGCACTTTAAGAAGGTAACAATTTAGGATTGGTGAAGTCCTTGGAATAGTTGCACTATGATGAAGGAGGACATGTTTTTGCTTCAGGAAGCCTGGCCTGGGTGCACTTAGTATGGTTGCATGTCATCCAGCAAAGGCACTGGTGACATGCGAGAGACTCCATTGCAATCGAGATAGCCTGCAGGTTGACCAACAAGGCAATGCATAGTTTTATGAACTCAGTTGGTAGCACTGTCCTCAGGTACAATGATATTGTTGGTATTGTACCACAGATTTATGCCAGGGATGTTGTGCACTTGTCAGACATAGGTTGCAATAGGTTTTTAGTTGGCCTATAAAGTACTGTGGAGAAATGTCTAGCATGAGGTGCTTTGGCAGATGAGCACCAGGAGCAGAGCTCATCCTGTGTTGGCATGGTACACTCACAAGAAGTGTACTAAGTGTGAAATGGGGAATCTTGTGTCTTCTGCTGGCAGTTCTCCCTGAGGCAACAAGAGGTGAGAGCCCAGACAGCTGGTGTTCCCCCTGCTGGGGCAGTCAGGGGATAGCCTCTTTGGGCATAGTCCATGTGTGTAGTGTCATCCGATGGGGAAGGGTGAACACCTTATAGCCCTGGTTTGCCATCCCTTATGGCCCAGAGGCTAAAGTTCCTCCAGACATCATATCCTTTGTTAGATCTCCAGGGTAAGATGATGGCTGAGGTCAAAAGTCTTGCCAAGGCTTCCTTGCTGTGCATGTCATGCTTCTTATGTAATTTGGTTTACAATTATGTTTCAATAAGCATATGGCAATTGCCATTTTTCTCCAAAGCATGGTGTACATCTCAATTTGTTTGGGTGAAAGGGGGAATGTAGCCTACAAAGGCAAATAATTTTTAATATAACCATTATGCAGAAGTTTTGGTGGGAACAGAGCAGCCAGTTGCAGTGGAAACCTAGTGGAGTTCCCACAAGAATCTTCCTTCAGAAAGAAAAAAAAACAGTTCAATGAGTGAACAGTAATTCAGAAAGAAAAGACACACATGGAGAGGTTGAACATAATTTCAATATCTATTGCATGTTAAAAGTATTTCACAAAACAGTAAGTTTAATATGTTATTTATTAATGAAGAAGACACTTGGTGTTCCTAAACACAGGAAAAGAGATGGCCACCTAGTGGAATGGTAGCAAATTGAATTGTTATTTTAGTTCATTCAGGTATAGGATCTCAAAGGTAAAAAATCCAATGGGATTCCCATTGTAGTAGGGTTTGAACTCATGGTCATTCCTGAGTCTGGGTGTGACATGATCAAGACTCATGAGTTTCACAGCATCAGAATTTGAGCCATGATGCTCTCAGAAGTGATATCCAATTGGGGTTTTCATTTAAAACTGCTTGATGGAGTGAGCATGCTCCTGGAAATGTGTCGCTGTCATATGGTGCATCTAGTTTATATATTTAGTTACTTAGTTATTTCAAATGTTTCAGCAGGAAATACATACAGAGTTTGTCACAGCCCATTTCCACATGCATCCTGTGGGCATTGGGGAAGGGAAGTGTACAGTACATGACATGCAAGTGAAAAATACATAATGTAAGGTGCAGCAGTAATAAATGTAACTATAGGAAAATGCATACAATAAAACAGAGTAACAATAAATAGTGCACAGTCACAATCTGCAGGCAAAATATTCAGGGCTACAAAAATGAAGATGAGATACAATGCAAATTTAGATGTACTTGCTATACAGTCCAGGGAAAATAGCAGCAGGGTAAGCACCACCCCAAAATGCCAGAAGTCTGAGCAGAAGGTAGGCTCAGTAGCACAATATTACCAGATGGATTAACTGATTAAGGTACAGTTAGACTTGGGGAAGTAGAAGTTATCACAGCTAGGGGGAGACAAGGAGAGCATTAACAAAAAGGGAAGAGGAAATACAAAGGTCAGGGATCAGGAACAGTTGCAGGAGGGGTGGCAAGGTCACGAACAAGGGATCTGAAGGAAAGGGCTGTGTGGATAGACAAGAGGAGGGAGGACCAGAGTTTAGGAAAACGATATGAGAAGGTAGCTTGGCCCATAGAAGTTTTCCTGGGGGAGAGAGAGAGAGAGGGAATGGGGAGCAGTGTTGCAAAGGTGGTAGAAGGAAGGAGGGGGAGAGAAAGGATGGCAGGAAGATGGGGAGAGGGAGCCAAACCAGAATTTAGAGGCGAAGGTGGTATAGTGTATGAGGCATCTGGCATTGAGGAAAGGGGGAGAGAGAGGTAGGAGTGGAGAAAGAGCAGTGTTGTGTATGAGGGGGCAGTCCATAGCAAAGTGGCAGAAACAGTGGAAAAGGGGATGAAGTCTGGCAAGGGTGGAATTGGGAGTGGTACTATAAACAATGTTGTCATATATTCTTGGGCAAGTGCACCATATTGTGTAAACCACAGATTGCGTTTGAGCTTTGGCAGCTTATAAATTATCTCCCCTTTATCATTTGAAGGCATACTGGGTCAGTAAATATTTGGCCTTGTTTTTCAAATTGAAGACATTGCATTGATTAGAAGTAAAACAGCCTATAGGTTTAGACAGCAGCCAACATCAGGTTATTTTTCCCCCCCTATTTATCCACCTTCAGGGGGCCACAGGCTGGCTACAGCTCTCCATAGAGAGCACATTCTTCTGTCTCCCCTCAGGGGATTCATGTAGCTTGCAGCTCCCCTGATTCCTTTTTCCACCATTTTTATCCCACCTAACCCAGAATCCCTGGCAACTGCGAACGCGTATGGCGTGGAGGTGTGTTGTGCACTGAGAACCTGGTGGTAACGTCCCCTTCCCCCATCACAAACCCACTCAGCAGGTCAGCCCTCTACTCCCAAAGTGCCAACCTCTGAGCATAGAGTTGTGAACAGTTTAACAGAACTAGGTAACACTCCTGTCTGTTTTGTGGGTTCGAGTCACCTTAATCCCAAGTTCTGGGGGGATTCAAACTGATAACCTCTTGTTAGCATACCTAATTGTCAGGCTCAGATAATTCTGTCTTTGGGGGGCCAGATATCTTTGCCTACAGGCCCCTAATCAGGTATACAAAATGAACCCTTAGAACTCTATGCAAGACCTAGAGAACTCAATCTGTTTCCCAGTTTGATATCACAATAAGCACATGCACAGTGTCAACTACAACCATCTAAGCTTCACTTATATAAAAAGAAGTTTCAAGGCACACCAGGCAGTTTCTGTTTTTAAAATATATATCTTTACTTTAAAATAGGTAAAATAGGAAAACAGTAAAATACAGAACAAGATATCCCAACACATACAGCCTTAAAACAAACAGGTTTAAAAGTACAAATTCCTACAATCCATACACTGAGACTGGTCTTACTTTCTTAACCTTTCAGTGCTTCGATGTTCCTCCTTTCTCAGTCAGAATTGAATGTCCTTGTGTAAGGTCTGCTCAGTATTTTTAAAAGCAGTCTTGAGCCTGCCTTCTCTCTGAGGTCACCTAACTCTGCCTTTGTGTATTACAAGTTATATTTTATAACACAGGATGTCCTAATAAGATATTTTAACAAAATAAGTGACCAAGGAATCTCCTCTCTCCATGAGACCTGTCAAAACCAGTCTGTGATCTGCTCTTCACAGACATCAAAGCCTCTTTGATGTAATTCTGGTTTCCTTAGATGACACCTCCAAACAAATGCATATTGGACTTCCCCATTTAGTCTGGGACCTGCTTCACACTGACATCAAAGTATCTTTGATGTATTTAGCTGGCTTCCTTCAAAGAAGGTACAACCACATGCATATGTCCTTCCTCATGACACCTAGTGCAAATCAAAGGATTTTCCTGAGGGCATTATAAAATGGATATCTTGGTTCCTGCCTTCAAAGCAAACTAACAAGATAATTACACCTTGGATATCTGCAGATTAAGCTACCTCCTGTCCTTTGAACTTATCCCTTGGGGGTTTTGAAGTGTGATCTCACATGCTGTTTCAGCATTTTCTCATGGCTTTCATCTTTTCAGCTGAAACCTGGGGAGGGGGATTGGCAACAGATTTTCAGCATCTCTCATGACAGACAGTCCATAACCCATTTTTATATTTACAAAAAATGATCATACCACACTCAGAACTAGCTGTCCCTGTCACAATCCTCCCCTCCTAGACTGAATTTGGGGGCTGTGTCCCCTGCATGGGATGAGCTTCCCAAATCAGTTCATTTCTCATAGACCCTAGACAGCCCATCTGAGTTCTGATTTTTCGCTCCAGCCCTATGTACGATTGTCAGATCATACCCTTGTAAAGCAAGACTCCATCTTAGCAATCTGCCATTGTTTTTCCCCATCTGCATCAGCCAAACCAGGGGGTTGTGGTCAGTCTGCACCATAAAATGCTGCCCATACAAGTATGGCTCCAATTTATTTAGGGCTCACACTATAGCAAGACACTCCTTTTCCACCATGGAGTATGCCTGCTCCCTGGGAAGTAACTTTTTACTCAGGTAGGCTATTGGGTAATCCCTTCCCTAGCTGGATGTCTGACTCAGTACTGCCCCAATACCCACGTCTGAGGCATCAGTCTGAACTATAAAAGGTTTGCTATAGTCAGGACTTGTCAAAACAGGAGCACTGCACAGTGCCTCCTTTAGTTTGGAAAAGGCTTCCTCACAGGCTGGCCCCCAGGTAATTTTCTTGGGCATCCTTTTCTTTGTCAGGTCAGATAGGGGAGCAGCTAGGGCACTGTAATTGGGTACAAATTTTCTATAGTACCCTGCTGTCCCGAGAAAACTCCTGACCTACTTCTGAGTTTCTGGTCTGGGCCATGCCTGGATTACCTCTATTTTTATTTGGTTTGGATGGAGCTGTCCCTGGCCTACCACATGCCCAAAGTATGCCACCACTCCCATGGCCACCTGGCACTTCTCGGCTTTGACAGTGAGTCCAGCCCTCTGTATCCTGCCCAGCACTTCCCTAAGGTGGGATAGGTGTTCCTCCCAGCTAGTACTAAAGATGGCAATGTCATCCAGGTATGCCAATGTGTACTCCTCAGCACCATTTAACACCTGGTTCACCAACCTTTGGAAAGTGGCAGGGGCGTTCTTCATTCCAAAAGGCATTACTTTAAACTCAAATAAGCCTATTGGAGTGATGAAGGATGACCTCTCCCTAGCTCTGTCCATCAACACTACCTGCCAATACCCCTTTATCAGGTCAATGGTCATAAGGTAGGTCACCCCTCCCAACTTGTCCAGGAGTTCATCCGTCCAGGGCATCGGGTGGGCGTCTGACTTTGTGACTGCATTCAGTCCATGATAGTCTACACAGAAATGAGGTGAGTCATCTGGCTTAGGTACAAGGACTACGGGTGAGGCCCAGGGACTGTGGGATCTCTGGATTACCCCTAAATCCAGCATCTCCTCCACTTCCCTCCTAATGTCCTTTTGGACAGCCTCTGACACCAAATATGCTGTCTGCCGTATGGGCGTCTGTGTCCCTGTCTCCACATCGTGTGTCACTAAAGGGGTTAGTCCAGGCTTGGCGCTAAACAAGGGGGCAAAGTCTGCTAAAACCTCCCTTACTTTCTGGATCTGGCCCGGGGTCAGCTGGGGAGACAATTTTACTGCCTCCACAGAGGACTCCTGCTTACTGTCTTCCAGCAAGTCCAGAAGGGGTTCTCCTTCGTCTGTCCCCTTCCCATGACTACACACCGCAAACACCATATGGCATATGGCTTCATCATGTTCACATGGTACATCCTTTCTGTCTGTCTTCGGTCAGGTAACTCCACAATGTAGTTCACATCATTTACCTTCCTAACCACTTTGTACGGTCCTGCCCACACAGCCTGCAGCTTGTCTTTCCGGACCGGAATAAGGACCATGACTTCCTGACTCACCATGTACGAATGAGCTCTGGCTCTGCAGTTGTACCACACTTTTTGTCTCTGTTGGGCAACTGCCAGGTTGCTCTGGGCTGTCCCCATAAGCTCCTTCAGCCTTTCCCTAAACCTAAGGATGTAATCCACAATGGGAGTTCTCTGGGTGGTGTGCTTGCCTTCCCAGTCCTCCCAGATCAAGTCTAGGGGCCCACATACCCAGCGTCCATATAAGAGTTCGAAGGGAGAAAATCCTGTCGACTCTTGGAGCACCTCCCTGCATGCAAACAACAGGTGGGAAGGTATTTCTCCGAGTCCCTCCCATGCTGTTCAGCAAACGCCTGGAGCATTGACTTTAGGGTACCATTGAATCATTCCACAAGCCCATTGGCTTGTGCATGATATGGTGTCGTGCATCTCTGCACCACCCCACACTTCTCCCATAAACATTTCATCAGGTCCAACATGAAGGAACCCCCTCGATCGGTGATTACTTCCTGTGGAAACCCAACACGGGAGAAAATCCCAAGTAAGGCGTCTGACATTTTGTCTGTCCTCAGAGAGGATAGGGCAACTGCCTCTGGGTACCGGGTGGCATAATCCACCACAGTCAGGATGAATCTCCTCCCTGAGGAGCTGGGGGTATTTAAAGGCCCCACAATATCCATTCCGACCCTCTGGAATGGCTCCTCCACTATGGGCAAAGGAATCAAGGCGGCTTGGGTTTTCTTGCCCACCTTCCCTATTTCTTGGCATCGGTGACAAGACCTGCAATACTCCTTCACCTGCTGGGTGAAGTTAGGCCAGTAGAAATTCTGGGCCAACTGCTGCATAGTGCGTGTGATTCCCAGATAACCAGACAAGGGAATATCAAGTGCAATTTTGAGCAACTGCTCACGATACCCCTGGGAAATGACAAGCTGCCTGCCTGGCATCCCTCCCTCTGTCTGTACTGCCTGTGTATACATAAGTCCATTTTCCCAATAAACCTTATGTCTGTTGTTACCTCCCTGTGCTCCATCAGAGTCTGCCCAAGCCCTCAGCTTCTCTAAACTAGGGTCACTCCTCTGAGCAGCTGCAAACCCCTAACACAGTCCCAAGGCATGGGACAGGTCCCCTTTAGTCGCTAAACTAGGGTCCCTAGCACTAGCATCAGGGCCCTCAGGATCACTGTCAATCCCAACCCTCTGACAAGGGGTCACCCCTTCCTCTTCACAGTAACCCTCTGTAGCTGTGTGGTTACTTGCTACTAGGGAAATTTCTACCCCCTTTTTATCAGTCTCCCCTGCTGGCCTGTAACAAAGTGTTTCCAGCTGTTGGTTTTGGATAACGCACAGATTCTGTCTTCTTGGCAGTGGCTCAATTAGGCATCAAATCCTGAAAATCTGTTGTGGTTTACTGAATGGAACAGGCAAATCTTAAATCTGAGACATCAACATTCTGATACTCCAAGAAGTGGTGAGCGTCCAGTTCTGGATAGTCCCAGATATGGATGATGTCACCTGTGTAGAAGCCCCAGAACTTTATCCTGTCCCAGAAAGGATTAGTTATGACATTGTAGATTACCCCTCCTCCCACCAGTCCAAAAATATGTTTCGATTGTGCTTACTAAACTGGATGAGATGATGCTTGTGTGACTTGATTTACGTTATGGATTTGATTTACATTGTGACTTTCCACCTCTCTATCTGTGGGATATTCCACCCTATTAGGGTTACGACATGAGAAACCCTAGAGGAGGGTTCCCCCCCATAGGTGCCGCTGGAATTATTCCGTTGGCTAAAGGTAGCTTAGGAAGAAGCCCAAAAAAGAATACCCGGTCAGGTGTTGAGCATTAAAGAAGTGAGGATGATGAATGAATGAAATCTGAGATGATTAAGGCAGACTTCCTAAGGAGAGAGGGGGAAAAGCCGGGCCAGCATCCACCTCCATCCAACAATGGAATCTAACTAATTAACCTAAGACAGCACTAACCCAAACTAATATTATGACCATTGGTATGGAGGAGAGGAAAACCCCCCTTTGAGGAGGAAACCTTTGGGGATCCAAGGCCTAGGTCATCTTCCCTCCAGGCTGATGATGTTTGATTTAAGGACATATGTCTCTAAACAGAAGGATATGAGTTGGGAAGATGATGACAGGATAGGAAAAACCCCCAAAGAAAGCACAGTCGATGATGGAGAGAAGCCGTGAAGATTTTAAAGGATGCCGAGGAGACAAGAAATGAACCTGAAATTGAACTTGAACTATGGTGGAGAGCAGCACAGATGAACTTGAATGATGGTGGAGAGCAGCCAGCCAGCCCTGAGCAGAGCAGCCAGCCAGCCCATAGGAAAGGGCAATGGACATGAAAGCACGGCCTAGAATGAAAATCGAGTCTATTCAAGGTAGCAGGGACCCGAGAGAGGTATGCTCGAGCAATCGATGAGATGCAACAAACCTGCATGAGGTTCGGAGGAGAAAGTTGTCAGATGAATGAGGGATACCTGGAGGTGGGCATTAGAAGTTTGAGGGAGTAGGTGGAGTCGAGGTAGCATGGAGTAGTCAATGTGAAGGAGCAGATCCATGTAGAGAACAGATGGGCGAGGGCATCCAGATGCACCCAAGAGAAGATTGAGGCCCAAGATAAGACTAAGGATGATGAAGACTGATGATGATCACTGCAGGAGCGCAGCAGGTTGATGAACTCTAACGATTGATATGAGTAAGTAGACTCTGAGGCCAATGAGGTAAGCTTGGAACCAGATGGTATGTACCCAGATGGGCATAAGATTCAAGGGTAAAATGCTTGAGTAAGCAATGTAAATAGATGCACGATGAGGTGAGGATGATGGAATGATGACCGGAGTCATGAACCTGAAGACATGCGGCAGGACGGCTGCGGTTTGATGAGGCGGGATAGGATTCATGATAGGTATACGCTAAAGAGATGAATATGAGTAGGGAAGGTGATGGTAGGATAGGGAAAAAAAAACAAAAGAAAAGCACAGGTCATGTCGTGGCAAGAGCCAGAGCAAATGAGGTGAGGAGGCAGCAGACCCGAGGGCTGACACCGAGTTGAAAAGGCACCAAGGTGCTCAAGAGAAGAATGAGAGAGAAGAAATGGGGAAAGGGGAAGCAGCAGCAGCACACCACACAGAGGTGCTGCAGAAGTGCCAGACTGGGGAGCAAGACGTAGCTTGAACTGCAGAAGAACAGGGCAGAGATGCAGAGAAAGACCATGCAAGTGGAGGAGCCTCCCCAACGGAAACAGCAAAGAGAGATAAGTATGCCAGAGTCCCCGGTATTCAACCAGGCGAGGCTATCCCACAGACTGCGTCAGTATGACTTGCACTGCATGACACGCGGGATATAGAAAATGGCACAAATGGCAACATTTGTTTATTTTTTTTTGATTTTTTGTTATAGTTATGAAGGGTGTCGATGATTGATACTGCAGGTGGCCGAATGAGCTGGAATGTTTAAACGTAAAATGGAAAGAAATTAGAAGGAAGAGAGGAGGCATTACAAGGGCACACTGTCAAGCATGTGCCTGTGCCAATGGCAGCTGCATGCAGCTCCCTTACTCAGTCACAACATGTAGAATGGAAAAGCAGAATGCCACGATGCCATAAGCAACAAACAAATAGTAAATTAATGCAGCCCAGTGATGCATCACTCATGAGTCAGACTGCTCTTCATACATGCAAAATAATGGGCTTGAAACCACTGCTACAGTGATTTGAAAATGTAGTCATAGGTCCGGAACGTATAGATGTATCATTACTAACCGCCTTACTAGATGGACACAGAGATGCATGACCAGTACATGACTGTCGCATGCCCTCTCTGCTTTGGTTGTCCAACCCGGCATAACCACTCAATTCTCCTTGACAGTAATCGGTAAGAAAGGTATAGCAATGTATTAGAGCAGTTAAGTATGGCAGAGAAGCCAGGAAGAATGGCATACTTACACAGGCACAACAGCCAGCAAACCTGAAAGGCAGGAGAGGAATGAGCGCAGAATCGGAGGCAGCAGCAGAAGCGAGGAGCCAGGCACTGGGCACTTACAGGCGAGACAAACCCAAGTGCCAGCAAGGAGCAGACGAAGGGAGCGGGAAATTGAGAGCCTGGAATTGACGCAGCACAAATATAGAGAAATGGCAGAACAAGCAGTACAGGCAGGAGGCGGAAGGCGGGGGCAACAGCTGGTGCACAGAATGAGGGAATTCACGTCCAGGGGTGGCATGGCAAGTCAAGGAGACAAGAAGAGCAGAGGCAGCACCGGGAAGAGTGAGCACAGCATGGAGCCCCACCAAGATGTGTGGCAGCTGGGCACAGTGGCGCTAGCAATACAAAACAGAGAGAGGAACGGGACCAACACTGGTGCAGACAAGGACAACTCAGGCAAGCAGCAAAGAACACAGTGTGGGGGGGCAGGAGCAAAGCCGCAGAGGGATGGGAAGGCCGAGGTAGAAAAGAATGAATGAGAGAAAATGAATGGCCGGAGGGGTAAAGGAAATGGGACAAAGCCCAGAGTGAAGGGAGTTGGCACCTCTGGCCTCAAAGAGAAACAAATCCTGGGAAGGCCCAGGGTGAGGTACCTTATAAAGCCTGATAGGGGAGTGACGTAGTTGCTCCATCCAATTGAACCTCAGGCTTACAGCCTTCCCATTGCGTAGGAAGGGGCCATAGCAGTACCACAGGTTTGCAAGTAAAATCTGAATTAAAAACAAAACAGTTTAGGGTCAGGATAAGTGCCATGAGATCTTTAACATCCATCTGAACAGCCACCAAAGATACTGTATCACCCCAACTCAGAAAGCTGATTAATCGATCATTGTGCAGAAATTTAAGGCAGTTGAGCACTTAATATTTAAAAACATAGGTAAAGAAGCCACAAAAAGAGTTGATGAACCATCGGTCTTTCTCTGTCATCATTGTCTATGTCTCTATGTTTGCAAAAAAGCAGAGGGTCCATCTAGTCTGCTGGAGTTCCTTATCTGCTCTGGGACCTATTGTCCATACGATGTTTGTCTCTCCTGGTTTACCCACCTGCTCCCCTCCCTATTGCTACTGACTTGAGCAACCACCAAACCGTTCACTCTGTCAAAGCCATGCTTGAAACCATTTATGCTCTTGGCATTCACCACCTCCACTGGCAGACTGTTCCATGGCTTCACCACCCTTTCCATAAAATAGAACTTCCTCACATCCCTCCTAAACCTTCGTCCCACAAATTTCCACTCACGACCTCGGGTTCTTTACTCTACTCTTGCTATATGGTTCCCCACAGCTCACCTTGTTTATTTCTCTCAGGAACTTGAAGGTCTCTATCATTTCCCCTCTCTCTCACCTGGGCTCCAGTGAGCACATGTTCAGTGCCTTGAGATGATCTTCATAGATCTGCCCTGTTGGCCCCGACTCTGCGTTGCACCATCTCAGCCTGTCCATGTCCTTTCTTAGGTGAGGACTCCAGAACTGAGCACAGTTCCAGATATGGCATCACCAGTGGCCTATATAGAGGAAATAGTAGTACCTCCTTTTTTCCTGCTGTCAGTATCCCTTCTGATACAGCCAAGCATCCTTACTATAGTCCTTTTCACACTGGCTTGATTGAGGGAGTCACTAATGATGACTCCAGGTTTCTTTCCTCTGCTGTACTGCTTAGTAAAAGGGATCTGTTGCCATGAATAAACTACATGTGTGCTACTAAATAAAGTAAAGGCATGGGGCTTAATTCATAAAGGTCAGCACAAGCTGCGCTGATCGCCGGTGTGTCAAGGACCCTACGCCCGATTCACTATTGGGTAGGTTCTGGTGACAAAGTTCCATGGCTTGTGGCAACCATGACCCTATACCACACAGATGACACATCTGAAAAGTGTGACAAGCTGCAGTGCAGCCATGTGGCAATAGCACCATGGACAGCAGTCCTCATGGTGTAGCAGACCCTCTGATCCCCATTTATTTAAAAACAAATCATGTCCCTGGTGGTCTAGCAGAACCCCCCCCCCCAGCACTGATCTAACCATAGAATAAAATATATTTCCCTGGTGGTCTAGCAGACTCCCCATCCTCGATCTGCCCATAGAATAAAATATATTTCCCTGGTGGTATAGCAGATCCCCATCTCACCACCCTGCTTCCCTGTCCCATCCCCAAGCTGGCGACCAGCACAGCCCTCAGTTCACCACCATGGCTGGTCACCAACTGAGCATTCAGTGAGAATGTACTGTCTCCAGTATGCGCTCATTGATTGACAGCTCAGCTCAGCTGTCAATCATTGGGCACATACTGTATACAGTATGCGCTCACTGAGTGCTCAGTCGGCAGCCAGCTGTGGTGGTGAGTGGAGAGCTGTGCTGGTCACTGGATCGGGGATGGAACGGGGGGATTGGGGTGGATGGGCACTGACTGCCGTGGTGTGGTGGTCTGCTAGACTACCAGGGAAATATATTTTATTTTATTTGGCAGATCGGGGCTGGGGGAGTCCGCTAGATCATCAGGGACATGATTTTTTTTAACTAAACAGGGATCTGGGGGTCCACTAGACCACCAGGGACATGATTATTTTTTTTTAACATAAACGAGAATTGGTGGGACGGGGCCTGCTAGACTACCAGGGATGTGATTATATTTATACAGAAGTCCACAGCACTTTGGCGCAGGTGTCTAACTCTCCCAGAAGACACACTTCTAAGTACCCTTAGACCGGTACTTAGAAATTTGCCTCTGGGAGGATTTTGTGAATCCCGACTTAGGGGATGTGGCAGCCTGTGTCTGCTGCAAGCCCCCTAGTATCATGCCGCAGCCCATTTTGTGGTGCAAGGCTCGTGCAAGCCCCCATTGGCTCAAGCAGCAAGCATTTGATGCAAGCTGCTTTTGTGAATTGCTCTGGTGCATCTTCACAAGCCGCACCTTGCAGCATTCTTTGTGACGCATGCCCCTTGTGCCATTCAGGAAGCTTTCTGATCGAGCCCATGATGTAAATTAAAGAGACTGCAAGTGTAGGTATATTACTTTGTCTACTTTTTGTCTGCTATGTTTTCCAATATCATTTTAATATTTTATTAATATTTTTTTTTTTATTCTTAATGAATTAACAGAATTTATCAGCAAAAAGGGACTGGTTGGCCACCCAGTCTGTGATGCCCCCTGCCTAATCTGCCTTCTCAGACTCTATCTGGTCTCCAACAACCCTCCCATCTCATTGCCTGTTTTCTAATATACCCCTAAACCTATCCCATACATGCTTGAAGCCCCCCACTGTTTTAGCATCTACCATGTTTGCTGGCAGTCTGTTCTAGACATCTTCCACCATTTCAGTGAAGAAATATTTCCTCACATCTCTCTTGAACTCCCCCCTCTAGCTTCATTGCATGCCCCATGATCCTGGTGCTCTTTCTTATTTAAGATTCCCCCTCCACCCTGGTCACCACTGTGAGGTACTTGTAGGTCTCTATCATGTCATCTCTCCCTTCTATCTTCCAAGGTGTACATGCTAAGAGCCCTCAGACTCTCCTCATAGAGTTTCTTGTGCAGACCCCGCACCATTTCACTTGTCATCCTCTGTACTGTCTCCACCCTGTCCATGAACTTTCTGAGGTGCAGTCTCCAAAACTGTACACAGTACTTCAGGTGAATTTCACCAGTGAACGACACAGTGACATGCTACCTCCCGCCTCCTGCTGGAGATACCTCTCCCTATGCACCCCAGCATCCCACTAGCCCTGCCCTCTGCTTTTTCACACTGCTCTGCCACCTCAAGGTCCTCAGGTATAATAACCCCAAGGTCTCTTTCCTCTTTGGTGACTGTCAATATCTACCCCATTCCTATACTCAGCTACTGTGTTCCTATGCCCACGGTTCATGATTTTGTACTTTTTGGCATTGTACCCCATCTGCCACACTTTTGACCACTCCCTGAGTTTCCCATGATCCCTGTGCATTCTTTCCACCCCCTCCTGAGTGTCCACCTTATTGCAGATTTTGATATCATCTGCAAACAGGCACACCTTCCCTTACAGTTCTTCTGCAGCGTCTCCTGTGAAGACATTGAAGAGGAATGGTCCTAGTACTGAGGCCTCTGGTACCCGCTGGTCACTTTCCCATCATTAGAGTGAGTGAGTGCTATTAACTGCCACCTTCTGTCTCCTTTTCATTAATTAGTGTATAACCTATATGGCTATTATGTACCCTCTCTCTAAAATTCCTAAGATTTTTAAGTTCTTTCAAAGCTCTTTGACTTAAAAAAAAGAGCTATGAATAAATACTGTTCCTTGGAGGCAAGTTGCTTTTCAGTTGAAATGAAACAAAATGAAATCTGATAATAATATTCATGCTTTCTTATTACTCAGTAAAATTGGTGGCCTTAATAGTAAAATATAGTGTGAGGATTGACAATTCATGAAATATTCAGACTGAAGGTTATCTTTCTTATATTTTCCTCCAAATTAAAAGTGATATTGCATCCATTTTCATGTTCTACAATGAGGATTCAGGTATGATACTGTGTCTTCAGCCTTTTCCTGTAGGGACAAGATGACTAATGATTTGCTTTATATGAACTGCTTTGTGATCCCAATTTTAAATGGTTGAGAAAACTTCAAAGCTCAAATCTGAATTCTCTTTATGATAAAAAAGTAAAAATGTAACATCTTTTCAGTAAAACTGGCCATTAGTAAGACATTGGGATTGCTTTATAATACATGGTTTTGCCACTGGTTTCAAAAAATTGTTCTAAACAGCTTACTGTTAAGAATGGCATTTTAGAGGAAAATCTGTCAATTGAACAAAAAGGTTAAGAATGACATTTTACTACCGAAGATATCAATAAAAAGCTGCAATTACAGCATATGCTCACACAGTTTGCTGTTTCAGACTGCAACTGAAAAAAACAGGTTACTCACTGGTATCCCCAGTTCTAGGAGTGGTATACAGTTCGTATCCACACTCTAGTAATTCCACTAGAAGTGCTGATTCGTAGGACATCTTGAACCAGTTTATACTCAGGTGGTAGGCTCCTTCTACCACTCGGGTGGTATATCCCCCGACTCCGCCCTGTGATGTCAGATCTTTGCACGCTAGAAGCAGGTATCTGTGTGCCACTTGCCAGGTGAGGCCCGGTGGGTTGTGTGGATAGGAAAAGTATGCCACTCCTAGAACTACAGTTACAGGTGAGTAACATATTTTTCTAGGGGCGTTGATACAATTCACTGTCCACACTCTGGCAGACTCCTAGCAGTTCTCTGGGAGGTGGGGGTGAAGTATACACCCCTATTTGATATTGGGAAACTAAGATCCCAAAATCAGCATCCCAATGAGACTCAAGGTCAATGCTGTAATGGGAAATGAAGGTGTGTGCTGACTCTCAGGTGGCAGCCCTGCAGATTTCCTGGATAGGAATGTAACTGGAGGCAGTCACTGAGGCAGCCATATATCTGGTGGAACGAGCTCAAAGCCCTACAAGAAACTCCCTCCCAGCCAACCTACAGCAGAGGTAGATGCAGGACATTACACATTTGTCAACTGTCCACTTTGCTACCAGTCTGCCAGGTGTGGCTTCAGTGTATATTACAAACAGTTGGCAAGCCTCACCCCAAACTCCAGCCATGTGCTCCATATAATAAGAGAGTGCCCTCCACAGATCCAGAGTATGGAGCCCATGGTCAATCTCCAAAGAAGGATTAGTAAAGTATACTGGTAAGTTAATCACCTGATTAAGGTGAAACTCTGATATTAACTTCGGGAGGAACTTTGAATGGGGCGAAGGATGACTTTGTCCTTGTGGAAGACCAGGTAAGGAGACTCCACAGATAGCACCTGGAGCTCATGGATCCTTTGGGCTGGCATGATGGCCCTCAAGAAGGCTGTCTCTCACAACAGGTGAGACATCTCACACCTGTGCATTGGCTCAAAAGGCTTGCCCATGAGCATAGCAAGCACCAGCAGTACATACCAAGATGGTGGTGGTTCACACACTGAAGGGGACAGGTGGTCCAGGCCCTTGGAAAAGCTTCCAGCCACCTTCTCCTGGGCTACCGCTGGCTTACCAGCCCACACCAAGTAAGCAGAGGTGGCTACCAGGTGCACTTTAGGGATCCTCACTCATGGGTCGGCCTGGTGACACTGAGGGCTGAGGCGCTGGACACCTTACCTCGCGCTGCACCAGTGACCCGGGTTCGGGAACAACCTCGGGTCGCTGGGGTGTCGGCATGGGGGGGAGGTTGGAGCAGGATTGAGTGAAGGCTCTCCTCTCCTGGGAAGGGAGGCGTCACTTGCCCATAGTTCTGCCGTCACTGGATGGAGGTCGAGGTGATAGGCGCAGGTGGCAACGTGCAACTCAGAGGGTGGGGATGCCCATAGCATGTGTAAACATGCTCTCCATTACGCGCAAGGCCCCATTGGGGGATGCACAGGAGGGGACCAAAAAGGGAAAAAGCCAAAAGTACGTTCAAAAAAAAGGATCCTCACTTATAATCATAAATGACAGAGGGAACAGAGGGGTATCACATCAAAAAGGCGATCACATATGAGTGACTCACAAATAAGCGAGTCATATTGAGCAAAATGGTTTACAGCTACCCATCAAGGGTAGCGACCTGGTCGACGATGACCATGCAGAAGGGCAACCGGAAGGCAGGAATAGTGAGGGAAAGGATAGGAAAGAGGGTTTCTGTGGGGCAGTGTTCCTGGCACTGCTGAGCCAGCCCATGTGGTTGGGGGTGAGGGTGGCTGGCTCCAGCATAGCAGGTTCTGGGACCAGGGACAGGGAGAAATATTTTGCCGCTGCCTGCGGCTCTTGTATGTTTTTAATTTTTGGGGGGGTCTCTCGCCCCCTTCCCGACATGCACCCCTCTGAAGCTGAGAATCTCTTAGTAAAGGGGTGCGGGGGCATGGGGGGCACAGCCCTGCCCCGCAGAAACATTGAAAACTACTAGCCGGATGTAGTGTCACTGTTTTGTGTATATCACCAAATTGCTTTTCGGCTATATACACTCGCCATAGTAGTGATCGCCCTTTTACGTTCACTCTTATGACATGGAACCAAACAGAGGTATTCTAGGATGCTCACCACAGGGTAGGCAAGGGAATCAATCTCCTTGAAGGCAAAGTCCAAGGCTGAGGGACCGCGATGCACTTGGTGCAAGGTCGGAACAAATTGAAGGGGGTTGCCTACCCCATACACAAACAGAAAACCAAAAACCATAGCACTCAACAGGGGCTGAAATTAAGTTTTGCAGCCACTAGCCAGCAGGGCTTGTGACTGTGAAAATCCACTAGCCCCACAGACTTTTCCACTGGCCCAGTTGGTGTACATACTGAAGTGTCGCCTTCTCCAGTACAAGCCCACAGGGCTAGTTAAATGAAAATCTTATGAGCCTGATACAAAATCTACCAGCATTTGGCTGGTGGGCCAGTGCCAGTTTTGACCCCTGACTCGATAGAACCTAAGAACAGTCTGTGACACCGAGCTTTAAAATTGCAAAGTTCCATTGATGTGTACTAACATCTGTGTAACTGAACAAAAGCTCACAAAGAAATTAGACTGATGCAGACTGGAGAAGCATATCACTTGCCCTAGCGCTTTGACTTTCACAAGTCTTCATCAGAGGGTGTGGCTATGAGAGAGAATGTCTCACACTAAATACATTAGCTCATTAATATTCAAAGTGCCTTGTAGAGATGTCATGAATAAATAAAAAGTGCAAACAGACAAACAGATACAGCAAAAACTATTCTTAGTTCATTCAATTGTAGGTAATGAATAGATAATAAGACAGATAATTCAATTCAGTATCCTACTGAGATTGTATTTGAGCTCTCCAATGAACTTCTGTCAAATTCAGTAAGACGCTAGCAGTATAACTCAATTCACAAAACTAAATCCACCAAACCCATAACAATGTTTTAGTTTCAAGTAGTGAACAAAAGTTCCAACATCTAGAATCTATTATTAAAAGTAAAAAAGCAGTCTGGCATGTCCCCACAATCATCCAATTGTGCTTGCTAGGCAGTTTCTCCTGTGTTCCGTGCAGATCAGCTGTAGTAGATGTCCCGGGCTGTAGATACTGTATTGTTGTTAAAGACAAAATCTGAAAGAAAGTAGAAATAAGAACAATATTAGTATGAAATCCTTTCAGTATCAGGAAAAGAACGATTCTCAATAAGGGAGAAATAGCACTTTATAATCGAGTTCTTGAGTAGCCGGGGGGTTGAAGTTTCACATGGTAGATTATTGTTCCCCTGCCTTTCCAAAAATCAAAATCAGCTATAATGACAATGCATTAATTACATGAAAGGCTTGAGGTCCCATTGATCATCAAGTCCCTGTAGTTTCATGCTTCCTAGTTTGAAAATACATTGACTTTCCCAAGAAGGAAATTTAACCTGAGCCAAGGCCATTTTCCATGACAGGTGAGACATCTCACACCTCTGCATAGTCCCAAATAGCTTGCCCATGAGCCCATCCAGCACCTGCAGTCAGTCCCAAGGAAATGGTGGTTAATGTACTGTAGGGGACAGGTGATTCAGGCCCTTAAAAAAAGCCCCAGGTCATCTTCTCCTGGGCCACTGTCGGCTTACCAGCCTGCACCCAATAAACAGAGGTGGCTGCCAGGTGCACCTTAAAACTCATTCTTCCAATAGCTCCGAATGAAGTCCGAACTATCCATTGTTTACCTGAAACAAAATGGCCACCCAGGTAATAATGAGTTAAGGACTGTCCCTCACAGTCCCAAATGAGAGAGGGAACAGAGGTATTCCAGGATTTATTTATTTATTTTTTATTTTATTTTGTTCTTTGGTAACCGGGTAAGGCCCACTAGGCACAGGTGCCTGTTTTCAGGGGCAAACCGGGAGCACTGGGGAGGTTAAGTGACTTGCTCAGAGTCACACAGTATGCAATTGGAGGTTGTGGAAATCAAACCCAGGTCTGTCTGCTGGATGCACCAAGCTTGTTCACAGCTGACCATTTCAACCTCCAGGCTACACTGCCAGCCCCATTTATTATTATTTATTATTTTTTTAGCTTTTGTTGACCAGGTAAGCACACTAGACAAACATATGCCTATTTTCAGGTGCGATTCGGGAGATTACAAGGAATATTCAGAACAAAACACAAGATTTACACAGACTTAAGCAAGATTTAAAGAGATATACAGCGGTGCAGGGTATAACAATGGAGCAAGCTTAGACAGCACACAGTAAACAGTGTTACAGATTGTCTCACATAATAAAGTAACAGTCTAATTCAAAGCATTATGCTCAAACTTATAACTCAAGCCGGGCTCAGCCAGTGAACAGACAGGACCAGTAAAGTGCTAGCACAGATAAAATGGAGGAACACATTGCTTAGGAACAGCTACAGGCCGAGGAGAGCCTTGGATGATTCCATATGGTGTTTTTAAAGCTTTTGTGAGAGGTGGAACAGCAAACATGTGCAGGAAGGGAGTTTCAGATCCGAGGTGCACATGCAGTAAAGGCCCGATCACCCTTGAGAGTTCTGGTTTTTGGGACAAGTAAGAGAGATGAATCATTTGACCTGAGTAGCTAAGCTGAGTTAGCAGGCTTAAGTAGTTCCACTAGGACTGAAGTGGTGGCAGTTCTGACAATTTTCTCAGTGACATAGCCCAGCACAAACATTTGAGGTTCCACAGAGAGAGACACTCCAGTTTGTCATATAACTCACAATGATGAGTAAGTTGGAGAGCAGAGAGAGCAAAATGGCAAATATTATTATAGGCTACATCCCATTTTGACAGACTGGTTTTTGAGGCATGAGTGAAGGTTTTATTTTATTTATTATTAGTCTCGGAATAACAACCTTTGAGCAAATAGCCTGTTAATAGAGGTTCCATGCCTTGAGAATTGACAGCAGTACAAAACATATAGCTGCCGTACAATACAAAGTTAATAACAGTACAATATATATTACTGCAGCACAAAACATAGCTACTGTACAGTTGCAGTACAGTATATAGTTGTGTAACAAAATATAATTGTAGTACAATAAACAGCAGTGATACATACATTAATTACTGGGTGAAGTAAGAATACAACAGGGGAGGGAGGCACACACAGAGGACATGATGCAGTCTGATGCAGAAGGAACTAGAAGGGGACAGGATCAGATCTGTTACAGTACAGTAGCTTCTTCTTGTTGTTTTTACATTGTTTCTTGTGGATTTTACTTGGTAGAAGGTTATTTCTTTTCTTTCTTACTACTTCTAAGGGGCTAGCAGCGTATTGTTTGGGGCTGTTGGAATTTTGAAACATGTTTTGGTGGCTATAAGTGGGCTCATTTGTTTGATGTTTCACTGTGTAGCAGGCTGCATTTGTAGAGGCCTATTTCTTCTGATTTAAAACCTATTTGGTGTGATTTAACTGGGGCTGTTTCTTTGAATTGGAGACCTATATCTTCTAATTTCAAACCTATTTTGATGTGTTGTTGGTGAAGCTGTTTGAATTGGAGACCTGATTCTTTTGGAAGCAAACCTATTTTGGGGGCTTTGAGTAGAATTGTGATTCATTTTTGCTGGCTTCACTAGCTGCAAAGTTTAGTGCATAGTGGGGGAAGGGTGCTAATGGTCAGGCCAGGTCTCACTCAGCTAGGGAGGCGGAGCTGAATCAGGTGTGGTGTCAGTTGCTTTGGCTTCTCAGAAGGACCTAGAAGGGGACAGGATCAGATCTGTTACAGTACAGTACAGTACAGTATCTTCTTCTTGTTGTTTTTACATTGTTTCTTGTGGATTTTACTTGGTAGAAGGTTATTTATTTTCTTTCTTACTACTTCTAAGGGGCTAGCAGGGTATTGTTTGAGGCTGTTGGAATTTTGAAACATGTTTTGGTGGCTATAAGTGGGCTCATTTGTTTGATGTTTCACTGTGTAGCAGGCTACATTTGTAGAGGCCTATTTCTTCTGATTAAAAGCCTATTTTGTGTGATTTAACTAGGGCTGTTTCTTTGAATTGGAAACCTACATCTTCTAATTTCAAGCCTATTTTGATGTGTTGTTGGTGAAGCTGTTTGAATTGGAGACCTGTTTCTTTTGGTAGCAAACCTATTTTGGGGGCTTTGAGTATAATTGTGATTCAGTTTTGCTAGCTTCACTAGCTGCAAAGTTTAGTGCATAGCGGGGAAAGGGTGCTAATGGTCTGACCAGGGGCCTCAGCTACTTGACCATTTCTGGAAGACTTGGACTGGTCCCACCCCCAACCCTCACCTCACCCACCCCTGGTCCATGATTTCCTTTATACCAGGGGTTCTGACATCACTTCCTCAAATGAGCAAAGGATATGCACCTGTCATAGCAGAAGCAGACATCCAGGAAAGGAACAGCAGCGAGTGAAGAGGTGACTGCTATCTCAGTGGAAGGGAAGTAACTGCAAATCTAGGAGCTTTCATTGTTACTACTTTGCATTGCTATTGCATTGTGGAAAGGAGGAGTAGGAGTTTGAGGAAGGTTTTGCAGTAGCTACTTAAAGTCTCTTTTTGAGTGTGGATAGGAAGGATAGGAATATAAAAAGCAGTTGCTCAATCTATCTAAACGTGTACAACAAAGGGGGTAAGGGAAATTAAGAAAAGAATGTTTCGCACTGATAGAGGGGTGGGAGGGGAGACTTGGGGGAGTGTTTGATATCCTGCATCTGGAAGGGTGGGGGGTCACTGGTGGGCAACAACAGCAATGGGTAGGGTGGTAGGCTGCAACAACTGCAGTGCACCAATCTTTCTAAAAATTGCCTGGAGTGTGGGAGGATGTTTAGAGTGCAACCACATAGAGAAACTTAGAAGGGAGATCGAGGGTCTGCAGGAGGAACTAAGACAGGCAAGGCAGATTGGGGGTGGGGTTAGCCCAATACTGGAGGGAGGAAGAAGGGGAGATGAGGGAGGGCGATTTAAGCCAACAGTGGTGAGGAGAGGGTCAGAAGAAGGGAAACAGAGACAAAGGGGCCCAGGCCAGGAAGAACGATTGCTGGGGAAACCAGGTCAGGAGACAAAAGACAAATGGAAGGAGGAGATAGGGACTTGTGAGGGGAGGCGAAGAAGTGATAAAAGTCATGGAGTGGAAAGGAGAGAACAGGTTACTATGAAGAGAGAGGGAGCAGGCATTTGTGAAGGGTCTTCAGAAAAAAGGTTTGCACTGCTAGAGAAGAAGAAGGTGGAGGAGGGAAATGATAACATTAGAGGAGTAATTGATAAATGCCTGGACCAAACCGGAGCAGGGGGAAAGTTCTGCTGGGAGAATTGCAAAAGGGGGAAATAATGTGCAGGAGGAATAAGAGGAGTCAGAAATGAGAGAGGGAGATGAATGGAAGCAAGCAGGGAGTAAGAGGGGTGGAATCTTAGTGCTGGGGGACTCAATACTAAGAGGAGTCAGGTGGTTTAGCAAGGGGGAGAGGCATAGTCACATTTGGGTGGAGGCCATGCCAGGAATGACAGTGGAAAGGGTGGGACAATCTGTTCTGAAATATGCTAGAAGGGGTAGGAGACAAGCCTCATTTAATTATACATCTTGGGACGAATGATCTGGCTGACAAGACAGTAGATATAGTCCAGAGGAGGTTTGAGGAACTAGGACAATTATGTGAGGGGGCAAGAAGATCAGTAACTTTTTCAGAGATACTTCCAGTGCCCAAGGCAAGCACAACAAGAAAGCTGAGAATAGAGGAATTTAATGGATGGCTAAGAACCTGGTGTTGTGCTAAAGGGTATGGGCTGTTGGGGGGGGGAGGGACCTGGGAGGACAGTAGTCTCTATGCCAAGGACAGACTACACTTGAGTGAGGAGGGAAAGAAAGTGTTGAAACAGAGGATGGAGCAGTACATACAGGAAGTTGGGAATTTAAACTAGTAGCGGGGGGGGGTGGCAGTTGGGCAAGAGACATGCAGAGACCACAGGTTGGGAAACCACATGAGCTTACCCCCCATAACAGTGACAAAAGACAAATGGCAAGTGCTATTGGTGATGCTAGTAAAGGAGGGAAGGATGGGGGGGAAGGGTGGAAGGTGGTTACCCTTAATTCTAGGATCCGTGGGAGGAAAACTGCAGAGTTACAGGTGTTCATGGCAGAGGGACAGGTGGACATCACAGCCATCACAGAAACATGGGCCACCCAATACAATGACTGGAACCTGTCTGTACCAGGGTACAGGTTATTTTGTAGGGACAGGGTGATTGGGAAGGGGAGGAGGGTAGTACGGAGTCACTTTGGATGCAAATCCAGGATTCCAAGAATAGGATTCTTAGAATGGGAGTGGTGTACAGGCCACCATCTCAGACGGAGGAGTTAGACAGGGAACTAGTGAGACAGATCAGGAGGACCTGCAAGAAGGGTAGTGTGGTGATTCTGTGGGACTTCAACATGCCGGGAGTGGACTGGAGTACCCCAACAACCAGGAACAGAAGGGAGCAGGTACTGCTGGATGTCTTCCAGGATAGCTTCCTGCTGCAAATGGTCAGTGAACCAACCAGGTTAGGGAATACCCTTGACCTTGTGCTGGCAAATGGGGACTTTGTGAGAGAACTTACAGTGGAGGAACCGCAGTCAGGGAGTGACCACCACTCAGTATGGCTCACATTGGATATGGACAAGGAAGGAGTGGAATCTGGCACAAGAGTGCTGGACTTCAGGAGGGCCGACTTTGGGAGGATGGAGGAAGTGGTAAAAGGACACCTGGCCAGAATTCAATCTAGTATGGACACTAACCAGAGGTGGGAGCTCATAAAGCTGGGGATAGTGGAGGCAACCAAAGCCTGCTGCAAAGCCCAGAGCAAGAAGGCTAGGGCTAAGAAACCAAGCTGGTTGAGCAAGGAGGTCATGGAAAGGTAAGGTGGAAAACAGCTGCCTTTAGGAAGTACAAGAAAACAGGGAGAGGGAAGGACAGGGAGGAGTGTTGACGAATCAAGGAGATGACAAGGGCAGTAAGGGGGAGCCATCTAATGGAACTCAGGCTGGCACAAGGCATTAAGAAGGGAGAAGGGACTTTTAGGTACATCAGGGAGAAAAGGAGCTGTAAGGACCACGAGTAAGGATTAGGAAGAGGGGGTTGGGTGGAAGCAGGGTGCGATAAGGCAGAAGCACTAAATGAGTATTTCTGTTCAGTATTTACTAAAGAGAAGAGGGGGTGACACCCAAGGGGGGAGAAATGGCAGAAACGGGGGGGAGGGGGTGACAGATGTGTTAATCATGGAAGGCAGAGTTCGGGAGGGTTTGAAGGCACTGAGGGTGGACAAGACACCATGCCCAGATAGCATCCACCCCAGGGTACTGAAGGAGCTGGCAGAGGTCCTTGCAGGGCCTTTGGCAGACCTATTTAATGCCTCACTACATTTGGGGTGTGTACCTCAGGACTGGAGGATGGCTCATGTGGTGTTCCTCCACAAGAGTGGCCCCCAAGGATGAACCAGGAAACTACAGACCAGTGAGCCTTACATCCATCATGGGTAAGCTAATGGAGACTATCCTGAAGGAGAGACTGGTGGCCCTTCTAGAGGCCAAAGGACTACAGGACAGCAGACAGCATGGCTTCATATGGGGCAGATCCTGCCAAACCAACCTGGTGGAGTTCTATGACTGGGTAACTAGACAACTGGACAGGGGCCATGCAGTGGATGTCCTGCATCTGGACTTCAGTAAGGCATTTGACTCGGTGCCGCATGGAAGGCTGGGAAGTAAGTTAGTAGGCACAGGGGCGGGTGCAAAGCTTTTGAGATGGGTAGGGAACTGGCTTCAGGGAAGGCAACAGAGGGTGGTGGTGGGTGGGGAGCGCTCACACCCAAGGGTAGTGACAAGTGGTGTTCCACAGGGCTTGGTGTTGGGACCAGTGTTGTTTGGGATATTCCAGTGATATGTTTGCAGGCATATCATTGGACATCAAGAGCAAGATCAGTCTGTTTGCTGATGATGCCATGGTAGGAGCAGTGGTGGATGACCTAGGGGAATGGCAGGGGTTGCAGGATGATCTGGCAAAGCTTGAAACTTGGTCAGACACCTGGCAACTGGGGTTTAATGCCAAAAAGTGGAAGGTGCTGCATTTTGGGATAAAGAAACCAAGGAGGAGTTATCAGTTGGGGGGAGTGCAGCTAGCCCAGACAGAGGACGAAAAGGATCTGGGGGTGCTCATTACAGGGTCAATGAACAACTCGACACGATGTAGGAAGGTAGCTGCAAAGGCCAACAAAATGCTGGGCTGCATTGCAAGAGGTACATCTTCGAGGAAGGAGGAGGTGATTCTGCCACTGTGTAGGTCATTAGTTAGACTGCACCTGGAGTACTGTGTGCAGTACTGGCTCCCATATCTGAAGAGGGACCTTAAGTTACTAGAGGGGGTGCAGCGCAGGGCGACAAAGATGATCAAGGGGCTGGGAGACTTGTCATACGAGAGGAGGCTGAGGGAATTGAACATGTATTCGCTGGAGGAGAGGAGGGACGGGGGGAAATAATTGAAACCTTCAAGTACATGAAAGGAATAAACAAGACAGGTGCAGAGGGGCTGTTCAAAGTAAAGGAGGGAAGGGACACCAGAGGCCATGATATGAGACTGGAGAGAGGAAGGTTCAGGAGGGAGATGAGGAGACACTTTTTTACAGAGAGGATGGTGGCTGGGTGGAATGTGTTACCTGCAGAAGTGGTATCTAGTAGAACAGGGGACTGCTTCAAAAGGGGATGGGACAGGACAAGGGGGAGAGTCAATTAAGGGGAAGGGTGGAAGGGAGGGGCAGCTGCAGAATAAGGGGTGCTAGCTGCATATTCGAGCAGACTTGATAGACCTCTAGGCCTTTACCTGCTGGCAAATTTCGTATGTTCGTAGTCTGGAAGTACAACTGTAGTGCAATAAAGGTTTTTACAAGCATGATCAGCAGCACATACCACTGACAGTGTGGTTTGAGCAGTCAGAGATGACACTGTCAGGGAGTAGGGGGTAGAGAGAGAGAAGAGTGGAGGGTGCCAAAGAAGGTGGGAAAGGAGGAAAGAGCAAAGAAGATGTGGATGTTCTAGGGGACTGCATTAGTAGTGAAAGAAGGGCAGTGAAGGTCGGGGGGATTTGGGGAGTAAGTGCTAGTTGGCATATGTAGTCAGATAGAGCTGGTGATAGTGGTAATTCTGAGGATCAGGATTGGCATTTGCAAGAACTCAGCATGGTCAAATGCCGCCTTAGTTTACGCTTGAAAGGGCCAAATTTAGGTTCTGATGCTGTGTCCACAGGAAGAGCATTCAACCAACTTGGTGCTCTGCAGGCAAAGGAGCACTGTGCTTGGGCTGTATGGCAGAAAAGGATGGACAGACCATTTCTAGACATCCCTCTTGTCTAGTGCTGACTAATGGCCATCGTGAGAAGGTTTTAGACAATGGGTGGTGTTAGTCCGATGGTGGATTTCTTCCCCAGGATGCAGACCTGCTATTTGATTCTTGCCTGGATGTTAAGCAAGCTGGTTTGGGCATACAGGTCACAGGTATGTGTAAGTTTGCTGGCACTGAGTGCCAGCCTGCAAGCTTAATTTAGGAACAAACCAAGAACAAGCTCTGCACTCCCCTGCAAATGACCAAAGAAAAAATGCTAGATAGGCAGTATAACTTTCATTTATTTTCAATGCAGCAATATCAGCATCAGCATAACAGTTATAACAGCGTTTCAATGGTCTCAAAATACAGTGACCACTTTCCTGTATCTGAGTGAACATTCCCCTGTGCTTCGACCAACTACTCAGTCTTCATTAGGGGTGGAATGTGTTTCACATAATCTTCCTTAAATAGCCACAGAATCAATTATAAAATTAACCACCACTTAGGGAGACACATATCATTACATCATTTTGTACAACAGATACTGACAAGTGGCTGTGGAGGGATTTGAACATGCTTGCATCCATTTAATAAATTAACATTAGTGCAACTAATTCTTGAATCAGTATAATGGTATTAGTTCATCTTACTTAATCCAACTCTTATGGACAAATCATTAGAAATTTGTTTAAACCATAATACAGATCGAAATGTGAAAAGAAAAAACAGAGATACAAAAACAGAGAAATATCCAAAATATATATATATATATATATAAAATGAACAGGGAAAGACTATAACATAGATCTGTATTATGGTTTAAACAAGTCTCTAATGATTTGTCCACAAGAAGTGACTTAACCGATCCCGACAGGGAGCACAGAGAGGAATAGGACAAGTGGAGAGATGACAACCCCAACCCATCACTGTGCAACTTTTGCGGGGGCACCCACCACTGCAGCTGAAGGGACACCACCCCCCCCGTACTCATCTCTCTTGCAGCCCTAGCTACTGAATTTGGGTTTCGGGTGCCAGGCCTGGTACTGCCTCTGCTGGGGCTCCTGCTGCTTAGAAAGCCGTGGCCGAGAGGGCCACTACTGAAAAGTGTTTTTCTTGGGCTTTTGTTTCTTGTCCTTCAGGGACAGTACCACAGGGTTGAGGGTAGCACTGGACTTCTCAATGCAGGTGAGATGTCCTCCACCCCAGGGCCAAAGATGTTGGTGCCCAGGAAAGGGACATCAGCCAGCTTATGCTGGATGTCCACTGTGAAAGTGGACACATGAAGCCAGGCCTGTGACACATGGAGATGGCTGTTGCCATGGCATGGGCACAAGAATTGCCCATGTCCCAGGCCATCTGGAGCTGGTGCCAGTGACTGACCCTGGTCTCAGATGACCTTCACCACTGATTGTTGGTAAGTGGGGAGGTGAGGGAGGATTTCATTAAAAACTCCTATCAGGGAGTGTCCGTAGTTGGCCATCATGATGGTTTATCTCATCTGACAGAGACCCAAGGACACCATAGCTTATACCTTTCTAGCAACATGGTCAGTCTTTCTTGACTCCTTGTCCAAAGGCTTGACCACATCCCCATAACCCCTGGATTTGTGGAAGGTCCAGCTGAAAACCCTGAGTGGGACCTGGTGTGGACCATGTACTTGAGGGTCATGCTGGTAGAGGGCACTGGGCAGGATGCAGGATGCTGCCAAAGCTCCAAGGCCAATTCCAAAATGGCATCAACCATGTGAAAGGCAAATGTTAGGGAATTGTCCCTGTCCAAAACATCCTTGAAAAGGTACTTGGCCCTTTTCTGAATAGCCTCTAAAGGGACATGATGGACTCTGAGATTAATCAGATGAGAGCCCTGAAAGACAATGGACCATGCTCAGTAGTCAATTCCTCAACCAATCCCTGATTAAGGATGTAAGTTCTGAAGGAGGCCATGGATGAGAGGTCCGATTAATCAAAGGACTCCTCAAAAATGGCCCTCAACCATTTCTCACTGCAGACCACCCTAGTATCTTCCACGTGCGTGATCTGCACTGACAATTGGCCTGGCAAGCCGGTGACCAATCTGGCCTCCTTATTTGGAGAATCATCCTTCAGCAGCTGTGGTAGTGACCCCACCCGAAGGGGTGAAGAAGCAATTGTGGGGAGCACCTGCATCGCACGGACTAGCAAGGGTATGAGTGGCAGTTGTCAGGTGGCCAAAAGTCTGGTGGATAGAGCACTGCCCCACCCCAGACTAGACCACTGTTGTCATAGAATCTTCTTGTAGCACCACCGCATCTTGTGACAGTGCCTCTCCTCACCTGAAGATGAGGAGGTTGAAGAGATTTAATGGTGATGCATCCAGGTCGAGTGGGATCAAGAGCAAGAGCACCATGATACACACCTTGACTGAGACCTCGACCATTGAACATCCAAGGAGAGCCTTCTGGCTGATTATGGTATACCACATGCCTGGCCACATTTATGAGGACAGGCTTAGAAGGAGAAGGTGTTACTGGCAGTGCACGTAGCTCCTGAGGTGATCTGGTCAGAGACACCAACCGGGTTACGTCCTTCTGGATGAGGACTTGGAGCACCAGGGTCTGAGAAATTAAATTTTCTGTCTCATCCATCAGCCAGTTGACAGGCTTGAGGAAAATCTCCACAGCCTGCTCAACCAGAGTCCAGGTCAGCAAGCCTGATGGGGTACTGATGAGCTCTTGACCATCCCCTTGACTGAAGGATGCTCAACCAAAGTCAAGTGATCAGGAGAGTCACAGGATTGGGAGGACTTTGATCTCTTCATGTCCCACAAACAGTGCTGGCAGTGCTTGTGCTTCTTGCTGCAGTGGTACGACTCTCCTCCAAACTCTAGAGGGTCATATAGATGTCCTGGAAACCTTCCAAGAAAGACCCTTCGATACTGGCCACAGCTGGGAGCAGCACTGAAACTGGGGAGATGCCTGCTGGGGTGGCTGTCATTTCCTCTTCAAGGGCTGCAAGCTGTAGGGCAGACCTAGAAGCCATTGAGGCCTTCTTGCAGTCCTTAAGGTGGTGCTTGGGATCCTTTTCTGTAGGCTGTGCAAGGGTGAGTTGATGCTTGCTATCCATATGGTATTCCGGGATCTTCAAGAGACAGGGCTGCACCTGACCATGTCATGCTGCCCCCCCCCCCAGCCAGTACAGTTATATGTCATGCGAATCAGTGATCAGCATTTGTTGCCAGTACCAAACACAACACTTGAACCCCGGCTTCCATTGCTCCATCATCAATGACACCACAGACTCAAAGGGACAGAGGAAATAATTTGCAAAAGTTAGAAAAACTACAAAGTAAATGTTGACTTGTGGCATAAGTGACAGCCATGAAGGAGGTGACCTGCTCTCCAAGTGGAAAGAATGTTCTGATGTCATGGGGCATAGTCAGAGGATATACCACCCGGGTGGTAGGAGGAGCTTTGACGTCTGATAAATGAGCACTTCCAGAGGAACTACCAGGGTGTGGATAGTGATCTGTTTTATTTATTTATTTATTGAATACTATGAATTAATACCTTTGAGCTAGCAGCTCATTTACAAAGGATCCGCGTCAATTTACAGAGGTAAACAAATACTGCAGGGTAACAGTATACAAAGGAAACAAGCTGAAAAAATAACAAGCAATGTGCATAAAAACCACTGAGTACAACAATTCTAGAGTTTATCAAATGGAGACTTGACTAAATACAGTACGAATAGGTACCATAGTCAGGCGAAGGATAACAGATATGCAGTTCAAATATGTTCATTTACTAAATCGCACTGAAAGCTTGGTAGGCAAAATATGCTTGGTAGGGCGTGTGGAAGGAGGGTTAAGGGGGGGGAGGCAGAGGAGAATAGGAGTAATAAGGGTGGAAAGGGAGGCGGGGAGAAGCAGCACGAAGGCCTTGTCAGAGGAAGGGTGGGGGAGAAGGAAGGTTGGAGTAGGAAATTAATTGCTGAGCTCACAGTCACACTTATTTATTTATTTAATTTTGGTAACCAGGTAGGCCCACTGAGACCAGGGGTCCCTTTTTCAGGGACAACCCAGAGTTAATTACAGGTGACATAAAGCATTACATATGTACATTATACATATCAGAGATAGAGATGCAACGAATTTAAATTTCGCCAGAGAAGTGAACGGGAAGTGGGCACTTCGCATTGTCACTCCGCTTTGCGGAGTGGCCAGCATGAAATGCTCACTTCACCTTGTTATTATTACTTCATATTGTCATTCCACCTTAATGCGAAATAAGGCGGAGTGACAACAATATTGGCAGCCCCCCACCCACACAGTCACTAGAACTAATGTGCATCCCCAAAATGCTACTGTCATCTTGTCTCCAGAAATTCCCCAGTGCTGATGAAGTGAAATGAGAGAGAGTAACAAGAAATGCAGTCTCTCAGAATTAATGGTACACTCAGTCATCAGGACAGTTGTCAGACAAAGGCACCAGAATTAATGTTCATCCCTGAAATGCTACTGTCTTGTGTCCAAAAAATTCCTCACTGCTGACTAAGTGAAATGAGAGTGTAACAAGACATGCAAAGTCTCCCATCTTAGAGATGCAGTGAATTAAAATTCCACCGGTGAAGTGCCCGTGAAGTGGGCACTTTGGGTTGTCACTCCGCTATGCAGAGTGACCAGCATGAAATGCCCACTTCGCCTTGTTATTGTGATTGTGACTTCTCGTTGTCATTCCACCTTAACCTGAAGTAAGCAGGAGTGACAACAATATTGGCAGACCCCGAGCCCCCACACATCAAATGGCTTACAGTACTGTATCTCAAATGCTGTACAGGAACGCGAATGCCTATGGCTGTAGTTCCCCGATGACAATGACCTGTATCACAAAACTCCCCAATTTGAAAACTCATATCAATGAGTACAGTGGTGAAGTCTGGAGAGATACTACAAAACAGGCTTACATGATGCAAGTAACTAGTCAAAAAATTAATTTTGTGACTCGTGATGTGATCGGGAATTGTGACTGCATTCGTGACCGTGAAATATGAATTTATTTTCTGGACTTGAGCTGACGGTACGACAACGCAGCCATGGCTGTGCCTTCCCTGATGACCTGGTTGTTCACAAAACTCACCAGCTTGAAAACTCATATCAATGGGTACAGTGGTGAAGCCTGGAGAGATATTACAAAACATTAATTTTGTGATTCGTGACGTGATCATGAATTGTGTGCACCACACCAGTATCCTGAAGGGAAGTCAAAGAAACAACTGTGACTTAAGTAACAGATGGAGATTGGGCCCTAAAGAGATGCAAATGCACAGACAGATAAAGATTGTGATGTGCACTAAAGAGATGCAGACACAAATGCACAACAACACCTAACCAGTACTCACCATCAAAAATCCAAATTTGGAAAAGAATACCTTTTACCATTGGGGGGGGGGTAGTGCACAGCAGTAACAGTCCACTACTACTACTACAATACCACAAGCAGTGCAAAAAATTCATGCAGGTGCAGTGGATAGCAGGTTCACACTGCTGCAATTACTCTGTGGCACAATAAATGGTATGTGATTTAATGGCACGCATGCATCACACACACAACACACACACACACACACACACACACACACACACACACACTACAAGTAATGCATAGCAAATTGAAAACATTTAGTAATACAACCAAATGTTTTAAACAAACTGAAATTATACACTGCTGCACCACAACAATCAGCAAAAAATGCCAAGAATTACTAAAAATATTACTGTGTGTACATGAACACAGTTATACAAGAAAAATATAACCAAAACAGAAAGACTGCCTTTTTCTCCCAGTTAATCTACCTACACCACAGATACGCCCCTACCCCAAAGCACACTTCACAGTACACAGACTGACTGTTCTAAATTAACATTAAAAATCCACACGCAAACAATAAACACTCGATGATATGAGCACAGGAGGGTTTCCTACAATCGATGTACTAAATTTTGAGCAAATAAAAGACTCAAAAAGGCTTTTTTAACAGCTTTTAGAAGATTTGAATGGCAGAGCTCTGAGAGGAAACTGTCTCCATCTTCCACTACATAGAACTGAGGCTGTGCAAAACAATCTAGAGCTCAATGTGACCTGCAATTCCATGAAGCACTGCAAATTCACTTTGGAACTCAATAGCAAGGCGAAGTGATGCGAAGTACATTGATTTCAGTGCTACTTCGCCTTAAAATTGGTGGAGAAGTGGTTTGGGGAAGCGAGATGCTTATAAAGTCATTGTTTTCAATGGACTGATTTTTCCACTACAACGCCGGTACTCCGCTTGTTGCAGAGCACTCATGGCAGATTCTACATTACTCCGCATATCACTTCGTGGAGCAAATTTAGCCCACTTCGTCCACCACTAATCACAGAGCATGTGAGACAGGCCATACAGAGGGATAAATCAAATTATTAGTCGGTTGTAACACATTACCAACAATCAACAGTAACGGAGTCACAGACAGGCTATACATTGTTATTTAAGTAACACATTGTGATTTAAGTACAAACAGGTTCATGTCAGCAGGATTTCAGAGTTCGCTAGGTGGGCCCTCAATAATGTTTTGAATTGTCCAATTTTTATGCAGGACAGAAGGTCAAGGTTTAGAGAGTTTAGCAAGGTTGGTGCCCTATTGGCAAATTATTGTTGCCCCGGAGAGGTCAGACAGGAAGGAACTTTTAGTAGCTGGCTCTCCAAATTTCTGTTATTCCTGGATCTGCTGTTGGGGAGGAGGAGGCCTTTAACCCCAGGGGAAGTGAGGCCTAAGGTGGCCTTCTTCACTAGGAGGCAGATTTGTTATTGAATCCTTACATCTAAGTTGAGCCAGCCCGTGACAGAGTAGAGTTCACAAGTAGGTGTCCGGTGGTGGGCCTGCAGAATCAGTGTGCAGGCTTTGCTGAGAAGATTTGGTGTAGGGCTGAATCAGTTGCTGCTCTATAAACCACTAGCCCATAGTCGATGATAGGAGAGACAGAACTGGATACTGCAAGTCTAAGTGCATTCTCGGTGAGACAGTGTCTATGTTTGTACAGCATCCCAATTCTTGTGCTGACAGTCCTGGCTACTCCCTCAACATGTTGTGAGAAGGAGAGGGTACTATCAATTGTGATGCCAAGGTACTTAAAGGAGTGGACCATGCACAGTATTTCATTATTGCCATTGTGAATCTGGAGTTGGTGAGATTTGTGACAGTTTTGGGAGGAGGTGAAAAGCATAGTCTTTGTCTTCTTGTAATTAAGGAGTTTATGGTATAGTAACCAGGATTCTGCTGCTGAGAAACTGGTCTGCATTTGTTCTCCAAGTGCAGTCAGGTCAGCCTGGCTTTAGAACAGCACCCCATCATCCACCTACAGGAGGACATGACCCGTGCAGACAAGGGGGAGGTTATTCAGAAATAAACTGAAAAGTAGGGGACCCAGGACTGAACCCTGTAGAATCCCCATAGTGACAGGATATAGGTCAGAGAGGGTGTCAAGAATTTTTACCTGCTGGGAATGACCTGAGAGATAGCTCCAGAACCAACCCACAGATTCTTGTGAGATATTAGTACAGGTTAGTTGATGGAGGAGCAGCTCATGGCTGACAGTGTCAAAGTAGGTAGCCCCAACCAAGTGCCCACAGTGTAAGGCACCATGTATGAAACTGGAAAACTTGACCAGGGCAGTGGTAGTGCTATGCTGCCTCCTGAACCTGTGCTGTTCATTGCATTGGAGCTGGTATGTATGAAGGTGGTCAACAAGTTAGTTACAGACTATCTTTTCAAATGCTTTAGAAAGGGGTGGAAGTTTGGAGATGGGCCAGTAGTTCGAGTGGTTGGTGCATTCACCACTTTGAAAACAGGCGTAATCATAGCCTTTTTCCAGATCTTGGGGAATTTGGCTGTGATGAGGGACAGGTTAAGGATGTGGGTCAGAGGATGCAGTACCTCTTCCATTGTCAGGGCTCACAACTTCATGTCCAAAAAGTCCCCACTAGACCTAGATTTCCTGATAACCTTCTTGAGGTATTTTCTGTCCGCTGATATTTTTATTTATTTATTTAGGGATTTGGATCATACCTTTGAGCTCAGAGCTCTTTTACAAAGGTTCCACATCAAACAGTGACAATGACAACAATAACAAACAGTTTATATACAATACTCGAATAGTAGGTAGCTAGTATACAATAAGGTTACAATGTCATTCATAGTACCAATGGTGATAGTACAGCATCAAGAGCATTCAACTAGGGTAAAGTACAGTGTTTATATGTAGTGAAGGAGATAAAGAGGTGTGATGCCTAGTGTGAGAGTCTGCGGAGGAGTCAAGGTGAGGGGGAAGGGAGACTGGGGGGAGAGTGGGCGGCCAAAAGGAGTGGCTTTGTCTAGGAGGTTGGGAGGCAGTGGTAGTAAGTTGGTTTTAAGGTTGATCGTTATGGGAATAGTTTTGAGATAGAAGGGTGGGAATGTGTGCAAATGGGTGTTATCCATGCTCTCAGAGGCTGGACTCCCTTGAGGGTTAAGGAAGCCGGGGGAAGAACCCCACTAAGGTCAGAAAATGCCTTATTAAAGGTGTTGGTGATTACCAGGGAATCCTCGGTCAGCTCCCCTTCCACATTAAGCATCACAGGGAGGATTTATTAGGCTTGCCATTTAATGTTTTTAAATTGTCCCAGAAGGATCGGCTATCACCCCAGGAGTTTGCTAGCTCCTGTTTGAAGTACTGGCTCTTAGCCGTATGGATGGCAGAGGTGCATTTGTTGCGAGCAGCCCTATAGTTCTGGATATTCTTTCAGGACCTGGAACTTTGGGCTATGCACCAAAGATGATCCCTGGACTTCAAAAGCTTGAGAAGGGGTGTGTGATCCAGGACTTGCTGGTACTCTTCACTAACCATTTTTTGTATGGGGCATAGATATTACAGGAGTCATTGAAGGTCAGCACAAAGTGCTCAAGAGCTATATCAACATCGTTAGTATTGTAGATAGAAGACCAGTCTTGGAGTCTTAGGTGGGTTTTTAGAGGGTCAAGTTGCCCTGCTTTTGGAACTCTAGAGGTGATAAGTTTGGGAGGTGTTTTAGGGGTCTTGTTATTCCAGGTACAGAGGATGGGGGAGTGGTCGCTTATACAATCCGGGAGAACCTCAATTCTAAAAATTACTTTGGGGTGATTAGTGATTATCCAGTCAAGAAGAGTACTGGACCCAGTGCGGTAGTTTATGCATGTGGGAGAATCAACTAGCTGAGTCATTCTTAAGGAGGATAAGGTATCTTTATATGGTGACATCTCAGGGGCCATCCAGTTTATATTAAAATCCCCAAGGACTAAGACTTCCATGCTCTTGCGGAGGTCAGAGAGGTATTCGAAGGTTGATTTGAGGCCCTGTGTCTGTTCTTTGGGTGGAATGTAGATGGTAACTAGCAGAAGGGATTTGCCCCTAGTGCCAATTTGTATTTGGACAGGCAGTAGTTGGGAGAAACCCCTGGTGAGAGGACTCAGAAGTGTTTGGCCTTGCAGGGTGTGTCGGACGTAGACAATACATCCACCACCCCGCTTGCCTGATCTATCCTGTCTATAGGAGGTGTGCCCATCCAATTGGATGGCCAGGTCAGGGACCCTAGGTGAAAGCCAGTTTTCAACAATGGCAAGGATGTCCGGTTCATGCTGTGAGACCCAGACTTGTAGGGCATCATGCTTAGCCAAGAGGCTACAGATGTTTATTAAGGCTATAGTTAGGCCACCAACCTTTTTTATTGTTGTTGAGGGAGTGAGCATAGATATTTATTGAAAATTTCGGAGAATACCTTTGACCGTAAGTGCTCTCTTAAATTCCATGTCAATAACAGAGATTACAAAGCAACATAACAAATACGGTAAGTGAGTTCAAGTGCCGTGAAGGCAAGCAAGTACAAATACAGTCAAACAAGTACAATAAAAAGGCTGGAATCAACTGCATACAATTTTACAATAAGGCAGGTAGACAGAATCAGTGTAGAACAAGCATAGTAATGGTACATGGCCTCAGAGCCAGAGTCTGACACAGTTCAAAGAGTATACCAGGAGGAACTTTAGTTAGGGTGATTAGCAGTTACAGTTGTATTGAACTGTTAGGGTTGCCTGTAGTGCTCTCTTAAAATGGTCAAACTTAGGTCAGTTGAGGGAGGTATTGGGCAACTCATTTAACCAACCAGTGGCCTTAATTGTGAATGAACGCTTGCCTAGCTGAGTACAGCAGAAAGGCAGTTCAAAAGCATTCTGGGCCATGCTCCTGGTGTTGTAGAGACAGGCAACAGTGCAGAAGCAGTGAGTTTGGGCTGGGGGGTGGAGGTTAGGCCTAGTAGCACCTTCTTGGCTAGCAGACATGTCTGGAACTTAATTCTGCTAGGTAGGGGTAATCAATTCATTTGGGTGTAGAGGGTGCAGCTGTGGGTGTGCTTGTCAGCCCCAAGCACAAAGCGACAAGCCTTGTTACAGATCATATTTATCCTGCTGAGAATTGAGTCGCAGGCAGTGGCGTAGACTGGGAGGCCATAGTCAACTAGTGACAGTGCTGAGCTTGCCACTATAAGGCATCTATTTATATATTTATTTATTGAAAGAATCGGAATTACAACCTTTGAGTCATAAACTCCTTTGTAAAGGCTCCACGTTAGTAGGAAAGAAAAAAAGAAAATACACAAGCATCACCTAAATATTACAAATCAAAACATCCAGCACAGTAAACATTGTAAGGTTACATTAGCAGGGATCTTAAAAGAAGGTCTAGGTTAAAATTATGTACATATGACAGTATAACATTTTGGAGGGTCTTAATAATAGGCCCAGAGTCATAAAATATTTACAATGAGTTTGATGAGCCTTAGCATGGGAGAAGAAAGAAGAAGTCCCTATGCTGGGGGCTACCTCACTGCACTAGAGGAGGAACCTGCTTATAATATGATTCAGTTTGAGAGTCAGAATGGGAGGTGAAATCCAAAAGGGAGGGAGTTATGTACAGTCACAGGTTGCAGAGTTAAGGAGAAAGGTTTTGAGACCTGCTTTAAATTGGCCCAGACTGGATGCAAGAGAGATATTGGACGATAGGTTGTTTAGTCACAAGGGAGCACGATATCACAAGGACCATTAGCCAAGGGAGGTTCTACAGTGAGGTGCTTGAAAGGAGGTGTTTGCAGAGTGCCTTGGTGCCCTCCAGTGTGTAACTGTATGGATAAGGGGGGTGGAGGCCAATTGGTGCCTGATTGTGTAGTATCTTTTTTGCAAGGAGGCGGGTGTGATATTTAAGCTTATCTTGGAAGTTAAGCCAATCAGTATATTTGTAAAGCTCACAGGTATGGAATAGCCTGTCGCAATTAAAGACCAGATGGCAGGCTTTATTTAGGGTGAGGGTGATGTTGCATAGGGCAGTATGGTCAGCAGACCCATAAATTACTATGCCGTAGTCCACCAAGGGTAGTATGGAGGAAGACACAGCTAGATGCATCGCCTGTGGGGGAATGCAGTGTCTAAGTCTGTACAGCATCCCTAGCCTGGAGTTAACAGAGGAGGAGACTTGTATGTGTGTGTGGCAGGTGAGGGAGGTGTCCAACATGACTCCAAGGTATTTGAAGCAGTGCACCTGCTCTAGCGCAATGCCAAGGGAGTTTGTCACTGTAAGAGGTATGTTACTGATTGGGTTTTGGCGATGGGCAAAGATCATAGATATTGTTTTCATGTAGTTAAGTATAAGGTGGTGTTTAGATAAACAGGTTTCCAGTTCGCTAAAGAAACCCTGCAGGGCAGATTGTAGTACATTGGGGATGGGGATGTTTCCAAAAAACTACAGCATCATCTGCATAAAGCATTAGCTTCCCACTGCAGGATTGAGGGAAGGAGTTCAGGAAGAGGGTGAAAAGTAATGAACCTAGAATGGACCCTTGTGGGACACCTGTTAGGACTGGCCTACTGGAGGATAAGGTTGTATTAATTCTTACCTGCTGGGTCCGGCCAGAGAGATAGTCTTTGAGCCAGAAGGCAGCCTCTAGGGAGATGTTCAGGGATGGTAGGGTGTGGAGAAGAAGCGCATGACTGACTGTATCAAAGGCTTTGGTCAGATCCACATAGAGAGCCCCTACCACTGAGCCTTGTTCAAGAGCCTCGTGTGTGTAGGAATACATTATTTTTAAGCGAAAAAGATGTTCCAGGACTAGAGGGCATGGGATGAAGTTGGAGGAAGGATGATTCAGAGGAAACATGAGGAAGAATTTCTTCACAGAATGGGTGGTGGACAAGTGGAACACCCTGCCAGAGGAAGTGGTGGGGGCTGAAACAATCACGGGATTTAAGAATGCATGGGATAGACATAAAGGAATTCCGGAGGTCAGGGGTATGGGGCAACAGACTTCTTGGAAAACATAAACTGAACTTACAAGCTCAAATGGGCAGACTGGGTGGGCCATAGGCCCTTATCTGCCGACACTGTCTATGTATCTATGTATCTACGTATATATAAAGTAAATTCGATGAGGGCAGTGGAGGTGCTGTGACCCCTCCGGAAACCATGTTGTTCCTGACAGAGCAGATCGTGTTTGGCCAGATAGTCTGTGAGCTGGTCAGCCACAATTTTGTCAAGGGCCTTTGGGGGGGGGCAGAATAGATACTGGCCTGTAGTTGCTAGTGGACCTGGGGTCACCACCCTTCAAGATGGGAGTGATAACTGCTGTTTTCCAAGTTGTGGGAAATTAGCTGAGGCATAAGGATAAGTTAAGGATTTCGGTGAGATGGGAGATGGTCACATCCAATGTAAGTCAGAAGAGTTTGAGGTTCAAGGAGTCACTACTATAGCAAGAGTTCACCAGAGCTTTGTTGAGATAGCATTTTGCCTCATTGCAGGAGGTGATTCATAGCCGAAAAGGGGTGTGGTCAAGGGTGGCAAAATTGTTAATGGGGTTGGTACTGATTGAGTCAAAGTAGTTAGGGGGGAGGATATGGCTGAGGTCAGTGAAATAAATATTAAGGGCACTGGAGATAGATTTAGGGTCCTGTGAGATAACCCCATCTATTAGAAGCTGTACTGGGGTAGGGGATACATTTTTCCCTGATAGTTCCTTAATGTTGCTCCAGAATTTGCTACCAGATCCCCAATAGCATCAGCAGTGAGGCTGACCTGGTTACGATAGAAAGCTCTTAAACTTCCATTTACGATGGACACAATGTGATCAACATGGGGAGCAACAGATAAAGTATCATCCAGGATCACTCCGAAGTATTTAAAAGTTTCCACTTTTTCAAGTATATGCCCTAGGTCATTGTGGACAATAAGGGGGGGTACCTTTTTCTTCATTTGTGGGCTTGTGAAGAGTGTTGTTTTAGTTGTTTGTATTTTTAATTTTTGTAATTTAAAGCAGCAGTGCAATGAAAAAATATTTTCCAAAAAAGCTAGTTTTAGCTATAATTAAGAAAAAAATATTAGCACACCTGTCAAATGTAGTTGTCTAGGTACCTCCTGTGCCACGCACTATGAGTGTTTTTGTATTTTTTCAGTCCTAACTCATGACAGAGCTACAATGCTATTTCTATGCAAAATGTGGTGGTCTTCTGTTTTTCTTGAGAAAAAAATCAATTAAAACATTTATAAAATACTCAGATGTTGGTGGAATTAGGAAATCGTACCAGCAAATAAAACTGGAAGATGCCTGTAATCTTTTATAGTAAAAAAAATGGCAGGGTCAAAGTTTTTTACCCAATTTCATTGCACTGCTGCTTTAAAATCAATTTGTTTTGAGAGAACCATTTTGCAAGGGCCTCATAATTATCCTGGAGCACAGAGGTAAGGTTGCCGAAGTTACTGTCCTTGGAATAGATAACAACATCCTCTGCATAGATGAGTACATTTGAGAGTGACAGGCTTCAGGCAGGTGGTTTAGGAATACGCCAAATAGTAGGACACCCAGAATGCAGCCCTGGGGAACACCAATGGATGCATTCCTAACATCTGACAAGGAGTCGTCTGTCTTAACACACTGAGTGCAATTAGTGAGATAACCCCAGAACCAGGTGACTGTGTACTTTGGCAGGCCTAGGCTATGGAGTTCCATGTATCCATGCCCCTGGAACTATTTTTACCATAGCTGCTTTTCAGCACATTTCTTTTTTGTTGGATTCCAAATACACTTCTACAAAATGAGATAATCCATGTATGTTACAAAAAGAAAAAAAAAAGACAATGTTATGATCGAGTTGATTCTTTCACCCATATGTGTAGGAAAGCATATGCCAAATAAGACATGGCTTGCAAGTTGATTGAAGAGGGGGACAGCATTCTGAGCTGTGACCATTGATTTTGGTTACTCCTACTGTTTGATATCCACCACTGCTGGTGTTATAATATGAATGCTGTGCTCTGTTCAGATTAAAAAGAATGTTAAATGCTCAAAACAACAGCTGGCCCAGTGGTGCAAAGGGCTGAGGTACTATGCACCTTATCGCTCACCACGCTAGCAACCCGGGTTTAGGAATGAGCTTGGGTTGCTGGGGGTTGGCGGGAGAGATGATTGAGTGTCCGATGGACTGCTCTCCTTTCCAGGAGTGGAGGGAACCACTGCCTTGTTCCTTGGCTGCCACCTGTTGGAGGCCAGGTGGTAGTGCCAGAATTCGAGCAGCGCAGATTAAGGGCCATGGTTATGTGGCAAGTGTGTGCCTCCACTTGCACACGCATGTGGTCACCGTACCGTGGCAAGGGGTGAAAACTGTGGAATGTGGCAGTCACAGGCTACATGAAGCCTTACCTGCCTGCCCTCACCCCATGCTGTCACCGGCTTGCCAACTGGTGGGGGGAGGACAGCCCTCCCCTTCCTAGCCCTGCCATGGAGGGGTCCCTAGGGGATATAAGGCTCAGGGAACTGGAGGCAGTTGCTAGGCGAGAAAGCAGGGAGAGAGCTAAACAGCTGCCTGTGACATGCCCAGAAGTTAAAAACCTATAGAGAAGAAAAATGCACAAAACAACAAGTTGTCTAAGCTACTACACTTGTTTGTTTAGGCTGAGTGCCAGTACCAGTGAATGTAACCTATCCCTGTACTTGATTTTGTGCCTTACTGATATACACAGTCCTGTATCCTGTATCTTGCACCACGTCTTCCACACATTGTATCCTGTATGTAAATGTACAGAGCCCTGTATAACTGTATGCTGTTGTGATAACCTCCTGTGTTGTGTTCTCCCAGGTAGTGACTGAAAAGAGGCAAGTGGTTATGTAGCGCACCCACCTGATAAATGACAACTAAGTAAATAAATAAAAAATGAATTACTGACATAATAATTGCTCTTACTATACAGTTCTTGAAGTACAATATGACACGTACAAGGGACCTGGGTAACAAACAAGGACATGTCTACAATGGGGTAGGGGTGAAAAAGAAACACCAAAGGGTTCCGGCTTGCAAATGTTATTTTCCTAGCTACACCACTGCTTTCTACTCATCGGTTCAGTGACATCCAGAGCTTTCAAGCTTCGCTCTTGAGATCACATGTCACAGAACCCACTTGGTGTTAAGAATCAGCCTGTTCTTAACACTTTGGGGGTTAATTATTCTATATGTGTGTGTATATAAATCAAGAGTGCTACAGTACCTGCAAGCTGAGAAAAAGAAAGATTGCAGTATGGGCCAAAGTAATTTTTAGTCTATCCTGATTACATGGCCTGATTAAAACTGGATCAAGAAAAAAGTTTCTTGCATGAAATACTTCCTGGATTTATTAGGTGAAACAATAGTCTTCTGCATGAAATGCCTATGAAATCTTAAAAGAAACGTGTTAGAAAAAGAATTTTTTTTCTTGCTGCATTAAATTGGATGTGAGTATGACAGATTTCAAAGGCTGTCAAAATAACGAATTTACATCATAAATGCACAGGCTCTCTTTTTAAAGGCCTCTTCAACAACTCAGGAAGGCGTTTAATGGTGAACAAGTTCAAAGTCTCACGGACTCCCACTGGTATAAAAAGGAGGCAATATCCACTGTAGTTTCTGTGTTTCAGATAATGTCTCTCTCTCTTTTCAAGTTAATAAAACGTACTCCTGTCAAATTGCAGATAAATGAAAGAGACTCAGACATTGTTTTTCCCCATATATTGGTAAGAAAGATATCTCCCAATATTTCTGAACGCCCAGTATGCTAAAAGGAACTTGAAATGAATCCACCCTGCAGTTATTTTACAGCATCAAAGACAATGAAATTTCCACAGAGGCACTTTCTGAAGTTCTAAATGCTTTCTTTCTGATAGCTGCTCATTAAGGGGCTTGCAAAGCTTTTTATTGTTTCAAAAGCATTCATCTAAATTTTTAATCATTCTCTGGTGCTATGTGACCATGATGTTTTTTTTCTATTATCTTTCCCTTTAAACCTTTTTTTTATTTCCTTAATAGGAAACTTAATAAAATGTCTCTTTGAATGACTGTTAAGCAGGTCTTACACTAATGGCTGTTCCAGAGTTTCTTGTCTCTAAATTTTGAGATGCTTCTGTAAGGTGAGTTGTTATAGTTAAGATCAGGAGAACATTTTCATTTAAAAAAAAAACAACTCAAAACCATTGAATTTTGGGTGGTCATTATGCTGGGGAGTGAGAATTGGAAAATGCCAAACAGACCTCAGGTAAAGATTCATATATTGTTAGATTGAATCCCCCAACTTATTGTGTTCCATGAATTTCCAGCTCTGCCACTTCCAGTACCAGAATTGTAGTCTTTTGGAACCTCAAAACCTTGAATTAGCTCATTGATGGACAATATTACAATCTGAACTGCTGTACTGCGAATCTGAAACAGTTTGGGGACACCTAAGCTAATTTTTTCCTTCACTGTGATATTGATTGCCTTCACAGTAGGATAACATTCAAATACTTCCCTTTTCTCTCCTCCTTTCTCCCTTAGTCCTCCCCCTAGCTCCTCTGCCTTCCCCTTCCCCCAACCCTCTACCTCTGTTTTCTGTTCTCTCTACTCCTCCCCCTAGCACCTCTAAGTCCCCTTTCTCACCTCTCCTAGCCCTGGAGCTCATACAGCCTCCTTACCTAGCCCTCTCTTTCTCCTCCACCAGTGACCCCCATTATTTCAATCCCTGCCTTTATCCTTTCCATTCACCTACTTCCTAAACTTGTACTCTCTCCCCCAATTCCATTCACTTCCACTCTTCCTGTATGCTCCCGCTCCTCTATCCCCTTGTCCACACTGCCCCCATAAATGCCCTTATCATAGCCCTTCTTCTCCCCTCTTTCTCCCTCCTACTGGTTCTTTCTACTCTTAGCCTATCTCTACTCCTAACTTTCTCATGGCAGGCCTGCAAGCCAGTACACAGTCTGGGTGTGCACCCAGCTGTTGTCTGACCCTTGTAGGGTTTGCATCCTAGAGGGGCAAAAGATTGCCTCTCCCATATTACCCTGTCTCTCTCCTCTGTTGGTCTTGAACACATAATTTCAACTGTACATATCTGTTCATTTATTTTAAATAACTGTGTAACAGAGCTGAATGAGGCACTACCCCATTTGTCATGCAGAAAGAGTTTAAATGCAAGGGTCTATTCTATTCTCTCCTTTTATGTTTCTTCTCTGTCTAGTTGTGCAACCAAATCTTTTTGTGAGACCTAGGAACTAATCACTCCAGCGGTTTCACAGTTCTCTGCCTCTCTCTATCTCTCTGCATTCCCTTGCTATTTCTGTCTTTTCTTTCCCCCTTCCATGTTAAGTGCTTAATATCTATTCCATTGTATGTATCAACTGTAACTACTGTATATTAATTCCAATGTATGTAATCTGCTGTAACTAATTCCAGGTCACCCCTGAAAAAGGGACTTCTGGTCTTAGTGGGCTTACCCGGTCACCAAAATCAAAATAAATAAATATCTGCAGTTATAAAAATATATGTGAATCTGTGTGTGAAACTGTAAGTGATACTGAGATCCTTTGGTTTGAAATGCATATAATTATACTGTTGAAATGATTGCAAAAAGCTATTTGGCACTCAAGGGGTTAACCTGAGATGCAGTTTTTAAGCCTCTTGCAGAACTGTAAATTAGAGATCAGTCCTGGGTCACTATGTTCTTTTTGTTGCATCTGCAAGGAATGAAACTTACAAGAACATTCTGTGAGAAGCAGGCTGTCTAAACGAGTTTGCAGACAAAGACTTATAAAAAGAGCAGCAATGCTTTTGCTAGAGAGACAAGGTGAGTAAGAGACTGAAACTTGGAATTAAGAGATACCCTTAGAGGAAGGACTTAGTTTTTCCTCGTTTGTACTGCCTTTGTAAATAGTTATACTGAATACGTTTTATTTTTCATTTTGCTATTAGTGAGAAAAATGAAATGCTATCTGCAAATTTTGAAACTGCTCCTGGTTTTCCTATGCTTCCTGACCTGTGCCTTGACAACCGATGGTGTCAGCCTAAATGGAATTTATGCCATGCATATTCTAAGCCAGGAGTTTTGTGCATGGGTACTAGACCTGGTACCGGGGAAGATTAGAAGAAAGATATGGATTTTACAGCAGCAAGCCCAAGAGTCATTACCAGAAAGATGGCAGCCAAACTAGCAGAGACAGAAGTCCAAGCTGAGACTGCACAGCCAGCACCAGCGATGGAAAAAGAAGCACAGGCAGTGACTGAACCTGAAAACCTGACTGCCTTTTTCAAATGGTGGGTTATACAACAACAAGAGGCTGAGAAACAGAGAAAAGAAGAGCAACAGGCGCAGCAGAGCAAAGAAGAGGAGCATTGGAAAAAAGAAGAGATGCAGTGACAGGAGCAGCAATGGCTGGATGCATGCCTTGCAAGCTATCAAAGTTGGAGGTTTTGGCACAGGTCTAGCAGAGCAGCAAAACACCAACAACTTAAAAGACCTTAAACTCACAAAGTTGTATCCCTCAGATGATATCAAAGCATACCTGACACCTTTTGAAGGGGTTGCTGAAGCCTGCCAGTGGCCAAAGCAAAATGGACACTCACACTGGTACTTTACTTGACAGGGAAAGCCCAACTTGCCTACAGCAATATGGGTACTGCATGGTCAGAAAACTATGACCTGGTGAAAGGAGAGGTCCTTAAAAGATATGACATCTCAGGAGAGATCTCCAGGCAGAGATTTCAGTCTCTGAAGTACAACTCAGTTGACAATCCTTGAGAAGCCTTCACCTGATTCAGAGAACTCCTTATGAAATAGCTTCAACCAGAGCGCAAAACACTCCCATAGATCATCAAAACATTTATAATGGAGCAGTTCATCAACATCCTACCACAGATGTACAGCTTTGGGTAAAAGAATATCAACCAGAAAGTGGGGAAAATACTGTTTCTTTGGCTGAAGACTACCAAATGGCCAGACAGATGCCACAGCAGTGAAGTAACAGCCAAGCACTGGTAAGACACTCTTTTTCCCATTTAAACTTCAAGTCTGATAAGAACTCTGGTGGGGGAAACAAATCTGTATCTGAAGACTTCATTTGCTATGACTGTAATAAGCCAGGTCATAGTGCAAGAAATTGCCGTAGTAAGAAGAGAGACAGTGAAACAAATTTGTCCTTAGCAAATTGGGGCAAGTTCTTAACAGATGTGAAGGTGGGAGATAAGACTGTGAAGGAACTTATAGACTTGGGAAGCAGACAGACCCCGGGGACACTCAATACTATCCCTCCTGCCAAGTGACTCTGACTATTAATGGAGTGTCGCACCAAATGAAAGTGGGGGTAGTACCTAAGTTACCTGTACCTGTGATTATTGGAAATAACTTTCCAGGATTTACTGAGTTAATTAAAGAGGGAGTAAATACTGATGTTTCAGCAGCTGTGGTGACAAGAGCTCAGGCAAAGAAAATCTCAGATGGTGGGGACTGTTTTCCTTTCACTGATTTTGATTCAGACTTGTTTAAGCACTGCTCCAAGATCCACCAGAAATCCAAGAAAGAAAGATGATGCCTGATGAAACAGTGGCAACAAAAGACTGATGGATGTGAGGAGTTAACATATGAAAATGCTGAAACTAAACTGAATGCTGATTGTGATTTCCTTTCAAAACAAGCCAATGATGTTTCTCTCCAGGTTTACTGTAAGCAGCTGGGGTTGAAACCAAAACAGGGTGAGCCTATGTTTGAAAAATATAATGAGCTACTGTACAGAGTTTTGGTTAAGCCTTAAACACAGGACCAGATAGCACAATTGGTTATACCACAAAAGTATAGATCTGAGTTGTTACAGATAGCACATGATAGTTCTATGGCTGGTCACTCAGGGCGGGATCACGCCCTTGCCAGATTGCTGTACAGATTTTACTGGCCTGGAATTCATGAAGATGTTGCTACCTATTGCAGTTCCTGTGCTGAATGTCAGAAAGTAGCTCCAGTGACTCAAAAGACTAGGTGCTCCTGGTGCCCCTAGCCTTCATAGATGGGCATTTTGAGAGGATTGCAATGGATGTGGTTTGCCCCTTAGACAAAAGTAAAAAGGATAATTGATTTATTTTAGTAGTACATGATTATGCTACTTGATACCCAGAAGCAGTTCCAATATGTACTGTCACAGCCTCAAAAGTGGCAGCAGAGCTTGCCAAAATTTTCAGCAGGGTGGGCATAAATAAAGAGATTATTACTGACCAGGGTAGTAATTTTGGTTATGCATTACTTAAGGAGCTGTACAGACTGCGAGGTATCACTGCCATAAGAACCTCCCCCTATCACCCTCAAACAGACGGTCTTGTTGAGCGTTTTAATCAAACCCTAAAATGCATGTTAAAAAGGTTTGTAAAAAGGGAAGGGAAAGACTGGGACCAATTCTTACCTTACCTGCTTTTTGCTTACAAAGAAGTGCCACAGGCATTAACAGATTTTTCACCATTTGAAATGCTGTATGGTAGACAACCTAGAAGGCCACTAGATGTAATAAAAGAAGCATGGGAAGATAACCCCTATCAGAATCAATCTATAACTTCTTATATGTGTGCCCTGAGAAAGAAACTGTCCAAATATGTTCAAATCGCTTAAAGTAATCAGGAAGAGGCCCAAAACCAGCTGAAGGCATATTATGGCTATGGGGTAAAAGAAGAAGTTTTTGAGCCAAGTGAAATGGTCTTGCTACTGTTACCCACTACAGAAAATACACTGCTAATGAAGTGGCAATGGCCTTGCAAAGTGTTTAGATGTACTGGCACAGTTAACTATGAGATTGAGACCCCTGATGGGGACAATCCTATTAAGATATACCATGCTAACCTCCTCAAGAAATGGGTTGAAAAAACACCAAAACCTGCTTTGCTGGTTTTACCAGAAACTGATTAAGAAGATATGGATGTAGCTTATGACAGACTGGAACAAACTGTAACTGCTGATGCTGTAAAGGTGAATGTTTCCTTAACCTCCAAACAACTCGCAGAAATCTGTAACTTGCTAAAGACGTTTAACAGTACTTTTACCACAGTACCAGGCTGAGCAAAATGGGCCGAGCACGTAATAGTGACAAAGAATGCTTACCCTATTAGACAAAAGTTATATAGATTACCAGAGCAGTTAAGAACAAACGTGGTTAAGGAAATACAAAAAATAAAATAATTGGGTATCATAGAAGAGTCAAGAAGTACTTGGTCATTGCCAATGGTGATTGTAAACAAAAAAAGAAGAGGGTGTAAGAATCTGGCTTGCTTTTAGGAAACACAATCAAGTATCTGAATTTGACAGTTTTCATATGCCCAGAAAAGATGATTTGGTAGACAGACTGGGAAGTGCCAAGTATATCAGTACCCTCGATCTCACCAAGGGTTACTGGCAAATCTCCCTAGCTAAAGAATCCAGAGACAAAACTGCATTTGCCACTCCTATAGGATTCCATCAATTCACCACCATGCCATTTGGTTTACATGGTGCACTCACTACATTCCAGCAGTACATGGATATAATTTTATCCCCTCACACTGAATTTTGTGCTGTGTACCTGGATGATGTTGTGGTGTACAGTACAGATTGGAAAAGCCACCTGGAACACCTACAAGCAGTCATCCAATCGATTAAAAAGGCAGGTCTGACAATTAATCCTACTAAGTGTGCATTGGGCATGCATGAAACCAGATATTTGGGCTATGTTTTAGGAAATGGAGAAGTCAAGCTGGAGATTTCCAAGATGGAAGTTGTAGCTAACAGCCCTGTCCCCAAAACCAAGCAACATGTTAGGGCATTTTTAGGGCTGGCTAGTTATTATCGGAGATTTGTTCCCAGCTTTGCTGAGTTAGCTACTCCTGAACTCATGAAGAAATGGTTCCCGAATAATGTGAAATGGATCCCAGAGTGTGACAAGGCTTTTTGGGCTATTAAGGGTGCATTATGTTCAGCCTCTGTTTTAAGAAGCCCAGCCTTTGAGAAACAGTTTTTGTTATAGACAGATGCATCAGAGGTAGGCCTAGGTGCAGTCTTGAGTCAGCATATAGATAGGAAAGAATATCTTATTCTGTATACAAGTAGGAAATTGCCTGGCAAAGAGAAAAGGTACTCCACCATTGAAAAGGAATGCCTTGTGCAAAGTGGGCCATGGAGTCCTTTAAGTTTTACTTACTAGGAGCTGACTTTGAACTTGTAGCAGATCACAATCCTCTCTGTTGGCTTAACAAAATGAAGGATAACAATTCTAGAATCACATGGTGATAATTGGTACTACAGCCATTTAAATTTAATGTCATGCACAAATCTAGGAAACAAAATGTCAGTGCTTATTTTCTGCCAAGATATGGATCAGGAATTGAGAATTCCAAAGGTTGAAAAAAGTATGAGCAGAAACGTCTCTGTTTGCTATGCTGCATATGCCCTGAACTGTAAAGGTTATTAGCTAATGTTAGATGGAAAGTTAATAGAATATTTTGGAATTCTGTTTTTGTAAAACAGGTTCCCTCTTAAAGAGGGTGGTATGTGACAGGGTTGAATAAGGCCCTGCCCCATTTGTTATGCAGAAAGTGTTTAAACATAAGGGTCTGTTCTATCCTCTCCTTTTCTGTCTCTTCTCTGTCTGGTTGCGCAACCAAATTTTCTTGAGAGACCTAGAAACTGATCACTCCGACAGTTTCGCAATTCTCTGCCTCTCACTATCTCTCTGCCTTCCCTTGCTGTTTTGTCTTTTCTTTCTCCCTTGCATATCTGCAGTTTTAAAAATATATGTGAATCTGTGTGTGAAACTGTAAGTGATACTGGGATCCTTTGGTTTACAAACATACGTACAAACATACAAAATTTGCCAGCAGATAAAGGCCTAGAGATCTATCAAGTCTGCTCGAATGTGCAGCTAGCACCCCTTATTTTGCAGCTGCCCCTCCCTTTCACCCTTCCCCTTCATTAACCCTCCCCCTTGTCCTGTCCCATCCTCATTTGAAGCAGTCCACTGTTCTACTGCATACCACTTCAGGAGGTAAGAATTCCACCCAGCCACCACCCTCTCTGTAAAAAAGTGTCTCTTCATCTCCCTCCTGAACTTTCCTCGCTCCAGTCTCATATCATGGCCCTTGGTGTCCCTCCCTCCCTTACTTTGAACAGCCCTCTGTACTTGTCTTGTTTATTCCTTTCATGTATTTAAAGGTTTCAATCATGTCACCCTGTCTCTCCTCTCCTCCAGTGAGTACATGTTCAACTCCTTCAACCTCCTCTCGTGTGATAAGTCCCCAGCCCCTTGATCATCTTTGTCGCTCGCTGCACCCCCCTCCAGTAACTTAATGTCACTCTTCAAGTCACAGACGCCAGTATTGCACACAGTACTCCAGGTGTGGTCTAACTAATGACCTATACAGTGGCAGAATCACCTCCTCCTCGAGGATATACCCTTGCAGTACAACCCAGCATTTTGTTGGCCTTTGCAGCTGCCTTCCTACATTGTGCCGAGTTGTTCATTGACCCTGTAATGGCACATCAGATCATTCTCCTCCTCCTCTGTCTGGGCTAGCTGCACTCCCCCTAGCTGGTAACTCCTGCTTGGGTTCTTCATCCCAAAATGCAGCACCTTGCACTTTTTGGCATTAAAGCCCAGTTGCCAGGTGTCTGACCAGGTTTCAAGCTTTGCCAGATCATCCTGCAACCCCTGCCATCCCCCTAGGTCATCCACCACCGTGCCTACCTTGGTATCATCAGCAAACAGACTGATCTTGCTCTTGATGTCCCATGTTATGTCTGCAATGAATATCCCAAACAACACTGGTCCCAACACCGAGCCCTGTGGAACACCACTCGTCACTGCCCTTGGGTGTGAGAGCTCCCCACCCACCACCACCCTCTGTTGCCTTCCCAGCAGCCAGTTTCCTACTCATCTCACCAGCTTTGCACCTGCCCCGTGCCTACTAACTTCCTTCCCAGCCTTCCATGTGGCACTGAGTCGAATGCCTTACTGAAGTCCAGATACAGGACATCCACTGCATGGCCCCTGTCCAGTTGCCTAGTTACCCAGTCATAGAACTCAACCAGGTTGGTTTGGCAGGATCTGCCATGTATGAAGCCATGCTGTCTGCTGTCCTGTAGTCCTTTGGCCTCCAGGAGGGCCACCAGCCTCTCCTTCAGGATAGTCTCCATTAGCTTACCCATGATGGATGTGAGGCTCACTGGTCTGTAGTTTCCCGGTTCATCCTTGGGGCCACTCTTGTGGGTGGCACCACATAACCATCCTCAGTCCTGAGGTACACACCCCGAATGTAGTGAGGCATTAAATAGGATGTCAAAGGTCTTGCAAGGACCTCGCCAGCTCCTTCAGTACCCTGGGGTGGATGCCATCTGGACCTGGCGCCTTGTCCACCCTCAGTGCCTTCAAACCCTCTCGAACTCTGCTCTCCATGATTCCCCATCTGTCACCACTTCCCACCTGCTCTGCCATTTCTCCCACCTTGGGTGTCACCCCCTCTTCTCTTTAGTAAATACTGAGCAGAAGTACTCATTTAGTGCTTCTGCCTTATCGCACCCTGCTTTCACCCAACCCCCCCTCCTTCCTACTCCTTACTATGTGGTCCTTACAGCTCCTTTTCTCTCTGATGTACTTAAAGAAGTGCTTCTCCCCCTTCTTAATGCCTTGTGCCAGCCTGAGTTCCGTAGACGCTTTGGCTCCCCTTACTGCCCTTGTCACCTCCTTCAATACTGTCAAGTACTCCTCCCTGTCCTCCCCCCTCCCTGTTTTCTTGTACTTCCTAAAGGCAGCTCTTTTCCTCCTTACCTTTTCCATGACCTCCTTGCTCAACCAGATCGGTTTCTTAGCCCTAGCCTTCTTGCTCTGGGCTTTGCAGCAGGTTTTGGTTGCCTCCACTATCCCCAGCTTTATGAGCTCCCACCTCTGGTTAGTGTCCATACTAGATTGAATTCTGGCCAGGTACCCTTTTACCACTTCCCCCATCCTCCCAAAGTCAGCCCTCCTGAAGTCCAGCACTATTGTGCCAGATTCCACTCCTTCCTTGCCCATATCCAATGTGAGCCATACTGAGTGGTGGTCACTCCCTGACAGCGGATCCTCCACTATAAGTTCTCTCACAAAGTCCCCATTTGCCAGCACAAGGCCGAGGGTACTCCTTAACCTGTTGGTTCACTGACCATTTGCAGCAGGAAGCTGTCCTGGAAGGCATCCAGCAGTACCTGCTCCCTTCTGTTCCTGGTTGTTGGGGGTGCTCCAGTCCACTCCTGACATGTTGAAGTCCCCCACAATCACCACACTACCCTTTTCACAGGTCCTCCTGATCTGTCCCGCTAGTTCCCTGTCTAACTCCTCCGTCTGAGATGGTAGCCTGTACACCACTCCCATTCTAAGAATCCTATTCTTGGAATCCTGGATTTGCATCCAAAGTGACTCGCACTACCCTCCTCCCTTCCTCCCTTGCACACTTCAGTCCTTCCTTCACATATAGTGCCACCCCCCTCCTTTCCCAATCACCCTGTCCCTACGAAATAACCTGTACCCTGGTACAGACAGGTCCCATTCATTGTATTGGGTGGCCCATGTTTCCGTGATGGCTGCAATGTCCACCTCTCCCTCTGCCATGGTTTGAAATGTATATAGTTATACTGTTGAAATGACTGCAAAAAGCTATTTGGAAGTCAAAGGATTAACCTGAGATGCAGTTTTTAAGCCTTTTGCAGAACTATAAACAAGAGATCAGTTTTGGGTCACTATGTTCTTTTTGTTGCACCTGCAAGGAATAAAACTTACAAGAACATTCTGTGAAAAGCAGGCTCTCTTAACAAGTTCCCAGACAAAGACATATAAAAAGAACAGAAATGCATTTGCTAGAGAGACAAGGAGAGTGAGAAGCTGAAACTTGGAATTAAGAGATACCCTCAGAAGAAGGACTTAGTTTTTCTCTGTTTGTACTGCCTTTGTTAATAGTTATACTGAATACTTTTTATTTTGTATTTTGCTGTTATTGAGAAAAATAAAATGCTATTTGCGAATTTTGAAACTGCTCCTGGTTTTCCTATGCTTCCTGAGCTGTGCCTCAATGACAAACGGTAAGAAGTTTTATTTTATTGCATCTTTGTTAGTTATACAGTACATCAATTGTACTTACTCATTTCCCCTCCCCCAGGGCGCATCTAGAAACAAGTTATTTTAGCTCAGTATGCCTTTCCTGGTGAAACAATTTAAATAAATAAAATAAATGAATACTTTGATCTAGACCAGTTTACTAAAAATGCTGGTACTGATTTTGTAAGGGATATAGTCTATTAAGGAACAGTACATTGGAGTTGTGCACAATCAACACTTTCCAGGAGCTTCCATGTAAAGAAATGTGGTCTAAAGATGAGTTAAGGTTACTGGTGTAACTACAGTACACCTTGGGTATCTCTGGTTTAGAATTTACCTCAGGCCAAAAGTGAAGCAAAACACAATGAAAGAATATTGCAAGTACTGGCTTAAAGGGGAGGTCCTCTCAGCCTTTTTTCTGTGTACCTGTATAGTTTGTAGGCATTCTAAAGGATTGCTTCTATTGTAAACCCCACCCCATTTCATCAGGATACAAATTTAAATGAAGTTACTTTAATCTGGTGTGAAAATTTGCTTGACTCCATTGCAAAAGTCGTGACCCAACTCATGTAAGGAATTATGAGATTTGATGGTGCTTTCAAGCTAAAGCCTGCTGTAGTTCTACTGTATTAGTCAGTTCTGTTGATGTCCTCTGTAGACCCTGGAGCCGATTCCAGAACAAATGGCATAACTTGCAGGCGGCTGCAAGTTACACCATTCACCGCTATGCCGGGACAGGGTCCAGGCACTTGCGACATGTGGGTTATGCCATGTGGAGGCTAATGCTATGGACATGGTGTAGAAGTCCTGCATGTCGCAAGTAGTGGCCAGATACTAGCAGCTCTTTCAAAGCTCCCCCACCCACCCTGGAACACCACCAAGACAACCAGGGGGCATGGGGGGCACGCGTGGCACAGGTGTCCAGGGGCATGCCTAAGAATGGACCCTGGGGGTCTCTGACATCTGGGGAGGTGAGGGGCATGGGTATGCCTGTGGGGTCATGGGGGCACATCTGCACCATTGTCACATTGTGAAGGGGCAGGCAGCCGATGGATAGCACAGTCAGTTGCCCCTTAGAGCAGCTCTGGGCTGTTCTAATTTAGCCTCACCAGTGCGGCTCTTGTAATCACTCTTGTGGGTTATAGCAGTTGCCCTCCTGGAATAGGGCACAGTTGGTGCCATAACTAACACTTGTGCCATGTCGCTGCAGGCTGCGGCATAGTGGGTGGTGTAACCCACGGTTGTCATAGCCCACAGCTGGCATGGCGCAAGGTGCCTCCCTGGAATACTGGCAGGCATAACACTTGGTGTAGGTTCTGAGATATGCCAAGGGGTTTGGCATATCTCATCTTATGCTGGCATACCCAGTCTTGGAATTGGGCCCCCCGTGTTTTTGTTTTGTGCTGGGTATCAACCTTGTTTGTTGGCCAGCACAAGAAGACAACAATATGAGCAAGGGGACTGCATGCTCAGTCTGCAAAATAAGAACTTATAACACAAAATCATTCAATAAAGCAGAAAAAAAAATTATAGACACAAACCAATTATTTCAAACTCATAACACTTTAAACTATAAAACAGCAGGGCACTTATTGTACCTTGAAAAGTTTGATGGCCAGCACAAGACAAGAATACAGGGACTGCAGAGAACAGCAACAACACTGACTAATACAGTATAACTACTGCAGGCTTTAGATCTAAAGCATCATAAAATTCCATGATGCCTTACATGGGTCAGGTCATGATCTTTGCAATGGAGTCAAGCAGGTTTTCACACCAGACCTAAGTAATGTCATTTACATTTAAATCCTGATAAAATTAGATGGTTGCAATAGAGGCAATCACTGTTCAAGCCTACAGACTATGCGGGTATACGGAATAAGTTTAAGAGGACCTTCCTTTTAAAGATAGCATTTGTTTCTGTAGATCACATTATGGTATTGGTCTGTGATGTTATTGCATTGTTATTACTTAATTCCCTGGATCATTCATGAAAATTGATTGATTGATTATTTTATTAGATAGAAAAAAAAGTATAAAACATTTGTTTGTTACATCCATAAAGTCACAATATAAATAGGCATAGACACTTCTTGTATATCAAACAATATACCATTAAAAATATAAATCTCATCACAGCTAGTTCAAATTTTAGTGAAAAAAAATCTTGCTAAGCCATACATATACTTACTATCATTCAAAATTAATAACATCTTTATAAAATCATCTCTCTGTCGATCAATTCATGGATTAAGGCATTTCTTTCTTTTTTCTTGCCATAATATACATTCAGTTAGTACATGCACAATTTCTAGATCATTTGTGGTAGCATATTTGCACTTTTCCGTTCTTATACCATAAAGTTTATTATGTAAGTTGAAAAATGTGTTGCTCAGGCTGGCCAGTCTTATCATACACAACAAATTACTATGCTTGAAATTTTCACATTTTATTAAATACTTCTCAATACCCCAATTTATTTTAATACTAGAGTATAGCCCATATCTTCTTGCATTGCAATATCATTTAACCTTACAGTTATCGTACTTACAAATGAGTCAATGTTATTAGCCACATTCCCGTTCCAGATTTCCACAAAGCCAGCCTTTGTCAACACCTCGTTCAATTTCACAAACCAACCAGTATTTACCCCATTTGCTTGTTTATTTTTAAATTCATTCCAGCACAGCTTTGGACGCCTGTCATCCTTCATTTTTAGGATTTTACCCAGCCATTTTGTGGCACGGATCAAAATTTTTGTTTTAATGGGTAGCGTCCCTGTTTCTACTCTTATAAAACTAACAGGACAATCTCTAGGTAAATTCAAGGTTGTTCGCATGAATGAGTTCTGTATCACTCCTACATTCTGTTTATCCATATAAAGCCCCTATATTTCACTCCCATATAGCAGCTGACATATACATTTAGTGTCAAATGTTTTCTTTAAAGCTGCAAATTAATTATTTGCGAATGTATAAGCAAAGCTTCTAATTGCACCAGATGATTTATATGCATTGGACTTGACCTCAGTTAAATGCTGTATACGGGATGCTTTCTTATCAAAAATTACCCCCAAGTATCTATACTCTGCTACTTTCTCAATTTTACTATTTCCTATTACCCAAGTTTTACCACCATTCCCCTTCTTTTGTCCAATCACCATGATTTTTGATTTATTGAGTATTTGAATTAACACATTATTTATCTTAGAAGCAAAAGAATCAATCAGCTTAACATAAATGATCAATGTTTCTATGTATAAATTAAAAAAAAGCGGTGCCAACAGGCAACTTTGTTTCATACCCCGGAAGATTTTAATTTCCTTAGACAGCACCCCATCTCAACCATACCTAATATTTGCTGTGGTATTTATATGCAGCATTTTTAAAATAGCCAGCAAATGTTGGTCAATTTTCAATCTGTCCAGAATATCCCACAGTTTATATCTATTTACTTGATCAAATGCTGATTTAATATCAATGAAGCCAACATACAAAACTCTTTTTTTGTTCCTCACATAATTATCAATAAGGTAATTAAATGTGAACACCAAATCCATAGTTCCACACTCTCTCCTGAATCCACACTGGAATTTTGATATATACTCATTTTCCTCTACCCAATTAAACAACCTTTCTAAAATCAGTCTGGAATATATTTTCTGTGTTACTGGCAACAAAGATATAGGGCGGTAACATTTCAGATCCTGTTTATCTCCTTTTTTAAAAAGAGGTAAAATTATTCCCTTATTCCAAGCTTGAGGTAATAAGAGAGAGGTATTTATATCATTAAAAACTGGTGTAAGGATACTAGCCCATACGTCTATATTATTTTGTAATAATTCCGCAAGGACACCATCTCCCCCAGCAACCTTGTTCTTTTCCTGTGCGTTAATTGCATTTTTAACTTCCTCAGACCCAAAAACAAAAATATTTTTATTGGCCATAGTCTTTAAACTTTCTTTTTCCAACTTGTCCTCATTACAATCTTTGTTCTCTAATTCATAAATATTAGTAAAATGTTTAATCCATTGATCTTCAGGAATCATGCCCACAATATTATATTGCACATGATCCTCATTACATCCATAAGCAGCCAATGTCCAAAACAACTTCATATCTTTGTTAACTGTATTTGCCTGCAGTTCTTTCCATAGTCTATTTTTATAGTTTTCCTTATTACATATCTATATTCTGCTTTCAGCAGCTGGAAAGCATTCATCACATCTACCAATGGTTGTTTTGTTCTTATTTTTCCCACTTTTTTAATTTGTTTCTCAATATATGACAGTCCTTATCATACCATGGATGTTCTGCTCCTATATCTAATAACTTTTTTGGTCTTTTCTGGTCTCTTAGGGTTTCAGCATAATTAGTTATTAACTCATCATATATCTCAAGCCTACATTCCCCTATCCCTAAGTTGTCAGCTGTAATTTTATTTACTACATTTTCTAATTCCCTGTTACTAAATAAATTGCCCATTGTCTGCTTTGTATACCCATTCCATTTAATCCTTTTACCATACATGATACACATATGCACATATGCCTGTTTTTCTACATTTGTATTCTTTTTCCTCAATCCTATATTTATATTTAAATTGCATACAAGAGGGAAATGGTCACTATCCCAGAGTTTCATTATCTTAAACATCTCAACCAAATTGTAATCAGCAGCTTTGACTGTATATAGATCTAAAACACTTCCTTCATTTATTGTCAGAAATGAGAATTCTCCCATCCAGTCACCTTTAGTTCTCCCATTTAACAGTCTAAAGCAGAATCTCTCACAAAATTGTATTGCACTCTTGCCTTTGTTAGATACAACCTTATCTTTAGAGTTTCTTACCGGGATATTCATGGCATCATCAAGACACCAATCAAGTGACTGTTCTTCTATTATATTCCCCATATGTGCATTAAAGTCCCCTGCTATTATTATCTTAATGCCTATATATCTTCCTTTAACTGACTCTAGATTATTTCCCATCAAATTCAGTACGGATTCATATTCTTGTAACTTTAATTTGGAGGGGTTATATAAATATTATATAGTGCCCACATTAGTTCCTCATTTACTATGACAATATACATGAAATACTCAGAAGCAGCACTAACCTCTATAGCTCTACATTTCAATGATATATCTACCAAGATCATTAGCCCACCTTTTGTATGTCCAAATCTTTTTAACCTTGTGGCTGAAAGTGAACATGAGGTAAAGCCCTTCAATAATGTAATTTCCCCTTTTTTCAACCAAGTTTCTTGCAATAATAATATTGAAAATTTGTTCATCCATGCATAGCATTCTTTATCTATTAATTTCTCTTTCAGCCCTGCCACATTCCAACTAAGCAGCTTTATAAGATTTTTCCCATTATTGCCCATCTCTGGTCAGACACTTCTGGTAAGCTTATCATGCTCTTGCTACTAACAGAGCTCACTGAATTAACATTTTCCAATATATCACTCAACTCTGTTTTCTCATCTAGCTCTAATATGTCCGAGCTATTAATCCTACTCCCCAGTTGTCTCCTACCTCTTTTATTAAGTACTTCTTTTTCTTCACCGCCTATGTTATGCACTATCTCAATTGGTGTCATGTGTGCTATTATCCTTGGTTATTTATAACCATTTGAGTCCTTATTTTTTCTTATGTCCTCACATACTATCCTTTTATTAATCTTGCTATCATGTTTTGTCTGTATTTTTTGAATTTCTCTTATAGTAACATCGAGTGAGACCCCTATTTCTGCAAATCTCTCTTCATTTGCCAATATTTTTCTTCTTTCGTCCCCATCTTTAAGTACTACACAAATCCAACCTTTTGCTGGGCTGGTTTTATATCACTAAGTAGACTTAAGATCATGCCAATTCACTTTATGCCCCAACATGCCTTTAAGCACATTATAAATTGCTAGCTTCAATGTATAATTATTTTCATTTCTTGATGTTGGCAACCTATTCACATATACTGTAGGTAGTAAATCACCTTTAGCTATTAGATTTATTTATTTATTTTTTTTTGTTTACCAGGTAAGAGCACTAGCCACAGCAATGACTATTTTCAGGCACGACCCGGGAGGGTACAGTACAACACTACAGGCAAACATTACAATATAGATTTGACATTTTTGATAATATATTACAAAAAAACATAGATTGCAGACAAGAATAGATTCAATAGCAGTGTAGGGAAAAGGTATTGAGAAAAAGTAGTTCATTATCAAGGCTAGATCACAATAATTGCTCTTCTATTGACTCATTGCTTTTAGCTTGTTTTTCCTTTTTGGTCCTTGCACTAAATTTTACCTTTTTCTCTACTAATAATTCAATCTCCTTTTCTTTTGCCACTTTTTTCTTACCATCTTTCTTTTTACTACTCTCTTCATCCTGTCTTACTAGTTTCCCCTTTGGCTGTTCTTTACTACCCATCATAGATCTTGCCCTTTCTTCCTCTTTTTCTTTCTGTAGTCCATTACGTTCCTTAATCGCTTGCTCATTTGATTTTTAATTTAGATCTTTAATTAAGAGATCTATTTCTTTTATTTCATTTTCAGCAATTTCTTCAGTTATTGTCTTTATTGTCTTTTTATCACTTCCACTTTACCTCTTTACTTAAAGGGACACTGTCAAACTGTTTTTCATCATATTATTTCTAGTTGAAAACCCACATTTTATGATTGCATACCTTCTCTAAAATTCATTGATGTTGCTGTTTGTTTTGTCTGTCCCCTTGTTTAGTAGAACTGAAATGCATTGCAATGTATATTTATTAACAACCTTGTTTTTGTTTACAGTCCTGGTTCTGTTCTTACTGCAGACTTCCTGGGCATTAGAAACTCACCCAAACAGTGCAGTCACTCATAAGGCAGTTGCCTCCTGAACTCCCACTGCATCATGAGGGGCTAAACTATTTTGTGGGTGTTTCTAAGTCCAGGAAAGATGCATTTGGAGTTGATCAAGGAATGTAAACAAACCTGTTCTGGTGTGATAACACCAGTATGTTGAGCAGTCTGTTTTTTTACTTTTTTAAAGAAAATAGGAGTCAGACTCAAACTACCAGGTACATCAACAATCTTTACACAATTTTGGCAATCATAAAATATGTTTTCTAAACTCGGGGCACTTGGTGACCAAAGGAGGTTGACAGTGTCCCTTTAACTCCCTATACCAATTAGGAATTTTGCTTACATCACCCTCCTCCTGAATTAAGCAGGTGTAATCAATTACTTGTGTTTTACTTTCCCCCTCACATTCATATTTATTTTTATTGTTTATATAGAAATAAAAAAAGACACAAAAAGGGTAACCAATTTCAGAAGTTGGACATTGCTAAAATGTTGTTCTTTTTTTAAATCCAAAAGAATTCTATACACTAATTCATTCCATTCACTGCCTTCCAGCCAATTATTACAAATATGGCTAGGGTTACCACATTCTTCATCATCAGTAATTTTATTAACTGATGAAGTGGCCTTATCTTGTGATTCTTTTTCCCATAAAGGTGGAATTCTCTTTCCTGTTTCATGAATTATTGAGGCATTAATACTATAATCTTTAATATAGGGTGTAAAAAAAGATTCATACTTTTCTAAGTAAGTACCTCTCTTGCCATTCTGATTTTCCGTTCCATTAATTGGACTTACTAAACCAATTGGCTCATTAGTCAAACTTTCTATCCTTGCAATTGGTTTTCTTTCATTAACTAACAAAATATCATTGGTCACTAAGTTAACTTTAACATTAGCATCATCTTTCACTATTTTCCCATTCCTGCTATCCAAATCAGAAATATGTAGCTCAGGCCCAGTTACACTTGTTTTGTTCTCCCTCTTGGTTACTTCCACCTTTTCTGCTTCTTCTTCCATACTCCTAATGAATTTCATTAGTGGATGAATACATAAGTATACAATCTTGTTTTGTGTTCTTACTGGGGATGACATCATTTTGGGATCAAACTTCTTTCTTACTATCCTCTTGTTCCCTCTTAACTCTATATGTTCTTCTTGTCGATTTAGAAACTGTGTTATTTTCTTGGAATCCCCCTTTTTCTTGGCCTTTTGTGTTAACTCTTTCTTTTTACTTCTGCTTTTCTTTCTGTCCTTTTTCTGCAGTTTTTGTTCCACAGCATTCACCCTTGAAACACCTACCAGCCTTTTCTGCGGCACTCACCCGCCACTTACTGCTCAAACTGCATGCAAAAACCTGCACTAAACCTTAATTTACAACTTCCTTCAGATTTCTTAGGAACTAGTACTTTAAAATTTTTCTAGATTGCACAATTCTCTTTCTTGTTTTAACCCCAGTCAAAAGACAACTTAAATTCTTCCTGCCCTCAGTAATTCACAGTTATTCGATAAAATTATTGGAAACTACAAAGACTTTAGGCTGACTACAACGTTCAGTTTCTTAGGTCCTGAAGAGTTTAACGCACACTTTTTTTCTAATAAGAGTTGCATCAAATCTTGTGCAAATACAATCTCTGCTGCCACAATAAAGATAGCCTCCTGCAATGAGCTCCTTAAATCAATCTTGTAACTGCAAATATCCCTCTTGGATCCTGCCATAATGTGAACCGTTGTTTGTATTTCCAAAATTCAAATGGGTCAAGCAACAACCAATCTTCCTTTTTCTCCACTACACAAGAAGAAAAAAAGGGAGAAAAAAGAATCAAGCTTCAATACCATGCAGCAGTTACAATACAAGACCAAAAAAAAAAATAATACCAATATAAAAAAGTTCAGGCAGCAATAAGAACTTCTCAGCATATAAAAACAAATAATGAAGTCCATAGCTCTTACTTGCAGTGTGGAAGTTCTCTCCACTACACGATTCTAGCTCAGCCACCACAGCAAATTGCTTTAAGTCTTCACTGCACAACTTTTTTTTTCCAATTCTAAGGCACTTTTAGCCCTGAGAATTCCTCATCACAGATGCAGTCCAGACGGCTCAGTTGTACCGCAAAAATCTTGCTTTATACTACCCAAGCTAAAGTCCTGCAACTTGGCAGTGTAGTACTGGCTTTCTAACCACTCTCAGCACATCTCTTAATGCTTACTTTCAACTTGCTACATGCCTTTTGCAATGCTCCACTGCATTCTGCTTTGTTTTGCAAAACACAGCACACATCCACTCTTTAATCCTCTGCCTGCAGGTTCATTTACATGTGGCGCAAACTTCAATTGAACCAGCACCACACTCTATGTGCCTTATTGTAATTGCTCTGATGTTTCCGCTGGTGTTCCCACTAACTGCAACTGGCAAGCTTAAAGCTACAGATTAAAACACAAATATTTTAAACTCCCTTCAACTATTATCTCTAAAATGAGAACAGACAATGACAGTGGCTGTAAACAAATAAAAAAACAGGGTTAGCAAGAACACTCAAATGCTACAAAATGAATACAATTTTAAATGCATAGATCACAAAAACACTAAACCACGCTCATATACAAAAAAATATTTTGGTCTAGAATGGACTAGGACCATATATTCCCTGCCCTACACAGTTTTCAAAATGTCCATATAGACAAAATGTCCATATATTCTTGTGCTTGGAGAGAATAATACTGCTTCTAACAGGTAATGCTGTTCTAACCCGTTGAACACCGTTCTGAGTGGTTTCTGTGATAGACCTTCACACAGGCACTTTCCACTTATTTTTGAATTATTGCAGATTGTATGTCCCCCTGTTAGAAGCCAACCAGAGCTTCCACAAACTGTCCCAACTGCAACTCGTCTCCTCATCTCTTGTAGTTTTGGCCAAAATGCTTTATACTTTGCAGCAGCACTCCAGGTGATAAATTTCACTCAACACCACAGAGCTCAGGTCTCCGCTCTCAGCCTTCTCTGGGGAGCCCACCGTTGGGCCAACCGGTCTTCTGCAAAAACATAGAAACAACAGGCAAAACATGCAGCAACAGAGAACCACAATAAGTTTGACTGGTAAGGCAAACAGTTCGGGTAATGGTGGTATGCCTGTTATAGATAATAAATAGTTTTTATTCCCCTGCTACTGAGTCTTTCTCCACAAGACCATGGAGCACGTAGCAGTCGTCCATCTCTCTCTCTCTCTCCTGTTGGATTCCTGTGTAGAACTTTCATGAAAATGGGCACCTGTTACTCTGGGACTTACCAAGTTAACACATAAAAATTAAATTACTGCAACATATTTCTTAGATTAGCTGTTTGTTTTATTAAACATTCTTTTAGTTAGCACTAAAATATACAAGTCTTTTCCAGTTCAAGTTTGAATAAATTTGAACTTGAACTAAGAAAATGTTGTTCTGCCAAAACAAATGTGGAACTTTAAAAGGGAAACCTGAGGAGCCACAGTTTTAAATGAAAACTGGTCTCTGAAAGCAGTAACATCATTAAAACAATCTGAAGGCATTGCTTGAGCATGCATCAATAACTGAATGGGCTGTGGAGCCATAGAGCTTCATAATCTTCAAGTTTAGAAGGACAGCTTCAACATCCTACATATCCAGATTTTGGTTATCCATAGACATCTAGGGACAGAGTTTCTGTGGGCATGTGCTCCCCCTACCCAAATGGGCCTTGTAAATGTTCCATCTGCAGCACTCTGGCACTGGTACATACCTCTGGAACAGTTCTTTCATTTGTGGTGGCATACGCCTGTAAATGGAGAAAAGTGCTGCAGTTTATCACAGTGCACAACCCTTCTAATAAAAACAGCCCAAATTATCTTCAGGTCCAGATAAGCCCATGAAAACCCAGCCTTTGTCAAGAATGATATATAAAGAAAAAGTGTATGCTTACTTGAAACTTTATTGATCATTTCTGAAAAAAACTATACAGTCAAAACATTGATTCTATTTTCCATTTTCAACATGCATTTAGTTGACAATGTTTTCTTTTTTTTCAATTTGTTTACCAAGGTAAGCTCAACTGAGATACAATATCCTGCTTTCAGTGGGGTCCTGGCTGTTCCCGTTTACAGCTGGGTAGACTGACATACTGAGATTTGGTAAAGTACTCAGAGTCACACAGTTAGTAAGTGGCTATGATGGGATTAAAACTTGGGTATCCCGATTCCTAACCCGGTGCTACAGCTACAAGATCACATTAGCTCTACCATGTGGCAGCATCCTGAATCATCTAGTATATAGGTAGGTTGTCCTGCTTTTATACATTGCTAAGTGCATTAAGGAGTGGCTGATGTACACCACAAATATGGTGCTAATTTCATGGTTGTCTTTTATGAAGCTTCATTTAGTCAGGTGAAGATAATATGGAAGATCCTTCATTATAGATGGCTCACTGTTGACTGTCACAATCCCCACCTCTTAAATTTACTGGAGACATGCATTGTGACATCTGAAAACACTTAGCCCCCTCCCCCAAACTATTGCTTATATTATGAACAGACCACTGGGACTCAAACGCAACAGTCTCTTCCCCAGCTAGCCTACACAGCCAATCGAAGGGCTGAGAAGGCGAGACTTGAAAGCCCTTACTTTTTCCCAGCCTCAGACATTGAAAACAAAGGCCAGAGATGCTTCAGGACTGCGGCAGTAGCCAGGACGCTGCTGTAAGGGGTTGTGAGGGGGCTTCCCATTTAGCTCAAACCCCCCCTCCCCACCAATTGCCTTGGACCACTGGGACTTCAACACAGCATTCCCTCCCCAGTTAGTCTCCCCAGCCAGAGGGCTGCTTACCGTAGTTGTCTGCAGTCTGACTAAGCGGCCTGTCTGTGCAGTGGCCCATCCGTGCAAATGACCATGTGCTAAGGACAGCATAGTTATCTGCCTTGAGGGGTGCCACAGAGATTGGTGCTGGGGCCAGTCCTATTCAATGTCTTCATTAACAACATTGCAGATAGACTGGAGGGAAAGGTATGCCTGTTCACAAATGATGCTGGGATCTGCAACAGGGTTGACACACTGGAGGGGGTGGAAAAAATTAGAAGAGATCTACGCTTATTAGAGGAGTGATCAAGGATATGGTAGTTGCATTTCAATGCTAAAAAATGCAAGAAAATGCACATGGGTCACATAAATCCAAGAGAGGAATACAGGATGGGGGCAGGGGGGTGAAGGTCTGGCCACCACAAGACAGGAGACAGACCTGGGTATTATCATATCCGATGACCTGAAGGCAACCACACAGTGTGAAAAGGCAATGGGGAATGCAAACAGAATACTGGGGTACATAGGAAGGGGCATAACCAGCAGAAAGGAAGATGTGGTGATGCCACTGTACAGATCACTGGTGAGGCCTCATCTGGAGTACTGTGTCCAGTTCTGGAGACCACATCTTAGGAAGCATATAGACAGAATGGAGGCAGTTCAGAGAAGGGCGACGAAGATGCTACATGGGCTGCATCAGAAGCCTTATGAAGAAAGACTCAGGGACCTTAATATATATTCATTGAAGGAGAGAAGGGAGAGGGGGGATATGATGGAGACATTCAAGTACCTTAGGAGTTTAAACAGGGTACTGGAGGGGGGCATATTTCAGAGAAAGTATTGCACAAGGACAAGGGGACATGACATGAGACTAGAGGGAGGAAGGCTCAGGGGGAATGTTAGGAAGTATTTCTTCACATAAAGGGTGGTGGATCCATGGAACAGCCTTCCAGCAGAGGTGGTGGGAGCAAAAACAATAAATGGATTCAAGAGTGCATGGGATAAAATAGGGCAAACCTGCAGGGGAGCAGGGAAAGCAGGAGAGCTGCAGATCAAATAGGATCTGGGCTGTCGCACTGAGTAAGGAAATGGGCAGGCTGGATGGGCCATATTGTCCTTATCTGCCATCAGATTCTATGTTTCTATGAGTCTGCTGGAGTCAGCTGGTCTGCTGGCCACTCTGCACAAGACACAATCCACTCCTTCCACCAACTGCAGCTAATTGAATGGACACTATTATTGCTTAAGGTAATGCTGCTGTTTAGTTGGTCTCCGCTTCAGATTCCTGTGCCAGTAAACTGTCCACAGTTGCCATTACCATTTGACTGCCTGCTGCTCTGTGCTGACACTTGTTCTTGCCTTTAACTGCATTGCTTATATTGTGATACTGATGCTCTCTAATTCCCTGCTGTTACCAACTCTCTCCTGGTAAGCACTGTTACCTTTAAACACTTAGTACCTCACATCTTCCTTACATTCTGATCCCATTCCTCTAGACTATTTTCTCCTCTGTTCTGCCCCCCCATCTCCTGTATTGCTCCACTCTTCCTCTTTCCTCAAATTCCTGTCAACCATAGTAACTCCCTGTATATGGTCCTCCAATTTTATTTTCACAGAGCAGCACAATCAATCCTTAAATCACCAGTGCTACACCATACTCCTCTCCACACCTCTCGTTCCTTTGACTACCCTCACTCCCTCCCTCCCTCCCTTTCCCACCTCCCCTCTCACCTAATTTACCTTGTGTTCCTTCCACCCTCATCCCCCTTTCCCTTCTTCTTATATCCTCACCTCTCCATGCTGCGTTAAACTAGTCTCCCTCCTTTGCCTACCCCCCCTTACTGAATTATCTATAGTTAGCTCATGTCTTACTTTAGTCATTTAGTGAAACTCCTACATGTGAGCCATGGTAGCAATACTCTATGTATAACACTTCCTTACAGTACTGCCATCATATGTGATGTTAGCAAGTTGAATTAGTTGCACCAAATTTTCTCACTCGAATATAATTGCTGTTAATACATTGCTGATCTGTCTGTTCTGGAACCATCTTCATGGGCTGCATAAGGTATTCTCACCATTTAGATGGTTGCTCAGTTTGTATGCTAGGACACAGATTAGTCCATATGACACTAATGTATTGTGCAAGCTAGTGTCCTGCAATCTAAACCTTGTATGCCTTTCTGCTTCCTATTTCTTTCCTCATCACTAATCATGCGGACACTAGGGGTTGAATTATCTTATGCATCAGTATATCACTGCAGTATGGTCACACCTCTGCTCCTCATTCTCCACTGAATTACCTGCCTCACCATGTCTCTGCTGCTATACTCTGGTGCAAAGAACCCTCTGCATCAGCTTTGCAATTAATCATACCCCACCCTCTCTGCCTAAGAACAATCACTCTACTATGTGCTACGTCTGGATTGTTACAGCATCGTACTATTCCCATAACTACCGCCTCTGGTAACTGTAAATACCACCTTATCTACCAAAGATATATTGGTAACCTGCATTTGTGCAGATGTGAAATACTAACCCTATTAATCTGCTCAGATAATGTTGAGGTTAATCCCAGCTCAGACACACAGACGCTGTTCCCCATGGATTTTGCCTCAATCAGAGGCCTTAAGGTAAACTTAATAAATGTGCATAGACTATTGAAGAAACTAGATAATGTGAAAGTATCAGTATCCCACATCAGACCAGACATCCTCCATCTTACTGAGACCTGGCTAAGTGGCTCAGTGCCACCCACTGCAACAGCCATTCCCTCCTATGATATGTATCGCCTAAATAGACCCACTACAGGGGTGGACTGGACTTGATGTCAGTGGTAAATACATCTCCTCCACTACCAGTTCCCTCACTGTACCAAACAAATTTAAATGCCTGGTGGTTAAAACTGTCACTATCGAGAAGCAAATTCTTAAATACAATAAGCTGTTTTAAACACATAAGGAGCCAGAAGAACCGTGGGTCACCCTGGAAACAGGAAATGGGACAGCCATGTGAACTGGGGTTGTGTACAGGCTCCAGACCAGGGGGAGGACATAGACACATTACTGTTGAAGATATACAAAACATGACAACTAAAGGGGAGGTTCTGATAATGGGAGACTTCAACATGCCAGATACAGGTTGATCAATACCAGCAGGACCATCTGCCAGAACTAGACACATGGTGGATTCCCTGCAGGGGAAGGGCATCAGACAACTGGTACAACAACCCACAAGAGACAGGGCTATCCTAGATCTAGTACTGACTAACAGGGAAAGGATCGCAGATCTCCAGGTAGAAGGACACTTGGGGGGCCAGTAACCATCACATGGTCTGGTTCAATTTGGCCACTAGAACTAAATCATTCCATTCCAAGGCAAAAATATGGGACTTCAGAGGAGCTGACTTTGATAAGATGGCCAACAAAGTTAAGCTATCCCTGACAAAAAAGAAATACAGGTGAGGGGGTACAGGCAAAGTGGGCAAGTGTTAAGGATGCAATACTTGAAGCAACATCCCATTGTGTTAGAGAGAAAAGGAAGTGCAAAAGAAGAAGGAAACCACTTTAGTTCTCAAAAACAGTAGCAGAAAAGGTCAGAGCCAAAAGGCTGACCTTCAGGAAATGTAAGTGAACGCAGCAGGATGACGATAGGGAGGCATACCAAACTTCCCTAAGGGAAGCAGGGAATGCAGTAAGGCAGGCAATGGCCCAAACCGAGGAAACACTAGCACAAACAGTAAAAGAAGGTGACAAGACTTTCTATATATACATTAGTGAAAGGAGAAAGTCCAGAGGGGGTATTGCTAAGATCAAAGGGGATAAGGGGGCATGTGAGGAGGAGGACCATGTAAAGCATCTGTCCTAAATAGATCGTCTGCTCAGTATTTACTGAAGAGAAGGTAGGGCAGGACCCACAGCTCAGCACCATGGACATGGGGAGGGAGGTGTCACTAGTCCCTTCACAAAGAAAAGGTCTTACAAGAGCCTCGATAAGCTCAGGGTGGACAAGGCAATGAGACCTGATGGCATATATCCCAGGGTACTAAAGGAGCTAAGGGTGGAACTAGCAGAGCCATTATCAGAACTGTTTAGTGCATCTCTGAGCACAGGAGAGGTCCCAGAAGACTGGAGAAGGACTCATGTGATCCCACTCCACAAGAGTGATAGCAGGGAGGAGGCAAGGAACTACAGACCATTCAGTCTTACCTCAGTAGTGGGCAAGATTATGGAGGCACTCCTTAAGGAAAGGATAGTGCAACACCTGGAATCTATAAGAGAACAGGATCCAAGGCAGCATGGGTTTACAACAGGAAGGTCCTGTCAAACTAATCTCATAGATTTCTTTGACTGGGTAACCAGATTGGTGGACCAAGGGGGAGCAGTTGATGTCACCTACCTTGACTTCAGCAAAGCTTTCAATACTGTTCCACATCGAAGATTGATTAATAAGCTGGATAGGCTCATGGTGGGTCAGACGTTGGTCAACTGGGTGGCAAACTGGTTGACGGGCAGAAAACAGAGAGCGGTGGTAATCAATATACAGTTAGAAGAGATGCAAGTCACAAGTGGGCTACTTCAGGGATGAATCCTGGGGCCAGTCCTCTTCAATATCTTCATCAGTGACATTGCAGATGGACTGGAGGGTAAGGTTTGTCTGTTTGCAGATGACACCAAGATCTGCAACAGAGTAGATGATCCAGATGGGGTGGGCAGAATGAGAAGAGATCTGGATAAACTAGCAAAATGGTCGGAAGAGTGGCAACTGTTTTTTTTTTTTTTAGCTGTTTAACCAGGAATAGCACACTAAACTGAAAGCTTTTTCACAGGAGCAACCTGGGAGCACAAGAAAGTTAAGTGACTAGCTCGGGGTCACACAGTATGCAAGTTGGGTTTAACGCAAAGAAGTGCAAGATCATGCACATAGGGAAGAGAAACCCTGAAGCCACTTATAGGCTGGGAGGGGAGTTGCTGGCAGTCACAAGGGAAGAAAGAGACTTGGGCATCATCATCACCAATGACCTGAAATCATCCAAGCAGACCACTAAAGCAGTAGGTAATGCTAGGGGGATGTTGGGGTGTATTAGTAGGGGTATCACAAGTCGTAAGAGGGAGGTAATAATCCCTCTTTACAAGACACTGGTTAGGCCCCATCTGGAGTACTGCGTGCAGTATTGGAGGCCACACCTTCACAAGGACATTAACCAAATTGAGGCAGTCCAGAGAAGGGCAACCAAAATGGTGCAGGCACTGCATCAGAAAACATATAAGGACAGATTAATGGAGCTCAATATGTATACCCTAGAGCAAAGGAGGGAGAGAGGTGATATGATTGAAACATTCAAACACCTTAAGGGCATTAACAAGGTGAAACAGTCTAACATGTTTCAATATAAGAAAAATTGCAGGACAAGAGGACACAGCATGAGATTAGAGCGAGGCCAATTAAGGGGTAATGTGAGGAAGTTCTTTTTCACAGAAAGGGTGGTGGATGCATGGAACGGCCTACCTCAGGAAGTGGTGGATATAAATACAGTGCAGGGCTTCAAACAGGCATGGGATAGGCATAAGGGAGCAATACAGATGAGTATGAATAGATAGGCCATTGACAGAGCAAAGGCCGATGGCACATTCATAAGGTAGAAAAAGAAATGGGCAGACTGGATGGGCCTTGCGGTCCTTATCTGCCATCAACTTCTATGTTTCTATGTTTCTAAACCTCCAAAAGGTGGCACGGAGCTGCTGTTGCATATCTTTAATCTACTAAACACCTACCCAAATGAAACCCTGATACTAGGAGACCTAAATATGGATTGACTTTCCCCTAAATCTGCTGGCCTGAAAAACGTTTGTGACAATTTAGGTCTTAATACAACTTATAAAAGAACCCACAAGACCAAACCCACAAAATCAACAAATGCTTCTTTACTGGACCTCATACTAACAAAGAGGCCACACAAATATACGCCCTCAGCTGTGTTCCATTATGACATTTGTGACCACAACATTGCTGCTTGTGTCAGGGGAACTAAAGCCCACTTCTCACAACCAAAATTCATAGACAAAAGGCGTTTCACCAAATTCAGTACCTCAAATTTCCTTAGGGACCAAGCAAATTTAAACTGATAAAAACTCTACCTTGCATCAACAGTCCATGAGGCAGCAGAAATATGCAACAGTAGTATACAGGAGGTTATAAGTGGTCATGCACCACTATCAAAAAGAAGAGGTAAAAAAGTGTCCTCCTCCTCCTGGTTCACCAAAGAACTCAAAGAAGCCTTAAGGGATAGAGACAGGTGCTGGGCCACAGCCAGACGCACAAAAGCTGATTTTGACTTGACTACTTTTAGAAGGAAAAGAAACACCTGCACTAAGTTGATTAGAGACATGAAGGCAAAATTTTATCTAAATTCCCTGGGGGAAACCAAAAATGAAGCATCTAAATTCTGGCATATAGTCAGCACTGGAGGGTGCTACTACCATTCCTTCTCTCCCCCAATGAATCTCCACTAATGACAAAATAATAACAGACAAGTATATCATGCTAGAGTAAATAAACACCCATTTTGAGTCCCCTGGTTTGGCCTTTGAGCATTCCCCAACTGCCGCATACCCTCTCATGCCCACGGCCTCAGCTATTCTCATTCAACAAACTTACAGCACCTTATAAGCCCACATGTAAAGACTGTATAATCTCCTTATAGATAGAGAGGACCATCGGACTGCTGCATATAGGTTACAATGATGAATTCCAGATCCCAATAATTTATTTATTTTTTTCAATTCTCTTTATGATCCCCTAGTGCTGGGTATCTTTCAGAGATGGTTTCTTGGACTGGTGCCTCTGCTCCCCTACCTGAAGCCTCCTCCCCTCCGGCACCCCCCCCAAGCAGACATTCCATCCCCCCCTTGGATCACTCCCCAGGGAAGGGCCCACCTCTCCTACCTGGCAGTCTTTCTGAGATTAGAGGGTCCGTCTGGTCAACGGCTTGGCCCAGCTGTTGGGGAGTCGGCCCCTCATTGGGAATGTGGGCGCAGTCCACTGGACCCCTCATCGCCTCCCAATCCAAGGGGAGAATTTTTTTCTATTTGTTTGTTGCCCCTGGAGCTCAGATGTGCAATGACATCAGTGGCACATACATGCTAACATCCACCGCATCTCCGCCCCTGCATCCACTTGCGCGGCATGTTGCATTGCGCTGCCCCTGACTAGCATCAGGGGCCACCCAGGAGTGGTGCAGACTCTGGAACCCTCCCCAGGAAGGGAGAGCAGTCCTCTGGATGCTTGATCTCTTCCCTCCCCTGCCGACCCGAGTCCATTCCCAAACCCGGGTCACATACATGGCGTGAGGTGTGGCATCCAGTGCCTCAACCCTCAGCGCCACTGGGCCAGCTCAATAATTTTCTTGCATGAAGAAGAACTTTATTTTATCTGTTTCAAACCTTGACCCTTTTATTCGTTTGCTATGCTCGCTGAGATTTTGAGTGACCTTTGTTAATGATATTGCCATGGCAATTAAAAGTGTTTTGTCCTGCACTATATTAAACATTAATAGTATGTCACCCCAGCCAGCCCAGTGGTTCAGTGGTAGCATTACCACCCACCACGCTGGTGACCTGGGATCGAGAGTAGTCTCAAGTTGCTGGGGGCCAGCCAAGGGGGGGATAGAGCATCCAATGTACTGCTTTCCTGTCACAGGGAGGGAGGGTTGCCGGCTCCACTGTGTGACTGCCACCAGGTGAAGGTCTGGTGGTGAGACAGTTAGAGAGCAGCATGAAAGGAGGGAGCTGCAGGACTTCTGCAGCGCATGCATGCCTCTACACACACATGCCAATGTGTGCATCCCAGCAATGGGGAGGGAGAAAATCAAGGAGGAAAATCATGGGAATGGACTTCATGAAGCCCTACCAATAGAGTCATGGCCCACTCTGCCATCCAGCCGGGAGAGCTGTTTGGATATGTGTGCTCTGGGGGGGACGGCCCTTCCCTCCCTGACTCTGCTATGGGGGGAATCAATGGGGGAACTAGCCAATGCATGGCAGTGGTTGGGGATAGTTGTGATACATGGTGACAAGGCTGATAGCTGCCCATCCTGCATGGAAGGATAAAAAAACTTTGTGAAAAAAAGATAGTATATTGCCCCTAGTTCTTCTGTTTTCCCAGCTTTGTAGATTTAGATTTTTAATCTATCTTCATATGACAAGTTTTTAAACTCTGAAATTGTCTTAGTAAACCATCTCTGTATTTTTTTTTTTGCCATTTCTGTTTAGTCACCCATTCACTCTGTACCCAATCTCTTTCCAGCCCCCAAGGCCAGCCATCTGTTCCCCTTACCTGTCCTGATCTGAGGTGCCATCCCCCCCGGAGGGATAAGGGGGAGGTATACACACTTGAATAATTCAGGTTTTGTCGGGAGGCGGTCTTGGAGGACCAGGCAGGGAGATCCTGTAATGCTCCAGGAGACCTGCATCATTGGGTACATGGAGCATCTTCATCCAGTTTTACATCACAAAAGCCCTCTGGAACCACTTATGCAAGGGTTGCAAGGGTGCATTCACATAAGCGCAACATCACCTGCAGCCAGTGTGGCTCCTTCCATCCCTTGTCTTGCCATGCTGTACCATCTACAGCACCCAGGGGGCAGTGTAGCAGCGGGAGATGAAACCCTTCCTCCTCAGGGGAAGGACAATGTATTCTGGGATGCTTAACCCCCCCCCCAACTGGCTTCCAATGACTTGGGCTCGTTCTTGAACCTGGCTTGCTGTCGTCACGAGTGGTAGCACTACCCCTGCATTGAGGGCTGGCCTCAGTATTTTTTCTAATTTGTTTTGTCTCCTTTCTGGTACAGTGACCAAAATTGTGATCCAAAATCCAAATATAGACATATATACGGTGATAGATTCCACTCCAAACCTAATATAATAAATGTATTAGGCTCCCTGATACCTTGTGAGGTGGGCTATCCGCAAGTGGGCGCTTACCAAAACAGCGACACACTTGCAGTGCAGGAAAGGTAGGGCGAGGGTGTGAGGAAGGTGACAGGATAGGGGAGGCTCACGCATATAGCAACAGGACGTTGCTATAGGTATACGTGCGCGGGGGGGGAGCGAGCATGATGGAAGGGAGGGAGGGTTGGCCTGGCATGGTTGGCATGGGGCTGTTGAGCTGGCCCTGTAGCGTGGTGGGTGAGTGGCAGCCTAAAGTTGTGAGGGTTCCTGGTTCAGGTCCGGGTGCACCTACATTTTGGTGCACCCATACCGAAATTTCCTTTTACCCAGGAATTTGCACCCCCGACATGCACCTACCTGGAGTTAAGAATCCTTTAGTAGGGGGGCGCGGGGGGAAGTCCCCAGCAGGGGGTGCAGAGGGCACATCTCCCCATATTAACATTAAAAATCTAAGTCCCCGGTGCTGTTTTCCTATGCGCCAGGGATGTACATCGCTGAAATTGATTTTCAGCAATGTACCCTCACCATAATGATGGTCGCCTTTCGGCAATCACCATTATGATATAGAACCAGGCTCCCTACTTCATTACATTGGTGCCAGCAAAGTCTGTTCATACAAAAATGCACATGAAATGTATTGCTCAGTCTCAGGGAATCTCTATTATTTTAAATGGTATGCCCTTGTTCATAGTGCATACATCTAATTTACATGAATTATATCTTAAGTAGTGCCATTTTGATATGGACATAGTCATGTTAATGTCTGCACCTCATTACAGTCATCAGTTACTATAAAAATCTGTATCTTGGGAATTATTCTTTAAAATTAGTTTGTTGTAGAACTCAGCTAAAACACCATTTGATTTAAATAAGTCATTAACTTCTAATTCGTCTGCTGAAAGTGTTCCTAAATAGCTTCATTTTCCCCATTTAATGATATTTCTCATCCTCAATGCATAAAATTTAGATTTTAGGACTGAGAATCCAAAGCATCTATTCGTAATGTCTCTGTCAGTTTTTTCTCACTAAATTCTGGCCACTAGAGTCAAGGATTATGTACTGTTGTACTGGCTGGGAGATCGGGGGGTTGGGGGTAAAGGAACCACTGGACATCAGGGACAATATTTATTATCAACTGGGCAGGTGAATAGGGTTGGGGGGACTGCTGCACACCAAGGATGATATTTATCATCAGCCATGCAGGCAATCAGGGGGTGGTGGGACCACTAGATGCCAGGGACAGTATACTGGCAACTTGGGCAGGTGCTGGGAGGAGGGCGCAAACCATGTTTGCTCCAGCCCTCTAACGAAGCCTCAGTGGGATTTGAATGACCCAATATCATCTTGCTAGTACTATGAATGTATGAATATGGTGGATTGCTCCACAGGAACAATCACCATATACAGGTCCTAGTTGCTCGTTTCCTCTTATATGCCCCATAGATCCCTATTGGTCACATTCCTCATGTGGACAGAAGGCATATCTCTCAACTGTACCACATTATGAGGAATGTTCCTCATTTTATTTATTTATATATTCAAGTCTAGGATTACACAATACCTTTGAGCGTAAGCTCTTTTACAAAGGTTCCAAGTCGGTAATAAAACAGTATACAGTATTAGAACAGTACACGGGCATCAAACTTTGGCGAAAGTGAGAGCTACCACAGGAGTACATGAGGGGAGAGTAGGGGATAGAGGTAGGAGGGTGAGAGGGGAGAGATGAGGGAGAGCACAGAGTTGAGGTGGAAGGGGTGGAGAAGGTGAGAGGGAGAAGCTGGGAGGAAGGCGTGGGGTGGAAGAAAGGAGTGCAGCCAGATGGCCTTGTCTAGGACAGACAGCTGTAAGTGCACGGTTTGGGGAGATGTACGTTTGACGTAGAAGTGCTTGATACAGGGGATTAGGAGGGAGGGGAACTAATGGGGAAAGTAGTCACAAGAGCTGGAGGCAAGTAGGGAGAGTCAAAGTCTGGACTTGAAGGCACCAAGGGTTGGTGCGGCGAGAGTGTCACTACTAAGGGAATTTAGCCAGTAGGGTGCCCTGTATGCAAATGATCTTTGTCCTTGGGTAGTCCAACATCGTGGGATATGTAGGGAGTTAAGCTTGGACCTCCTTGTAAGGAAGAAGCTGGACCCAGATGAGAGAAGAGTGCTCACTCCAGGAGGGGCAAGGCCCATCATTATTTTCTTGGCAGTGATGCAAGTCTGATATTTAACTCGACAGTCAAGTTTCAGCCACCCAGACTGGGAGTAGAGTTCGCAAGTGTGAGTGAGATGATGGGATCCTGTGATGAGTCGACAGGCTTTATTGAGAGAGATAGTTATTCGTTTGAGAGATGTGGCGGTGGCAGAACCATATATGATAAGACCATAGTCGATGATGCTAATGACAGAGATGTGGACTGCAATTGACAATGCATCAAAGGTAAGGTATTTTCTATGCCTGAACAGTAAGCCCAGTCGGGTGTTAGCAGATTTCACCACGTTACTAATGTGGGCAGCATAGGAGAGATGGGGGTCAAATGTGATGCCAAGGTACTTGAAGGATTGCGTATGTTCAAGTAAGACACCTTTCGTAGTTTTGATGGAGAGTTTGTAATGTTTGTTTTTGTTGTGTGGGCTGCTGAAGATCACTGATTTTGTTTTCTTCTGATTGAGGATCAGTTTATGTGTTGAGAACCAGGCTTCAACGGAAGAGAAGCCAAGCTGGAGTTTTACTTCCAGGGCTTTAGGATCATGATGAGAGGCTAGGATAACTGCATCATCAGCATAGAGAATGATTTGCTCAGCGTAGGAGTCGGGTTATGTGTTTAGGTACAGGCTGAAGAGGAGAGAACCCAGGATAGAGCCCTGAGGGACCCCAGAGCAGACAGGTCTGGGGTCTGAGAAGGTATCAGCAATTCTAACTCTCTGTGACCGATTGATGAGGTAGCTTTCGAACCAGCTAATAGAGTCATGTGAGAGTCTGGCATTTAGGAGCTGTCCAAGCAGGAGGCAGTGATTTATGGTGTCAAAGGCTTTAGTCAAATCAATAAAGACTGAGCCCGTAAGTTGACCATTATCCAGTGAGCTGTGGATAGCACTGGTGAATTTGAGAAGTGCAGAGAGGTACTGTGCCTTTTCTGAATCCATGTTGTTGCCGGCAAAGTATGTTGTGCTTATCCAGAAAGTCAGTAAGCTGGTCTGAGACAATGCGTTCTGGTGCCTGGGGAGGCGGGGAATTGAAATGGGTCTGAAATTCTCAAGGGCTTTTTTGTCACCCTCTTTGTGGATGGGGGTGACGGTGGCATATTTCCACTTATCCAGGAACTGACTTAGGCTGAGAGAGAGATTTAGGATCTTGGTCAAGGGCACAAGTACCTTTTCAAGGGTGAGCGACAGGAGTTTGAGATCAACGGAGTCACTGCTGAATCTTCAGTTCCAAATGGCTTTGGAGGCATACTTGCAAGCCTGGTGAGTTGTGACCATTTTAAAGAAGAAACGTGGCTTCTTTGGGGTAGAGTTCATTTGGGACAGAGGAGTGTGGTCGTTGTTGAAGAAATCAGTGGGTAGAACTGAGCTGAGGTTGGTGAAAGCAGAGTTGAAGAAGTCAGCAATGGTTTTGGGGTCAAGTGTGGTGACTCCATTTATGTTAAGCATTATTGGGGGTATGGACTGTTTCTCGGTGACTTTGTGTATATTTTTCCAGAAATCTCTACCATTGCCCCAGAAGTTGGTGAGGGCATTCTTATAATAGGCAGATTTCATTTGATGGATGGATTTGGTGCAGTCATTCCGAGCGCACTTGTAGTTTGAGAGATGTCATTTTGCCTCCCAGAGTTTCTGGCTAGTTCCCCGAGGTTGTCCCTTGATTTTAGTTTCTTTAGGAGGTCAACTGTGAGCCATGGGTTGCTGAGTGCTTTGACTTTGCGCTTCCTAAAGGGGGCATAAATGTTACATGCCTCAGTGAAGATTTGAATGAAGTGATCCAGGGCAGTATTCACATTGGTCACATTGAAAATTGGGGACCAGACTTGGAGGAAGAGATAAGATTTGAGAGGAGATAAGATTTGAGATTTTACTTCAGAAAAGCTCCCTGTTGCACATTGTGAGGACTTGTTCCACATTCAAAGTCAGCATTTTAAAGCAACAATCCATAGTAAATGTTTCACAAAATGTATTATTCAATTAATTACAGACTTTCTGAACATAAATGCAACATTTTAACAGTGTTCTGAGCTTCTTAGGAAAAGATTTGATTAAGCGTTCCACATTTTGCCCATTTTTCCACATTTTGACAGACAATGTTCCACATTTGGGGGACAAAAGGCAAAAGGTTGAGAGGTATGACAGAAGAGCCTGTGGTTTGCAGGAGTGATCTGGACAGAATCTAGCTTAGTTGAGGGAGTACAGTATATTGGAACATGCCATTAGCACTTGCTATCTGTCTTGGACACGTTACAATAATCCAGTAGTTTGCTGCAGGCACTAATTTTTTCCCGGAGCAAAACATTTTACAAGTGCAATCAGGGATCTTTGAATATCCAACCCACTGAGTCTTCAATCAAGCCTGCTTCTTACTAGGAAATAACTGAATCTACACCTATTTAATCTTCAGGCATTCTAAGATTACCTCTGCTATGGTTGTTGTAACCTCATTGCTGATAGCTTTTATCAGCATTGATGTCAGTTTTAATACCTTGGGCTTTAATGCCTGCCTGTCAGTAGAAAATCACACATCCTGTTATAAAGTTATGTTTATTTGTCAGGCATGAAAATTCCACCTGGTTTTGAACACTTGCCAAAATTTGTACTAATGCCTGCTTTTCACATACTATTACAAGGTCTTCCTTCAATTAACCAACTTACGGTCGCTTTCTCATATGCTATCAAACTGTACTAAAAAGACTGGATGTGTAGCACACCACACAACAGTAGAATACCCCACCCTGCTATAATGTTGGATAAGTGGCTAATAGACTGATGCTTCTTCAAAACAGTCTGACAAGCTGTTTGTGCAGTAGATAGCGAGCTCTTGCTTAATGCAGAAAATCCTCTTCACATCACTTCAGGTTAAAAAATACGGATTTAAAGAAGAATAGGTCTGACAGCCAAGTTATTTACAACTGGTGCTGTACCATAAAAATAAGAATCTGTGTCTTACTCCCTTGAAGATAATTTTGTAACCTTTAGTTTTGTGCCCTTGTTTCCTGTTTAATACAAACAGAAATCACTGTAGATAAGATTAGGAGTTACGTTAGCTGATTGATCAGTTATTTACATGATATAAGAGTAATATTATCTGCTATTGTGTTTTATTTGTTTTCAACTGAAATGAAAGTGTTTTTCATTTTATTTAAAGTGTTTTTCCAGCATCCCAGAAAACATGTTTGACTATAATATTTACACACAACTAATATTTAATTTTATATTATGCATTTGTGTCTCCTCAGTCTTCATTACTGAGGAAATTTGAATGTAAACAGGATCTCTGTGTCTCAGACTTCCTCTCATCCTCCTGCTTGTCCTCCCTTTGAAATCACAGTCCTCAGTTTGGTTCACAAGACCAGTGCCATTTCTATAGTAATGGATTATGAAGTCACCAACAGAGCATTCTGACTTCAGAATGGGGAGAAGCAAAGGATGAAATAAAATCTGGAGGACAAAAAATCGTTTCATTTAAATGTCCCTAGCAATAAAGAATGCAGGACAATCAATGCAGAAAACTAATTGAATGTTAAATGAAGTATGTCGCAGTATGATATTTCAAAAAAGTGTTTTAGGATATTGGAAAAAGGTTTAAATTTAAAAAAAAAGGGATTTCATAATAGCAGTAATGAGCATTATTGATGTCCATTACTGCTCATTTGTTGCAAGTGTGGTTTGTTTTCTGGAAAACAGGTATTTTTTTTTACATCCTTGATTTTAAAATGCAAAGTGTTAGCAGTGTGTTTAGCTCTCTTAAACTGTTAGAATTGAGGGAGGGTTGTTTGTGTGAAGTTTTCTGACTGGGATAGAGTAACAGTCTAAATAATTACTTGAGGGTTAACAGTAAAAAAGGAAGTAAAGGGGGAGGTGTGGGTGAAAAGATGTGCACCCTGAAAGAGAGGAGAGCGAGTGGGCACATGATAGAGACCTACGAGCACCTCACAGAGGTGAACAAGGTGCAGCAGGAATATTTCTTCTTTCAAATGAGATAGAGCACCGAGACCAGTGGGTATATGATGAAGCTGGGGAAGGTGAGTTTAAGAGGACTATGAGGAAGTACTACTTCACTGAAAGAGTGGTGGATGCCTGAAACAGATGATCAGCAGATGTAGTGAAGGCAAAAACAGTAGGGTGCTTCAAGCATGCATGGACAGACAAAGGGGAATATAAGTAAATAGGCAGGGTAGAGGAAGGGTCACCAGAGATCAGTGAGGTGTCTGTGGAGACAGACCAGGCAGGGACCATCTGGGCAGACTTGGTGGGACAAACAGTCCTTTTCTGCTAAGAATTGTTTTTTAATCCTTCCTCCGAACAAGCCAATTCCCAGGGGACCGGTGCATGAGACACTTTTTAAAGAATATGAGTGTCTCACATGCATGGGGAAAGGAGTGCTTTGATTGGTCAGCAGCTCTCTCTTGAACTGTAATTATTTCAAAGGATTACAAATTGCACTCATCCACAATCTTATAACAATGTTCTGCCTTTCGATGGGTGAAGCTTACTGGAGGAGTCAGCCCCGGTAGATGTAGTGTCACCATTGCCCCCTCACAGTACAACCAAGCATGGTGGGTTCCAGTGACTGTGGGGGTATGCATTAGTGTGCCCCTGATGACTGGGACAAAATCCTTATATTTTATGGCAGTGAGGGAAGTTGAGGAGGTTCACAAATGGGGAAGGGGAGCACTGGACTTGGATGTCGTTGTCGCGACGGTGTAGCAGCATGGGTCACTAATGATTACCACCACAAAATACCTAGGCTGCAACTTTCAGGAGAGATCCAGATGGCTGGGGACACACATTTAGTGTACTCCTGAGAAAACATTGTGGTAAGGAGAGAGGGAGGCAGGTGGGGCACTGATTCTGTTGGTGTTGGGATAGGTTGAAAAGTCTGAAAAACAAAGCACATCATTTTCACAAACTATTTTGCCCAGTACTATTTTTGATTTTGTCTGTAATTATGAAATTAGTTCTGACCTGGCTGTTTTATACTGTAATGAGTTCCTCCAAGCTGGTTGGTTATACTCTGATAATGTGTGCATGTGACTTTTATAAGCCAATGAAATTGCTGAATTTTTGGTACCTGTGTTGAAATTCTTATTGATAACTAGGTAGAATGTTAATAACCCCAGCTTTGCCTTGATTTTAACTTGTCCAGACAGTTGTGAAATGACAAGTACTAGGCTTGTAGAACATTCATTATTGTTAAAGTAACAACCTCAGACATGAAAATATGTGTGGGCGTGATTTATAGACCACCACGACAAGGCAAAGACAGAGAGAGACAGGGAGACCGGGGAAGAGCTGACAAGTGGAGTGAAGAAGGGGGAGATGGTGGTGGTGGGTGATCTGAACCTGCTGACACTCCAGCAGTCAGGTGAAGTCAGTCCCTTTTGGATACATTGCAGGACTGTCTGCTGCTACAGCTGGTTAAGGAACCCACTAGACAGATTGCCATTCTCAATCTGCTGCTCACCAACATGGAGATGTTGAGTGGAGTGAGGGGAAGGGAGTAACTGGGGTCCAGCAACCACAACTCCATTTGGTTCAGGCTGGCCCTTGGGGCCAGAATGCCCCTATTAAAAACTGAGGTCCTAGATTTCAGAAGAGCAGACTTCCACTGGATGAGGAACCTGGTCTGAGACAAACTGATCAGGATGGACAGCATTGGAGGTATAGAGGAAATATCTCCTGACCAGCGAGGCCAGCTTAACTATTGCCCAAGGCATCTGCGACCTATCATTGACTACTGCTCCCCTATATATTCCACAGTATTTTTTACCCTACAAATGTGTCTAAACTCTGTCTACAATAATGTATGTCGATTTGTACTTCTGGCACCTTACTCTACGCACCACTGTAGCCTTAACCTGGCGCTAGGGTGGCTCCCTCTCTCCAGAAATTTTGAATATGCACTGGGCTGTATCATTGACAACACCCTTAGAGATGGCGGTATTTCACATTATGCATCCTTCCTGAAGGCTAGAGTTGCTCCTAGAAGCCTACGTGTATCGTCAGTTATCAATGGAATTTCCTAAAGTCTCCATGGTAATGGGTGGCAACGCTATGTCAATTGCTGCTCCCTCTCTCTGGAACAGACTTCCTGCCCAACTCTAGTCTGCAGACACTCACAACTCTTTCAAACACTGTTTCAAAGCCTGGCTACAGAAAGAGGCAAAAGGCCTGTGCTCTCCGGGGTGAACTTCTGCAGCTTACTATCTATCCCACCTACCTTAGCAGCCAACCCAGCTCTTATAGTTGCCTTGCCTAACATAGCACTCTGTGACTACCCTCTTTTTTGCTAGCCCAGTTGTTTTTGCCTGTTACCTTTGACTATGACTCCAATGACTTGGTCTCCGAATTTTTGCTCAGAATGTAATTGTATACTGTATACTGTCACCCTTTCCCCAGTTATTTGCAATATGTAGTGTATTATGTTAATGTCCCCCAACACTTTGTACACTGTGCTGTTTATGCTGTTATGCTGTTCTGTTTGCATTCTGTATAATTTTGTTTTCTGGCATGTATTTTATTGTGCCATACTGTTGGTCTGCATCGTGCCTGAAAAGAGTCCACTGAATCAGTGCACCTACCCGATAATCAAAGACAAATAAAATTAACTAAATAAAAAGCTAGGTGGCATTTAAGGGGACCATTCTCGAGGCAACAGAGTCATGCACAAGAATGGTTACAAAATGAAACTGATGCAACAGACCAATATGGTTCTTGGAAAGGGTCAGAGAAGCAGTAAGGGCCAAGAAAAAGGCGTTCACCAGGTATAAGAAAAAGCAGGCAGAGGAGGAATGAGGAAGAGTACCAAATAAAAACTGGGGAAGCAAAGAGGAGGGTCATGGAGGCAAAGGCAGACATGGAGTTGCTTACTGTGGAGGGGGTCATGGGTGGGGAAAAAACAATCCTTCAGCTATATTAAGGAAAAAAGGAAGCAGGGAGGGTGTCTTGTTAGGCTACGGGGGGGGGTACTAGATGAAGGCTGACAAAAAGCAGCTGTCCTTAATTACTTCTGCTGTGTCTTCACAAGGAAGACAGGGGGCCCCTGCCCGAATGTGACATCAAGGCAGCTGCCTGGAACATTCCTGAAAGGAGGCAGCCAGTATTTACCAGAGAAAGGGTCCAGAAGGGGCTCGAATCCCTAAAGTTAAATAAAGCCCCAGGGCTGGATGGTATGCACCCAAAAGTGCAGAAGGAATTGACTGTGGAACTGGCTGAGCCCCAGTAGGGCTATTCAATAGCTCAATTCAGACGGGTAGTTCCGAAAGACTGGAGGGTAGTGGACATAATCCCACTATACAAGTAGAAGGACTAGGAGCAACAAGTGAATTACAGACCTGTCAGCCTTACCTCTGTAGTGGGTAAGCTGATGGACTCAGAGATCAAAGAGGACCTTGTGGACCACCTAGAGAACAGGGGTCTACAGGACAGAAAACAGCATGGGTTTGTGGCAGGGAAGTCTTACCAGACTACAGGGATTCTGAGTGTGTTATGATAACACAAACATATGTGTAGGCACAGTGTACACAAGTACAGAAACAGTAAATCTCTTTAATATAAGGCCCTTTGTCACTTGTCTACATCTAGGCTAGGGTGTGACTTAATTCCTATTTAAAGAGAAGTATATTAAAGTCATCTTTGCTAAAACAGACTTTTCCTTTTAACATGTCAGGTGCTGAGACACTGGACAGTGAATATAGGAAGTTCAGATATTGTAGCATGGTAGTGCTGCTTGGGTTAAGGTTGTGGGGATATGAAATCCATGTTTTTTTGGTCATCACTTAGCATTTTAAATCTGGTAGGAACGTAGCCTTTGCTGCCAGTGGCTACAACTCTGAAGAATTCATAAATAACCTATTGAGTAGCTGTTAAGTCACATATGTTCAAAAAACAAGACACATGCTACTTTATGACACTGTTTCTGAGCAGCATAGCACAAAAATGTCCATGTTTTAAAATTTGAAATTTCACAGAATCTTAGTACTAGTTTTATTTTTTTGGGGGGGGGGTGGATGAAAATGCAATGCTTGAAATGTTGCCTTACTAGGCTCCTACATTCCCCTTTCCTAGGATGAACTACCACACGCTGGAGTGACATGCACAGCTTCGGAGTTTCGCCAGATTAACCTCAGACCTCCACAACCTTTTCTCTTATGAAGGGCTTTACCATGCAGACTGAGGGGCCACTGTACCTTCTGGAGACCAACTCTTTGAAGAGCAAGGAGCTCATGTGGCCTGGAGCTAAGCACCCACCCCTGTCTGGTGGTATGGAGCCCACAGGCACATCTGATGAGGCTTGCCTGCAATATACCCACACTGGACACCTGATTGTCCCCCCTCCTCCTACCGCCTCATCAAATCAAATCACATTTTATTTCTAGAGAGCTTTTCTGAAATCAAAGTGCATATACAATATTAAAACAACCATTAAACAGTTAAAACACACAGAATTAAAAGGCAGCAGAAATAAGACTAAACATCCTCCCCAAATGCTAGGCCAAATAAATATGTTTTTAAAGAGGATTTAAACATCTTGGTGGACAGGCACTCTTTAATCTGACGAGGTAGAGAGTTCTACAGGGTCGGGGATACAAAGGCAAAAGCTCTAGCACCTGATGTCTGAAGATGGACCCAGGGAACCTCTAGCAATCTCTCATCAGCGGAGCGGAGAGGATAGAGGGGGAAGTAAGGCTGAAGGAGGTCTTGCAAGTAACCCCGTCCCTGTCCATGTAGGGTCTTATAGGTCAGCAATGCGACCTTGAAGGTGATCCTCCACCTCACCGGCAGCCAGTGCAATTCGCGCAGCACAGACGTGACATAGCAAGATCTTGACTGCCCTGTCAACAGCCTGGCCACTGCATTTTGCACCAGCTGCAGGTGACGGAGTTCCACTTCCCGGTAACCCTAGGTATAGAGCATTGCAGTAGTCAAGACGAGAGAACTCAAAGGCGTGAACCAATATAGGAAGGCCATTGGGTGGAACAAGGTGCTTTATCCGGGCAATGTTCCGCAGATGGAAAAATGAGGACTTGACAACTGCTGACACCTGTGCTTTAAGCATCAGTTCATTGTCAAGCACAACCCCCAGATTCCGCACCCTTTAAGAAGGTATCAACTGGTCACTCCCCAGCACCAGGCCGGACGGTTGCCCAGGAGTCAGCTTCTCTACCCGGTGACCTGGGTCCACCACCAACACCTCAGTCTTATCCGGATTTAGTTTCAACCAGTTAGCACTCATTCAATCTTGAATCTCAGCGAGGCAGTTGTTAAATACCAAGATCGCACTACTCTGTTCGGGTTCAAAGGAAATGTAGAGCTGAATATCATCTGCACAGCAGTGAAAACTCAGCCCATACCACCTTATAATGTCTCCCAATGGCAACATATACACTGTGAACAGCATGGGAGACAGTACAGAACCCTGCGGAACCTCACTAGGCAGGGCAAAGGGGCTGAGGAAAAAATTCCTGACACCACCCTCTGAGACCTGCCCATGAGAAAAGAATGGAACCATCTGAGGACTGTTCCTGACAGTCCACAGACTAGCTGCAGGCATTCCAACAACATCCCATGATCCACGGTGTCAAATGCTGCAGAGAGATCAAGGAGGACCAAGATTGAACGACTCCTCCGATCCCTCACTATTAGGAGATCATTCATCACCCAAACTAATGCTGTCTCAGTACTGTGCCTCTTCCTGAAACCAGACTGGAGAGGATCATAGATTTCATGGGTGGTAAGAAAGTTCTCAAGCTGCAACGTGACTACCTTCTCAATAATCTTACCCAAAAAGGGTAGGTTAGAGACCGGTCTGTAGTTCGCAAGACAGTCTGGGTCGCTGGACGGTTTCTTTAAAAGGGGAGTCACCATCGCCTCCTTCAATGGATCAGGGAACACCCCATGATCCAGCAAACACTAGAATATCTCAGCAAGGATCGGTCCGATGACATCTATACACCCCACAAAGAGGCGCGTTGGACCAGGATCCAAACTACAGTAAGTTGGTCGCAAGTCCTGAACAATCTTCATGATATCCATGATTGCTGGCTGGTCAAAATCTGTCCAGACAGACTGGGTGTCTGTGCTCTCCCATTGACCTCCGCCGTACTCATTTGAACAAGTTGAACAGATCTCTTACCTGATGCACCACACCTTATCTGCAAAAAATCAAGCAAACTCCTCACACTTAGCTTGTGAAAAGGCTCTCCAGCCCCAAAGACAGGCTGGATTGCACAGCCTGTCCACAGTCCGAAAGAGCTGAGCAGGTCGATTACTTGTTGCAGTAATCTCCCTGGACAGGAACTTTGCCTTCTTATGAGAGATTTCTGATTGATAGTCCGAATAATGGGCGATCAACCTAAGTCTGTCCTTCTTCAGGCCAGACTTCCGCCAACAACGTTCCAACCTTCGCCCCACTCTCAACTCCCTCAAAGTCCCGTCAAACCAAGGGGACTGAGGATGGAGAGGGAGGGGGCGAACTAAAACAGGAGCTATGGAATCCAGGGCATCCAGCACCACACTATTATAGCACACTACTAGATCTCCTGGATCCAAGCATTCCAATGGCCAACTCGATAGGTCCAGCACCACCAACAGACCCTCTGAGGTAACACCCCTTAAAGGGTGGTACCGGACCATCTCCAAAGGGGCTTGTCTCATAGAGGGATCCGTGAAACTGAACCTGATAGAATTGGTCTGACCATCCAGCTGGTTCCACCACCAAGTGAGCGGCCTCCATCCCCAGGAGGAATACTAGGTCCAAGGAGTGATCCTGACAATGGGTTGCAGCGGTAACTACCTGTATAAAGCCCAACAAAATCATCAGTTGGAGGAAGTTTTGACCAAAAAGCGAGAGTTCATCATCGACCCAGGCATTGAAAGCTCCCAGGCCCAACCACCTGGAGGATTCCAACACCATGTCAACCATGAAGCCTGCAACTTCCTGCAGGAAAGCTTTCTTGTCTCCGAGTAGACGGTAGATGAGAAGAATCCTGCTGCCCACACCTGCCCCCAGGATACACCCAAAGGATCTGGTGATCCCCACTGGAACCTCCACAAGGTCCAGTTCCATCTCAAAACAGATGGCTACACCCCTGCCCCTTCAATCCAATCTCGGGCGGAGTATCACCAAGTACCTGGCTGGAACTGCTGACTCCAATACCTGACCATCATTTTCATCCAACCAGGTCTCGGTGATGCAAGCCAGATCAGATGACTCAACAAGATCAGCAATAATTGCTGTCTTGTTTTTTATAGACCTGGCATTGCACAACACTGCCTGAGTTAGATGAGAGGCCATGGAAGAACGGGCAACTTGACCACTATCAGTGGACCCCTTGGGTATGGGAACCAGGCATGGAGGACCTCTTTCCTGGACCGATTTTGCCCCAGGGCGCCTCCTCAATCTCACTGCCCCTATCTGCCCACCCTGCTCCTCCCCCCCCTCCAGGGGCCCTGCCCCTTCGACCCCTCTGTATAATACCTAAGGCACGACAACACCTATGCACCTCAGGCTGCAACGGGGAACTATCAGAGGTCATGCTGACTGGGGAGAGCCCCATCTGGATGAAAGCAACTCCCTCCCTACTTCCTTATATCATTGGTCTTGTGAGACTCCCAAGCTACCACAGAATGGACAATATCCAGTCCCCCTAGCAACTAATTCTGGATACTCCTTGAAGACATGATGTATGGATTCCAAAAATAAGTCCCAACCATTGTCTGAGAGGTGCACTCCATCCTTGCTGTATAGCCCTGGAAGCTCAGTGCCAATGTCATTGTGTCTCGCTAGGGTCCCCCGATGGAATCCATAAAGGCATGCATCTTCATGTTAATGTGCCTCTCTGCTTTGTCCATTTCCTAATGATTCTTTGTGTGATGTCAGTGGTGCCTTTGAATAATGTGAGGCCAAAGGATTTTGGTTTCAGGCTACATCCTGTGAAAGATTTGCAGGTCCTTCTTCATCCTGAGCAGCAGATCAATTGCCTTCCTGATTCCTAGGTCATCGTCACCCAGATGAATCAGCAGTTTCCCTGGTGAACCTCCTTAATGGGCCTCAGTCTCCAACGTGGAGTGAAATTCACCCCAGCACATACCTCTCTGGCCCATCCATTGTATCTACACTTCACTCATAGGAAAGGATGTATCTCCCACCAGCTAGGCACCCTGCTCTCTCTGCCACCCTGTTGATGATGGAGTGTCCTCTCATCATTATGCAGATATGCTTGCTTCCACAGGGAGGAGCAGCCAAGACAAAAGGAGAATAATGTTATAGCATGTGAAGCCATATGTAGTGCAAAAATACTTGGGACCTCCATCTCTCGAGGGCCTGGATCTGACTATCTGAGAGCGCTCATGCTCTAGAAGTTGAGGCTATCCCTATGCTAATGAGTGGGTGTTGAACTCCCTTGGATTCAAACCTGCCTTTTCTACCACCACATCCAGGATATGCCTAAACTGATAGGCTGTCACTGTGCTCATCTGTGTGATGCAAGAAACCTGACTGACTGGTGGCCAGAGTGTCACATACTGCTGCAACATGAACCTCACATCCCAGGTCAACTCTTGGGATGCCTGAGATGTGCACTAATGGCCCAGATCAGCCTAGCCCTTTTTGCTCTTACAGAATCTAAGGAACACACCTGTGGTCACTGCCATATACTCATACTGCAAACCCAGCAGTTCCCCCCTTTTGTGAGCTTAACCAACTCTGAGACCCAAATGTTTCCATAAAAGGCTATCAGAAATGCCATCCAAAAGAGTGTGGCCTTGAGCTGCCACCAGCAAATTAATGGCAGGGCATCCAATATAATTTCCAACATAGCTGGGCTGAGTGGGTGCCACCTGCCAGCCTGGCTCAGAGTCCCTTACTCCAGCCTCCAGTGATCTTCCAAACCTTGAATGAGTGGAATCTGCAAGGCTCAACTCTTTGGTGAACGATGCCAGACCCCCAGTTGCTGATCCATGGCTCCCAGTATCAACCCCCTCCATCTGGCTATCAGGATATAACTACACAACTGTTCCTCTGGAATTGGTCATTTGTTTTTTACCACCCCTCCTCTACCCTGACACTCTGGAAGTGTTCAAGTCCTCTCTGGTATGCCATCCTGGCACTAGGCATGAAGGAGTTGCAGATCAACTGCCCAGCCTTGGAGTCACCACCTCTCAAAAGATGGCAAGGACCAGGGGTGGGTCTTGTTCTGCTGCTAGAGACAGTTCCCCTAATCTTCACCACTGTGAATGAGATAATACACCAGCAATGCCATTATCAACACTTAGGACATCTACCACTACAAAACTAATACTGACCACCAGGCATTGAACAATAAATATTCTAATCAAATTGCCCAATGGACCTTTCACCCCCAGTTGCCCATTTATAGTATGGACAACCTCAATGTTGTCTGAAGGGATGATCACTTGTTTGTCATGCAGCTGGATTCGCCACACCAGCAGCACCACCACAATTCAAAAGAATTCCAGCAGAGTGACTTGCTTGGCGAGCTCAGCCTTGACCCAGCTCTCGGGACAGCTGAACATTTAATTTATTTCATTTCACTTTATTTGTTATACTGGAAAGGCATATGAGCTGAAATTGGCCGTTTTTACAAGCATCCAGTTTATGTAAAATGAGGAAACAAAAAACATTATGAAGCACAGAACCAGGCAACAATGAAGTATGCCCTGGAACTCAGACCACTGGATGCATCTGTGAACATTTCTAGCTTGTTACTGTCCAGGTCACAGGCCGCATGGAGACCCCATTGTAGGGCAACAGAAAAGAATGACAGACATCAAGATATCTTTCATGCTCTCTGTCACCCTTTTCCAGTGGTATGGTTTACAGGCCCCAGCCCTGACTGTTGCCAGGCATTTCTGGGATGTTATCCCCACAAGGACAACCCTGCAGGCAAAGTTCAGGTGGCCCATGAGCTGCTGGAGATCCTTCAGGGTTATTTTCTTGGCCAACATAGCTGGTCCCATAAGAGCCCTAAGGGATTCTGTCTTGTCCTCAGGCAAATGGCATTCAGTTGCTTTCAGGCTGCTCTCTGTTCTGACAAAAGAAATGATAGACTCGGAACCTTCTGATTTTTCTGGGCTAGGGGGACTCCAAACAGCTTGCATGTGTTTTGGAATACCCCAGCATGTGACTGCACACTGTGAGTCTGATGATGAACTGGAAATTATCCAAGTAATGGACCACCCCCTCCCAGCCAACTTCTTTTGCCACTACCTACTTCAGCGATAAGACACAGGAAAAGGATAAAAGACAGCAGTAAGAGAACAGGTGCTGTAAGTAAAGAGTGCATCATTTGTTTTGGGTTACTCAAACAAGATCCTTGCCCATTTATACATTCCTGGAGGAAGCCCTAGATACTCTATAAAGACACATATTAAGTAAGGGATAAGACACAACAGGGTTTGCAGTCATACTAAGGTATGCAAATGTATCAATTGGACTGATATAGGTCAAAAGCAAAGTGCTATCAGCATGGGTGTCTGTGTAAACAACTTCACAAGCTGGAGTGGCTTATCCCATATTTTATAAGTAATTAAACACGGAAAAAGAGTATTAATAGTTGTTTAAAGAGGACATGAAAGGATAAATGGGATTGAGCAATTTAGTAGTAAATGCCAGTATATACTTAGGGCCAGTATGTGTCATCACTATAACATTTTTTGTTTGTCATGTATCAAAACATACAAATTGCACTTTACACTGTAATTATAGAGTTGGTTGTTTATGTAGTCAGCCATACTTCCTGTCTGTGGCAGAGAGGAAGTGCAGTTTGGTTAGAGTGATGATGTTTCAGTATGTAAGTCTGCAGGTTGGTGTGCTGCTGGGGGTCTCCCGTCCCCCCCCCAACATGTACGCGCGCGCGCGCACACACACACACACACAGTGGTTAAACTGGAAATGCTTAGGTGGGGAACTTTCAAATCTAGATTTGTAGGCTTGGAACTACTGTCATCCCCCTGGTGGTGGAACTCTGCTACAATGTTCAATTAATAAAGATGACAGAGGGGCAGGAACTCTCATGCAGTTTTACAAGGGGTGGGGAACTGACTGGTTGCTCAATTAAAGTAACAGCACACATCATGCTGTTCTGACACCTCCATTCACCCGCTGTTTCTAACAAGCGTATTATGACCTGAGCAATCAACAATCCCTCTCCTTGGCCTCAATCCAGATAATCTGGTCAGTTTATATTTTAAAAAGACTTTTAAAATCTATTCTGTACTTCACTACAGGCATAATTTACTCACACACAACTAGTTAATTTTGTGTGAGGGCACAGACTATAAACAAACTTTATTACTCATGTTCTCTGAACTACACAATTGTAGCATGACTTGAGTAGAATATAATCAATACAGATAGTGTGCAGACACACTACTGATTATAACAACATTAATGTACCAGGATGTATAATACTGATGTTGTGAAACTGCTCATGATATGCCTTGCTCTCTAGCAGTAGTGACTCTTTATGTTAGTTTGCCTAACTGTAGGCTTAGCATGCTAAATTGTCATATTGTATCAGAAATGTTTAGATTTTGAGGCATTGGTTAGGGATCTGACACACTAGCGTTTGTGTTTCATCCTGGGCCCACTGCTGTTTAGTCTTTTCTTAAACAACCTCCCTAATGTGTGTCAAGACAAAATCCTGCTGAATATGGATGATGCAGTCCTCTACATGAGCCACCATGTATCTGTGGCACTGGAACAAAGTCTCCAGCGCAATTTCCGCCTCCTTGAAGACTGGTTCTCTGATCCTGATTACTCCTGAACTATAAGAAAACAAAAACAATGCTGTTTGCTTCAACTCACAATAACGATAAATCTGCCATATTAACCATCGGTAATAAACAAAATCATACCCTTGGGTATCCAGCTTCAAATATCTAGGGGTTATCCCTGATAGCTCATTATCCTACTCACTGCACATTGATAATGTCTATTGGACTGCAAACAGGAAGATTGGACTGCTCTACCGGCACAGACACTGTCTCACAACAGGCGCTCTAAAACTCGCCATGTCTAGCTCTGTCCTTTCTGTAATAGACTACAGCCTCACTGTCTACAGTGCAGCCTCTACCTCAACCCTGAAACTTGTCAGGAGGTCTAAACCTCACTTTCAGGTTCTTGGCAATATTGAGAATGCAAGTAATCACAGACACATTGTATGAGAGTAATAAACAAGTTTATTACTACCAAAAGGATAAAATCACAGTTGCCCTAAGTAGTTCTTACTAATACGAACCGGGAGCCAGTGCGAAGCATTCCCTATACCTTGAGGTTTCTCTGTGTCTCCTGGGATCTCCGAGGTACAAGACTAGTGTATTACATTATATACCTATGATAATTACTATGGTTACTGTAAGATAGAAACATTTCTAGTTACAGAAATGAGCCTATTGGCTAAATTAGAGGTGGCTCCATGGTCCAAGACAACATTATACAATTTTGTATAGTCATCAGTTTATGAACAAAAGAGTTCTTATACAGAGTTTTACATAACTCAGTGTAATAGTACAAATCACCAATAGGTGGCAATGCCGACTTACATATCATAATTATTCCAAGGACACAGATGCCTTGGCATCTTACAAGTAAGAAATACACAGAAAATACATAGCAGAATATATGTACTAGCAAGTAAAGTGTATTACAATATGCATACATATCCTGACATCTACTCTTGTACGGTAGATGCCCTTAGCCCTATATGTTAGTATAACATATACCTAAGTGCTAGCTAGTAAAACTCCCTTACATTAAAAAAAAAACAGATTAATAATTAAACATTCATTTCTCTGATGCTATCCTCCTTACACACATAAGTAAACCGAAAAAATGAAATACTGTTCACAATTTAATTCCTGGTGTTTCTTTGGTGACCATGAGAAATCCCCCATTTATACTTACCAGCTTGGCAGGCAATCTCTGCTGCTTACAGTGCTTCAAAAACAATTGAGACCTTAGCTCCATATAAGGCCTTCTGTTGTGTGTGATGGGTAACCATTCTGACAGAGGAACTCTGTAGAAGTTTGAATGCCTGTGTTCCATAATAAACAAATAAATTCTTTGAAGATATCTCCTCCATTAGGTCACACCTTTGGAACTAGGGGTTAAATTGGGCAGGAACTCAGAGGATCTCCGTTCCACCTCCTCTGACACCTTTTTCCATTGAATACAATGGAGAGTTCCACCTTACAGGCATGACAGTTCCACCTCCTACAAATGTAGAGATTAGTTTTCTATCTCCTAAACATTTTCAGTTTAACCACTGAGGAACTATAAGTCATCATCACTTGAAGACTTGTTGCTAGCCGTGGGCCACCCACAGTGATGTGCAGCATCTACGCATATGTAACGTGGATGGCCCCATCACTCTTCAGTTCTTTCTTTTGCCATCGATCATCCTCGTTGGACCTGCTGAAGGAAACGCTGTCAACTTAGCCATTGCTGTTTATTATTTTTCCTTTTTCTTAGTGTTCTGTCATCATCTCTGTGTGCCTACAGAGTCGAAAGAGCCTTTACTTCAGTCTTTTGAATGTGGAGATAAGATTTATAAAGCAGACACATAACTGGTATGTGTGTGCTGTTTTGACCTGCTTAACAATGTGAGGACTTGTGAGATTTGGCAGAGTTTCAACCAGGCTATGAGGTGATGCCATAAGAAAGCCCTAGAAAATGCCCTTGTGTTAAAGACATCGAAAGCCATGGAGAATGAAAAAAGGTTCAAACTCTGCTTCTCCCTCACTATTGGCTGAAAAGAGGCCTTAAGAAGCCTCAGAAGCACCCCTCTCCCTTCAGAACACTGCCCAGCTGAGGAGGAGCCTGTTGCAGGGGACTGCAGACAGCTTAAGAGGCAAAGCTGACTTCCATCCTGCCTGTTTGTGGAGAGCTTTTACCCTGTCCACACAGACTGCCTCACCCACACTCCATTTATCGCTGCTTACATGACATATCATGTGACCTCACCTTCAAATTACTAAGTGCCTACTTTCCCATTTGCAACTTATACTCTCCAGCCACTAAGGTGCTTTGTATTACACCTCCAGGCACCTCTCTGCTCACTCTCCCCATCTCTATACTTAATATTAAACTTCTACCCCTTAACTCTAGGAGTCACTATACTGCACTCCTTACCCCTGTTTTTCTACTACTCTCTTTCCTAGCTCACCCCCCCCCACCGCCACTAAGCCTTTATTGCTATAATCTGGCTAATTGTCTCTTCATTGGTCTCAAACCCTGCACCTTTAATTCCAAAGTCAGCTGCTCAACACCTATGCCATTAAGTCAGGCTACTTTCTATCTCTATTTGTCATGCCTTGTAGCTACTGACTACATAGGCTGCTAAAAACAAAACATTTTGGTTTCCTACTGTCCTGTAGCAGGGCTCAAACCTTGTACCTCTGATTCCAAGGTCTGCAGCTCTGCCTCCAGGCCAATGAGTCAGGCTATTTTCTGCTTAGTACCTCACAACTCTTAAAGCCCTCTAGCTACCTAGTTACTAAACAAAAACAACTCAGTTTCTTGCAGAACTCAAAACCTGTGCCCTTGCCTCTAGGGTCTGCTGCTTTACCTTCTGGCCAACCAAGTCAGACTACTTTCTGCTTACTACTTCACTACTCATAAACCTACTGGCACTGTAGTCTGCTAAAACAAACACATCTCAGTTCTCTACTGTCTTGCTGCAAGTCCCAAACTGTGTACCTCTAGTGCCTAAAGCAGCAGCTCTGTCACTACACCAACAACTCAGGGTAATACCTTGCACTCTCCTAAAGTCCCTAAACTTTGTCCCCTCCCCCAACCACTCAGTGTCCTTATAACACTGCATACCATGTCTTCCATCACCATATGTCACCTGCTACTGCCCATAGCACCCATCTTTCTACTAGGGGAGGCTTCACTTCTCCCTCCACTTGGTGACTCGGAACAGCCTAGCACCAAGCTCCTAACCTTAGCCATCCTACCCACCCCTACCACCAACCCATTCCTCTCACTCCACCAATGGACCATACTTCCCCTAAGCTCCAATCAGCCTACTGGTACTACTGTGTTACTGCAATGGACACTACTCTGCATGGCCTCTCCCTCCCTATAGGACCTATCTACTCCCACCTCCACACGGTGCTGTTCCCCCTCCCTAATGGTGCCTAAGCTCATGAAGAAACATTTAAAGTTGGCTGCCCTGCGTATCCTCCTCCTACTGCTCCTTCTTTCTGGAGACATTCACCCCAACCCAGGATCTCCCCCCCAGGGTTACTACATCCAAGAGCCTCACTATCACCTCCATCAATATATGTAGCCTACTCAAGAAATTTGATTCCTTTCAGGGATGGGTTGCTTAGAATCGCCCCAATGTCATCTCAGTAGTTGAAACCTGGCTCAACAACCACACCCCCGACTCTGCGGTCTCACTTCCTGGCGTCACACTATACCGGGCAGATAGAACCTCAAAGAAAGGGGGTGGTTGTGCACTGTATATCCAGGAATCACTACAGTGTCTTGCCCTACCCTCACCATCACTTGAACTCGGGGCCCAATCTCTCACATTGAAGATCACTCTTGCCCGACACAGAGCCCCCTTGTTTCTCTCCTCTGAATACATCCCCCCCCCCCGAAATCAGAAGACCTCTTTCCTCTCTGTCCTCAACCATCTCCAGACTCTCCCTGACAATGCTGACATCATTGCCCTCGGAGACTTCAATACAAACTGGCTGGCTGACACTTCAGCTCCTGTTAGGGATGCTGCAACTGCTCAAAACTTGACCCAGCTTGTGACTACTGCCACTAGAATAAACCAGAGGACTGGTACTGCCACCCTCTAAGATCTAGTGCTCACTAATGCCCCACATAAAGCTACACAGATCAGGGTACCACCTGATGCTCTGAGTGACCACTCCATAGTGCTATGTCACTGGTCATACTGTATTAACAAGCCCCCAAAACTGTCTTACAATGCTGCCTCAAACCTGGCAAACTACAGTCCCTTAAACCGTACCTCCTAGTTACTGACTGGTCCCCCATAAGAAATGCTCAGAACATTGACTCTGCCCTCAACTATTTCATTCATACGTTCAACACTGCCTGCAACCCTGTTTGCAGCCCTAACCAAACAAAAAATTAAAGGTGCCAACACACCTTGGCTATCTCAAGCCCTTTTGGACCAGATGCGCAAATGAGACAATCTGTGGCACATTGCATAGGATACCAGAAAACCCTCTGTCAGGCAGTGCTACCAGGAAGCGCACAATAAATGCACACAGGATATTCGAAAAGCAAAGGCTGAGTACTATAAAACCTTGCTCACCAACACATGGGGCTCAGGTCACAAGTTTTGGGACTCTCTCAAAACGCTAAGTGGCAAAGCCTCCACTGCCCTGCCTACCCATATCAGGGCCAACGGATCTATCACCTCAGACCCAGCCCTTATCGCAGGCACATTAAATGACACCTTCTCTGACCTCACTGGTGTTTTCCCCCCAACTTTTTCTCCCCCACCCACTCTACACCACACTGGCCCCTCCCCAATCCCCCTTTCCACTTTAAAGCAGTTTCCCAGCGTGAAGCTGCTCCTCTCCTACTCAAAGCCTTCAGTAAATCTCATTTCAGTAGTGACACACTGGATCTGAAACTGCTTAGACTCACATTCAATGAGGTCCCCCCACCATGATTTTGAACCACTCCCTTTCTCTGGGCCAGTTCCCCATCAAATGGAAATCTGCTGTCATCACTCCTATCCTTAAAAGTGGTAACCGCACCCTGCCTGGGAACTACCGCCCAATATCAATCCTGCCTCCCCTCTCTAAAACCCTGGAGAAAATCGTGGCCACCCAACTAACAGACTACCTCACTAAATATAGTATCCTGTGTCCTGAACAACATGGCTTCCGACAGAACCATAGCTCCACCACTGCCCTCCTGGAATTTACAAATGCCCTCCATACATCCCTGGACACCGGCTACACTGCTGGCGCTGTCTTTATAGACCTCTCAAAGGCATTCTATACCATGCACCACTCGCTTCTACTGGACTCCCTCACTCAGAAAGCCCTCTCCCATGAGACCATTGACTGGTTTGCCAGCTATCTGTCTGAGAGAACCCAGACAGTTCGGATTGCCCACTCCTTGTCATCCCCCCACTAAGTCAGATCTGAGGTCCCTCAAGGCTCTATTCTTGGCCCACTTCTCTTCTCCCTATTCCTCAACACCCTGCCCAATGCCTGCTCAGGAAAAATTCTATTGTATGCAGATGATACAGTCCTCTACAACTCACACACTGATCCCGCAGCCCTCCACTCGGCACTCCAGAAATCCTTCTCTGAAGCTAAATCCTGGTTTATTCAGCATAGGTTAGTACTAAATTACAAAAAGCTAAATCCATGATGTTTGCACATCCCCAAAACAAGAACCTAGGACAACCTCTGCTCATACTGAACTCACTGAAAGACCTCCTTGTGCAGGTTACCATTTTCAAATACCTTGGCATCACCCTAGACACTGGTCTCACTTTCCACAATCATATCCTGCACCCTCTACACCTCAGCAAACTGGCTCAACTTTGATGGGAGGCTAAAGTACCAAGCCTGCCTCTTTGCTAAGAAAATCACCTCAGGATTACTCTCACCATCCCTCTCCCCACTACTTCAGTCCCCACTGTCTACCCGCCTCACACGGCAATCAGTGACTACCCACTTTAGGGTACCTCACTGCAAGACCACCTCAGGCCAAAGAACGTTTCGATATCTGGGCCCATCCTAGCTCAACTCACTCCCAAATTCCCTCCTCACTGAACCCAAACTTGATCGGTTCAAGTCCCAACTTAGGGAACTTATCACCCAGGAATCAGTACGTGACTGCCCCTAAACCTGACCTTCCTTTTTTTACCACCCCTCTTCCCTTGACCATGAACCTAACACTGGTCTGCCACCTCTGGGTGTGCCTATGCCATGACAATGGACGCCAATGTCCTGCCTTGGTCAATGAATTAACTCCTGGGCATGCTAGTGCCATCGCCCTGAAATGTTATGTTTGTACCTGTAACCTTTTGCACTTTGTACCTTGTTAGCAGCTCTCTGTTACCATGTATTCCCTGCTGCTATTTTGTATTTTCTGTATTCATTTACAATCATTCTGTAACCATTGTCTTTAATTACTATGTTAGTTGATACTTTGTTCATGGTTGTCTCTGTCTTATGTACGACGTGGAACCTTTGTAAAGGAGTCTTTGACTCAAAGGTGTTATCCGATATTTATCAATAAACATATAAGGAGAGGGACACAAAATGGTCCTCTTTGTGTGCCTCCTCCTCATCTGGTCATAAACACAAACACAGAGAAAAGGATAGGTTTGATTCACCTATGAGATTCTGGTCACCATTGAGACAAAGTACATTCTCATCAACACCCACTCTGGCATCGTTCACTATAGCCCCAACGACCATCGTTGAGACACCAAAGTTGAGGCGTGGCTCAGGCACTGCCACACTTACTATGGATGTTATGACACCATCATCGTTGGGCCAAGTCTTGTTGATGCAGGTAGTCCTGGCCCCTTGGCAAGGTGCTGTCAACTCCCAGGCTGTGCTGGCATCGTTTTCTAAAAGGATTTGATGCATTCTGCCTAGGTTTCCAGTGCAGGCAGTTCCACTAACAGGTTCTTCTGGTACTTAGTCCCTGTTGATGGGTTCCAATAGTCTACCACAGATTCCTGCCTCTCAGCCACTGCTGGCATTGCTGGTTCATTCTGTGGCTCCCATCATCAGTTGGGCTGAAGGTGTCAAAATGGAAAATAATAATGACCTCATGGAATTAGAGGAGGAATATGAAGAAGAACAATTTCTGGAGGGTTCCCCTCACTCTAGTACTACCCATTCATCCTGTAGTGAGGACTTGATGGTTTATTCCCCAAGATCTCCTTCTGAGGACCCATCTTTCCAAGCCATGATGCAGTAAATGCAGTCTGCCATGGGGCATTGCAGTGGAAGTGGAGAATTCCACTAAAAGTAATCTCATGGGTTTTTTTGGAGGTGTCCTGCCCTCCTCCATTATCATTCCATCTATATATCCTACATTAGAGTAGAGCATGCTACTATTGCTGCATGGTACAAACTAAAATTACTGCTTGCAGTACCTAGAAAGGCTGATAAGCAGTATTCTGCACCATCTGCTAAGCCTTCTTATGCTAACCAGAGCCCCTAGACATATGAATACTTTGCCTCCTGGAAAGAAATCTAAGAGGCTGTATGCGATGGGCATATGTACTTATGCCTCTGCATCACTGGGCCTTAGAACTGCAAACTACCAGGCCACCATGATCAATTATCAGTGTGCCTGTGGACAGCTGCTTGTACTGCTGCTCAGGTTTTGCCTGATGGCTCTGCCAAGACTGATCTGCTTAAAACATTGTCTGCTGGTGCTGAGGCTGGCAAACACTTCCTGCAATTAGCTTATGATGTCTCTGATGCTTCTGCCAGGGCTGCAGCTCCTGGCAATTGCATGAGGAGATATTCTTAGCTTAGAGTTGTTGGCTTTGTCAATGATGTACAGCAGCAGTTTTGAATGCTCCCTTTAGACTCTAAAAAGGGAATCAGTCCACCCACCTGCTGCCCAAGGTAGTTGTGCCTACCACCAGCGAGGCCATAGCAGAGGAAGTGGTCCCTTCCAGGTCCACTCCCAGTGCCCATGCAAAAGCACCCAAAGGAATTAGTGCTGGTGGCCCTGCCTCCCCAGTTCTGCCTGACTCTCTTCTGTCTCTCCCTCCACATCAGCTGTTACTTCCATGGGTGAGTGCGGGGGCAGGATCTCTCTGCATCTGATATGATGCAGGAGATCACTACTAACGAGTGGTTCTGGAGATAACTGCAAGAGTGCATGTGCAGGCACTGTTGCATATCCTTCCAGATTATCCTCTACCTCCTTCCTTTTATTCTCTGGGCCATTTGTCACTTCTGAAGGAAGAAATTCAGTCTTCATTCCACAAACATGGTTTCTCCTCAGGAGAAAAACAAAGGGTTCTATTCCAGATACTTTCTAGTCCCAAAATGGACCGCAGACCTGCATCCTGTGTTAGATCTCAAGGATCTTAACCAGTACATCGAATACAAAATGGTTCCCATGGTATCACTGCAATCTCTGATTCCTCTTCTGGAAATGGCAAACTGGCTCCATTCTCTGGACATGAAGGATGCATACCTTCATGTAAAGATCAGGAAATCCCACAGACAGTAAATCTGCTTTATGCTGCAGGGAGAACACTATCAGTTGAAAGTAGTGTCCTTTGGCTTGTCTTCACTGCCATGAGTCTTTACCAAATGCTTGGCATTAGTTGCAGTAGCCCTTCTCTCGGAAGGCCAGTATGTTTTCCCCTATCTGAATGACTAGCTCCTGAAGGCCAGCTCCAAGGAAGCTCTGCTACACACCCTGTCTTGGACACATTAGTTGTTTGATGACTTGAAGTCACAGAAGTGCTGAATCTGTGTACCCAAAGACTGCAATACATAGGGTCAATCGTGGACACAGAGAAGGGATGTGCTGTCCTGGCACAGGACGGGGCAGACACGTCAGTTGCTCAGGCACACTTGTTATATAGGAGCAACTGTATCTATGTAAGAACAATGTTGGATCTCCTGGGCCTCATGGCTGTGGCCATAGTGACTGTTCCACTGGCACATATTCATATGAGGATCCTTCAGTGGACACTCAGGGTCCAATGGGATCAGTTGATGGATGAGCTAGACCAAATGGTTCTCATCACGTCTCCTCATTACAGAGCGTTGTTGTGGTTGATGGATCCCAACAACCTTCTGAAAGGCATTCCATTTATTTTACCAGCTTTTGTACAGATCCTCACTATGGATGCCTTGGGTTCCAGCTAAGATGCTCATCTCGGCCCTTACCAGACATGGAGGTCATGGATCAAGGAAGAGACTGAGTTGCACATAAATGTCCTGGAAATGTGGTCTGTTTTTTACAACCTCCAGGCTTTTCAGTAGCATCTCTACGTCTATCCTCTACTAATCCAGACAGATAACATTATGCAGTACATTAACAAACAAGGGGGCACACACTCCTATCTGTTATGCAGTGAAGCAATGTGGGTATGGTATTGGGCTCTGTTTCATGACCTTCAGCTATAGGCCATGTTTCTCCCCGGTCTCCAAAATGTCTTGGCAGACAGGTTAATCAGGTCCCAGTCGATGGTTCATGATTGGGAACTACTGTCCTCGGTAGTAAACAACCTCTTCAGAAGATAGGATCATTCAGAGCTGGATCTTTTTGCATCGTCACACAATGCAAAACTGCTGCATTCCTTCTCACTTGCTTCAGGGCCTCTAGTTTTTTGGTGAGGCATGTTGTCCCTCTCCTGGGAAAGGAGATTTCTGTATGCATTTCCTCCTATTCCTCTAATGCACAAGGTTCTGCTCAAGCTGAGGGTGGAGAGTGCCGCTCTCATCCTCATTGCTCTATTCTGGCCTTGCCAGCTATGGTTTCCACTTCTTCAGCATCTGGCAGTGGAGCCTCCTGTCCCCCTACCTCTGTGTCAGGGTCTGTTGTCACTGGGCAAGGGATCTCTGATCCATTAAGACCTGAAGTTCCTATAACTGCATACATTGCTCCTGAAGACATAGCAACTGCATGTTTTGTGGTTGCTGATGTCCTGCCTGCAGACAGGAAGTTTTCTACCCAACATACTTATTCTCTGAAATGGAAACATTTCACTTTGTGAATGGCTTCCCAGAATATAGACCCTTTTACATGTCCTGTGAATACTGTGTTGGAATACTTGTTTTCCATGGCCAAGTCTAGCCTATCATAGCAATCATAGCAAAATATGAGCCCAGACAGGCAAAAGCCCATATACAGCTCACCCTTGACTCAAAGGGAATAACCTCTTATTGACTGTGAGATACAGTACATGTCAAATTGCTTTTTAAATGTAGCCATATTATTACAGCCCATGACCTCCAATTGTAGCCTATCCCATACATTCACAGTTCTCTGGGTAATAAAAAAACTGCCCTTTTCTTTGTCCTGTGTCATTGACCCATCAGTTGAATATCATGGATCTAGTTGTATGACAGCTGGTCTTATATTCTAGTCCCAAACATTCCCAAAGATCATTATTGGTGTAAGCTCTGTAGATCAGGCACATGTCCCCCCTAGATGCCTGTATTCCAGTGTGTAGAGATTTAGTACTTCCAATCTATCCTTATATGTTAGTTGTTTGACAGACCTAATCATTCTAGCTGCTCTTCTCTGGACACTTTCCAACAAATAGATGCCATTTTTTGTTGTTGGGGATGAAAACTGTGGGCAGTACTCCAGACGGGGCCTCACCAGCAATGAGGTGTGCAGGGGCAGTGATGCCTTTCAATCCCTACTAGTTATATACATTGCCATACATCCCAGTATTCCCCTGGCCTTATTTGTTAATATTTGGCAATTTTTACACTGTAGTTTTGAAATCACTGGTGATTATCACACCCAGATCTTTCTCTTCGCTTAAGGTGCATTTGGCTGCTATATCAGCTTTCCATGACCCGATGAAGGTCATACAGTTGCCCAATTAGAGGTGTCCCATACATTTCTGCAAGGTATGATTCATATGAAACCTACTATCTGTGATCCAGTCCCACCTTGGGATTTTAATTTTGTTCTTGAGAAATTAGCATTGGCTCCTTTTGAGCTTGCCAGGAGTTGTGACTTACATTTCCTGCCATGGAAAATGTTATTTTTAGTTACGATGACCTCTGCTCGAAGGATTTCCGAGCTTCAGGCTCTATTGTGTGAGCCTTCTTATTTGATTTTTCACAAAGAGAAAGTCTCTTTGCATATCAATCTTAAGTTTCTACTGAAGGTGGTATCCGAATTTACACTGAATCAAATGATACACCCTGCTGTATATTACCCTGAGTATTCCAACCAGGGTGAGGCACTTCTCCATACTTTGGATGTACACAGAGTACTAAGATACTATATTGCTCACATCAAGGACTGAAGAAAGTCCTCTCAGCATTCTGTTTTATTTGCCCCTAGGAAAAAGGGTGGTCCTGTGTCTAAACAATGCCTATCCAAATGGCTGGCACATTGTATTATGTTCTGTTATAGGAAGTACGGTAAGGAACTTCCTGGTGCTGTTTGAGGTCACTCCACAAGGGATATGGCCACTTCTGCTGCTTATTTCAAAAATCTCCCTGCTGCTAACATATGTGCTGCAGCCACATGGAGGCACTGTTCATGCTTTCACTAAACATTACAGTCTGGACATTGTCTGTCATAGATATGCTGTCTTTGGGCTTGCTGTACTGCAGGGCTTTCTATCTTGATTACATATCAGACTGTGCCATCCTCCCAGTTTACTTTGTACTACTTGGGAATCATTTCAAAGGTGTGGCCTAATGGAGGCGATATCCTCAAAGAACACTGAACAGTTACGTAAGAATTTACCATAAAAGTAGATCTTTGAGAGGATCTCCTCCATTAGGTCATGCTGTACCCTCCCTCCTTCCCCCGTTTCCTTTCAGTGAGGGTCATATCAGATGCTGTGCTGAAAACCTTACTCCATGCATCCTGTCTCCAGCCCTATGCCTCTCCTTGTATGCTTGGTGCTGGTATCATTTTCTGGTTCCTCACAGTTGGAGGTCCTCTGAGGCTGCTCTCCAGTGGAGAAATAAGGAGGGACAGGGCAGCCCATGTTATATACATGTAGTCGCTGCACATCACTGAGGGTGGCCCCTGGCTAGTAGAAGTTTTCTGAGTGGTCTTGATGCTGGTGGCTTATAGCTCCAAAGGTGTGGCCTAGTGGAGGAGAGTCTCTCAAAGATCTACTGTAATGGTAAGTTCTTATGTAACAGTTCTTTCCATCTGCTGAGTGTGTGGAAAGACAAATGATTGACGGGGAGTGAGGGAGGGACTCCTTTCTACTAGTCACAGCAAAACAAAATACTTTTTATTATTTTTTTGTTTGTTTTTTAAATTGATTCTGTTTTTGCATTTTATAAGTACAATAAGACACTCCAGGTTATTGGTTGTACTGGGTTAATGCATTTCCAGATGCTAAAGGCACTCAGTGCAAGCACCTCAGGCCTCATTATGCACCTGGGCAAGCATTAATCCCTGACAACCAATACCCTGTTGTGTCTTATGGCTAACATATACCATGGGAGTGATGAATAATACTGGTAAATAAAAAGTGCTATTTTGCCTTGCTATCCAGCTATGGTAGAAATAACATGTTATTTCTGCTACAGATGTTCTTTCCACCATAGCCCTTTCACAATTGCTTTCCTTAGCTAATCAAAACCAGTAAAATATACATTGCCATAACCTAGCTATGACAGAACAAGGCATCCTGCTTCCACAACCTACCAATAGGAAAACACCACAATAGCAAACATCTGGATAGTCTAGACATATCAGACCAAATTAAAAAGCAAGATCTTATAACTGAAACTGTCTGAGTTAAAATAACATATGAAAATTCCTCACCAATAGACCTAGGGACTTGCTATAGGCCTTCAAACTCTTCTACAGCTTATATGGAGGCCATATTGAATTAAATAGACTTAGCATGTGAAATAGGGAATATCATGTTAATGGGAGACTTTAATTTGGCTGATATAGACTGGTGTAAAAATACAGCAAAAACCTCAAACAGTAAAACACTTCTGTCTACATGTGTTCAGCTTCACCTAAAGCAGAGTGTTTCCCAACCAACCAGAGGTAGTAATTTGTTAGACATTCTTGATGTCTATGATGTGTTAGCTGAAGCACCTCTTGGAAACAGCAACCATAATGGCATTCCCTTTAAATTAAAATACTTTTGGGAAATTGATTCAGAGTCGGTCTCAATTTATATGTATGAAAAAGCAAGTATTTTTGAGATGGAACAAGTCTTAGGGCAGATAGAATGGAATAAAGAACATGCTGACCTAACACTGCAAGAATATTGGGAGCTTCTGTATGATACTTTAATACGCATCAAAGAAACATTTATACCATGTAAAACTAAACATGTAAAAGGGAAATTACAGCCTAAATGGCTTACAAAATCCATAAAGAAACTTATAAGCAAAAAAATACAAAATATGCTAAATATCTAAAATCAAAAACTATACAAAATTGGATAAAGTATCTTAGGGCACAAAAACATTGCAAAACTGTTATTATGAGGACAAAGAAAAAAATGGGAACTAAATTTAGCAAAAAATGCAAATACATCTAATAGTAAACAGTTTTTCTCTTACATTAACACATTAAAAAAAAACTAAATGCAAGGTGGGTCCTATTCAAGTTGATAATCAAATAATTCAGAATCCGAAGGACATGGCCAATGTATTTAACAATGAATTCTGCAAGACTTATACCAAATCGAATATCCCTGTGCCTTATCAGTTAGATACTAGTTCGGACTCAATTACCTTCAAGACTACAGGCATTGCAAACAAATTAAAATCACAAAAAGGGAAAACTTGTATGGGACCAGATCACATTACAGGACATTTGTTGTATTTACTTACTGACTATTTACTGATTCCCTTAAAACTGCTTTTTGACTCATGCTTACTTAAGGGTTTTGTTCCCATACAATGGAAAACTGCAAATGTCCCCATATATAAAAAGGGTCTAAAATCAGACTGGCCAAACTATCGACCAATTAGCCTTACTTCACCAATATGTAAAATCTTTGAAAGTTTGATTAGAGATTTACTAACCCCTATGTTAAACAATTCAGATATGGAACAGCATGGTTTTAGAAAAGGTAGAGGTTGCTTGACAAATCTGATGAGTTTTTATGAGAACATCAGTTCATTAGTGGATAGCATGTGATGTCATCTTTTTGGATTTCAGTAAGGCCTTTGATGTTATGCCACATTGGGCCTTAGACATAAAGTTACAAAATCTCAAAATAAATAAATATATTACAATATGGATTAAACATTGGCTATCAAATCGAATGCAATGAGTTAGCATAAATGGATACTTATCTAACGTTGGCTATGTCACTAGTGAAGTACCCCAAGGCTTGGTGCTTGGTCCATGTCTGTTTCAGGCTTTCATATCTGATTTAACATCAAACTGTCTATCCATATCTATTAAGTATGCGGATGACATAAAAATTGGAGGACCTTGTGCTAGCATCAAGGACTCTAACATTATTCAGCGGGATCTAGATAAAACCCTTGAATGGGTCACTATATGGGGCATGAAATTAAATAACGCTAAATGTAAGGTTATGCACCTTGGTCCAGCAAATTCATCTAGAACATATATGTTGGGAAAACACCCACTTGGGGAAACAACTGATAAAGAGATCTGGGCATAACAATTTCAAATAATATGGACTTTCCCTGACACATTAATGAATCAGTAAACAAAACAAATAAAGTTATTTGGTCCATTAAATGAAATATCTCTAAAAGAGATCCAAAGGTTTTAATACCATTATTCAGAGCATATGCTAGACCACACCTTGAATACGTGTCTCAACTTTGGTGTCCTTCTCATAAAACTAATATAAATCAATTAGAAAAAGTTCAGCATAAATTCACAAAATATTTGAAAGCTATGTACCAACTTCCTTACGAAACTAGATGACCAAATTTTAATCTGCTGTTCTTAAAAACTCACAGGCTATGAGGAGACTTATTATTTCTTTATGACATAGTTCATGATTCAGTCCTAATGACTGACCTTGGATTACAATTCAAGGATTCCTCTCATAACACTAGAGGTCATCCCCTCCAACTGATTGGTAAATCCTTCAGTTATATAAGGAGGGAATATTTCTTCACCCTAAGGGTAATCAAACCTTGGAATAATCTGCCATTATACATTATTATTAGTAAAGACAATGAAGAATTTAAAGCAAGACTGAATGTATATTTACTATCAGAAAAATCATTGCCATGTTATTGACTCTGATTAGTATGTGAGCATATATGGGCCTATAGGTCTTCTTGCTCTCTAGATACCTTTGTATGAACCTTAGTATATGGTTCCCACACTAATTCTGGGTAATGTGGTGAACATTCAACATCTGTGATGCTCAATAACAACTTGCCTTTTTAATACACTGAGCAGTGAAAAGACTACCAACATAACCCAGCTGCCCATGGTATATACAGGAAATCACAGGGGTGATAATAAATTAGATTTTTATTGACTTTTTTATGATACCAACAATTTTGGTGCCCTGATGGTAGTATGTGCTGGGATCCACTAAGATAAAAGGGTGACTACAGAAACAGGGTCATGAAGACCCAAATAAATCACACACTAATTACCAACACCAGTGCTTCTCCCTCTAGGTGGAATGGTGGGAGGACATTTAATGTCCCCAAGGAGGTGGATGTTGTCACCTGACAAAGAGAGGTGGGAGTCATGAATGAGGTTCAGATGCTTTACAGGATTTATTTATAATCAGGGAAAGGAAGACACGGTCATAGGAGGAAGGGGGTAAACAAATACTTTTTTTTGCACCTCCCACAGCATCCCCAACCAGCCACTCCTTTGGAGTGCCAAGGCCTTCTCTACCACCCTCCAACCCCTACTGCCATCCACCAGGCTCCATTGCAGCCTTACCTGGGTAGTCTGGCTTATCCAGATGCCGGGAGGGTCCCTCTCTTCTGGGGGGGGAGTGCTTGTCAGCATACTTCACATCCTACAGGCTGTGAGACTGGGTCTGGGCTGACTCTGAGGCTTCAGGTGGCAGGAGCTGGGCACTCGTTATCCGGCTGAGCGGGGAGCCTTTTTCCATTTCTTGTTGCCCCGCCCATCACAGTTCTTGGCCTTGTGTGAGCACAGGCGACCTAGGGCGGGGATGTACGAGGGGGGCATGTCAACGCCATGTCAATGTCAGGTATGCCATTTGTATCTATCATCTGAGAGACTGATTATTCCATCTGCTGTTTCGTTTTGCTGGACTGTGAGACTGAGACCTAAAGGAGCGTGTTGCTGCCTGTTGGGGGATTCGAACTGTGTGCCTGATATCTGTTAAAACTGTGAGCACTTTGTATAACTTCATTTCTTCTGTGCCTTTGCTGCCCTTTGACCCTGCATTCCTGTGCTCTAGTGAGAGGGGCTAGGTGTAATGGAGCACACTTCATCAAGGAGGAGGGGCAGTACAATATAAAAGAACCACGCTGCCTAAACCCAGAACAGGTATGCCATTTGTTTCTATCATCTGAGAGACTGATTGCTGGACTGTGAGACTGAGACCTAAAGGAGCGTGTTGCTGCCTGTTGGGGGATTTGAACTGTATGCCTGATATCTGTTAAAACTGTGAGCACTTTGTATAACTTCATTTTTTCTGTGCCTTTGCTCCCCTTTGACCCTGCATTCCTGTGCTCTAGTGAGAGGGGCCAGGTGTAATGGAGTACACTTCATCAAGGAGGAGGGGCAGTACAATATAAAAGAACTGCACTGCCTGCAGCGTGAGCACTGCAGCGCGAGTGTGAGTGGCGCGAGTGCCACTTGGTATTAGAAATTTTATTAGTAATAATAGGAGTAAACTTGAGTAGTATTTCTGCTGAGATTTACTTATAAACTTAGGGTTAATCTAACTGGAAGCTGAATATTTTTATGAGAGTCTGGGTAGGTTATTTGTTTCATTTAATGTTAATCTTATATTGAGTTTTATTATTTGTTATATTTTTTTATTCCTTATTTAATTTATTTAATATATTCTGTGGGGGGTTGCTTATATGAGCAAGTTTTATGTGGTATTTACTTAGTGGATTACCTGAGATTTCCTCTACCTTATAGAATTATCCCTGATATAATTGAGGTAGTTGCTCAATATTTTATTAAAGTTTGATTAACAGGGTGGCTTAAATTTTCACAATGTTGATGTTATGGTGGGGAATTGTTCTGGTAGGGTGCCAGTTTTTAGTATGTGAAAATTCTGCTCAGAATGGAAAACTTTTATAGAATGTCCATACTTGACAATAGAGTATAGGGAACTATGATGGAGAGAGAAGTGTTCTAATTGGGTGGCAAGGGGACATTCATGCCTCGTTATTGAATATCCATATTGAGACAACTTTGATCAAATGGGTGTATATGGGTAGTGAGCTTCTATGTGGCTGGGGACATAATGTTGTTTTAGAAAGTGCCAAATCTAGAAATTGTTTAGTGAAGGGGAAATGTTTATATTTTAAAATGTCTAGAATGGGTAAATGGTTTGTAATTATAGGGTTAATGTTAAGTGGGGATGTTCAATTAAATCCTGGGCCTGTTGCTGATTTGAATTATGATTATACATTTGAAATGTTGAATGAAAAAGGACTGAAAATTGTGCATATTAATATTTGTAGTTTGCTTAAGAAAATTGAGTATTTAAGAGAGTGGGTGGTTTATTATAAGCCCGATATTTTAATAATTACTGAATCATGGCTGCATACAAAAATTCAACATAATGATATAGCCCTGGAAAATTTCCATATATATAGAAAAGACAGATCTAAAAGAGGAGGGGGAGTATTAGTTTATGTTAAAAATTGGATTGATGTTAGGGAATTGCAAGATTTGTATAATTGGACTGATTCAGAATTGTTACCATTAGAATTAAAGTTACCTTATTCTAAACCCATCTTATTGATTGGCATTTACCGTCCACCTAAAAGCAGCTTAATGGTCTTCTCTGAAATACAGGATGTATTGAAGAATTATCAAAATTCACATGACATTTTGATAACTGGGGATTTAAATGTTGATTGGGGAAATATAGATGCCCATCACAGTCTAATTGATATGGCTACTGCATTGAATTTGGTGCAACTGATAAAAGATGTTACTAGGTTAAATGCAGTAAATCCCAGTAATTCAACTATGTTAGATTTTATTTTTACTACAAATCCAGAAAAGTTTATAAAGAGTGGGGTGTTACCAGACTCAATGTCAGATCATCAGATAATTTTCTGTATCAGAAATCAGAAATCTAGAAAGACATTTAAGAATGTTGTACAAATTAGAGTCTTTAAACACTTTGATTATGTTCAATTTAAGCAGGAATTAGAAAATTATAACTGGGAGAGACTAGAACTAATTCCCAGTGTGGGGGATGCATGGGATATGTTTCAAAAGGATTTAATACAAATTTGCAATAAACATGCTCCTATAAAAACTAGGTTGATAAAATCAAACAAGGCGCCATGGTATGACTCAGGTTTGTTTAAAATTAAAAGAGCTAGAGATAAGGCATGGAAACAAGCTAAATTAGCAAAGAGAGACCAGGACTGGTATAAATATAGGCAATTAAGAAATTTATATACAAAGGAAATTAGAAAGTCTAGATTGGCCTATTGTAACAAAAAATTGTCTAAAGAAATGATGGAAAACTCAAGAGTATTTTGGAACACAATAAATAAGATGCATAAGGGACTTAGTTTGGGATATCCGAATCATTTCCTAATTAATGGTGATAAGATGGATTTGGGAAACAAGGTAGTTAATGAGTTTAATACCTTTTTTACAAATATGGGTATTAATGAATTACAATTGGATGGAGGAGATGTAAATCAGGTTCTACAGAGAAATTCTCAGGCAAATGATACAGATAGAGTTTATGTACAATCTGGTAAACAAGCTGAGTTTGAGTTTACTTCTATTACTAGAGGAGATCTTAGGGATTTATTTCAAATTAATACTAATAAAGCAGAAGGTATGGATGGTATCCCTAATATCTTATTAAAGTATGCAGCCCCTATTATTGATTTACCCGTAGCAAACTTATTTAATTTGTCTCTTCTCTCTGTGGAGTTACCTCAAACTTGGAAGACTGCCAAGATTGTGCCAATTTATAAGACAGGATCTAGGTTATTATTAGAAAATTACAAACCAATTTCTCTTTTACCAACAATTTCTAAAATTTTGGAGAAAATAATTGCAAAACAATTACAGGTATATCTGAAAGATAATGAAATCCTTAACAGTTATCAATCCGGCTTTAGACCCGAGCATGGAACAAACACTGCCCTTATAAAGGTCACAGGAGATATAATGGAGAGTATGGACAGGGGATGCCAGTGGAGCAATTTTTGTAGACCTTTCAAAGGCCTTTGACACTGGACCATGGCATCCTCCTGTCCAGACTAAAACCTGTGGTATGTCTGAGTCGGTTATAAATTGGTTTCAAATTATCTTGACTCAAGATTGCAGCAAGTGACCATTAGAGAGTGGTCATCTGATTTGAAATTGATTGTGTCAGGAGTCCCACAAGGATCCATTTTGGGTCCTATACTATATAATTTATATATGAATGATCAGGTTTGAACAACCAAAGCTACAATACCATCTTTATGCTGACGATACAGTTGTATATTTTGCTGATTCATCAGTGAGAACTATTCAAATAGTATTACAACAGGCTTTTGATCAGTTACAGGAATTTTGCTTAGATCTAAATTGGTTTTGAATGAAAAAAATCTCAGGTAATGGTGTTTCATAGGGGTTACGGGTCTAAAGCTGAATATGAGGGGTTACAAATTAAAACATTTTCAGGAAGAATCTTGCAACAAGTTGTTAGTTATAAATATCTGGGGGTGTATTTAGATACACAATTTAAATGGGACAGTCATATAGATAGTACCTTGACTAAAGTTGGTAAGTGCTTGGGGTCATTATATAGAGTAAGAAATAGTATGTCTTTGGAAATTAGAAAATTAGTTGTAACTGTTGTTGTACTACTCATATTGGAGTATGGTAATTTGATATATATGGGTGCGTCTAAAGAGCAACTACATAGGTTTGATGTTATGTATAATAAATTAATTAGATTTATACTGGGAGCTGCAAAGAGCGCACACAGAGTAGATATGTATAAAGAATTAGACTGGCATATTTTGTATCAAAGGCGGGCTCTTAGTACAATTATGTTAATGTTAAAATGTATCTCAGGAAAAGTCCCTAAATATATGGCTGAGTCCATTAAAATAAAAAGACCTATTGAGGGTCTGCATTCTGCTAATTACTTGGATTGTGCAGTCCCAAGTCATAGAACGGCTTGGGGGATAAGCATTTTTTTAATATCGGACCTTCTATATGGAATAAATTGCCTGGGAAGTTTAGACCCCTTGAGGGAAATTTTCAGTTGCACCAAATTAACCAATGGCTTATCGAGAACACCAGTTATGATGGGAAATAGTTGAATTTCAGGATGGTAGATTGTAACTTGTATTAAATGTATACTGTGAATTAATTATTGTTTTTTTTTGTATGTTTTTCTTGTCCTAGTTTGTTTTATGATTTTGGAACTGTGTTATATTTATTGATGTATAATTATAGTGTATATGTGTTTTCTTTCATTATTTATTGTTAACTTATAAGAGTAACTGGAAATGACACCTGGATCTCACTGTAAAGGAGCTTCGGCTCAGTGGAGATATCCTTATTCATTTTTTCTATGAATAAAAATTTTTTACTACTACTACATGTCCCCCAAGCACCCCACCAATCTTCTCACAGGTGCCCCAGGTGAAACCCACCCCCCTGGGAGGGAAGCATCCAATGGATGCTTATGACACCCCCTCCCTGCCAGTTTCCACTCCTGGTACCCGGGCTTGGGGCATGAACCCGGGTCACCAGTGTGCCAAGTGAACCCCTTCACTCAATGCCACAGAGCATGTAATACTTCTAAACTCCTGTATGAGGAGAACTCTAAGGTCCTGATAAGAGGGTGACTGTATGATAGAACTGTCTGTAACAGCTATGCTGTAAGAGCTTTTCCACACAATCAAGCTCCGACAATTACTGTAAGAATTATTGTACTTTACCTCTGAGGTGCACCTCTTACTAAGTGACTAATACCCCGGAGTACTCCAAACCTAAGAACTTTTACAGCATGCTATAGCAAAACTCTGTAACTGTTATTATTGGCAGTTCATGCACAGTTGTTACTTTCTGTCATTGTGGGGTTGTTCCGTTGTACAAAGGAGGACAAGACCTATATATGTAGGGGATAGGCTGCACCTGAGCAGGGAGGGGAAAGGGGTATTAAAGCAGAGGTTTGACGGGTACATAGCATCAAAGATAGATTTAAAGTAGGTGGGGAGGTTGGCATGAGGACAGCTAGAAGGCAAGGAACCCAGAGGGGGGGACCCAAGCATGCCCACCTACCAAGCTATTGGAGAGGTATTTAGGGTTGGGACACAAGGAGAGGTTGGGGGGGAGACACAGGATGGAGGGTGGTCTCACTGAATGCAAGAAGCATAGGTGACAAATCAGCCAAGCTACAGGCCCTCATGGCGGTGGGGAGGGTGGACATTGTGGCCATCATGCAAACATGGGTCAACGAGAACCAGGACTGGGATATGCTGATGCCAGGGCACAGAATATTCAGACAGGACAGAGCTAGGGAGAAAGTAGGGGGCATGGCAAACTATATGAGGGAGGGGATAAGGTGGATAAGGGAGGAGTGTGAGGAGGGTAGGACAGAGGCCCTATGGATGCAGTTTCAGGACTCCAGAAGAAAGACAGTGAGGATGGGGGTAGTGTACAGGCCACCAGCCCAGGGGAATGACCTGGATAGGGAGTTGACCGAGCAGATTAGAAGGGTCTGTAGGAGGGTGAACATGGTAGTGGTGGGGGACTTCAGCCTCCCAGGGATGAACTGGAACATCCCAACTACAATGTGTGCAAAGGAGCAGGTATTACTAAATGCATTTCAGGACTGCTTCCCTGTGCAACTGGTCCACGAGCCAAGTAGGGTGGTTAGGACTCTGGACCTAGTATTAACAAATGGGGAGGTTGTAAGGGATCTGGGAGTGGAAGATACCCTGGCTGGGAGTGACCATAGTACAATATACTGATTACTAAATCAAACCAGTTGCTCAAAATTCTCATTCGTATTTAAGGTACAGTGCACATTTGATTAATATTTTGAGTGATGTAGAAATCAAAGAAAATTTGCTTTTTGTTACATTGTTACATTGTATGTCAGATCACTCTACACAAATATTCTGAATGAGGAAGGCTTGGAATATTTGAGGGATACTCTATACAGCAAAACATCCTACACACAGCCCTTTGTAGAGTTTATTCTTACTTTAACAGAATTAGTGCTGACAAAGGACAGTTTTCTTTTTGGGGGAAATATGTTTTTACAATGTAAAAGTACAGCAATGGGGGCTTCTATGGTCCCCAACTATGCATCATTTATTTAGCCAGATGGGAGGAAAAATACATTTATGGAGAAAATAATCCGTTTTTAGAAAAAAATTGCCTTGTATCATCATTACATAGATGATTTGTTTTTCATATGGACAGGCAATATGAGAGAATTGCAAATATTTGTTGAATACCTTGAGGCCACAAACCCAAACTTATGATTTGAATGTAAATGTGATCCTAAAGAAATACATTTTTTGGATATTATGATGTATAAGAATATGGAATGGAGCATTCAAACCAGACTCTATAGAAAAAAGACTGACAAAAACTCTGTTTTGCACTCCCAAAGTTGCCATCCGGGACATATCATAAAAAACATTCCATTAGGTCAGTTTATGAGAATAAAGTGAAATAGCACTAAAAATGAGGATTATGAGAAAGATGCAAAAATATTATGTGAGAGATTCAAAAAGAAGGGGTAGAGTGACAGAAACATTTCTGATGTCAAAAAGAAAAGTGGATGATATGGAAAGAGATACTGTGTTGAAAAAGGACTGGGAAAAAGAGATGGAACAAGAGGTAAGAGAGACAGAAAATCTGGAACAGGATAAACATCATAAAGTTGATAATAATCAAACTCCTAAGTTTATTACAACCAAAATATATAGAGAATAATGGATGGGGAAGGGTTTGATATGATAATTTAATGCACACCCAAGTTGTGGGATGCTACATAAACCCCGAGGGCGAAGCCTGAGGGGTTTATCAAAGCATCCCACAACGAGGGTGTGCATTAAATTCTCATATGAAACACCCTCCCCATCTTTTATTTTTTATAATAACAGACCAGCAATTTTTCTCCAGCAGTTTGTGAGACTGTTTGGCCCTGCCCACATACAGAATGTTGGCCAATGAGGCAGCAGCACTGTTTGACTGGCATGGCTCATGAATGTCATAACAACCAGCTGGTTGTTATGGAAAACATTAACCTGGTCAGTACATTGAGAGAAATTGCTGACCAGTTATTATATCTCTTTAACAATATTATCAAAAAGAATTGGAAAAGTTTGACAACAGATACTAACTTAAAATAAATCCCAGAACATCTGCCTCAAATCATTTATAAACGAGGGATGAATTTAAGAAATATGTTAGTTCACAGTACCTTCTCAAATATTTTTAAGAATAGTCTGGATAAACCTCTACCAAAAGGAACTTTTAAATGTCAGAACTGTGGGCAGGACTCACAAAGAAAGCCAAAAATCCAGCAGCTGCAGGAAAAAGGCCTGCAGCACTGCAGAAATGCAGTTGCGTGATATTCATAAAGAAATTTTGAGCAGGTGCAGAATTTCAAAAAATCCCCGCAGCTGCAGAAATTGTGCACGTGCTGAAAATCCGCAGCTGCTGATCCGCAGCTGCAGAAATAGCTTAGGAGGCACAGCAATAGTGAACTTAATTAGCTGGAACAGCAGACTTTAACAGGGCTGCCATAGAATGAAGCTGAAAGCACCCACAAAGAGACCAGCAACCAGTCCCTCAACTGGGACCACTGCAGCACCACAGGTACCAGCAATACTATGGCACCACAGTGGCCAACTGTCACTGCTGGTCCTCCCTCCCTGGGGTGTTCCTGTTGCCTGCAGGGATAGCACTCACTGCAGGCTGGCCAGGCTATACTGCCTCTGGGGCTCTGTCATGGGCTGCACTGTGTCTGGTGGTTGTTGACTGTTGCCATATCATAGCAGTGTGTGCTTTCATTGCTGTTACAGCAGCCAGTGTTATACTATCTGGGATGCTATTACCTGTGTCTCACCTCCACCTTAACTGATTCCAATTGCTGGGGCACTACTGCAGTTTGCTGAGGGAGAGTTACACCTCATTCCATTGTGTGTAAAATGTTTTCCGCAGCTGCGGAAAAAAACAGGTTGTAAATAGCCTTTCAGGGGCTGTGCCTTACTTACCTCGCACCTTTTTTTCCTCAGGGACTTCCACAGCTACACTTTTTTCCAGAGTCCTTAGTGTTGTTTTCCGCAGCTGCAGAGGGTTTCGTGAATAGCACTCAGTGCAAATTCCCCTTTGTTTCCATAACTACGGCAGTTTTGGGGACTTAGGGAAGGTTTTGCACCTTTAGAAAGCTTTGTGAATCCAGCCCTGTGTCTTTTGCAAGTACATTAAGATCGGAAACATCTTCTGTAATCCCATTTCAGGAGAACAATTAAATATTTTGGATTTTTGCAACTGTAATACACAAAATATAGTTTACATAGCAAGCTGTAAAACATGTTCAGCTTTCTATATTGGAAAACCATCCCAGAAATGTACGGACTGGATTGGACAACATATCTGGAGCATCATTGAGCCGGATGAAATTAGTGCTCCTGTTCTGCACATTAGGAGATGTGGAATGAACCATTCTTTTCACTTTCAAATGGTGGAAAAATTTTGGGTTTCGACCAGAGGTGGTGACTTAGACAAGAAATTACACCAGAGAGAGACTTTTTGGCAGTATCATATGAAGTCCTATACACCACCAGGGTTAAATGACTTCTTTCAATTAAGTCCATATTTATAGCCTGACCTGATGAAAAATGTCAAAAAGTAAAAGGTATTGCTGTTTATGGTATGAGCTATTGTGTTGTAAGCTATTTGAGTAGGGAGTCCACTTATTTGTTGAGTGTTTATATTATACTGATATATTTAAAAGTAGTTTTTCATAGGAACTTGCATCCCCCTTGGCTAAGCATTGCGTTCCATGGATATAATCGAATGATTTCAATTTTTAATATTTAATTTTCCCTCCCCCCCCCCTTCTTTAATGTTATAGAAATTTCCCTTGGCTAAGCTTTGTGCTCCATGGGTATTATTGAATTTTCTTAAGTTGTATGATTTCTTTCTTCTTCCCTCCCCCTTTCTTCCCCCTTCCCTTCCTTTTAAGTTTTTTTATGCTGATTTACTGTGCCTTTCTTAAGCAATCTTTCCTTGAATTGTAGTTGATGGTATTTATCTCTATCTATATATTCATTTGGTAGAAAATACCCTAAGCTAAGCAATAAGCTATAGGGATTTTAAAAAAATTATCTGATGAGCTTATATGCTTACTGCATATATTTATAGTCATTTGAGATAGGCACTGTATACCTATAGCTTGCAATGTTCATTTTTGTTTTTTGCACATCTAGATGTAACTTTTATTTTTGTTTTAGACTACTTTAAATGTTTTTGCCATTAAGTCCTGCTTATAAGGTGATGATTTATAAATTTAATTATTATTTAGCTATAGATTGGGTTAAGAAATCTTTTTGTGATATATATATATATATATATATATATATATATATACACACACTATGTCACTATGGTGGTTTATAATAAAATAAAAAATAAATAAAAAAATATGTATATATCTACTATGTGCACTTTGTGAAGGATGCATGATTGCATTAAAAAGTACCTGTCACTTTAATGAATTTCCCTTTATAAGGGTGCAATAATAGATATCACCCATGCCTTGAGAAAGCGCAAGTTATGCGTGAAAATGTTTGGCTGTGGGGAGGGGTGTCTTCACTTACAACTGTGTTTGCTGGAAGTAATGAAAATAAAAATTCTACATTTTAATCTCTGCATCGATGCTTTGGACATCTTCTTTCTGGAAGTAGTACAGGTAGCCGAGTTTGGTTTTGCAGTATGTGATCACACAGTGTGGTTCACACTCAGTATGGGTAGGGAAATGGGAGGAACAGGTACCAGGGTGATCGATTTTAAGAGAGCAGACTTTAAAAGGATGGGAGAAATTTTAGTTGGGGAATCTGGTGGGAATCCAGGCAAACCTGAGTGCCAGCCAAAAATGGGATATCATTAAGAAAGGGCTAGCAGCGGCCCATTGGTGCAGCGGTTGGATTTCTGCTTGCGATGCTGGCAACCCGGGTTCAGGAATGGATCCGGATCATTGGAGGGCCAGCCAGGGGAGAAGGATTAAGCATCCCCAGGACTGCTGTCCTTCTCCAGGGGGGAGATGGGGCACTGTGATGGGTGCAGGAGCGACACCTGGTGGAGGCCAGGTTGACGCCATACACCGACACACGGAAAAACACTTCTGGGGCAGGATGTCATTGCATGTCACTGCCCCAGCTTAAAGGGGAGAAAAATGATGCCCTAAACATCTCCATGATGCCCTGCCTCGGCCTCAATTAGTCACCTAGCCGGCTTTCCAAACTAGATACTAGGATCACGGTGCCAGTGCCTTTATGGTGCCGTGACTCTGCCCTCTGAGGGGCAAGTCAGAGGTAACTGGGAAGAGTGCAGGCAATACAGGTGGCAGAGGTACAGGGGTGCCATGACCAAGGCAGAGATCAGACGTTCAGTGGCAGGCAAAAAGTATAAATAAAACAAAAAAGAAAGAGCTAGCAGTGGCAACTGAGACTTGTACCAGGACACAGAGCAAGAAGGGTAGGGCAAAGAAGCCAAGCTGGCTGACTCAGGAGGTCTTGGAAGGGGTGAGGGCAAAGAGAAAGACATTCCAGAGGCTTAGGACATTGGGAGGGCAAGGGGACAAAGACGAGTACACAAAGAAGTCCAGGGAAGTTACCAGGCTTGTCAGAGCAGCCAAGGCTTCCAAAGAGCTGAGACTGGGACAGGGAAAAGGGCTTCTTCAGATACATTGGAGAAAGAAGAAAAAACAAAGACCAAATTGTGAGGATTAAGAAGGATGGGGTGATGGAGAAGGGGGGACCAGGCAGAGGCACTGATAGAATACTTGCTCTATGCTCACAAAGGAATAGGGAAGGCAGATACCCCAAGGGAAGGGTGGAGAGGGCGGGGGGCGGGGGTGACTGATATCAGGATTACAAAGGACAGGGTGCTGGAAGGACTAAGGGCGCTGAGGGTAGACAAGGCACAGGGACCAGATGGCATTCACCCTAGGGGGCTTAAGGAGCTGGCGGAGATCCTGGCGGAACCACTGGCAGATCTGTTCAGTACAGCACTGGACACAGGATGCATGCCACAGGACTGGAGGATGGCTCATGAAGTGCCCATTCATAAAAGCATCTCAGAGGATCACCCAGGCAACTGTAGACTGGTAAACCTCACTTCAATCATGGGGAAGCTCGTGGAGTTGATCCTAAAAGAGAGGCTGGTGACCTTTTTGGAGGACAGTGGTCTCCAAGACGGGCATGGCTTTGTCTCGGGCAGATCCTGTGAGACAAACCTAATCAGAGTACTATGACTGGGTTACTAGGGAGCTGGACAGGGGCCATGCAGTGGATGTCCTGTATTTGGACTTCAGCAAGGCCTTTGACTTGGTGCCGCATGGGAGGCTGGGGGGTAAACTGGAATACATAAGGGTGGGAACAGAAATGGTCAATTGCATCACCAACTGGCTGAGGGAAAGGTAGCAAAGGGTGGTGGTGGTGGGGACTCTCATCACTGAGGAACGTTATGAGCGGGGTGCCCCAGGGGGTCGGTTCTGGGATCGGTGCTGTTTGGGATATTCATAGCTGATATATCAAATGGGATCCAGAGTAAGATCAGTCTGTTCACAGATGATACTAAGATCAGTGCTGTGGTAGATGACATAGAGGGGTGGAGGGGGCTGCAGGAGGACCTGATAAACTACAGGAGTGGTCGGAGACATGGTAGCTGGGGTTCAACACCAAGAAGTGCAAGGTCATGCACTTCAGAACAAGGAACCAGGGGAGAAAATATCAGTTGGGAGGGGTACAGTTGGGAAGCACCATGGAGGAAAAGGATCTAGGGGTACTAATAATGGGGAATATGAACCACTCAACTCAGTGCAGGAAGGCAGCGGTGAAAGCAAATAAGATGCTGGGGTGCATAGTGAAGGGAATCTCCTCTAGGCACAGAGAGGTGATCCTTCCCCTATACAGGTTACTGGTCAGACCGCACCTGGAATACTGCGTGCAGTACTGGTGTCCATTCCTGAAGAAGGACATCAGATTGCTGGAGGGGGTGCAGTGTAGGGCAACAAAGATTATCCAGTGACTGGAGGATAAATCCTATCAGGAGAGGCTGGGAGAGCTGAACATGTTTTCCCTGGAGGAGAGGAGGGATGGGGGGTATGATTGAAATCTTTAAACACTTAAAGGGACTAAACAGGGCTAATACAGAAGGGTTCTACAGCTCAGAAGGGGGAGGGACACAAGAGGGCGTCAGCTGAGATTGGAGGGGGGAGTTCAGGAGGGAAATCAGGAGGCACATTTTCATGGAAAGGGTGGTAGACAAGTGGAATACTTTGTCTGAGGAAGTGGTATCATGTAAAATGGTAGGAGGATTCAAGAGTGGGTGGGACAAAGTGAAGGGGGGGTTGCTATGAGGAAGGGAGGGGAGGCTGGGGTAGCTGCAAGTTGAGGGTCTAGCTGCACAATTGAGCAGATGTGCTAGACCATGAGGCCTGCTTCTGCTGGCATTTTGTATGTTCGAATGTAAGACAAAGGGAATTTGTGCAAAGGAGAACAATTAGGCTGGCTGGCCAGTGTAACTCTGAAGACTTTTTGTGGGATTAGAGGGATACAGAGAGGTTTTCTAAATAGACCATGAGTCCATCGGCCACACCCACCTCTCCTGTGTTGCTGGAAATAAGAGCAAGCACGAAGATTCTCTCAGCTAAGAACCCACTGAGGGCCACTGGAATTGAAGCACAAAGGATCCTGCCACAGCCTGTTGGTGGACAACTGGGATGAGACGACGAATGCAGCAACTACCCTGCCACAGCCCGCTTGTGCACTACTGGATACAGAAGATGCAGAATACCCCTGCCATAGCCCACTGGTGGACTGCTGGGTATGGATGATACAGAAGAACCCCTGCCACAGACGGTTGGTGGACTGCCAGGTTTGAAAGATGCAGAAGATGATGGGAGGACTCCATGAAAATTAGGAACCAAGTTAAAGAAGTCTTCAGGCAGCAAAAGGATGACAGAGTTCTGGGTGCCAAGGCCAGACTAGTCAAGGACATACGTAAAACAATAAACAGGATGTTGTCTGGGGTAACTGGAACAGAAGATCTTGGCATCACTACAATGAAGGTGGCAAAACAGGAAAATTGATGGCAGAATCTGAACTGGGCCAGGCCGTACACTGGGACTGTTAGAGGAAAATAACAAACGTGATGTTGCAAGGGTTTGGCCGTGGACATGGATCTTCAAGAGTCCCATTGCAAATTGATTCTGAGGTGCACTCATGGAATACCCTTAGAAGGTTGCTGAGGATTAATTCAGAAATACACTTGGCACAAGAGGCTGACACAATGCAATATATCTGCACTCCTGGGGCAATTACTCAATTCGGAAAACTTGCACAGTTTCAGTCATTCAAATAAAAGTCACAGTTCAAATAGTTATTCTCAGTATCACAGTTCCAACAATGGTGGTCAGTATCACAGTAAATAAACAGATACTTGGTTATTTCTCTAGGGGTGCTTCCTTGGTGGAGGCCCTTTCTGGTTGTGGAGTTCTGCGGTGGGGTTTTTCTAGCTAAAATGGGCTCCCCTGCAACTGTGGGTACAGTGGCTAGCTAAATGTTGGCTCCTTTAAAGAGACCCACCAAGTTGTATCAGTACGGCTTTGCACCACGTGGTGTGGTGCCTTACCTGCACCACATCTGGCTATATTCGGCACAAAAAAAAACATTCCATATTAAAGAGTGGAAGGGATCGTAAATTTGTGCACAGCTGATCCCTTCCACTTCCCAGTTTTGGGAGCTGACTAAAGACCCGCCCCCGTGCTCAGGCACGTAATGACATGCGCCCAGGAAGAGCACTGGGGCGTGCTCCATTCTACTCTGTGGGGTCCAACTTTTAAAACATTTTTAGATATCTTTGTGATCATTTTGTCATTAACCATGGGCACCGGGTGACTAACAATGATAGATAGATAGATAGACAGACAGACAGACATTGGGATAAACTGGGTAAATAAAACATTTTATTTTTCAATAAATATGTATTTTCACTAAGACAATATATTTAACTTAGAACATGTTATTTCCACTTAGCTTCCGGAACAAGCACACAGAAAACAATGGGTTAGATAGAGAGTTTACAATGAAAAGAAAGGCAAAAACCAGGTAAAACACTAGTAAAAAGATTACAAATAATGTGATATATATCAAACACATAATGGGTTGCAGTAGAATAACACAGTTAACTCCACACGAGTGTTAAGACCTTTATAACTAACTTGTGGCTTCACCACTCATGAGTTATGGGTCTTACCACTCACTAGTGGAGACAAATGTGTCACTTCTCTGTAGTCCATTATGTAGCCCATGTCAGGAGAGGAGAAAGGGTCCAGATTCTAACTTTTAAAAGCTATTTTAAACAAGCATTTGTCAATACCGAATGTTTGCTTGCTGGTATTAGCATTGGGAATGCAGGAGTTAGAAAGATGCAGAATAGGAATGGCAGTGAAGTATTGAACTTCACGCCAACCCCACCTCCACCCTGCAGAGAGGGACTGGCATTGGGGTATGCATTTGGGTCATTGCCCATAATTTCATGCCATTTCACTTCACCCTATCCTGCAGACACTGACACGTGTTGAGGTGTGCCTTGGGGTGTTCGGCTTTACAGTCACCCCATTCCATAAGGACATATGCTGAAATGGGTACAGTACAGGAGAATGGGGTGAACTCTGGGGCTGAAGAGTTCAAGGCACACTTCAATATCTGTCACTGGCTGCAGGGTGGTGGGGTGGGGGTGGAATGGCATTAGCATTACACTTGGCAATCCAAAGGCACACTCTTGATGCTTGTCAGTCTATACAGGGTGGGACGTTATGGTTAGAAACCCTAACGCCCCGGGTGTTTGTTGGTATTTGCACTACAAATTTTCAACATGGCCTTTTTGTGACCCCACCTCATCAAAGCATTTGGAACCTCTTCTCATGAACAGTGGCACTGTGATTTTGTTAATGTGTCCCGAACTTTGAGTTCCCACAGCGACTGTGCCATTCTGTGCCAGATGTATGAAAACACGGATCGGGCAGGATGTGAAGAATGACAGCTGTACCATTCATAGGGAGGTGAGAAGAGATGGCAATGTTGAAAAACTGTAGTGAAAATATTACAAATATTCGAACTTCCGGGCTTACGTGGAAACTGCGCAACGTATGCGTGTAACAGTCATTTTGTGGAATTTTTTTCACCAAATTTTCAACACAGGCATTTTGTGCCTTCTGCTCATGAACAGTGTAACTATGATTTTCCTAATCTGTCCTGAACATTGATTTCCCACAGTGACCATGCTATTCTGTGCCAGATGTGTAAATGCATATTTTGGGCAGGATATGAAAAATGACAGCTGTACCTGATTCTTTTTGTGCACTGCGTTTGTTGCTTTTGTGTACCTCTGTTTTCAGTGCTGCATCCACTTTTGTGAGTGTCGGGCAAAGCTCGTTTCAACATTGAGCAAACTGCCTGTTTTCAAATGTGTCTAGCATATAAGCGACATAGACCAAAACAAAATGCAATCATGAAACATTACAAACAGTTACAATAAGAATGTCGGTAAGCAAAGATGATAACTTTTGATACTATTATAATACTGAGAAACAAAATCCAGAGAATTTTTGTCCAAGAGCTGTTCTTCTCAAAGGTATCATGAGTGATATGGCATCTTGTGACCTAGTATGACAATCCTTAAAACAGACAGGGAACAGATGCAAGGTGGAGGAAGGAGCACTCCCCAGTGCAATTTCATGGAAAAGACAGAAAGTTTAAATTTTACATGCTCATCAAAAGGGAAAATTTTGTTAGATTGGTACAGAACACAAAATGTGTATGCAGAGGAAAGCCAGTGATAAATCAACATATTTACTTATTTGAAAATTGGTAACCAGGAGCGGCACATTGAGCCAAGGCTCATTTCTAGGTGTGATGGGAGGAGAAGAACACAGGAAGAAATGGTACAATACACTGTAATATATCAGATTAACAAACATGTATAAGTAGGTTGATCTAACAGTGGATAAATACAAAAGTAAAAAAATAAATAACAGATTAGTACTCGAAGCAAAGTGCGGTCACAATTCAAGTAAGTATGTCCAAGCAAGTGCAATCGAGGGACCTGCAGCAAAACCTGGCATTTAAAACTTAGCTCAGGTTAGGGGAAGGTGACAGGAAGATAGACAGGTGGGGTGGGGTTCAATTTTCAACTGGTGCCTGTGGCAGCCAGGGGATGTGGAAAGGTGGACTGAGGAGGGGAACTGGTTTCAGAGTGAGGGAAGTAGATAGGAGAAGGCAGATGCCCAGTGGAGGAGCAGGGATGAGGAGTGGTGAAAGTGTGATAATCTCAGGAATGGAGAGAATAGGAGGCGGGGGTTGGGGAGGAGAGGTAAGAGGGAAGGGTACCAAACCAGAATTTGGATATGAGGGTGGTACAGTAAGCCTGGCAACATGAGGGCATCAGGAAGATGGAAAGGGAGGAACAGAGGAAGAAACGCTGGATGTGAGGAGGGCAATTTGTCACAAAATGGCAAAATGAGTTGCAGAGGGTGTCCAGTCTGGCAAGGGAAGTGGAAGGGATGGTGTCATAAACCACGTCCGTATAGTTGAAGACAGGGAGCACCATTTTGGTAACAAACTCCCTGCTGACTTGCAGAAATAAGCAATATTTGTTGTAGTACAAGGCACCAAGCTTGGGAAGGACATTAGTGTGAATGGTATCAATGTGGGATGAGAAGTTGATCTTACTATCAAGCCACACACTGAGGTACTTGAAGGATCGAACTGCTTCAAGAAGGATGCCAGCCCATGAGGTAAACACTGGGGGAAGGGACATTAGTCTGGCCAGTTTCTGACTGATACCAAATGTCATAGACACCATTTTTTTAATGTTGACCCTGAACTGATTGGATTGGAACCAGTGCAGAACACTGCTGAAGTCCTGCTGGAGCAGATCTTCCACAGCTGCAGTGGAGGGAACCGGAAGTGAAGATGACTGTGTCATTAGCATACATGTCAATATGTGAGATGGCATAGGCAGAGGGGAGGTCATTCAGGAAAATAAAGAAGAGGATAGGACCCAAAATGGAGCCCTGTGAGACCTGCACCTTGATGGATAGTTGGGGGAGGAACATGACACCTCCAACATGTACCAGTTGTTGACAGCCCTTGAGATAGGAATGGAACCAATCAACAATGGGAGCTGAGAGGCCAACAGAACTCAACTTGTTCAGGAGGAGTGGATGGGACACTGGATTGAAAGCTTTCACCACATCAATGAAAATAATGGCCATTATGTGCCCCTGATCCACCCCAGAGAAGATCAAGTCAGTGACACACAACAGGGAGGAGATAGTAGAATGGTGCTTCTGGAAGCCAGATTGGAAGGGTGAGAAGAAACTGAAGGATGAAAGGAAGTCCAGCAGCCTGGAGCAGACCAGTTTCACTTGCAGTTTAGAGAGGGAGGGTAGGACGGAGATGGGGCGGAAGTTGTCAGTAGAGGAGGAGTCACTCCCTTTGTGAAGCGGAATAACTTTGGCCAACTTCTAGGATTGAGAAGCAGCACATAGGGAAAAGGAGAGCTGGAGTAGGTGAGTGAGAGGAGCTGTGATAGCAGCAGCAGAGAGGTGGAGGAGCTTGGGGTCCAGACTGTCACAACAGACATATGGACTTAGAGACGGTTCTTAACCTTCTTAAATAAATATAAAAAAAAAGTATGCTTAATTCGAATTAGGGGAAGACAAAAAAATGCATGCCATTGAAAAATGAGATACCTTAATAACAAAGTGTTAATTTAAAATGTGGGTAAAATGGATAGGCCCTATACAAGAACAGCATACATAGATGCAACAGTGCTTTGTAAAATAGGAGTGCAACTATGTGGGATGTGAACGCACATCCCACAATGGCATGCATTATGGAGAGGGAAGCTGCTACCGGGGTGCTCACTGGCCACCTAATTATGCACAGTTCTGTGTACAGGGAAGGACGGGTGAACTGTGCAGACTGGGGAATGCCCTGTGACCTAAACATAACTAGATCTGCAAGTGGGGGTGCACACCTACTACACAGGCATGACAAATACTGGTGGCACAAAGGGGATAATGCCAGCCATAGCACCAAACAGTGACAGAAGGTAGGGCAGGTACGAGCTGCCGGACCTAGGTACAGGGGTCAGGGATGGGTGTCAGTGGTGGCAGGCCAGAGCAGGCAGGGTCAGGGACACCTGGGAATGCCTCTCCTTTTTTTCCATAATAGTTTTTTATTGATTTTCAACAACAATAGACAAAAGAATACTTCAAAGTACATATATTACAAAGTCAATCAAACTGTAAAACAGGCGTTACAACATTTTTTTGTCCCCAGTTAACACTATTGCTTAATCAGCTGTAAAGTATTATGAAGAAAAGAGGAATCCGAAGTGTTGCAGAGATCTAATATATTACATCCTGTACACAAGCATTTTATTTCAGTTCAGTAAAGGGTGTCCAGATTTTATGACAGATCTCTGGTCTATCAGGAAGTGAATAACAAATCCTCTCATTACTAACTAGGAATACCATTTGATTATACCATTCACTATGAAATGCGTGTAAAGAATGCTAAATTCTGATTGGCTGAGAGTTGCTTTCAGCAGGGCCATTATCCCAGCACAATGGCCCAGCTGAAAGTAATACAGTATGTTTAAAAAAATGCATAAAATTTACTAAAAAGGACCCATTTCATAATCGTAATAAGGCACTCCAGGGGTGTCTTATGGTGGGCTAATGGCCCCTCTCGGGTAGTGGAAGCACTCAGCTATGCCTCGTGCTTCAACCCACCCGAGGTGGGCCGTTATTCCACCATAACACACCCCCTGTCATGCCTTATTGCTTAATTAAAACAGGGTGCAGATACACTTTTCCAGTTTCTTAGTATAAGGTGTTTAGCACTTAGTGAAGCACGGAGATCCAGATTTTTTTTTGTACAGATCCAAGTGCAGATGATTTGGAAATCACCCCAGTAAAAATATCAGTTGTGAGGGCAGTATGTGAACTTTGATGACTTTTGTACTTAAGGTGCATACAGACTACTAGAGTGCCTGGATCTTTGGGCAGTCACGCAGCATGTGAGCCAGACCTACTTTGGACAGGTTGCATCTCCAGCAGCAGTACATAACCTATTTGGACTTAAATACCACCTATGTCAAATTTTAAACTAACTAAACCTACATTGGAGTTCCTAGAAACTTCAGCTGTCCATTTTCCATGTTGAATCACATTCCTCAGAGGTAATTTTGGTTGTAATTCCTCCTCCCAGGTTTCTCTGGCCTTGTTTGTTAAACAGGTAGACAACATGTTAGCTAGGAATTTATGTATGAGACCAGCTCCTTTCCTAAAAGACCCTAGTTTAATCAATTGGTTCCATTCTTCACATTTGGGCATGATATAATCATTTGTCAAAATATTCTTTCTCAGAATCTCTATTAAATAAAGGTAAAAATGAAAACGAAATTTATGAATGCCATATTTGTCTTTTTTTTTATTTGATTTTTATTAAAGGATATGAAAACACACAGGTAGATACACTTATTGTATGACATAACTGCGGTACAGAAAATGCAAAATCTGCTTTGTACAAAGTCAGGATAGATTCATCATGTATCACTAGGGTGCAACTAGTACCCTTCCCCTTTCATAAAGAGTAACTGGTTTAGCTTATTAAATTTTGCAAAACATCTCAGGCACATTTACATAATGATAATTATCCCCTATGTGCTAATACACCTTGTCCTCTTCCCCCGCAATCCCCCTCTAGGTACAAACTCAGGATCCACCTCAGACTGGTAGACTACCCATTTCCACCATTTCTTTTGGAAGAGTGGAAATCGATCTTGCAAAGTAGCTGTAAGGCTCTCCATTTGGTAAATACTCCACATTATATTTCTCCAGTCTTGTATAGTTGCCACAAGCTTTGTCATCTATTTTCTAGTAATGTTTTTTTTTAGCTGCCAACACTATACTGGTAGAAGGGACTTTAACCAGGAGGGAGACTGGTTCGGATAGATGGACAGCAGTACCATTTCTGCTGTTAGTTCAATAGGCTCCCCCAGACAACCCATCAATTCGGTTTGAAAGGTGCACCAAAATGGCATCAACAGGGGGCAGTACCATAAAATATGGCCCAGTTCCACCAACCTACAGCCACAATCCCTCCAATAGTGGCCGTAGTTGCAGGGAGATGCTTAACCAAGATTGCCGGGGAGTGAAAATATCTACTCCTGCGTTTCCATACAAACTCCCTCTACAACGGAGAGGAAGTTACCTTCACCATGGGGAGGGCAGCCCTTGTCTACAAGACCACCAATATTTCTAATTCCAAGTCCCTGTTCCACCCCTCCATTATTGACATTGTCGAGTCCCCCTTTATATCCCTCAGGATTTTATATAATGCCCCAATCAGATGCCCCCAGATGTTTTCATTTAAAAAATCAGTAAATATTTTGAGCACTGGTGACAATCATGCATTGCCATAGAATACAGTTCCTCACCTGTAAATACCTATGTAACCCCTAGGTGGCGCTATCCCAAGGGCTACTACTCCTGCCTGCCTAACTACAAACAGGTTGAGGTGCCTAGGTCTAATAGCGAGTGCCTCCACCCAGAGGTCAGGGTTTGCAATAGTTAAACTAACTTGGTCACAGCCCTCTGGGACACTGCGATCCCCTTTTCTTCCCACTAGTGGCCCACACAATATATCAGAATTACCTTCACAGTATACACTTACCCCCAGGACTGGTTCGGCCAGGGACTCTGGGGACTCCCTGTAAAACAAGATGATACAGTGCAAAGACCACAGTACAATACTTTAACATAAATGAATACCTCAGGCAGTGTAACTTTGCTGAAACAACAGATCTGATTTATTTAGGGGGATATAACAAGGAAAGGGGGAAATCAGGTTAATTAGTTTAAACGCATTAATAATCACAGTACTGTGCACACATTTCAGAATCCCAAATGTCCCAAATGTCACTCTTACTGGGTACCCAGGCAATAAGAGGCTAGCCTATTTGGTGCAGCTGGTTGGGGCCCTGAAGATGGAAAATGCATGCACAATACCCAAATTGTAATCCGGAGCCGGTTGGCTCAGTTCGTGAAGAAATAAAAAACACACAATTAGATGACACACTTGCAATTCGATAAACCGATGGCAGGGAGCTACCCTGCTTGCACTCACAGCCCAATACTGAAAACTGAATGAGAGGTAGGTTGTCCTGGATTGCCAGGAGCAACAGACCATGTGGGCAAGGTCCTTGTGACTGGACCCCAATGCAGTTTGGAGCAAATGAATGTAGTCTGGATTAAGCTGGGGTTTGCTTCCAGCTTCACACTCAATTCACTGTACATGGGATTTGAAATGCGAGTCCCCAAAAGCACTACACACATTTATATGTAAGAAGAAAATACTATACCAGGCAGGCTGCTTCTCTATCCCGATTGCAATTACTGCACAATACCCGGGAGAACACACAGCAGATTCAGTTCCTGACAGACCGAGCGCGATTCAGCAATTTCTCCAGTCTTCTACAGGGTGAGCCTGGTTTCTACTCTTCAGATCTCCTTGATTCTCTTCACAGGTCGGATTCAGTCCGAACAAGCACTTGCACAAGCTGCAGACCAAAACCTGGGGCCCTACATGTGTTTCCCGACCAAAACTGCGCACCGAAAGAGCACAGGACTCCTTCCCTCTTCACTGCCAGAGCTAAACTGAAACTCCAGTAGACAAAACCCAGCACTTCCTTTGAGTTCCTCCCAGTTCTTGGCTGGTTTGGCTGTCACTCACAATAAACTCCCCCTGCTGGTAGAAAAAGGCACCGAGGTCAAAACTACATTTCCCAGAAGCATCTGCCATACAGTCCCATTGCGGCTGGCTCAAGAGGACAGTCCAAATTCTGATTCGCCCAGAGCAGGCTCCAATTTAAAGGATCCCCACACTGATTGGTCCAATTCAGCAGTTCAGGACCAACATGAGGGAGACAGTCCTGGCAATAAGAAAGCAGGTTAAAACAAACTGCACTTTCATTATCATTTTAACAGGTTACAAGCAAACAATTACATCTTCTGAAAGAGCTCTCTCTGCCCATATAGTGACTGCAGAATGTATTGATTTGCTCAGTGGCCCATATGGGGACTCGAGCAGGGAAACACACAGACCCCCATTTCAAACTAATTATGTCTGCGAGCAGACAGCTCTTAAAGAGACAGTACCAGAGGCTCTAAAAGCACTCACTGATACGTGGCTTAAACGCCAAACACCATTCAGGCTTGAAGCATTCAAGCAAGCTCCTGGAAGACTTTTGGGAACCCCTATTTGCAGGGGAGTTACACCCTTCCTGGCATGGGAAAGCTTGACATCCGCGTCAAGCAAGTACCCCCATAAGTTTCAATACACCCATATACATTTGCATCAGTATCACGTTAGGCTTATACATGTAATCATCAGTCAGCATATCACTTTACCAGAAACACATTTCTGAAACTTGGCAGTTCGTCACTCCTCACACAGTATTACACACACATTGTACCATAACTCAGGTTATTACCTCTTGTATATAAAACCTGAAGAGAGGGGGCCCTTCCCTATCAGCTACCTTAGGGCTGGACGGGGCAGGGGCACCATACCTAGAGGGCAACACAAGTAACTTGGAGTCAGCACTGATGTTCAGTTTAGGCAATGAGCTCGGGGACACATACACTCCTTTATGGACAACACTGAGAGGCAAGTCCACAGGCCTCCCAGGGGAATCATAACTGAGGTGCACCACAGGCTTTATAGCTCGACCGGTCTTTCTAGGGGGAACTGTTACAGTCTCTGCACTCTGAGCCTCATTTTCAGCATTGTCCTCACTTGTCAGGGGAATCTCCATTGGGGTAGAGAGGCTAGAACTCGGGGCACTTTCAGCTCCAGGAGTTACAATCTCTGAGTCCACAACACTTGGCTCACATGGAGAGCTTTTGGACACTGGCAGTGGACCGTCAGGGTGCTCAAAATACTCTTCCTGTTCTGGTGTATCACCAGTCTGTTCCAGTCCATCATTTTCTTCCCCTGAAAGCTCAAAGAGTTCAGCCACACACAATGATTCCATATCATCTGACTTGATGTTTTGCACTTCACTTTTTGGGAGCACTGGCTCCAGGGATAAAGCTGGGGGCTTAGACAATCCAGAAGGCCCAGCTTCATCTCCACTATTGACTAGGGGATTGCCCCAAAACAATTGACTCAGTTCGTAAGAAGGGTAGTATTCAAAACCACACTCACTTTCCTCTGACATGGACTGACAGTCACGTTCAACTGGGACTTGTGGAGAGGGACGCTTTAACTCAGCTTCTGTAGGTGCAGACTTTCTTGATTTTTTTTCTTAGCAGCAGCTCTAGTCACTGGTCCAGAGGGGCATTTTCTGGGGGTTCAGACTCAATCAAGATTTGTCCAATGGGCAGTAAATGATTTCTATGCATTGTTTTAACATCTTTTGAATTATTCTCAGACCTTACTTTGTACACAGGCAGATCACCTAGTTTGCCCACCACAATGTGAGGGAGATGGTGCCATCTGTCAGCAATCTTGTGTTTGCCATGCAAGTCCCAGATTTTTTAGCAATATCCGATCTCCCTCCTGGAGTTTCTGTGCTTTCACCTTTTTATCATACCTTTCTTTGTTGGCCAGATTTCTTTTGGCAGCCATGATTTGAGCTAGTTGGTACACATGATTTAACTGGGCCTTTAACTTTTGCACATACTGTAAATAATTGTCAGCTTGAACCCCATCAGGACAGACCCCAAAACACACATCTACCGGCAGTCGAGCTTCTCTTCCAAACATCAGGCAGTAGGGGGAGAACCCAGTGGCATCACTTTTGGTGCAGTTATAGGCATGTACCAGGGTGCTAATTTGTTGGCTCCATCTAGGCTTGTCCTTTGGGTGGAGGGTGCCTAACATATCTAGCAAAGTGCGATTGAAATGTTCAGGCTGTGGATCCCCCTGGGGGTGGTAAGGGGTGGTTCTGGACTTTCGCACTCCCCACAGAGAAAGCATCTCTTTGATCAGACGACTCTCAAAGTCTCTCCCTTGATCAGAATGGATTCTTTGTGGAGCCCCATAGTGAACAAAAAAGTTTTCTACAAGTACTTTTGCCACAGTGGATGCTTTCCGGTCCTTGGTGGGGAAAGCTTGGGAAATATTTCTTTGATCTGACTCCAAACTCAGAAAATCAATACAGACCAGCTCCATGGGTGCACTGGTGGTGATGTTAACAAGGGGGGCAGCCCTCTGGGGCAAAGCTTTTCTCTGTAAGCAGCGACTACAAGTTTGAATGTGTTGCTCCACATCAGCCCCCATCTTAGGCCAATAGAATCTGGATCTCACCAAGTCAAGTGTTCTGTCTATACCAAGGTGCCCCATATGGTTGTGCAAGGACCTCAGTACTGAGTCTCGAAAGGCAGTGGGCAGCACTAGTTGTTGTTTGTCTACTTGTCCCCCTCTGTCTACTGTTTCTCTGTATAACAGTCTATTGATCAGTTTCAACTTAGGACCTTCTTTGTATAACAATGCAGTTCTCAAATCAGTGGAGCGTAATTTGGACACATCTTTTCCTGCATAGAGGGCTTCTAAAGCTGATATGATCATGGGATCCTGGGATTGAGCACGCCGAATACTGTCATTGTCCAGCTGAGGCAGTGCACCAATGTCTATTGCAGAAAAGTGGCAATAAGCAGCAGGTATGCAATTCTCAGAGGGTCCCAAACAATCTACCATACAGTCCATTGCGTCCGTGGACATTTGTTCCTCCCTGTAAAACTTCTGGCAGAGTGCTCGAGTATCAGGTTCTGACAGTCTGACCCAATCATTCTGGGGAACAGGCCTCCAGGAGAGAGCATCAGCATCTATGTGGTTCAGGCCTGCTCTGTATTCAACAGCATAGTCATATGTAGATAATGCAGAAAGTCACCTATTGCCAGTGGCATCCAACTTAGCTGAAGTCTGCACATAGGTCAAAGGATTATTGTCAGTTTTTACTAGTATCTTAGCCCCATACAAGTACTCATGGAATTGGTCAACAATAGCCCACTTCAAAGCTAGGAACTCTAACTTATGTACAGGATAGTTCTTTTCGGATGGGGTCAGGCTTCTACTGGCAAAGGCCACTGGTCTCAGGCCATTCTCGTGCTCTTGGTACAACACAGCCCCCAACCCTTGCAAGCTAGCATCAGTGTGCAGGACATAAGGTTTTCTTGGATCGGCATAGGCCAGCACTGGAGTGTGGGTAAGTTGATATATGATCTCATGAAAAGCAGTCTCACAATCAGGAGTCCAGCGGGCCCCAAATACTTCACTTGGACGAAAATACACTCTTTCAGTCTCGAGGGACGCTGACGTTTTGTATTTTTTGTGGGTTGGGGGATACCCTTGAGTAAGGTTAAGTAAAGGGCGGATCACTCTTGAATAGTCCTTGATGAAACGCCGATAATAACCACAGAATCCCAGGAATCTTTGGAGTTCTTTTAGATTTTTGGGCTGTGGCCAGGTGGTCAAGGCCTCAACTTTACTTGGGTTGGTCACTATTCCCTCAGCGGATACTATGTGTCCCACATACTTTACTGATGTTTGAAAGAATTGACACTTATCAATGGACAGTTTAAGGCCAAAGTCTTCCAGTCGGTCTAATACCTTGAATAATCTGCTCTCGTGTTCCTCCAGTGAGGTGCCAAACACAATAACATCATCTAGGTATACCAGGCACTCTAGTAAGTTCATGTCCCCCACTGCACGCTCCATCAATCATTGAAAAGTGGCTGGGGCACCTGAAATCCCTTGAGGCATCCTCATGAATCCATAGAAGCCAAGCAGACAGATAAAGGCTGTCTTCTCACGGTCCTCTGGGGCCATCGGGATCTGGTAGTACCCACTGCAAAGATCCAGCACAGAGAACCACTTGCTACTGTTCAGGCAGTCCAAAGCATCCTGGATGCGGGGGCATTGTATACTGATCAGGGATAGTCTGCCGGTTCAAGGTGCGATAATCCACGCACATTCTTACTGTCCCATTCTTTTTTCTCACTACCACAATGGGGGACGCATAGGGGCTTCTGGATTCTTGTATTACAGCAGCAGCTAACATCTCTTGTAGGTGCCGTCTCACATCATCTATGTCAGCAGGTGCCAGGCGTTGAGACCTCTCACGAAATGGTCTTTCATCATGCAGCCAGATATGGTGCTCAGCTCCTTGCGTGCATCCTACATCCCATTCCTTTAAAGAAAACACCTGGTCTCTCTGGGCAAGCTTCTCACTGATCCTCACTTTCCATTCAGCTGGCAACGGGGAGTCACTGAAATCAGACAAGTCAGGTGTTACTCTGTCATTCTTCCCCCGGACTCTTGCTGCTGGGTAGCACTGCAGTGTCTGCACAATGCACATTAGCCAGGGTGCAACCTGTATTTACTCGAATCTCTCTGTCAGACACATTATGAACTTGAACCATTACCCTTCTGGCATAAGCATGGGCTCTAGCAGGCAAAATACTAGGCTTGACCAGCAGTCCCTCCGGCAATTTTCCATCGCCTGGTGCATCCAACATTAATATTTTATTCTTAACATCCTTTCTAATATGGACCTCTCCCTGTAAGGTACACTGGGCATTTGGTGCCAGGATCAGAGACTCAGGATCCTTCTTCCAGACAATTCCGACCGGTTCCTCTGGTTCTACTTTTTCAGCATCTCTGTGTGCCTCATAGGCCTTCTTAATTAAAGCCAGAATTCTTAAAGCTCTACTAGTCCTTGACCCCTGTTTTTCGTAACACAACTGTGCCAGCCGTCCAAACATATGAGCATTTGTTCCAGTCAACAAAGGGACACCATCATACAGTCCAGTGGGGGGACACACTAAGGCTAGGGTCTCTACTTGTTCGGCTACTCCAGCCATGGAGGTGGGGAAGACAGCCAAATTCAGATATACCCGGAATAGGGTAGGCCTTCCACTTAACCCCATACGCAGTCCTTCTAATGGTTGTAAGGGTACATCTGACAAATGCTTCTGATACCAATCCTGGAACATAATTGTCACTTGGGAGCCACTGTCTAATACAGCTCTTGTAGACACTCCATTCACCTTTACAGTGGTCTCCATGGAGGGACCCACTATTCTGGACCAGTCTGAGAGGCGGTAGCAGGCCTGGGCAACTGACCTTGCCACAAAGGGACGTGAGTTAGCATTTTGGGCCCTCACTGGAATCATTTTGTGACCTCTTAACCACTGATTTGTTCTCCGAGGCTCCCTTGTAGCCTATATGCAACTTTGTCTGTGTCTTTTGGGGACCGGCATTCTCTCTTCATGTGCCCATCCTTCCCACAATTATAGCAAAACATACTTTCTGGAGTTTGAGCTGGCCGAGGTGCCACACTTGGAGCCAGGGCGGGGGTACTACTAACTGGAAACCTTGGGGCCATCTCTGTCTGTGGCGTGATAAGCAGTTGGAGACATCTCATCAGTTTCTCCACTTCCATGGTCAAGAAGTCCAGTTTGGAGCTGTTGTCAGCAGGAGATACATGGGCGGGTACCCCCAACCCCATAGCAGACGCAGTCGGATTAGGGTTGGGGCCTGTACTTGCAGGGGCAGCCTTCATAAAGAGACTGTTTTTTATTTCCCTACACTCTCTCAGTAGTTCACCCCACGGTGGGACATCTGTAACCGTCCCTCTCTGACTGGACCCCCCTTGGCTAACATGGGGACCTTGGATTGAGTCATGAGAGTTCAATGATTCTGGGCCATCAGCATCTGACCCTATACCTGGAGCAGGGGCGACAGCAGCTACAACTGCACAGGGTTCTGACAAACCTTCCTCCTCCTCAACTTCCCATACCTCCCTCATCAACACATGGAAAGGCAAGGGACTGGATTTCCTTTGATGCAGTTGCAATTTGAGTAACACCCAGCTGGAGTGCCGGGCAGAGCTGAGTATATGATCCAGCCTTACCCGGTCCACTTCACTAGAGGTCCAGCCCCCTTTCCGAAAAATGGTCTGTAAGATACCCTCTAATCGATTCATGTAGGCAGATAACAATTCCCCTGGCTGTTGTCTAACATCCTTATGCTTCCATTTCAAGGCCTCAACACTAGCGGTGCCCCCAAACACATTTTCAAGGGCAATTAGGTACTCTTGAGCTTTGGCGTCAGGGTCAGAAACCCTCAGGGAGCGAAAAGTACATTGGGCGGGTCCCTGGAGGCTCTCCCCCAGGTGATCCCTTTTTTCTGCCTTGGAGCATTGCCAGTCTTGTACTGCAAGGGTAGCAGAGTCTATCCAGGTCTCCAGATCGACCTCCCCATTAGGAGTAGGGCAGATGCCAGAGAACACTTTGAGCTTGCGGTAAGAGTCCAACTGGGTCGGGGGAACTATGACAGGGGAAGGGGCTACTGGAGAGTTCTTGTGGGGAATTGGGGATGTACCTGGGGAATGCAGGGGCATATGGTCACCTGAGAGGTCTAACACCTTTACCAGTTCCTGAGCAGTGCACCCTTCAGAGGCTAGCAGTTTGAATAATTTCTCTTTGAACCCATCTAACTAAGAGATCCACCCGGGGTGGCTGAACCACTATGTAAATGAATGACCCTCCATCCCGTCGGGGCACCTTCGGGCATCATGACAGGGGGTACCCTCTTGGGGTCCACTGGGGAGTTACACGAGATCAGCACCATCATAGCCTGCCCTAATAATTCAGTATCTCATCCCTTTACTTCAACCTTGCCCATGCCCTTAATTTGTTCCACAGTGGATACAATGTCAGCATCACTGGTCCCTAAGGGGGGACATCCAGCAACAGAATAGCCTTTTGGGGGTCTAGCCCCTCAGTTTCGCTCCACCTCACCATTTTGCGCACCATCAGCGTATGAAGGTCATTTTTTAATCTGGACGTGGTACTCCCTTCCATTTTTTCCTTCATATCAAACATGTCAAGGTATTTTTCCTCAGCTGGCCACTAGAGGATGCTAATCCCAGCGGTGTCTCCAAGATGTAACCCCTAGGTGGCACTATCCCAAGGGCTACTACCCCTGCCTGCCTAACTACAAACAGGTTGAGGGGCCTAGCTCTAATGGCGAGTGCCTCCACCCAGAGGTCAGGGTTTGCAATAGTTAAATTAACTTGGTCACAGCCCTCTGGGACACTGCGACCCCCCCTTTCTTCCCACTAGTGGCCCACACAATATATCAGAATTACCTTCACAGTATACACTTACCCCCAGGACTGGTTCGGTCAGCGGGACTCTGGGAACTCCCTGTAAAACAAGATGATACAGTGCAAAGACCACAGTACAATACTTTAACATAAACAAATACCTCAGGCAGTGTAACTTTGCTGAAACAAACAGATCTGATTTATTTAGGGGGATATAACAAGGACAGGGGGAAATCAGACTATTTAGTTTAAACGCATTAATAATCACAGTACTGTGCACACATTTCAGAATCCCAAATGTCCCAAATGTCACTCTTACTGGGTACCCAGGCAATAAGAGGCTAGCCTATTTGGTGCAGCTGGTTGGGGCCCTGAAGATGGAAAATGCATGCACAATACCCAAACTGTAATCCGGAGCTGGTTGGCTCAGTTCGTGAAGAAATAAAAAACACACAATTAGATGACACACTTGCAATTCGATAAACCGATGGCAGGGAGCTACCCTGCTTGCACTCACAGCCCAATACTAAAAACTGAATGAGAGGTAGGTTGTCCTGGATTGCCAGGAGCAACAGACCATGTGGGCAAGGTCCTTGTGACTGGACCCCAATGCAGTTTGGAGCAAATGAATGTAGTCTGGATTAAGCTGGGGTTTGCTTCCAGTTTCATGCACTCAATTCACTGTACAGGGGATTTGAAACGCGAGTCCCCACAAGCACTATACACATTTATATGTAAGAGGAAAATACTATACCAGGCAGGCTGTTTCTCTATCCCGATCACAATTACTGCACAATACCCGGGAGAACACACAGCAGATTCAGTTCCTGACAGACCGAGCGCGATTCAGCAATTTCTCCAGTCTTCTACAGGGTGAGCCTGGTTTCTACTCTTCAGATCTCCTTGATTCTCTTCACAGGTCAGATTCAGTCTGAACAAGCACTTGCACAAGCTGTAGACCAAAACCTGGGGCCCTACACGCGTTTCCCGACCAAAACTGCGCACCAAAGGAGCACAGGGCTCCTTCCCTCTTCACTGCCAGAGCTAAACTGAAACTCCAGTAGACAAAACCGGGCACTTCATTTGAGTTCCTCCCAGTTCTTGGCTGGTTTGGCTGTCCCTCACAATAAACTCCCCCTGCTGGTAGAAAAAGACACCGAGGTCAAAACTACATTTCCCAGAAACATCTGCCATACAGTCCCATTGTGGCTAGCTCAAGAGGAGAGTCCAAATTCTGATTCGCCCAGAGCAGGCTCCAATTTAAAGGATCCCCACACTGATTGGTCCAATTCAGCAGTTCAGGACCAACATGAGGGAGACAGTCCTGGCTATAAGAAAGCAGGTTAAAACAAACTGCACTTTCATTATCATTTTAACAGGTTACAAGCAAACAATTAGATCTTCTGAAAGAGCTCTCTCTGCCCATATAGTGACTGCAGAACGGAGTGATTTGCTCAGTGGCCCATATGGGGACTCGAGCAGGGAAACACACAGACCCTCCATTTCAAACTAATTATGTCTGCAAGCAGACATGTCTTAAAGAGACAGTACCAGAGGCTCTAAAAGCACTCACAGATACGTGGCTTAAACGTCAAACACCATTCAGGCTTGAAGCATTCAAGCAAGCTCCTGGAAGACTTTTGGGAACCCCCATTTGCAGGGGGGTTACACCTAAAGAACTCCCCCTGCTGGAGTTCATAGTCTCTCTTTAAGGTTTCAAAGGGGAGAACCTCATCCACCCCCAGAAACTGGTATTTATAAAATGGCATGAGAAAATCTAGAAATCGCATTGGCCAAGACACATCAGCTGACCGTACATTAAAGTCTCTATATACACACAGTCATCCTGGTCCTAAACCACATCACACAATAAGCAAATGAGTCCTCCTACAACCAGAACTATCTTCCATCAGTCTCCCTAGGTCCAGAACTGAGTTTCCATCACAAGCATGGCTGTTACCTTTACACTGTAAAAACCTTCAACTGGGCCCTAAAAATAAAAACTACCTTAAATAAAAAATAAAACAAATTAATTAAATGTTTTTTCCTTGATCATTACACTCTCCTTACATACATAAACAAATTAGAAACAATAAGTATTGTTTATAGTTTTCATTACAACTGTTTCTTTGCTGACAGTGAAAAATCCCCCTTCTGTTTTTACCTGCTCATCAGGGAAATCTCTTCTGCTTTCCCTGACAGTGAGATAATTGAGTCTGTGGCTTTAGAAAAGGCCTTTGTGTGTGTATACAGTATGTTAGAAGAGGAACATTCTGCCAGTGGAACTGAGCAGAATTTTGAATCCCTGTATTCCATGGTAAACATTCCATGATAAACATTCCATTTCTTGAATGTGGGGAAACACAGAGAAAAAACACAGAATAAAGAAAGTAAGCAATAATACTATATAAACAAAGGGAAAAGGTGGTAAATGTCTCACCCTGCTGTTCAGCTTTTAGGACAGAGTGAGCAGTTCATGATGTTGTCAGTGAATGTGGCAGTTTTGAACCACACTCATGCTTGCAGCATCAAGGATCTGAGAAGCCTCTGTTATGGCTTCCTTTTAGTTTTGTCTACAGAGTGAGGAGACGGAAATAAAGTAAGGGGGATATGTGTCATAATTAGAATGAGGAAAACAGCATTTGTGAATTGTTGTGGCTGGCAGGGGAATATGACGCTTAAGTGGGCAGGGAGGCACACACTGTATAACACTACTTTAATCTAGCACCAATAGGTGGAAGGACTATTTTATGTTAAAAACACAGATTCATGTACATTTTTACTTATTTAAAAATGTGTTTCAAAATAAAAAAAACTGCTTCTAAAAATAAAGGCCCATTTTATAAGCGCAATAAGACACTCCGGGGTTGTGCATTACGGTGTGATAACAGCACTCCTAGGGACGACCAGCACTTGACCTTTGGCCCCGTGCCTAACTACGCCCCTAGGAGTGCGGTTTATCACACCGTAATGCACACACCGGAGTGTCTTATTGCTTACATGTACACCAGGCCCAGGTTTCTCCACTTAGTGAAGGCCAAATCAGTTTGGGCTGGGTAAAAATGTTCGTCCTTGGAAAACATTTTACAATAACCATATATTGGCTCAAATTTGGGGCTTTTCCTCATTGAAAACGAAATCTTTAAAATGTTAGATGAAATTGGTGTAAAGTTCTTTAATAGTGGAGTTTTACTCTCCAAGGAAAACAAGAGCCTGCCTATGTCATGCATATTGTTTATATGGAATTCTAAGGTTTTCAACGGTACTATGTAATTGTCTGCAAGCCATAAGAAAAGGATACACAAAAAAGCTGCTTTGGCATATGACATTAGATTGAGCAAATTCGATCCCCCACCCCGGCGAGAGAGAGCTTTAATATGGATAGACATATTTTTGGACGATGACACCACCCCCCCCACACACACACACAAAATTTGCGATCATTTTATCCCAGGATTTAAAATAGTGAGAGGCTGGAAAAAGGGTAGGTAAAAATGGTAAAAATGTTTATCTTTGATTTCTTGAAGTGAAAGGCTTGGTTAACAAGATGACTTAGTTTGGCAATACTTGCTTTCAACCAGTCAGGATTAGATAACATTCTGAAATGGCGTGCCCTGGCCAAATTCCATAATTACACATCCATGCCAAGTTGTGTTTCAATGCCACATTCCAAAATTGTCACTGCCACATTCCCAAATTGTGCATCACGCCATATTCCGAAATTATGCCTTACCACAGCATTCCAAAATTGAGCATCACTGCCACATTCTGCAATTGAGCATCACCGCCACATTCCAAAACTATGCATCATCACCACATTCTGAAATTGTGCATCACCGCCACATTCCAAAATTGCGTGTCACTGACAAATTTCAAAATTATGTGTCACTGCCACATTCTGAACCTGTGCATCACCGCTGCATTCCAAAATTATTCATCACCACCACATTCCAAAACTGTGTGCCATGGCCACATTTTGAAACTGTGTCACCACTGCATTCGAAACTGTAAATCACCACTGCATTCCAAAACTGTGCGTCAGTGCCACATTCCAAAATTGTGCATCACCGACACATTCTGAATTTGTATGTCACCGCCACATTCCAAAATTGTGTGTCACTGCCACATTCTGAAATTGTGCGTCACCGTCACATTCCAAAATTGTGCATTACCGCCACATTCCAAAATTGTGCATCACTGCCACATTCCAAAACTGAGTGTCACCGCCACATTTCAAAATTTTGCATCACTGCCACATTCCAAAACTGTGCATCACTACCACATTCCGAAACTGTGCCTCACCGCCATATTCCAAAATTGTGCATCACTGCCACATTCTGAACCTATACATCACCGCCACATTCCAAAACTGTGCGTCACCACCGCATTCTGAAACTGTGCATCACTGCTGCATTCCTAAACTGTACGTCACTGCCACCTTCCAAACCTGTGCATCACCACCGAATTCTGAAATTGTGCATCACTGCCGCATTCTGAAATTGTGCGTCACCGCTGCATTTCGAAATTGTGCATAACTGCTGCATTCTGAAATTGTGTTTCACTGCTGCATTCCGAAATTATGTGTCATCACTGAATTCCAAACCTGTACATCACTGCAGCATTCCAAACCTGTACATCATGGCAACATTCTGAACCTGTGCATCACTGCTGCATTCCGAAATTGTGCATCACCACCACTTAATATTCCATCTTCTTTCTTAAAGGTAATAGGAAACAGGTTTTAGACCTCTTTATACCCTCTAGTAGTTGTTTTATTGGCTACCCACTATTATGATATGTCTTTGACCTTTTGTGTTAAAATAATAATCTAATTTTGTTGCCTTTGTAACTACCCTGAATCCCTCTCTGCTCAACAGTTGCTGCTTTCTGGTTTCATACTGCCTGAACATTCTATGACATCAGAAACACCCATTCCAGGCCATACAGATGAATAGCATGGAATGGGAGTTTCTGATGTCATAGAATGTCTTAGAAATATGAATATCAAGTGCAGTAGCTGGTGAGGAGAGTGGAGCTCAATGTAGATCTGAAGGCACCCCTAAGCTAGACTATTTATTTATTTATTGAATTTTGATGACCGGGTAGGCCCACTGGGCCCCAGAGGTCCCTTTTTCAGGGGTGACCCGGGGGTTAAAATGACATACAGGTAATTATTAAAAAATATCATCAAGGCATATCAGAATACATAACTGGCACAGAAAGGAGGATGGAAGGGCAGTTAACTACGTAAAAATTATTTCCTATCTCCTTTAATATCGCCATAGGTTGCACAGCTTAATCCCTAAGAGGCATATTTCTTAACATGTTAAGTTTACTCACTTAGGATACACACAGGAAAGGGGAACCATATCTGCTGCATCTTGATTAATTCCCTCATTACTCCTCTCTCACTGTGTATATATTTTGATTCAGAGTCCATTTAAGACCCCCTGAAACTGTAACCTACCATATGTAAATATCTATGACCTGGGGTCTACTTTTAAGGACCACTAAAGCTGTAACCTGCCAACTGTATATATTGCCTGTACTGTATTACTGATGTTTATTATCCTGTTTATGTTATGTCTAAGTATCTTTCTGACATAGAGCCTTTGCAAAGGAGTCTTTGACTCAAAGGATTGTAATTCTGATTTCTCTCTTAAATAAATAAAATAAATAAAATTCCAATATTGTGCATCACTGCCACATTCCAAAATTGTGCGTCACAGCCACATTCTGGAATTACATGTTCCAGCTACTTTCTGACACTGTGTCATTCCTGCATTCTACAATTGCAACCTGGTGAAATGTCAAAATCTCATACCTGCAGTATTTTAAAAATTGCACCCAACTTTGTTATTCTAAAGCCATGTTTGCCACTGCATTCCATCCCCCCATCACATTCTGAAGTACTGTACCTTGCATCTACACATTATGGAAGTGCATGTGCTGACCCCCCCCCCGTGTCAGTTTTCCTTTTTAAGATGTTTACTACACCTGCAGTTTTAAGTAACATAGGGGAAATAAGTCATATAATGTAGATTGCAGGGAGGACTAAGTTGTGAGTTCAGGAGATGACATCAACAGCAGCTCTTCACAGAAACTGGCTTTTTTGAACAGGCAGTGAATTAAGGGTTACAAAATGATGTAACTTTTAAACAAAGTAATTTACAGATCTGATTTTTGGCATGAGGCTGATTGAGGATATGCTGATCAAATTCTGAATTTATGGATGCCAACAATTTTGGCGGCAGTCCCTCTTTAAGAATAAAAGTGTACTGGTATAATTCTCACCATGGATGGCAAAACTGCTTATATTTTGTGGGGCCCTTAGTTTGGAAATACAAAGCCCGGGGGTTTACTATTTCAGAGAAACTTTCTTATAATCCTTTCAAAGCGCTTAAGGAAATTCATGTCTAATAATATTGATAAATTCTGGAAAAGATAAAACATTGTAGGGGCTACTTTCATTTTTATTGCATTGATTTTACCCCACAAAGACAGACTAATTTTATCCCACCTAATTAGATCCAACTCCATATTGTCAGCGATATCAGCCTATAACTGGCGCAGTCCAGGGGGTCCTTATCTTTTTTGGGAATCAATGTAAGAAAGGCTTCTTTCATTGTAACAGATAATGATCTATTGTACCACACTTCAAGTAGAGTGTTATATAGTTGATGGGAAGGTATGGGCTCACTCGGGTCTGGAGTTTTGCCTGTTGGTAGTTCTTGGATTGCTTGAGATATTTCATCTATATTTTCTTTCCAAGCTGATCTCTGTTTAATGGTGTAGAGGAGGGTAATATAAGTTTAAAAAAAAAGTTGTCTAGACTTTTTTTTGGGGTCCTGGTTAGAGTAGATATTTGCTGTAAAATTTTGAAACTCGTTTTTTATATCCTTATTATTTGAGAATTTTACCCGAGCTAGTTCTAATACCTGGAATTAGTTTCTGTTGTTGGCATTTTCTTAATCTAAAGGCTAGAAGCTTGCCTGCTTTGTCACCTACCTCCCAATATTTTTGTTTTGCCCTGAAAATAATATACTCAGCTTTCTGAGAAAGGATGGCATTCACCTCTCCCTTAAGGACTGTTATTTTATGTAAAAGATCTCTAGATGGCATTTTGGAGAATTTGGATAAGTTTTCCAGGTCACTCAGCTCTTTTTCTTTCTCTCTAAATACATTTTCTCTTTCTTTTTTAGAGCAGAATCTTATAATCTTACCCATTAAGAAAGCTTTGTGTGCTTCCCAAAGACAAGTTGGCAAAACCTCTCCATTGTCATTGATATCAAAGAATTTGTTAGCCTTGTCAGTCACCCATTCCAGAAAGTTTTTTTCCTTAAGAAGACTTGTATTAAGTCTCCAATGATGAGTTTTCCCACGACGTTCTCCTATCGCTAAGTTTGTACTAATCAATGCATGATCTGAAATGATAATATAGTCTATCCCAGCATCTGGGATAGAGAACATCAGACTGTTAGAAATGAGAATATGTAAGATAGTGTATGGTTGCCCATACACAGCAACGCTGTTCTCATACTGAGTGGTTACCATGACATCACAGACTTCAAGAGCGAAGTTCGAGAGGTCTCTCAGACATAGTAACCACGAGGTCTAAGAATAGTGACGTTGTGTATTTGGGCAACCATACACTATTCTATATAGAGTATGGTACCAAAAACCACAATCGCTCACTTTTTTCTTCATAAGGCATCCATTCTCTGTTGTCTGGGGCCTGCATTTCTTGGCCATCCACCCACTGGACAGATCGTGCATGTGACGCTTCAACTGCCCCCTGTCCTATGAACAGCGCTGATGGGGGTGGTTGCATTGTGATATAGCTACTAATGCAGAATGAAAAGTCATTCTGCATTAGTATTTATATTACTACTACAGCAAAACGACTTTTTACAGTGTATGGATGTCGAAACACAATGATGTTCTACCATATATTATCTAATCAATTATAAGGGCAGACGGGCTGGACCAGGATGGTCCTTTTCTGCCGTCATAATACTATGAAACTATGAAATAATATTGTCTATCCCAGCATCTAGGATAGAGGACATCAGACTGTGAGAAATGAGAATATAATTAATTCTACTATAGGATGAATGTCTACTAGGAAAAAAAAGAATAATCACGTCCCTGGGGATGAAGTATCTGCCTAGTCAGAGAGATGCAAGTCTGCTAGTAACTTCTTAAATGATTCTCTAGCTTTTATAACTAATTGAATTGGTCTGTGGGAGGATCTATCTAAGATGGGATTAAGAATTTCATTAAAGTCTCCTCCAACAATTAGCTCATAGTCTGAGAAATTATTTAATGCAATTGTCAGGGAGTTGAAGAATCCTTTTTGGCATTTGTTTGGCACATAGACGTTACAGAGAGCTACTCTGTGGCCAAATAGTGTCCCAGCCAAAATGTGATATCTCTCCTCTAGGTCAGTTACATGATTGTGTTTATAGAAATTAGTCCCTTTTCTGATTAAAATAGATGTCCCACGTTTCTTGGAGGAAAAGCAGCAGCTCGCCGCTTGGTCCACCTGAGCTCTTTGCAATTTCTCGGCCTCAACCTGAGTTAAATGGGTCTCCTGTATAAAGGCTATATCAGATTTATTTTTGTTCAGGTAACACAGCACCTTCTTTCTTTTGACTGGGGACCCCAGTGTTTTCACATTCCAGGATGTAATGACATAATGCAACATCAGAGGAACACCCTAGTTACTCACTCTAGATATATATCAATAAATCAAAGTTGAATAGTAAGCAAACAACCTTGAGCAGATTTAAAACAGAGAAAGCTATCTGCAAAACCTATAGAATCATAAATTCACAAAACAATACTGTTGCAATTTTTTTTTGTTGTTGATGTTAATATGTTTTTATTAAGTATCATGAAATTTAAACTTACAAACATGCACACATATTATGTGGCTTCTGTATGACAATTAAGAAAGAACAAACAGTTCAGAGGCTCCATTTAACAATATGTCTCGTAAAAACATCTACTGTATACCACACATACATATAAGCTTTTGGCTACACCTGTAATGTTTTATTCCCTATATCAGCAACCTGTTCTGGGTTCCCACACCCTTAAGGGCGGGGGAAGGGGTGTTACTTCTTGGTAAATTTGTATCCGGTCGATGCTAATAATGTTGCAATTTAAACCTAAAACCCATTCATCTTACCTTAATAGCAATATTCTGAAATGAAATACTAATGTGCAAGCAGGTGTAAATATACAGCTAATCCAACAAGTTAAAACTATGAAAACTAAGTTAGATGTTAGATATAAGTTTAATTACTTAAGCAGGATGGTATTCTACTTGAGACAATGGCTTTAATACTGGACTAGAGTCCAAGATATTATGGCTAGTGGTTCGATTGGTACCAGATAGTAGCAACACCAGCTCTGCGATAAAGGTCAGATGCCTTAATATGACAGAAGTATGGTCAAGTTCCACTGAAAAGCAAAACAGCAAAAGAGAGAGAAAGAGAGAAAAAAAACACCATGGTATATTCACAAGTTACTGTTAGATACATAAAGAATGCTTGACTATGTGCGGAGGGGAAGGGGAGGGAGGTGAACAAGAAAGAGTGACAGAGGCAAAGTGAAGCAAGTATGTCTCAGGCCAGCACATATGGAAGAGATAAAAAGGCCCTGATGCTTACAGATTCATACACAGCTCCTGCCATTAGAAGCTAAAACAATAGTAATCTCACTTTTGCTAAGTGCTGTGATGGGTCTAGAGACTACCCCACCTACTTAGGGTCCCTTGAGATGCATCACTGATTTATTAGGGATATACCCTGCAATCTATAACAAAAAGGTGGTCAAAGGTGAACGGAGGCTGGTCAGACAGGGACCCCTGATTCTGGAGTGCACAACTGGATATATATATATAGTATTATGCTGAATGGCTTGTGAGTACAGATGAGGAGTGGAGAGAGTAGTGGGTCCCCGATCGGGTGAGTGCCTCTGTGAAGAGCCATGCTAGTCTGAGTAGGATTGTGAATCAACTGAGAGGGTGGTGGGAGCAATGTCTGTGGTGCATGCCTCAGAATGTTGGGTGCTGGTGCTCGCAGCTGGGGTGGCATGTGGGCCTTTTGAATTAGACTTTCTTTTAGAAACTGCAAAGGCATTTCTGTGGACCTCAGAATCCCAATCTTGAGCTGGCCAGGTGGTGCTGAGGGTTGAGGCACTGGATGCCACACCTCGCATCACGCTGGCAACCCAGATTCAGGAATGAGCCCATTCCGCTGGGGGTTGGCAGGGGAGAGAGAGGATCGAGCATCCGGAGGACTGCTCTCCTCTCTCGGGGAGGGATCCAGGGGCAGTCTGGCATACCAGCAGCCCCCGGTGGAGATCGGTGGCACTGTGATGACAGGGGCTAGCAAGCAAGGGATGACATTGGGCAGCTGCCATCTGGATGTGGGTAGGAGCATCCACGTCATGGGATAGGCGGCATTGCACATCCCACGTAAAGGGCATAACTCATGGACTTCTTTGCATTGAATCTAAGCTACCATACTTTTGACCATTCCTCCAACCTTGCCAGGTCCCTTCTCATCCTTTCTACCCCCTTTTGTGTATCAACCCTGTTGCAGATCTTTGTGTCATCTGCAAAGAGGCATACTTTTCCTTCCAGCCCCTCTGCAATGTCACCTATAAAGACATTAAAGAGGACTGGTTCCAATACTGAGTCCTGATGTACCCCGCTAGTAACCCCCCTTTCCTTGGAGTGGACTCCGTTTACTATTACCCTCTGTGTCCTGTTGTCCAGCCAATTTTTTTTCCAGGTTACCACCCTGGGACCCTCTCCCAGGCTGGCTAACTTGTTCATGAATCTTCTGTGTGAGACTGTGTCAAATGCATTGCTAAAGTCTAGGTAGGCCACATGCGCAGCCCCTCCCTGGTCTACTACTTTGGTCACCCAGTCAAAGAAATCAATTAGATTCATCTGACATGATCTCCCTGCTGTGAATCCATGCTGCCTTGGGTCCTGTGCCCCGCTGACCTTTAGGTACTCAACAATTCTTTCTTCCTTTCAGAAGTGATTCTATCATTTTCCCTACTACTGAGGTCAAACTAACAGGCCTGTAGTTTCCTGCCTCTGCATTGCTTCCACTTTTGTGCAGGGGAATAACATCCACTTTCCTCCAGTCCTCAGGTACCACACCATCCTTCCATGATTTGTTAAAAAGGGTAGTCAGTGGTGTCACTAGTTCTTCCCTTAGTTTTTTTAGAATTCTGGGGTGAATCCCGTCAGGCCCCATTGCTTTGTCCACCTTGAGTTTTAGAAGTTCTTTCAGAACCCTTTCTTCTGTGAATGGACTGGTATCAACACCCCTATCCAGAGTGCTTCTATTGTTTGGTTTAGGTACCACCCCTCCTCTTCTTTTGTGAATACTGAGCAAAAGTATTCATTCAGGATCTCTGCCTTGTCACTGTCACACTCTGCCCAACTCCCCTTCCCTTTATTGAGCCTCACTATTCCTCCCTTGGTATTTCTTTGTTCCCTAATGTACCTATAAAAGGTTTTATCCCCCTTCTTAACTGAGTTGGCTGTCTTTTCTTCTGTTTGGGCCTTTGCAATTCTGACTGCCTTCCTTGCTTCCTTCTGTTTTAACTGATACAGTTCCCTGTCTTGCTCCCTCTGTGATTTCTTATACTTCCTGAATACTATCTTTTTTTCCCTAACCTTTCCCACCACCTCTTTTGAGAACCATAGTGTTTTTTTCCTTCATTTTGTTTTATTTGTTTCACACAAAGGTGTGTTGCCTCTGTGATGGCAGTTTTGATTTTTCACCATTGAAGGCTGTGAATTCTCTTCTTTGCTGCTTTTGAACGAAGATCCCTCACTAACATCAGCTGCACGGGGTCACAGTCAGTCTGATTTTCTATTCACAGCAAACTTTTATCAAAACTTTCCGTAGCCTCAGAATGTGTAGGGATGGGTACTGCACTGGCCGCATCAGCCAATTCATCTTCATCACTTTGGTTGCTGGCGTCACTGCCCCCCAGTTACAGCTGCACTGCATCAATGATCACATCATCCGACAGATGCTCATGCCCTTCATCCATGCTGTCACAGAGGATGAGTTCTCCATGTCTTCATCAGTGAGTGATACATTCAATTTGCTTATTATGTCCTCTGCCAGGGCAGTGGTCTCTGGATCTTCTTCTGGGTCCATCACTTATCTGATTTCACTCATCACCTTTGTCTCAGCTACACGTTCATTGGTTACCAATAAGCCAGATTTACACCATGACTTAGCAACTGTTTCAGGTTGGACTTTCTCCCAAGCATCTCCGCCCATATAAATCACATCTTTCAGTGATACAGACTTCACTGTCTCCTGGAGAGTCATATCCTTGTTAGTGTCCAACAAGACAGCTTGTAGCAAATGTTTTCTGTACTGTTGCTTGAAAATTTCTAATATGCCTTAATCGCAGGGCTGAATCTTAGATGTGGTATTTGGGGGCAAGAACAAACATCTTATGCTGCCATCCCTGGTTTGGATCGCTGGCATCTCAGGGTGTGTTGGTGAATTGTCAAGAGGGAGGACTGCATTTAGGGGGAGATTGAGGGGCCAAAGATGTCTTTTCACACTGGGAACGAAGTGCTCCTTGTACCACTTGATGAACAGTACCCCATCCATCCATGCATTACTCTGGTTCCCATAAATCATCAGTAATGCTGACATGTTCACATATCGAAAGCACCTGGGCTCACGAGATTTGCCACTCAGAAAATAGACAGTTTATGTGAGCCACTATCATTTGACACAAGCAAGTACTGTAACCCTGTTTTTTTGTTTTCTAAAGCCAGGAGCATCCTTTTCAGCACTGTGGGCATGAGTTTTGTCAAGAAGGCACCTCCAATACAACCCAGTTTCATCTGCATTGTAAATCTGGTGTTCTGACCATGACTCAGCTTTTATAAGCTCATTAGGTTGCTGCATGAAGGGAGCTACTCCTTCTTCAGCGGCACTTAACCTTTCACCACCACACAGCCTAAGTTCTCTAATACTGTGCCATTTTTTGAAGTGATCAAGCTGGCTGCAAAGCTACCATGATCGCCACTTAGTTTGGTATGCAGCTGTATTGCTTTTTCTTTTATAAGGGGAACAGAAATAGATGTGCCTTTCTCCCTTTCCTGGCAAAACCACAGCTACACTGCATCGTCTCACTCATCATCCTTGCAGGCTCTCATAGTTTTTCTATTTTCAAGCTCGAAGGAGTCTTCCATAGACATTGCAAACTGTCTTAGCTTTTCCTTTGCCTCTTTTATATCACTAATTGTTGATTTACCCACCCCATAGCTGCAAGAGCAACTGCTCGCTCTCCATTCTCAATTCTTTTGAGAATTTGCAGCATTTGCTCCAAGGTTAGTATAGTTCTCTTCCTCTTGCTGCCACTCACTTGCTCAAAATTGAAATCGCTCTGTCAGAAACGTAACGGCAGAATAGATGTTGTGAGTAGGCACAGCTCAGAAATTGCAACACTTTAAGGAGACAGTTGATGCTTACCTACCAATTGCTAGCTGCCACGATCCATTGACAGCGCTTTAAAGCGCTGATGAAACAGATGAACAGCTGATGTTTTATTGCCAGTTGCTGGGTGACACATACAGTATCAACAATCCACTGACTGCCAAATATGTGACTACTACTCACAAGCAGAGGTACTGTAATGCAGAAATTAAATGTGAAAAGATTGTGGACACAAGCGGAAGCATTACAATTAATGCACAGCTGCCAAATCATGGGCGGCACGATCGCAGTTCGGTTAAAAGAGAGTTCTGGTTAATCGGGGGTGCAGTTAAAAGGGACTGCACTGTATTTGATATAGTATGTTAGTCCCAATCTATGTAAACCTTGCTTGGCTTCTAAAAAAGCCTTATGTTTTTCCACCATTTCAGATGAAAACTCTTGAAACATTTTCCCCCTTTCCAGAACAATTGTCTCCATTTCTTGGCAATTTTCAGACTCTCATCTTTTACTGAATACCATAGAAAGTATGCAGTTATAGATTTGGGTTTGCCTCCTTTTTGTAGTCAGGGTCCCAAAGATATGTTGGCTGTTTCAATCTCAAGACCCATGGGCCATTGGTAGTTCAGGACAGCCAGAATAAATTGTTGTTAAAACAAAATGATGTTCTCCCTTCTTCTCCCTCAGGTATTCCTAACATTCTTTTGAAGAGCTACTGAAGCCTCAAAGAAAACTTTAAAAAACAAAATAATTAGGTACAATTCTGCTTGCATTCCATTTATATTTTATATATTTCTCCTCCCCATAATTTATTACTAAAGAAATGTGCATGAATATATGATCGTTGTCCCTTAGAGTTTATTTTGAGTTCATCTACATCTTTAGCTTACTCCCTACTCCAGGTCATAGTCATCTGTTGTGACATCACAGTCTTTTTCCATGGCAGTAACTGTGAGGTCACAAGCAGTGCTTTATGACTTCAGGTAGGGATACAACAGCAGGAACAGATGAAGTATTCAGAAGGAGAAATCCTGTTTTCATACAAATGACCTCAGTAATAAATAATGGGGAGGAGGAATACAGCATTAATGGGAAATACAAGCTGGACTGTGTCTAAATATTATGTTTTGCTAAAGTTCACCTGAACATGTCACCAGCTCTTTAAACTGGTAATTTTAAGTTTTCTGTTAGCAAGCATATCTTTTGTGATCTATATGTCCATTTTAGATGATGTAGAATCATTATCATTGTTCCCAATAACTGCTTTATAGCCTTGCACTGTGTTGCCATTCACAGTTGTACCCGTTCCTGTAGCCATAACTGCAAATCCTGACTGGATTTTGTTCTGCTGGGAAAATATTCTTGACCACTACAGTGGCAACTGGCAGCAAAGCAGCAGTGCCCCATGGCAACGTGGTGCAGGGCGGGCACCACATGTGAGGAAAACTTCAGCAGGACACCACGGCCACGTACCAGTGGCAGTGTCTGTATCAGCGGTGCCAGGCACCACTGTGCCAGGGACATACAAACAGAGAAATTGTTGGCAGATAAGGACTGCTAGGCCCATCTGGTCTGCCGTAAGCCCTGTACTTGATTACGGCTTCTGACCCACCCTCTGCTTTACCTCTATGGTTCCCCTATGCCTGTCCCATGCATGTTTAAATCCAACCACAGTGCTTGCTCCCACCACCTCCTGAGGCAGACCATTCCATGCATCCACCACCCTCTCTGTGAAGAAGAACTTCCTCATGTTCCCTCTTAACCTGCCACCTTCCAATTTCATGCCATGCCCAGTCGTTTGTGTACTTCTCCTGTATTGGAAGATGTCTTCCCCGCACCTTGTTTGTGCCCTTGAGGTACTTGAATGTATCTGTCATGTCCCCTCTCTACCTTCTCTCCTCCAGCGAGTACATATTGCGGTCCCTTAATATCTCCTCATACATTTTGTGGTGCAAGCCCTGTACTATCTTAGCTGCCCTTCTCTGGACCATTTCTAGCCTATTAATGTCCTTTCTAAGGTGCGACCTCCAGAACAGCACACAGTACTCCATGTGAGGCCTGGCCAGGGTTTTATATAATGGCATCACTACCTCACAGTCTCCTGTCTTCTGCTGGTGATACTCCTGCCTATGCATCCCAGCATGCCACTGGCTTTCCGTGCTGCACTTGTACTCTACTTTGACATTTTCAGGTCATCTGAAATAATAATCCCCAGGTTCCTTTCTTCCTTGGTGACTATCAGCAACTCCCCCATCCTGTTGCTCTCTCCAAGGTTTCTATGCCTCTGATGCATAATTTTGCACTTCTTTGAATTAAACTTCAGTTGAGACTCCTCAGACCATTTCTCAAGCTTCCCCAAGTCCTTCCTCATTTTCTCCACCCCTTCTGGAGTATCCACCCTGTTACAGATCTTGGTGCCATCTGCAAACAGGCAGACCTTTCCTTCCAGCCCCTCTGCAATGTTACTAAGGAAGACATTGAACAGGACTGGTCCAAGGACTGATCCCTGAGGCACCCCGCTGGTCACTCCCCTCTCCCCAGATTGTACCCCATTTACTATCACCCTCTGCCTCCTGTTCATTAGCCAGTTCCTAATCCAGTTTATCACCTTGTCTCCCATGCCCAGACTACCCATCTTGTTAACCAGCCTTTTATGTGGGACGGTGTTGAAGGCTTTGCTGAAATCGAGGTAGGTGACATCCACCCCCCCCCCAATTTACTTCCTTCACCACTCAGTCAAAGAAATCTATCAAATCTGTATGACATGTCCTACCCACTGTGAAACCATGCTGCCTAGGGTCCTGGGCACTGATGGCTTCAAGATGTTCTTCTATCCTTTCTTTAAGCAGTGCCTCCATGATCTTCCCTACTAGGTGAGGCTGACTGGCCTATAGGTCCCTGCCTCCTCCCTACTGCTGGAATTGTGTAGAGAGAGACCACATGAGCCCTCCTCCAGTCCTCTGGTACCACTCCTGCATTGAGTGACTCTGTGAACAAGGCTGCCACAGGTTCTGCCAGCTCTCTTGGCAGTTCCCTTAATATCCTCAGGTGTATGCCATCTGGCCTATTTGCTTTGTCCACCTTCAATTTTGTGAGCTCCTGCAGGACTCTCTCTTGTGAATGGACTGCTGTCCACCCACCCCCTTGGCATCTGTTGCTCAGCTGTGGTTCCTGTCCCTCCCCCTCTTCCGTCAATACTGAACAGAAGTATTTATTTAGTATTTCTGCCTTATCTATGTCTCTCCCCTTACACTCCCCTTCCTCCCCTTTGCACCTAACAATCCCTCCCCCCATTGTCCTTTTGCTGATGTACCTGTAGAATGTCTTGTCTCCTTTCTTTACTGTCTGCGCTAATTCTTCCTCAGTCTGTGCCTTTGCTCTCCTTACCACCCTCCTCACTTCTCTTAGACACTCTAGGTACACCTCCCTGTTCTCTTCCCTTTGGGTCTCCTTATATTTCCTGAATCCTGTCCTTTTAGCCCTCACTTTGCTGCCACCTCTTTTGAGAACCATAGAGGGTTTCTCCTTTTCTTGCCTTTTGATACCAATCTGATGCATTGGTTTGTTACTTCCACTATGGCTCCTTTTAGGTGTTCCCACTGCTCTTTCACCCCCCTTCCTATCCCCCTTTTCTCCATAGCTATTTTGATACCTCTCCCATTTTTTACTTACTGTTTGTTCACTCAGTCTCTCCTTACCCTGTTTATGCTCGTCCTGCATCTCAATGTAAACCTCACTCATGATTGTATGTAAACTCTCTGTAACCCAGTTTGTAACCCTCCCGGGTCTCACCTGAAAATAGGCACTTGGCTGTCTAGTGTGACTTACACGGTTAACAAAACCAAATAAATAATAAATAAATTTCAGTGAAGTCTGCCTTTTTGAAATACAAAACCTTTGATCTAGTGTGACTTGACTGAGTCCACGTCCCCATGCTGAACCATACTATGTGGTAATAGCTGGATCCCAGTTGCCCTTCTACCTGGGCGTCTGTGATTCTATCCCCGTTGGTCATCACTAGATCCAGAATCGCACTGTCCCTGGTAGGATCAAGCACAAGCTGCCTGAGTCCTACCTTCTGTAGGGACTCTAGGATGCCTCTGCTTCTGGCTGAAGCAGCTGCCTGGGTGGTCCAATCCACGTCCAGGATACTGAAATCTCCCATCAACAGAATTTCACCTTTCATTGTCATCTCATGTATTTCATCCACTAGCTCCCTGTCCACTTCCTTTCCCTGTCCTGGAGGACTGTATCACTCCTGTGTGTATTGCTTTGCAGTTTCCAGGTTCAAGGGTGACCCAGAGTACCTCGGCCTCCCCCTGCTTACCCTGTACCTGTGTGGCCTTTATACCCTCTCTTACATATTGGGCGACTCCCCCTACCCCCCTTTTTTACCCACCGATCCCTCCTGAACAGTGCATAACCTGGTACATTGATTTCACACCCATGATTTGCAGTGTACCAGTTTCAGTTATTGCTACTATGTCCAGGTCTGCTTCTACTATCAAGGCCTCCAGGTCTGGGAGTTTATTTCCCAGGCTGTGGGCATTAGTTATCATGGCCTTCCATGCTGTGCATTTTAGATTACTCACGCTGCCCCTGTTACTGCTCTCCTGCTTCCTTCCCTGACCCCAGTTACTTTTCTTGTGTGGTCCCGATTCCACCACTTTGGCCTCCTCTCTGACAACTTCAGTTGTACTTGCTGTCAAATTATTTTACTGCATGTGCTCTCAGGGAGGTGGGGTTACTAATCCTCCTGACCCTCCTGGCTCTACCCCCTTGGCCAGTGTAAATGCTCGCTGCTGAAGCATTCAAACTTGTCACGCAGCGTCATTATCCCTTTCCCAGATGAATGCAAGCCATTGTCCTTATGTAACCCCCCTACAAATGGGGTTCCCGAAAGTCTTCCTTGGGTGTGCCTAAATGCCCACTGCCAGGCTGGTATCCTGTGTCTTAGCATTTTAAAAGTGTTTGTGTGAGAGTACCTTAATGCCTCTGTGCACTGTCTCATTAAGATCTGCCAATAACATGGTGCTTATTTAATCTGGGAGGGGGCTGAGTGTTTCTATGCTCGAGTCCCGCCTGGGCTGCTAGATAATTGCTCCATTCTGCCATCACTATTTGCGCAGAAGGAGCTCTGTTAGAAGCTGTACTTATTTGCTGATTATCTATTAGCATAGTAATGATATTGTAGTTTGTCTAACCTGCCTTCTTTGCAGCATGGACAGTTCTGTTTATCACCACCGTCTTGGTCCTGGACTGCCAGAATGGGCCAATCAGTATTTTTGGGGACCCTAAAATGGAGTCTGTCCCCAGGGGTCTTGTGGGAGGAATTTCTGTAGGAATTGTAGTTTTGAGACTTTGGTGCCAAAATGCACCTGGAGGGGAGCCCTTGATTTGACAGACTGATGGATCAACCATCCAGAACCTTTTGGACTGAAGAGAAATTCCCAAGCTGCCTGCTGCAGTCAGTCAGTCAGTCTGGAGTTAAGAGTTTGAAAAGTAAAGAGCCCGAGTGATTTGAGCAGCAGCTCCTGAGTAGTTTGCACAGGAGATTGGTGGAAAGGCTGAGTCTGGCCTGTCTGCCTGCAGTCCCTCGAGAGGGAATCCTTTAAAAGGCTTAGCAATCGGACTGTATCTGAATTGGAGTGTGACAAAGCCACTGAAGAGTGACCAGATTTGAACCTGAAGAAGATTGAAGATTTACTGTATGCGATCAGCCTGTTAGGACATCCATTTACCACAGAATTCACGGTTTTGCTCAGAGACACTGATATTGCAGCCGGACTGCCTTCCGCATTGTGGTATGGTGATTGCTTTACTATAAATGTGTCGTGTGCTGTTAGTGGGTCGCGATTTGGTTCCCCACTGTGTAAATGTGCCACGCTTGCTGGAAGCTGCATCCAGCACTACCGGACTCAAAATCCGAACTGTTCCACTCGGCCTTGGCCTTGCCACCTGGCCCAGCCAGCTACTTCAGGCACAGAAACCATCATCGACAAGAGATTCGTTCAGGGATCAGCCCCCTGCTCAACCATCTCGAACAGGAACAACATCTCGGTGATTCGTGTGGGCCCTGCTTCTCCTGGCAAACCAGTCATCAAACTGCAGTCTCCATTTCGTCTAGCCTGTGTCTCGTATTGGGTAGCATGAGTAACAATCAGGATAGCTCCCTGCAACAACAGCTAAATCTCAAGTGTTGTTATCTGATTGCTTTGTTATTTTTCCTTTCACGAACTGAGCCTTCAGGCTCTGAATTACAAATTGTGTGTGGTTGTGCATGCCTTTTCCTTTCCTCACAGGGCCCCGACCAGCTGAGACGCTGGCCTACCCTGGGCAACAATCCAGGCTAGCTCACCTTACTTCCAACTGGGTACCCAGAGCGTGTGACTGTGGAGGGACTAAAAGTGCATGCATAATTGCCTGACTAGATCAGTTTTCAAATCAATCAACCTGATTACGCCCCTCCCTTGTTCAATTCCCCTGAATAAATCAGATCTAACTCTTTTTGCATTTAATCTAACTGTGGTTCCAGTTTGTACCAAAAGCACTGTATTATTGTTATTATTTGCTATGCCTAACCTTGTTTTACAGGGGGTCTCCAGGGTCGAACTGGTGGAACCAGCCCTAGTGGTAAGTGCAAACAGTGTGGGGATTTGTATGCTAAATAGGGGCTACTGTGAAAGTGTTTGTTGTATATTGTCTAGGCCACTAGAGGGGAAAGAGGAGGGGTTACAGTGTTCCAGAGCGCTGTACCCAGGTTAGCCTTGTTACTAACAACCCTGTCCTCTGGGTGGAGGCACCCGTTTCAGTACCCAGGCCCCTTAACCTGCAACTAGCCATGCAGGCAGGGGTAGTAGCCCTTGGGATAGCGCCACCTAGAGGTTACATTTATACAGGCTTGCATCCATCCAGGTTGGGTCCCAGTCCCCCATGAAGCCAAACCCCTCCCTTTCACACCATTTCTTCAACCAGGAGATGAATTTCTGGATGCAGAGTGTCCTAGCCTCCCCCTACCATGGACAGGTAGAACCTCCAAGAAGGAGATGGAGTGTGTTATCTGCTTCAGGCTCCCCCAGCTTCCTGAAATCTTCCAGTATTCTGACTAACTCCACCCTGTCTCCCACCACATCATTTGTCCCCAGGTAGACAATGACATCCAATTCCTCCCTCCTTGCTATTGCCCCTGCGATCCTATTGATCCACTTCCTGTCCCTCCATATACTGTGCTTCCTGGGATGCACTTGACCTCCCTGTCCTTCCTGCTAGGTTCCTGTAAAGTAACTCCCTGGACAATTGAGTCCCCCAGCAGTAGAAGCATCCTTCTGCTCTGGTGTTCTCTACCCCCTTTCCCTTGGACTCCATCATTTAGGACCAACTTATCCTCCATGGTCTTAGCTGTGGGCGCACCTGTGGGGCTATCTCGCTCCTCCAAAACAGGATAGGAGTTAGTTAGCTGGACCAGTTGGAGGGTTGTACCTCATTCTCCCACCCTCCATGAGCCCACCATGATCCAACCATTTCTCCTCCTGGGCATCCTCTGAGGTTTCGGTTATGAATTCGGTGGCCTCTGGGTGGGGATGAAAGCCCCCTGTAACCTGGCCAGCTCAGCTTGGAGACAGATGACTTCCTCCCTCAACCCAGAGAGGTGCCTGCAGATAGGGTAGCATTGCAGCCTCCAGAAAGTCTCCCTGAAGACAGCCACTCCACGACCACTGCACTGTACCACTCCCATCATGTATGCTGTGGCCTTTCTCTGTTTAGCCTTTAACTACTAGCGCCTCCCCTTCCTGGGTAGGTATGTACTTATAAGTGTACTCCCCTAAGGTCTTACACCCTATATAAGGAGTAAGAGCCTTGGGGTGGGCGGGTTGAGGGGTGGGTGGGAGTACACCTGGCAGCGTCCAGAAACAATCAGCTCCCTTTCCTGCTAATATCAGCTAGGAAAACACATCAATATCAAACCACACTAATCCCCTGAAATGTGATACCTGCACTTAAAGTACAGACTCAGCCAATTACAAACACTCATTAAACTGAATCCCCTAGTCCTGCCCCAAAAAATTGGGAAGCCCACTGAATGTCAGTTAGGAAAACACACCAGTTTCAAACCACACCAATCCCCTGAAATGTGATTCCTGCACTTAAGGTACAGACACAGCCAATTACAAACACTCAGAAACTTACCATCAAACTGAATCCCCTAGTCCTGCCCAAAAAATTGGGGAAGCCCACTGAATGTCAGTTAGGAAAATACATCCATTTCAAACCACACTAATCCCTTGAAATGTGATGCCTGACTTGAAGTACAGACTCAGCCAATTAGAAACACTGAGAAACTTACCAACAAACTGAATCCCCTAGTCCTGCCCAAACAAAATGGGGAAGCCAACTTTAGTGTCAGAGATCTGGAACGACTATGCCACGCTGTACAGGCAGGAATCCCTCTGAGCACATCCAGCCACCAAGCCTGCATCTGGAAGCCATCCAGACTGCCATCATCGCAGTGGGGCTGGTACCCTGGTGTTTCAAGGCCATCAAGCACAAGTGGAGGGACCTGAGGATGGCAGTCCAGAAGAAGCTGGCAGGCAGATGGCTGACATGGAATGCCACTGGTGGGGTCCAACCATCACCCCAGAGCTCATACCAGTGAAGGACATTGTGGTGGACACATCAGCCAGGTGACTGTGGACAGCAAGAAGAAAGGTCTGAACACCATGACAGGTGAGTGTACACAGCCCTACACATGTGGCACTGTGCAAACTGAGGTGACAGCAACTGTGGCACTCCATCTACCCCTGCAGCCAATTTGCCTATGTCATCGTTGGAGAAGGATAAGGATGACATGATGGTAGTGACCAACATCCACACAGCTGACCTGATGGACATGACCAACCAGGACAATGCCCTGCTGATACATGATGGTGAGTACAACAATAGTGCACTGTGCTGCCCTGCACCCTGCCCAGCCACTAACTGTATGCCCATCCCCCATAGATGCTAGCAAGACCAGCACAGGAAGTGACCCTAAGAAAGAAGAGGAGACTGGCAGCATTATACAGAGTGGCTGACAAGCCACAGCTCAGAGTAGCCAATCACCACCCCCACACAGGACAACCCACCCTCCCCATACCACAGTCCCAGTGCACCAACCTTGGCATAGAGGGGGCACAGGCATGGATGGACAGGGGCATGCTACACAGATGTCCACAGCACTGGTACCTGATACCACCACACACACCGATACTCTAACACACAGCAGCGACAAATAGTTGGCCAGCATCCAATGCCAGGGTCACCCAGCAACACTGGCATTCTGTCAAGTAGCAAGTGACCCTGGCAGTGGTGACAAAGGCCCATCAGAGAGGACAGGGTCATACAAAAGGGGTAATGTTGCTGCACACCTACTCAGAAGGTACTTCCCAGAGGTGTTGCAGATGAAGCAGGACAGGCTACACACCAGCATGGATAACACTGCCCAGGTCTATACCCTCACGGTGGAGGTGCAGGGGCTCCACACAGAGTTCAGTAGTGTGGGTGACAAGCTCAAGGGCATTCTGGGGTACCTCACATTCCTGGCCAGTAGTGATGGTGGCATGCCACCTGAAGAGCCTGTCCCTCCACCACTGCCCTTGCCAGTCACACCACCACAACACCATGGCCCAGTGCCACACAGGGAGATGGTTCAAGCAACCCCACAGTGCCCACAGCCCCTGAACCTCCCCCCTGGACTGGTCATCTATGAAAACTGAAGCAGGACCTTCCCAGACTGGGATGAGCAAAATTATGAAACAACAATTAATGCATGTCTTCAAAGAATACTGAGATACCTTAATAACAAAGTGTTAATTTAAAATGTATGCAAACTGTATACGATTTATTTACACAAAAATTTAAATTGATGCAGAATGTATGTTACTGTACTCCAAAATGTTTAAAATAATTTATTCTATTACTTACATTGTCAACTAGTTTATTGGAATGCAAGGAGAAACAGAATTACTAAAAGGTAAATACAAATGTTTGTACTAAACATAATATATTTTATAACATGGGTAGGCTCAGGGAGTTTCCTGATTGGTACAGGACCATCACCTGACTATACGATAATGCACGTTATCAGCACAGTTAGGGTGAAGAGGTCCCCCAGATCTGAGATCCCTTGGCAAACCTGCACTTGTTCTGTAGGGGAAAATAATTTTGCAAAGGCAGCCATGTGCAATCCTTCATAAGGCACTGGCAATATTACTGCAGAAAACAGAAGTGCCTTTGCACAATTATTGTCCCCTACAGAAGCGCAGTAATGATAGTTTGGTTAATGTGTGCAACAACACAAAAGATCATTTTAATTATGTACTCGCCGAGCCACACAACAGAACAGCTACATGTTGTGATGATTTTCTCCTCTGAGCTGTGTGGCTACCCACCCACCCACACTGTGGAACTCTGCTAAGAAAGCACATAGTGAAGTCCACACTGTTTACCGGAATATGTAAAAGCAGCAATATTACCACTCACCTACACCGTCAATGTCCGTGTTCCCACTGACACAGTGCATCTATAATGCAACCTGTGGCCCTTGTTGCAGTCCTGTCCTGTGGCGTTCTGCGCATATTGCCTGCAATCCATCCCCCGATGCCAGCTCCGATGTGTGGGCGCAGAGCTGCAGTCAACTTTTGTCGGTGGCTTTGGAGTGTGGTGACATAGAGACAGAGTGGCACTCCAGGGCAATGTTTTTTTAATTTTTTTTTTTTTTGTTTTGTTTTTTGCCTTCTGTCGTCGCTCTGCTTGCACACCAAGTAAGGGTGAACATCTGAGAGGGAAGGTGCAAGCAGGGTAATGCAACAGCAGTGAGAGAGAGAGAGAGAGAGCAGGTGACGAGGCACAGTGAGAGAGAACAAGAGACAGACATGCTGCCAGGATGCAGATAGAGAGAGAGAGAGAGAGAGAGAGAGAGAGAGAGACAGGGCACACTGGGGCCGCTAAAGACAAAGAGTGAGAAAGTGAGTCACAGCAGGCGAGAGATGCCGCACAGTATTCCCTTAGTTTGTTTCTGTCTGTCCCCCCTCCCCAGGTCGCCGCTCCCTGCTCAGTTGCAATCAGTTTGACAGTCCCTGCATTCTGTAGTGCGGAACAGCTGCTCCTGTCATTGCAAACGTGGCTACACTGCCACCCATACTATTGTACTGCCCCCCCCCAAGGAAAGAGAGTGAGACACGGAGTCACTGAGAGGCAGCAGAGCCAGGAAAGTCAGAATGTATGTGCCCCCTCCTTACTGTTTACACAAAATTTGCTGGAATCGCCGAGTACAGCGACAATTGTCCTGCACCCCATGATGCACAGCACCCCCTGCCCGGAGAGACACAGAGACAAAACCAGGGTACTGGAGGCAGAGAGAAGCGTGATCACTCTACAGAGGCAATGTAAGTGAAATGTGCGGCATTGTCGTCTGTGTGTTTCTCTCTGTATCTCTGTGTTCAGCAAAAGACAGTGGGATGACAAGCTACTGGCAGAGTCAGAAGTGACTGCAGTAAGCCAAGTGAGAGAGAGAGAGAGACAGAGACACAGAGTATAGTACTGCAAAGTGCTGTGTTTCTCTCTGTCTCTCTTTCTCTGTCTGTCTCTTGTGTGTTCTGGCTTTCACTGTGCAAGAGATAGCCAGAGGGGAGAGAGTGAACAGCAAAAAGGAGGAATGTATCTGCAGGAGGTAGCCACAGAAAACATGAATTGCTGCACAGCCTAGTGTGAGAGTCCGGGGACATCCCTGTCATGTCTGCACAGAAGCACACTGTACAGTATTATTGTGTGTGTGTGTGTGTGTGTGTGTGTGAGGGGGCACTGTGCATGTCGTCGGAGGTGTAGGAGTGAATGTTATGCACAAGACATGTCACAGATCATATCAGTAGTATATCTGACATTTCTATGTGCATAGCAACAATGCAGGATGCCTAGCTGAGATCGACTTGATGGCCTCCAGCTGGTTGCGACTGAACCCTGATAAGACGGAGGTACTAGTGGTGGAGTCGAACAGAAGGCATGATAGGATGGCCTCTGGCACAGATACTGGATTATTTCTGGGGTCTGCATCATTAAAGGCCTCCTCAAGGGTACGCAATCTTGGCGTATCCTTTGACAGCGGATTGACATTTGAAGCTCAGGTGTCATCTGTTGTCTGGACCAGCTTTTACCATGTTAGTAATATTGCCAGGATCAAGCCTCTATTTCCGCCTATGACCTCCCCACTTTGGTGCATGCCTTTGTAACATCTAGGCTGGATTTCTGTATTGCACTCTACTTTGGGGTCTTGGGAAGTATCCTCCGCAGGCTGCCTCTAATGCAGAATGCAGCCGCCAGGTTGTTGACAGGGCAGTCTATAGCTTGGTATGCCTACTGTTCTCCTTGCCCAACGTGTGATACCTACTCCCCAAAATGTACCAGCCTATCCACTGTACCCAAATGTCTATGTATGTACTCTCTGTAACTAAAAATGTACTCATTATAAATTACTGTATTTTATACCTATGTATGTATGTATGATGTATGTATGCATTGTAACTAATCCAGGGTCAACCCTGAAAAAGGGACCTCTGGTCTCAGTGGGCTCACCCGGTTACCAAAATCTAAATAAATAAATAATAAATAAATACTGCCACATCACCCCGGTGCTGCGTGAATGGCACTGGCTGCCGGTCAGGTGGAGGATCCTCTTTAAGTTGGGCTTGCTGACCTTTAAGACCCTACATGGGCTGGGCCTTGGGTAGTTGTATGACCTTCTAACACCCCCTGTCTTAGCCCACTCCCTCCATTCCTCATTTGGGGCCTCCTTGCGATTCCCAGGACAATTCCCAGGACAAGGCTTAAGACTGCTGGTGACAGAGCTTTTAGTGTCGCCAGCCACGTCCTATTGAATTCACTTCCACCATCTGCAAGGGAGGCCCCCTCAGTTGAGGTATTTAAGGCCCACCTCAAGGCCCTCCTGTTTATCCAAGCTTTCCCAGACATTGTTTAGTAGTATTTAGTTCAGGAACTGCCTCTTATATTGTATTTTAATCATTTTATATTATATGGCTTAATTATTAGTGTAACCCCTAGGTGGCACTATCCCAAGAGCTACTACCCCTGCCTGCTTGGCTAGTAGCAGGTTAAGGGGCCTGAATTCTGAAATGGGTGCCTCCACCCGGAGATCAGGGTTAGTAGTGGTCAAGCTAACCTGGGCACAGTCCTCTGGGACACTGTAACCCCCCTCTTTCCTTACTAGTGGCCAGAACAATACACAATAATCACTTTCACAATACCCCTGATATACCACACAAGTACTCACACTGTTCGCACTTACCACCAGGGCTTTCCTCTGGCTCGACCCTGGGGACCCCCTGTAAAACAAGATTATACAGAGCAAATAACAGCAGTACAGTACTCTTGCACAAACTGGAACCACAGTCAGGGTAAATGCAAAAAAGAGTTAGATCTGATTTATTTAAGGGACTTGAACAAGGGTGGGGTGTAATCAGGTTAAGGCTGTATCAATCAAACAGTTATGCATGCACTTCAGGGTCCATAAACAGTCACACACTCTGGGTACCCAGATGGAGAATGGTGGGCTAGCCAGGAACGTTGTAGCTGGTTGGGGCCCTGTGATGGAAGAAAACAACATGCACCACACACACTAATTGTAATCCAGAGCGGAAAGGCTCAGTTCATGAAAAGAAAACAACAAGGACTTCCGGTTGGGCTTCCAAGCAGCATGGCGGTGTAAAAGCAGAGCTCAGCTACACCCCTCACTAATCTTCCCAATTTGACACTTTCAATGACAAACAATTTAAAATAAACAAGAACTAGATATTGGGGACATACGTAAGGAGCATTGCAAAGAAGAAAAATATAAGAAATTGAACAACTACGGGCAGCAGTGAGCAGAATTAAATCAAGCAGCAATGTCGGCCCAGGAGCCCTCCTACTCGGAACACTCTCAAGCGCCAGCAGAATGGCAGGACCAAACGACCACACCAAATAATAAAGCGAGAAACAAACGCATAAAGTTAGATACTATATACAAGGAGCTATTGTCATTTGTGCAGAAATTAAAGATCTTTACGGAGAGCTTCGCAGAGACGTAGTGAGCCTGGAGCAACAAGCTGATGCATTGGAGAGACAGATAACAGCAGTAGAGAACAGAGTAGATGACATGGAGAATACAATTCAACTGTTACAAGATCAGTGCGTACAACTGCAAGAAAAATAAGAAGATATGGAAAACAGAGCTCACAGAAAGAACCTAAGATTATATTGCATCCTTGAAGGTTCAGAAGATCAGGACATTACTGAGTTTACTATTGCTTTGCTCAAAACAGCTCTTGAATTGCCCTCAGATATTCAATTAACTTTAGAGAGAATTCACTGTGCACTGGGCCCATGGCCTACAGATCCGAATGCTAGGCCTCAATCTATTATTATGTGCTTTCTTAGCTACGCAGTCAAGAAGACAGTATTAACAGCAGCATGGAGAAAGGGCAAGATCTTTTATGGGAAAACTCGTTTCTATGTTGATAACAACTACGCTCCACAAACTATGCGTAATCCCAGAGCATATGCAGACATTTTACCAGCTTTGAAGGAGGCAGCCATTAGATTCACAACACTGTACCCAGCTAAACTTGTGGTGCAACTTCTATCGGGAAGGAAGGAATTTCATACTGCAGAGGAGGCCAGAGAGGAGCTCCTTAAAGCGGGAATTCAAATAAAAACAAAATCCACACTAGGATTACAGAAAACTGACCCACCGCGCTGGCATACGGTGAATCTGGGCAGAACACAAAATGGCAGAGAAGTAACAAAGAGGGGGAACATTTCTAATCGTTTGGCAACTTTTTGCCGATCGGCAAGGGGAAGAACCTGACTGACAGAAGCTGAAGCTTGACTTGTGATTTCTCGATGGTCCTCTGGCTAGAGGTCCCTGAAAGCTTATGACTGATGAGAGGGACTGGGAATTCAGTTGTCTGAACTGGGATCTTTATAAGACGACGACTGTCTCACACGAGGTTGGACAGAGAAAAAGAACGCTTAATAATTTTACCTGCTGAAAATTTTGCTATAACAAAGAAACATGTAAAACATTTGGTTTAGCTGTTTGAACTGTCCCTGACGATTGCTTTGAAGGGGGCAACGGATATAACTTTAAAGAGCAGATTATAGTGCTCTGCTTGATTTGTTTTAGGGATAAACTGATATAAGGGTCTGAGAAAAGTTCCCCTAGTTGTATACTACAGAATTTATTTAATTATAAAATAAACAATTTACATTCTGCGGGGAGGTGCATCTCCAGATGTTACAGGAAAGCCATTTCAAACCAAAGACAGACAGGCAGGGTATTTTGAGTTAACATTTGATTTTTATTTAGCTTGTCTGCATATTTCTTTTATTTTTCATTTGGGGAGCAGGATATCCCCAGGAGGCCTGGGCATTTGGTATTACCAGATATCTTCCGGTGACCCAAGACTATCAGGAGGCACACTTAGGGAGTATTTTTTTTAAACTCCCCTACCTTGGAAGTCAGTTTTATTTGGAATACAGTGTATGTACATAGTTTTCAAGACAAAGGTCAGACATATACTGATAATTTGTTTCAGATTTCAAAAGTTTGATAAGATCGCAGCAGGAGATGTTTAAGAATAATTTAGACAGGAAAGGCATAAAATGTTTCCAAAAAAGTGCGATCAGAAGGATGGCTCTGGGGGGAGCATCAATAGTGGTCCCCAGGAATTAGATTATTAAGGCAGGGGACAACAGGAGAGAATATGTTTCCATAAGGGAATAAGATGGCTACTCAGATAGTAAAAGCACTCTCGCTTAATATAAATGGGCTTAACAACCCCATTAAAAGGGCCAGACTGTTCCAATATATCAAGAAACACTCCAGTGATTTTTATTATCTCCAGGAAACACATTTAACAGACACTGAGCATGCAAACTTGAACTGGGAGGGCAGGTTTTTGGTATATGCGTCATCCTTTCCTAAAGGGAGATGATAAGAGTAGCCATTTTAATACCTAAGACCTCTCCTTTTCATTTAGAAACACAGTGCGTAGATTCAGAGGGAAGGTATGTAATCTTAAAAGGTACCCTTTATGGGACAAAGGTCACGTTAGTGAACGTGTATTTTCCCCCTCTTACACCGGTTTGTCTTTTTAAAAGATTTTTTGCAAAGCTCCTCGACACTATGCACAGATGTCTTATTATAGGAGGAGATATCAATTTAACTTTGACACCTCAGTTGGACTCCTCTGCACCTTCCAAATATAGGCTAACATCAGCTCAAAGATTATCTATCTCTCAGCTTGGAGCATTGGGTCTAATCGATGTATGGAGACATTTTTATCCTCTTTCTGGGGGATATACATTTTCTCCCCTAGATACAACTCTTACTCAAGACTGGACTACTTTTTCATTTCAAAAGAACATTTAGACTGCTTACAGGATTTAACTGTAGGACCTAGATTTCTTTCTGATCATTCTCCCCTATTTTTGAGGCTAGATTTTAAAATACCAAGGAAATCCACTGGATGGTGCTTGAATACATCTTTTCTTAAGGATAAAGCTTTTAGGGACAGCTTTAACTCAAAAATAGCTCAGGTTATTGCAGAGAATTCATCCCAGGAGACATCCAACACAATAGTGTGGGATACTGTGAAGGTTGTGATCAGGGGGGAGATAATTGCGTATTCAGCATACAAGAAGAGATATTGGGAAACACAATATGGTAAACTACATGAGAAACTAAGGGAAATGCAAACAAAGCTTATCCCTATTACCACAGAGGCCCAAACTCAGATTAATCAGACAAAGGCTGAGCTCCAGAAACTTTTAGACGAAAAAACACAACAGGCACTATTTTACTTGAAAACATATACTGTAGATATGAAAGAGGGCCAAAAGGGGCGAGAAATGTAGCCTGGAGGCTTAGGGGACATAGGACAGCCACAATCATAACACATTTAGTGGATCCAGAGAGAAAAACAAGAGCTCTTAACTCACAGCAGATACTGAAACTGTTCCAGAAATATTATAGGCAGCTATATGAGAAACCACAAGGTCCAGAATTTAACAAAGTTGAGGAATTTTTTTACCCCCTTACATTAAGAAAGCTAACTAAGGAAATGGAAACCAGATTAAAAGCCCCTATCAGATCAGAGGAAGTCAGACGTGCCATAAAAGAAAGTAAATCATTAAAACCCCTGGCCCAGATGGATTTCCGTCTGAGTGGTACAAGACTTTTAGTAAACAACTGACTCCTTTACTACTAAACACCTTTTTAGAAATTCAACAGGAGAGTTCCCCTCCTCCATCATGGGATTACACTAATATTTCATCTATCTTAAAAGTAGGCAAACCAGCAGATTTAACTACCTCATATAGGCCAATATCCATATTAAACATGGACTACAAGTTATTTATGTCCACATGGGCACATAGACTAGAGGAAATGTTACCATATTTGATTAATTCAGATCAATCTGGGTTCATTCGAGCCAGAGAAACCACAGATAATATACATAGAATGATCCATTTGTTGGACCACTTAAATCAGAGACAAATACAGGCAGTGTTGCTCAGCCTTGACGCAGACAAGGCTTTTGATTGCGTCAGTTGGCCTTTTTTATGGGAAACTTTACGCAAGTTTGGATTCCCTTGGGAATTCTCTAGCATGATACAGAGAATTTATGCCTCTCCGAAGGCATATGTTAAAGTGAATGGACAGTTATCTTCAATTTTACAGCTGGGATGGGGAACTAGGCAGGGCTGCCCACTTTCCTCCTTACTGTTTGCCATATACATTGAGCTATTGGCTGAAGCCATAAGGCAACATCCTAATATTCAGGGGGTCCCTTTAGGAGGGAGGGATTTTACCATATCATTATATGCAGATGATGTATTATTAACACTCCTAGAACCTGAAAAGTCCATTCCTGCTACCCTACAAGTGATAGATAAGTTTTTAGAAATAGCCGGATACAAAATAAATATACAAAAAACAGAGTTATTATCTTTAAATTTCACCCCCTCTCAGTCTCTGAAGAACCAGATCCTTCTGAAATGGAGAAATAATAAGATTAAATATTTGGGTGTAAATATTCCCCAGAAACTGGAACATTTGGAACTGTTTAATTTAGAGCCCCTATCGATAGAGATAGAGAACTTAGTTGGGAATTGGACACGGCAGGTATTATCTTTTTCAGCTCGAATACAAGCTATCCGGATGACCTTGTTTCCTAGAATATATTATTTCAGACTTTACTGATTATTCCATCACAATTCTACTTCACATCCTGGGCTAGAATTTTTTCGAGGTTTGTATGGGCTAGGCAGCAGCCAAGGGTCAGATGGTCTCTGTTACAGTTACCAGTGGCAAAGGGGGGTTGTAATCTTCCAAACCTTAGAGATTACCATAAGGCAGTAACATGTAAAATAGTGATGACATGGCTGAACCCTCAGGTAGAGAAACCATGGACATTTATTGAATTTATACCAATGTTCTTGTAAACATTATCCCTATTATATTTGCTCCCCAAAATTCTTATCCACTGTTACAAAACTTCACATTTGGGACCTGTTATACATTAAAGGCTTGGTATGAGCTAAGGGTGTCTACTACATTAACTGAAGTTTTTGGTTATTTTAAACTAATCGGTACAGAAAATGTATCTTTGGATATGGGTGCTGTTCGGGTCCATCAAGAATGGCAGAAAAAAGGTTTGCTTTTGTTATATCAATGTCTGGATGTAAATGGAGTACTGCCTTTTGCCACACTACAGGCAAAATATCAATTCCCCCATACACAACATTATAGATATTTACAGATTCGGACATTTATACAGAAAGAATTAGCATTAAATACTCTGCCCTCTCTTTTACCTATGTTGATGTCCCTTTTAAGGGATGCTATAGAAGGCAGGGAACAAATTCATTTAATTGGACAAATATATAAAGCAATAAGTGACTTTTGGAAGGAATCCACTGAGTATATCTTGGGGAGATGGAATAGAGAATTAAGGACTCAGATAACTTATGAAAAATAGTTGGAACCTATTCCTCACTCAATGAGAGTATCACAGTCATCATACTGGTCAGAATATATATGGAAATGTCATAGTAGATATTTTTATACCCCTGACAAAATTACTAAATGTGTATCTATGAGGCATGGCCTTTGTTGGAGAGAGTGTGGAGAAAAAATGGCAAATATAACACATATTTTTTGTGCCTGTCCGAAAGTTACCCAATACTGGTTAGATATAGAAAAGCATACAGAATATTGTGGGACCAGAAATTCAATTATCCAATCAGATGATTCTGCTTTATATTGGGGAAGACGGAAAAGTTCCACCAAGTAGAAGTAAGTTATACTTGTACCTGGCAGCAGCTAAAAAGGTTATAACTCGCCTATGGCGAACAGCTAAAATACCCACCCTCTCTGATTGGCATTCATTGATGACTGAGATATATTATCTAGAGAGAATAGTAGCTTCTAGAGCCGGAAGGATGTCACAATTTGAGTTCCAATGGAGGCCATGGGTTTTCTATATCTCGCCTCGGGATGAAGCATTTGTTCCTGATAAAGCTATTTGAAAGTAACCAATTTTTGTAGGATATGAATTTTGATCTAATGTCATTTGATATATAACAGAATGATGTTGTAGAAACATGAATTGCCATCCTGAAGAACATTCCATGTATTGTAAGACAAAAGAACAATACTGTATAGATTAACTACTGCTGTCATATATATAACTATATAAAAAAAATAAAAATAAAAATATAAAAAAAATGGAAAGAAAACAACAAGACAATCAGATGACACACTTTTAGATTAGGCTGTTGTTGCAAGGAGCTACCCTGATGATTACTCACGATACCCAAGACTGTAAACTTATGTATATGTCACTGCTCTGGAATGCATGAGGATACCCCCTAATTTACATAGGCACAGTGGTATAGTTAGTACCTGTACACTGCCTGGTTTGGGAGCACTTCAGGGGCCTCTGAATATGGCTTCGCCGAGTGTGATAGCGCAAACCCGGGTTAGCACCAATACTAATCTCGTTTGTGACAGTGCTAGCTTTTGAAAATGGGGGCCTCTGTGTTAGTTTTATCTGTAAGATTTCTTGTGAATGTTTTAATGACTACTGTTTAAATGTTACCTATATGAAGCTACTATAAACTTTGAAGAATAATGTTTTTAATAGGTATTGAATGAAATTATGTAATAGAGTTTTTTTTTTAAAGTAGCTCTTATTCATCCCTCAGCTTGGCATCCCTCGGTCTGGCTATCATCTAGTCCTGTACATTACCCAGACCCCAGAGACCTGTTAACCTGCCCCTTGGGATAACCCTCCCAAAATGGGGCCAGTGGGGATGAGGGAGGGAAGCCCCCACTCAGAGTCCAAATCCAGTGACAGCGGGGCACTGGGTGGGCAGTGCAGGGTCCAGATGTGCTAGCATCATCATGCATGCGGTGGGGGGGAGCCTTTTTCCCTGATGTTGCTCCTCCCTGAGCCTCAGGCCATGAACAAATGGCTAGCCATGCAATGGGCATGCCCACCATAAGGACACCTGTATCTCCCACTCACTGCCTTTCCCGGTTAGCTTGTGCCATCTGGACACCCCCATGTAGTGCTCAGGCATCGAGCATTGAACTGTAACACAACCAGAGGAGGACAGCATTGGGAATGCTGTGACTGGACCCTGGTGATTCAAGCTTGTTCCCAACCCGAGGTCACTGACCTCATGAGCGGTAACCCTACCGCTGTGCTGACAGGTTCACATGGGTACTGGGTTAAAATGTTGAAAGCACAATAGCGTGGGTCAAAACCACAAAGTCAAAACAGCTAAAGATAAAACAGCTACAGGGACATAATAGTGAAGGTAAATAATAGCTAAGGTATAGTTAGCACTGTCCCTGTAGCTGTTCAGGGGATAGGGAGAAACTTTCTGCTGTGGGGTATGCTAACTAAGCAGCTGCTGTGGCACAGAAGATAGGGTCACAGGCAGTGGAGGGTGGTGGGGTGTTGGTGAACTGGGTTTGATTCCCGATCCCGGAACACTTTTCTTTTTTTTGTGGGTGTTGTCTCCACCCTCCCAACTTACCCTCTGTGTGTGTCTGTTTCTCACCCTGCACCTTTTGCCGCCCCCCCCCCCGTTGTCCTGCTGGTTCCCTGTCCCTTTCAGAACAATCCCCCACCCCAAGCTTTCTCCCTGTCCCTGAGTTGCCTCCCACCTGGAGGTAGTTATATTAAGTTGGCGGGGTCTGGAGGGAGCAGCCAGCTATTTTGACCCCGTGCCTTCAGCATGTACTGGAGGGTGTAACATTTTTATTGTACTAGAACCTCCTTACATAGAGGCAATATTGTGCTGCAAAGTAGTTGCAAGTACAACTTTGTGGCACATTTCTACTTTACACACCCTTTGTGCTATACACAAAGGGTTTGGGAGCCTTTCCCTATGATAGCACACAGGTCTCTGCACCAACACAGGGAAAGGAGTAGGCTGATGTAATAAGAGTGACTGATGGTATAAACAGAGGTGCTGCTGCGTTATGCATAGTTGCTCCCTGGCACCTTCCCCTGGGCCACAAGGTACAGTGGCCCAGGAGGAGAACTGCTGAAAACAGTTTGAGATGGAGTCACAGCCTTGTGATCCAGAATATTCATTCCTACAGGATGAAGGGTTAGGCGGTGCACATCAACACTGAACTTGGCAGTACATGAGGCCAGGGCAAAGGGGATCCCAGGTATATACTGCAATAGACTACACTGCTACAGCACCCTCCTCCCAGTCCCAAGGCACAGCAACCCAGGAGGAGAATGTCTGCTGCAGTACACTACGCTACCTATAGCCATCTGAGCCACCAGGGATGACCATCATGGTCTTGACCAGACAATGAAGCAAACTTTGATGCATCAGGTGGGGGTAGGGCATCAGTGGCAGTACCGAATCACTAAGGCACAGACCATGACATGACACCTTGCAGCTGGTGCCATTCCATGGGCTAACCTCTGCAGCCATAGTAGTCCAGTATGGTAGTGGTCGCACAGCCAGTGTATGACCACTAACAACTGGATAAGTAATTTGCACATAGTGTGTTTATGCAGTGCCGATGATGCAGGAGACAATCCACCCCTGCAGACTGTGGCACCTCTTTGTGTATTGCAATTTAAGTGAGTGGTGGTATGAGGAGACCTTTGCACCCCAACTACCACCACACACCACTGTGACTGGGTATGGTGCCCCTCATTTTTATTTAATAATTGATCTAAGGTTTAAAGAGTTGTCAGACAGAAATGTGGTTCTGTTCTTGACAGCAGGTTTTGTTTTAATTTTTCCCCATACCATATTGCTCAGATTAGCTGCTATGCACTAAAGCAGGCAGAATATGCTCAAGAGGCATGTACCCAGTTCATGCACATCCGCACCTGTAGACAGGCATGCAGGGCACAGCATTCGTGATTGCCGGCTAATGTTGGGTGCCTGTCCATGGCCCCACCCCTCCAGTGCATTGGTGCACAGGTGGTGGATTGGCAGACACAGGTGGACATCCAATTGAATGCACGTCCCGGTCTATGAGTGGATCCTTTACTTCACATGGAGCAGTGGATGATGGGGAGCTGCAGCTCACGGGTTCTTAAGTTAAAAGGCCAATTGCCCCAATGGCTGCTCCCAGCTCTCTCCCTGACCAGATGGCTTGGGCAGCACAATTGGGGTCACTGTCCCACTGCAGCCTGCAGGTTCTCTTGGTGGAGGGCGAACAGAGGCTACAACAGGATTCTTTTTCGTGTAGCCTGCGCCCCCCCATCCAGCACTCTACATCTTAGTGAATGGAGCAGAGTAGGGGTACGCCCCCTCGCCACTCCCCCCAGACTGTTCACACACATAGCTGTGCAACAGCCAGAGGATCTGGTGCAGAAGGAACACATTCACCTTTCATGCATGCTGTGGAGGTCCACAGGACCCCCGATGCATGACTCTAGAACTTAATGTTGCCTACACACCACAGAAATGTGGTACTTAGAATTTCTACACATATTTGCATAGGCCTCATTTTGCATTATAAGACATTTAATTTAGTATTAGAAATAAACCATGATTGTGTAGGCATTCATATGTTGATGGGGGTGCTACTCAAACTAAAATATTTGTAATGGTTTGTGAGTACTAGGATTGGTCAGAATTCACAGAATGGAACTGGATTAATCAGAATTCAGTCTATTTTTTAACTAAAAATTCTGGTATTCAAGGCCAAATATCTGAATTCCAAAAATACTACTTGGATGTGGATCTGGAAACAAATTCCACATCCAAATGCTGCCTTAGCCTTGTAACAACCTTCTCCACTCAGTAGAAACATGAAGGAACCCATTGTGGGCCTGAAAAAAATGCCCTCCTCCTCCCCCCACCACACTTACCTTATGCATCACTGCTGCTGGCTGGGATCCCACCCCTATGTAATGCTACTGTGCTGTCGCTCTGTCTCTGTCTCTCTCTGTCTCTGTCTCTCTCTCTCTCTCTCTCAAGGTAGGGCAGGACCAGTCTGGCTGGATGAGGCATGCATAAGTCTAGCAACATCATCACCCCCTTTAGTCGACAAAACCAGAAACAAACGAAGACTGCTTCCCCAGCAAAGTTGGGTGCCAAGCTCTCCCCCGCAACCTGGCACCCTTAAAGCCTAGTCCATGTGTGACCCCTGCTCTCAATCCAATACATGAAGCAAATATCCCCCAAAGGCGGCTTTTAAATAATTTCTGACAGTCAGCAATGGCCATCATCCAATAGGGTATGCAGTGCGGTGGTCCAGTTGTGTCCTCAACTCCCCCTACACCCAGCAGCTCCACCCTCTAGTTCCCCAAGTGACTGCTGGGTAGGAGGCTGACTGAAAGAAAACCATAGGTAGCCACTACCAGTCACCGTACTCAAAAAAGTGTCTGGTAGAGCCTTCAACCCAGGGCTTTCTTTCAGTCAGCCACCTAACCAGTGGTCATTCAGGGAGATTGAGGAGGGGGCTGCTGAGTGTCAGGGGAATTGGGGACCAGACTGTATCACCATGTGCACTGTTGGATTATGGCTGACTGTCTGGGTACTTGAAAGTCATTTTGGGGGATGTTGCCCTATTGAATATGGGGCAGAGGCACCCACAGACTAGGGTTTGGGGGAACCAGGTTGGGGGGGACCTTGGTGCCACAGTTTACTGGAGAAAAGGATCATTGCCATTTCTGTTTTTGTGGACTGGAGGGGGAAGATGAATCTGCCAGACTGTAACTGCCTGCCTCATCCATCCATCCATCCATCCATCCATCTGTCCATCCATCCATCCGTCTATCCATCCATATCCATATTCTGATCCTGACCTGCCTACACAGAAAGAGACAGCACAGCAGCACCACCTGGGGAGTGGGTTGCCAGCCAGCAGCAGTGACACATAACGTAAAGGAAGTGAGTTTTCAGTGGGGAAGGGGGAGGGCTTTTTTCCTCGCCTATTGCAGGCTCCTTGGCAATTCAGCTGGGTGGAGGAAAGGTTTTGTGTGCATTGGAATTAGAGTCGGATGCAGAATCAGAGCTTCTGATTCTGACTCTAACTCCAAGAATCAGAGTTGGAATAGGAAGTTCTGATTGTCCAACATATGCACAACAGAACTTAATCAGCAGATTCTGAGCAACTCTACTGAGTACCTTATAGAGGATAATGGATGGGCAACAGTGAACAACAACACTTGTTCACTTCGAGAGGTTGTCATGACAACCAAGTAAACCTCAAGAGTGAAGCTCAAGAGGTTTTCAGTTGTCATACAACCTCGAGAACTGAACACCAGTGTTGTTGTTTACTGTTGTTTATCCATTGTCTTGTATAGTGTATGGACAACAGTAAACAATTGTTATTCACTTCTTTGGCGGTCCAGCAGCGACGTCAGAGTTTGTTATCCCCCACCCAAAGTCTGTAAAAACACCCTACTGTTTCAGTCTCCTGCTCTTACATAGCCTCTGTTTTTTTAAATAAAAGAAAAAATGAGCCTCCTGTTATGTTCTGGGAAATATTGAAAAAGACACTTACTTCTTTCCACTTTCTGTGTCTACAATCACCCCCACAGCAGTTTTCGGAAGACAAGAGCACTGCAACTTGCACATGCGCAGAGACGCTCAAGATGTTGTAACATCGCTGTGATGCACTAATGATGGTACAACAGCAGCATGACATCACAACAGTGGTACACCAAGCTTCCATTTCTGTTGATTTCTATATATAACAAGCCGCTCTCATACACTATAATTCTAATACTTGGTGGGAGGGCTTTTCAGTAACCCAGTGGTATGACAATGCAAAAGTGCCAGCGACCTGGGATCATGAATTCAGAATTGGGGTAACTAAAATATAGAAACATAGACATTGTCAGCAGGTAAGGCCAGCTAGGCCCATCCGGTCTGCCTATAAGCCCTATATATGTAACCCTCCCTTCCTGCCCTGTCTAGTGGCACACTTTTCTAATCTCAGTTGGTCTGGGCAGAAAAGGGGAAGCACTCCTAAGCACTAACATTCGAGACCTGTACACCTAAGAACAGTAGGGAAACAGCTGGTCTCCTACCTACTTGGCGTCTTCACGGTGATGCACTTTACCTCCTTTCTCTCTCTCTCAGCATTCAGTCTCCTCCCCAAAACTGTCCACCTCACCAGGACCTCCCTCTGCATCTCCAGCTTTCTCAGAAGCCCTTGCGGCCCAAACCAAGCTGGATCAAATATTACCACTGGAATGCAACTCATGGGAAAATTAATTAGATTGCAAATACAGGGGGAAAAGTAGGATTTCAATTAATTTCCCTCTCCCCTACAGTCAAATAATGCACAAAAACACCATTTCTCCCCAAACTGGCATTTATTTTACACCTGTACTGCAAATGACTCCAGCGATACAGGGGTCACTCACTTCATTAAGAATAAATAAGGCAGCTCCATGGGGCTATTAACCTTTTACAACACTGGCTGGACAAAAATAAGGCAGCAGAAACTCGATGGATTCAGGCAGACGCAAGCAAGGATTCTCCTCTGCCTACTATCCCTCTCAGGGGCTGTGCCCAAGACTTACTTTATTTATTATTTATTTATTTAGCTTTTGTTAACCAGGTAGGTACACTAGACAAGACAATTGCCTGTTTTCAGCTATGACCTGGGAGAGTACAGGAATAATAGATTTAGGTACATACAACAACATTGTACAAATTAGACATGTTACAGTTCATGTGAGTATACAGATTCAACACAGCATACGAAACATGGTAAGGCATAGATTATACAGTATTAACATAACAAAAATAAACACCTTGTGGGAGATAAGAGCAGTAATGTTACATTGAACTCAGATCCCTGCAATCTCTTGGCTTCTTCTGGATCTGGTAAGCCAACCTTCTATTTTATTTCCTCGGGTCACTTTATTTCAAACTGGCACTAGTCATCCTCCCTTTTACTCTGGCATGGGAAAGCGAGCAGCCTTCCCCACCTGGACCCCTGGGCACTGGCCCAAGCCACAGGGGTATCCAGGAATTTTCCTGATGATCCAGGCCCTGACCCACCTTCAGTGGCTAGTACTATTCCTGGTGCAAAGGCAACACCTTCCACTGTCACTCGGCTCTGCCTCAGTACCTGCCTTACCACACCATGGCCCAAAACTCAGTCCGGGGGATTCCACTGGTCTTACTTCCTATGGGGGGGTTCCTACCAGGCCCACATCCCTGCTTCACCGCCTGGGCTTGATTTAAGCTCCAGCATGGGGACTACACTCCAAGGCCTGCCATTTTGGGCCTGTGACCCGAACGGATCTCAATATAACAGCACCCCAGGATCTGTCCCTCCAAACAGGCCCTCTGTTTTGGGTGAAAGGTTCCCTGGCTCCCTCAACCCCCCAGGCCGCCTTGCCACACTAGGTATGAGGGGAACCATTGCCATTGGTTCCCCTCCTGAGAGGGCCCTGCCACAGCCCTCCCAGCCCTGGCAACCTGGGAAATCAGACACAACAGGCTTTCTAAGGGTGCCTACTGTCTGGGCTTGCTAAAAACTCCTACATCCCTAGCCCCCAATGATGCAGAACCTGGCAACATGTTCCCCCAAGGTGCTCCATACCCCCACTACTCGTCACAACAGCACATAGAAAAGCCGTCCTGACTGCACTCTTTTGGAGGGTTTCCCCACAGGCCGTCCTGGACTGCCGAGCTCCCTCACTTGCCCACCTTATCTACTCCTAACTCTACTCTTCCAGGCTCCCCCCTCCAGCCCCAGGCCTAATGCCTGGGCTGGAAAGGCCCTGATACTTCCTGTCAGTCCCCTTATATACTCTTTGAGCTACTCTCTGCTGCCACCTTGAGGCATTCAGAGCAACATCCCCCAGAGCACTAAACCAAATTCCCTAGCTTGGAAGGGGGGTAAGAGGGGGAAAGGGATGCCTAAAATGTAGGAATATAAGCCCTTCATTTACAGGGGGCTTACAGTCTCTCCCCCCACCCAGGAAATCATTCCCTCCTGGGAATGATGGCAAGGGCCCAGTGATGGTCCTTTCCCATCAGACTGAGTATGCGCACTCCCCAGCCTTCTAGGAACGGACACACCATGCCTGACCACCAGGCACCACCCAGCCTACCTACCTAACCCAAAGTACATCCAAAACGAATCCCTACACCCTACCTGCATCAGGAGATAACCTAAAGTGCTAGTCACAAACTTCATTATTTCTTTTAAACAGTAATAGCAGTCACTTTTCAAAAATGATTAGACATTTCAAAAATTTTCTTTTAACATTGCTAACAGCAATAATGAGGTAGAAATTGTTTATCTCATCTCAGTCTCAAATGGGGACAGTGAGAGGATCTCAGATCTAGAAGTGGGTACCTGGGAACAAGTGACCATCAAACAGTGTGGTTCACGATAAACTCAGCTACAGAGTCAAGCCATACAAAAGTGAGGGTACTGGACTTCAGGAGGGCTGACTTTGGCAAGATGGGAGAGTGCCTTACAAAAACACTAGCAAACAGGCAAGAAGGAGGGGTGGAGCAACAATGGGGAAACATCAAATCTGCCATCACAGAGGCAACAAGCCTTTGTGTGAAGCAAATAAACAAATCAAAATGAAAGAAAAAGCCACTATGGTTCTCAAAAGAGGTGGCGGGGAAGGTCAGGGAGAAAAAGATAGCACTCAGGAAGTATAAGGAAACACAGAAGGAGCAGGACAAAGAGCTGTACCAGTTAAGGCAGAAGGAAGCAGGGAAGGAAGTCAGAACAGCAAAGGCCCAAAATGAGGAAAAGATAGTCAACTCGGTTAAGAAGGGGAATAAAACCTTTTATAGGTACATCAGGGAGCGTAGAAAGACAAAGGGAGGGATAGTGAGGCTGAATAGAATGGACGGTGGGTGGTCAGAGAGGGACAATGAAAAAGCAGGGATATTGAACGAATATTTCTGCTTAGTATTCACAAAAAAGGAGGAGGGGGAGGTGCCTAATCCAAGTAACAGAAGCACTCTGGATAGGGGGGTCGATCCCAGTCCTTTCACTGAAGAAAGGGTTCTGAAAGAATTCCTAAAACTGAAGGTGGACAAAGCAATGGGGCCTGATGGAATTCACCCCAGAATTCTAAAAGAATTAAGGGGAGAACTAGTGAAACCACTGACTACCCTTTTTAACAAATCATGGGAGGATGGTGTGGTACCTGAGGACTGGAGGAAGGCAGATGTGATTTCCCTTCACAAAAGTGGGACCAAGACAGAGGCAGGAAACTACAGACCTGACAGTTTGACCTCTGTGGTAGGGAAAGTGATGGAATCACTTCTAAAGGAAAGAATTGTTGAGTACCTAGATGCCAGTGGGGCACAGGACCCAAGGCAGCATGGGTTCACAGCGGGAAGGTCATGTCAGATGAATCTAATTGATTTCTTTGACTGGGTGACCAAAGTAGTAGACCAGGGAGGGGCTGTGGACATGGCCTACCTAGACTTTAGCAAGACATTTGACACAGTCTCACCCAAAAGATTAATAGTCAAATTAACCAGCCTGAGAGTGGGTCCCAGGGTGGTAGCCTCGGTAAAACATTGGCTGGACAACAGGACTCAGAAGGTAATTGTAAATGGAGCCCACTCTGAAGAAAGAGGGGTTACTAGTGGGGTACCGCAGGGTTCAGTACTGGGTCCAGTCCTTTTTAATGTCTTTATAAGTGACATTGCAGAGGGACTAGAAGGAAAAGTATGCCTCTTTGCAGATGACACAAAGATCTGCCATAGGGTTGATACACAAGGAGGTGTGGAAAGGATGAGAAGGGACTTGGCAAGGTTGGAGGAATGGTCAGAAGTATGGCAGCTTGGATTCAATGCAAAAAAGTGCAAAATAATGCACCTTGGAAACAAAAACCCAGGGGAAGATTACACAATGGAGGGGGGGTTAGTAATAACAACAAAAATGGAAAGGTACCTGGAGGTAGTCATATCAGATGACCTTAAGGTTAGCAAGCAATGTGAAAAGGCAGTAGGGAGGGTTGGGGGGATACTGGGATGTATAGGGAGAGACATCACCAGCAGAAAACAGGAAGTTGTTATCCCTCTGTACAGACAGTTGGTGAGACCCCTTCTGGAGTATTGCGTTCAGTTCTGGAGACCCCATCTCCGCAAGGACATGGACAGGATAGAGGGAGTACAGAGGAGGCAACTAAAATGGTGCAGGGTCTGCAAGAGAGCCATACGAGGAAAGACTAAAGGAGCTTAATATGTATACCCTTGAGGAAAGGAGGGAGAGGGGGACATGATAGAAACTTTTAAGTACCTCAGTGGAATCAACAAAGTCCAAGAGGGTAGCATCTTTCAGAAAAAGAGATGTGCAAGAACAAGGGGACACAATTTGAAGATGGGGGGGCGGTTCAGGGGCAATGTGAGGAAGTATTTTTTCACAGAGAGGGTGGTGGATGCATGGAACAGCCTTCCTGAGGAGGCTGTGGGGTCTAAAACTGTGGGAGAATTCAAGAATACATGGGACAGACATAAGGCAATTTCTGTGGGGGTAGGAAGAAATAGGCTGTTGGTTAACTAGGATCTGCAGCTTATCCTGTAGGTAGGGAAATGGGCAGACTAGGTGGGTCAAGCGGTTCTTATCTGCTGTCAAAGTCTATGTTTCTATGTTAGTCATTCCCCAAATACCTCCCATCAAATGTTAAAATAAGTTTCACCATGTACAACCCTAAACCACTCTCTGACACATTACACACACATTCTAACACCAGTCTTCCAAACATATTTTACCATGATCATTTATTTATCTATTTATTGAATTTTGATGACTGGGTAGGCCCACTGGGCCCCGGAGGTCCCTTTTTCAGGGGTGACCTGGGAGTTACAGGACTAGTAGGATACACAGTTAGTACAGATGTAGATTATAGCATGTAACAGGTGAATATATATATACAGTATATATAGCAATGACATATTACATAGCAGGTTACAGTGATTAGCATAAGTGAAACAATGGAGGAGAGCCAGAGCAACACCTGGGCCACAATTACCCAAGTAAAGTATTTTAGGAGGAGAGCCAGTAGAGAAGGATTAGGGCTCCCAGCTTAGGTAGGAGTGAGGTAAGTGTTCAGGCAGGAGGGTACTGTGGAAGTGTCAGGTAACATAGCACTGGCATTGACTCGTGGCAAGCATGTGTGCCTTGAGTCTTGTTCGGAAGCTCACAGGTGATGGAGCTTCCTGAACCTCAGGAAGAAGGTTGTTCCATAGGGAAGGGGCAGTGTGGGAAAAGGACATGCCCCCTGTCTTGGTCCTTACCCTTGGGACTTCGAGAAGAGTTTGGCCTGAGGTCCGTAAGTTGTGAGGATTTTGCTTGGCAGTTATGAGCCCTGCAAGGCTTTGGGGGAGGTGCTGAGTTAATTAGCTTATGTGCTAGGCAGAGCACTGGGTATCTGAGATGGGCTTCAAATGAAGGCCAGCTGAGAAGTGCTAGAAAATCACAGTGGTGGCTCCTAGAGTGGGACAGAGTGGCGAAGCAGACCACCTTGTTGTACAAGATCTGTAACTTACTGAACTCAAGCGTGGCCATTCCCTGAAGTATCGGGGCAGCATAGGTGAGTGTTGGGAGGAGGACACACGAGGCAATGGCAGTCCTGGCTTCTGGGATCAGCTGATCCTTGAGACGATAAAGTGTACCAAGTTTACCATGAATGACTTTGATGACTTGGCCAACGTGTTGTTTTAGAGTGAAACCTTGGTCCAAAGTAAGGCCAAGGTATTTTGTGGAGGCAACCACTTCTAGTTTGTTACCCGCCCTGGAAGAGCATTGTAGGTGTTGTGTTCTGTTTAGGCCAAGGGATCTAGGTCTGAACAACATGGCCTTGGTTTTGGTGGTATTAAGGACCATTTTATTCTTAGTAAGCCAGTCCTCCATAGTGAGTAGGTCCTCTTGGAGGGATGGACCTAGGTCACCCAGGTTGTCAGAGGATCTGTAAATCACGGCATCATCAGCATACTGGATGACAGTACTGCTCCTGCAGTGGTTGTGCAGATCATTTATAAACAAGGAGAATAGGAGAGGACCGAGTATGGACCCTTGTGGTACCCCCTCCATTAGGGGGAGTGGATTAGAGATCTTGTCCTTCCTCTGACCCTTTGAGAACGACCAGTAAGGTAGCTTTCAAACCACCTGAGAGCATGAGTGTTCAGGCGTATGTTACACAGTTTGTGATGTAAGAGACAGTGGTCGACCAAGTCGAAGGCCTTGGAAAGGTCAATGAAAACCGCATCTGTGTTGGACCCTGAGTCAAGTTCCCTAAGCACATCTGCTGAGAACTTAGTTAGAGCAGTGTCTGTCCCACGCTTAGCTCTGAACCCATGTTGAGCCAGGGAAAGAAGCCGGTGTGCCTCTAAGTGTTCATGGAGTTGAATGTACACCAGTTTTTCCTGGATTTTTGCAAGAGTGCAAAGCAGGGAGATTGGCCTGTAGTTGCCAATGGGTTCCGCTGGCCCACCCTTGTGAATGGGGCCCACGTGAGCATGTTTCCACAGCTCTGGAACAGTTCCTTCTAGAAGGGACCAGTTTATGAGCCAGGTAAGAGGCCTTGTGAGTGCTGGAGCACTGTCCTTGAGTAGTCTGGCTTGGATACCGTCAGGCCCACCTGATCCTTTGGTTTTCAAGGACTTTAGGAGGAAGAGGACTTCTTTAACCTTAGCTAACCTCAGATGAAAAGATGGGCGGTCAAGGTTAGGAGGTTCCAGTATGTGGGACTCGTTGTTAGTCACTGGGAGCCCAGCCTTGTAATCATCAAGGTTCGAGAAGTGGCGATTGAGAGCCTCAGCAATGAGGGTCCCATCATTCAGTAACTGCCCATTGGCCTCGATAGGGCCTGCGGCTGCCTTGCTTTTTCCCTTTATCAGCTCATTGATGTGCGACCAGAATAACCTCAGGTTGCCTAGGTTAGTTTTCTGGAGGTGACTGATGTATGCCCTTTTTGCCAGTTTGACTGCATGCTTACTTTGGTTTCTAAGAGCTCTGTAGGTCTCAGGATCAGCTAGAGGTGAGGAGCTCTTGAACTTTTTCCAGGCTTTGTCACGGTGAATCATCACTGCCTTTAGGGAGGAGTGATCCACTTATAGCAACTGCCTTTAACACGATGTGTCTTCAACAGAGCAAAGAGGTCAGCGGCCCTCATGAGGGATTTCTGGAAGAAGGCAACAGCCCCGTCCAGGGTAGGGAGGCATCGTAGCGGGCTCCAGTCAATGTTACTGAGAAAGGTATTACATTGCTCATGTGAGAATTTAGAGTAGTCCCGCATTGTGAGGATTCTAGCTTGAATCCTGTCTGCCCTGTTCTTCCAGACACAGAAGATGGGCGAGTGGTCACTCAGGGCATCAGCCATAATGCCTGCTGACTGAATATTCTTTGGGTTTGACACCAGAGCCCAGTTAATGGTTCAGTGCCTTCCTGTTCTATGATTTATTCTGGTGGGTTCAGTGATAATCTGGGCAAGATTTACCTCATGTAGCAGGCCATTGATAGATGACTTTACCTCCTGAGCCCAGCTCAGGTTAAAGTCCCCCAGTTTGAGGAGTTCAGATGAGACCTCATTGGCTAGGGCTTTAGTGAGTGTCTCCAGAGATTGGAGAGCATTCTTGGGGGGGGGCTATATACACACTGAATTGTAAGGTGCTTGACACCAGCTAGGGTGAACAATATAAAGACCAATTCATTCTCAGGGCATGTGCCGTACAGCATTCTGATCTGGGAGGAGATTAGGGGGTCCTTTGCATAGATGAGCACCCCACCCCCCCTCTAGTTATTCTGTCTTTTCTGTAGTGGACGTACGCTGAGGCTGCTACTTCATGCTCAAGGACATGGGGTTTTAGCCAGGTCTCCGAGACTGCTAGCACGTTTGGTTTATATAGGGCAAGCCACGCTTGAACTTCGTGTATCTTTGGCCAAAGGCTGCATATATTCATATGAGAGATCCGCAGCCCCTTGAGGACAGCCAGGTCTGGTTCTGGGGGGAGGATATTGAGAGGTTTGCAATTCAAGGACCCAGGTTCAGTTGGATATCGCCCACAAGAAGCAACAGAGAACATTGAGTATAAAACTTTTTTTTTTTTCAAATCTAAGAGCTTGATTTTAAGAAACTCAATACAGTCTTCACATCAGCTCCATGGAGCAATTGTCCTGGCACAGTCCACAAGTCTCAGACCAAGAGGCCTAGGTTGCAGGCCCCCCCACCTGGAGGAAAATAAAATGCTGGATCTGGCTTAGTGGTCACTTCTCCAAAGGAATCCCAGTCCAATAGGTAGTACTCGGTCTGAGTCCCAGTCAAGTCCTGGACCATAACAAAATGCTTAAACAGAGTTAATCCAGCCCAGGTCCCTGTGCGGAACATTGACCGTGCCTGCTGGAACAACTGCTGAGATGGGGCACCTCCTCCTCAAGAACGATTCTTCAACCGCTCCACCTGTTCCTTGAAAATCCAGTCCTCCTGCATCTCCTCAATAATGTCCCAAATCTGTTTTGACACATATGGATAATTCAAATTGGGATATTCTACGCGTAGCCTCTTATGAACCCACTTTTCAGCCTAACTCCACTTGGGCAGGTCCCTCACACTGGTTCTTCTGGCTTGTCCCATTGGTAGCCATATCGCCCGTCAACATTTTAAATTCAACAGGTCATTTGGGTTTAACCCATCCATCCGGGTCTGGAGGGTCTTAGCCCAGACTGGGAGCAGTGGGGTAGAATCTCCAAAGGTGATAACTGGGTGGTGGTAAGGCCTAGGAATTGCCCCGACCACCATATGGTCCTAGAACTGGAACTGGCTGCCAACATACTTTTCTGCATAGGAGGCAGTATAGTTTAGAGGTTTAGGGCACTGAGCTACAAATCTGAAGACCTGGGTTTGAATCCCACAGCCCCCACTTGCATACTGTATGACCCTGGGCAAGTCATTTAACTTCGTTGTGCTCCCAGTTCACACCTGGAAACAAGCTTCAGCTTAGTGTGCCTTTCCTGCTTAAACAATTTTCCCTTTCTTTCATTCAGCTGTCTTAACTCTTTTGGGTCACCAACCCTCCCTCTGGCTGACACTGCTGCAGTCCCAGGCTCGGTGTCACTCTCCATGGGTTTAATTCTGAACTTAGCTCCTGAGAAAGGCTCTGATTTGCTGGATAATGCCTGTAGGCTACCGCTGGACAGGAGCCATGGTGAGGGTCCCACAGGCTGTGGAGGATCCCCAGATGGTTGTCTGAGGCCCCTGCCCCACCCTCTGCTAGTGGGATAGCCGATAGCTGGTGGTGGAGATCTGGGCAGACGACTGTGCTCCCTGTCACCTTTGTCCCTTTCTGGTGCATCTACACCCTCCTCCTCTGCAGCCTCCACTACCACATCCAGGGAATCGCTGTGGGTTTCTTCCACCTGGACATGGGTGCTTTCTCCCAGGGACAGTCTCTCAAACCCCTCTGAATCCCCACTGGCTGGTGACCATGGTATAAACAAGCTGGCGGTGGAACTGGGAGCACTCATCCCCCTATTCGGGACTGGTGGGCTTCTTATACAATAAGGGCATATAGACAACCTGGTTACTGCCTCCCCCATGAACCCACACCTCACACAGCATTCATGTCCTTTACATTTTCTCCCAGTTTTCCAGAGCCAGGAGAGAAGCGAGGCAGGAACTGCAGCCAGGGGCTCCTCCTGAGGGGTCACTTCAGGTCTCTCTACATCTCTCCCACTACCACTTGCTGCCAATCCATGGTGGATGCCTGTGCTCGATTTTTCCCCTCCCAGTTCTCACTTTCACAATGAGCTCAATGTTCTTTTGCTCCAAAATATGTGGGCCCAGTTCACTTGCCTGCTCTGAAAATGTGCTCAGTAAAAAAGTCTCTTTTTGCTTTCCTTTTGCTATTGATATTTCTTCTGGTGTGATCTTTCCTGCTACTGCTGGTCTCGCTCCCTCAGCTCCACTCACTCTGATTGCTCTAAGATGGCATCTCTGCTTGCAGCTGCTATAGCTCCTTCTCGCCCATCCTCCAGTTAGAACCCTGCCTGAGAGCCATGACCAGCAAGTCACACGCGCACATCACACCAGCAGGCCAGTCCTAATGCCTGCTCCAGGCCTACTCCACAGCAATTTAGTAATGCGCAACAGGGCCGACCAGGCCAGCACACCTGGCACGGTTGCGGACTGCAAGACTCAGGGTCTTGCAGCAATTTTGGGTTTCAGGGAACATCCCGGACAAGTCCCCACAGTGTAACACCCTCCCTTCCTGCCCCATCTAGGGGCATACTTTTCTAACTGCAGATGGTCCAGGCAGAAAAGGGGAAGCACTCCTAAGCGCTAACATTTGAGATCTGAGCACCCAAGAACAGTAGGAAAACAATTGGTCTCCTATCTGCTTGGCGTCTTCAACGCAATGCACTTCACCTCCTTTCTCTCTCAGCATTCAATCTCCTCCCCGAAACTATCCACCTGACCAGGACCTCCCTCTGCACCTCCAGCTGTCTCAGAAGTCATTGCAGCCCAAACCAGACTGGATCGAATAATGCCACTGGAATGCAACTCATTGGAAAATTAATTAGACTGCAAATACAGGGGGAAAAGTAGGATTTCATTTAATTTCCCTCCCCCTACAGTCAAATAATGCACAAAAACACTATTTCCTCCCCAAACTGGCATTTATTTTACACCTGTACTGCAAATGATTCCAGTGATACAGGAGTCACTCATTTCATTAATAATAAATAAGGCAGCTCCATGGGGCTATTAACTTTTACAACACTCACTAGAAAAATACGGCAGCAGAAACTGACGGATTCAGGCAGACACAAGCAAGGATTCTCCTCTGCCTATTATCCCTCAGGTGCTCTACCCAAGACTTACCTGAACTCAGATCTCTGCAATCTCTTGGCTTCTTCTGGATCTGGTAAGCCAACCTTCTATTTTATTTCCTCGGGTTACTTTATTTCAAACTGGCACTAGTCATCCCCCCTTTTACTCTGGCGAGAGAAAGTGAGCTGCCTTCCCCACCTGGACCCCTGGGCACTGGCCCAAGCCACAGGGGCATCCAGGAATTTTCCTGATGACCCAGGCCCTGACCCACCTTCAGTGGCTGGTACTATTCTTGGCGAAGGCAACACCTGCCACTGTCACTTGGCTCTGCCTCAGTACCTGCCTTACCACACCATGGCCCAACACTCAGTCCAGGGGATTCCACTGGTCTTGCTTCCTATGGGGAGAGTCCTGCCAGGCCTACATCCATGCTTCACTGCCTGGGCTTCAATTAAGCTCCAGCACAGGGACTACCCTCCAAGGTCTGCCATTTTGGGCCTGTGACCCGCCTGGATCTCAATGTACTGGTGCTCCAGGACCTGTCCCTCCAAACAGGCCCCCTGTTTTGGGTGAAAGGCTCCCCAGTTCCCTTGACCCCCCAGGCCACCCTGCCACACCAGGTATGAGGGGAACCATTGCCACTGGTTCCCCTCCTGAGAGGGCCCTGCCATGACCCTCCCAGCCCTGGCGACCTGAGAAATCACACACAACCGGCTTCCTAAGGGCTTCTACTCTCTGGGCTTGCTAAAACCTCCTACAGCCCTAGTCCCCAGTGATGCACGATCTTGCCACTTGTTCCACCATGGAGCTCCATACCCCCACTCCTCGTTGACCACATAGAAAAGCCATCCTGATTGCACACTTTTGGGGGTTCCCCACTGGCCCTCCAGGACCACTGAGCTCCCTCACTTGCCCACCTTATCTGCTCCTAACTCTACACTTCCAGTCTTCCCTCCAGCCCCAGGCCTAATTCCCAGGCTGGAAGTCCCAGATAATTCCTGTCAGTCCCCTTTTATATCCTCTGAACTACTCTCTGCTGCCACCTTGAGGCGTCCATAGCAACATTCCCTACAGTGCTAAACCCATTTCCCTAGCTCTTGGGGGGGGGTAGGAAGGGGAAAGGGATGCCTAAAACATGGGAATATGAGCCCTTCATTTACAGGGGGCTTACATATTTGTATGTGGCCACACTGACCCTATGTGGACAATGGTTTTTCATCACTCCCTCTCCCCTCAAGGTTTCTTTGTGCTTGTCTCAAGCATGTTTTAAAACCCACCACTGTGCTTGGTATCGACACCTCTTGTGGCACCCTATTCCAAGCATCCGCCACCCTCTCTGTGAAGAAAAACGTCCTCACATTTCCTCTTAATCTACCCCCCCCTCCAATTTCATATCATGTCCCCTTGTTCTAGTACTTCTACACTGGAAAAGGTCCCCTCCCGTACCTTGTTTATCCCCTTGAGGTACTTGAACATTTTTATCATGTCCTCCACTGCCTCCCTTCCTCCAGCGAGTACATATTGAGGTCCCTTAGTCTCTTCTCTTATGTTTTCTTGTGCAAGCCATGTACCATCTTAGTCAGCTAGGGATGGGTGGTGCTGCTGATGGCAGCATAAGCCCACCTGGGTTGGAGACATCAGGTGCCTGGTGGTACAGCAAGCCCATGCAGTGTTTAGGAAAAGCTGCATCATTGCAAGGGGTGGTGTGTGCCTCCAGAGAGGACTGTATCAGCTGAGGCCAACAAAAGACTGATCCGTGTCATGAGGTGGTGGATGGTAGAAAAAACTGAGGAGAAAAAACAAGTTGTCATTAATATGTTTGCAACAATCTCCTACTTACAGGAGGAAAAGGTGGTTATTTCTGATAGCTGGCTAGTGGAGAAGAGATGCCCTGGCATTCTTCTCTGTGGGTATAGTTGGTGTGGGAGGAGCTATATAAGGATAGGGTGCCCTTGCGATGCTATTTAGCCTGAACTGGTGTTCAGCTGTTGGCAGTTTCAGTTGGAGCTGGAGGGAATATCGGCACTTCTGGTGTCCTCACCTGTCAGACACACTCCAGGACACAGATGAGAGGATGGCTAATCCACCCAAGGCATAGGTGCCAGATGAGCAGCTGAGCAGGCACTGACAGCAGTGTGCTTGGGTTCAGGGGTTACTACAATGTGCTGGGCATGAGTGGGCACTATACTGACTGATAGGCTGGTAGCAAGTCTTGCACCAGAGGCACAGAAGGCACCCTGAGTTAAGCCCCCACCTTGAAGTACAAGTGCCCATCACTTTCAGCCCTGTGAGTGCAATGAGATCCAGAACACCTTGCTGAAGCAAGGGCATCCAAATATCACTGAATAGGACATTAAAGGCTGCCAGGGAGGGGCCTTTGTCACCCAAGACATATCCCAAACTCCCAGGAATTATGGGAGAGGAAGGGGGATATTGCCCATTATCTTGTGAGTTTAGTGGGATCACTGGAAGGATGTGGAAACCCCAAGGAATGTCCCTTTATAGGCACTCCCTGATAGTTTCTGGGGCTATACGAGGTTCCCTGAAGATTATTTTGGAACATCCTTGTGGTGTGGTGACTCTGGAGACCTGCTCACGTTGAGACCATCAAACACCCACAGAGATTGGTGGAGCATGTATTGTAGGAGACAGCATAAGTAAAGTAAGGGAAGCAGCCCATGGAAACATATAATTTGATGGCAGATAAGGACTGCTTGGCCCATTCAGTCTGCTCATTTCTCCCTACATGCACTATTACTGCAGACCATACACAATCTGTAGCTCTTTCTCCCTCCATCCTTCTGTTCCACTATGATTCCCTTGTGCTTATCCCATGCATTCTTGAATGCCACCACTATTTTCGCCCCACCATCTCCACTGGAAGGCTGTTCCAGGAATCCATTATCTTTCTGTGAAGAAGTACTTTCTCACATCTCTCCTGAATCTACCACCATCCAGTTTCATAGCATGTTCCCTTGTTATTGAGCACCTTTTCTGCTGAAAAATACTTCCTCCTGCACCTTATTTACCCTGTGAGGTATTTAAAGCTCTCTATCCCCCCTCTCTCTCCTATGTTTCAGATGTACATATTGAAGTCCTTTTGTCTCTCCTCATAGGGCTTTTGATGCAGACCCTGCAGCATTTTAGTTCCCCTCTTCTGGACCGCCTCCAATCAATCAATCAATCAATCAATCAAACTTTATTTAACCAGGCGTGTACACCATTGAGCAAACTCATTTTCAAGGTGGTCCTGGACATAAATACAGAACAAGGGTAACAAAAAAGGGTAAACTTGAAACAACATAATACATTTGGGGAGTATTCAGGCTTATACATATGTAACTCACATAGGATACATAAATGCAAGGTCGTATGCTAGTATGCCAAGATATACATAACTAGCATTATGTCAAGTCTTAATTAGATTTCAAGAGGCAACATATGAGATATGGAAGGTCATCAGAACAATCAGTTATAACAATAAGAAGCAAAGTATGCAAGGGGGGAGAGGAGGGAAGAATGTAAAGGGCAGAGGAAGGATGGGGGAAGGGGGGGAGGGAGGCTAATAAGTGCTTGATGCTTCCTTGAGGGGAGATGGCCTAGGGTGAGTTACAGTGATATTCGAGTCATAAGCGACACTGGTGGTAAAAGGAACTTGAATATAACATGGGGGGAGGGGGAAGGCAGAGGAAAGAGGAGAGAGATTAAGAGGTTCTACGCACCCCCAAACATGTGGATAAATCAGGGGGTAGCAGTGATGCCAGATATGGGAACGGTACAAGGGGCTACAGGTGTCCAGTCACTTAAAGCAGCTACAGGTTTCCTTAAGGTATTTAGCTAAGAGGGCTTTAAGAGTAGACAGACCAGGAAGGGTTGAGAATTTAAATGTACTTTGCATGGCTTTCCATAAGGACGGGAGAGAAAAACTGATTGCAGCCACACCATGGGTTGTTTTTACTCTGGGTATCTGGTAGCAGAGTAAGGAAAAGCATCTCAGTCCATAAGACCCCTTGGCATGCTCAAAGAAGTTTGAAATGTAAGCAGGGAGTTTGTCGGACAAGGCTCTGGAGAACCAAAGAAGGGCATTCCTTTTCCTCCTTGTAGAGAGGGATGATCATCCCAACTCTTGGTACAGAATGCAGTGGTGAGTGCGAGAAGGCAGATTTAGGATAAACCTTATGGCCTGGTGGTACAGCGTGTCGAGTTTGCTGAGCACAGCATTGGGGCAATGGATGTAGAGAAAGTCAGCATAGTCAAGTAAGGGTAAAAATGTAGATTGCACTAATCTCTTTCTAGCTTCTTTGGTTAGTAGGTGCTTAATATGGTAGAACATGCCTAGACGCTGCCTTAATTTTTTTGAGACCTCATTTAGGTGGCACAGGAAGTTGAGCTTATTATCCAGCCAGAACCCTAGGTATTTGAAGGTATCTACTGTTTCAATGGATTTGTCCAGTATCGTTAGAATCATATGCTTATGTGTTGGTCCTGGTGCTGCCTTGGGTGAGAGGATCATGGCTTTGGTTTTTTTGCATTGAGTAGGAGCTTATATTTGATAAGGTTATACTGGAGAGAGATGAAGTCTTACTATAGGTCCTCGAAGGCTGTATTCAGAAATGGGCTAGAAGTATACAGTACAGTATCATCTGCGAATATGTGCACATTAGCAGTGGTCAGATAGGCATCAAGGTTATTAATATAAATTGTAAACAGGATCGGACCCAGGATGGAGCCTTGGGGAACACCTCATAAAAGTGTTTTTAATGGGGCGAATTCACCTAATGCTTTAATCTGTTGTAACCTGCTGGTAAGGTAACAGGTGAACCATTTAATGGCAGTCGTATCAAGGCCGATATTGCACAGTGCAGTAAGCATTATATCATGATCCACGGTGTCAAATGCCTTACTCAGGTCAAGGAAGAGGGCATACATATACTTCTTAGTGAAAAGGGCAATTTGACAGTCAGTGGTTACTTTTGTAAGGGTGGTAACTGTACTGTGTTGGGCTCTAAATCCAGATTATGCAGGATTTAGTAGTTTCTGTGACTCCAGGTACTCTCTAATTTGGGTGTTGACGATTTTTTCCAATAATTTTGATAGGGAAGATGATATGGATATAGGTCTGTAATTTTTCAGGTCACTCTGATCCCCAGCTTTAAACAAGGGTAATATATGTGCAGTCTTCCAGAGTACCAGTATCTCGCCCTGCATCAGGGAGGTATTGAATAAGTGGGTGATGGGGGCCGTTAGGAAGCAATAGCCCAGTTTTAGGAAATAAGGTTCAATATTGTTGGCCCAGGCACTCTTTTTTGTATCCAAAGACTGTAGGAGGTCTTCAACTTGCTTGAACGTGACTGTATCGAAGCTGAACGAGGAGGGATGAGATAGGTTGTGGCTGCTGTTAGCAGTAGGGGCAGTAATGTGGTCTCTCATGGGCTGAGCTTATTGATTGGTGAGGCGTCAAAGGCCAGCCCCGCTGTGGTGAAGTGTTCATTGAGCCGGTCTAATATTGAAGACCTATATGTGCAGATAGACCTGTTGGACATTATTTTGTGGGAATGGAGGCGACAGTAGTGTCCCCTCCGACTTCTTTGAGAATGCTCCAAAATTTGGTGGCGTCATTTTTATTGTCTTTCAACACAGTTTTGAAGTATTTAGATTTCTCAGATCTAATTAATTTAGTGCAAGCATTTCTGGAGGTATGGAATGCTATCCAATCCACCTCCAGCCGGGATTTCCTTGCCCTTTTCCACCAATAATCTCTATCCTTGAGGGCCTTCTTCATAGTGGAGGAGAACCAACCAGGTGGTCATTTTTTAGACCTGATCAGCCTTAGTGGGGCATTTTATGTCCTTTCAGAGATGTGGTCTCCAGAACTTGACACAGTACTGCAGATGGAGTCTTACCAGTGATCTGTATAGAGGCAACATCACTTTCTGCTTTTGATACCCCTCCCTATGTGCCACAGCATCCCACCAGCCCTCCCAACTGGCTTATCGCACTGCCTGGTCACCTGTAGGTCATAATTACCCCTAGGTCTTTTTTCTGCTTGATGGTCATCAATACCACTCCACCCATTTTGTACTCTGCCCCTGGGTTTCTGTGCCCTGTGTGCATTATTGTACACTTTTTCACATTGAAACCCAGCTTCCATACCCTTGACCACTCCTTTGGTTTTCACAGGTCTCTCCTCATCCTTTCCACCCGAGTGTCTACCTCATTGCAGATTTTGGTGTCATCCTGAAACAGACAGACCTTCCCATCCATCTCTTCTGCAATGTCACTTATAAAGACATTAAAGAGGACTAGTTCCAGCACTGATCCCTGAGTCTCTCTGCTGGTCACCCTCCCTTCCACAGAGTGAACTCCATTAACCACCACCCTCTGTTGCCTATCCCTAAGAAGTTGCTGACCTAGTTTACCTACAGTATGCAGACAGAATTGGAGATAGTAGACCCACTCACCAGATAGGGTTTTAATAATAGTAAACCTGTTTGTTGGATCAAATAAAAGGATTTTATTTACACAAATATATCAACGTTTTGCAGTTAAACAAACTGCTTCTCCAGGATCTATAATTCAGAGATATATACATATCATTTTTATAAGTCTATAACACAATTAGTGATGGTAACACAATTATTTTGTTTGTATACACTTTTTACAAATATAAATAAATCAACACATTTAAAGTGATAACTATAATAAGGTTCTCAGATAATTGTGAATGTAATTATATAGCAGTTTTGTGAAATCTGTATATAAAACAACCTTATTTGAACATCAGAAATAAAGAAGATTTAATTGGTTCCCACCCATTCAGTGCCAGGCGGCCATTTTGAATAAGGTTAAGCAGAGAACATTTCAATTCATAAGTGAGTTCTGGGGCTGAGTGAGTTAAGAAAATAAAATATCAATTTGTATTTTTTCTTCAATCCAATTAATTACATATCTTTTTCTGTTTTCTGTAAGTAACACGATTGCATTATTTGTCTATGTTACTTCTAAACATCATACGTGTTATTTTAAAATGCACCCAACAGATAGAATTAGTCTATTACCTTATTCTGGTGTCTTAATAATTATTTCATGTTATAAGGATTTTTGATGCCACATCATGGAGCTATACATTTTAGTAACACATAGAAAAAAGAGAAAAGAAAAATGAAACAGTTCAATGTTTGAATTTAGTTGGTGTGGAAAGGAAAAAAATATTAGGTATCATTTTCATTTTGTTTACCTTCGGGAAATTTGGCTTATTTCTTTGTGTTTATTTTTGTTTGTAGAGAAGAACCTTGCTTCTTCTTGATATTATATCTGATGAGAAATAGGTTGTACATATATAAGAATTTTTTCAATAGTTATATTTTATGTCCAGTAGAGCACCACTGTTACTTTACTTGCGTAAAGCTAAGCAGTTTCGATAGATGACTTGTCTTTCTCTGTTAAATCTTTTAAATAATATTTATTCAGGCTAACAGTAACACATTTTTATCAGCTTCATCAAAAACACATTCACAACTTGCTTCTTGCTTCTTAAACTAAAGTTTCAAGATTGTAAAAATGACCCTTCTGCATATTGTTGGCTCATGAAAGAGGTCAGAGAGGCTGATAATGAGGAACAGTTTGGTGACCCTTACGCAGGTGCTGCCCGAGCAACCCCTGCCCTTGAAAAGTGTTTAGAAAAATAGACTGCTGTTGATGCCCAGCAACTTACAGATTTGTTAAAAGAGTTAAGGGAGCTCAACGCTAATGACAGACTGCTGTGGACATGGTTAAAGGCCAGACTGCCCGCACCCAGGCTGCCAAAGTTGCCAGTGAGGTACCATCATCTGCTACCAGTGCTAGTGTCCAGGTCCCCAAAGAAGAGGCAAACAGTGATATGTTAAAAGAGATAAGAGAGTTAAGAACATTAGTGTATGACCTTGCCCAGTCATCTTGTCAGCCTTCCTACTGGAGGAGGTGCAGTGAAACTGAACCTGAGCCCCGACCCAAAGACAAGTATAAATCTGGTCCTTGCAGTAACCATAAACAGGCTGAGGAGCCTGCTCAACCACACAACCCTAGGGCAAATGTCTTTTGCTACCATTGTGGGGAAGATGGGCACACAAAGAGAATACAGTATGTCAGGCTCCTGAAGACTTGCGCAAAGTACCAGTAAAGCTGCTCAACCAGGTCAGACAAAGTAATCTAAAATCTCAGTCTAACTCTCCCTACAAGTCATATGTAACCAAGTCTGCTGTTAAGCACCCAGTGAACAATGCACCTCCTGACTGGGCAGAAATGACGGGTCCTTCCATGGAGACTACTGTACATGTAGACAGCATCCCTGCCCACACTGTTCTTGATAGCAGGTCCCAAGTTGCAATAATACTTAAAGACTGGTACAATCAGTATCTATCTGACCATCCCTTACAGCCTGTCAATGGACTGCATGTGGGGCGTTAAGTGAGAAATCATATCAGTATCTTGGTTTCCTGAGGGTATGGTTTTCTTTTCTGTCCTCAGTGGCAGGTGTGGAAGATCCTTTGGAGACATTAGCCCTAGTACTGTATGTCCTCCTTCTGGCTCTGTATGATGAGGTCCCAGTGTTAACTGGCACCAACACACATATGTTTGGCCGCCTTGCCCAAATGTGTCAAGAAAGACAAGCACAAAAGTCCAGTAGAGCCTTGCATATTCATGCCATGGTACAGAGAGCATATGAGATGCAAATGCACCCAGAATAGGGTGACAAGGATGAACCTGTAGGATTTGTGTAGAAGAAAGATTCCTCGGCTATTGTCCTTCCCCCTAACGCCCAGTGTAGTGTCAATGGAGAAGTGCACTTGCAAAAAGATGTGACCAACAAAATATTAGTACTGGATGCCTCAGAGGAAGGAAAATTGGCCGACAGACTCCTGGTTAAGCCCAGTGTACTTCCTGTTAGAGCTCATACCTATGCTCAGAGAGTAGTGGTCCAAATTCAAAATGTTACAGACCAAGATATCAAGGTAAACTGAGGCTGCATGTTGGCGAAAGTCTATTGTGTGGACACTGCTTTTCTGCCTTCTAAGTGTCAGAATGGGGGAGAATGTGAAGAGTCCCCTGAAATGTTTGATTTTGGAGAATCTCCCATTCCAGATAGCTGGAGGAACTGAATCAGCCAGAAGCTGGTGCAGCGGACCCAGGTGTTCTCCCTCAAGGAATGGAATATCGGCTGTGTTACCAGTGCTGAACACCAATATCTGCCTGCACGATGAGAGACCCTTCAGGGAAGGGTCCAGATACCTAGCTCCTGCTGACATTGATGACATGAGGTGTCACCTGCAAGAGATGTTAGCAGCCAGCATAATACAGGAATCATACAGTCCTTATGCCTCTCCAGTCGTTGTAGTATGGAAGATGAATGGCTCCATCTGCATGTGTGTGGACTACAGGACTCTTAATAAAAGAACTCTACAAAACCAATACACTATGCCCCGCATACAAGATGCATTAGACTGCCTAAATGGGAGTAGGTAGTTTTCAGTCCTTGATCTCCACAGCAGGCACTATCAGATTCCGATGATGCCAGAAGACAGGGAGAAAACAGCGTTCATTTGTCCTTTGGGCTTCTATGAATTTCTCTGCATGCCTCAGGGAATTTCAGGTGCACCAGCAACTTTTCAGAGACTAATGGAACGTGCTGTAGGAGTTATGATTCTTCTTGAGTGTTTGGTATATCTTCGACGATGTTATCATTTTTGGAAAAACTCTCAAAGAGCATGAGGATCATCTCTTTAAGGTGCTCAACAGACTTGAGGAGTTTGGGCTGAAGTTATCAATAGATAAGTGTCAGTTTTTTCAAAGCTCCGTAAAATATGTAGGCCACATTATGTCTCCTGAGGGTATACAACCGACCCTAGCAAAGTGGAAGCAGTGACCGACTGGTCAAAGCCGGGGGTTGAAGTCAAGTAACTTGAAAGAACGGCAAAGGTTCCTGGGATTTTGTGGTTATTATAGGCATTTTGTCAAGGACTTCACCAAAGTAGTGCGCCCATTATTGAATCTAATGCAAGGATACCCTCCTACCAATCAGAAGTTCAAAAAAGGTGCTAGCAAAGAGACTGTAAAAACATACTTCAGACCTCAGGAACTCTTTGGTCAGAGGTGGACTCCAGAATGTGACACAACTTTCCAAGAAATCATTTATCAATTAAAGCATGCGCCTGTACTCACTTATGCTGACCCATCCAAACCATACGTTCTACATACAGACACCAGCCTGAGTTGCCTAGGGGCCATGCTTTACTAAGAGTACACAGAGGGATTAGACCCAGTAGCTTTTGCTAACAGAAGTCTGACACCCTCGGAGAAAACTTACCTGGTACATAAATTAGAATTACTCACCCTCAAGTGGGCAGTTGTGGAACAGTTTCATGAGTACTTGTGTGGTGCCAAGATCCTGGACAAGACCAACAACAATCCGTTAGGTTACATCCAAACATCTGCCAAACTAGATGCCACTGGACACAGATGGTTGTCAGCTTTATTAACATATGATTATGCAGTGTAGTACCGACCCAGCCTGAATCATACCGACGCCAATGCTCTTTCATGAAGGCCAGTCTCCAATCAACAGTGGGTGAACATTCCTGAACAATCAGTAAAAGCACAATGCTACAAGTTTGATAGAGATGAAACTTCATCCTCAGAGACTGTTAACTACTTGGCAGATTGCTTGGGACCTCCTGATACTTGTATCCCCGCGGCTTACTGTAATTTTGCAGTCTTAGATTTAAGTGCATTACCACAGTTAACTCCAGCTGACATACAGAGAGAGCAGTGCTATGATCCAATGATCAGACCGGTAGTTAATGCTTTGAGAAAAGGAAAAGATGTTTCCAAAATGTGGTCCAATGACCCCAAAACTGCTTTATTGTTCTGAGAAGGGCCTAAACTCAGGCTACATGAACAGTTGCTGTATAGAGAACTGACTGACAGCCAACGGGAAATTGTAAAAAAGCAGCTAGTACTGCCCACTAAATTCAAGTATGTTGTATTGAAGGCTTTGCATGACCAAATGGGACATTAGGCAGTGAGAGAGCTTTGGATCTAGCCCAGTCACACTTCTATTGGCCTAAAATGGGTCTAGATATCGACCAGTATGTTATAACTTGCAGTAGGTACCTTCAGCAAAAAGCCCAGCGACAGAGAGCAGCCCACTAGTTAATACAGCCACAAGTGCCAACGGAGCTAGTCTGCATTGATTTTCTTAGTCTGGAGTCAATTCAAAAAACACTGCCAATGTGTTGGTAGTGATCAACCACTTCATGAGATATGCATGGGCTTATCCCACCAGAGACCAAAAGGCTGCCACAGCAGCAAAAGTCCTTGTGGAAAAGTTCTTCGTACACTATGGTGCTCCTCAGAGAATCCGTTCAGATCAAGGCTGAGATTTCGAAAGCAAACTTATTACAGAATTACTGTCTGTCTGGGGTGTACGAAAGTCCAGAACTACTCCCTATCATCCTCAAGGAGATCAGCAACCAGAGAGATTTAACCACACTTTGCTCAACATGCTTGGTGCTCTGCATCCTAAAGATAAGCCAAAGTGTAGCCAGCAAATGAATGCCCTTGTATATGCTTATAATTGTACAAAAAAAGATGCAACTGTTTTTTCACCGTACCACCTCATGTTCTGCCAAGAAATTCACCTTCCTGTTGACATATGTTTTGGAGTTTGCCCTGATGCTGCTCAGTCAGACAACTACCTACAGTATGCACCAAAACTGAAAGCTCAGTTAAATCAAGCATATCAACTCACAAACACCATGGCAACCAAGAAAAACCTGGCCAACAAAGCTCGTCATGACAAACATCTTAAGGCTCAAGAACTTGAAGCAGGAGACTGTGTGTTACTGTGTAACTTAGGTTTTCAAGGGAAACACAAAATATCTGATTGGTGGAGTCATATTCCATATATTGTCGTCAGCAAGTTAAATGATTTGCCAGTATGTTACAGCAAATTCCCTGCACAAACTAGTGTTTACTGCATCCACCAAAGTAATAATCAAACCCTCCACCCAGTATCCTACAGAGAAAAATGGGTTAGTTGAACAGATGCAAGTCTGTTGTACAAATTGGTCAATGCTTAAGGGTCTTAAAAGGTCAAATGTCATTTCATATGGAAAAATGTATAAGAACAGTATGTGAAGTTTAAGTTTAAAGTGTCATGACAATATGTAAATAACTGGAAGGCCAGAAGATCCATGGTGTCGCCAGCTATTCATCCATCTGTCTGGGTACAGTGAGTACAACCAGGTAGCCCCCTGCAACCATCAAATAAATGTTTTTACCATCTGATTTGCTCCATATTTTGGGTTAAAGTTAACTGTGATTACAGGCCATCCGGCCAGGAATTACAATTATTTAACTAATTGTCAGTGTGTTTCATCTTTTCAATAATCACCCTTCTTTCCATCAAGGGCCCTATCCAGCTGCAAGCCAGCCTACCTGCGGCAACGCTACAGGCCTGCAACCTATTCCACTCTGGGTACCCAGCAGCTGTTTAGACTGATTAATTCAGAGACTAAGATGACTAATGGTACTTGCAATCTGTGACTACAGTATAATAATTCAACTAAATTCTCACCCCCTCCCTTTTTCAAGTCCCCTTAATAAATCTGATCTGCTATTTAAGGTTAACTTGACCCATGAGCATATTATCATCTGGTCTGCCTTTACTGAACTACTTAAAAGTAACTGTAAAAGTATATGGTTATTGCTGAAACTGCTTCATTTCAGGGGGAAGAAGATAAATGCCAGGAGACCAGACCCAACTAATAAGTGTAGTACACGTGAGCATATCATTAATGCTCTTGGGCAATTGTACACTGAAGGTCATATACTGTGATTGTGAAACTTTGTATGAAAAGCCACTAGCAATAGATGTGGGTAGGTATAGCTTCCCAGAGGGCTGTACTAGTTTTACAAATAACCCACTTAAGCACTACTTTGGGTGGAGGCACCATAATTGTAGTTTTTTTTGTTGGAAGGGAATCCACAGTAACCTTTAATCATGAACCTAGGCCCCTCAACCTGCAGCCAGGAAAGCAGGGAGGGTAGTAGCCCTTGGTTTAATGGCACCAGTGTTACAATAAAATATTAGTTTTATTTTTTTTGTTACCTGCCTATGCATGCCTCTTGCAGGTGAGGTGGTGTGACTTTGGTCTGGGGGCTGAGGCAAGCCTCTACTGAGTGGCGCCCATATGATCTCCCTAATCCCACCCAGTGATGCATCTTAATGTGTTGCTGCTACTTGAGCTAGCTGCTGCTTTTGGCACCAATCACTATTTTATAGCTGCAGCAGTCTGCCTGGGTCAGTGTTGATCCAGTCATTGGAGTGGTGAGGCAGGTGGGACGACTGGGGCTCAGAAGACCGAGCGTGCAGAGCTGGGCAGTTACATTGCAGCAGGACAGAGGAGAGGAACCAGAGGCCTCTCTCAATCTCTGAGCGTAGCTGCACACTGCAGGGAATATTTGGCAATCTTTGAATGGCAGGGAGTATGACTGAAGGGTGGAGGTTGAGAGACTGCCACTGTCAGCTGGGACAGGTTGGTAAAACTGGCTGCAGGCAGAACTAAGGAAAAAGAGTGAGAGCAATTAATGCCTGCCACTGCCATGTGGCCACACCTGTCCTGAACTAGATCAGGTTGCAAGAGGGAGTCATAGTGGTCCAGGGGTACTCTAGTCATGAACTGATGGAAGGCAAACTGGGGATGCCCAGGGAGGAAGAAAAAAATAAGAGTGGTGGGTTGGCTAGGAAGGATTGGGGGTTTGGAGAACCATGGCTGTACAGTGTAGCCAGGAGGACGAGGAGAAGGTGACACAACAGGTCAGTCTTTTTGCCTTGCCAGGGGCAGGAGGAGAGCACTGAGGGTCTGAAGCACCAGTTCATGGATGCACTCAAGGAAGATCTTGCACCAGTGACCACCCACACAAGACACCATCACTGACTGTGCCCAGGACACAGTAGTGGCAGCACAATTAGTAAGTAAAATACAAATTACTCTGGCTCCTTATTTATTCATTTTTTTCTGTGAAAGAAAAATTGTGTACTTATAATCTAGTCTAGAAATGTGTATGGTGTTGGTGGAGCTTACAAATCAGGGTCTGGGCTGAGGGGCTTAAAAGAATCAGGGTTGGATGTGACACAAGTTAATATTTTTTATCAGAAGATGGGTTGTAATATTTTGGAGCTATTAATGCATTTTCTGAAGGTGTGGTAAGGAGAAAAAGACAGGAATAGTAAGCATGAATCAGATGTACTCCTGGCAGAACGCTATGTTTCAAATTAAAGCACTGTTATTTTATGTGACAGTGTGAGTGGTGAAGAAAAAATGTTAATTGTACATGGGACTACTGAGTGATGACGCTGAGAGCATTTCTGTGTTAAAATCAAGGAAGGCTGAGACTGAGGTATGGAATGCACTGCACACTGCAGAATGCTGTATTGTAAATGTTAATTTCAAAGCCGAAACAGATTAACGCTTTATTATTGTAGCTGCACAATAGTGCAGCTATAGTTAGGGTTGCCCTGCCACTTCTATGTTAAACCTCAAATTTTGCACCTTAATAACTTTGCAACCGTATCATGGATTAGCCTGAACATTTGCTTGCAGCAGTCTGGTACCATGGATCTCTAGACCTGGCAAGTTGCGTTATGGTTGGATGTGCTGTTGCGGAACTGCGGAGTGCCAAGAAAAGTAAAAAATGAACCTTTTGGCCACTTCTTTGCTAGGGCTACAGCCCAAATGGTTTGTTTTCTGTCTGGTCTGCAATTCTCATGGGAATATGCAGTCTGGGTCACTGATGTGCCTTTTGAAGATTTGGTGAAAAAACATGAATCCGTTCAAAAGTTATTAAAATTTCAATTTTCCCATTATAGTCAACGGGGAAAAAACAGCTGTGCCTCTTGAAAACTGCCACCAGTACATTTTACTGTCGCAAATGCCCTCTGTAGTGTCGTGTGGCTGCCATCTTGTTTTCAGTTAGCGGTGGAGAAAATTGCGACACAACGGATGTCACACTTTCAAAAATTGCGACACTGTCATGTCTGGTCTTTCGCAAATTTTTGCAAAAGTGTCTCAATTTGCAAAACTACTGCTCCCAAAACCAGCATTTCTTTGTTACCTCACTGCAAGTACATGGCTGGGGCTTTTAGGCTGAAATTTGCAGGGTGGCAAGCCCTGGACCCACAGATTCGCCATTTGGTGGTTTGGTCAAAAGATTTACAACGGTTTCAAAGTTATGGCGCTCTGAAGTTGAGAAATTTCTCATAGGATAACATTGTGGCACCCATATCTTGAAAACGATTCGAGATGCGAATTTTTCACTCCGGGTAGCTTAGTCCACGTTTAGGTGAATGAAGCACACATGGAGGTTTCCAAGTCATGATTACATCTGCAGTGAAATTTTTGTCAGAGTTGCTATGGTTACTGAGATATTGTGAAATTAGTGTTATAAGGGTTGCTTTTCATGACTATAGGGCTGTGATATGTCTCTTTACTTACCCACGCTCCCACATATGCATACCATTATGCAAAAATGGGCAGCATGAGCCCTGCACTCCCACAACCACATATCAGTTACCAGTTACATTATGTTTTCTCAAAAAGAAGGGAAATTCATTGCAAAAAACTCCATTAATGCATCAGTTAGGCTTGATAGCACAGCGACAAAAGTTTGGAAGTTTGATGTTAGGGTTCCCATCCCTACCACCCCACCCTCCACACGCCAACAGATGTCGGGGTATGCCATGGAATCGTCAGGCCTACCTCTCACCCCATTCTCCTATACTGCACCATGTCAGGTTGTTTACACATGGAATGGGATGAGAGTTAGGCCTGATGACCCCATGGCACACCCTAACGCCTGTTGGTGTGTGGAGGGTGGGGTGGTGAGGGTGGGGACCCTAACATCGAATTTCCAAACTTTTGTCGCTGTGCTATTAACCCTAATTGAAGCATTAACAGAGTTTTTTGCAATTAATATATTTATAAGAAGAAGCTGTGCCTGTTTTTCTATAACTGTGGGTAGACCAAGGTACACAACAGCATTATTTTCACAATGTGCCAATTCCTACGCAGCTGCTGAATATGTTCTGCCTCATTGATTTATTTTGTCCTAGTGCAATGTTTCCTTACACTTTTAAGGCTGGTATCCCATGTCGGTATTGGCAGTTTGATTGATAGGTGTATGTGTGATAGTAGCTGTTGTCAGGTACTTTATTTTCATTCTTGTGCATGTTGCAAGAAAAAAGTGAAAAGCTGCTATTCACGTTTATAGTTAGATTATTTTAGGTGGCAGTAGGACCAGTCCAGCCAGGTCAGGTGGGGTCATGGCTCACATTTGTCCCCTGGTCCCTACTTTCAGGCTTTTTTGCAGTTAATAAGAGAGCTGAGCTGAACAAGGGAGTCAGGATATGGGAGGTCAAAAGATAGAGATTTATGTGTACTGGGTACTCTGGAATCTTTGGAGACAGAGTTAAGATTCCCCCACCCCACCCTGTTTCAAAAGCTGAAATATTAATTTGTATGAGTTAGCACGTTTTTTGTTCATTGTTAACCAGGTAAGGCCCACTGGGCACAAGACCATACACAATGGCAACCTATGAACACTGAGGAGGATAAGTGGCTTGCTTAGGGTCACACAGTATGCAAGTGGAGTTTGCGGAATGAAATCCAGATCTGCTGGTTGCACCAAGCTCATTCACAGCTCGATACTCTAGACCTGGTCTGGTACAGTAAGTTTTTACCATTTTCCCTTTCTGTCCAGAATGATTTTTTTTCCTGGCCTTTTTCTTTTTGTTTTCTAGTTGAGCTTCTTTGATATCCGTTAAATTTTATACTGCCCAATCAATGCCCAACTGCCCCCTCCCATACATATACATGTTTATGGGCTGTTCCCTAAATGGAGAGAGATCAAGGACTGTTTATGAAAAACTGGAAGTGCTACTGCACTGTATGCCTGTGTACTGGTTTAAATTGATAGAAACAAGCTTCCATGTCTATAACTTTAGGACAATAAGTAGCAATTAGTATAATAACTAGTTGTATAGGAAAAATATTTACTTTTCAAGTAGGGGGATGGCTCAGGTGGCTATGGCCTGCTCCACTCTGATAGCACCCTGGCCTGCAATCAAACCAGTCCGCCCCTGGGGTACAGGCTTGCCTGGGACACTGTTTATGTGGGCCACTCTTGAAGCAGTTGCATCATCACATACATTATCCCAGACCTGTAGCAGACTTTGCAAGTGGCTCTTCATGCCACTCTCAATGCAGCAGCAACATCACACACAGTGTTTCAGGCCAGTGTCCTGTGGCCTTTTGTTTCGCAACATATGAATGCAGTGTTTGTTCATCATGGGATGTAACTGTCTTCCTTGTAGCATACTATTTATTTATGATTTATTTTAAAGCAGCAGTGCAATGAAACTGGGCAAACAATGTGACCCTGCCTTTTTTCACTATAATAGATTCCAGGCATCTTCCAGTTTAATTTGGTGGTAAAATGTTGTTCCACCAAAATTTGATAATATATGTTTTCATTTCATTTTTCTCAAGAAGAAAAAGATCGCCACCACATTTGGTTTAGAAATGCCATAGTATTTCCCGGTCTTGTTAACCACCTGCAGGCCTGTGCAACATCTCCACTCCCAGGGACATGATCCTCCTTGGGGATTTTAACCTTAACTGGTTAAGCGCCCTAGCAACTGACTACTCAAACATGTTAAAACAGTACACTATGGTCCAAGTCATCACTGTCCCTACCAGGCACAACACTCGCACACAAAAGCAGTCTCTTCTAGATTGGGTGATCATTAATAGGGGGAACAAGGTACTCCAGTCTGGGACCCTGGCTGACTCCATTAGAAAATCACTCCCCCATGTACGTCATCTGGGCCACCAAGACCAAACCCTCCCCCCAAACCCATCTTCTTCTGAAATTTTAATTGCCCTGATACCTCCATCCTCCTTGAGGATGTAAGGGCAGTAAACCAGCAGCTCTTTACTCTCTTTCGGATGTAACAGCGGCAGTGGGGGCTTTCACTGATGCCCTCCTACGTATCCAAGACCAACACTTCCCACTCAATGCCTGGAGAGGGAGAGGTGGCTGTACTCGCTGGGTCTCGAAAGAACTCTTGGATATGATGAATGATAGGGACAAAAGGTGGTCTGCCTACAAAAAGGCCCCCTTCCCTACTTTCTGGAATGAATACAGGTGCCTAAGAAACTGGTGCAAGCAAACCGTCCAGGTGCAGAAGCACAACTTCCTGTGCAAACAGCAAAGGGATAGCCTTGGGGATCTGCATCGCTTCTGGGGTGCTATTGGTTCCCTACTAAACCCTCACACCCATAACTCTACAATCCATGTCAGTGCTCCCTCTGGTACTCTAACCAATCCTGTTGAAGTCATCCAAGCTTTCAACGTAAAATTTACAGATCTCACTGCTCACCTAAGCAAACTACCTACCCAGCCACCTACCTGTCCTGCTTCTGGTTCTACTGACTGGTTCTCCTTCCCCCCCACTGGCATTCCCCCTTCTATTTTAGGGTCATCTCAACCAAGGACACCGCCAAACTCCTTAAGAGTCTCCCCAACCGTGGCAGCCTTGGCAGCGATGGTCTTTTCCCATCAATGCTTAAGTTGATCTCCCCTGCCATCTCCAAACCCCTCACCTTTATTTTTAATCTGGCATTGACCACCTCTACCATGCCAGCCTCCTGGAAGCTTGCCAAGTTGGTACCAATTTTCAAAGCAGGTGACCGCCTATCTACAGATAATTATAGGCCAATCTGCCTGCTCCCCCACCTGAGCAAGCTCCTGGAGAAGATCATTCACCGTCAACTGTCTGACCACATTGGAAAATATAACCAGCGACATGGTTTCTGAAAGTTCCACAGCACCACATCTGCACTGGCCCAGTTTACAAACCATGTCTTTAGAAACATGGACATGGGCAAAGCCATTTGTGCTGTATTTGTGGACCTGACCAAAGTGTTTGACCTGGTCAACCACCCCTTCTACATACCACTCTCCTCCAACTTGGCTGCTCCGAAGAAACCTCACAATGGTTTAGGAGCTTTCTATTTGATTGATCCCAGGCTGTGTGTATCAGTGCTGTCACCTCCTCTGACTTGCCTGTCTCTACAGGTGTCCCACAGGGCTCCATCCATGGCCCGTTATTGTTCTTCATCTTTATTAACTCCCTCCTCACTGACTATCCCACCTGTGAAGCCATACTATATGCAGATGACCTCGTCCTCTTTTGCAGTGACAAGTCCCTGACAAACATATCTTATATCCTGTCTCAGAACTATGGCTCAGCCCACAACTGGTTCCTGTCACACAGGCTACTGGTTAATGTGAAAAAAACAAACAAAAGTGATGCTTCTCGGGTCCAAACCATACCTGTCCTGCGTAGCTAAGTCCAGCTCCTCCCTCTCGGTGCTCACACCTGATGGACTCATGCTTGAAAATGTCCCAAATTTTAAATACTTGGGCATAACCCTTGACCTCTTCCTCTCTTTTACAGAGCCCATCAGCTTCATCGTACAATGGGTGACCCAAAAGCTCGAGGCTGCATATCAGCTAAAACAGTTCCTGACCAGTGAGGTCTACTTAGCAATTGCCCAAGGTAACCTGCTCTCTATCATTGACTACTGCTCCCCTATTTATTCTCACATGTCCTCTGCCCTGTGCCCACATCTAACCTCCATCTATAACAATGTATGTTGATTCGCACTACTGGCACCCTACTCTACTCACCACTACAATCTTTACCAGGCACTTGATTGGCTACCACTTCCCAGCTGTTATGACTATGCGCTAGGCTATATCATTGACAACACCCTTAGGGGCGGCAATGCATCACCATATGCATCCCGCCTTAAAACCAGAGCAGCTCCCAGATGCCTATGTGTGTCCTTAGTCCCCCCTATGGATACACCTAAAATCTCCACTGTTATGGGTGCCTGAGCATTGTCAGTTACTGCTCCCTCTCTCTGGAACAGTCTCACTGCTTCGCTCTGGTCCACTGACATCCACTGCACTTTAAAACACCGACTCAAAGCCTGGTTACTGAAAGAGTCCAAATGCCTGTTCTCTCCAGGGTAATCTATCTCAACTTGCTATCTCATCCCCAACTACCCTAGCCACCAGTGTTCGCTCTTATAGCTGTCCTACCACATATAGCACTCTGTTCCTGCTCTCTTAACTGTCATTTGTTTCCTCCTGTTGTTATTGACTATTACCTTTTAGGCTTTTGAATTAATACGCCATGTCTGTTATTTGCTCATTTGCACTATTTATCCCCTCTGTGTACATGTCCCAATACCCCACTTAACTCATTGTAACTGTAATGTGTCCATTGATTTCCTCCAACACTTTTGTAAATTGTACTGTGTCAATCTGTTTTGACTGTGTATTTGTTTGCACCTGTATGTAATATTTGTATGTGCCACTTTGTTGGCCCGTGTCATGCCTGAAAACGGTCCCTCGGATCAGTGCACCTACCTGGTAATCAAACACTTAAATAAATAAACCTGGTAAGGGTTAGGATCAAAACAAAAAAAACCTTAAAAAGTAGATTTAACAGGTATACTAATAGTTTTAGTAACTGTAGCTGAAACTAGCTGTTTTGGAAAGATGTTTCATTGCACTGCTGCTTTAAAAATATGTTTAAAACCTGGGTTCTGCTTCTTTGGCATTCAGATCAGTGGGGTTCTTGGGGCGGTGGATGGGGTTAATGTTCACAATACCCTAACATCACATTTCCTTATTTTTATGGCTTTAATAATAAACCCTAACTTGTGCAGCTAAATAGTTTTTGTGCAATTAATTTCCTTTCTTTTTGAGCTGGATAGCCATAGTAGCTTAGTTTGCTACAGTTGCATCATCATCCATAGTGCTAGACCTGCAGCAGACGGACTTCATGAGTGGCACAAAGCTGCTGCATCATCACACACATTACACCCAAACTGTACCAAACACTGCAGGGACCTGAAGCAGCTGCATCATCGCAGGCATTGTGTAGAAGACTTCTTGAATGGCCCTGTGAGCCAGTGACAAAGAACATGCATCACCACACACATAGAGCCAGACCTGCAGCAGATTTCATCAGTGCAGTCCTGAAAGCTGCTCGTAAAGCAGCTCCATTGGTCACACACATTGTGGTACACCTGTTGTGGACTTCGAGAAGCAGTTGCATCATGATGTGCACGGTCCCAGACCTGCAGGTTACTTTGTATATGGCCCTGCAAAGCTGTCTATATTTTTCTTGTTTTGAGACAGTGTCAAGAAAGTGAATATTGTACAATATCTCACTAAAGGGAGTTTGAATGGCATGAAAACAGGTTCAGGACTGATACTCAAAAATCAAATTCAATTAATATTTTAAAAACTATTGTTTAACAAAAACACTCTTCTAATCAACCTTGCACCCGACACTATCAACCACAGAAGTTTCCAGCTTACCTATCAACAGATTGTCTTCTTTTCAGCACACAAAGGTTTGTCTTGTTTTACCCACTTTTATCACCTTCAAAGCCAACTAGATTTTTTTCTTGTTTGGAGGCTGTCACGAATGTGGAGGTTGCATTTCACAAAAACTGGTTTGTATGTCATGAAAACAGGTTCACATATGATGAAAAGTGGACCTGATTTTTGTGACACTCAACAACCTAATTGCATTAACATTTTAAAAACTATTTGTTTAAAAAAAAATTAAGAATTAACCTTACACCCTATATTGTTGACCATGCAAGTTTCAGACTTAACTTCCAACAGATTTTCTTGTTTTTGAGTCAAAAAATGTTCTTTTGTTTTAACTACTTTTGCGATTGTGAAGCCTCATAAAACCATACGTCTTATTGCATAAAAGTGGATTTGAGTCACAAAAGTGATATATGTCATTTTCACAAAAATCCAATTATGAAAAATCTGGGAAAAACTTAACTGCAAATTCATGAAAACAGCAATTAATTTTCTTAATAATGCAACATCTACATTTTTTCAGTAATGTCACAAAGCAAAGAAAATCTTTGAGCCAAACTCTAACTAACTTGAGAATTTCATGTTTCAACTCTAAGTCATTTTTGTGCTATTGGTGAGCATAAAAAGTCTTAAACACTGTAAACCATATTTGTATGTATTTTCTTTTTTAATGTTCTATTTAATTTTCAGTAGATGTACAATCATGTAAAGAAATAAATAAAAAAGGAAAAATACATCAGCATTTCTCCCTCTAGCATTTAAGAAAAGAGTTCATAATCAAAAAAATAAGGAAAAAGGCAAACCATTAAATTGGATATATAGATATCAAATTAAGTATTGTCCTCAAGATAGTGAGTGGACCCAAATCAATATATTATTCTAAAAAAATAATTAAAAAAAAATTAAGTCCGCATTGCACAACAAGTACATGTATGGAACAAAAGTCAAATAAACATATATCTGTGGTTTGCCAAAGCTGCAGTTTCCTAAATATTAAACTTATGAATCACTAGCCAGGAGATATGTTTCCTTTAGTTAGTTAATTTAAAATGTCATGGGACCGATTCTCAAACGTGTTGGGAATGCCACAAGCTTCAAGTGCACTAAACATATGGTGCAAGGGGCATATGGCATTCCCCGGCCAGCAATCGGGATTCTCAATCCCGTGTGCCAACTGTCCCAAGTTAGACCAGCCTTTTGATGGTCTAACTTACAACAATCTTGGGACCCATTTTACAGGGCTTGCACCAAATATTTGGTGCAAGCTGCTGTAAATGGGGTAAAGTGTCGCAAATGCGAATCGGGCACAAGTTGCGACAATGTGTTAGCACCAAAACAAGTTTAACGCAGGGTATGATGCAAGCCCTGCATCAGCCTTCATGAATCAGGCCTCATATCTTAAATTATAAATAGACAATTATAGATCATGGGCTCGATTTTCAAAAGGGGACATTTGGCATATGGTGCCTGCGCCAAAAGGAATTGATGCAAGTAGCACCTGTTGCTAAATGTTGTGGCAATCCTGATTTTCAAATGCAGGCTGCATCAAAAGTGGGATGCTGTGCATCTACCCCCCCGCGCCACCCTTGTGCCAACAGAGGTGGTGTGCCAAGATGCAAGGGGGCTTGCACTAAGGTAGAGCTGCAGTATTTCCATATTTGGGATTTCGGAAGCCCCGTCATGGTCTCAGGATGGGGCTGTGGTTAGACTAGTGCTTTGGTGGGAGGTAAGTGGGGGGGACTGCAAGGTCAGGAACTAAGGCATAGGGACCATTGGAGGTTGCTGAACTGGGTGACAGGGGCATGGCAGCGGTGACAGGGTACAGAGGTGGCACCTGGTGGTGGTGCCATGGTCATTGGAATGGAGCTGCAGAGACTGGGGGAACCATTGGAGGCATGCACAGACCTTGTCCCAGATCCCCAGGGGTGATCAGCCTTGGCACCTGCCCCATTGCTGACACAGATCCCAACATGCGCTAGGTGGCATTGGCTGTGGGGCACCAGGTGCAGTTGGTGGATGGGGACATCCCTTGGGGCACTGCGACATTCCCCCACTATACAGGCTACTGCATGGAGCCATTCTGAAGATTGACAGGGCAGGTGCCAGGGCTGGTGGCACCTGGAGGTCTGGGACAGCGTCCATGTGTGCCTCCCACAGTATACCCAGTCTATAAGGCTCCATCCCACTGGCCATGGCACCACCACCGGCTGCCACCTCTGTACCCTGCCACTGTCTCTGTGCCCCCATCACCCAGTTTGACACACCCACTGGTCCCTATTGCCTGGTTCCCAACCATGCAGCCTTCTCCTCCCAACTCTGCAGCTGGACTAGCACTGCACTGGCAAGGTGGGGTTGATTGGACTTTCTGTAAAACCGCTCCGGTGCACCACAGGCTTGCTGCAACACTGTGGCTGCCGCAACTCTCAGGACTTTGGTGCAGGGACCTCCTTTTTTTCAGGAAAAGGGCACAGGGTCCCTGATGCACCCAGAGTTTCCACAGCCATGGATTGGTGCAGTGTGCATCGATCTAGGGGCCATTTGAAAATCAAGCCCCCTTTTAAATCAAGCCACCAGTAAAGGCATATTTGCCAAATTAGTGTCTAAGTCCATAGCTTCTGCTAGTCTCTGTTACTGGTTTCATCCTTTTTTTGTGTGTGTGTGTGTATAGGAAAGTTTTTAGTTGATCAGGATTAAAAACCAAATTTATTATCTCTGTATGTATTGAGACACGTATATGGATAAGTCAAATTAAAGGTAGTCACCAGTTTGACAAGATCTTTCCTGTAAACCAAAGATTTCTTTAGTCTCTTCTTTGTTACTGGTAAAATATCATTAAAAAATGCAAAACTAAGAATTTCTGACCAGCACGGCACCCTTCTGACTTTGCAGGTCTAATTTCAATCCCTCTGTACATTTTTAAGTACAAAGGTCACACAAATTATTCATCTTGACAATTTCTTATTTGTTTGTTAAAAAGACAGATAAGATACATTTTGAGAAGTTTTTCTTTCAGATCAAAGGACCTTACTGGTGGAGACAAAAGCTCCAGAAATGAATGGTGGGTTTTCGTCAGGGAGCTGCACTGCCATGGAGGGCATGTATTTGATCAATTCTCTCAGATTTTTTAATTGTGCATCTAATGACACTGGTGATTCAGTGATATGAAGATTATTGCACCTGTTTGCAATTCAAGCTGTTCCTCTCAGCGACGCAGAGTGAGAATATTTCTAATATTAGTAGTTGCAGGTGCATCTACAGTAATTAGCTTTAACCTTGACTACTTCCTTCTGTGTTTCCACCTGAGTGTCTTTAATTAGCTTGATCTCTTTATGGGCCTTTGTATATTTCTCATCAAGTTGCTCAATCCATAAAATACATGAATCCATTTTTGTTTCATCAAAATGTTCCAAAAAAGAAAACAGGCTACCTCTAAACTGAGTAAGTTCTTTAAAGTTTTTTTCAGTAACAGTGTTTATACTCTGTGGCCAGAGCAGGTAGCTCTCAGAACTATCCCCACTTCCCCCACCTAGCAACCACCTCCCCCAGGACTTACAAGGTCCATGGGTTCCCCTATAAATTACTATCCACTGGTGGGACCAGGAGGGAGAGGGCTGTCCTCCACCCCAGAGATGTAGATCTGGTGTTAAGTGTGTTGGGCATTGGTGTGGGATGGGGAAGGTGGGCAGGGCTTCATTCCTCACCACCCTGCCATATTTCTCTCTTCTCCCCAGTCCTTCCATGCTGGGGGTGAACATCGGAATGTGTTATGTGGAGGGCACACATACACTGAACCAGTCCTGCAGCTCCCTTCATGTCACTCATGCCTGAACTGCCATTAGGCCTCTACCTGGAGGCAGTCTGTGGTGGAGTGGTGAGCCTCCCCTCCCCAGGAGAGGAGAGCAGCCCCTCAGATGCTCTATCCTCTTCCCCTCGGCTGACCCCAGCAATCCAAGTCCACTCCTGAACCCAGGGTTGCCAGCATGGCAAGCAGGAACTCTACCACCAAGTCACCAGGCCGGCTGTTCTTTAAAGTTATTAATCAAGCAATAATGCATGATAGGATGCCTGTCATGGTACCATAACATTACACCTCGAGTGACTGGGCACAAGACCACGGGCCAAGTGTGTCCAATACCCAAGAAGTGATGTTATCCCACACAGAAACACACCTCCGGAGTGCATTCTTGCTATTATACAATAGCTCCTTTAAAAAGCTTAAATAAAAGGAACATTTTAAACAGTTTTGTTGGTGTTTTTGAAGTGTGTAAGTACATTTAGGAAAAAAAAGTTCCTGGTTTGTCTCTGTACACTATAGAAACATAGAAACATAGAATTTGATGGCAGATAAGGACTGCTTGGCCCACCCAGTCTGCCCATTTCCTTACCTAGTGGATAAGCTGCAGATCCTAGTTAACCAGCAGCCTACTTCTTCCTAACCCCACCCCCTAGAATTGCCTTATGACTGTCCCATGCATGCTTGAATTCCACCACTGTTTTTGACTCCACAACCTCCTCCGGAAGGCCGTTCCATGCATCCACAACCCTCTCTGTGAAAGAATACTTCCTTAAATTACCTCTGAGCTGCACCCCCATCTTCAAATTGTGCCCCTTGTTCTTGCACACTTCTTTTTGAAAGATGCTACCCTCTTGGACTTTGTTGATTCCTTGAGGTACTTGAACATTTCTATCATGTCCCCATCTCCTCCTTTCCTCGAGGCTATACATATTAAGCTCCTTAAGTCTCTCTCTTCATATGTCTTCCGGTGCAGACCCTGCACCATTTTAGTTGCCTCCTCTGGACAGCTTCCATCCTGTCTATGTCTTTGTAGAGATTGGGTCTCCAGAACTGCACGAGTACTCAGATGGGGTCTCACCAGCTGTCTGTACAGAGGGATAATAACTTCCTGTTTTCTACTGGTGATGCCTCTCCTATGCATCCCAGTATCCCCCAGCCCTCCTTGCTGCCCTCTCACATTACTTGCCCACCTTTAGGTCATCTAATATGACTACCCCAGGTCCCTTGCCATTTTGTTGTTGTTAGTATCTCAGCCCCCATTGTGTACTCTTCCCTGGGTTTTGTTTCCCAGGTGCATTACCTGCACTTCTTAGCATTGAATCTTAGCTGCCATACATTTGACCATTCCTCTAACCTTGCCAAGTCCTTCTCATCCTTCCCCTCCCACCTTGTGCATCAACTCTGTTGCAGATCTTTGTGTCATCTGCAAAGAGACATACTTTTCCTTCAGTCCCTCTGCAATGTGAACTTATAAAGACATTGAAGAGGACCGGTCCTAATACTGAACCCTGCGGTACCACACTAGTAACCCCCCCTTTCTTCAGAGTGGACTCCATTTACTATTACTCTCTGTGTCCTATTCTCCAGCCAATTCTTTACCCAGGCTGTCATCTTGGGACCCACTCCCAGGCCGGGTAACTTGTATATTAATCTTTTATGTGGGACTGTGTCAAATGCCTTGCTAAAGTCTAGGCAGGCCATGTCCACAGCCCCTCCCTGATCTACTACTTTGGTCACCCAGTCAAAGAAATGTATCAGATTTGTCTGGCATGACCTTCCCACTGTGAATCCGTGCTGCCTTGGGTCCTGTGCCCCTCTGGCCTCTAGATACTCGACAATTCTTTCCTTCAGAAGTTATTCCATCATTTTCCCTAACACTGAGGTTAAACTAACAGGTCTATAGTTTCCTGCTTCTGCCTTGATCCCACTTTTGTGAAGGGGAATCACATCTGCCCTCCTCCAGTCCTCAGGTACCACCCCATCCTCCCATGATTTGTTAAAGAGGGTAGTCAGTGGTATTACTAGTTCTACCCTTAGTTCTTTAAGAATTCTGGTGGTGCTGTTTTGTGGCACTAGCTTTTCTACTGTGAGTTTTGGTACGTCAGTCGTTGACCCCTCACACACTCACACCACACACACACACACACACACACACACACACACACACACACGCACGCCCGCTCTCTGTTTTGTCTCTGTATCTTTCCGGTCCTGCTGCCTGCTCTGGGACTGGGAAAAGATGTTATTCAGGAACATGCCATTTGTAGATGTTAATAGAGGACAGTGGTGGTTGAGCATGTGACTGAATGGCAGAGGATGGGTATATGAAGCTGCTTGCAGTGACAAATCTTTTTTTTTGAAAATGTACCTGATTGAGAAAGGGGGTTAGGAGTGCTGTGTTGTTTACAGCATTGAGAAGGTGTGCTCTTGAAATGGAGAGCGGGAGATGTAAACCGCTTGTACATACATGAACGACTACAAGCATGCCACTCACAGCACAGTGGCAGTTAAAAAAAACTGTGATCTGGACAATTTCATTGCTTGTTGGTTAGTATGCTGCCTTGTATATTGGGTTAATGGGAGGTTTACTGTAGAATGGTACAGATGTATATTATTTAGTAGTGAAGACGGGCTTGGGGGCACAGTGATTTCTTTACTTTTGATGTGGTCATGTGTACTGGACCTTGATACAGTGATGTTGTTCTGGGATGACATCACTGTTCAAGAAGGCTACTGACCAATCAGAAGCCTAGGAACCCTTTCTGCTATTGTATGATATCTGATTTAATTTTAGAAAGTCCACAAACACGCTTGGAGTCATATTTTTCAAAGCCTCAGAAGGAACTAAGTCAGTTTTGGCCATTCTATTTTGTTCCATACTGTGAAGCTGTACTGCCTTAAACTTGACCAAATGCATTCAAAAAGTTGACTGACCAGACAGCTTTTCATAGCAGTTTGGATTTTATGTATTTTCATCCTTCTAGAACTTTCAAACTACCCAACCGACAATTAACAAATGTACAGGATCCTGAGATCTTTGGACTAACTATATGCTTCCTGAATTTCAGATTATTCCATCCAGGGGCAGTCAGAATTTTAAAGTGCACAACATTGGGGTTTAACATAGAACAGCATTTGTAACCCTAACGATATATTTCATAGATAGGACGTTTCCTCATAGTCAGAAAAATTGTCTTATAAAATCTCAGAACTTTAAGCACACAGGAATCAAAATTTTTTGACCAGAACTTAATCAAGTAATTTTGACACAATGTATAGAACAGAACTTAACTCATTATCACCTGGGTGGCCATTTAGTATCAGGTTAAGCAATGGATGGTTCGGACTAGGCATGGGATACCCGATGGTAGCTGGTCAGGTATCACCTATTTTTGGCCAGGCAGGGTAGTTTGGGTAATGTACTTCCCTGCCTGACATAACAGTGTACTTCATGGGTCAGGTAATTTTAGATGGGCAATGGATAATGGACTTCCAAGCTGGAGACAGGCATAAAAGGTCAGCCTGTGGGGTCCTTCACAGACTTAAGAATAGCAGCACATGACACCGGGCTGACACCTGATTGGTGAGTGGTGTCTGTGCTCCATCTGCTGCATGCAATTCAGCTGGCAGCAGTCTATTGTGTTGTGTTGTGGTGTATGGAAGCAGCTTTGTGGGCTGTCGCTCAGTCACAGAACAAATCGCTGCCGTAGACTAGTAAAGTCGATGGCTTGTGAATTTTGATTTATAAAGATGAAAATAAAAAAAAGCTTTGTTTAACCTACACTACACGGAGCAAAGGGACAGGAAGAAATAGCTTGGTACTGAGAAACATCTCAGCCAGGGGAAGGGGGGGTCAAGCCAGCCTCAGTCATGGAGGTGGTGCTGAGGACTGGGGGGAGAGAGAACAGAGAAGGAAGGTGGGGGAAAAAGACATAGATTACAGAAGGCACTGGGCAGCTGGTTTAAAATAAATTAAAGAAACACTGTTTGTTAGGCACTCCTGCGCCCTGTCATTTATTACTGTGATATATCAGCTACACTGTCTGTCTCAGGAGAATAGTGAAAGCCTTATATGGCTGTATTACACTGTGTGTTGGTGCCCCAGGCTAAGCCCTGCCATTTATCACTGTGATATAGTCGGATACACTGTCTGTCTCTGCAACATAGTGAAAGTCTTTTTACAGCTGTATTACACACTGTTTGTTACGTGCCCCTCAGGCCTAATCCTTTTTTACTGAGACATAGGCAGCTACACTGTCTATCTCTGCAGCATAGTGAAAGCCTTATATGGCTGTATTGCACTGGGTGCCCCTGAGGCCTGAGCACTGTAATTTATTACTGTGACACAGTCAGCTACACTGTCTGTCCCTGCAGCATCTTGAAAGCCTAAGCCTTTCACAACTGTATTATACACTGTTTGTTACGTGCCCCTGAGGCCCAAGCCCTTATTGCTGTGACATAGTCAGCTACACTGTCTCTATAGCAAAGTGAAAGCCTTTTATGGCTGTATTACACTGGGTGCCCCTGAGGCCTGAGCCCTGTCATTATTACGTTCGCTTGCGCGCATGCGCAAAGAACGTTTTGGGAGAGTAGCACACTTGGAGGTGTGCCTCCCACCCAATGCATTGCTCCCTTGAGCAGGCATGGCAGTCCTGCACCAATGGTGTAGGAGCTCAGTATGACAGCGGTGTTCCTCTGCTTCAAAGGGAAAACATCATTGTTATAATGAGCGCGTCAGCCGTCCCTCCATCACGCACTCCCCTGCGCTGGCCCACGCCGCCCCCACCAAAGTTTCCTGCCACACTGGGAGCCTACCCCAGTGTGGCAATGTTATTTGTTTTGTCGATGGGTGCCCAATCCCCCGTGTCGGCTCCATGGCCCCCAAGCCATCCTGCTGCCACAAACCGTTTGTTTTGCTGACAGGGTGCCCAATCCCCGCCGGCTCCTCGCCCCCCACATCTTCTGCCATGCTGGGATCCCACCCAGCGATGGCAAACGCCCTCATCATCTTGTTTTTTTTTCCTGTAAAACAAAAACGGTCCCACGCGCTCCTCCCAACCCCCTCCCACAACCCGCACCCACCCACTGCGCACCCAGCCTCCCCACCCCCCTCACCCCATACTTACCTCCGGACTCCGGCGCGACGATCTTCGGTGGACCGGTAACACGTCTGCACTCTTCAAAGCCGACCGCGAACTGAGGAAATGCCGGTAAGCTGTATAATGGGCTACATGGGGGGTTTCAAGTTTATTGCTTATCTCAGTATTTTGGAATTTTGTACCAAATTTTCAACATTGGGGTTTGGGACCCTCTTATATGAATCATTGCTCATGGAGTTATTCTGCTTCAAGGGTGATTTCTCGCACTGCACCAGTCACTGCATGAAATCACCCTTCAGCCTTTGAATAACACCATGGGCGAAGTGACATCATTCATGAGAAGGGTCCCAAAACCCCATATTGAGAATTTGGCAAAAATTCCAAAAATGACTGTTTTATTTATGTGCTATGCAGTTCCACGCGCTCAGACGCTTGCAAATTTTCAATATTTGCACTCCAAATTTTCAACATTGCCATTTTACCACACCTCCTCATGAGCAGTACAGCTGTCATTTTCACATCCTGCCCAAATGTGTTTCTGCTCATATACGCGACAATGCGGCAGTCAGTGTGCGAACTCAATGTATGGGACACATTAAGAAAATCACAGTGACACTGATCATGAGCAGAGGTCTTAAAATGGCTGTGCTGAAAATTTGGTGAAAAAATTCCTAAAAATGACTGTTTTATGAGTCTGCGTTGCGCAGTTCCTACGCACGCTCGTAAGTTTGCGAATTTTCAATATTTTCACTCCAGATTTTCAACATTGCCATTTTACCACACCTCCTTATGAGCAGTACAGCTGTCATTTTTCACATCCTGCCCAAAACATCTTTCCCCCATGTAGTGCACAATGGCGCAGTCGGTGTGCGAAATCAATGTATGGGACACAGTAAGAAAATCACAGTGACACTGTTCATTAGCAGAGGTTTTAAAATGGCAATGTTGAAAATTGGTGAAAAAAGTCCTAAAATGACTTGTTTTATTAGCGGCATGCTACATTAGTTCCCACGCACGCCAGAGGTTTGCGAATTTTCAATATTTCCACTCCAGATTTTCAACATTGGCATTTTACCACACTTCCTTATGAGCAGTACAGCTGTCATTTTTCACATCCTGCCCAAAATGTGTTTCCGCCTATGTAGCTCACAATGGGGGTAACAAAAAGATCATGCTGACAATTTATTGTGCAAATACTAGCAATCGCACAGGGCATTAGGGTAAAGCACCATACACGCCAAACACCACTGCAAATACCTGCAAGCGAACATTCGGCATTGACAAATGCTTGTTATTACTGTGACATAGCTACACTGTCCAGCAGTTAGTGAAGCAATATCCTTTTACGGTTGTGTCTACTATGTCTTGTACTTCCCAGTCTAAGTCTATTAAAAGGAAGCACGGTGCTGCTGCACATGCAGCTGTTAATGATATGGACAATATGAATCATACCAGTAATGAAGAACATAGCAATAATAACAATATCACCAGGACTGGCACTAAATCTCCTGAACAAAAAAAACAGAGTTTCAGAAAGAACGAACTGGACTTACTCATAGAGGTACACAAAACCAAACATTTGAGCTTACCAACCTCAAATAGACAAGGCAACAGGTCTCTTAGAAAAAAAGTAAAGTTTTGTTACATTTTATAAATATGTGGCTTATAAAAACACCTGACGCGTTTGGACTGACAATACCATCCTTTCTCAAAGGCTAATACATATAGGTGTAGCAGCAGTTTATAAAGTGCATTCAAAAAATGTCACACTCCAAAGCAGCACGCTGATTGGTTAAGGCACCTAATGCTAATTAATGGTACCTCTTCTATCAAGACACCATCCCCTATACCCCAGTGTAAAAAATATTCAAAACCACAACTAAATACACATCAGAAATTTATATATTAAAATAACGAAGGGGGAGGGGAGATATTGATATTATATTCAAGTTGAAACTCTTTGAGGTGAAGCAGGTTCACATAACCAGTGGACCAGCAACCAAACAATTGATTACATGACTATTACAGTTCACTGGGCAAGTTTTCAGTGAGTAAGTAATAATCCTTGCTGTACCATAAGCATAAAGCGAAAGAAAGGGTTGCTACTAGGAGAATGGTGCTTGAAAAGTCCCAAAAAGATTCAATCAAAGCAGAAAGGACTCAGCACTCATTGCCAAACACAAAATGGACATACACCACCAGATTTCTTCTGTAAAAGATTTATTGTGGTGAAAATAAGCAATATATCCTGGTGTAGCCTGAGGAGACTACCACAGACCAACATTTCACACTCAAACGGAGTGCTTTGTCAAGGTCTTTCACACAAAAGCACTCTGTTTGAGTGTGAAACGTTGGTCTGTGGTAGTCTCCTCAGGATACACCAGGATATATTGCTTATTTTCACCACAATAAATCTTTTACAGAAGAAATCTGGTGGTGTATGTACATTTTGTGTTTGACAATGAGTGCTCTTAGTTTTGTCAATCATCAGTTTATTTTGTAACTTTGATGCTTGCCATGAGTATCATTTTTGGAAGCAGCTGCGCCTCTCATACCTACCTCATCAATGCCTGCCATGGGTATAATTTTTGGAAACAGCAGCAGGCTCACTCACAGCAGCTGTGCCTCTCATACCTGTCTCAGCAATGCCCACCATGGGTATAATTTTTGGAAACACCAGCAGGCTCACTAAGAGCAGCAGCTCCTCTTGTACCTGCCTCAGCAATGCCCTCCATGGGTATAATTTTTGGAAACACCAGCAGGCTCGCTAAGAGCAGCTGCTGCTCTTGTACCTGCCTCAGCAATGCTCTCCATGGGTATAATTTTTGGAAACACCAGCAGGCTCGCTAAGAGCAGCTGCTCCTCTTGTACCTGCCTCAGCAATGCCCTCCATGGGTATAATGGCTCAGGGCACCAAACAAACAGTGTAAAGGTATACAGCCTGCAGTCAAAAACAGTCTTTCACATGATGTTTGTTATGGTCAGGGTCAGGTAATAGGGTAGCAGAATGAATTGGGTAGTAACTACCTGACCCTAACCAACTACCCATTTTCATTAGGGTATTTTATTGTAATTTCTGGTAGTTTAGAGGTACCTGTGGGTAGTCTTGCGGGTCGAGTAGTTTACTACCCACCTATGCCTAATTTGGACTTCATACAGAGCTACTGGAAGTAATAAGTTAGTTATGATATCATCAAAATGAAGCTTTATTGTGTTTGCTTCTTAAAACGTAGTCAACACTTATGTAAAATGAAAGCTTTCATTACTTGTTAGATTTGATCCCCCAGCAGATACACTTGATTTTTAAGCAGGCTTAGAGATTTAGCTCACAAAACATGGTAAATATATCCAGTGAAATGTATATGCCAGTCAAAATATATACTGCAATTGACAAGTTGGCTTGCTCTTGCACTTCAGCTAAATTAAACTGCCATGAAAATGTTAGAGTGGACGAAAAAGTGAAATTTAAGGGCCGTGAATTCATTGTCCTCTACAGTAAATTATGACACAGTTTTTTGAAGTTTGCATCTTAAAACTCAATTAGAACATCTGTAAAACAAAAAGAAGTCTTTCACAACATATGAGATATATTAACCCCTTCAGACAAACAATTCACTGTAAAGGAAGGATTAGAAATTAATCTTGCAAAATAGATCTTCTTCAAGGATATCACCTTACACTGAGCTACAACAGTAGAACTTACACTACATGCCCTCAATGTCAGAACTGCATGGAAACTTTCATTTAGCTGAGGCCACTTACAATGACACACATAATTGGTGCCTATATAATGGGGGCAGCCTCATAGCTCCTCAATTTTCGTCTTCCACTGACTCTACGTTGGACCGAGGAACATCTTCCTTGGATCCTGGATACCTGCACTTCTTTACTGTTTTTTTTTGTCGACATGACATTTCTCTTCAGTGCCATTTTCTTGGGCCTGTGCATTCTGTTCCCCACTTTCTGATATGTCAGGACTTCAGACTGTTCTTCTGTGTTACTGCTGTGGTATCGCTACCTGCTGTTCTGCTGGCATTGGCTGTCCCAATATTGTTAATCTCCTGTATGTGGTTAGAGGTGTTGTGAAATTTCACTGCAAAATGTGCAATTTTGACAAAGTTTGCCCACATTTCACCAAATGTTGCCTACATTTCACCATTTCGTGGGTGAAATTTCATGTTTCACTCACAGAATTTTGCATTTCATGAAATGCACAAATTTTGTGAAATATTTTGTGGAATTAAATTTCTAATTTTGCACATCTCTATCTGTGACTAGTCTCCTGCCTTTGGTTGATGTTGGTCTCCCACCTATGGTTATTGTTGGTTGCGGTTGGTCTCACAACCATGGTTATTGTTGTTTTCCAGCTCTTTGTGTCTATGGTGTTGATTTTTCCATTGTCTGCCCCTGGTTCTTCTGTTGATGCTCTTCAGCCCCTCCTGTTGGATTCTGCTGCTTTGGAAAAAAAGGGGAGTTCCAACTGACATATCAGGCTCTGTCATCATTTTGACCATCTTTCAAGAAACCAATATCAGTTTCTGGCTTTCAGCCTGGCTTCCCGTTTCTGCTGGTCCACCACAGGATTTCAGTATTCTTTCTGCTTGGCTTGGGATCTCTGTTTACAGCATCATCACCTCTGCTGGCTGTCACTTAGCTTTGCCTCATTCTTATTCCTGCTATGTATGCAGTCCTGTGTTTCATGCAGCAGCTGTTGCACTTCTCCATCACTGGTTCTCTGTTTATGTATGCATCTTTTGTCGCTTGGCTTTGTCTCATCTATATTTTTACTTGTCAGGACAGTTCTCTGCCTTGTCACAGTCTCTGTTACTATTTGTCATCACTGCTTCTGGCACCATCATTGGTGTGGATCACCACTGGACTTTGCCCCCTAGCTGCTCCGATTCTATGCACTGCCCTATGTTTAGCACACTGGCTGCTCTGGATCTTCATTGCCATGCTTCCCATTTATGTCTGCTCTGGTTGCCACCAGGATTTGCTTTATGAACATTCCAGCCATTTTCCCTGGTCTCTGTCATCTATCAGAGTCTGTCTGTGCTTTGTCATTGCTTTACTTGGCATTTGGCACCTGCTGTGCTCATTGTATGGTTTTGCCTGGTTGACATCTTTCATGTCTGAGAGATTGCTTGTTGCTTTCTCATCAGTGTTCTCACTATTATTTGGCACAGGAGTCATCTTACTCGCTGGCCTATGGGTCTCCATCCAGTGTTCTGCTGTCACCATCCCAGTGCTTCAGCCTCTGGCCTCTGTTTTCTGCTTTGTCACAGTGTCTCTTGCCATTCAGCTGTTGTTTTGCCATCGCCGTTCCCAGCATTGTTCGCTGCTGTGTGTTTCCAATCATGGGCTTCTGGCTCTGCCCTGCCATGGCACATTGTCACCTGGTTTTCCTGGTTGATGTTACCACTGTTTACTGATGTGGCTTTTGGCCAGCTGGTTTACCTGATTAGGGTTTAACTGCCCCTTATCTCTGGTCCACCTCCCGCATGTTATTGTAGTACTGCTTGAGAACTGCTCAACATTTGCAGCTTACTGAAAGGAGATATCCTCAAAGATGATAGTGCGATTAATTACTGCAACAGTAGCTCTTCGAGACCGTCTCAACCACTGAGCCTCAGGTCACCAACCTGCCTTTTCCCTTGGTTGCAGGTGGCATTATTTTGAGTGTGAGACATCTGTGTTTATGCTTGATTCATACTGTATGTCTTATACACTTTACTGGGTTTATCGTTGTTGCTCCCTATCAGTGCTCCTGTTTATTGGACAAATAGGTATTTCCATCCTTCCTGTCAATCTAACAAGAATCTGCATGTGTCACTGGGGAGTGGAATGAACTGAAGAGGTACAAGACCTCCCACAATATATAGGTGCCAGTAATGCATATCATCATGGGTGACCCACGCTAGGCAAACGCTTCGCAGCAGTCCTGGTGTTGATGGCATCTAAGTTCTACAGGTGTGGCTCTTGTTTAGAAGATCAGCTGTTACAGAAAGTAACTGCACTTTATTCAAAAGCAAGCAGAAGCTCAGCTTCACACAAATGAGTGCTTAACACAATCCATTTACCTAAAGCCCAGAACTCCATATTGAATCCTTCAGCCCTGGCTGAGTGCATAAAAATACTATATTGAATCCTTTTCTTCTGGCTGACACAATGTTCAAGTCTTACTGAGTTCCATCTCCAAATCCATGCTACAAAGGTAAGCACATACATGCTAAGTTAGCTGCACATGTTCAGTTTGCTAAAAGGGGCACACTGAAACCCCACAAACATCAAAATATAACCACATGCAACCATTCCAATGGCGCTGGGGGTTGAGGCACTGGGCGCCACACCTCACACCCTGCCGGCGACCCATGTTCAGGAACGAGCACGGGTCACCGTGGGTTGGCAGGGAGGAGATGGATTGAGTATCTGACAGACTGCTCTCTATCTCTGGGGAGGATGGTTTCCAGTGGCCGGTGCTCACCTGACCCCTAGTGAGGCTGGGGCTCAATAGCATGGAGCCGCATACCATGGAGGCAGGGACGTGGCAGATGCTTGACAGGGGCATGCACAGTGGCATGCATGCACCCAGTCACTGGTATCATTGCACGTCGCGAGACCGCAGGGGAGAAAAGTGGAAAAGGGCACCCAGTCGCAGCAGCTTGATGGCCGTCTGTGAGCACCTGCACTGGCTCCAGGAGGGGATCACCATGTGGCTCCGATTTGGTGGGGGAAGTTGGCCACCCCCTGCCACCCCACCATGTGGGGCAAGTTGTGGGGCAAGGAAGATGATCGCCCTCCAAGGAGACCAGTACAGGTCAGACGGCGACTGGAGGAAAGGGATGCGAGGACAGATTGGCCGACTGTGGGCCCAGGAGAAACAACACCTATAAAAAAATATATATATATATATATATATATATATAACCACATGCTCTATTTGCTAAATGAGAGACACAGTATCACTGCATAGTACGCTAGATTGCACATAACCAGAGTAACATCTGTTGTACTGGAAATGTTTTTAAAAAGATATTTAAAATCTCTAAAAAAGTAAAATAGAGCAATCTTTTGACTATCCAAATGCATTATACAAAGCAACACATAGGAAATATTTGTAGAATCAACAATAATGGCATTTTGGTGCTGTAATGTGCTAATAATCTATCTTATCCCTGTTAAAATAATGGGCTGATGTCTCCGTTTTTTCTTTTCATGAGAAATTAATATTTTAAAAATATTATATAGTTTTGTATAGATGAATAGGGTCACATGTTCACCATAGCAGACAGTAAATTAAAAAAGAAAATTAGTATCAAACCAGGGAATATTGCATCAGAAAATGGATATGAACTGAAAGTGTGCCAAAATAAATCTTGAAATGGTATAAGATGTGGAAGCTGCACCACAAAATTCTGCAAATGCATCTAAATATTATTATGTAAATTGTATAAATTTCATCAAAACTTACATTGTTTTTTTTTTTCAAATCTTACAAGATGCTGTCTCTGTAAGGCACTCATTTTGTATGATCACTGCTGATTTATTAGTGTGCACTCATACATCCTTTGTGTAGATCTATGTGAACGGATACTGTTCCTAAATTTTTCCCTTTCTGTGATGTGTTTGTTTAGTAAATACGCTTCTTCCTCTCATTGTCTAGTGCATTACAATGTGTGCCATTATGCAATGCCTTGTTTCATGTTTTTCCCTCCACTGTATATTGTGTTACAATGTATTCTATTGAGTTTGGATGTAATCTCCCAGCTCATACCTGGTGTGCTTACCTGGTTAACAAAAACTGAATAAATAAATGCTAAAGGCAGGTGTGTGCAGAAACATGAGGACCAAAACACCTTGACCTGGCACAGCACTCTACTACCTGCTAAGACACAAATCCAGCCTTTTGAAAACTGAACCCGGTTTTTATTCTCATTTTTTGCATTCTGCTGAGAAAACATACTAGCAAATATAGTTTTTTCAAATGTATCTGATAGTTTACTCTTTCTGTATATGATCATGTGCTCTAGTTTGACCTTGTGATGTGTATGACTCTCAAAAGCTACTGTAGCTTTTTTATTTAATAAGTTTTTGTTAGTCTATGAAAAGGCATGACCAGAAATGTTTTTGTGTTATTTATTTTGCTTTGTCTTCATTGCCATCATGGAATCTTATGAAAGACTCTGGTGAGAATCTACCAAATCCTTTGTTTGCAGCAATTTGAACTCTGAATGGTTCTCTCTTCATGATGTAATCTGCATAGGTGCTGGAACCAATGGGTGTGGGCGGGGGGCAGTAGCCCCCACACTTTTGCCTTTCATTCATCAAAGTTCTCCTTTAGAGCATGGAAGGTCAGGAGGGAGGCAGCTGTGGTCTCCTTTGCAATTCTGTGTGTGCAGTCCAGTAGTCTCCAGTTGAAATGTAAGCTCCCAATAGGTTAGCACTGAGGCCTCAGTTAGGCAGTCAAGCTTATCGCCATGTTAAAGCAACTGCTAGAGTTGCCTTGTCGTGATACACGGCTTGACCATTTACTTCCATTTGTAATCATGGAACCAAAAGCTCTTAAAATGATCAATATTTGCTTTTGTGGATAACAGTGATACATTATTTCTTGTGGTTTTATTAGAAAATGTGCTAATTTCTGTGTATTAAAACAGTGGTTTGCACACATTGTCTTTTTTTTTTTTACACTGTACTTTTTGAACTTCAGCCCCCCCCAACTTTGCCCCATGTTCTAGCACACATGGTAATTTGCAATTAATGCAAATATTTTACTTCCTATTCTTACTCAGCTGTACTGTATTTAGAACACTGACATACTAACATGCTAAGAATGCCAGCAGAATAGGCCCAATGGTCTATCGAGTCTGTTCGAGAGTCAGTACCCTGAGTGGGCACTGCAACCATCCTCTTGATTACTCTCCCTATCCCCCTTCCCTGGGCCAGGGTTCCACTTGCCCAGACTGGTGGCCCTCTTCTTCACCTCTCCTGTACCTGCCCCAGCCTCTCTTGAACCCTTCCACTGTGGACACTTCCACCATTTCCTCAGGCAGTGCATTCCATGGATCTACCACCTTTCAGTGAAGTATCTCCTCCTCCTTCTTTACCCCCTAAGTCTCCCTCGCTCCAGCCTCCAACCATGCCCCCTCTTGGCCCCTCCCACCTTCCTCTGAAAGATTCCATGAAGGCACACCTTATTTACCCCTTTCAGATGCTTGAAGACCTCGATCATATCCCCCTTGTCTCTCTTCTCCTCCAGTGAGAACAGGTCGAGCTCCTCAAGTCTCGCTTCATAGGTCCTGTCCCTCAGGTCCTGAATCATCTTGGTTGCCCTCCTCTGAACCACTCTAGGAGTAGAATATCCTTCTTGAGGTGTGGGCACCAAACTGTACGCAGTACTCTTGGTGCGTTCTGACAAGGAAATTGTACAGTGGCAGAATCACCTCCCTACTTCTCAAGGTGATTCCACTGGCGATACAGCCCAGCATTCTATTTGCCTGGCTGTAGCCCTCCTACACTGTTCAGAGTTATTCATTTTGGCATCCACCAGCACCCCCAGGTCCTTCTCCCCACTTGAAACCTGCAATATTCCCCTCCTAGGGTATACTCCTGACCCAGGTTTCCTTGCCCCAGGTGAAGCACCTTGCATTTTGTCATGTTGAACCCTAGCTTCCAGGTATGTAAACAACTCCCCAGAACATCTAGATCTTCCTGCAGGGCAACTCTGCCCTCCTCCCTCTCCACCACTGCCCCAAGCTTAGAGTCATCCGCAAAGAGACTCATTTCACTCCTGATGCCTACCCTGATGTCAGAGATGTAGGTATTAAACAGGAGCGGTTCCAGAACTGATCCCTGTGGGACCTCACTGATGACTTCTCTGTACCCATTGTAATGGTGTTGACTTGTATTCTCCTAGGCATTTTATGTCTAGAGTACCTATCTGGTTAACAAAAATGACAAATAAATTAAATAAATAATTAAATAACATATTTATTTGTTCAATTATTTATTTGAAATTTGAAAACCTGGAAAGGCACACTGTGCCAAAGCTTGTTTTCAGATGCAACCCGGGAAGAGGGAACAAAGGGTACAAAGTAACAATGAAAATAACAAGGTACAACAATACCATATATAACAGTATATGAGGTCCCACACATTATGAATTCATGTATAGTTATTTAGCTGTTGTTATAATATACAAGGTGTTACAGATCAGTGCAGCTCTAGAGAAAAAATCTATTAAATACGGGAGACAGAGTTGGGCAAAAAAAAAAACTGTAAAAAGTGCAAAAAGGGCAAAATACATTGCCAAATAAATACCAAGCTGCATATATCAAGGGCACAGCAGAGTAGAAGGTCTGAGTCTGGTATGGAGTAGGTTAAGGGCAAGAGAAGGAGAGGTAGAAAAAGATTCAGAGGGCGGGATTTAAAAGTTTGATAAGAGGGCAGAGGCATAGGGAGGTTGAATGATTGTTTCAAACTGATGGGAGCTGGAATGAGAATGTAGATTGTCCAGAAGAATTTTGACAGGCAGGAATGGAAAGACTATGAGATTCAGTGGAACTGAGGGAGTAGCTTGAAGGAGGCATATAGGAAAAGAGAACAACTAAGGTAGGGAAGAAGAGAGGAAAAGCAGAATTTAGAAAGAACGGAAACACTAGGAGACATGGAGTACAAGGATGACAGGAAGAAAGATTGACAAAGGAAATACTGATAAGTGATCAGAGGATGGAATTTGAGGCAAAGCAGCAGAAAAAATGGAAGCAGATCCCGCCTGTCCAGCTAGGTTTTGTGAGCAGCCCCACAGACCATCTATGTGTAGTCAAACACTGGAAAAATCATTTTTAGAACAGTTTCTCTATTGACCAATGGTGAGAAGCAATCCTTCTTGTGGTAATGGGAACCAAGTTTAGGATGTACATTCTTAAGAATGGCATTGATATGTATAGAGAAATCAAGATTCTGATCAAGCCATACTCCAAGGTACTTAAGGGAGAGGACATTCACCAAAGGCAATGTATTAGGTATTTCACAGTGTACCCAAGTTAACATTACCTGCTCTATTATGCACTTTACCTGTTCTGTAAGACAGTGTTACTCTTTTCACGTTTGTATTTTCTTATTATCTTTGCATTACGTAATACTGCCTGTGAAGTATTATGCAATTTCAACTGATGTTTGTAACCTCCCAGGCCATGCTTGAAAATAGGGATTTTTTGTCTAGTGCACCAACCTGCTCAACAAAACACTAACTAAATAAATTAAGGGGAGTCACTGAGAGTGGAGAAAAAGAGGAAACAGTGAAGTCTAGCTAGTTTCTGCCTAGAACCAAAGGTCAAGGAGACTGTCTCTGCAGTATTAAGTAGAAGCTGGTTTGACGAGAACCAGCACTGAACAGTATGAAAATCCAGTTGAAGCAATGGTTTTAAGATCTGATGCAGAATGACCAGCAGCACAGAGGACTATGTCATCCGCATATCAGTCAATCAAATCTTTATTTAACCAGGCGAATATTGTTGAGCAAAGCTCATTTTCAAGATGGATCTGGACAGTAAACAAAAAGCATTGTAGGACACAGAGATTACAGCAATACCAGCCAAAGCAAGTTGAGCCAGAGACAACACAATCAATAGCAGGATGGGCCCAACATGTGAGCAACAGTCACATTGCGACTAGCTAGAACAAATTAGGTGTACTAAGAAGAGGCGGGAATAGGTAGAGGAGAAGACAGGATGATAAAAGGACAGCAAGGGAAGACTTAATTTCAGGGCAGAAGACGAGGATCAAGGGGACACAGTTACCTAGAAGAATAAATGGTGAAACAAGGTAGAGGAGGGGACAGGATGTTAAGGGGGCAACAAAAGGAAGATATAGTTTCCAGGCCAGAAGGTGAGGATCAAGGAGGACACGTTTAACTAGGGAGATGGTAAATATCAGAGGAAGCAGTTACAGGATTCCTTGAAGGAGTGATTGTAACTTGATCTGAATGCTACTAAATTGATGGGGTGTAGCAGTGTAAAAGTTTTTTGCAACTTATTTCAAAGTAGTGGTAGCATGCAACTTATGGATGTCCGACCAAAGCGCGATCTGACCTTGGGCACAGTTAGAGAGATGTATGAGGCACTTCTCAGCCCATACTTGCCTACCGTGCTTAATGGTAAATGATCAGAAATATAATGAGGCAGCTTCTGAGTGATGGCTCTATAGGTCCAGAGGGCAGCATTTCTCTGCCATCTATAGGTTAGGAAAGATCAGCTCACAGCTGTATATAGAGAGCAATGATGCGTAGAGTAAGGGAGACAGTAATAAACCTTAAGGCTCGGTGGCAGAGCATATCCAGTTTAGCATGCGCAGCAGCGGGACCCTGACCATAGAGGAAGTCCACGTAATCTAGCAAGGAAAGGAAGGTGGTTTGCACCAGTCTCTTTGTATCCCATGTAAGGAGGTGCTTAATCTTGTAAAACAGACCAAGCCTCTGTCTGAGTTTTTTGACAGCTCTTCAATGTGATCATTAAATGAAAGTTTATGGTCAATCCAGAACCCCAGGTATTTAAACTTGGTTACAAATTCCAAAGGTTCACCTAGCAGTGTAGTAATCTGTGGTAACACTTCATGTGTTGCCAGATTTGTTGCATGAGTATAGGGTGAAAAGAGCATTGCCTTAGTTTTTTTGGCATTTAGGAGTAGTTTCTGGTTTAAGAGCTGTATCTGCAGTTGATTGAATTCCTGCTGTAGATCACTACAAGCTGTTCCAGGGGTGGGTCTACTGATGTAAAGCACTGTATCATCTGCGAAGAGATGTATGTTAGCATCTTTAATACTGGCATCAATTCTGTTGATATAAATTGCGAAAAGCAAGGGACCCAATATAGACCCCTGTGGTACGCCTCTCAATAGTGGTTTCTGTGATGATAGTTCCCCTTCCGCTTTAACCTGTTGAAGCTAACCTGCAAGGTAATTAGGGAACCAGCTCAGTGATAGATGGACCAGGCCATTGCTCTTGAGAGAAGAAAGGAGCAAGACATGGTCGACCATACTGAAAGCCTTGCTTAGGTCTAAGAATACTGTGCAAAGTTCTTTTATCCAGTTCACACTGCCAGTTGCTAGTCACCTTTGCTAGTGCTGAGATGGTACTGTGCCATAGTCTAAAGTCAGATTGTAGAGGATTAAGCAGAACTGCAGTCTCTAAGTAATTCCTGAGCTGTGAACTCACAATTTTCTCCAGCAGTTTGGACAGGATAGGAAGCAGGGAGATAGGCCTATAATTATTGAGGTCGCTGGAGTCTCTGAATTTGAATAGAGGGATCACGTGGGCAGTTTTTCATATGGGAGAGAGGTCTCCCTGTGAAATATATGTGTATGTTGGTGTAAGCCCTCCTTAAAAGAGGGGCTTATGCTCCCACTTTAGGCATCTTTCCCCCTTCTACCCTCCCCCGAGCTAGGAAATTTATTAGTGCTCTGGGGCATTTTGGCTGCTGGACACCTCAAGGTGGCAGCAAACAGCAGGTTTAGGGAGTATATAAGGGAGCAGACAGGAAGTCTTGGGATCTTTCCAGCCCAGGCATTAGGCTAAGGCTGGACAGGGGTGGCTGGAGGAGCACAGATAGGCGGGCAAGTAATGGAGCTCGGTGGTCCAGGTGGGTCAGTGGGAGGAATCCCCCCAAAGTGCAAACAGGGTGGCTTTCACAGCATTGTGGCAATGAGGAGCTGGGGAAATGGAGCTCCATGAAGGAAGGTTGGTTAGCCAGATCCTGCTTCATTGGGGGCAGGTAATGTAGGTGGCCATGGGAGGTCAGAAAAGGTAAGGACCCTTAGAGACCCCATCTAGTGTGTAATTCCTGGGCCACCAGGGCTGTGGGGGCAGTGGCAGGGTCCCCACAGGAGGGAAGTTGGTGGCAGTGATTTTCCCTTATATCTGGTGTGGCAAGGCAGCCTGGGGGGCAGAGGGAGCCAGGGGGCCTTTCACCCAAATATGGGGCCTGCTTGGAAGGGCAGGTCCCGGGGCACTGGCACATGGAGGCCAGGTGAGTCTCAGGTCGTAAAGACAGGTCTTGGAAGTTGGCCCTTGGTTCGAGCTTAACACAAGCCCAGGAGGTGCTGAAGGGATGTGGGCCTGGCAGTGATTCCCTGAGGAAGGAGGAAAAGGTCAGCTGAAAGCGGAGCAGATTTGGGCCACTATTTCTGTGAAGGCAGGCTGTTCGGAGGGGATCTGGGCTGAGACAGTGCCCAGCGGCTCTCAAGTGGCAGAACAGCCAGAGGCCAAGGCTAGAGTACTGGAGCAGGGTCAGGGTTTGGGGCCGCTGCACCAGGGGAGCTGTGAAGAAGAAAGGCTGAGCAAAATGAGGGAACAGGTGCTGTGGGGGTAGCACCAGTACAGAGTCAAGCTTGAGTGGGTACGGGGTCTGGGTCATAAGGAAAAAAAATCCTGGCACCCCTTGGAACTTGGGCCAGTGCCCAGGGGTCCAGATGGGAGAAGCAGCCCACTTTCCTGTGCCAGAGCTGGGGCAACAATCAGTGCTAGAGTGAGAGTGGGTAACCCGGCAGTGAAGAAAGAAAACAAGGGTTTGGCTTACCAGTTCCAGAGAGCCAGGAGATTGTAGGGATCTGATTCGGGAGGTCCTTGGGTAAACATCCAAGAGAGAGAGAGAGTAGAAGAATCCTTGCTTGTTACTGCCTTAAAATCCATCATTTCTGCTGCTCTAAATGTCCAGGCAGTATGTGTGTACAAAGGTTCTATTAGTCCTATGGAGCTTCTTTCTTTGTTTGGATAAAGTACATGACCCCTGCATTGCTGGGATCATGTGCTTTGCAGGAGCTAAATGAAAAAGCTAGTTGGGAGAGGATAGCAGTGTTGTGCTTTATTTAAACTGAAGGGGTGGGGGAGCTAATGAAATAGAAACTTTTTCCCCTTTCTTTGCAGATAAATTAATTCCTCATAAGTTTTGATTCCAGATTAATTTTTCCATCCTGCTTAGGCAGGACCAAGCGGCTCTGGGGGCTCAAGCAATTCAGGAGGTAGGTGGCTTGGAGTTCCTGGTTCAGTGCAGCATTCGGGGTGAATCCAGAATCATGATGGGTGGAGGTGTGATACACAGATGATTGAAGATGCCAGTGAGGCAGGCCACATCTTTTCCTGCCTTGTATGGGAGTGCATTGTTCTCAATGACCTAGCGCTTGAGGTGGCCCCCTTCTGTATGCCCCTGGAAGATCTGCAATGTTTTATGCCCCTAGATGGGGGGCTGGGGGGAGAGGTTACACTGGCGTTGACACAGACAGAGGGAAAATCACTAAGAAAAACGGGAAACAAATGGGATGAAGAACAGAACCTTGTGGAGTCTGGATAAGGTAGGGAGAAAAGTGAGCCACCAACCTGAACTGACTGGTAATGGTCAGAGAGATAGGCATGAAACCAGTTCACTGTTGGGGCAAAGAGGTCCGCAAGTATCAATTTTTCCTGCAGGAGAGCAACAAAATCTTAAAGAAGGTATAGTCATTGCTGTGTGGTAGGAAGAGGAGGAGAGGACAAAATGGACCCTAAGGTCTTTCTGCCTTCACAATGCTACTGTATGTCACATAAGCAATAATACAGAACAGGGTATGGGTTACTATTCCTGAACCACATGCCCAGGTGCATTGTGAGGCACGAGGTGATTGCCTCACTTACCTTTACCTTGAAGTGTCTTATTGCCCTTATAAAATGGGTCCCCTTTAAAAAACAAATCAAGATAATTTAGCAATGTGGTTACTATTTCTAAAGTTGGACCGTACTGCTTTGGAACCTTCTCTCACAATTGGGAAGCAGGATTTTCTCTACCCATTTTATAGTATAATACATGGTGAAAGGTTAGCACTGTATAAAATACATAAGTAATAAGCCACAATAGGGTGTGCATTATAGGATGTTAATGCATGTCCCAGGGGTATAGTAAGGCACGTGGCTGAAAGTCAGATATCCTCACCCCACTGGGAACTATATTAAAATCTTATAATGCACACCCTGGTGGGGCTTATTACACTTATAAAATGGCTGTAAGTAGGTGTTTGGGAGAGTAAAATGAGATTCAGCACCTTGCCATGTGTCTATAGAGATATAATTAATGGTGACCCCCTTTAATACATGGACTAGAACTATGTTTCAAACACTGTGATAACCAGTTGAACTGGTTAATATGGTACTTTTTGTCACTTATTTGTAGCGTGCCACCTAATTGGTTCATACTCTGTGTGTGGGCAGGCTGAACACTTCAACAAGCACGATGGCTCTGTTTCCCATTTAGCAAGGATCCGCACTGTTCATTTGCCATTGGTCATGTCCTGGGGTCACATTTATTCTTACTAGCTTTTTCTGTATTTACCTGGTTGATCCTGCCTTTATAATTATAAAAATATGTCTCGTCGATCGCTGTGTTTTTCGACTTTGGGAGACAGCGACTGCGATTGAGAATGGGCTGCAGCTGAATACCTGCAGGGGTTCCATGTAAGTTTAAAAATCAGAAAAGAATTCCATACTGGGGGAGAGAGAGAGAGAGAGAGCGAGAGTGTGTGTGTGTGTTCTCTCTCTCTGGGAGGAACTCAGCAATGTCTATTTGCACCAGTAATTATAAATACTAAAGCAGAGATGACTGTGTGTCTATGACTTTTTTTTACAGTATATCCAACTGAAGGCTGAAGAGGATAGGGTAAATAGGGTTCAGCATTGTAGTTCACTATTTAGTTGGTCAGTCTAGCTTAAGGGGAGTAGGGGGTCAGCCAGCAATGGCGTCATCATGGTGGAAGTGGTTTGTCAGCCGAGTGGGCCTCGTTCGGGGATGGAGGGGTTGATGAGATAAAAAGGGGGGGTGAAAGGGAGAGGGTTGGGTGGCTGAGATTCTGCCATATTAGTGCAGGCAAGCACAATTCTTTTTTGTGTCAAGAAGGGATCTGAGCCTGGATTTGAAGGTACTAATCTTGGGTGATTCTGTAAGGTTAGCATGTAACTCATTGTACCATTTTGGTCCTTGGTACAGAAACATAGAAACATAGAATTTGACAGCAGATAAGGACTGCTTGACCCACCTAGTCTGCCCATTTCCCTACCTAATGGATAAGCTGCAGATCCTGGAGTTCTGGGCGAGTTTCATCCTTTTGAAGGGAATCACCAACCTGTCTGTAGCTGTGCTTCTTGTTGATTTGGTGGGAACTGCTGGCATAAAGAGGCAGCCCAGTGCGGGGGGGAAGCCCAAGAAGCACCTTTTTTCAGAAGTAGGCAGGTTTGGTATTGTGCTTTTAAGAGAGGTGGGAGCCACACAGTTTCGGTGTAGAGCGTGCAGGTGTGGGTGTCCTGGGCAGCCCCTATGGCTAGTCGACAAGCCTTATTTAGTAGTGTGCTGACCCTGTTTAAGTAAGTTTTAGTGCCTGCCCCATAGATAGGCAGCTCATAATCTATGGAGGACATCACTGAGTTACTGATGGCAAGTTTCAGGGCATCTGGTGTTATAGAGTGCTTATGGCGGTAGAGGACCCAAGTTTTGTATTCACTGACTTGCCGACTGAGTCTATATGGCTGGAGAAGGTTAGTATATCGTCAAAGGTGATGCCAAGGTATTTGAACTTTGTTACTTGTTCCAGTGTTTCACCATTATGGTTATGGATGAGCAAAGGCTGGTATTTCTTTTTGCTTTGGGAGGTAGAGAAGAGTAGATTTTTAATTTTTTATGGTTTAATAATAGTTTGTTTTGGGTGAACCAGGATTCAAGTTTGAGGAAGCTGTCTTGGAGTTTGGTTGTGATGTAGTTATCTTTCCCAGCGACCGATATCACTGCATCATCTGCATAGAGAATAGTGTGTGCTGTACATGCAGATGGTGCAGAGTTGTTGAAGAGGCTGAAAAGCAGTGGGCCAAGAATAGAGCCCTGTTGGACCTTGAGGGACACTTCCCTAGCAGGTGATAGGGTGTTTCCAATTTTGACTCGTTGAGACCTATTTTTGAGGTAGCCTCTGAACTACAGTATTGTGTCCTGGGATAGACCTGTTGAATGGAGGCAGTTTAGGAGTAGTTTGTGGTTAACAGAGTCAAAGGCCTTCGTAAGGTCAATGAAGACTGAGCCTACTGCCTCCCCATTATCTAAGGCATCATAAAGCTGGGAAGAGTAATCAACAAGGGCGGTAAGTGTGGAGTGCTTTTTTTGGAACTCATGCTGTTGTGGGCAAAGTAGATTATATTTATCTAGATACTCTGTAAGCTGCTCTGAGACCATTCTTTCAAGTGCTTTAGAGGGGGGTGGTAGAATCGAAATTGGTCTGTGGTTGGACGTTAGAGTTTTGTCCCTGGCTTTAAAGAAAGGCATGACATTGGCTAACTTCCATAGTTTTGGAAACACCCCTGTTCTTTGCTATGCATTAAACACCATCGAGAGGGTACTGGCCAATTCATTTAGGAGAAGACCCACGAGTTTCACATCCACTAGATCAGCCCCCATCCTGGCCTTGCCAAGAACCCTCTTAATGTGCTTGGTGGTTTCGGACTTGGTAACCTGCTTAAAGTAGAATGGTGGTATTGCATCCTTTGAGGGGTTAAGAGGGGTAGTGGGGTGTTGCTGCCCAAGCTGATCTTTAAAGTAGTCAGCAGGGAGTACTCTAGATAGGTCTGTGAAGGCATGGTTGAGCTCATTTGTGATGTCAAGTGGGTTCCTGTAGAGGACCCTTTCCTGTTAGGTATTTGATGGAGTTCCAGAATTCCTTACTGGAGTCCAAGCTCTTGCTTAAGAGGTCCTTATAGTAGGAAGCTTTTGCCTGCCAATTGAGCTTGGTGCAGGCGTTTCTAGCTGCCCTGTAGGCAATGAATGATGCAGGAGTTCCAGATGATTTAGCAATGTGCCAGAGATTGTCTCTATTCTTCATTAAACTGATCAGGGAGTTAGTGAGCCATGGGTTGGAGGTACCCCTGACTTTCTTTGTTTTGTACAGAGCAAGAATGTTACAAGCATGGTTGAAGTTCATTATGAAATAATTCAAGGCCTCGTTACCATCAATATCTCCTGCCAAAGGAGACCAGTCCAGTTGTGAGTTGTGAGGAGCAGATTTATCCTGGACTCCCTTCAGGGTGCCTTCCTCAAGCAACTGGTCATGGAACCAACTCGGCAGAAGGCAATACTGGACCTTGTGCTCACAAACAGGGACAGTGTGATGGGGGTAACAGTGGGGGAGCACCTGGGAAACAGTGACTACCAGTCATTGTGGTTTGAAATCACAGAAAGAGCAGAACCAAACCACACAAAACACATATCCTGGATTTTAGGGGGCAGACTTTGGGAAAATGGGAGATACCTGAAAGAGGCATTAAGGGAATGGGACAGGAATCAGGGGTTGAGGAACAGTGGGCAGTATTTAAATGGGGATTACAAGAACAACAGAATTATGTATTACAGGTTAGCAAGAGGAAAAGGAAGAGAGACCATTATGGTTTTCCAAAGAGGTAGCAAAAGAGTGAAAGCCAAAAGATTGTATTCAGGCAATACAAAAAGACACAGGCAGAAGGATAGGGAGAAGTACCAGGAGAAGCAAAGGAGGCAGGAGGTCAGTAAGGGAAGCCAAAGCTCAGACAGAAGAACACATTGCAAAATCAGTGGGTAGAGGGACAAAACCTTTACAGGTACATAAGGAAAAAGAAAGACAAAGGAGGGATAGTGAGACTGAAGGGGAGGATGGGGCGTGGAGGATGACAACAGTAAAGCTGACATACTGAACAGGTATTTCTGCCTGGTCCTTACTGAGGAAGAGGAGGTAATGGGTCTGAAGGGAGTACAAGGGGTGAGAATGGTGCAGAAATGGACACAAGTCCCTTTACACGAGAAAGGGTCCTGAAGGAACTGGAGGCAATAAGAGTTGATAAAGCAATGGGGCCAGATGGGGTGCACCCCAGGGTCCTTAAAGAACTATGACCTCTGGCTATCCTGTTTAGCCGATCACTGGAAACAGGGGAGGTACCCAAAGACTGGAGGACAGCAGATGTAGTCCCCTTATACAAAAGTGGGAACAAAGAGGAAGCAGGGAACTACAGACCAGTCAGCCCTCACCTCGGTAGTGGGGAAGGTCATGGAAGCACTACTGAAGGAGAGATTGGTGGAACATCTGGCTGTCAATGGACCACAGGACCCAAGGCAGCATGGTTTCACCAGGGAGAGGTCATGTCAGACCAACCCCATTGAATTTTTTGACTGGGTGACTAGGAGGTGGATCAGGGGAGGTATGGACATGGCCTATCTGGATTTCAGCAAGGCCTTTGACACTGTGCCACATAGAAGACCATTACACAAACTGGGGAATATGGGTGTGGGCAGGACAGTAGTGTGGTGGGTAGGTAACTGGCTGGGTGGCAGGACACAGAGGGTGGTGGTAAATGGCTGTCACTCCCACAGAGGGAAGAGTGACCAGTGGGGTACCACAGGAATCAGTGCTGGGACCGTCCTATTCAACATCTTCATCAGTGACATGGCGAGGACCTAGAAGGCAGAATTTCACTGTTCGCTGATGACACAAAGCTCTATAACAGAGTAGACACACCAGAGGGTGTAGACAGAATGAGAAGGACCTGCAGAAACTTGAAGAATGGTCAGGAGTTTGGCAGTTGAAATTCAATGCAAAGAAGTGCAAGATAATGCATATGGGGCACAAAAACCCTGGCACAATATATCAGTTGGGGGGTGAGGATATAGCATGCACCAAGCAGGAAAGGGATCTTGGGGTTATCATCTCAGATGACCTCAAGGTAGGGAAACAGTGTGACAAGGCAGCAGGTAAAACAAATAGGATGCTGGGATGTATAGGCAGGGGCATCACCAGCAGGAAAAGGGAGGTCATAATTCCGCTATACAAGACACTAGTGAGGCCCCACCTGGAGTACAGTGTACGGTTCTGGAGACCATACCACGTGAGGGACATAGACAGGGTAGAGAAGGTTCAGAGGAGGGCAACAAAGATGGTGCATGGATTGCATCACAAGTCCTATGAAGACAGGTTGAAGAAACTGAACATGTACTCCCTGGAGGAGAGAAGGGAGAGGATATGATAGAGACATACAAGTATCTTACAAGGGAGGAACAGGGTGCAGGAAAACACTATTTTTAAGCGAAAAAGATGTTCCAGGACTAGAGGGCATGGGATGAAGTTGGAGGGAGGACGATTCAGAGGAAACATAAGAAAGAATTTCTTCACAGAACGGGTGGTGGACAAGGAACACCCTGCCAGAGGAAGTGGTGGGGCTGAAACAATCACGGATTTAAGAATGCATGGGATGGACATAAAGGAATTCTGGAGGTCAGGGTAAGGGGCAACAGACTTCTAGGAAAACAAACTGATCTTACAAGCTCAAATGGGCAGACTGGGTGGGCCATAGGCCCTTATCTGCCGACACTGTCTATGTATCTATGTGATAGGTACTGCTTGAAATGGTCAAGTAGCCCCGGCCTCAGGCAGTGATTTTTGGACACCTTAGGTGGGCCTTTGGTAAAACTGTTTGTCCAGGTGCACTTCACTGGGGAGTGATCACTGAGGCAGTCAGGCAGGATGGTGACATCTGATGTATGTTCTGGATATGTGGAAAGGAGCCAGTCTATAAGGGAGCTGCTCTCTGTTTTGTAGTTGATCTGAGTGTTATCGGTTACCATCGGGGTTAAGAATAGGCTGGATATTAGATCCCTGACTTTTGTCTCCTTTGGGGAGTGCCAGTTTATGTTAAAGTCACCTATAATGATCTTCTCCAAATTAGTACCTGACTGCTGCAGGTTGTCTACAACTAGTTTTGGTCCGGTAGTTTGGTGCCCAGATGATATATATACTGTAGAGAGCAGCAGTGTTTTGTTCTGTTGACCTCTGCTTAGCTTAAGATTCAGGATTTGGACATCTTTTGTGTGTAGGCTGGAGTCAAGGGCCTGCACCTTTATTCCAGATTTTGTATAGACTAGGCACCCTCCCCCACGTTTAGTGGTTCTATCTTGCCTGAAGGAGTTGTATCCGTTGAGGGAGATTGATGCATCCAGGATTTTTTGGGAAAGCCAGGTTTCCGTGAGTGCAATAATGTCTGGGTTAGTTACCTGTACCCAAGCCTGGAATTGGGAAAACTTGGATAGGAGACTGTTGTTGTTTAAAGAAACAATAGTGAGTAGCCCTTTGTGTTTAGGCAGTCTAGTGGGGGTGTGTCCAGGGTTGGGGTGCACATTCCCAGATAGAAAAAGCAACAATAGGACAAGAGAGTGAAGTAAATGGTACATGACAGTCGCACAGGAGCAGGTGCACTTTTTTCTCGAGGGAGAGGCTTGATGAGCAGTGTAAAAAACATGGTCAGATGTTTATCAGTGCAGCTACTGGGATCAGGTAGGTGCATATGTAATATAGTAATCTTGTCCAAGGCACCAGGAGTCAAATGATGAAAAATAATCAAATCCACAGGAAATGGTGAACTACTGGGAACCAGTAAACTGTTGTTTCTGTAGATCAAAGACCCAGAATGTGTTAAATTCCTGAAGGTGATGAACACTGGCCTGGGGCATATGCAGGATATAAAAATCCTTTGTTAGTGTCTTCTCTTTGTTCTCCAAAATGGTTGTGAATAGCCTTCAAAGACAAGCACAGATCTTTAAAGGAACAAGTCAGATGGAAATGTGGATTCAATGCAGTACTTCACAACTCAGAGCTTGTATAACAGATTTACTGACCTTATTTTTGATTTTGATGGCTTTCAAAAAAGTTGATTTATGATGAAAATGCTAATATCTGGTGGTGATGTTTTACCATTTCTTATTCCAGAAAACGTTCATAGATGTCATGTTTCAAGAATGGTCAAGTTCCTCCAAGCAGAAACACATGAAAATCCACAAAAACTGAACTACTGACAGAGACAAACACAAACAGACAGCCACATGTTGGTCTCCTCCCTCCTCTCCCCTAAATATAGATATACAATTTGAACCTCTTGACCTTTGCTGGTCCCTGGTGTGATATTCTGACCCCTGTGCTAGTCCCTGCTGTGATATTCTGACTCCCTTTTTAAGTTATTTTAAACTGTTATATTTATACTTAGCATTATTGCTGTGTTATTTATTTATGCTGTTTTTATTATGTCTTGTTTTAACTATTGTTAGGTGCCCCGAGCCTCCAGGATTGGGCACCCTACAAATAAAATTGCCTTGCCTTTGACTTCATTTTATATCTGTTGTAAGAATTCCTTTGCAGCTTTTAAGCCCTTCATAAACTTAGGAGTACAGTAGTGTAGCCCTTATAATAGTAACAACTTTGCATGATATCAGATTGTGATGTTACAAACACATGAATTATGAGGTCAGCAGATGACATCCAATTTTTTTTATTTAATAAACTTTATTAAAAATACAACAAGCAACAAGAACAAAAAACAAGTCATAGCACATGGTCCAGTGTCAGTAACAAGTGAAGGGATGACATTACAATCTCACGATTATAACAGGAATAAGAAAATGATCCAAAAATAAACAACCGGATCACACAAAAAACCCTGCACCCGACACCCCTCCCAACCACACCTATCCACATCCTCCCTCCCCACCTCCTCTGGAGACTAAAAACAAGGACAGAAGATGTATATAAAAAAAGGAAGAAATCAGGCAATAAAACTGTGAAGGACTACACTGAATTAGAGAAACAAAAAGGGTTCCGGGGAGTAGTCCCTCCAGTACCATACAAAGCAGGGGACTATGCCACAGATTAATGGACATGCCTCCAATGTTATAAAGTTAATAAAGTGCATAGGGGTTCCCAGACCTGCATAAAATGCTTCTTATTATCCATTAAGCCAGCAGTTATCTGTTCAGCCTGTAACGCAAAGTATTTCCTTATACCATTCGACAAAGGTGGGGATAGTCTGATCACACCAATGTTGAAGGATAACTTTTTAGTATAATCCCCTAAGATGCAAACCTTTGGCTTGAAAGCCTGATCCAGTCCCAATAAGGGATCTAAGTGTTACCAAATACCATCCCAAAAAGGCCGTACCACTTCACAGGACCAAAGAATATGATACAAGAATCTGATCTCCTTCCAACTTTGCTTACATGCCTCTGAGGCGAGCTTATCCATCTGGCATAGCTTGGTTGGGGTATAGTACATATCATACAAGATCGAGAATTTCATGAAGTGATATCTGTCCTACCAAATGTTTTGGTAAGTATCTTTCCAAATGCGTAGCCAGTCATGAGATTCCCCCGCAGGAGTAAGGACCTGATCCCAAGAGTAATAAAAGCTTTGCTCCCTCCCGGAGAGGACCTCCCTTAGCCGAGCATGAAAGAAGGCAATAGTGTGGGAGAGAGGCAAAGCCTGCACCAAACTGACTAACCAGTCCCCACTGGAACCATGTCAGGAGCCAAAACCAAAGTGATGGAGTAACATATGGGAAACCTAGAGGTATTTAAAACAGAGGGCAGGCTACCAGCCAAACCTTTTGCCAAGCTGCTGAGTAGGGAAGCAATTTGCCATCTTGGATGAGCTGTACAACAGAAAATGTCTCCAGGAAGGACCAGGTCAGTCCAGCCAAGACCTTACCAGCCACTGTCAAGTTGGGATTCCTCAGAATAGGCTGGGAGATAGCCACATAGGGGTTCCAATGCAATAAGGTGCATAACTGTTTATGTTCATAAAGGGAGTTACCTATGGGCATCTCTTTAAGGGGCTCAGGAAGTTTTTAAAGGGGAATAAATAGTAAGGAGCATGGATCCAGACCATGGTGGGAACAAAGGGACCATTCAATGTCCAGCCAGTGAGGGATGTACCAGGAGCCAGGGTCAATCACAGCTGAATGGAGCCAGGTGAGGTATTGGAGCAGTGGATAGCCAGGTAATAAAGATAAACATCGGGTGTGTTCAAGCTCCTGGCCTCCCTGGGACTAGCTAATTGGCTAGTGACTGCTGGGAGGTTTCCTCTGCCATAGAAAATGGGAAAGAATACAGTTTAGGTTCATGAACCACTTCTTAGGCAAGGCTGGATTAAGAGTGAGAAGTGGATAGTGTAGCCGGGGCAGTACATTCATTTTGATGGTGCTCAGACAACCCCACAGAGACAATGGCAGTAGGGACCAATGGTCCACATCAACCTGAATCTGAGCAACTACCCTGTCTAAATTATAATGCTTTAATTTGATGGAATCCATACTAAGGTAGATCCAGAGGTACTTAAATTTATCTTTAACCCAGAGGAGCCCAAGATGCTCCACACTCGCCCTCACAGTCACCACATTGAGAGGCATAACCTCTGTTTTTTGGAGCGGTTAAGTTTGTAATTAGATATACTACCAAATTGTGTCACTACATCTAGAACAGCTGGGAAGGAGACCTTGGGTGAGGTGACATGCAACAGGATGTCATCAGCATAGACTGATAATTTATAGTGTTGGGGGCCTAAGGGGATATTGTGGACCTGGGGTGACAAGTTTATTTTCCAATTTAAAGGTTACAAGTAAAGGTAAAAAGATATGGAGAGAGAGGGCAACCCTATCTTGTACCTTGTTGAAGAGGAAATTAAGCAGATAGGACCCCATTACAAAGAATGCGTGCTGCAGGACAAGTGTAGAGCACCCGGATCCACTGGATGAACTCGGGGGGGATACCACAGCGAAGAAGGAGACAGAATAAGCACTCCCAAGATACTCTATCAAAGGCATTCTCTGCATCCAGGGAGGCCAACACCATTGAAATGGAGGAGTCCCAGGATGCGGAGATAAGATGCAAATGTTTCCTGAAATAGTCTGCGGATAGTCTCCCTGCCACGAAGCCCATTTGTTCCCGACTAAGATGACAGCCCCATACAAGTTCAATCTAGTGGCCAGGATTTTAGCCAGGATTTTAAAATCAACATTAATCAGTGAGATGGGTCTATAGTTAGCGACCAATTGAGAGTTCCTACCTGGCTTAGGTAGTACCACAATAAAAGCCGCTGTGAGAGAAGTATCACTAAGGCCGTGTGAAAACATGTACTGAAAAGTATCCAGGAGGTTTGGGGTGAGCAATTCCTTGAACTGTTTATAAAAGACTTATAAGGGGCCAAGAAGTCAATGGCCTGACAAACTTCTCACTATGTCAATAAGGCCTGCAGCAATGCAGCCTGTGTCTCATCCAATGAGGATAGGGCAATGTCTTGGAGAGAGTCATCAAGGTGGGAATGATTAAATGGTTTTCCAGAAGCCACGTATAAGGAGCGGTAATAGTCATGAAACTAAGGCTCAATATCTCTAGGGAAGTAAGAATTTGTCCAGAGGCCGATTTAATAGATGGGACAATTCTATCCACAAGCTGAGAATGCAGGCAAAGAACAAGAAGCTTACTGGCCTTCTCCCCATGATCGAAATATTTGCTTTCTCTGCTAGCCATTTATTGTACTGAGCCCTGAGAGACTCCAGGTGTTCCCAGGCATGCTGAGGGGAGGCAGTGGAAATCCGCTGCTCATCTCCCTGATCTGTGATAAAAGGGAAGAGATGGCCTGAGAAATTTCCCTCTTATGGCTTGTAGCCAATCTAATAAGTTCCCCCCACAGAGCACACTTAAAGGGGCACCACAAAATATCCAATTTTAGCATGGTAGGGGAGTTAACGGTAAAAAACAGAGGAATAAACTGGTGCAGTTCCTCCACTACCTTCGAGACTTTCAGAAGTCAGTTGTTGAGGCACCATGTCTTGTCTCGTGTCACAGCAGGTACCAAGCTAGCCTGTAAAATAACTGGATGGTGATCAGACACCACTTTGACACTATAATGGCACGAGACAAGACTGGGCAAGGAATCTGTACCCATGACGAAAAAGTCTAGATGAGAGAAGGAGTTAAGAGGGAGGGAGTGAAAGGAGTACTCCCTAGCAGCTGAATGTAAGGTTCTTCAAGGGTCTTCCAGACCCAGGAAGTCCAAAAGGGCTGGTAAAGCTAGTTGACTGGGCGTGAGGGCCAAGACTGGCTGGACTGACCTATCAATGTCATTGTCCAGAACCACGTCCCAATCCCCCGTAAGGAGCACTGGAAGGGAGGCCCAGGGAGAAAGTAGTAGAATCAGCTAAGAACAAAAAGGAGGGATCCTCCACACTGGGACCATACATCAACCTCAAAAGCACCTCCACATGGCCCAGGAGTGTGAGTACCAGCATGTACCGACCATGTGGGTCAGAGAGTTCTTGGAGGAGATGGAATGGGAGAGATCTAGACACAAATATAGCCACCCCTCAGTGATGGGAGTCAATCCCCAAGCCAAAAACCTGTGCAACCCAGACACATCGAAGAGACAGGACCTGGTCTGGGGTAGGTGGGTTTCTTGTAGAAAGGCCACATCTACTTGTAGCTTATGTAGATGTAATAAAATCTTGGAATGCTTTGTAGGTGATTGGACCCCCTTAATATTCCATGAGTAGTAATGGATGCTACATATCATTCTCATCTATAACAATTATATAAGCAGGGAAAGAGGAGGAGGAAAAGAGGAGGACAAAACCAACCTAAAAGAGTCTTGAACCCAAGATAAATGGCTCGTAGTCCCTAGAGGAGGATCCCCACACCACACCCCCCTGCCCAAATATCAGAGAACATCCCAATGTTTTTTCAGACAGAAAATAGAATACTGATATGTATCAGAATATGCCAATACCTTATGAAGGGACAAAGTAAATAACCTAGAATAAGTTAAATCAACTTGTCTGCATATAGCATCTGTATGGGAAGTTTTTCACCTAAACATTAGAAGGTAAGAATTAATAGCATGTGAATTTAACTACAAGGGTTGAGTTATGAAAAGTGAGGACAGATGCTGTTGTGTGCTGTATCTGCAGCTGTCACAATTGCAGCTGTGTCCATTCGCTCTATCTGTGACAAAAAGTGAGATTTTCAGCATTTAGCATAAAAAATTTAACTTGCATCATTTTTTGATGCAAACGCAGCTTTTGTGGATGCAAACACATCCAAATATCAGACTGAGTTAGACCATTTAAATGATAGTCTAACAGTTTGTAAGGATGTCCGTCTTTGAAAATACATGTGGGCATGGATATTCCAACCACTGGTGCAAGCAAAATGGGTTAGTGCCTCACTAACACTGCTTAAATTCACAAAAGCTGGGGATTAGAGAAAGATGCCACATTGGAAGGCACAGTCAATGAGGTGCCAACCCTCTTGTGAGAGGCACTAAAATATGCCTGTGCATCTGTGCAAAGCAGCTGACTCCACTTGCATATGGGCTCACTGGTATATAAAAGTTTTGAGAGGCAGTAAATAGCAAATAGTGGTTCACTGTTTAGGGCCTTACCAAACCTGGTGATATGGCCTTGCACCTTCCCACCCAGTAATGCATTAATTAAATCCCGGCTGTAGTGGTCCTCCTACTCCCCACTCCCCACCCAATTATCCTCTTGGTATTGTATTAATTAAATCTTTTGCTGTAGTGGTCCCCCCCCACCCCCGGTATCATATTAATTAAATGTATTTATTTATTGGTTCGGACAAACCCCATTGAGCTGTAACAGTTCGTTTACAGAGGTTCCTCATCAGCAACAGAGGACAGCAACAAACATCAAGTCTAGTGCCAAATGGCATAAACAGTGGGTTTACAGCAACATTCAACAAGATATACATGGATTACACATAGAATGTACATTAAGCTTTGACAGTATGTTGTTAGCCACAAGCAGCTTACAGTAAGTTTTGCCAACATAAAAATATGTGATGTTTGCAATATGTAGATAGACACAGGCAGCTTATAATAGACTTTGTCAACATGTAGAATATGAGTCAGTGAAAGTGAGGACAACTTGGAGCAGTAGCACAGGCAACTCAAGAAATCCTTGGCTCTAATGGTCTCTGCATCCCCTGGTCACCTGTCTGGCTTTTGTAGTCATTAAATCTCTGGCTCTAGTGGTCTTGCCACCCCTAAAATTGCCCAACTAGTAATGTATTAAATCCCTGGCCTTAGTGGTCCCCTACCCGATCTCCACCCCAGTACTGTATTCATTATATTTCAGGCTCTAGTGACCCCCATCACCCACTGTGCTTGACAATTATTATTTTCACAGCATCTAGTGGTACCCCACCTCTCAATCGTAGGCTGTAACCACCCTCCCAACCTGCTCACTCAGAACCCTCCCCCTCCCCCAGGTGGCCTCCACATACCCCATCTGGCAGCCCCCTGATGGTGACCGGTACAGCCCCTTGGCTCACCACCTTGACTGGCTGCATCCGAGTGAAAAAAGGTTCTTGTATCTGAAGTATCTTTTGAAATACTGAGCTAAATTAAAAAATAATATAATATAGAAAATATGTTTTTTAATTGTCTGAAATGTCAAGCACTGTAGACACCATGCCACGCCTTTTCTTCTGCTGTTCTTGGTGGCCTGTAGAGCTTCTTCATCTTCAAGTCCACCAATTAGCCCTCCATATTCTTACTATCATTATGGGCTATCAGCAGCAGCACATTTCCTCCATGTTCACCTAAGAGTGAAGACAGATCATGTCACTGATTGATTGAAATGGCACAGGAGTCTCTTACTTTTCCATTTTTATTTTTTTTTACCTCTGGTTCTTGTTAAAGATTTAGCTGAATTGTAAGAGGAATAAACTGTACCTACATGGTGTTAACGACACATAAAATTATCAGTTACCCACATTACATAAACCTTCCCTCATGTTCCCATTCTGAATCAAGGTAACATGACCAGTATAGAAGTAGTGTACATAATATTCTACAGTGCCACCTTGTGGTTATAGAATATATTTGTAAAATAGCTTATTTCATGATCTCTCCTACAGGAAGTACTTCCAGCATTACCCAATCAGAGCAGAAATAATTGGAACAAAAATAGAAGATTTGTAATTAGCATACAGAGTATAGTCAGGGCTTGCTCTGTATAGACTGCTATGCCAGTAGAAGCCTTGTTGTACTACAGTTCAAAGGTCATGGAACATGGTTGTACCCTTCTGTGGTGCAACCACAAATTAACTGACTCAGAAATCTAAAAGCACCTTTTTTCCCTCGCAACACTGCTGCATGCACATTGAACAGTTGAAAGTGAAAGTTAGTTGTCATCATGGCAGTGGCTATGTTTTCAAAAGTCAGTGGTGAGCATAAAAAGTTCATCAAGAAGCATAAAAAAGAAGAATTTAAACCTTTGATTCTTCCTTGTACTCCGACTATGTTAACAGAACTGGCAAAACTCCCAATACTGCTCTCTTGACACTTTTATGTCTCGATGGGGGGGTCAAATGACAATTAATTTAATGTTATTTTGTGGGGGGGGGGACTATGCACAATAAAAATAGTGGGTGGGCAACCTCATGCCCAATCAGCCTGTACTGCCATCTCAGGGTTCTGATTACATCAGACCTTTCAAGCTTTGCTCTTGAGGTTTAATGTAACCAGAAGCCTTCTGTGGCAGCAAAAGCTGGTTGTGCATGATTGCCCATCCACTATTCTATATGTTAATTACATCTCTAGCTCATTGCTGCTATATAAGAGTGGTTTCAAGTATTCTTGGCTGGAGCGAGAACAGCGAAGTGAAGCTAAGCTGTTCTGGCTCCAGCTGAAGACAAGTGAAACCACTCTAATACAGCAATGAGTGGTGACGGGGGACGTAATAATATATTATTGATCGAGAGAGATCAATAATATATAAAAGAAACTGTTCCCGGAACGTGCCTCTTTCCAGGGCATCAGCGCATGAGATGCTCTTCACAGAATAAGAGTGTCTCTTGCGCAGGGGAAAGGAGCACTCCGATTGGTCAGGAGTGCTCCCTCGATCTATAATCTATGTTGTGTGTAAGTGTGAGGTATCACCTGACCAATATAATATCTGCAACACTGTAACTCTCGAGGAGGATTCGGAAGAGCATTTGGAAATCCTTGAGCAATAAATCAAAGTACTCTAAAGACAACTTTGCTTTTCTCAAGACACCACCACATTCTGTGTAACTTTTAAAAATGGCTTAGTCCTTGCCTTTGTTTCTAAATGCTGGTATTGTAGGCACTAATATTATACAGAATATGTGGGGAAATTGTTCAGTTGATTTGAAAATGTTATGTAGTATTTGTTAGTGACCACATAATTCTTTTGGCAAAAATGTTTGTCTGGCAAACATATCAAGATATTATTTATTAAATTTTGATAACCGGGTGAGCCCGCTGGGCCCCGAGAGTCCTTTTTTCAGGGGCGACCCAGGGGTTACATAGATTTTTACAGGGGATTGTATACAGCAAGATACATTACATAAGTCTCATAGTCACATAACAAGGGTAAACACAGAAGCAATTCATCAGATAACAACAGCGTTGGACTTGGTCCACGGAGTGTATGGCTTACACTAGGGAGTACTTTACCTTAGCAGTTGCACTTAGTGGAGGCCGTCATGTGAGCCTTGAGCCTAGTGCGGAAGGTGTTGGGGGAGGTAGCTTCCTGGACACCAGAGGGCAGGGAGTTCCATAGGGTGGGGGCAGTAAAGGAGAACTACTTGCCACCCACCTTGGTTCTAACCCTGGGCACAGCGAAGAGAGTCCGGTCGGTCGTACGGAGGTGCCTAGGATTCCTCTTGTTGGCGATGAGCCCAGTGAGGCTGGGTGGGGGGGAGGAGTTGAGTAATTTATAGGTGAGGCAGAGTGGGGTGCATTGAGCTCATGCCCCAGGAGGGGCTACAGTTTAATTGGGACAGCATGTCACAATGGTGGGTCCTAGGCCAGATGATGTGGGCTAAGTGTGCCACCTGATGATTGAGAACTTGTAGCTTGTTTAGTTTTATCTAGCTGCTCCCAGGACTACAGGGCCGTAGACAGGTAATGGTGGGGAGCAGAACGCTAGTGGCGATGGAGGCCCGGCTGCTGGTATCAGCTGGTCTTTCAACCTGTACAGGGTCCGAGTTTGGAGTGGATATTTTGGTTACCTGGTCTAATGTGTGTCCTTGAGGGTGAAGCCCTGGTCCAAGGTGAGGCCAAAGTATTTTATAGTTGCGACCACCTCGAGCCTCTTGCCTGAGGTGGTCATCAGTTGGAGAAGTTGGCTTCTGTCTCGACTGAGGGTTCTGGAGCCGAACAGCATGGCCTTAGTCTTGTTCGGATTAATGACCATTCTATTGGAGACCAGCCATTCCTCTAGGGATCCCAAGTCATCTTGGAGCCCAGAGCAGAGTTCCCCCAGGTTGGTAGAGGGCCGGTAGATGACTGCGTCATCTGCATACTGTACCACTGAGCTCACCCCACAGTGGTTACAGAGATCATTGGTGAAGAGCGAGAAGAGAAGGGGGCCAAGTATTGACCCTTGGGGCACCCCCTCTGTTAAAGGGAGAGGCTCTGACAGGGAGTCTTTCCATTTTACCCTCTGTGATCTCCCGGTGAGGTAGCTGGAGAACCATGACAGGGAGTGGCTGTCTAGCCCAACATGGCTCAGTTTGGAGAGCAGCAGGTTGTGATTGACAAGGTCAAATGCTTTGGATAAGTCTATTAAGACAGCCCCAGTGGGGGTCCCCTTATCCAGTTCTCTGAGTACATGTGTAGAGAACTTGATGAGCGCAGTGTCAGTCCCGTGATTGGTTCTGAATCCATGCTGGGAGGGGGATAGTAGTTGGTGGATCTCTAGGCAGTCCCGGAGTTGTCCGTATATCAATCTCTCTTGGATCTTACCAAGGTTACAGAGTAGGGAGATTGGCCTGTAGTTGTTGGTGGATTCCCTCGTACCTCCCTTATGGACAGGGACTATATGAGCCAGTTTCCATTTTTCAGGGATGGTCCCTTCGGTGATGGAACCATTGAGGAGCCAGGTTAGGGGCCTTGTGAGTGCTGGGACCCCTTCCTTTAGAATTTGGGGGGGGGAATGCCATCTGGTCCCACGGATCCCGTTGCTTTGAGGGATTTTAATAGTGGAAGGACTTCCTTAGGTCTTACTAGCCTAAGGTGGAAGGTGGGGTGGTCTGATAAGTGGGGGGGGTCATAAGGGCCTTGGGGGTGGTTAGGCAATCCCGCTTTGATCTGGTCCAGGTTAGTGAACTGGTGGTTGAGTGCCATAGCAATGATTGTGTCATCGCTCGTTAGTTGGCCATTCACCTCTATGGGGCTATGTACAGTCTTTCCGCTCCCCTTTATTAGCCCGTTTATGTGAGCCCAAAAGAGTCTAGGGTTACCTAGGTTCTTTTTCTGTAGATTAGTGACATACTCTCGTTTTGCCACTTTTATGGCCAATTTGCACCTGTTTCTAAGTGCCTTATAGTTAGTAAGGTCAGCTGGTAGTGAGGAGAGCTTGTATTTCTTCCAAGCTGAGTCCTGGTATTTCATGAGTGATTTCATGTCAGGGGTGATCCACTTGTGACAGCTCCCCTTGGTGCGGAATTTCTTTATGGGGGCCAGCCGATTGGCCACTGTGATGATTGCTCCCTGGAAGAAGGCAGCAGCTGCATCCAGTGTGGGGAGTAGTTTGATGGGTCTCCAATAAATACTGTTGAGGCACCCTAACAGGTGCTCAGGTAGTAGGTTAGTGAAATCCCTTGCTGCCAGGATTTGCGGGCAGACTCTGGGGGCCCTGTTTTTCCAAGTACAGAAGATTGGGGAGTGGTCGCTCAGGGCATCCGCTAGGGTGCCTCCCGCCTGTACATGGGAGGGTTTGCTCGTGAGTATCCAATCGAGTGTAGAATGGTTTCCCATCTTATAATTCATTCGGGTGGGCCCAGCGATGACCTGTACTAGGTTTGCATCCCGGATCAGTCCTATTAAGGAGTGGTTGCCTTGGGGGGCCCAGTTTAGATTAAAGTCCCCCAATATGAGTAGCTCAGTGGATACCTCCTTGGATATATCTCTTAGGACCGCCTCAAGAGATGACCGAGCATTCGTTGGGGGGTTGTATACGCATCCTATATGGAGGTGCTTACAAGGGCCAAGGGTGGTACGCAGAAAGATCGAGTTGCCTTCTGTACAGGTGGCCTGATTCAGGTTTATCTGTACGGCGTTAAGGGTGTCTTTCGAGTAGATTAACACCCCTCCCCCTCTTTTGCCCTATCTGTCTCTTCTATGGGAGATGTAACCAATGGCGGCTACCTCATGTGGTAGAATGTGAGGTTTGAGCCAGGTTTCTGATACTGCCAGGATGTCCAGGTTGTACTGATCAAGCCAGGATTGTAGTTCCTGCACCTTTGGTCTCAGGCTGCATATGTTCAAATGCACAATCCGTAGGCCCTTGGAGGATGCCCAGTGGGGGTTCAGTGGAGAGGAGACCAGTAGGTTGTATGGGGGGGGTCCAGGATTGGGCTGGACATCCCCAGCCATGAGCAGGAGGGTTGCAAGGAGGCAGAGAGTAGGGATCCTTCTAAGGGGTAGGGACTTGGCCCTGAGAGTCTGTTTGGCGGTGAGTAGTGTTGAGTATAGGATGCCTCTTCTGCAGAATTCATGGGCAGTCAGGAGTGCCTCTATGTTGCTGAAGGGGGGGGTGACAGTGCCAGGAGTGACATGGGGAGGACCAGAGGGAGGGTGACGTCTGGGGTCCTGTTCTCCTATGGAAATGGCCATGTCAGCCCATAGGAGGGATAGTATGTACAGAACGGCCAGGAGGAACCCTCTGTTTGGGCAGCTAAGATAGGGGGGACCAAGCTTGGGGGGATTCACGCTGGCCAGGGGAGGTAGGGTGGCATGGAGGGATGGCTAGGCAAAGGGAGAGGTAGTGACCCTGGTTAATTACTACCTTATGTCTGGGGGCAACGCTATGCACTGTACCCTAGTTTTATGGTGTTGAGTCCCAGGAGGGTCTGTTCAGAGGAGTAGCCGAAATTTTTCGCGGCACCTTTCCTTTGCAGTTCCCAAGTCTTATAGGGATAAGGCATCCCAGGCGTCGATCCCCTAGAGTGGCAAAGGTTAGAGGTAGGAGGGGCTGGTGAGGTTAGAAGCTCTGGCTGGCAGGTAGTCCACCTGAGAGTGTATTTTTAACTCTGCTCTGCTGTAGGCAGGCAGGTGGGATGGGAGGAGGCGTAAGTAGGGGTAACCCAGGCACCAGAACTGTCCACTAAAGTAGCAGTGGGTTCAGGGCAGAGTCAGTCTATGGCTTAGTGAGAGGTGGTACCAAGGCTAGGGCGAGTTAGTCAATTGATGGGAGGCTATCTAGTTGGGGAGCAGTCTTGTCAGTTATACAAGCTATTAACAGTAGGTATATATGGCTCAACTATTACATTCAAAGCCCCTTAAGGCACATTTACACAGGTGTGAGTATAGAATATAAACTGGCTGTGCAAGTTAGCTATAAGATTATTAAAGTCGCTGTGAGGTTCAGATTCAGAGCAGGTAGATGCTATCAGCCACCCTTTTTTAGGATTAGTTGCACAACTATAGGGTGGTAAAGTAAACAAGTATATTAGCAGAGCGATTAGCGAGTACGACAATGTCCTGTGTGGGCAGTGATCTGTAGGATAAGTACCAATTTGTCAGCTTACACCCAGCTAGGCAGAGGAAAAGGAGGCATTCCAGTGGGTTGAGCTGTCTCAGCCCTGTATAGGTCCATTCCAGTGGTGGGCGTGGCAACGGTGTATTTAACGGGAGGAGGGAACGGGGTGGGCGGGACGGCCGAAAATCAAAAGACAGTTCAGAGCCCTCGATTAGTTGGTGGAGTGAAGAAAGTATGCGAGGGGAGTCCTGGTCATCGGGGGAGGTCCACCTGTTGGCGGTTTGCTTGCCGGTGCCTCAACCCCGAGGAAAAGCTGCTTAGGTAGGTCCAAAGTTACTATGCACTTGAGGTCTGTGCTATTGGGGGGGGCAGTCAAGCAGCCCCAGACACTCTCTCCTCCCCCTGAAGTCCTTTGGTGTCGTGGAGCCGGCGGTAGTGCTCTCAGCCTTAAGACCAGGCTGGAAGAGCGTCGTCACAGGCTAGGCTTCCAATCAGCAGGAGTTGCTGATTTTCGATTCTGCGTGCCTCCTTTGTTCAACTCAAAGGCGCGGGTCGGTAGTCATCGGTGTCCGGGGGGGGGCGAGAAAAGCTCCAAAGTGGTGAGTGTCCTTCCTGAGGCTCAAGAGACAGTTCAGAGCCCTTGATTAGCTGGTGGAGCGAAGAAAGTATGCAAGGGGAGTCCTGGTCATCTGGGGAGGTCCACCGGTTGGCGGTTTGCTTGCCAGTTCCTCAACCCTGAGGAAAAGCTGCTTAGGTAGGTCCAAAGTTACTACGCACTTGAGGTCGGTGCTATTGGAGGGGGGGCAGTCAAGCAGCCCCAGACACTCTCTCCTCCCCCTGAAGTCCTTCGGTGTTGTGGAGATCCCATGTTCTTTTCATTTTCTTCCATTCCTGAATCAAGATATGAGACTTTGAAGTTTGTAAAAGTACCCACTCCCATGCCATGCCCACCATGAAAAAATTATATATTCTGGTGCAGTGTTGTGCTGTTTACCATCAGAAACATGTGGTGACACCATCCTAATATATCTATCTTACGAATCTGACATGTACATTCAAGAGGTATCCAACCTCAATGCAAGCGATTTGTAAAACTTGCAAGTGCCAGCCATCTTTAATAATGGGAGTCATTAATTACAAAATTATCTGTAAAACCTGTTTTAAAAATATCCAAGAAAATTAAACAAACTGAAAATGAATAATGTCAGAAATAAATTTTTGCCCAAAAACTATATGATGACTTTTTTTTGCAGACTAGTACTGCTGCTTTAATGGTAGAAATGAATATTGCCAATGAAGTTAGAATGACAGCTTACTGTTACACTGTGCCAAAGTGAAAGTATATATTTATTATTATTTATTATTCATTTGCTTTTGTTTACAAGGTAAGCACACTAGACAACCAAGTGCCTATTTTCAGGTGTGACCCGGGAGATTAGACAGGTACATTCAAGAACATCAGGCAAATACAAGTACAAGGTATATTCAGGAGAATCAAGGAGAGCAGGGACAATACAAGAACATCAGGTTTTACATAACAGCATGGTTCAGGCAAGGAAGGCAGTAGTCAACATACCAGGGCAACAATGCCCTACAAAGGATAAGGGAAGCAGGTAAAAATGATTAGTACAATTGGGGACTGGAGAGACCAAGGCAAAACATGAAGATGGGGCAGTGAACACATACACATTAATTGGCAGAAGGGCCAAAGTGGACCCAGCACAATCACTTATTCTAAATAGCTGTAAGCTCACTAGTGAGTAAGGGGCAGAGCCCCTCCGCTTTAAGCAGAGGAGTTGGATAACGACTCAGCCAGTCATTAAGTGCAGAGGCAGGCAGAGGCCGATTTGAGGAAGCCCCAGAGGGAGGCTTTAAAGGAGGAATGGGAGGTGGAAGAGCGAGTGCTTGCTGGAAGGGCTTTCCATAACCGGCGTGCATACGTAGCGAAGGCCCGGTCTCCCATTTGTGTGTGAGTGTTTGGAGCCAGGAGGACATGAGAGTCACTGGATCTTAGGTGGTAGGAAGGGGTAGCGGGTAAGAGGGATACAGCAAGGGCAGAAGGGGTAGCCATTCGGACCACATTGTCAATGAAGTTGCTCAAGACAAAGGTGTGGTGCTGTTCTGGTAGGATCCACCCAAGCCGGGAGTAGAGCTCACAGCGGTGGGTGAGGCGGGGGAGCTGCTACCAGCAACTATTCCCTCAAAGTATGGTCAATCCAGTGTATCATTAACTGATTATTGTAACACTAATGAAAACATTGACCGTGTACAACAGAACAGTTAATGCTGCGTCTTCCTGTTCATCGTCATAGGCATCTCTGACATCCCTTGAAATATGGAAGATAAGCCTTTACAAAAGTCATGATTTTCACATCCATGGGGGTTATTTGTTCTTTGTTCAGTTTTGTGATAGACTCAGCAGCACTAAGAATGAGTTCAAAATAAGCACTAATGTGTGAGCATGAAACATAATGGCAGGCTACCTGTGATATCATTAGCCATTAAGTCCCCTTCTTTAAGTACTGCAGTATCACATTAATGGGTCTTCTGGGATTCTTATGGCTGATTTCATCAGATAGCTCTCTGCCATGGAAGAAAATATGTTAAGTGGTGGCCCCAAAATGTTCAACTTGTATAGGGGGAACAGGCCTTTCTCCAACTTTGCTCTGACATTTTGGAAGTCCCTTCCAGCATCCCTCCAGCACTCCCAATTTCCCTTATAGCAGCCTTCGAAAAGGAGCTATACCAGAAACAAAGTTCCTCTGATGAATGCACCTGCATGTGGCACCTTGCCTTGTGTGGCCGACCTAGCTATACATGTCATTTACCATTGTAACTTACCCTACATTTATCATGTACCTGTCTTTGTAGCTAATGCCAACTGCTTATGCAACCATTACTCTAAATTTATATCTATTTGACTGTCAGCTCGATTTGCACACTGCCTGCATGTTACTTGCTTACATCTCTGTACTGTACATTTATGGTAGTTTATTATGTCATAAAAATGTTTTTGTACTTGTTCTGGTCATTATTGAGTCCTTGATGGTTTACTGCTGGATCATGCCTGAAAATAGGCATTCTGTTGTCTAGTGTATCTACCTGGTAAACAAAAACTAACTAAATAAATAAAGTAAAACCCATAGCAACGGACTGCAGCTATGGACCCAGGCTTTCAGATACATTACTGGCAACAACATCAGAAAGGCCTCCACATACTATAGCCACCATCTCTGCATAACGTACAAATGCAGGGTATGTCGACTTTGGCTTAGGACATTCTGGATGTTCGGAGATCAGAAAGCCTAACTAAGCACTCGTGACCTTAATGAGGTGATATTTGTATATGATATTATTTTCAGCCTTGGTGTAGTAGCTGAGGCAAGCTAAAATGGGAGTGACAGAGTAGCACATTCAAGTGGTCTCAAAAATGATGCAGAAAAGATCTGTCAGATCCTGGAAAATAGCATTTAATGCCTCACCATCTGCTATGGCCTCTTTTCTTGTATAAACTGTTGCCCTTGAGCCACAATGGAATGAGTCCAGCATATGAAAATTGGAGTTTTTACTTTTATCATGACTGGAAAATAAGCAAAGTTTTTTTATCTGTATTTAACCAGGGAGCTACATTGAGTTAAAAATAATCTCGTTCATGTGGACAGCTTGCATTAACACGTAACTACAGTAAAAATGTACATAAACAACAAACATACAATAGTAACACATAATGAAAGGTAACAATCGGCTACTAAAACAGTGATGATCATAGCTAGATGAACACTGTATTTGATGCACCAGAACTGGAGAGAGTTAAACTTACAATACCAGTACACAGACAAGCATTTGTCAAGCTGAATGTCCGTCACTTGCATTGCTGTTGTACTGGGACTTGCTTGTACTCATTTTTGTTATATATTTACTCAAGGGTAGACCACCTGTGATGCAATATTTCATTTTCAGTGGTGCCCTGCTTTTACAAATGTTTAGATTGTATTTACCCAGGGTAGGCCAGCTGAGAGGCCATATCTAATTTCTAGTGAGTTCCCACATTTTGACTCCAGATTTCCAACAGTCTTTTTATAACCTGTCATTATGATCAAGGCAGGTGGAATTTTTTACGATCCCATCCGAATGTTGATTTTGCAGTGTGACTGAAAAAACAAGTTTTGGAGGGGATTTGAAAAATAACACCTGTCATGTCCAGGAGGTGGGGGTAACACATTAGGGGCCAAAATCTTTAAAAATGAAGTTAGGAGATAAACATTGGGACAATTCAACATTTTTTCGTAACTTGGTTGTTTTTTCACAATTTAACCCCAAATTTTCAGCAGTCTTTTCATAACAACTCCTTTTGAACATAACAGATGTAATTAATAAAACTGTGGCCAAAACGTCATTTTGCACCAGAAGTGAGAAAACACATTTTGACGAGAATTTGAAAAATGATGGCTGTCATGCTCATGAGGTGGTGTGAAAAAAATGGCTATGTTGAAAATTTGGAGTAAAGATATTAAAAATGGCACTGGGTCAATATAGCACAGAGGGAACCGTGCATGAAATACAGCACTGTAAGAAGTACTAATGGTTCTACGGCAACAGGGTTTTTTTCAGAGTGCAGTAAGAACCACTATCGATGTTGCTGTAGGCTGCCAGTAGGGAAGGTGAAGGATGCCACCGGGGCAGTGTCTGGTCGAGCTGCTCCCATGGTGGAGTGGCTAGAGCACCTGCCTCTGGCAGCGTTGGGGACCTGGGGCTGCAGTCCAGTTCTCCCCAGGTCCCACTCTGCTGCAGTTTAAAAAAAAATGTTCCCAGTCCAATTTCTGCCCCCCCCCATGAAGTCCATGGACCCCAAAGATGATTATAATTAGTCCAGGGTGTGTGGGGGGGCAAAGCCCCCCATGTCCTGGGGGCGCGAAGTGGAGTCCCCTGCAAAAACTAAGATATTCCTCCAGTGTACGCTTTGTTTGTGGTGGTCGGCATATTGTACCAATGTTGTTTTGCTGCACGCTGCTTTGTGAGTGGCATTGTTGATGTGTGGGGTTTTGACCGTGACATTATGATCCCGTGCCATTAAAAATCACCAAAGTTATGAGCATGCATTGAAAAATTTCAACAAACTCTCATCATTTTTTTTTTTTTTAATATTTGTACCCGAAAATTTCAACATCACCTCATGAACAAGGATGGAGGCAATTATGAAATCCTGCCCAAAAGGTGATTTCACATCACAAGTGCACAGACGCATTTTGGCCAGGATTTTAAAAATGTCAGCAGTTACATTTATGAGGTGGAGTGAAAAAATGGCTATGTTGAACATTTTGGGACAAAGTACTGAAAATTACCGAAGTTACGAGCGTGTACTGAAAAATTTCAGCATACACGCATAACTTTTTAAAAAATATTTTCACCCCAAATTTTCAATATAGCCTTCTTATGACCCCACCTCATAAACAAGACTGGAGAAAATTTTCAAATCCTGCCTGAATGGCGATTTTGCAGCACAAGTGCGGAAAAACATTTTGGGCTGGATTTGAAAAATGACAGCCATAAGTTCATGAGGTAGTATTTGGGGTCAAAATATTGAAAATTACCAAAGTTACAAGTGTGCTTTGAAAAATGTCAACATGCGCTCATAATGTTTTTGGTTTTTAATATTGTTAACCCAAATTTTCAGCCTAGCCTTCTTATGACCTCACCTCATGAACAAAGGTTGAGAACATTTTCAAATCCTGCCCCAAAGGTGATTTCATGCAGCGACTGCAGAATCATCTTTTGGGATGGATTTGTATAATTTCACTGTCCTTGTTCATGAGGTGGAGTTCCAAAAAGGCCATGTTGAAAATGTAGGAAAAAATATTAAAAACAACCAAGTTATGAGGACAAGTTCAAAACCTATTGAAATACATTGAACTACATACCTGATTTCCTCAGTTTCTGGTCCGGCATTGAAGAGTGAAGGTGTCTCTCCAGTCCAGAAAGGTTTTCGGTGTGTTGGACCCCCATAGGTAAGTAAGGGGTTTGGGGGGGTGAAGTGGTAGATGCTTAGTGGGAGGGTTAGGTGGAGGGAGGGTAATGGCAGTGGTGATCCAGCAACGGCAAGACATTGATGGATGTTTTTCTTTTTTACTGGGTGTATATAAAAAAAGACTACAAGGGATGTTTTTTCTTATTTCAGGTACCAGCACTGGGGATTGGGTAACCCAGTGTCAGTTTAACCTTTAGGGGCATGGGAAATGATGGGGAGGTGGGATGGATACTTGGCAGAAGGTGGGATCACAGGAAGTTAAAAAAGTAATAAAAAAGGACTACAAGGAATGGTTTTCTGTATTTCAGGTATCGATACCAGGGATTGGGCACCCCAGTGTCAGTGTTATGTTTGGTGGTTTGGGGCATGGAATCAAACTGCACATCTGCATTACTCATGCATGCGCAGTTCTGTCCCACAGCCATCTTGCATACGGCAGACTCTGGCACGGTGAGAGCTCCCACTACTGTTTCACTCACTCTCATTGCTCTGAGCAGCTGTACCGGCTCTGACCAGATTTTGTTATAAATTAAAGAAAAGTAGGGGAATTTGTGTTTCATCAGTATTGCTGCATCTCCTAAAACTGAAATGGCATGAAGTAGAAAACTTATTGTGCCATGGGGGTGACATCACTACTGTGGTGCAACAACTTTTGTGAGATATGGATTTCCATACACAACACTCAGCCACATACCATATTTAGATAAATTATTTCCTTGGGCGTACAAGCAGTGCATTTTGGAAGATTCACATTGCAATTTAACACAAAGCAGTATATTTTGCAAATTATACAATGACACTTTGAAATCTAGAAAGCTGATTGGCTGACTTGATCTTTTATCTATGACTAAATCTCAACATAACTTACGGATAAAGACCCAGTCAGCAGCATCTGGGAAAAAATCTATCTGACCCCCCGAAAGTGAAAACATGAAAGCCGCCATATTAATTTCCAGCTAAACCGTGATGCAAAGCAGGAGATTCCAACAAGTACTTCACATTCCAAAAAGAAACCTTTGAATCAGCTTTCCATAACACAAACACTTTTTTTTTTCATTTTTTCAAGTATCTGATATACTTTTAATATGACCACTTGCACTGACACCCATTTCACCTAATGTTTCCAGTCCATTATAGCCCCGCTATCTGTGTGTGTGTCTCTCTCTCTCCATCCAAACAGTGGTAAAGTGGACACCCGGAGACAGTGTGCTTAAAAAAGTCCAGTTTAAACAGCAGTTTCCAGCTACACAGCATTGAAACTCTGCAAGCTCTGTTTAATACACTCACCATATACAGAAGCCACTAACAGTGTGATTGCACTTCCAGCACCCCCGCACACACAGACTCTTTTCACTTCACCCGCTTCTTACCACTGAGACTGGTGATTGCTTTCCATGGTCACTGCCTCACGCCAGCATTGCTGATCATTCCCCACACTCACCCCCAGCAGCAGGCAGCTTCTCCCTGAAACTCCATAGACACTGCCATAGGCACCTCTGAAGGACAGAACAATTTTGTCAGTCACCCCTTCACATCATGATCACACTCCATTTTCCCTCCTGACAAACAAAAAAATAATCTTTTCTGACATCAGCCACCTCCACCCAGCAGCTCCATTCATGCAGCCAAACAACAGTGTCACCATAGCAACACAGAGCTATTTGTTCTGGTGCAAGAAACAATTCCAGAAAAATAATTTAAAAGGCAAAAAAAGACTATTTTTCTTTTTTTGTCAGAAAAATAAGGGTGACATTGTATAACTGCAATAAACCACTCCAAGTTGTGGGTCATGCTGGGATTCACCCACTTCTGGTGTGGATTTGGTCACTCGTCCTGCTGCCTCGTGACCAAACCACACTAGGCATGGGTAAATTCCAGCATAACCCACACCCTTTTGTGGTTTATTGCTTAATTATACAATGAGGTCCTAGAAGCATGCATTTTCATTGGCTGACTGGCACCTTTTACCTGTTGTAAATCCTGCAATGTACCAACAGGAAAAGGTGCCAGCCGCCAGTCAACCGCAGCAGTAACTCCCCCTGAAATCACTCCGAGGATCTCAAACTCATGAGTGACTAACACAGCAATTCTAAACAACTGTCTTGCTGCCTGCTGCTCTGCTCCCATTCCGATATTCAAACCGCACTACAATTTTCACAAGTATGATAAATGTTGAAGAGTGAGAGTGCTGGGTGAGATCAACTGAGCCTGAAATTAACTGCACCTCAAAGAAATATGTGCACTTTTAGTAAAAGTACCAGCAGACAGTTATTACTTCTATTTTCTTCCCACCTGCTGCTCGCCAGACTACCCATGCTCTCATGCCACTCGCACAGTTGCATAACTTCGTTTTTTACTCCGCCCACTCCTTCCTGTTGAAATCACCGCACAATGTTTTTTTAATGAAACTTTTTTTTTAATTAAACTGTTGCTCTGACATTAGGAGGGAGCATTGTACCTAACTTACTTTGCATTTCACTTGCTCTTCATTCCCACTCTACATTTCCTTCGCTCTTACTCATGCTCTCTCTCTCTCCCCTCGTTTCCCCCCAAAGTCTCTGTGGTGCAGTCCCCCCTCTCTGTGTCTCCCATCACTGTAAATAAAACAAAATGAATAAAAAATACCACAGAGAAATCATTTCTCCTTATCCCCGCTATTCCTTTCCTGTAAGACTCAATAATGGGAACTGTACTTTACACCGTGGCTCTCTCCCCAGTGCACCTGACATAAAAGCAACCCCCCTGACCTCACTGGAAGCTGCACCCTGTAGTCCATACAATCTACCGATTTCATTCAAATACTCACACACAAAATGGAAAGATGCACGGTGGACTGTCGCTTCTCTCTAAGGTACTCTGAACCCAGAGCCACAGTCTACACCGCTGGTAACTTGTCCCTTGCCCAATGGTATCCAACTGTCAAACTGTCAGTTGCTTATGTCGGCTTCCACGCCAGCATTTATGCTGGGGGAGACTGCAGAAAGCAAAGCACAAAATGAAACCACAACCAATAAGCAAACAAGAAAATACATAAGGCAACCTCACCACTCACACCACAGTCGCTACATAAACAAGTGATTGCAGAACGCTGGGTGGGAATCAAAACAAGTGAGTGGTACCAGGTTCTGCCATTCTGTAACCATGTGCAACTGGGGGCTTATTCTTCCTATCAACCAGGAACTATTTTTTCTGGCGCAACAATAATTGTAATAAAAATCATGTAAATCACTAATAAACACTATTTTTGTTTTAATTTTTTGTAATAAAAAAAAGTGACACATTGTATAATCGCAATAAATGACTCCAGAGTGTGGGTTATGCTGGGATTTACCCACGGCTGACCTAGTTTAAAAACTCGGCCTACGGTCTTGTGGCCAAACCATACCAGCCGTGGGTAAATCCCAGCATAACCCACACTCTGTCATGGTTTATTGCTTAAATATTCAGCACACAGATCTTACATTCAGAAAGCAAGGAACATATTTTACCAGATATGGATTTGAGTCCAATAACTAGCAGCAGCAATAATGATACTGGCCGTTAGGATAGATTACTTATGTTGAAAGTCTTGTTGGATTATATCCTTGTTTATATGGCTTGCCTGATTCCATTTTTAGTGAATTCCCTAGGGTATCCCATCAAAAAGACATATTTTGTAGCAAGCTATAAAAGTTCCTCATTAGGCAAATTGGTGGGTGAGTTGCTAGCATCTCTGCTTGTTACACTGGGGGGCCTGGATTCTATTCGTGAGCCTAGCATCTTGGTTGGGACAGCAGGAACCATAAAGCAGTCTCAGGGGAGGGAGTTGTTCCTGTTGCTACACGGTCACCCCCTTGCGGACAAGCGGGAGGGTGCTGTTCCAGCAGATTACTCTACTCATTGCCAATCTGATGTTCACATGACTGGCATGATAAGAAGGAGGTCACTGAGACACTATTTTTCAAATGATGTATAGATGCAAAGGCAACCACAGGGGAGTTCTGTCATGGGTCCATGTAGTTGTGATTAAGGAGATAGTTGCAGCATATGACCATGCCATAAGAAGACAGATGGGCAAAGGCTGAAAAGCCCTGGCCTTGACCTTAGCAACTGAAGCATGGTAAGGTTCAATGAGGCAAAAAAAGGTGGAGGCCAGGGGTAGGAAACAGGGAAGAAAAACTGGTGGGGAAGGAATATAACATACAAGAAAACTACTTGTTAAAGCAATCGTATGCATTAGCAGTTAAAGCTTTGAGTTATTTTTAAATGACTCCCTACTGTTTGTTATAATTTTCATTCTAAGGTCACATTATTCCAATCAAAAGTTAATATTCCTCTTTTAGTTTTAATCCTAGACACGGCATATTTCATTGGCTCGATCAACCTTACGCTATAGGCAGTTATTACTGGATTAAAACAAAACTGAAAGTAATTATATAGCTTGCTATTATTACAGTCCATTTGTAAAAATAAGTAAGCCAAGGATTATTCTTTCTAGAATCTATATGGTGCACAGTCAGCCTTTGTACTCATTTATAGTGAAGATAAGTATTGTAAAGACAAGACTTAAACCAACCTGCCAAGGCTATTCATCCAACTATTTAACTTGTTCAAAATAAATATTTGGGGTGCAACATAGTAAACATGTCTCCATAATTACTGTAGTTATAGGCAGCAGTAGTTGGGAAACCAATATCTCTCTTTTCACCTCTGAAAAGCTTTTTTTTTATATTGCTTTCTTTATTCCTCTGGTCATGCCTACCTCCGGTTCTGGTCCCTTGCCAGCATCCTGCTGTAGACACCTAATAGTTCCAGGCCACTTCCATTCTAGTCCAACCTGCCATTCTGAATGTCTGTTTGTTTCCTTCATGGGTGGTGTAATAGGGGTTAGACAGATGGACTCAGATGCAAGAACCATTTGGTTGTGGCTATCTTTATTCTTGGAGCTTGACTACAGGCACAGTGCCCCACTGAGCATGACAGGACCTATTAAGGACAACAGTAGCGCTAAGCATGGACTGCATCCATCATGGCTTCCCCAGTACTTCCTGAAGGGTAAGTATATATGTATACTACACTCCTCCTTAGACAAAATGTAGTCTAAAAATACCCAACATTAACATTCCTAACATCCAAGCCAAAGTAGACTCTTCAGCACCCAGGAAGAAGTTTGGGGGATTATTCTGCCCACTGGTGGAACTTGTTACTAAGTAACACAACAGGTAACAAGCCCTGTTGCACAGAGACACAGGTTCAGTTCAAGTTTTACAGGTCAAGTCTCTGTGGTGCTCTTCACTGCTGCACGAGGTATCCTGGGGTGGAAGCAACTGCTGCCAGTGAAGCATGAATTCCTACATTATTTGGCACAGCTCTCAGTGGCATTTCCTGAGCTGGAGCAAAGTCCTTAGTGTCACTGTCTTCTTCTGGAGTGACGTCTTCTGCTAAATGTGCTGGAACCCTTGAGGGTGACATATGATCCATATATATGTGAACAAGGCAATGTCCCACACAGACATCATAGGCCATGGGCACATATTTTCCAATCACCACCCCAGGAATCCAAAGACACAGGGATGCTGGAAGTCTTGAACCATCATGATCTCCCTAGGATGGAAGATCCAAATGGGCTTGTTCAATATGCCATGACCCCTCTGCTGTGCAGCTGATGTTTGGTTACAGTACTGGACAAGTCCAACTTGAGCAATGGCAAACAGGTACAAGGCTGATGTTTGAGGAATAGTTCAGTAGGTGTTCATTCTGTGGTGGTGTGAGGAGTGTTTCTGGAAGTGAACATGAAACAAGCCAACCTTTTGGTTGCAGGTATTTACTAAGAACCTTGCTTGGTCCAGGCGTTTTTGAATGTGTTTATAGTGTTTAATGCTGGATGGTTAGGTGGAAACAAAATATGTTGGACTCCATTCCATTTTAAGAATAGTTGGAGCTCTGATGAAGAAACTGGGGACCATTGTCTGACACTAGCTCCTGTGGCAGTCCATATGATGCAAAAAGGTGCCTCAGAAGACTCACAGTCTTTTCTGTAGTTGATGCTTGCATGGGAAGCACTTTGATAAATTTGGAGTGGATGTCAATCACCACCAAGAAATTATGTCTGTCCACTTCTGAGTAATCAACATTGGTGCATTCCCAAGGCATGGTAGCCAGGGCCAGGGATGCAGCGGTACAGTTGCAGGATCCTTGCAGACTGCCACACAAGATGCACATTGACTGACAAGATGCTGGATGTCTTGATTACATCCTGGCCACCAGAGGTATATCTGGGCCAATGTCTTCCTCTGAGAGATTCCAAGATGACTCTCATGTAAGTCTGAAAGAAACCTCTTTTGGAACTTTGGAGGTATCACAACTCGAGATGCAACCAGAAAGGATTTTTCCTCTCTTAAAGAGTTAGTGGTTTGAGAGCCTTTCATTTGACGTGGAGTGGCAGCGTGTGATTATCTTACAATCAAAGTTGAATTATTTGTCATACTGAAACTGTTTCCTGTTCATTTGCGTATTCAATGTACATTGTTACAGGACTGGCAGCGGCGCTCCACCATAATACGTGGAGTGCAGTCGGATGTTTACATTTGGACAGGAAGTGATGGAGTGGTGGGGAAAGCGCTGCACTGAAGACTTTACTTAAAAGCAGAGCAGCCAGCATCTCCCTTCCTAATCTCCTATCCCTGACAGGGAAAGCGTCAGCTGATGCAATGTAGTTTATATAGTAACTGCTTCTGCTCAGTATTTTGATGTAATGTGATGCATGATTAACATTAGCAGGCACAGAGGGATAGTCAAATGAATGTTTTTTGTAAAGAGAATGGTTAGGCAGACTGATGTGAATTAAAACTGTGTTGATTTTTCCCCTTGTCTCTACATGGTTCTTCATAATCTGACAGGAATGATTACCTAACTATGCATTTACATTGTAGAATATTTTTGTCATAATATGCTTCATGTTAACTCTGCCTATGTTTCATTCATGAACTGCCAAACATTTAATGATATCAGATCCAGTGTACAAAAATAAGCAAGATACTGGTGCCTTAAATAAGACATGGCACCCACACCAACCCACCCCCATACATACATACACGCTCCATAACAAAAATAAAATGTATTCCTCTAGAGTTCGAGCATGTTGAGAAATTTATGATGTTACATCAGTTGTCACCCAGATGAATACTGCACATGAGTCTATGGTATTCCTAATCTGTTTACGTGATGGGACCTGTAGATAGATTTTATGCGTCTTGGTATGCAATGTCAAATATACTCTAAATTTAGAAAATCAGATGACAGCCTCATCAATTACTTAGATTTCTGTTTGTAGTTACACAAGAAAAGTTTAGTACAAGTATTTAAAACTAACAATCATGAAAGGGTTTTAATCGGGGCTGGTGGTTCGATTCCTCCCCCACGTATCATTAACAAACACACAAATAACCATTATTGAATTTGATTGGAGTCGCTATGAATCCTTTATTAGTTTAGTGATACTCTGATTTGTTAGTGTTTATGTTTTTATACTCTGGCCATACAGTGCATTTTTTTCCTAAAAAAAAAAAAAAAATATCACAATATTGACCATGTACTGGAGGGACAGAAAATGATGCAAATGAAACAAGCGGTTCCCTTGTAATCTCTCTTGATAAAATTAAATAATGTCACTGTCAGGTTGCCTCTCAAGAAATATATTTTGCAGTATAGTTATCTGCTTGTAACATGTGAAAATGGGGACCATATTTTACATGGCTGCACCATATGGCTGGACCCTCCAACACCATCACCAACACTCACCAATCAGGTAAAAAGGAAAATGCAAACAAATTTACCTTTGGAGCCCCTATGCCTTATGTGGCAGCCGACAGTTATTATGATAGGTTGTAATATGATATGTATTCAGCATTCAGAAGCTCAAATATAACAAGCAGCGTCACCCAGCCCCATTTGTTGAATCCCCACCCCAAAAAAATAAAAATTCCATTGGTGACAATTAGAGTAAAAGAGCATTATTGATCTGTTGCTGTTGCTGTTGCTATGTATACTTTGCACTGACTGTGTCATTTAATTCCTCTTTTTAAATACAGCATTGAGTAAAAGAAAGGGGCAGCTTTGTAATTTTGTCCTGCAGTTTCTCATTGTGAATTTTAGATTGAAATGCAATTACATATAAATCAAGTTCTAACCATGTTTTGTGTGTTTTTTTGAAACACTTTGCAATTTGTATCTAAATGTATTTCAAAGATTGGGCATAATTTGTGCTGGTGGGTCGAGATTCCCCCCAACACACACAGACACACACACACACTAACGTGTGACCCCATGGAATAATGTAGCAGTCATGATCCAGTGTGATTACTATGTGTTTCATAACATTTTTTCATATTTTGTATATGTTTTATGATTTAGGTCTGACCCCCCCCCCCGGTCCATTACCAAGTACATATCATTACTGCACCTCTCAACAATTCATTTACCTCTGCATTGATCCACCCCCCCCCAACACCACACAATCACTCACCCTCATGGCAACCAGCACATTCCCTATGCTTGCCCCTCAGTTGGTCGCTGCCTAAGTCACATTGTGCAGCCACAATCTGGAGAATGTATGAACAGTTTTCAATGAGTCTTTCAAAATTCCCATACTTGTCATCAGAATTCAGAGAGTACTCTGCTTTACCTGCTTCAGTAATGCAGTCATTTTCTTCTTTTGAATCTCATGTAAATGGAAATGCTCATTTGTGGGTGCACTATTGACCTGCATAAGTTTACTTGTCTGTGCATTATTGACCTGCATAGGTTTACCTGTGGTGTGGCGTGCTATTGACCTGAAAAGAAACATGTAAAACTGCACTGATCACTACATGCAAGGTTCTTATCACAACCAATGAATTTCACATAGCTACACGAATCCCACTATTTGCTTTGATAGTACTAGCAATAGTGACTGGGACAGACAGCCTCACAGCACTCAAGCTCTACACTGAAACCAGACAGTAAACAACATTGGGACATGATTTACCACAGATAAAAAGCTAAAACTTCAATTTTTACATTATAAAAAATGACTTATTTGGTAACATGACATCTACATGAGCAACAGGCATCAAAAAAGTGCAATAATTAGAGAAATCTTGTCACACTTGACACTGACAGCTATCAAATAGAGCTAGCTTAAAGCTGAGTGGCTTTCCTCTGTCAGCAGCACTTACAGTCTTAATGGCTCAGGGTGGTGATGTGTGCCTCTCAAGGCAGCCTCTATTTAGGAAGAAAAGAGAAAACAATTGAAACCAAGTAACTACTGGTCAGAATCCGATAAAACATTGAAAGGAATGCTATTTATGACTATTTACATGACTAATCTAACAAATACCTTACTCAGTCCATGAGCTATTTTAAGCCCTAGTGCCACCAAATAGATATGCATGTGCATTAGTGACTGCCCTAGAGGACGGGATGCCAGACAGCACATGGTCACCCATGCCACCACCACTGGGCCACCATCATTGGTGTATCTATGAGAGTGACACAGCATACGCATCCCTCCAGGAGAAGCGTATTCTCTGACAGGCTGTGAGTCTCCCTCTGTTCAATGATGTCCCAGGCCTGGGGCAGGAACAAGGATCGCCATGTGCCAAAGTTAACCCTCATTGCATGGTGCCATGGGGCCACCTTACTGCAACACTTTTTATCTATGAAAACATTCCCAGTTTAACACCGAATTGTGTGCAAACCACATTTGTTTTCCTTGAGACTATACATGTGCGCCCAAATATTATAAATATTTTATTGAGGAGGAGGGGTATGATGCATTTAGGACCTTATTGACTACAAAGGCCATTCTACAGGTCCCCAGCATGGACACAGAACCAGGCATTATACACCAGTTTGCTACTGTGCACCAGAGGCTCTTTCCAAACTCAGTAACCCTTCAAGCATATCCAAAGAAGGGCGAGTGAACTGGGGAGGCAGCAAATCAGAAGACTCTGTTCTGACCATACCAGATGCTGGAAATCCTGGGACTGTGACACGATGAGGGTGTTCTGTTGGATTGTGGTGAGGACAGTTCTTCAGCCATATCTCCTTTAGTGGCCTGATTTTTTTTTACCAGTAAATAGTTTATTTAAAAATCTTTTTAAACACAGTAATTATAAGCAATAACACATGACTTATTATGGGCTGTGCTGGATCATTACACAACCTCTGATGAGTTGTAAAGCACGAGGAACAGCAGAGTGCCTATAACCACCAGGGGAAGTGCTTTAATCTAGTTTATAAAATGGGTAAGAGAAGTCTTGTACTGTGTTTGCAGAAATCCAGTTACATGATTATGAGGTTATTACAGTATAACTGCACAGGTTAGGTAAACTGATTTTCAGCCTTTGAGGCTTTTTCCACCATTTTAAAGAACACCTTTTTTGGTCCTCATGTCAGTACCCTAGAATGTTCCTTATAGGCCCACCGAATTACAGGCTGCATTAATAAAATGTTTCCGACAGCTGGTTTTAGGGAGGGAATAAATTGTATTTTGGCTCCATGGAGCTGAGAACTTGATCCCATCCACTCCCCTGTTCAGAGCACCACCCCACACTACTAGCACATTTGGTGATGCAATAGTTAGGGTGCATACCATTGATTTCAATGGAGGTAGTTTTTAAAAGATAATTTTTGTTATGCTAAAGGTCTGATTTTAACAAATAAAGGCCACTGCTAAACTAAGAAAGAAGAATCAGCATTTATATAGTGCTTTTCATATGCAGTGTATCCCAAAGCACTTTACAAGCGATGCTAGACTGGTAGTGAAGGTGACTGAATGTGTAGTGGCAGCCATGTGGCACATCAACACCCACACAGCCTGGACAATTGCATGAACTGGTTTATGGGAAGGGAAATGTTGGCCAGGACACTGGAAATGTCCCCCTACTCTTTGCAAAGAGTGCCCTGGGTTCTTTTACCTCCACTTGGACAACACCAGGATGGGTAGGAGGGACCTCGGTTTAACATCTCATCTGAAGGACAGCACACCCCAGCAGTACAGCACCACCCTAATACTGCACTCGGATGCCAGCGTTTTAGGTGCAAGTCCAGTCCCGGTGTGGGACGAGAACCCACGACCTCTGATCCAGAGGCAGATGTGCTACCAACTGAGCCACGCTGACATCTTAGAAAGGCCTTCTTAGTTGAGTAGTGACATTGATTTGTTCAAATCAGACATTAAGAATATCAACATTTGTCTTTTAAAAACCAGCCTGATTGAAGTCAACGGAGCGCATCTCCATGCTGTCTCGATTTTTGCATTACAAAACATGCTAATGGGGGGAGGGGGGGCACTTCAAGTAGGGAAGTAGAAGAAATTAGGTGCTTGGCTCCACAGAGCCAAAATATGATACCTTCCATTCATCAAGCCACCTATTGGAAAAATGTTATTAATGCAGCCTGCAGTTTGGAGGGGCATAGGGATCATTCTGGTGCTCTGCAGGGCAATTTGAAAAGGAGGAACGAAAGGTGCTCTTTAAAACTGTGGTAGCACACTCTAGGGTGTGCAGTTATACTGTACTAACCGTACTTCCAGCCTGGGTGGTTGAACATGAGCTGTACTAACCACACTTCTGAGGTGGTTGAAGATGTGTGGTTAGTAGAGCAAAATGACATGCCCTGTTGTGTGTTATCACTTGCACAGCATAAATTCCTGCACTTTCAAATGACCAATAAACAAAAAATCCACCATCTTTTTTCCTTTTAAAATAAATATTTCAGTTGCTAGTTAATTTGTTTATTTGATAGAAAATGTTAAATATCCATCATAATTTAGAAATGTGGAATTCTGTATAGCTATTGTCTAGATACCACAATCTTATAAAAAAAAAGTTGGTGAAAAAAGTTCCATACCCTAATTCCTGTGCATCTCTGTGGAATTAATATTTGAGTTTTCAAACATGTTTAAGGATTTTTCAAAACCATTTTATAAAGATGCTTTGCACATATGTCCAAGACTTTTATAAAAGGTTAAACCAGAACAGACCTAATATTGATGCTGGGCCCTGTAGAATACCAGTAATAGCTGGTATTAAGTGAAATGTTCATTGATTCTGCATGCCATTTGATGTCTACCAATCAAATAACAATAAATCATGTTCAATGAGTCTTTAAAGAACTTATTTCAAAAGTAGTGAATGATTTACCAAATCAAAGGACTTACTTAAATCTACGAAGAAAGTAGCAGTCAAGTCTGCCTTTTATCCACCGCTTGATTAAAATGTGCAACCCTCAATGAAGCTGGTGTAGTTGAGAGTAAAGATCAAACTCCTGACTGAAAGTAAGCAGGTCATTTGAGTTCCCATTACAAACTTAATAAATTGATTGCATAAATCTTTCCAAGATGTTGGCATGTGCTAGCAATACACTGTAGAGAAAAAATACAGCAAACTCAGGTTTGTAAGGAAATGTGACAAGCTTTATCACCGTGAAAGACAGCGGGCCTAGATTTACTGGGTCTGCCACAGATGGGTTGTTTGTTCCGACAGCTCAACAGCCAGGCTATACAGCAAGGTATGGACAGTGTGGAAATTAAACTTCATGAGCTTTGGGAGCTAGGAGGGCCTATAAAGGTCTTATCTTTAAATTGAGCCCCCCTTCCCATTATAAGTCAATGGCCATGGTGCATGAGCTACTGGGGCTCACTTCAGAGCTAGGGTGTCTGAGCCCTGGCAAGCCTCCCCTGTACTTCCAACACTGGTATGGATCCAGGAATTGGAATTAAGAAAAATACTTATAACAAGGGGAGAAGCTGTTTCTTCTGCTATCGCTCCTGCTGTCACCACCAGCGCAAACAGAGGTTTGGGAAAGTGATCGACTAATCTTAGAAGTGTTGACAAAGAGTCAAGATCTTGAAAATGAGGTTTAGCCAGCACTATCATGTGGGAGACCTGGGTATGCAGCTTGTTCTCTGCTCCCTTCACAGAGCAACTGAGACACTGGGGACTACAGAGGCGGTACTCTCGGACTCCAGGGGCAGGTTTTAGCTCACCCTGCTACTTGACAGCCTCCTCTTTTGGGTAGGTGGAACAACCTTGGCATCGTGTGTGACCACAGCTTGCTGAACCTCCTTTAGGACGTAAGGCTGTGGTATGGGGGGAGCTCACTGAGGGGCAATGGGTGGACATAAGGGGTAACATGACATCCAACGTCAGGGCACCCACTCACTTTAATCATTGTTCAATCCTGACTCCCCAGCTGCCAGCTACTCATCAACAGGCCAAACTACTGCAACAGTCTACTCTGGTCTTGGCATGCCTATGACATCTTGAGATGATCTTGGGGCCACCACACTTGAACTGTGCCCCTTCTACACTGGCTGACCTAAAGTCAGCCACTTACAACAGCAGAGCATGTTTTGTCACTGGTCTCCCCTGGCATACACATCACTGCACTCTCTACTCCACACTCGGCTGGCCCACTCTAGAGGGGAGGTTCCAACTAAAGATGCTCTCCTTCCTCCATAAGACATTCCTCAATACCCTCCCCCCTAGTATCAACTCCCTATTCCTGTTTGCAGCCGCATAGCAGGCTACCAGGGGTTCCTCCAGTTTTGTCTTCGACACCCCTTTTTAAAGGACTAACCAGGCCCAAAACTCGATCACCTACAGGAGCACAAAGCTGTACAACAAACTGCCTCCTGCAATCCAGGCCTGTAGATCACTGTACTCTTTCAACATCGCCCTCAAAGAGTACCTCCTCGAGTCAACCACTTGCCGGTGCCCTGATAGGCCCCCTCCCTGGCCCACTCATTAAATCCAGTGGTTTATTTTCTATCCCCAATACCTGCACTTCTCCTCCTCCCCCCTCCTACAGCACTTCTCCCCATCCCCCCCTACAGCACTTAATTAGACGGCTCTGTATACGGCTCATCCTGCTTCTGCTCTCCCCTTTACTCTTGTAAATAAACACTGCATATTCAAATTAACCCAATCTCTCCTGTGAATCTCTATTTTTTTCCCCATCATCTTCCATTCTGCCCCTCCTTGGCACCAGTTTGCCTCTTCTTGGCCATGAATCACCTTTACCCCTCTTCTCTTTCACTATTTTTGTTGTTCTCAGATTGCCTCTCTAGTTTGCATTTTGTAGCAATTTGTTTATTGTAATACCCCAGTAATCATTATGTTGTTGGGTGAGGAGGACCTGTAATTCCCGATCTCATCCCAACCTGACCATTTGTTCCCATTTCCCATGGGCAGGCATCATTTAGTGGTCGCCACACCCCCCTCCCACCAGCATCCAATCCCCTCCTGTCACACAGAGAAAGCTTTCACGTGATTGGCTGGGACTTGCTTTTTTTTTTTTATTTGAAGAGCGGGAGCATGAGCAAGAAGACTGGATGGGAACCGAGCAAGTAATGAGCTGGACCTCCTTGTAAACATAACCACTCGTCGATCACCACAGTGCGATGTCCAGAGACCCACTACGGGAACGGGCAGAACCAGCGCTTTGTTGTATAAGAGGCTGGGAGTGAGCCAGCCGAGCTTCTGACAACATCAGGTGAGCGCCTCCATTAGTTCCAATCTGCTGGAAGTTAGCACTTGGCTTATATTCATCAGTAAAATTAGAGTTAAAAATTACTGAACGTCTTTGAAGAACAGAAGAAGTGGGCATTTCAATCGGAACAGCTATTACATGTCCTGTCCCCATTTTATAATCCAATTGCCACTAGTCAAGCAGAAAAAGTGTTGTATGAAAAAAATGGACCAATCATAGTTTAATAAAAAAGTAACAAAAAAAGTCTCCTGAAAAGTGTGGCGCAGTGCTGTGTGTGCTCGTTTGCTTATGCAATTAGAGAAGCCAGTGGGGTTGTAATGTTTTAAACTGATACAGCTCTGCATCAATTATTACAGCCATCATTTAATTCAGTAGCTGAGTTTATGGCATAACAATATGTCTGTAATTTATAGCTCTGTAACTGATGAGGTTTAATGCTAACATATGCCTAATTTGCCATGGTCATCTCGGGTTCCATAGCACTACTTTAAATATGAAACCTCATGTACCTCATCCATGCAGCGTGGAATCAGAGGCATATTGCTAATGAGGGAGATGAATGGAAGTTAGATTTGTCCCCCTCACTGACAATATGCCTCTGATTCCATGCTGTATGGATGTGGTACATGAGGCTTCATATTTAAATTAGTGCTATCGATCACAAGTAAATGCCTCTGAGCTGCCAGCCTCACTGTTCAAGGTGATCACACTTGAAGGTGTGTGATGACTGATGAGGGGAAGACTTACGCAGCTGGTAGAGACTGCCACCGACCCTCCTCATGGCTCAACTGTGTGGCAGCCAGACGTTGGAGCAAGAGATCAGATCAATTCCTTTCTTAGACCTTGTCCAGAAAGAACTGCAGTGCAAAACAGTTGGTAGATTGCAACATTTAAATTAGATGTTTTACTGTGCATGCCTTCATTCGCATAGCCACCAATGCCATATGGCGTTGGTACCATCTATTGCTGAACCCGACCCAAAGTGACCATGGGAGAGAATTAGTTCATTCTGAGATATGTTTTTAGCATTCGCTATAAACTGTGTCTTATGCAATCCAGGCTAGATTTACAGATACTTACTTATGGGAAAGAAATGTAGTATCAGGTTTACTTATTTCACTGTTTGTTGATGGGGAAGGGGGGCTAGGCAATACTGCCTATTTCCAACTGAGTCGTGTGTGTGTGTAACCCCCCTGCAAATGGGGGTTCCCAAAAGACTTCCAGGAGCTTGCTTGAATGCTCCAAGCCTGAATGGTGTTTGGCGTTTAAGCCATTTATCAGTGAGTGTTTTTAGAACCTCTGGTACTGTCTCTTTAAGAGCTGTCTGCTTGCAGACATAATTAGTTTGTATGGGGGACTGTGTGTTTCTTTGATTGAGTACCACTCAAGCTGCTGCTAATTCACTCCATTTTGCAGTCACTAGGGTGCAAAGGGAACCTATCTGAAAGATGTAACTGTTTGCCAGAAACCATTTAGAGTAATAATGAAATTACAGTTTGTCTAACCTGCTTTCTTTGCAGTCAGAACTGTGTCTGCCTAGTTCCCCATTCTGGTTTTGAACTGCTGAACTGGACCAATCAGTGTGGGGTAAGCTAGCTCTAAAATGGTGCCTTGGACGAATCAGAACTTGGACTCATAATCTGAGCCAGCCACAAGAGGATTGTATGGGCAGTGACTCTGGAGATGTAGTTTAGACTTGGCGCCTTTTGGACCAACAGGAGCAGTCTATTGTAGTGACAGCCAATCAGTCAAGAACTGGGAGGAGCTCAAGGGAGGTGCCCAGTTTTGTCTGTTGAGGTTTTTCAGTTGAGCTCTGACAGTGAAGAAGGAAGGAGCCCTGTGCTTTTTCAGTGTGCAGTTTTAGTCGGGAAACGTGTGTAAGGCCCAGAGTTCTGGTCTGCAGCTTGTGTAACTGCTTGTTAGGACTGAATCTGTCCTGTGAAGAGAATCAAAGGATATCTGAAGAGTAGAAACCAGGCTCACCCTGTAGAAGACTGGAGGAATTATGAATTGCTCGGTCTGTCAGAACTGAATCTGCTGTGTGTTCTCCCGGTATTGTGCAGTAATGCGATTGGGATACAGATGCAGCCTGCCTGGTATAGTGCTTTCTTTTTACCATATAAATGTGTGAAGGGTTTGTGTACCTCAAGTGAATCCTGCTGCCATTAAGTGACTTTTGCCTATGACTGTTTACCATATAAATGTGTGAGGAGTCTCTTGGAGCTCAAGAGTAGCCCTGCTGACATTGAAGGACCGTATCTTGTTTGGAGGTCATGAGTACTAATTCAGGGTCGCTCCCTGTTGAATTGCCACATTAAATCCAAATGGAATTACTGTACTGCTGACTGTTTAATTTTCTTTTCTCTGTGTGAAAGGGCCCCTACCAGCTGCCACAGTTTGGACTAGCCACTAGGGCTTGGGTACCCAGGGACAGTAACTGATAGGGATAGGCCTGTGCACAGAGCCATAGGTAGATGAGTAGAGTGATAAGCTAATTAACCTGATTTCCCCTGTCCTTGTTATATCCCCCTAAATAAATCAGAGCTGCTTGTTTCAGCAAAGTTATACTGCCTGAGGTATTTGTCTATGTTAAAGTATTGTACTGTGATTGTTGCACTGTATCTCATTTTACAGGAGGTCCCAGTGCCTGAACCAGCCCTGGGGTAAGTGTATACTGTGAAGGTAATTTGATATATTGTGTGGGCCACTAGTGGGAAGAAAGGGGTTTCAGTGTCCCAGAGGGCTGTGACCAAGTAAGTTTAACTATTGCAAACCTGACCTCTGGGTGGAGGCACCCGCCATTGGATCCAGGCCCCTCAACCTGTTAGTAGCAAATCAGGCAGGGGTAGTAGCCCCTGGGATAGCGCCATATAGGGTTACATCTTGGAGCTCACCACTGGGATTGTGTGTCCTCTAGTGGCCATATTTACGAAACACTGTTAAGAAAAAATGGGTACCCGACAGAAGTGGCTGTGCACCGGCTGGTGGAGTGGTGTACTGGGAGGAGATCGACCCCAAAATGCTATGCTTATCCTGGACATCCCCTGGTATCAATAGGACACTGTGCAGGAGTACTTTCCAAGGTGGAAGGTTTACAAAACCCTGTGGTGGTGGTCGGCATGCTAATCTGCTCACCCACACTTTCCTGGCCCTAGTAGAGTTTAAGGATCCCATAGATAGCTCCAAAGTGCCACAGACCATTACCCCAGAGGGAGCCCTCACTGCTTGGAGAGTGATAACTAAGGACAGTAAAGACTCGGGAGGGAATGAGCCCCCACCACTATCTGAAACTTTTGAGGAGAAATTTGCTAAATGGTTGCTGGGGAAGGGAAAACTGTGGAGGACTTGAAGAAACTATTCTTGCCACCTGGGGGTGTTCCTCCCCAACACCTCTCCCGCTCCAGTACCGTAATGGTGGCTGAACCAATGCAGACTCCTATTTCTGCACCTGCCATTAGTCACGACTCTTACGAGGTTGAGGATCTTCTCTGGCACCCTCCCACCCCCAAGGGAGGATGACTGGGAGACCTGGATAGACTATGTTGCCCCCAAGTGCTAGAATGGCAATGCTCGGAAGGCAGCGAAGAGGTTAGTGAGGCCTCCGAGTCCTGCCTGGCTACCATTAGGTGCTAAGCGGCCCAGTAACCCTGGTGACTGCACAGGCTATCTTGAGGCCCTGGAGAATGTATGGGAGCCCAGATTCTGATGAGGACCTATGGTGGAGAGTAAGAGATGACAACAGTACCAAGGGAGTTGTTGTGTGTGTATGTATCTCGGCTGGAAAAATTGTTGCAAGAATGCCTCAGAAAAGGTAGTTTGCCAGCGATTGAACTGGACGAACCAGGCTGGACAGGATCCTTAAGTCCCCCCTTCTCAGAACTGCTGTTGCTTCAGTTACACCTGGCAGATCGACTGGAATCCCCACCTTCCTATGATGAGTTAATGAGAGAAATTCGAGGAGTTGAGAAAAGGCGACCTCGGGAGGGACCTGCACCAATAGCTGCGGCTACGACCCGAGTGACTGAGGGTGACCCATCAAGTGAAGTTCAGGGGCAGAGGTTGGCAGTAAATGAGTGCTCTGGCAGAGGAAAGATATGCCACAATGGGGTGAACTGTTGAGAGAGATCCGAGAATTCAAAAACAGTCCTTTTATGAAGAGCCACGCCTGCAAGTACAGGCCCGACTATATCCGACTGCATCTGCTATGGGGTGGGGTACTCCACCCATGTATCTCCTGCTGATAACCGCTCCAAACTCAATTCCTTGACCATGGAAGTGGAGAAACTGACGATGTCTCCAAATGCTTATCACGCCGCAGACAGAGATGGCACCAAGGTTTCCAGTTAGTAATACCCCGCCCTGGCTCCCAGTGTGGCGCCTCGGCCAGCTCAAACTCCAGAAAGTATGTTTTGCTATAATTGTGGGAAAGATGGGCACATGAAAGGAATGCCAGTCCCAAAAGACACTGACAAAGTTGCATATAGGCTACAAGGAGAGCTTCGGAGAACAAATCAGTGGTTAAGAGGTGCACATGATCCCAGTGAGGGCACCAAAATGCTAATTCACGTCCTTTTGTGTCAAGGTCAGTTGCCCAGGCCCCACTACCGCCTCTCCAGACTGGTCCAGAATAGTGGGTCCTCCATGGAGACCACTGTAAAGGTGAATGGAGTGTCTACAAGAGCTGTATTAGACAGTGGCTCCCAAGTGACAATTATGTTCCAAGATTGGTATCAGAAGCATTTGTCAGGCGTACCCTTACAACCATTAGAAGGACTGCATGTATGGGGTTAAGTGAGAAGGCCTACCCCTATTCTGGGTATATCCGAATTTGGCTGTCTTTCCCCACCTCCATGGCTGGAGTGGCCGAGCAAGTAGAGCCCTAGCCTTAGTGTCCCCCCACTGGACTGTATGATGGTGTCCCTTTGTTGATTGGAACAAATGCTCATATGTTAGGAAGGCTGGCACAGTTGTGTTATGAAAACAGGGTCAAAGACTAGTAGAGCTTTAAGAGTTCCGGCTTTAATTAAGAAGGCCTATGAGGCACAGAGAGATGCTGAAAAATAGAACCAGAGGAACCGGTCGGAATTGTATGGAAGAAGGATCCTGAGTCTCTGATCCTGGCGCTCAAATGCCCAGTGTACCTTACAGGGAGAGGTCCGATCAGAAAGGATGTTAAGAATAAAATATTAATGTTGGATGCACCAGGCGATGGAAAATTGCCAGAGGGACTGCTGGTCAAGCCTAATATTTTGCCGCTAGAGCCCATGCTTATGCCAGAAGGGTAATGGTCCAAGTTCATAATGTGTCTGAAAGAGACATTCGAGTAAATAGAGGTTGCATCCTGGCTAATGTGCATTGTGCAGACACTGCAGTGCTACCAGCAGCAAGAGTTCAAGGAAGAATGACAGAGTAACGCCTGACTTGTTTGATTTCGTGACTCCCGCTGCCAGCTGAATGGAAAGTGAGGATCAGTGAGAAGCTTGCCCAGAGAGACCAGGTGTTTTCTTTAAAGGAATGGGACGTAGGATGCATGCAAGAAGCTGAGCACAATATCCGGCTGCATGACGAAGAACCGTTCGTGAGAGGTCTCGACGCCTGGCACCTGCTGACATAGATGATGTGAGATGGCATCTGCAAGAGATGTTAGCTGCTGGTGTAATACAAGAATCCAGAAGCCCTTATGCTTCCCCATTGTGGTAGTGAGGAAAAGAATGGGACAGTAAGGATGTGCGTGGATTATCGCACCTTAAACCGGCGGACTATCCTGATCAGTACACAATGCCCCGCATTCAGGATGCTTTGGACTGCCTAAACAGGAGCAGTGGTTCTCTGTGCTGGATCTCCGGTGGGTACTACCAGATCCCGATGGCCCCAGAGGACCGTGAGAAGACAGCCTTTATCTGTCCGCTTGGCTTCTATGAATTCATGAGGATGCCTCAAGATTTCAGGTGCCCCAGCCACTTTTCAACGATTGATGGAGCGTGCAGTGGGGACATGAACTTACCAGAGTGCCTGGTATACCTAGATGATGTTATTGTGTTTGGCAGCTCACTGGAGGAACATGAGAGCAGATTATTTAAGGTATTGGACCGACTGGAGGACTTTGGCCTTAAACTGTCCATTGATAAGTGTCAATTCTTTCAAACATTAGTAAAGTATGTGGGACACATAGTATCCACCGAGGGAATAGAGACCGACCCAAGTAAAGTTGAGGCCTTGACCACCTGGCCACAGCCCAAAAATCTAAAAGAACTGCAAAGATTCCTGGGATTCTGTGGTTATTATCATGCTTTCATCAAGGACTATTCAAGAGTGATCCGCCCTTTACTTAACCTTACTCAAGGGTATCCCCAACCCACAAAAATACCAAAGTCAGTGTCCCTCAAGACTGAAAGAGTGTATTTAAGTCCGGTAGAAGTATTTGGGGCCCAGCTGGACTCCTGATTGTGAGACTGCTTTTCATGAGATCATATATCAACTACCCATGCTCCAGTGCTGGCCTATGCCGATCCAAGAAAACCTTACGTCCTGCACACTGATGCTAGCTTGCAAGGGTTGGGGCTGTGTTGTACCAAGAGCACGAGAATGGCCTGAGACCAGTGGCCTTTGCCAGTAGAAGCCTGACCCCATCCGAAAAGAACTATCCTGTACATAAGTTAGAGTTCCTAGCTTTGAAGTGGGCTATTGTTGACCAATTCCATGAGTACTTGTATGGGGCTAAAATACTAGTAAAACTGACAATAATCCTTTGACCTATGTGCAGACCGCTAAGTTGGATGCCAATGGCCATAGGTGGCTTTCTGCATTATCTACATGTGACTATGCTCCTGAATACTGAGCAGGTCTGAACCACATAGATGCTGATGCTCTCTCCGGAGGCCTGTTCCCCAGAATGATTGGGTCCGATTGGCAGAACCTGACATTCGGGCACTCTGCGAAGTTTGACAGGGAGGAACAAATGTCCACGGACGCAGTGGACTGCATGGTGGATTGTGGGACCCTCTGAGAATTGCATACCTGCTGCTTATTGCCACTTTTCTGCAATAGACATTGGTGCACTGCCTCAGCTGGACAATGACAGTGACGTGGGGCTCAATCACGATCCCATGATCAAAGCAGCTTTAGAAGCCCTCTATGCAGGAAAGATGTGTCAAATTACGCTCCACTGATTTGAGAACTGCACTGTTATACAAAGAAGGTCCTAAGTTGAAACTGATCAATAAACTGTTATACAGAGAAACAGTAGACAGAGGGGACAAGTAGACAAACAACAACTAGTGCTGCCCACTGCCTTCCGAGACTCAGTATTGAGGTCCTTGCACAACCACATGGGGCACCTTGGTATAGACAGAACACTTGACTTGGTGAGATCCAGATTCTATTGGCCTAAGATGGGGGCTGATGTGGAGCAACACATTCGAACTTGTAGTCGCTGCTTACAGAGGAGCTTTGCCCCAGAGGCTGCCCCTTGTTAACATAACCACCAGTGCACCCATGGAGCTGGTCTGTATTGATTTTCTGAGTTTGGAGTCACATCAAAGAAATATCAGTAATGTGCTGGTGGTCACTGACCATTTCACGAGATATGCCCAAGCTTTCCCACCAAAGACCAGAAAGCATCCACTGTAGCCAAAGTACTTGTAGAAAACTTTTTTGTTCACTATGGGCTCCAAAAGAATCCATTCTGATCAAGGAGAGACTTTGAGAGTTGTCTGATCAAAGAGATGCTTTCTCTGTGGGAGTGCTAAAGCCAGAACCACTCCTTACCACCCCAGGGGGACCCACAGCCTGAGCGTTTCAACGCACTTTGCTAGATATGCTAGGCACCCTGCACCCAAGGACAAGCCTAGATGGAGCCAACAAATTAGCACCCTGGTACATGCTTACTTAACTGCACCAAAAGTGATGCCACTGGATTCTCCCCCTACCGCCTGATGTTTGGAAGAAGCTCGACTACCTTAGATGTGTGTGTTTAGGGGTCTCTCCTGATGGGGTTCAAGCTGACAACTATTTACAGTATGTGCAAAAGTTAAAGGCCCAACTAACTCATGCGTACCAACTAGGCTACAAAACCATGGCTGCCAAAAGAAATCTGGCCAACAAAGAAAGGTATGATAAAAGGTGAAAGCACAGGAACACCAGGAGGGAGATCGGGTATTGCTAAGAAATCTGGGACTGCATGGCAAACACAAGATTGCTGACAGATGGCACCATCTCCCTCACATTGTAGTGGGCAAACTAGATGATCTGCCAGTGTACAAAGTAAGGCCTGAGAATAATTCAAAGAGATGTAAAACAATGCATAGAAATCATTTACTGCCCATTGGACAAATCTTGATTGAGTCTGAGCCCTAGAAGATGCCCCTCTGGACCAGTGACTAGAGCTGCTGCTAAGAAAAGATCAAGAAAGTCTGCACCTACAGAAGCAGAGTTAAAGTGTTCCCCTCCACAAGTCCCAGTTGAGCATGACTGTCAGTCCATATCAGAAGAAAGGAGTGACTTTGAATACTATCCTTCTTATAAACTGAGTCAATTGTTTCCGGGCAATCCCTAGTCAATACTGGAGTGAAGCTGGGCCTTCTGGACTGTCAAGCCCCAACAGTCCCTGGAGCCAATACCCCCAGAGAGTGAAGTGCAAAGCATCAGATCAGATGAAATGGAATCATTGTGCATGGTTGAACTGTTTGAGCTTTCAAGGGAGGAAATGATGGATTGGGTCAGACTGATGACACAGAACAAGAAGAGTATTTTGAGTGCTCTGACAGTCCACTGCCAGTGTCAGAAAGCTCTCCATGCGGAGCAAATGTTGTGGACTCAGAAACTGTAACTCCTGGAGCTGAAAGTGCCCCAAGTTCTAGCCTCTCTACCCCATGGAGACTCCCCTGACAAGTGAGGACAATGCTGAAAATGAGGCTCAGAGTGCAGAGACTGCAACAGTTCCCCCTAGAAAGACTGGTCGAGCTGTAAAGCCTGTGGTGCATCTCAGTTATGATTCCCTGGGCCCAGCCAGTGGATCTGCCTCTCAATGTTGTCCATAAAGGGTATATGTGCCCCGAGCTCATTGCCAAACTGAGGCGTCAGTGCTGCTCAGTTACTTGTGTTGCCCTCTAAGTATGGTGCCCTTGCCCGTCAGCCCCAAGGTAACTGATGGGAAGACCCTCTCTTCAGGTTTCATGTACAGGTTAATAACTTGAGTTATGGTAATAATGTGTGTATTACTATGTAAAGAGTGACGTACTGCAATGTTTCAGAAATGTGTTCTTGGTAAAATGATATATTGACTGATGATTACATGTATGAGCCTAATGCAAATATTATGGTTGCAGGTTGAAACTTGCAAATTACTTGCTAGCCAGACTGATCAAAGCTTTCCCAAACCAGGAAGGTGTAACCCCCCTGCAAATGGGGTTCCCAAAAGACTTCCAGGAGCTTGCTTGAATGCCCAAGCCTGAATGGTGTTTGGCATTTAAGCCATTTATCAGTGAGTGTTTTTAGAACCTCTGGTACTGTCTCTTTAAGAGCTGTCTGCTTGCAGACATAATTAGTTTGTATGGGGACTGTGTGTTTCTTTGATTGAGTACCACTCAAGCTGCTGCCAATTCACTCCATTTTGCAGTCACTAGAGTGCAAAGGGAACCTATCTGAAAGATGTAACTGTTTGCCAGAAACCATTTAGAGTAATAATGAAATTACAGTTTGTCTAACCTGCTTTCTTTGCAGTCAGAACTGTGTCTGCCTAGTTCCCCATTCTGGTTTTGAACTGCTGAACTGGACCAATCAGTGTGGGGTAAGCTAGCTCTAAAATGGTGCCTTGGACAAATCAGAACTTGGACTCATAATCTGAGCCAGCCACAAGAGGATTGTATGGGCAGTGACTCTGGGAGATGTAGTTTAGACTTCGGCGCCTTTTTGGACCAACAGGAGCAGTCTATTGTGAGTGACAGCCAATCCAGTCAAGAACTGGGAGGAGCTCAAGGGAGGTGCCCAGTTTTGTCTGTTGAGGTTTTTCAGTTGAGCTCTGACAGTGAAGAAGGAAGGAGCCCTGTGCTTTTTCAGTGTGCAGTTTTAGTCGGGAAATGTGTGTAAGGCCCAGAGTTCGGTCTGCAGCTTGTGTAACTGCTTGTTAGGACTGAATCTGTCCTGTAAGAGAATCAAAGGATATCTGAAGAGTAGAAACCAGGCTCACCCTGTAGAAGACTGGAGGAATTATGAATTGCACTGTCTGTCAGAACTGAATCTGCTGTGTGTTCTCCCGGTATTGTGCAGTAATTGCGATTGGGATACAGATGCAGCCTGCCTGGTATAGTGCTTTCTTTTTACCATATAAATGTGTGAAGAGGTTTGTGTACCTCAAGTGAATCCTGCTGCCATTAAGTGACTTTTGCCTGTGACTGTTTACCATATAAATGTGAATGTGAGGTCTCTTGGAGCTCAAGAGTAGCCCTGCTGACATTGAAGGACCCTATCTTGTTTGGAGGTCATGAGTACTAATTCAGAGTCGCTCCCTGTTGAATTGCCACATTAAATCCAAATGGAATTACTGTACTGCTGACTGTTTAATTTTTCTTTTCTCTGTGTGAAAGGGCCCTACCAGCTGCCACGGTTTGGACTAGCCACTAGGGCTTGGGTACCCAGGGACAGTAACTGATAGGGATAGGCCTGTGCACAGAGCCATAGGTAGATGAGTAGAGTGATAAGCTAATTAACCTGATTTCCCCCCTGTCCTTGTTATATCCCCCTAAATAAATCAGAGCTGCTTGTTTCAGCAAAGTTATACTGCCTGAGGTATTTGTCTATGTTAAAGTATTGTACTGTGATTGTTGCACTGTATCTCATTTTACAGGAGGTCCCAGTGCCTGAACCAGCCCTGGGGGTAAGTGTATACTGTGAAGGTAATTCTGATATATTGTGTGGGCCACTAGTGGGAAGAAAGGGGGGTTTCAGTGTCCCAGAGGGCTGTGACCAAGTAAGTTTAACTATTGCAAACCCTGACCTCTGGGTGGAGGCACCCGCCATTGGATCCCAGGCCCCTCAACCTGTTAGTGGCAAATCAGGCAGGGGTAGTAGCCCCTGGGATAGCGCCATATAGGGGTTACATGTGTGTTTGTTGACTAACGCCAAACCCCAGAGTAAGACTATTTAACCTCTATAGACAATCACCGTATCTGTGTGTTACGTGGCAGTAGAATGTACTGCTTTTCTAAATTTTCAGTAAATAAGTAGGTGGATAGGCATAGTTTTACAGATCAGCTAGTATGTGGGCCTAGTACCTCCTTTATTACAGGTTGCAAGAAGAACATTGACCCCTGCTGAAGTACAGGAGAGTGACATTTTTCCTATACTCTTGCACTGAATGCTGACCCACACAATACTCCCTATGAGACCATCATTGGCTCTGTTGCATGATGCATCTAGTCATAGTGCAGGGGTTGTGAGGGCCTGGAGTCACCAGCCCACCCCCAGGAGGTCCATGAGCGAGGGTCGCGACGGTGCTGAAGCTACCTGCCCTCCCCAGAATCAACTGCAGGAACACCCCCCCACCAGCAAACAAGGTACAGGACAATAGCGATTGCAGGAACTCAGCCAGCTGTTTGCAGACAGTGTGCATTTTGGGGCCAAAAAGCTTTTTGAATTTATGGACTTTCTATATATATATAGTACTGCCTTTAAGAATTAATTACAAGAACTACAAGACTGTCTTTAAGAGTCGGCGCAGCACTACTGATAGTTTATCTCTGCTGATTTTCTCAACGCTTAGCCAATCACCTTGTCTGTTTATTTCAAGTACCGTAAGAGTTGCTACAGCTGATTTCTCTGTGCTTTAGTTACATAGCCTACAGATTAAGATTACAGTTAATTCCGAACCTTAACAGTGCTCCAGCAAAGTTAAATATTTAAAAACCTGAATCAGTGCTCCAAATGCAACTGCATAGTAGAATTCTCCACTTAGCCCCGCCTCTATCCGACACGGTCTTAATCTTGCCCCTTCCCTTCTTTTCTCTCAGTGCAGGGGTCATGAGGGCCTGGAGTCACCAACCCTCCCAAGGAGGTCCACGAGCAAGGGTTGCATGGGCGCTGAAGCTACCTGTCCTCCCCAGAATCAACTGCAGGAACACCCCCCCCAGCGAACAATGTACAGGACAATAGCGACTGCAGGAACTCAGCCAGCTGTTTGCAGACGGCGTGCATTTTGGTGCCAAAAACCTTTTTGAATTTATGGACTTTCTACATATATATAGTACTGCCTTTAAGAATTAAATACAAGAACTACAAGACTGCCTTTAAGAGTCAGCACAGCACTACTGACAGTTTATCTCTGCTGATTTTCTCAACGCTTAGCCAATCACTTTGCCTGTTTATGTCAAGTACCTTAAGAGTTGCTACAGCTGATTTCTCTGCACTTTGGTTACATAGCCTACAGATTAAGATTACAGTTCATCCCAAACCTTAACAGTGCTCCAGCAAAGTTAAATATTTAAAAACCTGAATCAGTGCTCCAACTGCAACTGCGTAGTAGAATTCTCCGCTTAGCCCCGCCTCTGTCCGACATGATCTTAATTTTAGCCCCCCCCCTCCTTTTCTCTCAGTGCAGGGGTCGTGAGGGCCTGGAGTAGCCAGCCCTCCCCAGGAGGTCCACGAGCGAGGGGCGCGAGGGCACTGAAGCTACCTGCCCTCCCCAGAATCGACTACAGGAACACCCCCGCCCCCCCCAGTGAACAAGGTACAGGACAATAGCAACTGCAGAAACTCAGCCAGCTGTTTGGAGACGACGTGCGTTTACACCACTGGCGCTGCACACCAGCTCCCCACCGCCCCCACCACCACCCTTGGTTGGCACTCAAATTTATACGAGGTGTCACATGCTCTAGAACCAGTGCAGAGGTCGTAAGGGCCTGGAGTCACCAGCCCTCCCCAGGAGGTCCACGAGCAAGGGTCGCGAGGGTGCTGAAGCTACCTGCTCTCCCCATAATCGACTGCAGGAACAACCCCCCCAGCGAACAAGGTACAGGACAATTGCGATTGCAGGAACTCAGCCAGCTGTTTGCAGACGGCGTGCGTTTTGACGCCAAAAACCTTTTTGAATTTATGGACTTTCTACATATATATAGTACTGCCTTTAAGAATTGAATATAAAAACTACAAGACTGCCTTTAAGAGTCGGCGCAGCACTACTGATAGTTCATCTCTGCTGATTTTCTCAACGCTTAGCCAATCACTTTGCCTGTTTATTTCAAGTACCTTAAGAGTTGCTACAGCTGATTTCTCTGCACTTTGGTTACATAGCCTACAGATTAAGATTACAGTTCATTCCAAACCTTAACAGTGCTCCAGCAAAGTTAAATATTTAAAAACCTGAATCAGTGCTCCAACTGCAACTGCATAGTAGAATTCTTCGCTTAGCTCTGCCTCTGTCCGACATGCTCTTAATCTTGCCCCCTCTCTCCTTTTCTCTCAGTGCAGGGGTCGTGAGGGCCTGGAGTCGCCAGCCCTCCCCAGGAGGTCCACGAGCGAGGGTCATGAGGGCGCTGAAGCTACCTGCCCTCCCCAGATTCGACTAGAGGAACACCACCCCCACAACAAACAAGGTACAGGACAATAGCAATTGCAGGAGCTCAGCCAGCTGTTTGCAGACGACGTGTGTTTACCCCGCCGGCGCTGTACACCGGTTCCCCACTGCCCCCACCACCACCCTTGGTCGGCACTCAAATTTATACGAGGTGTCACGTGCTCTAGAACCAATCAGCCCACTCACTCATTTGCAGCTTATCTGCTGTGACCACTAGAGGCCGCTACACTTGCTTGCTGCTACAAATTTCTAAGCAATGATGCTTCTGTTTTTCCTCCCAATATTCCTCCTGTCTTTTCCCTAACCTCCCTTCCCCCAGCAACCCATCCACAACCAGACCCCATCCTCCCCCCCACTATACCATCACTCCCCCCCACCCCTACTCTCAGCCACCTTCTCGAACACCTAACACATGGTCCCACACTGAACTGGGTGCTCGAAGCCACGTCCTTCCTCCTCTTTTTCCCTGGACTATCTGTTCTATACAACACTACAGGATCCTTCTCTGCGCCCACCCCTTATGCACCCAACTCCTTGCGTACAGCTAGACCTGCCTGGCACAAAACCAAACTCATTCTTATGCTGCTTCTACTATTGGCAGGGGATATCAAAACTAACCCGGGTCCCAGCCCTCCCACTTCCTACACTCCACTGTCTCTCCCCAAGGGCATCCGACTGCTGCACGTCAACATCTGTAGCATTCTGAACAAATTACCAGAATTACAACTCACTGCCCTATCCCTAAGACCAGATGTCCTCATACTATCTGAAACCTGGTTAAAGCCACAACACCTGGACTGTGCTGTAGCCATCCCTGGCTATACAGTGATTAGGCAAGACCGTCAAGGCAAGAAAAGAGGGGGAGGTATTTTGCCATGTTTATCTCCACCAGGCTACACTTCACTCCGGTCCAAATTCCCACACCTACACCCCAAACAGACTCCCCATTAATCAAACTCGAACTGCCTTATTCCACCCCTCTCTATGTGGTGGGTTCCTACTGCACCCCAAGTACCCCTCTGCCCAGTGTCCTAGACCACCTGACCACTTTAAAGTCTTCTGCCACAAGTGGCGAGCTCCATATCTTTGGTGACTTCAATTTCAACTGGCTAGCCAAAGACTGTACCAAACTACACACCAAAATAACTGCTCTAAACCTCTCCCAGCTAATCTCCCAACCCACAGGTCTAAACCCAAAAATGCCAAACCACTCTCTCTTGGACTTGGCCCTCACTTCCCACCCACACAGGATTATTAATGCTGGTCTCCTCCCTGACTCTCTAAGTGACCACCATATGATTTACATGGTCACGAAAGTGCACAGACCAGCAAAACCTCCCTCTAGGATGATTCTCATGAGATCTTATAAATCCCTATCTCTACCTGCCCTCCTGAATGACCTGGCTCATATTGACTGGTCCTTCATACCCAACCTTAATTGACTATGCGTATGAAACTTTTAAGGCCAGATTAATCGCCGTCTGGGATAGGCATGCCCCACTAAGATGAACACGAGTCAGGGGATCCCACCTTCCTTGGGTCTCCACTGATCTCATTAGCAGCTGCCGCACCAGGGATCAGGCTCGGAGTAAACATAAATTAACATGCTTCCAGGAATCCCTACAAAGATACCGCATCCTCCGTAATTCCTGCACCAAATTGATTCAACGGGCAAAAAAGAGCTACTTCACGACGGCTCTAAACGCTAACCTTAACCATCCCACCAACTTTTGAAAAGCGCTCAAATCCCTCCTCTATCCCCCCCCCCGTCCAACCACCAACACCAACCCTAACCATCCTAGGCACGTCCGTCACTGACCCTGGCAAAGTAGCCTCTGCCTTCAATACCTTCTTCACCAACTGTGCTGCAGCTCTCCTACCCAGCTGCCCGCCCACACCATGCACACCTCACACCACACTGCCCACCCCATGCACACCTCATACCCCTCCAAAAGCTCAAAACTCCACACACACCACCAGTTTCTCCTTCCACCTAGTAACCCCAGCTGAGATGCTACAAGCACTGTGCTCACTCAACCCCAACAAAGGCAAATGCCCCATAGGCCTGGATGCCAAACTACTTCACCTGTCTGCCCCAGCCATAGCTGTTCCAATAGTCGACCTCCTCAACTTCTCATTCTCCATGGCCAAAATTCCAGCAGCATGGAAGCAGATGACTGTTATCCCCCTCCTGAAGGGTGGTGACCCCTCCATCCCGGGAAACTACCGCCCTATCTCCCTTCTCCCCATCCTAGCCAAAATTCAGGAACACCTTGCACTTTCCCAACTTTCCAAATACCTTGACACTTCTTCTTTCTTCACCCCCTATCAGTCTGGCTTCCGCAAGTTTCACTCTACCATCACCTCCCTATTAAGAATCACCAATGACATCCTTACAGGGATGGACAGAGAGCACATCACCTCGCCATTTTCATAGACCTGGCCAAGGCTTTTGACACCGTCTCCCACCCTAAATTACTAGCCAAACTAAATGATGCCGGCCTCTCTGACCATGCCACTAAATGGTTCCATGCCTACCTGGTAGGCCGACACCAGTCGGTGAAAATTGGCCCTCACATATCTTCCCCCCCTTCCAGTCACTATGGGGGTTCCCCAAGGCTCAGTCCTGGGCCCTCTGCTTTTCACAATATTCCTAAATGACCTCCCACAAGCCTGCACACTCTCGTCTATCCAAATGTACGCGGATGACACTGTACTGTATGCCTCAGGCCCTTCCACAGGCGAGGTGTCAAATGTGCTTCAAAGGGACTTCAATGCCATACAGCAATGGTTCCGGTCAAACCAGTTATTCCTAAATACGAAAAAAAACAACTCTTATTTACTTTTGGGATGCAACCACGGCTCTCCCACCTAGTCTCACGCCCCTCTTTCCTAACCTTAGATGGGGCCCCCCTGGAGTCCTGCACCTCTTTCAGATACCTGGGTGTCTGCCTTGACCAATACCTGGATTTCTCCACCCATATCGATTCATTACATAAAAAGCTTCACCCAGAACTTGGTGCTCTATATCACAACAAAGACTGCATGCCCAAGCAAGTTCGTAGAGAAATTGTTCATAAAATGATTCTCCCACTACTTGATTATGGCGACGTGGTTTATGGCACCCCACCCTCATCTAACCTGACCAGCCTGGACACCCTTTTCCACTCTTTCTGTCATTTCAGCCCGGACTGCCCCCCAATGACCCACCACTGTGACCTGTATAGGGACCTGGCCCTGCCCTCACTCAAGTCCCACAGACAGATCCACTGCTCCAAAGTCATTGCCAAATTCTGGTCACAAACCCTTCCCCCTTACCTCACGTCCGTCATATCGACTCAACCTTCCCCAGCCTACATACTCAGAAGCACTGAATCCAGGCTTCTCCAAGTGCCATTCATGCACACCTCCAAGGGTCAACCGGCTTTCAAATATCACTTGCCCAAACTTTGGAATGACTTGCCTGCAGACATCAGGCACTCCACATACCCCGGACATCTCAACCCACTCCTCCACGTACACTTCACCGCCACTTGCACATGCTCTCGGTAACCAAATACATATCCCACACGACCTCTGGTTCCTGCTACCCGTTAGACATGCCTTACTCAGCAACTACACTGCAGAGTCTTTATAGTTATTGATGTCTGTTCTTTATGCTGTAGATAATTGCACAAGTATGTAAATACCTAGCGACCACAATGTCAATGGTCCACAGCCTCTGGGCGAAACTCTGTATACTTGTAAATCCATAATGTATGTATTTTCTTCCTATGTTTCCCCTATTCCCCAATTTCCCCCAGGTTGCATCTGGAAACGAGTGGTCCTCCACTCAGTACACCTGCCTGGTTAAACTCTTAAATACATAAATAAATAAATAATAAGTGTACAGAAAAATGTATCACAGTAACAGTACTGTGGTAATGGAGGGGGCTACAGAATATTTAAATAAAAATGCACTGATCAGGGAAAAGCACTGTACTACAGGTCACCCAGAATTGAATATAACAGTATTAATGCTTGGGGATGTCTGGGGGCCATACACTGGCAGGTGGCTGTGCTATGGGGAGGGTGGATCGGGCAACATACTGGACTGTGGGGACTCTGGAGGGGGGCTAGGGTGCAATTTACTGGACATGAGTGGAGGTATCAGGGTAGCAAATTCTGTTTCAAATGACCTTTAAAATGTACCAGAATGCACCAAATTCTAAAAACATTTATGTTTGTGGTGGCTCCTAGACCTCAACCTATTGTTTTGGGGGTCAGCCTCAAACAACATCTTATGCTAGCAATGCCTGTGATGTTCATAGTTTATAGCTGTGAGCTCCATCTGAGCTTTTTAACACTGTAAATACGATCACATACTACTGTAAATCTTACAACTGTTGAAATGATAGTCACACTTGTACTTTCTTTTGGTCTCTGTAATATATTCTCTTTGGCCTTTGTTCTGGTTTTGTTGACTTCCAACTCTGGATGTTAGTGAAAACGGGCATTTTTGCTTACATACTTTCCAGTATACAAATAAAGATTCATTGATTGCTAAAGATTGATTAAAGTACTAGCTGAGCTTATCTGCCTGGGTGTACCTGCTTACAGGTAACACCCCAAGTGTTTACTTGGGACTGCCATACTTGGGCTGTGCCCCTCCGCTGCTGTCTGAACCACCAGCTATCCTCTTGGGGCTTCCCTACTTGGGCTCCATCTCTCTGCTATTGGCTAACCTTGTTGACTGAGTCTACAGGGAGCTCACAAGACCTCAGTGAGAGCCTGCTGGTGGTGTCAGCTGCCTGTATTTTCTTCCTTTGACCTCTGTAGCTCAGTAAGCACTTACAAAGCCTACATGGTGGGTGGGATACTTCTTCCAATGGTGTTCCCACTTGCTACCAAATATGACTCCCTATGAATGCTCTGCTTCAGGAACCCTTCATGCTTCCTCTTCCTCTTCCTCCACTGTTGAACAGATCTACTCCCAGGCTGGAAGCCTCCTTTTGTGCTGATTAGAAGTGACAGGGCTACTAAGGGAAGCTCCTATTTGGTAAGATAAAGGGCAGCTGCTGACTGACACCTTGTTCCCCCTAGGGCCTAGGTCAACCCCTGAATGATCTTCTTGATATAGCCAGGGCTCTAAACCCCCACTTTTCTAACCTCTCACAGCCAAGCCAACCCTACCACAACCTGGCATGGAACAAAGACACCCCACTGCACCCCCTTGGTCCTCCTAGAGTATGTACCTCTAGCTCTTTCTCTCAGTGGAAGTGCTCAAGGCTCTCCTCAGCCTTGACCGCCCTTCTCCCAAAACAGTGTGGGGCCAGAAAATGAAAGTTCCTTAGGTTTACTGCTGCAACCCTCATTACACCCGTTACCACCCTCTTTAATTTTTCCTTCTCCACAGGTTGCCTACTAATTGAGAGGAAGATCACACCCCTGGATAGAGGTGGAGATGGATGGGGCAGCTGCAGTTACTAGCTTGTTTTCATCCTGTCTACACTGCCTCCACTCCTGGAGACATTTATTCATGCCGAAATTTCAGGCCACCTGCTCCAAAATCAATTCCTAACCTTAATTTAGACTAATTTCCAACCCAAATATTCTATTGCTATAGCTCTCCTCAAGGTGACAAGTAATAATGATGGGGATGCAAAACAGAAGGTCACATCACTGGAGCAGTCTACATTGACCTACCAAAGCTTTTGAACCTCTCCTATCTCCTAGCTCTTCCACAGAAAACTGAGAGGGTTGAGATTAGACTGCCTTATGATATTTTGACTTGGTCATCAACCAGCTTTACTGTCTGTCTCACAGGCCTCTTCTCCATGCTCCCAGATAGACTGCCTCATGAACAAAACCCATGGGGACAACCTTCACCCCACAGTGGACCCTGAGATAGGACATACATCAGAAGATTCTGCCTTGGGCTATACTCCAATTCACAGTCAATCAGAAGGATTTTTTTCCAGGTTTCAGCCCTCTCACCTTTCAACTCTAGCAGAAACTCCCATGCCATGCCAGCATTGGAGGTGAGGATATCACACGGTCACCTGAGTCATTCAGTGCTGCCCCTAGCCCACCACAGGAGGCAATTTACTCCCCCTCTAGTTCTAAAGTGGTACCTTCACGGCAATCCCATGACTCCACAGGCCTGGGGGGGGGAGTCAGGCTTAGGCTCAGGCTGCAAATCCAGGCCTCCCACATCGGAGTGCGACATGCTCCACCCATGTCATGAGGCTAAAAAGGCACCCCCAATTTGACTGTGGTACATTCCACTTTTCCAAAGGTTGACCCTTAGACCCTCTTGTTCAGAAAAATCTTTAGCACTTAGAGGTTTAATAAATGCTGCTGACTTATTAAGTAGGCAAAGATCAAAAGTGTTCAAAAAGATTTAAAAATAAAATATTTAGAAAGTTGTTCATTCCACTTTTTCAAACACTGCATATCAGGTTGTCACATCCAGGAAAAAAAATATTTATATATATATATATATATATATATATATATATATATATACACACACACACATAAATACATATGTATGCAATAGGAGTGAGAAGATAACCCATTAGATAAAAACAGCTATTCTCACTACACTCCAGTTATAACTAATGAAAATGCCAGTTATCACACCCACGCATACCCTCACAAATGGTAACTTTTGCAGCAATAGGAGCCCCTACTGTATAAAATGGATACATGATGTGCACTCGTGTGATATGGAAAATATCTTCACTCCTGCATGTCACAAACGCACTCAGCAGGTCAGGCCCTCTGCTCCCACAGTGTCAACCTCCGAGCGCAGTAATGTGAACAGGTAACAGACAGGGTAACTCTACTGTCTGCTTTTGAGTCCAAATCACCTTTAGTCTCAGGTTCTAGAGGGATTCAAACTGAGAACCTTATGCTAGCATACCCAATATACGTGCTCAGATAAGTACCCTCTTCAGGGATCGTGGTACAATCTTTCACCAGGGGCACCAAGCCAGGCTTCCAAAATGACCCCTTAAAACCCTATAAAAGACCTTAGGTATATTTTTACCTTTTCCCAGTTTGGTGACACCATCAAGCTTTTGAATAGTTTTTGTTAGTCTTAACCCTCTATACGTCACATGCAAAAAGAACTGGCAGACACTCCAGGCAGTCTTTTGAAAAAAAAGGTACTTTACTACAAGATGATAAAAATATGAAAAATGTAAACACAAAACAATATATCAAAGAGCATACAATCACTTAAAAGAACAAGGGCAAAGTAAAAAACCAAAACTCCTACTACAATACATTTAGACTTTTTCTATCTAATGTACAGTATTACCTCTATAAGTGCCTTGAAATTAGAGATCTTATTTCTTAAGAGTCCAAAAAAGATATGACATATTCCCCAGTTACAAGGATACATTTCAACTCCATCCCCCCAACCCCTTGGTGAGTCATATAGCTCTTCCTTTTTAGGATTAAAAAAAGACAAACAATGATTTCCTGTCAGGAGATATATTAAATAATATGACATCAGCAAAAACTCCACTTCCTAAATATGAGTCCTTAATTAAACATTTTCTCTTTGATCTTGTGTGGTTTCCTGTTCCCAAGGCAGATTCAAAGGGGCTTACAACTTTTTAACACCAGGTTGGTATTAAATGTTCTTCCTCTTAAGATGTCATAAAAGTTTATTAGACTCATCCCCTGGCAGACTCATAAAGTCACATTTTGTTTCCACTTCAAAGAGCCTAGGCATATCACAAAAAGGTAATAAAATGCCACTCTGAAGTAAGTCAGTTAATTAAATGGTTCCTGCTTCACTGAAACCTCGGGGGGGGGGTGTCACCCATGAGCACAGGCTGTCTTATGTCAGACAATCACCAACTATATTTTATATACCAATATACAACAATCATAACCAGCTGGCCAAGCATCACATGCACAGTGACCTCTGAATACTCACTCATGACTCTGTAGCTCCCTGTACTACATCGCAGTCTTTTGTTCATGTATCAGAATACATAGTGGGCTCATAATCCAATCGCTGTGTTATTGTAGATGGCCTGGGTGGCCACTGCTCAGATCTGTTGGACACACTGATGTTGTTCCAATTTTCATCTTTCCATGACATGTTTATGCTACTCGTTTTAGTCATGTCCCTAAAGCTGTTGTTTTCAGAATGGGTTGAACTTTAACTGTTTCATAGTGGGTTTTTACTTTATACCTGTTGAACAGACTGATTTCTGGGAGGCTGGGGGAAATTCTTTCTGATTGTATTACTCCATATACCATGTGGGATCGTTAGACCTGTAGGTCACTCTGGTAATAGTGCAACATGGAACTATACTTTACCGGATCCCTATTTTGTTTCCTTGACTGCATGCATTTGCTGAATTGGTGTCCTGCATTTTATCCTTATTAAGTGAACAATTAGTCAGAAAGTGTATTTTAGTTATCCTCCTGTGCATACTTTTGCGAGCTTTTACTTGCAATACCAATAAAAAGTAAAGTTTAAAAATATCCAAAGGTCACTGTAAAGGAGTGAATATATTTTCCATATCACACTCATGCCCATCGTACATCCCCTTTATATATGTAACCCCCCTGCAAATGGGGGTTCCCAAAAGTCTTCCAAGAGCTTGCCTGAATGCTCCAAGTCTGGGTGGTGTTCGACGTCTGAGCTGTTTAAATGTGGTTCCAAGTGAGTGCTATTTGAGCCTCCTTGTACTGTCTCTTTAAGAGCTTTCTACTTTGCAGACATAATTAATTTAGAAGGGGGATTGTGTGTTTCAATGCCCGAGTCCCACCCGGGCTGCTGTCAACTTGCTCCGTTTCTGCTGTCACTAAATGCGCAGAGGGAGCTCTTTCAAAAGGTGTAACAATCTGCCAGGAATTGTTTAGAGTAATAATGAAAATACAGTTTGTCTAACCTGCTTTTCTTTGCAGTCTGAACTGTTTTTGTCTAGCCCTCCATTCTGGTTTTGAACTGCTGAACTGGACCAATCAGTGTGGGGGGACCTTTGAAATGGAGCCTGCTGCTGGCAAATCAGAACTTGGACTCTCATTGTGGAGCCAGCCACCTATGTACTGTATGGCCAGTGACTCCGGGAAATGTAGTTTTCACCTTGGCACCTTTTTCTACCAACAGAGAGAGTCTTATTGTGAGTGACAGCTGAATCAGCCAACAGAATAGTGTAGAGCTAAAGGAAATGCCCTGCTCTGTGACTGGAAAGATCAGATCAGTTGTGGCAGTGAAGAGAAAAGGAGCTGTGTGCTTCTGTGGTGTATAGTTTCACTCGGGAAGCGCATGTGAGGCCCTGAGTTTCGGTCTGCAGCTTTTGCGAGTGCCAGTTTGGACTGAATACAAGTTGTGAGGAGAAAGAAGCACTAGAAGTGTGTAAACCAGGCTCACCCTGTAGAAGACTGGAGAAATTGCTGAATCGCACTCGGTCTGTCAGGAACTGAAGCTGCTGTGTGTGCTCCCGGGTATTTTGCAGTAATTGTGATCGGGATCGAGGAGCAGCCTGCCTGGTATAGTGCTTTCCTTTTACATATGAATGTGCGTAGTGCTTGTGGGGAATCGCTATTTCCAATCCCCCGTGCTGTGTGCTATGTGCTGAAGCTGGAAGCAAACCCCAGCTTAGCTTGGACTACATACGTTTGCTATCAACTGCAGTGGGGTCCAGTCACAAGGACCTTGTCTTCATGCCCTGTTGTTCTGGCAATCCAGGAGAACATCTACCATCTGGTCCTCAGCTTGGGTATTGTGAGTACAAATCAGGGTATTCCCCTGCAGTCTGTTTTCAATCACAAGTGTGTCCTCTAATTCTTGTTGTTTCCCTGGTTCATGGACTGAGCCATCCGGCTCCGGATTACAATTGGGTGTTGTGCATATATTTTCTTCTACAGGACCCCATCTATCTGCACCTGCGGCCAACCCCAGGCAACTGACCTGGCAAGCGCCCCCCCCCACCCTGGGTACCCAGAGTGTGACTTTTCAGACCCTGTATGTGTGCACAGTACTGTGATTTAATGCCACCAATTAACCTGATTTCCCCCTGCCGTGTTACTGCCCCCTAAATAAATCATATTTGTTGTTGTTATACTATATACTGTCTGTGGTGTTGGTACTTATGGAAACAGTATTGTGTTTTGCTGTGTATGTTGTTTAACCTTATTTCACAGGGGGTCCTCAGAGACATGCTGCAGAATCAGTCTCGAGGGTAAGTGGTATCTATATGAGTGAACAGTGTGTATACGTGGGGTATTTGGGCTGTAACTCCTGGGTACTGTGTGAGCCATTAGAGGGAATAAAAGAGGGGGTCTCAGTGTCCCAGAGGGCTGTGACCAAGCTAGTCTAACCACTACAAACCCTGACCTCTGGGTGGAGGCACCCGCCATAGGACCTAGGCCCCTCAACCTGTCTGTAGTCAAACAGGCAGGGGTAGTAGCCCTTAGGACAGTGCCACCTAGGGGTTGCATATATATTACATATCCCCTCTCTGGCACCATCCTGGAGAAGGCCACTACCACTGCCTGGGTGGCCACTAACCAAGTTAAGGGGTGTGAGTTCCCATTAGCTGTAAACAAGGGGAGGGGGTTCCTTCCCAAAATATAAAATAAAAATGGTGGTGCCTCCACTCAGAGTACATATCAGTGGGTCTGCCCTTTACTGGTACAACCCCCTTGGATGTCGTACTAACCCACCTCCATACAACAGTTACCCCAGACATGGGCTTACCAGTATTCAAACCTCCCTACATCCAGACAATTAGCATTTCACATTTCAAATAATAGCAGGCTCACCAAAATTAGGCTCTGGAGTCAGTTCTACTGCAAAACAGTAACATCATAATTTATTTACATAGGGAGGGTTAGGATGGGGTAAGATAGAATAGAGGTTATGCAAAACATTTCAGAGATTTGAATTTGCATTTTAAGGATTTGGCAGTTTCCACAATCATTTGCCTTTTATTTTCAAAACCCCACATTCTGGTCAATGCAGCCACCAGATCTACCTAGCTAGCTAACTGCTGCAAGTGTTACCATGCTCAGAACTCCCAACTGGTACCAGTCAGAACGGTGCCCCGAATTCTGTCCTTAGGTACCCAGATCCCATAGTTGCAGGCCTGAGGTGCAGTTGGTTGGCCGGCATTGGCATGTTTTGCTGATTTTAAATAACTTTTTCATTTCTTTCTCTATATTACTTTAAGCCTTGACTCTGCCTCCAGCCCGGGTGGGCATACTTGAACATTAACTATATACAGTCCCCAGGTTGTTGCAGGACAATTCCTGCTGTTTACTTACGGTTCTGCAGAATCAGTCTTTGGGTGACGCAGATGGCTGAAGTCCTGGGGATAGGTGGAAACAATGCTGGCAGAACCCGGCTTGATGCTTGAATCAGAAGGGGCACAGAGGCTGCAGCTTGTATCTGTAGTTTGCTTGGAAATCTTGCAACTTGTCCCCTTCAGCCTATTATGGGCCTGTTGCAGGGCATGTGCGTAAGGCCTGCCAACTACAAGAGACCCAGACCCAGGAATGGCCCCCCAGGCCAGGCTCCTCCACAGATCAGAGCGTGGGTGCACTTAGGGACAAGCCCCGTGATCCTCTGCAGACAGCAGACCCCACTTGATGGGGGTTTTCGAGTTCCCCACCTGGAACTGGTGTCAGCGTGAACTTTTTCTTTCTCTCAGTTGCTAGCTATGGTGTGTAGACAAAGCGGTTTCTGTCCTTTCCCATCTCCCAGGCCCAGGGTACAAAGTCTGGGCTACAGGTTCATCACAACAGTCTATTCCTTGCTGTATCTTAGGAGCAGACAACAGATACCCTGCCCTGATGGGCACCTGTCCATCCTTCTGCTTTCACAGTCTCTCAACCTTAACACAGTTGCGTTCTCGCTCTGGCTGACACACACAATTCCAGAACTCTGTCTCAGTAAACAGTTCACCAGTCTCTTTGCTCACCGTCCAGATGCATAGCAATTCTTCAGTCTGAAGAGGCTCTCTCTTCACAACTCTCTCTTTTCTATTTTCCTTTTTTCCACACATTCCTCACCGATCAGGTGCAGGTGAAAGTAGCCATCTTTTCTCAGGCTCAGACGTAACCTTTGTCCTTTTCCCCAGGCTCAGGACACAACCTTTTCTTCCTCATGATCATCTCACTGCTGTGGTGCATGTTGTCTCCTCAGCATCGCAGATTCCAGAAACCTGCAGCTTCTCTCTTTCTCATCAAATCTGCCTCTTGGACACATTTTCTCTTTCCTGCTTCTCCTTTTACTTTTCTGATGGGGGAAGGCACCACCTGCTCTGGGGGACAGATTGCTGGCAGCCCCCAGGCAGGCCCATTCCCAGCCTTGCAGCTCCATTGTCCTCACGTGGGCAAGAGTCTCCCTCCCTCTGGAGGGGCTCTCCCCAGACTGACCCAATGTCACAAAGTTCTGTCCTTTTGGAGGCTCTCAGGCAGCTCCCCATTGGCTGGAGCCACTGTCCTTAAGAAAAATTAATATGTATGAAGCTCCCTTGACACCTCACTGGTGCAGAAAATTGGAGCCTAGATTTTCCCATTTATTCCCCCCCACTGAGTCCTTTCAAACAGTCCCAGAGCCCCTGGCAAGAATCCTGGCTTAGGGGTTGGCTGGCTGATGTCACATGGCTGCTAAACATGGTGGCTGGTGTAAACAGTGTCCATCCAGTTTCACAGTGTCCCAAGTTTAATGTCCCTGTGCAGCCAAACTCGTTACTTTCATGGTACATTTTCCCCATACATTTGCAGCCACCCCTGTGCCCTATTAAGCGACTGCTCATTTTAATACATTAGGGTAGCCTTAATCCAGTTGCTGCTGCCATTTCAAAGTGTCTTCAGGCAGCACATACAAAACCCCATTATAGCCCATACTAGATCTCACTCTAATTCCCCGTGCAGCCAGCACATACATTTTATTTATTTATTCTCCCATGGACTGCAGGCATACCTTCTCTCTGTTAGCCTCTTCCACCATGTACACATTTTATTTATTTGTCTGTCTGTCACTAACACTAAAATCCCTTTTCCCTTAGTGCTAGACAGGCTTGTACTCATCCATATTTATGAACTGCCTCATTAATATTCATGAGGTGGCTCCATTTCCCGAGTGCGATTGGTGCTCACAAATTAGCTTCTCCTTCTTTCTGGCCATCTCTCTGGTCCAGCTGACAGTCCCGGTCCTTACCTTGATCTGCCCTGAGATCAGGACCACTGGAGAGACAGCCCAAACAGCCACTGAAGCGATCAAACACATTTGTGCTTTTGGCATGTGTAGAGCTGCTTGACACCAGAGTGCCACAACCAAACCGATGGCTCTGCGTCCGGCTCCTCATTACCCTTCACAAAACAATGCAGAGGCCAGGGAGATCCAAGACACCACGGGAAAACTGCCAGACCCAGGAAAACGAAATGGGGTAGAGCAAAACCTGTGGGAAAGGGAGTCAAACTCAGGGCTGTATAGGTAAGCCCCTGACAGGGGGTTACATATATATATATATATATATATATATATATATATATATATATATATATATATATATATATTTTCTTTAGCTCCCTTCTCCAGAGCTGCATACCTCCCCTTAGCCAGCTCCAAGTTCCATCCTTCCCTTTTCCAATAAATACCTGCCTTCCAGGGAGGCCACATAGCATGGGATAGAGGCACTCTCACAAATCCATTAGGTATAGGAAGGCAGCATGTGATCAAGTTGGCAGGGCTCAGGAGGACCAACTTCCTACTGCATGTGGTGGGGGTCCTTTCTTGTTTCTTCCATCCCTACGGGACACTGATGGTAAGGTTGTCATGTGTACATGTTCATGTAGATGTATGCCTGTGCACGGCACCACCCAGTGGTCTCCTGTCCACAAATGGCTCTAATTGTACTAGAATCTAGTATTGTAGTGAAGCCTGCTCCTTTTCCTCCCCAAAGGGGAACAGCATCAACTGCAGTGCATGATTCAACCCCTCTCCAGCCAGCCCTCGATGTCCTGGGCTCATTCCTAAGCTCAGGTAACTGGCATCACAGGTGGTACCGCTGCTGCTGCACCAGTGGTCTGGCACAACTGATTTCTTAATTCTGTAAAGGGCCAAATAATTTGTCACATGACATCACTTAAGATGCTGCCTTCATCCAAAACCTAAAGTTCACAGATTCACATGGATTACATCATGTGTCGTCATTTTGATTTTAAACAGGGACACTTGACTAATTAGGATCTAGCTGCTGAGAACCTTTTTGCCTAGCAGATTCCCCTTTTAAAGGACTATAAAAGAATACGTCATGTAACAGCTGAACACTGGAGGGCAGCACAATTTCCATAGTGTGCAGCAACTAGTTCCTTGAGCAATTTTAAAACGTGCTCCACCATGGAATGTGTTTGAGTACGTTTAGCATGTCTGTTCACTGCTAATCAAAAGAAACTACTAGAAGGTGAAGTGAAGCCCAGTTTACCAAAGATTACCATTGCCAGTGTTTATAGCCGTAATTTCAAGGTTCTTAATACAGATATTAAATCAGCAGTCCATGTCAGGGCTTTTTGGAGGAAAATCTGTGACATACTGTAAATGGTGGCTACATTCCCTTAAAAGCACTCTATTTCTTTAAAGAGTTGCTGACGTCTCAGGGACATAGCATTTTTCCACAGCTGCACAAAACAATATGCATAAGCTGCCATAAATTATGGGAAAGGTTGCAAAAAGGCAATTTTTGGAAAATTGAGCACATGTGAAAAAATTGTGGTTGCGCAAGAAAACCCTTCCGTTCATAATTTTTGTTTTTAAAACTTTGAAAGTCTGGCTTCAGATCTTTATCCTTTACAATTTATTTGTCCCAGCAGCTTATTTCCTACTTGAAGTCTTAAACCTTTTCTGTGACGCTACATTCTGTTACCATGGGAATGTCTGTGATGTTACAAGCAGAGTATTATAATGTCATGTGGAGAAATAAGCAACTGGAACAGACTAATTCTTAACGGACAAAGATCCTGTTTTCACACAAATGACCTCAGTAATAAAATAATGCAGTTTAAGCACTGAAAGAGAGGCAGACAGACAAAGTTAAAGTGAACTGTAAAAAGTCACACAGTGAGTGTCTCTGTTTCGGTTCAAACCTAGGGCTCTATCTCCAGAGCTCTGTACACTAGCCCCTAAGCTACTCTGCCTGCCTAGCATATTGTAGGGAGGCAGGTACCTGCATGTAAATTGATCTTGAAGCAGATTAAAAAGCCTTCTTCACAACCATTTTGTCATGCCTATAGAAAGTAAAACAAAACAAGGTATTTCCATGAAATGGCCACATTAAAGAGTAGGTCTCCACTACCATCTAGATTTCTAAACCTACATTAAGCAGTTATGTCCAATTAATAAAGAACACCTTTTAATGGATTTGCTTCCTTTTTTGCCAGTGTATCCATGACATCTGTACAGATTAAACTTTCTCCAAGACTTTCTGACTTCATAGGGCACTTGTTATATCACCAGTCTGCACACCATGACAACAAACTGATGTCACAAACCCTGCAATTGTGAGGTCAGCTAGGAAAAGTCAACTGCTTTTGAAACAGACTGCCAAACATGTGCTTGATTTTTTAAATATTAGATCCATCTTCTTATCCAGTGCTGCCCCCTTTCTTCATGTGGGCTGTCACCATACCTGACAATCACTTTCTCTGCCACTTACCCCTTCTACCATGGCTTCCACCCCACCAACAGAGCTGTGGGGTTAGCGTCTCTCTCTCTCTCTCTGGACAAACCTTGGTGGTTCACAGTGTCAGTGGCATGCAGCTCTGGAGTGCCAAACGTCATCCAGCATGTGCAGATGATATTGCTCCTTGACGTTTGTCTCCCTCAGCCTCCCCAGGATGCCAACACTAGGACACAAGTGTGAGTGCATGACGCATTCCACACCAGCCCATCTGTGTTGGATCAGTGTATGAGCCATGCACTACCACCTGTGATCACTCAGGTGACAGTATTGTACTGAGCCTAGGAACCCTCCCTACCAAGAGTAGGACAGCATCCTGTGGGATGCTAAGTCATCCTCCCTGCAGTTGACCATCCAACGCTCCGAGCTTGAGATGGAAATTCATGTCATTAGGAATAAGTTCAAAACTATTTCAAACACTGATGATGGGATTAAGCCACAAAGCTTTAAAAACATGAAAGTGCGGCCTGTTGGCGCCGCAGTTGGATTTCCATTTGGAGCGCCAGTGACCCAGGTTCAGGAATGGATCCGGATCGTCAGAGGGTCAGCCGGGGGGAGAAGGATTGAGAATCCTAAGGACAGCTCTCCTTCTCTGGGGGGGAAGGGGGTTAGTGTTCACTGCAAGAGCGACACCTGGTGCAGGCTGGGTTGTTGCCATGCATCAACACACGTTACGCTATCTGGGGCAGGACAGATGCGAGTCATCAGTGCACATCTCTGCCCCAGCATAAAAATGGGTGAAAAACTCTGCTCCAACCATCTCCATGATGCCCTGCCCCTGGCCTTGATCAGCCAGTCAGCCGGTTCACCCAACCAGTCACTACGATCTTGGCGCATTTAAAAGGGGGCCGGTGCTGTGACCCCACCCTCTGAAGGGTAAGTCAGGGGTAACTGAACTAGTGCAGGCATTTGGGTGGTGGAGGTACAGGGGCGCCATGACCAGGGCAGAGACCCAACAGTTGGGTGCAGGCAAAAAAAATGTAAATAAAATAAACAAATAAATAAAAACATGAACGTGATGGTGTCAGCATGGCTCAGTTGGTAGCACATCTGCCCTGGGCCAAAAGGTTGTGGGTTGTAGTCCCACATCAGGACTGGGTTCATACCATAACTGCTGGCACCTGAGTGCAGTACAGAGAGAATGCTATACTGTAAGAGTGCACTGTCCTTTGGATGAGATGTTAAACCCAGGTTCCTTCTGCCCATCTCTTGTGGTGTCCTGGCGGAAGTAAAAGAACCCATGGCACTTTTTGCAAGAATAGGGGAATTTTTTATTCAAAACTCAAGAGAACATAAAACAAATCAATGTGTCAGCAAACAAAGCACAACAATAAGAAAACAAAAGCCACAAATGCATATTATTTCATACGGAAAACCAGAAATATAAAGAAAACATTACATGTATACCCTCTCCCCTTCCCTACTAAAAGAGTAGGGGAACCCAGTTTTTTTCTCACAGAAAAAACAAATCATTAGTTCTTCAAATAAAGCAGCAGGGGAAAAAGAAAAAAAACAAAAACATAAATGAGTATTGCTTCATACCCAAAATTGAACATAAATAGAATACTTCACTTATAACCCCTCCCTCTCCCTACCAAAAGAAATAGGGACATACATTTTTTTTTCCAAAAAGGACTGTAGGGACGAAATCATAAGGAGTTATACAAATTATATGAAAAGCAAAACCAACAAAAAAACACTTTATGTATACCCCCTCCCTCCCTCAACCTTAAGCGTAGGGGGAATGTAAACACAATTTAAGGCAGGACATTCAAAAAAAAAATTTAAAAAAAGAAAACTATACAATCATACTCATAACTTTTGAATATTAATGCCTCACTCTAAGATCTACCTTAAGTGCATATGAAAACGTGGATAACCACACAGAGACCTAAGGTTGGTGAGAAAACAGAGGGATGTTTAACCCCATGACCTAATGTTCAGCCCATATCTAACCAGGACATATGTCTCCACCATAGGTTAAAAAGGTCGGGTGAGGCTGTATTTTGTTCAAAAGTGTGCCAACGGGAGACTTCTCTCCGGGCTGAGTTGAAAACTTGTGCACTGGACAGTGTCTTCTGCCTAATAGTCCATTCACAACAGGTTTGCCATAACTGGAATTTAACATATCCAATGAACAATTGTATTGTCCTGGAGTCAAATTTGACCCATGATACCGGGAGTAAACCCCCTACCCAAATTTCTGGGTCTATTACCCTAAAGGGGTTAGAAGGCCAATAAGTATGAAAGATATTCCAAAATTCTACAGCATATGGGCAATCTATATACAATTGTTGCATAGTTTCTACTGCCTCAGAACAAGTAGAAACTCTTGGACAGGTACAATCTGCCACCCCTTTGTGTTTCATATTTCCTTTTACCCCCAGGTTTTGATGTGCACAAAGCAAAATAAAATCATACATATAGGCAGGGATGTGAGGGCTACAAAGAAAACATGTCAGAGTATCCCTTTTCCTAGGTGGAAGTTCAGTGAACCAGGGATTTTCATAAAACCGTGTTAACATTAACCAGTCATATACTGCTTTTCGAGATCCTGTGTTAAGATGTCTATAGGACAGTTTTCAAACTTTAATTTTTCCCACTATGTCTTTCCAAACAGTGGCCAATACGGAAATTCTCACTTGCTTAGGAAGGACATCCGAAGAACCCCATGCTTGCAGTATAGGTTCAAACTCATCCATCACCCATGGGTTCCATATTTTTATTTTATTTTGTAGGATAGGGACTATATTGTGAAACAGGAAGGTAATGTAAAAACAAAACTACTGGATTAATCATTCCCAACCCACCTCTGGCTACGGGTAGATAAGTAACACCTCTCTTTATGGGGTTCAATCTACTCCCTCATAGGCACTGAAAAAAAACACTATAGACTGTGGTTTCCAAGGATTTGGGGGGGGGGACTGCAGATAAAAATAAAAACACTGGTAGCAAATGTGATTTAATCATGTAATCCTTTTTCATTTTGACATACACCATGTATTCCATTTTGTGACCATCTCATGAGCGGCTTTCAGCTTTAAATCCCAATTATAAAGTTGTGGATCAGGACCACCAAAAAAATACCCAAGAGTTTGGTGTAACCCGGTTACCACTGGAAACTGCCAAATAGAGGACCATACTGACTCCTCACACCCCAAGAATAATATACAGCATTTACCTTTGTTAACTACCGAGCCAGTCTCTTCTGAAAAGAGTCGTATCTCTTCCTGAGCCATGATAGCCGAAGCTGTATCAGCAATTACCAGAAATATGTCATCTGCATATGCAATTGCATTATCTGTGTATCTGAACTACTCACTGAAAGTCCCATAATGTCATCTATTTTATGCATCCTATGGAGAAGGGGGTCCAAAGTAAGCAAATACAAAAGTGGGCTAAGGGGACAGCCCTGCCGAACTCCCCTACCAATCAGAATCTTATCCCCTATGCACCCATTTATAGTAGGTAGTAAATAAATACTTTTGTAACATGCTTTCAACCAAAAAAATAAACTGATCAGGAAACCCATAACCCTGCAGGACTGCCTACATATATACATATTCTACTCCATCGAAGGCTTTAGATTGATCCAGGCTAACCAAATGTCCTAATAGCTCTTGGTTATTACCTTTCTGCAAGATCTCCTGGATAAGTACCAAGGCATCCTGTATCTTCCGTGGGAGTGCCCCACTAAATTGTGTAGGGTGAATGATCGAGTCCAATGCTCCTACCAATCTGTTCCCTATCACCTTCATAAGTACTTTACTATCTGTGTTAAGAAGAGTTATGGGTCACCAGTTCCTTAACACCCCTCTATCTCCATCCTTTAATAGGAGTACTAATACTCTCTCATACATACTAGGCGGTAAAATCCCTAAATTCAGAGCTTTATTTAAAACTGCCACCAGTTCATCTCCTAACATTTCCCAAATTATTTTATAAATGGCATGAGGCAATCCATCATTGCCAGGGGAAGTGCCCGTAGGAAGTGATCAAATAACCTGCCTCAGTTCTGATAATGTTTTAGGATCAGTTAAGATCTTCCCCAGTTCTTCCGAAATACTAGGAAGAGAGCAGTGTTGCAACCATTGTGTCATAATATTAATTGGCAGATTTTCACTTGTAAAAACAGCTGAAAAATACCGAAGAATTTCTGTCAACATAGCCAAATTATCGGTAATAGTATTACCATCAGTCCCTTGTAGAAAAGCCATAGTTCGCTGTCCCTGTACTTGGGCAAGGGTAGCAAAAGGGATAGTATCATGTTTTTTTCCAAATAACTGATAACGTTGTTGTTTCACTACCCCTTCATCATCTCCTGCTGTAAGGTTGCTATTTTTTCTTTCAGATCCTTAATAGCAGTATGGGTAACCTCCTTCCCATTATAAGGCTGGATGGTCAAAAGGTGTAATTTCTGTCTTAAATACCTCAGTGTACTGTGCTTAAAGGTCCCATTAAGTTTCCCTACAGACTGCAAGAAAGAACGAAAATCGCTTTTTGAGTCTTCCCACCATTCATTTAGATCCTCATATAAAAAAAATACTGACTTCCTAGCTGCCAAAACATTATTAAAACCTTCTAGGATGAGTGGAACATTTAACAGGGAAATATTTAATTTCCAGATCCCGGGGCATCTTCTTTGTTCAGGAAGATTCCCTACCAAAAGGACCAACATCCAATGGTCCGAGGTTGCTACATCCACTACAGTCGCTTCCTGTACCTGAAGAAAACTAGAAATGAAAATATAATCTATTCTAGAGGTATGTGGACCACAAGAATATGTATGTGGGGCCACTAAAAATGAGGAGCTGAAGACGTCCAACAGACCTATATCCAAAATGCCTTGCTGCAAACAAGAAACATCGCAGTACTGCTTTTTCCCCAGAGGGTTACCTCGTGGCTGGGAGAGGGAACAATTAAAGTCACCCCCTAAAATTACTGGCATATTAGAGAATAAAAAGGGCCGTACAGTACAGAAAAGTCTAACCCTATCATATTTTAATTGGGGAGTATATATGTTCACTAAACGGAACGGTAGACCCTTCCATAAAATATCCAGTAATAATGCCTGGCCTTCTACAAGTTCCAATTACCAAAGTATTTTAACTTATGGAAAAAACCATATCCCCACTCCGGAGCAAGAAACTGTACCCTGAGACCAGACACTGGCCCCCCATATCCAGCCTACGGTTGCTGCCTCTATCAGTGTTGGTGAATGTAAACGAACATCTTGCATAAACAAACAATCCTAGTCAGACTTTAAAAAAAGGTCACAGGTAGCCAGTCTCTTAAAGTCTGACTGGATACTATTCACATTCAGAGATGCCAATCGGAATTGATATCTAGGAGAAGCCATAAGGGAGCGAGAAAGAAAAGGAAGAAAGGGAGATTTTATCACTTCACCTTACTTGAGGAAATAAACGACCTAGCCAAGAGGAGCCCTCCAGAGCCCCCGATGCCTCCCAGCAGGCGAGATATTTTCCTCCCAACAAAGGCTCTCAAGATACTAAGTTCTGTTACCATTGTGGGGAGGATGGACACCTTCAGACAGAGTGCCGGTAACCCGAGAACTTAAGGAGGGTCAACAGCAGGCTAGTAGCTTGAGGCCCAGGTAACCCTGCCACTAACTTTAGGAACTGGATTACCATCTATCACCTCTCCAATGTCCACAAGTTCCCCTACCTGTTGCTGGCTGTCCACAGGAGTAGAGACCCATATTCCCCCTTTGTGGGTGCATCCTGCGGGACATCATAAGGGTTTTTATCTTCTAAGGGGTCTATCGACAGTTTTGAAATCTTAGGTTTAGGGTCTCATCCTCTCTTACTACGAACTACCGTAAAATCATGGGGAGTAGGTGTTCAAACAGGTGTGTGTGTGTGTGTGTGGGGGGGATTCTCACTATTTCTTGCAAAGTGATCAGGACCGATCCAGGCCCAGGATGGTATTCAACAGAACCAAAGGGGGGCATACCTTATCAGGTTCTTTTGTTATCCTTTAATGGGGGGAAACTCCAGGACCAGTGTATACCGAAGGGTTGGTGGCTTCTTTAATATAATAATCCTGGACCCCAAAATCAGCATTCTCTATGTTTTTGGCAGCCCAAAGGCAGTCAGTGAATACATGTCCCAAATCATCACAGAGATTACATTTAGGCTCTTGGAAACATTGTGCACTAACATGGCCTGTTTCCCCACAGTAAGTACACTTTAGCACTTCACAGGATGGGCTAATGTGTCTATGAGAACCACATTTAAAACACATCCTGGGTTGCCCTGGATAGAAAAGAAAACCCTTATCTCGCCCTATAAAAAAGCAATTTGGGAGATGTACAATATCTTGATCAGACTGGTATAGCTTAATTTTAAATTTCCAACCACCCGTCCAGAAACCCTCATCATCCAGTATTGGGGCTGGATTCCTCTGAATGGTATATCTCTTTTCCAGCCAATAGACAATGTCTGTGATATTCACCCCCTCGTTACAAAAGAGAACTGTAACAACTCTAAAGGGTTGTTTCGTCAAAGGTATTACAATAAAATCTACCCAAAGTGGGTTTCTAACAAGGCCGGAGTCCGAAAGCTTACATCAAAGGTATATTCTCCTGGTGTATGAATTAAGGCATAAACCTCCAAGGGGGAAAACCCCAAAGATTGTTTCAGTAATACTTTGCCACATGAAAATGATCTGGGGCAGAATTTCTATGTCCTACATATCGAAGTCGCACAGCATTCCGTCTTCTGGCTATGTGCACAGTCTTGTGAAAATGGCTGGCATAGGTCGGGAGTGCAGTAGTGTTAGAAAATGTCTCCCCCTCAGGTAGAGGTTCCCCACCTGTAGCTTGTTGTGACCCCAACTTGTCCCCTTCCCTAAGAGTTTGTTCTGGTTCATCTAAAGAGAGGTCTTTACCTGGAAGGGCCGAGTCATCCCCTGTGTACATTTCTTTCTCTTTCTGTGCTGTAGCATCAGAAAATGAAGCAATGGGGTCTGAAAAAGTAGGATCCTGCTGCCAGACTCATTGAGAGGGGGACATCCATCCCACCGAAGATAGTGCACATTCTGTTGTCCATTCTGCGTCATCTCCCTCGCTCTAGTCACGACGTGGGGGCCTAGTTTCCTTACCCGGAAATGGGGTTGGGCTGTCCTGAGTTGCCTGAACTTTCCCAGGACCCAATCCATCGTCTTTTGCTGGTGAACCCACAGACCGCTTCCTTTCATGGTCTTCGTGTCTTTGGAAGACTGCATCATCCAACTGGTTTGTAATCTTTTTAAGTTCTTCTTCCAAACACTGCTTTTTCTGTTCTAAACTAAGAACAGTCCCAGACTCGGGGACAGAACTGCTATCGCAGGCGATATGCTGGCCACCTCACAGATGCATCCCAGCTGCCGCTTCTGCAGTTCTCGTCTCCCCTTCTCGCTTCTCCGATTCCTTCATACTGGTGTCCAAGCCATCCACTGACCTCTCTCCTGCCGTGTCAGCCACAGAATGACACACCACACCGCCGTCAGGCCCCCTACTGACAAGAATAGGGGAATTTCCCTGGTGTCCTGCCCAACATTCCCATTCCCATAAAACTGGTTCATGTGTAACCCCTAGGTGGTGCTATCCCAAGGGCTACTACCCCTGCCTGCTTGGCTAGTAGCAGGTTAAGGGGCCTGAGTTCTGAAATGGGTGCCTCCACCCGGAGGTCAGGGTTGGTAGTGGTCAAGCTAACCTGGGCACAGCCCTCTGGGACACTGTAAACCCCCTCTTTCCTTACTAGTGGCGAGACAATACACAATAATCACTTTCACAATACCCCTGATACACCACACAAGTACCCACACTGTTTGCACGTACCACCAGGGCTTTCCTCTGGCCTGGCCCTGGGGACCCCTGTAAAACAAGGTTATACACAGCAAATAACAGCAATACAGTACTCTTGCACAAACTGGAACCACAGTCAGGGTAAATGCAAAAAAGAATTAGATCTGATTTATTTAAGGGACTTGAACAAGGGAGGGGTGTAATCAGGTTAATTTGCTTAAAGGCTGTATCAATCAAACAGTTATGCATGCACTTCAGGGTCCATAAACAGTCACACACTCTGGGTGCCCAGGTGGAGAATGGTGGACTAGCCAGGAACGTTGCAGATGGTTGGGGCCCTGTGATGGAAGAAAACAACATGCACAACACACACACTATTTGTAATCCGGAGCTGGAGGGCTCAGTTCATGAAAAGAAAACAACAAGACAATCAGATGACACACTTTTAGATTAGGCTGTTGTTGCAGGGAGCTACCCTGATGATTACCCATGATACCACAGACTGGACACAGGCTAGACGAAAATCGAGACAGCAGGTGGTTAATCTGGAGTGCTAGGAGAAGCAGGGCCCACGAATCGCTGAGGCATCGTTCCTGTTCAAGTGTGAAGCAGGGAGCTGATCCCCAGGCAGATCTCTCGTCGATGGCTTTCTCTGTGCAGTGGGTAGTCTGGCTGGGCCAGTGTGGCAAGGCCACGGCCAAATGGAGACAAGTTCGGATACAGTCCATTTGGGGCTGGATACAGCTTCCAGCAAGCAGAACACAGTTCACACAGTGGGGAACCAAATCACGACCCACTTTCAATACACAGCACATTTACATGTAAGGAAATTCTACTGTACCATGCAAACCGCTCTCTGGTCATGATCGCAAAGTCTCTGCACAAACCAGGGATTCAAAAGTAGCTGGAAATCCTGACATACCGATCGCATTCAGCAAAATCTTCGGTCTTCTTCAAGTATGAGCCTGGTAAAAAAATTAGTGGCTTACTTTGTTCTCACAAACTTGGATTTAGTCCGAAATAATTCTCTTCTCTCCCTCTCAAGGGCAGCAGGCAGACATGCAGGCCACAACTCAGGCTGTTACACAGTTCTCCCACACGAAACTACTCAGACAGCTGCTTGACTGTCTCAAGCTGTTGCTTCTTTAGCTCCCAACTTAGATCTGACTCAACTGCCAGCAAGCCTGGGACTTTCCCCAGAATCCAAAAGGTTCGGTTGGCTGATCTGTCAGTCACAACAAAGGCTCCCCCTTCGGGTGCAAAAAGACACCAAAAGCCCAAAACTACAATTCCTACAGATTTTGACTCCAGACAGCTCCTTTAGTCTGGCTCCATTTTAGGTCCCACCAGTACTGATTGGTCCAATTCGGCAATCCAGGACCAAAACAGTAGAGATAAACAAAACAGTCCTTGCTGCAAAGAAGGCAGGTTAGACAAACTACATTATCATTATCACTCTAAATGATTTTCAGCAAATAGTTACATCTTTAAACAGAGCTCCCTCTCAGATTACTTATAACTGCAATCCAGCCAGTTCTTAAAGAGACAGTACACAGAGACTATACAGGCACTCTCTGGTAATCACATTTACACTGCTAAAGTGCAGGACACCAGCCTGGCAGTGAGCATTTAGGCAAGCTCAAGGAAGACTTTTCAGGAACCCCCATTTGTAGGGGGGGTTACACATGCACTTGTCCAAGGCTGTGTGTGCTCAGTCACTTCACTACTAGTCTAGCGTTGCTTGTAAAGTGCTTTGGGATACAGTGTATGAAAAGCACTATATAAATGCTGATTCTTCTATATCGCAGTCACTAAAAACATTATGATTGAAGCATTTAATTTAAGAACAGCACATACCATCTCTTTAAAGTAGTCTTGGCTATAGAAATCTCACATCTAAACTGAACTTTGTCAACCGTGAAATGATGAGCCACCAAATGGCCCAAAAGACGTGTGCTGTGCCTCCATGTGTCGGGGGGCATTCAGGAGCCAGCACTGGGGCAGCCAGGCTGGGGCAAGCACATTGCCAATAGCAACATATCCCAGCCAGGGGATGGGAGGTAGCACATTCCAGTTACTATGTGGTTTCTGCTGGTGGGCTAGGGTGGTTGCTGAGGCATTCCTCCACAGATGCTGTGCATACCGCCTGAAGACAGGGACATGAATCATGGCCAAAGAAGCCTGTCCAACACTGGATTAAGGTCTGCTCCCTGCATGCCCTGCACTGCCAACCACAGCACACACCTCCATTGGATCATAGTCCTTGGATGTACTTCCAGAGGGGTTCCCCAAAGACCCTGCCATGGGGGGAGGCAAGCCATGGGAAATGGAGGAATGGCTAAGTGCCTGGAGGTGGATGAATGGGCAGTAGACGCATACCAGATGGACCAGTCAGATAAGGACTATAAACACTTGAGGAAAAAAAAAAACATAAACACGTGGATTTTACTCACTAGTGCATAGTAAAATGAAATGAATAGGTGGAAATGTCTTATCAGGATTTCAAACAAGAAACTGTCAATAAAAGTACCAGAAAACAGAAGCTTCGCATGTGGCTTATATGCTCATGTGCATGAATGTTCGACTTGAAACTTTACGTACCATAACAGTGTGATTTTTCCATAAATGGTTCACTCAACACAGCAGACCACATTTCCTGTTGGCTGTCAGTTAAATGGTAGAAGGACCACTGATTTCGCACATGCAAGTACCTTTTAGATAAAATCTCTCAGGTCTGAGGCATGGTGTGTGAGAGATGGTAGCCATGCACAGTATTTTGAAACAAAGCATGCTTTTTGATTGGGGCAAAAATGCTGTAATTTATGTCTGCCCATTAGAACTGTATTGTGAGAAGCCCCGCAGCAAGAGCAACAAAAGCCAACACTGTATTATTGATAAACAAGCATTTGTCAATGTCGAATGTTTGCTTGCTGGCACTGGCATTGGTAGTGTAGAAGTTACAGAGCTGCATAATAGGAATGGCAGTGAAGTATTGAACTGAAGCCAACCCCACCACCACCCTGCAGAGAGTGACAGGCATTGGGGTGTGCCTTTGGGTCGTCAGGCATAACGACCATGCCATTTCACCACACCCTACCCTGCAGACACTGACAAGTGTCACGGTGTGCCTTGGGGTCTTTGGCCCTCATGTGCAACCCATTCCATCAGGAAATACGGTGAGATGGGTGCGGTATAGGAGAATGGGGTGAACTTTGAGGCCGAAGAGTCTAAGGCATACCTCGATGCCTCTCACTGGCTGCAGGGTGTGGAATGGTATGAGCATGACAGGCAAGAATCCCAAGTCACACCCCTGATGCCTGTCATACTCTACAGGGTGGGGCGTTATGGTCGGAGACCCTAATGCCTCAGGCATTCTTTGGTATTTTCACTCCAAATTTTCAAAGTGGTTTTTTTGTGATCCCCGCCTCATGAATGGTGGCAATATCAGTTTGTTAGCCGAAAACTGCTTTTGCACAGCGACTATGGCATTTGGCACCACAGGTGCAAAAACACATTCCAAACAGGATGTGAAAAATGACAGCGGTACTGTTCATGGGGAGGTGTAAAAAATGGCAATGTTGAAAATCTGCTGTGAAAATCTTAAAAAACTGGTGAAGTCATGAGCGTACGTAGAAACTGTGCAATGCACACCCGTAATATAATTAATTTGGGGATTTTTTACAGTAGATTGTTAACACAGGCATTTTGGGACCTCCGATCATGAACAGTGTCAGTGTGATTTTCTTTATCTGTCCCGAACAATGATTTCCCACAGCGACCAAGCATCTCTGCACTGAAAGTGTGAAAACACATTTCGGCCATGTTGTGGAAAATGACAGCTGTACTGTTCATAAGGAGGTGTGGAAAAATGCCACTGGTGAAAATCTGGACTGAAAATATTACAAATTCATGAACCTATGAGGGTGCGTGGAAACTGTGCAATGCTCACTCATAACACAGTCATTTTATGGAGTTTTGTCACCAAATTTTCAACATAGCCATTTTAAGACCTCTGCTCATGACCAGTGTCACTGTGATTTTCTTAATCTGTCCCAAACATTGTTTTCGCAAACCGACTATACCATTGTGAGCTACATGTGCGGAAACACATTTTGGGCGAGATGTGAAAAATGGTAGCTGCACTGCTCATAAGGAAGTGCGGTAAAATGGCACTGTTGAAAATCTGGTGTGCAAAAATTACAAATTCGCAAACTTGCCAGCGTGCGTAGGAACTGCGCAACTTGCGCTCCTAAAACAGTCATTTTTGGGAATTTTTTCATCAAATTTTCAACATAGCCATTTTAACACCTCTGCTCATGACCAGTGTCACTGTGATTTTCTTAACGTGTCCCATACATTGATTTCGCACACCGACTGCGCCATTGTGCGCTCCATGGGCAGAAACATGTTGTGGGCGAGATGTGAAAAATGACAGCTGTACTGCTCATAAGGAGGTGTGGTAAAATGGCAATGTTGAAAATCTGGAGTGAAAATATTGAAATTTCACAAACTTACAAGCGTGCGTAGGAACTGTGCAACTCACGCTCGTAAAACAGTCATTTTTAGGAATTTTTTCCCCAAATTTTCAACATAGCCATTTTAAGACCTCTGCTCATGAACAGTATCACTGTGATTTTCTTAATGTGTCCCGTACATTGATTTAGCACAACCGACGCGCCATTGTGCACTACATGGGCGGAAACACGCTTTGAGTGAGATGTGAAATGACAGCTGTACTGCTCATAAGGAGGTATGGTAAAATGACAATGTTGAAAATCTAGGTGAAAATATTGAAATTTCGCGAACTTTCCCTAGCTGGCGATGCGTGGGAACTGAGCAACGCACACCCGTAAAACAGTCATTTTTAGGAATTTTTCCACCAAATTTTCAAAATAGGCTTTTTGAGAGCCCACCTTATGAACACTGGCAGTGTCGTTTCGTTAATCATTCCAGAAAGGTGACTTCACACAGTGGCTGTGAAATCACCCTTCGGGCCCGAGTAACGCCATGACAGTGCAAGAATTCATGAGGAGGGGTCCCAAAAACCCCATGTTGAAAATTTGGTGCAAAAATTCCAAAAAATGCCTGAGATATGCAACAAAGTTGAAAAACCCCTATCTATCCCATTATACAGCTTACCGGCATTTCCTCAGTTCACGGTCGGCTTTGAAGAGTGCAGACGTGTTCCTGGTCCACCGAAGATCGTCACGACGGACTCCGGAGGTAAGTATGGGGTGGGGGTGTGGGGAGGCAGGGTGCGCAGTGGGTGAGTGCGGTTGTGGGGGGCAGGGAGACTGCGAGGGACCATTTTTTCATTACAGGTTTTATTTTTTGAAAAAGACGGCGCGGGACGTTTGCCACGCTGGGGTGGGCTCCCAGCATAGCAGAAGGACGGCTGGGGGGGCGTGGAGCCGACGGGGGATTGGGCACCACTGTCGGCCATGGCATCTGTTGCCACACTGGGGTGGGCTCCCAGCGTGGCACCCTGTACTGGGGGAGACAATGAAGCCGACGGGGGATTGGGCACCCCCATTGGTGACAGCATTGGGGGAGACAGTGGAGCCGATGGGCATTGGGCATCCCGTCGGCCCATTGTCTTTGCCAAGCTGAGGTGGGCTCAGCGTGGCACCTGGAGCCTCTTTGAGGTGTGTGGAGCCGATGGGATTGGGCACCCCTCTAGCCTGTACAGTGTGGAGGGGAGGGGAAGGCATGAGCACGTCAGTTTGCAAAAGGGCGACGCGGTGTGTGTGTGGGGGTGGGAGCCTGCTCATTCAAGTGGAGCTCTCCCTTTCAGCTGTATGCCACTGCAATTTCAGCTGTCATAGACAGTTGGAGCAGTGATTGGTGCTCTGCAACCACGCCTGCAAATACACTGACTGAATTGGAAGAGGCTGACACACCTCTGGAAAACTCGTATGATGGCAGTATGTTTCTTGCACATGCGTGCAAGCAAACATAAAAAGGCAAAATATTTTTGCTAATATTATTACTTTTGCTATATTTTCACAGATATATTCCATTATCTTCATGGATTCTTTTTGGCTTGCTTTAGGGAAAAGAATAAAGAATCAAGGCCCAGGACACAGGACACCAGATCACTTTAAAAAGACACCCCTGAGGAAGACGTGTATTTACATCAATATGTATCATGTGCGAGTGATTGATGAAACATAGAAACATTTGAAGGCAGATAAGGAACGCTTGACCCACCTAGTCTGCCCATTTCCCTACCTACAGGATAAGCAGCAGATCCTAGTTAACCAACAGCCTATTTCTTCCAACCCCCCACAAGAATTGCTTTATGTCTGTCCCATGTATTTTTCAATTCTCCCACAGTTTTAGACCCCACAACCCCCTCAGCAAGGCTGTTCCATGCATCCACTACCCTCTCTGTGAAAAAATACTTCCTCACATTGCCCCAAAACCATCCCCCCCATCTTTAAATTGTGTCCCCTTGTTCTTGCATGTCTCTTTTGCTGCAAGATGCTACCCTCTTGGACTTTGTTGATTCCACTGAGGTACTTAAACGTTTTATCATATCCCCCTTCTCTCTCCTTTCCTCAAGGGTATACATATTAAGCTTTTTTAGTTTCTCCTCGTATGGCTTCTTTTGCAGACCCTGCACCATTCTAGTTGCCCTCCTCTGGACTGCCTCTGTCCTGTCTATGTCCTTGCTTAGATGGGGTCTCCAGAACTGGATGCAGTACTCCAGATGGGGGTCTCACCAACTGTCTGTACAGAGGGATAACAACTTCCTGTTTTCTGCTGGTGATGTCTCTCCCTATGTATCCCAGTATACCCCCTGCTCTCCCTACTGCCTTCTTGCATTGCTTGCTAACCTTAAGGTCATCTGATATGATTACCCCCAGGTCGCTTTCCTTTTTTTGTTTTTGTTACTACCTTCACCCCCATTGTGTAATCTTCCCCTGGGCTTTTGTTTCCCAGGTGCATTAGTTTGCACTTCTTTGCATTGAATCCTAGCTGCCATACTTCCGACCATTCCTCCAGCCTTGCCAAGACCCTTCTCATCCTTTCCACGCCTCCTTGTGTATCAACCCTGTTGCAGATCTTTGTGTCATCTGCAAAGAGGTATACTTTTCCTTCCAGTCCCTCTGCAATGTCACTTATAAAGACATTAAAATAACTGGACCCAGTACTGATGGTTGGTGTTTAAGAAGAACAGCACTGCCTGGTGAGTTATATACTCAGTGTAACACTTGTATTGATGCACTGTGCTTACTGTAATAAAATAGTGGTCCTGCTACTCTTTGTGTGTTCCCTTTTTAAGTTTGTGCATGCGCGTCGAACTTCTTGGGATGAGTGACTTTTGAGGGGTATGACACTGTTTGTCCAATGCAGAGTGCTCTGCAAGGGGCTCAGCAGTATCACACCAATCATCAGCCAGGCTGATCATGACACTGTTTTGTCTGAAGTGGTCTGCACTTGAAAAGAAAAAGCTGTACCAATCATGCGGTGGCTTTTTCCTTTCATCTGCAGGTCACCACACAGCAAACAGCTGTTCACCTCCCAATCAGCCTGGCTGATATCTGTGCCCCCCCCTCGCCACCCCACTGGTCCCTTTCTGGAAGGTGGGAGGAGTCACTTTCCTCCCCTGCTTCCTCCATTTCCTGCTGACTCCTTTTGTACCTCTTCTCCCACCCATGCGGAGTAGGCCACAGCCTATGCTCCATATGGGCTGGGAGTATACAGTGCCTGAAGGCACTTTCACTTTAAGCATGCTAGTGGCCCCTTCCCCACCTGCCGACATTGGGGTGCTCAATCCCCCTGTCAGCATGAATCCCCCCTTCCCCTTTAATGTGGCATACTGGGAGCCCACCCCAGTGTGCCAAAAAAACTACCTCTGATGTTTCCGACACCTGGATGCCCACTCCTGGTGTTGGATGCACCCCCACACATCCCTTTATTCTCAGCTGACCTCGGGGTGCCCAATCCCTGGGTCAACATTGACCCCCCCACTACTCTGGCACACTGGAAGCCCACCCCAGTGTGCCAAAATACGTGTTATTAATATTTTACCTGTAAAAAAGAAAACAGTCCCAAGAGGACTTTTTTTTTTAACCTGAAAAAAAAAAAAGGAAAACGGTCCCTCGTTGTTCCTGCTGGCCCCCTCCCTGAACCCGCACCCTCCCTCTGTGCACCCCACCTCCCTGCACCCCCTCACCCATAGTTACCTCTGGAGATCAGTAGCAGCAATCTTCTGTGGACCGGGAACATGTGTGCACTCTTCAAAAGCTGACCGCAAACTGAAGAAAATCACAATAAACCTCATAATGGCAATCAATGGGGTTTTTCAACTTAGGTTGATATCTCAGCCAGTTTTTGGAGTTTTGGTCCCAAATTTTCAACATGGGGTTCTTGGGACCCCTCCTCATCAACACTGTCACTGTCATTTTGTTTCTCAGTCCCGAAAGGTGATTTCGCATTTGCTGCGCAGAATCACCTTTCAGGACCAATTAATGAAATGACAGTGCCACTGTTTTGAGGTGGGGTCCCAAAAAGTCCTTGTTGCAAATTTGGTGAAAAAAACTCCCAAACATGACTGTGTTATGAGTGTCTGTTGCACAGTTTCTACGCACGCTCGTAACCTCATCAATTTTTAATATTTTCACTCCAAATTTCCAACATTGCCATTTTTTCACACCTCTTATGAACAGTACAGCTGTCATTTTTTGCATCCTTCCCAAAATGTGTTTTTGCACCTGTGGAGCAGAATGATGCAGTTGCTGTGCAAAATCGACTTTTGGGACAGATTAATGAAATCCCAGTGCCACTGTTCATGAGGGGAGGTCCCAAAAAGGCCATGTTGAAAATGTGGTAAAAACATTCCAAAAAATGATTGTGTTACGAGCGTGTGTTGCACAGTTTCTATGCACACTCATAACTTCTATTTTTTTTGTATTTTCACCATTCCCATTTCTTCAAACCTCCTCATGAACAGTACAGCTGTCATTTTTCACATCCTGCCCAAAATGTGTTTTCACACCTGTGGTGCCGAATGGCACACTCGTTGTGTGAAATCATCTTTTGGGATTGAGTAATGAAATGATACTGCCACTGTTCATGAGGTGGGGTTCCAAAAATCCCATGTTGAAAATTTGGAGCAAAAATACCAACAAACGCCTGGAGCGTTAGGGTTTCCAACTGTAACACCCACCCTGTACAGACTGACAGGAGTCAGGGGTGTGACTTGGGGACTTCGGCCATAATGTTCACCCCATTCCACCCCCACCTGGCCACCACTGACAGGCATCAAGGTGTGCCATGGGGTCTTTGGCCCTAATGTTCACCCCATTCTCCTATACTGCACCCATTTCAGTGTATTTCCTTATGTAATGGGAAGAGCATAGAGGCAGAAGACCTCAAGGCATACCGCGACATGGATCAGTGTCTGCAGGGCGGGGTGAGGTGGAATGGCATGAGTTTTATGGCCGACGACCCAAAGGCACACCCCCAACACCTGTCAGTCTCTGCAGGGTGGGAGTGGGGGTTGGCGCTACTTCAATACTTTACTGCCATTCCTATTATGCATCTCTGTAACTCCTGCACTACCAATGCCAATACCAGAAAGCAAACATTCGGCATTGACAATTGCTTGTTTTTCTAATGAAGTGAACCAGTGCTGGAAGAACATAAAAAATTTGTGTTGAGAGTGATGCCTTAAAATGCAAGGCAGAGGAATATACACAGAAAAATATGGGAGGCATGTACAACAGCAATACCAGCCACGAACTTTCGGCATTGACAAATGCTTGTTGATAGTTTCACTTTATAAATAAGGGGCTACATTTTCAAAACTCCAGAATTACACAGGTGCGGGGAGAAACTGCTGCAAGTGGGGCTTCACTTGCAGAGCTGCAGTATTTCCTGCATGCACCAGGGGCAGGATTCTCAAAGCCCTTTAAAGGAAAGCTATCGTTATTCCACTGTCCTGCCCCAGCCAAGCTTACCCTCCGGTTAAGCTTTTAATGTACGTTGAAGTATCTTTCTCGTGCAGCAACATACGTTATTTTAACTTTTAAAATCTGCACCTTGAGTATGGTGTGGGGATTGCTCCATTATCATCAGGTGGCGGCGATGCACTGCCGCGCATACTTTTGTATTGAAGTGAGTAGTGCATCACCGCACCTTTACAGATAATAGAGCCCCTCTACATGCATCATACTTCCGGTTGTGAATTTTTAAAGTTAAAGTAATGTATGTTGTGGCATGAGAAGAATACTGCAACATACATTGAAAGCTTAACCGGAGGGTAAGCTTGGCTGGGGCTGGACAGTGGAAAAACAACAACTTTCCTTTAAAATCCCCATAGCTGCAGGAAAAACTCAGCACAAGTGAGGACAAATCAGCACAAATTTGTGACGAGGTACCTTTGTAAATGAGCCTCTGGCTCAAAGGTTGTTAAACTGATGTTCCAATAAATAAATAAATAAGCAAGTGGGTTGCCACTTGTAAAACTGCAGTTTCTCCCACAGCTATGGTATTCTCAAAAGTGGAGCCAGTTTACGACTGGCTCCAAGATTTACAGCAGTTTGTGGGTGGTGTTGCATAGAAATCCCCACAGCTGTGGAAAAATAATATAGCCAGTGGGACCAGCAGTAACATCTTCCGCAGCTGCAGTGAATGAGAATGCCAATCTCCGCAGCTGGAGTTGTGGTGTGGGACTTAGTCCCAAATCCTTTTGAGAATCTGGCCCCAGAGTCTTAAAGAGGGAACCGCTTTACGATGGTCTTCCTGTTTGCAGCAGCTTGCAGCTGTTTGTTTGGTGCAGCTGCACCAAAATGCTATGCCTGGTGGGATCAGGCGTAACTTCTACTGCTGCTGTGCCCATGCACAGCATGGGCTGAAAACAGGAATTTCTGCAGGTGCAGAGATTCCGACACACAGCAATGGCTGTGGAGTGGGACTTAGTCCCTGAATGGCTGAAAATCCAGCTCCAGACCTTTGTAAGTATGTGTTTACATTGAAACAGGGCTCACGAGTCACAACAGGCTTATCTTGGGAAGCAGTGTAGTGGAGTGGTTAAAGTCCAGGACATAGGATGGGATTTTTGAAATGTAATAAAATAGGCAAAACTTCTAGTTATGTAGGGTGGGATTTTCAAAATTATTAACATGAGGCTATTTTCAAGATTTTTACTTACCTGCAGAATTTCCAGCTGCTTTATGGCACTTTACATCAGTTTTTGGATACAAATACATAACTGTAAATAACACACCAGGTTACAATCTCTCTAAAGTTTGTGTACAGGCGCATTTATACCTGAACTTTACAAAGTGGATGTAACTAAGTCAGAACTTTGAAAACTGAACATAGCTATATCCTAGTTTTGAAAACTGGACATAGGAGTAATTTTGCTTATGTCCAAAATTGTACAGCAGAAACTGAATCTAGACATAGGCTTTGAACCCCACCTCCCCCCGGCACATATTTTGAATGGGCAGCTGGAGATATATCTCCCTAATTCATCTCTGTTCTGTCTGTCCATCCACAGGCTTGTTCATATCTTTAGTGGGTCAGATGGGCTGCAATTGTCCATGTTTTACAGCAGTACAGTACATGTACATGTAAATGCTAGCTCATGCAAGGTCTCACAAGCATGGAAAATCCTGCTGGATGAAGAATGGGTTTTCAGACACTGGGGATTTTGGCACGCAACTGAAAATGGACACTGCAAAAATCTCACTTGTACCTTATCCCTTAGATGATCTAACACTTGCATCCTGAGACAGCAACACATGTCCAAGTTACAAAAAGAGGGAAAAACAGCTCTTTGTAGCAGTAAACACTTGTACTGCACTGAGATTTTCACAGCTGTGATTGTTTTATTGTGCTTGCAAAGGAGTGAGCAGGATGAGGGACTCTTGAAGATAAGATGCTTGATTAATAATTAAAAGAGGGAAGAGGCAGTTGCTTCAGACAATGAGTATTATCTGCTCACTCTCAATCGTTCACAAAAGGTGTATAGTTCGCTAGGTTTTACTGTTGCCTGTCAGCTGCACCCTTGGCCAACTGCACTTGATAAGATCATCAGCTCGAAAACAGGACTAGTAGTTCTTATCCCCTCCTAGCCGAGGCAGGAAGAAAGGAGCTGAGAGTTACAGGAGTGCATTTTAATCCAAGGCAGGTGCATGAAGAACACACAAGTGCAGTCAGGGGGCGAGTTGATAATAAGGTCCAGGAAAGCAGGGAAGTTATTTTTGCTTTTGATGTGTTTCCGAAAGGATGGGCTATTAGCTGGCAAAGTAAACTGTGGAATACCAATGCCCCTGTTAGAAAATTTGGATCAAAGATAATCACCTACCTTGGGTCTCAGCTGAGATTATTAAAAAAAATCTATGAGAGGGAAAACCAGTGGACAAAGGCTTAAACCTCTGCTACGCCAAGGGAGAAGAGTAGATATAAGGTATTAAGAAATACATGCCAAACCCTTAACAATGTGCAATACCAGCCAGCCCGTAGCACAGCGGTACAGCTATGCCTGCTGTGCTGATGATGGAAGTTCAGTAGTAGGGGCTGGTGGGGGGGGGGGCCAAAGGATAGGGCATCCCAAGGGGAAGGAAAAAGGGAACACTGTTTAACCAGGAGTAGTACACTAAGCCAAAGCTTGTTTCCAGATGCGACCTGGGAGCACAAGGAAGTTAAGTGACTTGCTTAGGGTCACACAGTACGTACCTAGGCAGTTGTGGGATTCAAACCCAGGTCTCCTGATCTGCAGTTCAGAACCTTAACCCACTGCACTATACTGCATCCAAGGACTGCTCCCCTCTCTCGTACTGCTATTAGCCTGCCCCCCAGCAGAAGCTGGGTGGCAGTACAGTGGAAGGGTCCACTAAGGGCCTGCCATCAGATTCTGATACATGTGTACATGCCTTCACACATCTGGTGTGGTGTATCATTGCAGGACAGGCAGCCCTGAGGAGAAAATAAAGTGACTGCCCCCCAAACCAAGCAGAATGGTTCTCCAGCCCTCCGCAGGCTCTGAATCACCAACTAGGTGCTTCTTCCAGAGCTATCTGGATTGTGCTCCACAGAGGCCTGGCCTGCTCTGACAGTCCAGCCATGGTGGGCAATCCATGGGGGACAAGCAGAGGAAGGGGTAGTTCTAGAGAAGGTGGGGAACTGGGCTGTGACAAACCACCTCTCTCTCCGAGCTATACTAGCTTTCAAAGAGGTGTCTGTCTTTGGGTATCCACTGCCACCAGCTAGGACCGACCAGCACCTAACTCCCACTTACACAGAACTGGGAGGTCAAAACATGCAATTGCACTAGTCACTGCCTGGTAGTGTGTCTCTCGGATGGTGGATGCCAACAGAGTTTTCCTTACCCAGTGGAAACCATAAAATACCTTAGAAATAATTTAAATCACAGCCACATCTGTTGAGTAAATAAACAGCTCTTTACTTAACAGAATGTCAAAAGTTGCATTGCAGGATATATATGTCTACACAAGAGAATGACACTGTTACAGGAAAAGTAAACAAATATTTTTGAATAAAACAAAAAGAAAATGGCTGTTAACTAAGATATGCTATTCTTACCCCTGTGTTACACTTGAAGAGAAGTTAATTCCTATGCTTATCTATTCAGCTCCCATGGACCTACTGTATGTAGCTAGAGGAGTAGGCTCACAGCTTAACCTCTCAGGTGTAATCCCCAGCAGAACTCCAAGAGCAAATTCTGTACAACACTCTTTCAGCATGTCATATTCTCTCTTGAGAATATGTGATTCTTGTTCCTCCTTTGAATGCACCAACCATTTTCCATGTATGTATTTAATTGTCCCACTCAGACTGAACACCTATCAGTGTCCAATTATATTCATTTTAACCTTCAGTTTATATTTGAGTGATCTAATCCATTTAAACTCCGTGTGAGTGTGTGAGTAGGTGCACTCCTCCCTCTCGGTCATTTTCTCTGAGATATATAATCTGGCTGTCACTTTATCTAGATGCTGCTGGGCAGTGGAATCCCAGTGTGTTTTTTTTTTTCAGACTGCTAGAAAAATCCCAGCCAAAAATCCAAGCCATTAACTCCTTCCTTCCTTCCCCTTTCTGTCACAGGGGCTGGTAGTTCTAGAGAAGGTGGGGGATGGGGCTGATAGGACCAGAGCAGATTGGGGCAGGTCAGTGACTAGCAAAGAAAAACTTCTATGAAAAAAATAATGTGCAATGTCAATGGCAAGTTTTTCAAAAACAAGATTGACTCCCATCACAAAAAAAATCTGACAAGGTATTGGAGGGTTCTGAATGAATTGTGGTCCATCAACAGTTCAGAGCCTATTCCGTTCCAAAAATGAGATAGCTGTGGTTTGTTTCATTAACTCCCCCTCCTTTATTCTTTTATGGGTCTCCTCATCACCCACCTTTGATAATCATGGTCCCCACATACTTTGGCCAGGAGGGCAGGTGAGTGGTTGCCTTGAAAACAGATGCCAATGCTGCTTCTTGATCAGCTGGTAATGGGGAGGGGGGGGTCAACTAGTGGGTATGTACTGTATACCGAACACACTCCTGTGTAGTTGAGTCAGTGGCTGGCCGTGGCGTTGCAGGTGGGCTGTGCCAGTCGCTGGCTCCATTTGGGTTGGTGGGGGAGTGAGGTGATGGGTCACTGCCTAATGGGGTGGAAGGCCACTAGACTACCAGGGATAGTGTGTTTTTTTATTCTATGTGTGACTGGGGCTGAGGAGGGGGGAACCACTAGACTACCAGGGATGACAGATTGCGGCCTGTTTTAATGTTATATGGATTGAGTCTGGGGGAGGGACCAGGCCCAGCGCACTTCACAGCAGCACAGGCATGCAGATGAGCCCATAATGAGCATGCCAATGGCCCCTTTGGGCCGTGCATGCCTAATGAGCTCATCTGCATGTTTGGGCTGAATATCACCCATGGGGGCTGTGGTGCATACAGGTATGCACCACGCATTCCCTTATACGTGATCTTCAGCCCCGCTCCCTGGATGCTCCACACCATACATGGTGGCCACTTGCTGTGCGCCGAGCATCCAGGGTTTGCTATTCAAACAGATGGTACGATCATGCCATCTATTTGAATATGGCTCCAGAGCCAGCCGGTGCATTTTTTTCATGAGGCACATCTGTCTGTGTGCACATCCAGCTGGCTCAGAATATGTCCCCCAAAGCTATTATGAACAAGCATTTGTCAATGCCAAATGTTTGCTTGCTGGTATTGGCATTGGTAGTGCAGGAGTTAGAGAGATGCATAATAGGAATGGCAGTGAAGTACTGAACTAAAGTCAACCCCCACCCCTACCCTACAGAGAGTGACAGGCATTGGGGTGTGCCTTTGGGTCAGCCATAACACTCACGCCATTCCACCTCATGCCACCCTGCAGACAGTGACAGGTGTCAAAGTGTGCCTTGAGGTCTTCGGCTCTTACGCTCACCCCATTCCATTAAGAAATAAGGTGAGATGGGTGCAGTATAGAAAAATGGGGTGAACATTAGGGCCAAAGACCCCAAGGCACACCTCAATGCTGGTTAGTGGCTGCAGGGTGGGGGTGGAATGGCATGAGCATTACGGCTGAGAACCCCAAGCCACACCCTTAATGCCTGTCAGTCTGTACAGGTGGGGCGTTAACAGTTGGAAACCCTAATGCCCCAGGCATTTTTTGGTATTTTCATTAAAAATTTTCAACATAGGCTTTTTGGGACCTCCCCTCATGAACAGTGGCACTGAGATTTCATTAATGTGTTCCAAAGCTTGAATCTGCACAGCAACTGCACCATTCTGGACCACAGATACGAAAACACTTTTTGGGCAGGATGTGAAAAATGACAGCTGTACTGTTTATAAGGAGGTGTGCAAAATAGGCAATGTTGAAAATTTTGAGTGGAAATCTTACAAATTTGTAAAGTTACGAGTGTGCGTGGAAACTGCGCAATGCACGCTTGTAACATAGTCATTTTATGGACTTTTGTCACCAGATTTTCAACATAGGCATTTTAGGACCTCTGCTCATGAACAGTCTCACTGTGATTTTCTTAATCTGTCCCGTACACTGATTTCCCTCAGCAACTGCATTATTCGGCGCCGGAAGTGCGAAAACACATTTCGGCCAGGATGTGAAAAATGACAGCTGTACTGTTCATAAGGAGGTGTGAAAAAATGTCAATGTTGAAAATCTAGAGTGAAAATATTACAAATTTGCGAAGTTACGATGGTTCGTGGAAACGGCGCAATGCACACTTGTAACACAGTCATTTTATGGACATTTAACCAAATTTTCAACATAGGCATTTTAGGACCTCTGCTCATGAACAGTATCACTGTGGTTTTTGTAATTTGTCCTGAACACTGATTTCCCACAGCGACCGCGCTATTCTGTGCCGGAAGTACAAAAACACATTTTGGCCAGGATGTGAAAAATGACAGCTGTACTGTTCATAAGGAGGTGTGAAAAAATGCTAATGTTGAAAATCTGGAGTGAAAATATTACAAATTTGCGAACTTACGAGTCTGCGTGGAAACAATGCATGCTCATAACACAGTCATTTTTTGGCATTTTTTCACCACATTTACAACATAGGCATTTTGAGAGCCCACCTCATGAACAGTGACACTGTCATTTCGTTAATCAGTCCCGAAAGGTGATCACGTGCAGTGACCGTGAAATCACCTTTCAGGACTGAATAACACCATGACAGTGACTGAATTCATGAGGAGGGGTATTCGAGAACCCCATGTTGAAAATTTGGTGCCAAAAGTCGAAAAAATGGCTGAGATATCCACATAAGTTAAGAAAAAACACTAATGCCATTATACAGCTAACTGGCATTTTTTCAGTTTGTGGTCGGCTTTGAAGAGTGCAGACGTGTTCCCGGTCCACTGAAGATCATCGCGCCAGGCTCTGGAGGTAAGTATGGGGTGAGGGTGTGTGTAGGAAGGTGGGGTATGCAGAGGGTGGCTGCGGGTTGGGGGAGGGGCATGAGAAACAGCGAGGGACTGTTTTCTTTTTTTACAGGGTTTTAAAACAAAAAGAAGATGTGGGAGCTTTTGGCATGCTTAGGTGAGCTCCCAGTGTGCCATCTGGATGTTTGTTGGGGGGGAGTGGAGCCAATGGGGATTGGGCACCCCTGTTGGCCATACAATGTGCTGGGAGGCACGTATGAGCATGCTGGGGTGGGCTCCCAGCGTGCTACCTGGGTGTTTGTTTGGGAGGCTGAAGCCAACAGGGACTGGGCATCACCATCGGCCATACAGTGTGCTTGGGGGGAGTGTGCATGAGCAGAGGGGGATTGGGCACCCCCTTGGCACACAACAAATGGGGGGGCTCATCATGCAGACAGGGATTGGGCTACCCCGTCTGCAAATGAACTGGGGAGAGGGCATGCTGATAGGGGGATTGGGCACCCCCGTTGGCTTTAACAGGGACTGGGAGAGGTGGGCGGTGGCTGTCCATCAGCTTCGTGGAGACTGTGAGAGGCCGATGAAGAAGCCGTTGCCATGTTTATTGAAAGGCCAGATTTGAACAAAGCCTGCCTTAGCAAAACCTCCTTTCAGACTGGAAAATTACATGGGCAACAGAAAATTAGACAGGGGCCAGATTAGGTGGGCCAAGCGGTCCTTATCTGCCATCAAAGTCTATGTTTCTATGAACAAAAACTGCTTTCAGACCGGAAAATTAGACAGGGGCCAGATTTGAACAAAAACTGCTTTTTCAGTGCAGAGCAGAGACCAGAAAATTAGACAGGGGCCAGATGTGAAAATAACTGCTTTCTCACTGCAGAGCGGAGATACAACTAGCACTAGCCACTGCCCTGTACATATGCAGAGCTCCCCTGAACATGTAGTCTGTCACAATTATCCTACATTCACCGCTGCAATCAGGAATGCCCCGGCATCAGACTGTTCAGAAACACAGCTGATTGTTCAGTGACGAGGCTCTCCTTGACTGCAGCGGTCAATTTCTTCGAGCATAGTGGCATGCTCATTAACTGCTGTCATCGACAGCATGCTCCTCTACTGGCGCAGCAAAGACCAGCCCCAAAACAGACTGCTGCCATTCGCCACAACACTGCCGCACCTCCACAGCCTGCTACTCCAGCAAGCTGTTGCAATATGTTTCTTGCACATGCACACAAGCAAACATAAAAAGGGATGCCACATACAGACAATATATGAAATATCAGATAAAATGCAACTAACAATTATGTGTATTTAAAGTAGCTCCTGAGAAGTTGGGCTTTTCAATCACCTCAAAAGCAAGCAAACCAAAAGCAACAAGTCCTGAATACATCGATATTAGCATGCTTAAATTTCCTGTCGAAGAAGCCACTTTAAGAATTGCTGATTAATCATATTTTTCTCACCTCCAGTGGTTCATCTTTGCCTGAGAAATAGTCTGTTGAAACCAGGGTGTAGCCAGAATTTTAAATTTGTACTCAAAACTGGACGGCACTGTTGCCCCCTTAAAGAAGCGAAGCAAGCCCAGGTCAGGACCCCAGCCAGGTTGATTTTCATTTCTCTACTTAAACTCACCCGGTCCCGCCCCCCAGGGAAGACACTGACTGATGCCATGCTACGCACACTTGCATATGTGCATTCTCACTGCTGGCATTCTGAGCTGTGGAAGTGAGACAGACAAGGAAAACACACCCAAACTGGGAGGATGAATCCAGCCTACCATAGGCCCTGCACCAGTCACCTAAGCACCTCCTCTTACCTTATCTGCACCCTGAATGGACTTGGGGAACCCTGATACCTCTGTCATGAGGGGTAAGTCATGGAGTACAGAGAGGAAGAGGAAGTTCAGGAGAAGTTTGTGATGGGACTGGGAGGGGGACAGTACTAAACAAAAAGGTTGGAGATGGAAGCATAAATGAAAAAATGTAAATGTCCTTATATTTATACGGCATTATCCCCTCAGCCCATTCTGTCTTTCCTGTTCAGCTCTCATATTTGTTTCATTCACAAGTGTTCATTATTACCCTGATCGTTATTTCTGTCTCCACTGCCAGTCCAGCTACTGTAACCCAGCTTCCATAATGTGCAGTATCACAACACAAGCTACTGTATCATCTTCCTTTACAAACAGCTAAAAGAGCTGCACCGACCGAGAGTTGACTGGTGCTATAGCAAAAAACATATGAAGTAAAAACCAAAGCCAGCACCCAGTCAGGACTCAGTTCAAAGCAGTTTTACTAATAAAAGCAAAGTGCCAGTGCAAGGGTGCAAAGCATATTCAGGCTGCTAAACCATTCTGGTCACACAAGTGTGCAAAAACTCTTTGAGTTTTCCACACTTGTGGCTATAATGGTTAAGCTGCCTGCCCTGCACTAGCACTTTGCTTTTATTAATAAAGCAGCTTTGACTGAACTGAGTCCTGACTGGGTGCTGGCTTCATGTTTTGCTTCATTATCTTCCTTTGTAATGAATGTTGTTCTTTGTACTGTCATCACACCCCCATTATTTCCCTCAGATCACCCCTGTGTCACTCACTCTGTGTACCTGGCTGGCTTATTGATTACAACAACCCCCCCCTTATTTATTTAGGGATTGCTAGAGGTTCCCAGGGTCAGTTCAAAGACATCTGGTGCCTGATCTTTTGCATTTGCAGCACCGACCCTCTGTGGAACTCTCTGCCTCATTGGATACGAAAGTGCCTGACCATCCAAAGTTTTAAAACTGAGCTAAAAATTTATCTTTTTCAGTTGGCCTGTCCTGAAGCTTAATGAGTTCTACTGAAGATTATGCCATAATGGGGCTTTATACATTTGAGATGTTATATTATTTATTGTTATGTTGTGTGTGTGTTGAATATGTTTAAATTGTACAAGCACCTTGGTTTTAGAAAGGTGCTTTAAACAAATAAAGTTTTACTTTTACTTACTTTATTTATTTCCCTCAGATCAATCACCCCGTGTCATCACTGACACTGTGTGTACCTGGCTGGCTTATCCTGCAACTCTGGACTCCGCTGTCAGGCTGGCAGGGTAGACTCCTCAAGCTAAGTCACACTGGACTGGACACGAGTCAAGGAGTCTTGACTCACGATCGGATGGTCTCCAACGGTGTGGTGGGGGTCCTGCCGGACCAGTACAATTTTGCGCTGCTGCCACACCACCAGTGAGTAAAAGCTTAGCTTAGCTGATAATGATTTGCTCAGCTGACTGAGCTGACTAACGTGCAGTGACTGGTGGTCTGGGTCAGTGCTCTGCAGTGCTCAATGCCTCCAACACCTGCCAATGTGCTCCTCCGACTGACCTGAAGGCCGCTGAGATGACTGGGGGGACTCCGAGAGGTGAAAGATTTGTCTTCACTCTGCTCGATGCCTCGGCGCTCTGAGAAAGGGAGGATTTTTCCAAAGCTCACCGGATCCATGCCTCAGCGCCTGCCCTCCACCTCTTGACCAGTCCACCAATTACAACAGTGGGGTTGGGCTGCATAGATACATAGATACATAGACAGTGTCGGCAGATAAGGGCCTATGACTCACCCAGTCTGCCTATTTGAGCTTGTAAGTTCAGTTTATGTTTTTCTAGAAGTCTGTTGCCCCTTACCCCTGACCTCCAGAATTCTTTTATGTCTATCCCATGCATTCTTAAATCCCATGATTGTGTCAGCCCCCACCACTTCCTCTGGCAGGGTGTTCCACTTGTCCACCACCCGTTCTGTGAAGAAATTCTTCCTCACGTTTCCTCTGAATCATCCTCCCTCCAACTTCATCCCATGCCCTCTAGTCCTAGAACATCTTTTTTGCTTAAATATAGTGTATTCCTGCACCCTGTTCCTCCCTGTAAGATACTTGTATGTCTCTATCATGTCCCCTCTCTCCCTCCTCTCCTCCAGGGAGTACCTGTTCAATTCCTTCAACCTGTCCTCATAGGACTTGTGATGCAATCCATGTACCATCTTTCTTGCCCTCCTCTGAACCTTCTCTACCCTATGTCCTTACATAGGTAAGGTCTCCTTACCCGCACTGCTTGGATCATCACCGTCAGGTCCACCAGTGCCAATGGGCTTCAAATATAATTGTCATTTGGGTAAACAATTGATTTCATTCTTCTGGCTTGGGCTTGTCTGAGGGTGTGGTGTGGTGGTGGGTGGACAGCCAGTCACCCCCCAGTGCACTCCAGCAGTGTGTTTACATTTGTTTTGTTTTTTTACAAATTAGTCACACACACTCCCTGAGAGTGTGACCGCCACCCCCACCCCTCCCCTTTCAGCCCAGAAAAAGGGCATTATGTCATTATGTTTTGGTCCTCCTCGGACAGCAAAAAAATCCTCTAACAGGAAAAGCAGACTGGCAGGTGAAAATCACACAAAAGCTACCCCCCTCTGGATGAAGTGTACGCAGCTGAGTACACTGCGTATGCCTGCCGACGTCCCTGGTTGTAACACCACTGCACAAGGATGGAGACAGCTTTGACATTGGTGAATAACATTTAGCTCCCCATATGTGTCTTTGTGAAGGTCAGTGAAAAACACATGTACTCACAAGTAATGCCTTGCCTCCACAAGTATGGCAAATTGTCACAATGTCAGTCAGGTTTCATACTTGGATATTCCAGCCAAGTAGCCCTCTGCACTGAACCTGTAAGTTATATTTTCCTCTAGAGGCTGTACATGTTCCAGTTCTTTTATTGCTCCGTATTTGCTGTCCTTTAAAGTGCCGCCTTCACCTGCAGGAGAACTTTGAAAAACATAATATTTAGAGGCAAATAAGTTAATAGTTCTCACAAGCTCTACATGTCTCCTTGCCGTTCTTTCTTACCGAGGCCAAATGCATGAAAACAGGGTCTCTGTCCCTTGAGGGTTCGTCTGCTCCTATTGCTTATTCTCAAACCTGATGTCATAGTGCTTTGCTTGAGATGTCACAGTTATTCCCATGGAAACCAGCTGTGATGTCACAACACAGCATTATGATTTCAAGTAGGGAATCTGGCAATCCCAGGATACAAATTATACAGGAAGGACCGTAAGGGGTTGGGTGGGGTGGCAGTCTATGTGAGGGACGGGATCAAATGCACAAGGGACGAGGGAGAAGAAAGGAGAACAGAGGCAATCTGGCTGCAGCTCCTAGACTCAAGGGGTAGGAAACTAAGGTTTGGGGCGGTATACAGGCCACCATCCCAGTCTGAGGAGCTTGATAGGGAACTAGCGGGACAAATCAAAAAGGTATTTAGAAAAGGAAAAGGTGGTCGTCGTGTGGGATTTCAACTTGCCGGGGGTTGACTGGAGCACTTCAGTCACCTCCAGTGCTAGGGAGCAAGTGCTCCTGGATGCGATCCAGGATGGTCTCCTGACAGAGTTGGTTACTGTACCTACTAGGCTAAAGAACACCTCAGATCTGGTATTGTCGAATGGGAAGGCAGTGAGGGAAATAAATGTAGAGGACCCACTATCCGACAGCGATCACCAAACAGTGTGGTTTAATATCACGATGTGTGGGGAGCCAGAGAAATCGGTTACTCAGGTGGTAAACTTCAGGGGGGTGGACTTTGGGAGGATGCAGGAGGTACTGAAAGGGAAACTGGAGGGCATAAGGCATGAGATGGATGTGGAGCTGAAATGGGATATTATTAAATGGGGGGTTACAGAGGCAACAGAAGCTGCACCAAGACACACAGTAAAAGAAGCAGAGCAAGAAAACCATGCTGGTTGAACAGCGAAGTTGCGGAGGTGGTGAGGGCAAAATGAGTGGCTCAGCAGAGGTTTAGGAGGACAGGGAATGAAGTGGACAGGGAGGAATATGCAATATGGTCCAGGGAGGTGACCAGAAAAGTGAGAGAAGCCAAGGCCCAGAGGAAGCTGAGATTAGCACAAGGAATTAATGGGGAGGAGAAACACTTCTTCAGATACATCAGGGAGAAAAGAAAGTGCAAGGAGACAATAGTGAGGATAAAAAGGGGTGGGAAGTGGACGGAAAAGGGGGAGGAGTAGGCAGAAGCACTGAATAAATACTTTTGTTCCATGTTCACAGAAGAAAAGGGGGGACCGCTACCAGCATGGGCTGGGAGGGTGGGGACAGGAGGAGAGGAGGCGACAGATAGAAGAATTGAGGCAAGTAGAATCCTAGAGGGACTGAGGGCACTGAAGGTAGACAAGGCACCAGGGCTGGATGGTATCCACCCCAGGGTGCTGAGGGTGATGGCAGAGGTGTTGGCAGAGCCGCTGGTGGATCTGTACAGCACCTCCCTGGAGTTGGGATGTGTGCCAATGGACTAGAGGATGGCACATGTAGTGCCATCACACAAGAGCGGGCCAAGGGATGAACCGGGTAATTATTATCTGGTAAGTCTCACATCCATAGTGTGCAAACTCATGGAAATTATACTAAAGGAAAGACTGGTGTTGTACCTGGAGGACAATGGCCTCCAGGATGTGAGGCAGCATGGGTTTGTTTCAGGGAAGTCTTGTCAAACCAATCTGATACAATATTATGACTGGGTGACAGGTGAACTGGATAAGGGTCATGCAGTGGATGTTCTTTACTTGGACTTCAGCAAGGCCTTCGATTCGATGCCTCATGGGTGGCTTGGGGGGAAGCTAACTGGTGTAGGAGTAGGGTCAAAAATGATAAACTGGATTACAAGCTGGCTGAGTGGGAGGCTGCAACAGGTGGTGGTGAGAGGGGAGCTCTCAACTCCAAGGCCGGTGACAAGTGGGGTGCTACGGGTCTCTGTGTTGGGGCCAGTATTGTTTGGGCTCTTCATATCAGACATTGGACATGGGGTGGTGAGCAAGGTAAGTCTGTTTGCTGACAACATCAAAATCGGAGCAGTGGTGGATGGAGAGGAGGGGTGGAAGCAGCTGCAGGGGGACCTAAGTAAGCTAAAGGAGTGACCAGAGAGGTAGCAGCTGAGGTTCAATGCAAAGAAGTGTAAGGTTATGCACTTTGGGATGAAGAACCCAAGGAGAGAATACTGGCTGGGGGGAGGTTAAGCTGGGGATCACAGAAGAGGAGAAGGACCTTGGGGTAATGACAATGGGGACCATGAACAACACTACCCAGTTCAGGAGAGCGGCTGCAAAAGCAAACAAAATGCTGGGGTGCATAGCAAGGGGGTTTTCGTCCAGGCAAAGTGAGGTGATCTTGCCCCTCTACAGATCACTGGTAAGGCCACACTTAGAGTAGTGTGTGCAGTTTTGGAGGCCATACCTAAAGCTTGATATCAGGCTGCTGGGGGGGGGGGGTGCAGAGGAGGGCAACAAACATGATATGTGGAATGGAGGGAGAGACTATGACAGCAGGCTGGGAGACCTCAATATGTACACCCTGGAGGATAGAAGGGACAGGGGGACATGATAAAGACATTCAAGTATCTGAGGGAATCAATAAGGATGGGGCAGATGGGGTCTTGGTTAAGGAGGGGAGGGTCACTAGGGGCATGGGCTAAGAATGGGGGAGATTAGGAAGGAAATGAGAAGACACTATTTCACAGACAGGGTGGTAGCAAATGGAACACCCTACCAGAACGGGTGGTATCATGTAAATCTGTGAACAGCTTCAAAAGGGCATGGGACAGGGAACAGGGGAGAGTGAGGGTGGGGGGTAGCAGTGGGATGACAAAAGAGAGGGGGGGTTGGGACAGCTGCAAACTAGGGGTGTTGGCTGCACACTCGAGTAGACTTAGATAGACCGGGTGGTCTGTTTCTGCTGGCACATTCATATGTTCGTATGGAATAAGCTGAAAGAGGCAGACGAACTCTAAAAGATTATGATCCTGTTTTTGTGGGAACGGCCTCAGTAATAAACAAAATGGAGAAGAAACCTATAGAAGGTAAATGAAATACATGCTGAATTATGTCTAAATATTATCTTTTCCAAAGTTTTCCAGAAGATGCCAGTAGCTCAGTGGGTATTTCAGATTTGCACTCTGGTGATAAGTATCATTATGAACTGGGTAGAAAGAATGCTGTCTCTTGACTGGCCAAGAAGTACTTTCAGCTGGGCTATTATCCCAGCACAATGGCCCAGCTGAAATTACCTCAAAAAAAATATGTTTTAAAAATACATCCAATTTACTAAAATGACTCATTTGATAACTGCACAGGCACCCAGAGTGACACGGGCTAACGGCCCTTCTCGGGTGGTGGAAGCACTTGGCTTTACCTCATGCTTCAACCCACCCATGGTGGGCCATTATCCCAGCATAACACACCCGCTGTCATGCCTTATTGCTTAATTTTAGAACTGTATGATATAGGTTATATGTCCCTTTCAGTCATGGAGTTCTGTAGTAGAACACGGATGCATCTGTGACAACAACGGAAGAGCTAGCAAGGACATAAACTACATCATACAGTTCTGCAATGGTCCTCACCACTTGTGAATCAGAAACACTTACTGAAACTGTATACTAAAAGTGTAGTAAGGATAGGAAAAACAACAGAGTGAGACCCAGTGTTTGAAACACAACTTCTACATTAAAAAAATAGCTTACAAGTTCAGCACATTTCAGCAATAAGGCATGGCAGGGTGTGTGTTTTGTGGGATTTACCCATGCCTTTTGTGATGTGGCACGAGGTGCAGTCGAGTGGCGAAAATATATGAGCAATGGGTAAATCGAACAACATGTAACTCCTAGGGGGTGCTATCCCAAGGGCTACTACCCCTGCCTGCTCTGACGTTAACAGGTTGAGGGGCCTGGATCCGATGGCGGGTGCCTCCACCCAGAGGTTGCGGTTGGAACAGTCTGAAATGACTTGGTTACAGTCCTCTGGGTCACTGCAACCCCCCTTTCTTCCCCTAGTGGCCCACACAAGTCAGCCACAGTACCCTTGCCATATACACCTACCCCCAGGCTTGGTTCAATCAGCTTGGCTCTGGGGACCCCCTTTAAAGCAAGATGTAGTTATACAATAACCATCTGTACAGTAATTCAACATAGACACATAGTTCAGTCAGTATACCTTTGCAAAAAAAACAATCTGATTTATTTAAGGGGAAGATAACAAGGACTGGGGGAAATCAAGTTAATTAGCTTACCACTCTAATATATATATACATATATATATATATATATATATAGTTATTTATCTGGGGCACTGTGCACAGGCGTAACCTATAAGTCACTGTCTCCGGGTACCCAGGCAATAGAAGACTAGCCTCTCGTTGCAGCTGGTTGGGGCCCAGACTCCGAAAAGAAGTATTTGATCCCTAAGAGGATTAAGTAGAGCCAGCAGGCTCAGTTCGTGTAGCCAGTAAAGCAGCCAGACAAATCTTGCCCTCACTATGAACATCTGACAGGGAGCTACCCTGATTTAGTACTCACGACTCCAGCAGAAAGATCGCTCTCTCACCACTTGCAGGACCGAGCCTGGGCTTGAAACACTTCTCCACACATTCATATGAAGAGCAGAGGGGTACCATACCAGGCAGCTGCTGTATCTTCCCGATCGCTTTCACTGCACACACCAGGCCAAACGACGCAGCTTCACTTGTCCTGACAGACCGAGCGCGATTGAAGCAGATTCTCCAGTCCTATACAGGGTGAGCCTGGTAGGTAGCTGTAATCGTACAGCCTCCTCTGCCTGCAGTCCTCCACGGATCTTGTCCGCGCCTTCTGGCGTTGCTTTTGCCCGACTTCTTGACCTGCCACATGTGCTTCCCACACAAAGACTTCCACAGCGCAAGAGCCAGAGCTTCTTCTCCCTTCATGATCACCAATGACTCTGCCCCTCCAAGACAGTTTCCTCTCCTCTCCAGAGCTCCGGTTGGTTGCTGTGGTCTCTCAGTCACTCCATACGCCCTCTATTGGTGCAAAAAGGCACCAGGGTCCAAACTACACTTCCCAGGAGCACCTGCCATATACTCCCCTTCAGGCAGGCTGTCAGTGGGAGTCCAAACTCTAACTGGCTCCAGAGGTCTCCATTTTAAAGCCCCCTTTCCCCAATTGGTCCATCTCATCAGTTCTGGTCCAAAATGGAGGGGCTGAACACACAGAGTCCCTGCTGCAAACAAGGCAGGTTAAACAAGCTACATTTTTGCAATGGCACTACATATTTTCCAGCAAACAGTTACATCTTTCAACCCAGCTCCCTCGGCTCTCTTAGCGACTGCAGAAACGGAGCAATCCAAATATCCCCTCGAGTGGGATTCGAGCAGTAAACCCACTGTCCCCCCCACACAAACTAATAAAACCTGCAAGCAGGCAGCTCTTAAAGAGACAGTACTAGAGGCTCTAAAAGCACTCAAAACGCCCGAATCTGGCGGCATTATGCCGAACACCAGTTAGGCAGGGAGCATTTAGGCAAGCTCCGGGAAGGTTCTTAGGAACCCCCATTTGTAGGGGGGTTACAAACACACACCCTGAAGTGCATTATTGTAATTATAAAATACATCTAAACCAAAAAGATGAAAAAAAAACTCTTCTAATTAGATTAGTGCCAACAGCTGGGACTTCACCCATGTGTACACTGTGAGATGTATCCACGGGTGAGCACCCAGACTGACCAGATTGTAGGATTTTTCTGGTCCATTTTATATTCTCCTTTAACAACTAAGGAGCTATACATCATTGGCTAGAACAGAGTATAAATTGGCAACAGTTATAGATTTGTCTCAAAACTTCAGGCTTGTGGACTATGACTTGATTACTCATTTTTGGTGTCTATGCTCTCGAACTGTCCTGCCTTGGTACCTATCAGCTCATGAGACACAAAGTTTTGACGTTGACCTGGACCACAGGAAGTTCCCTTTACCTGCCCATTGGGGAACCTTCCCATGGTAGGGCCTTTGTGGGGGGACAGCCATACCCCTTCTGAGCTTTGCTGCATGCGGTGGCAAGGAGCTCTATCCCACTGTGGCTAGTTTTTTTTTTTTCACTTGCTCAACAACCCGAGGCACTTGGCTGTAAATGTGCATCAAGTGTGCTGCACAACAGGCACATGTGCACCACAAAACCAATGCGCGTTCCTTCCCACTGCCTTCCCTGTCTTGCTTGCAGCTCCTGGGCACCTCCAGGTGGTACTCATGTAGCGAGAACTGGTTGTCCTCTCACCCTGAGGGGTGCATCCTCTACAATACTCTGCCATCCTCTCCCACCAGCTCTCCAGTGCCCCAAGGTCATTTCCAAACCTGGGTTACCAGCGTTGCGAGTAACAACATTGCCCCTGCATGGAGGGGCCTGCTCAGTGACTTGCTTCTCTTAAAACCATCAGATTTAGGCTTGAGCAAGCAGTAAATTAGTTTAATTCTTATCTGGCAGAGAGGTCAATCGGTCTATTTGTGTAGGGAACACAGTCTTACCCCCACTATGGGTTTTCACGGTGTTCCCCCAAGGATCAGTCCTGGGTTCTCTACACTTGAATTCACAAGAGTGCAGTGTGCATATAGAACCCAATCAAACAGAAGAGAGAAATAAATAAGAGCCTTTGGTGGGATTTGAACCATCTGCATGGAATTATGTTGCCTTGCACTGCCACTTGCGCTACAAAGGCAACCCAAACAAAGTTTGTTAATCAACTTCTGCAAGTCTCTAATAAGGCCAATGGGAGGTATTACACTGGCAACATTGTCTTATACTTTTTCAGGTAAGACAGCTGTCAAATCAGTTGGCATATGCTGTCTCATTTTGCTCTAGTTTTTCACAATTTTCCTTTTAAAAACATTGGCATTTAATAACAAAAACAGCAATTTTCATTACCAATTGTAGATTGGGGAGTACTTATTATCAATTGGAGCCCTTCGTTCTCTTTGTGTGCTATACCTCTTGTTCTGCATCTAAGAGCATTGAGCAGCTGCCCTGGAAATGGACACATTCGATGGAACTTTTTTACATTTATTAAAATTTCAGAACAGCTTTGGATTTTTGCTACTGAATGTCGAACCACACAATCTCAATACCCACCAGCTCGAGACCAACATCCCGATGTTGCAGTAACCCGACAGTGTACCATCCCGATGATGTTAAACACAGCAGTAGACTAATGTCAAGTTTCTTGTCTATTGGGGGTCTATGCCCTCCAAACCCCCTGTCACTGGGGGCATCAACCCCCCACACACCCCGAAATAATGATTACTAACTCCAAATCCTGGCAAACTCCACTGTCAGGCTTACCATCATCGGGATGTTACACTGTCGGGTTAGTGCAGTGTCGGGATGTTGGTCTCGAGCTGGTGGGTGTCACGATTGTGTGTTTTGGTATCCTCTAGTGATACTCAACTTTGGTCCCCCTCAATCTGTAACACATTAATAGGTTACCACATGGTATTCTTACAGATACCAGAGTGGTCTCACTTGCATTCTTAGGGTGCCAAAGGCACTCGACTTTGCTTTGAGGATCATGCATCCTAAGAATGCTCATGAAGAGTGTCAGTGGGAGACCTGTTAGAATGCACTTAGAAATGGCAGACTGTGCAATGCAGTGCCATCTGTTGGTGAAATATGTGACTAGCAGTCAAAGTAGTGCTAAGTACTGTAATTGTAATAGCATATGTAACCCCCTTGTTACCTGGGGTTACTAGAATCCCAGTAAGACCTAGTGGTAGGCAGGGAAGGCAGCTTGTGAAACTCCAGTTAAATGGGTTTCACACTGTCTCACTCTGTTCTCAGTCTCAGCTGAGACTGAGGGATGACATCACCAATAGAACTATTGCAGCTGCATGAGCCTCAATGGAATCTGCAGCAAAGGAGTTGGTATAGAACGTTGGGAGTTTTAAACAGTAGTCTGTGGTCAGTTGGTGTGGGGAGCTTGCTGAGAAAGCAGCTCAGCAGCTCAATAAGGCTCTAGGAGCCTCAGCCCTGACAGAAGACTACTTTTAAGTAAAAGGGTGTTTGTCTCCACCTTAAAGAGAGACACAGAAGATAATTGAAGTGGTGGAGACAGCTGTTTCTGGGTCTTAGTGCCCCCTCCCCCCCGGGGATGGGGGCAGGAAAGGTTTCCCTGCAGATTCCTGGGGCAATCCCTTAGTTCTGCTTGTTAAGGAAAAGCTGCCTATGTGTTCCAGAGTTTATTTGGGAGAACAAGAAGACTTGTGAGTCACCTGTGGGGCATCTGCAACGTGAGGGTGAGTGTCTGCTCTGGCTAAAAGGGCCTATGTTTTCACCGTGGGACTTGTGTGACAATGTGGGAATTGAACTACTAAAATAGTGGAAGCCTAGAGTAATGGGCTAAGCAAAGTAAAAGTAGGTTAAAGTCCAGAGCTTGTTGGGATGAAAATGATATGTAGAGGAGATGTGACAGACGTCTACCCAGAATCTACGTTTGAAAGTTTTCAGTAAAGGAATGGTTCAGTTTTCAGAGAAATGGCCGGGTATGGGCTGTGGGAGCTGGAAGTGGGTGGCCCCCCATCTTTAATGACCAGGCCCACCTCTACGGATTTCTTCTGTGGATTTCTACTTTACCTCACGCACTTGGCCAGTGATAAGGGAAGTACCAGACGTGGGATTGTAAGGAAAATTCTCTGTAGGAGTTGAAGACTCTAGTGTGGTTTGGGGAGCCACAACAGGATAATTGGTTCATTCCTCAAATGGACCGCTGGATCAAGTGGCCTCTCGGGGAGCAGGGCCAGTGGGAAACCTAGCAGTGCAAGTCGGCTGTGTACCCAAAGCTAAGTGCAAGTCTGGGCTGTGTGCCTGGTGGGTTTAGAGCCTGAGGGCTGGAAATAGTGATAAAGTGTTCTGTTGTCTCTAATCTACCTTACCAGGAATGTAGCCCCGTGGGGGTCCGTCTATGCTTTGTTTGTTCAGCTTGGATGTGAATAAAAGCCACACTGAAGAATCCCATTCCTGGTTCTGGACATTACAGTTATTGCTTCCTGTGTTCAGATTTACTTGGGTGCCCCTGTTCAGAGTAGCCAAACCTAGGTCCCTGTTCCTAGTGACCTCATCCTCCCCGAACCCAGTCCCCACCAGGTACTGCTGTCAGCTTCAACAGCATGCCACCTGTCGTTTTGGCAAAAAGGCAGGGGTGAGGGGTTACACATAAAGAGACCTCTGCAGACCTCTAATGGTGGTCCATGGGATAGCAAAATAGAAAAAGGAAAGATTGTTCCAGGATGTCAAACAACAAAGAGAACTGGAACACTGTTCATCTCAGGGTGGTGCTATCAGTGCTCCAAGTAAGTAAGCACTAGCAAACACAATAAACAAAGTAGATTCCACACACCAGTCCTTCCAATTTAGGATATTTTAGTGCACCATATCCATATTCTGTGCAAGTAGGCTGTGCAAAACATTACAAAATAAGATGCGAGGAAAGACTGTGTCAGTGCCAGAAACCTTCCCTGTGTTTAAGAGTGTGCTACTCTTTTTACTGGGCATTATTTCGTAATGTTTTGCGCAGCCTACTTGTACAGAATATGGACATGGTGCAATAAAATAACCTAAATTTGAAGGACTGGTGTGTGCTATCTACTTTACTGTGTTTCAGAATGCCAGCTACCATAGACTGGGTATATATACTGGGAGAACACCACTTCTGGTGCAGTGTAGAAATCAAACTGAAAAAGAAGGCATGCTGGACTCCTTGAAATTTGTTTTTAGTTGTGTCAGAGAAGAAGACGGCCGCTCCCAGCTGTCGCTTTTTTTTTAATTCTATTTTTTCTTGGCAGGTCCACTGTCTCTTATCTGCCCTGGTCAAGATCCCTGGGGCTTCCACCACTATCTATTGCTGCCTTCGTCCTCCAGTTACCCCCGGCTTACCCCCTGGAGGTGGGGCCATGATACTTGATTCCCTATCTGCAGGACTAGTGACTGGTCGGGGGGACTGCAGCTACGTGGCTAATCAAAGCCCCAAGGAGGGCTTCCACTTAGACAGTGGATCCCGCTTGCCTGCTCCTTTTCCTGTGTTCTTTTGGAGGCGGGCACATGCAATGATGCCAGCGCCCGCCCAGCCTCCCTGTATGACGAGCGCCGTAGCGTGTGAGTATCCCGTGCTTCCGCCAGAGTTCTCAGTGCCAGACACTTCCCACCCACCCCCAGAGAAGGAAAGCCATCCATGGATGCTCCATCCTTCTCCCCCCAGCCAGTCCTCTGATGACCCGGGTCCATTCCCGAACCCGGGTCACCGGCTCTGCAAGCGGAAATCCAGCCTCTGCGCCGGCGGGCTGGCTCCAGCTGTCACTTTTGAATTCTCAACCTCAGCAAACTATTAGTGAAAGTAAAGTTCTATGCATAGGAGGACCTTGGAAAGGCCCGGCTAAATAAGCTGCTTATAATCAGGATGAAGCCCATGATAGCTTTCATTTACCAAATGTGGATTGAAAAGAAACACTATTGAGTAACCACCATTTCTCAGAGGAAGTGGAGGCTTGCCACGAAACATTGGGTGTTTTATGGTGGAAGCAATAAATCAACAAACCTAAAACAAATTCAAGGAGTCAAGCCTTCCTTCTTTCTTAGTAGTGAGTGAGTGTGACAGGGTTGAATAAGGCCCTGTTCCTTTTGTTACACAAAAACAGTTAAATGCAAAGATCTGTTCTATCCTCTCCTTTTCTGTCTCTTGTCTATCTGATTGTACAATCAAATTTTCTTGTGAGACCTAGGAACTGATCGTTCTGACCATCTCGTGATTCTCCGCCTCTCGCCATCTCCCTGCCATCACTTGCTGTTTCTATCTTTTCTTTCCCCCTTACATGTCTGTGGTTATATGTTAATGTTTATGTTGAACTTTATGTGAAACAGTTTTTGATTTGAAAATGTTTATAGTTATATTGTTGAAATGATTGCAAAGAGTTATTTGGAATTTATGGGGTTAACTTTGAGAAATGGTTTGACCTCCATGAACTCTTTTGCAGAGTTGTCAACAGGAAATTAGTTCTGGGCTACACTGTTGTATTCTGTTGCACCTCCAAAGAAATTGACAAAGTTCTGATGCATTTTGTGAGAAACAGAATGTCTCTTAATGAGCTCAAATTAATTGCAAGGCGAAGACTTCTTTTAAAATGAGCTGAAATTGTTTTGCTGGAGAGAGAGAGACTGAAACTTAGAATTAGAGATACCCTCAGAGGAAGGACTTTGTTTTGCCCTCTGGTTGCAGCCATTTACTAAGGAGTCCTCTGAGTCAGGTGAAAGCTTCTCGAGGATTGTCGATTGAGTGGTACTTCAGGGACCAGAAGCTTTGCCTGTAGGTCTCTCCTGAGATGTCATATGTTTTCAGCATTTCTCTTTTCACAAGGTCATATTTTTCTGACTGTGCAGTGTCCATATTGCTATAGGCGCATTGGGCTTTACTTGTCAAGTAAGCAGCCTGCCTGATTGCCCATTGCTGCCTTGGCCACTGGCAGGCTGTGGCAACCCTTTCCAAAGTTGTCAGGTATGCTTCGTATCGTCCAAGGGACACAACATTGTAAGTTTAATGTCTTTTGTTTGTGTTTTGTTGCTCTGATGGACCTTTGTTAGCTCCTCCAGCTTCGATAGCTTGTAAGACATCCAGCCATCACTGCATCTCTTCTTTTCTCTGTTTCTCTGTCTCTCTCTTTGTTGTATAGCCCACCATTTGAAGACGGCAGAAAGGCATTCAGGTTCTGTCCCACCTGTTCTTCTTCTTCTTCCATCACAGGTTCCAGCTGTACAGTCTCAGTTTGGACTTTTGTTTCTGCTAGTTTGGCTGCCATTCTTCTGGTAATCACTCCTAGGCTTGCTGTTGCAGGATCTATACCTTTCTTTTATGTTTCTCTGGTACCAGGTCTAGTACCCATGCACAAAACTCCTGGCTTAGTGTTTGCATGGTGTAAATCCCACCTCTAACACCATCTCTCATCAAGGCATAGGTCAGGAAGCATAGGAAAACCAGGAGCAGTTATAAAATTCTGCAGAGAGCTGTCTTCACTGGCTGCAGCAGCGGTGGAGGGGTGCATTGACACTGCAGTCGGCAGCAGAGGGGACCAGGAAAGCTGCAGTCAGCAGCAGCAGCATTGGGGAGCTACATCAGCAGAAAGACTGAGGCCGGCAGAGGAGCAGAACTTCTACATGGAGCAGATTTTGGCAAGCCGCAAATGGCAAACAGCAAGAGGCATTTCTGAAATCTCTCCTGGCTCTTCCCATTCCAGCCAACAGGAGATCCAGGAAACACTAAGGTGCACTTTTCACAGTTGTGGCTGGCCTATAAATAGCCAGCCACAGAGCCAAGGAACAACTGCAGAGAGCTGTCTTCACTGGTCGCAACAGTGGCGGAGGGGTGCATTGGCGCCACAGTCAGCAGCAGAGGGGACCGGGAAAGCCATGGTCAACAGCAGCAGCAGCATCGGGGAGCCACATCAGTGGCAAGATTGAGGCTGGCAGAGGAGCAGAACTTCTACACAGAGCAGATTTTTGTCCCACCCGCCCAACCTGGCCCTGACTACACACCTCAGCTCCAACCTCTGTTATATGCCTGAAAAAAGAGGCGGGCTAACACTGAACCAAAGGAACTGTAGTACTACTGGACTTTGAGGGAAGAGCAGCCAATGGGACCAGAGCACTTGCAGCTAAGGGGGACACGCCAAACAGGTGGCTGATTCAAGTGGGGAGCTGGGCCATAAAGGCAGAGGCCAAACGCTGTGAAACAGGAAAGGAGCTGTTGTCAGACAGTTCATATACACACCACAGGGAAGTGCTTTGTTTTTGTCCTTTTGAGCTGTGTGTGGAATGGGGGTTTGAAATTGATTTCTCTTGTTTTTTTCCATACAGTTACTGGGCTTGTACTGTCTACTTTTTCCTTGCAGGTGCTGGGATGTTAAGGACTCGCCTACTGTCTAGAGTGTCTACAGTCAAAAGGGGAAGGAAAGATAAAATGGTGCTCAAGTTAACATATGTGCTAATAGTTTTTCCTCCTACATAGCAGTTAGAGGATAGTGTATGTTGGGCAAGGTGGTGGGAGCAGGAGCTAGTCAGAGGAAGTAGCCCCTGAGCTACTGGGAAGGGCACTGTTACTGGTCTAAGGTACTGGGAATTTTCAATCAATTTCAATTAAAGCAACGCTGAGGTGGCTAAATGGAGGGTGCAGGGGAAGGACACACTAGGGGATGGAGTGGCACTAGTGGGCAAGGATGGGGAAGCACTAGGGGATGGAGTGGACTAGCGGGGGAAGATGGAGACAGCAAAGGAGGGGGTACAGGGGGCAGCAGAATGCTAGAGGGGCCATCAGGGGTAGAATAGTGTGTTGCAATGGTTGTGGGGCGGCAGTCTGGATGAATGTATTGTGGAAGCTAGGAGAGTGTCCGATCTGTCACAGGCTGAGGCGACTCGAGGAAGAGGTGCAGTGGCTTGGTAGAGAGTTGGGGAGGTCGGAGGGAGGAGGGAAGGTAGCTGGGGCAGAGAGCAACAGGAGGACAACACGTGGGTGGAACAATGGTTTGGAGGGGGTTGGGGAGGGGGGAACAATACAAATAGGTGGCCTAGCATGGGGGGGTAAGGGCAGGAGGAAGGAACCCACACCCAGCACAGCAGAGAGGGCAGGGAATAGGTTTGTGGTGCTGGCAACATTGGAGGAGGGGGGGTGAGAGATCTCCAGGAGGGAGTAGGTAAGGGGAAGTGGGAGGATTGCACAAGGGACAGTAGTTGGGCAGAGGATTGGGGTAGAGGTAAGGGGGAGGGGCACAACTGGAAGGATGGACGAAAGGAGCAGGGGTAAAGGGGAGAGGAGCAATGCTAGAGTGAAGAACGGGAGGGACTTAGCAGAACAGGAGGCCAAGGCGGAGGGGAAGGATGGCGAAGAGAGTGAGGGAACAATGAGGGGGAGTGGGGAAAAGTCTGGGGTCAAGGGAAGAGCCATAGGAGGGAAGGGCAGGGGTTTCAGCTGGGGTGACCTCTAGCAGTAGATACCAAGATAAAGGGTGGGGGATGAGGATTGAAGGGGGGTATTAGTGTTGGGGGATTCCATACTTAAAGGGATAAGATGGGGCAGCAAGGGGGAACGGCATAGCCACATCTGGGTGGAGTCCATACCTGGCTTAACTGCAGGCAGGGCAGGGCAGTCAATCCTTAAGTGTGCTAGGAGGGGTAGGAGGAAACTGCATCTCATGGTGCACATAGGTACAAATGACCTGGTGGGGGAGAAAGTGGATGTTGTGAGGGAATGGTTCGAGGAACTGGGCAGGCTGTATGAGGAGCTAGGGGAATCGGTGGCCTTCTCTGAGGTGCTCCCAGTACCCTGCGCTAGTACAGGTAGGAAAGCAAGGATTGGGGAGTTCAACACCAGGCTGAGGGAATAGAGTCAATCCAGGGGATACAGGTTGGTGGGGGCTGGGACACAATGTGGGACAACAATGAACTTTATGCCGGAGACAGGTTGCATTTGAGCAGGGAGGGGAAAGGGGTATTAAAGCTAAGGGTAGGGGACTACATAGCTACAAAGGTGGATTTAAACTAGGTGGGGGGTGGCGTGTGGACAGATGGTAGGCAGGGGTCCCAGAGAGGGGAGCCTAATGAGCTTACCCCCAGGACAGCAGGAAGGAACTTGGAGCAGGAGCACAAGGGGAGGAGTAGGAGTGGGGTAAGTCAGGGAGGGAAGGGGGCAGGGACAGGTTGGAGGGTGGTCTCACTGAATGCAAGAAGCCTTGGTAACAAATCAGTGGAATTACAGGCTCTCTTGGCAATAGGGAGTGTGGACATTGCGGCCATCACAGAAACATGGGCCACCCAGTACCAGGAATGGGATTTGATGAGCCCAGGGTACATGATATTCAGGAAGGATAGGGCTTAGGGAAAAGGGGAGCATGGTAATATATGTACAGGAGGGGATAAGGTGCATTAGGGAGGAGGGGGAGGAAAGCAGAACAGATGCCCTATGGATGCAGTTTCAAGACTCAGAAAAGCAGGACATTGAGGATGGGGGTGGTGTACAGGCCGCCAGCCCAAGGGCATGATCTGGATAGGGAGTTAGCTGTGCAAATCAGAAGGGTCTGTAGGAAAAGGAACACTGTGCTGGTGGGGGAATTCAATCTACCAGGGTGGAGTGGAGCACCCTAACCACCACGAGTGCAAAGGATCAGGTCATAGTAGAGGCATTTCAGGACAGCTTTGAGGTGCAGTTGGTCCATGAGCCAACTAGATTGGCTAGGACCTGGACCTGGTTCTGTCAAATGGGGAGGATGTAAGGGATCTGGAGGTGAAGGACCCTCTGGCTGAGAGTGACCACCACACGGTATGGTTCACGCTCAACATGGGCAGGGAAACAGGAGGTATGGGTACCAGGGTGATTGACTTTAAGGGGGTGGACTTTAAAAGGATGGGAGAATTTTGGGCACGCATCTGACGGGAATTCAACCACACATGGATGCTAGCCAAAAATTGGATATTATTAGGAAATGGTTAGTGGAGGCTACAGGGACATGTAAAAGAACAAGGAGTAAGAAGGGAAGGGCAAAAAAAGACAACTGGCTGATGTAGGAGGTCATGGAAGGGGTGAGGGCCAAAAAAAGGCATTTCAGAGACTCAAGAAATTGGAAGGGGGATAAAAGAGAGGTGTATAAGAAGAAGTCCAGAGAGGTTACCAGGCTGGTCAGAGCAGCCAAGGCTTCCAGAAAACTATGGTTGGTACAGGGAATTAAGAACGGAGAAATGGACTTCTTCCGATATATCAGCGAAAAATGGAAAAACAAAGATCAGATTGTGAGGATTAGGAAGGACGGGGGCTGGGTGGAGAAGGGGGAGGACCAGGCAGAGGCATTAAATGCTTACTTCTGCTTTGTGTTCATGAAAGAGAAGGGGGGACAGACACCACCTGGGAGAGGAGGAGTGGGTGGGGGGGTGACCAATATAGGGATTACAGAGGATAGGGTGCTGGAAGGATTAAGGGCCCTGAGGGGGATAAGGCACTGGGCCCGGACGGCATTCACCCTAGGTTACTCAAGGAACTGGTGGAGATCCTGGCAGGACCACTGGCTGACCTGTTCAATACCTCCTTGGACAAAGGATGCGCACCACAGGACTGGAGGGTGGCCCTTGTGGTACCCATTCACAAAAGTGGACCCAAGGACAAACCAGGCTGCTACAAACCAGTGAGTCTCTCAACAATTGTTGGAAAATTCATGGAGACGATCCTAAAGGAGAGGCTGGTGATCTTTTTGGAGAGCAATGGTCTCCAGGATGGTCAGCAGCATGGGTTTGTCTCAAGAAGATCCTGCCAGAGAAACCTGACTGAGTACTATGACTCCGTGACAAGGGAACTAGACAAATGCCATGCAGTGGATGTCCTGTATTTGAATTTTAGCAAAGTCTTTGATTCTGTGCCACATGGGAGACTGGGGGGGGGGGCTGGAATAAATAGGGGTGGGAACAAAGATGGTTAACTGGATCACCAATTGGCTGAAGGGAAGGCAGCAAAGGGTGGTGGGGGGAACTCTCATCACCAAGGGATGTTTATTTATTTAGCTTTTGTTGACCAGGTAAGTGCACTAGACAAATCCTGCCTATTTTCAGGCATGACCCGGGGGAAGGGGATACAGATGAATGCCAACTGACCTTGAACCAGATTAAGCTGTTGGTGGTATTTTTAGTGAATGAGGGAAATTTGGCCAGGACACCGGGGAAATTCTCCTACTCTTTTCGATAAGTGCCATGGGATCTTTACATCACCTGAACTACCACCAATCCAGGCAGATGGGACCTCGGTTTAACGTCTCATCCGAAAGACGGCACCTCAGAAATGCAGCACCCCTCTCATGCTGCATTACAGTGTCAGTACCGGGATATTAACCCAAGTGCCAGATGTGGGAACTGAACCCACAGTCCTCTGATCTCCCGGCCTCAGAGGCAAGTGTGCTACCTACTGAGCCACTGACACTGCTTTTTAGATGTGACAAGTGGGGTGCCGTAGGGAACAATATTGGGTCTGATGTTGTTCGGGACATTCATAGCTTTTATCTCCCATGGGGTCCGGAGTAAGATTAGTCTCTTCACAGATGACACAAAGATGGGAGCTGTGGTGGATGACATCAATGGGAGAAGGGGGCTGCCGGAGGACCTGACCAAACTACAGGTGTGGTCGGATGCATGGCAGTTGGGGGTTAATGCCAAAAAGTGCAAGGTATTGCACTTCGGGGATAATAACCAGGGGAGGAGCTGTCAGCTAGGGGAAGTGGTACAGCTGGAATGCACCGAGGAGGAAAAGGATCTAGGGGTGCTTATAACGGGGAGTATGAACAACTCTGCTCAGTGCAGGAAAGTGGCAGCAACAGCCAACAGGATGCTGGCGTGTATAGCGAGGGGAATCTCCTCCAGAAATAGGGAGGTGATCCTGCCCCTCTACAGGTCGCTGGTCAGGCTGCACCTGGAATACTGCGTGCAGTACTGGTGCCCATACCTGAAGAAGGACATCAGATTGTTGGAGGGTATACAGTGGATGGCAACAAAGATAATCCAGGAATTTGAGGGATACTCCTATGAGGAGAGACTGGGCGAGCTGAACATGTATTCCCTGGAGGTGAGGAGGGATGGGGGACATGATCATAACCTTTAAATACTTAAAGGGGATAAACAAGACTAGTACAGAAGAGATTTTCCAGATAAGAAGGGGAAGGGTCATGAGGGGGCACCAGCTGAGACTGGAGGGTGGAAGATTCAGGAGGGAAGTCAGGAGATACTATTTCACTGAGAGGGTGGTGGATAAGTGGAATACTCTGCCTGAGGAGATAGTAGCCTGTAGCATGGTAGAAGGTTTTAAGAGGGATGGCACAGAGTGGGGGGAGGAGTAATTATGAAAAGGAGAGTGGTGAGTAGGGCAGCTGCAAATTGAGGGGCTAGCTGCACAATCGAGCAGACTCGGTAGACCATGAGGCCCATTTCTGCTGGCATTTTCGCATGTTCGTATGTTCATAAAATTCAAAGAGTTCACAGAGGTCAAACTGTTTCTCAAAGGTAACCCCCTGAGTTCCAAATAGCTTTTGCAATAGTTTCAACAATATAACTATATGCATTTTCAAATCACAAGAGCTTAGTTTCAAAGTTCCACTTAAGAGTCACATGTAACCACAGATACACAAGGGGGGAGAAAAGATAGGAACAGCAAGAAACTGCAAGTGAAGGCGGGGAGACAGCGGGAGGCAGAGAATCGCGAGACGGTCCGAGTGATCAGTTCCTAGATCTCACAAGAAAATCTAATTGCACAATCAGACAGGTGAGACAGAAAAGGAAAGGATAGAACAGATCCTTGAATTTAACTCTTTCTGCATAACAAATGGGACCGGACCTTATTCAACCCTGTCACAGTAAGAAAGTCAATAGAGCACCCTGACTCTAACCTACCAGCTAGGGGGATTTCCTTTTAGCTAAATGGTTAGAGTTGCTGCCTTCAGGACTCAGGGTCTCAGGTTTGATTCTAAACAAGGACTGGGGTGCATTTACTCAAATAGAGAAAGGACCGACATAACAACACTGTTTACAGGCCATCACTTTTTAGTGTCCTAGACAGATTGGATGTTCTGTAAAACAGCATAGTCAGATTTGTCTTAAAGGGTAACTTTACTACGCATCACTGTACAGTATTCTCAGTTGAACTGGCCTTTGCTTACTTAAAGCAGAGGAATTTATTGGCTAAAGGAAGTTTACAGACTCATTAATGAATCACTGGCCCTCTTCTTACCCTTATTGTTACCCCACATTGCAATTATGCTGGGTATCATGACCTCAGTGGTAGTTTTTAAATGACAAAAAATACAAAAAAATGCAGTCAAACTTTGCTATGATAGCCTTCTGACTGTGGATGCTTGTAATCAGCCGATTCGATCCAGTTTTAGGAGTTAGGAATTTAAGAACTTCCTAATTCTAATCCGATTCCATTTCAGCTCCTAAAGAGACCTAAAAACTGAATTTAGGATTCAGATTTGAAGTCCTAAATCCTAAATGCTTATAAAATAGGTTTTAAGAATCCATTTAGGATTTAGAATTTTCAGACTGTAAATCCCAAAATCCTAAATCCGAAAATAGGATTGGAATCCAGTGAATCCGATTCTGTTTGATGGATTCCGAGTGACCCTACTTCAGACATCACACTGCAGTGGCTGGAAATTCACTCTGTCCTCTGTTAACTAATTTAGAGAAAAGCCAGCCCATTGGCACAAACAGAGCATGTTATACTCTGAAGTCTGAGACCCAGGTCCATGCCCCTAGTCTTTCCACAGGGTCAGTGTTGTTGCAAGAGTGCTGTGGAGGCAGTGCTCTTGGACTCCAGATGAGGTTCATTCTCCTAACCCCATGCTGCATGAGCACTTTCTCTGATTGGTTGGTGGGGGTTCTCTGGTGTTGTGTGTGGTGTCATGATGCTACCCCTCCCAGGCATCAAGTGTTAGCATGGGTGGGTCACAAGGGCACGTGGGGAGCCAAAAGAGGGTAAAAGCCCCCCTCCCCCAACCCCCACTGGCCGAGTTTTCAGTATGGTCTTGATTCCCTGGGACCTAGCTGCAAAGGAGGTTTTCTTTCTGGAACAGCCAGTCAGGCACAGAGTCTGAGGCAGTTGTAAGGTGTGCTGAGGTGAAGCATCTGGCAAGAGCAAATAAAGTGAGAAGGAACAGGAGGTACATACACAGTTAGGATGAAAAGAGCATACCAAAAAAAATATTTAAGGAAAAAAACAAGACAAGGAATTGCATAAAGTTGTTTGTAACTGTTTATTTTGGTCAATATTGGTAGAACTAGGCTTTTTTTGACCTGTGGCATCAATATGTCACTGGCATCATCAGTACACCCCTGTAAACAAAATGTTCCTGCTCTGCAGACCTGTCCTGTAAAAAGTATTGAGACTAAACACTGCTGGTGGTAATCCCAAACAACTGCAACCACAGATGAAATAAGTGGCTTTTTGTCTGGCTTATTTCCATTAATAAACAAAATTGTTGATTAAGATTTATGTTGCAGAGATCCTGGACTTTTTTTTAATTTCATCTTGAGCTACACAAACCTCTGTATACACTTGCATGTCTACTACATATTTTTCCTCATCTCCTGACTCCCATTTGGTAAACAGGTTATTTCTCCCCTTCAGAGCAGGAAGACTGGGAGACTCTGCAAAAACGGTTCACGTATTCTGTTCCAAGGGCAAACATCTTTTGCAAATAGGCAGTGTTGAGGAGTAACTAGTTACCTTTGACTAGTACCTGTAATATTACTTTTTAGTAACTAGTACTAGTAATAGTTTACTTATCAGTAAATGTAACAATATTACTTTTTCGTAAAAGTAATTTGTTTCTATAATCTAAATTCTGAGTTACTGTTCAGCAGGAGCAGTTGCCCTTCCACAGCCATATTCTTGCACACTTTACCAGGATCAGGTAGAAATGTGGCAAACCCAAGGCCTAGATTCACCTGGTATGTTAATATTGGCTCACACAGAATTTGTTTTCAAAATTAATGTATATATCATGGGGGGCATCATGTGACACTCCCAGCCAATCACAGCACTTGTCTGAGTTGCATGTGAGATACTCCTGTTTACGTAAAGAGTATCTCATATCGCTGGCAATACAGCCTAGAGATTTGAGTAACAAGCTGTGACTGAGCTTGGTACATCCAGACAACCTGGGTTTGATTCCCACAGCTTCCACATGCATACTGTGTGACCCCCTGAGCAAATCATGCAACCTCTCCTGTGCTCCCTGGTTGCCCCTGGAAACAGGCAGTGAGTCACGTGGGCCTTGCCTGGTTACCAAAAGAATTAAAAAAAAAATGTTCTGTGCCCTGGCAAAAGACTTCTGTCTGGTGCCGGTCACACCAAAGAAAGTGTTAATTTTTTCAGCTATTAGAGGGTAATTTCAAAAATGTTTGCACAATGCGTAATAACTAAATAGGGATACTTGGAGGATATATATGCATGTCTCCTCTTGCATTGTACCAGAATTTACCCAATGCTGGCTGGTCTTGTGCACTAAGAATGTGCCAGGCAACACTGATAACCACAAGAGGTCCTGCTAGCGTTCCAGTAAAGTTATAGTAGAACTCATATTTATACCTGCAGAAGACATGTAATTTGAAAAGTAATATAAAGTAATGTAAAAAGTAATATGCATTACAATTACAGCATCACAAATATTTTGGAATACTGTAGCAGTGCTATATTGCATTTTAAAATTAACCTTCTCAACACAAGAAACAGGGTCCCTGAGCTTGTCCCAACTATTGCATGTCAGCAGCACTTATCGTATTGATCCAAGGGCCTAGTGCAAACGTTCTTACTGCAGGATCCATAACAATGGTGAAGAGCCCTAGAAGCCTCCACCTCCCTTTAACTGACAACTTGTACTGCATGTACTTGTTCAAGTTTAATAATTAGGTTCTTATAAGCTTTTTTCATGTTTCCAGCATTAGAATGTAATCATTAAAGTCAAAGAAATCCACAGAATTTCCAATAGTTTCTACAGCAAGCCGGATAGAATGACACAGAAAACCAGGAAGAACTGAGGTCAGTGGCCTCCTGATGCTTCTTGCCCCCCACTCTGTGGGTGCTGCGTGGATGCACAATTACTTCACCGTGTGCTAAGGTCTTGTCTTCAGACCAAGTGGGTCTGCGACCAACAACAGGACATGCTGAGTAATAATTAGTAGATCACAGTTCCAAGGGTTTTTTTTTTCCCTTCGGTGAGGAGGGTCACCCCCTCCTCCTGAGCAGAGAGTCCAGCTGCCACAGCTGAAGCCAGAAAGCAGTGTTGCATCTTGACCTGACTGGCTTAAAGTTACAGCCAGGTGTACAATGCATTCACTCTATCAACACACTAGAGCTACTGTGTCCATTCTGTTTCTTGAATTCCACGTCATGGAATCCTCTGATTCACTCAGTATACTGTGATAAGTAATGTTCACAGCTGAATTGTGTTATTGTCAACTAACTACAGTAAGGTTTCTGTGAATTTACATGTGGGAGCATTATTTCTAATTTTAAACATCTATTGTAATTTTTTTTATATATTAAAGGACTTCAGATATCGGGATAAAATATACCCCGATGGAATGTATTGTCCTGTAACTGCTTCCCCTGATGTCACCTTCCCCTAGCATCAACTCCATCTGCTCCAGTGCATTCCTTTACTGGTACTTCTTTCTCACCCCTCTTGGGCAATGTTATAGCCTATAAGAACTTACCTTACTGCTCCTTCTACCCCGACCCTGTGTTTTTTTCCTTATCGTTAGTTCCTTTTCAATGTCCCGCGGTTCCCACCTACACTCCTTGCTTACCCCCCATGACACCGTCATCGTGTTTTGCTTTCCACTCCCTAACTGTTGCCACCTTCCCCCCTGCAATCACTACATGCCCTTGTGGGCATGTACCATGTACTTCTCCTTACTCACTCTCTTGTGTCCCCCTCCCCACCCTTCCCATGCCCCACCAAGCTCCTTCAATCAAAAATTATGTTCAAGGATACTTCAAATACACACTGTAATTATAGTTGCGTACATTTAACCTGTATATACTGTACTGCAGTTGCTATGCTTTTTAGCTGCATACTCTTCATGGTCTTAGCTTAATGACTGTTTTTAATACTCTGTTTCATGTGTATTATAAACCTCCTGTGTATAATTACTGCTCTATGTAAATACTATGTAAGTGTGAATTCATTTTGCATATACTGTTTACCCAATTATGATAACTGAGTATTCCTTTGTATGTCTTGTTAACCTCTCCTTTCCAGGTCCATCTTGAAAATAAGCTTGCTCAATGATGTTCGCCTGGTTAAATAAAGATTTTGATTGATTGATGTATTGTGTATTTCTATACATTCTGGTAGTGTTTATTTACTGTCAATGTAATATACAGAGGATTCATAATAGGCATCAGTGGGATATACACATTGATAATATTTTCAGGCTTTTTATGCATACTATATAAATAATACCACATGGATGTGTAGTTATACTGTAATAACTGTACCTCGTGACTTGTCATAACTCACCCAGGATGTATGATTACTACGTCACTCACATTCTGTCATGTATTAATGTAGTATAATGTCATGTGTGGTGTCAGTGGCTCGGTAGGTTGCATACTCACCTCTGGGGCCAGACAATTGGTAGGTTGTGAATTCTCATCTCACACCAGGAACTTGGGCTACTGCTGAATACTGCCACTATAGTGCACTATAGGTGGGTGCTGTTGAGGTACCATCCTTTGGATGAGATGTTAAACCGAGTTCCCAGCTGCCCATCTCTGGTGGCTGTTAAGGTGTAAATTAAAAATCCCATGGCACTTTTTATCATAAGAGGAGGGGAATGTTTTATTAAAACAAAGTCAACAAACTATAAAATAAACACAAAAGTTACATGAGGATTGTATTATACTGTACAGTATTGGAAAACTGTAAAAAAAGAAAAGGAAAACAAAAAGGAAATCTTACTGACACTTAGACAGAGCAAACATACTGTATTAACAGTTATGTACCAAGGAATATCTACCAGCAAATCAATTACACTAAACCTTATATAGGCTGCAACCTATTCAGGTAATTTCTCCATAGGGTCTGCAGTTTAGTTCTAGAGTAAGGGATTGTTCACGGTGTCCTGGCCAACATTCCTCCTGCCAATAAAATAAGTCCATATAACCCACCCTGCAGGACCCACTTTGAAGTGAGTTCACCCAGCTCAATGTTCCTTTGCCAGTCGCAAATTTACAAATAAATTAAATATTTATATAAATAAAATGACTACTTATTTTCACATGTATTAGGACCCAAAACTAACAAGCAGTGTAGCCATGAATATATTATAAAGTTGTAGCTAGGGATAGAAGGCTCGGTTCTCAGTGGCTTCCAAATTTAACTCATACTTCTCCAGCTGTGCCTCCTCCCTCCTCTCCTCCCTACCCCACCCTGAGCCTCTGTCTTCTTCCCCCCTCTGGACCGCACCTCAGTCAGACTATCCTACCCTCTCTTTCTGTTTCTCTCCCATGACCCCCTCTGCTACTCATGATGCCCTCCTAGCCCTCATTCCTATCAAGGGTAAGAACCCAGATGGCTTGGACAGCAATCTCCTCTATCTAACTGCCCCAGCTATCTCTTCTCCTCTGGCAGACCTTCTAAACTTATCCTTCTCCAGTGCCTCTGTCCCATCTGTCTGGAAAAATGCTACTGTTATCCTGCTCCCTAAAGGTGAAAACCCCTCTGATACAGGAAACTACTGCCCCACCTCTCTCTTCTCCAAGCTTCAGGGACGCATTGTTTTATCTCAGCTCTCCACTTTCCTGGACTCCTCCTCCTTTTTCACACCTTACCAGTCTGATTTCAGGAAACACACTCCACAGCTACCTCCCTTCTCAGACTCACCGACACCATCCACTCAGGTATGGATCGGGGTCTCATCACTATCGCCATTTTTGTTGACCTAGCCAAGGCATTTTACACTGTCTCCCACACCCTCCTTCTCCTCTCTAAGCTCACATCTGATGGTCTCACAGCAGTAGCAATCAACTGGTTTAGCTCCTACCTTGAGGACAGGTCCCAGTCAGTCAAAATTGGTGACACCCTCTCTCCACCCCTACCCATAACCACAGGTGTTCCACAAGGTTCGGTTCTCAGACCACTGTTATTCTCCATTTTCCTAAATGACCTTCCCTCAGCCACTCATCAGCTTCCATTCACATGTATGTGGATGACACGGTTCTGTATACCTCTGGCCATTCCACATCTGATGTGGTGCACCAACTCCAGGTCGACTTCAACCAGGTCCTGCTCTGGCTGTTCTCAAACCAGCTCTGTTTAAATGCCAAAAAGTCATTCTCAATGTCCTTTGGCATGAGGCAGACTCGCCAGGCTTCCCTCCCTTCCCACCTTCCACACCCTTGACGGGTTCCTCTCTGGCAGATATCACTTCCTTCAGAAACCTAGGGGTTTGGCTTGACCCACACCACAGTTTCTCTGGCCTTGTGAATGCTATTGTTGAAAAACTGCACCCAAAGCTCTGTGCCTTATTCAGGAACTGTGACTGTATCCCTCTGCTGGCCCACAGAGCTGTTGTACACAGAATGATCCTCCCAATCTTCGATTATGAAGATGTGGTCTAAGGTGCCACCCCTCTACAGTTCTGGCCAGACTGGACACTCTCAACCACTCTTTCTGCCATTCTGCTCTGGACTGCCCCTTCTGCGCTCACCACTGCTCCCTGTATCAATCCCTCTCATTTTCATCGCTTGAGGACAGGCACCGCACCCACTGCATCAACATTGTCAGCAAATTCTGGTTTGGTTCCCTCCCCTTCTACCTTTCCACCTTACTCTCCTTGCCACTGCCCACTTCTCACTCACTTAGGAGCTCAAACGTCTGCTCCCTGGCAGTTCCCCCTGTTGCCACTAAAATTGGCCAAGTAGCCTTCAGCCATCATTTCCCTAGGCTCTGGAATTTCCTTCCATACATTACCTCTAGATTCTTTTCCTCCTCAGAACTGGACATTTGTACCCATCCCAACCAGTAAATGGCTCCTGGGTTCTTAGCTCCCAGGTGCATGACCTTGCACTTCTTGGCACTGAGCCCTAGCTGCCAGATACCCGATCACTTTTCAAGCCCAGCCAGGTCCTCCCTGAGCTCCTGTCTCCCCTCCTCTGTGTCCACCCTCCCACAGAGCTTAGTGTCATCTGCAAATAAGCAGATTTTACCTTTGATACCATCTGCTGTGTCACCAATAAAGATATTAAACAACACTCAGCCAAACACTGAGCCTTGTGGGACCCCACTGGTTACAGGCCTAGGCTCTGAGAATTCCCTCTCACTACCACCCTCTGGTTTCTGTCTTTTAGCCAGCTCTTGACCCACCCTGCCAGCTTCTTCCTAACTCACAGGTTCTGCAGCTTACTGAGCAGTCTCCTATGTGGCACAGAGTTGAAGGCCTTGCCAAAGTCCAGATACAGGACAACAACCACCTATCCCTTGTCCACAGTCCCTGTGACCCAGTCAAAAAAGTCTATCAGGTTGGTCTGGCAGGATCTCCCTAAGACAAACCCATGTTGTGTTTCATCCTGGAGGCCATTTACCTCCAGAATGTCTGCTAGTCTCTCCTTCAGTATGGTCTCTATTAATTTGCCTACAGTGGAGGTAAGGCTGACTGGTCTGTAGTTACTTGGTTCATCCCTGGGTCCACTCTTGTGGAGAGGCACCACATGTGCCATTCTCCAGTTCTGAGGCACGCACCCTGTCTCTAGCGAGGTGTTAAACAAGTCTGCTATGAGGCTAGCCAATGACGTCCGCCAATTCCCTTAGAACTCTCGGGTGCAGGCCATCCGGTCCAGGAGCTTTGTTCACCCTAAGGGCCCTAAGGCCCTTTAAAACTTTGTCTTCCTGAACTTCGCAATCTATTACTCCCCCCGCCCCTTCCAAACCCCTATTTTTCCCTGGGGCATAGGTCTATCCTTCTCTCTAGTGAAAATTGAGCTGAAGTACTCATTTAGTGCCTCCGCCTGTTCCTTATTACTTTCTGTCCATCCCCCTCCCGCTTTAATTTAACAATCCCGACCTTGGTACTCCTTTTCTCCCTTATGTACTTAAAAAAGTTATTTCCCCTACCTTTATTCCCTGAGCTAGCTTTAGTTCCCTCATGGCTTTTGCTGCCCTGACTGCTCTGCTTGCCTCTCTTGACTTCTCTGAGTAAACCTCCCTGTCTGCATCCCTCAGAGCATGTTTATACTTATGAAAGGCTGCTCTCTTTTCCTTTACTTTTGCTGCCACCACTGCCAAACCAGCTTTTTTTTTTATCCTGGCTTTCTTGCTCTGGGCCTTTGTACACATATTAGTGGCCTCAATCAGACCCATCTTTACAATGGACCAATTCTGCTCCTCTTCCATATCTGGACTGATTTTGGCAAGATGCCCCTCTAGGATTTCACCCATACTTCTAAAGTCAGCCCTCCTAAAGTCCACAGCCCTCATCTTAGTTCTGGCTATTTCCTTGCCCAGATTTAGGTAGAACCACATCGTGCAGTGGTTGCTGCCTGCAAGAGGGTCTTCCATTTCTAATTCCTGGACATACTCTCCATTAGATAGTACTAGGTTCAGTATGGCTCCACCCCTGGTAGGCTCTTTGGCTCCCTGGAAAGCCTGTACGAGGGCTGTTCCCTAGAGCAGGAGGTAGTCGGGTCCTCCAATCCACTCCAGGTAGGTTGAAATCACCTGTAATGACTACATTACCTCTACTACATATTGTTCTAATCTGCTCCCCCAGTGCTCTGTCCAACTGTCTGTCCTGTGAAGGTGGTCTGTAAACCACCTCCATTCTAACCTTTCTCCCCTTGGTGGTCTGAAGCTGTACCCATAAAGCTTCAGTTCTACCCTCAGCCTTCTCCTCCCTGGTGTAGGAGATCCCATCCCACATGAATAAAACTACTACTCCCCCCCTCCCAAACTCTCTCTGTCCTTCTGGTAAATTCTATACCCAAGGATCACAAGGTCCCAGTCATGGTATTGGGTGGCCCACTTCTCTGTGATGGCTGCTATGCCCACCTCTCCCTCGGCCATCAGTGCTTGAAGATCCAAATCTTGTTTGCCAGGCTCCTTGCATTTAGTGACACCACCTTCCACTGTGACCCCTGTACACCACTACCACTAACCAGTTCTTTTTGTCTCACCCCTCCCCATTCCCTCTCCCACACCCCTGCTCTTCACTCTTACTTCCACCTGCTGACTTAATAGGGGGGAGGCTGGTCAGACTCCCGCACCTGGTGACTACGGTTGCAGCACACCCTATCAACCCCCCATCAGTTTAAATTAAGGTTTGTTGACATGTAATCCTTTAAGATCCTGGTGCCCTCTCTACTTAAATGCAGTCTATCTCATACATATAGGTCCTTACTATCCCAAGTCCCCTCCCCCACCACCACCAGCCTTTACCCATTTGACTCGCACCACCCCCTTAACTAACTGTTAAATTCTTCAATTCTCTGTTTCCTTACAGTACTAGCCCTAGGGACTGGGAACATTTCAGAGAAGGTTATTGACCTTGTTGCCTCACTGCAGATTTTCCCTACCTCTCTAAACCTCTCCTGCACCACCTCTACCCCACTCCTCACAAGATCATTTGTACCCAGGTGTACTATAATGTGAAGTTTCTCATGTGCCTGCCCTACACCCTTATTTAAAAGGCCCCACCCACCCTGCAGTCATGCCTGGCATACATTCCACTCATCTATGGCCAGACCTTGACCCATACATCCCCATCTCACACCCTTCACTATTGAATCTCCCAGGATAACGACCCTCCCTCCTTTCTCCCATCCCCCCACATTCTGCCTTCCCTGCTGCACAAGTCCCTTTGTTGCTTCCATTTCCCTCCAAGACCCTTCCCTTCCTACATGCCCAGCTTCCCCTGTCCCCCAGCATCTCCCCTGTGTTTCACCTTCCTTTGGCCCTCCTTCCTCCATCCCTTCAGACTCCCCACCTGGACTACATCTCTCAACCCCCATGCAGCCATCCTTATGCTCCCTCTTGCTCTCCACTCTTGTTGCCTCCCCCTTACTTCATCTCTCACCCCCTTCCCCCGTCTTTGACCTCTGTGTTTTCTCTATCCTCTACCTCCCCACCTGCCCCCGCTCCTTCAAATTGGCCAGTACTGTGAACCTGTTTGAAGAGGGGCCCTCCCCTTTCAGAACATGCCTCTGTTCTCCCTATTTTTTCTCGTTCCTCCTTGCACTGTTTCCTTCACCCACTAACCTTTTCTCCTTACCTCCTACCAGGTCTCCACTCCGGTCCCGCAGGGCCCTTGAGGAAAAACTGTCTCTGGACACATTGCCATTCTCCCTGGTTCCATCCTGGGTCATCAAAACATGATCACAATCAGCCCAGTGGTACAATGGCTGTGCTGTGTCTTGTTATGCAAGTGACCCAGATTCATGAACCAGCCCAAATCCTCAGAAGGCTGACAAGGAGAGGAGGACTCAGCATCCCAGAGAAGGTGCTGCTCTCCTCCTCCCTGGTGGGTGGGACATGCCTTGCACTGCAATACAGCAATGTGGGTGACCACAAGTGGTGGGGCAGTCAGAAAGATCAGGCACACTTGGGGCAGCGGTACAAATGGGCAACCATGAGGAACACAAACCCATTACAGCTTCCCAAGACCATCACAGTTTGTCCCCTCTTCACAAGCCCAGGGATTCCACAAAAGTAGGAGGGTAATGTCAATCATGGCACTGTAAAGGTGGGGTCTTATCCCAAGGGGCAATCTCAGGGATGTGCCAGGATTCTGTGTGATGGAGTCATACAGAAAGCAGGCGATCCTTGATTAAATAGATAGCTAGTGGTGTCAGTGGAAGGAGATTTGCCTGGCTGGGCCAAAGGAGAAAAATGCACATATGAAAAAAAAAACAACAAAAAAACATGGTCACAATGGGATTGTATAATGTACCATACTCTTTCAAAACAATTATGATGTCTAATTTTTCAACAAAACTAAAACTATTTTAGTAGTAAAATAAAGCACTGCAGAGTGCGTCACTTGGGTAAACAATAAGACATGACAGGGAGTGTAATTATGGACCAGTAACCACCAGTACACTCAGGGCTGCAGCTAGCAATTCTAGGGCTCCGGGCAGGCAGTTTGATTAGGGCCCCTGTATCCCTAACCAATTAATCTGGGGGTCTGGGGTAGCCAGGCCCACAGAAGCTCTGGGGTTGTTGTTGTTCTCTGGTGAGGTTTGGGGTTTTTAGTGAAGCTAAAAACAAGATTTTGTGTAGCTTTCCCTAACCCATAATCAATTAATTTATTTTTAACCAGGAGTCAGAGGTGTCGTGACTAGGTTCATGGCTGACACAGCTGCCGGGATGATCCAGTGCACATCTGGATTACTAAGTTCTTCGATCATTACCACATGCAACTTATTTACTATCCCATGTATTTTATCAAGTACTGCCCTGTGTACCTCTTTATCCTGTGTTGCATACTGACAGATCACTCATGTGCAAATATATATGTGTGTGTGTGTATGTGTGTGTGTGTGTGTGTGTGTGTGTGTGTGTGTGTGTGTGTGTATGTATGCATGTATGTATGTAAAGGACTATTTACAGACCAGATAGTGAAATGCTACAACTGTATTAGGTGGACAAAAGGTGTTGTCTAAGTAACCAACTGTATATATGTTGTACAGAAATATACAAGCACAATTATCCCCTTAGCTTACTCTGCTATGAGGACACTAGTAAAAGTTAGGGTTACCACCTGTCCTGATTTTCACAAGACAGTCCTGATTTGGGCAGCTGTGTCCTGCACAAAAACATGAAAAATACTACATGTCCTGATATTACAGTAGGAGAAATATTTTCTAACTTTCTTCTTAATGTTACAGAAAAAATACACAATCTTCACTAAAATACCTTTAAAATGATAAGAAACAATAGAAACAACTAGAAAACTACAACACATAGTCTTAATTCTGATGATATAGAAAAAACATGTCTGTCGCATTGGTTGAGGGTACATATTGTCCTGCAAAAAATGTTTCAGTAAGAAATGTCTCACTTTGGCAGGGATTTATTTAACTCTAAAAATTGATTAGCGTTTTGCTCATAAAAGTGCTAAATCTTTGTGAAAATGCATAGCTCTTGCCTCACTGTGTTTAACAAACACAGCACTTCTAGAAAAATTTATATAAATACTTTCTGTACAGTTAGTATAGTCCCAAGAAAAAAACTGCCAATCAATTATTTAAAACCCTGTTTTGGGCTTCTGAAAAGGTAGTAACCCTAGTAAAAGTACAGCAGTAACACAGCTTTCAGTAACTATAGTACAGTATGTGGTAACTGAGGGGATTACCACACAATCAATGTGTTTAGTACACCATGAAAATCTCCAAAGTATGAATGTAGTAAGTTGATGAAATATTATGCCACACAGTACAAATATATCAATACATACGTACTGAAGCCAATTGGTAAGTACCTCACAGTAGATTGTAGTGAAGAATTGCTGCAACTCAATAATAACACTTCCACCTGCACAATATAATCAGTGGGGACTGATCACTATTATAAATGATATGACACGGTGTGGAGCAGGAAAAAACGAGGGTAACAACAGACACTAAAGAAAACCACAATAATCAGTCATGACTGATGACTGTCACACAACACATAGTGCCAGATTTACCAAACAGGTTGTAGGGATCACTAGTGGTGTCACTATGAGCAACCACGCTGTTCAGTGATGCAGACTAATAATAAAAAACTAAACAACAACCCGATCAAGTGGAAATGAAAGTCTCAAAGAACAAATGTAACACCACCAACCCCAGTAAAACAATGGGAAAAAACAGAGACTGTCACAATTGCATGCACTGCAAAACAATAGTCTCCCGCTATGAGGAGACTGCGGAGACACACACTCGCAGACCATTCTCCCTGAGCAGGAGCTCGACCCCTGTGGTGCAGCCATTCTGACTAGCTGCTGCTACTGACCCTGGAACAAGTCACACCTTTCTTTCTGAGTGGAAGCTTGACCCCTGTGGTGCGGCCGTTCCAACTAGCCGCTCCCACTGACCATGGAACAAGTCAGACCTTTCTCCCTGAGAGGAAGCTCGACCCTTGTGGTGCGACCGTTCTGACTAGCTGCTGCCACTGACCATGGAACAAGTCACTCCTTTCTTCCTGAGCAGGAGCTTGACCCCTGTGGTGTGGCCATTCCAACTAGCCGCTGCCACTGACCATGGAACAAGTCAGATCTTTCTCTCTGAGTGGGAGCTTGACCCCTGTGGTACAGCCATTCCAACTGCTGCCACCGCCAACCATGGAACAAGTTCAAGAGGATGCAGGATGGGGAACAATTTATGCATTTTTATTCATGGTGATGTTTTACCTGGATGGTGGTGGTAGTCATGGTGGTGGTTGGTGGATGCTGGCCTGGATGTCTGGATCTGGAGTAGTCTCAGGAACCAGACTGACGAGGCGACGAAGTCTCTCCCAACATCACCAGGCCACAGATGACTGATGTTGACTGCTCTCAAACATGAAGGCGGTGACTGGCAGACCACAGTCCACACTACTGGACAGCTGCTATCCTAATGCACTCCAGTGGCGGCACAGTCCCGTGACTTGTTGCTTTGGCTGCCTGCCCAGGCAGCCCTCATCCCTTTAATCAATTTTTGAGATGGGCAACAGGCTGCGACATGAATCACTCTGACTGAGCGAGAGACACACAGCAGCATCGCTAGGCACTAGAGGAGCTGCTCCCGCTCACAACGCCACAAAACATGCACAGTGGACAGATGGCCACATCATCACGTCTAGGGTAGAGGAGTCTGCGCAGCCCCCCTGTAATACCTTTTTCTTTGCTGTCTGGGGGGGTCATTTATGCAACAGTCCCAGGGACTGTTGCATAAATGACCCCCCACCTGGACAACAAAGAAAAAGGTATTACAGTGGCACCACGCAGGCAGCCAGCAATAGAAAAGAGAAGGCCAAATTTAAATAAATACATGTAGGCGATGCTCAGGCTGGCCACCCATAGCTCAGGGCCTGGGAAAAAAAGTCTTGGTTGTCCCCCCATAATGGCGACCCTGAGCACACTTCCCTGAAGTGTCTTACTGTACTTAAAAAAATGTGTCTCTAAACTGTGTTTTGCAAGTCATTTCCTTACTTTTTATAAAGAACATTTAATAACATATATACACTACTTTGTATTGATAATGCTGGCTGAACTATTTCTGGCAAGCAATACGCGGTCATAATATCACTCCGTGCTCTTACCCCACCCTGTGCCAAACAGTTCCTGTAGTACCTGCCTTCAGTCACCCAACCCTGGTGTCCACTGTTACCTCTCCTCCCCTCCCCCACCCTATACCAAGTAGTCCCTGATGTCCACTGTTACCTCTCCTCCCCTACTCCATCCTGTGCCAAGTAGTCCGTGATGTCTACTGTTACCTTCTCCCCTACCCCACCCTGTACCAAGTGGTCTCTGATGTCCACTGTTTCCTCTCCTCCCTTACCCCACCCTGTACCAAGTGGTCTCTGATGTCCACTGTTACCTCTCCTCCCTTACCCCACCCTGTGCCAAGTGGTCTCTGATGTCCACTGTTACCTCTCCTCCCTTACCCCACCCTGTGCCAAGAGATCTCTGATGTCCACTGTTACCTCTCCTCCCTTACCCCACCCTGTGCCAAGTGGTCTCTGATGTCCACTGTTACCTTTCCTTCCTTACCCCACCCTGTGCCAAGAGATCTCTGATGTCCACTGTTACCTCTCCTCCCTTACCCCACCCTGTGCCAAGTAGTCTATGGTGTCCACTGTTACCTCTCCTCCCTTACCCCACCCTGTACCAAGTTCTCTCTGGTGTTTAATGGCAACCCCTCCCACACCCTTCCTCTTGCCCAAGTATACATGCCATCCAGTGGTTCCCCCCACCCTGTCCAATATCCAAGAATCCTTTGCATTCAGTAGTACTCCCTCTAACACCCTGCACCATGTCCAAGAATCCCTGGCATCCAGTGGTACCCTCTCCCACCCTGCAGCATGTCCAAGAATCCCTGGCATCCAGTGGTACCCTCTCACACCCTGCACCATGTCCAAGAATCCCTGGCATCCAGTGGTACCCTCTCCCACCCTGCACCATGACCACACATCTCTCTCATCCAGTTGTACCCCCTCTCTTGCTGAAACATGTCCAAGTATCCCTGCCATTCAGTGGTACCCCTCTCACACCCTGTACCATGCCCAAGTACCATCATGGGTGGGACTTCCTCTGACACATCTAAAGGAAGGACATGCTTAAACAACTCACACTTACTACCTTGTGGTCACTTACTTTCTCACATGCTCTGCTGCCTGATCAAGCTTTCCACTTGGAATGTTACTTGGCACTGTACCCGAGACGTTTATTGGCTGTCACAAGAGGTCAGGGGTAGTGGAGATAGATTTTATTGTCGTAAATTGTCAAGTACTGAGAGATGGGGATCAGGAGATGGCAGGGGTTTGTGGGTACTTGTTTCCATTAAATTTAAAATACATGATGTATTCAATAACCTGGTAGGTGGGGGTAGAACTGCTCAGTAGGGATGGGCAAGTGTAAGCTTGAAACAGTCGGCACCAGTCCTATACAATAAAATAACTGAAAATTGCTTATGCAGTTCAAAACGCTTTAAAGGAAGGCTGTCATAAACTCTTGTGCCAATCACTAGGGCTGCAATAATGCTTGATTAGCACAACCTTTATTTTTTTTTTCATTTTGCAGCTTGCATATGGTATGCAATTGTAGTCCTTTGTTGCCTTGATGGAGGTTGTTAGTGCTGTCCTGGAAGTGCCATTCTGACAGTGCTGCCGCACCGGAAGACCAAGCTTGACCTTGTGGGCTAGTTGGTGAGCTTGGTTATCTTCCTGTTGTGTGCAGATCACTGCTTTGTGACAATCAGGGCATTTTCACAAAGTAAAGAAATGTTGTACCTTGGTAGTATTGGTTGTGTTCTACTCTAGAAACAAACCCCGTCGGTAACAGAGTAGCCCAACCTATTTAATTCTGTTAATGAGGGTTTCTGTAGTTCTGAGTTCGGGCATGCCATCACACATGCCCACTCAGGCTGCAAAACAGAATTAAACAGGTTAGACTGCTTGCTTTTTGATGGGGTTTGTTTCTAGAGGCAGAGCTCAAACCAATACTACCAGGCACAATGTTTCTTTTACTTGTGAAACATGCCCAGATCGTCAATGCTGTGTTCCGCATACAACAGGAAGCTAAGAAATCAATTTGATAGGTTATGCCTTTGCTGCCACAATCCAGGACATGGCGCCTCTCACTCCAGGACATAAAATGTACATTTTAAGTGAAAGACATGTACTACAACAGACATGAACCTCTCTCACTGCAAGTTGGCAGGTGAGTGGTGGCTGGCAGGAAAATAGGGTTTATGACAGTCTTCCTTTAATGATTTATAAAGTGTGAAAAGTGCATACAGAAGAGTACAGTTATTTGTTACCCCCTACCAATTTAGGGGTTTTCTGTAATGTCTTCCGGGGCCCCAATGCCCACTGTCAGGCTGGTGTCCCGTCCTAGTGTGATTCTGTGTATTTGAGTGAGAGTGCCATGCTGAACCTCCGCGCCTGTCCCTGTAACAGAATAGCTAATCTTTGTTTAGAAAGTGGTCTGTGCTGGGTCTGAGCGATTTAGGGTTTGCGGCCGGCCAGACAGTGGGTTGTTTTGCTCCAATCTGCAGTTGCTTCTTGCGCAGAGTGAGCTTATGTAGGAACTGTGCTTATTTACTGTTTGTACAGTATTATAGTTGAGATAAAGATGTTTGTCTAACCTGCTTTAATTGCAACTCGTTCATCTGGATAGAAGCCACCATGTTAGGTAAGGGACTTCCACTAATTGGACCAGCAGAACCACTGGGGACCTAAAATGGACCCGAACCCCAGTGTTCGGTGGAAAGGAAATTCTGTAGTTTTGTAGTTTTTCAGTTGGCTCCCAAATTGGCCTGAAGGGGGAGCCCTTACTGTGACTGATAGCTCCTTCATCCAACTGAACCTTTTGATTTACAAGGGAAATGCTCAGTGTGCCAAGAGACAGTGGATCAGTTAGAGTTGGAGGTTGAAGTGTGAACAGCTCGAGCTTTTGCACAGCTGCTCCCAGAAAGAGCATATGGAAATTGGCAGAAAGAGGCCTAACTTGCCTTCCTGCCACCTTTCTCCTACTTGAGACTGCCTATAGTAGAAGTCAGACTTGTCCGATTCCAGCCTGGAACTGCGGCAGAAGAAAAGAAGAAGTTTGTTAGTGCTACTTACTATTTGGACCGAAGACTTGCTCCTGAAGCGATCAGCCCAGCTTGTGTGCAAGACATACTTGGATCAAAAGGTTTGCTCAGTAAAACTGCTGAATTGCAACTGGACTACAGTATATTCGAACTGTATTCTGAGTTAGCTGTTGATTTAAATGCGCTGAATGTGTTACGTGGATTGAGATCTGCTTACCCACAAATTACAGTATAAACTGGTACTCTATCCTATATGGAACTTCTTGGGTCCACTTAAAGCACTTACCACCCCACATCTATCTGACGTCACTGCTGTACTCTGTATTGTAATATATCTACAGTACTGCCCTCTTCCACAGAAACTGTATACTGTCCTCATAACCCTGTATGATATGTACTACGCTGTACTGTTGTATTCATTAATGTAATGTACCTTTTGCCCTCTTCCACAAAACCTTATGCTGTCATTGTAATCCTGTACAATATGTCCGACACTGTATTACCTGCCTGTATGTGCAAAATTATATGTAACTAACTTTGGGTCGCCCCTGAAAAAGGGACTTTCGGGGCCCAGTGGGCTTACCCGGTTAACAAAATTTAGTAAATAAATAAATGAACCTGTTACGCCAGCTGGAGGCTTCACCAGCAGAGGAACCCGAACTTTGCCAGACTTCCCATCCTGCCTAGGCCCTGCCTATTCAGCCTAGGTTGCTACTCCTACACCAGAGACTGTTTCAGCGAGAAACTGGCTCGGGATCCAGCCCCTGCACAGCAACATCATGCAGGTTGCAGCCACCTGGAGGAAAGGCCATGAAGAGGATGCGTGTCGTGTCGGCCCAGTTTCCCCATGCCCATCGGTCATCACCATGAGGTCTGCCTATCACCTGCCTTGCAGCAGATTCCTGGTAGCATGAGTACAATCAGGGTAGCTTCCTGCAACAAGGGTTTAAATCATCTGTGGTACAGACTAATTGTTTCATTTTTCTTAGGTTTACAAATGACTGAGCCAACCAGCTCAGAATACAAATAATCTGGGTGTTTTGCATTTTAATTGCTTTTCTTTCCACCAAAGGCCCCAACATAAACTGCAGCGCCGGTCACCCCCCCCAGGCAACGCCTCTGGTCAGCCAGACTTACCATCCTGGGTACGCAGTGTTATGTGACTGTCAGTGTGGGACAAAGAGCGCATGCAGTTCCTGAATCAAATCAGATTACAAATCAATTAACTATAGTTAGACCCCTTCCTTGTTCACTGCCCCTAAATAAGCCTGATTGCCTTGTTTTAGCTTAACCTGGCTAGTGTGCATATTAATAGTTGGGTTAAGACTGTACTGTTGTATTGCTAACCTTATTTTCCAGGGGGGTCTCCAGGGAAGTCGCTGCAAGTCCAGCCCTGGTGGTAAGAGTGGAGGGTGTGAGCATATTATTACTGTTGTCTACTGACTATGAATTTATCACTGTGTTAGATACTGGGCCACTAAGAGGGTTGGTGGGTGGCTATAGCTTTCCAGAGGGCTATACCAGAGCAGACAAGCATCCCCAATACCACTTCTCTGGGTGGAGGCACCTTATAAGTAAACTCAGTCCTCTTAATCTGTGTATAGCCATACAGGTAGGGGTAGTAGCCCTTAGAATAGTGCTGCCTAGGGGTTACATATTTATTTCAAATGTTTTACCAGGAAAAATAAACTGAACAGGTAACACATCATTTCCAGATGTATCCTGAGGGAAGGGGTGGGTGAGAACAGACAATATAACAATGTATAGAAAAAGCATAAATACAGTACCTTTCCAGATGATAGGCATCCAACAAGCAGCACTGTATACCCTGATGGGTTTTGCAACAGACATTGTGTTGTCTGTATATCCATGGCACTTCCAATCCTTTACCTTAGGGTTATGTACGCCTGATAGGCTGCTTGACGCACATGTGACCTAAGTTTCAGATTTCAGTCTTCCACCAAGTCCCTTATCTCACCTGGGTATCTTCAGTTTTTTATGCGCATCAAATAGGCTAGCACCACCTTCGCCAGGCTCCAGTGTCAGGAATCAAGATTCAAGAATCATTACAAGGTAATTTGTTTTATTTAAAGAAGATTATTGGCACAGACAGTAGGGAAATATTATTTATCTGCATTACCAGAAAGGCTATGTATTCCGATGGTAAGAGAAAGCTATATTACTAGGACAGAGGACAGTGGATAACTTCCTCCGCTGCAGCTTATTCAGGGACTGCGTCAATTGCATCGTGTTGCTCACTCAGGCAGACTCAGGGAGCTCAGTGTAGCCTCAGAAGAGTTTTTTAAATCAAGCGCCTTACTGCAACCACAACAGATCCTATAGGGTGGAGTCCCTCACGTAGCGACTCCCCCCAGGACAGTATTACTGCATATCTAGTCTCCTGCTACTATTTCTATGTGCTGTACTCTCCCCTTATGCAGCGGAGTGTACACACAATAAAAAAAGAGATGACTTTAGCAGCAGTACACTCCCCTCATGTAGCGGAGTGTACTGAGCTGCCAAAATGCTACAATTGTGTCACGCTTCACTGACTTATTCAAACACCACCAGGTTTCTCCTGGCTCATTCAAACACTTTCTCCCTATAAAGGTCTATCCCCTGCACAGCTATGCATTACATGTGAATAGGCGGCATATGTAAGAGTGGTCTTACCAGAGACTTTTAGCCTGTCTGCAGATCCTTGCCCCCAGAAAAGGGTAATCCTCGCTGACCCCTGGCGAGCCAGATGCGTGGCAAAGATGGCTATGCTTACAATCCCCCTCACACCATTTGCCCAGAGGCTTCTTCTTCTCCCTCCTGCAGTAGCGAGGGGCCTGAGCCCGCATCACGCTAGCTCAGACTTCAGACGCTGATGCGCACTACTGTGCAACCGCCATCTTAGAGACAACATATGCACTTCTGCACATGCGCAGCTCCTCATGCACGCACAGCACTAGTGCAGCCACTATCTTGCTGCTGGCACAGCCTCTGAGCAGGGCTAAAAGGGGCATAACATAGCGAGCCTACAAGCTCTACTTCTTAAAGGGGCATCACACAAGGGAGATAACGTCTGCTGAATACAGCACAATTAGGATAAGGGGACACAACTCCTTATTGTTAAAGAAGGAGGCATTACAAGGGAAGGAAATTTCACAAGTGCAAATTTCAAAGTGCAGCATGCTACAGAACATAAAATTGGAATAAAAAAATGTACAGCTGTGCAATATGGATACAGGCTAAGTTTTACTTTTAAACAGAGCACTTGTTGAAAGATGTAGAATATCTCATGGCACAGTATCATAGATAACAATGCGCCCCTCAATATCTGCAGATGACTAAAATACACCTTGTTTGTCTTGCAGATGTCTATCACTAGGGAATGCATGTCATGCAAAGCTCAAATGCTACCCCACCAGAAGGGCGTGTACTGCTCTACTTGCAAGGGGGATAACTCCACTCAGGACATGGATACACAGAACACTCAAAGGCAGGACTGTCAGGTCGACCCAGCTACAGTGGCTCTCCAGAAAGCCACGGCAGCTATGATGGAAAGTCAGCAAACATTTATGATAAAAGTGCTGGAACGCATGACATCCATGAATAATCCCCAACCATCCACCAGTGGAACCCCTAGAGAAAAGGCACCCAGGCAGAATTGGGCACAGTTGCCACATCACAGCCAGACACCACAGCATCATAATCCTGACGAATTGGAAGATTCCCAGGGAGAAGAAGTAGAACATGGGGAGGAGGAGGAGGGTACAGGCACGTCACTTGACAGTGAACACGAGCCCGATCAGGAGTCCATACCCGACGAAAATCCTGCAGACAGAAACTCCCTTCATAACCTTTAAGCTGTTCCCCATAGACAATATATCAGACCTTATAAAATGGGTACGCACCACACTGGGTTTCAAACTGTCTCAACCAACCCTGGAGAGTGACCTAGACCCAATGCTCCAGATGCCGCCCAAACAAGAGAACTACTTTCCAGTATGCCCGGCCCTCAATGACATAATATTGAAAGAATGGGCATCCCCAGATCCCACTAGACTCCCAGAAAAAAGAGTACTCGACAGAATGTATCCACTACAGGAAGATAAAGCGAAGGCTTGGTGACCTGCCCCGATAATAGATCCAAAGATAGTGGAACTGAACAAGAGGACTGTACTGCCCGCTGAAGGGACAGCCGCGCTTCGGGACCCAGTGGACAAAAGGATGGAGGAGTTACCAAAGAAAATCTACGAGTTCTCTTGCCAGACACTGAGAACCTCAACCACAACCTTCTACACATCCAGGGCACTGATTCGATGGCTAGAGGAAATTGGAAAGAAACTAACGTCAAACTCACATGAGGCAGAACTGCTGCAATGCTCCTTGCAAGCAGCCAAGTACATGGGTGACATGTCGGTCGACTCCTTGAAGATCAACACCAGGTCAGCAACAATTGCCAACAGGTCCAGGAGAGCACTTTGGCTTAAGCTGTGGGATGCTGATAACGAATCCAAAGTTAGGCTACACAAGCTCCCCTTTCAGGGCGACAGAGTATTCGTAGATGGACTACAAGAGTTCCTGAGACGACGCGGGCAAGGAAAAGAACAAGACACCGAGAGGGACTCCGGCTACCTACCATCACACAGGGCCCCAACCTATGGACAAAGAACCAGGAGAGACAGGAGATACAATCAATCCTTTGGAGGAAAATGGAACTCCTACCAGGGAGCGTATGGTCAACAGAGTACCCACCAAAGCAAAGGAAGCTCCTCATACCGGAGCAGAGGGGGACACGGACGGGGAAAATTCACTACCCAGAAAGGCAGGAATGCCAGAAGAACAACTCAATAACTACCCCAGGCACAGATTACCTTAACTACCATTGTTACAACACGGCCAAGACATACCCCTAGGGGGCAGACTTCAACTCGCCAACAAAATGTGGTCAAACATGACCTCAGACAGGTGGATCAACGAAGTAATCACAAAGGGTTACTCGATCGAGTTCCGAGAACTACCTCAAAGAGAATGCTGGATCATTTCCCCGTTAGCTACATGGAAGTGGTCAACACAACAGGTACAAGACATAAAAGACTCTCTGATAAGGTCACAAACAATACAACCAGTTCCTCCGGAAAAGGCCGGAAAGGGAATTTACTCAATATTCTTTCTGGTACCAAAGACGACAGGAGACCTCAGACCAGTGCTGGATCTAAAGATGGTCAACAGGTACGTCACACACAAGACATTCAAGATGGAAACCATACGTTCCATGCTAAGGGCAATAAGACCCGACGACTCCCTAGCATCCATAGACCTCAAGGACGTGTACCTACACATCCCCATAAGACCTACACACAGAAAATACCTACACTTTCAAATACTGGGACAACACTTCCAGTACAGGTCTCTACCATTCGGACTAGCATTTGCACCAAGAGTATTCATGAAGGTGTCAATCATGCTAGCAGCAAAGCTCCGAGAACAAGGAGTCCATATCATTCCGTATCTAGATGACTGGCTAATTCAGGCCAGGTCACCACAGGAGACAAGAAGAGCTACCAACCAAACAATACACACCCTACAAGAACACGGATGGGTGATAAACGAAAGGAAGAATGTCCTAACACCATCACAATGCATAGAACATCTGGGAGCAGACACAGCAACAAACGAGGGACTTGTACGGCCAACACAAACCAGAATACTCAATCTCATAGTAGTCACACACAAACTACTGGAATCTGCAACACCAACAATAGCCCTAGTGTCAACAGTCCTGGGATGCATGTCATCATGCATAGATCTGATACCATGGGCAAGATGGCACATGCAGCCACTACAGACCCTCCTATTACAGTACAGTTCACCATCAGAGGAAAACCTGAACCATACAATAACACTGGACAGCAAGACAAGGACATCACTACTATGGTAGGCATGCATGGAGAACTTGAACAGAGTAAAACCACTGGAGATAGTACACAACGTCACTATAGACACAGACGCAAGCCTGTGGGGATGGGGAGTGTCAATGGGACATAACTCAGCACAGGGCACATGGTCCCCTACAGAAAAAAGACTACCGATCAACGTATTAGAAATGAGAGCAGTGTGCAATGCACTAAGTTCATTCAAGAAACAGATACAAGGGAAAACAGTACTGATAAGATCAGACAACAGAGCCATGGTAACATACATAGCAAAGCAGGGAGGTACCAGGAGCAAGAGACTACTCAGGGAAATGAATACTATAATGACATGGGCCCAAGCCCACCTATAACACCTGACAGCCATACATTTGGCAGGAAAACTGAACATGATAGTGGATTGACTCAACAGGGAACAGATGCACCTGGGAGAATGGCAGTTGCACCCAACAATATTTCAAATGATACAACACAGATGGGGGAACATAGTCATGGACATCATGGCCACCAACGAGAACAAACAATTGGCCAAATTCTTCTCCAGATTCCGAGAACCCCAGTCCCAGGGAATAGATGCCCTATCACTTCCATGGACACACAACAACTCATATGTGTTCCCACCGTTCCCACTAATACCACAAGTGCTAGGGGAAAGTCCGTCAGTAGCGCAGGATAATAGTCCTAGTAGCACCATACTGGCCGAGGAGGGCATGGTTCACAACCATCACGGCAAAGGCAATGGACAGTATGAGATTACCAAACAAACTGGACATTCTCATACAGGGGCTGATAACTCACCCAAACCCAGGCAATCTACAACTCTCGGCCTGGCTCCTGAAAGGGAGAGATTGCTGAATGCAGGGTACCACACTACAGTAATCGACACCATGCTACAATCCCACAGGGCTACAACAACATCAACGTACTCCAGACAGTGGAACATATTCAAGAAATGGTGTAATGGCAGGGAGATATATCCGTCACAGATATCCATGGCAGACATCCTCCTGTACCTGCAACAGGGTCTGGACAAGGGGCTAGCACCATCCTCACTAAGAGTTCAACTCCCAGCCATCGGAGCAGCAGTAGGTACAGTCAAGGGCACGTACCCCGGCTCACACCCGGATGTCATACGCTTCTTAAAAGCAGCAAGCAACATAAGACCACATATAAAGAACAGCGTACCACCATGGGACCTGACATTGGTGCTAAACGCCATTACTAAACCACCATTTGAACCACTTACAGACATTACTGATTACTGGGTAGGGCTAAAAGCTGCGTTTCTAGTAGCAATATGCTCAGCCCACCACATCAGAGAGTTGACAGCACTGTTATGCAAAGAGCCATTCACAACTTCATACAACAAGGTGTGACGCTTCATACAGTACCCTCATTTGTCCCCAAAGTCGACTCTTCATTCCACAACAATCAACCAATACAACTGCCAACCTTCTACGAAGAACATACGGACAGCCGGGAGAAAAACCTCCACGCATTGGACGTCAAGAGAATGCTCACAGAATACCTGGACAGAACCGCAAACATCCAAAAGACAGAAAAACTATTCATCATAACATCAGGTCACAAGAAGGGAACAGCGGCAGCCAAGGCCACAATAGCGACCTGGTTGAAGAGAACAATTACAGAGTCATACAAGTCAAGTAACAAGGTCCCACCAATGGGAATCAAGGCCCATTCGACTAGAGCAATAGCCGCATCTTGGGCAGAATGAAATTCAGCCACAGCGCAAGAGATTTGCGCAGCTGCTACTTGGTCCAATATCCATACTTTCACAAGACACTATAGACTTGACACCAAAATTCCAACTAAGAATTCCTTTGGACTTAAGGTGCTAATGACAGCCACAGTAAAGGACAAATAAGGGACTCATGGCCCCATGGGACAGTATATAAACACAGTGTCACATCATGTTCTCCCCTTCCAATTGAGTAGGGCACTGCTTTTAAATCACCCTAAGGTAAAGGATTGGAAGTGCCATGGATATACAGACAACACAACAGTAGTTTACTCACCTGGTAAAAGTGATTGTGTTACTGTATATCCATGGCACTTCATCCCACCCGAGGGAGCATGACAGAGCATATAATAACATTAGAAAATAAAGGGACATAAATGCTTACAAGGCAAGAATGTACAACTAAAACATGTAATAATCTCATTAAAGTAGTATTAGAATCCTGGACACACTGTCTAGAGTAATGATTACTGTCTATGTATATACCTAACAAGTTATTTTGCAGCTATGGAAGTATCGAAACTGAAGACACCCAGGTGGGATAAGGGGCTTGGTGGCAGACCGCAATCTGAAACTTAGGTCACATGTGCATCAAGCAGCCTATCAGGCATACATAACCCTAAGGTAAAGGATTGGAAGTGCCATGGATATACAGTAACACAATCACCTTTACCAGGTGAGTAAACTACCATTACTTTCTCTAGAGAGTTTGTTTTTCATTGTCTGGGAAGGTGTTGTATTTGTGCTTTTTCTGTATACTCATGTGGGTAGTACGTTATAATGGTGACTCAAATTGAGCGACTCAGTTTTGAGCAACTCAGTCTAAGTGCCTGCGATGTCAGCAACCCTGAAAGGGTAGCGAGGCATGGTTATGGCACCAAGTTAGGGAAAAAAAACAGCAAGGTAGTAGGAGGGCGAAGGAACGGAAGGGGAGGGTTTCAGGAACTAGAAGGTATGTGGGTTGTAGTTTGGCAGTGTGCTACTGAGCTGCCATTCTGGTGTGGTGGTGAGGGTGGCAGGCTGCAGAGAGGAAGGGGCTGGGAAAGGATTCTAGTTTCTTTTATCGTGTGCTGCACTTAATTTTTTTTTTACATCCAAGTTTCTCCCCCTCCCAGACATGCACCCCCCCCCCCGGAGCTGAGAATCCTAATTTTGGGGTGGGGGCACAGCCCTCTGCATAGATACATTGCTGTTGGTTTCTCATCACTGTTGCCGGGTTCACTGGGGAGTGTACATCCCCGTTTTGATTTCTGACGATGTACACTTGCTGTAACAGCGATTGCTGTTATGACATGGAACTCACATTTGTATTAATTTTATTTTGCTCTTTATAAATCATTAATGTTTTCTGAACTGATTAGGCCATTTTTAATTCTTTAATTTTATGAGACTAGTGCTGGCTATTTCAAGTTTCCAGATGCTTATAGCTTAATAAAGGCACAGTTATTTTTCAGGAGTGGGTCTTTTTTGTGTTAGAGATGGGCAAGCTAAGCAAATTTTAATTAGACCCAAGGCAGAGCTAAGTGAAGGACTGGCTTAGCCCTAGGTGCCCAAGCATAAGCCAAGTCAAGGGAACTAACAGCAATGCGCATACATGTCCCTTCTAAGTTACAGGCTCTCACCACTGTGTTAACTGGGCTCAGACTGAACCGAAAAACATCATTGTGCTGATCACAGCTGACTTGGCTCAAACTTTGATCTTGATTGTTTAATGATGTAGAGCTGCACCACAGCCCAGTATTTGGCTTCAGATGCATTGTTTCCAAATAATTTATGACAGGATAGTGAGTGGACTTCGGCATAGTACAGTAATTACCTGAGAAACACAAAATGCAGGGGAGGGGAAAACAAACCAACAGAAAAAACACATCAGTATAACGCAACATGCAGTATTCCAGGTGTTAGAGTTCCCTTGAAAGTTACTTATTTCTGTTAGTTTATTTTTTCTGTATCCTTCTCTGCACTCTGTGTATCTCAGGTAATTGCCTTGTACCGTGTTCCTGTCGGGGAACCTTTTTGCATTAACACTTCAGTGCACCCATTCACCCTATATTATGGATGTCTTAGCACTTCCTGCAAAGTATCCCTTCACAGCTATAGACCTGTTCCTTTCCATTGTCTGCCTCCCCTTTTAAGTCTTCTCGCTATCCTGTCATAAATAATTTTGAAACAATGCATCTCACTGTATATAGCTTCAGCTTTTGTTGTGCCTGATGAAAGGAACCTGCTGCCCCCCCCCCAAAAAAAAGTTTCTGTACTGTGCCATTTTGTACAAGACATATTTTAGTCCAATAAAATGCATCAAACTATTAAGCTCATTTACTGTCTTACTACTTTTTATTGTATAACTATGTATTATTATGTTGACCTTTGCATGTATGTATACCCCCCATTCCTTCGACGTGGAACCTTTGTAAACTAGCAGTTCCTGCTCGAAGGTATTTGTAATCCTAGATTTCAATAAAATAAAATAATAAAATAAAATAAGCGCTCAAGAAAACTCACCACCTCCTTGCATTTTCCAGCTTTGGAACTGGGTAAGGACTTATAAGAGAGAAAAGAATGGAAAAGCAAAAAGGGAGAAATATATTTCGGGATCTAATACCATATTAGATGAAGAAGAAGCACACCTCTAAAAAAGCTCCCTTACAATACAGATTAATACAAATTTATTCGCATGCCCTGTAAGTGAATATAAACAGCTTGATTTCTAACGTGCCATAAACTTGGGTATATATGTTGAGCCTTGTTTATTTATATTGGACTGATCAAAATGCTTTGTTAGTGTTCTTAACACAGGTAAGCAGAGTAAGACAGCTCCTTAACTAAACTGATAGTGTAGGAACATGTTAGAACATCTGTTTAACTTGCCTTTTACCATAGTATAAGAATACATTAATGCCATGAGTTGCAAGTCCTGCATCATGGGTATGCAAATTATATGAATTGTGCAACATCTCTGCCATTCTCCAATCAACAATGTAGTAAACAGTAGCGCTAAGAAAGTTGTAAACGGTAGCATATGTGGAACAAAAAGCAAGGGTAAGATTAAGATTTCAAGTAGGAATTAGGAGTTGCACAAGAAAACCCTCTACCTTGCATTTTCCAGCTTTGTGAACTGGGCAAGGACTTCAAAGGGAAAAGGAGGAGAAAGGCAGAGAGTGGGAGGTATTAGGGAGGAGATCCAGTATGCTGATGCTATGATAGGTGGAGGAGGGGTGTGTCCTCCCAAAACCCCTTTCACAGTTCAGACGGATACCAATATGTTTGTATGTTTTGCAAGTGAACAATTTGACACAGTTCAGCTTATATTTTCCCATCAATTTCCACCCTTGTTTCTTTATTACTAGATATTTGCGTGGAAACAGGATCTCTGCCCTGTTTGATCTGGTTGCTTGTCTACACCTTTCATCATAGTTCTCTTTTTAATATTATGTTTATTTATTTAACATTTGGTAACCGGGAAAGGCACCCTGAGCTGAAGCTTGTTTCCAGGTGCAGGGAAAGGGAAAGGGATACAATACAAACAATGGGAAGGAGACCAAGCATAATATAGGAAACAAAGAACAGAAATCAAAAATGACAATAACTAAGCGCAAAGTTACAAACTTTCAACATAGATTTAATGAGTGGTATTCAGGAAGCTGATTATAGGTCCATAAGAAGGCTAGGGAGGTTGGGGCAGGGAGATAGAGGAGCAAGAGCAAGAGGAACAAGAGTAAGTTGGAGCAGGTACTTGAGAACCATGAGCAAAGAGGAAAGGTGAATGTCAGAGGGGAGCAGATTCCAGAGGAAAGGGAAGTGATAGGAAAAAGCATACTGTCCAGAAGCTGAGTGGAGATGAGGAAGGGAGAAATAGCGGGTGTCCCTGGAGTGCAGAAGGTAGGAGAAAGGGTTGGCAGGGGATACAAGGGAGGGGAGAGAGGTAGGAAGGAAGGGTCCCAAACCAATATTTGGCAGAAAAGGCCAAACACTGGGTCAGCTGCCGGTGGGCAAGGGGTCTAATAGAGAGAGAAGAGTTGAGGGAGCAGTGGTGTGCACGAAAAGGGGAGTTGGTTGCAAAGCGACCAAAGGAGTGTGTCGAGCCTGGCAAGGGACATGGTGGGGACAGTGCCGTAGACTACATCAGCATAGTCAAATACCGGAAGTATAATTTTAGTTGCTAACTCACGATGTACAGGAAGGGAGAGGCTGTCTTTGTTCTGATAAAGAATTACTAACTTGGGGTGGAGTTTAGAATGGATTGCATCAATGTATGTGGAGAGCATGAGATGGTTTTCCAGCCAGACCCCTAGGTATGTAAAAGCGAGGACCACCTCGGGGGGGGGGCATCGGGGGTGAAGAACACAGAGTCTGAAGCCTTGCCAGCTTTTACCTGTCTCTGAAAGTCATTGAGACAGTTTGTTTGTGTTCACATGGAATGGAACCAGTTTAAGACTTTATTAAAGTCGTGATGAAGAGGGGCTTGCATGACTGCAGAAGATGGTCCCAAGGTGTAGATGACAGTATCATCTGCATACATGTGGATCTGAGAGAGCAGACAGAGGGGAAGTCATTAATGAAAAGGGAGAAGAGGATGGGGCCAAGTATGAATGCTTGGGGAACCCCCACAAGGATGGGGAGAGGGGATGATAGGACATTTCCCACCTGGACTGATTGCTGCCTGCCAGAGAGGTAGAAGTGGAACCAGTTTACTGTTGGAGCCACCAGGCTGACAGTGAGTAGCCTATTTAGGAAGAGTGAGTGGTAAACCAAGTCAAATGCCTTAGCCAAACTGATAAAGATGGCCATGTGATGTTACCCTTGTCCATCCCCGAGAGGAATGAATTTGTGACACACAGTAGGAGGAGATGGTTGAGTGATGCTTTCTGAAGGAAGAGGAGAGAGAGTGTCAGTGTGGGATAGGAACTCAGTAAGCCTGGTATAGACAATGGACTCTTGGAGTTTAATAAGGGAAGGGAGAAGAGATATGGGCTGGTAGTTGCCAGGGGAAGATGGGTCACCATCTTTATGGAGGGGCAGTATCTCTGCAACTTTCCATTCCAGTGGGAGAGTGCTGGAGTGGAATGAGAGGTTTAAAAGGTGTGCAAGAGGGGTGACAATTTTTGGGGCAGAGATATAGAGGAGATTTGTTTGGAATCCATCTGGGCTGGATTTGGCAGGATTTAAGGACATTAGTGCATGGCAAACCTCCTGGGGGGAACCAGGGGAAACTGTAGCCCCCAGAAGAGGGAAGAGGGGAAGGGTCGAAGGAGGCCGGCAGGGGATGATCAGGAACAGCACAAGTAGTAAAGAATTGTTGAAGATTGTGGTGACAGAGGAGGGATCAGAGATGGGTGAACCATCCACTGTAAGGATGGGGGCAGTCTGAGATGGGGGGTCAAGAAGGGAGTAGATGACGTGCCACAATTTTGTGGGCGAGTTGCGATTGGTTTGGAGGTGGGCCTTGAAATATTCAGCCTTGGCCATGTGAACTGCCTTCATGCAAGCATTTCTTAGAGATTTGAATGATTGCAGGTCTAACTGGGAGTGGGTGGATTTAAATTTAGCCCAAGCTCGATCACGGGTTTTGGACTTGGCAATAAGTTCAGTTGAGAGCCAAGGGTGGTGAAGGCATTTAACAATGGCTTTTTTAAGGGGAGCATGGAGGTTCCAAATCTGAGTGAGGATGCTAGTGAAGAGGACAAGAGAAGAGTCTGGGGCAGAGAACACCGGAGACCAGCCTGCACTAGCTAGGTAAGCTGAACCTATTAAGACAGTTACTTCCCAGCGATTCAATGCCTATTGTGCAAATAGATGTGAAGTACACTGGGGTGATGTGTTGTGCGTTTGACTTACTGCAACTTACACTGGCATGCTTTGACTTCTTTTGAATAAGTTTACTATTTGCATTTGAGTGCTGCCTCTCCAGTTTCTTCTGTGTCTGTTCTGGTCAGGCAAGCACCTGCTTTCTCTTTCAAAGTGTGTTCACCTGTGTTGCTTTACTACAGGAAGACAGCACTCAAGGGTGAATGGAAGGTCCCAGGAAAAGAGAAAAGGGATGGGGAGGAGGGGCCAGGGTGAGCAATGTGGGGATGAGAGGGGGAGGGAGGAAGGGGAGAGGAAGAGGAGGTATAGAGGATTTGGGGGGAAGGGACGGGGATAGGAAAAAGAAGAGGCTAACGTATAGAAAGAGAAGGTGAGGCATGGTGAAGAGGAGTTGGAGGGGAAAATCAGAGGGATTAAGAGGATGAGTAAAGATATCACAACCTGTTACTGGAGAGATCATTATAATGTTACACACAGGGGGCTATCATGCCAGATAAAGACAAGCAGCAAAAGCAGGTACATTCTAGGGAACAGTAATCTTGTTTTCATGCAACTTCCCTCTGTTATAATGCAAATGGGTGAAAGAATTACAGGAAACATATGAAATACAAATGGAACTGTATCTAAATCTTACATTTTTCAAAATTTCCCCTGTGGTGTCAGGGGCTTTTTAATGGTCCATAATAAGAATGCAGAGCTGCGCTGGTGCTGAGATTCAAACCTCGGTCTCCAGGTTTACAACACTGCACTCTAACCACTATGGTATGCTGCCCCCATGGGCCCAGACACCTCACTGCTGCAAAAAGCAGGTTGTCAGAGGTGACAGAAATGCACTGACAAAAAAGAGTGCCTATTAGGACTTATCAGTCTGGAGCATGAACATCTTACATAACTGCAGGCAATAAGACACACATTTGTTCTGACCCACCTTCACAAGATACCGAAAGTATCACAAACTAATAAATTACTGAAAGCCTTTTGAACACTATCTGTGATGTATTAATACTTTAATACTTGTAATAGTCTAGCTTTAAGTTTTTCTTTTTAAATAATTTAAAATACATCCTCAAAATTTCAGTCCACTGTTATATTGAACTTCACATTGTCCCTCAAGAATCCAAACCTGGAGTACAAGAATACCCTCTGTGGTATACATTTAAAGTTAGACTAGGTTTACATGCTTTATCCACCAAGTACTCCGCCCAGCTATTGTATCTTACCGATGCACTTAGAATCTGAAATAAGCTGTCACAATGAGATAAAGATCTGACAGGTCTTCAAGCAGTAAGGGTGTATTTATGCACATGCTTAATTTTAGCACCCTAATAACACCAGTGTGTGAAGGGTACTGTTGTAGCCAGCATGCCTACACACAGGAGCTGTGAAGCTGTCCAAGTGTTGCAGGTGGCCTGGCTCCCCCTCTACCTTGTGTTTTTTTAATGTCCCTCTTCTGGCTTCCAACACTTCAACTGCATCACTTCAAGTTGTGTGGAGCACACACATGCAGTGATTTTTTACACTACTGGGCCTGCACCATTGCCAGTGGTGCAGCTGAGTTGCACTGGTTCAAATCCAGCAGTGTAAACATCGCCAGAGCATTGCAAACTGCTCCACTGTGGCATAGAGTGTTCTCTGTTTTGTTAGGAACGTGTACCAGTGTGTACCGGTGTAGGCATTTTTTGCAAGTGTGTAAACACGCTGCTTCCCCTGTACGCGTGCCACTCCCACTCATTACCCTCCTGCTGGAAATGCACCCAAAACATGGGAGGGCCATTGGAAATGCTGCACAGCCACAGTGTGTAAACACAGAAGGGTAGCAGAGCAATCTGAGCAGAGTATGCCGATTCAGACAGCAATGCTCCAGGTAAGCACCATATAAAAGTGCCACAGAGACTTAAAACTCCTGCACCATTTCAGCTCCCATTGATTGCAGAGTTTCACAGGAGTTGAAACAGATCAGCTTAGAATGCTCCCAATCATGTTTACACATACTCTCTAGCAGCGGATCAGCTACTTTGCACCGCTTACACCGGTGCAACAGCATGCACTGAAAAAGATATGCTGCATCTCAGCTGGGCTATCCTAGATAGATGAAATAAAAATATTCTGGTAGAGTTCGTGCATCTATTTGCTTTTAAAATGACAATGTGGTTTTCTGTGGATTCTAGGGATGGGCAGTGTTTTCTGGTTTTAATTAGAATACATAAAGTTCTTGTTTCCAAATCTAGTAATTTGTGTATTTTTGTATGCTAGGTAAGGTTTTGCATTTTGAGCCATTCAAATGTTTTTTTTTTCTTAGTAGAGGTTCTTTTTGGTTCCAAATGTTCAGTCTGGCCCAGATCAGGATGGGGGGGGGGATAGAACAGGTTCTGCCTGTCCATGGTGGATTTGCATAGTATGCATTTCCAGTTAGGGTGTAGATAGAGGCATTACTCAACACTCTGTTCCTCTAGTGATGTATTACTTTGAAAGAGAAAGAGAGCAAGTCAGAAATATTTTATTTATATAACACAAATCCCTTCCTTTGGTACTACTTTGTCAATATTGTGTTTAATGTTACCTTTTGTGTCAGTCAGCTCTGCATCAGTTGTGCAGTCTATGTGTAGTTCCATGGTCAGTGGACTATAGTACTGGTTGGAACAGAAGGACACCAGCATGCATGTCCAACACACCCCCCGGAGTCCTCAACAGGAACATCATTATTTCACCATGCTGCTCACACTGTGTTTATCCATTGTTCCTGCTGCTAGTGCAGCTTTCTGATGGTTGTGTTTTATTGAAAAGAAAAATGTACTGACAGCTAAGACCAGGCAATATTGTGTGTGTGTGTGGGGGGGGGGGACTTTGCAGCTAGTGGTAACAATGATAAAGGCACTGTATGACTGGGAGTCATCATTGCTGGTGGCAATATCAAGAATGTCCTCTAGGCGCAGGAGATGCCACTGCATAATGAACATGGATAAAGCCCCTCTTTTGTAAAGCATTGCCACTACAAACTATAGTGTATGTCAATGGAGGGGAAGGGTGGAAGGGATGGGCAGCTGCAGAATAAGGGGTGCTAGCTGCACATTCGAGCAGACTTGATAGGCCTCTAGGCCTTTATCTGCTGGCAAATTTCAAATGTTCGTATGTTTGTAAGGTGGTGTGTGTGTGTGTGTGTGTGTGTGTGTGTGTGTGAGATAATTACTGGCTGATTAACTCAACTGAATCATTGCTCCAATGCTCATTGTTCAGTTTAGGGCTTGGGGATCAATCAAACTCTTTACAGTTTTAATTTCTGTTTAAGAAACTAAAACAATAAAACACATTAAAGACCCTCAAACTGGGAATCTACATTATAAGGGATCACAAATAACTAAAACATTCCAGGAATATTATAAGGCGCTATACGTGGACCGGAATCCTCCATCAGAGGAGGCGATTCGTTAGTTTCTGGCCCTGCGTACTTTCCTCAGATTGACAGAAGTACAGCAAGCCTCCCTGCTGAGCCCCATCTCAGCCAGAGAACTTTAATTAGCCATCAGTAAATCCAAAACTTTAAAATGCCCTGGCCCAGATGGGTTTGGAGCTGAACGGTACAAAACCTTTCAAGCAAAATTACTCCAACCAATGAAACAGGCCTTATTGGAGCTACAGAGAGGAATGCCCCCTCCATTCTTGTGGTCCTATGCAGCCATTTCAGCTATCCAAAAACCAGGAAAAGATTCCCTATTGCCAGATTCCTTTAGACCCATCTCAGTTCTAAATAGTGACTACAAATTTTTCATGTCGATTTGGCTGAGCCAGCTGGAGGCCATCCTACCGGGTCTGATCCATGCAGACCAGGCTGGATTTCTCTGGATGAGGCAAACTGCTGATAATGTTCAAAGAACATTTCATACTATGGATTAACTCTCTAGATCAAAGACCCCAGCAACCTTGGTGAGCTTGGACGCATACAAGGCCTTTGACAGGGTCTCTTAGAGATACCTGTGGGAGGTCTTGGCGGCCTTTGACTTCCCGAAGGATTTTATAGCTTAGCTAGAGCAAATCTATTCTTCACCGAAAGCCTATATTAGGATCAGTGGCGGTATCTCTAAACCCATCTCCATCGAGAGGGGCACTCGACAGGGATGTCCCCTCTCCCCACTCCTTTTTGCTTTATGTATCGAACCCCTGGCTATGACCATTAGAAAATCAGGGAGGATTTCAGGAGTACTTATAGGGAATCAAACCTGGAAACTAACTTTACATGCGGATGATATTCCACTTACAGCAACCTACTCAGGAACCTCCCTCCCAGCTATCTGGAATGTGCTATACCAGTTTGCTAGGATTTCCAGATATCAGACAAACCTTACCAAAACAGAAGTACTCATTTTCCATTTCTCCCCTTCTCCACACTTAAGAGCACAATTACCTCTTAGATGGAATTAGACTAAAATAAAATATTTAGGTATACAACTACCACAACATATATCTAATCTTATGCTACTCAACTATGAGCCCCTTACCCAGCAAATTGAACTAGACCTACACCGCTGGTCACAACTCCATTTACCACTATATTCTAGGGTGGACTTAATACGTATGAACATCCTACCCCGTTTGTTATATTTATTTATGACCATCCCAGAATTTCCTCCACAGATATATTTTATCTCCTGGAATAGATCTCTGGCTAGATTCGTTTGGGTGGATAAAAGACCAAGAGTAAAGTGGTCAATATTTCAGCTTCCCAGCAGGAGGGGGGATTGAATCTACCTGATCTACAAAAATATGCTCAATCCACATTTTTAGCTCGAATATTTAATTGGTGCAATCCGAATTATGAACTTCCCTGGAAGGTTCTGGAAATAGCTCTTAATCACCTCCAAGACATCCCAGATTTGCTGTCCTCCATTAGAACTCCCCTCAACAGAGATCCACCACTTTATATAGGGGCACAGTCCAACATAAAGGTCTGGTGCAACCTTAAAAACTCTCCAGAATTGAAATAAATCTTCTCCCATCTGGAACCCCTCTGTTCGGTAGTTAAACCCCTTTCACCATAAGAGAAACAGACATTGCAGGCCTGGGCCAATAGAGGCCTCTCTTCAATTTACAAAATCACGGATTCAGAGGGTGTTATCCCTTTCATGAAATTACAGGACAGTTTCGAGCTCCCACCACAAGACCAAATGTTATATACATGACTCAAGGAATCAATAGGGCAGAGGGCTATAAACATGGTCTTTTTAACTAAACCCCTCCCTTCCCCTTCCCTTTTGCATCTTGCTATAACCACTAGAGAGGGACAAATCTGGCCACATTTTATAGGATTACTTTATAAGAGTCTCCAGGAATTACCTAGAGAGTCCACTAGAGGTATATTGGAGGCTTGGAACACAGAGCTCCCCCTGCCAGTCCAAATGGAAGACTGGGAAAAATACACTAAACAATCTTTTGGCCTCCTGAATGCCCCCTACTGGGGTGAGCTTGCATGGAAGGCCAGGAGCACTCACTGGGGATTGTTGGAGAAGATGTGGGAAACAGTGTGCAGGCCATACCCATATTTTTTGGTCCTGTCCAGGACTGAGAGTTTTCTGGCATAATGTCTCATCTGCCTTAGCTGAATTAGTGGGAAAGGAAGCTGTTCTGACCCCAGAATTGGTACTCCTATCTATCCCACCGGAAAATCTCCATATTCAGAAAGGCTCTTTGCTGATTACCTATATTCTGGGGGCTAAAAAAGTTATTACTAAGCACTGGGGCAGAGAGTCCCTCCCTACCCTACCCTACAGGATTGGCATGGGGTGCTCAGAGAGAGATATATATATTAGAAAGATTGATTGCTAGATCAATAGATAGGATGGATTTATTTGAACTGAGATGGAGAAAATAGGTATTCTGTATTTCACCTTTGGACCCCTCTTTTGTCCCTTGATCTCCCACAGTGATATGTCCCAGAAGGAAACCAAGAAATGTTTTATTGTGATATGGACTCAACATTTAATATATATGACAAAGCTCTTCCTCTTACAGGAACCATGGACATTCTAAAGGGCTAATACCTTGCATCAAAGTTTTGTTCATGATACTGGTTACCACCTATATCTGTCATTATGTACACTTTTACAGTTTGTATCTTGGGAAACTGTTCAGAGAAGATGACTTATTTATGTTAAGCATATACTGCATGTATCAACTGCTGTACCTCAGTATTAATTTTTATCTGTAAAATATGATAAGTAAACAATTAAAAAAAAACAATGAAACACTTCAAAATGTGAAAATATAAATATTTTCCCAGTACATGTGAAAAAAAGCAGACTATGAATGGATAAGCAACCTGGAGGTAATGCAAGATGCTGAATATAACAGAGCCCTATAGTGCTGAGGGATAGTAACATCAGTGCTATCTAGTGGTGAGAAGCTGGTAGTAACAAAAACTTGAGAGAGAGAGAGAGAGAGAGAGAGAGAGAGAGAGAGAGAGATGTCTAACCTCCCAACTAATGAGAGTATCCCTTTGTGGTTAGAGCTGCTTCCTTCAGGACGCAGGGCCCCAGGTTTGTTTTCCAGCTGGTATGTCTGTCCAAAAGAGGAGGCAGGCATAAAAATGTTGTCCTTGGTTTATAATTCCAGACAGAGAACCTGTACATGAGCATTTGGGAAGGTGGGTACACTGGTCTTGTACTCCCTCTTCCCCCATGGTTTTTACTATTTTGGTGCATTTTCTAGAACCCATCAGAATAGACAGGCTGTTCAGTTTGGTCTTCAGGTCAGCTTAAACAACCAAACAACTGTCCAGATTTGAGCCAAACCTAGACACAGTGATGTCTGGGCCTATATACTGGTATTTGTAGTCCTAGACCGAAATAAATAGAAAATAAATAAATAAATATACTGCTAAATAAACATTTAAAATTGGAGTAGGAAGAGCAGGACCAACATTCACAGGGCAGAATTTTCCAGTAAGGATTTTTCTAATTTGACTGGCCTGGTAGTGCAGCAGAGTGCTACTACTTGCAGCACTAGTGATCTGGGTTCAGGTACAGGATTGGATCGCTTGGGGGGCAGCCAGGGAAGAAGGACTGTGCATCTCAAGGGCAGCTCACCTTGCTCAGTGGAGGGGCGGGGTGTCTTAGTGATCTGCAGCTTATCTGCCACCTAGTGAAGCCCACATGACAGCACAGTGAGGCCACACAAGAGGGAAGGGGCAGCTGCCAGATACTGGATGCATACGCATGCGCCACAGTATACATCCATGTCATTGCTTGATAGTACTCTAGGGGAGGAAAACGGGAGTAGGAGGAAAAAGACCCAGTCTGCCACAGAGGTGCGGTGTTGGCATCCCCCACACCCCCAGCCTACTCACAACCAACAAGACAGACCACATACCACATAGTGGTCCTAGCCATGTGGTGAATAGCCTGTAAGACCATTAGAAAGTCAATGCCAGAGCTCGGGGGTGCCATCAGACAAACTAGGGGACAAGAAAAAGCCTGATTTAAAAAATAGGAGGCTGTACTACCACACTCTATTCTGGTTTCATAGGTGAAACACTCTAAATATGAAAGGAAGAAACCAACACTGAGATTTTTTTCTAAAGTTGTTATCAGTAGCCTTAGGTACTGTCAGGAGCTGGTGATCTCTCTGTACATTCCAAAGTGGTACTGTTAGCAAACATGAGGTCATAAATGACTCACTGAACAGGAACCTGAGGAACAAGACATTGTAATTTAAACAGGCTGAACTGCAATGGGGTCCTTTTAGTGTGAGGGTGGTCTGTGTAAGAGTAGGAGACACCTGCTAGCAAGACCTGGGACATTAGCATCTGTGTAAACTTGCCCCCTCCCTGTGCTGACAGCCCTTATAAGGGTGTTGAATGAATCCATTTCATGAAACAAGCACTGTTTAGAGTAACTCCAAAGCCTATATATACCTAAGTAAAACAGAGCTGGTGCTGTGTTGTTCTGGGATGGATTACCAGTGACCGCAGGGAGGCCCATTAATTATTGTGAGAGGCGGATCACTTGACTGAGGCCCGCCTTGAGTTGCATGGGGCTGTGATAAGAGGTTCCTTTGTGTGAAGTTACAAGGTGCTATGAAGTTTAAATGATTATCGTAAAAGATCACAGCAGCCCACAATGAAACCCTAGGCTAAGCCCCACTAAAGTCCATAGTTACTAATAAGATTAATAGGTATTGTGGCTGCAAAATATGACTGAGGGTTACTACTAGTCATTTTCATTATGTCCCCATTTTGTTGATTATTTCAATATAGCCTATCATAAAATGTTTTTGTTTTTCTATCTGCAGATGAATCCTAAAAAAATAAACTGTGGATGCCATAATAAGTTGCATGGTTTAACACAATTACTAAACTTGGGACTATTTTATTTGTTTCTTCAGCTAGTCTTACCTTTCATTGTCTTTTTCTCCATCAAAAAATAAGTTAGCAAATGCCCAGCATTTCCCTTTTCAATAGGGAACAATTAGCTAGAAAGTTGAGCGTTAAGCTTGACCATAGGTTGAGGGGTTTTAGTCAGCCAATGTATGATCCTTGCTATCTAGCCACTAGTAGAGACATTTTTTTTGCTTCTGCATTAGTTGAGAAATCAGACTTTGAAAAATACTATAGTTTTGGATTGATTGAATTTTTCAACTTGAACATAATCCTGCTTATATTGTTTATTTGACTTAGAAAATAACTTGGAACATTTCTCAGTTATTAATTACTTGAGATTTTAACTTAGATTTTTTTGTGCTGTTTCTCTCTCTCTCCAGCATAAAGAGCAGTAGTCTGCAGGGAAAGCAGTATATGGGATGTATTGTAGTATGCTTGGAGAGAGAAATTATCAGAATAGTTTGGTTTTTGTGCATCTCTCAAAATCATATACAATATGCATACTCTCAAGCTTCATTCCCAGAGCAAGGCATCGTGGGTAAGCAGTTCCTTGGGCAAGTCAGGCTTACAAGGCTGTGCCCGAACAGACATCATCTTTTAAGCACACTTATACATCTGATCCTGTATAGACTGAGAATGACAGAGTACAAGCATGTGAGTTATCCTCTTTAGGGCTCCTCAGTATACTGTAGTCATATTCTTAACAAAGTACCATGTCAGAACTCCAGTGCATACAAGCTCAGCTCACTGGGTCCCCCTCCTGTACACAAGCCCAGCCAACTAGGTCCCCTTTTATACCCAAGCCCATTCCACTGGGTTGCCCTCCTGCACCCATGCCCAGCCCTCTGGCTCCCCTCCTGCACCCAATCCTAGCCCATGGGGTCCCTTCCTGCACACGAGCCCAGCCCAGTGGGTCCCCACCTGCACACAAGCCCACCCCTGGGGGTTCCCTCCTGTACACAAGCCCAGCCCACTGGGTTTCCTCCTGCACCCAAGCCCATTCCTCTGGGTCTCCCTCCTGTATATAAGACCCATTTAATGGGTGCCCTTCTGCACTCAAGTCCAGCTTACTGGGTCCCCTCCTTTACATGAGCTTAGTTTACTAGATTCCCTCTTGCACCCAAGCCCAGCTTACTAGGTCCCCTCCTGTAAAGCAAAGCAAAGCAAAGCAAATCTTTATATAATGCCTTTCAAAATCAAGACGCTGTACACAATATGAACTACAATATTAAAAACAGACAGCATATACATTATTTAAAATCAGTCAGGGAAAGCCAAGGAAAATAAATACATTTTTAACATAGATTTAAAACTACTGACTATCAGGCATTCTCTTAACCGACAAAGTAGAGAATTCCACAGGGTTTGTGCTGCAAATGAAAAAGCACAATCAATCAATCAATCAATCACTTTATTTAATCAGGCATAAACACCATTGAGCAAGCTCATTTTCAAGGTGGTCCTGGGCATAAATACAATACAGTACACTTCATAAGATACAACGGTAAAAAAAAACCAAAAAAAAACATTGTGAAGGTACCGGTCAATATGGGCCTATAGATACCGGTCAACATAATTAACATGCAAAGGTACATAATGATAAGCTTTACTGAAATGAGAAGAGACAACAATCCCATATAGTCTCCACTGAGAAAGAGCTCATACCTAAATGATAGAAAATAAGGAGGTATTAAGGAATAGGGTAGAAACTGGGGTGAAAGAGTAGGCAGCCAAAAGGGAGGCCAGAATAGGTAAAAGGTAGAGAATCGGCAGGGTCATCTTGGATTAAGGGAACTAGGCTTGTAGGTCCTAGGTTTCTATTGTTAGGAATGTGGGGTGGATGAGATACTTAGGCGTAGGATTTGAGAGTGGCACCCGAGGCTTAGGGGTAAACGGCATCTGAAACAGTTGCATGATTCCTTCAGATAATCCGTTAATAAAGCTTTGAATGTGAAAATGCTTGGAAGTGAGGATAATTTCAGTGAGTCTTGCATAGTGTTCCAAAGTGATGGAAGTGAGAAGTTGATTGCTGCTGAGCCAAGGGTAGTTTTCACTCTAGGAATCTGGAAGCAGATTAAGGAGAAGCGTCTCAGGCCATAGGAACCTTTAGCCCATTTGAAGATGTTCGAGATGTATGCAGGGAGGTTATCAGATAATGCTCTAAAAAACCAGAGGAGAGCATTCCTTTTTCTTCTAGTTGAGAGTGAGGTCCATCCCGAAACCTGGTATAGATGACAGTGATGTGTACTACGGGGTAGATTTAAGATAAATCTTAAAGCCCGGTGGTAAGGGTGTCCAGTTTGTTTAGCATCGTTGATGGGCAATGACTGTAAAGGAAATCAGTGTAGTCCAGTATAGGTAGGAATGTAGTTTGTACTAGTCTCATTCTGGCTTCTAACGTGAGTAGGTGTTTAATGCGATAGAATAAACTTAATCGCCGTCTTAGTTTCTTCAGGGTTTCATTTAAGTGGCACAGAAAGTTGAGCTTGTTATCCAGCCAGAACCATAGGTATTTAAAGGTATCAACTACTTCAAGGGGTTCACCTAAGAGTGTTCGGATCTGTGTGACATGTGGACATCCGGAAGTAGACTTTGGTGAGAGAATCATTGCTTTACTCTTTTTGGCGTTGAGGAGGAGCTTATGAGTGAGAAGGTTGTGTTGGAGGGTGACAAAGTCTTTCTGTAAGTACTCATGGGCCACAAGCTCCAGATGTTTTTAAACAAACCCTGAGAATCTCTAGCAATCCCTCATTGGTGGATCAAAGAGGATGACTGGGGGAGTAGGGAGTCAGGAGATCTTTCAGGTAGTTGGGTCCCTGTTCACGTAGAGCTTTAAAGGTAAGCAAGCCTACCTTATAGGTGATCCACCACTGAACTGGCAGCCAGTGCAGTTCGTGCAGCACAGGCATAATATGGCTGGTCCTAGAAGTACCAGTCAGCAGCCTGGCTGCAGCGTTCTGCATTAGCTGCAAGTGGCGGATATCAACCTCTACATAAGCCCAGTCCACTGGGTCCCATCCTACACCCAAGCCCTGCCCACTGGATTTTCTCCTGGACACAAGCGTAGTCAACTGGATTCCCCTCTTACAACCAAGACAGCCTGCTAGCTCCCCATCCTGCACCCAAGCCCAGCTCACTGGGTCCCCTCCTGTATACAAGCCCAGCCTGTTGGGTCCCCTTCTGTACCCAAGCCCAGCCCACTGGGTTTCCTCTGTACAGAAGTCCCTCCCACTGGATCCCCCTTCTGCACTCAAGCTCAGCCCCCTGGGTCTTCTCATACACCTAAGTCTAGCCTGCTGGGTCCCCCTCCTGCAACCACCCCTAGCCCTTGGAACCCCCTCCTGCTGACAATTCTAGCTCTCTGGGTCCCCTCCTGCATCCAAGCGCAACCCTTTGTGTCCCTTCCTGCACTCAAGCCCAGCCCTCTGGTTCCCATCCTGCAACTAAGCCCTGCCCTCTGGGATCCCTCCTGTACCCAAGCCCAACCCACTGGAGTCCCCCTCCTGCACACAAATTCAGCCCTTTGGGTCTCCTCCTGCTTCCATTCCCAGTCCTCTTGGTTAACCTCCTGCACACAAACCCAGCTCACTTGCTACCCCTTCTGTACCTAAGCCCATGCAGGTGGGTCCTCCCCTGCACCAATGCCCTGCCTGATGTGTCTCCCCTTGTACCCAGGCCTAGCCCAATGGGTCTCCCTTGGTACCTGAGCCCAGCCCACTGGACCCCTTCTTTTACCCAAGTGCAGCCCAGTTCCTCTTCCATAAAACAAAGCTCAGTGGTTACCCCCTGCACGCACATCCAGGGAGTCACATGATCAACTGGCTTGACTATGAGCAAGCGTGCAAGTACTTGCATTCAGAAGAAGGTGGCTGGCTGTAGAGGAGGGTGGGTTGCATTGATTACCTTCATCCTCTTTATAGTCACCACTCGCTGGCTTTTGAGTGCTTGGAGGGGGGAGCTGCCAAGGTGTGGGCGAGTGGGAGTCATATTTGATTTAGCACAAATAAGTGCAGAAAGATGGCGGCCAGCTATGAAAGTGGGCGGGTTCAGTTAACTACCCATTGTGGAAGATTTTTTTTAAATATAGCCAATTTAATGGAAATTGTGGGTGCTGGGGGAAGAGGGGATGGAGTCTAACTGAGGGTGAGGGAGGGGAGTTGTATATCTTACAAAATATAGGGTAGGGCTTTTTTTTTAATATTGTATTTCCCAAATGGGTTAGGCAGGAATAGTGCCACTATTCATTTTTTTGATCTGAATAATGAATAGTGCACTATTCATGGTGTAACCCTTAGGTGGCGCTATCCCAAAGGCTACTACCCTTGCCTGCCTGACCAGATGCAGGTTGAAGGGCCTGGATACTGAAAACATGTGCCTCCACCAGGAAGACAGGGTTAGTGGTAGTGTAGCTGACCTGGGTACGGCCCCTCTGGGACACTGTGACCCCTCCCTTTCCCCTCTAGTGGCCTAAACAATGTACAGAGCACACATATACAATAACCCCCAAACAGCAGATATATCCCCATTCTGGTTGCACTTACCACCAGGGCTGGTTCCACTAGTTCGGCCCTGGAGACCCCCTGTAAAATAAGGTTAAACACAGCCAGCAATAATAACACAATGCTATTTGTACAGACGTGCACCACAGGCAGGTTAAGTGCAAAAAGATTCAGATCGGATTTGTTCAGGGGGAATGAACAAGGAAGGGGCAAAATCAGGCTGATTGGTTTAGATACTGATTCAATCAGGCTACAAGGCATGCACTTTAGTGTCCCTCAACACAGTCACACACACTCCTGGGTACCCAGTGGATGGTGCAGGCTAGCCTGACGCATTGCCCAGGGTAGGCTGCCGTTGCAGCTGGTCGGGGCCTTAATGATGGAAAGAAATAGTCATGCACAGTAACCCACAATTTGTAATCCAGAGTCAAGTGTCTCAGTTCATGATGATTAGATAAAACAATTAAATCAGCAGACACACTTTGAGCTGTTGTTGCAGGGAACTACCCTGGTGGTTACTCATGCTACCCAGTACAGGACACAGGATGGACGAAGTGGAGACTTCAGAATGACAAGCTGGTGTGCCAGGAGAAGCAGGGCCCACACGATTCACTGTGGTGTCGTTCCTGCTCGTGATGTCGAGCAAGGGACTGATCCCCCGGCAGGTCTCTCATCAATGGTCTTCTCTGAGGCACGAGTAGCTGGCTGGGCCAAGGTGGCAGGGCCCAGACCAGGTGGACAATTTGTCTGACAGTCTGGTGGTGCTGGATACAGCTTTCAGCAAGCGTGACACAATCAGGCAGTGGGGAACCAAATCACAACCCACTAACAGCATTCTTATAGTAAAAGAAAACAGTACCACAGTTCAGATGACAGTCCAGTTGCAATTACAGTGTTCCTGTGCAAAACTGTACATTCTGCGGTTGTTTCAGATGTCCTGACAAGCCAATTGCATGGAGCAAATCTTCAGTCCTCTTTATGCAAATAGGCAGTCACAATTCAGTAGATCTGGTCACAAAGTTATTCTGACATAGTCCGATTTAAATTGAACTGAAGGATTCCCTCATGAGGGACAAGTAGGCATAGAAACATAGAAACATAGAAACATAGAAACATAGAAGTTGACGGCAGATAAGGACCGCAAGGCCCATCCAGTCTGCCCATTTCTTTTTCTACCTTATAAATGTGCCATCAGCCTTTGATCTGTCAGTGGCCGATCTATTCATAGTCATTTGTATTGCTCCCTTATGCCTATCCCATGCCTGTTTGAAGCCCTGCACTGTATTCATAGCCACCACTTCTTGTGAGTAAGCCATTCCATGCATCCACCACCCTTTCTGTGAAAAGAATTTCCTCACATTCCCCTTAATTGGCCTCCCTCTAATCTCATGCTGTGTCCTCTTGTCCTGCTATTTTTCTTATATTTAAACATGTTAGACTCTTTCACCTTGTTTATGCCCTTAAGGTGTTTGAATGCCTCGATCATATCGCCTCTCTCCCTCCTTTGCACAAGGGTATACATATTGAGCTCCGTTAATCTGTCCTCATATGTCTTCTGATGGAGTCCCTGCACCATCTTGGTTGCCGTTCTCTGGACTGCCTCAATTTGGTTAATGTCCTTGTGAAGGTGTGGCCTCCAATACTGCACGCAGTACTCCAGATGGGGCCTAACCAGTGTCTTGTACAGAGGGATTATTACCTCCTCTACGACTTGTGATACCCCTACTAATACACCCTAACACCCCCTAGCCTTACCTACTGCTTTAGAGGTCTGCTTTGATGATTTTAGGTCATCAGTGATGATGATGCCCAAGTCTCTTTCTTCCTTTGTGACTGCTAGCAACTCCCTCTCAGCCTATAGGTGGCTTCAGGGTTTCTCTTCCCTATGTGCATGATTTGCACTTCTTTGCATTAAATCCCAGTTGCCACTCTTCTGACCATTCTGCTAGTTTATCCAGATCTCTTCTCATTCTGCCACCCCATCTGGATCATCTACTCTGTTGCAGATCTTGGTGTCATCTGCAAACAGACAAGCCTTACCCTCTAGTCCATCTGCAAGGTCACTAATGAAGATGTTGAAGAGGACTGCCCCAGGACTGATCCTGAGGTACCCACTTGTCACTTGCATCTCTTCTGACTGTATACCATTTACCACCACTCTCTGTTTTCTGCCCGTCAACCAGTTTGCCACCCAGTTGACCAACTTCTGACCCACCCCGGCTTCCACCCAGCTTATTTATCAATCTTCTATGTGGAACAGTGTCAAAAGCTTTGCTGAAGTCAAGGTAGGCGACATCAACTGCTCCCCCTTGTCCACCACTCTGGTTACCCAGTCAAAGAAATCTATGAGATTAGTTTGACAGGACCTTCCTTTGTAAACCCATGCTGTCTTGGATCCTGTGCCCTATAGATTCCAGGTGTTGCACTATCCTTTCCTTAGGAGTGCCTCCATAATCTTGCCCACTACTGAGGTAAGACTGACCGTCTGTAGTTCCCCGCCTCCTCCCTCTACCACTCTTGTGGAGCGGGATCACATGAGCCCTTCTCCAGTCTTCTGGGACCTCTCCTGTGCTCAGAGACTCACTAAACAATTCTGCTAATGGCTCTGCTAGTTCTTCCTTTAGCTCCCTAAGTACTCTCGGATGTATGCCATCAGGTCCCATTGCCTTATCCACCCTGAGCTTAGCAAGCTCTTGTAGGACCCTTTCTTTTGTGAAGGGAGTAGTGCTCACCTCCCTCCCCCCTGTGTCCATGATGCTGAGCTGTGGGCCCTGCCCTACCTTCTCTTCAGTAGGTAGGCCAAACACAGCTTTCCCACCATTTTCCAGTGCGACTATGCAGGAGCAGCTGCTCGAATATCTCGAGCTGTTCACTCTCTCAACTCCAAACTCAGACTGACTTCCGCTGCAGGCAGCACCGGGACTTCCTTCTCATCCAAAAAGGGTTTGGTTGGTTCATCCATCTGTCTGTCAAAGCAAGGGCTCCCCCCCTCCAGGTCCATTTAGGTGCCAACATGTAAAAACTACAATTCCTACAGATATTCACACCCACAAGACCCCTGGGGAGGGGGACAGACTCCATTTTAAGGTCCCCAAAAGGTACTGATTGGTGCAATACAAAAATGTCCATGCTGCAAAGAAAGGCAGGTTAGACAAACTATAATATCATTATTATTATTAGAGCAGCTAATCAGCAAACAATTACAAGTTCTAACAGAGCTCCCTCTGCACAATTAGTGATGGCAGAATGGAGCAATATTACTGCAGCTAAGGCGGGACTCGAGCCTGGAAACACTCGGCCCCTACCCGGATTAATTATACACCACAAAATGACGCCTCTTAAGGAGACAGGCACGGAGGCTAGCTAGGCACTCACATGCACAACACTTTTAAAATGCTAAGACACAGAACACCAGCCTGGCAGTGGGCATTAGGCAAGCCCAGGAAGACACCTTAGGAACCCCCATTTGTAGGGGGGTTACAGTGGCATTTGGGAAATACCGTTCATTACTCACACACACCCCAGCCCCCTGTTTGTTTTTTGTTTAATGACTAGAGAGAGCCCTTTAAGGATACATACAAACATACGAACATGTGAAATGCCAGCAGAAACAGGCCTCACGGTCCATCGAGTCTGCTCGATTGTGCAGCTAGCCCCTTAATTTGCAGCTGCCCAATCCTCCCCTCCTCATATTCCCCCCCCCCACTCTGTCTCACCCTTTCTTAAATTCTCCCACCGTTCTACATGATACCACCTCCTCGGGCAGAGTGTTCCACTTATCTACCACCCTTTCCATGAAAAAGTGTCTCTTGATTTCCCTCCTGAATCTCTCCCCCTCCAATCTCAGCCGATGCCCTCTCATGTCCCTCCCCCTTCTGATCTGAAGAATCCATTCTGTTTTAATCCTGTTAATACCCTTTAGGTATTTAAAGGTTTTGATCATATTCCCCCATCCCCCATCACTCCTCTCTTCCAGTGAATACATTTGTTGCTCTCCCAGCCTCTCCTCATAGGATTTTCCCTCAAGTGTCTGTATCATCTTCATTGCCCTACACTGTACTCCCTCCAGCAATCTGATGTCCCTCTTCAACAATGGCCGCCAGTACTGCATGCAGTATTCCAGGTGCGGCCTGATCAGTGACCTGTACAGGGGTAGGATCACTTCTCTGTGCCTGGAGGAGATTCCCCTTGCTATGCACCCAGCATCTTGTTTGCCTTTGCAGCCGCCTTCCTGCACTGAGCTGAGTGGTTCATACTCCCCATTATTCTCCTTTTCCTCCACTGTGCCTTCCAGCTGTAGCCCTCCCAACTGATGTTTTGTCCCCTGGTTCCTTGCTGCGAAGTGCAGTGCCTTGCACCTCTTGGCATTGAACCCCAACTGCCATGTTCTCCGACCATTCCTGTAGTTTGGTCAGGTCTTCTTGCTGCCCTCTCCACCACTCTATGTCATCTACCGCTGCACTGATCTTAGTATCAGCTGCGAACAGACTGATTCTATTCTGGATCCCATTTGAGATATCGGCTATGATTATCCTGAACAGCACCGGTCCCAGTACTGAACCCTGGGGCACCCTACTCGTAACATCCCTTGGTGATGAGAGTTCCCCCCCACCACCACCGTTTGCTGCCTACCCCTCAGCCAGTTGGTGATCCAGTAGACCATTTTTTGTCCCCAGCCCAGTGTATTTCAGTTTTCCCCCCAGCCTCCCATGTGGCACTGAGTCAAAGGCTTTGCTGAAGTCCAACTATAGGACGTCCACTACATGGTCCCTGTCCAGTTCTCTGATAACCCAGTCATAGTACTTGGCTAGGTTGGTCTGGCAGGATCTGCCCGATACAAAACTGCACTGATTGCCATCTTGGAGCCCATTGTCTTCTAGAAAGGTCACCAGCCTCTCTTTTAGAATTGACTTCATGAGTTTCCCACCATTGAAGTGAGACTCACAGCTCTGTAGTTGCCTAGATCATCCTTTGGGCCACTTGGGCCATCCTCCAGTCCTGTGGCATACATCCTGTGTCCAGTGACATACTGAACAAGTCTGCCAGTGGTCCTGCCAGGATCTCCGCTAGCTCCCCAAGTACCCTAGGGTGAATGCCATCCGGCCTCAGCACCTTGTCCACCCTCAGTGCCCTTAGTCCCTCCAGCACCCTGTCCTCTGTAATTCTGATATCAGTCGCCCCACCCCCCCCGCCAACTCCACCCTTTCCATGGGGTATCTGCCCCTCTTTCCTTTGTGAACACAGAGCAGAAGTAATCATTCAGTATCTCTGCAGGTCCCCCCTTCTTCACCCACCCCATCTTTCTTAATCCTCACAATCTGGTCTTTGTTTCTTCTTCTCTCACCAATGTATCTGAAGAAATCATTGTCCCTGTCCTTGATTCCCTGTGCCAGTCTTAGCTCTCTGGAAGCCTTGGCCACTCTGACTAGCCTCATAACCTCCCAGGACTTCTTCGTGTACTCGTCTTTGTCCCCTTGCCCTCCCAATTTCCTAAGCCTCCAGAATGCTTTTCTCTTAGCCCTCACCCCTTCCATTACCTCCTGAGTCAGCCAGTTCAACTTCTTTGTTCTTCCCTTCTTGCTACGTGTCCTGGTGCAGGTCTCAGTAACCTCTGCCAGCCCTTTCTTAATGATATTCCATTTTTGGCTGGCACTTATGCATGTCTAAATTCCCACCAGATGCTCAACCAAAATTTTCTCCATCCTTTAAAAGTCCGCTCCCTTAAAATCGATCAACCTAGTACCTGTTCCTCCTGTTACCCTTCCCATATTAAGTGTGAACCACACCGTATGATGGTCACTCCCAGCCAGGGGGGTCCTCCACTCCCAGATCCCTTACAGCCTCCCCGTTTTTAATAACAGGTCCAGAGTCCTACCCTCCCTAGTCGACTCGCGGACCAACTGCACCAGGAAGCAGTCCTGACATGCATCTAATAATCTCTGCTCTTTTGCACACGTGGTGGTTGGAGTGTTCCATTCCACCCCAGGGAGGTTGAAGTCCCCCATGACTACAGTGTCCCCTTCCTATAGACTCTCCTTCTAATCTGCTCCGGCCAACCTCATCTGTTATCCTCTGAGCTGGTGGCCTGTAGACTACCCCACCTCAGTGTCTTTCTTTTAGAGTCTCGAAACTGCATCCATAGGGCCTCTGTCCTGCCCTCCACCCCCTCCTCTCTCATACACCTTATCCCCTCCCTCACATAGATCACCACACACAGCCCTTTCCCCCTAGTTCTGTCCTTCCTGAATATCCTGTAACCTGGGATCATCATATCCCAGTCCTGGCTCTGGGTGGCCCATGTCTCTGTGATGGCCGCAATGTCCACCCTCCCCACAGCGAAGAAAGCCTATAGTTCAGCTGATTTGTTACCAAAGCTTCTTCTCGCATTCAGTGAGACCATCCTTCAACCTGTTTCTTCCCCCCCCCCACCCTGGTTTCCCCCCTTCAATCCCTCCTTGTGTCTCCACCTCAAATACCTCTCTGATAGCCTGGGGGGTAGGCACGCTTGGCTCCCCCCTCTGGGATCCCTGCCTACTAGCTGTCCTTCCACCACCCCCCACCTAGTTTAAATCTATCCTTGATGCTATGTACCCCTCAAACCTCTGCTTTAATACCCCTTTCCCCTGCCCGCTCAGGTGCAGCCTATTCCCTGCATATAGATCCTTATTTTCCAAAGTACTGCCCCAGTCCCCACTAACCCCATACCCCTTGGACTGACATTATTCCCCCAGCCATTTGTTGAACTCCCCAATCCTCCCTTTCTTTCCCGTACTCATGCAGGGTACTGGGAGCACCTCTGAAAAGGTCACTGATTCCCCCACTTCCTCACATAGCCCTCCTAATTCCTCAAACTTCCTCCTCACTACTTCCTCTGTCTCCCCCCTCCAGGTCATTAGTGCTCTCATGTACCACTACATGTGGTTTCTTCCTGCCCCTCCTTGTGCACTTAAGAACCGCCTGCCCTGCCCTGTCCGTTGTTAGCCCGGGCATAGCCTCCACCCATATTCTACTATGCCTCTCCCCCCCCCCGCTGCCCCATCTGATCCCTTTAAGTATGGAATCACCCAGCACTAGTACACCCCCTTCCTTGTTCCTTGTCCCTGCCTCCACTCCTTTCCCAGGGTATCAAATCTTAGAGCATGCCAACTCACTAACTCCACCCTTCCTCCCTACTGCTCTCTCCCCCCTTCTTCCCCATCCTGTCCCCTGCCCCTTCCCTGCTCCCTCCCTATCCCCACACCCCTCCCCTCCATCTTGGCCCACCTTCCTCTACTCCGCCCCTGTCGTCCACCCCACCAGCAGTGCTTCTCTCCCTTCACCCCTGTCACCCTCCTCTGACTGACTTCTGCCCCTTATGAGTTTCCCTCTTCCTCCCTCTCCTGCTCTCCCCCTAGAAATTACTCTCCCCCTCCTCCGCCTCCACCAGTGTCGCCAGCACAGCAAACCTATTTCCTGCCCATCCTGCCTGGCTGTGCTTCTGCTCCCTCCCACCCGACTCTAGCCTTCCCACTAATGTTAGGCCCCTTGTTTGTTCCACTCCTGCACTCCCTCCCCATCACTTCCCTTGAGCCACTGTTCCTTCCTCATGGTGCCCTCGTTATTTTCTGGATGTGACCCTCCTGCCTCCAGACCCCTTCCCCTTCCCTCATCCTCTCCAGCTCTCTACCATGCCACAGCACTTCCTCCTCCTGCCTCCTCAACTGGATACAGACTGGACACCCTCCTAGCCTCCACAATATGTTAATCCAAACTGCCACCCCACATCCATTACAGCCCACTATCCTACTCATAATACCAGTACTAACTACAAAATACAGTTATATCTATAAGTTTCTAACCAGCCAGTCCCTACTTAAAAATACAATACCAACTCCAGTAGCAGAGAAGCATAAAATACTACTATGATACCATATTAGCCATATGTTTCCCAGCAAAATACAGCTTGAGGTGCTACACCTAAGTACAAAACACAGTACTATCTATAAGTTTACATATTTTGCCTCTTTGACCTGAGTTACATATCACTGTATACCATTACAAAGAACAATCCCCTCTGTTAGGGCATGTTAGTGGATGCACCTGGTAGTGCTTTCCACCAATCCCAATGCAACACCGCCCCAATAAGTGTGGATGGGATGGGGGAGAGTGGGATTAGGGCCCACTGCCACTCCCGTGCAAGTCAATCAGCCTCTTACACGACTGCACACCTCAGCCTCTTTCCTCAAGGCAGGAGCAAACACATCCCTGTAGTTCATGTTTCTTCAGATTCCATCTCCAAACTGAATTAATTTTAAATGGCTCTGGCTAATCTCCTGCCCCTCCCCCCAAGTCTACCTCTCCAGTTTTCTCTCTTTCAACTGGCATATAATTGAATTCCAAAATACAGCCCTAAACCAAGAGCACTGTTTAAACGCCCAAATACATATCCCCCTCCCAGTACAAGCTATTTGAACTAAAGCAAACGTAAGGGGAAAAATATACTTCCCTTTTGTTTAGCCTCACACAATCTCCAGGACACCCCTGCAGTTCATACTTCTTCAGTTTCCAGCTTTAAACTGAATCAGTTTAAAATGGCTGTGGCTAATCTCCTGACCCTCCCCTCAAGTCTACCTCTTAAGTTTCCTGTCTTTCAACTGGCGCAAAGATATGGCAGTCCTTGGAGTCAACTTTTTTCCTTGAGAAAGAAAGAAAGAAAGAAAGAAAGAAAGAAAGAAAGAAAGAAAGAAAGAAAGATCTTTTTGGTTGCTTGCAGAGAAGAGTTTACTATAGTGGGCCATATGCATGCCTGTGGCTGTCACTTGAATTTCTGTAATGGTTTTAGATACTGAATACAAATCTAATCTGTCTCTTTAAAATAATCTCAGCTACAACTCCCAGGGTGCATTCGCTGCTTCCTGACTCTGGTCTGATCAGACTGCCTTGCTCCTGTGTTTTGAATCTTGTAGCAGTTTACTTTCACATGCAGGCTGGATGGATTATAAGTTTTCCCTTGTTTTGAATGTGTCTCTGCTACGTAAGAGGTCTTACATGGTGCTCATTTTCTAACTAAAATGCCAGGTTCTGCAGATTTCATCTGCTGCAGAGTTTTGTGCATTAAGTACATGGCAGAACTGAATTCAAGCACTGTGAGAATTATTTTGTGACTGCACCTATTTGTGCCAAAATAGCATCAGTGTTTTGTCACTGTATTTTTATTTTCCACCAGAAAGAACAATCTCAAATGTGGTTGTCTCAATTTACTTACCAAAATTTGTTTCCTGTTTGAAATATTTTGAAACAGTAATTGCTGTAATTATACCAAATTTACCTATATAGTTGAACAGCATTTGTCTTTGTAACAACACTGTATAGAAAGGATCATATTGGGGTTAATCAGATGTGTTTGATTACTAAATAATTTGTGTAGTTGTCGGTGAACATTGGTTTCTCTGCTATACTGTACTCCCTGTGAAATTATCTGTCCCAAATACAACCCTTACAAGTGTCCCCTGATATATTTTATGTGCCATATGTAAGTCTCTGCTTTTCCCAATAATTTGTCTGTTTTTATTTTGAGTCAGTGTGCTTGAAAGGGAGTGGTGGCATGTACTCTGGATGTAGAGGCAGAAGCGGAGCTATGGGAGGGCAGGCATCCACACTGGCATCTCTGGCTGGGCAGCAGCACCCCTCTGAGGGGTTGGACAACATACAGGAAGAGCTACGTGCTGAGATCATCAGCTAGAATGAGTAAGGTGAAATGAGGAATGCATTTGTGCCTGCCGGTTGAGGTCAGCTTCCCCCAGCTGTGGGAGGTGAGAGAGAGATTAGAGGTTCTCAATCAGTGATGCACACCTCCTTGGGGAAGTGCCAAGCTCTCTCAGTGGGGGTGCGTCTCCGTGGACAAAATGCTGGAAGATGCTGTCTGCCTGCGTGTATATTCAGCCAGCAGTGCTTCCGTGGTCGACACATCCCCTCCAGTGCTCTCACTCTTGAGTCTTCCTCTCTCCTGGCACAACATCACAGTGTCATGCTGTTGAGGACCAAGGGCAGACGTTGAGAAAAAAACTGCCAAATCAGTGGCTGTGTTTGTCAGCCAGTCGGGTGCCAGCATTTCAAAATTTTTCCAGCAACAAAAAGGGATGCCTCATGCCACTCTGCCGGTTGAGAGCCTACAGATCTTGTCAAACAGAAAGCTGGTAGAATGCATACCCAACTCAGAGGACCGTGCACATCAGGCCCTGATGATCCCTGTCTGAGCTCTACCTTGCTGGCATCCTGCTGACATTACCTGCCCCCCAGAAGCACTGCTGTTCAGCTTCTCTGACTGCTGATTTTAAATAGTGACCCCAGTGCCTGCCTTACTGTGTTATCATGGGATCTCTGCTGGTGCCAATTGCCATCCAAAGAGTGCAGAGCACAGATCTGGACCCTTCAACAGCATTGCTGACCAGGCACCTGACAAGAGGCAATAGCTACCACTGGTACTGGTAAACCCCCCTGAAAAAAAAAGTACTGTTTTGTTGCTGTCTGTGGCTTGATTTGCTTACCTGAGAGAGAAACCTGCAAATCAAGTCACAGACCATTAATGCTTTACAGTTTTACTTTCCTGATGGTGTCTTGTGTTCTGTATTTAAGGTAGGGATGGTTTATTGATTGGTAAAGTGTACGTGCAGAGTGTGGGGAGCAGATAGAATATTATATTCAAGAAATGGAAAAGTGTGGGGGGAGCAGATACTGATTCAAGTGTGTGTGTGTGTGTGGGGGGGTAATGTTGCTGATTGTGTTGGGGTTGGGGGTGATTTTGTGACCAGACTATGTTGGGGGTTGGGTGATAATGGGACCATATTGTATGTGGACAGTCAAGAGTGAATTGATAATGGGACCAGATTGTGTTTGTGGGTTGGGGGCTATATTGTATCTGTGCAAGGGGTGGGGAGAACAAAGTTAAGTGCAGAATGAAACTTGTAAACTTTTCTGTTAGTGTACTGGAAACAGAAAATGCACTTTTTTTGTCTTCGGTCCCCCCCATACAACGTCTCCACCTTTGTGGTCCCTTTCAATGTTTTGGGAAATGTGTGGGGGTATATAAATGGGACCAGACTGTATACGGTGGTGGAGGGGAGATTAAACTGCACCCTGAGATGGGCTGACCCCACTGATTTGTTTTATTAGTTACTGTAACAGTTCTGTTTCTTTTTTTATTACTTATTGCTTCTTGAAACCCAAAATAAGGGGGTCATATTAATAAGTGGGGACTAAAGCTTGTCATTTTCTGTTGAATGGAGCACGTTTTGAAGCATTTATTTTATTTACAACTTGTTTGCTCAGGAAAGGTTGGAGTTTGTTTATAGGTATGAGGTGGGGAGGTTAAACTTGGTCAAGGTGACACAATAAGTAAGTGCCAGTTGTAGAATTCAGACCTGGATCTGCTGATGATGTCACATGTTCTTATACTAGAAATAGCCCATTATTACTCTTGGCTATGGTTGTTGAACATCTGAGGCAGATTTGCACTTAAACTGTTGTTTTGTGACTAATACTACACTATTTATTTAAAGCAGAAGCATTTCTCAGTTTGCAAAAAAATTCATCATATTTGTGTAAGCCCCCCAAAATGGGTTTACCTGCAGAGGGGTCAGGAAAAAAGAGCACAAATGGAGAGAGGACTGAGAGGAGGCTCTCTGGCTACCCCTCCCCCCCTCCAAAAAACAAGAGAGGAGGAAGGCTGCCTGCTGGGTTGGAGGCTCTCTGGCTACCCTTCCCCCTGCTCCATGAAGCAAGAGGAGAGAAAGGCAGAGCTGCTGAGAGAAGGAGAGAAGGAGAGCAGGAGGTTTCCCTGAGGGGATTGGGGCTGACTGACTGACTGGACTGGAAGGGACAGTTAAAGTAAGCCTCGAGCTTTGGGGACTGTTCCACGCAGGGGCCCTTAAATTCTAGCCAGGGGAGAGCCCTGGAAGCTGGGTGGCCACTAGCCCAGGTCTGGCTGAGGGGAAGCTGATCTGCCCTGTGTCTTCAGTGTGAATCCACTGTTGCAGTAGAGACCAGAGAGATAGAAGGATGAACAGGCCTGCCTGGTGAATACTGTATACAAAGGCCCTCTGGCAAAGCTGGAAAGGACAGGCAGGTGAAGAACAGTGCCTCCTCCACCCTCCATGTATATCCTTGAATCAGGGAGACCAGGGAGACCATCACCCTCCTGGGGAAGCCGTGAGTACCCTGAGCTGCGGCTCTGGGGATATCTTTGTTTGCATCAGCTAGGAGGGTTGGGGAACAGCCCCACCCCCAATGACAGACTGATAGGGCAGACGGGGCAGTTGCCCATGGCCACCGAGTTTGAGGGGGCCACCTGATTTTCTCATCTTTTTTTTTCTTCTCTCCTGTACCTTTACTAAACCTCAGTGGTGGGGTGTGACATACCTCAAAATCTGAAGTCCACTGGCACTCTGGTTCATCCATTTGCCTCATTGGCTGGTTCACTGCTGTCCCAAAATGGCTCGCCCCATGCAGTCCACGCCATGTTGTTTAATGTGCTCCGCCGCTTGTTACTGCTCCCCCACGTTCAAGCTTGTTTACGTCAGAGGTGCTGACATTGCAGCCCCTTCTAACAAATCAGAGAGCTCCAATCTGGTCCGTTACTGCTTAGCTCACAGCCCACTCAGACCTGAACTTTTCTTTCCCCCCTGAGGTCCGTGTGTGAAGCATAATACAGACCCTTCCAGCGCTATGGAACTCCTACAGCCAAGGAGAGTTCCACAGTACAGGAGAGAAAATTTGCCTTGAAGCTGCCCACTGAAGACAGTGAAGAAAAACCACCGCCAGCGAGCAAGATTTAGTTCTTCCTGACCCGCGCTGAATCCGATAGATGGACCAACCGCATCACTACTGTGCCTGGCTGCTGCTGCTGCTACAACCGAGCTGTAATTTTTCATTTAAACAAAAATAACAAAATAGCAGCAGTACCAGCAGCTGAGTTATTTGGGCAGTTGCAGAGCAAAAGCAGAATGGCCAAGGCGGAAAGACTGAGAGGAGGATGGGACGATTTGCACTGTACAGAGGAGTGACCCAGTCCAGACAGACAGACCACCACACTTACTGACTTTCCTTCACTTCATTTTTTTCAACTTTAGGTAGGTTGGTAAATTAATTTAAAAAAATAAATGGACAGCCTCACAGTGGAGGTGGCTGCTGCCTGGTCAGGTGAAAACAATGTTGTTGGGGTTGGGGGGAGGGGGTCTTTGGAGGGGACTGTAGAAAGGGGAGAGAGATAGAATGGGCCAGAGATGAAGTAGGATCTGCAGCAGTACAGTAAGGTCCAAGGACAGGGATGGAAGGAAAATCAGCAGAGTAGGTGGGTCAAGTTCCAGGCGCCACAAGTGGTCATTATTTTATATAAAGTCTTCTCTAGGTAAGAATTGGAATGCATTGGGTGAGGGAATTTTGTGGAAAGGAAGGTGGAGAGAGAGAGAGAGAGAAAGAATAGAATGGGTCAGAGATGAAGTAGGATCTTTTTTTTTCCTCAAATTGTTAGTTTAACCAGGAGTAGTACACTAAGTTGAAAGCTTGTTTACAGGTGTGATTGGGGAGAACAGGGAAGTTAAGTGACTTGCTCAGGGTCACACAGTATGCAAGTGGGAACTATGGGATTCAAACCCCGGTCTCAAGATTTACAGCTCAAAGCCTTAAACCACTGTGCTATACTGCTTCATCTATATATATCTGCAGCAATATTGTAGGGATGGAAGGAAAAATTGGCAGAAAACAAGACTAGGTGGGGCAAGTGCTCATTATTTAATGGCAAACTCTGTTTCTTTGTAAAATTTTCCTTTGGGAATTTTTTTCTTACTCAGCCTGTGGGGCCATTTCCCCAGAAATGGATAACATATATCCTTGTGCAGCCCGGGCTGGGACTTGGTCGGGGTCGAGAGCGCTAGTCTTCCTGTGAAGTCTTTTAGCTGCTCTGGAGAAGGGGATTTCCCTGAGGAATATACTGTTTTGCAGAAATTCAAGGGGGCATCGTCTCTCAATTTCTTGTTCTTTATCAGGGCCCCTGAATTAGAGTGCGACCTACGCCAGTGAATCACAGATTTGTTTCATTCCCTTGAACTGAAAAGCCTGCAGCTTTTCTGACTTCTTGTCTGTCTCCCAAAAATACTTGGTGGAGTCTAAACCAAGCAAATTCTGCCTTTTGCTGCAAAGAGTATTATGTTTTAATCCTGTGCCTCTAATTTGCAGTACGAAATCAGCAGAGGAATAGTATTTTGTCTCATGTGTGCATAAATTGGCCCTGTTCCTGGGATTGACAGGTAGTACTGTACATACAAATAAGTATAGTCGGTGAATATAAAAATTCATGTTAAAAACCTTGACCATCTGTGGTCTGGTTTTAAAGCAATGGTACTAGATAACCAGGAAGTGATCAGTTTCCAATACTGTAGTGCCACAGTAAATATAGCGGCTACTATCCAGTACTGGTGCTTTCAATATGGTGGGTGACAGAAATGTAACATTGTACTATCGCCCAGAAATTTGCTCAGTTGTCCTACTTTTTTAACAAAAGCATAAGACAACTGAGCAAATCATGAGGTGATAGTACAATGCTGGCAGGAAAGATTACCAGGTAAATGCTCAACAGAGTACAGGGAATAAACTGTTGCAAAAGCACAGATTTATTATCTTGCACTGCTGCTTTAACAGGTGGGATGTATATGCCCAGAACCATCACCTGCCAGAACTTTTAAAAGGGAATATCCCTTTTGCTACCTTAACTGTAATTCCTGGAATTCAAAAAATATGCATTTGCTTGCCAGTTGTTGTTTTTTTTTTTGGGGGTAACTCCTCTATATATTTCTGTCTATTAATTATTATTAGTGTTTAATATTTTTCATGCATGGTGTTTTACAGTACATCTGGGCATTTGTGGCAGTGGCAGCTATGTAGCACTTTCAATAAATAGTGGGCCCCATATAGTTAGTGATGAGGAATATTTCTATTAACTTAGGCCAGTGATTCAATAGTTGGTGTGTCCAGAAATGGCTCTAACAGTATGAGGAACATCACAACCTATGCAGAGCTAGGGTAGTGAATTTGAATGTGAAAATCATAGCGCTATTTGAAATTCATAGCAACTGAGAGATATGAATATGAAAAGATTAAAACTGCTAAAACTACTACCATGTGGAGAGCCCTTCATTAAGGTGCCTGAGAGATGAAGACAGTATGTGTCATAATCTATGCTTGCCAGGAGAATAGGCAGAGATTTATTTAAAGTTTTTTTTCACAATTGCAGGAACTCGTAGGTTATTTCAGCTTTGTCAAAATGTCTGTAAAAGGACTTTTAACAGGATCAATATAATGTATTTTCTTGCATTTTATGTTTTAGTAGTGTGATGGTTACTCCCTAAGACACAGGCTGATATAAAGTCTCATGCTTTTATTTAAATGAAGTGTCCCAGGCATGTTTACAAGCCCCCATTGTGCTTGATCCCACCTCTTGTTGCAAGCTATTTCATGTATCCACCACCCTTTCTGTGAAGAAAAACTTCATCACATTTACTTGTAATCTACCCCCTCCGATTTCATATCATGCTCCCTCATTCTTGTACTCCTTCACTGGAAGAGGTCTCCCACCTGCACCTTGTTAATGCTGTTGCGGTACTTGAACATTTCTATCATCCCACCCCCCCCCCTTCCTTTCCTCCAGTGAGTACATATGTAGGTCCTTTAATCTCTCCTCTTTTTTTTTTAGTGAAAGCCATGCACCATCTTGGTTGCCCTTCTCTGGACCGACTCCACCCTATCAATGTACTTGCGCAGGTGCAGCCTCCAGAATTAGAGGGGACCCTGTCCGACTGCGGGGCATTAAAGATTCAGCGGGTGGAGACAGACCAGGTTAAGGGTTGCAGGGATATAACAGTGGAGGCAGGGAAGGACTTGGGCCCTGTGAAAGTACCCCCCAAAGTCACCCTGGATATGTCGCAAGAGACCAGGGTCTTGTTGAAAAAGGGGATGGCCAGCGACCTGCCCTCAGGGGAGCCGGACCCTTCAGGCCCCCTGAGCAAGGAGCAGACAGGTTTTGAAACCTGGCTGGGGGTATGGCTTAAGGAGGAAGGGAAGACCCTGCATGATCTCCGGACCCAGCTCCCAGGAGGTGGGGCACTCCTGATGACACTGCCAGGTGGGCTGACCCCCGAAATGGGGATGGCCCATGAGCAGTACAAGTAGCTTTGTACCTTCTCCGGGACCATCTTGACGCCCTCAGGGGAGGATGATTTCCACTCCTGGAGCAGCCAGGCCACCCAGATCATTCAGGTATGGGGGTGTTCTGAGGAGGAAAAATGCAAGCGAGTCTTGGAAAGCCTCCGGGGTATGGCACTGGACGTGATCTGGTCCTTGTGGGCCAGCCAGCCCAACTGCATTCCCTTTGAATACCTGGACATCCTGCGGAGTACTTTTGGGGTGATCGAGAAGAGGGAGACAGTGCTGGGCCAGTTGTGGGGCACCATGCAGTGTACTAGTGAGAAACTGTCCCAGTATATCACCCGGGTGGAGACCATGGTGTGCAAGCTCGCTGAGGCTGGGCATGACCCCCCCCCCGTTGGCGCTGGCACAGATATGGCTCAAGCAGATCCTGTGGGGGGTGGTGCACTCATGCCTGACAGTGATCACCCTCGGGCTGCGGAACCAGAAAGGTGATCCTCTCACATTCAAGCAGCTGTTGGATGAGGTGAAAGAAAAGGAAGCCTAACAGGAGGTGGGAACCCCGCTGACGGCACTCGTCACCACCAGTGCCGCCCTGCGTCCCCAAGGTCCACCTCTGCCTGAACTAGGTGGGTCACCGGACTTGGGGGTAGTCTTGCAGGAGGTACAGGGTGTGAAGGACCTGGTACGGACCATGCAGCTGGCTATGGAATCCCTCCCTTTCCCTGGCAGGGTGGCACCTAACTTACGGCAACCGTCACCCACCTACCCTGCCCCCTGGCCCAGGTCTCGATGGTCCCTGGGGCCCCAGGATGGCTGGTTCTGCTTCAAGTGTATGCAGGATGGCCATACGTGGCAGGGATGCCTCAGGGAGGAGAACCCACAGTTGGTGGCTGAGAAATGCCGGGAGCAGGAAAACTTCAATAGGGACTGGTAACAGAGCAACCCACACCCCTGAAATGGCCCTGCTCCACATTTGGACCAAACCTCAGGTACCTCCAAATTGGGGCATGTCGATGGCCCTTATCAGTCCTCGAGCAGACACTGAGGTCTTGGTGGAGGGGGTGATCTGTTTCTCGTTACTGGATAGTGGGTCCCAGGTCACCATCATCCACCAGCCTTTTTATGACCAACACCTAACACACCTGCCTCTCCTACCCCTGTCTGGATTGTCTCTGTGGGGTATAGGCAGCACGGATTACCTGTATGATGGGTATTGTGTGGTTAGCATTTCATTCCCGACAAGGGGGGAAGAGATCGTATCCACTATAGAAGCCCTCGCATTGGTCTGCCCTGAGCTGAAGGGCATGTCTGACACCCCGGTGCTTATTGGGACCAGTGCCAATATGTTTGAGGGATTGGCCCAGATGTGCTCTCACCAGGGTGGGATAGGTGAGCTCACTAGCCCTTCAGTTAAAGCTGCCATGAAAAGGGTGGGGCTTGAGGTGATGAGCGACCCTAGTAGGGCTGACGGAGGCTGGGTCGGGGTGGTCCAATGGGTGGATGGGGGAAGCTAACCCTCCCCCCGGGTGCCTAATGCCACATGGTGGGCATCGCTCAGTTTGACTGAACCCCCCAAGGGGCTGCTTTCATACTCAATGCCCTCCCTCTGGGTAGCTTGACGCATGGGTTATTGGTCAGGTGAGGAGTGCTGCCCTCCCCGGACAGTTCCTGTGCCCGGCGAGTTACTGTGAGGGTTTGGAATGAGTTCAAAAGGCCAGTAACCATCCAGAGGGGTTGTGTATTGGCCACTATCTGTAGGTGTGATGGAGCCATGTCTGTTGTCCCTGGGGAAGACCTGGGGGGGGGATAGACCCATCCTCGTTCGACTTCAGAAGTTCCCCATCTCTGACTGCTATAGGCAGAGTCTGCGCCACAAGCTGGTGAAGTGCCAGCGGGTTTTCTCCTTACATGAGTGGGACATGGGTTGTTTCACCAGGGAAGAACACCATATCCAGCTGAGAGATGACCATCCGTTCAGGGAACGGTCGGTGAGGTTAGCACCCGGGGATGTGGAGGATGTTTGGAAACACCTGCTGGAGTTGCTGAATGCCGAGGTCATCACGGGCTCTCGGAGCCCGTATGCTTCTCCCATTGTGGTGGCCTGGAAGAAGAGCAGAGCAGTGAGGATGTGCATTGACTACTGCTCACTAAACAAGCAGACTATCCCAGACCAAGACACAGCACCCAGCGTGGAGGATGTGCTGGACAGCTTGTTGGAGAGCAAGTGGTTCTCCATGCTGGATCTCCGGAAGGGGTACTACCAGATACTCATGGCAGAGGGGGACAAAGAGAAGACTGCTTTTATATGCCCTCTGGGGTTCTACCAGTTCGAGCGTATGCCCCAGGGCATATCTGTACCCCTGGCCACCTTCCAGTGCTTGATGGAAAGGGCTGTGGGAGACATGAACCTGCTCGAGGTCATAGTCTATCTGAATGACCTCATCATCTTGGATGAACACGAGGCCTGGCTGATGAAGGTCCTGGACCAGCTGGAGGAGTTTGGCATAAAGGTCTCCATCGACAAATGTCAGTTCTGTCAGCCTGCGGTTAAGTATGTTGGGCACATTGTCTCGGCTGAAGGGGTTCAGATGGACCCGGATAAAGTGGAGGCCCTCCAATCATGGCCCCGGCCCACCCACTTGCGCGCCTTGCAGTCCTTCTTGGGGTTCTGCTGGTAGTATCGTCGGTTCGTGAAAGATTACTCCTTGGTGGTACATCCTCTGAATGACCTGATGCAAGGTTACCCTCCGGTGAACCAGAAGAAGGGACAAACCTCTCGTAAGGGGTACCTGAGCATTGGGGAACCTTTTGGGGACTGATGGACTCCAGAGTGTGAGGATACCTTCAGGGAGATCATCCAGAGACTGGGGGAGACCCCTGTCCTTGCATTTGCAGACCCCCCTTAAGCCCTATGTCCTGCACATAGATGCCAGTTTGAGTGGGCTGGGTGCTGTCCTGTATCAGGAGTATCTTGAGGGGTTCTGCCCTGTGGCTTTTGCTAGCTGTGGCCTGACCTCCTCTGAGAGGAATTACCCTGTTCACAAACTGGAGTTCTTGGCATTGAAGTGGGTGGTGATGGAAAAGTTCCACGAGTATCTGTATGGGGTCCCATTCACCATGCACACTGAAAACAACCCTCTGATGTACGTCACCACCACGGCGAAGTTGGACGAGGTGAGGCACCGATGGCTGTCAGCCCTCTCCGCATACAATTTCAGTCTGGAGTATTGGAGAAGATGAGCCAACATGGATGCGGACACCTTGTCCCAACTCCCACACAGCGACACCCCTGACCCCCGGCCCAGGTCGGACTGGTACTAGTTCAAGCGCTCTGTTCACTGGTGGAGTGCACTTCTGACACCGTCACGTGTGCCACCCGAAGTACAGAGGTACTGGGAGCCCCCCCAAAGCTATCCCACCTGCTTATCTAAATTTTGCAGGCCTGGATCTCTCGTCCCTGCCTCAGCCTAGTAAGTCTGACCTGCAGCATGAGCAGGCATCAGACCCCGGCATATGAAACCTTCTTCGAGCTATCGCAGAAGGGAAATTCCCAGGCAGGTACAGAGCAGACACCCTGATACTTGCTGAATGCTAAGGGAGTGGGACAAGCTGGTCCTGTGGGATGGATTGCTGCTGCGTGTGGTGCAGGACAAAGACCATCCAGGCCGATCTAAGCAGCAGTAGGTGTTGCCCGCGGTATACAGTGGGGCTGTCCTCAAGTTCCTACATGATGATATGGCACACCTGGGCTATGACCGCACCCTAGATGCGTGTAGGACTGGATTCTATTGGCCTAGGATGAAAGCGGATGTGGAAAGCCACTGCAAGTGCTGCCTGCGGTGCATCCAGTGAAAGACCTTGCCCAGACGGGCTGCTCCTCTGGTCAACATCAGCACCAGTGGGACCCTGGAGTTGGTGTGCATGGATTTTCTGTCCTTGGAACCCAACAGAAAAAACACTGCCAACATACTGGTCATCATGGATCACTACACCCAGTAAATGCAGACTTTCCTCACAAAAGACCAGAAGGCGAGCACCATGGTTAAGGTCCTGCAGCAGTATGTCCAGCATTACAACCTCCCCAAAAGAATCCACTCTGACCAGGGCCAGGACTTTGAGAGTCTTTGGTGAGTGAGTTTCTGTCATCCTATGGCATACAGAAATCCCACACCACCCCTTACCACCCCCAAGGGGATCCACAGCATGAACACTTCAACAGGACATTGCTGAACTTTTGGGCACCCTGGACCCTGCGGACAAAGTGAACTGGAGTCAATAGGTTAGTCAGTTGGTGCACACTTATAACTGTACGAAAAATTATGCGACCCAGTGCTCCCCCTTTTACCTCATGTTTGGTTGCAAGGCCCGGCTGCCAGTGAACCTTTGCTTCAGGGTATCTGCTGATGGGACCTCCCATAAGTCGTACCTCAAGTATACCGCCTGGCTGAGGGAACAGCTCCAGGCAGTGTACAAGCTTGCCTCCAAAGCTGTGGCTCGTAGCTGTCAGGGGAACAAAGGGGGGTATGATGCCAGAGTACGCAGTCAGGAGCTGGGAGTGGGGGACAGGGTCTTGCTGCATAAGCTGGGACTCCATCAGAAGCACAAGATCAAGGACCGGTGGGCCCCGGACAGTTACCTTGTGGTGGAAAAACTATCTAGCCTGCCAGTGTATCATATAAAGCAGGAACATGGTCATGGGCTTGAGAAAACGATGCACCGGAATCATTTGCTTCCCATAGGGGAGATCGTGCCAAACCCTGCCCCGGGACCCGATCTGCTGGCAGCAAGATGGGCCGTAACCCAGGGGAAGCATAAGCAGAGGGGGCCTGCCCTTTCCTCCCCTCTTGGCCACTCCACTGGGGGTGCCGATGCTGACCCCTGCCACCCCAGGAAAAGCCGAGTGATGAGAGTTAGGAGGAGGACTCCACCTGCTCTCAGTGGATCCAGACAGTCCCTTCCCCCAATGGGAGTGGTACTGCTGAAACTCCGCCCCTTCCACGAGTACCAGCCACCCAGATTCTGCATCCTACTTGAACCCAGAGGCCCGGCCCTTTGTCCTGGTGGCCCAGCCCACTGCTCCTGTGAGTGGGCCCAATCTAGGTAGTGTTTTGGGTAGTCAAGAAGGCCACCTGGTGTGCCCCCCTCCACCAGACAGTGAGTTAGCTACAACCCCCACCCCTGTTCCTGATCTAACCCCAGATAGTGTAGAGGCACTAGGTCAGCCCCAGGAGGGGGATGGTAGACTATGACCTTACAGGACAAACCACCCCCACTGACTTGGTCCCCATATTCCTCCACCCTCCATGAAGATCCTTGAATTAGGGAGACCATCATCCTCCTGGAGAAGCCGTGAGTACCCTGAGCTGCAGCTCTGGGGATATCTTTGTTTGCATCAGCTAGGAGGGTTGGGAAAGAGACCCACCCCCAATGATAGACTGATTTTCTTTGAATCTGTGTTGCTCTGTAAGGGCCCTAATGAGAGACTGCAGGCCTGCAACTGAGAACAGTGAGGTACCCACCATCTTGGATTGTTCTTGGTGCACCCAGGGGAGGGGGGAGAGCTCTTACTGTGCTGAGTGCATATTTTTATAGAGGCTCGTGGGAGTAGCCCTCACCTCCTCTGTCTAGGGTCATTTTAAATAAACAAGGGATTACTGTTTGCCATATTACATGAGTGTTTGTGTTTTGCTGTGCTCGTTATTGTGGGGTGGGGGTATTGATCTAACTGTGCCAAAGGGGTCCATCATTAGGGGGATATATCATTGTTCCTGGGGGGTGGTAACCTGTTTTGCCCACAGGAGGCTGCACCATTGCCCAGGTGGAGGCACCAAGTCACCATTGGAGGTCTGGCCAGGACTCAGGCCTGGCCCCTTGGGGAGGTATGGTGAGGACCCCCGAGGGCTCCGGGGCAGCCCAGGTGAGTGTGACAAGAGGGGTTGTTACATTTCTTTTAGCAAGAATGTATTTTGGACATCCTAAGATTTCATGCTCAATGTAGTTTTAGTTTTCTCAGATATTGTTAAAACTGTGTTTACAAAACTAGTTTTGTAATTAATGACCCTTGTCATTAAAAGTGGTTGCCACTCACAATATTAAAAAAAAAATCTCTCTGGTGTGGTTACCTGCTGAATGTATTAGGATGGTGCTGACATAGCTTGCCCACTGGTGCAGTGGCAAGGTGTCCACTTGCGGTGCCGACATCCCAGGTTCAGTGACAGACTCAGTAGTCGGAGGGCTGGCTGAGAGGAGAAGGATTAAGCATCCCGGAGACTACTTTCCTTCTCCGGGGGGAAGGGTGGAAGAGTGTCCAGTGCTTCACAGACCCCTGGAGGAGGCTGAGGATACAGGTACAGCTGCAGCTGCTGCCATTACCTTAGGGGGCGGGGTGGACACTGGATGTCACTGCATGTCCCCACCCCCAAGGGCCAGCATTTAAAAAAAACAAAATATGTCCACCGACGAATGACGTCAGTGCCGGTCCCGCATCGAGGATCAGGTCCTCTCTCTGCTCAGCACCACTGAAACAATTACAGGAAGCTGGCAGCCACGCCATGGGGTAGACATGGGTATGGGAAAAACCCTCCTCTCCAGTACCACTGAAGACTCTCCGGGATGCCGGGGGTGCCTGAGGTAGGAGGCTGGAGGCGGTGTCCCTGGAAGTGGGACAGGGCTGGTGACTGGCCAATGGGGTCGGGGTCTGGGCAACAAAATAAAAAGGACAGTGCTACCATATGTTTCTGATGGTAAACAGCACAACACTGTACCAAGATATTTAATTTTTTTATGGCAGGCATGACACGAGAGTGGGAATGTTTAAAAACTTTAAAATCCCTTATCTTGGTTCAGGAATGAAATAAAATGAAAAGAAAAATGTGTATCTTGATATTTTTGTCAGGAAAACATTATTGCTGGAAACAAAAACCAAAAAACTACAGTATATGGTTACTGACAAGTACTGCTGCTTTAATATAGTGATTATGCTTCTGAACATACCACATGTTCAGACTGTCACTTTCACTTGCTGCCATCTTGGAACCACTAGCTGACTGACTTGCGCCCCCCCCAAAAAAAAATCTAGCTTCACCACTGATCTAAAAGACCATTTAAATTGAGTTAGTAGCATTTATTTTTTAATTTTTTTATATAAAGTTTATACTCCTTCTTCTCCAGCTGCCCCCTTCTGACCAACCCCCTCAGCCCCATCACCCTGGAATCACCTGGACTTACCTTCCTGCCCCATCCTAGGGGCAGAGCCTGTGAAGGGTCGGGCGTCATCCTGCAGCTGGAGTAATTTTTCCTACATTTTTTCTCCCATTCCCCTGCTGAGGCACACACAACCAGATGTGCGTGGAAGCGCGTGCACGTCAGTGGAAGTCCCACAGCACCCTCCCTTCTGCTGGCACCCTCTGGCCTCCACCTGGGGGCAGCCATTCAGCAAGAGCATCAGAACTCCCTCCCTGGGAGAGGAGAGGAGAGCTGTCCTGCAGATGCTTGATCCTCTCCCTTCCCTGCCGACCCCTGGATGCCCGCACTTGTTCCCGAATACAGGTTGTCACCATGGTGCAAGGTGTGGCATCCAGTGCCTCAACCCTCAGCGCCACCAGGCCAGCTGAGTTAGTAGCTTTTAAAGACAATCTGCTGTTTAAAGAGCTCAATGAGAAATGCAAACAAACTCACAAAACATGAAATAGAAATGAAAGGAAGATTACTTAGAGATGAAAAAGAATACAGTGCAAACAAAGTCTTAGATTGGTCCCAGTTTGAGAACTGATTTCGATCAAGAGGCTGAACTAACAATAGGAGCAAGTCAGGAGGTCGATCGTGTAACAGATATTGGAAAAGTCTAACGATAACAATTACAATAAAAGAACCAGCAATGAAAGTGAGATTGGATGTGGTCATTCAGTGTCATTTGTGGATCAAAATCCCTCTATAACAGGGATGGTGATAGTTCTAACTTGAAAAGAGGTACTCAATCTAAAAAAAGTGGAGGATTAGAAGGGGAAGCAAACATAAGAGAGGATTCAGGAAGAGACAAGGATACCAAATAGCAACTACAGAGCAAGCAGAAATATCAGTTGCCAGCTTCATAGACAGGACACTCACAGAGGGCCAGACAAAGCTACTCAGATAAGGATTAAATTTTGTTGTCACACTGTGAGTCAGTAAATTTGATATAGACATTGAATTATTTAAATTATTTCACAATTTAAGACTTGAACACCACTATGGACCGTGGGGGGGCGGGGATAGAGGAGAAAACTACGGGGGAGGGGTAGTGCAGTGACTGTGCACAAACAGTGAACTGTACCAGGTAGATGCGAGAGACCAATGGGTCTAATGTGCTGGCAATTATGTATGTATGTATGTATGTAACATAATTTTTCACAACACCTGCAAATTATGAAGAGACTACAGAATACTGTGTTATTAATAGTACAGAGGACTAAAGCAACAGTTTTTGGGGGTGCTGACACATTCACAGATCAGTTAATGTACACAGCCATCGCTCTAGTACAAAATGAAAACATCCAAGAAAGTTTACAAGAAAAATAGGATCTATGAAGACAGCTATTTAGAACCAGGTCTCATTTTGATCATCTAACAGCATGGAGCAGTACTATTAACACATCTAAAAAAATAGTTCCAGCTGAAGTAAATCAAATTTTTGTATGGGAATGGCCAAAAGAAGAAGCAGTTATAAGAACCATTCGGAGCTGGGATGACATCATCATGAAAAGAGCAGATACAAGTGGAAATATAGCACTGTGGCACTAAAGTTGTATAGAGATGAATGTCTGTATCTATCTGAAATTGCTTCTCTGGATGATTATCAGGCAGTCCAACTGAAGTATTATTGAAGGACCTAAATGAATGTGTGGACGTTGCTTTGTTTAACAACTGGATCAAACAGTCTGAAGGTGAATACATAAATATGGAATATGACATGGGTGAGAGTGAGATAACAGAAATATCTCCATGAGCTGCCATTGAACTCTTGATATCCCAGGAGTGGCGATGCCACAAGTGGGATACGTAGAGTTCAATGACAGTGAGTGGAGGTATTTCTACTATCTCACTCTCACCCATGTCATATTTGATTTCGACAACAATCGTGTGTCTTTCTTTTTTCAGTTTTAAAGTTATTTACACTTGCTTGTTGCAAAAAGTGAAAAAATTGGATTTTGTGGTGTCTTTGCCAATTATAAAAAAAAAAATAAAAGGTTTCTGTAAATAAAACATCACTTATTTTGAAGATCTTTTTATGCTGAACAACATTTGTGCTCACAGTACCATGCTATCATTTTTCATTGTAAAGTTATTCACATTTGTTTGTCGAAAAAGTGAAAAGAAAATAAATGTCCTGCTTTTTTTTTGTTAATTATAAAAAGAACTAAAAGGTAGCTATAAATGAAACACCACTCATTTTGTAGATCTTTTTGTGCTGAACAACTTTCATTCTCACAGTACAATGCTATAATTTTTTCATTTTAAAGTTATTTGCATTTAAATATCGTTAGTACAGTTACTGAGGCCAAGGTGAAAGACTAGGTTTGCTGGCAAAGGCACATCACTTCACCTGAGCTCTTTTCTTCTAGGTTTGCTTGTAAGGACAGAGCAAGAACCAACATCAACATTATCAGAGCAAGGAAAACAATTAAGGATGCTTTTGGCTTGGCAGATTTACTGTGTGTTATTATTTTCTTTTGTGCTTGCAGGTTTTGTTATTGTTTTTTGCTTACATTTTACTGCTTTATTCTCTGATTCAGATTACCGTTGCAGGGCATACTGTCTGCTGCATTGTTACAGGGTGTGCCTACAGGTTTGTTATTGTTTTGTGCTTGCAGATTACTGCTGTAATCTTCTCTGATTCAAATTTTTTGTAAGGTATATCTTCTGTTAAATTGTTCTGCAGGTTGTGCTTACAGGTTTTGTTACTTTTTTACTGCTTCATTTGTCTCTGGAGGAAAGTGTTTTTGCAGGGTATATCTTCTGTGATATTGTTACAGGTGGTGCTTACAGGTTTTGTTACTTTTTTATCTATCATTAGGCTAAGCAAAATTACTGTTTGCTACTATTTTATTTTTTGCTTACAGGTTTTTGTTTTGGGCTCAAAGGTGTTGCAGTCTCCTTCTCACATTGAAGGAGCTAATTGCTTTCCTCCCACAGCTCTTCCAGGGAATTAGGAGTGTAACTGGGAGGTAGAGCTGACAACGTCTTAGTAACTTCCAACAGAGGAAAGAGTTAAAAGGTCAGGTTAGTTGGTGTTTTTGAGGTGGAAGACTAGGTTTGCTGGCAAAGGCACCTAGCTTCACCTGAGCTCTTTTCTTCTAGGTGTGCTTGTAAGAACAGAGAAAGGAACAACATTATCAGAGCAAGGAAAACAATAAGGCTTCTTTTGGCTAGGCAGATTTACTGTGTGTTACTATATTCTTTTGTGCTTACAGATTTTGTTACTGTTTTCTGCTTACATTTTACTGCTTTATTGTTCTCTGATTCAAATTGCTGTTGCAGGGTATACTTTCTGCTGCATTGTTATAGGGTGTACCTAAAGGTTTGTTACTGTTTTGTGCTTACAGATTACTGCTTTATTGTTCTCTGATTCAAATTGCTGTTGAAAGGTATACTTTCTGCTGCATTGCTACAGGGTGTGCCTACAGGTCTGTTACTGTTTTGTGCTTACAGATTACTGCTGTACTCTTCTCTGATTCAAACTGTTTTTTTGCAAGGTATATCTTCTGTTAAATTATTCTGCAGGATGTGCTTACACGTTTTGTTCATTTTTACTGCTTTATTTTTCTTTGTTGCAAAGTGTTTTTTGCAGGTCATATCTTCTTTGAAATTGTTACAGGTGGTGCTTACAGGTTTTACAGTTTTATCTATCATTAGGCTAAGCTTTTAGGGCTAATTACAGGAGCACATACAAGATACAGACTGAGGGATAGTGACTGCATTTGTTCTTGGTTGATTGCTTCTGCTCTTAACCCCTTGTTTCTTTCATCCATGGTGCTTCTTTTTCGGCAGGGGAAGAGCCCAACCACCCAACCCCATCCCCAACCCACCACATGATACACACCTTTTAAAGAGTAGCACAGTCATGACATTTCCTGTTGCAAAGCAGGAAGGGGAGAATCAGAGGGGTATCCACACAGTGACCTCATTTACAGGGGCACAATTAATTTAACTTGTTATAAAAAGTTATACAAAAACAAACCAAACAAACCAAAAATATTTAAAAAAAAATCAAACTTTTGCTTTAATTTTGCTTCTAATTATTTGGACCAGGTTATAAACTCAGCAACTCAACTGGAATGGATATTATTAACTGCAGGTACTGCAGGACACATTTCAAAAGGGCAGTTATACAGGATGCTGTCCTACATGCTGGACCATCGGAGATCTAAGGGCTCAGCTCCGGGCAGCATGGGCAGAGATGGCGCACCTCAAATAGCATATTCAGGAGGAAATATATTACAAGAACCGCCCACCATGTCCTCAACATACAACTGAAGCATCTCAATCAAAGAGGGTAGTTGGTCTGGGAGGTTGGCAGGTGGTTAGGAGGGGTAAGTCGGGCGCCCCATCACTCAGTGCTCACCAATCACCTCCACAAACCATATACATAGTATGCAAGGGGGGGCTGTAGGATTCAAACCCAGGTCTCCAGGTTTGCAGCTCAGAGCCTTAAACCACTGCACTATACTGCCTCCTGAAACCCCATAAAATCCCATTTTTTTTTATTTTAGTTATTTTTTACAATTTTTTAACCAGGAGAGACACACTAAGCTGAAGTTTGTTTACAGGTGAATCCTGGGTCCCCTACTCTTCAGTCTCTACCTAAACACCCTGCCCAGTGCCTTCTCTGGAAAAATTCTTATATACACAGATGATGCCATTCTCTATGCCTCACACTGTAGATCTGCCTCCCTCCAGGACTCTCTCCAACACACCTTCAACGAGGCAGAAAAGTGGTTCAAGGAACATAGACTTGTTATTAATCTAAAACAGACTAAGTCGATGCTCTTCTCCCATCACCAAAATAAAGAAAAAAATACCCCCCTCCTTATCCTCCCCAGCACTCAGCACCCCCTTGAGCAAGTATCCACCTACAAATACCTAGGGATTACCTTCGGCGCTGCCCTCACCTTCCACACCCACATTAATGCCCTCTCGACTGCCACTAACACCTGGATTGGCCTCCTTTACTGCCACAAGGATTGCCTCTCACCCAATGCTCTCTGGCTGGCCATCACATCCTCTGTCTTGTCTCTAGTGGACTATGGCCTGCCTATACATGGAGCTGCTGATAATACTGCACTCAATAAGATCCAACTCTCACTCAGCAAGGCCTGTAGGCTCCTGACCAGTGCCCCTAGGCTCACACATACCTGCCATCTGTATGCCACTGCCAATCTCCTCAACTTCAAAGAAAGTCTCCACTACCAGACCTGCCTACTAGCGAAGAAAATCCTGCTCGGGCTCTCCCCCTTGGGGTGTCTGCCTCCCTTCAGCAGGCCTCCCCCACAGTCTCCACCCACAGCTCTGACAAGACCACCCTAATGGTACCCAGAACTAGTACCTCCCTAGTACAGAGATCCTTCTGCTACAGGGCCCCCTCCTGGTTCAACTCTCTTCCTGTCATTGTCACAAACACTTCCAAAATTGCCCCATTTAAACTCGCTCTTTGGAACCACCTTTTCAACACCTGCTGCTGTAATTGTCACTAACCGGTGCTCGCATACCCCTCCTAGTACACTCAATTCTCGACAAAGTCCTCCAGACTGCCTCCACACATCCCCCCTTCCCTCCTCCTCCCCTCTGATTCCTCTATCCCTTCCCCTGCTAGACATCTGTATATCTGGGGTGTCCTATACTGATTCAAATGTAACTATATATATATAGATTGTACAAAATATATGTTACTGTATGTCTGCATTCTGTAACCTGTATCACTGTTTAGTCCTCTCTGTGATGAGAAGCCTTTGTAAACGAGTCTCTGGCTCAAAGGTTATAAATCCGATTGTACAAATAAAATAAATAAAGAAAAATAAATATAAAAACTACATACAGATATCTGCCTCTATCTCCGAAATCAAACAAATGAGCAGAGGAAACTGCAGAGCAGGACACTGCAGCACAGGAGCTAGCACTACAAAACTCACCCCAAACAGGGATCAAAACAAAAAAGGCAAAAAGGAAATCCAGAACACTTCTGATCATAGGAGACACCATGATTTGGGGAGATGACACCTACCTCCAGCTGGAGGTAATGGTCAGATGTCTCCCAGGTACATCAGCTTGAAGAGACACTGACCGAATTGCTAAAATCGTGCAGGAAGCAGGAGAAAACATGGATGTCTTGGTACACAGAGGGACTAATGAGCTCGCCAGCCAGTCAGTTGTGGAGACCAAGGAACACCTGAACAGGCTGGGAGACAAAATGTCATCCATTTCATCTTTTTTTTTTTTGAAATTTAATATCTTTATTGTTTTAACACAGCAAAAGACATGTATTACAGATGCCAGAACAGATCCAAGACAAAGCCCCAACAATGCTCAGAAACATGACAAGAACATGTGACAAGTTACATAAGCCCACCCCACCTCCCCTGGAAGGTGCCACATCAAACTCCAGGTTAACCCTGAAGAGAAAATAACTTTGCCATAGACCAGCATTCAATAAAATATAGGTAGCCACTTAAAACAAGCCATAGTGATCCAGTCAGAGGGATCCAAGTAGAGAGTTCAATGTAGGTATAAAGCGTATAACTTGCCCCATTTTTTATGGAAAGTAGGCATAGCATTTCTGGAGCTAGCTATTAATCTTTCCATCTTAAAACATAGGGACATTTCCTCAAGCCAATCACTATAGGAGATGGCCGATTGATCTAGCCAGTGTCGAAGGACTAGCCTCTTGACTGCCATTGAAATTAGGGCCATGTGAAACTTCCGTTCCTTAATTCTAATGTTCGAGTACAGACCAAGCACACAAATTTCAGCTGTGAATAATTCCTCCAGACCCAAGATCGGGTCCAAACTATTACGAATTGCATGCCATAATGGGGCAACTTTAACGCATGACCAAAATATATGCAGTAAGTTCCCTACTCCCATACCACATCTTGTACAACTATCAGATTTTAATCTGTCAAATTTAGCTAACTTTGCTGGTGTGTAATACAGATTATTTAAAATGTAAAACTGTATAAGCCTGTTCCTATCCAGAGTAAGATACTTATATATGTCTCGCCAAACCTGACTCCAGGATATAAAAGAGTCAGGTACGAGAGGAGCCCATACATTGGAACCTGATAATGAGTTGGGAAATTTTGTAAGCAAGAGATAAGTATATAGCCTAGCGATACTATGGGGTTTGGTGACACAGCTCTTGATTTGTTCCAAGAAAGGTCTAGTTTGGGAGGGTATTCTCACCAACCCGAAAGTCTTGCCTACAAGGTGTCTCAATTGGTAAATCTTAAATATGTTTTTTGGAGAGATATTCAAATCCACTAACAGGTCAGAAGAGGAGCGAAGAGAACCCTAGAATAGAGATCCTCCACTGAACAATCCTGGATTTGTGGAAGCCAGTTTAAGGACAGCACATGTCCCCCCATTTTAATATTAGGGTTAAGGACGAGTGGCTGAGCCATATCCTTAGTGTACGAGATTTTAAAAAAATTCCAGCACTGAGAGAGAATTTTAATGGAAAGCCCTATGACTGAATTACGAATACCCTCCGGTAAGGAGGAGTAACTGTAGTAAAAGATATGGTGAGGGTGTATGTTATATTTCTCCAGTAGTTTAAGTTCTAGTTCTAACCAAATGGGCGTATGGTATTCGTTCAAAGGGCAATTCCACCGACCAAGTTTAGCCAGATGACTGGCCCAATAATAAAACCAAAAATTAGGAAGACGAAGACCGCCCTTATCTTTATGCAAGCTGAGCTTGAGGAAAGCTCTTCTAGGTTGTTTACTGCACCAAATAAACTTGGATACGACTGAATGTATTTTTTGAAAGTAGTTCTAGGAAGCCAGATATTGAGAAGGTTCAGGGGGTAAAAGATTCATGGAAGTATGTTCATTTTAATGATACTGATATGCCCCCCTATAGAAAGAGGAAGGTTGTCCCATCTATTAAGATCTTTTTGGATTCTGTCCAGCAGGTCGTCCAGATTGAGCTTTTAACCATCTCTCATCTCGGCAAATGTATGCCCAGGTATTTAAGGAGGTCGAGGCCCATTTCATACCAAATTGAGATACATTTGCCTGGAGCAAAAGCGAGTTAAGTGGAAATATCACCGACTTGGATAAGTTTAACCTGTAGTTAGATGCTTTACCAAATTGGTTAATTATTTGCAATACTTCCGATAATGAAGACTCAGGATTTGAGAGATGTAAGAGAATGTCATCTGCAAAAACGGATAGGGTCAATGCCTGTTGAGCAATAACACATCCTGAAATCTTGGGTGAGGTTTTAATATAAAGTAAAAGGGGCTCCAGATACAAATTGAATAGGTAAGGGGACAAGGGACATCCTTGACGAGTGCCAGAGTACAGGAGGAAGCGAGACGAAAAAACACCATTACAACAAACCCTAGCAGAAGGCGAGCAGTACACCACCTTTATCCAATGAATGAAGTTCTCTGGGAAGCCCATTTTACCGAGAGTAGTCCACAGGAACTCCCAGCTAACCCGATCAAAGGCCTTCTCTGCATCTAAGGCAACTAAAGCCATAGGGGAGTGGGACTCCTGAGCCTCCCGAAATATATGGGTAAGTGTGCGCAGATGGTCTGTGGCTGACCTCCCTTGGACAAATCCCACTTGTTCGTGACTCAGCAGTGCTTGCCAAACCTGTTTGATTCTCAGAGAGAGAATCTTGGTTAGAATTTTAATATCATAATTGAGTAATGAAATTGGCCTATAGCTAGCTGGGTCCAACTTGGGCTTGTCTGATTTTGGAATTAAAATTATTGTGGCCTCTAGCAATGAGGGATCTAAAGAGTCAGAAGAGAGAATATAGTTAAACAATTTGAGAAGGGCAGAGGAGATCTCTTTGCAGAAGGCTTTATAAAAATTTGGAGGGAAGCCATCAGGTCCAGGGGACTTGTCCAAGGGTAAACCTTTAATGACTTCTTCGACCTCACTTAAAGTGATAGGAGAGGATAGCAATTTGCAGTGATGTGCTTGCAGTCTCGGGAGAGACACACCTTCCAAAAAAGATTCCGCATCTGAACGAGATGGTGAAGAAGCCCCATTACCATATAGATCTTTATAAAAGGATTCAAAAATTTTTGCTATGTCTCGCAGGGCGGTTTTAATTGAGCCATCAGACGCCTTTAAGGCAGGAATCAGTCTTGAGTTTTCCACCTCCCTTAATCTAAGGGCAAGCAGCCTCCCGGGTTTCTCCCCCTGATCTAGGTAACGTGCTTTGGTTTTTAAAATAACATATTCTGTTTTTTCCTTAATCAGGTTTTCATATTCATTTCTGAGTTTACATAGACTCTCCAAGTCCACTTGACAATTAGAGAGAGAGAGGGCACCCTCAGCAACTTTGATCTGATTGGACAGTGAAGTAATTTTCGCTTCCCTCAACCTCTTCCTCCTAGAAGCTAATTTAATAAATTCACCTCTAATAAAACATTTTAGCGAGCACCAAATTAAATCTTCTTTGGGAACTGAACCCTGATTGATTTCAAGAAAGGACGAGATCAGAGATTTAAAATGAGAAATAATATGCTCATCCTTCAGAAGCTGTGTATTCAGCTTCCAAGAGGTGTCCCTTTGGCCCGGAGGGCTGGGAGACAGCTTAATCCAAGCCATTGAGTGGTCTGAAATAACAATCGGTTCTATGCCTGTAAGTGAGACATTAGCCAGAAGAGCAGTGCTCGTTAAAATATAATCCAATCTTGACCAGGATCTATGTATTTGAGAGTAAAATGTATAGCTACGACTAGAGGGGTTCAATACTCTCCAAGGGTCACATAAGCCTAATAGGTTGCAGAAATCGTTGAGAGCAATTTGGGCGGGTGAGGGGGATTTTGTGGGTCTATAAGTTCTGTCTAGGTCTTGAGAAGGAGCGACGTTCCAGTCTCCCCCCAATATAAATGCAGTTGGCAAAAATTCACTTAACCTAGTTGTTAGTTGCATAAGGAAATTAGAATCCCCACCAACTGGACTATATATAGCCCCTAGAACCACATTCATGTTATTGAGCAAACCTTTAACCAATACAAATCTGCCCTCCGGATCTGTAATGCACTTCTCTGCTACAAATGATACATTTCTTCTTATCATGACTGCCACTCCTCTGCTAGCTGTTGTTCCTTTAGAAACAAAAACCTGAGAAAACCCCTGGCAACGCAACATTTTAACTTCCGAAGTTAACATATGGGTTTCCTGCAGGAATAAAATGTCAATACCAATGAGAGAGCAATTTAGTAGAATTTGCATTTTTTTAGTTACATCTCTAATACCTCTGACATTCCAAGTAGCAATTTTAATATGTCCCAAAGCCATTTAACAGTGTAAGAAAAAAGCAGTTTAGGTAAATAAGGATCCATGGCATTACAATCCAACCCCGTGAGTAGTGGCACCTTCCCCGTACCCCCCCCCCCGGAAAAACATATCATAGTAAAAGAGATTGTCAAGCTGTAAATCTGAAAGTACAAAACCAATAGCTGTACCCAATGTCAAAACCAACCAGGAACACCCAACAAGGAAGATAAAGCCATCAAACCAACTCCACCCCTTAACTACCCACCCAACCTCCCTCGATCCCACTAAACTATATAAAATGGGTCCCCATAACACCAATAAACTGAGTACGACCAATCTAGAACAAATTAGCAGGAACCCCCCCCCAGAGGTACACCAGTCCAGACAAAACCCCACTTGAGCCAACGTCTAGTCCACACATAGAAATCCACCCTAAATTGTGAATGCAACAATGGGTAGCCAGACTGACAGTCCTACAGGACTTGGACATGGGTACCCGAATCTCCCTATTAAGGCAGCAAGACAGAATCCCCCAGAGCTTATCCTTCTCCCCGAGCCCCCACCCCTTGACATTAAATAACAGTAGGACTACTTGCCCATTTGTCCCAGATCTGTATCTTTATTAGTGGCTGGTACCCCGTTTCGAAATGCATAGAAATTTTGCCTGGAGCATGCCTTACCTCTTAACCCCAACCAAAATCGCCAGAAAAAGGAAAATTGAGAAAGAGCCATAGTGTTAATTTACCCCCTCAACAAAGTCCTGGCCCTTGGGAGTTGGATCCAATGCACTCCAGCGACTACCCTACGGTGGCTTAAATAAGGGCCTACTGAATAAGGGAAGTCCCCGGCGGAAAGCGTGCCGATGGACCGGACCGGTCCGTCCTCAAAAAGGGAACCCAGGAAACCACCGCTTCAGCCACTGGTTCCTCCCCATCTAACTGAGGGCGTAAGCTTGAGGCTCTAGGATCCTGGCCAGGCCTCATAGGCCGCGATGCCTTCAACCTCCCATCCCACACCGACAGGGCTCCAGCACAACAACGAAAAGACCCCACAGGTAGGAAATCTAAGAGAAAAGAGATATCCTATTCAAAGTAATTCCCAACTCAGCAAAAGAAGGAAAAAGTAACATCCATTAGCAGGACATAGTTCGAGATAATGAGATCAGTCCCCTTTGAAAAGGTTAGGAAGTTTCTGGGTGAGAGCTGCCAACGCTTGTTCTGGATTCTCGTAAGGGTGCCAAACACCATCTAGGGAGACCATCAGTCTGGCTGGATAGTTCATCCTAAATTTAATTCCAGCAGCGATGAGTTTCTTCACAATAGGATGAAAAGCTGTTCTCCTTTGGCGGGTTTCGTATGGGAGGTCTTGGGTAATACGAAGCTTGCTCTTGTCCCAGTAGATTGCCTCCAGCTCTCTCGATTTCATCAGCACATCTGCTTTTTCAATGAAGCTGAGAAATTTAATTATAATCGGTCGGGGGCACCAGGCTGAGGTTTGGGCTTTAGAGAGCAGGGGCCCTCTCAATGTGTGGTATTGCTACTTGAGAGGAGAGGGACCAATGATCTTTTTAGTAACTGCTGCACAAAGGAATGATATTCCACCCTCTTCAGATTGGGTAGGCCAAGAATCAAGATATTGTTTCTCCTACTTCTGCCCTCTAAGTCCTCTGTTTTCAATTGTAACTTTTGGATTTGCTGTCGAAGTTTCGTTATTTCTGGATCAATTCTGCCCTTCCAACTCTCTAGCGAAGACGATCTGGCCTCCATGTCGCCTACCCTACGTGAGAGAGCCCCAAAGTCGCTCCTGATCATCTTCACCTCGTTGGAGATCTCCTGAAGGGTTTCTCGAAAGGGCAGAAGCTCCTGGAGAAAGCGATCTTCCGTCTATAAGTTGGTCGGAGTACTGGGAGGTGTTAGCCTCGATGCCTGCCCCGAGTTCAGATTTCTAGCCTTCTTAGCATTTTTCTCCGGTGTCGTGGGCGGAGTGTGTTTTACTCCGGCCTGCTTCATTTCTGAATCCATCTCCTCACCAACCGCGCTAATTTCACCCGATAGCTGTATCACTGAACCGAGAGTGCCCCAGACAAAGAAGACAGTAGTAGGGCTAATATCTTCCTTTAAAGTGTGTAGTAAATTGGGCAAAAAATGATTTAATAGGGTGGTAGGTGGGAGCTCAAGAAAAGGCAGCTACCAGACGCTCTGCATCATGTGACTCCCATCCATTTCATCTTGCATCTCCTTATCTGAGATCCTGCTGGTCTGGGAGAGGAGGGCAGACAGATGGAAGGTCAGAGAAGGGGAGATAGGGGTGCTAAACATGTGGCTCAAGGGGTGGTGTCAGGAAAAAGGACACAAATTTGTAGGTAACTGGCAACAGTTTTGGGAGTGAAAGTTCTTTAAATCTGATGGACTGTATCTGACTAAGGAGGGAGTCAATGAACTGGGGCAGAAGTTTGATGTCTTTGCAGAATATTCAAACTAGCAAATGGGGAGAGGGGTGCAGCACCCGATATATCGAATGGGAAGAACACCCCTTCCCTCCCAGCTAGTGATCAAACAGGAGTTCAGCATGTTTGTAGTTCATTTGCATCACCAGGTAAGGAAAAAGGTCCTGCTCCTCATACGACTCACAGAGTAAAAGCCAGACCTCAACCCACAACTAAAGCACTGAAATCTGGTCAATGGAAAATCATGTACACAAATGCCCACAGTCTGGGAAACAAGATCCCAGACCTGGAGGCAACAATGACAGAGGCTAAACTGGACATAGTAGCCATTAGCAAGGCATGGTTCACCAGTAACCACACTTGGGAGACTTCAGTACCCAGCTATGTACTGTTCAGCAGAGACCGAGGTGCAAAAAGGGGGGTGGCCCTTTATGTCAATGATAATATCAAAGCTACAGAAATTCAGAATACACATAAGGAGCCAGAAGAACTGTGGGTCACCCAGGAAACAGGAAATGGGACAGCCATATGAAATGGGGGCATCTATCCTAAATAGATACTTCTGTTTGTATTTACTGAGAAGAAGGTAGGGCAGGGCCCATAGCTCAGCACCATGGACTCAGGGGGGAAGGAGGTATGCACAGATCCCTTCACAAAAGAAAGGGTCCTACAAGATCTTGCTAAGATCAGGGTGGACAAGGTAATGGGACCTGATGGCATACATTCCATGGTGCTAAAGGTGCTAAGGGTGGAACTAGCAGAGCCATTAGCAAAACTGTTTAGTGAGTCTCTGAGCACAGGAGAGGTCCCAGAAGACTGGAGAAGGGCTCATGTGATCCCACTCCACAAGAGTGGCAGCAGGGAGGAGGCAGGGAACTACAGACCAGTCAGTCTTATCTCAGTGGTGGGCAAGATTATGGAGGTGCTCCTTAAGGAAAGGATGGTGCAGCACCTGGAATTCATAGGAGCACAAGATCCAAGACAGCATGGGTTTATAACAGGATGGTCCTGTCAAACATACATTTTTCTGACTGGGTAACCAGAGTGGTGGACCAAGGGGGTGCAGTGCAGTTGATGTCACCTACCTTGGCTTCAGCAAAGCTTTTGATACTGTTCCACATAGAAGATTGATTACTAAGCTGGGTAGGCTCAGGATGGGTCAGAAGTTGGTCAACTGAGTGACAAACTGGTTGGCGGGCAGAAAACAGAGAGTGGTGGTAAACGGTATACAGTCAAAAGAGATGCAAGTCAAAAGTGGGGTACCTCAGGGATCAGTCCTGGGGCCAGCCCTCTTCAATATCTTCATCAGTGACATTGCAGATGACATTGGAGGGTAAGATTTGCCTGTTTGCAGATGACACCAAGATCTGCAACAGAGTAGATGATCCAGATGGGGTGGGTAGAATGAGAAGAGATCTGGAAAAACTGGCAAAATGGTCTGAAGAGTGGCAACTGGGGTTTAACACGAAGAAGTGCAAGATCATGCACATAGGGAAGAGAAACCATGAAGCTACCTATAGGTTGGGTGGGGAGTTGCTGGCAATCACAAGAGAAGAAAAAGACTTGGGCATCATCATCACAGATGACCTGAAATCATCCAAGCAGATCACTTAACTAGTAGTTAAGACTAGAGGGATGTTGAGGTGTATTAGTAGGGGTATCACAAGTCGCAAGATTCAGGGACTAATATCTCTTTACAAGACATTGGTTAGACCCCATTTGAAGGCTACATGCAGTACTGGAGGCCGCATCTGCACAAGGACATTAACAAAATGAAGGCAGTCCAGAGAAGGGCAACCAGAATGGTGCAGGGACTGCATCAGAAAACATATGAGGACAGATTAACAGAGCTCAATATGTATACCCTAGAGCAAAGGAGGTGAGAGAGGTGATATGATCAAAACATTCAAACATCTTAAAGGAATTAACAAGGCGAAAAAGTCTAACATGTTTCAATATAAGAAAAACAGCAGGACAAGAGGACACAGCATGAGATTAGAGGGCGTCCGATTAAGGGGTAATGTGAGGAAATTATTTTTCACAGAAAGGGTGGTGGACGCATGGAATGGCCTACCTCAGTAAGTGGTGTATATGAATACAGTGCAGGGCTTCAAACGGGCATGGAATAGGCATAAGAGAGCATTACAGATCAGTATGAATAAATAGGCCACTGACAGAGTAAAGGCCTACGGCACATTCATAAGGTAGAAAAAATGAGCAGATTGGATGGGCATTGTGGTCCTTATCTGCCATCAACTTCTATGTTTCTATACATTCTAAATGAGTTTAAAACCTTTTGTGACATACCCAACTGGCCAAGATATCCATTGTGACATACCCAATTGTGAAGATATAAATGATATCTCACATGCGATCAATGAGATATCTCTTTTATCTTCCTGAAAAGAGACCCCGCATGTTGTATAAAACAGCCGAATCCCACCGAAGCTATTTTTTATTTGTTGCCTAAAGTACATAAGTGTTTAAGAAAACCCCCAGGATGCCCATCTTTGTTCAGAATAGTATCAGTATTGGGCAATTTATCTAAATTTATAAAGTTTTTTTGATTACACTTTATTTTAAGTGTTGCTTAACCATACTGTAGTTACAGCATAACTACACTGTCACTGCATTGCAACTGCAATGTAGTTGCATGCAACAAACACGTATGCACAGTACAGTTACCCTTTTGCATGTAATTAATGATTAGTTACACTGAAAGAGACACTTAAAATAAAGTGTGATCATTTTTTGTAATAAAAAAAAAAAAATCATACAGCATACTCAGACCTATATCTGCGACACAGTTTGTATCCTGGGGAAACTGAATAACGTTTCCTGGCAATCTGATTTTGTTTGGATTACTTGTGATATTGAATCATTTTACATTTCAACTGATGACAGTTAAACATATGTTGAACAAATATGACATTTAAAAATTCTTCCGCCCAGCATTTCTTTTAGGGGCCTGGAATTGGTATTAAAAATGAATTTTCTCTCCAATGGCAAATGTTACTATCAATGCCGTGGTAATGCCATTGGAACTGCAGTTGCACCTTCTTACACAAATCTGGTCTTAGCCTGCTTGGAGGACGCTTTCATCTTGTCTGACAATAATCCTTTTGTAAATCATCTTCATTGGCATTATAGATTTTTTGATGATCTACTTATTGTCTGGCAAGGTGAGATCAATGAAGCCAAAAGTTTTGTATCCTAACTGAACAAAAATAACTGGGAACTTAATTTTGCAGCACATTACATTAAACATAATATGAGTTTTCTGGATTTGAATTTATTTACTATTAATGGTAAAAGTGAAACAGAAGGATATCGAAAAAGTAGTGCAGGAAACACAGTGCTTCATGCAGTGAATGCACATTCATGTAATCAGAAAGAAGGGACATCTCTTTGCCTTCGGTGAAATTACTCAAATACTGAGACATTTAGATCACAGTCAAAAGATTTGATTGAGCATTTCAAAGCCAGAGTTTATTCTATGAGCCTCTTGATGGAAGCCTTTTTAAAAGCAGAATCCATTAATAGAGACACCATCTTCATACCTAAAACCAGGAAAAGCAGAAGTGAATAAATAGTTTTTGTTTCAGAATACAATAGGTTTTCAAATGAAATAGCAGCTATTATTAAAAAAAAAAAATGGAGAATACTTCAAAGTGATGAGGTCTTAAAAAATAACATTGGTGATGCCCCTTTAATTTCCTATTCAAGGCCAGCAAATCTATCTGATATGTTATGGAAAAGTTATTTTGATCCACCAAGGCAACTTTAAGATTTTCTGGGATTTAGTTATTACTTAAGCATTTCCTAAGCTGTCTTATTGCTTCGGGGGTTGGAGAAGTCTGTTTGTAAGTATGTTGTAGCTGGCAAAGAATTTATTCATCTAGGTACCTCTAGCAAGTAAGTAATCAATGATTTGCTGAACTGCAAGAACTTCTTTTCTGTGTATGTAATATGGTGTAATTGCGATTTCTCGTATGTGGAAATGACTACCCGTATGGTTACAGTGTGAATTCAGGAGCATTTGAGATCATTTAATTGTAACATAAATGAAAGCTCAGTAGCTAATCATGTCAGCGACGTATCAAGGTAATACAAGTGCCATCAAATTTATGACACTAGACCATGTAACTTGTACCTTTACATCAGTGAGGGGGGGAGACGGGGATATAAAGCTAGCCAGGAAAGAAGCTAAATGGATCCAAACATTGGACACTATGTATGCCCACATACAGGCGGCGAAAGGAACCTTCTCCCCAGATTCTTACATGTATTTCAATGTGCTCCAACTTTTTTGACTCAGAGGTAGATTGCAGAGACAAAGGGGGAAGACTGACAAATTCATCTGGGTGAACAAAAGGCCAGGGGTCAGGAGGGCACTTCTACTGGTGGGGAAACAATGGGGCAGAAGGGCCCTTCCAGATTTACAGGAATACTGGCTCACTACAAAGATTAAATGGGCACTGCTGTGGAACCATACACCCTCATGGGCCCATTGGTAGGCTATGGAAGGAGTCTTGATTTCTGAATGCCCTATACCATCCCTACTGTTTGACTCCCCACCCCCAACCGCACCCCTACAGGCTAGGCCAAATATCCCCCATGTATTTACATCTGTCCAAGTTACCTTTCAAGCTTGGGACTGTTTCAGAAAATACCTCTGGGTTAGTAAGGACCTATGGTGCCACTGTTGGTTTATTCAGGCCCCTGATTTCTTGCCAGCCACTTTAGATGCATGGTATGGGCGTCAAGCTAAAAGGGGTGCGCAATCCATAGCACAGTTGATGAGTGGGGATACTATCTTTTCCTTTAAGGAAGGTTGCCAGATCTTTGGATGGTCCCAAAATGATATGTGTCACTATTTGCAGATACAGGCATATATCCAGGCCAAGCTGAGACGACAACAACACCATTTAACCTTGACTACTCCTTAAGAAACACAGCTAGCAGTTGTCTTGGCCATCTTAGAACCTAAGGGAGCTATCTCAAAAATGTATCAATGTATTAATGCAAACAGGATGGATGCCATAGCATGCCTCATTGCTAAGTGGGAGGGGAAAGCAAATTTCCACCTTTCACAAGCTGCGTTTGTAAAGATTTGGAGGGGGTTCCTCCAAGGTGACTTCTTCGCCGCAGTGGCAGGAATACATGTAGAGGGTGAAAGTTCATTTTTTCTTACCCCCAACTAGTGGCCAAATGGGACCATGCTATTTCCCCTCATTGCTGGAGGGGATGTGGGGAGCAAAGAGCTTCTCACTCACATATTTTTATTCTTGTCCTGTCCTACATAATTTTAGACAGGAAATGATACAGGGTATGGAAGTATTATATTAAGTCACTAGCCCTATTGCCTTCTATAGTTTGGTGTTGGGACTCCCCACTGTGGGGGTAAAGGGAGCTACTATCCAATATCTCTGGTATATTGGTGTGACAGCCATGAACAAAGCAATAATGCACAAATGGCTAAAATCAGAACCTCCAGCAGGAGATGAGAGAAAACAAATTATTGTAGACATACAAGAAATGGAACAATTGACATACTAAGTTCAAAACAGAATGGAAACATTTACTGAGCGGTGGTCTAGATGGGTCTTACTAGGGGGTGACTACAGAATGACTGTATACTTGAGATAAAAATGCCTTTGTAAATATTTTGTGGTGGGTCCATCAAACCACATTTAGTGTATCTCCTCAAGGGGATGAAACTTGTCCAGCAGAATGCATGTAGTGCTGTTTAAATGGTATCCTGCCCCTGACGGGTTCCCCAGTTTTTAGAGAGTGGAAAGCCATAAGATTGTGTAAAGTTCTTTTTGTTCCAGTTCTTTTTCTCTGATGTTTTGGTAAAAATTATACTATTTTTATATTATATTAAAGGGAAAAACTCTTTTTCTGCTTATTAAACTTTGAACTATTAATGTATAGGATTCATGTTAAAAGAGATAAAGGGCAGGATTCTCAAAGGAGTTGTGCTCAGTGCATCTCAGATGCCCTGGCACAGATGAGATGCACCAAGCACTAACTGTGGTATTCACAGAAGATGCACTGGGGAATGCCCCCGGTGCATCCCCTCTGTGAATATCACAGTTGCATCCAGCCCTGGATGTGCTGGTGCAACCCCCACCTCAGGCTGGAAAACCAATGGGGCAGCGCATCTCATGATGCGCTGTGCCCAAAATTGCCATTCAGAGCCAACAGCATGCAAATGGAGCCATTAGGCATGTAAGGCATAATGGGGCCATTTGCATGTCATTATGGCTTCATTTGCATGTGCCGTATATGTCTGTGCCTGGCTGAATGCGCTGGGCTTCTTGCAAGAGTGGCAGTGCAGCCACTAACCCAACACCCCGTCAGGTGCTACCCCCACCCCGTCCACAACCCCCAGTCATTCTGCACACGTTGCGGTACTGTACCGAGAACCCCTCCTGCCTGTTGGTGGGCTACAAATGTGCAATCCCAGTAAGACCTAAGACACATGACCCCAACGGTACCTGTTGCTGGTGCCCATCCACATGCATGTCCATTGCTCCCAGGGATGCAGACCCCAGCGATTGCATACTGTGTCCAACATCCACTGCGATGAGCCTATGAGGGTAGGGTATGTGGTATGGTGTGAGCTCTGGTATCACATAGCCTAGTTCCACAACCTCCAGAAGCCCCATTCATGAGACACCCCCCAAGATGTCTCCCTCTGTCCCATCTGGGACCTCGAGAATGTGGGGAGTGTGCAGGTCCCTACGGTTTGCCAGTTGTCACGGGTCTGCAGCCATGCTGCGCACTTCTCAATGGTGGTGGCTGGCACAGCTGCGCAGTCATGGCTGCATGCCTGCATCTTCTGAGTGTGTGAGCACCCCAGTCATCTGTGACACAACCACAGCCAGTCCCCCCACATACTGCCCTAGCCTGTTAACCGGCAGTTATACCGATACGGCACAGACGTGAATGGCTCATTGACCGGTGTGGAGTGTGGGGTCCAACAGAGCTGTTGTACAGGTCTCTGCATAATCAGTAGTGTATCACTGTACACCCCTGACACTATCAACCTGCACTATCTGTGCTGTGTCCTAAGACTAGACTACAGTGCCTGGGGATATCACGGGGTGGCACACAGTGCTGCAGGATCCCTCTGAACCATGTGCTCCACAATGGGCTGCTGGCTCTGCGCCTCCATGAGTCCACTTGTACAGTGCTGCTATTGGGATGTGTGGGGCCTGATATGAATCCACTGCCTGTAGGGCAGGCCAAATGCAGTAGTACAGTGGTCACCTGCTGTTATGCTGGGTAATTTCTGCAGCTCTATGTTTCGGTCAGGGTGCAGACATGCACTGTCCACTGTCCTGAGCCGTCTCACTGCAGCATGCTCTACAGAGCACAGGTTGGTTGCTGCCTCACGTGTCATGCAGGGGAGTCCCTGACATGCTCTGGCTGTGGGCAGCCATGGTGACAGCGGATGGGTGTGCCGCCCGCTGGCCCTCGGGACCGCTGGTGGGGGGGCGTGATGGGTCGGGTTGCCTGTGTGGATGGGGAGGGTGGGGGCCACTGGGCTAACAGGGTAGGGTGGGGCCCTGACACTGTATCGACTAGGTCGAGTCAAGTGGGTGGCTTCCCATACAACACCTCTACCGCCCCACTATGTGGCATGGCCCTGGGGTTGCGGGCAGGGAGGGGGGGTCTGCTTATCCTGCACTACTGCCGCAGGGAGTGGCTACCTAACAGGGTGTCGGACAGGGTGGGGGGCACATAGGGCCACCTGGGTGGGTAGGCTGCTCTGCTGCTGTTTGCAGTAAGGCAGCCTGCCTGTGGGTGGCCACCCACTTTAGTCTGCTTCGCTCAACGTATCTTTTGGTGGCACATTCCTGGACTTGCCCCAGGGATGCACCTCCAATGTGGGCTATGAATGGGGCTGTGCCCTATATGCATGGGTGCGCCCTCTTCACAGCCCCTTCAGATGCGCAGCATATCATTATGGGCATTGTGCAGTGCATCTGCGATGCATTGGTGCATCAGGGTTACACCGGGGCATCGGACCCCTACCAGAATCGCCTGATGGTGCATTTCAGGGATGTGCCGGCACATCTTGGATGTGCTGGGTGCAACCCTTTTGTGAATCGTGCCCAAGGTCTTTATAGGTATATTTAATTCGTATGAGCATAAATGCTTGATTTTTATTTTGCCACCTTGTTGATAAAGACAATGTATACTAACGTATCACTGTGAGAATCCTTATAGTAAAGAAAGCATAAACAAACACTGAACACTCTGACACCAAAGGTTTAAATGAAACATTAGATCTGACAATCTTTTAATAGTATCTTCACAATGCCACTTGTTTTATTGTCTAAATGTCTTTTTTGACATCACAACAATTTTACTTAATGTATACTGGGTATAATTTGAGTGAGAAATTGTTGTGTTCATTGCTACTGTAGCTACAATTTTTACAGTTTGAATAATTTCATTTTATTACTTTAGACTGTCCATTATCTCAAAACTTTATAAAACTTATAAGGGATATGTGGGAGTCTACTGTGTGATACATGATTTATTTTTACGAGTGGGCAGTGATCGCTGCTGACATCACGAGTGGCGGAGCGTAGCGTAGATACGAGTAGTGGTGCGGCAGTCACTGTCCACAGTAAAAATAAATCATGTAATATTACAGTAGACCCCTATCATGTTCGATTTATGCAATAGGCATATCTATTGTTGAGGGAGTTGCTGGTTTTCTTTGACGTTTTGTTTAGTTCGCTTCAGCTTTTATTTTTAAACTGGACTATTTATGTCATTTTACTGCCGGCTAAGTGTAAATGCGCATATCTTCTATGTTTTTATGAATGGGGATAGTTGTGCTTTATAATTGGTTGGGTGTCATCGTGTGTGACTTTTGATTGTATGCCTGCCATAACTGAAAATACAGTGATTGGCCTGAGCGTCACTTGGCTGGTTAATGCTATTGGTTGATGGGCGTGGTTCTGTGCTGATGGGGCGTGGCCAAAGTCTATTGCGCAGGTTTTAATTAGTATGGAGGGAGGCGTCGATGGAGCAACATGTGGAGCAGTGTGTCTTGGAGCAGCCTTCAAGTACAGTGGGAAGGATTATCGTGGAGTTCGAGGAGGTGCCTTTCGTCGACAGGGAGTCTGCGCCTTTCGTTGTGGAGTCGGGGACGCTGGTTACACTTTTCATCGTCAGGGACACGGTGTGATTTATCTGGGGATACTTTTGCGTGGTGGTCTTCATCTCGGCGTGTTCAAGGAGGCAGGCCAGGACATATGCGGTCATAATTGGAATTCCTGCACTTTTATGGGATTTCTTTTTTTAGGGGGATTACCACATTGAAGAGTGGACGTTATTGTGGCAAACAATTTTGGATTACACCCTTTTCACCCTTGTATTTGCTGGATTACATTAAAAACAGCATCCTAGACAGGCACTAGAAAAATATAGTAAACGACTGGAGTGTTGAAGAAATTGTTTTTTGCTTCAGTGTTCATGCTTTTCCATGAGCTGATTCTGGAGTGAATTTCTGCATTTTTACCACAGCTTCTGCTTGTTTTGGGTGGTATGGCATCTCCGGTTTTGCTAGGATGGAAAAAAAAATGTTATAGATCATGTATTTCTTTTTTCACAGGGGAAATGAGTTTACATATTGTCCTTTGAGTGGTTGTACAGTATAGATGCTTACACGTGCTTACCTGTTAGTCTGTGTCAGAATCGGAATATAACACTTTTGGTCGTGGTCTTTTTCTTGACTCGAACTGATGGTCTGTGCAGATTGGGTGGGGGGGGGAGAGAAATACGTAATTTATACTTTTTTTTTTTTTTTTTATTAGTGTACTCTACATTACTACTGTGTTATATTGCTATGGCTTTTGTGTGGTTGGGTGTGCATTACCTTGTACTATGTTAAATGTGATGTTTTTAGCTTTTATGCTAGGATGGTTGAAGCAAGTGCCCCATACTTCACTTAGGTTCTCCGTTATAGTACTTAGTGCAGCTCATTTCGTTGGCTTTGCTTTTATTATGGGTTCTGGTTCCCCGCTTAGTATTTTTGAAATTTTGTTCCCGTTTATTTTCATTCATTTTTGAATAATCACTTATACTGCTCAGCTGTTTATGTCCTGTTACCTGGATTATGTCAGTTGGTGCAACTCTAGAGTCGGTAAGCTTCTGAATTAAATGCTTTCTGGCAGAGTGGTTTGTTTGATTTTTCTCTGTTTTAATCCCTGCTTTGTTAACCATTGTTTTTACTAGTATGGACAACTTGTTTACTCCAACTGGCTGGTTTTTGTACCAGGTCGTTGGGTAATAGTCCTTACCATTGGTGTTGAATGCTAGGAAAAAGCAGAGACTCTGGGACTAGTGTCTTTTTTGGCCTCTTTTCCTTGTACACCAAGTAATTACTTACGGGGCATTTTTCTAGCCTTTCCGGGAGTTGGTAGGCTCTTGGCTTTATTTTCCTGGTGTCTTTTGGGTTTGTGCCGGTTCTTGTCTTGGTCTGTCTTTCTCTGGAGTACTGCAAATAACGACTGCCATTTTCATCTTGTTGTAATTCTATGTCTCCCCACTTTATATTTCGCATCTCAGTGTTGCCCCTGACTCCAAAATACATACTTATAGTCAACCACATAGTGTTTTAGCAAGGAGTCAGGGGTGTTGGGGGCAAGCTGTTGCTTTTCATATAGGATTTCGATTACATTGTCAGTTAATTCGTCGGCAACCTTGGGTCTTGAACCCTTGCCCTCACTCTTTAGATTTTTTTGCTTAGACAACAATACCTGTCTGGCTTTTTCAAAAACTGGTGAGGTTGACAGTGAACATGGATAATCTCTGCCACGTAGGAATCGTTCAATGCTTTGAAAAATTGAATGTAAGGTTAGGGGCTCATAATCGGAGCCATTTTTTTTTTTTTACAATAGATAAAATAGTGGCAGAGATAATTTTGTAGGTCTGCTGGTGATATTTCTTGTAGGATCTTGCCAACATTTAGTTTTTCTCTAAGGTAATTTGTAAATAAGGACACATCTGCATGGGTTTTTCTGGCAGTGTTAACATTTTTTGCCCTGTCTATGTAATTATCTATCTCTGACAAATCTATTTTTGCTGTTTTGTTTGTACTTGCTGTTACGGAAGCACTTCCGGTTTGCAGTTCATGCTGAAGTACACTTTCTGGATCCTCAAGAGGGTCGGTATCCATCTCGATTTGTGTCAGTATCTCCTCAAGCTCCAAACTAAAGCTACTATTTGCCTTACTGTCTGTCATTTCTTTTTCAGGAGATTTACGGGTGTTACTCATTGATTTTTTTGCTAATATTTATTTTAGTTTTTACTATGGCTGCCATCAGATGGTGGCGCTGTTGATACCGGGATTTGAGTCGGTTGGCGTGCGGACTACTCAACTTATGCTAACTGCCTTTTTCTACCGTTACTGTCTGCTTCGTGGCACGCACTTGACAGAGTGGCACAAGTTTGTTTTTTTTTTCTAACAAGTCCGGCTGTCTCTGCATCGGTCTGTGTTGGCAATCAAAGCTGTGACGTGTCTATTGTGGTGATAAACTTAAGATGACATGTCTACTATGTGTATAAATGTAACATTTTGCATTTATACACATAGTAGCTGAGATACACAGATTTATCTCATTCTGTTTATCTCCACGCCTATTGCATAAATAATAATACAGGCAGTAAAACATAGCTCAACATCATCTTTCATTTACAATGGATTTGCAAGCGTATTCACTGTATTACAGCAACTGAAGCAAATCTTGCTGTGAGAGTAAATATTTGTTATTAAAGTAAAACTATGTATAACATTGTTTTGGAATAGGACAGAATAGAAATATGCAAATATGGATCTGTTAATATTTTCATTTTTTATAATTCATAAGTTTATTTAATTCAAAGGTTATAACAAAAAACAACCAAGGCTGACAAAACATTCAAACAGAGCTTAAGAAAAATATAAGAAATGGGTACATTGGATAAACTGTACTAAAATGAATAATATTAATAATGAAATACAGTATTAAACTATTATTGAATTGTTATGCCTAATATACAGTTAATAAGACAGAATTGAACTTAATAACTTAGGAAGAAGATACAATAAGATAAATGTAGCAAGAAATAATATACAGCTCTTAACAGGCACAAATTTCAGATACATATCAAATATATTAACTATTCAAGAACGGTTTCCATATCGAAGTAAATGTATCTAATGACCTATATTTACATAAGATACGCTTTTGTAACTAGTTCTAGTATAGAGGTATTGAAGCCATTCCTTTACTGATGGTAACTCTTTACTATTCCAATACATTAGAAGGACATTTTTTTGCAGTAATAAAGGCAGCAGTTAACCACAGTTTCTGTGAAAGTGATAAATTTACAAGATCTGAGCAAATCCCCAGGACAGCAAATTTGGCTGAACAATTGATCTTGTAGTTTGTTATCTTATCACAAACAGTTAAAACACTGTTCCAGATGGGCATGATAACTGGACGGAACCATAGAATGTGGGATAGTTTACCTTTATCCAATGAGCACCTCCAGTGTTTTTCATGTGATGACAAACCTAAACTAACCATTTTACAGGGAGTATAGTACCATCTGTGGACTATTTTGCATTGTAAGAGTCTCTCTTTAGCTTCCCTACAGGCTTTTAGTGTCATGTTCCAAATGTCTTCCCATTCCACATTAGTTATTTGAATGTGCAACTCTTGCTGCCATTTATCGATTAATGTTCTCATTGGGTCTGCTTTGGAATCTAATAGCATCATGTACAATTTCTTATGTCCGTTGTTAGTTGTGCAGATCTTATCTAATATGTGGGTAGAAGGACATGTAACTTCATTATTAATTTGGGCCCCTGAGAACCTTGCGTAGCCTTAGTTATTTATAAAAATCAGTTCTAGGAACTTTGTATTTAAGGGATAACTGAGAAGGACATCAAGGAGGCTGTTGCTGGATCTATTATATCATCAAGGAATAAGTAAGGATTAAGCCATGAGAAAGGATAGGTACTACTGTGGAATTAATCCATGGTTTGGGGGGGGTTGGGGCACGAGGCCGAAGGTCGCGTGCCTCCAAAGACTCAACCATGGATTAATTCCACAGTAGACCCATCCTTTCGAGTGGCTTAATCCTCTTGTAACATGGCACTGATTGTATAACTAATAGTCTCTGAATAAATGAGAACAGACTGATTTAGTGTTAGAATGCTATATGTTGAGTTGTTAAATATGGTGTACATACAGTGCAAAACAATTGGAACACACCTATTGGAAATATCGTGGCTGCTATTTCACTTTTGTACAAATAACTTTCATTACAAGCTTTACGCTTTCTAACTTTAAAACATATTTTACAACTTTTCAAAAACTTGCAGTTAACTTTCTAACGCTAGGTGCTTTGATTTTCATCTATATGTATTACAAGATATGGGTTGCACTGCATGATGGGACTGTGCTAGGGTGCATCTTCATTTTCTTCCTGCAGTTCCTTTGCAGACCAATAGGTGGCTGTGAAACAATCCTAGTAGCACAGCGCTGTTTTTCCAAATCTACTGAATTAAGCCAATCTGATTAAAACTTCATTGAACAAGTACTATTTTTCTGAGTATTAACTTCACTTTTTTCCTCTCTAAATTATCAAACTCAGCAGGAGATAGAACAACATAATGTTTACTGCTTTCACCTTTCAAATACTTGTTTTGACTAGTATTGTTAGTCTGTTTCTTTGATTTCCTTTTATCTCACTTTATTTTTCTTTTCACCTATGAACGTAGTCTCTTTCTTTGATTTTGCTTTGTTTATCTCACTGTCTCTTTTATTTTTGCTTTTGGTTATAGAAGGTGCATGATTATCTTTACCACTGTGTATTCACCAAGAAAAGGCTAGGACACATAATGTTATTCAGTCATCCACAATGCATTGCACCCAAAGTTGCTTAGAAAGCAGTAGACCACAAGTGACTGTAACAGTGTGTAAATGTTCAGTTCTAAAGAAATATTGTTACAGCATAATTAACAGTATATGTGGAGTTTAAATGTAGAATCTTCAGTAATTCATAAAGTTACGTGGCAGTTACAACATATAACAATCTTGAAAATGTCAAAAACCCTGTGTCAGAAATAAACTACCACAAATAACCTGGAACAAGTACAAAACATCAAACTATTTGCATATTATTTCCACTTTTATACTGCTTTTGCCTATAGTGGATTGCCATGGTACTACATCATAAAACATGGTCTACTATGGTATTACATCATGGTTGTTGGTGTACCACATGGTGTCTTTCCACCTATCTGAATGCTTACTTTTCTTTCAGTTTTATATGCCATGTTACAATATATCTTTATCCTTCCAACTAGACCAGTTAATACACTTGCCATCTATTTTTAAAACTAGGTTACCCCATAAAGGGCAGTGAGGGGAGGACCTAGAATCCCATCCCAGTGCATTCACAACCATTTTCCATGAATTGTTAGTCTGATGTAATATAGGGTTTGAGCTGAACATTTTAGTGAAGTCTGTAAAGAGCACCACTCTAGGGTGGCTACCTTTAAGGAGGGCTTTTTCAACTAGGACCAACACTTGGATATCTGGATTATTTTTTAACTATAAGCATTTAACACATTGTACAGCTAAGAAGGCATCATGTCTTATTTTGAAGTTGGGAAAGCCAAATCCACCTTTAGATTTTTGTTGTTGTAATTTGTCCAAAGAAACCCATGGGGGGGGGGGGTTGTTGTCCCATAAGAACTTCCCAATCTGGGTGTAAATTTTGCTAAAGAAGACAGCGGGGATGTGCACTGGTAGATGTTGTAGGAGGCAGTTTGTTTCTGGAGCCACAATCATATTGAAAATCTGTATTTTGCCACAGAAGGATAGAAACATTTTGTTCCATCTTGTAAAGTCTAGATTCATTTTTTCTAAAAATCTTGTTTAGATTAATTGATATGATTTGGGAAATATTTGGAGTTAATGTAATTCCCAAAAATGTGATACTGTGTGTTGTGACTGTGATCCCATTCTTAGTAAATATTGATTTATCTAATGCATTTGTTAGGGGGAGAGCCTCTGATTTGTCAAAATTATTTTGAACCCTGAAACGATCAAAAAAGTCTTTAATTGTTAAGATAGAAACACAGAGACATATAATTTGTTAGCAGATAAGGACCGCTTGGCCCACCTAGTCTGCCTATTTCCCTACCTAATGGATAAGTTGCAGATCCTAGTTAACCAACAGCCTACTTCCTCCCACCCCCACTAGAATTGCTTTATGTCTGTCTCATGCATTCTTGAATTCCCCCCATTGTTTTTGACTCCATGACCTCCTCAGGAAGGCTATTTCATGCATCCACAACCCTCTCCATAAAAAATGCTTCCTCACATTACCTCTGAGCCGTCTCCCCTCTATCTTCAAATTGTGCCCCCGTGTTCTTGCACATCTGTTTTTCTGAAAGATGCTACCCTCTTGGAATTTGTTGATTCCCTTGAGGTACTTGAAAGTTTCTATCATGTTCCCCCTCCTCTCCCTCTTTTCCTCGAGGGTATATGTATTGAGCTCCTTTAGTCTCTCTTTGTATGTCTTCTGGTGCAGACCCTGTACCATTTTGGTTGCCCTCCCCTGGACAGCCTCCACCCTGTCTATGCCTTTGTGGAGATAGGGTCTCCAGAACTGCACACAGTACTCCAGATGGGGTCTCAGCAACTGTCTGAGTAGAGGGATAACAACTTCCTGTTTTCTACTGGTGATGCTTCTCCCTATGCATCCCAGTATCCCCTCAGCCCTCCTTACTTACTGCCTTCTCACATTGCTTGCCCACCTTTAGGTCATCTGATATAACTATCCTCGAGATCTGTGGGTTTGTAATAGACAGCATGACATCATCTGTGTAGGCCGAGATCTTTTGGTCTTTACCTCTTTTATGCCAGATATAGTGGTAGAGATTTGAAGTTTAATGAGCAAAGAGTTCCAGGGCTAATAAAAATAGAAGTGGAGAGAGAGGGGAACCTTGTCTAGTAACTCTATACATTGGGAATTTGTAGGAGGAAGTACCATTGATTTTTATTTTCACATATACTTCTGAGTAGTGAACCTGAACCCACTGACAAAAATAGTCCCCTAGATTATATTTATGCAAGATTTTAATTAAATAGCCCCACTCTGTTCTGTCAAAAGCTTTATTGGCATCTAAAGATAATAATGTGGGTTGTGATGGCTTTTTTTAGCTGCATGATTGATATGAATAATCTTATGAAACAAATCCGAACTACAGCACCCGGCCACAAATCCCACCTGGTCAGGGTGTATCAGCTTCTGTATTACTGAATTCAACCTAGTAGCAATGATTTTTGCAAGTAGCTTGCAGTCTACATTAATGAGTGAAATCAGATGATAATTCTCACACAATGTGGGGTCCTTATCTTTCTTTGGTAGTACCACTATAGAGGTTTCATGCATAGTTGGGGGTAAGGATCCAATAACCGCCATGACACAGAAAACTTTATGAAGAATAGGGGCAAGCAGTATATTGGTGGCTTTATAAAATTCTCCAGTTAAGCTCTCTGGGCCAGGAGCCTTTGCTCTAGAAAGGGTCAGAATGGCCTTATATATTTCTGCTTGAGTTATGAGCTTATTTAGATTAGTTTTATCTTGATCTGAGATAGATGGTAAATTAACATTTTGTAGGAATACAGTATATCCATGGCATCTTAGCTAGACTGGTCTTCAGATTTTTATAGAGAAGGGTAAAAACTTCTAAATTCTTCTACTATTTGATTGGTCTTGTGCACCAACTGTCCCTGTTTGTTTTTTATGGAAGCAATTTTAGTGACCTCTAACAACTTCCTGAGCTTATGGGCCAGTAGCTTGCCCTGCACCTCCCCCTGCCTCCCAATAAGCCTGCTAAAGGCAAAAGAGAGTGTATTCCCCTTTGCCATAGTAAATAGTGTTAATTTCATATGTGATATTTACTATATCTCTGTGTAAACTGAGATTCTTGCCCCCTGTGGAGTGAAAAAGTTCTTCCTTATTTTTTAGTTCTTTTTCCAAATTATTTAACTCTGGTTCCCCAAGTCTCTTCTTATATGAGGCAAAGAAAATTATACACCCTCTTATATAAGCTTTAAATGAATCCCACAGGGTAGGTATTGAGACTTCTCTGTTATCATTTATTTGAAAAAATGTTTTAATCTCATCCACTAACCAGCTTAGAAACTCACTGTAATTCAAAAGACTACTACTAAATTTCCAGCTCCTTACAGAGGATGAGATATGGCCTAATGTGATGCCTATGGAGATGGGAACATGGTCCGACATTACTATATTACCTATGTGACTTGTAGTAAGGCCTGCCATCAGTGATTTAGCTGGAAAAATATAGTATGCATTATGATAACACCCTCTTGGGGTAAGCCAATAAGTCTAAAATTGTATATCTGCTGTAAAGTCCACTTGTTAATGTACTCAGCAGACCACCTTATGATATACAAATTGGTAGTAGAGCTTAAGATTCTCAATCTGTAATACTGCAGGGCTCACATGCCCTAATAGCAGTCTGTCATCAAATTATATAGGGCTGCTGCACAATGTAGCAACAATGTAGGTAGAAATCCATTCATCTGTACAGAACTGAGAGTTGTTTTTTAGCCCATTAAATAGTATCAGCCTCTACAAGACATCCAGCATTAAACCTTCATAAAGCAGGGTTTTACATTTTAAATGAGTGAGAAGTAGTGTGTAGTGTATAGTAAAATGTAGTATTTCTACTGTATCGTCGTCAAGCACAGATTATACAAGCACTCCATTATTGACTCTTTTGACACAGCCACACACCAGTGCTTAGCAAACATTTGGACTAATAACCATCTCCCATAACCAAATAGTATCAGACACCAGTGCCTGTTCCATTGCCTGTGACAATAACTGGAATTTAACCTTCTCATATCTTAGTCAACACCTATGAGAGATAATTAGAGAATTGCAGCAAGAGCTATTCCCTTGATTAACTGCTATTCTGCAGTACATATAGGAATAACTGGCCTCTGTTACAGACTGTTGTAAGTATATAAATAAATACCAGACCAGCAATCAATAAAATGCAGCAATAGCAATACATGTTCCAATGGCTGTGACTATGTCTGATGTTATTTTACACCATTTTAGCAGTTTTCCCCTATTCAAAGCTGACTGGCAAACTGCATGGAAGTCATGCATTTAGAATATACCCCTCCCAGCACATATCTTGCAAATGACTTTCCCTTTCTACTAGTCACTGCAGGTGCAAGAATATAAAGTAAGCAATCCATATAAAGTAAGTAATCACCTATGCAAACAAACGTTATCCTGCTTGTGCAAAGTAGTAGGAATAAAAGCTTACCACCCCTTATGCATTGCTGTCTCCCATGGTATGCATGGTCTCACAGGAGGGTGGAGTCCTTGCATAGCCCTTAACCTATAACCCTTTGCAGAAGAATAGAAATAGAGAAACTATGTAAATAAAAGAATAAATCAGCATTTTAACAATAAAAACTGCTTCTATATCCTTACAGCATCAAAATAAACAGCAAGTGACATTTTTAAATATTAAATTGTTTATCCACAGCCAAAAGTGACAGGAAGTGAGGTAATCTGCCCTATGGTAGGAAAACAGGGAGTTCATCCTTCAGCTTGCATCTCGATCGACTAGTCAGGGCATTTGTTAATGCTCAGTCTCGTCTTTGGAACAGACATTTGGGTACTTTTGAGGGTCTTGATAGAGAGATCCATTATGTTCATTTTGTATGGTTCCACGACTCCAGTAATTTTTTTTTGCAGTGGCAGTGGAGAAGTGACCTGAGTGACTCTGCCTGTGACAGAGGTATGCCTCGCTAGGAGGTTTGCTTTTTCTAGAGATGCTCGAGAAATTCACAATCTTTGTGGATGATGAAATACTTTTCACGATTTCAGCATATGGCCGAGGGGGTGCAAATTTTCACCAAATCTTCATTTAAAACCTGGACTTTAAACTGAGTGCTTGCATTAATCTTGGCTCATGATGGAGATGGAGTAGAATTTAGAGATGGAATGGAGCTTGGTGCAGAAGCTCCTTGAGAGCATGCGGGGGAGTTTGAAACTCTATTGACAGTTTGTTTTTGTAGCCGTTGTTGAAAATTATTAATGAGATGCCAGACTTGCTTTGAAGAGTCACAATAGCGTGTACTACTAAACTCGCTGGATATTTAAAGTGATATAGCCACCCAAGTGATTGTAATTGTCTTTTTGCCTTAAAAAAAGATTTCCTTTTATCCACAACTGCAGTAGAGAAGTCTTGGAACATATAAATTCTCTCCCCCTGCCAGTATAGTTGTTTATTATTTCTAGCTACCCTGAGCACTTCCTCTTTAATAGAATATCTTAAAAAATTGACGATGATGGCCCTTGGTCTGCCCTCATTTTGAGCCTTTGGTACTAATACTCTGTGAGCTCTTTAAATTTCTAAAGCCCAGGGCCATTCATAATAAAGCATTGCTGGTAACATCCTCTGAAAAAATGGAATCATAGCACCCCCTTCCAGCCCTTCTGGCACACCGACAATGCGGATATTATTCCACCTACCATGATTTTCAAGGTCATCCACCTTTTTAATAAATAATGGATCTGGTCTGACTGCTGCTCTAATTTTTCTTCAAGAAATTACATGGTGCCCTGTAATCATAAGATATTATTGTCCTCTTCCATGATGTTATTGGCGTTATTAATGATATTAGAACTCAGTGCCCCATGGAATTTTTCATGTCAGCCATATCAATAGTGAGGTTAGCAAACATTTCTTTTACCAACTGCATGTCAGACTTACCCTGCATTACTGCATTCGGGTTGTCAGGAAAAGCCTTCTCATCCTGAGGTACTGTAACTGTGGTTGGAACCATAGCGCCGCACCACAATGTTTTCTTTTAATTGTAGTTAAATGAAGTATTACTCGATCACCGTGAAACTTACAACGAGTGTTGGCAAAAGAGTAAACTATCAAATGAATACAAAATGGAATGACTATTCTTGGTTTAAAGTTCTGATTCTGTAGTTTTTCGACACGAGTGAGCAGGAGCTCAGTGTTCAAGTAGCCATCATTGTAAGCACCAGCGCGTGACCCTGTTACTATTTTCTAAGGATATATATAAAAATGTTTATGCTTATTTTGAAATCCACATTCTGGTTTTTGGATAGAATGCCAAAGCTAGAGTTATTATTCTGTTATATAGTATATATTACTTGTAGGGAAATTATTATATTTTTTATTTTGTTGTCAAGTATACTAAATTTGACAGAATATGCTAGTGCTTTAGACTTTTTAGGTAGCTAAAAATATCTGTCTTTTGATGTTATACCAACTGACCTTGTGCTGTTTCCTTCCGTATTCACTGAAGAATAGAGTGGTCTGGTAGAATATATTAGTGAAAAGACACCTGTGATCTGATGGGTTCTAAGAATGAATGCACACAAGGATGACTGGACTGATATCTGCAGCAATTAAATAAAACCTGGATACAACATATTAACCCATGTTGCTGCTGGAATATAAAAATATTATTTGTGTTTTGAATTCAGCATTAGCATTAATGCAGTATGCTAATAGGCTTAATACATCAATAAGCTTAGAAATTTACGGACTTCTTAAATTGGTTCGGCTAGAATTGCTAGCTATTAATTACATAGGCAAGTTATTTAAATCAATGCTGCATTAATGTTATTTTATTATTGCTTTGCCCCACCATTTTCCCTTCTGCTATTTATTAGTAGAATTATTTACATGCAATTAACACTGACTGCAATTTTGCCATTATCTTTAATTACATAAGATTTTAACTGAGCACAGAATTTGCATGAGCACTATATGGATTTCTGGATTAGGTATGCTTAGATACTTAGATATTTTGCACATTTTATGTGATATCTAATTTATGGAATGCATTTAAGGATGTCTGAATCTGAGAAATGGCTATTCCCTGGTGAAGCCTCATGACAGGAGGCAAAGCACTGGTCCAGTTTTTTTTAACTGCCTCATTGCCAACTAGCCTGTCATTGTACAGTGTATATGCACGTTATTTTTTTTTGGGGGGGGGGTGCCCCTTGAGAGTTGCTTGAAGCAATATACACTGAAAAAAGAGGAAAGTACTGTATATTGGTGCTTGACTTTATAGCTTATGCTATTTTGAATTCCTGTGTGTCCATGGGTTGTAATTGAAGGCTACTGAATCTCCCACTGCTACATCCCTGCTCTGATGTCAGTTGATAGGAATTCTGGGATTTCTGGTTGCAGCAAATGTCAGCTAGGATGCCAGCAGAATAAGACTGATGCAATCTACTATCCCACTGTAAACAGTAACTAAAAAAATGTTTTTGCACACAAAGTTCAAAATTGGGCCGGCCCCACACTTTGATGTGGGGCTCTTACTGCTGACTGTTCCCCTTTAATCTCAATTTACAGGACCTCACATACAGTAAATTCCACAATGTTGTGAATTTCACAGAACAAGAATGGATAACAAGAATCCTGTAGTATATCATTCAATAGAAAAGAAAGTTCATTTATTCAGCTGGCATTTACTGAAGCAGTACAAACATTATGTCTATGCCTACGTTACGTCTGTTGCTATATAAGCAATTAACAAGTAATTAAGCAACCGTCTTTTTCTTTTTTTTTTTACCATGATGAATTTTTATTTTATCATAAATGAAGTACACCAGATAAACTAAGTAACAACATAAAATGCATAAGGGCTACCTCAAAATGGAACTTGCAGAAAAACTTTAACTGATCAGATATTTGTTTTTCAGAACTGAGATGGAAACAAAAAGATATGGAGGAATACATAAATAGCTAGCTAAATAATTTCAGTTGTGAATAAGCTGTATTTAACATAAGAGAAAATGATAACAGTGGTACTAGGTTGATCATAGACTCATGAATATTAGAGTAAGGGGATACGTGATGGGCAGCTATGTGATAGCTAAAATATCAGCATGAGTGGCAAGTGAGCTCAGGGTTATTACAAGCACGTGATTTAATCCTGAGCTCATTTGCCATGAGTGCTGATGTTTCAAGCTATCACATAGCTGCCCATCACGTATCCCTTTTATACAATAGGAGTGTGTTTTGTGCTGTTTTTTGTTTGTTTGATGGAGTTCTGACACTGTAATGATGTCATCAGAGTGTGATAACCAGGAGCGTGATAACCAGGATTGTGATAACCTGTGATAACTGAAGTTGTCACTCTGCAGTGAGAATACCTGTTTTTATCTAATGGGTTATCTGCTCACTCCTGTTGTATAATTCCTAATACATAGCTAGCTAACTGACCTAAGAGCTCAGATATCAGTGCACTGTATAGGAAGGGGCCCCATATATCTACAAACTTGTCAATGTTGTCAGACAGCATATAGGAAATTTGTTCATTATTTGCTGCATAACTCATCATAGTGAACCATTCAGACAGAGAAGGCCCTATGGGATCCTTCCAGTGTTTAAGTATTAGATGCTTGGCGCAGACTGCTGCTACTGAAAACCATAGCCTCTGATGGTAGGTGAGGGAGGGGTTGTCGGGTAGATTCCAAGGACAATGATAATTGGTGAGTGTGGTAAATCAGTCAGCAATGAGGCATTGCAGGTTTTACTTACCTCAACCCAGAATGTCCTGAGGGTGGGGCAATTCAACAACATATGAGATAGTGTTCCACCCACATTCTGACATCTCCAACAGTCAGAATTGGGTGAAAAACATAGTTCATAAAGTTTGGTGGGAGACACATAAAACTGATGAAGTACTTTATATTGAAACATAGAAACATAGATTTTGATGGCAAATAAGGACCGCTTGGCCCACCTAGTCTGCCCAGTTCCTATCTATCGGATAAGATTCAGATTCCAGTTACTCAACACCCTGCTTCCTCCTACCCGTCACTAAAATTGTCTTATGTCTATTCCATACATTCTTGAATTCTGCCACTGTTTTTGACCCCACAACCTCCTCAGGAAGGTGGTTCCATTCATCCACCACGCTATCTGTGAAAAACTACTTCCTCACATTGCCCCAGAGCCATCACCCCCTCTATCGTCAAATTATTTATTTATTTATTGAGAATAATTGGACATACCTTTGAGTCAGAGACTCTTTTATAAAGGTTCCATGTCATAGAACATGATACAGACAATAAGGAACAATAATGTACAGTAACAGGATTCAGCACAAACATAATAACATCACAGATTGCATACAGTGGTTAAGCATAATTATTTAACATTATGTAGGAAAGCAGGACACAGGGAGAAACAGAGTACAATAGGGAGAAATCAAAAAAGTAATTACCAGGTTACAAAATTAATTTCCAATATGTTATAGCTCAATACTAGTGGCTGTCAAAGGGTAGAGATCAATGGCAGGAGGAAGTTCCATTGTCGGGGGGGAGGGAAAGAGAGATACAAGTAGATATAGCAGGGAGGAGGGATGGGGTGGAGAGCAGGAGGGGCACAGCAGCTGGGCAGCAGGCGGTGCCCTTGTCAGTAAGGAGTAGGAGGGGAGGGGGGAAGGGCAACAAAGAAAGGAGGAGTCCAAAGGGATGGGGAATATGAGGTGGGACCTGCAGTCACCTAAGCTAGTAGCAGTCACAGGTGCTGGTAGATATGAGGTGTGTCTTGAGGAGAGATTTGAAACAACACAGTTTACTTTCAGTGGTGATGTTCAGGGGAAGGGTGTTCATCCACTGCAGGGCTCTGTATTTGAAGGATCTTTGAAAGAGGGAGATACGACCCCGGGGAGTAAGAAAAGGGGCCTTCGAGGAGAGGCACATAACTTTAAAAGAAGTGGTCGGTAGTAACATTGTGGAGAGTCTGGGGGTGAAGACCAGAAGAGATTTTTTTAGCCAGGTTTGATACCACAGTCTGTTATTGAAATTAAGCTAGTTTGAGAGACTATAGAGGGTGCATGTGTGAGTGTAGCTGTCACAGCCAAGGACCAGCCAGCAGGCTTTGTTCAGAGCAACTCTAATTCTGCAGAGGGAGGAAATGTCAGCAGCGCCGTACAGTAGGATGCCATAGTCAGTAAGTGGGAGTATTGAAGAGAAGACCACCATACGTAGGGCTTCAGGGGGGAAACAGTGCTTGTGTCTGTATAGAAGACCAATTCTGGTGTTGACAGCTGTGGAAAGAAGATGGATCTGCTCATGAGAGAGGTGTCCAATGTAATACCAAGGTATTTAAAGGCAGCGACCTGGTCAAGGGGCTGATGCTGGAAATTGAGGATACACAGGGGATGGCCTTTGTGTTTCTTCTGGTGATGGGAGAATAACATGCTTTTGGTCTTTTGATAATTTAATACAAGATGGTGTTCAGTGAACCAGGATTCTGCATCTCAGAAAGCTTTCTGAAGGGATACCTGGAGTGAGAGAGGGTCAAAGTGGGAGGCAAAAAGAACAGCATTATTGGCGTAAAGTAGTACTTTGCCCAAGCAGATACTAGGGAAATTGTGCCCCCTTGTTCTTGTACATCTCTTTTTCTTAAAGATACTCCCATCTTGGACTTTACTGATTCCCTTGAGGTACTTGAAAGTTTCTATCATGTCCCCCCTCTCCCTCCTTTCCTCAAGGGTATACATATTAAGCACTTTTAGTCTCTCTTCGTATGGCTTCTGTTGCAGACCCTGCAGCATTTTAGTTGCCCTCCACTGGACTGCCTCCCTCCTGTCTATGTCCCTGTGGAGATGGGGTCTTCAGAACTGTATGCAGTACTCCGGATGGAGTCTCACCAACTGTTTGTACAGAGGGATAACAACCTCCCATTTTCTACTGGTGATGTCTCTCCCTTTACATTCTTGTATCCCCCAGCCCTCCTTACTGCCTTCTCACATTGCTTACTTACCTTAAGGTCATCTGATATGACTACCCCAGGTCCCTTTCCATTTTTGTTGTTGTTAGTATCTCACCCCCATTGTGTACTCTTCCCCTGGTTTTTGTTTCCCAGGTGCATTATTTTGCACTTCTTTGCATTGAATCAAGCTGCCATATTTTTGACCATTCCTCCAATCTTGCCAAGTCCTTTCTCATCCTTTGCACCCATTCTTGTGTATCAACCCTGTTGCAGATCTTTGTATCATCTGCAAAGAGGCATACTTTTCCTTCCAGCCCCTCTACAATGCCATCTATAAAGACATTAAAGAGGACCAGTCCCAATACTGAACCCTGTGGTACCCCACTAGTAACCCCTTCTTTCTTCAGAGTGTACTCCATTTACTGTTACACTCTGGGTCCAGCTGTCCAGCCAATGTTGTTACCCAGGCTACTCACCCTGGGACCCACTCTCAGGCTGGCTAACTTGTTTATTAATCTTTGAGTGGGACTGTGTCAAATGCCTTGCTACAAAGTCTAGGAAGGCCATATCCACAGCCCCTCCTTGGTCTATTACTTTGGTTACCCAGTCATAGAAATCTATTAGATTCATCTGACATGACCTTCCTGCTGTGAATCCATGCTGCCTTGGGTCCTGTGCACCACTGGCCTCTAGGTACTCAACAATTCTTTCTTTCAGAAGTGGTTCCATCAACTTCCCTACCACTGAGGTCAAGCTAACAGGTCTGTAGTTTCCTGTCTCTTCCTTGATCCCACATTTGTGAAGAGGAATCACATCCACCCTCCTCCAGTACCACACCATCCTCCCATGATTTGTTAAAAAGGGTAGTCAGTGGTGTCACTAGTTCTCCCCTTAGTTCTTTCAGAATTCTGGGGTGAATCCCATTTTGGTACCTCCCTCTCTTCTTCTTTTGTGAATATTGAGCAAAAATATTCATTCAGTATCTCTGCCTTTCCACTGTCACCCTCTTCTCACCCCTCCCCTTTTTCTAAGCCTCTCTATCCCTCCCTTGGTCTTCCTTCACTCCTTGATGTACCTATAAAAGGTTTTATCCTCCTTCTAAACTGAGTTGGCTATCTTTTCCTCAGTTTGGGCCTTCACTATTCTGACTGCCTTCCCAGCTTCTTTCTGTTTTAACTGATACAGTTATCTGTCCTTCTCTTTCTGTGATTCCTTGTACTTCCTGAATGCTGTATTTTTCTCCGAACCTTCACTGCCACTTCCTTTGAGAACCATAGTGTTTTTTACTTTGTTTTGTTTTATTTGCTTCATACAAAGGCTTGCTGCCTCTGTGATGGCAGTTTTGATTATTTCCCATTGTTCTTTCACCCCTCCTTCCTGCCCATTTGCTAGTGCATTCCGTAGGCACTCACCCATTTTGGCAAAGTCAGCTCTTCTGAAGTCCAGGATCTTTGCCTTTGTATGGCTTGACTCTATTGCTCTGTTTAGCGTGAACCATACTGTTCGGTGGTTGCTACATAGAAACATAGAATTTGACGGCAGATAAGGACCGCTTGGCCCACCCAGTCTGCCCATTTCCCTGCCTACTGGATAAGCTGCAGATCCTAGTTAACCAGCAGCCTACATCTTCCTACCCCTATCCCCTAGAATTGCCTTATGACTGTCCCATGCATGCTTGAATTCCACCACTGTTTTTGACTCCACGACCTCCTCCGGAAGGCCATTCCATGCATCCACAACCCTCTCTGTGAAAAAATACTTCCTTAAATTACCTCTGAGGCGCCCCCTCTATCTTCAAATTTGCCCCTTGTTCTTACACCTCTTTTTGAAAGATGCTACCCTCTTGGACTTTGTTAATTCCTTGAGGTACTTGAAAGTTCTATCATGTCCCCTCTCCTCCTCTTTTTCTCGAGGCTATACATATTAAGCTCCTTTAGTCTCTCTTCTATAGTCTTCGGTGCAGACCCTGCACCATTTTAGTTGCCCTCCTCTGGAAAGCTTCCATCCTGTCTATGTCTTTGCGAAGACTGGGTCTCCAGAACTGCACGCAGTACTCCAGATGGGGTCTGACCAGCTGTCTGTACAGAGGGATAATAACTTCCTGTTTTCTACTGGTGATGCCTCTCCCTATGCATCCCAATATCCCCCCAGCCCTCATTGCTGCCCTCTCACATTACTTGCCCACCTTTAGGTCATCTGATATGACTACCCCCAGGTCCTTTCCATTTTTTGTTGTTAGTATCTCACCCCCATTGTGTACTCTTCCCTGGGTTTTTGTTTCCCAGGTGATCACTTGCACTTCTTAGCATTGAATCTAAGCTGCCATACATTTGACCATTCCTCTAACCTTGCCAAGTCCCTTTTCATCCTTTCCACCCCACCTTGTGCATCAACTCTGTTGCAGATCTTTGTGTCATCTGCAAAGAGACCTTTTCCTTCCAGTCCTCTGCAATGTCGCTTATAAAGACATTGAAGAGGACTGTCCCATTACTGAACCCTGCGGTACCCCACTAGTAACCCCCTTTCTTCAGAGTGGACTCCATTTACTATTACTCTCTGTGTCCTATTTTCCAGCCAATGTTTTACCCAGGCTGTCATCTTGGGACCCACTCCCAGGCTAGCTAACTTGTATATTAATCTTTTGTGTGGGACTGTGTCAAATGCCTTGCTAAAGTCTAGGTAGGCCATGTCCACAGCCCCTCCCTGATCTACTACTTTGGTCACCCAGTTAAAGAAATCTATCAGATTTGTCTGGCATGACCTTCCTGCTGTGAATCCATGCTGCCTTGGGTCCTGTGCACCTCTGACCTCTAGATACTCGACAATTCTTTCCTTCAGAAGTGATTCCATCATTTTCCCTACCACTGAGGTTAAACTAACAGGTCTGTAGTTTCCTGCTTCTGCCTTGCTCCCACTTTTGTGAAGGGGAATCACATTTGCCCTCCTCCAGTCCTCGGGTACCACCCCATCCTCCCATGATTTGTTAAAAAGGGTAGTCAGTGGTGTCACTAATTCTACCCTTAGTTCTTTTAGAATTCTGGGATGAATCCATCAGGCCCCATTGCTTTGTCCACCTTCAGTTTTAAGAGTTCTTTCAGAACCCTTTCTTCTGTAAATGGGCTGGTATCAACTTCTGTATCCAGTGTGTTTCTACTGTTTGTTCTAGGTACCTCTTCCTTTGTAAATACTGAGCAAAATATTTGTTTAGTATCTCTGCCTTTTCACAGTCTCCTCTGCCCCTCCCCTTATTAAGCCTCACTATCCCTCCCTTGGTCTTCCTTCGCTCCCTGATGTACCTATAAAAGGTTTTATCCCCCTTCTTAACTGAGTTGGCTATCTTTTCCTTGGTTTGGGCCTTTGCTGTTCTGACTGCCTTCCCAGCTTCCTTTTGCTTTAACTGATACAGTTCTCTGTCCTGCTCCTTCTGTGATTCCTTGTACTTCCTGAAAGCTTTCTTTTTCTCTTGAACCTTCACTGCCACTTCCTTTGAGAACCATAGTGGTTTCTTACATCGTTTAGTTTTGTTTATTTGCTTCACACAAAGGCTTGTTGCCTCTGTGATGGCAGTTTTTATTATTCCCCATTGTTCTTCCACCCCTCCTTCCTGCCCATTTGCTAGTGCATTCCTTAGGCACTTACCCATTTTGGCAAAGTCAGCCCTCCTAAAGTCCAGTACCTTTGCCTTTGTATGGCTTGACTCTATTGCTGTGTTTATTGTGAACCATACTGTTCGATGGTCGCTAGTTCCCAGATGGCTACCCACTTCTACATCTGTGATCCTCTCTTCATCTCCATTTGAGAGAACCAGGTCTAAGATTGCTCTCTCGAGTGGGCTCCAATACTAGTTGTCTAAGGCATGCCCCCTGTAGGGCATCTAGAATAACCCCACTCTTAGAAGTGGCTGCGGAAACTGCACTCCAGTTAACATCTGGCATATTCAGATCGCCCATCAGCAATATCTCCCCTTTTTTTGCCATACTAAGTATACTTTCTATCATTTCCTTGTCCATTTCCTCCCCCTGAGAAGGAGGTCTGTATACAACCCCTGTGCGGATTGTGGTGCCATTGCCGGTCTCCAAATTTACTGTTACTCCAAATTGCTAGTTCCCAGATGGCTATCCACTTCTAAATCTGTGATCCTCTCTCCATCTCCATTTGAGAGTAGAAGGTCCAAGATTGCTCCCTCCTAAGTGGGTTCCAATACTAGTTTTCTAAGGTATGCCCCCTGCAGGGCATCAAGAACTACCCCGCTCTTGGATGTGGCTGCAGCAAATGTGCTCCAGTTAACATCTGGCATATTCACATCCCCCATTAACAATATCTCTCCTTTTTCTGCCATTCTAAGGATACATTCTATCATTTCCTCCCCCTGAAATGGGGATCTGTATACAACCCCCTTGCGGGTTGTGGTGCCATTGCCTGTCTCCAAGTTGACCCACAGTGCCTCCTCTCTTCCCCATTTACCCATTTGTTCTGTTGCTTTGATTTCTTCCCTTATGTAGAGAGCTACTCCTCCTCCTCCTCCTCTTTTACCCTCCCTGTCCCTCCTGTAGATAGTGTACCCTAATATGTATACACACCGGTCATGGTTCTGTGTGTACCATGTTTCTGTGACTGCCAAGCTATCCAGATGTTCCTTTTCTATCAAGGCCACTAGTTCAGGAAGCTTGTTACCCAGACTACGAGCATTGGTACTCATTACTCTCCATTTTTTGATGGCTTTACCTCTTGTAGCCCCATCCCTGCCCTTACTGACTTTGCCTTCTCCATTTACCCCAGTCCTGCTCCCTACTGACCTTTCTACCTTGGTGTTTACCTCGCTAACTACCCTGTTTTGTGGGGGGAAGGCTGGGAATTCCCTGCTTCTTATCAGTGCCCCCCCCTTGGCTAGTTTAAAAGCTTGCCAATGAAGCATTTAAACTGTTCACCCAGGAGACTGTTTCCCTTCCTGGACAGGTGCTGACTATCATGCCAATATAGGCAGGTACCCCTCCAGGTGGAACCTCAGTCCTCAATAAAGCCAAAACACTGTGCTCCGCAACAGTTTTTCAACCATTCATTGAATCACATGGTGAGGAGTACCGTCACCTCAACCATGCCATAGATAGGCAGCACCTCTGAGAAGGATACTGTATGAGCTACTTGTCCAAGACCCCTTCCCAACTCCACAAACTCCTCTTGCACTGCTCTAATCCCATGCCCAGCCAAGTCATTTGTCCCTAGGTGGACAATGACATCCAGCTCCATCTCCTGTGCAGCTACTCTTGTGAGCCTGAGAATTCACTTACAGTCCCTCCAAGCCATGGCACCAGGCAGGCACCTTATTTCACTTTCCCTGCCCCCCCAGTTCTATCCCCCTAATAACCAAATCCCCCACCAAGTGTTGCTTCCTTTCCCTGTGGTGTTCTGTGCCACCTTCCTGTGGGCCTCCCTTGTGACTGTTGCCAGCAACCTCCTCAGTCTCCACTGTGGGTTCCTCCATAGGGGAACTATGCTCCACCAGAATGGTGTATGGATTGTGGAGCGGTACAACTGAAGGGATGCACCTCTGTTCCACCACCCTCATCCTCCTTGAACCCACTGTGGTCCAACCACTGCTTTTTCTTGGCAATCTCAGAGGCAGAGGTGGTGGCCCTGGTGTTCCCCGGGGGGGGGGAAGTACCCCTACTCCTGTCTGGTTTGGCCTGGAGAAGGGCAACCTCCTCCCTCAGAGCAGAGAGTTGCCTGCAAATAGGGCAGTATCTCAGCCTCCTGAAAGTCTCCCAGAAGGCTGCTGCCCCAAAGCCAGTGCATTGCACTAGTCCCCACATGTCTGTCTTCTTTCCTGTTTATCCTGTGTAAGATTTTTTTGTTTGTTTGTTTGTTTTTATAGTGTATGCACTTACCGTATGTCTCTATTACCATGATAAGCATGGTCCCAGGCAGATCCCCACTCTTGATTGGATATGGATATACTGTATACAATTTTGCTTCCCACTTCTGTCTGGCTGAGGAGGTCAAAGATGAAGATGAACGAGAGTTAGAGAGGAGTTTATGCACAAAGCGCCTTTGTAGGGGTCCTATTTTGACAATTTGATCCCATACACTATTGTTGGGAAGGGAGTAGTCTGCCAAGAGACAATTCTCTTTGAGAATGGCCCTAAACTGCAGGAAATAGTGGAAGTGAAACCAGAGTAGGTGGTATTTTTCTGTTTTCTGAAAAGGACATTAACATGGATGAGTCACCAGACAGGATGTCACTAATTCTATTAATACCAGCGTGCTACCAATCTCTATTAGATAGCAAAGTACCATCTCTTGCATTGTGGGGGTTAGACCAAAGAGGCATGGTTTTTAAGGCAAGGCAAGGCAATTTTATTTCTAAGGTGCCCAATCCCGGAAGATCTGGGTGTCATACGTAAAAAAAAAAAAAAAAAATACAAAATACATAAATAACATTTGTGCAGTAGTAAAAACTTTAAAGCAGCATTCTTAAAAATCTAAATCTAAAATATGGAATAACTGAGGGTATAAGGGAGAAGACTTAATCCCCAAAAGCCTGGCAGAAGAGATGGGCCTTAAGCCTCTGCTTAAAAACACTAAGCGAAGGGGCTTCCCAGACTGCAGCTGGAAGCGTGTTCCACAGGGTCGGTCCAGAGACACTAAATGCTCGATCACAAGAGGTCTTGAGGTGAACCCTGGGAACATCCAGGAGGCCTCTGAAATGGAGCAGAAGGAGTGAGCAGAAGTTGCAGGCGACAGGAGCTCAGACAGGTAGCCAGGACCCAGCCCATATAGGGCCTTATAAGTGAGCAAGCCCACCTTGAAAAGGACCCTCCACCTGACTGGCAGCCAGTGCAGAACACGCAGAATCGGGGACACATGGCACGACTGAGATTGTCCCGCCAGTCCCCCCCATGACCCCAAAGTAAAGAGCATTACAGTAGTCAAGTCTGCAGGTCACAAAGGCATGTACTAGGGTCGGCAGATCTTCGGGTGGAATGAGGGGCTTGATCCTGGTGATGTTCCGTAAGTGGTAAAAACCACTCTTCTCAAGGGGAGATGGGTAGGATTAATGGCCATATTCATTTTTTTGAGGACCTTGAAGGTGTCACCTAGGCAAAGATTTCCCTTTAGGTTAGCATGGGGTGGGTAAGTAAATAAAATCAGTAAGGTGACTTGGTTTTAGGAGTGTTTTTTTCTATTTGTAGCCATAGCGGGTCAAATGGTGTGTTACCTAAACTAGCATGCATATGATCAGCTACTTATTTGAATATAAAGGCCCACTGGTACCATTCTCAGTTTGGGAGTGCTAACTCACCCAAGTCATGTGGTGCCCAAATCTTATTGATGCTCAAGCCTGGAGGCTTAGAATCCCACAAGAAGGTTCTTATGAGGGAATTTAGTTTGCAAAAAAGGTTCTTTTTTAATAGAGTTGGTATGTTTTGGAACAAATAGAATATTTGGGGGGCAATGAACATTTTAATAGAATGAACCTTGCCCCAAAGCGGTAGATTTAGCTGCCCCCAGCATTTGAGGTCTAGTTCTATCTCATGAAAAAGGGGCAGGAAATTTATGTTCACTGTAGGGAATCCAGGTTCTTTGAAATCTGTAGACCCAAGTAAGTTAGCTGCTTCTTAACCCACTTATTATCAAATATTTCTGTAAGGTCTTGTAAAATATATGGTGTGGGGTTAGGGCATAGGGCTTGAGATTTGTCCCAGTTCACTTGCAAGCCTGAGAAGGATGCAAATTGGGAAAGTAATTTTTTAAGTGTGTCATAAAACTGTACAGGTTTCAATAGAGTCAGAAGAAGGTCATCAGCAAATGCAAAAGTCTTATGCACATAACAGTTGATTTTAAAACCCGATATACTGGGGTGCTCAGCAATGGCTCAAAGTAGCGGTTCAATGGCAAGTATAAACAGGTAGTGGGATTAGGAACAGCCTCGTCTAGTACCACATGATAAAGATATGAGTTGGGAGATCAGACCATTAGTTAGGATCTGGGCAGATGAATTCTTACAGAAACGGAGACCCAATTACTAAAGTTACCCCCACAACAAAAGTGTTCTAAAGCCATGAACATATAATCCCAGGATAAAGAATCTAATGCCTTTAACAAGTCCAAAGAGAGAGTATAAGATATTGTTCTTTGGCCTTGTTTTCATGCCATAGCACATGTAATAGCCTTCTGACACAGTCTGTCCTAGATCTTCCGTGTATGAACCCAACTTGCTCTTTTCAAGTCAAGTCACAAATTATTTTTTGGATACAAGTAGATAAAATTTTGTCTAAAATCTTGTAATCTGAGTTCATCAGTGGTAGGGGTCGCTAACTACCACAGGATAGGGGGTCTTTAGTCTTTTTATGGATGACAGTGACAAGGGCTTGAGTGAGGGTAAGAGGGAGAGTGTTCTGGTCCCATGACCCTCTGTTCATATGAAGTAAGTGGAAGGAAAGTTTAGGGCTTAGAAGTTTGAAAAACTCTCCTGGGAGGCCTTCTAGTCCTGGGGTTTTATGACTGGGTAACAACTTGATGGCCAGAGAGACTTCATCCATTGATAAGTCCTGAAGTAGTTGATCTAGACATGCTTGGGGTGCTTTAGTGGTTTTAATGGAGGTAAGGAATGTGCGTGCAGGATGCGCATCTATGAGCTTTGAGGCATATATCTATGCATAAAATTCTTGGAAAGTATTGTTGATTTCTTTGTTTTTGCTAAGCACTTTCCCTACCATATTGTGGATCCCTGGAATAAGATTCTGATCCTGTAGTTTCTTTAACCTAAGAGCTAGCAGCCTCCCTGCTTTTTCTCCTGATTCCTAATACCTCTGCTTAGCATGCAATAGTGCACATTCTGCCTGAGCTGATAATTTATTTATTTCAGATTTAATCAGGGCAACCTTGTAAACAAGTGGGTAATCTATAGATTTAGTGTTTTTTATCTGTGCCTCTAGAGCTGACAGATTGGCCTGTTTTTCAGCCAACAGCTTAACCCTTTCTCTCTTCCTGGATGCTGAAAAACTTATTATTCTCCCTCTTATAAAGGCTTTATAGGCCTCCCATAAACATGCACAAGAGACTTCCCCATTATCATTGTTCTGGAAATAATCATCAGTTTCAGCTGAGACCCAGTCAATGAACTTTTTGTCCTTTAACAGGGATGTATTGAGTCTCCATCCGAGTTCCTTCAGCTTACCCTCACCCAAGACAATGTTACTCAATTAAGGCATGATCAGATAGTACAATGTTGTCAACACTGGTATCAAGGACAGAGTTAACAAGGTCAGTTGAAGTAAATAAGGATCTATTCTGCTATATGTGGAGTGCCTGTTGGAAAAGAAGGTGTAGTCTTTGTCTTGGGGGTGCACAAGCCTCCAGATATCAGTTAGCGACAACTTTTATATTAAGTGCTGGAGGGCACAGTGGGCCTTGGTGGTAACAAAAGATAATTTGGGAGGTTTCCTGTCTAACAGAGGGTCCATAACCTCATTAAAATCCCTGCCCAGAATTAGCTTATGGTCATGGTATTTAGAGAGTAAAGCAGTGATGAAGTCAAAAAAGTCATACTGACCAGAGTTGGGGGCATACACATTATATAACACAATATTCAACCCATCCAAAGAACCTACAAGAATTTGGCATCTGCCCTCAGGGTCAGTTATATGAGCGGACTTCACAAAGGTAATACATTTCCTTACTAGGACTGCAATTCCCCATTGTTTACTGTTGAAAAAGCTCATTTCAACCTGAGAGACCCAGGATCTACATAATTTAACAGATTCACTGGCATCCAGATGTGTTTCCCGCAACAATGCAATGTCTACTTATTCAGATAAGTTAGTATCTTTTTCTTCTTAATGGGGTCCCCAGACTTTGATGTTCCAGGATACAATTTTACAGGGTTGCATGGCTAGAAAGGTGGGGGAGCCAACTCGACTGGACAGGACTAAAAGCTATCAAGTGTTACCAATAGAGAGCTTATTAAGGTGGTCTGTAGTCTAATCAGTTAGTTCACCACTGTTACCGAGGAGTCTTAGTGCACTACAGCAATCAATATTCCCCTTTCCTTATTCTTAAATGTGAAAAGAATGCAAAAAGGTAAACAAACAGTAAAAGTTATATACAGTTAGCAGTGAAACTTGTACAACAACAGTGACAAAAGAACAGTACTAGTAGGCTGTCGTCTACTGTACCCCAACAAGTTTACCGAACAGCAGTCAAAGGTGGGGTTGGCACCGGGCACTGGAGTGGTATAAACTGGATGAACATGTTGAGTTTACCCTTCCCGGGTAGTTCAAATACAGTTGCTCTCATTGAAGATATTGGAAAAGCTGGCAGACATTGATAGGTTGCAGAGAAAAAGGCAGCTTGTGTCATGCTAAATAGAATTAGATTTAAATCGGGTAGCAGCAACACAAAGAAGTCACCAGGGCAACATGTAAAATGAAAAAACAAAAAGTACAGGAACAGAGGCACAGGAATATAAACCATATAGATGAATGAACTTTGGGGGTGAGAAAATAAGAAGAGAAGGTCTCAGGAGGTCTTTTGGAACCATTATCCCCAGGTACTCTGCACATCCTTCTGGTCATTAGCCACTCACAGCAGCGGACAGAATGCTGCTTTCAGGCAATCAGCTCCTTGAACATAGTGAGCAAATGCAAAGCACACTTCATTTCTTGTCTGAGCAAGTATTCATACTAACATGTTTTGCTCATTTACTGCATATACTTACACCACAACCATACAGAGCTCTCTGATTCCTAGAATATTTACAGCAGTACCTGCATCCTGACTGTCATACCATAAGGAAACAAGTAGGAGAGACAGAGCCAATAGGGGAGGTTGAAAAGATAAGTTCAGAGGACAGTGAAGGGAGGGTTAGTGTTAAACATGTGCGGTGATCCACAGATGATAGTGAGCACCTGACTTGTAGTGTAGCCAACTTTCACCATTTACCAAGTGCTCCAGGTTCATTCTAGGAAGATGGAAAGGGGTTGCAAGGAGAGGCAGACGACAACTTCAAATGCAACAAATGGTTTATTTGCGGATAAGAGCAGGGGTCCAACCACCATAGACAGCAATCACAGGGACACTGGAAGTACCTTGTTTTAGGAACTTGCTATAACTCTAGGAGATTACTGTGTTTGTCACCACTATGATGACTTGACCTGTACCACGACTCTATCATTACTATGACTCTATCAGTACTACGACTCTGTCAGTACTACGACTCTGTCAGTACTATGACTCTGTCAGTACTACGACTCTGTCAGTACTGTGACGCTATCAATACTATGACTATCAGCACTATAACTCTATCACCCTGGCCAGAAGTTACTAAAGTATGTTCTGGGTTAACCCTCATTGCAGCTGTGAAGTGACATGGTGCAGACAAAAGGATACGTAGGGTAAAGACTTCCAGGGATGAGTGAATCACACAGGGGCCAAGGACAGACTTTTCCAAGGACTTGGAGGCAACTGTCTATGAAGCAGGGATCAACAGAGGATGCTTCTCATCCACAAAGAACAGACTTGTAGCTCAGAATAGGTCATAGCAGACCACTAGGAAGGATGTACTAGAGAAGGATGAACTGATGAACACAGGAAGAATGATGGATGCCCAGTACAGGTCATCCCAGACCACCAGGCAGGAAGCACAAAGAACTGGTTGATCAGTGGAAGGTTGTGGCAGACTGCTGATCACTCAGGAAGATGGATGTTTTATCCACAGGATCCTCTGGGTGTCGGCGAAACGTCAGGTCAGACCACCGACTATGGTTATCAGAAATTTGGGATGTGGTGATAAAGACATCTGCCAGCTTTTGTCATCTTGCAGCTTTCGTCGTCCTTGGTCTTGCAGCTTTCGTCATCCCTGAAACAACAAAATACCATCCCACTATGAATCGGAGCCCTAACTATTGAGCCGGGGTGGCTTCTAGGCTGACTAGATCTTTCCTATTGGGGTAGGGATGTAGCAATGTAGATCAGTTGAATGGGGACTGGCCTGACTATCGGCTAACTCTAGCTCAATGACTGCCTACTAAAATAATCCACTAGGTCAATGGAGAACACAGCATTCCATTCACAGCAGCAGTGGAGGAAGATTACGTCACTTGGTAGCCAGGATGCAAAAGTCAATAGAACAGTCACTGCAGGTAGTTGAACCCAGTTCAGAGCACTTGCAAGAAAATGTCACAGTTCAGGAGCAATTGCAAGGTACTGGATGCTATTCGGGGCAATTGCAAGATACTAGAGGCAGTTTGGGCAATTGCAGGGCACCAGATGCTGTTTGGGGCAACTGCAAGGTATTGGAGGCACTTAGGGTAATTGCAAGCTGTCAGATGCTGTTCAGGGCAACTGCAAGGTACTAGAGACAGTTTGGGCAATTGCAGGGTGCCTGATGCTGTTCGGGGCAATTGCAAGGTACTAGAGACAGTTCAGGCAATTGCAGGGTGTCAGATACTGTTTGGGGCAATGGCACAGTTCTAGGGGCAAACAAGTCACTTTGGAGGAACTGCACAGTTCCAAGGGAAAATAAGTAGCTTTGGGGCGATGTGGCACAGTTCAGACAGTTCTAAGGTAATGTAACACAGTTCAGTCATTTTTCAGACAATGTAACACAGTAAGACAGTTTTCAGGCAATGTATTTCAAGCAGGTTTTCACATGTATTGCCCTTTTAAGATGCCCCAAATGCCCTCTTGCCCAATGCTAGCACAATTAGAGAGCAGCTAGCCAGCTCCTTCCTTGGTCACCTCTATAGATGGTCCGAAGGTGGTAAATATTTTAAAACCCCCTTCCCTACCTATGTGACTGCAGTCACTGTCCCAGAGCTTTCCTCAAACAGCAGGGGTCTTAAACTCAACCTCCCCACCTACTAGGAGACTAATCCCTCTTCTGGACTTGGAGATTAGGGTGTGTGCTGAAAAGGTGTAGGGCGCCTGACTAGTTAGCCCTTCCTTGGTCTGTTCAGGGCCCCTTTAAATCTATAGGGCTATTTCTGTCTGGGCCCCTTAAGATAATGCTCTCTGATCTGTGAGCCTTCCCTACTGGCCCACCCTAATTACTGTGGGGCTTGCCTTTGCTCCTTGCACTAGTGGGCTTACTCTGCTTGCTCCTATAATTACTGTAGGACTTGCCTTGCCCCTTTAATGTCCTTCTTGGCGTGGTCCCTTTAAATATTCTTACACACCAGAGAAAGGCCTTTCTGTCAGTCCCTCCTGCTCACCCCCCAGCTCCGCCCCTTAATAAATATTTATAAAACGTTACTGCGGGCCTCTATGCTAGGCCCCTCCCCAGGTGTGGTGATGCCCGATGAATATTTATTCTTTATTCAAATTACTGAGTCTCCCTCAACCCGCCCCTCGGCTCCCAGCTGTTCTTACAGGCACCCTATGGCGTGCTTAAACAATTTATATTTTTTTCTTAATAAGCTTCAGGCAGTCCCACCTAGCTGGTGTTGTGTCCGCCAACTCACCACTCCGGCCCGGGGAAGAAAGAAGCTGGATCAGAAGGCTGGGAGGTCTTGCAGAAGGAGGGACTTGCAGACAATGGGGTGGATGACTCGGGGCCTCAGGGTCCTTTTGACTGGGGTGCTCTCTCTCTCTCTCTTTCAGGACTCCAAGAAAGTGGTCTTTCTCTACACACCGCTGCCCAGGGACCGGAACACTTTACATTTTTTTTTTTATCACTACTGTATTTCTCCTTGCTCCATACAGCCCCCATCTGACCAACTCCCCCAGCTCCATCCCCCGGAATTACCAGGGCTTACCTTACACCCTGTCTGGGAGCGGTGCCTGCGGAGAGTCAGTTGCCATCCTGCTGCTGGTTGCCTTTTTCCATTTTTCTCCCCAATTTTCCCCAAGGACCCCAGGAGAAGGATGCATGTGTGTGGAGGCACACATGTGCCTTACAGCCCCAGTAATGGCCCTCCTCTGCCTGCCCCATTGGCCTAGCGCTGGTACTCTTGCTTGCGCAATCCCTTGGCCTCCACCAGTGGGTAACCGTGAGCGAGGGATGCCACCCCACCTCCCCGGAGAGGAGAGCTGCCTTTACAGCAGCTCCATCCTGCTCCACCCACCCCCCCATGCTGACCTCCGATGACTCAGGCTCACTCCAGAACCTGGGTCGCGACATGCCGCGAGGTGAGACGTCCAGCGCCTCAGCCCTCTGCACCACTGGACCAGTGGAACACTTTAAATTTAAAACAAAAAAAGTGGTTAAGACACAGCCCACAACACAGCACCAGAGAAAGGACTGGACCACTGCAACACTTTGACCAGGACCCAATGCCTACTAGGGGGAACAAGAGGCGGACCACAGGTAAGCCCTTTCACTAAGCTTCCTGACCTGTGTCCCCCTATCTTTCTCACTCCATGGCTGCTAGATGTGACGTAGACAGCCAGCTCTGAGTGCTCAAGTGCTGTATTAATTTTTTTTTTATTACATATAAAATATGTGAAGGGAAGGTCAGTTCAAGGAAAAAGCTGTCTTACTGGAACTGACACATCAAGACCCCCCCCCCCCCAGGGATAAGTTCAAAGGACAGGAGGTATTTTAAACTGCAGAGATCTGGGGTGCAATTACCTTGTCAATTTGCTTTCATCCCAGGAAATAAGATTAGCCATTCATAATGCCCTCAGGGAGGTCCTTTGACTTGTATGGTTACCAGGAAGGCCTTGCGGGGAGGGGTGTCGGAGAGAGGCCAGAATGGACATTGAAGAGGTTTGATGTCTAAGCCAGGGAGGAGCCAGATGGATTTGGAAGGTCCAAAATACATTCCTGGGGAAACCCTTGAATTACATCAGAAAGACCCGATGTGTAGATTCCAAGGTCCTGACTGGAATAAAGAGACCAATACACTTTTGCTTTGAATATAGTGACTTAGATCAAAGAAACTTTTGAGATGTGTGTGTAGCAGAGCACAAACCAGTTCTGACCAGTTAACCTGTGGAGAGGAAAGTCAGTGAGGTCATCTCATATGTTTTTTTTAAATATTTTATTTGGAGACCCTATATTGTAAAATATAGAGTTTGATACACCAAAGCGGAGTTAGTGACCTCATGAGAAGGCTGGCTCAGAAGTGTGTTTAAGTGCTGAAAGAACCTGACAGAGACACACAAGAAAATATTTCTGACTGAGAGGAGAGAGACACTAAAAGCACTGAAAGAAAGTAAACATTAGATTATACCAGTCTGAAGTTATAAATTGTAGGAACTGTACTTTTTTACCTGTTTGTTTTAAGGCTGTATGTGTTGGGATATATATTTGTTCTGTAATTATTGTTCTGTTTTGATATTTTTAAAGTAAAAATATTTTTTTACAAACGAAACTGCTGGAGTGCCTTGACATTTCTTTTTATTTTAAATGGAGCTTTTAAAGGTTATTGTAACACTGTGTATGGGCTTATTGTATACCAAACTTGGAAATGGATAAAGTTCTCTAAAAGTCTTGCATAGAGTTGTAGGGGTTCATTTGAAAGACCTGGTTGGTGCCGTAGGCAAAGATATCTGGCCCCCCCGAAGACAGAATTATCTGAGCCTGATAATTGGGTACGCTAACAAGAGGTTATCAGTTTGAATCCCTTCAGAGCTTGAGACTAAGGTGACTTGAATCCACAAAACACACAAGAGGGTTACCTTGTCTGTTCACTGTACACAAATCATACGTTCAGAGGTTGGCACTTTGGAAATAGAGGGCTGACCGGCTGAGCGAGTTGGTGACAGATTGGTTGGCAGCGGTAGCATAAAAGTTTGGTGGTATAAGCTTCACTTTTCAGTGTGTTAGCTTGAAACCATTTAGCTCACTTGAAACAAAAAGAAAGGCAGTGTTTTATTTCAAAAAGGAAACAGAACTATATCCCTTGACTTACAGTTAAGTTCCCACCCATTTTATTTTTTTTCTGAAGTGCCAGTCAGTATAGTATTAGTAGTGAGAGAAGAAGAAAATGCCTTCTGACTACAGCAAGCACACTGTAGATTTCTTAAAGCAGTTGTGCGGGGACAGGGGAGTCCTGTTTGGGGTGAAAGCCAGTAAGCAGAACCTCATAGAGGCCCTGATGGTAGCAGATACCCAGAGCAGTGAGTCACCAACTGTGACTGAAAGGGACCAGACCTCGAGTGTGGCAGAACTAGTGACCAGTGAGGGGTCCCAAGCTGATGAGGTGGACAGCAGGACCACTGTCAGTGAGGGGCCACAGCAGCAGGGACAAGTCACCAGTATCCTGAATCCGGAAGTTCTCAGGTTGCAACTTGAGTTGCGCAGGATGGAGCTGGAGTCCCAGGAAATGAGTGAAAGGGAACAGAGGGAGGTGGACCGTGAGGAACATGAGCGCCAGCGAGTGGCAGAGGAGAAGAGAGAGCGAGAATGCAGAGCTGCAGAGGAGAGGAGAGAGGAGCACCAGTGGCAACACGAACTGAAGAAGCTATAACTCCAACCAGTGGCACCAGGGCAGGTAAGTGGCTTGGGGTTAACTGGGACTGTAGGACTGGGATCAAATTGAACTCTAAATTAATAGCCGAGTTTAAAGAGCCTCTGACATCGTTGTTACAACTTTGAGAAAAAGTAATGTTTAGCACAAGTCAGCTTATTTTTTAATATTGTTTCTGTATTTCTCATTCTTCTTTATTAGTAAGGACATTTGCATGTAAACAGGATTGCTGCCCTATGTGTTCTGGCTGCTTGCCTACATATGACATAACAGTTATATTTATATCACATCACAATCTGTTGCTGTGGGGATAATTATGATGGCATAAACGGGGTATAATTTATTTTATTTATTTCTTTATTTAAAAGTTTGTTACCAGGAAAAGCATCATGACCATAAGCTTGTTTCCAGGTGCAACCTGGATTATGATGTCATATGTAGGATAGCAGAAAGAGCAGATAAACTCTAAGGGACAGTAAGCTTCTTTCATACATCTGTCCTCTGTAATAAAGAAAAAAGGTAAATAATTATAGAAAATACCTGAAATATGAACTGAACTGTGTAAATCTCATATTTGTTCCAAGTTTTTCTAACAATGTCAGGGGCTCTTTAAGGATGGGGAGAATATAGACACCTTTTTAAATTCTTTTAAAAAAGTTTGTACTCGGGCTAAAATTCCTAGAGAGTCCTGGAGCTTCCAGCTATCCCCGCTACTTACTGGAAAAGCTCAGGATGCATTGGGTCACATGAACAATAAAGACAGTGATGATTACAGCAAGTTAAAAGCAGCACTACTAAAAAAGTTTGAATTAACTGCTGAATCATACAGAGCTAAATTCCGTAAGCTCAGGAGAAGCCCTGATATGAGCTATGAGGAGCTAGCCATGAAACGGCAGTTTTTAAAACATTGGTGGGAAGGAATTGAGTCAAACACTGTTGATACAATTTAAAATGTGATTTTATTGGAACAGTTTTATTGGGCATGCCCAACAGAGTTAAAAAACTGGCTAGAGGACCGAGATCCAAAAACAGAGCAAGAGGCTGCTGAACTCTCGGACCGCTATGCCAAGAGCAGACCTGCTCTGAGAGCGAATGGGGCGAGTGTGGCAGCACAGAAAAGGAAAAGCGCGCCTTCAGGGCAACTAAAACCCTCACTGCCTCCACCAAAACCCGTTAGCCCCAGGTTCCAAAGAAAAGATTTCTCTGAAGTAAGAAATGTTTGTTGGTTATGTAAAGAAACTGGGCACATTGCCAGACAGTGTCCAAGATGGGCAAACAATAATATGCAAAGTAGTACCAGAAAGGAAGTTGGTTGTTTGTGTGTCCCTGGAAGCATACCAGTGAACATGAGGGAACACATGCACCCAGTCATGGCAAATGGCGTACGGATGCAGGGGTCAAGGGACACAGGGGCATCCCTGACATTGGTAAAAGGGGATCTGGTACAGCCTGGTCAGCTTATACCCAACAAATACATAACTGTACAAGGGTTTACTGGTGAAGAGAAAACACTGCCCCTGGACAATGTTCTCCTGGACTGGGGTAAAACAGGGGGAACTGTGCAACAGGTGGCTGTAGCTAAAACATTAGCAGTGGATGTGATCCTGGGTAACAATCTCCAGCAGCAGGTGGTACGTGGAGTTACCCATAGCCAAGCGGCCAGGGAAAACTGTAGTTCCCTGAGCCCCCCAGAAGCCATTGGGGAAGATACTGAGAGGCTGGTTCCACAGCCTGTCTCCCCAGAGAAGGAGACTGATAAAAAGGGGGTAGAAATTTCCCCAGTCGCAAGTAACCACCCAGCTACAGAGGGTTACTCCAAAGAGAGAGGGGTGACCTCTTGTCAGAGGGTTGGGATTGACAGTGATCCTGAGGGCCCTGACGCAAGTGCTAGGGACCCTAGTTTAGCGACTGATGGGGACCTGTCCCATGCCTTGGGAAGGTGTGAGGGGTTCGCAGTTGCTCAGAGAAATGACCCTTGTTTAGAGAAGCTGAGGGCTTAGGTAGACTCGGACAGTGCACAGGGAGGTGACGGAAGACATAGGGTTTATTGGGAAAATGGTCTTATGTATACACAGGCAGTACAGACAGAGGGAGGGATGCTAGGCAGGCAGCTTGTCGTTCCCCAGGGATATCGTGAGCAGTTGCTCAAGATTGCCCATGATATTCCCTTGTCTGGTCATCTGGGAATTGCATGAACTATGCAGCGGTTGGCCCAGAATTTCTACTGGCCTAACTTCACCCAGCAGGTGAAGGAGTATTGCAGGTCTTGTCACCGGTGCCAAGAAATAGGGAAGGTAGGCCAGAAAACCCAAGCCACCCTGATTTCATTGCCCGTAGTGGAGGAGCCATTCCAGAGGGTGAGAATGGATATTGTGGGGCCTTTAAATACCCCCAGCTCCTCAGGGAAAAGGTTCATCCTGACTGTGGTGGATTATGCCACCCGGTACCCAGAGGCAGTCCCCCTATCCTCACTGAGGACAGACAAAGTGGCAGATGCCTTGCTTGGGATTTTCTCATGAGTTGGGTTTCTGCAGGAGGTAATCACCAATCGAGGGGGCTCCTTCATGTCGGACCTATTGAAATGTCTATGGAAGAAGTGAGGGGTGGTGCAGAGATGCACAACACTGTATCACCCACAAGCCAATGGGCTTGTGGAATGCTTCAATTTTAATTTTTTATTTTATTTATTTCAATCTAGGATTACAATACCTTTGAGCCGAGGCTCTTTTACAAAGGTTCCACGTCAGCGTGTGTAACAGTCATCATTTTTAGTTACAAACATATGGTACCCTAAAGTCAATGCTCCAAGCGTTTGCTGAACAGCATGGGAGGGACTGGGAGAAATACCTTCCCCACCTGTTGTTTGCATACAGGGAGGTGCCTTAAGAGTCTACAGGATTTTTCCCCTTCAAACTCTTGTATGGACACTGGGTACATGGGCCCCTAGACTTGATCCGGGAGGACTGGGAAAGCAAACACACCACCCAGGAACTCCCATTGTGGATTATGTCCTAAGGTTTGGGGAAAGGCTGAAGAAGCTTATGGGGACAGCCCAGAGCAACCTGGCAGTTGCCCAACAGAAAAAAAGTATGGCATGACTGCAGAGCCAGAGCTCGCTTGTACATGGTGGATCAGGAAGTCATGGTTCTTATTCCGGTCCGGAAAGACAAGCTGCAAGCTCAGTGGGCAGGACTGTACAAAGTAGTTAGAAAGGTAAATGACGTAAACTACATTGTAAAGTTACCTGACCATAGACAGACAGAAAGGATGTACCATGTCAACATGATGAAGCAGTATGCAAACATGGCTGACATGGTGTTCACAGTATGTAGTCATGGGGAGGGGACGGACGAAGGAGACCCTCTTCTGGACTTGCTGGAAGAGAGTAAGCTGGAGTCCTCTGTGGAGGCAGTAAAATAGTCTCCCCAGCTGACCCCAGGCCAGATCCAGAAAGTGAGGGAGGTTTTAGCAGACTTTGCCCCCTTGTTTAGCGTCAAGCCTGGACTAACCCCCTTAGCAACATGCAATGTGGAGACCGGGACACAGACGCCCATATGGTGGACAGCATATTGAGTGTCGGAGGCTGTCCAAAATGACATTAGGAGGAAAGTGGAGGAGATGCTGGATTTAGGGGTAATCCAGAGATCCCACAGTCCCTGGGCCTCGCCCATAGTCCTTGTACCCAAGCCAGATGGCTCAACTCATTTCTGTGTAGACTATTGTGGACTAAATGCAGTCACGAAGTCAGATGCCCACCCAATGCCCTGGATGGACGAACTCCTGGACAAGTTGGGGAGGTGACCTACCTTACGACCATTGACCTGACAAAGGGGTATTGGCAGGTAGAGTTGATGGACAGAGCTATGGAGAGGTCAGCCTTCATCACTCCAATAGGCTTATTTGAGTTCAAAGTAATGCCTTTCGGAATGAAGAACACCCCAGCCACTTTCAAAAGTTTGGTGAACCAGGTGTTAAATGGTGCTGAGGAGTACACCGTGGTGTACCTGGATGACACTGCCATCTTCAGTACCAGCTGGGAGGAACACCTGTCACACCTTAGGGAAGTGCTGGGCAGAATCCAGAGGGCAGGGCTCACTGTCAAAGCCGAGAAGTGCCAGGTGGCTATGAGAGAAGTGGCATACCTCGGGCATGTGGTAGGCCGGGGACAGCTCCGTCCTAACCAGATAAAAATAGAGGTAATACAGGCATGGCCCAGACCAGAAACTCAGAAGCAGGTCAGGAGTTTTCTCAGGACAGCAGGGTACTAAAGAAAGTTTGTACCTAATTACAGTGCCCTGGCTGCTCCCCTATCTGACCTGACAAAGAAAAAAATGCCAAGGAAATTTACCTGAGGTCCAGCCTGTGAGGAAGCCTTTACCAAACTGAAGGAGGCACTGTGCAGTGCTCCTGTTTTGACAAGTCCGGACTATAGCAAAACTTTTATAGTTCAGACGGATGCCTCAGATGTGGGTATTGGGGCAGTACTAAGCCAGACATCTAGCGAAAGGAGGGACCACCCAATAGCCTACCTGAGCTGAAAGCTGCTCCCCAGGGAACAAGCATACTCCACGGTGGAAAATAAGTGTCTTGCCCTAGTGTGGGCCCTAAAGAAATTGGAGCCATACTTGTATGGGCAGCCTTTTGTGGTGCAGACTGACCACAACCCCCTGGTTTGGTTGTCACAGATGGGGAAAAACAATGGCAGACTGCTCAGATGGAGTCTTGCTTTGCAAGGGTATGATTTGAAAATCGTACATAGGGCTGGAGCCAAAAATAAGAACTCAGATGGACTGTCTAGGGTCTATGAGGAGTGAACTGATTTGGAAAGCTCATCCCATGTTGGGGATGGATCACCCAAATTCAGTCTAGGTGGGGAGGAGTGTGACGTAGACAGCCAGCTCTGAGTGCTCGAGTGCTGTATTAATTTTTTTTATTACATATAAAATATGTGAAGGAAGGTCAGTTCAAGGAAAAGGCTGTCTTACTGGAACTGACACATCAAGACCCCCCAAGGATAAGTTCAAAGGACAGGAGGTATTTTAAACTGCAGAGATCTGGGGTGCAATTACCTTGTCAATTTGCTTTCATCCCAGGAAATAAGATTAGCCATTCATAATGCCCTCAGGGAGGTCCTTTGACTTGTATGGTTACCAGGAAGAACCTGTGGGGAGGGGCGTCGGAGAAAGGCCAGAATGGACATTGAAGAGGTTTGATGTCTGAGCCAGGGAGGACCCAGACAGATTTGAAAGGTCCAAAATACATTCCCGGGAAACCCTTGAATTACATCAGAAAGACCTGAGGTGTAGATTCCAAGGTCCAGACGGGATTAAAGAGACCAATACACTTTTGCTTTGAATATAGTGACTTAGATCAAAGAAACTTTTGAGATGCATGTGTAGCAGAGCACAAACCAGTTCTGACCAGTTAACCTGTGGAGAGGAAAGTCAGTGAGGTCATCTCATATGTTTTTTTAAATGTTTTATTTGGAGACCCTATATTGTAAAATATAGAGTTTGATACACCAAGGCGGAGTTAGTGACCTCATGAGAAGGCTGGCTCAGAAGTGTGTTTAAGTGCTGAAAGAACCTGACAGAGACACACAAGAAAATATTTCTGACTGAGAGGAGAGAGACACTAAAAGCACTGAAAGAAAGTAAGCATTAGATTATACCAGTCTGACATTACAAATGGTAGAAACTGTACTTTTTTACCTGTTTGTTTTAAGGCTGTATGTGTTGGGATATATATTTATTCTGTAATTATTGTTCTGTTTTGATATTTTTAAAGTAAAGATACTTTTTTACAAACAAAACTGCTGGAGTGCCTTGACATTTCTTTTTATTTTAAGTGGAGCTTTTAAAAGTTATCGTAACACTGTGTATGGGCTTATTATATACCAAACTGGGAAATGGAGAGAGTTCTCTAAAAGTCTTGCATAGAGTTGTAGGGGATAATTTGAAAGACCTAGCTGGGTGCCCGTAGGCAAAGATATCTGGCCCCCCGAAGACAGAATTATCTGATCCTGATAATTGGGTACGATAACAAGAGGTTATCAGTTTGAATCCCTTCAGAGCTTGAGACTAAGGTGACTTGAACCCACAAAACAGACAAGAGGGTTACCTTGTCTGTTCACTGTACACAAATCATGCACTCAGAGGTTGGCACTTTGGGAGTACAGAGTTGACTGGCTGAGCAAGATTGTGACACTAGACATCTTCCTTCACTTTTCAGAGTGCCCGAAAGCACTCACTTCAGGCTCTTTCTTTACCCACTGCACGGCAACACGCCCATTCACTTCTCTGATCACCGCTCAACCCACTCAACTGGACAGCATTTATAACGTCATGTCCCAGGCAATGCTGGGCACTTCTCAACAATCCAGCATAAGCTAGACTTCAGATAATGCTTCCCTGGCTTGTGCTGCTTTTCTGGGGGAGGAGGGTTCCAGAACAGAGGCTAGTGACCAGGAGAAGCAAGGAAAAAAAAAAAACTTTTTTTCTTTTACTGCTGCTGGAAAGGGGTGGACACTACATATGGGGCCCCTATGCTGCCCTTTTTGCTCTACCTGCCCACACTACCCAGGGACCACCAAAGGGGCATTTAATTCTATTTTATTTTACTGTTGGGGCCCCATACTTTGAGGCACTACACATGTTCAGGAATGCATTGCGTCCCAGAAGACTTCCATGCCCTGCCTTACCCAACAAAGTGTTCATGAAGACTATTTAGATAGTTATTTTTAGCATCAGCCCAATATGATTACAACCTATGTACACAGCCAGCAGCATTTACCGAACTCTGCAACCATGACACTTTACTGCAAAAAGGCCAGGGTGCAAGCCTCTTGAAGCAGTGCAGCAAGATACTGATGGTATCCAAAATGGGTGCAGATTGCTTAAAGAGAATGTCTAAGATTTTGGTAATGGCTTGTAAAATACATTAGTCCCTTACCTTATGCTAGTGACACTCATTTGAGCACAGAAATGATTTTTTTTCATTAAGTTCACTACAGAAGGGAACAGATTGAAAATAGTGCTGAGCAGATAGCCAGTTGAAATCTTCCACTTCCTGGTCAGCTGGACTCACCCCCTCACTCATGTTTTGTGATATCTAACCAGACAGAGGGAGGGGGTGTGCCAAATAGACGTCAAAGGAGGACATTTTCTGAACTGTTTGATGCTGTATATACTAAGGTAACGTTTGGTATAAATGAAAGTCACTGTCCAACTAACAGCGGTCCTATTAGTTGAGCGGTGACTTTTATTATAACAAAGGTTTCTTTAACATACATAAAACTGTTTCAAAAATTTCCTCCATTGACTTCTATGTGGCACACTCCTGTGTTCTGCCTGGTTAGACATCACAAACTGCCTGAACATGGGGGTGGGGCCGGCAGGTCAGGAACTGAAGGGGTTGCCTGGCCATCTGTTCAGCACAATTTCTGATCACTTCCCTCCCATAGTTGACTTAAGGAAAACATTCCTTTTTGTGCTCAAATGGCTATCCCCAGAAGAAGGTATTGAGTTACTGTATTTAAAATGTCATTACCGAAATCTTAGACATTTCCTTTAACGTCAAAAGCAATCCAGTTAAATGAAAGCCAGTAGAACAAAAACGCTAATCTTTGTAAGTCAAAACGCTTTCTTTGTTCCTTAGACAGTGAAGAGTACATACCCTCTGTTTGGTGTCTCTTCACACCGGAAGCATGGTACAACCCAGTTCCTGTGTTTCAGGAGGAAGTGATGGTAGAGCAACGTGCATTTTCTTTGGTACTCTCTCTTTTGTGTGTCTGTTCTCAATGGGTGTGGCTGAATTGGATACTCCAGTTTCTATTGATTCTGTTTCCAGTTTAGCTACCAGTTCAGGAGAAGCTCTGGCAGATGAGGTGCAGTTACCTTCCCTGCTACGGCCCCTTTTCTTTGGGTTCTTTCACAGCTGAACCGGCTATGGGATATTGGATAGACGTGTTGGATGTCTCACTTTCTGATGGATTTCTTGACTCCAGCAATCCTGACTGTGTTCTTGGGCAGCTACGAAGTAAAGGTGAGGGGTGGAGAGCTTTGGCTGTTGTGTGGGGGGAATTACAGACCGACTCCCAGCTCAAGCTGTGCCATATTGCTGTGGCCTGTCTGTATCGATGCAAGGGCAATCATCTGAGCATTCTGATCTGTACTGGCCATACGCTGGATTTGAAATCTGACAGTTGGGCTGACTGGACAATGTATTACTAAAATGAGAGCCCTTAAGACCTTGTAGAAAATGCCAGGCCTAATTAACTGACTGACATGTAGTGAGAGTCCTCTTTATGTCCTGAATCACCAGAATGGCTGGGTATCTGAAATAGTACTGCAGCCCTATTGCTTTCAGCTGTTGCTTAACCTCATACAATTCTTTCCTCCTGCTACAATATCAGTATAGAAATCCTGAAAAATTAGAATGTACTCACCCCTCCAGGATAGTAGTTTTCTTTCCCTAGACAGCCTCATAACTTCTCCTTTGATCAGAAGTCTTAGAAAATAGGCGAGGATGGGTCTGGGTCTCTGATTAGGTGCTTTGGGATGCAAAGACTTATGTGCCCATCAATTTTGAGGGACCATGGCCACTGGTAGCCCAACAGATCAGGTAGGAAGCTTTGAAGGAAAGATGCCATGCTGCTGCCTTAAAGTCCTTCAGGGACTCCCAAAATTCTAATGTTATTCTGTCAGCCCCTATTTTCTAGGTCATCGGTCTTTTGCATTAGGTAGGATATCTGTTTAGATTGCCTTTTTGAAAGCTGTTCTAGGTATCCAACTGCTGTTCTGTTTACTCCAATATTTGACACTTTTCATTCAGCTTTGACAGTGCAGCAGTAGACAGCTTGACATCTGCCAAGTTAAGCTTGATCTCTGAGAGCATTTCTTTCAGTTGTAATATGTCATCTTTGTTGGCAAAGTTTGAATATGAGACGTTGCAGCTCCCAGCGATTTGTTTTTGTGGATCGGGTAAGCAGGGTCTCCCGGCTGGCATGTCTATTTGTCAGCGAGATGTCAATAGTAATAAAAGATAAATGTAAGCTCCCGATCACCCTTTCTGATCCAATTTCAAGTTGATCACTTGGTTAGCTAGTGTTTAGGTTTAGCTGATATTCCAATTGCAAAAGAAAATGAAATTATGGCTAAAATCACTGTTTTATTGGAAGGCTTACATGGAGCTCTCTCACGAGACCATCCCGTTCAAGTACCAGCGCGCACTCCAGCAACCATCTTTTTCAAATACCTCTGTTCCAGGACTCTCTCTCTAGAAGCCCAATACACTGGTGACAGTTTCTCCCTCTGGGGGGGATGGGGACAGTCCCTTTTTAGCAGATTCCTTCATTACACATTCCTGATTTCAGCTTGTCAACTTGGCTTATACCCCATCCAGATGATGACAATTTTATTCAGTTCTTAGAAAAATATGCACATGCATTAGCCACTTGATTAACCCTTTACCCTCATCCAAATAAAATCTTACTTGCAGTCCTTTCATTCACCTGCCAGAGATAAGACATTAACTAGGGAGTATTGTTTGACAAAGGTTTGCAATATCATTTACAAACATCTGTTTTACCGGTACATGGGGGCGGGATTGCTTGCTGGCACTCTCTTCCTCAATGGTCCAAACCAGTGGTAGATGCTTGGACCTGGTGGGAGTTCCCCTGGCTTACTTGTTGCATTATGATTTTTAGGCATGGTAGTTGACACAGGATGCTGCATGTTGTTTCTATTCTATGGTCACATAGCTTTAAGTTTGCTGCAGATAGTCTCGTTGCTTGCAGATGATATGATAGCATCTGCTCATGAAGGAGAATACTGTTCTTCTGGTGACCAGTATCTGGGGTTCAGATATCATAATGATGGCATTGTTGGATGTTAAAAGATACCATGGTGATGATGCAGAGTAAATCCAGAAAAAATAAGCACTCCAACCTGGTTATGGCATAAATGCAGGTCCAAACAAAGATTAAATGCTGTAAAATGTTGTTTTAATATAATGCAAAATGCATAGTGACCTTCAGGCTACCAAACACATAGGGCACTAAACCCAGCGCTTCGACTCAAACAAGAGTCTTCATGAGGGGCAACACGTAACTGGTGAACTAGAACCTTAAATGTGGAGACCAATTAAATCTAAACAACAATCAAATAATTAAATCTTAATGAAAAACACATGATATGTATTAGAAATATAATTTAGAAACGTAATCACCCCAGAGTAAAAATAACAATTAATGCAGTTCTACATTTCAGTCACTAGATAGGGCATCTTATAAAATGCAGAATTCACATCTCAACACTCATTGATATAAAATGCAACTAATTTTTCACAACAGATGCATGAAATGAAATGAAAAAGGGCAAAACCTCCAGCATAGCAAGGCAACAGACAAAAATTGGGCTGCAAGGAACCTAATATTTAATGGACCTCATTGTAAATGAGGACCAAAACAGCCAGAGGGCAGCAAAATAGAATAAACACACATGATATTCAAAAGAAAAATACACACATACCAAAACAATAATAACAATACTATTCTACATTAAAATCACTAGATGGAGCAGCTAATTAAAGTGCAATAAACACATCTAAATACTTGTTAGTGTAGAAATGCAGCTGATTTTAAATGAATATAACACACAATGAGATGATAACATAAACAGGCCAAACCTCCAGCATAGCAAGGCAATGGGCAGAAGATAAACTGCAAGGCAACTTATTATTCATAGGACCTCCTAGTAAATGAGGACCAAAGTAGCTGAAGGGCAGCCAGATGAAATGAAATGAGAATGGACCTAGGGAGAATACAAAAAAGAAAACAAAAAAGAAAATATTTAACAATTAGAAAGGAATACAAATACTATATCTCATTCCTATCTCATAAGTTGTACAGACTTCAAATGTACAAAACAGCAAGTAAGCAGTTTATCTTCTGCCTGTTGCCTTGCTATGCTGGAGGTTTGGCCTGTTTATGTTATCATCTCATTGTGTGTTATATTCATTTAAAATCAGCTGCATTTCTATACTAACAAGTATTTAGATGTGTTTACTGCACTTTAATTAGCTGCTCCATCTAGTGATTTTAATGTAGAATAGTATTAATTGTTGTTATTGTTTTGGGCTGTGTGTAATTTTCTTTTGAATATCATGTGTGTTTATTCTATTTTGCTGCCCTCCGGCTATTTTGGTCCTCATTTACAATGAGGTCCATTAAATATAAGGTGCCTTGCAGCCCAATTTTTGTCTGTTGCCTTGCTATGCTGGAGGTTTTGCCCTTTTTCATTTCATTTCATGCATTTGTTGTGATAAATTAGTTGCATTTTATATCAATGAGTGCTGAGATGTGAATTCTGCATTTTATAAGATGCCCTATCTAGTGATTGAAATGTAGAACTGCATTAATTGTTATTTTTACTCTGGGGTGATTATGTTTCTAAATTATATTTCTAATACATATCATGTGTTTTTTCATTAAGATTTAATTATTTGATTGTTGTTTAGATTTAATTGGTCTCCACATTTAAGGTTCTAGTTCACCAGTTTTGTGTTGCCCCTCATGAAGACTCTTGTTTGAGTCGAAGCGCTGGGTTTAGTGTTCTATGTGTTTGGTAGCCTGAAGGTCACTATGCGTTTTGCATTATATTAAAACAACATTTTACAGCATTTAATCTTTGTTTGGACCTGCATTTATGCCATTACCAGGTTGGAGTGCTTATTTTTTCTGGATTTAATTTGTTTGTGGGTTGGCAACCCTTAATATAGCACCTTCCTACGTTCTGTCTGCCGATTGCAGCACATTTGCTTGTGATGATGCAGAGTACCTAGATGTTAAAAGGTTCGATGCACTGCCTTCATGATGGCCTTGTTAGATTTTGAAGATACATTCTCTCTCTATCTCTCAAGAGATGGTCATATTTTTATCCAGTACATTTTACAAAGCAATCATTTTCCATCTCATGCTATTCAACAGAAAGACGGATATGCAGAAGTTTGCTTACATTCCGGGTATAAACTTTTGATAAGGTTTTTGCCAAAGATGGCAAGATGGAGTTTAAACTTTATCCTGGTTCATGAGAACCCATGCTTTCAATTTGGAAATACATATAACATGAGTTTCATCCAAATACCATATTATCAGATGCTTCAGTCACACAACTGTGACATATAAAGTGGCTCCTATATTTCACAAAGTTAGAATTAATACATTTAAGAAAATAAATAGTTTAAAAGCACCTCTCTTATATTGCAGTGTTTTCACATGTCGGTTTTGTAACAAGATGACCACTCGAGGGGCTTATGTCTAAAGAGCTTTCATTGAGCAAAATCTATGATGCACCTGCTTACAAATATTCAGTGCTGCTTATCTATCTGGTGTTCTTAAACACAGTTCAAGCGGATACTAAATCCTAACACAGACTCAGAAAAATCCTACGTGTAGACAATTATGTTTAACACACAAATGTTTGATTAGGAAGAACAGTATGACACAGGCAGGCAGGCAGGAAAAATTAAATGCAGTTTGAATTTCAGGCCTACTTGATATGCTCCAGGTTTCTGTCGTGAACTGAACATAGTGACACTAAATGGCCGACAGATCCCACTGAAAAGTCGATGTAACATTTTTTTATGAGCTACCCTGAGAAAATCTATTATAAAAATGCATAAAATCAGTACAGCACTGAAAATGGGATATTACAGCTGAACTTGGCTGTCATGCATAAATTATTTTTTTTTTAGTCTATTTATCCTCCTCCGCAGTGCAGACTAGCTGTCTCACTGACTCCCCAGCCCTGTCACATAGCATCCCAGGGACTTACCTCAGTTCTGGTGCTTCCCCCATGGTGAGTGTCAATGGTCAACGCTGTACTGCTGACGAATGGATCCGGTTCTGGGAGATGGCCCTGTAGCTGGTGCAGAGCCTGAAAGGGGTCAGTGTCATTTTGCTCTGCACCTAGCAATTTTCCACTTTCCTCCCCGGAGGGAAAAAAACATGCAATGCCATCCAGATGTGCCCCCGCACACAGTCCCATGTGTGGGCTGTCACTGGCTGCTATCCCTCCATGGTCCCAAGTTGCTGTCCCTGGCTTCCTGCCACTGAGCCTCTGCTACAGGCCAGACAAGTGCTAGGATCTGCAGCCCCCCTTCCCCAGAGGAGGAGAACAGTCTTCTGGATGCTCGATCCTCCTCTAACCGGCCAACCTCCAGCAACCTGAGTCTGTTCCTGAACCCAGGTTGCTGGTGTGGCAGCAGGTAAGGCATAGTACTTCAGCCCTCCTCACTACCGAGCCGGCCCATGATTACATTTTTAAAAATGTGTCAAAGCAAGACCTCACTGTAACCCAGATCATTCAAAAGTAGCCATTGTTGGCTATTGCCAGCTCTTGACTTTGGAAGGGAGCAGAATGCTGTGTTGTTAACCCTCAAGTGTCTCAACGATGGAGGCCCTGCTTATTTATTCTGTTGATCTTAAATACATCAGAGCTGGTTTGTTTTACTCTGAAAGTGTGGAATTGCAGGTTCCCAGAATTATGGTCAACTATAGGAAAAATCCTCTTTATATGACATAAAGGAATTCTAGAGGTCAGGGGTAAGGGGAAATAGACTTCTAGGAAAACAAACTGAACTTACAAGCTCAAATGGGCAGACTAGGTGGGCCATAGGCCCTTATCTGCCGACACTGTCTATGTATCTATGTATCTATTTGGGACTGACTATGGTACAAAATGCCAAATACTCTGTGTCAACATTAATTTGATCAAGAGCACATAAGTAAAATCAAAACCTAGTTTCTTGATTTTTGCTTAAAGCCTATTAATTGTTGTGCAGTGCTGATAGGTAATTTTTTTTATAGCATATATCTGAATGGTATATGACTAGTGCTTGTCATGTATTAAATAGGCTCCTTCTAAAATGCTGTTATGCACTTTCTAAGTTGTACACATTCCAAATCAAATTCATCAGTCCCCTGCTGTACTGTTAACTCTGTCCGTGCTTCACTCACAAATGAAAAATTGAAGCAAAAATCATGGCATAAGTATTCCTTTTAAAAATTAAAAAAAAAAAAAAAAAATCACTCATTCAATACCATGTACTATAAACAATAAACTTATGGACAGCCATACACATGTCGCCATGTGTTTCCATCTTGTTGTTGAGATAACAGCATGGACCTCTCGAGCTCCACTCTCGTGGTCCATATGCTGTTACATCAACCTGTCAATGGAAACATAGGCTCACTATATGTAGTTAAATATGCATTATTCTATATTTTATGATTGCTCACTCATGGAAAATAGAGGGTGTAGAATATTGTGTCCATTAAAATAATTACGCACAGTATGTTGCACAGCTTCTCCAACTGTCCTTGAGAACTGGTTTGGACTGTTTGTTTTTGTTCCCATTTGCATGTTGTAATGGCACTGTTTCATATTTTTATTTTCATGTACATCAGAACTTGATACTGCAGTACATTATTACTGCACCATGGCCTCACTGTGAATAAGCAGAAGCTGAAATACATTGTCCAGGCCAACAAATAAAATGAACTGTGTCCATGGAAGATATCCAAATTATCCCAGCTGTCTTCTACAAAAACGGAACCAGTCATACATACTAAGATCCCAAAACAAGGACCTCCAACATGCACTGAGAACCCAAGAGATCACTGGAACAAAACTTATCAACTGTGATACTGCTATTAGTTTTTAGACAGGTTTATTTTGGCCTTTGGTAGTAATACAAACATATGAACATATGAAACTTGCCAGCAGAAACAGGCCATATGGTCTATCAAGTCTGCTCATATGTGTAGCTAGCAACCCCATAATGCAGCTGCCCCACCCACCCACTCACCTCCTGGGACTGCTCAGTGCACTTTACCCTGCCCCCCTTCCATGCCCTGTCCCATGCCCTTTTGAAACTCCTCATTGACCCTGCATACCACCACCCTCTCAGGCAGAACGTCCCATTTTAACACAACCCTCTCCATGATATAATGCTTTCTCATCTCCCTCCTGGACCTGCCCCCTCATGTCCCTCCCCTTCCTCTGCTTAAACAGCCCCTTTGCTCCACATTTGTTGATCCCCCTCAAGTATTTGAAGGTCTCAATCATGTCCCCCCCATCCCTTCTCTCCTCCAGGGTGAACAAATTCAAGTGACCCAGCCTTTCCTCGTAGGTTCTGCCCTCCATCCCCTGTATAATTTTCATTGCCCTGCAGTGCACCCCCCCCCCAGAAGCTTGATGTCCCTCCTCAGGTACAGTCACCAAAATTGCACACCATACTCCAATTGTGGCCTGACCAAGGATCTATAAAGGGGCAGAATCACTTCCTTGTGCCTGGATAAGAATCCCCTTGTGATGCACTCCAGCATCCTATTGGCCCTAGCAGCCACCCTCCTAAACTGAGCAGAGTTATTCATGCTCCCTGTTACCATGACCCCCCAGGTCTTTCTCCTCCTCAGTGACCTCTAACCACACCCCACCCAGCCAATATTCCCTCCTCTGGTTCCTCTCCCCGATGTGCATAACGTTGCACTTCGTTGCATTAAATCCCAGCTGCCATCTATCTGACCACTCCTCAAGCCTGGTGAGGTCACCCTGTAGCCTCTGCCACTGCTCTATGCCATTCACTACAGCTCCCATCTTGGTGTCATCCACAAACAGACTGATTCTGCTCTCTACCCCTTGCGCTATACCCGATATGAATGGTCCAAACAACCCAGGCCCCAGCACAGAGCCATGCGGCATGCCACTGACCACTGCCTTGGGAGATGAGAGTTCTCCCCCCACCGCCACCCACTGAAGCCTGTCCACACGCCAATTTCTGATCCATCCAACCATCTCAGCCCCCACCCCTACGTGTTCCAGTTTTGCCCTGAGTCGCACATGAGGTACTGAGTCAAAGGCCTTGCTGAAATCCAAATATAGGACATCCACTGCATGGCCCTTGTCCAGTTCTCTTGTCGCCCAGTCATAGTATTCTATCAGGTTGGTCTGGCATGACCTACCCAAGATGAGCCCATGCTTCCGCCCTTCCTGGAGATCACTGAGCTCCAGGAAGGTTACCAGTCTCTCCTTCAAGACAGACTCCATTAGTTTACCCACTAGTGAAGTGAGACTGACAGGTCTGTAGTTGCCAGGCTCATCCTTTGGGCCGCTCTTGTGGATAGGCACCAATATGCCAACCTCCAGTCCTGTGGTATGCATTCCCATGTCCAGGGAGGTGTTGAACAGGTCAGCCAGTGGCCCGGCCAGCACCTCTGCCATCTCCCTCAACACCCTAGGGTAAATGCCATCAGGACCTGGTGTCTTGTCCACCCTAAGAGTCTTCAGACCTTCCAATACCCTGCTTTCTTGAATCACTCCATCAGTCACATCCTCCCCCCTCATCCCCACCCCTCCAGTCCACAGAGGTAGTGGTCATCCTCCCTCCCTCATGAACACAGAGCAGAAGTATTCATTCAGCACTTCTCTGTTCCCCCTCCCTCTCCACCCACCCCTCACCCTTCCTAATCCGGACAATCCAGTCCTTACTCTTCCTTTTTTCCCTCATGCACTTAAAAAAATCCTTCTTCCCCTCCCTTATGCCCTGAGGCAGCCTCAGTTCCTTGGCAGCCTTGGCCTCCCTTTTCAACTTGGTCACTTCCCTGGCCCTCTTTGTGTACAACTCTTTGTCCTCCCTCCTCCCAGTTCTCTTCATTCTCCTAAATTCAACTCTCTTGGCTCTCATCCCCTCCAGCACCCTCCTGGTCATCCAGCATGGCATCTTGGCCCTAGACTTCTTGCTCAGAATCCTGGTGCACACTGCAGTGGCCTCTTTCAGGCCAGACTTTATGATTTGCCACTTTTGGTGCGCTTTCATCTCTGACCGGATTCCCTCAAGGCTCCCCCTCAGTAGTTCCCTCATCCTTCCAAAGTCCACCTGTCTGAAGTCCACTACCTTTGCTGTTGACCCCACCACCTCCTTGCTCATGCTTAGCCTGAACCACACCGAAAGGTGGTCACTCCTGGCTAGTGGATCCTCCACCCGTAGCTCCCTCACCTTCTCCCCATTGGTTAGAACCAGATCCAATATGTTGCCCAGTCTGGTTGGCTCACCAACCATCTGCATCAGATGGCTCTCCTGGAACGCATCCAGTAGCACCTGTTCTCTGGCGCTAGAGGTAGCATGGGTACTCCAGTCCACCCCAGATAGATTGAGGTCCCCGACAGTCACCACGGTCCCTTTGCTGCTCACCCATCAAATTTGATCTGCCAACTCCCTATCCAACTCCTTGCACTGTGCTGTTTGTCTATATACCACCCCTAACCTCAGTTTCCTACCCTTCTGGTCCAGAGACTGCATCCACAGTGCCTCCATCCTCCCCTCCTCCCTCTCATCCATTGTGTACCTGATCCCATTCCTTACATAAATCGCCACCCCTCCTCCCTTCCCCACTCCCCTGTCCTTTCTATACACCCTGTACCCAGGAATTGCCAGCTTCCAATCCTGGTGTTGGTTGTCCCATGTCTCCATGACGGCTGCAATGTCCAACTTCCCTATGCTTAGGACAGCCTGTAGCTCAGCTATCTTATTAGCTAGGCTCCTCACATTTAGGGAGACTACCCTCCACCCAGCCCCCGCATTCTCCTTGCCCTGCACCCCTCCTCCACTTTCTTTCCCTCCTTCTGCCCCCTCCTCCTTACAAACCCTACTGTCTTGGGGGGTTAGCTCATACCGCTCCCCTAGCTGGTGGCCATGCATGCTAGCTGCTCCCTCACCACCCCCGCTTCTTAGTTTAAAATCCCTCGGGAAGCTATGTACTCCTCTAGTTTCTGTTTCAAGGCCCCCTATCTAGCCCTACTCAAGTGCAACCAGTCTACTGCATATAGGTCATAGTTGTCCCATGTGTTCCCCCAGTCCCCCACCAGTTCATATCCTTGTGAGCGACACCACCCCGCCAGCCAAGAACTGAACTACACAATCCTATCCTTCCTTGTCTTGCTCGGTCTGGGTACTGGAAGCACTTCTGAGAAGGCCAACAAGCACCAACCCTCCTTGAAAAACTTCCCTAGCTCTTCAAATCTCTCCCTAACGACCTCTACCTGACACTCCGCCAGGTCATTGGTGCCTATGTGCACCACCATGTGAGGTTTTTCCCTGCCCCTCTTGATGCATCTCAGCATGGCCTGCCCCACCCTTCCTACTGTTAAGCCTGGTATGGATTCCTCCCATATCCAACTGTGTCAGTCACCCCTCCCCCCATCTGATCCCCTTTAGCATAGAGCCTCCTAATACCACTACTCCACCCACCACTATCCCTTCACTTGCCTGTATCTGTTTGCCACCCTCTTCCCTCCTTCAGCATGTGTCTTTCCCTGCCCAGCAGCACTCAGACCCTCCCTGCATTTCCCTCCACCCCTTCCAGCTTACCCCCCTTGTCTACTGCCCCCTTCCCTTGATTGACGCAGCCTCCATCCCTCTCCCCATGTCTCTTTGCTTCCCCCACACTGTTCCCACTGCCCTATCACCCCCTACCCTTCCTCTATCTCTCAAGTCCACCCACTTTCTCCATCAGGACCCCTGCCCCCAGTATTCTCCCTGTCCTGACTGTCTCCTGCCTCGTTTCTGGTAGCACCATCCTCTACCTCTGCTACCGACATTAGGGCTTCATACCTGTTACTTAACCTTATCCCTCTCCTGCTTGCAGCATCATTCCTTCCACCCCGGAGTGGCTTGTGACATGCATTCCTCTCTGTGCTCCATTTCACTCTCCCTTCCCCTCCGCCACCTCAAACTCCAAACCACTGTATGCCCTAGGTGTAGCCCTTCCTACCCTCTCTCCGACCATCCCCACTTTTAACCTTCTTATCTCTCCTGACAACCAGGTGACCACTGCCTACAGTGCTCTCAGCTTGGGGCATATGGGACATTCCCACAGCCTCCACAGTGTACTCATCTATATGGCTGCCCTACAGCCACTGCATCCCACCACCCTGTCTCCCCTGGATCCCCTATTGGTCTCCTGCCTCCTACATAAGTCTCGCCTCACCTGATACCAAGCCCCCTTCCCATGCCACCCCTTCCAATCCTGCCTACCTGCATTCACTATAGCTCCTGATTGTACCATTGCCCCCACCCACCCCTCCCCATCCTGCCCTCATCCCACCTATCATTGTCCATACCCTAGACTTTACCCCAGCAACAGGAAATTCCTTCAACTTTGTCTCCTCAAGGAGTAACCCCAAATGGCAAGAGTTTACCCTCAATTTACCCCCTCAAGGGGCAGCCACAGCTCAACTTAAGTGAAGACTGCCCTAAGGAGTTACATGTTTGGTTAGTAGATACAGTACCGTGCAGGGGCTCCAGTCTCCTGCCCCTGGGCCTTAATCCAGTCAAGTTCTCAGGCTTTCAGATTGGTTGGTCCAAAGAACATCCAGTAAGACCACCTCCGGCACCCCTATTGGTTCTCTGGTAGTATGGGCATGCTTAGTGGCCCATTTAATACCTTCTGCTGTAGCTAAACCCACCCCGGGACCCTCTTGAAAATTAGACGTGTAGCCTACATGTCTAATGTCTAATGCCACTGTTGTAATCATGAGTCTTAACTTGTTGTATTTATGGTTTTAATTCGTTGTATTTGTTTATTTATTGATTTGTTTTAATTAATTATGTACAAGCACCTTGATTTTAGAAAGGTGCTTTTCACAAAGTTTGATTTGATTTGATACATGAGAACATCCCTGTGTCCAAACATTCTAAATAACATAAATAAAGAAATACACAAATACATAAATAAATGTTCTGTCGGGCAGATATTGTATCTGAAAACATAATAACTGACCAGCAGTTTATATGGCTGAGCCCGTTGATATTTGCCGTGATAACCAGTGGGTTATTACGGTGAACATGCGCTCTGCCACTCAAAAGCAGGCACTTCGTAATTGACTGTCCATCCCCTTTCTAGGCAGGCTGAACATTTTCACAAATGTGGTGGCTCCTTGCTCGGTGGCTTCATATCTTAGGTAGCGAGGAGCTGCCAGAGCAATGGTCCTCTCATGGGGTCAAATGATTTCTTTTAAAATAAAACATCTACTACACCCGCTGTAAAATTAAAAAGAACAAACTCTATCTAGTTGATCCTGCTGATTGCCATCTTGAATGGAACAGAGTTACGTCTAACTCCTCACAGCTGTCAAAGCTTTCCCCCCAAAAAAGAAACAAACAAACAAACAATTTTAAGCTAAAAACACCAGCGTGTTTGTGTGTGTGTGTGTGTGTGTGTGTGTGTGTGTGTGTGTCTGTCTCTGTCTGTCTGTGACATAGACAGAGAGGAGTCAGGATGGAAAAAATTGCTGGCCAGTTATTATATAAAATAAAAAATGGGGAAGTGTGTGACACTTGAATTTAATGCACACCCTTGGTGGGGGATGCTTTAATAAACCCCAAGGACGAATAGTATCCCAAACCTCTGGTGTGCATTAAGTTCTTGTATCACACACTTCCCATACATTATTCTATATTTAAAATCTGTGTGCATATCACTAGTTCAATGAAAATATGAAGTCTCTGTTCTAAACCAGGAGCAGGATCTTCAAAGTCCCTGAACATTATGACTAATCTTGGTCTATTGGCTGCAGTTTTGGGGATGTTTGGAGACACCATTTTTAAGTAGCATGTGACCAAGTTTCAGTGAGCTGCATTCCTTGCCGTGGTTATGGTACAGTATAGAAATGCAGATGGTAGCATTAAAACACAGTGACGCTGAGATGATGCAAACAGAAATTGAAACATATTTCCAGCACAATTAGGGAGGAGAGGTTTCTGAGCAGACCAGCTGGGATGAACATTATGACTAATCTTGGTCTATTGGCTGCAGTTTTGGGGATGTTTGGAGACACCATTTTTAAGTAGCATGTGACCAAGTTTCAGTGAGTTGCATTCCTTGCCGTGGTTATGGTACAGTATAGAAATGCAGATGGTAGCATTAAAACACAGTGACGCTGAGATGATGCAAACAGAAATTGAAACATATTTCCAGCACAATTAGGGAGGAGAAGTTTCTGAGCAGACCAGCTGGGATGCGAGGAAGGTGGTGCTATGGGGTAAGATCATCAAACAAATAAAGAGGCAGTGCTTTTAGGAATGATCAGAAAAACAAACCAAAGAACTGGATCAGCTACATAAGGAGACAAGAGACTGCAAAATAGCCAAAGAACTGAAAATGGCTAGAGAGGAGTTAGTGGAACTGTTAAACAAAAACGTAGAGGGGCAACTGAGATACACAGCTCATAAATATTATGACTAGTGAGGGAGGGCAGCCAAATTACTGGCATATCAACTGAAAACAAATGAGGCAGAGCATACAGCCTCTAGAATAATGGAACCCAATCTCTTCAGAAGCATTACATTAATCCTGAGGATACAGCCTACTGCCTCCAAAAAGTGTATGCCCATCTATACAATCAGAACAAATTGAACCACCAGGCTCAAGGAGACACCATGCCATTTCTAAATAACATAGAGCTCCCCCAATCTTATCAGAGGAGGATAGGAGGATGCTGGACAACCCAATTAGGGAAGAGGAAATCCACAGGGCCATCTTGACCCTGAGCAGTAATAAAGCACTAGAGCCAGAAGGCTTTGGTGTTGTCTTTTATAAACAAACTCTGGTCAGAGCCAATACAGCTGTGTAGAGCTTTTATGTGCTCCGTGAAGATGGAGGTCATGGCTATCAGAGCGGTAGCGGTAGAGTATAGGACTTTTCGGAGTGGCATATGCTGGAGGATCAGAACACCACCAGAGGATGCTGGTGAAACTTTTAAATAAAATAAGTAAATAAAAATGCCGGCGCAGTATGCCATTCACAAGGTGGCAGCAACGATAGAACTTCACATGTGCAATACTCGCACATGCGCAGTTCTGTCAAATGGCATAATGGACCGGCATTTTTTTTCACTTATTTTATTTAACAGTTTCACCAGCATCCTCTGGTGGCATTCCAATCTGCCAGCATACACCACTGCCGCTCTGAAAAGACCTATACTCTGCCACCACCACTCTAATATGCTCTGCCCAGAAGTAATGTGGAAGTGCCACATTAAAGTAGTGTGCCCTTGGATGGGAGGCCGAGCGTGCCATGCAGGGGATCTCTGTCTGCTGAGGAGCAGGGAAGAAGAGACACCATACAAAAGCAACGGAGTCAGCATTGTGGAGAACTCACTGCATCACAGTAGGAGAAGACAGGGACGCGTTCTGCTCACAGTCCCTTTTCTCTCCTACAGTGATTGCAAAACATCTGCGGAGCTCCGCCCATGCAGACGTGTAAAAAAAAAGTCAGAGATGGGTTAGTCCACAACTTATGGGAGATTTACCGCAAATATCAACAGAAAAGGAAGGCCCCAGGTACTGGGAAGGAGGCTGTGATAACAATCATATGAAAACCAGGGAAGGACAAGGAGGTATGCAGTTCTTACATGCCTATTTCACTATGAACCAGGACCTAAAAAGATTTACCAAAATTATGGCAAATAGGCCGCAGAAAATCATAGTCAAGTTAATTAAACCTGACCAAACAGGATTTATACCCAGATGCCCTATAGGCAATAACATTAGAAGGATGCTAAATATAATCACAGAAGGAGTCTTCTGAGGCATGTTGACTTTTAAGAACCTTTACAAGTGCTCACCGCAGGAGGCAGTATTTTTACTATGACAAGGTTCCCTTTTAATATTGTTTTGCAGGCTGCCCTCAAAACATTGAGGGTGCTTAAATCAACTCTATGGGTGCTTGAACAACTCAGCACCCATGGAGTCATTAGTTATGGGTCTCCTGCCAGGATACCCATATAGCTTTAATATTAGATGCAGAGAAGGCCTTTGATAGGCTTAACTGGGCATATCTAAAAAAAGGTCATGAAACAGATGGGTTTCATGGAAGGTTTCCTTCAGGGTTTCAGTATGCTTTACTCAGGACCAGAGACAAAGGTTAGGGTGAGCAGTACTGCATTGGAAAAGTTCCCATTTAGAAGAGGGATGAGTCAAGGTTGTCCCCATCCCCCCTGCTGTTCACCATGAGCATGGAGCCCCTGGCAATCAGAACCAGCAAAGAAATCCAGAGGGTGCAGGTGGGGAGGGAGGCATTGGCTCTCCCTCTATGTAGACTACACAATAATTTACTTCCGGAAACCCAAGGACACCCTTGGCAAATTCTTGTCCATTTGCCAAGAGTTCAGGGGATTATCAGGGTTCAAAATTAACCTCACTAAAACAGAAGCAATTCAAGTGTCACTCCTGCAGCCAAACTTAAACTCCCCTGTAGATGAAGTCAAGAAAAAGTATGGTACCTGGGATTACTTTGTCCAAAATATTCAGAACTTATATCAGGCTAATTATGGTAAACTTAAACACAAACTCTTTTTAGACCTTAGGAGATTACAGGTGATACTCCTATCCTTCACTAAATCGGATAGACACTCTTAAAATGAATGTCTTGCCAAGACTGTTGTTTTTATACTGTATCAAACAATTCCACTGGGTATTCCCCAAAAAGGCTAGATGGAACTATAGGCTGTCACAAAGAAATTAATCTGGAAAGGGAAGAAACCTTGCCTCAGATGGGAACTCCTGTAAAGACGAGAAGAGGGAGGGGGCATGTGGTTGCCTAATCTCAAAGGATATTACAAAGTGGCCCAGATTACAGCATCAGTGACTCTGGTGGTGGACATTGGGGATGTGGCATGGGGTCAGATAGAAAAGAGGTCAGTTAGAGATCGCCCATAGTTAAATACCCCCAAGAAGGACCTCATCCAACTCTCGAACAGGTGGACAAAACACTCAGCCAATGGGACACAGTTAAGGGGAAAATAGGCTTCAAACACAGGCAGGTACCATGGGTCCCAATCAGATGGCTTCCAGACTTTCTACCGGGCAGAACAGACTTAACATATAAAAGGTGCGAGAACCAAGGTCTAAAATTCACTATATTGTTGATGGGGGCAAAATACTGACTTTTGGACAGACAAGATAGAAATTCTACCTGCCCGCAGTTGACTACTTTAAATACTTGCAGGCTAACTCACTCCTGAATCAGAGGGGAATATGAACCAAGCTGCAGGTGGCGCATCCACCACTGATAAACAAAGTCTGGGCCACAACACAGCAGAGGGAACACAGGGGGCTGATCTCCCTGTTTTACTTAGAGCTCAATAAAAAGACAGATCTAACTGCAGTAGAAACAAGCATTTGTCAATGCTGAACATTTGATGCATTGGAGGATGTCTGCCCCTGCACCTTGTTTGTGACCCTGAGGTTCTTGAATGTGTCTATTATGCTGCCCCGCTCCCTCCTTTCCTCCAGTGAGTACATACTGAAGTCCTTTAATTTCTCCTGCTATGTTCTGTGTTGCAAGCCATGTACCATCTTGGTTGCCTCTCTGTGGACTACCTCCACCCTGTCAATGTCCTTGCGCAGTTGTGGCCTCCAGAATTGCACACAGTACTGTAGGTGAGGCCTCACTAGTGCATTATACAATGGCAATACCACCTCATGCCTTCTGCTAGTAATATCTCTGCCTATGCACCCACAACATGCCACTGGCCCTCCTAGCAACATTTGTGCTCTGTTTTGACACCTTTAGGTCATCAGAACTAATAACTCCTAGGTCCCTTTCTTCCTTGGTGATCGTCAGCACCTCCCCCCATCCTGTAACTCTCCCCAGGGTTCCCTCTTCCCAGGTGCATTATTTGCACTTCTTTGCATTGAACATCATTTGCCACTCCTCAGACCATTTTTCTAACCTTTCCATGTCCTTGCTCATTTTCTCTACCCCTTCTGGAGTATTCACTCTGTTATAGATGTTGCTGTCATCTGCAAACAGGCAGACAGACCTTTCCTTCTAGCCTTTCTGCAATGTCTGTAATGAAGACATTGAACAGAACTGGTCCTGGGACTGATCCCTGAGGTACCCCACTGGTCACCACCCTCTCCCTGGATTGGATCCCATTACCACCATCCTTTGCCTCCTGTCCATCAACCAGTTTCTAACCCAGTTTATCAGCTTGTGCCCTGTGGCCAGACTACCCATCTTGTTAATCAGCATTCTATGTTGGTCAGTGTCGAAGGCATTCCTGAAATCAAGGTAGGTGACATTCACCGCCCCTCCCTGATTTACTTCCTTACTGAGGCATTAGAGTTTCCAACCCTAACGCTAACCCTCACCCCCACCCTGCAGAGACTGACAGGCATTGGGGTTGTGTCTTTGAGTCATCGGCTGTAATGCTCATGCCATTCCACCTCACCCCAACCTATAGACACCAACAGGCATTGCGGTGTGCCTTGGGGCCTTCAGCCCTTACGCTCACCCCATTCCATAAAGAAATAAGCTGAGATGGATGCAGTATAGGAGAATGGGGTGAACGTTAGGGTCAAAGACCCCAAGTCACACCTCGATGCCTGTCACTGGCTGCAGTGTGGGGGTAGGGATGGGATGACATGAGCATTACGGCCGATGACCCCAAGTCACACCCCCAATGCCTGTCAGCCTCTACAGGGTGCGGGGGTGGGGCGTTATGGTTGGAAACCTTAACACGACAGGTGTTTGTTGGTATTTTCACTCCAAATTTTCAAGATGGGCTTTTGGGGACCCCACCTCATGAACAGTGGCACTATCATTTTGTTACTCAATCCCGAAAGGTGATTTCATGCAGTGACTGTGCCATTCGGTGCTACAGGTGCGAAAACACATTTCAGGCAGGATGTGAAAAATGACAGCTATACTGTTCATGAGATGGTGTGAAAAACTGTCAATGCTGAATATTTGGAGTAAAAATGTAAAAATTTGCCAGTTATGAACATGCATAGCAAAATTTCAACAACTGCACATAACTCGGGCTTTTTTGGATATTTTTGTACCAAATTTTCAACATGGCCTTTTTGGGACCCTACCTCATGAACAGTGACACTGTGATTTCATTAATCCATCCTAAAAGTTGATTTCGCACAGTGACCATGCCATTCTGTGACACAGGTACGAAAACATCTTTCGGGCAGGATGTGAAAAATGACAGCTGTACTGTTCATAAGGAGGTGTGAAATAATGGCAATGTTGAAAATCTGGAGTGAAAATATTAAAAATGAGTGAAGTTACTAGCGTGCATAGAAACTGCGCAACACAGGCTCATATCACAGTCATTTTTGGGAATTGTTTCACCAAATTTGTAACATGGGCTTTTTGGGATCCCACCTCATGAAAAGTGGCACCGTCATTTCATTAATCGGTCCCAAATGGTGATTCCACGAAGCTACCACGAAATCATCTTTGGGAACTAAGTAATGAAATGAGAGTGACAGTGTTCAGGAGGTGGGGTCCCAAGAACCCCATGTTGAAAATTTGGGGCCAAAATTCCTAAAATTGACTGAGGTATCAACATACATTGAAACCCCCCATTGACTGACATTATACAGCACTTACCTTTGATTTTTTAGTTGGCCGGTTGGCTTTGAAGAGTGCAGACATGTCCCAGTCCAGAGAAGATGACAGTGCTGACCTCCACAGGTAAGTATGGGGTAAGGGGGTGGAAGAGTGGGATAGGGGAGGGGGACAGGGAGGCGACAAGGGACCGTTTTCTTTTTTGCAGGTTAAAAAAAATACGTCGGAGGACAGTTTTCTTTATCTACAGGTAAAAAAAACAGACTGTTGGGCACACTGGGGTGGGCTCCCAGTGTGCCACATGAGTTGGGGGAGGGGATACATGCTGCCAACAGAGGGATTGGGCACTCCGGTCGGTAAAAAGAACGTGGGCTTGGGGGGCAGGGGGCATCCAGTGTCGGAAAGAAAATAAATATAAAAAAACACAATTATCTGGGCACACTGGGGTGGGTTCCCTGTGTGCCACAATGTAGGGGGGAGATACATACCGATCTGGGGATTGGGCACCCCAATGTCGGCAAAAAGGTTTTGGAGGAGCAAACTACTTCAATGTAGGATTCTGCATCAAAGAAAAGATGTCGGGGGACAGTTTTCTTTTTTCACAGGTTTATTTTTTTAATAGCACATTTCAGCACAATGGGGTGAGCTCCCAGTGTGTTACATTAATGGGGGGATACATGCTGACACGGGGATTGGGCACACTGATGTCTGCTTTAACAGAAAGCTACACTGCAGCTAATGTTGAGGCAGGGGGCACAGAGAACCATGCACTGTTTTTTATTTATTTATTGACACTAGGATTTGACCTTTGAGCTAAAAGCTCATTTACAGAGGTTCCGCGTCAGGATACAGGTAAATAAATAATTAACATAAGAAAATAGCACCTTATACATAACACGTAGTAGGACGGAGAGTATAATTTTCACAATACATGGCAATTCCAATTGGTTACAAAGAAACATAGAATAGTTGCATATAATAAAATTCACTGGTAGTGAAAGCCGCACCACGGCTAACATTTAAGCTTTTGGGGTGGGGATCAGAGGGAGCAAAGATGGGCTGGGCCATAAGTGCGGCCATGCACATTAGTGTGTACTCTAATGCACATGGCCAGAGTTCGGGCTACAGAAAGAAATGAAGCGCTCCCATTGGTGCACTTCATTTCTTTTAAGTCCAGAACACGCCATGTCAGCAAAGCTGAACTGCTGTCATTAGCAGAGTGCCTAGTCATTGGTGTGCACTGCCAAACCCATTGCAGTTTCAGCTGTAATTGGCTTGGCAGTGACACACCTCTCATTTTCCGTTATTGTCTCAAGATGTTTGGTGCGCAAGCGTATCAAACGCAAAAATTTGCAACAAGTGGGAAACTGATATAGGATAACAGTTACTTCCCAAGAAATGTCAAGCCATATGGGACTCAATGCACAGGACAACTTCCTCAAGCAACTGGAGGGAGTTCCTCTGGCAAGTCTGCATTAGATATTTTCTCACCCCAGAGAGAACAAAGCACATTGGAACAAGCATGATAGACAGATGCTGGCATAATTGTGGGGAGAGGGGTGCGCCACTGCACATCTTCTGGAGGTGTGCTAGGGTTCAAAGGTTCTGGAGGGAGGTGAGCCAACACATATGTAAATACCTTGGATGTAACAAGGCCCCTTAAAGCAGAGAATCTGATATTGTGTGTATCCCCCAGGGGGGCATCCAAGTGGAACAGTAAATATCTGTTTAACATATGTGTAACCCCCAGATGGTGCTATCCCAAGGGCTACTACCCCTGCCTGCTTGACTACTGACAGGTTGAGGGACCTAGGTTCTATGGTGGGTGCCTCCATCCAGAGGTCAGGGTTTGTAGTGGTTAGACTAGCTTGGTCACAGCCCTCTGGGACACTGAGACCCTCTTTTATTCCCTCTAGTGACTCACTCAGGTACACAGGAGTTACAGCTCCAATACTCCACGTATACACACGGTTCACTCATAAAGTACCACTTACCCTCGAGACTGATTCTGCAGCACATCGCTGAGGACCCCCTGTAAAATAAGGTTGAACAACATGTACAGCTAAATACAATACTGTTTCTATAAGCACCAACACCACAGACAGTATACAGTACAACAACAACAAATCTGAATTATTTAGGGGACAGTAACACGGGAGGGGGGAATCAGGTTAATTGGTGGCATTAAATCACAGTACTGTGCACACATACAGGGTCTGAAAAGTCACAGTCTGGGTACCCAGGTTGGGGAGGCTAGCCAGGTCCATTGCCCGGGGTTGGCCGCCAGGTGCAGATGGATAGGGCCCTGTAGAAGAAAATACATGCACAACACCCAATTGTAATCTGGAGCCAGATGGCTCAGTCCATGAAGCAGTGAAACAACAAGAATTAGATGACACACTTGTGATTGAAAACAGGCTGCAGGGGAATACCCTGACTTGTTCTCACAATACCCAAGCTGAAAACCTGATGGTGGATGTTCTTCTGGATTGCCAGAACAACAAGGCATGGAGACAAAGTCCTTGTGACTGGACCCCACTGCAGTGGATAGCAAACGGATTTAGTCCAAGACAAGCTGGGGTTTGCTTCCAGCTTCAACACACAGCACTGGGGATTGGAAATAGCGATTCCCCACAAGCACTATGCACATTCATATGTAAAAGGAAAGTACTATCTATAACAGACAGGCTGCTCCTCGATCCCGATCGCAATTACTGCAAAATACCCGGGAACATACACAGCAGCTTCAGTCCCTGACAGACTGAGCGCGATTCAGCAATTTCTCCAGTCTTCTACAGGGTTAGCCTGGTTTCTACACTTCTAGTGCTTCTTTCTCCTCACAACTCGGATTCAGTCCAAACTGGCACTAACAAAAGCTGCAGACCGAAACTCAGGGCCTCACACACGCTTCCCGAGCAAAATTATACACCGCAGAAGCACAGAGCTCCTTCTCTCTTCACAGTCACAACTGATCTAATCTTTCCAGTCACAGAGCAGGGCATTTCCTTTATCTCCACACCATTCTGTTGGTTGGTTCGGCTGTCACTCGCAATAAGACTCCCTCTGTTGGTGGAAAATAGGCACCAAGGTTAAAACTACATTTCCCAGAGTCACTGCCCATACAATCCCCTTGTGGCTAGCTCAAGATTGAGAGTCCAAGTTCCAATTCATCCACAGGCTCCATTTTAGGGTCTCCCTATCATCCTGATTGGTCCAAGTCAGCTAGTCAGAACCAAAAGGAAAGAACTACACTGAAACCGTTCGTGCTGAAAGGAAGACAGGTTAAACAAACTACATTTTCTCAGTCACTCTAAATGATTTCTGGAAAACAGTTATATCTTTCAACAAGGCTCCCTCTGCACACGTAGCGACTACAGAAATGGAGCGATTTGCTCAGTGGCCCAGGTGGGACTCGATCAGGGAAACACACAGACCCCCATTTCAAATTAATTATAGTGAATTTGGCAGCTCTTAAAGCGACAGTACATGGAGGCATTAGGCACTCTCACTCAATTATTTTTTAAATCAGCTGAAATACAGGACACCAGCCTGGTGGAGAGCATTTAGGCTCACCCAAAGAAGGCTTTTTAGTGACCCCCATTTATAGGGAGGTTACATATGAATAGTAGCAACACTTAAATCAGTTGCTCAGAATTGGCTGACAGATAACATGGTCAGGTAGCGGGTGGGCGGGATGGCAAACACAAAGACGAAAAAATCCATGGAACTCATCACTGCCTAACTGTGCCTACAAGAGGAAAAATTCATAGTCAGGTGGCTCCCTTCTGACCACTTAGTGGAAGAAATGGAAGGCATCCCTATATTAGACCAAAAGGCCCAATACTAAGGATCTGAGAGAGACACATTTAACAAACTGTAGCATCAGTTAGATGCTTTGCTCTACTCCCAAGTTCAAGGGGAGTAGTTTGGAGGGGACAGGTTTTAAAGTTAAAAGATACAACACTTCTGAAGCATTGGACAAAGATTCACATAGTGGAGAGATAGAGATTTACAAATCTAATAAGTTTTCTATTTCTTTTTCCCTCTCCACCCCTCAGGCATGCAGTGGGCAATGACCCTATTGGTGGAAACAAAGCGGGGGTAAGTACCTAGTCACATTTCATCAGGAAGGAAGGGACTGCGTGTCTGATGGTGGGCGCAGGGTAAGAAGAATAACCACCACCTGATGCATGCACAGAGGGTCTCGGCTCCTTCTGAACAAGTCAGATATAGCATGTCATAATGCACAGCTTTTTTTTTTTTTTAATTCTTTGTTAACCCCATAAGGCCCACTAAACACAAGTAACTGTTTTCAGGGGCAACTTGGAGCAATGAGTGATTATGTGACTTGGTTAGAGTCACACAATATGCAAGTGGAGGCTGTGGGAATCAAACCCAGGTCTGCAGGATGTAGCAAGCTCATTCACAGCTCATTACCCTAACCTCTAGGATATACTGCCAGCCCAGCTGGAGTATGAGATTAGAAAGGTGCATACAAAACAGAAGCAGAGAGAATAAAGGGAGAGGGTATGATTCGACCATTGATTAGTATCAAGCAACATACCAAACGTATGCATGCAAAGGTGTATATAATAACTGGTGACCCCTATAGTGACTGGATATGTACTACTGATAAAATGCCGTAATAACCTACTGAATTCCACAATAATTCAATAGCGGGTTATTACGGCATTTACCTCCTCACACTCCGCATACCTCCCACTCAGGGACAAGCTCACTTGCAGAAACACATCTTCATTTTTCTCTCTATTGAATCCTTGCATCAGTTATAAAAATAATGCCCATGCAAGGTTTGTTTTATGAGAATTTTTCACACACCCTTGGTGTGTGGCAATCTCATAAACCTCTTGAGCGTCACTCTTGAGGTTTATGGATTATCACACACCTCGGGTGTGTGAAACAGCCTCATAACACACACCTGCACAGGCACTATTCTCTATATGTTGTCCAGAAAATTATTTTCATAGATACACCAGCGAGATTACCCTAAGCATCACAAGGGGAATGAACAAGAGTCAAGTCTTGTTGCCCCCCCCCGAAGGACAATTTGTCTATACACATGTAATGCCTTCCCATCTTTTATTGCAGAATCCTGGCTACCAGACATTGTGTGCATCAACCGGGGGCGAGGGAGGGACAAAGTGGATTGTAAAATGGTATCTATAATATACATCCTATCTAATTCTGGTTGTGAATGTGTCAATAAACTTCAGGTTGAAAAATATATAGTAGCATAGCAACATGCACAGCAACAAAGCCTACTAGTTGAATGGGTCACTAAACCTTGGTTCTGAGGCAAACAGATTTGCTGCTAAATGAAACTGTAGGAAATCTGGCCCCAGATGGGCTTAGTATTTAACCAGGGCCCACCTCCCAAGCAACAACACAGCTCTCGTGACCCAGTTGCGCTACCTGTTTGTGCAGAAGATGGGGAGTAAGACATAGTACAGAAACTGTTTTTTAGCTACACAGGGAGACATGAGGAGAGGACGTGGATGTTTCTTGAGCTCTTAAATTTCATTCTGGGGCTCCCATTAAGGTTTCCACAGCACCCCTGCATTATCAGAGCCACTGCTGGGGGCATAGATCAGGGCTAATACAGGTAATGTCTGGATGTATATCCTCAAACAACAAATTAGAATAAGTTGCCTATTATTATCAAGGCATTAGCAGTGATGCCAAAAGACAGCCCCCATCACCCAAAATAAACCTTATTTAAAAATACTGATCCCTGTTTTCCTGAGAAATGCCATATCCACAGTACATGTAGCCCTCTTCCCTCTTGCATCCATTGAGTATTTGCACCCACATCGCAGTGTTCAGTATCATCTTCTGAAGCAGTAAATTTAGGACCCAACCTCCTTGTCATGATGCAAGTAACATAGGCCTGCAGCACCACCTACTGCAGGTGGGGTGCCTAGCTTATACAAGCCTGATCGGTGGGAATGAAACTATCACTTTGCTCTTACAAGTCAGATCTGCGACCCCAACATATTTCATTTTAAATGTACAGCACATCTGTGTATGGTTCATAGTGTGCTGCTGGCATCAAACACTCACAACAGTGGTAGTGTGAAAAATCTGGTATCATGTCTGGGAGACTTGTGGAGGAGATTTACATGCTTGCATACTTTTGTTTTTAATTTGAATTTGCATAAATGTTTTATGGTGCTTCTATCTGTATGTCCAGCAACTTTGTGCTATACATACCTTTATAAATTAACTTGTACTTTTACATGCAGGGCATGGCCCAGTTATAGATCAGATGAGAGGTAATCATTTTTAATTTCTGACCAGGAAAGGCTCACAGCTTTTTCCTGGTGCAGCTTGGAGGTGAGATTTTGTTTTTTCAATTCTCTTGTAATGGGTAAGGTGCACTAGGCACAAGTGCCTGTTTTCAGGGCCAACCCAGAAGCACTGAGGAGGCTAAGTTCCTTTCTCAGAGTCGCACAGTATGCAAGTGGAAGTTGTGGGACTCAAACGCCATCTCTGGGGGACAACCATGGATCCCGCCTGGACTTCCATCTTAAACAAGCCACTCGTAAAGAGGTCCTAAGGCTGCTCTTGAGCCTAAAAGAGGAGATCTGTCCTGGCCATGATGGACTTGAACCACGATTCTTGAAACTTGGAGCACCTGCTCTTGCTCGTTCCCTTCGGGACTTACTCAATTGCTCCTTTTCAGCACCATGCCTGACAAGCGGAAGGTTGCTGTGGTCATCCCGGTTCATACAGGAGGGCCAAACGACATTGCTGAGAACTTCAGGCCCATTTCCACCCTGTGCCCACTAGCCAAAATTCAGGAGTACATTGTCTATAATCATCTCCAGACCTACCTTGGCCACTACAATCTGCTTTCTCCTTATCAGCATGGCTTCCAAAAAAACCATAGCACCCTCACAGCCTTGCTGAAAGTAACCTCTGATATCTTTCAGGCAATGGACATAGGTCATGTCACTGGAGCCATCTTTGTTGATCTTACCAAAGCAGTCGACCTAGTGGATCATAGTCTCTTGCTTCAGCAGCTACAGGATACAAGTATGGATACCTCCTCCATCTGTTGGATACAGAGCTACCTCTCTTGCCACTCCCAAAGAGTTAAGTGGGCGGGTTCTCTCTCTGGCCTCAAGAGTGTAACCCATGGGGTTCCACAGGGCTCAATCTTGGGCTTTGTCCTAATCTCCCTCTTTGTCAATAACTTGCCTAGTCACTGTGGGGGAGCAACTCTTCACCTCTGTGCGGATGGCGTTATTCTCTACCGCTCTTCCCCTGACCTTACCAGGATAACCAATGCTCTCGCTGCGGACTTCTCTGACCTTGAGCACTGGTTCCAGAGCAATTGACTCGTCCTCAATACAAAAAAATCTAAATGTATGCTCTTCTCACATTGGGCACCCTCCACTCTTCCTATCTCCACTCTGAACATCAAGTCCCTCAGTGACGACACACTCAAGACTGTCCAGTCCTTCAAGTACTTGGGTGTCACCCTAGACACCTCACTCTCCATCATCCATGTATCCACCTTAGTCAGGACGCTGAACCAAAAGCTAGGTTTCCTTTACCATATCCACCTCTACCGCACCTCAGCTTCTCGGAACAAAATTGCCTCCTCGTCACTCCTTCCACTCCTTACCTATGGTGCTCCCTTTCTGCTTTCTATCAATGCGTCTAACTTGTCACTCCTTACTCCTGCCTACCATAGGGTAGGTAGATTCACCCTAGGGGTCAATATTCACCACCACCACTGTGACGTCCTCTCATCCCTGGGATGGCTGCCCTATGTCTCCAAATTGCGATATTCTCCCCTGAGTTTTATGCACAAACTGGTACACAAGTTCACCCCCCCCCTTGTCTCAATGACATTGTGTGCCTAAAACAAGCCCCACGTGCACTCAGGTCAGCATCCTGCCCTCTTTTCTCAAGACCCAATCTGTGGCTTACTGTTGCACGAAGGTTCTTGTCTTATGCTGCAGTGTCCAACTGGAACTCACTACCCCCCCATACTCTCTTGCTCCTCTCTTCCCCTATTCCAACAAGCCTTACGTACCTCTCTCTCTCTCTCCTCTGCTACTTGCTCCTGCTTCCTCTAACCCTCCTCCTTTCCCCTCCTCTCCCTTCCTGAGTCTCTATCATGTCTGGGTACTGTTTTACTTTCACCTGCTACTCCTGACTTTATGTGACAAATTACCTTGTTCAACTGTGCTTAGCTGTTACTGTACTTGGAACTAATATTTGTAATCATTGTTTTGTACCAGGACATCTTATAATGTCAAAGTTTGACTAGAGTTCTGGGACTCTGCTCCTTGTTCTACATTTAGTTGCTTAAAAATTGCCATGTACTCCATGTCCGTACTCGATGGCGATGTATCATCCTTTTGTACTACTATGTTTTATTCTGTTGTACTACTTTGTATTTTTGCACTGTGCTTTCCCGGGTGGACCCTGAAAAAGGGATTGCAATTGTCTCAGTGGTCCTACCCGGTTACCAAAATTTAAATAAATAATTCACATCTCATTACTGATACTCTTAACCTGTAGGCTATACTGTCAGCCTGCACCTGTTTTATTAACAGGGGAGTGTTGGCCAGGACACATGGGAAAACCCCCTTACTCTTACAAGACATCCAATAGGATCTTTTGCTCCACCTGGCAGCCACCAGAAATGGGTAGGAAGGACCTCGGTTTAATGTCTTAGCTGAAGGATGGCACCTCAACAGTGCTGCACCCCTTCAGTACTACAACAAAGTGTCAGTATTGGGTAAAAACCAAAGTTCCTCATCTGGGATTAGAACCCATGGCTGTGTGATTTTTCTGGCCAGAGAAGCAAGCATCCTACCTACTCAGACACTGATGCTGCTCCCAAATGCTTTATTACCTATCAAATGTTTGGTGATGTAACACACAGTCATTTCCTCCATGGTAGAATTCTGTTAACTTTAAGTGCTTAGGAAAAGATCCATCACAGCAGTCTTTCTCTCTTTGTTTGTTTACTTGCTTGCTTATTTTGCTTTGCCTCTACCAGATCTTTCTCTTTCTATCTCTTGCTGCCACGGAGGGCAGCATAGCACAGCAGGTGCATCAAATTAAGATACTTTTCTTCATTTGCATACAGAACTTACGGCATTCTAAATGAGGCCTCCAATTACCATCAAAGCAACTGAAATTTGTTCATGCATGCAAATTATAAAACACTTTGTTTTGGAGGGCTGGTGGGGACTAAAATACCTGCCTAGAATTTCCAGGGACATCACCAGAAACTGTAGTATCGTATGTCCTTGGAAAGTCTGGAGTGGCATTGTTCAGCCATCATTCCCCCAACAAAGGTGTTTTTAAATTTACAGGCGCAACCAAATTACATGTTTCAAATACATTGAAATCCTACAAGTTCCCCAACAGTTTGGTCTCCATTTATATCCCAGGAAGCATATAGGCAAGAAATGCAGAAGATGACATACTGGATGTACAATGTTCCTATACGTCAGGACTGTGCCTTCCTTACCACTGCAGCATCATCATTTTGGTTCTTGGGTGCGCTTGACAAGTTGTATGACTTCCACATAAATAGTAGCTATGGCTATGAATGCGCCACACTAATGTTATCAGGGCAATCATGTTTCACTGCAATACACGATTATCGTTCTCGCCTTTATGCTTCTATTTTCACATCTCCCTCCCCCATAACACTTAGAGCCAAATTCACAGACTATTTAATATACTAATGTAACCCCTATGTGGCACTATCCCAAGGCTACTACCCCTGCCTGCTTGGCTACTAACAGGTTGAGGGGCCTAGGTTCTATGACGGGTGCCTCCACCCAGAGGTCAGGGTTTGTACTGGCTGGTCAAGTTTGGTCACAGCCCTCTGGGACACTGAGACCCCCTTTTGTTCCCTTTAATGGTCCACACGATATACAAGGATTGCAATACCAATACCCCACATGTACGCTATATCCAATCATAAGGTAACACTTACCCTCGAGACTGATTCTGCAGTTCGTCTCAGAGGATCCCTGTGAAATAAGATTGGTCAGTTTACACAAAATAATGCAATGCCTGCTATATAGGTACGGACACTCTAAACAGGTTAAAGTCAATAACATCCAATCTGGTTTATTTAGGGGAGTGAAACACAGGGAGAGGGAGATCAAGCTGATTAGCAGAAATAAATGACAGTACTGTGCACTCATACAAAGTCATAAAAAATCACACTCTGGGTAGCCAGGTTGAGGGGGGCTAGCCAGGTCCGTTGCCCCGGGTTGGCCGGCAGGTGCAGATGGAAAGGGCCCTGTAAGAGAGATATGCACAATACTCAATTGTAATCCAGAGCCAGATGGCTCAGTCCTTGAGAAAATAAAAGAAAGAAAATCAGATGAAACACTGGTGATTGTTAACAGGTCGCAGGGGATGCCCTGATTCGTACTCACGCCACCCCACGCTGGTGAAACCTGGCGCAGATGGTGGTTCTGGATTGCCAGACACACAAGTAGGTAGATGAGATTCTACCGCCCAGGCCACACTGCCTTGATCAGCAGATGGACTCAGTCTGAACACATTCAGCTCAACATTCGGCTTACACTGCAGTCACAAGAGAACTGGAATAGCTGTTTTTCACACGCATTCAACACAATTATATGTAAAGGAAATTACTATACCAGGCAGCTGCTTTCAGGTCCCAACGCACTTACTGCAAATACCAGGGAGTTCACACAGCAGCTTCAATTCCTGACAGACTGAGCGCGATTCAGCAATTTCTCCAGTCTTCTACAGAGTAAGCCTGGTTTCCACTCTTTCAGCCTTTCTTCCTTTTGGCTCTCTTGGATTCAGTCCAATTCGAGTTGGCAACGTCAACGGCCCAACTTTAGGTCTCTCACGCACTTCCCGCATGAAACTACACAACACAGAAGCACCGAGCTCCTTCTCTCCTCACAGTCACAACGGATCTGACTCTCCAGTCGCAAGGCAGAGCATTCTCTTCAGGCGCCACCCAGTCCAGTTGGTGGACTCGGCTGTCAATCACTCAGAAACTCTCTCCATTGGTGCAAATAGGTGCCAAGGTCCAGAACTTAACTTCCCAGAATTACTAGCTATACCTCCTCATTGTAAGCTGGCTCCCCGGAGAATCCGAATTCTGGTTGGTCCAAACAGACTCCATTTTAAAGGTCCCCCACACTGATTGGACCCATTCGGCTGTTCAGATCCAGAATGGAGGGGCAAAACACACAGAGTCCCACCTGCAAGAAAGGCAGGTTAGACAAACTGCATTTTTACTAACACTCTAACTGGTTTCAGGCAAACAATTACATATTTCATTTAGGCTCCCTCTGCACTCTTAGCGACTGCAGAAACAGAGTGATTTCCCTGCAGTTCAGGTGGGATTCGAGCAGAAAAACACCAAGCCCCCTAGAAAACAGTAATCATGTCTGCAAGCAGACAGCTTTTAAAGAGACAGTATGAGGAGGCTCTACCAGCACTCACAGTGCCATTCTTAACGGCTTAATCGCCGAACGCCAGCAGGCATGGGAACACCTAGGCAAGCTCCACGGAGGCTTTCTTTTAGGAACCCCCATTTGTAGGGGGGTTACACTAAAACAGTAACAACAGTAGTTTAATGAGATTTTCCAGTTTACAGCAACAAATTCACAGCTGGCCTCAGCAAAGCTCAGTTACACTAAATTCTAGAAAATGCAAATTTCAGGACATTCCACTTTTATAACTGAATACATCTGTCCCTAAAACTTCATCAGTTCACTTTGCTGATGTTATCACAACCTGTTTCCATGGAAATAATTCTGATGTTGGCGAAAGCATGGTCAGGATGATGATCATGGTGTACACCTGGGGACAGAACTCCTGCTGGTAGTCCCCTCAACAACAGTGACATCTGTAATGTGAGCACCGTGAAAACCACCTATACATTATTAGAGGGTGTCACAGCAGCATGTCTAAGGCACAAAAAAGTAGTCTCAGCTACAGTGGTTCAAGTAAGTCAGGAAACCCTCCAGGAACTCAGGCCCAAGTAAACAGTATGGCCGCAGAGCAGATGGAGGAGGTAGGTGGACATTCATCGTATAGTCAGGCAGAAAGGGCCTATTCAAATGGGGGACCACAAGGTGCTTGTCTTCCCTGACTATATCAGGGACCTACAAATGGAGCAACAGAAGTTCAATGAAGTCAAGGCTTGCCTCCATCACATGGAATGGTTTCATCAGCACTTATACCCTCAACAGTCTGAACAGCCTCCACATTTGTTTACAACAATATCTGAAGCAGAGGACTACATAAACTAGTGGGAAGCTACTGGAGGAGGAAGATTGCAGACGAGGACCACTACACCGGCCACATGAGATGTCCAGTGACTTGCAAGCATAACGTACTGTCTAGGCTTGCTAAAGGTTCCCCTAGAGCCCCATCTTCTCCTCACCCCGCCTCTTCTTGGCCATTAGCCCAGTGAAGCCACTAAGGCAGGGTGCGCTGCAAGGTCTGAGCCACAGGACCGCATGGAAACTTCTTTATGGCGTAGCTGTAAATGCTGCAAATCTACCACGAGGTCACCCAGACTAGCTGACAACTTTAAAGCTGGCCACTGCACAGTTGCACCTGCCAACATCCACTACTGGAGCAATACCTCAGAGTGGCTGTAGATGTTGGCGGGTGGGAGAGTAGCACTGTCTATGGAGGGCCACCAAACCATCACCCTGGCATACTGCTAACTTTGCCCCACTTGGGGCAAATGTGCCACTGCATGTAGTTGTAACCAGCCAGGGCTCGGGTTGATGTTATTTTTTGTTTTATTAGCGCTGTGCTGTGCCTCCATATTGTAACCCACTACCTGGCAGCCTGGTTTTGGGGAGGAAACTGTTGCTTGGCATTTTGGCTAGGTTTGAAACCTCTGCACAAGGGCACCCAAGTAATCCAGACACAGGAAGCAATAACTGAAATGTCCAAACCAGGAGTGGGATTCTAGAATGTGGCTTTTATTCACAACAACAGCAAAATAATAAAGCATAGATGGACCCCCACGGGGCTGCACTCCTTGGTAATGCAGATATATGGAGACTAGAACACATCTTCATACACACTGTAACCCTCACACTGGGCTGTCAGCCCGAACTGGCACTCTTCTCTTGGTTTCCCTGGCATGGCACATCCGGCCAGCACTTGGACTACTTTTCATATGCCATGGATATTTATTGGTGGTTCCCTCTACCACCCATGAGCACTTCCTGGCTCCATAAAGGGAAAATCTTCATCAACAATCCCACGTATGGGTACTTTCTATGAACATTGGCCAAGTGCCCGGGAGAAAGCTATAGGTGCCCAAAGTGAACCTGTGGAGGTAAATCTGGTTACTCCAGATGGAGGGTCTCCCACCTCTTGCTCCCAAATCTATACCTAGCCATTCATTTGGAATCAACACCTTTCTTGAAAGACACTGTTGTAGAATGCTGTCTCTAAATGTATGTCACAATTAACACTCTACTCTTCATAATCTGATATCCTGTCTTGTAATGATCTCTGAGTGGCTATGTCCATCTCTGTAGAACCCCACTATTTAGATGTATTTTAAGTCACACACAACTGTAGTACTGTACTTGGCTGTCCTTCCCTGACCCCACAGTAACAGATACTCTACTTACTGTCTGGTGAAAACATGGGCTCTCTTTCAGAGCAGAACTCACCACTGGTTTGCAGGTGCCCCAAGGTTTCTGGCAAAGCAAACTACTTCTTGTGCCTCAGCACTTGAACAACAAAACGACAGACAGCTTTCCCTCTTCAGCAGGGCCAGGGGATTGCCCCTGAAATTGCTGGCTGTCTTTCCCTCCATCCCTCCTTTGATGGGGCACTGGAACAAACTGGGAATGGTGTCTACCACTAGACCACTTTTCTTCTGTGTTCTTCTCAAGGGCGAGAACACACACCCACTCTTCTATGCAGCTCTATAGCACAGCTTAGCCCTGAGGGGCTGCCAACTGCAGCACACCTCCTGCATCCACTGAAGACTGCTTCTGACTGACTCAAAACCTCCCAATGTTCTAACCTCACTCCCTGCTGCAAAATTCCATTGTGGGTTATGCTGCTGCGAGAATTCTATATGATGTCATCCCTCCAGCTCAGCTGAGACTGAGGACAGAGTGAGACACTGTGAAACCCATTAACTGGTGTCTCTCAAGCTGTCTTTCCTTGCCTGCCACTAGATCTAAGTGGGATTCTTGTAACCCCAGGTGACGGGGGTTACATAGTTATCACTGAGCAATGGTTAACTGGTCTAAGAGTTTGAGATTAGATTATTATAGGTTACATTTTTTTGTTTTTGGCCAGTGAATGCAGTGCACTTCAGACAATGCATATACAGGCACTAGACAGCCCATTACTCAGGAAGACTGCTTCAAGTGCTTATTAGTTCAAAGTGACAGTGTTGAGGTTTATATCATTATGCTTGCTGTTTACAGTTTTAGTCAAAGTTCAGATAGCCCAAGCCAGGAGGTCAAGGGACGTGCACCTCCCACTCACAGAGGTCTGACAAAATGGTGTGTGTGTGGGGGGGGTGCTGGTTGCGTCACTAAATAGCTTATCCACCATTGCAGGAGGAAACCCAGGTATCAAGTTGGGTTCTGAGGCTCACAGGTCGGGTAGCAAACTGAGAGGGATTACTGAGGGGAAGGGAACAGTTGTTATGGGATGGGTTGTTCGTAACAGAAAACAGGAAGTGCATACAATTTGGGGTCGGGTGCTAGTAGTTCTAGTAGTGTGCACTTTTGAAATTGATGTTCCTATGAAACAGTCCTAACCTTATAAACAGGTGGGAAACTGCACCTCATGTGGTACTACATAATGTCTTTGAAAACATTTATGTAAGTTCTTATGGCTGAATGTATTAAGCTAATGTCATGGAACATCAGTGGTCTTAAATCTGTTACAAAAAGGAAAAAGATCTTGGTTGCCATTATAAAGCAGGGTCCTGACATAGTGTGCTTCCGGGAAACACATGCCACCGAAAGTAAATTGGCTCATGTAAAGCAGAACTGGGGAGGTATGTGGATGAGTGCCACCTTTAATTCTAAAGCCGGGGCATAGTAATTTGGTTATGGTCACATATGCAGGCCACCGTTCTCAAGACAGTTGATGATCCAAGGGGTCATTAATGCAATTCTGTTTAGGTACCAGTAGAATGATGTCTGTGGGGTTGAGATGGGTGAAACACGCAAATTTTGTTACACATAATGTTTCATGAAATTTGCACTTTTTGCGAAATATTTCGCAGGTGCAAAATTCTGCCTGTGAAATGCAGAATTTCGCTCACAAACAGTGGAATTTCTCCACTCGTGGGTGAAATTTCACCATTTGCAGGTGAAATTTTGCACCTGCAAAATATTTAGTGGAATGCGTAAATTTTGCATAGCAAAATTCACGATTTCTCCAGCAACATTAAATTTTGCTGCATCTCTACTGTGGGGTCCTTCTATGGCCCTAATTTTGTTGATGCTGTTTTTTTCAGCATGTTGGCCAAGGGGATGGCAGAGTTCAAATGGGACTGGCTGCTGGCATACGGTGCAAACTGTGCCCTAAATGGGGTACTGGCCTTGTTCCTCTCAAGCTCCCCACAAAGCCACCAAAGGCACAGGTGCAGTGAAGTCCCTCCTATTCATCCACAAGCTAAATAACACCAGCAAATTAAAAAATCCAACTGGGCGGGACATTATATCCTATTCCCACACCCACAATTCATACCTTAGAACTGACGTGGTTCTGGTCACACAGGGGGTGCTGCAAGGGGTGGGTAAGGTGGCACATGGTCCTCATTTGCATTCTGCCATGCCTATATGTGATGCTGGAGAGTAAAGTGGTACAGACAGGAAGTGAATCAACCATGGAGACTATACCCAATCCTTCTAAAAGATGTTCACTATCGCAGTCACATACACAGAACTATCAGGAATTTTTTGACAGATAATAGGGCGGGTGACATGTCAGAACTGGCCCAATTGCAGGCGCTTAAGGCCACTTGGAGAGGGGGGGCAATGAAACTATTTGCAGATCACAAAAGGATCACAAAAGCAAGACAGCCAGAGACCAGTTTAAAACATTAGAAGAGGCAATTAACAGATTAGAAAAGGCCCACAAAGAATTTCAAGATAGGAAGATCTTGCTAGAGTTGCAGGCCAGTTATGACTATGAATATCATACCTTAAACATGAAGTGCTTAGAAAGACAAATTCTGCTAGCCAAGCCCGGAGAATACTTTAAGGGGAAGAAAACTGAAAAGAGGCTCTTGTGGGAATTAACAGTGAGAGGGGGACACATAATGGTTCCTAAAATCAAGCAGGAGGACGGGTCTCAGAGTACCATGGTGCCCTTTATGCCTCTGAGTGTAACCTCACTAAGGATGATTTGGACTCCTTCATTTTAAAGGCTCTGGTACTCCAGGTAAAGTGCATGCAGAAGGATAGCTTAGAAACCCCCATTTCATGGGTGGAGGTAAGCAAACCATTAACGAGTTGGCAGGGGAAAAATGCCTGTGCCAGACCTGAGGGGGGAAGACATGATGGGGAATCTCTGGGTGTACTGGTGTACTGGGGGTTTAAGTCACTTCCACAAGGTCACAGAGTAGCATTCGGCTCCGGTGGAATTTGCATCTGTGATCTTTGAGTTTGCAAGCTGGTGCTCTCGAACCATCAGACCACACTGCTTGTAGCAGGGCCACTCCATATGAGGCTACAGATTGGAAGTTGCACGTGCATTGTAGGAGCTGCATACCCCTGAAACAGATGTTGGAATTGGGCCTGTGTAATATAATGGGCCAGCACCACCAGACCTAAAAATGTTTTCGCACCGCCCCAACTCCATCTTCCCCATATACCTCTATAAAAAGTGTGGGGCGTCTGGCTGCCAGTGAAACTAAAACATACAGCTTGCATCAGCAGTGTGGCTTTTGTTTTGATTTAATGATCAGCATAACTCACTTGCACTACATTTAAAAAAACTTTCAATTTCAGGTGCACCATTCTTCATTACAAAGTGTATACATGTTATCCCTCATAGTCCCTCTACAGCTGAGGCTTATTCAGGACCTCACGTTATTATGTCTAACTTGGAACATCACAACCATTTCTACAGTACAAAAGGAAAGTATAACAGTTTGTTTGCTCTGAAAAATGGTGTATCGCCAAGTGGATTTATATCTCAGTATTTCAAAGACTGCTTTTTTCATCTATGCTAGAATCCATTGTTTATAGTTCTTATGCTATGATACTTCCTTATCAAGAAAACTGTCACTCACATGCTAAAGTTTATTTACATCCAGACTGCCTGAATTTATTATTCTAATTAGTGTTGAGTATTTTGTCTCCTTGTAACTATTTTATCACATGTGAACATATGAAATGCAAGTAGAACATCCATATGGTCTATTAAGTCTACTTGTAAGCAGAGCTTGTGCATTCTTGTTACATGCTGACCCACCTCCTCCATTGTTATCCTAACCTTCTCCTTGACTTTATCCCAACCCCTTATAATCTTCACAACTGTTCAGTGATTAACTGCCCCTGCTGGTAGTACATTCTACCCTGCCACCATTCTTTGTGTGAAGAAGTTCTTCCTGGCTGCACCATGGATCTCTATAGGGACAGAATGACCTTCCTCCTACTGGAGAACCCCCTTAAAATATAACCTAGCATCCTGTTTGCCTTCATCTTTTTGTACTGCATTGAAGGTTTCAAGTTGCTTGTGATCACTCTCCTCAGATCCTTCTCCTCCTCTTCCTAGACTATGACCATCACTCCTCCAAATCTGTACTCAGCCCTGGGGTCCTTGCAACCTACATGCATTACCTTGCACTTCTTTGGATTGAACCCCAGTTGCCAAATTCTGGACTTCCTCTCCAACCTTGCCAGATCCTCTCTTAGGTCTCTGATGTCTTCCTGTGTGTACACCCTCCCACAGGGCTTGGTGCCGTCCATGAAGATAAATATTTTGCATTTGATACTGTCCCCCCGTGTCATTAATGAAGACATTGGATAGGACCAGACAAAGCACTGACAAAGAGGTCTATGGGGCTGCAAAAACTTGTATAATAAGATTCTATTAGTCAAATATAGTAATATTGGAGAGATTGGTGGGTGTACGAAGGAAAAATAACACTTGGCACCATGGACCAAAACCATGGTCGGAGGCCAAGGTCATGATCCATGGTGCCAAGTAACATTATTCCCTGAGGATTGACCCACAGATCCCCTTCGATCATAGCTATTACATCAAAGTAATTGAACAAAAATGAGACAAGAGCATGGTTATTTGATCTGAGTTTATTGTATTCACCAGATAATAGATTGCATTAAAGAAACTGAACGGAGAAGAAACTGAATTTGAATGACGCACTGCTGATTTTAATATTCCAAAGGCATTTCTTAACTAATCTGCATTCCCTGATGCATTTATTGACTCATTTGCATATTTCCCAAGGTATTCATTGGCCAGTTTGCATATTCTAAGGCCTTTGATGTTTCTGCCATATTTACTGGACAGTTCCACCACAAAATGTCCTGTAAATAAGCGATCTGATCTGCTGCTAGAGTTATAATGAAAGGTCTCTTCACTTACTTTTTTCTGTTTGTATAATTTCTACTCTGATTACCATGGCAGCACAGCTTCTCTTTCCAGTAAAAAACTATGATGTTACACACAGGGATTCTAACTTAAACTCCACAGGGATTCTAACATAAACTCCACAGTGATTCTAACTTAAAGTCCACAGGGATTCTAACTTAAACTTCAGAATAAGCTTCAACTGTAAGTAAACTATAATGTCTGGTAAAGGTTAATTACAGCAGGTTAGCCAGCCAAGGTTGACACAGTTTTTGATCATGGTGGGGACAAAGCAGGAATGTAATTTTAAATACCAGAACAGTGATGCAAAAGCATTGAAGCAAGAGTTCTGCAAAAACAGAGGATCAGCAGTAAAATCACATTTTAAGGAAGCACAATATTGCACATATACCCTTATTGCAGGACTTCATGGGAAATATATATGCACATCAGCATGAAGGAATCTGGGTCAGCTATGCTTTAGGCAGTACAGCATGGTGCCAAGAGGCTTCACAGACAATCTGTTAAGACTGAAAACAGCAAACCACAGACATGTATGTCATCCAGTTTGGGACTCATCACTGTGAGATAGCTCTTGCCTCACTCAAACCAGACAATTTGGACAATTTTTTTTTTTACCATGGTCAGTCCAAAGCAGGAAGGGTTTTAAGTAAGCAATAACCTATGACAGGCTATGGGGTTATTGGGATTTAAAGGGCCTGACAATAGCTGCAATGAATATTTGCAGCCTAACAGCAAAGTTTATACAACTGCAGGCCTGGATGGCCCAGCACAAACCGGACATAGCATGCCTAACTGAGACTTGGCTGACAGTCGATATAAAAAACAGTGAAATAACGCTACCGGGATACCAGGTATTCAGGAGCGACAGGCATGGTAAGAAGGGTGGGGGCTGTCTTATCTACACAAAAGACTCCCTCCATGGCTCTGTCCTCCCGATCTCCAGGATGGCAGCAGACCACAAGATCCTTGTTATGAAAATACAAGTTGGACAGCTGGGTAAGACACTGACCATTGCATCAGCCTACCTGCCCCACAAAAAATCACGGAACGGTGTGCCCAAGGTCCAGAACATAATGGCCTCGCTATCCAAGGATAGTGATTTACTTATCACAGGGGATTTCAATCTAAACTGGAACAGCAACAACTCCACGTCACTCAAGGATATTGTGGCAAGCGCATACCTGACACAACTAGCCATGGAACCAACCAAAAGGAACCACAAGACAGGCAAGAGCTCGCTCATTGACTGGATCCTCACAAACTCCCCAGCATGAATATCTGAGGTCAAGGTGCTACCAGATATGCTGAGCGACCACTCCCCTGTCACCCTCAGATGGTCAAATAAGTTCAAAAACAGCCCCCCTTCCATCACTATACAGAGCAGGATCCTGAAAAGAGGTCAGTTAGGATTGCTTAAAAATGCCCTATTCTACCATGACTGGTCACCCATTGACACACTGCCAGACCTGGACCAGGCACTGAAGTATTTCACAGATGCAGTCAACTATATTTACGACCGATACATGCCATTAAAAAGGAGGAAAGTGCGGGAGACCATTAATGGTTGGATCACAGGCAAGCTCCAAGCCATGATGAAGGAGAGGGACAACCTCTGGTTAAAAGCCAGGGCTTTGGGTAAAAACCATGACCACCAGCTGTACCGAGCAGCTAGAAACCGCTGCATGCATGTAATATGGAGGGCTAAAGCAGATCACGACAAGGAACTGCTCGATAAAAGCTGGGTTGACAGCAAAAGGTTCTAGGGAAACATAAAGAATCTCTTGAGGGAAGAAAAAAGAGAAACCTACAGCTGCTGCACATTAAAGACTCTACTACCATGGACTCATGCCTAATCGTGGGTTCCTTCAACTCTGCCTTCACAGATCTAAGCACAATACTCTCTCCTAACTACCTACACCCTGCCAAGGTTCCCTCAGATGGCAAAGCAACCAGTACCTCTCACCCTACCTTCTACCTCAAAAGAGTTACTATAAAGGAGGCAGCATTCTACATAAAAAAAAGTGCTCGGGAAGACCAGAATGGGTAGTGATGGAGTAGACGTGAAGCTGGTGTCTCAAACTCTAGATGTGATCATCAAGCCTATTACAAAACTATTCAACAAATCCCTGACCTTGGCACAATTCCCTGCCACCTGGAAGCAAGCACTTGACACTCCTGTCCACAAAAGCGGGGACAGGACCAATGTGTCCAATTACAGGCCAATCTCAATCCTCTCCCCCCATCCAAGGCCCTTGAGAAGATTATGGCAGACCAACTAACAGACTACATCAGCAAATACCAATTGCAATGCCCCAACCAGCATGGGTTCAGGCAGCGGCATAGTGCCAAGACTGCCCTTGTAGAGTTCACCGACTACGCTCACAAAGTTATGGATGAAGGCAAACTAGTAGGGGCAGTGTTCATAGACTTAACAAAAGCCTTCAACACCATCAACCACACCTTCTTACTGGCCCAGCTACAAAGCCTGTGGGTGGCTGCCAATACAACACTCTGGTTCCGAGACTACCTATCCCTCAGGTCACAATGGGTAAAAACAGGACAAACAGTGTCTGACCCCAGGGAAGTCATGCTGGGGGTTCCCCAGGGATCCATCTTGGGACCCCTGCTCTTCAGCCTGTTCCTAAATTATCTCCCTCAAGCCTGTCACTCCATGATAATCCTATATGCTGACAGTGCTGTCATCCTCAACAGCAACTCTCGAATTGAGCCACTCCATGCAGAACTTCAGCACTCCTTCAGTAAAATAGTCAACCAGTTCTGCAAGCACAAATTTCTGCTCAATTACAAAAACAACATGACCATGCTCCTATCCAGTCCCCAGCTCAAAAAAAGGTTCCCCACCATAAACATCACCAACAATATATTCGCCCCCTTGGAACAGGTACTCTCCTTCAAATGCCTTGGAGTCACTCTGGACAACACTTTATCCTATGCTCAACATGTCGACCAGGTGGTCAAGACAGTCAACACCAAGCTTGGTATGCTATACAGGCTCAGAAAACATCTTACCATGGCAGGCATGGGGTCATAATGTCACCGACATTATGCCACATGGCAAGATTGCACTGCCAGTACAACACGATTCTTGCCATGCTGCATATCTCTTTTTTCTGCGGGGGTTCTGCCCCCCCGCCCCCGAACCTCCCCACTATAGATTTTCAACTCCGGGGGGCTCAAGTCGGGGAACGCACAAAGATTGAAAAAATTTAAGTTTCTGGTACCGTGAATCAAACCCGATCCCAGAAACACTGCCTAGGTTTCCTGCTTCTGTGGCTCAGTCTGTTGAGCTGCAGCAACTGGTTAGTGGAACCCACTCCAGCAGAGGTCTTATCCTCTGTCTGGAAGAGTGAGAATGATGCAATACCAAGTAGGGCAGTATACGCAGAATTACACCATTCGCTCACTGGTGCAGCACTGTACCGGGTAAGCCATAATGTCGTACACTATTAAGCGTGTGAGATTATGACCCAGTACCACCACGGCAGCCATCCGCCTATCAGTCACGAGCTCCATCCTCTCCACCATTGACTACGGCCTGGTTATCTACAGTGCAGCATCAGACTCTGTGCTTAAGAGGGTGCACATAGCTCTCAACAAGGCCTGCAGGCTCATCCTGAATGGTGATCGAATGACCCACACCTGTTCCCTCTACGAACAGACACACCTGCTATCTCTTGGGTGCAGGACTAAATTCCTCATAGGCATCCTAGGCAAAAAAGTATTACTAGGGAAAGCCCCCCCCCCCATGTGTAGCAAGCATCTTCTCCCTTCCAGGCTCAGAATATATAACCAGAAACAGAATGCAGGGGGCCCTCATGGTGTCATTCCGATGCACAGCTCTCAGACAGCGTGCCTTCTCCTACAGAGCCTCTCTCTGGCTTAATGAGGTACCTGAGTCCATTCAGAACTCCATTAGCCTGTACGGCTTCAAATCCTGCTTCTCCAACAGCTCATAGACTCTGAATGACCAGGCCTGGCTCTGCTAACAGCAACTATTCTCAACGCAAGACAGAAGCCACCCTTCCACATGCTCCTTGACAATGCCTCTTAATCACTCTAAGGGGCTGCTCTTGTACACCCCTCACCCCCCTCTTCCCCCTCCTCCTGTCTCCACACTAGGATGGGTCTCTGCCTCCCCAGCCTCAGCCCTGCCTCCTTGACCACTTTCACTAGAGGCCCCCCTGCTCTGCTACCAAAATCCTGTCCTTACTGACCCTCTGCCCAACCCAACCTCTAGTGCATCTGCACCTTATCTGCACTTGTAATCAACTAAAGTTGATATCCATCTGCTGTACAGTGTTTTAAATGTTAAAGAAACTCTGTAACCTTTTTCCTGATTGTTGTACTATTCAGTGTCTCAAATGTCCTAAAACTCTGTAACCTTCTTGATTGAATGTCTATACTCTGTTCATATGATGTGGAACCTTTGTAAAACAGCCTTGGCTCAAAGATTATTTTCTGAATATCAAATAAATAAAATAAATAAATAATCCACACCCTGGGTGCGCTGTGGATTGGGTTTCCTACTTTTTCGTACCTATGTTATAAAAAACAAGAACATCCATGCAAAAGCACAAGAACTCCTGTGTAAACACACTGAAGTAAAGCTTACATGAAAAGCTAATCAGTAAAGTTAGTTTACAAGTCTCTTTATGATGTACCACTTACTTCACCCAAGTAAGGTACTCGTACCTACATCTATCTCACTGCACTTTTTTCATTTCCCTCTGTCCCATAATTTCTGCCTGACAGTACTTGCTGGAGATTAATATGGGGTACTGTGATATGGGTGGTTTAAATGCCTATATAAAATAGAGAGCAGGCATTCCTAAGATCAATTCCCAGTAGTGCATTTGCCATGGAAGACAATGTGATGTAGCAGCTAGACCACAGATCTGGGAGTCAGGGAACCCCTGTGCACTGTGGACCTTGAACAATGCACTTCCTGTTCTGTTTCCACAGTCTATGCAGCAGTAAAATATAGGTAGAAGCAGGGTACCACTGAGAATAAGATGCAGCTCAATCATGTGTTATTGGGAAAACAAATTGTGAAATAGCTGCCTGCAGAGAAAGACGTATTTGTTGGGACTTCTACTCCTGAGGCACGTATGACACAAAATATGGCTTTTACAGTAAACATTTGGTTTTTACTTGTCTCTTGAGAAATATTTCTACAAAAGGCTTTTTGTGCTGTGGCATGGGCATACAACTGTTTCCAAGAAAGGGAATTGGCATTGCACTGTTGAAGAATTTTGTTCTCTGACTTCCATTGCCAAATATCTTTTTTAAATTCTACAGTATTCTTTCATCAGCAAAAATCTGAGGTGTGATTTGATATGTCTTACCTAGTGGGGTCTGAGTCTCCTAAATGGGCTAGCCGGAGGTGGGGAATTAGTCCTTCATGCTGCCATGGAAGCACAATTAATTTACAAGTCCCAAGATTCCATGCCAAGGTCATCTGGAGGCTAGGCATGTTGTACAGGTGATGCAGGAGAGGGGTACAAGTCACCCAAAATTGGTGCAACCATTGTTGACAAGGACCATTATCAACAAACACTATAATGAAAGCTCCTCACCCATCCCAGCTGGAGGAAGAGTTAACCCATGGTGACACCAATTGTTGAAGCGGAGGCTAAGGAAAACACAGGTGAAAATTTGGGTGTAAAACATTTTGTTCAAAATATCTGAAACTCTCCAGATGAAAATGCAGACCCAATGCCTGATGAAAGTTCCTATGGAAGACCATATTCAACAAATACATTCCGTAAGACTTGGATGGCCTTAGCATTCATTGTAGAATGCATAGGTGTGATTTCTGCTACTCCAACACTGAAGAAACAGCTGGCTTGCATCTGCGATGAGAGTCTGTCCAATGAAAACAGCTGGCACTCACTCTGTAGCCAAGCTTGTTTTGGGATCAAAGTGATTTTTTAAAGACCTTCTTTTACTCACTTCTTACCTGGGGTTACAAGCATCAGCAGGTTTTCCAGGACTTTGCATTTACAACAGTTTGCCCAAAGTGATGAACATAACTTTCTGCTTCTCTTTATCTTCCATGCAATTGACCTTAAAGCAGGTTGAAAGTCTACTTATATGTTTAGTATTTTGTTTCTTCAGCTTCTCTAAAGTGGAAATGTTGTGTGCTCCCAAACAGCCATTTTGTCTTTCTTTTTCCTTTTCAAATTTTCTAGTCTTTTACTTTTCTTGCAATAGCTCTGGTTTCTTGCTACACTTTTCTCTTAACAATTCAGAGAGCACTCCCATCCAACTTAACCCTTCTTACCAGTTATTTACTGTAGGGTCCAAACAAACATTTCCCAGACAGAATTGACAAATAACATAACATAACAAATAACATAACATAACATAAACATATAACGTACCGTAACATAACATATAACATAGCATAGCAGTAGTAGTAGTAGTAGTAGATGATTTTATTTCCTTTGGGCGCACTTCCCTGTTGGCTCAGGGCACCCTTACAGAGTATAAAACAGACAAACAGTAAAGGTATGTACAAAAATGTATAAAACAAATAAATAGAATATAACAATAAATAACACTCATTAAAACTCCTATCAGTCGAACCTCAAACTGCTTGTCACATTAAATATATATTTCTCAGTCCCCAAAGACCTATTGGAAAAGGAAGGATTTTAGATTCCTTTTAAACATCTCCATCGAGGGAGCCTCCTGGACGTACCCCGGCAAAGAGTTCCGTAGGATCAAGGTGGCCACTTCGAATTCCCAATCTCCGGAAGATTTTAGCCTTGCTCTGGAGACCTCCAGTATGGTTTCCCCTGCAGATCGGAGACAGTGACTTAGGGTGTAGGGATGCAGAAGCTCCTTCAGGTAACCCAGACCCAGCCCATGCAGGGTCCTTTAGGTCAAAAGACCTATTTTAAAGGAGATGCGCCAGAGCACTGACAGAAAGTGCAGTTCATGCAGCACTGGCGTAATATGACTGGACCTGGAAAGGCTTGTCAGTAGTCATGCTGCAGCATTCTGCAACAGCTGCAGGCACCACATTGCACCTCCTGTGACCCTGAGGTAGAGTGTGTTACTGTAGTTGAGCTTCAAGGCGACAAACGCATGTACTAATGTGGCCAGATTACCAGGGGGATAAGGGATCTAATTTGGGTGATATTACAGAGATGGTAAAAACCAGTCCCGACAGCAGCCGACACCTGAGCATCAAGAGTCAGCTCACTGTCCAGAACACCACCCAAATTCCTCACCTTAGGTGAGACCTATAGTTTGGCCTCTAGCATAGCGTAACGTAATGTAAATTAACAACATTACATAACATTTATTTATTTTGTTTTTGTTGACTGGGAAAGGAGGGCTAGGCAATGCTGCCAATTTTCAGCCTCGTCCGGGGGGGGGGGGATTACAGATGGAAACCAATTGAAAGTGAACCACACTGAGGTTAGCTCTTGGTGGTATTTTTAGGGAATGGGGAAATTTGACTAGGACATCAAGGAAACTCCCCTGCTCTTTTCAATAAGTGCCATGGGATCTTTAACATCCACCTGAACAGGCAGACAGGACCCTGATTTAACATCTCATCTGAAAGATAGCACCTCACAAGTGCAGCACCCCCTCATGCTGTACTATAGTGTCAGTATTGGGATTTTACCCTAGGTTTCTAGTGTGGGGCTAAAACTCACAACCTTCCAGTCTTTCAGCATCAGAGGTGAGTGTGCAACCTGCTGAGTTAGACACAGACTGTGAATGGTACTTAACAGAAATTTTCCCTCAACACTTTCTTCCTCTGGAGTTATTACAGATTTGAATAGTTCTCACCTCATTACTATTGTTTTTGTAGTTGTGCAATGACTATTATGTCACAGTTAGAGCATTACGATTTGATAAGGCTATACCTGCAGTTCAGTGTGTGGGAGCAACCAGCCACACCCCCTTCCTGAGCTATTTAAGTAAGAATTAACCTACTCCAGGGCATGGGTCTACTGAGAATGAATCCAAGCCTGGGGGGGAGCAGGCTGTGAGGCATAAGACTGCAGGCCAAGTGATTTCAACCACCTTGGCGTGAAGTAATTCTCAGCAAACCCATGCCCTGGAGTGGGGTTAATTCGCTTATGAAATGGGCAACTTTATTTTAGAGATTTACCTAAATAAATATTTTAAAAAACACTGTTTACATGCATTTGTAATAAAATGGTTCTGCCTAATGGGTTTGTCCTTCTGAGGATGCCGTCATTGTAGTTCTCCACTAGGTGGATTTGTCATAATGAGGATGCCGTAGTTGTAGTTTTTTACATGTTTCTCTGGTGGAGTGATCTGAAAAGGTCACTTTACATTGCTGTCACTCAGGATGTTGTAGTAGGGCAAGGCAACTGTAAGTTACAAGGGATAAATCCATGGCCAGGTGACTTGTTTTGACAAATCAGAATACAGGATTTTCAGAACCCATTTTATAAGACAGCTTCCTCCAGCCTCACTCAGAAACACTATTTCTTTGTGCAGCTAGAGGCTCCCCCCCCCCCATGTTTGTCTTCTGTTGTCTCCTTGTGCTTTTGGGCTTTCTGTGTGGTTTATGCCTCCAGTGACTTTTTAGGTCAGTATTTTATTTTTTTCTACCTTTCTGGCCGCAGTTTGTGCTTCCTTCTTCTCTCAGTCAGCTACTGTATTTCTGTTGCGTTCCTGTTCTCATGTACCTCTTGTGTTGCTTTCTGTTTTGGTTCTTTTGTGCTTCTAGTTTTCAGAGTATCTTGCCTTTGTCATTCTTGTTTTGACTTGCGATATTTCAGGCTCCCATTATGCTGTCTCTTTCTCACCATTTGCAATCTCCCAGTTCAACCGCAATCCTTACATGTTTTCACCTGGTTCCTAGTCAAGGTAGCCACTCCCATTTGTGTTCTGGTGGTTTAATTAATTTTCTCAGTCCAGCAGCATGCAGCTTCCTAGTTTTCTCAGTTCCCATATACTCCTGTTTTTCCCTAGCAGTTTAATTTGTTGTTCTCTACTGCCTCAGCCTACCTGGCCTGCAGAACATAAGCAGCTAACACTGTCCTCCCTTATGGAACTGGTTGGCATGCATTCATTATTCAGTCAAGGCGCATATCATTCAGTCTCATACGTGTCCTAGTTGTCATTTGATGTCTCAATTAGTCGTTAAGCCTGCCTGCATTTTGTTTCTACTTTATGTTCATGGTCATCAGGCTTCATCATCACCCTTCAACTACTCCTGCACTCAGATGTAGATCAGCCATGACCACAGCATGGCTTCCAGGGCTCCCTGCCCTCTATGCTTATGGTCTCACTCTGCTCCCTTTAAGTCCACACCTTGAGTGTGGGTCCCTTGACTTGGGTGAGGTCCTTCTCTTTCTGCCCTTTGGATGAGAATGTCCTATTCTCAGGGGAAAGCTTTGACTATGCAGATTGAATCAGTAGCACTTCTTGATGTAGCATTTAAGGCTTCAGCTGCTGGAGGGCTCCTTTAGCTGTGCAGACCACATCGACAGCTCCTTTGAAAGCTATGCCCTCCTACAGCTGCCTATGGTTCACATAGTCTCCACCTACTTTCCTTCCTCTAACCCCTCAAGGATGAAGATCATAAAATTATACAAGCTCCAGACCCTTAAGGGTCCAACTCCTATGCCTTACCCTTTAAGGATTTGGCTCCCTCACTAGGCCTTCCCTCACTGAAGGACAGGTGAGTGCCTTTCAGTGGTCTTTGCTGTCCTCCTCACACCTTGGGGGGTGGCCTTCCTTCATGGGAAATCTCCTTTAGCTTTAGAGATTACCTTGAATTGGGTCTCTAAATTGCAGTAGCCAAGCCATCACTAATTTAATCCTTGCCTGGAGGAAAGGTGACCAAGGTCTTGGATCCTCCAGAGATGTCCTTTTCATAGGAGTTTTTTCCTCTCCTCTGTGCCGAAGGTCATAAAAGTCTCTACAGGTGGTGGTCCATAATGTAGTATATCTATATTAGTATAGTGTTTACCCTAGTAATTCACCCCAGAATTCTAAAGGAATTAAGCAGAGAACTAATGACACCACTGACTACCCTTTTTAACAAATCATGGGAGGATGGTGTGGTACCTGAGGACTGGAGGAAGGCAGATGTGATTCCTCTTCACAAAAGTGGGACCAAGACAGAGGCAGAAAACTACAGACCTGTCAGTTTGACCTCTGTGATAGGGAAAGTGATGGAATCACTTCTGAAGGAAAGAATTATTGAGTACCTAGAGGCCAGTGGGGCTGGGACCCAAGGCAGCATGGATTCACAGCAGGAAGGTCATGCCAGATGAATCTAATTGATTTCTTTGACTGGGTGACCAAAGTAGTAGACCAGGGAGGGGCTGTGGACATGGCCTACCTAGACTTTAGCAAGGCATTTGACACAGTCCCACACAAAAGATTAATAGTCAAATTAACCAGCCTGGGAGTGGGTCCCAGGGTGGTAGTCTGGGTAAAACATTGGCTGGACAACAGGACACAGAAAGTAATTGTAAATGGAGTCCACTCTGAAGAAAGAGGGTTTACTAGTGGGGTACTGCAGGGTTCAGTACTGGTCCAGTCCTTTTTAACGTCTTTATAAGTGACATTGCAGAGGGACTGGAAGGAAAAGTATGTCTCTTTGCAGATGGCACAAAGATCTGCAACAGGGTTGATACACAAGGAGGCGTGGAAAGGATGAAAAGGGACTTGGCAAGGTTGGAGGAATGGTCAGAAGTATGGCAGCTTGGATTCAGTGCAAAGAAGTGCAAAATAATGCACCTGGGAAACAAAAACCCAGGGGAAGATTACACAATGGGGAGGTAGTAACAACAACAAAAATGGAAAGGGACCTGGGGGTAATCATATCAGATGACCGTAAGGTTGGCAAGCAATGTGAGAAGGCAGTAGGGAGGGCTGGGGGCATACTGGGATGTATAGGGAGAGGCATCACCAGCAGAAAACAGGAAGTTGTTATGCCCCTGTACAGACAGTTGGTGAGACCCCATCTGGAGTACTGCATCCAGTTCTGGAGACCCCATCTCCACAAGGACATAGACAGAATGGAGGCAGTTCAGAGGAGGGCAACTAAAATGGTACAGGGTCTGCAAGAGAAGCCATACAAGGAGAGACTAAAGGAGCTTAATATGTATACCCTTGAGTAAAGGAGGGAGAGGGGGTACATTATGGAAATGTTTAAGTACCTCAGTGGAATCAACAAAGTCCAAGAGGATAGCATCTTTCAGAAAAAGAGATGTGCAAGAACAAGGGGACACAATTTGAAGATAGAGGGGGGACGTCTCAGGGGCAATGTGAGGAAGTATTTTTTCACAGAGAGGGTGGTGGATGCATGGAACAGCCTTCCTGAGGAGGTTGTGGGGTCTAAAACTGTGGGAGAATTCAAGAATGCATGGGACAGACATAAGGCAATTTTTGTGGGGGGTAGGAAGAAATGGGCTGTTGGTTAAATAGGATCTGCAGCTTATCCTCTAGGTAGGGAAATGGGCAGACTAGGTGGGCCAAGCGGTCCTTATCTACCGTCAAAGTCTATGTTTCTATGTAGGTTTCCACTGTGAGTTGAGATTGGATAGCGGCCCTCTTTTCCATCCTGCTGTTTTCTTTCTCCTTACAGAAGTCATGCCTATGACTGCTATCAGTTACCAATTACTGTCAGTCATTGCTCAATTCTGTCTCTTTCTTATCAGTTCAGTTCAGTTAGGTTTATTTGTTTGTTTTTTAAACCATTACAAATTCTACAACACAAATTACAAAAACACATACCATAAAAAAGACCTCCAAATACTGTACATATTATGTTATATTTCAAATACAATGTATAAAGGGAGCATTAGTCCTTCAAAATGTAAAACAAAATTCATGACCTTCACCATATTTGCACATGAAATAGCTTTCAATCATTTAGGTAATTTTTCCCATCATTTTTTCTGGAGAAAAAGTCGGAAACTTTTATGGCATGACAATGAAACCTCCAGAAGACTAAGAATAATCATCCATTACTTACCTCTAGCAGAGTGGGGAACGTGATAATGAAGAGGAAGTCCTCAGTTGGCCAAGAACCTCAAAATGAACTGCAGCACCCAACCTTGTTCCATTCTTACTCCATTACTCACAAACCCTGTATCATATCTGGGTAGCACTATAGAAGCACTTTGTAACCAGTGTTATTGAGCCTGTCCACAAGGCCTCCCACGCGTACCATCACTGCTTGGCCAGACTTGAGTTTACATACTAGTACAATACTTTCTGTCATAGCTACTGCCAGCACCTGGATGCTTAGTAGTTAGGGTGATCTATTCAAGGCCTCCCATGTCTACCAGCACTATTTGTTCAGATTTGAGCTTACATACTAACAAAGTACCTTCCATTATAGCTACTTCCAGCCCATGAGTGCTTGGTACTTAGGGGTGGCCTAACTAATACTATGCACAAATAACTCCTTTCTTATTAATACCCTGTTTAAGAGTCTCTAGGTGCATAATTGAATGTTTGCCTGGTTTAAACAAGACATAAATGAAGCCCAGTTAGCTAACAGTGGGCTACCCTTACTCCTACCTAAGTCTGTCTCCCTAATAAGATGGCCAAGAATTGTTATTACAAGGTCTACAAGATGAGGGTCATCTCAATCCTACAAATAACCACCTTTGCAAAGTGAAAAAGATACAACGCCTGTCTATAAATTATTACTTATATTTTAAAATAAATAACCATAAAAATATGTTACTTGACCCAGGGTAAATTATTTTGTCATTTCTAGTTCTGCATATTCTTAAGTAAACCTACTATAGTACTAATACCAACACACACACATACTGGAATAAAAGCTGTATGGAAGGTCCTTCAATCTATCAGAATTACGGAAGAGTTTAAACTATAGCTTTAAAAGAAAAGAAAATCCTTACTATTAAACAGTGCATAAAATTAGGCAAGTGACACATACTAATATCAGTCATGAAATAGATACAATTTGAGTTCTTAAAAAGAGGGGATGCCATACTGTCTTGAAAATCTCGAGTCTCTCGATTATAAGAACAGAGCATGCAAGATCCTGTAGATCTCAAAAATTCACCATATTATTAATAACAATTCTAGTTAGGGTTATCCCAGACTGATATTCCTATAGGCTCTTAATAAAATCCCAAGCATTTTCACAGACCCAGACAAGCTGAATTCAAACAGGAGCGACGTGCCACTTATGATGTCTAAGACTGAAGCCAGTGTTTGCCATTATTACAGCTACGTCAGAGAAAACAGGCCACTTTTATTACCCCTCATTTGAGTCACAAACCCTGATCTTTAGTTTTCCTTTAGAAAATATCCCATTAAATATAAGGAACATGTAAACAGTACCTCCAAATAAGGAGTCATTTCAGGGGGCAAGTAGAAACACCATTAATATAGTGCTTATAGCAGGGCCAAAATGTGAGCCAAATTTTTCAAGCGCGTGTCCATTATCATTTTCTTTCAGTAGTTTCTATGATCAACTTCCAGTATTACCTGCCACAAATCTCAATACTATACTCATTAGCTATAATGGAAGGCACTTTGTTAGTATGTAATGGGCGACCCCCAGGTGGGGGTAACTGAGAAGCATCAGCAACCCACACTCCATGGAGGAAAGCGTACTTTAGGACACTTGATTCTTCCCCTACCACTAGCCCTCCGACATCCTGGGCTCATTCCCAATCCTAGCCATTGGTGTCATGAGTGACCATCCTGCCTCTGCTGGCCAAATCTGGGACAGGTCTATGGCTCCCCATATGCAACCAAATAAGAAATAAGCAACCTAAAATAACTACTGCTTATCTGCATTATTGGGCATGTGGCAGTTTGAGCACATAGTAAACCTCTGCCCATCTTTTTACATGTACAGAAGATAAAAAGCTGCAGTGAATGATACTGGTGAAGATTTCAACCTATACTTTTTATTTCTATTTTACATTGCCCCTTACCTCCTGACTTGTATGATACTCCTCTTACCCCATTTTGAGTCACTTTAGCACTTTCCTCACATTTGAAATAACAGGAGTGCTCCTTCTAATATCGCACAGACCGAGTTTTCATCAGTATTCTAGGCTATTGTTGTGCACCTGTTGTCCCATAAGGTCCGGGAGCAGTGCCTGCTGTGTGCTAATTCATTATAGTTACATGAAAATTAATCTTAAACAATTAGTGTTCAAAAACAACAAAGCATACTGATAAAAACTTGGTCTGAGTCATATTAAAGGGAGCATTCCTTGTATTATTTTAACTGTAAAAAAAATGAAAAAGAAGACACAAAACTGGGAAAAAGGGTATTATACAAGTCTAGAGACACGGGGCAATCTAAAATAGAATAAATAATATAGGTCACCTTTTTCACTGCTATCATGAACTGCTGCTTTAAAGGGGAACAGTCAACGCAAAGGACCCCACACTCAAGTGTGGGGCTGGTCCCAGAGTGCACTTTGTGGGTAAAAACATTTTGGTTTACTTAATAATACTACTACTTCACGGAAAGAGTAGTGGAGCCATGGAATAGTCTACTGGCGGAGGTGGTGGGAGTAGAGACTGTGACAAGCTTCAAGCATAGGTGGGACAGAGCTAAAGCACAACTTCAAGACATTAAAGCAAGAATATAGTAATTTAGCATGAGGGGCAGCCACCCCCCAGGACAATTGCTAGGCCCTGGGCATCTTATGGGCAGACTCGGTGGACTCTGGGTCTCCTTCTGTCATTGTTTTTTCTGTTTGTATGTAATGTTTCTTGTAGTGTAGTAGATCATATCAGACTAGTTTTGGTTAGTTGTAGGCTGACATCTTCTGTTACCACACAACCCAGAATCCCCTGCAGCTGACATCAGAGCAGTAGGCAGCTTAAGGAAATTCAATAACCTGCAGTGCATGTTCGAGCTTTTATAATCTCCAGTCAGATGTTTTCTGGGACTGCTTTTCTCAAGGGGCTAAGTACAGTCCTCTGTGACTGTACACAGCCCAGGGAGGACAGCGGGACCCGCAAACAAAAGATCAGAGCTTATATAAACTCTAACATGCATTGCAGGCTATTGAGTCTTCTCACTGCTGCGTACTGCTCTGATGTCAGCTGCAGGGGATTCTGGGTTATGTATTAAAAGATGATAGCCTACAACTAAGCAAAATTACTCTGATACGATCTACTGTACTACAGTAAAACAGTAAGTAAAGCAAAATGTTTTTGTACACAAAGTGCACATTGGGACTGGCCCAGCACTTGAGTGTGGGAGCCCTTGGTGGTGACTGTTTCCTTTAAAGTTTTATTCAGACAAAAATAGAAATAACTGTCTGTGAAGCATAGACTTAGGTGTGCTGTTATCCCATAGTAAAACACACCATTGCCATGCCTTGTTGCTTAAATTTCAACGGCAGTTGCTCACCTGTTATTCCACCAAAATGAAAGGTGCAGTCCCCTTACAGGGAAAATAAAGCAGTACATGACCACAATTTAAAAATGTAAAATTGCACATCCCATTCTTCAAGACAGCGTGAAGTGTTATCTAAGGCATTTGCACTAGTTAAAACCTAAGGGTTCTCAAATATTCACTGATAGAATGCATTTTCAAAATATTTAAGCACTAATTCTTTTCTCAAGTATAGTAAAGCAATAAAATGCTTCTAATTAAGTTTTAGTCACTGTTATGACTGGCTCTACCGACCGATAATAACCATGACAGAGTTTGGCATCCCATGCCAAAGGTGAGGGCACCTACAGAAACAAAGGTCACGACTCATTCTCTAGCCATAGAGTCTGCCAAATGAGAGACTATTAGAAAATGTGCAGAACAAAGAAGTTAAAAATAACTTGTTAAAAATACATTTGCTAGCAGCATCAGTGTGAATGGCTCATTAAACTAGACACTAGAGAAAAGGTCAACATGCTGACAATTGCAATGGGCTTCTTCCATGTTGTAGAAGTCCCCTGGAAAAGAAATCTGATTGGTCAGCTCTCAGCATCAGGTGTCTCCTATGTCATAGGAGAGCTGTGCCTATAGCTGTGTTGGTCCTTGAGATCCAGGCACATACTGGATTGTGTAATACCTTTTAATGTACCAACATACTGTAGGTCTTCTACACAGATATAACAGTGCACTGCAGGAGCTTCTGGACCACAGCGGTCCATTTATCACAGATGTTACAGCACCCTACACAAGCTTTCAGGGCCACAGTGGTCCATTTGTCACAGAGTTTACAGTGCACTACTTGAACTGTCAGGACCACAGTGGTCCATTTGTCACAGATGTTACAGTACCCTACACAAGCTTTCAGGACCACAGCAGTCCATTTGTCACAGAGGTTATAGTACACTACAGGAGCTTTCAGGGCCACAGTGGTCCATTTGTCACAAATGTTACAGTACCCTACACAAGCTTTCAGGACCACAGCAATCCATTTGTCACAGAGGTTACAGAACACTACATGAGCTTTCAGGGCCACAGCAATCCATTTGTCACAGATGTTACAGTACCCTACACAAGCTTTCAGGGCCACAGTGGTCCATTTGTCACAGAGCTTACAGTGCACTACTTGAGCTTTCAGGACCACAGTGGTCCATTTGTCACAGAGCTTATAGTGCACTACTTGAGCTTTCAGGACCACAGTGGTTCATTTGTCACAGATGTTACAGTACCCTACAAAAGCTTTCAGAACCACAGCAGTCCACTTGTCACAGAGGTTATAGTACACTACATGAGCTTTCAGGGCCACAGTGGTCCAGTTGTCACAAATGTTACAGTACCCTACACAAGCTTTCAGGACCACAGCAATCCATTTGTCACAGAGGTTACAGAACACTGCACAAGCTTTTATAACCACAGCAATCCATTTGTCACAGAGGTTACAGAACACTGCACAAGCTTTCAGGACCACAGTGGTTCATTTATCACAGATGTTACAGTACCCTACACAAGCTTTCAGGACCACAGTGGTTCATTTATCACAGATGTTACAGTACCCTACACAAGCTTTCAGGACCACAGTGGTTCATTTGCCACAGATGTTACAGCACCCTGCACAAGCTTTCAGGACCACAGCAATCCATTTGTCACAGAGGCTACAGAACACTGCACGTGCTTTCATAACCACAGCAATCCATTTGTCACAGAGGACACAGAACACTGCACAAGCTTTCATAATCACAGCAATCCATTTGTCACAGAGGCCACAGAACACTGCACAAGCTTTCATAACCACAGAAATCCATTTGTCACAGAGGCCACAGAACACTGCACAAGCTTTCATAACCACAGCAATCCATTTGTCACAGAGGCTACAGAACACTGCACAAGCTTTCATAACCACAGCAATCCATTTGTCACAGAGGTTACAGAACACTACACAAGCTTTCAGGACCACAGTAGTCCATTTATCACAGAGGTTACAGTATTCTACATAAGCTTGCAGAACCACAGTGGTCCATTTGCCAAAGATGTTTCAGTACATTACACGCGCTTTCATGACCAGAGTGGTCCATTTGTCAGGAAAGTACATCTGTGTAAAATATTTACACTGGCCCAATTAAAGGTATCACAATACAGTCCAAAGGGTGTCTAGTCAGGGAAGAAAATGATGATGCCTGTTCAGCGACATCATTAGTTCGCCAGGTGTTCACAGTGCTTACCTCAAACAAACCCTCCAGAAGGCTTGATGAGAGAGCTCAACACACACAAAGATATTAAGAGAACTTCAAAAAGATGGCATTCATTAAAAAGCTAAAAGAATAACATGAAGGAGACATAGAGTCCAAGTCACAAAACTCTCCTTAGATCTCTAAATAAAGAAGGGGGGTAGGTCATTTACAAGCACTGTATTTAAACCACAGTTGCCAACAGCCAGCAACTGCTGCTGCTTTTGAATGTTCTTGTTTTCAGTGAGATCCTCCTTTTACTCATTTTTGAAAATGTATTCAAGCGTGATAGCCAATCACAGATGCAATATCTCATTTGGATGCAGCCCTGGGTTCACCCAGCAAAGATGCTACATCTCATTTTCAGTAGTGGCCAATTTTTACTCTTTTTTTATACTGCATTTACCCATAGTGCAATATTTCATTTTCACCGGGGCCCTGAAACATATGAAAGGGACAGACAGAAAACGTCCTGATCAGTTCACCTTGTCTACTCCAAGATTCCCTGCTTCGAGACCTTCTATTCCATTCCATTCTTCTACTGACTTTCCTCATCTCCCCCCCCCCATAGCCTCAGTTTTGTAACTTTTTTTACATGTGTCCCACTTCCTTTGGAACTTCAGTATTGTCTACGGCTCCACAACATTGTCAGACAGTTTGTTAAATCTATCCACCTTTCGTTATATTTGGTAGCACTTTCTAATGTCTTTTTTGATCTGTTCTAGGCTACCTCCATCTTGAGCGCATGCGCCCAACAGACAAAATGTTTCTTTCTTTGAAACAAGCATGCTGTACCCACTCTGTTGGACCATTTCATTAATTATTAAGTCTTTAGTATGTCCCCTGTTGCCCTCCTGGCCAAGTATCACCTTTGCTTCAGTGTCTCTGATCTTCTCCATCCTTCATTTGGTCTGGATCTCAGGTGAAATGCAGTATCTCATTCTCAGTGTAGTCCTACATTTACCTATTTTTATAATGTATTTACCCAGGATAACCCAGTTGAGATGCCACATCTTGTTTTCATTGGGGTCCTGCTTCTACCAATTTTACACAGCACTTTCCAAGGGTAACTAAGCTGAGTTGTGTTCTGCCATTGCCCATTTATACACAGTATCTTGACTGAAAAATCTACATGAGCTGCAATACCTCATCTTCAGAGGGGTCCTGCTTTAATACATTTTTACTCTGTATTTAACAAGGATAGCACAGGCCAGTGGAGGTGTAATATAGGAACTCACTTTCAGTGGGGTCCTGCTGTGGTTACACATTTTTAGCATATTCAATCAGTATTACCAAGCTGACATGCAACATCTTGTCATTGGATCCATTGTCTTGGATTGGTGGTAGTTCAGGTGGGTGTTAAAGATCCCATGGCACTTATCGAAAAGAGTAGGGGAATTTTTATTGAAAGAACAAAACAATAACAATATGAAACAATCTCATTTAACATTTTCCAAAAACACCCATAAACATAAAACATTCTAAATAAAAATCACATTCTTCTTATGACAAATCTAGTTAAACTCAAATACAATGCCCGAAAATCAATAAACAGAACTAAAAACTTTAACAAAAATACGCATAAAGCAGTTTTCACCTATGTCATTTAAACCAAACAATATGTTTCCAAAGATCCTGAAAACATTCTTCTCTAATGTTCAGCTGCTCATACATTTTTTGTTTACTGCTAATTCTATACGGTTAAAAATAACACTGTAAGGAAGAAGGGTATGTTGTAGAAAACTGGCATCTAGCTTGCCACAGGTGATATTTAATACAAGCAAAAATCAGATTTAAGGTACTTGGGTGATATCTTAGCAGAAAACGGAATAATCACCCAAAACAAGGCTCTGATAAGTAATATGTTTCAAAACTCCCCACTCCCCGAAGGGCTAAATCTGACCAAAAAGACATTACATATGGACAAAAAGCAGGAAATGTTCTAATGTTTCAATTTGATCTGTACACCTGATCTAATACACATTCTATCCATGATCTGCTTATGTTTTAAATTACCTCGAACTCCAACCTCCCATGACAACAAAGCCACTGCCATCCCACATATTTGGGGTATCCTATGGTCCATTAAGAGCCGAAGGGCTTGTGGACAGTTTTGTAGGGGTACACAAGGGAAATCCACTTGAACATAGAAAAATTAAACATAATTTCTGCATAAAAGTCCTTCCTAGGTATGTCCTGTAATTGAGCCTTTCCTAGTTTCCATTCCGAATTTCCTTACTGAGGAATCCATAGGAAGGGGCTAAGGCTACCTTACTTTTAATAGGAAAACCCCTCCTTCCCAGTTAGACACATAGAAGGAAAAAGCAATTGCCCAAGCCGACCATGGGTGATCCTGAGGTTTAACCACTGATTGAAAAGCTGCAATCATAAAAAGGAATGAAAAAACACCACCGGTTTATCATCCCAGACCCCTTGATTTAACTTCAAATAAGTAACTGCCGCTTAATCGGATTTAAGCGGCTACCCACACATTTGAAAAAATACACTATACAATCTTGTTTCTAATAAAACAGGTACGGAAAATGGAAGACACATGTAAAAATGGGTAATAGAAATTTTTTATAATTAATACCAGCTTCTTTTAGAAAACCCCAGGATTTCCATTGTTGAACCTTTTTCAGCACTACCAAGGCTTTCTCCCAATTTAATAATGCTAAATCCCTTTACCAAACAGAAGCCCTAAAATAGTAATAGAATCTTAACTATTATACCCCAATATTCTGACAATCAGTAGAATCCCCAATAGCCAGACATTTACATTTGTCTAAATTTAACCTAGTGCCATTTAAATTTGCAAATCCATTAATCACTTGAATAGCCTTAACACCTGACTGGACATCTTCTACCAACAGACAAATATCATCTGCATATGCAGAAATCTTCTGGACCGGTAAAATATATGATGGAGATAACCCCTGAATTGCCTTGTTATACTCAATTTCTCTTAACAAAGGATCCAGTACAAAAGCATATAATAAGGGACTAATAGGACAACCCTGCCTAACCCCACAATTCATCCGAATTTCAGAGCCTACAACCTTATTGATACTTACACAAGAACTCTTTGTAATATAAGGTATAAATAAACTTAATAAACACTTTTGGAAACCCATACCTATCTAATACCTGAAAAAGGAAATCATGGGACACGGAATCAAAGGCTCTAGCCTGATCTAACGCAAAATGAAACCTGACAACTTCTTCTGTATTCCAAATTCATATGCATCCCTTAATAATTTTAAATTCTGTTGGATTGATCGTTGGGGAATAGCATGTTTGTGCAGGGTGAAGCACCCTTTGCAACTTCCTGCAGTCTTTTACATAAAATCGTAGAAAGAATCTTGTAATCCAGATTCAGGAGGCTAATTGGTCTCCAATTACCAAGATCTGTAATGTCCCCTGTCTTAAAAATAAAAATTAGAATTGCTAAGTTAAATTTCATATCCCCAAATCCATACTGTAGGATATCATTAAAGACGTCCGTCAGTATACCACTCAGGTCTTCAGAAAAAGTTTTATAGAATTCATTAGTTAACCCATCTATCCCAGGTGACACCCCACCGCAAAGAACTTATCCTCGCTGGACCTCCTGCAGTGCGATAGGACCTTGTAAAGCTCAACATCAGCCTGAGAAATAGTAGGAACCGGAAATGTAAGACATCCTCCCAAGCAGAGGAAGGAACAAACCCTCTCCAAACTGAGAAGCCACCTTCCTCTGCCACTACCAACATTTCTGCCACAGGCGTTTTAACTCCCCGACAGAGTTTCGTAGCCCTGACATAAATCTCTTCTCAATCTTATTTTACACGCCTTATAGGGATCCTGAAAAGGTTGTTGCTGTGTACCAAACTTCAAACTGGCATGTAGGGTTGCTGCCTCTGATATTGATAATTTAACATATTCTTCTTCACCAATTTAATCTGAGACTGAATCTCTATATCTTTACTTCTTAGGTGCGACTGTAATTTATAGTATTGATTTGAAATTCTAAATACTGTAGATATTCCACGAACCTTTCCTTTTCCATAAGCTATAAAAAAATCCTTTAGAGCCAACTTAGTATCTGACCACCATGAAATCCAGTCTGGGAAAAACACTGCCACTGATTTACGAAGAAACATAAATTCCTTTAACTGAGCCAAAACACTGCTTCTGAAAGTAGCATTGAATTTAACATCCATCTGCTTGCAAATGCTGGAAATGAAGCCGGAATCGATGTAAACTTCACGGCCTTCACATAAGGCATTATGGTCTGAAAAATCATACGGCACCACCAAACACACCAAAGGTATTAAACAATTGGAAAAAAAAAATAATCAATTCTCGTTTGAAAAGAGGCCCTCTTATAAGTAAAACCTGAAGATAAATGCAGTTTTCTAAAGGCATCTTTCAATTTTGCAACCTCTATTGTTTGAGAAAGGGCATGAGAGTCACAATAAGTTTTTTGTTGAACTCCATTTTTTATCCGAATATCTAAACTACAGTTCATGTCCCCTCCCCAAATTACATGCTTGGATGTAAATAGATATGGTTTTACCAAATTAAACAAAGCAATCCTTGCTGTTTTAACTTGCGGGGCATAAGTATTAATTAGTCTAAAACAAACACCATACACCAGACAATCCAAAATCAATAACCGCCCAGGCAGGACATCTAACAACCTTGTTACCTGAACTGCAGGGTTAGAAAATAATATACCTACCCCGTCTGCCACATCTTCCCCAAAAGACCAAAAGGAAGGGCCTTCCCACCACAGTTTCTTTACTTGAGACACCTCCATTAAAGAAGAAAAATGTGTCTCTTGTAAAAAAATAACGTCCGCTTTAAAATCTCTGCATTGCTGCAAACCAATTAGACGCCTCTTGTAACTCTTTAAGCTACAACAATTTAGAGAAATAATCTTCAAACAGGCCATATCAACTATAATTCATCCACTCAGGGTTTCTCTTGTTTCCTCTTCTCCCTTTTCTTCTTCCTTCAATACTTCCGTCCCACCCTCCTCCTCAATTTCCATACTCAAATTGTCATCAGATTTTAGCAAATCTGTACCCCTTCCCCTCTAAATCCGCTAATACTGAAAAAATTCTGAGTCAAACAAACCCCTCCAGAACGACTACTTGCTCGAGTAACCCTCCGAGGGTCTGAAAAGGATTTCTGTTGCATTTCCATGGCTGGGTCTTCTATAGACGTAGGCTGGGCCAAGGAGTCCTTGATCAAAATGAGGGGGGACCAAAACCTGTTGTGGGTTCAAAGCTGTGGATTGATCTACCAGCTTTCCATTTCATTAAGGGTATCGACTGAAACCTCCGGGCCGATGCCCATACTGTCTCCACCCTTGACTCCTTCCTTTGCTACTTAAATTTGACTGGGCAGGCCATCCCTAACCTGGGCCTGAGCAATCAAATCCTCCTTATTTAAACCCCCTTGTCTATTTTACTCTTCCCACGGACACTGGTGATAGGCATGACCCAAATCATCACACAAATTGCATTTGAATTCGTTCCTACAGACCACACTATCATGGTCCAATTCGCCACATAAAGCACATTTAACTTTGTCGCATGCACTACTTAAGTGCCTACGACTACCACATCTATAACATGCTTTTGGCTGTCCTGGGTAAAAGCAAACCCCACGATCTCTACCCAAGAAAAAACTATTGGGAACATGTAAAACTTCATTATTCACCACATGCAGTTTGACTTTAAATTTCCATGCCCCGGTCCAAATACTCTCTGAGTCCAGAATAGGCTCCGGTGGGCCCAGAACCTCACATCTTTGTTTTAACCAGAATACAATATCCCCCACATTACACCTCATTCCTAAACATAACATTACAGTTTTAAATACAGGTTTAGTAATTGGGATGGCTAGAAAAGGTAACCAATAAATGCAATAACTTGCAACTATCATATCTATGCCAAAACTTTTCTAAACTGGCCATTTGTTTAAACTAATATCAAAGGTATCCTCCCTCGTATGTTAATTAATGCATAAATATCAATAGGCAAAAGTTCATAGAGTCCATTAACAACTTCTTTGCCACATAAATCCGATCAGGATGCTCAGGCAGACCCTCTGTACCTCACACACTGCATTTCTTCTTGGGGCTTGTTCCACTTTATTCCTTTTGAATAGATCCGAAAACGCGGGCCCCTCCTCACCTCTTGCTCTTCTGAAACCAGTTCAGTCACGCTTTAGCAGGGAAATACCCTTCTCTCCTGCACATCCAACATCCCTTCTGAACAAAGTCTGGCCCCGTTTGGGCTGTTTAGCTAAAGTCAAAGACTCACCCTCCTGTAGAGATCGATTTGCTGGATCAGTGTTTGCTGGAGAAAAGGATAACCATTCTGGATCAGGCACCCATTTACCGTCCGCCTGCTGAAGCCATCCTGCTTGCGATAGAGCCATCTCTTCCGACCAGTCAGTACTGGACCCTTCTCCAGGCCTGTACCTCGGTCCACACTCTATGCTGTCCGGCCGTTCCTTCCTCTGTATGCGTAGCAACCCTCGCGATAACCGGAAACACGTCCTGACTGCTGTGCCTGTGCAGCTCCGAAGCGCCTGTACTGCGATCCACTTCCGAGAGCGACTCCTTCCTAGGTCGACTCTCCGCCTCTATCTCTCGCTCCAACACCACAGCAGCCGCCTCCGTCTCCGAACTGCATCTGGCCGAACCTCCCTGGGCCCTCATCTGTTCCAAGGACCTCTCGCTGGTAAGCTCCGTTACAGGCCTCGCCTGTTTTCCTATATTAGAACTCCATCTGCAGTTCTAACGACTGCTTGCACCTCCTCCTCCTCCTCGGTATCCATAGCTCCAATCTCCGGCTCTCCAGCCGGTACTCCACCCGCACTCATCAGTGCATCTGCCCGAGTGGCCATCACGTAGGTCAGCAGCTCCCCTACTGACCAAGACGCAGCAATGCCTCAGAGTAGGGGAATTTCCCCGGTGTCCTGGCCAAATTTCCCTCATTCACTAAAATACCACCAACAGCTTAATCTGGTTCAAGGTCGGATGGAATTCATCTGTATCCCCCTCCCCCGGGTCGTGCCTGAAAATAGGCAGGATTTGTCTAGTGCACTTACCCGGTCAACAAAAGCCAAATAAATAAATAAATAAAATTAGTGGGGTCCTCCAACCAGTATTGCCAAGCTGACATGCAACATCTTGTCATTAGTGGAGTCCTGTTCTGTGGATTTTTACATTGTATTCACCAAGGGTAGTCCAATCAAGACTCAATACAGTGACACATTTATAGTACAGTCCATCTGTTACCCAGTTTTAGAATGCATTTACCCAGGACAGCATAGCTGAGATGCAAAATCTAATATCTTGTTCTCAGTGGGGTCTGGATTTTATCAACTTTTATAGTGCTTTCACCCAAGATAACACAGGTGAGATCAAACATCTCATTTTCCCTGAGGTCCTGTTTTTACCCATTTTTGAGTTTGCGCAGTGAACTCCTTGGGATAGTAGGCTTTGAAGAGTGTGACACTGTCTGTGCAATGCAGAGTGCTCTGCAAGGGGTGTGACAGTATTGCACCAATCCTCAGCCCAGCTGGTCCTGACGCTGTTTTCCCTGCAGTGGTCTTCACTTGAAAAGGAAAAAACCCACCAATCAGGAGGTGGCTTTTTCCTTTCAGCTGCAGGTCACTGCAGAGCAAACAGCTGTTTGCGTCATGATGTCTCCACCTCGCCACCCCACTGGTTCCTGCCTGAAACATGACAAGAGGCACTTTCCTTGCCTGCCTCCTCCATGTACCGCTGTCTCCAGATCTTAAGTTTCTCCCACCCATGTGGAGCAGGCCACAGCCTAAGCTCCATATGGGCTGGGAGTATTCAGTGCCTGAAGGCACTGTTACTCTAAGCGTGATCGATCGTGCTGGTGGACCCCCTCCCCCCGACCTGCCAGCATCGGGGGGCTCAGTCCCTGTGTCAGCCTGTATCTCCCCTCATCCTTTAATGTGGCAAACTGGGAGCCCACCCCTGTGTGCCAAAACTTGCTGTGGTGTTTCTGACACTGGGATGCCCACTTCCAGTGTCGGATGCGCACCTCCCACATATCCTCTGACCTCAGGGTGCCCAATCCCTGGGTCAGCATTGATCCCCCCCTAGATCCCCCCAGTACTCTGGCACACAGAAGCCCACCCTATAAAAAGAAGCACACAAATTCTTTTTTTAACCTAAAAAAAAAAAAAAAGAAAACGGTCCTCATTGCTGCTGGCCAAACTCCCCAAAACTGCGCCCTCCTTCTGCACACTCCACCTCCCCTTACCCCCCTTACCCATACTTACCTCCAGAGGTCAGAAGCAGTGATCTTCAGTGGACTGGGAACATGTCTGCACTCTTCAAATGCCAACCGCAAACTGAAGAAATGATGGCAAGTCCTATAATGACAGTGAAAGGGGGGGTTTTGATTTAGGTTGATATTTCAGCCATTTTTGGGAGTTTTGGTCCCAAATTTTCAACATGGGGTTCTTGGGACCCCTCCTCATATACACAGTCACTGTCATTTCGTTTCTCAGTCCTGAAAGGTGATTTTGCATTCACTGCGCGGAATCACCTTTTGGGACCAATTAACAAAATGACAGTGCCACTGTTCATGAGGTGGGGTCCCAAAAAGCCGTTGTTGCAAATTTGAAGAAAAAACTCCAAAAAATGACTGTATTATGAGTGTCTACTGCGCAGTTTTTATGCACGCACATAACGTCATCAATTTTTAAGATTTTCACTCCAAATTTCCAACACTGCCATTTTTTCACACCCCTTATGAACAGTACAGCTGTTATTTTTTTGTATCCTTCCCAAAATGTGTTTCTGCAGCTGTGGCACAGAATAGCATGGTCACTGTGCAAAATCAACTTTTAGGACAGATTAATGAAATTCCAATGCCACTGTTCATAAGGGGAGGTCCCAAAAAGGCCATGTTGAAAATTTGGTGAAAACATTCTAAAAAATGATTGCATTACGACTGTGCATTGCACAGTTTCTAAGCACACTCGTAATTTCGCTACTTTTTCAGATTTTCATTTTAGATTTTAAACATTGCCATTTCTTCTCACCTCCTCATGAACAATACAGCTATCATTTTTCACATCCTGCCAGAAATGTGTTTTCGCACCTGTGGCACTGAATGGCACACTCGCTCTGCAAAATCACCTTTTGGGATTGAGTAACAAAATGATACTGCCACTGTTCATGAGGTGGGGTCCCAAAAAGTCCATGTTGAAAATTTTGAGCAAAAATACCAACAAATACCTGGGGCATTAGGGTTTCCAACCGTAACGCCCACCCTTAAAATGCAAGGCAGAGGAATATACACAGAAAAATATGGGAGGCATGCACAACAGCAATACCAACAGTGAACTCTCTGCATTAACAAACGCTTGTTTAGATTGTATTTACCCAAGGTTGCTCCACCCAGGTGAAATACAATATCTCAGTTTGAGCGCAGTCCCAATTTTACCCCTTTTTATATTTGCTTGACAAAGGCTAACAAACATATTGCAGTTGCTCTGAACAGTGAGAGGGCTTTTGGGGCATGGGTGTCCTCCACATGTCACAGTATCAGAATCACCAACCTCCACCCCACTTTTGCCAGCTCTCTGCTTTCATGCTGCTTTCTGCTTTGAAGTACTTGGCCAAGCAAAAGGCTGGAAAATGCAAGGTGGACATTCTGTAAACATGTAAAAATCTGTTTGTCTTGACTGTACTCTGTAAACTATGTTAACCATGTGTGTCCTCTCTGTGATGAGGTACCTTTGTAAACGAGCCGCTGGCTCAAAGGTTGTAAATCTGATTATCCAATAAATAAAAATAAATAAATAAGCTTGTAGTTCCTATAGGCAATGGTTCCTGTGCTGTTCATTCCACATATGTGATGCTGTTCAGTCCTTTGTTTCTCTGCCTCATGGGAATGGCAGAGATGTCGTACAGTAGCAGCAGCTTGTTTCTGTCTATGGCCTGCCATGCCACTCAGTAGCACTTGTTCACTCTCTTGCACCCCCCCTGCATACTGGCAGTGCTGGTTCTCTCATTTTGCCATTCAGCAGCACATGTCACATAGAAAAATAGAATTTATCGGCAGAAAAGGACCACTTGGCCCATCCAGTCTGCCCAGTCTATACTCTCAGATCTACTGACCAATGTGCTGTGGCCTATATCAGTGTGCCCAACCCCCACTGCTACTAAACAACACCTCCCGCCATGGTCCAACACCGGGTTGCACTCTTCTCAGTATCACCAAACACACCAACATTGGGGTTCCAAATCAACAGTATTAGGTCCCTGAAACAACAACAGAAAAAAATGATTTATGATTTGTCTTTTTTTTTGTGTTAAAACCTGAGAAAAAAAATCCAGTGATGCCTTTGAGTGTTCTTGAACCCCAGCCCCCTCTCACCACCCACCATCCCACTCCCATCCCTCACTTACCTCACTAGGGTCCCATGATGTAATCCTTTAACAATAGCTGATGCTTCAGCTACCAAGCCCAGCCACAAACCGACAAAGTAAGTCTGAGTAATGTTTTTTAATGTGTCTTGGAATTTTACTCACAACTTTGTGTTTTTTTAATATTTTAGCCCCCAGTTGTTAGCATGTTTTTTTTTTTACCACAGCTCATGGATAACATAGGTGTCATTTTTTAAATCCCAACTGAAACATGTTTTTGCAGTCACCCTGTGAAATCCCCTTTCAGATAACTTGGGGTTAAAATCTCAAAAAAGAACAAAGTTCTGAAGAAAAGTTGAAAAGTAACAAGCTGGTGGCCTCCCTGTGGTGGAGAAAAAGAACATGGGGAAAAAAGTCTGACTGGGCAGCATGAAGGAATGCTTCTCCTACAGGTTCAGACCACAGACCAAGACCTCTTATGGCGCTCAGAACTCTGGCATTATGCTGCCAGGCAATCTGGTCACCAAATGCAGGATTCACTGCCCCCTTCCCGAGTTTCACCCCCTCAAAGTAGGACTCTTTAAGTTGCGGGTAGTAATTGGCAACATTGCTGATTGGTGCCCTAATTCCCCGTGACGGAATGCTGCAGCATTCCGAGGGTGGAACTGACCAAGACAACCTCCTGCACTGTTCACAGAAGTTCAGAGCAGGCTGAGAAGTGAGCCCTGCTAGCATGGGGGTAAGCCATGTGGTTCTGGAGGCAGAGGTAAGTTTCAGAGGATGAGACTGGGGAAGAGCCAGTGGAAGGGGATTGGAACAGGATGCTAGGGCAAAAATAGAAAAAAAAAAAAAAAAACACCATGGGGATGAGGCTGGGGAAGACCCAGAAGGAGGGGATTGGACCAGGATGCTGGGGCAAAAGACAGAAAGAAAAAAAAAAAGAAACACCATTAGAAGTAATTGGTTGGGGGGGGGGGTGGCCTGACCGCCGGTAAGAGTTGACACAAGGAACCAGAGCTCCGTTAAATGCAAGCTTTAATCACTAAAAATATAAATTTCTACAGTGCTAACTTTGTACTTTCACATCTTAACTGCCTAAACTAACCTTACAGTAACATCCAGATGACTAGAGGCACCAGCAGCTATGAGGAAAACTAAAAATCAATCAGCGAATGAGCAATCAAGATCTAAGGCCCAAAGCACATGGTCTGTAGTGGCAGACACTGCACCGTCAACTTCCAGCGGGGAACCCACGTTAGCTTCACTCCTGGCAGCGATTCAGGGGCTGGACAGAAAAGTCAAAAGATTTCAACAACAGAATGGCCCTGCTGGAGCAGAAAGCTGAAACAGTGACTGCTAAAACTTCAACGGCAGGTGAAGCAGCTGAAAAACCTCTTGTAACCTGCACGGGGCTTGTCAGGGAAAATTGTACCCTACAAGCATGTTTCAAACAATTGGAAAGCTTTATAAGGGCTGGCAATGCTCGCATTATTGGACTACCTGAAAATGCTGAAGGGGACTGTTTGAAAGGTTTTGTAGCCAGACAGCTGCCAGAGGCTCTTTCTCTCGAGGGGAACATCTCCATTAAGCGGGCATACCGAATTACTCCCTGAAGACCACAGCAGGACGATCCTTCTCCATGTACCATCCTTTTGGTAACAGGTGCGCTTGAGGAGAGGGATGAGATTCTTCTGGCAGCAAAAAGATCTAAAGGAGCCAGTTTAGGAGCTGCAAAATCAGTTTTTTCCCCAAATCTAAGCTTCAGCACCAGAACGCAACGAAAGAGCTTTGATGGTGTTCGGTCGGCTCTACGCGAGCTGGGGATTAATTACTACCTTCTGCTGCCTGCCTGACTGAAAGTTCACTATGGAGGAAATACATATTTGTTCTCCAATCCTGCAGATGCAGGTAAGCTAGCAGAAAAGATCAGGCGGGAGTTTACTGCCCGAGTGGATGAAGCATCATCGGAGGCTGAATCGGACACATGAAACTGAACTGCCATAACCAAGTTGTACTGGTCAGGTTAAAATGCAGTTACTGCAGCTCTTGAAGTACAAATTATAAGTTTAAAATGTAAATAATTTTCCTGCTTTGTAAAGGGAAGGGATGTGTGGGCTGTGGAACCAGGGAAATGGGCACTTAAAGCCTTTCTGATTAATATTTTGGTGGCTTGATCGTTTGGTCAAGATAGCTATGTTTGCTCCTGGGTTTCCCGCCATGTGGTTCATCATGGTGTCTGTCACTTTTGGCAACAGATTTTCGAAAACACAGGCACAGTGGGGTTAATCGAATAGAGATTTATGACGAAGCATGACAGCATGTTAAACCTGTTATGCTCTGAAAGTTAGAGTTTGTTTTACTCTGTAACTTCAAAGATTTTAAGTTTAATTTTAGTGATTATAGCTAATTACAGTTATCTGTATGCTTTAATAATTCCTTGCAAAATATTATGTTGCTTTTCTCTCTTGTGGACTAGGGGCACTACACCAGTTTTAATATGGTGGGAATCTTTGCTGCAACACCTTTTGGTATATGTGTGACCCTTGCCTTCTACTGCACAGAAGGTTGCAGTAGAAGTTAAAGGATCTGGGAGCAGTGAAGGATCTAGCTAGATGGGTGGGAAGCTGGCTGGGAGAGACAGCAGGAGGTGGTGGTAAATGGGATCAAGTCAAGGGAGAGGGAGGTCATGGGTGTGGTGCCACAGGGTTCAGTCCTGGGGCCAGTCTTCGTCAATATGTTCATCAGTGACATAGAAGAAGGAATTAAATATCTTGGAATAGTGTTGTGCTGTTTACTATCAGAAGTATGTGGCAGCACCATCCTACAGTATGAATCTAGAATGTAAATTCAACAAATAACCTCAGGGGAAGAGATTTTTTAATAATGGCAAGTGGCGGCCATCTTTAGTGACGTGAGTCATTAATTACAAAATCGGCTGTACAGGCTGTTTTAACAAAATCTAAGAAAGCTAAAAATATAGCGAGCATGAATCTTAGGATGTCAGAAATACTTTCTTGCTAAAAAAACTATATGATGATTTTTTTTGCTGACTAACAAATACTGCTGCTTATTTCATGTCCCCTTTAGGCCCAGAGTAATAATCAGACCATTAATTAAAATAAGTTGCCTGTACCAAGCCATTTAATTTTAGCAGCCTCTGTGTTGCTGAATTTATTGTCTATTCTCCCTGACCCCCTATTCCAGGAAGCATCTGGAAATGAGATGTTACCAGTTCAGTATGTCTTTCCTGAAAACTTCTGAAATGAATGAATAAATAAATGATAGATAGATAGATACATGGATTGATAGATAGATAGATAGATAGATAGATAGATAGATAGATAGATAGATAGATAGATAGATATCACCATCCTCTGGACCATTAGGCATTTCCAGCCAACCCTTTTACTTAATTCTGCTACAGTACCTACAGAGAAAGTTATAGCCAGAGCAACCAAGTGTTTCTAATTAGTCCTCTGGTTCTCTTTTCTCCCTATGCTAGTCCATTTAACCCTTAGTCACTTCAGACTATTATCAAAGAGAAAAGGGGGAAAAAAATCTTCAAACATTTTACTCATCAGTTTGTTCAGTATTTCTTTTCACTACCCTTTATACATCTCTTCATCTTCTACTGAGCCTATGTTGACTTCTCCCAGCATAGAGAAGACATTAGATGTTCAATGGGCCAGAGAAGTGCATGGTGTCAGTGGCCCTCCTATCACATGCTATAAATAGTTCTGGTTGCAGCAGCCTACCTATAGAGATGGCATACACTATATAAGTCCTTTTATATGTAATTCAGGTAGGTATCTGACTCTTTGCTGCACAGAAGGTTGCAGTAGAAGTTAGAGGATCTGGGAGCAGTGAAGGATCTAGCTAGATGGGTGGGAAGCTGGCTGGGAGAGACAGCAGGAGGTGGTGGTAAATGGGATCAAGTCAAGGGAGAGGGGAGGTCATGAGTGTGGTGCCACAGGGTTCAGTCCTGGGGCCAGTCTCCGTCAATATGTTCATCAGTGACATAGGAGAAGGAATACAAGGCAATATATGTCTCTTCACAGGTGACACATGGCTCTGTGCGCAGGGTCGACAGCAAGGATGGGGTTAGGAAGCTGAAAAAGGACCTGCAATAATTAAAGATTTGGTTCTAAATTTGGCAGTTGAAATTCAATGCCAAAAAGTGTAAGGTGATGCACATAGGAAACTAGAACCGTAGGATGGAGTATTGGATGGGTGGGGTTTGGCGCTACCACTAAGGAGAGGGACCTGGGAGTCATCGTAAGCAACTCCATAAAACAATCTAGTCCATGTAACAAGGTAACCTGGATGTTGGGGTGTATCAGGAGGGGGTTGAACAGCAGGAGGAAGGAGGTGATACTGCCCTCTATAGATCACTACTGAGGCCTCATCCGGAATATCATGCCCAGTTCTGGAGCCCCCACCTAGGAAAAGACAAAGATAGGCTAGAGACAGTACAGAGTAGTGTAACCAAAATGATTCACAGCCAGCAGAGCAGATCCTACGAGTATCAGCTTAAAGTCCTGAACATGTAGTCGCTGTAGAGCAGAAAGGAGAGGGAAGATAGGATAGAAACCTTAAGGTTCCTGCAAGGAATGAACAAGGTAGATTGTGAGGAAATATGTAATAGAACTGGCAGATCAAGAACATGGGGCCATGAGTGGCTCCTGACAGGGGAGAGATTCAGGAGGGACAGGAGAAATTTTTATTTTGCAGAGAGAGAGAGAGAGAGAGAGATGGAATAGCCTACCAGCAGAGGTGGTGGGTGAAAGGCCCATTCATGGTTTCAAACACTGGTGGGACTGAGTAAAATGCTTGATAGTTATACAGTGGGAAAGCAGTAGGGCAATGGGCGAGAAGGGGGCTGAGTGCAATAACCCAGACGAGATACCGATTCCCAGGGTAAGACAGGATAAAGCAGGGCAGACCTGATGGACCAATGGTGTTTGTCTGCTGACATTTCCTTATATCTACGTTTATATGCAATCTCTATAGAGATCTTACAGGCAGGTAGGGTTAGGTGAAGGCATACACAAGTGTAATCCGTGACTCAGAGAAGGGTACATTTTCCACTTCCTTCCTGCCAAATCCATACTTCTTGTGACTCCAATAAACCTGCTGGCTATGCCAAGCAGCCTTAAAAAGTGAAAGGTTTGCCTCACTTCTATCTTACAAGAGAACTCATTGATTAGCCAGCCACCTGATGCATTCATAGCAGAAAAAATAATGAAAACACCTGGTACTGCCTATGGGCTGATAAGCCAATATCTTTAATCTTTTTTTTTTTCACAGCAACTGAAGTACACACTCTGTGTAGCCTTCTGCTTGAGCCACATTGGTAATAGTGACAAAGCTTTGATGTCCCCCCTCATTCAACAGAATGTTGTTTAGTTCAAAGCAAAGAACAGAGGCGATTCTTTCCTTTTAAATTATTAGCTCCCTAAGTCCTCTGTAATGGTATAGTTTGACTGAAGTGTGCAGTTTATTAACTACATAAAGACGATATTATTAGAGCAGAGAAAGGCAGCAGTGAGTTTCGCCTTTCAGCTTAGCAGCAGGGGTTGCAGGCACTTTGATCTCAATCACTGCTAAATGTCTTTGTGAGATACTGCGAGCAGCCGAAATTACCTTTGGCACCATGGGTGCATCAATTATTTAGCCCTTTTTCTTCTAAATTAAAGTGCTCATCTTTTTCCCTGGCTTTTTTTTTCCCAGAAAAAGATCCAATTTGAATGATTATCACCACATTAATAATATTCATTCTGACCTTTTCCAACCCCCACAATGTTTAAGTCACTGCTACTGGACTTTTCAAGGTTAAACAAAGAACTATTGGAAGTGTAACTTGTAGTTTTAATCGCATTTCAGCCAGAGCTGTCAACAGCAAATAATTTCATGGTGAATGTGATTTTTTTTGTAGCCGAAGAAAGTTATTTAGTGGATTAAATGTAATTTTATAAATTTAAGAGGGCTTTAGTAGTCACGCCAACAAAATGAAAATGTACCCAAAAGCAAATTCTGGCTGGAAAATGTATAAAAAGCTTTAAAAAGGCAGAATCCACTGTGTCTGGAACAAAGTTATATCTTTCAGGCCATATGTTCATATACTTTGTATGTGACAGACACTGTTTTCAGATCACATTATTTAGCACTGTAAAAACCATTTAAAGCCGAACTTCAAAGGTTTGTGAACTTCCTCTGTGCAACACATTGGCATGCCACTATTTTTTGTTTCTTACTTTTTAATAGTGCCAGACTGGACACATCTTTTATCAAACAACATTTCTTTCACAGTTTTTGGAACAGGACACCCAGCTGATATGGAATATCTCATTTTCAGTGGGGTCCTGTTGTTACCCATTATTACCACTGGATGGACTGAAGCACTGAGAGGTTAAGTTACTTGCTCATAGTCACACAATGACTGAAGGATTTTGGTGGGATTTAAACCTGTGTCTTCCAGCTCCCAAGCCTGTATTGTAACCACTACACCACTCTGCCTCTCCAAATATTTACAAGCAAAGAATTACTATACTAGTACAGAGGTGTGTGCAACTGGCCCACCTTGCTAGTTATATGCTTCCCACCCACCCTCCCTCTCATGGCAGGATGGGTGGCACCACTGACTACTCTCTTTAACAAATCATGGGAGGATGGGGTGGTACAAAGTAGTTGATCAGGGAGGGGCTGTGGACATGGCCTACCTAGACTTTAGCAAGGCATTTGACACAGTCCCACACAAAAGATTAATATACAAGTTAGCCAGCCTGGGAGTGGGTCCCAAGATGACAGCCTGGGTAAAGAATTGGCTGGAGAATAGGACACAGAGAGTAATAGTAAATGGAGTCCACTCTGAAAAAAGGGGGGTTAGTAGTGGGGTACCATGAGGTTCAGTATTAGGACCAGTCCTCTTCAATGTCTTTATAAGCGACATTGCAAGGACTGGAAGGAAAAGTATGTCTCTTTGCAGCTGACACAAAGATCTGCAACAGAGTTGATGCACAGGGTGGGGTGGAAAGGATGAGAAGGGACTTGGCAAGGTTAGAGGAATGGTCAAATGAATGGCAGCTTAGATTCAATGCTAAGAAGTGCAAGGTAATGCACCTGGGAAATAAAACCCAGGGGAAGAGTACACAATGGGGGGTGAGATACTAACAGCAACAAAAATGGAAAGGGACCTGGGGGTAGTCATATCAGATGACCTAAAGGTGGGCAAGCAATGTGAGAGGGCAGCAAGGAGGGGCTGGGGGATACTGGGATGCATAGGGAGAGGCATCACCAGTAGAAAACAGGAAGTTATTATCCCTCTGTACAGACAGCTAGTGAGACCCCATCTGGAGTACTGCATGCAGTTCTGGAGACCCAATCTCCGCAAAGACATAGACAGGATGGAAGCTGTCCAGAGGAGGGCAACTAAAATGGTGCAGGGTCTGCACCGGAAGACATATGAAGAGAGACTTAAGGAGCTTAATATGTATAGCCTCGAGGAAAGGAGGGAGAGGGGGGACATGATAGAAACTTTCAAGTACCTCAAGGGAATCAACAAAGTCCAAGAGGGTAGCATCTTTTAAAAAAAGAGGTGTGCAAGAACAAGGGGGCACAATTTGAAGATAGAAGGGGGGCGACTCAGAGGTAATTTAAGGAAGTATTTTTTCACAGAGAGGGTGATGGATGTATGGAATGGCCTTCCAGAGGAGGTTGTGGAGTCACAAACAGTGGTGGAATTCAAGCATGCATGGGACAGTCATAAGGCAATTCTAGGGGGGGTAGGAAGAAGTAGGCTGCTGGTTAACTAGGATCTGCAGCTTATCCATCAGGTAGGGAAATGGGCAGACTGGGTGTCCCAAGCGGTCCTTATCTGCCGTCAAATTCTATGTTTACCTGAGGACTGGAGGAGGGCACATGTGATTCCACTTCACAAAAGTGGGAGCAGGGCAGAGGCAGGAAACTACAAACCAGTTAGTTTCACTTAGGGAAAACGATGGAATCACTGCTGAAGGAAAGAACTGAGTACATAGAGGCCAGTGGGGCACAGGCCCAAGGCAGCATGGTTTCACAGCAGGAAGGTCATGTCAGACAAACCTAATAGATTTCTTTGACTAGGTGACAAAAGTAGTAGACCAGGGAGGGGCTGTGGATATGGCCTACCTAGATTTTAGCAAGGCATTTGACACAGTCTCACACAAAAGATTAATATACAAGTTAGCCAGCCTTGGAGTGGGTCCCAAGGTGGTAGCCTGGATAGAAAACTGGCTGGACAACAGGATGCAAAGGGTAATAGTAAACGGAGTTCACAGTGAAGAAAGGAGGGTAACTAGTGAGGTACCGCAGGGTTAGGTACTGGGACCAGTCCTCTTTAATGTCTTTATAAGTGACATTGGAGAGCACCTGAAAGGAAAGGTATGTCTCTTTGCAGATGACAAAAAGATTTGCAACAGGGTTGATACACAAGGTGGGGTAGAAAGAATGAAAAGGGACTTGGCAAGGTTGGAGAAATGGTCAGATATGTGGCAGCTCAGATTCAGTGCAAAGAAGTGCAAGGTAATGCATCTGGGAAACAAAAACCCAGGGGAAGAGTACACAATGGGGGGTGAGTTAATAACAACAACAAAAATCGAAAGACACCTAGGAGTAATTATATCAGATGACCTAAAGGTGGGCAAGCAATGTTAGAAGGCAGTAAGGTGGGCTGGGGGATACTGGGATGCATAGGGAGAGGCATCAACAGTAGAAAACAGGAAGTTGTCATCCCTCTGTACAGACAGTTAATGAGACCCCATCTGGAGTACTGCGTGCAATTCTGGAGACCCCATCTCCGCAAAGACACAGACAGAGTGGAGGCTATTCAGAGGAGGGTCAACCAAAATGGTGCAGGGTCTGCACCAGAAGACATACGAGGAGAGACTAAAGCAGCTTAATATGTATACCCTTGAGGAAAGGAGGAAGAGGGGGGACATGATAGAAATTTTCAAGTATCTCAAGGGAATTAACAAAGTACAAGAGAGTAGTATATTTCAGAAGAAGAGTGTCAAGAACAAGGGGCACAATTTGAAGATGGGGGGGACGGCTCAGAGGTAATGTTAGAAAGTATTTTTTCACAGAGAGGGTTGTGGATGCACGGAACAGCCTTCCTGAGGAGGTTGTGGAGTCAGGAACAGTGGAAGAATTCAAGAATGCATGGGACAGGCTTAAGGGAGTTCTAGTGGGGGGGTAGGAGGAAGTAATCTGTTGATTAACTAGAATCTGCAGCTTATCCATCAGGTAGAGAAATGGGCAGACTAGGTGGGCCAAGCGGTCCTTATCTGCCATCAGATTCTATGCTTCTGTGTTTCTATGTTTCTGTGTTTCTCTCACAGTCAATCTTGGGTCACTGCAATATATGACCATTCTTTTTTTTCAAATTCCCTCTTCATGGATCTCCTCATAGGGCTTCTTTCCACTTTGTCATCCCTCCTGCTTTCTCTCTGGGATTCCATCAACTAGTTTTGACCCGCTTCCTGTTCCAGACCCCTGTCCTTCAGCACTCAGATTACCCCTTCTTACCCCAGAGGTGGGGCACTTCTCTCAGCCTGGATAGGACCCATTCTGAGAGAAGACACAGATCACACCAAATACCAGTGCCAAGGGGGAGGAGTCAGGTGTTCATGCATAAGCGCCTATCATAGTGGTGCTCGCACTGACATCGCCCTGTGGCTGGTAGGGAAGCTTTGTTTTCTCCTTTAGTCCCACACACTTCATAATGTTGTGTGGTGTGTGCTTGTGACTGCCCTTTTGGGGTGCCAGATGTCAAGTGATCACCCATGCCCCAATGACTCCTCCCCACAGCACACATTAGTGTCTGTCATTGAGCAGTGCATCAAAGGCCCCGCCCCCCGCCCCCAAGAGGGGAGCATCCATATGGACACTCATAGCTGTAACAAAACAAAAATCAGTTGTTCCGAATGTGGTAGGGTCACAGACAAAACCAACAAAAAAGGAGCAAAAGGTCTTGGCACACTATACCTTACCATAAGACAAAAAGCCACTCACCCATATTATACAAGCACAGTAGCAACTGTATATTAGGGTTGAGTGAGCACTTTAATGTTAAACCCCAATTTTTGCACTTTAATAACTTTGCCCTGTTCGACTGATTTACATGAAATTTGGATAGCACAGAATGCCAGAACCTCTGTATACTGAACATTTCAAGGGGAATGGTTCATTAGGGGCAAAGTAACAGAGTTGCAACCCCCCACCAAAAAAAAAAACAAAATCAGTGAAATTCAGCCCACTTTTTTGTTCAACTATTACTAAAAAATTAGGAGGATTTGAATCCTGAAACTGGCAGATTTCATAGACTTTGGCCCAATGTGTGTGCTTTTGAGTTTTTTATGTCCCAATGTTAAGTCGTTTTTTAATTATGGAAGAAAAACCTGTCCATTTGTGAGCATACGCAGTTTGAAAAATAAATATTCTAAAAATAGCTGAAATATATATATACACACACACACACACAATATATATATATATATATATATATATATAATTCATAAAAAACTTAATTAATGCACCAGCTAGGGTTCAAATTACACCAACAAAAGTAGGGAAATGTGGTGTTAGGGTTCCCAACCCTAACACCCCACCCCCATCTTGCTGTAGACAGCAAATGGAAAAACCATTATGGTTTCACCTCTCCTGAGTCTTCACAAATCAGGCCAGGTGTTTCTTGGGGTTGTCAACCCTAACATTCACCCCATTCCATCAGTAAAGAAGCTGAGATGTGCAGATTATACGAGAATGGGGTGACATTAGAGATGACAACCCCAAGGACTTCCAAACCCGATTTGAAACTCAGAAAGAAATCATAATGGTTTCCATTTGCTACCTACAACAGGATGGAGGTGGTGTTAGGCACATTTCCTCACTTTTGTCAGTATAATCTGAACCCTAACTGGTGCATTAGTGCAGTTTATTTGCAAAGAATATCCTTATTTTTTGAGATAGCATAATTGTATCCTCATTTATGAACATATCCATTTGCCTATGGATGCACAAGGCCCACATACATTCATGTTGCTACGGAAGCACAGAGCTGTCTTGGCTGTATGCTTCCTTTTCTCCCCAAAAAACATTTTTTTGCTTGGTTGTATGGCTTGTGAAACTTCCAGTGTTATCCTATGGGCATTCAGATTTCTTAATTTTCATGTTATTCTTTTAATGTGAACCCTACATTTTTTTCAGGGGGGGTTATTATATGTTATTCTTGCAGTACTCATTAAGATCTTTGTTTTAATATTTTTCCATAAGTGCTAATATTGAGGGAGTTATGGCATGTTGAAGTTAAAATGTGGAAAAAAATACTAAGTTCAGAATCTTTGCTCATATGAAGGGATCCTTTTTTATTCATAAAAAAAGGATCCCTTCATACGAAAAAAAATATAAAAAAAAAACTTAAATCCAGATTCTTTCTTCATACGAAGGGACCCTTTTTTAAATGAAAGAAAAAAATATTTTGAAAAGGATCCCTTCATAGGAAAAAGGAATCTGAAAACAATACTAAGTCTGAATTATTTTGTTGCATGAAGGGATCATTTGTGATATGGACAAAAATCATCATGAAAAAGGATCCCTTCATACAAAAAAAGAATCTGAAAAAAAAACTAAGTCCATTTTTTTGTATAAAGAGATCCTTTTTTGTGATTTTTTTTTGTTCATGCAAAAAAAATTCCTTCATACTAAAAAATAATTTGAACTTAGTTTTCCTTTTTCCACATTGCCACCTGGCACCTCACCTTTTTACTTCAAGCAGATCACCCTGCTGAAGCAAAAAAAATATCTTCAATGCACCTTGGGTAAGGCTCGGAACAGTAGTGATACACTAGACTTGAAAATGATCACCCTTACGGTTGATCAAGTTGTGCTGCCCATCACAAAATGTTTAACTTATCCCTCAATAAAGTGCAATTCCCCAAAAGGTGGGAATCCACAGTAATCATGCCAGTACACAAAAGTGGTGCTTGTGCTATCCACTCCAATTACAGGCCCATTTCCATCCTTCCCCCACTATCCAAAACTCTAGAGTGAATTGTCTCTGTTCAACTAGTGGATTACCTCAGTAAGTACAGCATTCAGTGCCCCCAGCAACACGGTTTCTGAAAAGCCCACAGCATCACCATGGCACTACTCAAATATACAGATTATTTATTTATTTATTTATTTAGTTAAACATCAGTTTAGAAACCTTTGAGCCAGAGGCTCATTTACAAAGGTACCTCGTCACAAAGAGGACATCAGAACAGTAGTACAAGGGACACAGTACTTACAAACAAAAAAGTTACAGTTCAATTACAATTTTGTTTCAATAGAATACAATCTCAACGAAGCAAAAAGATAACAAAAGGTGCAAAACTTATGGTCGGGGAGAGCTGGTGGGAGTAGAAGGGAGGGAGATAGGGAGGAGGAATTAGTAGGGAAAGGAAGGGGGCTGCTCAGTGAGCATTGTCAAACAGAGTATATATATATATATTTTTTTTACACTAGGCTAGCGGCAGTTGCATTTGTGAGAGCTAAGCAGGAAGTTTCTGAGCCTGGGCTTAAAGCAAGCTAAGGTTAGTGAGTTTGAGACACTGGCAGGGAGGAGTTATACCAGTGGGCGACGGGTAGGGGAATGCCCTCTGACCTTGAGAGGTCCTGGCTCTTGGAATAACTAGGGTAGCTCTTGGCGAGCTACGTGTGATCAGGAGTCAGTGCAGTATGATGAATGGAGTTGGATAGACCTATGGGGATAGGCCAGCAGGGCTTTAAAGGTGAGCTGGCATGTCTGATACATGAGTCGCTCTTCCAGGTTGAGTAGGGTAGCCAGGTGTACAGCTCACATGTGTGAGTGAGTCTGGGAGCACCAGTGATAAGTCTGCAGGCCTTATTAACTGTGAGGCGAACCTTGTTGAGGGCAGTCTGATCTGCTGAGCCATAGACCGGAAGGCCATAGTCAATGAGAGACATGACAGAGGAGGTGACAGCCAGGCGGAGGGCATCAGGAGGGAGGCATTTCTTGTGCCAGTAAAGAATGCCTAACCGTGAGTTGGTGACAGAATTTAGGGCAGATATATGTCCATGGAATGAAAGTGCAGGGTCAAAGGTTATACCAATATATTTATAGGACTGCACCTGGTCAATGACGAGATTGGGTGTGGAGTGGACAGCTAAGGGAAACTTGCTGTACTTATTTTGGGGTGGGAGAAGAGCACGTTTTGTTTTCTTAAGGTTGATAACAAGTCGGTGCTCAGTGAACCAGAGTAGCTGCAGAGTCAAAGACTAGTTGGAGGAGTTCTGTAGCAGCATGGGATCATTGTGGGAGGCAACGAGAACAGCATCATCAGCATAGAGAAGCATCTTACCCGTACAACTGCTGGGTAGGGAGTTAAGAAAGAGTGAGAATAGATGGGGTCCAAGAATTGAGCCTCAAGCGCAAATGGGGCATGTTTCAGAGAGAGTACCGTTGACTTTCACACATTGGGAGCGATGGAGAGATAGCTGGTGCACCAGGAAACAGGTCCTGAGGCAAAGCCTATTAGGTCGAGGTGGAGAGCAAAAGAGGATGCGAAGAGTATCGAATGCTTTAGACAGGTCAATGAATATAGCACCAGCCAGGGCACCAGAGTCCAAGGAGGCATGGAGGAAGTTGGAAAATTCCAGGAGTGTTGTATTGGTACTATGACCTGCTCTGAACCCGTGTTGTTCAGGGCAGAGAACATTGTACTTACAGAGGTAGTCAGAGACTTGGGATGCCACAATTTTCTCTAACGCCTTAGAGAGGTGGGAGAGGATTGAGATGGGTCAGTAGTTACCCGGAAGAGTCCTGTCACCACCTTTATGGACAGGGGTAACTGTGGCAATCTTCCAGGCAGAGGGGAATTGTCCAAGACAGAGTGATTTGTTGAAAATGCACGTAATTGGTGAGAGGACCTGATCCAGGACCTGGCGTAAAGGCAGGGATCAAGTGAGTCATTACCGATGGTGTTACCTTTTAGGGCTTTTAGCAAGTAAGGCCTAGCTTCTTGCATGGTGACACGACGCAGGTGGAAAGAGGGCGGGCAATGGGTGGTGGTACAGATGGAGGAGGTGGACTGAAAAAGTTACCAGGAAGTACTGAGCTAAGGTCGGTAAGGAGTTATTGAGGTGGGTGGCAATGAGGGCAGGGTCAGAGGAGACGGTACCATTGATGTTGAGAAGAGAAGGAGAGGGGGACTGGGAGTGACCATTCAGTTGCTTGATGTTGTCCCAGAAGCACCTGGGGTTCCCCCAGGAGGAGGTAAGAGAGGCTTGGTAGTATTCCGCCTTTGCTTTGCGGATGGCCCAGGTGCACTGGTTGCAGGCGGCAGCATAGGACTGCCTGTCAGCTGAACGGCCAGTAGCAACAGCAAGGTGCCAAAGATCTTCGTGTTATATCCATTAGGCGCTAGGTACTGGCCACCTAGTGGGAGCTATATATATAGATCTCACAAAAGTGTTTCACACAGTTAATCATCACGCTTTTCTCAAAAAACTACTCACTCTTGGGCTCTCGCCAGATGCCACTCTGTGGTTTAAAAGCTATTTAGCCCACAGAACAGAAAGGGCAAAAATACACAATACACTCTCTGATAGCAGGAAGATGTCCCTAGGCATTTCACAAGGCTCCATCCTGGGACCCTCCTCCTTTTTAACCTGTTCCTCAACTCCCTTCCTGGTGTCTGCCCAGCCAAAATACTTCTTTATGCAGATGATGTGGTCATCTTCTCCAGTAGCCCATGTCTAAATCACCTCAATAAAAATCTCCAAGAGAGCTTCACTATAATTAAGCAATGGTTCAACTTAAACTCCTACTAAATTATAAAAAAACAGAATAATGCTGTTCTCTAATCCACAAAATAAAACCAAATCCAGCCAACTGATAACCGCTAACAGCCAACTTGAACCACTTGACCAAGTATACGCATTCAAATACCTAGGCATTACCCTTGACAGCTACCTGTCCTATTCCCAACAAATAGGTCAAGTAGTGAAACTGTCAATATCAGAATTAGCATGCTTTATAGACAGTGGCACTACATGACAGCTGAAGCATTGTCACTAGCAGTCAACAGCTCTGTACTTTCTATCATTGACTATGGCCTTGTGGTATATATCACAGCTACTGAAATTGCCCTGAAATGAGTTAAAATAGCCCTAAACCTTTGCATTTGTGAGCTGGGTACATTGTGCTGCAAAGCCCTATCTAGGAGCTGAGAATATTTGCAGCACCCAAATTTGCTTTTTATTTACATTCTGTGTGAATTGCAGTGGAGCCCTAGATCCTGTCTAGGCAGGAAATAGGAAGAGAGTCTGTAGTACAGGCCACAATAACTTGTGAATTATACTGCTTGTGAGAGACCTTTTTTCTTGCTGGGGGCTATTTTTACACACACTAGCATGCCAGAGCTGTGGATGAGGAGCTGTCATACATTTGTATCACTAAAATACAAAAGCTCTTGTTTGGAGCTCGGTGACCCTGGTTTGGACTTCTGGGTCACCTGGTCTATTTAACTTTGCCCTGCAGTGAGCAGTGCAAGCTGAGCAGGGTGCACCTGACAATGCATGTGGAAAAGGTGGGGAAGCAGGGACAGGGGCCCAGATAAATAGCATTTCTTTCTCCAGCTTTAAAAGTGTAAATAGGCATATTCCATGGAAAAGTTCCCATCTAAATGTGTAGGAATATAAAAGTTTGCAAAGTACATAATTATTACAAACTGCATGTGTCTTGTTATTATTGCTTTTTCATAGCATTGTATGGTACATTTGTTACACACTACTAAATATGGCTGATACTATTATGAACTTGGATGGTGAGGTTGGCATTAAATGTTCCGGCTGCTCTATGTCGACCATCATCGCTTCAGCTTCTAAACCTATGCAACCCTATTTATGTCCCAAATGTCAGCAAAACATTGATATGTTACAATAAATAAATTATTTTAATATAAGACTTGCAGTCCTTGAGATCAGTCAGAAAGAAATGGTTAATAGACTTAAAACATTAAATGAAACAGTCAGCATTAATAAAGTCCTAACACCTGCTTGTCCTAACAACTTGGTTGATCATGTTCCTCATGACCTTATTATACCCCCTGTAAATGTGTCTGGTCCCTTCACTTCTATCCAGCCAGCTTCTGTAAATAGAAAACAGGACAGAGAAGATGATAGAGGGGATACAACAGAGGATAACTGGCACATAGTACAAAATACTAGGGTCTTTAAGAAAGGACAAAAGGCCCAGAACTTTTGCCTACCCACTTCAAATAGTTTGACCCCATTCGAGTGGACACTGAGGATACAGTCTTAGTTTCATTTGACCCTCCTGACCTATTTGGATCTCCCCCCTTGGATCCAGCACCTTCGAGGGATAGGGATGTTCAAAGCATGTCAGAAATTATTAGTTCTGGCTCATATTCCTCACAAGCAGGTCCTAGTACTGTTTCACTCACTTCTAGCCTGACTCCTGAGGCTCAGAATGTAGCTATCAACTCACTAGACACTGCTGTACTTTCCCAGCATAGTCCAATTATAAATCCCACCTCAGTAGCAGCTAATGATATCAACGTAGAAAATAACAACCAAATTGTTCCAAGTGACATGGAGATTAGTTCTAGCCCTACTTCCAACAGTGATAGACAAGTGTGTCTTGGGTGATTCCTTCATCAAACACCTTGATAGGGCTATCTATAACTTAGATAAAACAAATAGAACTTGCTCCACCTTTAGAGGAGCAAAAATCTCAGATATAATAGCCATGGTTGATAATATTCTACATGATTGCGGTAATGGATCCTTAACGGTCATACATGCTGGTGCTAATAATATTGCATCGGACTGTACAACAAATCCAGCAAGATTGTGTTGCACTAACTAACAAACTTGTTGATTTAGGGACAGACATTTTCTTTTCTGAAATTCTTCCTATGCCCAGAGCTACTGAGTATGAAACCAGAAAGATTAAAACCATAAATGAATGGTTGTGTAAATGGTGACTGTGACTGGGTCTGTCTTGTATTAATCATTGGGAGACGTCTGATAATAGATCAGAACTCTTTTATTGAGCTGGATTACATTTAAGTTGTAGGGGCAGTACTCTACTTGGCAAGCATATTGTAGACAAAATTTCATCCCATTTAAACTAATTGAACAGGGGGAGAAGGGGAAGTTGTCCCCTCCTCTAAAAAATAATTCTAACTACAAATCCTCATTTGAAATGTATGTATTTCAATGCTAGAAGTCTCAACAACAAGCTGGACAAACTAAAAATCAGGGCTCTACAGGACAACATCGATATTATTGCCATATCTGAAACATGGGGAGACAATAAAGTGTCATGGGGCATCTAAATTCCAGGTTATAGTTTATATAAATTTGTTCGTTACTCTAGAAAAGAAGGAGTTGTTGCCCTATTTATTAACAGTAGCATAAAAATCATTGAGGTCTCATATAAAGTCTGTACTCATGATTTTGAAACAGAGACCATTTGGGTTAAATTGTTTCCCTCTAATTCACAATCACTTGTTATTGGCACTTGCTACAGACCTCCAGACTCCACCCATGACTACTCTGATGCAGCCTTGATGGAAACTGAAAATGCTGCAGCACTAGGTGACATCATTATTGCTGGTGATTTTAATCTTGGTAACATTAATTGAAAAGATAAATCATCCAGTTCTTATAATGGAAGAGAAACTCCTCTCTGTCTGTAACCAGATCAGATTTTTTCTTTGTCAATAACATTTTTATTAAATTAATAGACTAATAGATTACAAATTGTAACATCAGTGTTCAAACATGAAGAACAATCAACTCCGAACTATTACGGATAAAATGTAATACAGAATAGTAAAGAACATATATTCTCACATTACCATAAATCACTATAAATGTAACAAAACTATCTAAGTATTTATATACTGTTTTTTTCCCCACAGAGAACAGAAAGAAAGAAAGATAAAGAGAAGAAAACAGTGACCAGAGAGAGAAAAAAAGAATAAAAGATATAGATATGAGTGCTACTATTGCTCTAACTTTATCTAAATAATCAGATGGATAGGCAATTGGCTCCAGGACCAGACCCAGAGGGTTGTAGTTGGCAAGATAGTCTCATCCCCAAGGAGGGTCATTAGTGGGGTCCCACAGGGTTCAGTCCTTGGGCCCCTCCTGTTCAATGCCTACGTCTCTGACATAAGGACAGGTATCAGGAGTGAGATGAGTCTCTTTGCGGATGACTCAAAACTGGGGGCGGTGGTGGATAGGGAGGAGGAGGAGGGGAGGGACTACAGGGGATCTGGAGGCTCTGGAAAGATGGTCTAGAAAGTGGAAGCTGAGGTTCAATGCAGGAAATGCAGGTACTGCACCTGGGGCCAGAAACCCGGGCAAGTGTACACCCTGGGGTGCTACAAGTCTCGATGGCTGAGAGAGACCTGGGGGTGGTGGTGGATGTCAAGATGAACAACTCAGAGACTTGTAGGAGGGTAGCAGCCAAGGCCAACAGGATGCTGGGATGCATCGCTAAGGGGATCACCTCCAGAAGGAGGGAAGTGATACTCCCTCTGTATAACTGCTTGGTGAGGCCGCACCTCGAGTACTGCATGCAGTTTTGGAGGCCACACTTAAAGAGGGACATTAAACTCATGGAGAGGGTCCAGAGGAGGGCAACCAAAATGATTTGGGGCTTGGGGGACAGGACCTATGAGGAGAGGCTCAAAGAGCTAAATATGTACACAGAGGAAGACAAAAGGGACTGGGGGGACATGATAGAGGTCTTCAGGTACATGAAGGGGGTAAATAGGGGAGGAACAGTCAGGGTGCTTAGAAGGAAGGAGGAGGGGCCACTAGAGGGCATGGGTGGAAGCTGGAGAGGGGAAGATTCAGGGGAGAAAGAAGGAGATGCTACTTCACTGAGAGGGTGGTGGAGCCATGGAATGCACTGCCTAGGGGGCTGGTGGAGGCAGAGACGGTGGAGGTGTTCAAGAGGGAGTGGGACAGGTACAGGGGAAGGGTTCTGGAAGCAAAATCCAATGCAGTGAGAATATCCAGAACTGGGAAGGGAGAAGCCAGAGCAGGCGAGGGGGGTAGCAAGGTCAGCTCCCAGGGTGGGAGCTGACCAAACAAGCAGATGCGAAAGACCGTTAGGCCTATTCTGCTGGCATTTTAGTATGTTAGTATGTAAATGTAAACTCAATAGTCAGAATAATGGAATTCTATGCAAACCATTTATTAAAAAAGGACAACACCACAACCTTAATGATCATTGTGCTTTGTAATTATTTGTCTGACATTTTCTTCTGAGAAAAATTTATATAAAGTACCCCATCTAGAATTAAACTTGTCTCCTAAGTCTCTAACTCCCAGAGCTAACTTCTCAACTTTAAGATTTTCAATTCAGGCAGTATAGCACAGTGGTTTAAGGCTCTGAACTGCAAATCTGGAGACCTGGGTTTGAATCCCACAGCCCCCACTTGCATACTGTGTGATCCTAAGCAAGTCACTTAATTTCCCTGTGCTCCCAGGTTGCACCTGTAAACAAACTTTCAGTTTAGTGTGTCTCACCTGGTTAAAACAATTGGAAAAAAAAAAGATTTTCAATTATCGGTGCCTTAATGTCTTGAAAAGAAGGTAAGTTTTCCTCCACCCAATATTTAAGTAATACATTTCTGATTGAAATCCCAATTAGTAACACTGAATAATTCTTTTCTCTCTTTCAGCTCATTTTTTCATCAAAATGTCCTAAAATACAAGTTTTTATATTTATGTTATCAAAAATCATATTCGAACTCTGAAAGAAATTCTTAATCTGTTCCCATAAGGGTTTAACCAAAATATATTCCCAAAACATATGCTCCAAAGTCCCGATCTTTATTCCACATTTAGAACAATTGGAAGAAGCTTCCAAGCCCATTTTAAAGAGCAGATACCTACTGTCAGGCACCCAGCTCCCCTCAAACGTATATAAAAGTAGATCTGCTCTACTGTTGAGGGGCATTAAAAATCCTATGCGCTTCCCTCTGGTTAAACAGTTATAGCACCCCAAAGTTGCACCCCTATAAAAAACAAAGCCTTGTCTGACACATCTCCTTTTGTGATGTCAGAAGACGAATACTGAGGGTGCATGTCATTACCTTGCATGTATGCAATATGTCTATGGGGTTTAGTACTATTTAGAGGTGCCATGTAGAAATATCAAAGCAGCCGCTGGAGTAACAGTCCCTGTTTACTGGAGAGGTCACTTTCGTTGTTCCAAGTGGCAACTCTAAATAATACTAAACGGCACTGACAAATGGCACCAATATAGATCTATGAAGCACACACAAGCAGCCTTCATTTTCTGACATCACAAAAGGAGGCATATCAGACAAGGCTCTGTTTTTATGGGGGGTGCAACTTTGGAGTGCTATAACTTTTTAACCAGAGGGAAGCGCATAGAAATTTTAATGCCCCTCAACAGTAGACCAGATCTGCAATTATATGTTTGAGGGGAGCTGGGTACCTGACAGTAGGTACCTGCTCTTTAAATCCAAGATGTGGTGTAAAATACAAGTTGTGAAGGGTTTTATAATGAGCCAATCCAAGATTAACTGCATTAAAGGCCTTAGCAGAGAGTTTCCATATTTTCCCCCAATCCCAGTTATCTGTGCTTACATAGATACATACATAGATACCCTAAGTCTCGGTTCCACCACCTTATTTGTTCTGTTGCTCGACCTCTGGTACAATCTAAAAGAAGGCCATACATATTTGAGATTGATGGAGAGGCATGTATGAACCCCAAAAAGCTGTTAGTGTTCACATCAGGGGGAGAATTCAACTGAATAGCTGAGTCAATAACTATTTGTAGTTCTTCATAGTCTAGAGTCTTCCTCTTTGAACCCATACTTACCCCTTAACCAAGAGAAGGTATAAATGTGTCTGCCTTAACAATATCTTGAACTTTCACCACTCCCTTCTGTAACCATTCATAATTAAGAAAGGTAACCCCATCTTTTGTAATATTAGTATTTTCCCAGATTGGCTGTTTTTTTGAATTCCAGAGATGTAAAGGAATAAGCGAGTTAACGTATCGTAATACCCTAAGAGAGTTAGGATCCTTGACTTTGTACTAGCAAATGACCACCTAGACCTTATAAATGCTAATATTAACTCACCAGTAAGAAACAGTGATCATAGTTCTGTTTCATTCAGCTTACAAATGGTTTTTACACCTAACACTGGATCAACAACATGGTATTTATATGACAAAGCTGACATAACAAAACTCAAAGAATAACTAAATTTAATTTATTGGGATACTGCTTTCCATTAATTAAATACTAAAGAATGTTAGAATTAATTTAAAAGTGTCTTACTCTATCTTAGGGACAAGTATATACCTACTAGGGAAAAATACCAACAAACTAGACATTGCCCAAAATGGCTACATAAATCAATAAAAAGATTACTCAAGCTAACAGACAAAAAAATATCGGTCTTACTTAAAATCCAAAACCGTTCATAATTGGGCAGCTTATCTAGCTATACAAAAGAGATGTAAAACTGAAATAAGAAAAGTTAAAACTAAGTGGGAATATAATCTTGCTGGAACAGCTAATAAAAATAATGGAAAACAATTCTACTCCTACATTAACTCTCTGAAAAAAAGAATATTAATCACTTAATCCATGATCCAGAAGCCATGGCTAATCTTTTAAATATAAAATTCTAGTCACATCACTTTTACTTTGGACCAGATTCTTATTAAACTTATAGCACAAAAAGGTAAGGCTAGTTTTGAGCCTGACAATATCTCTGAGCATTTATTATACCTCTTGTCTGACTGTCTGGCATATCTATTAAAAACAATATTTGAGAGATGCTTAATGTAGAACTATGTCCCAGAAGACTGGAAACATGCCCATGGCATTCCCATCTATAAAAATGGGCCAAAATCTTCATGGGAAATTATAGACCCTTCAGTCTTACTTCATCTGTCTGCAAAGTTCTAGAAAGTCTAATTAAGGACATCATCACACTAGTCCTAGACAGACGTGGTCCCAAACAGCACGAGTTTAACTCATTATTACCTGGGTGGCCATTCTGTGTTGGGTAAACAATGGGTAGTTCAGACTTCATATGAGGCTATTGGAAGTAATGAAGGCAGAGGCTGCTTAACCAATCTTATGTTTTTTATGAGACCATTAGTCCTGAGCTTGATAGGAAAATCCCATATGATGTTATCTTCATAGACTTTAGTAAAGCCTTTGATGTTTTGCCTCATTGGGCTTTAAAGGATACATTACTGCATTTTAATATCAATAAATCCATAATTCACTGGATATGTAACTGGTTAAATGGTAGGACTCAAAGAGTACTTACCAATGGTGAACTTTCTGATGTGGGTCTTGTACGTGGGGTACCTCTGGGCTCAGTGTTGGGCCCCTGCCTTTTTCAGGTTTTCATCTCATATATGACAAACACTTGCATCTCTACATCCACTAAATATGCAGATGATGTTAAAATTGGTGGGTCTTGTGGTACCCCAGATCACGCTGAAACCATACAGTGAGACTTCAATAGGATCTTTGATTGGGTAACCAAATGGGGTATGAAACTCAATAATAAAAAATGTAAAGTAATACATTTGGGACACCAGAACCCCTATATTCTGTATACACTGGGAGATACCACCTTACTGATTACCATTGATGAAAAAGATCTAGGAATTATTATTTCTACAACTTGGAGCATTCAAACCAAGTTAATCAGCTGATCAGTAAAACAAATAAGGTTATTTAGTCTATCCAACGTAATACCAAATCCTGTAATCCAAACATCATGATGCCTTTATTCTGGGCTTATGCAAGATCCTACTTAGAATATGCTTCCCAGTTGTGGTACCCTTATAAAAAAATCCAATTGCACCCAATTAGAGAAAGTGCAAAAGAATTATACTAAACATATACATGGCTTTTATGATACTTAGTATAACAACAGACTTGTCTCCCTTAATCTAATGCCACTTGAAACTCACCAACTGAGGGGTGATTTATTATTTTAATTTGATGTTATCAATGACCCGTATTTAATGTCTGAACTTGGTTTAGAGTTTAAAGACAATAAATATGATACTAGAGGGCATTACTTACAATTGGCTGGTAAACACTTTCATTATAAAAATAGAAAATTATTTCTTACCTTGTGGGTTATACAACCATAGAACAAATTGCCCCTAGAGGTCATCATCAGTAAGACGAAACAAGAATTTAACAAATGCATTGATGTGTTCTTACTCTCAGGCCTAACACTTAAATACTGCTAAATTTAGTATATATTGTGATAGCATAGGAGCACTTATGGGCTTATAGCTTCCTTGATCCTCGTCCTCCTTAGTATGATCCTAAACAAGACCTGCAGACTGGTCCTAGGTACAGGCCACCTCACAAATACATGTGACCTGTATGCCCAGACTAATTGGCTTAATCTTCGAGGGAGGATAAAGTACCAGGTATGCCTCCTTGGTAAGAAAATCCCAACTTGGCCTTACTTCACCAGCATTACAGAAACTGTTTAAACCTGCCTTAAACTAACCTCTGACCAGAGAAAGGATGAAAAATGCCACTGCACATTCAGCACTAGCCCAACTGTCATTCTCCTATAAGACTTCACTATGGATCAATAAGCTCAAAGCTCCCATAACCAACTCTCTGAAGCTTGTACCATTTAAAATAGAACTTAAAAAATGTCTGAATACCCTCTGTGTATGTGATTGCTAAGGCTAAGTCCTATTACTTCAACCTGTTCTACCCTTCACCACTCTTCCCCTCCCTTCACTTCACCCTACTCCCCCCTGGCCCCACCCCCCACCCTAACTTCACTACTGCTCTCTTACCCCACTTTCCACTATCCTTGTAATTTTCATAGGTTTTCAAAAATGTTTTTGGAAAAAAACAGAAACAAGATGGCATCCATATGAAAAAATAGCTTTTGATCACGAAAAAAGATTAACCCAATACAAAAAAGGATATTTTTTTGTGTGAACCAAATTCTTTTTTCTTTCCAAGCAGCTATTCAAAACAAAACTGTACTGAGCACACTCAGAACCAAAATTTTAAACTATAATAACTTTGGAATGGATTAATATGTTTTCACCAAACCAACAAAAGGCACCACTGTAGCCCAAGTCCTTTCTATGCTGAAAATTTCAGAGCAAAATTTTAAACGTTCTGGGCGCTAGGTGATGGCAAGGAAAAAAAAAATATTTTTTCACTTTTTTTTGCTATCTGGACCAGAATTAAACCTGGCATGTCACAAGATCTTGCCCCTGAGACCATACCTGCAAACATTTATGGAACTCCACTGAATGGTTGTGAAGCTACTGAAGTGCAAAGTTTGAGATTTAATATAGAAATGCCTACTCAACCCTAACTATAGTGGTGCTATCGTGCCACTGTAATACACACATGCATATACACGCACACACACATAATATTCTTTGCTAAAAACTTTATTTAATGCATCAGTTAGGGTTCCAGCACCAAAGGTTTGGAAATGTGGTGTTAGGGTTTCCAACCCTAACACCCCACCCCCACCCTGCATGCAGCAACAGGTGTTGAGGGGTGCTTTGGGGTTGTCAGTCCTAACACTCACCCCATTCTATGAGTAAATAAGCCGAGATAGGTACAGTATATGAGAATGGGGTGAGCATTGAGGATAACCCCAAAGGCACCCCACGCACTGTTATAGGTGGCAGGATGGGGGTGGGTGTTAGAGTTGGAAACCCTAACACCACATTTCCTAACTTTGTTGATGGAACCCTAACTGATGCATTAATGAAGTTTTTAGCAAAGAATATTTTATATATATGTGTGTGTATTGTAAATAATTTCCTTACTTTTTGAGATAGTATAATCATAGTCTTATTTGCTTGGGGAAGTGCAGGGCCCTCCAGGCCCTATGCTCCATTCCATCAATAATTTTTTGAGAAATTGTAATTGTATCCTTATTTCCCTGTGGGAGCACAGGGCCCTCCAGGCCCTGCATTCCCATAACTCCATAATGTTATGTATATTTGCATGTGGAAACACAGGGCCCAGAGATCCCTGCACTGCCATCTACCCATAAGGCCCGTGCTGCCATCACACCATAATGGTATTTACATTTGCATGTGAAAGCACATGGTGCCATCCATCCATATTTTTTTAGATACTGTAATTGTATATCTCTATTTCCTTGTGGGAGCATAGGACCCTCTTGGCCCTGCACTCCCATCCATGCATAATTTTTGAGACAGTGTAGTGGTATCCTTATTTGCTTGTGGGAGCACCAAAGAAACACCGCACATTGCAATGTTATCCTACAGAAAACATGGGAACATTTGAAACCTGTGTAACTTTACACCAAATTAAAATATGTTTCAAAAAAACAGGAAAGGGTACATCAGTGGGGCAAGCCCTTTGTACCTTGAAAATTTCAGAGCAAAATTGCAAGCTGTTTCTTTACAGCAGAGTGATAAAGAAATGACTGTGTACTCCTCACATTACTGTGTTATCCTATGGGAAACCAAGCAAAATTTAAACCTGCAGAACTCCAGAGCAAAGAAATATTTTTTCAACAAGCCAGCAAAAGGCACATGTGTGGGGCAAGCCCTTTGTACCCTGAAAATTTCACACCAAAATCATAAACAGTTTGTTAACTGTGGAGTGACAAGGAAACAGCTCTCAAATAATTCCTCTTTTGCAAATTGTGAAAAAGAATAATTTTTGTGGATCCTTTTTTCACAATTTTTGGGAAAAGAAAAATCAATTTTCACAAATCACGAAAAAGGATTCCATTTCGTGATTCCTTTTTCTCAATTTACAAAAAAGCAGCATATTAAATACCACATTTATAAGTAAGGTATCAAAAAACTAACCTCAGAATTGGATTCTAGGGGCCCCGATTAGGTAAAGACAAATGTTGGTCTCTACCAAAGCTGTGTATTTTTTTAATTATTTAATTTTGCTGTCACCTCTAAATGAAAACAAGATGGTGGCAGCACAAAAAAAGATTCTGCATCTGTTGCAAAGTATCTCACATTTGCAAAAAAGGATTCTGCATTTGGGATAAAGAATAATTGTTTGAGGCTCTCATCTAACTGCTCCCATAGGAAACAATGGGAAATTTTGAAATTTAATAACTTTAGAACAGATTAAAATGTTTCTACCAAACCTTCAATAGACGCATTTGTCACCTAAGACCTTTCTACACTAAAGGTTTTAGACCAAAATTCCTCACCATTTTTGCACAGCAGTGTGACAAAGAATTTCACAAAATATGGTAATTTCACATTTTCTGACACTCCATATCTCCTCACTCACACATCTAACCGGAACAAAACTTGCCACATCAGGAGATCTCTGGTCCCTGATGTTGCATGCAAAATTTCATGTGACTTGCTTGAATGGTTGCAGAGTTATTAATGTACAAATTTTTGAGTTTAACATAGAAATGAAGGTGGAACCCTAACTTTAGGGACGCGGCTATTCCCCTATAATATAGTGCTCTATTTTACTGTTTGCATTTAGCAAAAATGAGCAAGTACTTACAAACAGTAACAGATGCCCACCACATCTTGGTTGCCATACTCTGTCAATGTCCGTAAGTTTGAAAGTATGGGTGCCTCCTGCATCTTGGATACGCCTGGCTAGTGCATCGTCCATGACTTCATTTTCAATATCATAGAAAAAGAAAAAGAAAAAATAATCACTTGTCCACTGAGATTTAGGTGGTGTTGCCAGTACAAACCTTAGCACTCTGAAAAAAAACTTCAAGATATTAGTTTTATAGAAGACTGCTGGGGAATTTAATTAAGGTATTCAAATGTAAAATTGATGAATATCTTAGTACAGTATACAATATGTGATGGATATCTATTGAAGAAAGAAAATATGTGTAACAGTACAGTATACAATGTGTGATGCATATCTATTGAAGAAACAAAATATGTAACAGTACAGTATACAATATGTGATGCATGTCTATTGAAGAAACAAAATATGTAATGGCAGAAAAAATGATTTCCAATGTATACATCAACCTGAAATTTCACAAGGGACTTAACAAGCCCCCCCCCCCAGGTTGTCCGATTATATCGGGGATCAAGTGGCTTACAGAATCACTCACTAAGTTTGTGCCCAGTCTCACAAATTTCTTTCTGGCTAAATGGGAAGAGGACTTTGTTTGTAGCAGTACCACAAATCCATGCTTATCAAATGTGGATTTGTGGCACCGCTACATTGATGATATTATTATTATTTGGAAGAGAACAAAGCAGGGGTTGGTGCCATTTGACAAGTACTTAGAAAACACCAATGCTGCACTAAAATTTAAGCTGACAATTGGGGAAGTGTCATCAATTGTTTGGGTGTGTGGCTATATAAAAATAATAATAGCAATATGCTATCAGATCCAGTTACAAAAGATACAGATAGAAACACACTGTGTTTGGCTAGCAGCTGTCATCCTCAGCACACTATATGTGCTATTCCAAAAAAGCTTCTCCATGTAAAATGTAATTGTGCTTAGAATTATGTTTTTGAGAATTACAAAAAGGGTCTCAGAAATATTCCACTCTTATTGACTGTCACCATTATGAAAGCCTTACAGTAACTCTGCTACACTGTCACATACTGCTCGAGTACCACGGCACATGAATTCTTCCTGTCAGCATTCTATTCTGTAGCAGTGCTGAATGACTGGAATGATGCATTCTGATTCTGAACCAACATTCTTAAAAAGCTGGTGGATTAACTACTTTATTAAAAATCTCTATCTCAATGAGGAAAATATTTACAAGGTATACTTCTAACAGTTCTTTTGAAAGAAGTTGTTTACAATAGCAATAAAGCACTCCAAGGAGTTAGATTAACAATCAGGTAATCACATCCTAGGCGCTATATGGTACTCAGATGCATCTTGTGCCACATTACACCCTAAGAGGGTGATTAACAGACTGTTATTCTAAAACCTGGTCATGCCTTATTGGTTAAGATACAACAGGAACAGATATGTAGATTTGTTAATAGGGGTTATGGTTGCCAAAATATAGTTGTGACTGTAAAAGAAATGTCTAAAGCAGATAAGGACACTTTACTTTTCAATAACTACCAATAGTCAACTACAGCTGCTAGTGGGAGTCAAACCCAGGAATTCCTGAGATTGATTACTACATGTGGGCATGCTGCTGGGAAATTTGGAGAGACTGGTGGCTATGCACAAAAAAGAAGGAATAGCCTACACACCACATATCCATGGCATGTAGGCAATCCTAAGTTAGTATGTCATGCACCAGGGGGGTCCCGCAGGCCCCCAGCAGCATTCATGGAATGGGCGAAAACATCTTGTTCACTCAATTCTCTAGCCATTCATGCAACTATGTGCACAAATGGTCCAAGGTAGTGTCAGGGGGTGTGCCCGCACTCCATACCATTCACAAAAGGGCAGAGTGCAAGCAAGGTGGGTCAAGATGCAGCAGCAGAGACCCTGCTGTATATGTTGCATGCTCCCCACAGAGTATCCCAGCTGGCTGTAGGAAAACATTGCCCCCCCAACATGCTGCCCAGCCCTCTAATCAGGCAGGGAGAACTGGGGGCAGCCATTTAGGCACCCACCGGACATGTTTAAAATGTATGGACCCACACCGTCCCACAATCCCCTCCTCTACACAGAGCAGGGGATCCACTATGGGAGTAGGACAGGGGGAAAGGGAAACATTGTTTAACCAGGAAAGGCACTCTAAGCCAGAACTTATTTCCAGGTGTGACCTGGGAGCAAAATTAAGTTAAGTGACTTGCTCAGGGTCACACAGTATGCAAGTGGTGGCTGATGGGATTCAAACCCAGGTCTCCAGGGTTGCAACTCAGTGCCATTAACCACTACACTGCATTGCCTCCTAGCCAACTGGATGCTTGCTTGTGTCCACCAATCTACCCCCCATGCACCAGTGTGACAGGAGGGTGGAGCCACAGACAAACACCTGGCAGTGGTCAGCAATCATGACTGCTGGCCTCCACATGCCTGTCCATGGATGTGCAGCTGTGTGGGCTGGGTACATGTCTCTCACTCATACCTGGCCTGGAAAAGTGCATAGGCACCATTGTGAAAATGAATTTGGACATGTGTAAAAGTGAACAAAAAAATAGCGAGTGTCCTTCTAGTGAGACCCATCTTTGTATATAGGCGATAACAGACAGGAAAAAATTGTTTTCTACCCACTACAAGGCAAAGACCGCACAATGAATAAAATTATTCATTCATTTATTATAAAAAAAAAAATGCAGTTAAAATCTAATATGAACCAGGAGCGGAAAAACTGCCGGACTAGCACACCAGAACAACAATACTAGGAAGTGCCCCTAGCTTTCTTAGAGTGATCTATTAGTGCAAATTCACATATATTTATAGTGACACCCATCAACAAATTCCATCAATTAATTTACACATTGATATAATAAAATCAATCATAGTAACAAGATACATGGTGTTATTGTCACAAGGCACAAACACTTAAATTATTAAAGACACTCAAGCCCCATTGGAGTTGTCTATGACATGCAGTGGGTGCAAAAAATGTTTTCCTGTCTGTTGTACCTTACTATTAATGCACCACTACTTGAATCCTAGTGCTGCTTTTGTCCTCACTTGTCCATTGTTAATTAAACAGCACAGGTTTCCCTTGTTTAGGGAGTAAAAGGTATGACCATTTATCACATCACACATCACACAAGTGTTAAAGAGTGCAGGTCTCAGTGACCAGTTTGGTGGCATTTGTTTGTGCTGTATAGTTTACATTCACCATTTTTGGGTGTCGGTAGTTCCCCCATTGTAACATCTGTGTGGAGCCACGAAAAGGTGGAGCACATTTCAACAATGTCGGAGGTGGTCCAAGTCAAAACCCAGATGCCATCAGGAGTATTGCAGAGACATTATTTGAGTCTTGAGATGGAGTAAATCTGATTTTGGCAAACACAGCAATGGAACAACAGGATATGCCTGAGGTAAAGAATATTTAAAAAAAACTTGATAAATAAGTCATGATGGGCCATACAATGTTCTGGTACTGGGTTACTCTTGAAGCTTACCTTGAAGTAAAGTGAATTCTGCGTTAGTCATTGTGTGGTCTATGCCTTGTAGTGGGTGCAAAAAATGATTTCCTATCTGTTGTACTTTAGTATTAATGCACCACTACTTGAATCCTGGTGTTGATTTTATCCTCACTTGTATATAGGTGATACAGGAATGAATGTGTTTGATTTTGTGGTGAAATCTTTACACCAGTCTAATACTGTATTACCTAACAAGTGTTTTGGCCAGTGCCTAAAATGAACAAGAAGTGCGGACATTGTATGTATTATAGTTATATCATAAAGGGAAAACGTACTGAGCATCCTAGGGGAAAAGGCAAAATTTACTGTAATGCCTTTATCAATTGCCTTAGTGAAGGGATTGTATACTGAACATGTGCTCCCTGGAGGAGAGGAGGGAGAGAGGGGATATGATAGAGACATATAAGTGTCTTACAGGGAGGAACAGGGTGCAGGAAAACACTATTTTTAAGCGAAAAAGATGTTCCAGGACTAGAGGGCATGGGATGAAGTCGGAGGGAGGACGATTCAGAGGAAACATGAGAAAGAATTTCTTCACAGAACGGGTGGTGGACAAGTGGAACACCCTGCCAGAGGAAGTGGTGGGGGCTGAAACAATCACAGGATTTAAGAATGCATGGGATAGACATAAAGGAATTCTGGAGGTCAGGGGTAAGGGGCAACAGACTTCTAGGAAAACAAACTGAACTTACAAGCTCAAATGGGCAGACTGGGTGGGCCATAGGCCCTTATCTGCTGACACTGTCTATGTATCTATGTATACCTTATGTACTGCAAATGTGATTCTTTTTGTACTGGATGAATCATTAGAAGTTTTAGAACTTGAATAGGTGAACATGTAAGAGCACATCAGGAAGTCAATTAAAAATATTCCATAGGCCACCATGTAGCTGATAAAAATCTTGGGGAACACACAAGTGATTTTTTTGGCATAAAAAAATATATACATGGGAGGGACTGGGAAAAGTTGGTTTGCAGATGTGAGAGTACCTGGATTTTTCGAATGTGAGGATGGGTACCTTATGGTACCAATGACTCTGGAGTTCGTACATCTCCTTTAGTTCTTAGTATGGTATGATAAACATGAAAATGTCATAATATTTCAATGTTTTACTTAGTTTAATTTTTTTAGTGCCTGAAGAAAGATTTTAGTGAATTCTGTGTTCTTTGCATAGGAATAAGACAAAGTATTTTGAATGTACTATGAATTGTACGATACAACTATTGTTTATTTCTGTTTGTATGTCCTTTGTTTAGAAACCATTTTATGTATTTCAGTGCACTGAAAGAAAAACTAAAAGTGATTTCTATTTTGCATCTGTCACTAAAGAAAGGACGTATCATGCATAATTTCCAGAGATCGCTGAATTATTGGCATGGCCCTGAATAGAAAAAATAGAATGAACCAGTGATGCTATGTAAGACTTTACTTGTGACACCACTCGACAGTTCTGAGTTTTTTTTAATCCTATTCAATAATACAGCTTTTTGCTCCGTTGGATATCAGACAAATATGTGGCAGTTTCACAGGCAGTCACTGGTTACGTCACCAAACACCTGATACAAGGTTCATCAAGTGGCCTGGGGTGCCTTAAGCTTGAATTCAGCATGCTTGCACTCACAAAGAAGAGAGTGCCTTTACTTCACCAAACTTGAATTGAGAAGAAACAAGAAAGTGGAGATACTTGACTTGGGCAACTGCTGGTGCAGTACGAATTTTTTTCCCAAACTGAGATCGCAAGAAAGTTTAATGTTAAACTGAAAGAACATTTGGCCTATCATAACAGATTTGTTGGTAAAACTGAGGCCTTTTATGAAAGTATATAGTGACTCTCTCAAGGACAAAGTTTGGTGTTCTGAACTTTCAAATTTATTAAACTGATACAGCTTCTATAAACAACGTCACTTAAGGAAGACTGCAAGAACAGCTGCATTGCACATTATAGTCTGAGCTCTTATTGTCTACAGAATTTTTATCTTATTTTTATATCTTTGAAAATTGTTCTGTTTTCTTGTATTCACTGATCTGCACTGCACTGTGTAATATTTTTTTTAATCTACTTGTGTTCTTATTTTTGGTGATTTATTGTGGGCAACTGTAGTTTGTGTAAAAGAAAGTTTTCACAGTTTTATAGTTTCACAGCTATGATGGTGGTGACTACCAGAAGAAATGCATTTTCTCATTCAGAATTAAAGGCTGATCAGCCACCTACATTAAATATATAGGAGGGGCAGGACAATGAAAAAGGAAATATTCAGAACAAAAGATTAAATAGTAAAAGAGAAGCAAACAGCCAAGGATTTGCAAGGATAATAAAGCACAACCATTAAAAAGATGTGTTAGATACACATGGGAAGGAAATGAAAAAAACAAAGCAACTATTAATGGAAAACATTTTGTATACATCCACCACACAACATTTAAAGCAAAATAGTGAATGTAAGCAGAATGGGGAAAAAAAACATAATAAAGATGGGGACTAGTCAAAGAAATATAGAAACAAAGACTTTGACGGCAGATAAGGACCACTTGGCCCACCTAGTCTGCCCATTTCCCTACCTAGAGGATAAGCTGCAGATCCTATTTAACCAACAGCCTATTTCTTCCTACCCCCAACAAAAATTGCCTTGTGTCTATCCCATGCATTCTTGAATTATCCTACAGTTTTAGACCCCATAACCTCCTCAGGAAGGCTGTTCCATGAGTCCACCACCCTCTCCATGAAAAAATACTTCATCACATTGCCGCTGAGCCATCCCCTTGTTCTTGCACATCTCTTTTTCTGAAAGATGCTACCATCTTGGAATTTGTTTATTCCACTGAGGTACTTAAACATTTCTATCACATCCCCCCTCTCCTGCCTTCCAACAAGGGTATACATATTAAGCTCCTTTAGTCTCTCTTCGTATGGCTTCTCTTGCAGACCCTGCACCATTTTAGTTGCCCTCCGTTGAACTGTCTCCATCCTGTCTATGTCCTTGAGGAGATGGGGTCTCCAGAACTGGACGCAGTACTCCAGATGGGGTCTCACCAACTGTCTGTACAGGGGGATAACAACTTCCTGTTTTCTGCTGGTGATGCCTCTCCCTATACATCCCAGTATCCCCCCACTCCTCCCTACCACCTTCTCACATTGCTTGCCAACCTTAAGGTCATCTGATATGATTACCCCCAGGTCCCTTTCCATTTTTGTTGTTGTTACTACCTCCCCCCATACCTCTCAACTGTCCCGGATTTTGCGGGACATCCCGTTTTCCTGCCATTTGTCCCACCGTCCCGAACTGACTGGCCATCTTCATGATTTTTCTGCTGCCATGCGGCCCACGCCAACTTCGCTGCTCGCTGCTCACAATAAAATCCCCCATCCCCATATTCAAGCTGCAGCCGTGACGTAGCGCTCATTTCCTGCCCTTGCAGCCAATGGCAATGCTCCTGCTGTCCGTTGCTGTTTTTAGCACCCCCACCATTGGCGACCTGATTTTTGTGTCCCCTCAGGTCCAATTTAGCTGCATATAAGGAGGAGACGAGTCCTCTGGCGCTCTGAATCTGAACTCACCACTGAGCCCAAGAAGAGTTCCAGAGCGCCGGAGTCGGAGAAAGAAGCAACTGGCAATAGCTAGAATCGTGATCGACGATCGGATTCTGCGCTGGAGAGAGAAATTTGCCTAGGCCGGGAGTTGGTACTGAGCTCCAGGCAGGGAGACAACAGGAGGAGACCTGGGCGGACAAGTCAGCGACAAGCGAGAACTGGAAGAGAGAGAGCTGCTGCTGCCTAGCGGGACCCACGGTTCGCCAGAATTCTAAGTGCTAGCTGCTACTTGCTGCTGCTAAATCTAGTAGTGCTAGAAAGATAAAATAAAAGAGCTAAGCAGCAGCATCAGTGTGCCGGCAGCAGGAACTGACTTCAAGAGCAGCACAGAGGGAGGCAGGGAGCAGCCAAGCACAGCAGGACGAGCCTCAAGGACAATGACAGCCTGAGATTGATCCTGTGTGCCAGCCAGTGTCCGAAACTGCTACAGAGAGAGAGAGAGACTACCAGCCAGGTCCACCACACCACTAGTGCCTGCCTTGGCTTAAGGTAAGTAATATCAGATCTAAAAAATGTTAATTTTCAATCAGAAAGCTGACAGAATAGAGGGATTAGTGTAAGATGCATTTTCTGAAGAAGTAGTCTGTAATTGTAATATCTGACATTATTTTGTGTTTCCAGTCCTAGCTGTTCCGTCACAAGAATACATATTTTATGAGGAAGCAGGGAAAATTTGAGGCAATATCAGGAATGGTTGGGATCATGATGTGTAACAAAATGAATGCCAACTTAATGCCAAAATGCCAACTAGTACTGCCAGGTCTGATACACAGACCAGTGCAGTGCCAGGCAGTCACTGTGTGTGTAAACAGGGAGTGGGGGATCAAGAAGGGTGAGTGGATGGGGGTCTGCCTAAATGCTATGATGAGCTTAAGAAATAATATTGGTGAGCTCAAGTGAAAGTGCCAGCCAGTCTGCCAGAGGAGAATAGCATGGTGGATAAATTCTTACACTGCCATCACTTAGTCATTTATATGTAGGTTCTGTCCTGCTCAGCTCGCGAAAGCTCATTTTGTACTGTGAAATTTAAAAATAGTTTAAAACTTCTGTTTCTTAAAATGGGGGGCAGAACCTCCATGTAACTGAGTAAGAGAACCAAAAGAGATGGCATGGCACGACACATTGAGGTGGTGATTTGATGAATGCCTATGTTGTAAAAATATTAATACAGTATACAGAAATGTTTTCTTTAAGTTTTTGTATGTAGTTGGTTCTGTGTTCTCTTCTGTGCACACTCTGTCTGGGTGGGACAGTCAGAACTCGGAACAGAAGTGTCTTAGTCATTTATATGTAGGTTCTGTCCTGCTCCACTCCGGCGAAAGCTCATTTTTGTACTGTGAAATTTAAAAAATAGTTTAAACTTCTGTTTCTTAAAATGGGGGGCAGAACCTCCATGTAACTGAGTAAGAGAACCAAAAGAGAGCGGTGATGCTACTGTCCTATTTTTCTTCTACTGCCGTGCCTATAAATCGGAATTTGTTTAATTTTGTTGACCCAGTAAGCCCACTGGGCCTAGAAGTCCTTTTCAGGGTAACTGGGGGAGGGATACAGATGATAAGCAACTGACCTTGAACCAGATTAAGCTGTAGGTGGTATTTTAGTGAATGAGAAATTTGGCCAGGCACTGGGGAAATTCCCTACACTCTTTAACATCCACCTGAACTTCCACCAGTCCAGCCAGTTGGGACCTTGGTTTAATGTCTCATCTGAAAGACGGCACCTCAGGAGTGCAGCACCCCATCCTCATGCTGTAGATGTGGGAACTGAACCCACAGCCGTGTAATCTCCTGGGCTCAGAGGCCAGTGTGCTACCTGAGTCACTGAAACTTGGACAATGTCTGTATTTCTGTCTATTGCTATTTGCTACTGTCTGGATGGAGTTGTCACAACACCATCCAGCTAGTAGCAATAGACAAACATAGACTCTTTGATTTTCTTATGTTTAACCCACATACTACATCTGAAAAGGGATATTATGACTCATCAGGCTGAAAGGGGAGAGAAGGGAGAGAGAGAGAGAGAGTGTGTGTGTGTGTGTGTGTGTGTGTGTGTGTGTGTATGTATATATATATATATATATATATATATATATATATATATATATATATATATATATATGTATATATATATATTATACATTATACACACGACACCTGTTCACTCTGCAGTACAGCAGCTCATTTCAAATTGAATATGTTGGCCAGGCCTGGAGTAGAGGAGAGACTCTCACTCAGGTCCTGTGATTGTGAACTGGGTAGGGGCGTTGGTTAAAAGCAGTGCCGCTCGACAAAGCCCTCCCTGTGGGCACTGGTTAAAATGCAAATGTATATTGCTTGTTTTGTCTGCCTTATGCTTGCTGTGGTTGACAAGGTCTAGAAGTTTCAGACCTGGTGGGAGGACTTTTAAAATAGCATGCTTAAACTGTTTCAGACTTGGCAGGAGGACTTTTACAAAAGTGTGGTTCATGAACCAAACCATTAAGCTAGATCTGGCAGGAAGATTTTTACAGAAGTGCAATTCAGCTAAGTAATGACTCATTAGCAGCTCTTTATGTGTTGGAGCCATGCATGTAGATGAGGATACATTAGCGGCTCATTATGTGCACCTGGTAGAATTTGGAGGACATATGTAAAAAAAAAATGGGGATAGCTTAAGCTTGATTTGGACTCATTAACTACTGCTTAGGTATACTTGGTAATGCATCTCAAAGGTGGACCGTGGACACTGAAGGTGTTATCCAGCAATCTAGAACTGATGCTGCTCTACCTCTTTGCCTCTGCCAAAGAAATGTTATGGACTACCTGTCCATCTTGCCTGAAGTCAGTGTTACAAATTTTTCTTGATTGCCGTCCTCAATAGGAGATGGATTGCGAACAGATGCTTCAAATGCGAGCTGACTGCAGTGCCAGTGGTAACTCCGTCTCCACACCAACCAAGAAGAAGAGGAATTCAGTGTTCCAAAGTTGCTGGAAGATTTCCTTTGAGTGGATCGCACAGAGCAAGAAAGGGCCACTGTATGCATTCTGCAAGTCCTGTGGATGTGACATCAGCATCAGCCATGGAGGACAAAACGACATACAGAGACACGAATCTTCGCAGAAGCATCTCCAGAGTAGGAAGCATGCAGAAGGGAAGAAGCTGACCCAATTCTTCCAAGCACAGAGTACCTCAAAAGTTTTGGAGGCAGAGGTGGCATTTGTAAACATGTTGGCGGAGCACAATTTGTCATTTTGTTGTGCAGACCACCTCCTGAAATTTATGAAGAAGTACTGCACAGATCCAGAGGTAGTCAAGAAGATGAGCTGTGGAGCAACCAAATCCACCTGCATTGCCAGAGATGTGTTGGTCCCAGCTACCAGGAGACTGCAGCTTCCTTTTGCCGTCAAGTGCCATTTGCCTCTATGTTGACCAAAGCACGGACATGGGGATGAGAAACTTCTGGTCATCCTTGCAGGTTGCTATGACATTGACAGGGAAAAATGTCATACAGTTTCTTGACATGCCAGCATGCACTTCAGGGACTGGACAAGCAGTGTTTGACTGCATGATGAAAACTCTGGAGCAGCTGGACATCCCTGTAAAAACCTTGTGGCATTTTCATCTGACAATGCTGCAGCAATGATTGAACGCACAACTCTGTGTTTTCCAGATTAAGGCAGGTGAACCCAAACCTCATAAATATGGGATGCTTGTGCCATCTGCTAGACCTGTGCTCCAAATCAGGGTCAAGGCCTTGTCCTCACCTGTTGAGGAACTAATTTCTGACATTTATGCCATTTCTCTTCCAGCTCATTACGGCAACAGCAGCTGAAAGAGTTTGCTCTCTTTGTCGATATTGACCCATTAAAATCATTAAGCATGCACCCACAAGATGGCTCAGTTTGAGTAAAGTTATTAACAGAATAACTGACATGTGGCCGCTCTCGCTGTCTTATTTTAGGTCTGTGGAACCCAGAGGTGCCAAAGTCAAACTAATATGTGACCGCCTGAGCACCCAAGAAATTCAAATGACCTTTCTTTTTCTAAAATATGCTGTTGAGCCACTGTGCAATTTTAATAAGAAACTGCAGAGCAGGGAGAGCCAGCTGATGACTCTGCAGGGTGACATCAGCAAAGTCATACAGTTGTATGCCAGCAGGGTTTTGCAACCTCAGGCTGCAGTTGCCTTGTACAAAGAAGGCGTTTTGGACCTAAAGAGTGAGGCAAACTTTCTTGCACTAAAAGATGTACGTGTTGGCCCCTGAAGTGCAAGAATTCATTGCAAGCAATGATGATATGGTAGGGACATCAGTGGAACTAAGTATTTATAAAAAGGCCAAATCCTTTTACTGTGCTGTGCTGCAAAAAAATGTTAACAAAGCTCCCACTGAAATGCAGTGTCCTGAAGCAGGTCTCCACATTGCTGAACCCAGCACTAAAACTACACGTAAGTGGAAGCTCTGTGGTGAACCTTGCCAAGGAACTTGGCGTATGCAGTTCACACTCTGACTGTGACCAGCTTTTGGATGAGTTTGGAACATACCAGTTTGCAGAAACTGGATCTGCCCAGGCCTTTGAAATGAACAGTTCTGCACTAAAGTATTGGGGCATGTGATGCTTCCCAGCTATGCACCAGTGGTGACGATCTGCCCCTATTCAGGCGTCTGATGGAGACAGTCTTATGCCTCCTCACTCCAATGCAGAGCCAGAGCGGGCCTTCACTATGGTGCGAAAAGTGAAGACTGAGCTAAGACAGTCATTAAATGTAAAGACTTTGAACTCCATTATCGCTATAAAGATGAATGAAGAAAGACACTGCTATGAGGTAACTCATACAAAGGGAGTCTTAGAGGTTGCAGGAAAAGCAACTGTGCTTTACAACCGAGAGCACCTTGCAGCGAAAGACAAATGACTCTTCCAAACCAACTGTTTGTGTATAGGTACATAGGTTTAAATTTGTAGTGTACAGTAGATAGCATGATTTCATTTTTAGTATACAATAGCATGTATATGATATAGAGTAGATATGTAAAATATTGTGTGTGTGTGTTTTTTAGTATAGATGAGATAAAATATTGCGTGTTTGTTTTTAGTGTAAACTATTGTATCATGTTTTTTTAGTATAGGTACAAATAAGTAAAATGTGTGTAGATAGGTTTTCAATTTTAGTTAAGTGCATAGACTAGATAGCATGTACAATACTGTGTATAGGTATGTAGGTTTTCATTTAATTTGTTTGTTATATGTCATTAAATGTATGTAATACCTATAAATAGCCCAAAATAAAGTTTTAAACGTAAAACTATCATGCTCTATGTTGTATTCTTAATGTAGTATTCAATAACTTTGAATTTCACGCATTTTAAAGATGCGAACCCTGTGACGCAGCACTTTACGTGGCGCGAAAAACGGTGTCCCTGATTTTGAGTATTTGTCCCTGATTTTAAAGGGTAGTGTCCCTGATTTGCGGCCTTGGAGGTTGAGAGGTATGCCTCCTCCCCACTGTGTAATCTTCCCCTTGGTTTTTGTTTCCCAGGCGCATTATTTTGCACTTCTTTGCATTGAATCCAAGCTGCCATACTTCTGACCATTCCTCCAACCTTGCCAAGTCCCTTCTCATCCTTTCCATGCCTCCTTGTGTATCAACCCTGCTGTAGATCTTTGTGTCATCTGCAAAGAGGCATACCTTTCCTTCCAGTCCCTCTGTAATGTCACTTATAAAGACATTAAAAAGGACTGGACCGAGTACTGAACTCTGCGGTACCCCACTAGTAACCCCTCTTTCTTCAGAGTGGACTCCATTTACAATTTCCTTCTGTGTCCTGTTGTCCAGCCAATGTTTTACCCAGGCTACCATATTGGGACCCACTCCCAGGCTGGTTAATTTGACTATTAATCTTTTGTGTGGGACTGTGTCAAATGCCTTGCTAAAGTCTAGGTAGGCCATGTCCGCAGCCCCACCCTGGTCTACTACTTTGGTCACCCAGTCAAAGAAATCAATTAGATTCGTCTGACATGACCTTCCCACTGTGAACCCATGCTGCCTTGGGTCTTGTGCCCCACTGGCCTCTAGGTACTCAACAATTCTTTCCTTCAGAAGTGATTCTATCACTTTCCCTACCACAGAGGTCAAACTGACAGGTCTGGAGTCTCCTGCCTCTGTCTTGGACCCACTTTTGTGAAGGGGAATCACATCTGCCTTCCTCCAGTCCTCGGGTACCACACCGTCCTCCCATGATTTGTTAAAAAGGGTAGTCAGTGGTGTCACTAGTTCTCTGCTTAATTCTTTTAGAATTCTGGGGTGAATTCCATCTGGCCCCATTGTTTTGTCCACCTTCAGTTTTAGGGAGTTCTTTCAGAACCCTTTCTTCTGTGAAAGGACTGGGATCGACCCCCCTATCCAGTGTGCTTCTGTTAATTGGATTAGGCACCTCCCCCATCTCTTCTTTTGTGAATACTGAACAGAAGTATTCATTCAGTATCCCTGCCTTTTCACTGTCCCTCTCTGCCCACCCACTGTTCATTCTTTTCAGCCTCACTATCCCTCCCTTTGTCTTTCTACGCTCCCTGATATACCTATAAAAGGTTTTATCCCCCTTCTTAACCGAGTTGGCTATCTTTTCCTCAGTTTGGGCCTTTGCTATTCTGACTACCCTCCCTGCTTCCTTCTGCCTTAACTGGTACAGTTCTCTGTCCTGCTCCTTCTGTGTTTCCTTATACTTCCTAAATGCTATCTTTTTCTCCTTAACCTTCACCACCACCTCTCTTGTGAACCATAGTGGCTTTTTCTTTCATTTTGATTTGTTTATTTGCTTCACACAAATACTTGTTGCCTCTGTGATGGCAGTTTTGATATTTCCTCATTGTTGCTCCACCCCTCCTTCTAGCCTGTTTGCTAGTGCTTTTCTAAGGTACTCTCCCATCTTGCCAAAGTCAGCCCTCCTGAAGTCCAGAACCCTCACTTTTGTATGGCTTGACTCTGTAGCTGAGTTTATCATGAACCACAGTTTGGTGGTCACTTGTTCCCAAATGGCTACCTACTTCTAGATCTGAGATCCTCTCACAGTCCCCATTTGAGAGTACGAGGTCTAAGATTGCTCCCTCATGAGTAGGTTCCAAAACTAGCTGTCTGAGGCATGCCACCTGAAGGGCATCAAGAATGGCCCTGCTTTTGGATGTGGCTGCAGCAAAGGTGCTTCAGTTAACATCTGGCATATTAAGGTCCCCCATCAACAGTATCTCCCCTTTCTCTGCCATCCTAAGTATGCCTTCTATCATATCCTTGTCCATTCCCTCACCCTGATATGGGGGTCTGTAGTCAACCCCTGTGAGGATTGTGGTGCCATTTCCAATCTCTAAGGTGACCCACAGTGCCTTTTCTCCTCCCTTTTTACTCTTTTGTTCAGTTGCTTTTATCCCTTCCCTTACATAGAGAGCTACTCTGCCCCCTCTTCTCCCCTTCCTGTCTCTCCTGTAGGTTGTGTACCCTGGTATGTTAACATCCCAGTCATGGTTCTCTGTGTACCATGTTTCTGTGACTGCTACAATATCCAGACATCCCTCTTCCATCAAGACCACCAGTTCAGGGAGCTTGTTGCCCAGACTACGGGCATTGGTACTCATTACCCACCATTTCTTGATGGCCTTACCCCTTTTTGCCCTATCCCTGTCCTTTTTGCATTTGTCACTTTCTCCATTTACCCCTTCGCTTCTCCCTATCGACATCTCTATGTTGGTGTCTACCTCACTTAGTACCCTGATTTTTTTGTGGGGGGGCTAGGATTTCCCTGCTTCTGTCTAGTGCCTCTCCCCTTGGCTAGTTTAAATGCTTGCCAGTGAAGCATTTAAATCTATCACCTAGGATCCTGGTTCCCCTCCTGGACAGAATCAGACCATCACACCAGTATAGGCCTGCATCACTCCAGGTGGACCCCCAGTCCCCAATGAAGCCAAATCCCTGAGCTCTGCACCAATTTTTGAATCACTGATTGAATCCCACCATGTGAAGCACCCTAGCCTCACCCGTGCCATAGACAGGCAGCATCTCAGAGAAGGTAACCGTGCGTGCTGTTTGTCTAAGGCCCCTCCCCATCTCCACAAATGCTTCTTGCACTGCTCTGATCCCTTTCTTAGCCAGGTCATTTGTCCCTAGGTGGACAATGACATCCAGCTCCCTCCCCTGTGCAGCTGCTCCTGCGATCCTGAGGATTCGCTCCCTGTCCCTCCAAGCCATGGTGCCAGGCAGGCACCTTACCTCCCTCTCCCCTTCCTCCCCCAGTTCTACCTTCCTAACAATGGAGTCCCCCACCAGGAGTTGTTTCCTTCCCCTGTGAGGTCCCATGCCACCCTCCTGTGGGTCTCCTTTGTGGAGGTTCCCAGCATCCTCCTCGGTCTCCATTGTGGGTGCCTCCATAGAGGAACTACACTTTTCCAGAACGACATAGAAATTGTGGACAGGTACAACTGGAGGGATGCACCTCTGTTCCACCACCCTCACCCTCCCTGAGCCCACTGTGGTCCAACCACTCCTCTTTCTTGGCATCCTCTGAGGCAACAGCAGTGACCCTGGTGGTCTCTGGGTGGGAGAGGAGGTCCCACAAATCCTGGCCAACTCAGCCTGGAGATGAGCAACCTCCTCCCTCAGTCCAGAGAGGTACCTGCAGATGGGACAACACTGCATACTCCAGAACTTCTCCCGAAAGACTGCTGCTCCACAGCCACTGCACCACTCCCATAATGTCTTATTTCTGGCCCCCTAACTGCTGTTTGGAATACTTACTCTTTCCTCTGTTTATTTCTTTTTTTCTCTCCCTACTTACTGACTGCCTCTGTGCCCTTTTAGCTCCTGATCTTCCTGTTCTGAGACAAGACGTTCCTATATTTCTCAGTAGTCTCCTTACTTGCTCACAGTCAGACCTCCAGCAGCTGGGGGGGGGGATGGAGAGCTACTCTTGCCCTTCTAGGATGGTGAGTCTTTGGTGGCTCTGTGATCACTCACTTCCTGCTCCCAAACAGGAAGTTCCTGTTGTCAGTCAAATCCTGTGCCTATAACAGTAGAACTGCCTTCTGGGTGGAGGGGAGGGAAGGAGGGCAATATAGTCCCAGTAAATAAGTTTAGTTATACCAGCAGCTCCTTCCTCCTGGTGCTCTGCCAGAAGCTATCTAGGGCAGTGTTTAAATCTGGTTTTAACCTGGCTCCTTCTAGCTAAGCCACTCCCCCCTAGTCAGTAGTTATATGCAGTGGGAATCAAGTGATATTATACATTTCTCACTGCCATGTACACTCCAGACTGTGGTTAATATCTGTTCTGTTAGGATGTAGCTAAACAGGCCTCCTTTACGGAAACATGTTTGGAGACTTATTTGGCTCCCCGCCCCACACAACAGAATTTGAGTGGGAACCATTTCCAAAATCTGTGTCAAGAATTGAAAACTCCTTGGGCTCCTTAGAAAAATCACCCAGGTTGTCTAATGGAAATATATACTCTCAGCAACAAGAAGAAATAGTAAATAAGCAATTCCAGGAAGCTAATGACACACCCTCTGAATTAGTGAGGAATTACCTTGTTCCATTCATCCCAAGACTTATAAATGTATTGAAAGACCCACATATGGCACATGTTCTGTTCTTCGAACAATTTGTATATTGTCAGAGATGAAACCATAGTCATTAAATCAACTTCAACTCATCATGAAGCTCTAATTAAAAATACTTTTAGTAAAATCACTAAAAGGAAAACTGGCTCTGATTATGACTCTATGCTTTCAAATTCCTTAATGGGGCCTCAGAATAAGGATTGCCCCATCAGGAGGGGACCTAATTAACTCCAAGGTTGCCACCTGTCAGGTTTTTTACCTGGTGATCAGGTTTTCAGGGTCCCCATCAGGTAATCCGGTTTTGCTCTTTGCTGGTCAGGTTTTTGAGCCATTTTGATTGCTCAAATACTTTTGAAACAGATTTTGTCATATCATTCATTATTTCAGCTACATTTATTTATTTATTTATTTAGATTTTGGTAACTGGGTAAGCCCACTGAGACCAGAGATCACTTTTTCAGGGGCGACCTGCAATTAGTTACAAAGAGTACATAACTTGGTGACGTTGAACAGTAGTCATGGATAATATATTTATAGTTGCAGTGAATACATACATAGGAATTTGTATAGGGTGATATTGGGTGAATACATATTAAGGAGTGAAATACATAGGAGCCACAGTGGGATAGCTTTAGCTGAGTAATTATTTAGTTACAGCGGGTACATACATAGGTATTAATATACATATAGGTTTAAGGTTGTACATGTTATGTATAAGGTATCAAACGTTTGGCACAGAGACAGGGGGTGTCACTAGGCTAACAGATATTAAGACAGTTTTGCAGTGCCTTGCATTTTACATAGGAGTTTTATAGGGAAGGTGGATGAGGTTAAACAGGAGGTCGCAGGGGAGAGAGCCTGATCAGGGGCTAACAGTTGCAGCCACAGAGACCAAGTTCCAGGAGATACGCTTTGAGGCCCGATTTAAACCCTGGGAGAGAAGGCTTGTCGATTAGACTTTCTGGGAGGGCAGTCCATAAGAGGGGGGCAGCGTAGTGGAAGGAGCGCTTGCCTTGTGCTGAACATCGGGATGGTAAGGACACCTAGCTGAGGATCGAAAGGTTCGGTGCTGGACTTTTGGGGTGAGCGGGTCACACAGGTGAGGAGGGGGGCCAAAGGAGGTGAATTTGAAAGCCAAACAGGCAGAGGAGTAGGCCAGCTTGTGCCATAGAGAGGGCCAGTTTAGCTCCGCTAGGGCCTCACAGTGATGCCTCTTAGGGAGAGTGTTAGTAGCAAAGTGAGCCACTCTGTGGTAGAGCATAGAGAGCTTGTTGAGCTCCATCTCTCGGAGAGACTGAAGTAAGGGGGCCCCGTAGAGGATTGTAGGGAGGAGGTTGCAGTTGGCAATGGCTCATCACGCCTCGCCAGAGAGGGAGTTTCCCAGACGATAGAGGAGGCCAATCTTCTGGTGGATGGTTCGGGTTAAGGAGACATGTGGGATTTATAGGTCAGCTCCTGGTCGAGGAGGTCCCCAAGGTACTTGAACTTGTCCATGACCTCTACTCTCCTCCCTAGGGAGGAGGTGAGCTGGAGTAACTCACTTCTGTCAGTGCCCAGCTGTCTGGTCCTGAACAGGGCGGCCTTGGTTTTGTCATCATTCAGTTTTAGAGAGTTAGAGGTGAACCAGACCTCAAGAGCAGAGAGACAGGCCTGCAGTTTGGTGGAGATGACATTGGGGTATGGGTCGCTGAAGTAGACAACAGTGTCATCTGCATAAAGGATGAGGTTACTAGGCACGCAGTCTACTTCAATGTCATTTAGAAAAAGTGAGAATAGTAGGGGGCCCAAGATCAAGCCCTGGGGTACCCTGAAGACCATGGGTCTTGTGCCCAATTGTGTTCCTCTCCAGCTGACTTTTTGAGTTCTATTGGTCAGGTAGCTCTTGAACCAGGAGAGCGAGTGTTCATCCAGTCCTAGTCGATGGAGTTTGGTGAGGAGGAGTTCGTGGCTGACCATGTCAAAGGCCTTGGATAGGTCGATGTATAGAACGCCCATTGGGATGCCTTGGTCCATGGCCTTGAGGATGTCGGATGTACGCCGAATGAGGGCAGTGTCAGTGCCATGGCATTTCCTGAAGCCATGTTGTACATCAGAAAGGAGTAGGTGCTGCTCTAGGTAATCCTGCAGTTGATTGTATACGAGCCTCTCCTGTACTTTCCCGAGAGGGCTGAGAAGGGAGATTGGCCTGTAGTTTCTCACAATGTCCCGGGGACCTTTTTTGTGGACTGGGACAATAGTCGAAACCTTCCACTTGCTTGGGACTGATCCTTCAAGGAGTGACCTGTTGATCAGTAGGGTGACAGGGTAGGCAATAGCCGTGGCGGCTGCTCTCAGCAGCCTAGGTTCTAGTAGGTCATGCCCCATGGAGGAGTTAGGGTTTATTTTGAGCAACAATGGAAGTACAGTGGACAGCTCGACCAGCTTCAGGTGGAATTGGGGCCGTGGAAGTGCCCAGTCTGTGTTGGTGAGGGAGGGAGTCCCGGGGGCTGGCGGGGAGGGTCTGATTGGATTGGAAAAGGAGGCACAGAAGGCTTCGGCAACTACAGAGTGGTCGCTGGTCAAGGTATCCCCAACCAGAAGTGTGTCATTTAGTGAGTTTGTAGTACCCTTGAGAAGGGAGTTAATGTGACCCCAGAATTTCTTGGGGTTACTAAGGTGGCTAGTTTGGAGGTCTCTTAGATGCTTGGACTTAGCCTGTTTAGTGGTTTTTTTGCAAACGTTCCTCAGTTCCCTGTACTTCTCCCAGTCAGGTGTACTGCCAGAGGATTTGTAGAGTCCCCAAGCCCTGTCACGGAGTATCACTATTTGCTTAAGGCTAGGGCTCAGCCATTTGTGGCACTTTCCCTGTACCCTGAGTTTCTTTCGTGGAGTGTGTAGGTTGGCCAGGGACAGGAATGAATTGGTGAAGTAATCAAGCGCGTCGTTGAGTGAGGGGAGAGAGATGATGGGGTCCCAGTCAATAGTCCCCAAGTCAGAGCAAAAGTCTGTAGGTATAAACCTGCTAAAATTCCTGGCTTCTATAACCCAAGCAGAGATTTTGGGGGGTTTGTTGGACCAGGTACAGAAAATTGGAGAGTGGTCACTCAGGGAGTCAGACATGATCCCAGCAGTCAGTATACGGTCAGGGCAGGAGACTAGTGCCCAGCCCGGCAGGGCGTGGTTGCCAGACTTAGCATTATGCCTGGTAGGAAGGTCGATGATTTGGGTGAGAGGGGAGTCAGGTATTATATTCTTGGTCGTGAGAGACCCTAGGGCCAGCCAGTTTAGGCTGAAGTCTCCTAGAAGGATGATCTCCCCCAAGGGGTGCTCCATGAGGGTGTTTGTTAGGGGTTCTAGGGAAGCGTCAGCCAAATGGGGCGGGAGGTAGGCACACCCTATGTAAAGGTGCTTGGTGTCGCTGAGGAGCACTTTAATGATTAGGATCTCACTGTGCAAACCATGAGGGAGGGGTGGTCAACCTGTGAAGTGTTCAAGGTAGAGCTGAGGTGGATGAGAACCCCGCCTCCTCTTTTTTTACCCGCTCAGTCCTTTCTAAAGGCCTGGTAGCCAGATAGGTACACTTCGTGGGGGAGGATGTGGGGTTTGAGCCATGTTTCAGTAACAGCTAGTATGTCGGGTTTGTACAGTGCTGTCCAGGCCTCCAGGTCATGGATTTTGTGCCTTAGGCTGCCGATGTTCATGTGTACCGACTTGAGTCCCCTGGTGTTGGCCCAGAGGGGGTTAGCAGGGTCGGTAAGGGTGAGATTTGGGGAGTAGGGACCAGGGTTAGGTTCAATGTCCCCCCCAGTGCCAGCTTGAGCCTGGCATAAAAGCCACTGGTCTTATGGGGGAAGAGTAGGAGCCTCCACTGGTCATAGTCATTAAGGTAGGGTGATAGATAGTAGCAGTGACCCTTCAGCAAGAGACTGGTGGGGGGGCTTGAAGTGATTGGGAGGAGCCTCCACTGGTCGTACTCATTGTGGTAGGAGAGTAAGTAATTGCAGCATCTCTTCAGGAGTGGTCTGTGCGAGACTTGGCGAAGCTTGTTAGACCCGTCCACCTATGACACAAGGGGTCCGGGGGTGTATGGGGTTCAAGCGCAGCTCTGCGGAGAGGCAACCACAGGGGAGGGGGAGGGGGAAGGCAGTTCTCAGTATAAGTACTGAGTATGCTGGAGTGGCCCTGGGCGGCAGGTACGCCATGTTGTAGATCTGAGAGGGATCCCAGGACTCTGCGAGTAGCAGGAATCCAGGGAGAGAGGGGAAGTTAGGTTAAAGAGGGGGAGAGGTTCAACACAGCAAGCTCAAATGAGTCAGAGGCAGTAAGAGAGCTTATACTGTAGCAGAAAGTCTAAGGCAGGAGGATAATAACTAATCTATAAGCTACAGAGAGATGAGAGGTCTGGCTGATTGGGGATGGGGACTACAATACCTGACAATTACAGGCAGCTGCCCTTAGTGGGCAGAACTGTTTAGGTTAAGGTACCTAAGATTACATACGAGGGCTCATTAGGCAGAAATATAGACTAGCAGCAGGTTAAGCACTTGAGGTAGGCAGGGACAGGCTTGGAATTGTTTGCAGAAACCACGCAGTATGCTCTGCAGTGACGAGGTGTCTGTGGGGAGGGTTAGAAGTGATTGAGGGAGAGGTTAAGCCCGGTACAGCGGCCTATAGTGTAAGCAGCTGTTAAGCTGCAAATGGGATAGTGGGCTGATAGGTTTTTTCACATCACGTGACAAAGCCTATAAGACTGGGAGCTCACCAAGGGCGGTGGTGAGAGTGCCGGAGCCTTACACACACGCTGGGAGTTGGTCGCAGTACCTGTTTCGGAGCTTCAGGGGGGACGCTTCCACGGTGCGCCTTGCTTCAGGGAGGGCCCCTGGCTCTGCAGCCCTCGCAACCCGACTGCGGAGAAAAGGAGAAGAGGGGATTAAATACACAGCACGGAGGGAGGGAGGAGCGACTGAGACAGACAGGTAAGTTATGCTCTCAGTTTAGTAAGCAAGGACTCGGGCCCCGAGGAAAGTTTAACAGATTATGTGCAGAGGGGTGATTTAAACAAACTTGGGTCTTAAGGTAAAGGCTACAGGGCAAAAACGAGGTAAATGCTACAGGAATTAAGGACAAAGCAGTAAGTAAAAGAACTTTTGCAGAAGGGTCTTAAGGTAAAGGCAGGCTAGCAATAGTTCACTTGATCCGCACTGTGCTGTTAAGGCTACTGGGCAAAACGAGGTAAATGCTGCAGGATTTAGGACAAAAAGCGGTTGCATAAAAACAATCTACACCGACTTCATCAGGCAGGGGTCCACTAAAGTTTGAATTTTGAAATGGCGCCAAACGCAGGTCCTTTGTCCTTACACGCACTGGGAGCTGGTCGCAGTACCTGTTTCCGAGCTTTGGGGGGGCGCTTCCACTGTGTGCCTTGCTTCAGGGAGGGCTCCTGGCTCTGCAGCCCTCGTGACCCGACTGTTTCGGAGCTTCGTGGGGGGGCGCTTCCACGGTGCGCCTTTCTTCAGGGAGGGCTCCTGGCTCTGCAGCCCTCATGACCCAACTCTCCAGGTTCAGGTTACAGACAAGTTCTCTTGTCAATATAGCCCTTTATTTGTGAAAGCAGTCAGCCTCGGAGGTGTAAAGTATAGCCATTAACACCATTAGCACTTACAGTACTTAACCTAATCTTTTCCACTACACCTTAAAGTGGCATAGCAGCACAGCTGCCCCCACCTTTTGTAACAGTAACAGAGCCAGCTGTCTTCCAGTTTCATTTGCTGGTAAAACATTTTCATCTCTAACAGAATTTGGAAATTTTTAAATGTTTTAAATTAATTTTTTTTTCCTCAAGAAAATAGCATGGTCACTTCTTTGGCTTTGAAATAGTACTGTGGATATGAACAGGGAAAAGAGCCAGAGAAAGATATAAAGTACACATTACAGGAAACAATCTCTTATGTATTATTATAGACCATGTGTACTGTTGTATGCTATTTACAGTATTTCTCTTGTCTCCCCCCAGATCATATCTGTAAATAATATTTCTTTTATCTCTGTATGTTTATTTCGTATACCAATGTCAATAAATAAATAAATAAGTAAATAAATAACTAGGAAGAACCTAGGAAAGTAACTTTAACAGGTACAGTACGGTATCTTAACATTTTTGTTGAACTGCTGCTTTTGTTGATATAACAAATGGCCTTCTAGGAGGAACAATGCATGATGAGTCATGAAAAGGGGTGGGGCTAGGGGCGGAGCTTATGATCCGATTTTTGCACCATCCAAAGGTGGCAACCCTAATTAACTCAACCCAACTGTTCCAATCTTGAACAAGATGACGAAAAAGAAAAAAAGGGAAGAAAAAACTACAAAAAACAAACCAGGGAAAGCAAAGTAAGAAAAAAAAAAACATAGGATAAAAGTTACTGGGAATCTAACGGATGATGACAAAGTATTACAAAAATATAAGCGTTTAATCATAATTGAAAAAATAAATGGAAAATTACTGGATCTGAGTCTCCAACTGTATACAAAGAGAAGAGTAAGAAAGGGGGGAATGCATGGAGGGAAAACCCCAGATATAATGTGTCCATTAAAAATTCAAACAAAATAAAAATTAAGAAGCAAATATTGTTCCAAATGGAAGGGAGACTAGAATAAACAATGTAGATGATTCACTGCTAGTCCTCCTCCTCAACAAAAGTGAATCTCTACAAGACCAGTGATCCTCACATCCATCGTGGGTAAGCTAATGGAGACTATCCTGAAGGAGAGGCTGGTGGCCCTCCTAGAGGCCAAAGGACTACAGGACAGCAGACAGCATGGCTTCATATGTAGCAGATCCTGCCAAACCAACCTGGTTGAGTTCTATGACTGGGTAACTAGGCAACTGGACAGGGGCCATGCAGTGGATGTCCTGTATCTGGACTTCAGTAAGGCATTCACTCAGTGCCACATGGAAGGCTGGGAAGGAAGTTAGTAGGCACAGGAGCAGTGCAAAGCTGGTGAGATGGGTAGGAAACTGGCTGCAGGGCAGGCAACAGAGGGTGGTGGTGGTGGGGAGCTCTCTCACACCCAAGGGCAGTGACGCCGGTGTTCCACAGGGCTCAGTGTTGGGACCAGTGTTGTTTGGGATATTCATTGCAGACATTTCATGGGACATCAAAAGCAAGATCAGTCTGTTTGCTGATGATACCAAGGTAGGCGCAGTGGTGGATGACCTAGGGGGATGGCAGGGGTTGCAGGATGATCTGGCAAAGCTTGAAACCTGATCAGACACCTGGCAACTGGGCTTTAATGCCAAAAAGTGCAAGGTGCTGCATTTTGTGTGAAGAACCCAAGGAGGAGTTACCAGCTAGGGGGAGTGCAGCTAGCCCAGACAGAGGAGGAGAAGGATCTGGGTGTGCTCATTACAGGGTCAATGAACAACTCAGCACAATGTAAGAAGGCAGCTGCAAAGGCCAACAAAATACTGGGTTGTATTGCAAGGGGTATATCCTCGAGGAGGGAGGAGGTGATTCTGCCACTGTATAGGTCATTAGCTAGACCACACCTGGAGTACTGCGTGCAGTACTGGCGTCCATATCTGAAGAGGGACATTAAGTTACTGGAGGGGGTGCAGTGCAGAGCGACAAAGATGATCAAGGGGCTGGGGGACTTATACGAGAGGAGGTTGAAGGAGTTGAACATGTACTCACTGGAGGAGAGGAGAGACAGGGGTGACATGATTTAAACCTTTAAATACATGAAAGGAATAAACAAGACGGGTACAGAAGGGCTGTTCAAAGTAAGGGAGGGGAGGGCCACCAGGGGCCATGATATGAGACTGGAGCGAGGAAGGTTCAGGAGGGAGATGAGGAGACACTTTTTTACAGAGTGGGTGGTGGCTGGGTGGAATGCATTACCTGCTGAAGTGGTATGCAGTAGAACAGTGGACTGCTTCAAATGAGGATGGGACAGGACAAGGGGGAGGGTTAATGAAGGAGAAGGGTGGAAGGGAAGGGCAGCTGCAGAATAAGGGGTGCTAGCTGCACATTCGAGCAGACTTGATAGACCTCTAGGCCTTTATCTGCTGGCAAATTTCGTATGTTCGTATGTTCGTAAGAAGTTACTGATGCTGACCTAGTTAGGGCTACTACTGGGGTAGAAAAAGGCAATTGTTACAGAAAAAGGAAAGCTATCTAAGAATGACTAAATTTGGATATCAGGTAATGAAGCTAGTTTAAAAATCAAGGGAATGCATAACAGTTGGGATGAAGATCATGAAAAAATTGGAGCCAGATGTTCAAAAACACACAAAGCAGAGCACAAACATTTGCACTCCATCTTGCAATAGAGCCAGTATGCAAAAATGCTATAGTCAGAGGAACAGTGCAGGATGCTAGTCATCTGAATATAGGTTCACTCTTGCCCAACACAAAGCCATGTAGCTCCACCAGACAGTGCCCCTGAAATAGGGCCCCTGCAATGGCTAGCACCGGAGCAATATTTGCAATATTCAAAAGTCCTCATGCAAACGAGCCTATGGGGCATGCAAGGTGCTAAGAGGAAATTTGCATACCCATTATGGGCTCATTTTCATGGAGTTGGAGGCCCTGCAGTACCAGAAATTGCCCATCTTGTGAGCTGTCTCTGGTGCTACTGGCTTCCCCCTTTCTCTGATCCCAGCTCACCATAATAAAATAAAAATTTCCTGGTGTCCGGTGGTCTCCCCCACCCGACACCAATCCAAAGAGATTACAACAGCCCCCCAACCCGGTGTGTCACCCCACACACACGGCCACAACTGGCCCATCACAGCTCTGCCACTCCACTGTCAAGTAGCCCCACCCAACAACAAAGCCCTTGCCCAGTTTCCAAGACATAGTGGCACCCACAGCCCCAGCCAACCCCCCATTGGTGGTAGTGGTCCACCCACCCATGGCACTGATGTGCCACCCCCTGGTCCCCCTTACTATTCAGTTGGTGCCATGCTGAAATGATAGTGGGTGACACAGCCCCACCTCATACCTCCTCAGCCACCCACCATCTGACAGTAGCAGCAAGTGCCCTATAAATAAGCAGTGCACTCCCTGCTGCTGTCAGACAGTGGGTAGCTGAGGAGGTGTGTGATGAGTCTGTGTCACCCGACATCATTTTACCATGACACTGACTGTATAGGTAAGGGGACTGGGGTGGGTTGTCAATGACGGGGTGGGTTGAATTAGAAAATGCATTATTTTAAGAATACATTTTTAATTCAAAAGTTTATTTGAAGGAAAAATACCCCATCTTAAATAACAGGAAATGTGGATCAAGCAGATACAATAATTTTTAAGATGTTTGCTTGGAAACAGTGTTTATGGACTATCTTGTGAACTATGGGCTTTGGAGACATGAGACTTATATCAAAGTGTGCAGGATAATGTCCTGAATCTAAATCTCTATATATTAATACAAGTATATGGTGGCATCCAGGTGCAACAAGGAGAAGTAATTTTGATCTTTAAAGTCTTTTTAAAATAAGTGCTGTGCAGAGAGGGGTGGTACCAAGGACAGAAACATGCCATTCCTCCTCATTTGCAAGATCCATTCAGAAATGGTTAAACAGAATATATGATATCATAATGATGTCATAATGTGACTGACTTACAAAATCCAGCCATTTTAGAAAGCTGGTAGAATGTCTTCAAGCCAGATGCAGTACAAATCCACGCTGGTCAAGACTGTGTCTTATAACTGATATGCTTTCAACCAAGACCCCCAAGTCAGCCTGCAGATACCAGAGGTCTTTCCTGATAGCAGAGGTTTAAGGTGCCAGAGTGAGAGAAGAAGCTGCCACAGTGAAGATTCAGCAACCACAGTGACAATCCACAGGAAAGAGGAAGACTTCTGCTTTGTTTTATGCACCATGAAAAAAGACCAACATTTTGATCAACTCCAAGAGTCTGAGTATCACTTTAATATTTTTTCAGAGTTTGCTCAATTCTTTTCTGACAGGATGTTCTCCATCAGGTCCAGGATCTCACCACTAGAACAAGATCTGGCCCACAGTGTTGAGTCTGTTGGTGACAGAATCACTTTGTCTGTCTGGGGTGAGTTTCAGCTAGTGGGGGTGGCTGAGGTCGTTGAGGTGATTTCAAAGCTGCGGCTCACTTTTTGTGAACTGGACCCAGACCCAACACATCTCCTAGTGGGGTGTGTGGAGTCTATTGGTCCAGTGTTCGCCGAGATTGTCAGAAGCTTGATCTCAGGGGGGCTTTTCCCTGACACATTGAAGGAGGTGCTGGCGAGGCCTCTCCTGAAGAAACCATCACTCGACCCTAACATCTTGGCAAATTACCAACCTGTCTCCAATCTTCCATTCTTGGGGAAGGTACTGGAGAAATGATGGCCCTGCAGCTCAAGGCCTACCTGACAGCCTTTGATATCTATGAGCCACTGCAGTCTGGCTTTATGAGAAATCACAGCACTAAAACAGCTAGTGTTGGAGCCCAATCAGGAGGGAGCAATCTTTGACCTGGTACTCTCAAACTGGAATGGAGATAGGATCTCAGCTCTAGAAGTGGGTAACCATCTGGGAATAAGTGACCACCAAACAGTATGGTTCATGATAAACACAGCCGCAGAGTCAAGCCACACAAAAATGAGGGTACTGGACTTTAGGAGGGCTGACTTTGTCAAAATGGGAGAGTACCTCAGAAAAGCATGACCTAATAGGCAAGAAGGAGGGGTGGAGGAATAATGGGGAAACATCAAAACTGCCATCACAGAGGCAACAAGCCTTTGTGTGAAGCAAATAAACAAATCAAAATTAAAGAAAAAAACACTATGATTCTCAAAAGAGGTGAAGGTTAGGGAGAAAAAGACAGCATTCAGGAAGTATAAGGAAATGAAGAAGGAACAGGACAGAGAACTGTACCAGTTAAAGCAGAAGGAAGTGGGGAAGGCAGTCAGAATAGCAAAGGCCCAAACCAAGGAAAAGATAGCCAAGTAGGTTAAGAAGGGGATAAAACCTTTTATAGGTACATTAGGGAGTGAAGAAAGACCAAGGGAGGGACAGTGAGGCTTAATAATGGGAAGGGTGGGTGGGCAGAGCAGGACAGTGAAAAAGCAGGGATACTGAAGAAAAAATTACTCACCTTAGTAATCTTGTTTCTTCTAATGGAGTCTTGCTATATTCTGACATATGCAGTGAGTCCCAACCTTCGAACTGCCCCGGAGATGAAAGAGTTAAACTTTCCATGCCAGGCATGGAACGCTGAGCTCAAGCTCGGTTGAGACTCTGTCTGTTGTTCTTCAAACTCAAACCGTCAGATCTAAACTCACTAAGGTCCTGTGTGGAAGCTGTAAACCTACACTAGCCAACTGGCTATCAAACATAAAACACATTTTTTGGTCACAAAACAAAGACTCAAGTCAGGAGACCCAAAAAATGAAAACACAACACTAACTCACCCCAAGAAAGAAGGGGTGAAACAACAAGGTGGGCACCTACTAAGTGCCAACACTGCACTGCCCACCCACATCCCAAAAACAGAGGTTCTGAGAAGGCAGGCAGGGTGGAGGTCAGAATATAGCAAGACTCCATTAGAAGAAACAACATTACTAAGGTGAGTAATTTTTCTTCAAACAACATGAAATCTTGCTATATTCTGACATAAACGAGACTACAAAGCAGTACCTCCATGGAGGAGGGACAGAACCTACTAGGAAATAGCTCTGAAGCACCAGCTGTGTTAAAACCGAGCATCACTCCTAGCCTGGATGTCCAGGAGTAATGCTTGGTAAAAGTGTGAACTGTTTTCCAGGTAGCTGCTTGACATATCTCTAGAATAGGATGTCCCTGGCAGCAGCCGGGGAAGCAGCTGTACCTCTGGCAGAGTGAGCCCTCAGGCCTGATGGAGGAACCTTACCCAGTTTTCATAGCAAAATTGGATGCAAGAGACAATCCACCTGGCAATGGATCTTTTAGTGGCAGGTTTCCTTTACCAACCTCACCATAAGTGAGGAACAGTTGGAGGGAGTCAAACCTGTGACCCTTGGTACACTCTATGTAGTAACTAAGGGCTCTTTTCACATCTAATCTGTGCAGCCTCCTCTCACCAGAGGAGGAATGGTCAGTGAAGTACACTGGAAGAGACATAGATTGATTAAGGTGGAAATCTGAAACCACCTTAGGCAAGAACTTCCTGTTAGTCCTGAGGACCACCTTATCTCTATGAAAGGAGATAAAATCAGGCTCCACTGACAAAGCTTGTAATTCACTTATGAGTCTGGCAGAAGTGATGGCTACCAGAAACACAGTCTTCCAAGTCAAGTACTTAAGCTCTGCTGAAGACAAAGGCTCAAAAGAGGGTTGCATAAGCTGAGCAATGCAAACATTAAGGTCTCAGGCAGGGGGAGGGGCCCTGAATGGAGGGTTGGTGTGAAGCAATCCCTTGAAAAACTTGGAGAATATAGGGTGAGCTGAAAGACAAGAGGGCTTACCTGCTGAAATAAAAGCAGACACAGCTGCCAGATGCACTTTCAGTGTAGCTGGTCTCAGCCCCAAGCTATTTAAGTGGACCATATAATCAAGGACTGTGGGCAGATCAGCAGATTCTGGGGACATATGCTTCCCAGAGCACCATATGGAAAATCTTTTCCATTGGGAATTATAAGTAGCCCTGGTGGAAGGTTTTCTAGAAGCCTTCAGGATATCTATTACACCTTGGGAGAGGTGTAAATCAGCAAACTCTTCAAGAGCCAGGCCTTGAGATTGAGAGATTTGAGGTTCGGGTACCAAACCCACCCCTGAGTACAGGTTAACAGGTTGTAATTCCTGGAAAGACACAGGGGAAGATGGACTGCTAAGCACAGCAGAAGTGGATACCAGGGCTGTCTGGCCCAGTCTGGAGCAATCAGGATCATCTTGCAGGGTTGAGATCTGATTTTGACTAGCACTTTGAACAGGAGAGGGAAGGGGGAAGGCATAGAGAAACTTCCCTTCCCAATTGAGAACTAAAGCATCAAGGGGGAATGAGCCCAACACTGGGGGCCTGCAGCAAAAAAGGGGAAGTTGGTGATTGTCTGGGGCTGCAAAAAGATCTATCTGTGGGGTGCCCCATCTGGAAAATATCACTCAAGACCAGGGGTCCAGTGACCATTCGTGATGGCCCTGGGAAATCCTGCTGAGAGCATCTGCCAGGACATTGTCCTTGCCTGGGAGGTGAACTGCTGTAAGGGAGGTGTTCAGGGAGTAAGCCAGAGACCACAACTTCATTGCTTCAGTGCACAAGGCCGTAGACTGAGTGCCTCCTTGCTTGTTGATGTACCACATTGTGGTGGTGTTGTCTGTTCTGACCTGTACAACTTTGTTCTGAACAGATTTGGAAAAAGCTTGAAGTGCTAGAAAAACTGCTCTGAGTTCCAGCAGATTGATGTGAGCAGAGATTCCTGAGGGACTACAATCCCTGGGTGGTGGGTCGCCATGTGAGCCCCCCACCCCAAGAGGGAGCATCTGTAGTAAGGATTAAAGAGTGAGACTGAGTGACAAAGGAACCCTTGTCTCAGATTGTTCTGATCCTGCCACCACTGTAGGGCCTGGATCAGGGTTTGAGTTACTGGGATCAATTTGGTCAGAGGGTCCTTCCTTTGAGACCAAAAGGCTCTCAAATGGAACTGAATGTCCTCATCTGAAATCTTGCTCCCTGCACTACTGCTGTAGAAGCAGCCATGTGCCCCAGGAGCTGTAGAAAATGCCTTGCTGGTCGAGACACCTGCAGGGTGAATGAGGAGGCCAGAGAGACCAGGGTCCTTGCCCTGTCCAGGGGAAGGAAGGCTCTGGCCTTCTCTGTGTCTAGCTCTGTGCCTATGAAGGTGAGGAGCTGGACAGGCTCTAGAACTGACTTTGGAAGATTTAGAAGGAAACCCAAAGAAGTGAGCAGTTGCTGAGTTATCTGTAAGTGTAACTTGACTTGGTCTGGGGACTGGCCTACTATGAGCCAGTCATCCAGGTAAGGGAAGATGGCAATTTCTGCCTTCTTAGAGAAGCAACTACTACTGCCAGGCATTTTGTGAATACCCTTGGAGCAGAGGTGAGGCCAAAGGCATTGCCTGAACTGGTAATGGCCTGAGAGCAGCTCGAGACCTGAGGTACTTTTTGATGGGAGCTTCTGATTAGAATATGGAAGTAGGCATCCTTGAGGTCCAGGGACACTAGCCAGTCCCTGGCCTTAGAGAGGGTAGAATAATTCCCAGAGTCACCATTTTGAATTTTGGTTTTAAAGGTGCTTGTTTAAGTATCTGAGATCCAGAATGGGCCGCCATTCTCCTGTCTTTTTGGGTAAGAAATACCTGGAATACAATCCTTTGCCCTGGTGTAGGGGTGGAACCCTTTCCACAGCTCTGAGAGCTAGGAGGAAGAGACCTCTGCCTCTAAGGCAAGTGCCTCTGATGGATTTGCAGGTGGAAAGGATCTGGTTCTCATCTTTGGAAACTTTCTGAAGCTGAGAACCAGTCCCTGGCTTACTACTTCCAGGACCCATTTGTCTGATGTCAGAGACTCCCAGTCCTGGACAAAGTAAGCCAGCCTGCCCCCTACAGGTAGCTGAGAATTGGCCCTGGCTACCCCATCAGGGTGCCTGCTTGGCAGGGGCTTTGGGCTGAGGGGTGGAACCAGACCTACTTGTACCCCATCTGCCTCTCCCTCTAAAGAACCCCCCTGGGCATAAGCAGAAGAGGAAGCCTGGGCTTGGTAAAAAGGCCTATGAAAAGGCCTGCCCCTGCCCCTGGGAAGCTGCCTTTGAGGAGTGGCCTGTCTTTCCTTGGCCTGTGCACTCCTATAGGTGGTCCTATACTCATCCATTTTCTTCATGTAATTCTCTGTCTGCTCCCCAAACACAGAATTACCCACAACAGGAAAATCCATGGCCTTAGTCTGGGTATCCTGTGACAGGCTAGTACATCTGAGCCAAGCCATTCTTCGAAGTGCCACAGATGTAGCCATGACTCTTGATGACACATCATTTGAGTCCACTGCAGCATGGAATTGCACCTTGGATACCTCAATACCATCAGCAGCCACCTGCTCCAGCTCCTTGGCAAGCTGGCCAGGGACCTGTTTTGCTAAAGCCATGACAGCGTCCCATCTGGATTTCTGATATCTAGCCACATAAGCCATGTAATTCGCCTGTCTGAGTCCCAAGGATGCTGCCATGTACTGTTTCTTTGCCATGGCATCAATCCTCCTGGAGTCCTTGTCCGGGGGGGGGGTGTGAAGCCAAGGGAATATTTGCCTTGTCACAGGCTGCAGCCTGCACTACCCCAACATGGCTGCATTGTTGTGTAAGGAACTCCGTATCAGAGCCTGACAATGTGTACCTCTTGTCCATTCTCTTATCCACAGGAGGTATAGTGTTGGGAGTTTTTAGAATTTTAAATGTCTGTTTCCCAAAAGATTTATGCAAAGGAATAGACAGCCTCCTAGACTCTGGGATATCCATCATTTCCACAAAGTCAGACTCCTCTTGATCATCCACAGCTTCCTCCATAGGGAGCTGGAGGGTTTCAGCCACTTTTTTATAAAACATAAAATGAGAAGGGGACTCAGAAAGCCTAGGAGGAGACACTCCTGAAGGTCTGTCTGGGGAGATGTCCGGGTCAATGGGCACATCCAGACTTTCAAATCCACATTCACTCTCCTCATACTCCTCTTCCCCCTCCTCCAGTTAATAATATTCCTCTAAATCACACTTTTGAACCGGTGGAACCGGCTGAACCGAGCACCTACCTGATGGTGCCAGTTCGGTCGGAACCGGGGAAAGCGACTGGACAATTTTGATCGCTTTGGCTATTTCTTCAGCGGTTGGAGAGGAAAGTTTTAGCTCCACACCAGCTGATTTTCTAGTCCTTTTTGCTGGAACTGACTCCTCAGAGTTGGATCTCCTTTTGGCCGAAGAAGTCTCGCCCTGGTCAGAGGGCACTCCTTCTGGTTCGGTTTGAACCGAACCAGGCTGGCCATCCGGTTCAGCGGACTTTTTGGCCTCCCTTTCCCTGAGCCTACCAACTCTCTTTTCCAGGGTAGCTGCAGGAAAAATTTTTACAAATCTGGCAGTCTGCATTGAGGTGGTCAAACCCCAGACAATAAACACAGGTGGTGTGGGGATCAGCCTTGGCAAAAACTTCCCCACACACACTACAGTGTTGAAACCCAGTGGGCCCAGTTTTTCCTTTGGGTTTCTCAGACATAGTGCCATTCCTATCTAAACTTACCCTTTTATGGCAATCCACCAGGCAAGACCCTCTTATCGGTTCCTAACCGTGTCATGGGTCGTGGAAAAAACCGTAATAAAATCCGTGTTTTTTAGAACCAATAAGAACCGGTAACCACACTCTAAAAGTACAATTTAATATTTTTTAACAACTTGATCGGTTCAGACCGAACCGATGAACCGTTTACAAGTTCCACACAGAACAGAGTGAAATATAACCTATCTAGTACTCACAAATACCACAGACAGAGACTGAACCGACAGGTTATGGTTTAATTTCAGTTGAAAACCGAGAAAACAGTACTTTAACTGACAAAATGAACCGAGCAGAAGGAGAAATCTCCAGAGCGACTGTTCAGTGAGGCGGAGTAAAGAATCTGACGGTTTGAGTTTGAAGAACAACAGACAGAGTCTCAACCGAGCTCGAGCTCAGCGTTCCATGCCTGGCATGGAAAGTTTAACTCTTTCATCTCCGGGGCAGTTCGAAGGTTGGGACTCACTGTATATGTCAGAATATAGCAAGACTTCATGTTGTTTGAATGAATAATTCTGCTCAGTATTCACAAAAGAAGAGGAGGGGGAGGTACTAAATCCAATCAATAGAAGCACTCTGGTTGGGGGGGGGGGGGTCGATACCAGTCCTTTCACAGAAGAAAGGGTTCTGAAAAAACTCCTAAAACTGAAGGTAGACAAAAAAATGGGGCCTGACGGGATTCACCCCAGAATTCTAAAATAACTAAAGAGAGAAATAGTGACACCACTGTCTATCCTTTTTGACAAATCATGACAGGATAGTGTGGTACCTAAGGTGTGGAGGAGGGCAGATGTGATTCCCCTTCACAAAAGTGGGAGCAAAGCAGAGGCAGGAAACTGTGGACCTGTTAGTTTGACCTCAGTGGTAGGGAAAATGATGGAATCACTTTTGAAAGAAAGAATTGTTGAGTACCTAGAGGCCAGTGGGGCACAGGCCCAAGGCAGCATGGATTCAGAGTGGGAAGATCATGTCAGATGAATCTAATAGATTTCTTTGACTGGGTGAGCAAAGTAGTAGACCAGGGAGGGGCTGTGGACATGGTCTACTTAAACTTTAGCAAGGCATTTGACACAGTCCCACACAAAAGATTAATAAACAAATTAGATAGCCTAGGAGTGGGTCCCAGGGTGGTAGCCTGGGTAAAAAATTGGCTGGACAATAGGACACAGAGGGTAATAGTAAATGGAATCCACTCAAAAGAATGGGGGTTACTAACGGGGTACCGCAGGGTTCAGTACTGGGTCTGGTCCTTTTTGATGTGTCTTTATAAGTGACATTGTAGAGGGACTGGAAGGAAAAGTATGCCTCTTTGTAGATGACACAAAGATCTGCAACAGGGTTGATACACGGGGGGGGGCGGTGGAAAGGATGAGAAGGGACTTGGCAAAGTTGAAGAAATGGTCAGAAGTATGGCTGGGGGATACTGGGATGTATAGGGAGAGGCATTGCCAGTAGAAAACAGGAAATTGTTATCCTTCTGTACAGACAGTTGGTGAGACCTCATCTGGAGTACTGTGTGCAGTTCTGGAGACCCCATCTCTGCAAGACCATAGACAGGATGAAGGCAGTCCAGAGGAGGGCAACTAAAATGGTGCAGGGTCTGCAACAGAAGCCATACAAAGAGAGACTAAAGGAGCTTAATACGTATACCCTTGAGGAAAGGAGGGAGAGGGGGGGGACATAATAGAAACGTTCAAGTACCTCAAGGGAATCAACAAAGTCCAAGAGGGTAGCATCTTTCAGTCCTCCCCCCCCCAATACCTCCTCTGGCAGGTTGTTTAACTCACTCGTTCACCACCATTTCCGTGGAGAAGTACTTCCGCACATCTCTCCTAAACTCCCCCCCTTAGCTTCATTGCCTGCCCCCTTGTTCTAGTGCCTTCCTTTCTCTGAAATAAACATTCTACTTGCACCTTGTTCACTCATTGTGAGGTACCTATAGGTTTCAGTCATATCACCTCTTGCTCTCCTGTCTTCCAGGGAATACACCTTGAGTTCCTGCAGCTTTTCCTCATATGACTTCTTGTGTAACCCCCTCAACCATTTTAGTTGCCCTCATCAGTACTGCTTCCACTCTTTCAATGTTCTTACAGAGGTGCAGCCTCCAGAACTGGACACAGTACTCCAGGTGTGGCCTCACCAGTGAGCAATACAACTGCAGCACCACCTCCCTCTTCCCCTTAGAAATCACTCTCCCAATGCAGCAAAGCATCCTACTTGACCCCTGGTCTCTTTCTTGCTTTGACACTGTAAGCTCCACTCCTCCCATCTTACACACAACCCCTGGGTTCTGCAGCCCCAAGTACATAACCTTGCACTTTTTGGCATTGAAACCCAGCTGCCACCCCCTAGACCATTCCTCTAGTTTCCTCAGATCCCCTTGCATTCTATTCACCCCTTCCTGAGTTGTCAACCTTGTTGCAGACATTTGTATCATCCACAAAGAGGCACATCTTACTCTCAAGCTACCCCTCTAAGTCACTTATGAAGACATTGAAGAGGACTGGTCCCAGCACTGAACCCTGTGGCACCCCACTAGTCACTCCCCTATTGCATAAGTGACTACCACTTGCCACCACCCTTTGTCTCCTATCCCTTAATCGGTTTGACACCCAGCTTGTCACTTTCTCCTCCACCCCAGGCTACTTAGTTTCTTAACTAGCCTCCTGTGTGTCACAGTGTGGAAAGTCATACTGAAGTCCAAATAGGCCAGATCCACTGCTCTCCCTTGATCCACCTCTCTAGTAATCCAGTCAAAGAAATCTATGAGATAAGTTTGACATGACCTCTCCACTGTGAATCCATGCTACCAGTAGTCCTGCAGCCCTTCTGCCCCCAGGTGCTCCACAAGCCTCTTCTTCAGTAGTGTCTCCATTAACTTCCCCACCACTGATTTGAGACTGACTGGCCTGTGGTTGTTAGCATCCTTCCTACTGCCACTTTTGTCCTGAGGGACCCACTCTGCCCTCCTCCAGTCCTCTGGAACTTCCATCATCTCCACTGAGGTGCTAAAAAGTACTGCCAGAGGACCAGTCAGCGCTGTGCTGAGTTCCTTTAGGACCCTTGGATGACTCCCATCTGGCCCCATCATCTTATTCTCTATTAAGGTTTCCAATTCCTTCTAAACCCTCTCCACTGAGAATGGACTTGTGTCCACTCTCCCATCTTCCTGGTGCTTACTGCAGCATGCTGGTCCCCCTTCCACCCTGTACTGTGAAGACTGAGCAAAAGTAATCATTTAGTATGTCTGCTTTCCCTTGATCTTCCTCTGTGCACCACCCCCTCCTAATTCTCAGTATCTTTCCCTTTATCTTCCTCTTTCCCCCACATACCTGAAGAAGGTCTTGTCCCCTTTTTTGACCTCTTTAGCTATCGTATTCTCTGTTAGTGCTTTATCTACCCTCACTCTCCTTTCTGCCTCACTTTGTTTTGCCAGATATAGTTCCCTGTCTTCATCCTTCTGGGTTCCCTTGTACTTTCTAAATGCTGTTTTCTTCTCCTTTACTGCCTTTGCCACCTCCTTAAAGAACCATAGCAGCCTCTTCCTCCTCTTTCATATGCTCATTTCCTTCAAACAGCATGCAGTTTCCTGGGCTATACTCTCCTTAATTTTTCTCCATTGAGCCTCCACTCCCTTCTGCCTTCCCCCACTTCGAGACATTCTGTGAGACAGTTTCCCATTCTTTAAAACCCATATTATGAGCGCAATAAGACCCTCCAGGGTGGTTCTTATGCTGAGATAACAGCCTTTCCAGGGACTGTTAGGCCCTCTGCCTGTGGTGTCAGGCCTCCAACACCCCTAGTTGGATGGTTGTCACAGCACAAGGACCACCCTGCTGTGTCTTATTGCTTGCATTAACCACTACCATGTTTCCCGCAGAATGCTGCACCTCTGAGAACTCTGGGCTGAGGCAGCAGTGGCAAAAACTCAACACAGTAGTTCATTCTACCTGGCACCAAGCAGAAAATTGTCCACTATCATCTCTGAGTTTCAAGCCAACTTCCAAAGTTGGAAATGTGGTTTTCCCAGAATAAACTATTATTTAACTATAAAAAGACCAAAGACTTGCTCTTCATGGTACCGCATAGTAAGAAGAAGTATGGCCCATTGCTTATACGGAGCCACAAAGGTGACATACTTGAGCAAGTATTTACATTTAAGTACCTCGGTGTTCACCTGGATGACACCCTCACCTTCTCTGAACATATCGACCAGGTCGTCCAATCTGCCAACACAAAGCTTGGTGGTCTCTGTCAGCACCGGCTGTTCATAACACCTGATGCTTGCCAGTCACAGGCAGCTCAGTACTATCTACCATTGATTATGAGCTGGTAATCTATGGGTCTGGCTCTGATACAGCACTGAAAAGGGTGAAAACTCTCCTCAACAAGGCCTGCTGACTAGTCCTTGGGGCCAACCATCTAACCCACACCTGGTCACTATACCAAGACATGGGCTGGCTACTACTCCACCTTAGAACTCAATACCAGACCTGCCTACTAATTAAAAAAATCAATGCTTGGACTTATGCCAGAGTCCATCACCAGTTTATTTAACCATGCGCAACCTACTATTAACACCAGAAGTGCAACCGGGGGCTACTAGTGCCATTCAAGTGCACTATGCTAGCACAGCGATCCTTCTCCTACAGAGAAACAGAGGACCCAAGTGGATACATGGCTTACCTGCCACCCTTATCGACTGCTGCAAGATAAACCAGTTCAAAACCGGTCTCCATACCCACATTGTCAGTGAGAATAACTGCTGCTGTTCTGTGTAATCATATATAAATATATATATATATATCCTAACCCCCTCATGTGCCCTGCATGAACTCTCTCTCCCTTCCCTCCTCCAGTCCACTCCTCCTCCAGTCCACTCCTACCTCACCCTACCGCCCAAATACCCAACTACCCAGATACACCTATGATAAAGCCTTCTATCTATTCCCTGCCCCTCTCTTCACCCCTTACAAAGCCAGCTCTTGGCCGCTAATATTTCTACCCTAATCTAATCTATATAGTAGCCTGGAGCATGTACCAGCCCAAGACTGTACTATGCACTTAGCTAAGCCTTGTACCACACTCATGGAGTGTTGTTACTTTTGTCACTTACTTGTGTAGCCATGTCAACATTATTTGTTGTACCTGTTCACCAGTGTATACCTGTAACCAATGTAATGCACTGTACATTGTCTGATTTGGAACCTTTGTAAATGAGTCCTTGGCTCAAAGGTACTAATCATAATCTGAAATAAATAAATAGATAAAAATAAATAAATAAATTCTAACTTTTTTTTTACAGCACAGTAAAGGCAGCTCAGGGACTGCCATGTCAGAGCCACAGTGTGATAAGAGCACATCTAGAAACACAGATTAGCTCGGCTCAATGATCAACACTCATGAAGACACTCCAAAACCTTAGAGAGGTATATACATTTTATTGTGAAAAACAGTGCAACCGTGGTACCACCCCACCTCAGTCAATGATGTTTCACATAACCTTGCCTTGAAAAAGTGCACAGTAAGTGGCACAAAATGTTGGCAACTGAGGTGGGGGGGTGCTATCTCAGTTTTATTATTTTTCACAACAACATTTATGAACCTCTCTAAAGTTCTGGAGTGTCATGAGTCTTGATCATTGAGCCCAGCTAGCTGTTTTTTCTTAAGTTTATTGAATGAAGAAGACATTGTAGCAACTACACCTTAGGAGTGGAAATAAAAGACAACCTGCCCTTTGTTACTGGTGATCGTTAAAACAGAGAACTGAAACTGAGGTTTTGGACCCCTGGCAATTTCCACTTTTTAGCTATGAAGGATAATGATTAGTCCACTGATATACTGGTTGGCACCAGTATCCTTTTAGTCAAGCCACGGCATACTAAGCCCTTAGGGAGGTCTCGAGTGAGAAGCGATAAGCAGGTTATACTGGAAGAAATCAGTAGGTACAATCTTCTTTTTGACTCTAGATGTCACTGTTCCTCCATTATTTGTTCATGTGAATGTGACTTGCCCAAAGTCAAAGAGCTCTTTCAGCACAAACTCTGAAAAGCCATTGTCCTTTCCATACATCTGCAGAACAGGTAAAGGCTCAGTTTCATACTCCATCTTAGCCATAATGTGGCTGCTTGAACCAAGGGAAATGTCAGTATGACTAACAAATATTCCAAATGGGTGGTATATTATAAAAAGTACTACTATGACTATTGTAATGCTTTTCCTTGCAGTAAAAGAGAGGGCATTAGCACAGTCAGTAAGCCTGTGAGCAAAATAACTACAAGGATCCTCCCCATGTCTTCATGCACTTACCTCCAAGAGTCCACTACAGCTGAACCCAATAGTTATAATACTAAGAACAACAAGAGTACCTGGGATATTTTTAATGAACATGGTTTTGGAATCCTAAAACCAACTCTAATAGCAGTAAGGGTTCTGAAAACACTCATAAAAACAAATCTGACATTTTCAGTGCAGCCATGACATGTCCCATATTTCTATGTACAGTTACAGCATATGTTATGGTTTTAAGAGTGCCTTCTCAAGTCTTTTGTGTGCCAGAACAGCTCAGCTTCGCCTCAGGAGTTCTCTCACCTGTGATCCTCGTAACTCAGAAAAGGCACTGCTATAATTATAAGAGATGCAGTCACTGTACATATTATATAAATTAGGGTTACTCAGATTCTGACTTATGGCATTGGATTTGTCAGATTCCAATCCGATTTTCTGAATTAAGAATTACTGTCCAAAAATCCAAATCCCAAAATTAAAGTCAAAACATAGTTTTAGTTTGAATTTAGAATTGATACATTAGAATTCCAAATCTGGTTCTGATTGTGAAGTCCTTTTTGGAATTGGATAGGAGTCCGATTTAGAATCAGAAATTCTTAAAATCCTAAAAAGTTCTATCAGATTGGACTCAGACAGTTTTGAGCATCTCTAATATAAATGGAGCAGTTACTTTATATTCCCTGCATATAGCACCTTACCAACACTGTTTTGGAGCTGACACTTTGTATTCTAGGCATTTGGGATTGCATATACAGTAAGTTATGTCCCATTATAAATTATCTAAAAAATCTGATGTGTAACAACCCCCTCCAATCAGTAGGCAAAAGAGGTTGTTCACCAGCAGTACCCAACTTAGAGATAACTGTCTGGTGTTAGCTCTGAGGGGATAGCTCAGTGGGAGGAGCTTAGCATAAAAGACAGGGGAAGGGGGATACTATAGTGATACCTGAAAGAAGGCCCAAAGAGCTAGTACAGCAGTCAGCTTGGTGCCTTTGTGGCACCGGTCAGCTCAAGAAGTTCAAAGGAAGCTTTCAAAGGTGTCACTTGTCACTTGCAGATTAGAGACAGTAGTGGCTGAACCCTGGGACAGATCCTGGGGAATGAGGATCTGGGAATATTTTGTGTAGCACACCAGTAAGTGGGAAGTATGTTATGGAACCACCAGCAGGGTGAGGAAAGCATGGTTGGGGGTTCCCTTTAAGGGAAACAACCAATGGCTGCTGGGTCTGTAGTGGGTTCCCCGAAGACATCAAGGGAAACTGTATTGTGGGCTGTGGCAAATGTAGAGCAGTGCCCATGCAACCATTCCAGCACCAAAAGAGGCAGTCAAGACTCTGACAGAAAGAAAAGCTGCCAGGTCAGGTAGGAGATCCATCTCCAGTATGGATGAGGTGGCCTGAGGCAGTGGGGCTCTTCAGTATGGCCACAGCTGCTCAGCTTCACAAGGAAGATGGCATGTGTGTGCATGGCAGTTGGCATGATACAGAACTGCATATGGCTATGTGTGGCAGCTAGATGAGCAGCACTGTGCTCGAGCTAGGTCAGAGGAGTATTGTTGGGTGGCCATGCAGGTGGGCATTGGGCCCCCAGTCGCTTCCCCTTGAAATCCAAAAAGTGGGAACATGAGAATTTGTGGCACATGCTTTCATGATGAGGTAGCACCAAAAGAGCAAGGGAAATGATTCAGATAGCACCAAGCAGGAAACTGTTAAAACTGCAAACCTCCATTAGGACAATAAGAGGTGGGAGTTAATGTATGCCAGAAGCTTATCTCAATAATGTTAAATCAGAGAAGAGGGATCTTCACATTATTTGACAAATATAAGTGGGAAAAGAACAGGGAGTGTCAAGGTGTAGGCGAACCAGGTGAGGCAAGTTGTATTACCAAGATAAAATGGGAATCCCTGAGATGAGACAGTGTGATCATGCATCTCAGCAGGAGGCTAGGTGGACTAACAGGTTCAAACTAGACAGCCTATGAGCATGGGGGTCAAGATTTGGATACAGCATCTGTAGTAAACACAGCAGAACAGCATTCCAAGAGGTACAGGTTCAAATCTTAGTTAATGCAGTTATTCCTTTCTCCCTTTTGTCTGTTTTATTCCATATATTTGCAGACGGTGCCCTTATGAATAAAAACATAAATGGTACTCTGATAGAGGAGTAAGCCATGTATGTAGTACTCTGTAAAAGAAGTGATGAATATGTATAGGAGTCTGAGAGAAGAGTGATTTCCTGTTAAACATAGCCAAATGAAATGTGGTCTCCAGATCTAAATCTATGAACTTGTATCATTTCCTCATCATTATGTAAAGGAAATATGTACTCAAAAACAGTTGTGTCAGTGAATTCTTTGGATGAGCACTGTAGTATATCTATATCTGTATATATTATAGGGGCCGGTTGTGCCCCTATAGTTAGGGTAGAGTGGGCACTTTGTTAAACCCCAAATTTTGCACTTTAATAACTTCACAACCTTTCAATGGATTTACATGACAACTTGCATGTATGGTTTCATGGGGTAGGTCTCTGGATATGCCAAGTTTCATTCCAGTCAGACGAGTGGTTTCCAAGTTCCCGAGAGGGCAAAAAGTGATTTTTCTGGTGTGTTTTGCTATTTCTAAGCAGTTTTTTTTTTTTAACTTGCCTTCAGCCCAGATGGTTTGGAATTTTGGTCTGAAATGTTCAGGGTAGACAGGGGCTGACCCATATATATGCCTTTTGCTGGTTTGGTAAAAAAATATTTAATCTGTTTCAAAGTTATTTAATTTTTAGATTTCTGTTCTGAGCATGCTCAGTAAGCATTTCAACATAGATGTATGAACAAAAAATGAATAATTTTTCATATGGGAATAATCCTTTCTTGTTTGCCACTATCTTGTTTCTATTTTTTCCTAAAAAAAAAAAAATTCAACAGCCACAAAAATGTCATACTGGAGAGAGACCAACATCTATTTGGCTCATCAGGATCTCATTAGGTAGATTCTACACTTCAGTGTTGGAAAAAATACCCCCAAATGTGTTTTATGTTGCATTGTAATCCTTTTTTGTGACTCGCTTCCCAGCTATATGAAATGAAAAATGAATCATTTTTGGCTTGGGGCCAATCTTTTTTCATGAGGGGAAAAAATCCTATATGTGCTGCAGAGTGACGGTCGCTCTAAGGGAAGTATGATGAAGCAAGGCTGCCACCCACCACTGTTGGCTTCAGTTACAGTATATTTCACGTCGAATGTAGCAGCAGCAGAAGCAGCAGTCTACACCACATATAGAATAGTGGATGGGCGACCATCCACAACAAAGCTGTGTTTCCCTCGAGGGAGTTGATGACATCAGAGACTTCGAGAGCGAAGCGCGAGAGGTCTTGCTGATGTCATCAACCTCCCGAGAGGGAAACACAGCCTTAGTTGTGGATGGTCGCACATCCACTGTTTTATATAGTATATGGGTGTCTTCTGTTTAGCTTCACATTATTTTACTTATAAAATTACTTGTGGGTGCTGCTCCATTCTCGCTGGTGCTCCTGCTCACTCCCGTTCCTGATGCTGTCACTTATGCTCGGTCCCGCTTCTTACTTTCGGTTCTCTGCACCGCTTATTTTTAAAATAAAAAAAAAATGTCTTTTTTCTGAAAGGGAGCCATGTATGGCTCTGGTCCATGTCTCGATTCCGAATGAAAAAGTCGGTGACTGCACTGCCCAGCGCTCGCTAAATCGCGCCACCATGTTTGTCTTTATTTTGTTGAGCCAATCAGGTGGCAGGTCAAAGTTAAAAAGTTGTTGTACTATCGTTGTGACATCAGAACAATAGTACAACAGCTTTTTTGGCCTTTGAACTGCCCTACAACCAGATTTCAGCAGTTGCTGAAATCCATGCACAACATAAGACACCCATATACTTTTGTGAAGTTTTAGGTGAAATGGCAGGAAGCATAAATACAAATCCACCGCAGCAACTGGAATTAGAACAGGGATTCAATCTAATCGCAGCATGCGAGCCTCATGGAATCCCAGCCAGAAACACCAGAAGTCATGGAGTTCATTCCCACGCAGGGCAGCCAATCACAGCTGGAAGCACCTGCTGTTGCTGCAGACTTGAAGTTTTTGTCCAGTGACTGAACACCAGAGCCTAATATTAGTCCTTGTCTGGCTCTTCCAAGAATAGTGTCAATAAATCATAATTTTACAGATCATGTTTTACAGTTTTATCCCTACTGAAGCACTACTACCTAACCACAACATGTTCCATTTCCACGTGGGAGCCACGTTCCCTCGTATGTATCTGATTACTTTTTTTCAAGCAACACTAAGCTTCAAATACATAAGAGAGTTGCTCACCAATGCTGAGGAGCGCTGCCCCTCTGTTGTGAGTGCCTGCGAAGAGCGAGCCTGCAGGCTGCCTGTCAGTTCCAATTCCAAAGTCGGCGACAATCAATTCCTGAAGAGTACAATTTCCCGTTCATTAAATTTTGGGGGGAGGATGAAAACCCTAAATCCACTGTCCTGACTTGAACGTGATCACTGCCTTGTCCCCTTTTTTAGTGTCACACACTCAATATGATCCATTGTTATTTTAAATGCGCAGTAGAAATGAGAAGGGGCCCTTTTAGTTAAGTACACATCAGAAGAAGGTATGTGATTAATTATTACACAAACAGAGTAAGCCCACCAAATTAAACCGCAGCCAGTGACAATAGCAATTTATTATTAAATCCACACACCACACAATTATTGCTTGCCTTAAGATCATCTGACAGTTATCGATTCGTGATGCATCTGGAGCGTTGCGATCAGGATCATGGAACTTGTGCCTTTTAATCTTGATCTGTGAAGCTGGACCAATCTAGTCTGAGTCGGTCTCACTAGCAAATGCAATGTATGGCATGAACACAGCCACTTGCGGTGTGACCCTCTTTGCATTGGTCCCAAAAGGCTGGGAAAACCACAAAAGCCATTTTCTAACTGAAGGAATGCACGTCTTGCATGGAAAATTAAAAAAAAAATTCTGAAGAATCTCAACACAATTTTTGGATTGAATTGTGTTCCCTGACCCTTTTCTATCTTTACAGGTGAAACTAAGAATGTGAGCATTGAATACTAACTTGCCCTGAGTTCTTACTTACTGCCCTAAGTTGCTGACACTATCACAGTGCAATCCCCTTAGTGACATTCAGTAGCCCTGTAGCAGTAATTATTATCAATGTCCTGGACTCTGGGGTAATATGTACACTGAGTGCATGCTTCAAACTCCCAAGATCCGTTCAGATCTCTCATGCTTGCACAGAATGTTACTCATCGTCGCAGTGGTAGATGTCAAAAATATGTCCATAAATAGAATAAATTGAACAGATTTTGCAGTTTCTAAGTAACAAAAAAATGTATTACTATGGTTCATGATTGAAACAACACAATAACATAACTAAACCTAATTCCTGTCCCTTTTAGCATCCTTTTTAATGATTCGCTTCCCAACTGTTTAAAACCAAAAATGGAATCCTTTTTCATTTGGTTCCTTTATTGTTTGGAGCAATTATTTTTTGTGAGGGGAAAAATCCTATATTTTGTCCCTGGTGTCTAGTGCCATCCCCCATTCACCGATCGCCGTTCCCATATTGTGTATTATTTCCCTGGTGTCTAGTGGCACCCCCCACCCTCCGATTGCTGTCCCCATTCAATGTTTGTTTTTCCCTGGTGTTTACTGCCCCCCCCAACCACCTGTAATCAAGAAAACTGTCTTTAGATGTTTGTTTGTTTTTTTGCAACCTGTAGAAAAGAAAATGGTCCCTCGGTGATCTGATCCGTCCCACTCCGACCTCCCCCTAAGCACCAACCACCTTGCACCCCCCCCCATATCCCCTCACTCACCTGAACAGGTCCAAGGGTGAAGATTCAGTCTGATCGAAGATGCATCTTGCTGCTGGGAATGCCGACTGCTATATTAGAAAGTAAGGCAAATGCAGTTCAATGTATTTCAGTGGGATTTTCAATTTTGTGGCACAACTTGGCCATTTTTGCATATCTTGAGCCTACATTTTCACATGACCTTTTTTGGACCCCACCTCATGAACAATGTCAATGGAATTATGCGAATCCAGGCAAATGAGGATATGATTATACTATCTCAAAAAGTAAGGAAATTATTTGTAAAAAACTTTGTTAATGCATCAGTTAGGGTTGATATTAAAGTGACAGAAGTATGGAAATGCGTTGTTAGGGTTTTCAACCCTAGCGCCACATTACTCCCCAAGCAGCCAAAAGGGTCAATGCCCACATGGATGATTGCATGCAGGTGCCGAGTGCCTTCCACCACCTGTGCATGTATCCTTGGCTACAGAAGCACTGGACCATGATAATGGATGTCTCTTGTGTCATGTGGAAAGAGTTGTATGTTGTTTGTCTTACCTGATGATGGATGTCTGTGGTCTCTTCTGTTGCCTTGCCCCCTTTGGCTGCTTGGGGGGGGGGAGTAGCGGCGTTAGGGTTGAAAACCCTAACATCGCATTCCTTACTTTTGTCGCTTTAATATCAACCCTAACTGATGCATTAATGGAGTTTTTTTTGCAAAGAATATAGATAGATATAGATAGATTCACAGACAGACAGACAGATAGACACATACCTTAAAGAAGGAAGTAAGTGGGATGCCTTTTGACTGTAGTCCCTAGTACCCATATTATAGTTCATGCCAGTTCCTGTCATGCTCAGTGGGCATCTTGTCAGTTGTTCATTTAAGCAATAATACATGACAAGATGTCGTATATCATCATGCCATGGTACATAGCCTTCAACCACCCAAGAAGTGATGACATCTCCTGATATACCACACCCTGGAATGTATTACTATGCTCATAAAATGGCTCTAAATGTTAGTAAATGGCTGATATTGATATCAGTTTTGGACCATGATGATATTCTGAGATATCATCAAGGGTCAACGAGTGATTCAGTCAATCAGCTTCCAGGATTTCTCCTCTCCATTTTATAATTGGTAAATAAAAGTCGGCCGCTTGATGTCACACCACTGTAACTGTGTCTGTCTGTACTCTCACAAAATATTACAAGCACTAGGTGGTTCTTGGTCCTAGTAAAGTTTTGGTCTCAGTAAGGTTAGGCAAATATGTTGGGCTATAAGGGGCCTTCTGAGGAGCACAATATACCGAAAGGCATGGAAAATTGCCCAAGGTTATGCAACTTGTTCTCCCATGGTATTAGGAGGATGGGTACAGCATGGTGGCTCATTATCCAGGACAGAATTGTGAGGTTGTCACAGAAGACTGTGGACACACAAGATGGAAGAAAAACATAGGCCTACAAGTGGAAAAGAGTAGTTTACAGTTACAACTAAGAAATTACCATTGGTGCTAAAATAGGAAGCACACAAAGCTCAGTGTAAACATGGTGTGTTGCATGAGTGTCAGGACATTGGCATATCTATTTTTTTTTTTTTTAGGTTTCACCAGAAAAGTCATATGGAGCTGGTAACAACTCATTTACAGATGCGTCCAGAGGAGAGGGTGAAGGGAGGACAATGAGGAACAATAAGAACAACAATAACAATAATACAATAATAGGTGAATAAGGATCACAAATAACACTTGTGCAAAGACAAGGATTGTGAGACATAAAATACATCATATAGAAAATAATGGATATGCAAATGTGTATTACGGATTTTTTTTTTTACACACCTGAGGTGTATTATGACCCATAAACCTCAAGAGTGAAGCTCGAGAAGTTCATGAAGTCATCACACACTGAGGGTGTGTAAAAAAATCCATAAAAACACACTTGTATATCTTTTATTTTTTATAATTACAGGTACAAGACAGTGTCTCCCCTATCTACAGACACTCACTCTTCCCCCCCCCTTTACTTGCTGTAAACACACACACACACACACACTTTCCCTTTCTGCCTCGCTCTCTGAGTTTTTTCTTTTTTTTTTCCAAAAAAGAAACTGTCTCAGACACGGCTCTTACCAGGGTCTGTCGTGGATTAAATTCACAGTCAACGACTCAGCGTCTCTTGATGCGGCAGAATCAACCACATATTTCTTTTATATTTCAAAGGCAGACTCAACCAGATAAAAAAATTTAAAAAAATCAAATAAACATGGGGATTGTAGTAAGGTAAGTGGCTTGTCAGGTGGCTGGTCAGAAGGCAGAAAACCGAGCCGCCATGTTTTGAATTCTGTTCAGCCCACCCACAAGCAGAGCACAAGCCAATGAAGTGGGGTGGTACGCTGAAGTGCCAGCAAAAGAACCCTGGAGGTGGAAGAAAGTTTAGTGAACGCCGTAATAACTCATTTTCCGGTTATTATGGTGTTTTGGAGACCCTTGAAAACAGGTTGATAAAGGGGTCACCAGTAATTATTAGAAAATAAAGTGCTGGAGGATAACTGCATTTGTAGTTAGAGTACAATAAAGTGCTGGAGGATAACTGCATTTGTAGTTAGAGTACAATAAAGTGCTGGAGGATAACTGCATTTGTAGTTAGAGTACAATAAAGTGCTGGAGGATAACTGCATTTGTAGTTAGAGTACAATAAAGTGCTGGAGGACAACATTTGCAATGTGCAGCAGCAACACAGAGTTAACGGGGGGAGCAAATGTTGTCGATTTGGGGGGTGATGAGGGGACTACACTAGTGTAGGTGTGGGGTGAAGAGGGAGCAGAGGTAGGAGGGTGGTGGGCAGCAGCCCAGGAACCAGTATCTGGGGCAACTGCAGAAATGCATAGTGAACTCGAGGAGGAGGGAGGAGAGTGAGTGGTGGGGAGAGGCAAAGTGGATGGTAAGGGGAAGAGTATCCCATTGTTTCAGGAAATAGAAGGAGAAGGCAGCTTTACCAGCACTGGATTTTATTGAGGGGAGCCCTAGAAAATAACACCCAGAGCTGTGAAGGGGGTATGAAATGGTTGGGGGGGGGGGAAGAGGAGGGTAGTGAGATAGAAAGGGAGGGAGCCAAGCCAGTATTTGGAGATGAAGGAAGTACAATGGGTGAAGAGTCTGGCCTCAAGGGAGGGGAAGGGGAGGGAGCATTGGTGGATGTGGTGGGAACACTCCAAAGCAAAGTAGCAAAAAAGAGTTAAAGGGGGAATCCAGCCTGGCCAGGGCAGACATGGGAACTGCACCATATACTATATCACCGTAGCCGAAGATGGGGAGTATCATCTTTGAGATGATCTGGGGCTCCAGTGATGCAACTGGTTAGCGTACGGTACATATAAAGCAGTGCTGAGAAATGCCGAGGTTGCGAGTTCAAGACTCACCTGGAGCATGTTTCAACAGGGTGGATACTATGGACGGGGTGGAGAGAATGAGGAGAGACCTGGAGAAGCTTGAAAAATGGTCTTAAGTGTGGCAATTAAGGTTCAATTCTAATAAGTGCAAAATAATGCACCTGGGAAGAGAGAACCCTGGGGAGAGCTACAGGATGGGGGGGGGGGTTTGCTGACTATCACCAAGGATGAAGAGGACCTGGGTGTTATCATTACTGATGACCTAAAGGTGTCTAAACAGAGTACAAAGGCTGCAGGGAGGGCCAGTGTCATGCTGGGGTACATAGGCAGAGGTATCATTAGCAGAAGGCGGGAGGTGGTGATGCCATTGTACAATATGCCAGTTAGGCCTCACCTAGAGTACTGTGTGCATTTCTGAAGGCTGCACCTTTATAAGGACATTGACAGGGAGGAGGCAGCCCAGAGAAGGATGACTAAGATGGTACAGGGCTTGCACCAGAACAAATATGAGGAGAGGCTAAAGGACACCAATATGTACTCACTGGAGGGGAGGAGAGGAGGGATTGGGGAGACATGATAGAAACATTCAAGTATCTTAAGGGCATTAACAAGGTGCAGGGGGGGTGACATCTTCCAATATAAGAGATGGACAAGAACGAGGGGGCATGATATGAAACTGGAAGGTGGCAGGCTGAGGGGAAATGTGAGGAAGTTTTTCTTCACAGAGAGGGTGGTAGATAGGTAGAATAGACTGCCACAGGAGGTGGTGGGGGTGAGCACAGTGGAGGGTTTTAAACATGCGTGGAACAGACATAAGGGTACCTTAGAGGTGTGAAGGAGGGCTGAAAAGCTATTGACCAGGTAGGGTCAAAGGCCACAAACTAGTGTAGGGCTTTGGGGCAGACTGGATTGCCCTGGCGGTCCATATCTGACAACAATTTGTATGTTTCTATCTTTCAACATATAGGAAGCAGGATATACCCTTTATTCCTGTAAAGCACACCAAGTTTCGGGTGCAGCTTTTTGCAGATGGCATCCACATGCACTGAGAAATTGAGATGTTGGTCCAGTCAGATCCAAGGTACTTAAATGAGGGGACATCCTCAATTGTTGTGCCATCAAGGATGTGGAAGACAGGGAAAAGGGTGAGCCTTCTGAGCCTCTGCCAATTACTAAAGATAATAGAGACCATTTTCTTGGCATTGAGGGACAGCTGATTTGCCCAGAGCCAGTGCTGGATGTTAGCAAAGTTCAATTGTAGCCTGGGCATGAGGTCGGAGGCAGAGGAGCTGGAGGCAAAGAGTACTGTGTCATCTGCATACATATGGATAGACACAGAGGAGCAAGCAGCAGAGGTTATTCAGGAATATGGCAAAGAGTGCTGGGCCAAGGAAGGACCCTTCGGGAACACCTGAGCTGATAGGGAGCAGGGGGATAAGGATTCTCCAATAGAGACAGCTTGAGACCTGTCCTTATGGTAAGAGTGGAACCAGCCGATTTAGGAGTCAAAGATTCCCTCAACCTTGAGCTTGTCCAGGAGCAGGGGGTGGCAACAGCGTCGAAGGCTTTGGCCAAGTCTACAGAAATGGCGGAGGTGACCAAGCCCTGATCCATGCCAGACAAAATGGAGCCAGTAAGCTGGAGAAGGGAGGTGGAGATGGAGTGAAACTTCCAGAAGCCAGACTGGAAAGGAGTGAAGAAGGAGGATGAATCAAGGAAGTAGAAGAGCTGAGATAGACAAGGTGTTCCTCTTAGCTAGAGTGGGGAGCAGGGAGACAGGGTGTTGCCAGAAGAGATAGAGCTAGAGACAGAGACCGAGATAGAGATAGATTCACCCCCTTTGGGAAGGGGTATGGACCAATCAGGAATAGCAGATCACAAAGGAGAGTGGTGAAACCTGAAGAACACCGCCTATAGGTGTGCTTGTTTATTTGAAGGCATGTGCAACAGCAAGAATTAAACTAGTGTCAGAGGTTTGTTTTTGGAAAATGCTTTGCAATTGGTGTTGGTCAGTGGAGTGGAGTTTGTGGTTTATGTGATAGCTGTGCCATTGCTTAGTGATTGGAAATGCTAAGACAGTAGGTTCAGCTACCCCGTCCTTGTTTGGGAGGAGGTTTGATTTTGTTGCTATGACCCCTGTACACACGCACTGTACTGATACAGTTTGATTGCGAACTTTAGGAGGATTTCAAGCACGTGCAGGGCTTGCAACAAGCCCCTGCAAAGCCGCTGGCACTTAGGTTCTGATGGTGCTCCAAGCTCATTTACCACAACTGCACCCAATTTTACAATCTTGGGCGCAATTGCGACAGTTTCCACTATTTACAGCAGCTTGCACCAAATATGGTATCTGATGCAAACTCTGTAAAAAAGGTCCTTGGGATTGCCACAAGCTAGACCTCAAAAAGTTGGTCTAACATGCGGCAGTTGGAACACGGGATAAAAAATCCTGATCGCCAGCCAGGAGAATGCAGCAATCCTTGTGCACCATATGTATGGCGCATCAGGGGCTTACATCATTCTTGGAGGTTTGACAATCCGGCCCCTGGTGTGTATCTGTAAGTAGCAGCTACTTCCTTCCAAGTACTAATATCACCAGTGAGAATCACACAATCATTGGAAAGAGTGACGTAAGCAATAAGAGAAAAAAAGAGGACATGGCAACCGAGATGGTGGGCTAAAACTGTGAGCTCCTGCTGGCACAGTGGTGTGGAGGGTTGAGGCAGCAATGCCTTACCTCCTGTCATGCCAGTGACCCGCGTTTGCAGTGCGAGCGGGTTGTCGGGCAGGCCGGGGTGGGACGGGATCGAGCATATGGAGGACAGCTTTCCCCTCCCAGGGAGGGCAGCTTGGAAGTCCTGCCGAATGACTGCCTCCAGGTGGAGGCCAAGTGGTGGTGCAGTGAGGACTCCAACATAAGGGAGGGTGTTGTGGGACCACGTACGTGCAAGTGCCTCCATGCTTGCATGGTGATGTACATGCCCCAGCAATGGGGAGGGAGGGAAGAAAATTGTAAAAATGCCCGGCAGCGGCAGGATGAACGGTCAGCCCCTAACAGGCTCCGCACTGGTGGCCAGGAGCTGATCCCACAAGCCAGAACAGTGGAAGGTAAGACCACCTGGAGGATCCGGGTGACGGCTGGGGCCATGGGAGGAGGAAAAATAGAAGAAGAAAAATACAAATTTGTGAGCGCTACACTCTGAGCCTCATTAAAAATTATTTATACTTTATTATTTTGGTAGTAGGTAATCAACCACCATGTGCAACAATGGAAAAAAAAACCCAGAGAAAGTCACAAACCAGAAAATGCAAGCTGGCTCACCCTCTAAAATAAATAAATTGAACCCACCATCAATGCAACATTGCTGGAGTCAAACATGCCAAAGACATCACAAATTGGCCATACCGAGGGAGCTTAAGAGAATTAGAAAGTCATTGTTTACCTTAATGATGGAAATCACATCCATGATAGGTGCAGTAGAGAACATGCATGGCACAAAAGAAAAGTTTAACTAGCATTCTAATGAGGCTGAATATTGATTCTTGGAGGTTAAGATAAAGGCAGAGTATGTGGGGGAGGTCGTATAAGACTGCATTAGAGAGGTACACATAATAAAAAAGACATTTTTGGACTTGGGGGGGCATAATAATATGGTGTAAGCCTCCCTCTAGAGGGGGTTTATGACTTAGTTTAGGGCCTTAATTTTGTTTTCTCTTCGGGTTTTCCACCCGATTCTCCCGGGTTTATGTAGGTATGTAAGGTACTTGGAGAGTTGTTTCTGCGGGCTGCCACTTGGGGGTAGCAGATGGCAGGGGATATGGCAGACTGGCTGAGCAGTGGTGAAGCGCCAGGTCCTGGGTTGGGCTTTCTGTCGGTGGTAGAAGATAGCGACAACATGTGGTCAATTAGGGGTCCTAGTTCTCCAGGGGCTGGTGTGAGGAGAGGAAGGTTGGTCTCAGGGACATTTAGCGGGCTCCTGAAAGAAGTTTAGAGGCCCGAGTTGCCAGGGCTGCAGGAGCTGTGGCAAGGCTTTTACAGGAGGGGGACCAGTGACAGCAGCTGCTCTCATTCCTGGGTGACAGGGCAGCTCAGAGGGCTAAGTGAGGGGGCTGGGGGAGGAAGCCCTTACACACATGGGGCCTGTTTGGAGAGACAGACCTCAGGGCAGCTGGATGAATTTGCCCAGGTGGGTCGTAAAAGGCCCTTTGGGTTTTCCCCCATGCCAGTTTGCTCAGCTCGGGCACAGAGATACAAACATGAGGGAGACTGCTAGTGGCTAGCAGTTTAGGCCACTGCGTTAATGTGCAGCAAGATCTGGAGCAAAGGAAAGTAATGCAGGCAATGGAAGGGCCATGAAATAGCAGGGCCATGTGGACCAGGTGTATAGGCCAGAATGTAAGAGGCAGCAGAGACTGGTGTGAGAGGAAATGGTAGCAGCTGTGGTACTAGCAGGCTGCACCATCCATGTCCCTTGGGCCAGTTAGAACCAGGGAACAGTGTGTGAAGGGAGTGGCTCAGAGAAAAGGAGCACTTCAGTTTAGGAAGATGGAGTAGGCCATAGAAAACAAAGTGAAGTTTGTTGGGGTGGTACTTACCATGCCGTGGAATTCTCAGGAGCTTCACACTTCTGGTAACAGCAGTTTGGCCTTAAGAGAATGATCAGTAGCTGCCTGTTATAAATCGTATTACATCTGCCTGTATAAAACTCTACCTTTAAGAAATCTCTTTCACAGCTATGTACATAGAAGAAATGTTAGCCTTATGGAGATGAGTTATGAAGTTTTAAGCAAACGGGGCCCCTAGGCGCTGTCAGAATCATTGGGGGCCCAGGTGAATAAATTCATTTGTTTTTAAGAGAGATGCCTTTTGATTTGGTGACTTTGAACATCTAATGAAATGAATCCTTATTTTTCAGTACACTCCAGGAGCCTTTTAGAGAACATAAAGCACAATTTCAGCTGAACCTTCCGGGGGGCTGGGGCCAAAGGAGCAAGTGAGTTAAGGCTGCAAGATGAATTTTATGACTCCTTCTGGACAGTTTGGGGGGGGTGAAGGGCCTGCATCTGTCTGGTAAGAACAAAGTTATCTATCTCAATGAAATAGTTGAGAGTATGTTTTGGAGAGAGATTTCTATGGCATAGCCACCCTTCCTCTGGAACATCGGCCCCTAGACAGAAGAGGAAGGTGGGGATTACAATGAAAACATCTTTCTCATGCAAGCCCCCCATGATTTTGGTAGCCCTCCTCTGGACCAATTCCACTTGGTCAATGTCCTTGCAGATGTGGGAGCTCCAGAAATGGACACAGTACTCTAGGTGGAATCTCACTAGTGAGCAATACAGTGGCAACGCCACCTTCCTTCTCTTGCTAGAAATCCCCCTCCCTATGCACCCCAGCATCCCACTAGCCTTGCCTACTACCTTGTCACACTGCTCTGCCACCTTGAGATCATCCGATATGATTACCCAAATTGCTTTGTGACTGTAAGTACCTGCCCCCTCCCCTTATACACAGCTCCCAGGTTTCCCCAACCCAGGTACATGACTTTGCACTTTTTGGCATTGAAACTCAGCTGGCACAACTTAGACCACTCCTCCAGTTTCCCTAGATCCCTTTGAATTCTCTCCTCCCCTTTCCTGGGTGTTAACCCTGTTGTAGATTTTTGTGTTATCCACAGAGACACACCTTCCCCTCCAGTTCCCCAGCTATGTCACTTATGAAGACATTGAAGAGGACAGGACCCAGTACTGATCCCAGTAGTACCCCACTGGTTACTCTCCCATTTCCCACATGACTGCCTTTATCACCACCCTCTGCCTCATATTCTTCAACTTGTTTGACACCCAGCTTACCACCCTCTCCTGTGCGGCACAGTGTCAAAGGCCTTATTGAAGCCCAGATAGACTACATCCTTTGCCCTCCCCAGATCCACTTCCCAAGTCACCCAGTCAAAGAACTCTATGAGATTTGTTTGACGTGACCTCCTCTGTGAAACAGTGCTGCCAGTGGTCCTGCAGCCCATTTGCCTCCAGGTACTCTATCAGCCTCTCCGTCAGCAGGGTCTCCATTGATTTCCCCACTGCTGATGTGAGGCTGACTGGCCTATAACTGCTAGCATCCTTCTTACTGCTGCTCATGTGCAGAGGGACCACATCCGCCCTCCTTCGGTCCTCAGGAACTACCCCCCTCCCATCTCCAATGAGGTGCTGAATAGTGCTGCCAGAGGGGAGGCACGCACCTTGCTCGGTTGTTTTAGAACTCTTGGGTGAATCTCATCTCTTCTTGTTTTCATTTAGGGCTTCCATTCAACTCCAGACTCTCCTCCAAAATGAACTTGTGTCCACTCCCCCTACTGCCTGCTGATAGATGTTGGTCTGTCCCCTCTACTGTTATGACCAAGTATAAGTACCCATTTAAAAATTGTAGCATTTTTCTTGATCTTCTTCTGCACAGCCCCCCCACTCTCCTGATCCTCACTATTCCACCCCTTGCTTTCCTCTTTTCAGTCATATACCAGAGGAAAGCCTTATCCCCTTTTTTGACCTCCTTAGCAATCCTCTCCTCTGTTTGTGCCTTAACTGCCCTCACCCTTTTTCCTGATTACCTTTTTTTATCTCAATATACCACCCTGTGCATCTCTGTTTGGGTCTCCTTGTACTTTTTAAAAGCTGTTGTTTTCTCCCTTACCATCTTAGCCACCTCCTTTGAGGACTACAGTGACCTCTTCTTCCTCCTCCCCCTGTCCTTATTTCCATCAAACAGCATGCCATTGCCTTAGCTATCCCAGCCTTGATAATTTTATATTGGGTCTCCAGTCCCCAGGAACATCCCCCCCCTTTCAAGGTAACTACTGAAGTAGTCTCCCATTTCTTTAAAATCTGCTCTCCTGAAGTCCAGGACCCTTGTTCCAGTGTGCTTTTTTTCTCTTGCCCAATCCATATGCCAAACCACACCATAGGGTGATCGCTTGTACCCAGGGGATTATACACTGTGACATCTGCAGTGCTGTCCCTGTTTGTAAGTACCAGGTCCAGCACTGCCCCATCTCTAGTGGGTTCTGTTACCAGCTGCCTGAGAAATGCCGCATTGGGATTTGAGGATGGTCCTGCTTCTTGATGTAGCTGTGACCAGAATGCTCCAGTCTACATCTGGCAAATTAAATTCCATATTCAATTCCTCCCCTTTGCTTGCTATTCTGCCAATGGCCTCCCCCTAACCTTGTCTAACTCTTCAGCCGTGTTGGTGGTCTGTACACAATCACCAGATGGATTAAGGCCTCATACCCTGTCTCTAAGCCAATCCAAAAAACCTCCAACCCTTCCTTATCTCCTTGGTGTCCCAATGTCTCCATGGCCTTGATGTCTTCCCTCACACATAAAACAACCCCCCACACACACACACACACACACACACACACACACTTTTCTCCCTGCGCTGTCCTTCCAGAACATGATATAACCTGGAATGTCTACATCCCAGTTGTGGTTTTTGGTCTGCCTCCACAATGATTGCCTCAAAGTCAGGAATTTTATTTCCTAGGCTCCTTGCATTGCCACACCTTTTGTCCATCCCTCCCCTTACTCTGCCCTCCCTTCCTGATTCTGTGATTTGCCCTTCCTGTTTTCCTGGTGATATACTGTTTATAGGCATATCAGAGCAAACCAAGGGAAAAAATGGCATTAACTTTTTGTAGGATGCTTTGTAGAAAATGGCAGGATATGCATGAGATTGAAATCTGAGATGGGCCACAGATCACCTCAATCACAACAATAGAAAGAAGAAAAAAAAACTGGCAATTATAACCAAGCTGCTAGCAAGGGAGAGAATGGGCCTAGAGTATGATGGGTGAAAAATACACATATTTCACTATTTTCTGAAGTAAACTATCAAGAGAAGAGCAGCATTTGCCTCAGTTAAAAGGGAGCTCAGAATGACAGGAATTCACTATAACATGAAGTACCATGCAGTTCTTGGTTTCATCCAGAATGCTTTCTGGCATGATTTCTACAGCTACCAGGAGGCAATGGAGTCTGTCTGTAATAAAATTCAACTGATATCAGTGGAGAGGTGTGCCTGCAACAGAAGCAACGTCTCTGAAAACGCTAGGCAGTGTGAAGTGTGTCATAGGGTGGTAAACTGCATGGTAGAACTGATCAGGACACCCTGTGGGCTTGAAACAAACTGGAACATAGTAACAGACACTGTTACCTTCAGAACTGAGAATGCCTAACTGTGACTGTTCAGGAATAAGGATTACTAAAAGTACTGGCCCCTATAGATTCTAAGTGCTCAGAACTAGCTCAGAGCAGGAAGAACACTGCAAAGATGAAAGACTTTGAAACGGCTACAGCAGATACTAAAGCAGCTGAGACAAACACAAGTTCAGAGATCTGGCTGTAGCTGGATGGCATTGGATCAGTGTGAGGGTGAACATAGTAAGATCTTGTATAGGATGAAGAAACAAGCCCTCCCCGTCAGTTTGCTGGGCAGGTTTGGAGGGGGTAGTCAGCCTGGAGCAGCAAAGCCTAGATGCTCTCTCTTGGGGTGGAGGTTGGTAAGGTGACCTGTAAAGAGCAACAGACAGACCTTATAAATGTCAAAATAGTATTAGGTGGTGAGATGAAGGGTGTAATGGGATCTGGAGCAAGAGGGGTTCACCCCAAGGTTGGCTCAACACTCCTCTAGTCTACAGTGGTGAGTCACTCTCCAATCTATAGTGGCTCACCACTATAGACTGGACAGTCTGGGGAGGGGAGTCACAGAGAGGATGTGGCCGCAATGCTTAATACAATATCTGGCCCTCGGAGGAAGGAAGCCAGTCACATAATCTAAGCCGCAAGTATCTCTCAGACTTAGCATAAAGGTATATCCTGAGGTAAACAGAATACATTGGGAGACTTAGGGTTGGTCATAGGCAGAACAACCCCAGATTGAATCCTGTAACTTTGTGTCTGTGATAACAAGATCTAGCGACTTAGGATAAATTCATCACCATGTTCTGATACTATCCAAGGACATATGATAAAAATCACGTCAGCACATTTATTTTGCCTTTCAAAACTACTGTTCGAAGAATCTACCAATTCTGGGACCATACATAATGACTGGAGAACCGGCATGAACATTGTACCAATTTTCAGATAAGGTGGGAAATACATCTCTAGTAATACAGGCCCATGAGCCTCACCTCCATCTTATGTCAGATACTTGAAAGTTTAATAAAAGATAAAATTCTATCCACTTTGAATGATATCTGGATCAAGAGCAGCATGATTTCAAAAAAGGCAGAAGCTGCACTACCAATCTCCTATATTTTTATGTGAAAATTAGTCAGCATTTAGACATGAAAGTCCCATGTGATATAATTTATCTTGACTTTAAAGTGTTTGATTTGTTGCTACATTGAACCATTACCAAACTAAAAAACACCAGCATAAATGACAGCCTCATTAAGTGGATATCAGGGTGGTTAGAAAATAGGTCACAGAGGGTGGTAATACATGGGCATGTGTCAAACATAGGTACGGTTTTCAGTGGTGCCCTGCAAAGCTTTGAATTAGGTCCTATAATATTCCAAGTATTCATAGTTGCTATAACTAGCCATCTTTTAATTGTCTGTCAGCTAAATATGCTGAAGATTCCAAACCTGGAGGACCTTGCTAAACAGCATTGCAAGAGGCCAGTCTTCAATGCAACCCTGATTGTATTATGATGTGGGCTAAGATGTGGGAGATATGCTTTAATTTGGAAAAATGCAAAGTGATGCAGTTAGGAAAGAAAAACATGTCTTTCATACTCTTTATGTGGTCACCCCTTATCAGTACCAGCAAATAACAAGCATTTGTCAATGCCAAATGTTGGCTAGCTGGCATTGGCATTGGAAGTGGAGGAGTTAGAGAGATGCATATTAGGAATGGCAGCGAAGTACTGAACTGACACCAACTCCACCCCCACCCTGCAGAGACTGACAGGCGTTGGGGGTGAGCAATTGGGTCATTGGCCATAATGCTCATGCCATTTCACCTCACCCTACCCTGCAGACACTGACAGATGCCATAGTGTGCCTTGGGGTCTTCGGGCCTTATACTCATCCCATTCTATAAGAAAATATGCTAAGATGGGTGCATTATAGGAGAATGGGGTGAACACTGGGGCTCAAGACCCCAAGGCACACCTTGATGCCTGTCATTGCCTGCAGGGTGGGGGTGGAATGGTGTGAGCATTACGGCCAATGATCTCAAGTCACACCCCTGATGTCTGTCAGTCTCTACAGAGTAGGGTGTTATGGTTAGAAACCCTAAAGCCCCAGCTAATTGTTGATATTTTCTTGCCAATTTTTCAAAATGGAATTTTTGTGACCCCACCTCATGAACAGTGGAACTATCATTTCATTATTCAAGTCAAATCAATTCAATTTATTGGAAAGCAAAACTGACAGAAAATCTCTCTTTTACAACTGCATCCATAAATTCCATACTCAGTCCCAAAAGGTGGTTTTGCACAGCAACTATGCCATTTGGTGCCACAGGTGTGAAAACATGTTTCTGGCAGGATGTGAAAAATGACAGCTCTACTGTTCATGAGGTGGTGTGAAAAAATGGCAATGTTTAAAATCTAGAGTGAAAACAGGAAAAAGTGGCGAAGTTACGAACATGCACAGAAACTGCTCAATGCACGCCTGTAACGCAATCATTTTTTGGAATTTTTTCATCAGACTTTCAACATGGGCAATTTTGAACCTCTCCACATGAACAATGGCACTGTGATTTTGTTAATCTGTCCCAAAAATTGTTTTCCCACAGTGACCGGGCCATTCTGCGCCACAGGTGTGAAAACACATTTCAGGAAGGATGTGAAAAATGACAGCTATACTGTTCATGAGGAGGTGTGAAAAAATGTCAATGTTGAAAATCTGGAGAGAATATAATAAAAATTGGCAAAGTTACAAACATTTGTAGAAACTGTGCAATGCATGCTTGGAACACAGTCAGTTTTTGGAATTTTTTTCACCACATTTGCAACATGGGCTTTTTGGGACCTCCCCTCATGAACAGCGGCACTATTGTTTTGTTAATCGGTCCCAAAAGGTGATTCCATGCAGCAACCACAAAATCACCTTACAGAACTGAGAACTAAATGACAGTGAGATGTTAATGAGGTGGAGTCCCAAGAACCCCATGTTGAAAATTTGGGGCCAAAATTCAAAAAAATGGCTGAGATATCAACCTAAGTTAAAACCACCCATTGCCTCCCATTATAAAGCTTACCGTCATTTCTTCAGTTCACAGTTTGGCTTTGAAGAGTGCAGACATGTCCCGGTTCAGAGAAGATTGCAGCTCTCAACCTCCAGAGTGTAAGTATGGGTGAAGGGGATGTGTGGGGAGGTGGGTGCACAGAGGGAGGGTGGGGATGGGGGAGGGGCAAGTGAGACAACAGTGGACCGTTTTCTTGTTTTCATGGAAAAAAAAGAGAAGAAGACCATGAGGAAGGTTTTCTTCATTTACAGGCTGCACAAAAAAAAAATAGGCACACTGGGGTGGGCTCCCAGTGTGCCACAATTCTGGGGGTGGGGTGGGGATGTTGACACGGGGATTGGACACCCCGATGTCGGCAAGGCACATAGATGGTTGGGGGGGTGCATCCGACACTGGGAGTGGGCATCCCAGTGTTGGAAAGGAAAGGGGAATCTATTTAACTAGAAAAGACACACTAAGAGGGGGATGCTGACACGGGGGTTGGGCATGCTGATATCAGCTTTTCAGGAGTGTGTGGTGGTTGGCAGGACCACCATGTTATGGTGTGCCACATAATGTGAGAGGGGGACATGCCAACACAGGGATTGGGCACCTCGATGTCAGCTTTCTGGGGATTGTGTGGTGGATGGCAGGCGCCGCCATATTTATTGAAATGTTTCACCAGGAAAGGCACATAATGGAGGCGTATCATCTGCCACTGCAATGATGAGCCTGTCTCTGATTGCAGTAGCACATTTATTTCAGATCCATGTCTCTCTCTGAAATTGCTGTCATTGGCAGCATGCTCACTGGTTGACGACTGAGGGACGCACCCGCTGAAGCATCCCCTGCATTCGCCACAACACTGACACACCTCTGAAATGTGCTGCTACCACAAGATGTTGCTTGCGCATGTGCAAGCCAACATAAAATGAATCTTGAGGTATTTTTCACTAATGACCTTGGATGTACTAAGCAAACAAATTAGGGATAGTAAAATCATATTGGCAATAAAAAAATATTAGTTCAATAGACAAGAATGTGTAACCACCCAGTCCCCTGGGGTTACTAGAATCCTGTCAGAGTTAGTGTTAAGCTGGTAGCAGGCAACTGATAAGGAACTCATTAAGGGCTTCTTACAAAATGATAATTGTTTACTCAGTTAGTCTGAGGGAAGAATGATTATGTCATTCAGAACTCTCACAGCAGCATAACCCTTTCTACATATAGCTGCTCTGAGGAAGCTTAGAATGTTCAGTTAGTTGCCAGTTGTTGCTGAGTGTGAGAGTAAGAGTGGCAGGAGCTCTGCCAGCAGGCTCTGAGTTGACGGCCCAGGATTTCTCACCCTAGTTTGGATTATAATTTCCAGCTTCCAGTGAAGTGGTGGAGACTTTTCTGCAGCAGGATTGCCTGATTTTTATTCCAGGAGAAGTGGAAGGTACTGCTATCCTAGTGGGTCCAAGGGGCAATCCCCTGAAGATCATTGTGTGTTTTCAGCTGCCTTTGGAAAGGACTTGTGTAGAGACTGTTCTGACATGCTACCCAGGAAAAGGTGTCTTAGTTGTTCCATGCCCAGTGGAGGGAACAACTAGTTAGTAAGTAATGTTTTAGGAGACAAGTTCTCCAAAATTAGGGGTTTCATTTCTGGGGTGTGTGTGCCCTTAGAGAAGGCTAGATCACACCCATCAATGCCCCTTTTTTCACCCACATGAGTGAAAGAAATGCTTACTTTCACCCCAAGTAAGTGAAGGGAATGTTTAATGTTTACCCAAGTGAGTGAAGGAAATGTTCAATGTTCACCCCAGCAAGTGAAGGACATGTTCAGTGTTCACCCCAGAGAGTGAAAAGGTTTGGAGTATGTGACTTAGTGTTCCACATAACTGCACTCATTGAAAGAGAATGTGTTCAGGTGAGTGGCTAGTTCCACGTATGTGCACCATTGGGAATGGGAAAGATGTTTGCGTTCTCAAACTGTACTGCCTGCAAGGAGAGTTCGTGAAAGTTGTACCTGTCTTGCCTTGACCAACCCATGGGGGTCTACTACCTACTTTAGTTTTCCATCTGTTAAATAAAACCATACTGTACAATCCCAGTTCCTGTTCTGGAAAATCTGATTCTTGCTTCTGGTGTGGAATTACTAGGGCCTCCTCAGCGGTTTAGATCTAGCATAGGCCTAGCAGCCTCTACCCTGGACCTGGTTGTAATGTACAAAGGTTCATGTGTTTTTGCCTTTGTACCTCCACCCCCTTCCTCTAGAAATGGGCCTGGTATACTGTACATCCTAATTCCAAGGGTGGTACCAACCTTCGAATTTTCTGCTAAAAGTAAATGGTATGCCATATGTGGGTACTAGTGCCAGATTTTATGGGGGGTGTCCAACTTGCTATAAGTGTCATGGGGGTTACAAATGTATTCTACAATGGCAAGAAAGAATTCTGATCTCTGATTGGTCAGTCTGGGACTGGACCCGTGATGTTGTCCCAGTACAACATTACGGGTCTAGTCACAGTACACAAAGGACTGCATCAAATGTGAAACTGAATCACTCCATGTCCAAGAGCTGCCACTGTAAATCACTTTGTTCTGACTCCTCTCCCCCCGCCACCACTGCAAATGATGTCCCATTCCCCTGCCCTTTCTCTTCTGCTCACTGCTACCTATCTCGAAAAAAACAGTACAGAAATTACCTGGCACACTAAAAATATTTGACAAACCAAAACACTGCCTTTTAAATCGCGTCACTCCCAGAAGTGGGAACGATATAGCGTGTGTGCACAAGGGAGCCGTGCTTGTTCAACCACACACAACTTTGTCCCCAAAGAAAAGAAAAGCACATGTACAACACAAGCAAATGCTCAGAAATAAAAAAAAAATACAAGCAATTCACTTTGTGCCCCACAACAATGCCTCATCAGCTCCACTGTTCCTTACAAACCTGCTCGTCAACCACGCTCCATGACTCCCACAACAGCACTTTCAAGCTCAACTCAGACATTGCCTCTCCATTTGAAATATAAAACTAAAAAAGAAAACATGGAGAAAAAAAAAACATGGACAGCATGCACTATAACACATTGTAACATGGCATTAGTGCTGCAGTGTGAAATCTAAGGAGCTATTGGTTGAAAGTGATCAGATGGTATAAGACTAACCATGGCCTAATTTCCAAGCAGACCATGCTTGCTGTTGTAATACCTTTTCAAACCACATAACATAGTAGCAGCATAATTTTCATTCCCACCGCCCACCCCAATGGATAATGACCAAAGGAAGCCAAATTCAAACTCAAAATGGAGTGTTTGAAGATGTAGCCTTTCAACATCACATTCTGCATTTGTGGAGTCGTAGGAATCTCAGATGGGTAGATTCTCAATATCAAGAAAATGTAACATCCCAGAAGCTAACAATTTCCACAAGCAAACCATCCAAAAAAGAAAGTTTGACAAGGTTAGTAATTGTACTGCAGTAGCTAGTGCTTCTGAAATATGCAGTCGCCATGTACAGATAACAGCTGAAGATGTAGACCAGTTAGAAAGAAAGAAAAATGAAAACAATACTCACAAAAACACCTCCTGGTCCATGAATGTGTTCTTCAATTGGCTGCAGTCTGTAAATGAAAATATTGATGTTAAGACAGTGCCCATAGAAAACTAACAAATCCACAGGAGAGAAGACATCTTACAAGATTTAGATTAGAACTATACTCAGCAAATTATATACAGTATTACATGATGAGAAGCAGCCGGGAATTTTGAGCTCTGAATGTAGCTGTTCACTTGGATTTCAGGATGATCTCAAACACATAGAGCAGGATTCATGAACCCCATGAAAGTCCTGCAGCTGCGGCAAAACATCAGTGCCAAAGGGTGGCCACTTGCGGAGCCACAGGGGTCCCGTAGCGGTGGGTATTCACATAGGTGGAGCTGGATTATGACCGGCTCCATGACTTATGGCTGCTTGCGGGTGGTGTTGCTAGGGGGATCTTTGCAGCTGTGGAGAGCTGCTACAGCCGGTGGGAGCAGCCGTAACACCCTCCGCAACTGATGCGGCTGTGAATCGCATGCACCGATGCTGCGGGTGATTTCAGTCCGCCACTGGGGTTGTGGAGTGGGACTTAGCTCCTGACCAGTTCATGAATCCTGCCCATAGACTTACACTGTTCAAAATTTGAGATAGCAAGGAAGAAATGGTTGGCTCCAATATTAGGCACCCTTGGTCTCCCCTCTGAACAACTTATTATTGTTCACTTCACTTCTCTGCTTAAAGTTGGACCAGCATAACATTCTGTGGTGATTTGCATATGCAGCCCATGATGCTTTGCATTGTGGGGGCATGTGTGATTTTGTATTTTATTATTCTTTTGTTTAATACAAATGATAAGAATACACTTGTCCCTCTTTGTACAGTAACTTCTTAAAAGAGGTTAAATTATTATGAGGTAACAATGAAATCTCATATGAAGCTTATAGCACTCAAAGCAGCAAACTCTGTATTAGCTTAAAGAATAATTAATTATTAATGTGCAATAGTAATGTTTGTTGATGTAACAAACTGTCAATATATATATTTTTTTGTAACTTTTTTTGCTCCTTCCCCCTGCTTCTGGTCAGCCACTCCTTCAGGCTGCCTAGGTCTCCCGCTGGCACCCCTGCCCTAATGCCAGCCACCTCCACCCCACTTTGCAGCCCCCCAGGGTAATCCGATGTGTCCCTTCACTGGAAGGGTTTCCCTCCTCTGAGGGACATAGGCACCGGTGGGGAAGGCCAGCACAAGCTACATTTCACCCCGGGTGCTGCTGAGGTTGTTCTTGGGCTGCATCAGGGACTCAGTGGCAGCAGAGGCCAGAGTTCATCATCCGGCCATCCATGGAGCATATTTTCCTGTTTGTTCCCCAGGGGCATGGTGTACCATGAACGTCAAGGTGTACGCTGACATTCACTACGCCCCTTCTAGGTCTTTGGGACCCAGTGCATTGTCGTACTCCCGGCCTCTGCCAGGAGTCAGCAAGCACGGGGTCTGTACTCAACCCTCCCACTGAAAGAAGGTGAGCAGTCTACAGACGCTCAAGCCTTCTCTCCCCAGCTGGCCCTCCAGCTCTCCGGGTCCATTCCTGAACCCAGGTTGCTGGTGCCTCAAGTGGAAATCCAACCACTGCACTGATGGGCCGGCTTTAATTATTTTTAACAATCATAATGACTTTTAGAAGAACAATGCATTTTCTTCTACCTACCTGTCGTGCATTATTGCTTAATTAATGCTACTTTTCAGAGCATACACATGGCCCCATTTGTACTCAGCTGTGGTGCCCTTTTAAAAAAGGGAACATTAGTCAATTAGAAACAGTACAATGGAAATTCATTAAGCTCATTAATGACATCCAGGATATGGCATATCAAGCTCGCTTGACAGTTCTAAATCCAGGCATACGAGAGGTGACTTACTTCTCATGTTTTGCATTATTCTTGATCTTTATTCGTTTTCAGAACTTGGTACTGATTTAAAAAATAACCCAGCAGTAACCAGAGGCCATCCACTGCAAACTGCTGGCAATACATTTAATACTTTAAAAATAAATGTTTTTTTTACCCAATGAATTGCCAATCCATGCCGCACGTTGCCCCTTGAACTCATTACATGCAAAACCAAGACTGAATTAAAAAAAAAAACTTGATATGTATTTATATTTGGGAGGTATCATTGTCAGGAGGTAATCTGCAATACTACAGTCAATAACTCCATAGGGACCCAATATGGGCTAATGCCTTCTCTCTCTTAACGTCCTTAAAGAGCTAGTGTACTGCCTGGAAACTGCCTGCAATTAATTGTAACTTTCAAATGTAGTCAGCTATCACTTCTTATATCTCAAGTATTTATTCTTCTCTGTTTGCTAATTAGAAGATTTTCCACCTGGCAGTACTGGGGTGATGTGTGGAGCAAAAAAGTCAGTTCTGTTCCTCCCAATACATCAACACTGAGACCACACTAACTATGACATCACTAGCAACCAATCAGAACCATTTCTCTGCTAGGTCTCACTTTCACATGAAGCAGCAGAGACTGGATCTCCCTGGTTACTAGTGATGTCACAGTTTCCTGCATTTTGATTGGTAGCTTATGAAAGTCATTGCTCAGGCTACAAGAATTGTGGTGCCTTAAGGTGTTTGGTCTCATTTCTGACGATGTAGTGGGATGAACAGAACTGACTTTTTTTCCCTCCCTATAGAGTGCTGCTCCACACATCACCCCAGTCCTGCCAGGTGGACAATCTTCTAATTAGCAAATAGAAAATACAAAAATACCTCAGATATTGGAAATGATAGCTGACTGCATCTGAAAATTGCTATTAATTTCAAGCAGTACACTAGCTCTTTAATATGAACCACTGTATAACCCCTCAGTTGAAGTGTGTGACCTAAAGGCATGGTAAGGAATGCAGATGGAAGGAGTAGGTGGTATAAGCTTGTTTAAAACAATAAATGCTGAGTTATTTCATTATCAGTTTGAAGCCGACACTGCCTGTGTATACGTTAAAAGTATCAATGATAAAAACTGGGACAAGCTAAAATGGGGTGAAAGAGCATTAGGAAGGGTGGAAATAGATACAAAAGTAACCCTCCCAAAAAGTCAAGATAATCACCTGGAATGTTAAAGGTATGGGGAGCCCAATAGAAGGTATAAAGTACTGGCATGGCTCTATAGGTGGCACCGTGACATTGAATATTTGCAAGAAACCCACCATACAGAGAGTGAAATGCAAAAGTTGCAGCACTATTGGGTGGAGAAAGAGTTCCACAGTGTGTGTAATTCCAAACAAAAAGGGTTCTCAGTCCTGTGTAGAAAAGTGCTGGGTATTAAGAGAAATACAGAAACATAGTATTTATCTGCAGAAAAAGACCGCTTGGTCCACCCAGTCTGCACAGCTGGTCCCTTCTTAGTCTGTCTCTGCAGACACTAATTGGTCTCCAAATACCCTCCCTCCTCCCTGCCTACTTGCTAAGTTTGCCCTATGTCTGTCTCATGCATGTCTGAAGCCCCTTACTGTTTTTACCTCCACCATTTCCGCTGGCAGTCTGTTCTGGGCATCTAGCACTCTTTCAGTTAAGTAGTGCTTCCTCACATCCCGCCTACCCCCGCCCCCAGCTTCATTGCATACCCCCTGGTCGTGGTGCTCTTTCTCATTTGAAAGAGACTCTCCTCTTGTACCTTGTTCACCCCCGTGAGGTACTTTTAGGTCTCTATCATGTCCCTCTTGCTCGCCTCTCATCTAGGGTGGAGATGTTGAGATCTCTCAGCCTCTCCTCATAGGGCTTATGATGCAACCCCTGCACCAACTTAGTCACCCTATTCTGGACTGTCTCCACCCTGTCTATGTCCTTTCTGAAGTGTAGCCTCCACAACTGGATGAAATACTCTAAGTGGGGTTTCACTGGCGAGCGATAAATTGGCAACACCACCTCCTTCCTCCTGGTGGTGATACCCCTCCCTGTGCCTCCCAGCGTCCCACTGGCCCTACTCATTGCCTTGTCACACTACTCTGCCACTTTGAGGTCATCAGATATGATAACCCCAATGTCCCTTTCCTGCTTAGTGACTGTCAGTATCTGTCTCTCATCCTATGCTATGCTCCTGGGTTTCCACACCCTAGGTGCACTATTTTGTACTGTTTGGCATTGAACCCCAGCTGCCATGCCACTGACCATTTCTCGAGTTTCCCAAGGTCTCTACTCATTCTCTCCACCCCCTCCTGAGTAGCCACCCTATTACTGATTTTGGTGTCACCTGCAAAAAGGCATACTTTCCCTTCCAGTTCATCTGAAATGTCACTTATGAAGACATTGATGAGGACCAGTCCCAGTACTTAGCCCTGTGGCACACTGGGCTCTATCCCCTCTATAGAGTGAGTGCTCTTTACCACCACCCTCTGACACCTATTCATTAACCAGTTTCTTCCCCAATTTACTACTTTGGTTCCCACACTTGAGCTGCTCAATTTCATTAATAGTCTCTTGTATGGTACAGTGTCAAAGGCCTTGCTAAAGTCCAAATATGACACATCCACTGCTCTCCCCGATCTATTTCACTGGTCACCCAGTCAAAGAAATCAATCAGATCTGTACGGCATGACTTCCCATTCCCCTCTGTAAAACCATGCTGCCTTTTGGTCTTGTAGCTCTTTGGGTTCAATATACTGTACTAACCTTTCTTTCAACAGGGTTTTCATTAGTTTCCCCACCACTGATTGAGACTGCCTGGCTTATAGTTGCTAGCCTTGACCCTGCTGCCACTCTTATGAAGAAGGACCACATCTGCTCTCCTCCATTCCTCTGGAATCATGCCTGTTTCCAGTGAGTTGTTGAATCAGGCCATCAGTGATGTAGCAAGCACCTCCCTGAGTTCCTTTAGAACCCTTGGGTGTACCCCATCTGGCCCCATGGCCTTGTCCACTTTCAGATCTGCAACTCCCTTCAGGACTCTTTCTTCCAAAAATGGACTTATGTCCACCCCCCCACCCCAACACACTCATACACTGTTCCTGCTGCCCCCAGCTAGTCAGTCTCCCTCTCCTTCCACCTCCACTGTGAAGACTGAGCAGAAGTATCTGTTTGGGATGTCTGTTTTTTCCTTGGTCCTCTTCAGCACAGTCCCCCTCAGTCATAATTCTTATTCTCACTATCCCTCTCCTTGCCTTCCTCTTCTTGACTATGCACCTGCAGAAGAACTTATCCCCTTTAGCTACCCATTTGCTATCCTTTCCTCTGTCTGCACCTTTGCTCACCTTACTGCCTTACTTGCTTTCCTGTGCTTTACCTGGTATACCTCCGTCTTCCTCCCTCTGCATTCCTTTGTACCTCCTGAATGCCACCCTTATCTTTCACCACCTTGGCCACTTCCCTGGAATACCATTACAGACTTTTTTTCCCTTCTGCTTTACTTCACTTCCTTTACTCAGAGGCTGGTGCCCTCCTTTATATTTTCACACGGTTCCTCTACCCCTCACCTGGAAATTCTCCCCTACTAGACAGTTTCTGAGACAGTCTGCCATTCCTTTAATATCTGCCCCCCTAACATCCAGAACCCTCATCCTCATTTGGTTCGCCTCTGCACCCATCTTAATGTTGCAGCACACTAAGCAGTACTCACTGGTACCAGGGGATTGTGAACCACGATGTCTGCAATGCTGTGTCTGTTTGTAAGCACTAGGTCCAGAACTGTCCCATTCCTAGTGGGTTCACTAACTAGCTTCCTGAGAAACACCCCATGTAGGGAGTAAAGGATGGCCCTGCTCCGTGCAAAGCTGCACTTGGATGGCTCCAATCCACATTTGGCAGAATGAAGTCCCCAACTAGCAGCACCTCCCCCTTATTAACTATCCAGGGAACTGTAAAAGATCTCGTTTCTATAGATATATGACACACGGTGAACACCGACAACAGGGATTATGTATGTCATTCTGTAGTTCATGGCAAGTATAACACAACAGATTTAATATTAATGCACTATTAGGTGTGTCAATGGGTCGAAAATGGCAAAATTACTGACTTTACTTTTTCAGATCATGTGCCACTGGAGGTCACTGTAGTATGTGGTTTTGAGGGAAAAAAAAAGTAGCAGGAAAAAGAGTTTGTAACATGTACACGTACAGCCCCTGAAGTACAAGTCTTAGAAAATAAAACCCTAGAAATTAAAGCAGGAATCCTACGAGTTGCTTACAAAGCGTATATGAGGGGTCAAATACTGCTTACACTGCAGCCAGAAAAAAATCTTCAAATAGAAAAGCTACAGAAAAAGGCTTAGTGAATTGGAGGTTAAATACTAAAGGTGAAAAGAAAAAAAAGCAATTATTGTGTGAAATTGCTACGCAAAAATACAATATAAACATAATTATGAGTTGTTAAGCAGAATACAATATACATTTTACAAACTTAGGCAAACGTATTGAAAGTGTGAGGAGAGGGCAGGCAGGCTATTGGCCCATGGGGCGAGACAGTTGCAAATCCAAACTGTGATTCATGCAGTAAAGGGAAAAGATGGCTGATGACCACATGGCCAGAAAATATTTAAAAAGCCTTTAGCAAATGCTGCAAAACCTTTTCTAAAACAAGAAGCCTGAAGTGCCAGATCTAATTAGTGGCTTTATGCAGGGTGCAGAGCACCCCAAATGTCAAAAGAAGATAGAGAATGGCTGGATGCTCTCATTAGGACTCACAAAATACTCAAAATAATTTAAAAATTAGGAACTTCAGAGGCACCTGGGAGTGATTATTATCAGTCAGTATCTGATGTAATACTACAAGGCTGGCAAGGGTCCATACTGAGACTGAAAAGGAGAGGGGAAGCTACCATTTTTCATGACTGAGGCAACTATCCTGTTAATCCTGTGCATAAGAAAGGGAAACCAGAGAATGAGTGTGGGAATCAAGACCCATATTTACATAACCCCCCATGGGGCTTACCTTATCTGCCCCATGTCTCCCATTTGCTCCTGCAGCCTCCGATTTATGCCTTAGTGTTACCCCAATGTCCCCCAGAGCTTTCACCACCGTTGGCCTAAGCCCTTTGGTGCCCTTGAGTTTTCCCCTGGCCACTGCATGTCTGCCAGTCTCAGTAGGGGCCGGAGGAGTTAGAGCAGGGCCTTCCCATCTCAGTCTGCTCCTCGGAGCAGTTGGTGGCCGCACATGCACAAAAAGCACCCCTTTGTTATTTTGACCATGATTGTGGTCCAGCAGATGGCTTTCCTGTGGTCCTGGTTCCTATTTGCAGCTGGTAGGGGACAGGTGACCAGAACAAGGCAGATGAGAAACCTCTCTTCAATGTAAATAAACAGCACCAATTACACTATGTTTTGCTGGGTCTTCCTTATGAATATTAATGAGACTTTTCATTAATATTCATGATGGTACATGTGGCTGACTAGGGACTGCATATTTAAGCAGCTGCGATTGCAAGAGGACTGCGAATCAGTATCTAATAAGGGCTGTGCTTTGTAGGGCACCGTACATATTATTGACCTGAGGGGCTGTTCTAAATATTTAGTAATTATTCTGGCAGCACCAGAACTTTAAAATTGGGACTTCAGTGGACTGTATGGTGACTCTGTTTTGGAGCAGCCATATTTTCCAGGCAAGAGCCAATCAGAAAGCCAGGATTTAGTGCAATGACTCTTGGGACAGTGGCAGAGACTTATGGGACTATCCCAAAGGCTTGCGGGGAAAAAGCAGGGACCAAATTTAGGCACCTAAACAGGGAACAAATCAGGAATCAAGGGTGCCTAATGAATATTCCTTTTTGGGGACAGACAACTGGATTCCATCAATAAGGAGCCTCAGAGAGCTCCCAAAACCCAGAGACTTTGCAGGCTGAGTTCAGTTCAGTGTCAGCCCCTCCAGAAGGAGGAGGGCTTCGGCCCCCAGTTAGAGTGAATGGGCCTAGCATTTTCCACTGGAGCCCCTCTGCAGGGGAAGGGGCTCTGTCTCCCGAGAGAAAGTGACTGCAAGGAATTTGAGTCACTAGCCTGGGGGTTGCCAAAGATTGTCCCCCAGGGCTAGCTTTTGCCTTTCCACATTTAGGAAAACATGTGGGGAATATTCAGCTGTGAGGGAATTGCATGAATGTTCTGCCACTGCAGTGAGAGTGGTGATGAAGCCTGTAGCTTCAGGAAATAAAAAGCTTTCTGAATAATTAGAAGTGATTAAATTTCTACTTATAGTGCAAGTTATTAGAAAATCTGCTTGGGGGTGAGAAGCCTAGAAGAGTCAAGAGGTGCTCAAGTTCTGTCTGCACCAGACATTTGATTAGCGCCTAAGATAGGGTAGACATCTGTTAGAAGTGACAGAAGAAGGGTCCAGTATCTGAAAATGTTTGATGTGACTGTTTTAAACTGCCTACAGGAATGGAAGGGGAGTATCCTGAGGTTGTGGCTTTTCCTGACATGCATTTGAGGACTGTGAATGTCCAATTGGAGCTACAAGCACCAGCATGGCCAAGAGGGACTTTGATATTGTAATTTGTGCTTTGCTAAGCATCTGAGAAAGTGAATTATTGACAAGTAAAGTGCTATCCTGGTTATGAGTCATGCCGTAAGCTCCTGAGTTCTGTTCTGCAGATAGAGAAAGAGAATTTGCCTATGCATGGACTGTACAAGTTTGGGTCCTACCTAACCCTAAGGAAAAGCCTCCATGTTGAGCGACTGTGCCTTGAAAGCTAAAAGGACCATGCCTGCCATGTTGGCTGCACTGTTGAAGGGATTGTGACCACCTGAAGCAACCAGAATGTGCTGAATGTAAAATGTGCTGAATGCAAGAAAGAGACCATTTTCCAGATCGACCTTGGAATCAGCCTGATAGTGTGCCACCTATGCACTGCCATATGTGTGCTTCCCCCTGAGGGGCATAGCCTAGACATGGAATCTGAAATGTGCCGACCCCAGTCCCAGCCTGGTCTGTTCCAGAATGTGACTTCAAGCCCAGAGAGAAAGGGCAACTATCAGATGCTGAGAAAGTTCCAGCCTGCAAGCTGCAAGAGCCTGGTAAAGAGGGGTCAGCCAAAGTTCCTGCCTGCACCTCAACTAAAGCATCTCTACGCCAATGATGATATCCAAACCGTGAGTAGGCAGAGCCATCTCTGCTACCCAAAAAGGAACTGTAAATAGTTAATCCAAGTTCTGCTAAATACAAACGTCAGGCCTAGCATGTTAAAGATTAAAATTCTGCTTTCCAAGATCAGCCAGAATTGTTGAAAGATAATTGAAAGAAAGACTACTAACTTGATTTTCCATTTAAGAGCCCCAACGCCAGCCATCTCAGCTGCAACTGCATCAGGACTGCACCTAAAAACTTTGTACTGGGTACCCAGGTTTAATGTGTAGAACTATGTGTGTCTATAGTAGTCTAGGACTGGTACAAGTGTGGGCATTGAGCATATGAGTTTCACCATCTACAGCAGCGAGTTAGACAGCCCAGTTAATTCTGAAACCATCAGACATTAGTGGGTGGCCACTGTGATTAATGTTTGACTTTAAAATTAGAAATGATTATATTGATTGCAATGCAAGAATGCCAGTCTGAAATATCAACACTTAACCTCTTCTTTCAATTCCACCCTATCCTAACTCTCACACCTTGTAAAGAAATGTTCGTTAACCATTTTTATAAATCTTGTGTCATGTTCAGTTCATGTTTATTACTGTTTGGTCATACACCTTTACACATAACTTAATATTTAAAGTACATAAAAAAGTACAATACAGTGCAAAGATTACAGTGAATAGTAACATATATTTTACACTTATAATATCACAAAACCACTATTACAGTCTAGGAGAATCATTCTTAAAATTCCAGCATTTTTAACCTACAATGCAAAACATTTTATTTTTCATGTTTCAAACGTATTAGAGCAATAGTTTTTAAATAAGAGGCCACATTATTAATTAATTATTTGTTCATCCTGTATGGTGAACATGATCTCCAATAAAACCGCTTTGTCTGTAGTTTGAATCAAGTTCCAAATAGGATGGAGCCAGTACTTTCTTGGAGCAATACAACATGTGCAAGAGAACATAACGTGTGAAAGATATTCTAAGTCAGAACTAGAACAGTCACAAAATCTATCAGCCGGAATAATCGACTTCAAATATCTAGCTTTAAGAATTTTGCTTTGAAAAACCTCAAATCGATATTGAGTGTACAATTTTCATTTATCCTGATCAATTAGAACATCTAGGTAGTATCTGTATTCATGTCTTAAATCATTCGAGACTAGCCATGGAGAAATTTTTATTTTAGATACTTTGTCCAGATGACTAATTTTAAAATGTTAATAATTCTGCTTGTAATATACTTGTTATATTTTGGACCAATTAAGATCCCTCTGCTTGTGTAATGCTTTAGAAATTCCAGTTTATATCTGTTACATAGTGGATAAATATTTGTTCACCAATTTGACTGTCTGCAGCCATGATAGTTTTCCTTCTAAACACAATTTTAAAAGCCTATACTTGCGCACTCTAGTCACTCTGATCCAATAGTTTTGTTTTTTAACATCGATCAGTGCTTTTGGGCTAAACATGTCTAATTCTGCTCTTATTAGAGCAGCTGGAACTGAGAAATCTAGTCCCAAAGCAGATTTGTATAGTTTGGTAACAGGGATTTCAAGTAAATCTATTTTTGCTGTATCCCAGATTTCGCTCTGATATACCATTTATGAAAAATATTTAGCTCTCATTGCAGTTAAAAGTGGTATAATCATATTACCACCATACCTGAAGCTGAAACTCATTAATGAGTCTGTTGTTTGTCTGAGTTTTATTCTAACTCTATTTATATGTCTAGACCTCTCACCATTACTTGTCAGAGTTAAACCCAGATATAAATATTCATCCACTGTTTTACGCTTCTGTCACCTATTTTCCAGTTTAGCTTGTTTTTTTTTAGACCCAAACACCATTACTTGACTTTTTGCTTTATTGATTTTTAATTCATTTTGCACACTCCATCAGCATGTTTAACTTTAATTGTAGTCCAGATTGTGTGAGTGCAATTAATGCCAGGTTGTCAGTGTATGCCAATGCCGGGCAGTAGTTTTTGCCAATTCTTGGGGAGTCGGAGCTTGATTGAGTATATTGTAGTAACAAGTTATTAAAGTGGATGTTAAATAATAGGGGTGCAAGTATGCACCCCGTCTCACTCCTTTATTAGTGTACAAAACAGACGACCATTGACCCTGCTCTCCCCATCTTGCTTGGGCCCAAGTTTTGGTATATAGTTCTTTGATAATGCTAATCAATGTAGGGTCAGTTCACCACTCAAACACAGTCTGCCAAAGGATCACTCTGGAGATGGTGTCAAATGCTTGACTAAAATCAATAAATGCCACGTAGATCTTCTGTTTCCTTAAAATGCACACTTTTTGTACAGACGTGCTAGTATGAATACTGTATCTTGTCCATAGTATACTAACCTGAGTGAAAACCAGTTTGTAGTTCTGATAATCCTCCTAAATTATTTATTTGGTCAATTAACCTAGTTAAAATTACCTTGCAAAATATTTTCTCTACTATGACAAACAGGAAAATGGGCCGGTACATTTTAGGGTCTTTTTTATCACCCTTTTTGTAAATCAAAATGATGGGAGCCCCTTTCCATTCTGATGGAAAGGTTCTATTCACTATACAGTTGTTAAAATATGGTAGTAATATTTTGTACCATGAAAGTGGTGTGCACACAGGTATACTTTGGGTGGAATTAAATCTGGACCGAGTGCTTCCTTCTTTTTATGTTGGCTTGCGCGTGTGCGCAAACAACATCTTTGTGGTAATAGCACATTTCATTGGTGTGTCAGTGTTGTGGCGAAGGCAGGGGATGCTTTAGTGGGTGCACCCATCAGCCACCAATTAGTGAACATGCTGGCGATGACAGCAGTTTCAAAGAGAGCCGAGGAATTGAAACATACGAACATACGAAGAAGTCAGCAGAAGAAGGCCATTTGGTCTATCAAGTCTGCTCTTACTGCAGGGTCCACAGGTTGATCTAATGTCCCTGCCCTTCCTCTCTCCCCACCCCACTCCTCCCATCCACTCTACCCATGATCCTTACCTTCCCCATACCGATCCCAGCCTCTCTTAAAGCTGCCCACTGTCTTCAACGAGATGACCTCTTCCAGCAGCGCATTCCAAGTATTCACCATCCTCTCTGTGAAGAAGTGCTTCCTTACCTCCCTCCTAAACCTCCCACCCTCCAGCTTAAGACTGTCTCCCCCTTGTGTTATGGTTGCCACTCAGCTTAAAGAGACTCTTCTAATCAACCTTATTTATTTCTTTCAAGTACTTGATGGTCCCAATCATGTCCCCTCTCTCACGCCCGTCTTCTAGGGAGTACATGTTCAGTGCCCTCAATCTCTCCTCGTATGTCTTACCCTGCTGATCTGCTATCATCTTTATAGCCCTCCTCTGGACCTTCTCCAGCAGGATAATGTCCTTTTTGAAGTGTGGGCACCAGTAGTGAACTCCATACTCTAGGTGCAGCCTTACCAGTGACCTGAACAAGGGCAGTGTAACCTCCTCTCTCCTACTACTGATCCCCCTAGATATGCATCCCAGCATCTTGTTTGCCTTTACTGCTGCTTTTTTGCACTGTGCGGAGTGCTTCATGTCACTAGTAATCATCACTCCTAGGTCCTTCTTCTCCTCTGATTCAGATACTCAGACTCAACCCAGGTAGCACTCTGTCCTAGGATTCTTGGCTGCAATATATGGAGGGATTTAAACAGGCCTTCAGGACCCACCTGTGGCTTCAAGCCTACCCTACTTGATGGTATTTCATTGAATTTTATGAAACCCTGTATTTATTGTATTGATGGTTTTATTGCATCCTGTTTTATTCTCTTGTATTTGACTGTCAAGGCACCTTGATTTTAGAAAGGTGTGGTAAACATAAAGCATATTATTATATTATTATTATTAATATGTATAACTCTGCGTTTCTCGGCACTGAAGCCAAGCTGCCAGATCCTGGACCACTTCCCCAGCTTTTCCAGATCTTTCTGTAAGTCCTGTATCCCTTCAGTTGTAATCATGGACAGTTTTGTCATTGCAGCGGCACCTCCCTCCTTCGCAACCTCATCGGCTCCTGCCGCACACTGAGCACACTGTCCCTGGGCCTTGCTCTACTAGAGCAACTTGTTTGTTCACTGTGCCTTTCCTGGTGAAACATTTCAATAAATAAATCAGCCCGTGTGCCTTTCCACATTGGCAGCTCCTGCCACCTGCCACACACTCCCCGGAAAGCCAACATCAGAGTGCCCAATCCCCGAGTTGGCATATTTTAACCACTCCACATTGTGGCACACTGGGAGCACACCCCAGTGTGCCCAGATAATTTTTTTATCTATTTAATTTTCTAACACCAGGCCCCCAAGCTCACTGTCTTTGCCGACGGTGGTACCAAATCCCTGTCAGCATCATGTTTCCTCTCCCCCCAAGCTCACTTTCTTTGCCGATGGGGGTGCCCAGTCCTCGTCGGCATCATGTCCCCCCAAAACTCATATGGCACACTGGGAGCCCACCTCAGTGTGCCTGAAAGTTTTTTTTTTTTGAACCTGTAAATTAAGAAAACCATCCCCTGGCATTTTTTTTAATCTGCAAAAAAGGAAACGGTCCCTCATAGTCTCCCCACTGCCCCCTCCCCCATCCCCACCTTCCCACTGAGTTCCAACCTCCCCGCACCCCTGATTATCCCATACTTACCTCTGGAGGTTGAGAGCAGCAATCTTCTGTGGAGTGGGACACGTCTGCACTCTTCAAAGCCGACCGGCAAACTGAAGAATCAAAGATAAGCACGTATAATGGCTGTCTAAGGGAGTTTCAACTTATGTTGATAACTCAGCCATTTGTAGAAATTTTGGCCCCACATTTTCAACATGGGGTGGTTGGGACCCCACCTCATGAACATGTCACTGTCATTTCGTTACTCAGTCCCAAAATGTAATTTTGTGGTCGCTGTGCAGAATCACCTTTCAGGACCAATTAATGAAATGACAGTGTGACTGTTCATGAGGTGGGTTCTCAAAAAGCCCATGTTGCAAATTTGGTGAAAAAATTCCAAAAAATGACTGCGTTATGAGCATGCTTTGCGCAGTTTCTATGCAAGCTCGTAACTTCACCAGTTTTTAATATTTTCCCTCCAGATGTTCAAAATTGCCATTTTGTCACACCTCCTTATGAACAGTACAGCTGTTATTGTTCACATCCGGCCTGAAACTTGTTTTCTCACCTGTGGCACAGAATGGAGCAGTCACGTAGGAAATCAACTTTTGGGACAGATTAACAAAATCACAGTGCCACTGTTCATGAGGGGAGGTCACAAAATGCCCATGTTGAAAATTTGGTGAAAAAATTCCAACAATTGATTGCGTTAAGGACATGTGTTGTGCAGTGTCTACACACTCTCATAACTTCGCCAATTTTTCATATTTTCATTCCAGATTTTCAACATTGTCATTTTTTCACACCTCCTCATGAACAGTACAGCTACCATTTCTCATATCCTGCCCAAACTGTGTTTTTGCACCTGTTGCACTGAATTGCATAGTCTCTGTGTGAAATCACCTTTCAGGATTGAGTAATGAAATGATAGTGCCACTGTTCATGAGGTGGGGTCCCAGAAAGCCCATGTTTAAAATTTGGAGCAAAAATACCAACAAACACCTGTGGTATTAGGGTTTCCAATTGTAACACCCCACCCTGTAGAGCATTGGGGGTGTGACTTGGATTCATCATTTGTAATGTTCATGGCATTCCACCCCCACCCTGCAGCCATTGACAGGCATTGAGGTGTGCCTCAGGGTCTTCAGCCCTAACATTCACCCCATTCTCCTATACTGCTCCCATCTCAGCTTATTTCCTTATAAAATGGGATGAACATAGGGGCCGAAGACCCCAATGCACATCGCGACACCTGTTGCTGTCTGCAGGGTGGGGTGAGGTGGAATGGCTTAAGCGTAATGGCCAATGACCCAAAGGCACACCCCCAATGCCTTTCAGTCTTTGCAGTGTGGGGGGGGGGGTTGCATTAGTTCAGTACTTCACTGCCATTCCTATTATGCATCTCTCTAATTCCTGCACTACCAATGCCAATGCCAGCAGGCCAACATTGGGCATTGACAAATGCTTGTTTAGGGATGTAATTGCTGTGTACAGTTCTTTTGAAGAAAATGGTTTAAATTGAGCTCTAGTAACTGTGCTTTCCCAATGTGGTGTTGAAGCTGTAACTTTTGAATTAAAAAAAAAATGTTAGTATAGTATGTAATCCAAGTATCCACTGTAATATACGTATCCACCATATATTTACTACTGTTGGTGCCATTGGTCACCATTACCCATAGGACTGTTGGTCCTTGCTGTCAACGATGTCCAACATGCATTGCCACTGCTTTAGGTTAAATGCTCTCTGTTTTCCTTTAATACTTGTTTTATACTTTTCTCTGGTATTGTTTAATTGTCCAAAATTATTCCTATTGTTTGAGTTCTTGGTATATCTTACTAACTTAGAGAGCTCTCTTTTAGTCCTGCAGCATTCATAATTGAACCAATCTGTATCAGCTTTCGGCTCTGACCTTTTTAGGATAGGTCTATATGGAAATGTTTGAACCTCAATGAAACAGTTTGACAGCAGGTTTTGTAGCACTAGAGGCTGCTCTGTCCAGTGGAATATATTTGAGGAGATTATATTCTGTAACAAATTCATTTTAGATCTATCACAATCGACATCCCATTTGATTTTTCTTGTGTCATGAGCATATTATTAGAGTGAGCATTTAATTCTTGAAATGTTGGGGTTTGGTATTTGTTCCATGTGTGGGGTGCAGAGGCATAGACAGGATTTCTTTTGAGGGGGTGTTTAGATATGACATTTTTGAAATGGGAGAAATAAAGCCAGGGTCTGGTTACCAGGCTCCCCAGAAGCTCTGGGGGTGTAAATGCTCTGTGGTGAGTTTTGTGGCTTTTCTTGAAGAAAACACACACTTCTGTTACATGTTCCCCACCCCAAATTTCATGGGGAAAAAAAATGGTTGTGGACAACCGGCTATCCAACAATGCCATCAACCACCCACCCTATATGCAGTTTTTGTAATATACCATGGCCTTTGAAAGATTTTTACATAAAGGCTGTGGCTGGAGATCTGGGAGAGGCTAGGCCCCCAGAAGGTCTGGGGGGTTTACATGCTCTGTGGTGAGTTCTGTGGCTTTCCTTGAAGAAAAAAACACACTTTTGTTGCATGTACCCCAACCCTAATTTCAGGAGAATGTTTTTCCCCATGAAATCAGGGGTATTGGAGTGGAGATTCTGGCTGCCATTACAGTCTGCAGAACCTCCAGTGATTGTGGACAACTGTCTCCATACCCTATATAAAATACTGTCTTGGCTACTGTGCCCAACCAGCCTGTGCTGCTACCTTGGGGTTCTGACTCCATTGGACCTCTCGAGCTTCGCTCTCGAGGTCAGACAGAATCAGAACCCTCAGCGGCAGCACAGGCTGGTTGCACACAGTGGTCCAGCCAGTATTCTCTCTATATTTGTTCTTTTAACATAATTTTCCTGACTGCATATCATTCACTTTGGACAACATTCTGTTTGCAAAAGGAAAGAAACATAGAAACATAGAATTTGACAGCAGATAAGGACCGCTTGGTCCACCCAGTCTGCCCATTTCACTACCTAATGGATAAGCTGCAGATCCTAGTTAACCAGCAGCCTACTTCTTCCTACCCCCACCCCATAGAATTGCCTTATGACTGTCCCATGCATGCTTGAATTCCACCACCATTTTTGACTCCACAACCTCCTCCGGAAGGCCGTTCCATGCATCCACAACCCTCTCTGTGAAAAAATACTTCCTTAAATTACCTCTGAGCCGCCCCATCTTCAAATTGTGCCCTTGTTCTTGCACATCTGTTTTTTTGAAAGATGCTACCCTCTTGGACTTTGTTGATTCCCTTGAGGTACTTGAAAGTTTCTATCATGTCCCCCTTCTCCCTCCTTTCCTCGAGGCTATACATATTAAGCTCCTTAAGTCTCTCTTCATATTTCTTCCAGTGCAGATCCTGCACCATTTTAGTTGCCCTTCTCTGGACAGCTTCCATCCTGTCTATGTCTTTGCGGAGATTGGGTCTCCAGAACTGCATGCAGTACTCCAGATGGGGTCTCACCAGCTGTCTGTACAGAGGGATAATAACTTCCTGTTTTCTACTGGTGATGCCTCTCCCTATGCATCCCAGTATCTCCCCAGCCCTCCTTGCTGCCCTCTCACATTGCCTGCCCACCTTTAGGTCATCTGATATGACTACCCCCAGGTCCCTTTCCATTTTCATTGTTGTTAGTATCTCACCCCCCATTGTGTGCTCTTCTGCTGGGTTTTTGTTACCCAGGTACATTACCTTGCACTTCTTAGCATTGAATCTAAGCTGCCATACATTTGACCCTTCCTCTAACCTTGCCAAGTCCCTTCTCATCCTTTCCACTCGCCTTGTGCATCAACTCTGTTGCAGATCTTTGTGTCATCTGCAAGAGACATACTTTTCCTTCAGTCCCTCTGCAATGTCACTTATAAAGACATTGAAGGACCGTTCTAATACTGAACCCTGCGGTACCCCACTAGTAACCCCTTTCTTCAGTGGACTCCATTTACTATTACTCTCTGTGTCCTATTCTCCAGCCAATTCTTTACCCAGGCTGTCATCTTGGGACCCACTCCCAGGCTGGCTAACTTGTATATTAATCTTTTGTGTGGGACTGTGTTAAATGCCTTGCTAAAGTCTAGGTAGGCCATGTCCACAGCCCCCTCCCTGATCTACTACTTTGGTCACCCAGTCAAAGAAATCTATCAGATTCGTCTGGCATGACCTTCCCGCTGTGAATCCATGCTGCCTTGGGTCCTGTGCCCCTCTGTCCTCTAGATACTTGACAATTCTTTCCTTCAGAACTGATTCCATCATTTTCCCTATCACAGGTCTGTAGTTTCCTGCTTCTGCCTTGCTCCCACTTTTGTGAAAGGGAATCACATCTGCCCTCCTCCAGTCCTCGGGTACCACCCCATCCTCCCATGATTTGTTAAAAAAGGGTAGTCAGTGGTGTCACTAGTTCTACCCTTAGTTCTTTTAGAATTCTGGGATGAATCTCATCAGGCCCCATTGCTTTGTCCACCTTCAGTTTTAAGAGTTCTTTCAGAACCCTTTCTTCTGTAAATGGGCTGGTATCAACTTCTGTATCCAGAGTGTTTCTACTGTTTGTTTTAGGTACCTCCCCCTCTTCATTTGTAAATACTGAGCAAAAATATTTGTTTAGTATCTCTGCCTTTTCACAGTCACCCTCTGCCCACCCTCCCTCCCCTTTATTAAGCCTCACTATCCCTCCCTTGGCCTTTCTTCGCTCCCTGATGTACCTATAAAGGTTTTATCCCCTTCTTAACTGGGTTGGCTATCTTTCCTCGGTTTGGGCCTTTGCTGTTCTGACTGCCTTCCCAGTTTCCTTTTGCTTTAACTGATACAGTTCTCTGTCCTGCTCCTTCTGTGATTCCTTGTACTTCCTGAATGCTTTCTTTTCTCTTGAACCTTCACCCACTTCCTTTGAGAACCATAGTGGTTTCTTACATCGTTTTGTTTTGCTTATTTGCTTCACACAAAGGCTTGTTACCTCTGCGATGGCAGTTTTATTATTCCCATTGTTCTTCCACCTCCTTCCTGCCCATTTGCTAGTGCATTCCTTAGGCACTCACCCATTTTGGCAAAGTCAGCCCTCCTAAAGTCCAGTACTTTTGCCTTTGTATGGCTTGACTCTATTGCTGTGTTTATTGTGAACCATACTGTTTGATGGTCGCTAGTTCCCAGATGGCTACTCACTTCTACATCTGTGATCCTCTCTCCATCTCTATTTGAGAGAACCAGGTCTAAGATTGCTTCCTCTCGATTGGGCTCCAATACTAGTTGTCTAAGGCATGCCCCCTGTAGGGCATCTAGAATAACCCCACTCTTCGAAGTGGCTGCTGCAACTGCACTCCAGTTAACATCTGGCATATTCAGATCACCCATCAGCAATATCTCCCCTTTTTCTGCCATTCTTATACTTTCTATCATTTCCTTGTCCATTTCCTCCCCTGAGAAGGGGGTCTGTATACAACCGCTGTGTGGATTGTGGTGCCATTGCCTGTCTCCAAATTTACCCATAGTGCTTCTTCTCCTCCCTGTTTACCTTTTTGCTCTGTTGCTTTGATTTCTTCCCTTATGTAAAGAGCTACTCCTCCTCCTCCTCTTTTACCCTCCCTGTCCCTCCTGTAGATAGTGTATCCTGGTATGTTTACACCCCAGTCATGGTTTTGTGTGTACCATGTTTCTGTGACTGCCACGATGTCCAGATGTTCCTCCTCCATCAAGGCCACTAATTCAGGAAGCTTGTTACCCAGACTACGGGCATTGGCACTCATTGCTCTCCATTTTTTGATGGCTTTACCTTCTGTTGCAGCATCCCCCACTGACCTTTCTACCTTGGTCTTTTTCTCATTTAGTACCCTGTTTTGTAGGGAAAGGCTGGGATTTTCCTGCTGCTTATCAGTGCCTCCCCTCCTTGACTAGTTTAAAAGCTTGCCAATGAAGCATTTAAACTGATTTCTCAAAAGACTTGTTCCCTTCCTGGACAGAGCAGACCATCCTGCCAGTATAGGCTGGTGTCCCTCCAGGTGGAACCCCAGTCCTCAATGAAGCCAAACCCCTGTGCTCCACACCATTTTTTCAACCATTCATTAAACTGCATGGTTCAAAGTACCCTCGCCTCACCCATGCCATTGACAGGCAGCACCTCTGAGAAGGATACTGTGTGTGCTACTTGTCTTATGCCCCTTCCCAACTCTACAAAATCCTCCTGCACTGCTCTAATCTCATGATGAGCCAAGTCATTTGTCCCTAGGTGGACAATGATGTCCAGCTCAGGCTCCCGTGCAGCTGTTCTCGTGATCCTGAGGATGTGCTTCCTGTCCCTCCAAGCCATGGCAGCAGGCAGGCACCTTACTTCAGTTTTCCCTGCTCCCCCCAGTTCTATCCCCCTAATAATTGAGTCCCCCATGAGGAGCTGCTTCCTTTCCCTGTGGTGTCCTCTTCCTCCTTCCTGTGGGCCTCCCTTGTGACAGTTGTCCTCAGCCTCCTTAGTCTCCTCTGTGGGTGCATCCATGGGGAGCTATGCTCCCCCAGAATGGTGTATGGATTGTGGAGTGGAACAATTGACTGGGTATGCCTCTGTTCCACCATCCTCACCCTCCCTGAGCCCACTGTGGTCCAACTGCTGTGCTTTCTTCACAACCTCTGAGGTAGTGGTGGTGGCTCTGGTGCTCCCTGGATGGGGGAGGTTCCCTTCCTGCTGTCCAGTGTGGCCTGGGGGAAGGTTCCCTTACTACTGTCCAGTGTGGCCTGAAGACGGACAACTTTCTCCCTCAGGGCAGAGAGTTGTCTGCAAATAGGGCAGCATCTCAGCCTCCTGAAAGACTCCTGGAAGACTGCTGCCCCACAGCCATTATATTGCACTACTCCCCACATGTTTATCTACTTTTTTTTTGTTTGTGTGTGTGTGTGTGTGTGTGTGTGTGAGATTGGTTTGTTATATAGAAATATATATATTATACAATGTGTATGCTTATATTGTCAGTGCAGTGTGCTAGAGAGGATATGACAGTGATATGCCTTGTGCTCTTGAAATGATGTCAGAACCCCAGGTATAAAGGAATTATTTCCAGGGGTGGGTGGGGTGAGGGGTGGGCAGAGGTTGGGCCTAAACTGTGCCCTCATGAAACAATCATCTAAAAGCTCTGACCTACCACTGCGATGAGTGCCTTCCTGTCAGCAAGATGCCCTACACAACAATTTGACAGAGAAAATACCCTGCTAATCAAACAGAGAAAAATCCAGACATCCAAGTCAGACACAGGTAAACCTCCCCAGCCCCAAATCAGCCTGGTGGTTTGTGCTCTGAAAGCAGTCAACCCCAAGATAAGTCAGCTGTGCTTTAAACTCTTCCTGCACTGAAAATCTTAAGAATTGTAACAAAAGTAAAGCTATATCCACCTCCCTCTGTTGCTTGAAAGACTGTCTTTCCTGATAATTCTAAGTTCCTTATTTCACCTTTCAGTTAGAAGTAGCCTCCACCTGCAGAATATCTGCTATAAACCAAAGACAATTGTAAGGTTCACCTCCCTTTGTTGTGAGCACAACTCCCTTTCTTGCAAATCCTATGTTCAGTATTGCAGCTTCCAGCCAGAGGTAGCTTCACCTGAAGAATATTAGCTGAAGCCATTTAGTCACAATTAATATTATACACATTATAGACATTATTCTGGAAGCAATCCTGTCACACTCTTAATGGTGATAAGGCTACACTACCCAGTACCTCACTCACTCACTCAGTGTCTTGTAAAGCACTTTGGGATACAGTGAATATGATATGAAAGAAGAAACCCAAACTCTATTTTATTCTATTCTATGCTATGCTATTCTATTTCTTTTGACTGTATAACAAACATGGATGTTAGTAATGTATATCATGTCTCTTCCAAGGAGGTTGTTGAGGCCCTCAACAACCTTCTTGGAAGAGACCAGATATGCAGTGAGGCATAGGCATACATTTGAAATGCAATTCAGTAGTTAGCCAAGGTGTGAGAGACCTAGACCTCTGTTCAATGTTCACCCGGTAGGCACACTGTCAACAGCAGAAGCAGACAGCTGCTATAAACTTAATCCTGTTGTTTTTCAGATGTCCTATCTGAGAACAGTAAACAAGTAATGCAGTGACAGCATAGGCATCAGGTTACAGCAAACCTTATAGCATTTATTTGGCCTGAGGAGCAGACCAGGCACAGTACAGTGGTAGGAGCATCTTGTGAAGTACACATGGTGCAGGGTTTGAGGCCCCCAAGTTATTATAGTTTCCTGCAAAAATCTGAGTTAGAATGAATTAGAAAGTAAAATTGTTTTAGAAATTCCTCATGTGCCGGTGCCTTACTGCATTGTGGCATTCGCTGACAGAATGTGGCAGTGTAATAGTTGAGCCCCCGTTAAGTGCAGCTAGTGAAGGCCAAAGGAGTCAAGCCATTTTCTGGAGAAGTCAGGCTGGGTGGACAGTGGATTTAGGGGGAGGCAATTTGGTGGTTTTCCCATGCCACAGTGTTACGCATGGTAATAGGGAGGATGAGCCACGCATGGAAGGTGGATGGCCTTCATTTTAGGAATGCTCAGGCTGGGCAGCCATCAGGATGCACTGCACATTTGTGGTTCATGACCGCCATCTTGGGAACAGAGGTGACCATGTGACCTATCAGCCAAGTGCTACTATCACCGCCATTACATCAATGGTGGCCACCAACTTAGAATGCCAGTGGTTAGGCACTTACAATGGATGCCATCTTCTGCATGGCAATGCTGTGCAGCCAACAACCAGTTGGCACTGAGGATTCTGAAGGATGGGAGGTGCCCCCCCCTTCCCTAGTGGGAGGCTTACCTAAGAATGTAATAATGAGATAAACATAGAGAAATAAGGGCTTATATAGAAATATGATAACAAGAATAAAACAGAGAGGGTCATGGCTTGGCCAGGTAAGATGTCAAATAGGTTCTAGCTGAGCTAAGCTCCCTGAAGGCACCTCTTTAATTTGACAAAATTGTCGGTAAACTGTTATAAATAGTTAGACAAAATAAAGCCCTCAGTAGAACTACTCAAAGACTATGTAGGCTTGTAGCAATCCCCCCAAGGCCAAAATGCAAAGTATGCTACCTTTTGAGCTGGCACCACTAGTCTCTTCAAACTGCCCATTCCCTCCATGTCAGATTCCTTACCTCCAGCTCCAGGCTCCTGTTGGAGTCGAAAGATCTGGACTCCTTCTTCAAATTCAGAAGAACGGTCTTCACAGACCTGGTCATGGCAGGCTGTTGCTATAATTACGGAGGCACCGAGGCAAAGACTGTCCAAGAGGCCCAAGGCAGGACGGGCGGTTGGGGGCTGACAGGCAGGCCAGGTGGTGGCTAGACCTACTACCTGCTCCGCTCCAGTGATAGTACTGCGACAATGTCTCCAGACCACCGACCAACTCCTGGCTCCTTTTTTACAGCTCGCGCCCCACTCTGCTCAAAAAATATTCTCCCATTTCTCACTCTTCATACTTCAGTAATCGGTTGTCAACTTCAAGTTCAGTCCACCACCACTCCTCCTCATATCCTCTCTCTCAACACATGAATGAGCAGTGCATACGGTGGTGCTCCAAAGCCAATTCTACATCGTGTTGCTCAATTGACTGCTGTGTGTTCAGAGGAGCAGTCGAGCCAAGGAGGAGGAGCAGTGGAGCCTCAGTAGACACCAACAGATTAGCTCAATGGTGAGTCTCATCAATCCATCCCCCCATAGCAGGCTAGCAGCCACACACCAGCCAGGCAGCAGTCTACACAGCACACTGTGACTGCACAGCACCTCAGCTCACATAGAGTGTGAAAGTGCACATTTAAAGGGCCAGCACACTCTGTCAAATTACATTTTTTTTAAATTTCGGAGGTCATTTTGGGGGGGGTTTGAACACCCTAAACACCCGGCCCCACCTATGCCCCTGGTGGGGTGATATTATTATATTGTGGGTGGGTACAACATCCAAGGGGGTTGCACCAGGTATTATCTAGCCCACTAAAAAGTATGCTCTGAGTGGAGGCATTGAGTAATAATGTTATCCTAGGGAAATAAACAGTTTTAAGTTCAGAATGGGAACCCAGGCCCCTCAACCTTATTTCCAGCTGGCAAAGCAGGGGTAGTAGTCCTTGAATACACAGAGCTAGGGTTACACAAGTGGAGACACCACTGGGATCTCCTCTCAGAAATGTCACGCCCAGCATGCCCCCCCCCGGGCTCACTAAGCATGGTGACCCTTAAAATGGCTGCAGCCAATTTAAAGTAATGGAAAAGTGTTTTGTCACCAATTTCTTGCTCTAGGCTTGTTCATTGCTGGTCAATGAATGCTGTTGAGAAATACACACCTCCTAGTGTCCAAAAGTGGAAATGCATCAGAAATTTATTTACAGTTTAAATCTATTAGTACCAAGAGTCCCCTGGGAAAATGTGACATCTGAACATGCTCATAGTCTGTTGTAAATGTTTTATTGTTGCTGTTTAGATATAATGTATTTGTCTAGTCTGGGACATTTGGTAGCTGATACTAGTTAGGAACCCATATGTCTAGTTAGATTAAAATTGTTTAACTGTTTTGGAGAATTGGTAAAGGTGAGCTACTTGCTGCCAGGTCATGCCATAGACTTTGTGGGAATGCCACATTTTCTCAGGCAGGGGAGAGTGTAACCCCCCATGGGGCTTACCTTATTTTGCCCCATGTCTCCCATTTGCTTCTGCATCCTCCAGTTTATGCCTTAGTGTTCTCCCAATGTCCACCAGTGCTTTCATCATTGTTGGCCCAAGCCCTGTGATGCACTTGAGTTTTCCCCCAGCCCCTGCATGTCTACCGGTATCAGTAGGGGCCAAAGGAGTTAGAGAGGGGCTGCCCCATCTCAGTCTGCTCTCTAGAGCAGTCAGTGGCTGCCCATGTACAAAAACAGCCCCTTTCTTATTCTGTCTGCGATTGCGGTCAGACAAGTGACTTTCTGGTGATCCTGGTCCCTGTTTGTAGCTGGAAGGGAACCAGTGTCCAGAACAAGGCTGATGAGAAGCCTCTCTTTAATGGAAATAAAGAGTGCCAATCACGCTGTGTTTTGCTGGGTCCACCTTATGAATATTAATGAGGGTTGGTATTAATATTCATGAGTGGACCTGCTACTGCTTAGGGACTGCATATTTCGACAGCTGTGATTGCAAGGAGACTGTTAATCAATGTTTAATAAGGTCAGTGCTTTGTAGGGCACAGTATATATTATTGAACTGTGGGGCTGTTATAAATAATTAGTAATTATCCTAGCCGCACCAGAACTTTAAAATTGGAAGTCCTATGAACTGCATGGGGACTGTGCTTAAGAGCAGCCATATTTTGAAGCCAGCAGCCAATCAGAAAGACAGGATTTACTGCAAGGACTCTTGAGACAGTGCCAGAGACTTATGGGACTATGCCAAAGGCTTGTGGGGAAAAAGCAGAGATCAAATATAAGTGCCTATACAGGAAACCAATCAAGCATTAAGGGGGCATAATGAATATACATTTTTGGGACAGACAAGTGGATTCATCCTATCAGGAGCCTCAGAGAGCTCCCAAAACCCAGAGACTTTGCAGGCTGAGTTCAGTTTGTCATGAGCCCCTACAGGGGGGGCTCCAGCACCCAGCTAGAATGAATAGGCCTAGAAAGTGGCTGCAAGGAATTGGAGTTGCTAGCCTGGGGGGTGCCAGAGATTGTTCCCCAGGGCTAGCATTTGCCTTTCTACATTTAGGAAAAATGTGGGGAATCTTCAGCTGTGAGAGAGCTGCATGAATGTTCTGTCTCAGCAGTGAGAGTGCTGATGAAGCCTGTAACTTCAGGAAATGAAACGCATTCTGAATATTTCTGAGTGAGTAAACTTCTACTTAAAGTGTAAGTTACTGGGAGACCTGCTTGGGGCTGAGAGGCCCAGAACAGTCAAAAGGTGCTCAAGTTCTATCTGCACCAGGCATTTGATTAGCACCTAAGATAGGGTGGACATCTGTTGCAAGTGACCGAAGAAGGGTCCAGTGTCTGGAAATGTTTGTTGTGACTGTTTAAAAGTGCCTACAGGAATGGAAGTGGAGTATCCTGAGGTCAGAGCTTTTTCTGACGTTGCCTGTAAGGTCTGTGAATGTCCAATTGGAGCTGCAAATGGCAGCATGGCCAAGAGGGACTTTGATATTGTGGTTTGTGCTTTGCGAAGTGTCTAAGAAGGTGAATTACTGACAAGTAAAGTGCTATCCTGGTTATGAGTCATGTCTTAAGCTCCTGAGTTTTGTTTTGGAGTGAGAAAGATAATTTGCCTATGTATGGACTGTGCAAGTTTGGGTCCTACCTAGCCCTAGGGGAAAGCACCTATGTTTAGCGACTGTGTCTTTAAAGCTAAAATGACCATGCCTGCCACACTGGCCACATGGTTGAAAGGATTGTGACCACTTGAAGCAACCTGAATGTGCTGAATATAAAATGTGCTGAATGCAAGAAATACTGTTTTCCAGATTGGCCTGGGAGTCAGCCTGGTAGTGTGCCAGCTATGCACTGCCATATGTGCATCCTCCCGAGGGACATAGCCTAGACATGTGGGTCTGAAGTGTGCTGGCCCTGGTCCTGGCCTGGTCTGTTCCAGAATGTGACTTCAAGCCCAGAGAGAAGGGGCAGCTTTCAGAGATGCTAAGAAAGTTCCAGCCTGCAAGCTGCAAGAGCCTGGTAAAGAGGGGTCAGCCAAAGCTCCTGTTTGCACCTCAGCTAAAGCTTCTCTACACCAATGATGATATCCAAACCATGAGTAGGCAGAGCCATCTCTTCCACCCAAAAAGAAACTGTAAATAGTTAAAGGAAACATAAACAGGGTGCCCAATCTTAGCCCAAAAACCACAGCAGCATCAGTTACTGTTTTTACTCACATAATGCTGCAGTCTTTTTGCTTATGAAGTCTGTCACTCCAGAGTCACTACAGTTTAAGCATCATGGTACAGTGTAAACAAATCCTCGGTCTGCATTGAAACCAGCCAGTCCTGTAGCCTCCTAAGATGGCGACTATGTCTGTACGGGATGATGTAATGTAAGCGACATCGTTCCCGAGAGTTACTGTATTCTGAATGGGGACCTTATAAAGTATATATGATAACTTCATTAAAAAAAGCGCTGCTGCATCAAATCCTATACTGTGCAGGTGTGACAACCTTGGGAGTGACAGACTTCATAAGCAAAAAGACTGCAGCGTTATGTGAGTAAAAACAGTAACTGATGCTACTGTGGTTTTTGGGCTAAGATTGGGCACCCTGTTTATGTTTCCTTTAATCCAAGTTCAGCTAAATACAAACGTCAGGCCTAGAATGTTAAAGATTAAAGTTCTGCTTTCCAAGATCAGCCAGAATTGTTGAAAGATAATTGAAAGAAAGAATGCTAACTTGATTTTCCCTTTAAGGGCCCCAACGCCGGCCATCTCAGCTACAACTGCATCAGGCCTGCACCTAAAAACTTAGTACTGGGTACCCAGGTTTAATGTGTAGAATTGTGGGTTTCTATACTAGTCTGGGACTGGTACCAGTGTGGGCATTGGTCATATGAGTTTCGCCATCTAGAGAAGCTAGTTAGACAGCCCAGTTAATTCTGAAACCATCAGACATTAGTGGGTGGCCACTGTGATTAATGTTTGACTTTAAAATGAGAAATGCTTATATTGATTGCAGTGCAAGAATGCCAACCTGAAATGCCAATCAACACCCAACGTAACTATTTAACCTCTTCTTCTAATTCACCCTATCCTAACCCTCACCCCTTGTAAATAAATGTTGGTTAACTGGTTTTTATAACTCTTGTGCCATGAGCATATTATTAGAGTAAGCCTTTAGTTCTTGGAATGTTGAAATGTGGGGTTTAGGTTTCTGTTCCATGTGTGGGGTGACATTATGGTATTGAGGGTGGGTACAGCATCCCAGGGGGTTGTACTAGGTATTATCTAGCCCACTGATACGTATACTCTGGGTGGAGGCATTGTGTAATAATATTATCCTTGGGAAAGAAGCTGTTTTAAGTTCAGAATCAGAAACCGGGCCCCTCAACCTTGTTTCCAGATGGCAAGGCATGGGTAGTAGCCCTTGGATACATGGCACCAGGATTACATTTATTTATTTATGCATTTGTTAACCGGGTAAATGTACTGCTCCCAGAGGCTGTTTACAGGCATGACCCGAGTATATAGATAGTACATAAAGACCACTATTCAATGCCTTTGTTAAACTTTGCCAAAGTAACTGTGGAGATGTTGAATATGATTTTGGACCATCTGATCAATAATGACCAAGTAGCTTCATCCTAGGACAATGGTAAGCAGTCAACCTGGGAGATGTATAATAAACCTAAACAGGGATTATGGAGAGTTGAGGGATGTGCTCTCACTACAGTAGATGCAGAGCAAACTTTTGACTCAATAGAATGAGACTACCTATAAGCTATGCAAGTTAAATATGGTTTTGGACAGCATATGGTTAAATAGGCAAGACTTATATAAAACCCCCAGAGCACATGTACTCACAAATGGCTTAGTTTCAGAGTATGTTAGCCTGCAGAGGAAAAGCAGGCAAGGCTATCCCCTCTCCCCAGTCATCTTTGTCCTGAGCTTAGAGTCACTGGCGCAAAAATTCAGGGATGCTATAACAATGCAAGCAAATGAGCCTATTCACGAAGGGGCATAGGGTATGCATGATATGAGTGTACCTGGCCCACACAGCTCTGTGCTCCCAGACAGGTGCAGGGTGCATGGTATTCACTACTGTGAGCACCCACAGGGCACCTGTCCATGGCCCCACTCCCCTGGCATGCAGCTGTGCAGGGGTGGATCACAGCTATGTGAGGGTGGATCACACAGCACAGGTAGGCATCCAATTGGATGCCCGTCCTGGGTCCCTCAGTGAATTCCCTGCTGCATGTGTGGGCTGGGGCAGCAATGTAGAGGGGGTTTCCGGTCCACCTTTGCCAGCAGATTTCCACTGGGGGGCACGTAGCAGTCACAGCAGGGTACACCCTTGCTTAACCTGTGTCATAGAAACATAGAAACATAGACCTTGATGGCAGATAAGGGCTGCTAGGTCCACCCAGTCTGCCATTTCCCTACCTGTTGGATAAGCTGAAGATCCTAGTTAACCAACAGCCTACTTCCTCTGACCCCCCACTAGTATTGCTTTATGTCTGTCCCGTGCAATCACAGAAACATAAAATGTCCCCCTCACCCAGGTTGTAGTGCCAACTCTGTCCCTTAGTGAATGGTGCAGACTGTGGGCATGCCTCCAGACTGCCCATGGCACATAGCTGTGTGGGCGGCCAGGGTAGCAAGTGTGCACTGGGCTCGTGCACCAACTGTGCATACTACCAGGGGTCTGCTGGACCCTCGCTGTGCAGCATTCTAGCTTAGTGTTGCCTACATGTCTTACATATGTGGCACGTAGGCAATCCAAACTTGTGAATAGGCCCCAATATGAGCGGGCACTAATGAAGACAAAACGTTGCTTTATGCAGAAGACATCCTCTTCACTTACACACTCCTGAATTAAAGTATGCCAACCTTGATGCAGATACTAGAGTCCTTTGCAACCATTTCAAAGTTCATGATAAACTGGAGTAACTCAGAAATGCTGACTTTGTATGACGTCTGTATTGGCTACCTCTGTCAGCCTGCCCCAGACCCTTGCCTCTATGTGGGTTGCAGACAGTACCTAAAGATCACTGACTACAGTGGCTTACCCTTTCTGGATATCAGGCCTGTCCTTTCCTCCGAATGTTCAGATCCTTGGTGCCAGCTGAGCTGATCTTCCCATGAACACAGACCCTTAAAGCCACAGGCCCCACCAGTTCAGGATTGTTGTCTGCAACTTCTTCACTGTTTTAGATGTCCAGGCCAGATGGTATAGAAGCCATCAGAAGACCCTCCTTAAGGATGAGTCCCCAACAGACCCTCACCGTCTCCAGTCTTGGACCCCATCAGGGACCACAGCTTTCTGAGACCTGCACCACAGGAGGCTAGTACCACCCAAACACTGGACCTTGTCACCATTCCTGGGCCTGCAGGCTCACTCCGGCTGTTTGAAGCCAGAGAAGTGCACTTGCAGGTAGTAAAGCTAGACCTGTATAAAGGTACTCTGGACTGGAATGCCAAAACAAGAACTAGAGCTACTTTGTGGTGGTCCAGAGTCTCTGTTTATATGGCTCTAACATGTGGGACACATTGCCCAGAAACCCTCCCGCCCATGGGTGAGTGCAGGGGTAGTCACTGGCACCTAGACTTAATGTCACTAAGCAGAAGCATATTGCAAGAACAGGATGCACATAGTTAACAAATCAGAACACTTCAACTCCTAAAAATCAGGGCTAGGATTAATCCTATAAGTGAATTTTAAAGGAAAACACTGGAAAAAGACACAGCTTTCCTTAAACACTACATAAACTCTCAATTAGTGCTTTTAGACAGTAACAACTTTGTTTAATGATTTAAAACAGCTACACACAACATCCACTTTCTGTTGCTAGCAGCCACCATCTTATGAGCAGCAGTGAGATTCCTGAGCTCACTTAAGCAATAAGGCATGGCCAAGGGTTATGTTAATGGTCTATTAATCACCTTCTAGGGGTGTACTGTGGCACAAGGTGTAGCCGAGTGCCACATACCCCTAGTGGGTGATTAACTGACCATTAACATAATCCCTGAGAGTGCCTTATTGCTATTATAATAAAAAATGTTTTTAAACAGTGTTAAACCTTGTTCAGCATATGGTTAAGCTCTACATGTATGTTAATAAAAGATTAACATAAGGCTGTTAGAATGTTTGCAGCCAATCAGAATGCTCAATTTCTCAGACCCTTTTTATAATGTATGTTAATATGTCTGTTTGACCTCTGCTATTGGTTGGCAGAACATATTAGCATAAAGTGAGCTCAGGAAGCTCTCTGCTGCTCATGAGATGGTGGCTGCCAGCAACAGAAAGTGAAAGTAGAAAGCCACTGTTTAAATCACTAAAAAGCAATTAGAGGTAATTAAAAAAAAAACTTTACTGTCTGAAAGCACTAATCAGACATTTTTGTAGCTCCTGGGTAAAGCGGTGCCTTTTCCAGTGTTTCCCTTTAAAACTTAAAATCACTTTATTTCTGTTCTTAGGCCATCGAGCACAGCCCTACTGTAACACATGATGTTACACAATACGTGGACCCTAGTAACCTCTGTTATGTCAACAGGGTACCACACATTTCTTTGCATTACTTCCTATATCCTTAGCAATGCTGTTTTTTTTATTCTTGTTTTGCCTCCCTGATATCCTTCTTGCACTGTACTCTCATAATGAAACTCTCCTCCAGTGTTATTTTAGTTTTTGTTTTATTCATTTGTTAACCAGATAAGGGCACTGGACCATAGGCCCTTTTTCATTTCCGACCCGGGAAAACAACAGACAGCAGGACAGAACATTACAAACACAGTCTTTACAAATATTATTATACAAAACATTTACAAGCAGATTTTGACAACAAATAATGTTTCAATGTTTCCTTAAAGCTCAAAACAGACGTAGCCTGACAAAACGCTAATGGTAAGGCTTTCCAATAAAAAGGAGCTGCTACTGAAAAAGAACGAGATCCAATCTTGAGTTTAGATAGGACAGTATCAAGCACAATACCACTGGAGCGTAAGCTAGGAAGAACAGTGCAGCACTTAATCAAATCATGCAATGGAAACAAAGACTTAAAAAAATTACTTTTAAAAATAACACAACCAAAAAAATACTAATTTCTGGAATCAGGAGACAAAACCGGTCCAATTGTTGATATAAGTCACAATGATGTGACCGAGCTGGAACAGATAGAACAAACCGACAAATATTGTCATATGTAACACTTAGAGAATGTAATTCTTTAGTTCCCAGTTTAAAATATAAAGTAGAGACATAGTCAAAATGTGGTAATAGTTTACCCATTGCTATGGATCTACAAACCTCTTGTGAAAAATGAGATCTTAAATTTGAATAATAAACCCAATTTTCAATTGATTGCTTCTCTCTCCAAAAGGTTTTCCTGTTGCACTTATGGCCCTCACTGCCTGCCTTACTGAGGCTGTTTTTCTTTTGGTTCTGTTGGTCCTGATCCCTCTATTGTCACATTACCTAGTCCCTTCTCTATTATTAATTTTAATCTGGTCCACATCTTCTCAGTCCCTTCCTTTCACTTGACTCTTAGTCCCCTTCCAGCTATGGCCCTTATTTCCCTAAGTCACTGTGCCTTTTAGGAGTGGAACTTCTAGGGCAGGATTCACAAAGATCGTGAAATGCCTGCAGCGGCGGCAAAACATTGGCACCAAAGGGTGGCCACTTGCGGAGCTGTAGGAGTCTCACAGTGGCAGGTATTCACAAAGGTGGAGCCGGAGGAGAATAGAGACAGGACTGGGAGGGTCAGTGCCCAGGAGGAACAGTAGGTTCCAGGGATTATAGGGAACTTGGGCAGACTGGATGGACCTCTGTCTTTTTCTGCCATTGTCTAAGTTTTTATGTTTCTATACCAGGCACCCTGCTTGGAAAAAAATCTGTAACATAATTCTTAATTCAATATTGGGTACTACACTTGTTGCCCCCACTCCATTCTCCAGTGTGGTAGGCATGACAAAGGGAGTGTGGGGAAAGGTAATTTGACACTGGCGGGGATTTCCAGTGCAAAGTTACCATCTCCTAAATGCCTACCCCCCACCACCACCCCCACCATGCTTCCAAAAGTATAGTGGGTATATTCATAACACTGAACTGTAGCAACAAATGTCATTCTACTGACACATGAGATCATCTGGAGAAAATGCTTATCACAACGTATTTGTTTTAACAGCATCTGGCACAGATGACACAGGCAAAAGTGGAACTGAATGTCAATGAACATGGGACCACAGTGAAGACCTCTCTGAACAGCACAGTTAGTGAGAAGGCAGTGTGAATCCCAGGCAGACCCTTCCAAACACTTGCATTGCCTTTCCACTGTGGTACCTCTTTTGCTTAACTTATGAAAAGTTAAAACAGGCATATAAAACATGACAACTTTGCATTTTGTATAGAGGAGGGTTTAAGTAATTTATTTCTAAATCTTTAGCCTGCCCACCCAAATAGCTCCCCTGCACAACTGCACAGCCTATGCCTTGATATACAGTTATTAAGGGACACATCTTCGGCAATAGTGGCCAGCAAAAGTTACCTGCCGGTGACTGATAATATTATAAGTCGAGGTCCACTATTTCTTTTTTGCTCTCCTGGAGACATCGTCTCTGAGCTTGCCGCCATGCTCCATCTTCCTCGAGTGCTAGCTGACAGTGTGAAGTGTGGGCAGCAGCCGTGCTGTACTCCAGTCACATTCACAATGCTGCTGTGAGCTCTAATTGGCCAGCCAGTCATGGGGGGAGAGTGCAGAGGAAGACTCACAAAGCATCTCCAGTCATCTTACTGGCACAGAGGGAACTGATTGGCAGCAGATGGTGGGGGGGGGTGCATGCAGAGAGAAAGTGCTGGGGTTCATCATGTGTGCTTAAACACTCTGTGACAGTCACAAAATAAACAGAAATGTTACAAATGATGAAAAAAAGGGGGAGTTTCAAAAGGGGGATTCTTTCAAGCCAGACGAGCCACCCCTGGCATCGGCTATGTTCAAACTCCTTCTGCCTTATCTCTCTTCCCACCTCTCGCCATCTCCTGCCCCTCCCTACTTGCTGAGGTCTAACCACCCCACACCTTCTGAATCCCCCACCAGTGATCCTCCACCAGAGTATCTACTTTCTCTTGCCATTTCCCCTGTCTCTGGAACCAGCAACCCACCCTCCTCTGTGACTCCCCCTCATTCCCTGTAATAAAGCGGCAAATAAAGATTATACCTCCTCCACCCTGCGGTTGCCTCCCCTTGTCCCTCTCCTCCCACTCTTCCCCACTTACCACATAACTCCTCTGCCCAGTTCAAGTCTGTCTAATAGCAACCCCACCCCCTCCGCTCAAATGAGTTAATCTGTATATATTGTAAAATAGACTTTGTATAGTTGCCGCATCTTGTTTGTGTTTTCTAACAATTGTCATTCACATGTATTTCTCCTAATTCTATTCCTTATCCATGTCATTGAATTTGTACACATTGCATGGTATTTATTGTACTGTGTTACCATTTGTATGTTCTTTTTCTACATCAATTGGTTAAACTGTATACTAAATGTTGCAAGTCTTCCTGTAACCCAATCCTCCAGGTCACACCTGGAAATGAGCATTGGCTCAGTGTGCCTTTCCCAGTTATATCAACTTTAAATGAATACATAAAACTCATCTTTAATAGGAACATGTTTCCTACACTCATTGCTTGTTTGATGCCTAACTATGTTACCTTTCATTTTGACTAGCAGGATTCCTACCTCTGTGGAGTTGCTGCTGTTTCACCTCATCCCCCCCCCCAACCCGGCAGAGAACTCTTTGAGCTCTGCTTAGCCATGACTGCACAGATGACTTCAGATAAAACAACTCACATGCCATTAATGCAGCCACTCAAACCCAGTCGACACATAAAACTTCCCAAAGAAAGATGTAGAGTGGAAATGGCATTACTGAGTCACTAATATCCTTCTATGCCATTATTTAGAACATTACATTAATGCTTTTCAACTTCTGAGTTTTGCACCAGAAAGCAATGGCGGGGGGTGGAGGCTCATTCTGGGTATCTTATCCTGAGTGAATCTTCACTATAATAAGCCCCTGTGGCTGGAATGGGGGGGATATGTAAGGCAATGTATGGATTGTGGGGCTGGGAAGATGGGCTGAAGGTCTCAGCTCCCACTCCCAGCTGCCTAATTGCACACTGCAACCCCTGCCACTATATGGCTGGCTGTGCTTGGAAAAAACCTCTATGGAGGGGCCAAGCAATGTATAGCAGGACTCATCTTCCAAACACATGGGTGGCCAAGATGTCAGCTGGGGGGTGTGGGACAAATGCAGAGTGTACCCCTACACATATCCATAGCATACACGGGGGGATATATAGAGTGCACTATGCCTGGCGCCAGAATGGGGATCTTCCAAGCACCAATGGCTCTGGGTTTCACGGCCATGTACTTCTGGGGAACACAAATTGAGAGCATGGAAGAAGGAGTGGCCGTAGGCTGTTAATAGAGGTTACTTCTGCAGAAGACACGTAAGCTTATAGTGCTGCCTCTCAGGGCAATGGTGGGTGCAAAGCTGGAAGGTGAAACACTCATCTTCTCCTGGCACCACTCACCAAGATAGTACTATTGTCAAGCACAATTTTGTCGACAGCACTGTACCCAACAGAGGAAGTAACGTAGCCACTCAACACCCATAACTTCCTTACCTGGTGCCTGCCAGTTCAGATACTTGGTAGGTACTCAGTCCTCCTTCTCAAGGCTCTCTTCACCATGCACACAACACATGACCAACCCTCACACACCGCTCACAGCCTACTGACTCCGAGGGGCAGGGGCCCCCAACCCATTGCACACTACCACACTGGTACACCACTCGAACTTTTTCTCCCTCGCTGGCTCACTCCTTCACTGATCAACTCTGGACTGAGTCACTCTTCATCCTGTCCCTGATTCTCACACACACATGCTGGGCCACTGGCTGCAAAACAATGGTGCTGTGCATGATTTTGCTCTGCTGAGCTGTCCGGTCCCTGAACGACTGCTCTCACCTTGCCTGCCTCACTTGTTACTCCAGCCTTCATTGCCAACTAATCAGATTCACCCACTCTCTTTGCGGGCATGTACACTGACTTCTTAGCCTCTAAAAAAGTTAAAAGACCACCTGTAGGTGGGGGATGCAAGTTTACTTCTGCACAGTGGTGGAAGTGGTAGACAAGAAGTACAGGAACTTGGGCACTGGCAAATATGAAATGCAGAGTGAATATCTTCAATCTGAAGGATAGTTGTGTGAAGACACGTGTATCTATTTAGACACTAGTAGATTCAGTTAGAGATATTGAAGTATTTCTAGCAAAATAGCACTGTTGTACAAGTCAAATGATATTATGGAAACCCTGATTTCAGGTCACAGGGCCAGAAACTGTCATTATGTTGCTGGTTTAAGAATTTCAGTTCCAGTGTCAGTGGGAAGAAGTACAGGAACTCTGTTCCTGCTGCAAAAAAGGTACAGGAACTGAGTTCCTGTGCATTCCTGTTCACTTTCTTCACTGCTTCTGCGCTCACTCTGCCACTCCCTTCACAGTGCTGGTGGGGGTGGGTGCACACACCGTGAACAAACAAATCAAGACATGCTGCTGCCATTTTGTATCACGCCAAAGATGGTGCTAATATTGGTGAGGCTAGGCCCACTTTGCAGGATATTGATGGAGCCCGGGTCCCATGGCCCCATATTACCAAGTACCTATGAAGGTATAGCATAGTGTAGTGTCACCGACATATAAACTCTGTAGTGTAGCATAGTGCAGAGTCACCTAAATATAAACTCTGTAGTGTAGCATGGTGTAGCATAGTGTAATGTCACCTACATATAAACTCTATAGTACAGCATAGTGTAGTGTCACCTACATGTAAACTCTCTAGTGTAGCATAGTGCAGAGTCACCTACATTTAAACTCTGTAGTGTAGCATGGTGTAGAATAGTGAGGTGTCAACTATATGTGAAAGCTGTAGTGTACCATGGTGTAGTGTAACCTACATGTAAACTCTGTAGTGTATCATAGTGTAGTACTCTATAGTGTAGCATGGTGTAGAATAGTGTAGTGTCACCTACATGTAAACTCTGCAGTGTCGCATGGTGTAACATAATGTAGTACTCGATACTGTAGCATGGTGTAGCATAGTGTAGTGTCACCTACATGTAAACTCTGAAGTGTAGCATGGTATAGCATAGCATGGTATCAACTACATGTAAACTCTATAGTGTAGCACGGTGTAGCATAGTGTAGTGTCACCTACATGTAAACTCTGTAGTGTAGCATAGTGTAGTGTCACCTACATGTAAACTCTGCAGTGTCGCATGGTGTAGCATAATGTAGTACTCGATAGTGTAGCATGGTGTAGCATAGCGTAGCATCACCTACATGTAAACTCTGCAGTGTCGCATGGTGTAGCATAATGTAGTACTCAATAGTGTAGCATGGTGTAGCATAGTGTAGCGTCACCTACATGTAAACTCTGCAGTGTCGCATGGTGTAGCATAATGTAGTGTCACCTACATGTAAACTGTATAGTGTTGAATGCTGTATCATAGTGTAGTGTCACCTACATAAAAACTCCGTAGTGTAACATGATGTAGCATAGTGTAACATGGTGTAGCATACTGTAGTACTTTGTAGCATAGCATGGTACAGCATAGTGTAGTGTCACCTACATGTAAACTCTGTAGTGTTGCATGGTGTAGCATAGTGTAGAGTCACCTACATGTAAACTCTGTAGTGTAGCATGGTGTAGCACAGTGTAGTGTCACCTACATATAAACTCTGTAGTGTAGCAAGGTGTAGCATGTAGTACTCTGTCATATAGCATTGTGTAACATAGGGTAGTATCACCTACATGTAAGCTCTGTAGTGTTGCATGGTGTAGCATAGTGTAGTACTCTGTAGCATAGCATGGTGTAGCATAGTGTAGTGCCACCTACATGTAAACTCTATAGTGTTGCATGGTATAGCGTTGTGTAATGTCACCTACATATAAACTCTGTAGTGTAGCATGGCGTAGCATAGTGTAGTACTCTGTAATGTAGCATGGTGTAGCATAGTGTAGCGTCACCTACATGTAAACTCTGCAGTGTCGCATGGTGTAGCATAATGTAGTGTCACCTACATGTAAACTGTATAGTGTTGAATGCTGTATCATAGTGTAGTGTCACCTACATAAAAACTCCGTAGTGTAACATGATGTAGCATAGTGTAACATGGTGTAGCATACTGTAGTACTCTGTAGCATAGCATGGTACAGCATAGTGTAGTGTTGCCTACATGTAAACTCTGTAGTGTAGCATGGTGTAGCATAGAGTAGTACTCTGTCACATAGCATTGTGTAGCATAGTGTAGTATCACCTACATGTAAACTCTGTAGTGTTGCATGGTGTAGCACAGTGTAGGGTCACCTACATATAAACTCTGTAGTGTAGCACAGTGTAGCATAGTTTAGTACTCTGTCACATAGCATTGTGTAGCATAGTGTAGTATCACCTACATGTAAACTCTGTAGTGTTGCATGGTGTAGCATAGTGTAGAGTCACCTACATGTAAACTCTGTAGTGTAGCATGGTGTAGCACAGTGTAGTGTCACCTACATATAAACTCTGTAGTGTAGCAAGGTGTAGCATGTAGTACTCTGTCACATAGCATTGTGTAACATAGGGTAGTATCACCTACATGTAAGCTCTGTAGTGTTGCATGGTGTAGCATAGTGTAGTACTCTGTAGCATAGCATGGTGTAGCATAGTGTAGTGCCACCTACATGTAAACTCTATAGTGTTGCATGGTATAGCGTTGTGTAATGTCACCTACATATAAACTCTGTAGTGTAGCATGGTGTAGCATAGTGTAGTACTCTGTAATGTAGCATGGTGTAGCATAGTGCAGTGTTACCTACATGTAAACTCTGTAGTGTAGCATGGTGTAGTATAGTGTAGTGTCACCTACATATAAACTCTATAGTGTATCACTATGTAGCATAATGTAGTGTCACATACATGTAAACTCTCTAGTGTAGCATAGTGTAGTGTTACATACAGAAAAAATCACTGTTGCGTACTGTAGTGTAACATAGTATAGTGTCACCTACATGTAAACTCTGTAGTGTAACACAGTATAGCGCCACCCACATGTAAACTCTGTTGTGTAACATAGTATGGCGCCACCCACATGTAAACTCTGTTGTGTAACATAGTATGGCGCCATCTACATGTAAACTCTGTTGTGTAGCATGGTATGGCACCACCTACATGTAAACTCTGTAGAGTAACATAGTATAGTGCCACCTACATGTAAGCTCTGTAGCGTGACATAGTATAGTGCCACCTACATGTAAACTCTGTACTGTAACATAGTATAGTGCTACTTACATGTAAACTCTGTAGTGCATCTTGGTGTAGCATAGCATGCTGTTACCCACAGTATATGTAATTATTACCCTCACTGAGAAATTCAAAACCAACTCATTGGTGAGAGAGTTGAATGCAAACTATTGTGGAGTTCTCAGAAAAAGTACAGAAGAAAACAGAATACTTTGCAGATCATACTATTCAAGGCATTGTTTTGTGAAATAATCTCTTTTTCTGAATACAGGAACTACTTTCTGTGAAATTGCTGATTACACTAATTTCACTTCCTTCTGGGACTGGTAAATGTTTCAAAACTCAGACATAATTCTCAGTAATGAGGAAACCAGTGTGGAGTTTTTAACTATGGAAGTCATCTAAAAAGGTACTGGGGAATTGGTGGTGTTGTCATAGTTGCTGTAAAGATACCAGTGCACATGCTGATCGGAGACCTGACTTGCGCTTTGATTTACATTAGTTGGTTCCTTCAGTAGTACTCTGGCATCTTTTAGGGCTGCAAGTTCAGTTCAATCTGTCCCTTAAAATAGGCAAACTCCCCGTGTTCACGGGTGTCCGCAAAGTACGAACATTCTGTGTAAATGTGCGAACTTTGGGTCACTTGGTTCGCCTTTAAACATATATATTAAAAAAAAAGTAATGTCTACCATAGTGCATGCCCCTGGGCTTCCAGCCGACTCAGCTATCATGTGGTGCAGTACTGCAAAAGACCGGGAGGTCATGAGACCAGAAGACGTCACCCCCAGTGTCACTACTTGCAATTGGCTGATGCTTGGAATCCAAGGAGCAACACTGGTGACCACTGGTCTTAGGTTAGTACTGTAGTACAGCAGGTCGCATGTCGGAACATGGGATACTGCTGCCTCAGATGTGCGAGTGAGTACTGAGTGGTGTGCATGCATAATTTGTGCAATGTCATAGCAGACGGTTTGAGTCAGATAAAACATACAACATACATACACTGCATATAACTGTTGATTCTTCAACTTTGTTTTGTGGCAGGCAACTAGCAAAAAGGAAAAAAGGGCTTAGTTTGTGGCATTCAAGTTACTTTCAACCCAAGGCAAAACACTAGCAAAGGGAGGGAGAAAATGAAAGGGATCCATTCTAATCTGAGGGGCTGCTCTTGGGGGGGGGGGGTAGAGGCACGTAATGACTGCAAACTCAACAGATGGTGGGGAGTGAGGTGAGGTGAAGATTCACAGAATTACGTGTGCTTCACATTTTCATAATCAAATCATTCCTTGATCTTTTGATGTGGCTAGAAAAAAAACGCATTAGTGTTTCACCAGGGCATAAAGGGAATGAGAAAAAAAATACAGATTAAAGGACAGGGTTGGGATGCTGATCTGGGGAGGGTAGAGTGTCTGAGTGAGTGTGTGTATGTGTGTGTGGGAAGGGGGACACTATTGGACTGCAGGAAGTGAAGAGAATAGGGAGGACTGGACAGGAGAAAAAGTAGAGAAGTGCAGGGTTTACAGTCTGGCTCTGTTGAGTTGTGCTTGAGGGGCACTGCCACTAATGGGAAAACTGTCTAGGTTAAAAAAAAATTGGGAACTGCAGGGAGAGAAAGAGAAGAGCAGGCTCAGCAGAAAGACCTCCATCTCTCCAGTACTACTAGAGACTCGGGGCTCGATTCTCAATGCCCTGGGTTTGACACAAGGTGCCTGTGCCAAAAATAAAAGGCAGAGGTGGCACCTTGCATCAAACACTGTCACCTGAGCTATTCACAAAGGCAGCCTGTGTCAATCACAGGCTCTTTTCCCAAACGGACTTTGTGGTGCCACCGGCCCTGCACCATATCCCTGAAAGTGGAATTCACAAAAATCACCTAGATGGAAAATTTCTAAGTACCCTTAGACTAGCAAGGGCTGGTCTATAGGTACTTAGAAATATCTCTCTGGGAGTGATTGGCGCTGTGTGACATCCCAATCTGCATGTACTGGAATATATGTACTAAAAGTAATCCATGGTGGACTAGTGGCCCCACTCTCTGATCCCCACTGGTGCCAGTTCATGGAAAATATTCTCCAAGCCCCCGCTCCCCAAACCCCACTGGTGCTAGTACTAATATTGAATAATATTGCCCCAGCCCTGGTAGTATAGTGGCCCCCCACCCCAGCAGGTAATGCCCACCATCCTGCTCCCTCCCCCATCCCAAAGCAGAGCCAGCAACCAGCACAGGCCACCTCACACCTCTGTGGCTGGCGGCTGACTGACCTGTAAACAAGCGTACTGTTATGCATATGCAGTGACAGCCATTGATCAATGAGCACATACGCCTTACAGTATGACATTCACAGGTCAGTCGGTGGCCAGTCACAGAGGTGAGCTATGCTGGTCACTGGCTCTGCTTTAGGATGGGGTGGAGCAGGGTGGTGGGCACTACCTGGTGGGGTAGGGGGCCACTACACCACCAGGGCAGGGGCAGTATTATCCAATATTAGTTCTGACACCAGCAGGGTTCAGGGAGGGGGGCATGGGGAATAGTTTATACTTTACATGAATTGGCTCCAGTGGGGATCGGGGAGGGGGGCCACTAGTTCACCAGGGTCTAGAGTGGTGCTGGACAGCCCTGCAGCTTCTGGCAAACACTCCCAGTGCACCATCTGTTCAGCGCCAGGCCATGGTTGCTGCAAGCCGTGGGACTTTCCAACAGGACCCTGACCAATAGAGAACTGGGCACATGGTCCCTGATGCATTGGGCTTCAGCACAAGCTGTTGTTTGCCACAGCTTGCGCTGATCAAAGCACAGTTTAAGAAGTGAGCCCTTAGTTTCTTCACTGCTGACTGGTTAAAGATGTAGATAACATTACCATCAATTTCACAGCACTGTGCTGCAATGCAAACTAAGCTGGACAGCTAGGTTTGAATCCCATAAACTCCCTCTTGTATACTGTGTGATCTTGGCAACTTAACTTCCTTGTGCTCACAGAGGTCACACCTGGAAAGCTCAGAGTCTGGCTTAGTGTGCCATTCTGCCTGATTAATCCGTTTCCCCTGTTCCTTATTTTTTATTCCTGCAAGTGCGTTAGAGTACCTATGGTTATCAGTTTCCCATGCAAACCCCTGCTGTACTGACCTGTTTGGGAATACATATACCTGTGTTTTCACTACTTAAACTTCCTGATTCAATGCAGTTAGTAGCTGTTTACTGACCTGTCTGAGAATACATTTCCCTGTTTATTTTGGTGACGCTACTTGACGCAGCTGGCAATGCTGTACTGACATGTTTGGGAATAAATTAAATATCCCTGTGTTTTCGCTAATTAAATTACCTGACTTGACACAGCTAGCAGCTGTTTAGTGACCTGTTTCAGAATAACGTTCCTTGTATTTTCACTACTTAAAATACCGGACTTGACGCAGCTAGCAGTTGTTTACTAACCTGTTTGGAAATAATATTTTCTAGGTACTACCGTACTGCATTCCAGACATGCAAAAAAATAAATATTCTGGATTTCCTAACTAGAACCAGGTGCAACTTAATTATATATTGTAGAACCTGGTTTATACCCAGTAAAAATGTTGGTTTTACTTGGTAGAACCTGGTTATGTTTGGTAGAACCTGTTTATAGTTGGTATAGTCTTGATTTACCTGGTAGAACCCAATACTACCTGGTTCTATTTGGTAGAACCCAGTTTTAATTGGTTCTACCTGGTAGAACCAGGTAGAACTTTTTTGGGTTCTACTCAGAAAGTTCACGAGGTACAGTAGAACTTCTAGAGGTTCACGCAGCCCTAGTATCTTTATCTAGCTGAACATGGCTGAACCTGAATCAGAACATTACATCAAACAAAGGGAGGGATAAATACATTTCTTGGAAAAATTCCTAAAACCAAAAACATAAGACAGTTGTCTTTTAAAGAATGCTGTTTGTTTGTAAGAACATTAATATCATTGTTGCCACCTCTACTCTCTTTGGATTTGATTGTCAGGGGCCTCCAAAACCTATCATAAACAATTGGCCAGAAGCAGGACAGCAGCATCTTTACTGCTTAAATCGTAAGACGGAGCGCACACAAGGAGAGTAATTTCAAAAGGCTTTAATTAGCTGAAATGAGTTACAAAAAAGTGCTAATCACACTGCATAAAATTTGAATCACTCTGTAGTGCAACAGATACAACCACAAGGAAAACTGACACACTTGTGCTCTGTTTTTCAGTTTTGTTCTGCTAGTTTTTTTTTCAAGCAGCAGCACCGTTAGAAACAGTAAATGCAGAGGCTTTTTGTGTGTTTTGGAGCATTTTTGCTGCTGCAGCTTCTTCTACCATAGGCTGAAAAATTCCAGAGAACTGCCATGTGTGCAACAGGTCTGGATGTTTATGGAACACGTAAGCAAAAAAACATGGCTGGGTGTTGGTAGTATTGAGATACCTGCACACCCAAAGGCGTAGTGAGGCACGAGGCCGTTGGCTTCAGCCTCTGGGTGTGCAAGTATTTCAGTACTACCAGCACCCAGCCATGTCTTATTGCTTATATGAAATTGGCCCATAGGCAACTGTTGAAAAAAAGAACATTCTAAAAGTTTTCAAAGCCACATAAAATATTCTAGAATGTTGCTAAAAAGTTTAGAATAGTCCCTCCACAGATGTGTTTCACCTGTCAGTCATCTGTCTTTCTTCACACTCAATACATTGAGTGATTATTTACCATGGAATAGATGAATTCAAAGCTCTGCATTATTCCAATAATAGAATCCCCCCCCCCCCCCACAGACTCACATGCACATGCACACACACACACACACACACACACAATGGTAACATGGAATACATGAATTCAAAATTCTTCAGAGTTCAACTGGCATACAAACAAAGAGACACATATAGGTCACAAGTGGAGCCGGAACCTCAGTTTTATCAGTTGCCAGGTAAGGAGCAAGGAGTTCTCTGGCAAAGTGGTGGTAAAAAGAGGGGGACTTTTCATGGTCATCAAAAGAGACACCAGCAATGGAAACTCTGAATATTACTTGATCTTTTATATTTGTGTTTGTGTGTAAGGGTGGCTCATGAGTGTAAATAACATTAAAGTATTCAGTTACTTCATTTAATTTAAAAGACTTTTATTTTTAGGACCTAGTTGAATTTTTTTTTGTATATATATGAGTAAAGACTGCAGCCATGTTTGCGATGGAAATTAGGAAATAGGTGGCTTATGAATTCTGTGAGTTGCCCTGGTTGGCAGGGACTTGTTTTAGCCATTGGTGGTACTCTCTTAGTGCCATGGCTAGAACCAAGTCTCAGCCAATCAGGACATAGAGATTCCCTTGCCCATTTTTATATTGTGGGATAATGTCCCAAAATAGCTGGAAACAGGCACATAAAATAGACATAAAACAAGTCTGCCTGACATCACAAAGTGCCGCAGAAATGTTGAAAACTACCAGTACTCATACAAAATGAAACTACACCAAAAGGCCAGGATTTCAGAGGAGCTGACTTTGATAAAGGCCAACAGAGTTAAGCTAGCCCTGGCAAGAAGAAATACAGGTGAGGGGGTACAGGCAAAGTGGCAAGCATTAAGGATGCAATACTTGAAGCAAAATCCCATTGTGTTAGAGAGAAAAGGAGGTGCAAAAGGAGAAGGAAACCACTTTGGTTCTCAAAAACAGTAGCAGAAAAGGTCAGAGCCAAAAGGGTGGCCTTCAGGAAATATAAGGGAACACAGCGGGATGAAGATAGGGAGGCATACAAACTTCCCTAAGGGAAGCAGGAAGGCAGTAAGACAGGCAAAGGCCCAAACCAAGGAAACAATAGCACAAACAGTAAAAGAAGGTGACAAGACTTTCTGTAGATACATTAGTGAAAGGAGAAAGTCCAGAGGGGGTATTGCTAAGATCAAAGGGGATAAGAGTGTGTGTGAGGACCATGTAAAAGCATCTATCCTAAATAGATACTTCTGCTCAGTATTTACTGAAGAGAAGGTAGGGCAGGGCACACAGCTCAGCACTATGAACATGGGGGAGGGAGGTATGCACTAGTCCCTTCACAAATGAAAGGGTCTTACAAGAGCTCGATAAGCTCAGGGTGGACAAGACAATGGGACCCGATGGCATACATCGCAGGGTACTAAAGGAGCTAAGGGTGGAACTAGCAGAGCCATTAGCAGAACTGTTTAGTGAGTCTCTGAGCACAGGAGAGGTCCCAGAAAACTGGAGATGGGCTCATGAGATCCCGCTCCACAGGAGTGGTAGCAGGGAGGAGGCAGGGAACTACAGACCAGTCAGTCTTACCTCAGTAGTGGGCAAAATTATGGAGGCACTCCTTAAGGAAAGGATAGTGCAACACCTGGAATCCATAGGAGCACAGGATCCAAGACAGCATGTGTTTACAACAGGAAGGTCCTGTCAAACTAATCTCATAGATTTCTTTGACTGGGTAAACAGAGTTGTGGAACAAGGGGGAGCAGTTGATGTCACCTACATTGACTTCAGCAAAGCTTTCGATACTGTTCCACATAGAAGATTGATTAATAAGCTGGGTAGGCTCGGGTGGATCAGAAGTTGGTCAACTGGGTGGCAAACTGGTTGACAGGCAGAAAACAGAGAGTGGTGGTAAATGGTATACAGTCGGAAGAGATGCAAGTTACAAGTGGGGTACCTCAGGGATCAGTCCTGGGGCCAGTCCTCTTTAATATCTTCATTAGTGACATTGCAGATGGACTGGAGGGTAAGGTTTGTCTGTTTGCAGGTGACACCAAGATCTGCAACAGAGCAGAGCAGATGATCCAGATGGGGTGGGCAAAATGAGAAGAGATCTGGATAAACTGATAAAATGGTCAGAAGAGTGGCAACTGGGGTTTAATGCAAAGAAGTGCAAGATCATGCACATAGGGAAGAGAAACCTGAAGCCACCTATAGGCTGGGAGGGGAGTTGCTGGCAGTCACAAGGGAGGAAAGATACTTGGGCATCATCATCACAGATGACCTGAAATCATCCAAGCAGACCACTAAAGCAGTAGGTAAGACTAGGGGGATGTTGGGATGTATTAGTAAGGGTATCACAAGTCGTAAGAGGGAGGTAACAATCCCTCTTCACAAGACACTGGTTAGGCCCTATCTGGAGTACTGTGTGCAGTACTGGAGGCCACACCTTCACAAGGACATTAACCAAATTGAGGCAGTCCAGAGAAGGCAACCAAAATGGTGCAGGGACTGCATCAGAAAACATATGAGGACAGATTGACGGAGCTCACTATGTATACCCTAGAGCAAAGGAGGGAGAGAGGTGATATGATCGAAACGTTCAAACACCTTAAGGACATTAACAAGGTGAAAGAGTCTAACATGTTTCAATATAAGAAAAATAGCAGAACAAGAGGACACAGCATGAGATTAGAGGGAGGCCGATTAAGGGGGGATGTGAGGAAGTTCTTTTTCACAGAAAGTGTGGTAGACGCATAGAACGGCCTACCTCAGGAAGTGGTGAATATGAATACAGTGCAGGGTTTCAAACAGGCATGGGTAGGTCTAAGGGAGCAATACAGGTGAGTATGAATAGATAGGCCATTGACAGAGCAAAAGCCAATGGCACATTCATAAGGTAGAAAAAGAAATGGGCAGACTGGATGGCCCTGGCGGTCCTCATCTGCTGTCAACTTTTATTTTTCTATGTGGTTTTAGTACTGAGTGGTTGACAGAAAACACAAAATGGCAGTACTCGTTTGATTTGTGTAGACTGGAAAAGCAATACTCACAAAACTGTAGCGTTTTATGCAAACCAATGTTATTAATGTCATATGCACCATGAGAGACCTACACTAAGCACCAGCACTTTACATCATTAGCATCTCACTCCCTGATGAAGCATCACACTAATGTTGCAAAGTGCTGGGGCTTAGGGTAGGTCTCTCGTGGTGCACATTAAAAACTTTAGTTGGCATAGAACTCCACAACTTTTTGAGTATTAATTTTTCTATCTACAGCTCTACAATTGATGCTGGTTTTTATGTTTTTTTTGTTTGTTTTTAGATTTCAGTATTTAGCTTAGCACTTGTTCTTACCAAAATTCCATATTCACCTGTGTTTTGTTGCGGGGTTGACAGTCTGGTTCTTATTTTGTAAGTGGAGAATGATACGAATGTTACAGTTAACAACCACACACACACACAAAAGAAATAAAATCTTGCTATACAGCGATATTGATATTCAGGGAATTCACCCCATACCTCTCAACTTCTTGCCTCAAATCAGGGACAAGCTTAAAATCAAAGTACCAACAGTAATGGGTGGTGCCAAGTTTAGAATAACTGCATCTGTAAGCACACATACCCTTACACAAATTTACACAAATACTGTACTTGCATAGACACACACACTTACAAACTTACAAACATGTACTGCACATTCCAGCTTTGCAGTGACAGTGCTTTGCCCAAACAGGCTTAATCGATGTTGCAATACACAGTTGTGTCTCCTCCTAGAAGGCTTACTTGGTATTGCCACTGGCTGCAGCTCGCTGTCACAGACAGCCATTAAACATGCTGCCACCAGCTATGGGGACTCCACTGTTGACAATTACCTGAACTGCCACCTCCCTCGAAAATATACGGCCTGCTTCAAACTGTCAGTACATTACCCTGACTGGTAAAACACCACTGCAAGAAAGTTACACTGGCAGGTTCAGCGATGAAGAAAGAGTGTGAGCAGCATGGTAAACAGCTGTGAGTGAGATGAAGACACTCCTGGCAGGGACTACTCATTGGACATCTGTGCTAGTGCCCTGCCATGCAACTGTATTGGGAAAATGTATGATCAGTACTACATGCCACTGACTGCGCAACTACGCAGACCGCATGACTGTGTACGGCTGATTCACACAAAGCGTTAACAATAATCGGTACTACATGCCACTGACTCACGCCTTCATGAGCCGCGCGCTGACCTGATGCACGGCTGATTCACACAAACGCTAACAATAATCAGTACTACATGCCACTGATCAAGAATTACGCTAAGACCGCATGACTGATGCATGGCTGATTCACACAAACGTTAACAATAATCTAGACCTAAATAACATAAAGCACCTAAGGCATTAACAAGCCCCAAAAGAAGAGATTTGTGTTCTATAAATAAAATATTTCCAACTTGCTTTATAATATAAATAAATTGGGCCAAGGTGATGTGTCTTGCTAATCAAGAGAATCTCCTTGTGACTTCTTAGGGTCTGAAAAGCAAAGCTGATTGGTTAAGGAACCCAAGAAGTTACAGTGGGATGCTATTGACTAGCCAAGAAACTTCTCTGGAGCTGAATTACTTTTATTAAGTATTAACTTTTTCTAGCTCAAATTTGATTTCAGAGGGAAATGGAATTGCTGTGGAGTGAAGAATGGAAAAAGAACTCAAAATTAGATAACTGATACACCTGAGAGGCAGGGTCATTTGTACTGACCAACTCAGTGCCTGGGTTTCTTTTAGTGTCACTGTTTTAGACATTATTATTAGGTACACTATCTTTTGGTTTTACAAACACATTTTTAATTTCCGGTCACATGAGCTGAACACTCAGCCTTGCAGTAAACCGGTACTAGAAGTCAAGGACCCCATATTCAGACACAGCCATCTGAGCCACATGAAATAGCACACAGGCATCTGGTAGGCATATTTATAAGGCAGCAACTATGGATGTGGTAGCATTGTGCAAAGTGCAGAAAGCACAATGCACTAGCTCCCCCTGCTGGCAGCAGATTCCCAGAAGCAAAGCCTGCTAGCCTGTCCTAAACATAGTAGTGCCTTTGCATTTACATGCCATTCTGTGTCCATTAGCAGTTCTGCACAAAGCCTCCATACATATTTAGGCATGGAGGCACTGTGCAGCGCTTTGACTATTACTCCCACCCTCATCCTGTCCCCATTCACTAATTTATAAATTCCTAGCCGTCTAGTGGTATCCTCCAACCACCTTGATCCCTGTTGTGAAATGAAATTACCCTGGTAGTCAAGTGGTAACCCCCTCTTCACACACCGACTCTTTTTGTAAAAAGAAATCACCCTGTTAGTCCACTGGTACCCCCTCCTTCTCCGATCCCTGTTGCTAAATAAATGAAATCCCCCTCCCCAACCTGATGCACCCACTCAGCACCCCCTACCCTCTACCCGCTGTCCAGTACCTGACTCATCCTAAAAGACCTGTGGATGTGGCAGACAGAATGGTGTATGACAACAGACACAGACCTTCCTCTCACCACTTCAGCCAGACACTGTCTGAATGACAGGGCAGAGAGCACGCATACTGTGATTCTGCTGAATTCAAAGAATTGGGGTCATCTTGTATATAGTCTGTCTTGTTTTGCTTGTCACAGTAAATGCCTGTTATTTGCCATTCAGCTTGGTTTGTAATTTTTATGCGCACCTCAGGTGTGTGTATTTGTGGTCCCACCCAACACTGCAGCTAAATATTCAGTTTTGTATCATTTTTATGTCTTCTAATTTTAGATTCTAAGAAAGAAAAAGTTTTGCATGTTGATGTTATTTTTGCAAACACTATATTACCTTTATAAATAGGGTCTTCTTTTTGAACAATTGTAATTATTTATTTTTTATTTTTATTTTAGTCTTTGGTAACCGGGTATGGCCCACTAGGCACAAGTGCCTGTTTTCTGGGGTGACCTGGGAGCACTGGGCAGTTAAGTGACTTGCTCAGAGTCACACAGTATGCAAGTGGAGGTTGTGAGAATCAAACTCAGGTCTGGTCTGCTGGATGTATGAAGCTTGTTCACACCTTGTTCCTCTAACCTCTAGGCTATACTTGATACTTGATAAACATTTATAATACCCAAGGTACTACCACTAACAGCACACAATTTGTAAACAAGTTAAATTTATGTGTGTTGAAAAAATATGGAATATCATGGACATCAAATTTGACATAGAATCCTTAACACCTGAAGATAACCAGAATGTACGTAATAATGTTTAATTTGCTTTTGAGACTTTCATTCAGATGCACATTACTTGTGTTTTGACTGGCATTTTGTATGGTACTGTATTGTGATTAAAGTTTTTTTATCTAATAGCATTTTAACATCTCTTCTGCCAGATAAGACAGAAATGAAGTGAAATTGTGCATTTAAAGGCACTATACAGCTACTGTTGGATGTTACTGGATAGACCTTCATTACTAAATATTAACTGTGTGACCCTGAGCAGCTTACATAAGCTCTCAGTGCTCTATTCCACCCAGTTACAGAAATGTGTGGAAGCAGAAACCCACTAGAAATGAAAAGTGGAAAGTCAACAGGGCTGTCCTGAGAATGAGTAAAAGAAGGACCCCGATGAAAATGAAATACTGCATCTCAGCTGGAGTATTCTGGGTACATTTCATTTATTTGTAATTTTTGACCAAGAAAGGCACACTAGGCTATGATAGCTTGCTTCCAGTTGCGTCTTCAGGGTGGGTTGAGTGGACCTGTAAATACATTGTGCAAATGCATAAGAGCAGGACCCTACAGGAAATGAGCTGTTGCAGCTCAATTGGGCTATACTGGGTAAATAAGCTGTAAGACAAATGTATTGCCAGCAGTAACTGATTCTTTCCAGTCCCCCCAGATGGAGGAGACAGTATGGTTTAATCATTAGCGCACTGTTAAGAATTGGAAGAGCACAAATTTAAACCCTGCTACAGCCATACACTCAATGTGTGACCCCGAGCTTCTCACGTAGTTCATTTCTGACTTCGCAGCACCCACTTGTGTACTACCCCAGCCATGTCTCAGCCTGGCTTTCCTATGATTTGACGGGGAGCCGAGGGAGTTGAAGTATAGTAGTTGGAGGTTAGAGCGCAGTTGATAGAGATCCAGGTCCCAGAAGACAAACTGGCTTTGAAGATTTATCACAATGAATACCAAAGGGCACTAACCCTGTAGGAAGGCAATATTTCTGTCAAGGGAGATTGCAGCTGGGAGGAATCAATCAGCTCAGCTTTTCCATACTGTAGATAGGTTATTAAATCCAACCTGTTTGCAGTCGGTGAGAGGGGGTTGATCTGCAAAGTGTGAGGAGTTTGCTTGATTCTTCTCAGACAGAGTATCCTCTATTTGGGCTGAGACCTTGCCAAGTGGGCTGTTGTAACCCAGCGAGGTTGAGGCTACACCTCAGCAGTCTTGAGATGAGTTTAGGCCGGTCATGATGGAAGACGTTTTGTGAGGTTATCTTGGAGCAGTGACCAACATTTTGTGAGCTAGACCCAGGTTCAGCACGTCTACAGTATTAGCTAGATTACTGGGTCCAGTGTTTGCAGAGATTGTTCACCGCTCTCTGTCAGAAGGGGTATTCTCAGTGGCATTGAAAAATGCACTGATACGGCCCCTTCTAAAAAAAGCATCTTTGGACTTGGACATCCTGGCAAATTATAGTCCTGTCTCTAACCTGCCTTTTCTAAGTAAGGTTATTGAGAAGTATGTGACACTGCAGCTTGAGGTACACCTGACAGCCCATGACATCTATGAGGCCCTTCAGATCTAGGCACAGCACTGAGACGGCTTTGGTCAGGGTACGAAATGGCTTTCTCAGGGTGAGGGATAGAGATGAATGGTCAGTTCTCATTCTCCTCAATCTCTCCTCAGTGTTTGACATTATGGACCATGGGTTGTTGTTGGATCATCTATGGGAGTATGGAGGACTCACTGGCACAGTCATCTGCTATTTCGAGTCCTACCTCAGGGATAGGATGCAGAGGATAGTGATGGGTACATTCTCATCGTCCACAATGCCCCTGCTCTTTGGTATGCCCCAAGGATCAGTCCTCTCACCTCCTGTATGTTGTTTGCAGTGTACATGCTGCTCCTGGGAAAGATCATCAGATGATACAATTTGGGTTTTCACTGCTACACAGATGACACCTAGCTGTATCTGTCATTTGTACCCAAGACACCGGACACTGCTAAGATGCTTAATTTGTGCTTGGCTGAAATTCAGAACTAGAAGGCATTTAGCTGGCTAAGGTGTGGAGCTGACTGATGATGTGACCTGGCTTTGGCTCAGGTTCTCCAAGTTGCTGGACTCTGCTAAGCTAAAAAAAACTCTGGGATTCATTCTGGACAAGAGGCTGACATTTGAGGTCCAGTTGTCAGCTGTAGTCCAGAGTGGCTTTTAACATCTTTGGAACATCAGCTGGATTAAGTCCCCTTTCCCCCGCAAGGCCTGACAACACTGGTACATGCATTTGTGATGTCTAGGCAGGATTACTGTAATGCGCTGTACCCTGCAGCCAGTAGAGGCACTCTACAATGCTTACAGTTGGTGCAGAATGCTGCAGGCAGGTTGTTGGCTGTACTTCTGAGGTCACATCATGTAACCCCAGCCCTGTATGAGTTGCACTGGCTGCCAGTGAAGTGGCATGTTACCTTCAAGGTTGGTTTGCTAAACTACAAGGTCCTACATGCATTGGGCCCTTGTTACCAGCTGGGATGTCTGAGTCTGAAATGGTCCTTATGCTCTCTTCATTCCTGTCTCTTATCAGTCCCTAGGGCTAGGCTTAAATCTGCAAGGCATAGAGCGTTTGAGTTAGCTGGCCCTTTACTGTGGAACATTCTGCCCATTGTACTGAGGGAGGCCCCATTGGCGGAGGCCTTAAAAGGGGGTTAAAAACCTACCTGTTTAGACAGGCATTCAGAGACCAGTGAGTTCTTGTGTATTATTGCCACCTCCTTATGATGACGAATTGATGCTGCTAGTTTATATTTCATATTTATTTTACTTATCTTTGTAGATATCTAGTTATTATTAGGTATTGTATGAATGCAATTTTACTGTTGTTTCTTTTTTTTTTGTGATTTGATATTATGTTATGGCTGAATGGTGTCCTGAGCCTATGGGAATGCTGGCTTAGTAATAAAGCTACTACTACATGCCTCCCAGTGCTTCAGTCAACCCCCTTCCCCTCACCTATGGAAATGGGTAGAGGCAGGGCTCCACTGAAAAGGAGATGTTGTGTCTCAGCTGGGCTAACCTAGGGAAATACACTGTAAGAAAACAAACCTAAAAAAATATTGTCAGCAATTGCTTGCCTCTCCTGGCCACCCCCCCCCAACCCCCGAAGCAGTGTGTTCTAATGGTTAGAGCACTGTTAGGAACTAGGAAATTGTAGGTGCAGTCTCTGCTTGCAAGCAATAGTCACTGTGTAACTCAAGGCAAATCACTTAATCTCCCAGTGCTCTAATCCACCCAGCTGGAAAAACGCCCACAGAGTGTGGGGGTGGGAACGTGTGCCCCATGAAATTCATACTGAAAAAGTGCCTTTTGAGGTGAAGAAAATTGCAAAAGTACAATTTAAAGTTCCTCTTAAATTAATGTTGAATTGTGTGTCCCCGTCCAGAAATTCTCAAGGCACGATGTCTCTGGGAGGTTGCATCTCAGCGGGGCCATTCTTGGTAAATAAGCTGTAAAAAAAGCATGACTTCCACATTATTAAGTCTAGAAAAGAGAAGGCTGAGAGGGGACAAGATCAAAGCATTCTGAATACAAAAGGGGATGGATAGGGTGGGGGTAATACACATGTCTGAGTCACAGAGTGAAAGCAAAACTAGACGACGTCCACTCAAATTGACAGGTGGGCAGGATAAAGAGAAACATTTGAACAAAATGAGTTCACACAGATGGTGGTTAACATGTGAATAATAAAATGGTAAGAAAAAATCTAGAAATGTCATTGTCTGAAAGACGGCACCTTATCATATATTAAAGCTCTATAAATGCAATCTCAGGAGCTGAATTTCTTTTTCCTCCCCCCAAAAACTACTTAGAGCCATTTTATAAGTGTAATAAGCCCCTCCAGGGTGTGCATCATATGATTTTAATGCACTTCCCAGGGGCGTAAAGGTTGCTTAGCCTTTCGGCCTTGTGCCTTATTGCACCCCTGGGGTGTGCATTAAAATCCTATAATGCACACTTCATTGTGGCTTATTACTTACATAGCTAACTCTCTTCATATCAAGACTAGACAGATTCCTGAAAGAGAATCAATTTTAAGATTATATAGCATGAGTTGGGTAACCTTCCGACTTTTAGGCTTAGATGTGTGTCCATACACAAACTGAGTTTGCAATTCTTTTTTGTAAGCAGTCCTAGAAACTTCAGTGGTCTAATGACATTACCTGACCGCACATTAATTCCTAGGAAATGCATGGCTTATTACCTAAGTTATCCATTCTACCAATTAAAGGATACACTACAGTTAAAGAAGTCAATCCACTACTTCAGTCCTTTAAAAAATAATTAGCAGTCAGTTTTTCATTGTTAGGATTTGTATTATTGCTTAGTGTATTCAGTCTGATTTTATTCAATACCTGGATGACTACCAAGACAGAGACTTGTTTTTTCCTTAGCTTGTCTCTGTTCTCTGATGCAGCTCTTTATGCTCCTGCTGTGACGCTGTTACACATTGTCCCCTGCCGTGGTAAACTCCTCAATAGCTGTACTAAACATGCTGTTGGCTACATTTACACTCCTCAACTCCAGCTGGTGTAAACTCCTGAGGTCCAATGATTGCATTTATGCATCTCATTCTGGCACTGGTAAAGTACCTGATGGTCATGGTAACATTCCTGAAAGCGCATACACACTGCACTTTTTGCCTGATAACCCTGATGGAAAGCAAAATGTCTCAGACCTGTCCAACACCAGTTGCTCACTTATTGATTACGGAGTACTGGAGGGCAAATACATTGCAACAGTCTAATGCAGCTCACAAGTCTGGGGGGGGGGGTAATGTTTAAGCCCTCATAAATTTGAGCACAACTCCATCTGAAGTGTTCAACAATTTGGGCCGGGGACAGTAGAAAAGAAACAAAATTAAAACAAAAAGTACCATGGTGGAAGGGAGACACTCTAACAAACACAAGGAGAATTACTTTACATAGTTTATTTATTTATTTAAATGTTTCACCAGGAAGGCATGTTGGGCAACAAGCTGCTTGTCTCCCGGTGCAACCTGGGGGGTAGGAAACAATGAGACAAAATACAGAGAAATGTTACAGTTTTGGAATACAATCTGCTTACTTGCATACAATGAGAGCAGGAGGGATTACAGTTGGATAACGTTGGCTAACAATGCAGCAGTTTAGTAGATATGAAGACACATATAGCAAATTGGCAACAGTTGATGACAGTTGGTGACACTGGAACACATGTAATAACTTGGCAACAGTATGTAGCACTCGACGGTAAGGTAACCCAATAATAATTGGTAGACATTAGTGTAACATAGATATTCAAGATTTACAGTGACTGGAGTAAAGAGAGGAAGAATGGGAGGAGGGAATGAAAAATTGCTGAGGGTAGAATGGAAGAGGGAAAGGAAATTTAAGGAGAGACACAGAAAGAACACGGTTTTTGAGGCAAACAGAGATGACAGGGTGGACTAAAGTACATATAAGAGGGGAATAGGGGTAGATTATAAGTGCTTAATTGAGTGAGGGTAGGCCAGTGTTCAGCTATGTTAACGGAAGGGGGTAGGAGAGAGAGAGGTAGAATGTGGCAGGGTGATGAGAAAATGTTGTAGAGTAAGGAGGTATCAAGGAGGGGAAGGGGGGGAGTTGAAATTCAATAGTGTCCTGTTATCCCTATTTGGGTAGGGCGGTGGACAGCCCTACTGATAGGACACCGGCTATAGGCGATGAGAGTTATTTACATATAGTGATGCGAGAGAGGGGGTTGTTGGGGGAAGGATGTTGTGGAAGGGGGTAGCAGAGGTAGTACTCCACCAGTGTGCTGGGTGACCCTGCCTGCACAAGGCAGTGATCTAGCAGTGACTGAGGGGGTGCAGTAAAAGGAGAAATAGGGGAAAGGGGTAAAGTTGTTGCCCACCATGCACCATGGATCCTGCCTGCACAAGGCAGTGATCGAACTCACAGGAGGGAGCTAGATTAAGGGTAGAGAAAGAAGGGGGGGACACTTCAGGAAGAGGGAGAGTAGGGGACAAGGAGGAGCACAATCAGAGGGAAATAGGAGTGTTGGGGAGTAGGCATTTGGTAATATGGGTTTAGGGGAGATGGCGGGGATTAGGGCGGGTCATGGCAGGCACAGGAAAGGGCAAGGAAGTTCTTGAGGACAGAGTTAATGGACTAGCAAGAGGATGAGTGGTGAATTTGAGGGGGAAGTGAATTCCAGATTTTTGTGAGGTGATAAGAATAACCCGATTGCCCAATAGTGGATGGATACCCACAAAAGTTCATTGTTATTCTCAAATTGTGCCTCACAATGCACCCAAGGTATGCATTAATTCTCAAGAAATAAGTGCCCTGTTATGGGTTATTGCTTAAATTGTCACTGTGGTGGGGTAGGTGGGGCAGACAAATGGAACTTATGTACCTCCCATCATCACAGTGCTGTGTTACTATGTATCATGCTTGGTATACATACTACAAATGTGGGCTCTGCTACTCACAAGCTCTGAGCTAGATCGGTTATTTAAAACTCACTGATTACATTCACATTGGATGTGTTTTCTATCATGTATTCTTCAGGGCACAAGTTGTGCTAAGAAAATCCATCCTGTTTCAAGTTTAGGTTTTGGCAGTCTAAGCTGCACTGATCTTGACTAAAGGAGAAGTGCATTTAACCCTTAAGCCAGTGCTTTCTGCGGAAGCTGCGATTCAAATACTGGTAACATTCAGTAATTGTTCCATCTCAATGTGCCTTTTAGTAAACACAGTGGGGGCTTCTGATTTACACACTGCTAGTAAGGGGCTTCTGATTCACACACTGCTAGTAAGGACCATCTTAAAACTCTTATGATGTAGCTTGTGCCCTTGATCAGGTCTTTCTTTGTTGGCACAATGCAGTCCTTACCATGACTCCAGCTGCATCCGGGGTGGTCCTTGAAGGGTGTGTGCACACTGTTCAGCCCCCTTCCTCCAGTGAAATCCTCTACGGACCTTGATTTAGTGCTGGTCACATGTTCAGAGACCCAGTAGTGTCACGTGGTTGCTGCAGTTAGCTGGGATGTAGCAGGGGCTTGGCACACATGTAACCGCTAGGTGGCACTATCCCAAGGGCTACTACCCCTGCCTGTTTGACTACGGACAGGTTGAGGGGCCTAGGTCCTATAGCGGGTGCCTCCACCCAGATGTCAGGGTTTGTAGTGGTTAGACTAGCTTGGTCACAGCCCTCTGGGACACTGAGACCCCTTTTTATTCCCTCTAGTGGCTCACACAGTACACCGGAGTTACAGCCCCAATACCCCGTGTATACACAATGTTCACTCATATAGATACCACTTACCCTCGAGACCGATTCTGCAGCACGTCTCTGAGGACCCCCTGTAAAATAAGGTTAAACAACATACACAGCAAAACACAATACTGTTTCCATAAGTACCAACACCACAGACAGTATATAATATAACAACAACAAATCTGATTTATTTAGGGGGCAGTGACACGGGAGGGGGAATCAGGTTAATTGGTGGCATTAAATCACAGTACTGTGCACACATACAGGGGCTGAAAAGTCACACTCTGGGTACCCAAGTTGGGGGGGGGCGCTAGCCAGGTCCATTACCCAGGGTTGGCTGGCAGGTGTAGATGGATAGGGCCCTGTAGAGAAAAGATATGCACAATACCCAATTGTTATCCGGAGCTGGAGGGCTCAGTCCATGAAACAGTGAAACAAGAATTAGGTGACACAATTGTGATTGAAAACAAGCTGCAGGGGAATACCCTGATTTGTACTCACAACACCCAAGCTGAGGATCGGATGGTGAATGTCCCTCTGCACTGCCAAAAGAGCAGGGCATGAGGACAAGGTCCTTGTGACTGGACCCCACTGCAGTTGATAGCAAACGGATGTAGTCCGAATTAAGCTGGGGGATTACTTCCAGCTTCAGCACACAATTCACTGTACAGGGGATTTGAAATAGCGATTCCCCACAAGTGCTACGCACATTTATATGTAAAAGGAAAGTACTATACCAGGCAGGCTGCTTCTCGATCCTGATTGCAATTACTGCAAAATACCCAGGAGCACACACAGCAGCTTCAGTTCCTGACAGACCGAGCGCGATTCAGCAATTTCTCCAGTCTTCTACAGGGTGAGCCTGGTTTCCACACTTCTAGTGCTTCTTTCTCCTCACAACTCAGATTCAGTCCAAACTGGCACTCACAAAGACTGCAGACCAAAACTCAGGGCCTCACACACGCTTCCCATGCGAAACTATAAACCGCAGAAGCACACAGCTCCTTCTTTCTTCACTGCCACAACTGATCTGATCTTTCCAGTCACAGAACAGGGCATTTCCTTTAGCTCCACACTATTCTGTTGGCTGATTCAGCTGTCACTCACAATAAGACTCCCTCTGTTGGTAGAAAAAGGCGCCAAGGTCAAAACTACATTTCCCTGAGTCACTGCCGATACAATCCCCTTGTGGCTGGCTCAAAATTAAGAGTCCAAGTTCTGATTCATCCACAGGCTCCATTTTAGGGAACCCTAAACCCAATTGGCCCAGCACAGCAGCCCGGGTGGGATTCGAGCACTAAATACACAGTCCCCCCATACAAACTAACTAAGTCTGCAAGCAGGCAGCTCTTAAAGAGACAGTACGTGAAGGCTCAAATAGCACTCACTTGGAACCACATTTAAACAGCTCAGATGCCGAACACTGCCCAGACTTGGAGCATTCAGGCAAGCTGCTGGAAGACTTTTGGGAAACCCCATTTTCAGGGGGGTTACACACAGTTTTACCTTAGTCTACCATTCCCAGCAACAGTGACACACAAGTACTTCAGCCACTGTCAGGGAAGGTCCTTGATGGATGCAGGCATGCCATTTAGCATCCCTCTCCCAGCAGATTCCTCTACAGACTTAGATTCAGTCCCAGTTGGGTGCTTGGAGACCTAGGAGGGACAAGTGGTTGCTGCAGCAGGTACTTGGTACCCCAACTGTTTACTACAAAAAGGCTAGAGAGCCACAGCTTGAGGGCCTTTGCTGGTTGCATGTTTTACTCCCTTTTTTTTTGTATTATATTTTTATTATACATTTTCTGTACAGACTACAGACAGAATACAGAGTGCTCGCACATGCCACCACAATTATAGTTCTACACAAGCACCATAACTAAAAAGAGAAAAATAGATAATTGGAGAATCCATTGTGTAGGGTGAGTGCATTACGTGATGTGGAAATACAAGTCCTCAGGCACCTCGTTCAGGGGCAAGTCCACTGTGAACAAAAAGTCCATACAACACCCCATTCAGTATAAGATACATATATCCTTCACCCCAGATTTCTTCTATGGAGTGGTGATCATGTGCATAGCAAGAAAGGAAGAAAATACAAAATGGCCCATCATTGCCTTAAACTAGAGAATAAAATAGAGTATTAAGATAAAAGAATGAAGAAAGTACATTCTGCCATCTTTGTTAGAACAAAAACAAAGGAATGAACTATATACATGCTAAGCCTTCTGCTTAATATTACTAGAGACACTCATATATAAAGCAAGTAAATAACTTCAGATTGATCTATAACCTTACCATCTCTAGCCCTCTTCGAACCTTAATATGTTATAAGCGGTATCTTGCATCCATTTAATACTTTGCCCCCACCCTCAGAATCTGTGCCTCTATAGCAGACAGGGAAGCCAAGAACTTTTCCCATTCCATGAGGAACCATTCCTACCAGCCTTTAAGAGCATATGTGAGCCTATCCGTGGCTAAAGTTGTTAGCAAAAGGTTTTTCCACATTGTTAGAGTGGGAGTTGCACAGGAGACCCATGCATTTAAAATAATCTGCCTGGCTACCACAAGCATTATCCTCACCCATCTAGGGTACAAGCCTTAGTCCCCCTCCTCATCTTTTTTTCTATTCCAAACAAAAGTGATGGGTGAAAATTCAAACACCCTCCCCCAAGTTGCTGTAATGTCAGATGCTATATCCTTCCAATAAGCCTTGGTGACTGAACAGTCCCAAAAATAATGAAGGTACAGTATGTGCCCCTAGCCACTGAGCACCTACCACACATATGGGGCATACCTGGAAAAAACTGGTGAACCATACTGGGAGGATAATAGAATCAATGAACAAATTTATACTGGGTTTCCTTCAATCTATTACAAAGCAACAGGCCCATGTGAGAAATTACTGTAACTTTCCAGTTATCATCCGAGATGGGCATTCCCAATTCCGTTTCCCATTTTGCCTTAGTTTTCCCTGAAACATCTGGAAATAAAGCCCTATCCTGTTTGGCCACCCTACCTACTAGGCCCCGTTCTTGCCTCTTGGCTCTGAGAATTTCCTGCTCCACCAATGTTAGAGGAGAGTCATCCAGCTGTGTTCTATACAGGTCCCTACCATAGTTTCTTATCTGTAAAAATTTATAAAAATGCAAGATTGGTAGCCCCAGGCTCCCCTTAATCACCTCAAAGGGATATATGCCCTCCTCGTTAAAAAGGCCCCCCATACATCTTATACCTTTTTCCTCCCATAATGCAAAGTCAAGGTCCTCTATTCCTGGTAAAAATTCTAGGTTCTGTACTACTGGAATAAGAAGGGTATTGTCCTCCTCTACTCCTCATCTTCTTTTGATTGTAACCTAGGCCTTTAAAACTGCCTCAACTAGGGGATTCGGGTGAGGGAGTTGTCTGTATGCCCTATCTCAACCCCTGGATAAATATGAAGTTAGCCATCCAGGACTTCTGCTTCCAACTCGACCAAGGTGGAGGCCTCTCCCCTGTTCACTCAATTATGGAGGTACTAGAATTGTACAGCCAGAAAATATCCCTTTAAGTCTGGAAAATCCAGTCCTCCTCTCTCCTTAGATGGTTTGAGTCTATCCAGTCTCATTCTAGACTTTTTCCCTTGCTGTAGAAAGTCCTACAAACCCTTTTCAAGTCTTTTAATATCCCGAATAGTTGGGCAAAATGGGACCATTTGCATGGCATATAGAATCCTTGGCAGGATGTTAACTTTTTTTTTGACTACATTTTGGTGCCTCCCACTGCCGGCACCATCTGCCCAGTCATGGACCCCTTGGCTGCGGCTTCCCATATTATCCTCCCTCCCTCCTGGTACCCCTTGGCTTACCCCCCAGGGCAGGGTCACAGCACCTGACCCCTCTGAAAGGTGCAAGATAGGGCGAGAGTCAGCCTGGGAGCCAATTGCACCTGGGGGGTAGGCATCATCAAGGTGGTGGGTGGCAGGCTTTTTCTCCCCTGTGTGTGGGGGTGGGAACATGCAGTGACACCAGTGTCCATCCCATCCCTCAGATCCCGGTTGGTGCTTGTCGCTGTGGTGTCCCCAGCCTCCGCCAAGGGTCCCTCACACACCGGTCACACACTGCACCCTCCATCCAGAGAAGGAGAGCAGTCCATGGGATGCTCGATCCTTCTCCTCCGGCCGGCCCTCCGATGTCCCAGGTCCATTCCCGAACCCGGGTTACTGGTGTCACAAGCAGAAATCCAACCGCTGCACTGATGGGCCGGCCTTTTGGATGTTCATTTTTAAGAGATTAACCCTCCCCAACCAAGAGATCGGAGAGCCCTCCACCTGCTGAGGTCCGCCAGGTCAATGTTAAACAATGGGGTGTAATTTAGCCCATATAACATGCTAAGCTCTTTTCCAGCCTTGATGCTGAGATGGATAAAGTGGTGTTCCACTCACTTTAAGCCCCAGGTATTCTTGGGTGGGAACTTATTGTCTCCATCTAGGAACAGAATTTCTGATTTTGGCAGGTTTAATTTGTATCCTGAAAACTGGGTGAATTCCCTAACAGTTTGGAGCAGGGTTGGGACTGATACCTCTGGCTGCATAACGTAGAGGGGGAGGTCATCACCATACAAAGTATTCTTATTCTGATTTCCTTTCAGGCCTGGGATTCTCTGTACCACTTGACTATCCTGAATCTGAATAGCCAGGGGTTCGATAGCTATCGCAAATAGCAAGGGGAGAGGGAGCAGTCCTGCCTCATGCCCCTGAACAGCCAAAAGTCCTCAGACAGAGTGCCATTCACCAGCACTCTTGCTCTGGGCTCTCTGTATAACATTTTAACCAGAGCTATAAACCCATCTCCCAACCCAAACCGATGCAGGGCCTCGAACAAGTAATTCCACTCAAGCCTATCAAAGGCCTTCTTGGTGTCCATGGAGAGCAAACAGGCCTATCCAGGAAGCCAAGTGCCCCACCAGATGGTATTTAATAACTGTCTCTGGATGCATTATCTGGGGCAACACTTTTTCCAGTCACAGGGCTAATACCTTGGCCATTATTTTGCAGTCATAATTAAGGAGGGAGATGGGCCTATATGACGAGCACTCCAGACTATCTTTTCCAGGCTTTAATAAGATACAAATGTTCACCTCTGAACATGTCCTGGGCAGACCCCTCTCCTCTGTAGCCTCCTCATGAGGTCTCTCAGTGGACCTGCAATGTTATCCTTTTATTCTTTGTAATACTCAGCAACAAACCCATCTGGTTCCCCTGCCTTTCCAGGTTTAAGACTCCCTATAGTCCTGTGAACCTCTTCTACTGTAATGGGGTCCCTGAGCATAGTCCTGTGGTCTTCAATCAGAGCTGGAATATGAATACTATCGAGAAAGTTCCCAGCCAGTTCTTCAGTACCCAAGCATTCTGCCCAATACAGAGTTTCATAAAATTCTCTAAAGGTAGCCCTGATAACATTATCCTCATGTGTGACCTTTCCCATCTTATTGTGAATAGCCACTATGCTACGTGACACCTTGCCTCCTTCATTAATTTAACTAGGAGTGGGCCAGGCTTATTGCCCCATTCATAAATTCTCTTTTTAGCAAAGAACAATCTAGACCAGTTCCATGTCATAAGGGCGAATGAATAATGGTGACCCGTCAAAAGGGCGCTGTACCCCCAGGGCAAGAACTTTTTGGATAGTGTTTTCATGTGGGGGGCTTTGCTCCCACACCCCCTTTAATATAGATTCCTACTCTCGGGGGGACAACTCGGAGATGAGGGCAAAACCAGGTTGCCCAAATGTGTTGGCACCATTGTTCCTTTGCCCTTTTGATGGGTCGCCATTATTCGTTCGCCCTTTTGATGTGTTACCATCTAGATCTAGCTTCCTCGGCAAAGCACTCATCCAGAGACTCCCTAGCCACCATCAACTTCCACCTGTCCTCATCCTTTCCTCCTTCTATAACTTGTTGCTCCAAATCGTTAATAACCTGTTCTAATTTACTTCTTCTATCCTCTTTTCCCTTTTAATCTGGACTGTATAGCCAATAATAATAACCCCCCATATGTAGACCTTTCCAGACTCCCATAAGGTTTTCTGTGAAGTAACTGAGCCCTTATTCATTGAGAAAAAAGTTTCCCACTGGGTTTTAATAAACTTTCTAAAATCCTCTTTGCCTGATAAATAGGTACGGAATTGCTAGGACCCTTGTGGTCTATCTTCCTTCCTTAATTTCAATTCCAACTGCACCGTGGAGTGATTCGAGATAAAAATCGGACTATGAGAAACTCCAACTACTTTGCTATATAATGATGCCTTTGGCACAGAAAATGTAGTCTAAATGGGACCATGAACCATGGGGGCTAGAGTAAAAGGTGTACTCTTTTGCACCTGGATTCAGGTCCCTCCAACTGTCTACTAAATCCAAGTCCATTAGTTCCATGGACCACTCCTCTCTTGCCTTATTGGCCCTACAGCTTTTGCCAGAATAGTCCAATTTCAGATCCATGGTGCAGTTGAAATCTGCCCCCGTAATCAGACCTGGAAATTGTTCTCTAGTAATCACATCCAGAAAATGTTGATAAAAACCCGGTTCATAAGCCACGGGAGCATACACACTCTCAAAGGTCAGCGATCGCTCTTGGACAATTCCAACCATGAAGATTTATCTCCCCTCTGTTGGGTCCCTCACATTTTTGGTGACCTCCATGGGAAGGTTTTTTGTGTAACAAAATCACTACACCTCTTTTGTGGGACAAGTAGGAGGCTGCATGGCAGGATCCCACCCACCCACCAACTTGTTATGTTCTTTTGGGGTCAGGTGAGTTTCCTGTAACAGAGCAACTTGCGCTTTCTTATGCTTTAAAGCTGCCAATATTTTGGACCTCTTAATAGGGGAGACAAACCCCTTGACATTCCAAGAGATTACTTTCTCAGGTTGAAAATTAGCCATCTACTAATAAGAGTAAGAGCCTCCCAGACAGCATAATACCCCAAACATATGCCTCCATACAGTGACCATTGCTATAACATGTATCAATGAAACTTACAGCAGAATGTATAGTACATAGTAGAAAGCTGAACAACAAACAACATGTTTTGAACTTGAAAATAGAGATACGAACCACCTTAAACACTAAACTACCTCAAACTAACCCCTCAATCCCTAACCTCTCTCCCTCCCTTTCCATATTATAACAACCCCCACAGAACTAGATATCCCCAAAGTGTGCAACCAAAAAACAAATATTGAAACACTACCCAACCCAAATGACCTATTAGCCATGTGTAGTACAAATCACATGAAAAGAATACCCCAGTATGCCCCCTCCCCCCGCCCTACATTTTCTATTCCATCTGAATAGCAGAGTGCATCATTGTTCAAAAACTCATTTAGAGAATTCTCAGTCTGGATAGTACCAAGAAAATCTCAGGCTGCAATATAAAGTCCCCCACCTTCGCCACCACGGACATAACGGTGAAACCACCGCTGTTTAACAAGGCCTACTTCTCGATCCCCTCACCACCCCACCCCCAAAAATACCCTGCCCTGCACCCCACCAGCACCTCGCCATCACAGAGAAACTATTGTAACAGTACGACCTAGATGATGTCCCCTACACCTATGACCCTTATGAAACAGAAGGCAGTTAACCCATAATACAGTAAAAAATCATACCTAATTTCCCTTCTGCAGATCACCTCATCCCATGATCTCCAGGATGGACCCCAAGTTAGTGCAACCAAGCCCCTTAAGCCACCTTTAATTATTATAGAGTCCCTGTAAAAAAACAACCTTCTTTTCATCTACTGATGGCCAGGACAGGAGTGTTGGCAGGCATATGCACTGTACTCAGTGTGACATAGACAGCCAGTTCTGAGTGCTGTATCATTTTTTTTATATAAAATGTATTACTGAATGTCTCTGCTGAAAATCTGATGCTCTAGGAGTGACCTCACCCCCCCTCCCAGATTTCAGCTGAAGAATGCAAGCCATGGGCAAATGCTGACAGCATGTGAGTTCACACACATTCAGTTTTTAGATACTATGTGTTACATGGCAGACCAGAAGCTAATTACAGACTTGTTTAAGTTAATTTTGTTAAGAGGGAAATCATAAAAAAGGTTTATGGTGTCCAAGAGTAACCCATGTTATTACATAGAAGTGCGAAATCATGAAGATGCTGTCATGTCCTGGAAGGAGGAAGCTTATTATGAGAACAAAAGAAGTGTCATTTGAAGGACATGAATTATGCTGAAGTTGCAGAATGTAATACTTTTGTATAAGATATATATATTTTTTACATATAATCTGACAGAGGAGGAGCTAGCTGACCTCTCACAAAAATGGGTTGTTCCATACAGTTGTTTAAGGAATATTCTGTTTTACTACACAGAGACACATTTTTACCTAGACTCTGACAAGGACACATCTTTGGAGCACTTTAAGCAAGTATTTAGAGACTAAGTACTGAAGTAGAAATTTGCACTTGTTCTTTTAAAATATGTGTATGTCTTGTGATATAACAGTTCTGTATTGTTGTGTTTTACATATTGTTATCTATTTTAGTAAAATTATTTTTAGAACTTACTTGGTCTGTCTTTGACTTCTTTTTATTTGTAAGAAAAGAACATGGTTATAGCAGATAATAGACATAAGCTTGAATGGTGATACCAAACTGGAAAGAGAAGCGTTTTAAATCTGAGGTCTTTATTAAAGTTTTAAAGGGTTCATCTTTGTATACCTGGTTAGGTGCCCGTAGGCAAAGATATCTGGTCCCCTGAAGACAGATATATCTGAGCCTGTGCATTGGGTATGCTAACAAGAGGTTAACAGTTTGAATCCCTCCAGAACTTGAGACCAAAGGTTGATCCGAACTCACAAAACAGACAAGAGGGTTACCTTGTACTGTCCACTGTTCACAAGACTGCGCTCGGAGGTTGGCACTTTGGGAGTAGAGGCCTGACCTGCTGAGTGGGTTTGTGACACTCAGCAGAGCACAGTGAAAAACTCAGGCAGGGGCAACAAAAAGAGGAAAGCAAGGACATTGTGAGTAACATTGTGTCTGTATCGCGCTGAGCCCTTTTGCCTTTGTTGTTTGCTATGGAGCACTGATGCCACCAGCCAAATACACAAAGAAGAACAACTTACCAGGCAGGCAGAAAAACAAAGGAAGGAGGATTAAATGAAGAAACTGATTACTTGAACTCAGACATGGCAAACAGAAGGGGGGGTGGGCCTATTGTTGGTGTGGCGAGGCAGCGCATATTTTGGTATATGTTTACATAAGGGGTGGGCAACAGTACATCAGGTCTGAGTACAAGTTTAAAATTCCTGGCTGCAGCCCTGGGCCCAGAGACAGGGAAGGGAGATGGCCCGCACACCCTATACCATGCGCCGCGCCCTTCCCCCAGCCCCACTGACCTGAGCATTCAGCCTGGAGGCCTCCAGTTCTATTGGAGACCACCACTCCTCTGCCCAAATGTTATGCTTCCTAACTGATACCAGACTCCCCTTATACTAGACCTTTGCTATGGTTACCCCCCTCCGCCATCTTATCCCCAACTGGTAAGCCCTACCTGTTTCTACCTTCGGCTGCTACTGCCTGCATCTGTAAATTACTGTAGAACATGTTATAACTGTTGTAAAATAATTATAGCTATATTCGCTTAGTGATAATTGTGTGTAAACAAAATGGCTCTAATTGGCCAAAATTGCATATTTTCAGTGGGTGTGAATTAGGAGATAATTGCAGAGCATGAAAGTGGCCAATTAGAGCCATGCACTAAATATATCTTGCACGAGAATAAACAGTTCTACAGTATCTCACTGAAATGAAGCATTTTTTTGTGGTATTGTAATTGCTAGATGCTGTTGCCTACAGGTACTGTTTAGCCACTTATTTAATGATACTGTAATCTAGTATCGCTTCCTGTCTGCTGTGCTTCTCTATTGCTTAATATTGCTTCTACATTCACCCTAGTTACAAGTTTTGCATTCTGCTCTATCAGTAATTAGTACCACTATATCTTAATGCTCTATCAGTCATTATGCCACTATATCTCAATGCTCTCAGTAATTAGTACCACTATATCTTAATGCTCTATCAGTCATTAGTGCCATTATATCTTAATGCTCTATCAGTCATTAGTGCCACTATATCTTAATGCTCTATCAGTTATTAGTATCACTATATGTTAACGCTGCTACCATTATTACTTGCTGCTCTGCTAAATATTTATTGTGGCAATAAAGTCAGTTGCAACATTTTATGTACTGCTCTCTCTCATATTTTGTGCCACTGCATCCATTGCTATGGGCTGATCTGCTAAATGCCTACTATGTTTTCTACCACGCAGAGTTACCATGCTCCTTCTTATGCTTATCCTCCTCCCCTCCTCATACTTCTCTCCTGTCCTCCCTCATATTCTGCCCCCATCTTGCTCCTTCGCATTCAGTGCCTTCCACCCCTTCACCTACACTTCCTTCCTCCTCCTCCCTTGCTCCATTGCCCATTTGTTCTTGGTTTCCTAATAGCAACCCCTTTAAGTCTCCTTGGCTGCACCTAGACGCCATCTGCCTTTTAGTCCCCCCACCTGTCTTCCCCTCCCCCACCCACCATCCTTCTTCTCACCAGCACAAGAGTTACCTTAAGTTCATTATCACCTCATTCTTCCAAGTGGCAGATGACAGTGAACTTAATCCTGGCTCCATCCTACCCATCTTTTCATCCTCCCCACTCCTGAAAGGGGTGAGGGTCACCACACTTGAACAGCTGCAGATTTCTTCCCAAGCTGGGTCAGTTGAATCTGCTGTTGTCAAACCTCAAGCCAGATTTATTGGTCATCTCAGAGTCTTGGCTCTCCCCCGAATTAATGACATGACCATTGTCCTGCCTTGCTATTAAGTGGCTAGGCAAAACTGAGGCAAGGGGGTGGCAGTTGCAGTGTAAATTTCCACCCACCTCTTGTTGCAGGTTGTACACTGTTCCTCTCTTCCTTATTATACATTTACCAGTCATACAATTACAGTTACTTCCAAAATATATATATATATATATATATATATATATATATATATATAATGGGCTGGATATTCAAAAGGGTTGCGCCATGCGCAATAGGGTTGCGCATGTGCAAGTCCGGAATTGTGCCATTCTGCCATATTCAGCAGGAGGCAGTTGCGCCCCCAAGTCAAGCTGAGCAACAGCGCAATGCAAATGAAGGTGTGCGCAACCAGAGGGGGAGGAACCATGCATAAACTGCACAGCCCGATATTCAGTGGGCTGTGCAGAGTTGTGCAAGTGCAACCCTCAACCTGCGCCTGCACAACTGTGAGCCAAAAAAAAAATGAGTAAGTCGAGGGCCACCCACAGGTGAGCTGCCGCTTGCAGGGTGCAACACAGCAGGTGTCACCTGTGGCTGGCCCTCGACCTACCTGTAGCCCCCTGCAGCCCGATCTGGGGCAAAATGTACAACATCCCCACACCCCCGACTGGCCCGATCGAGGACAAAGTGTACAACATCCTCCACCCCTGACTGGCCAGATCACGGGCAGGCGGCCAATAACCCCCACCAGCCCGATCGTGGGCAGCAAAGTGTCCCCCAAACATATCCCTGGTGGTCAGTGGACCGCTAAGCCCGATCACGGGCTGCATAATGTGTGACACAACCCCAAGACCACATCCCTGGTGATCTAGTGTCCCCACCCACCCACCATGAAGCCCGCCACCGCTCCCTCCACCTGGCAGCGGCGGGTGGCAGCATCCACCCGCCTGCCGCCACCCGCCCGACTGACTGCCCAGTAGGGCTGCCGCCCATTGATTGCAGAGCAAGAGCCAATGGGTGTGCAGCCCCTGTACAAGGCAGTCAGATATGTGAATGAATTAATTCATTCACATATCTGAACTGCTATATGTATGGGCTGCACACCCATTGGCTCTTGCTCTGCACCATCGGCATGCAACTCACCGAGCAGTCAGTCAGCGGGTGGTGGGGTGGCAGCGGGTGGGATGCTGCCGCCCGCGGCTGCGGGGAGGCGGGGTGGTGGGGCTTGTGGGTGGGTGGGGTGGGGGACACTAGATCACCAGGGATGTGGTCTTGCGGGGTTGTATCACCACATTATGCAGCCCGAATTGGAGCTTAGCGGTCCACTGGACCACCAGGGATATGTTCGGGGGTTTAAACTTCTTCAGCCCACGATCGGGCTTAGCGGTCCACTGGACCACCAGGGATATGTCTGGGGGTATAAACTTCTTTAGCCTGCGATCGGGCGTAGCAGTCCACTGGACCACCAGGGATATGTTCGGGGGGGACACTTTGCTACCCACGATTGGGCTGGAGGGGGGTTATTTAAGTGTCTGCCCGCGATCGGGCCAGTCGGGAGGGTGGGGGGATGTTTTACACTTTTGCCCGCGATCGGGCTGCAGGTGGCGTCGGTCCCCCATGGCTGCTGCCTGGCAGGGCGCCAGGCGCAAGTCCTCGGGGATCGGCACACCTGCATGCTAATGGCATGCAAATGGGGCCATATATAGATGCAAATGGCCCCCCTGTGCCTTGCATGAATAATGGCCCCATTTGCATGTCACCTTTTGAATATCAGAAATTTGTGCATGGCACAATGGTACTTCGCATACACTTGCAGATACTCCCTCTGACCACTTGCGGTGGCGCAAGTTCCACTCGCCATGCACAGTGGCTGTGGCTGAGGTGATATTCAAAGGTTGCTCATTAGTGCAACTCCTTTGAATGCTCGCCCTGGCCACTCCCCTGCGCAACTATTTTGTGCTGCGCAAGGGCTTGCGCCTAAGAATAGCACAGTTTGAATATCCAGCCCAATATATATATTTGTGTGTGTATATGTACACATATATACACAAGGTGGCAACACTGGGGGATTGGGCACCCCCGGTGTCAGTGTTATGTTCAGGGGTGGGTGCTGAGAGGGAGCATTGAGTGGGGGGGGCAGTTATAGGAGCACCAGTAACAGACATCGATGGATTGTTTTCTTTGTTACAGCTGGCATCTGCAACAGCATGGGGCTCTTTTTGGATGTTTGAAATTCCCAAGCAGGCTAATCACGACAGATCTGCTGTGCTTTCTGGGTGACTTGGATCAAAGGAATGAGCCGACCCATGTTTGGGTTGATTTTTTTCTTTTGAAATACACAAATTTCCACCCAGCAAGACAAATTTGTGTCATGATCAGCTTGGCTGATGACTGGTGAGGGACTGACATGCCCCTTGCAGACCACTCTGCATTGGACTGACAGTGTCACACCCCCTGAAAAGGCACACTCATAGCAAAATGTTCACTTGTGTTTACACACACAGCAAACATAAAAAAGGTTGCTTTCCCTTTAAAAAACAGTTACAGCAGACCAAAGAATAACAATTTTACAAATGTTCCCTCTGGGGAAACTCCTCAGTAAATCCCTAACCATGAGAAAAGTGAGTTGACTGATTTTATGTACGCAACAACGCATGACAGGGTGTACAATTATGGTGTAATAACTGCATAACTGCACTCCTCCTGTGAGTTATGAGGCTCAGTGCAAAGCCAATTACCTAGGAGATCACATGAGAAATACCCGCAAAGTGCCAAGAATGCAAAAAAGTGTGGGTGAGAAGGTCTTCACCATTGCTACTCCTACAGCTGGTATTCCCTCCAGTAGTACAAACACCATTAGAAAAATATGACACATACTAAGTCATGTATAGCTACCTTTCTAAGCCATACATCTGTCCCTAAGTAGTCCTGTACCTTATTGAACCTGCTATTAACACAGGCCTAATAAAATGTTTACGCAATATATCATGAGAGGATGTGGGTGATACCAGGATTTACCCATGCCTGGTGTGGTTTGGTCACGAGGCTGCAGGCCAAGTGAATAAACCACACCAGAAGTGGGTAAGTCCTAGCATCACCCACACCCTCGAGTGGGTCATTGCAATTATACAATGTTCCACACCCCTTTTTTTTTGGAGATAGAAAACATTTATAAAAAGTTTTGCTTTTGGGGGGGTGGGCATTTTCATTTATGTTCACTGCATTTGTTGCTGCACCAGAAATAATAATGCTGGCTGCTAGGGTGTTGCTGTCTAGCTTTATTTTCTGTCAGCACAGAACAGGTAGGAAAGTGAAAGAACAAGCAATTTTTTTCCACAAAATGAAATAGAAGTCTCTACTGTCCCTGGTTAAGTTTGAAGAAATGCATTGTATACCTGCTGCACTTAGGTGATTAAGAAAAAAAAATAGCCAAATTAATTTTCAGATACTTGCTGCATAGCTAAACTGGAGGGTCAGTGCAGCATCTGTCAGTAGTGTGCAGGCAGTAAAGAGAAATCCCTGATCTTAGAGGAGAAAGCCACAGTGTCAGTTTGGCCCGTATTATGTTTGGGAGGTACAGTTTGAAGTGCTGTGCTACATGTATATTGTGACTGGAGCTGAAAGTCATTTTAGGCTATTGTGTAGCCATTAGTTTGAAGTTGTAGTCTATATTCGAAAGTCACACTTTTTTTTTTTCAGGTTTAGTTGGGGGGGGCTGCTATGGCGGCCGCTTCATTCAAAGTTCTGGACCAGAGCGATATGAGTAAGGGGTTGGTGGCTCACTGGCACTTCTTCCCATGGGGTGGTAGTAGGATTTACACATTGTAAATTGTGCCAGCCAGCCAATCAGGATGCAGTATTTTTTAGTCCGTTGTATAATAACAGACAATCAGGGAGCTCTGTTTCACTTACTCTTTTTATAATGTCTGGAAGCCCTTACTGTATGTAAAATAAAAAAATTAGAATTTTAGCTATAAAACATGCCATTTTAGTTTAATAATGGCAGTCACGAACTAGTGCATTGTCTGAAATTAATATTAACTTTCAAACGAAGTGAACTATTACTTCTTACTGTATATCTAAAGATGCAACAAATAGGTGATTTGATACCTTTTATTGGACCGACAGAGATTTGCAGAAAATCCTTAAGCTTTCAAACTCACAGAGTTCTTCTTCAAAAGAAAATGGCAGTTCTCTTTAAAAAAACTTCCTTTTAAGTGCCCAGAACAATATTAGAAAGAAAAAAATGTTACACATGAATGTGACAGATTAGGGGAGTAATTATTTATTTATTCAGTTTTTGTTTACCGGGTAAGTGCACTAGACAACAATAAGTTGCCTATTTACAGGCACGACACAGGAGGGTTACAGAACAAAATGAACAGTAGATAACAGCTGATAACATAATGAGTACAGAAAATAATGCATCAACAACTGTGACAGTAGATAACAGTAAATAACAGAAAGGGTACAGAAAATCATGCATCAACAGGATGGCAAGATACAGCAGTGACATAAGATAAACACAGCCAAACAATGATAAGAAAGCCTCCTTGAAACTCTAGTTGTGTATAAGTCAAATGTCACAGAATGGAATGATATGTCCCAGTGTTAGATGTGTTACTGAAGATTCAAACCCAAATGAACTCGCACAGACTTGACTTTGTTGTACAAGGACCAATATGACAACAAACAATTTTTGTATATCTGAAGTATTTTTTGTTTTCCTTTTTTTTAATTAGAAGATTTTCTGTCTGACAGTACTTGGTGTGATGTGTGGAACTGTACTGTACCTGGAAGCTGACATAGCTAGTCATATTCCACCTCAAACATCATCAACCCTATGACATTACTGCCTGTGACATCACAACTGACCAAGAAGAGCCAATCACTTGCAGCAAGATCAGTCATTTCTGATGTCACAATAAGTGAGTCAGGGTTGTCCCCACCCTCTGGATCCCTTAAGGGGACAGGGCACTACTACCTTACAATGCCACTGGGTTGCTGTAGATATCACAGTGATGCCTGGGTTCATAATATCTCTGTTGGTATGTGAAGGGGTTTGGTTGGTATCTGTAGAGAGAAAGCTGGTGGTACCTTCATGCAGAAAGACAGTATAATGGGCCTAGTGACAGTGTGTTACAACCCCCTGGGATGCGATACTTACCCACTTCCTAACTGTGGTCACCCAACCTGTGGCTCCACACAGTGGCTATGTAGTCCCCAATGACCATGTACTTCAACTCTAAACAGGTTTGTGGACAAAAAATAATTCTAAACAGTTAGCACAGCTTTATTAGAGCAGGGAGACCCTTAGGAGAAAAGAGGAATTGGCAACAAAATGAGGCAGGTATGTCTGCCAGGTCTTCCAGTGACCTACGTCGGCCCAGCCAGTTAACATGTGAATGCTCTTCAACACCCTGAACAGGCTCAGCCAAATCAAATGCTTCCCTGAGCTGTAACTAAAAATACCCATCTAGGCACAGCCCTCAGATATAGCCAACTCCACACCAGAGTGCGCAGCCCAGTGTAAATACTCCCACTCTGCTGTACCATACGCACTACCATCTCCCCACGGGTACCTGAGTTTTACTATTTAAAATCCTTAAGCACCCAAATCCCCTGAAAATCCCCAGGGTAGCCACAAACATGGGCGCTAGAGCCTGTCTGTAGCAGCCCCCACACTATGGAACAAGCTGCCCACTGAACTGCGCACCATAAACACTCACCGCCAGTTCAAGACTCACCTCAAAGACTGGCTCCTGTTGGCATTCACCTGCCACTGCTTTGAGGACTAGCCCCCCCTTCCCCCATAGGTTCCAGGGGTAGGGCCAAATAGGTTCTCTTATTTAGTGAAACTGTCCCACCATGAGCCTTACTTTGCTTTGTTATTTGTTGTCCCTCAACTACTGCCACCATGTATTGCCAAATGCAACAACTGTGACCTTTCACTATGTATTACCTGCTCTTGCTATGTTCTTGTTATTCTGATGTTTCTACTCAGTGTCACCTTACATGGCCCGGGTCATGCCTGAAAATGGTCCCTGGGATCAGTGCACCTACAGAGGTAACAAAGTCATAAATAAATAAATATTACAGGGTACCTAGCCATGGAATCTGGGTTGGCCCACTGTCACTGCACTGGGTCGACTGGTGGTGGTTCACTTTAAATTAAATGATTACCAAGCTCAGTAAGACTTACATACAAACGTGTATACGAAGAAGCCAGCAGATGAAGAAGACAATTTGTTCTATCAAGTCTGCTCGTGTTGCAGGGTCCACAGATTGAGCTACTGTCCCTGACCCCTCTCCCCACTCCTCCCATCCTCCCTACCCATGACCCTTACCCTCCCCCATACCTGTCCCAGCCTCTCTTAAATCTGCCCACTCTCTTCAATAGGATTACCTCTTCTCACAGTGCATTCCCAATTGTCCACCACCCTCTCTGTGAAGAAGTGCTTCCTGACCTCCCTCCTAAACCTCCCAACCTCCAGCTTAAGACTGTACCCCCTTGTGTTATGGTTGCCACTCAGCTTAAAAAGACTCTCCTTATCAACCTTATTTATCCCTTTCAATTACTTGAAGATCCCAGTCATGTCCCCTCACTCTCTCCTGCCTTCCAGGGAGCACATGTTCAGTGCCCTCAACCTCTCCTCATATGCCTTATCCTGCTGACCAGCTATCATCTTTGTAACCCTCCTCTTGACCTTCTCCAGGAGGTTAATGTCCTTTTTGAGGTGTGGGCACCAGTACTGAGCTCCGTACTCTAGATATGGCCTTACCAGTGACCTCTACAAGGGCAGTATAACCTCCTTTCTCCTACTACTGATCCCCTTGATATGTATCCCAACATCTTGCTTGCCTTTACTGCTGCTTTCTTGCACTGCATCTTATGCTTCAGATCACTAGGGTATCCAGTGATATCAGCGACTCCAACTGAGTGAATCAGTTTGAGCACCTGTAAGGAGAGCGACTGCTGCAGCATAGCGATCATCAGAACAACGAGAGGAAGGAGACACTAATCGTGACTGCAGGCAAGAGTGATGGTAGGAGGGATCACATGGGAAGGAGCATATCAGGAATAGTTTGAGCAGTGACCGCCAAGCTGGCCATCTGGTCTAGAGGTAGTGAGCTATGCCTGCGATGCAAGAAGATCCAGGTTCGGAGCTGACTAGGTGCAGGGTCTAATGTTTTCTTGTTTTATGTGTTGGGCACTTAATTTTTTTGTTTATTGACGTTCCCACTCCCTCGCCATCCTGGATGTGGTCTCCCCCCTGTCTGTGGGTTGCCCCCCCCGAATAGCTCCCTACCAAATATTTCCCTGTACCCCAGTGGCAGCTCCCCCCCCCCGGAGTTGATTATAATTAGTAGGGAGGGTGCGGGGGGTCTTAGCCCCCCTAATAGAAAATCAGTTGTACATTTCGTCTGTAGTTTACATGGTACAGATGGTCGCTGTTATGTGATCCACTATAGTGCACATCGCCGTTCTCATTTTTCAGCATTGTGCACTCACTGGTGTTTCAGTCGCTGTTTAGTAGTCGCTCATATGACATGGAACTGGTCACTAGTGATCATCACTCCCAAGTCCTTCTTCTCCTCTGATGGAGATATTTGGACTCCACCCAGGTAGCACTCTTTCCTAGGATTCTTGGCCCCAGTATGCATAAATTTGCATTTCTTGGCATTGAAGCCAAGCTGCCAGATCCTTGACCACCTCCCTAACTTTTCCAGATCTTCCTATAGGTCCTGTATCCCTTCAGCTGTGTCCACTCTCCCACAGAGCTTAGTGTCATCCGCAAATAGGCACATTTTGCCCTTAATGCCATCTCCAATGTCATTGATGAAGACATTGAACAACACAGGCTCCAGCACCGAGCCCTGCAGGAGCCCACTGGTTACCTGTCTTGTGCCAGATGACTCTCCCCACACAACCACCCTCTGGGTTCTGTCCTTCAGCCAGTTTTCCACTCATCTGGCCATCTTTTCGCCAACCCCAAGATCCACCAACTTCCTGATCTACCCTTTATGGAGCACAGAGTCAAAGGCCTTGCTGAACTCAAGATAGAGGATGTCTACTGATTGGCCCCTGTCTGTTAGTGACACAGTCAAAAAAGTCAATCAGATTTGTTTGACACAATCTCCTCTTCATGAACCCAGGCTGCCTTGCATCCTGGAGACCATGCTCCTCTAGATATTTCACCAACCTTTCCTTTAGTATGGTCTCCATGAGCTTGCCCATAATGGAGGTCAGACTGACTGGTCTGTAATTCCCTGGGTCATCTTTTGGATCTCTTTTGTGGAGCGGCACTACATGTGCTGTTCTCCAGTCCTGCAGTACTACACCTGTCTCTAGTGAACTATTAAATAGGTCTGCCAGTGTCCCTGCCAGCTCCTCAGCCAGCTCCTTTAGCATCCTTGGATATACTCCAGCAGGGCCTGCTGATTTGTCCATCTTCAATGCCAGCAGCCCCTCCCTCACTCTATCCTCCTCTATCACTACATCTGTGTTCCCCTTCCCCCACTTCTCTTTTCCCCTCCTGAAGGCACTGGTCCGTCCTTTTCCCTGGTGAAGATGGAACAGAAGTATTCATTTAGTATCTCTGCTTTTCCCCCATTATCCTCCACCTACTCCACCCCTTTTTTAAGCCTAACAGCTCCTTCATTCTTGTACCTTTTCTCACATATATCAAAAGAAAGCCTTCTCCCACTTCTTAATTCTTTCAGCTATCTGCAGCTCCTTCTGTGCCTTTGCTCACCTGACTTTCTTACTTGCCTCACTAGCCAACCTTAGGTAATTTTCCCTATCCACCTCTCTCTTGGTCTTCCTGAATTTTCTATAGGCCAACCTCTTTTCTCTTACTGCTTGTGCAACCCCAGAACTGAACCAACTGGGCACTTTGGCCCTTGTGTTCTTACCCCTGAGTCTAATGCACACATCTGTGGCAACCAATATTCCTTCCTTAATGATGGACCACCTTTGGTCCACCCCCATATCTGCTCTAATGCCCACTACATGGCTCCTTAGCACTTCACCCATTTTACTGAAGTCTGCCCTCCTGAAATCCAAGATTTTGGTCTTAGTCAGGATGCTTTCCCTGCCCATACCCAACTGGAACCACACTGTGCAATGGTCACTTCCTTCCAGTGGCTCCCTGACCATTATTTCCTGTACATGCTCCCCATTTGTGAGCACCAGATCAAGAATTGTCTCAGCTCTTGTTGGTTCAGTGATGCCCTGAGTCAGGAACCCAATTGGCAGTCCTTCCAGGATCACTCCTAGCACATGCCATGGATAGTATGCTCCAGTCCACCTTGGGCAGATTGAATTCCCCCACTATTACCACCTCTCCTTTCCCCATAGCTTCTGATATTTGTGAGCTCAGTTCCCTGTCCCTCTCCCCATCCTGACTGGGTGGTCTATAAACCACCCCCAACCTCACCTTTCTCCTGCTATTGGACCTTAACTGAACCCATAATACCTCCACCTCCCATTCCTCTGACTCGTGCAAGTTATTTCCTCCCTGATATAAACTGCCACCCCTTCCAAACTACCCTGTCCCTCCTGTATAGTTTATATCCAGGGATTGCAAGGTCCCAGTCATGGTGTGATGTTGCCCAAGTCTCAGTTACTGCAGCTATGTCCACCCTCTTGTCCACTAATAGTGCCTACAGGTCTTCCATATTGTTTCCAAGCACCCAGAGACACCACCCTCCACCTAGAATCTGACCTTCCTTCTCTTCTCTCTATTCTCCTATTCACATTTATTCCCTTTGTGTGCACCCCTCCACATACCCTTGTTATGTGTTCCTCACCCCCTCCACCCATTGCTAACTATGTTCTTGCCCCTTCCACCTCCTCCTTCCAGACCTCTTCCATCACTGTGGGGTTGTTAGAGACTTGTGAACACCCCAAGTCCAAAGGATATGGAATTACAAATGACAAACCTTAAATGGAGATATTTGTAAACTTCCTGGCTGGCTAGTCAAATCCAGTAAATGATCTCCCTGCTATTATACAACATCCCAGTTGCAGGACAAGTACTGATTATTCTTATGGTTCCAGTGCAATCAGACCTCCATCCAGGGCCGGCTTTAGGGTTTTGGGGGCCCCCAGAGGATTAATGAAGTCATGGGGGCCCTCCTACTTGGCCAACCATCACCCCATATGTTTGAGTGTAACTAATACACACATCATTTTACTATATTTTCAGTACTAGTGGCATCTTAAAAAAAAATTTAGAGAGAGACTGCAGTGTCAGCACATACTGTTCATTTTCTCACATCCATTGTTACCCATCTGCTTCTTATTGCCTGGGTCATAGCTAAGTAAGGCTGTTCATGAAGTCATGATCCCACATCAAAATCTGCACAGTCCTTTGTTGCTGTTTTAAGATGATAATAAGAAAAAAATATTTAAAATAATTAAGGTAAACTGTTCTAGTTGGGGCCCCCCATAAGCAAGGGGCCACCAGTGATTGCAGGGTTTGCTGGTGCCTAAAACCAGCCTTGCCTCCATCATTAGACACGGGCTCCACTGCTGCAGCTTGTGGCTATCTCTTCCACGCAGTTGATTTGTTGGTCTCTTCCTAATCTCTCACTGTGCATCTGTAATGGAAATGTGGTACAGAGTTTTGGCTGTCCTCCACTGGATTGGGCCACTAACATCTGCACCACTCTCCATATTGAGGCATCCAGTCACAGGGGTGGAGATAGCCTGGTGACCTCATGACCTCCTACCGTTAGATTAGCAGACAGAAGCCCTACCCCTGATCATGTGTTATTGCTTATTCAGTAACGCATATTGTAAGTACAAATAGGGTTGTCTAAACCGTTACTGTTCTAGGTTCTGGTTCTGGTTTAGAACTGGTTTAGAACATTGCAAATAGTTCTAGGGAAACTATTTTGCAGATAGGACAGAAGAGAAAGAACACTTAAAGATATTGAGAGTTGAAAAAAACATTAATAAAATCCTGCCAAAGCACACAAAGCACATCTTCTTGACCTGGAAGGACACTACTTCTTTATTCAGCTGTGAGCTGTGTGAGAAATTCTATATTGCACTTGATATCTGCAACAACGTGCACTTTTGCTCAATTCTGTGGGAGGTGAAACTAACTACCCTTGGTAATTGCTTTTTATTTACATATTTATTTAGTGTTTAACCAAGAAAGGGCTTGCAAACTCCGTTTATCTTGTGAGTAACTTCAGAAGGATTTAAATACTGCATTTGGGTAGACCCTTGGAGGTAGCTAGAGTGTCTACTAGGATTTTCTGACAGTTAAACTATTTTTAAATTTACAGGTGGCTGAGGAGTTGAAAAAGGAGCTTGCAAACTCTGCTTATCTTGGAAGTAACTTCACAAGTGTTTGAATACTGCATTTTGGTTGTCCCTTGGGGGGTAGCTGGATTGACTACTAGGATTTTGGGACAGAAACTATTTTTAAATAATTTACTGGTGCGTTGGAGTTTTTGATAATTAAACTATTTTTAAATAAGTTACTGTGGTTAAGGAGTTGTCATAGCAAAACCTGCAGTGTGAATTGAAACACAGACAGACTCAGAGCAGAAAATCGCTCGCCTCATTGTTTTCACACCACAAAGTGTTGGATTGGAACAGGAAAGGTTGCATCAAAACCATTGTCAACAAATTGCCCTGGCTGGAGATATCCAGACTAGATCAGATTACTATAAGTTACTGGTGGCTGCAATATTTAGAGACACAAAGCACATCTTCTTGACCTGGAAGGACACTACTACTTCTTTATTCAGCCGTGAGATGTGTGAGAAATTCTGTATTGCACTTGCAAATTCTACATTGCACTTTGTGCTCACAACAGAGGGAGGTAAACCTTACAATTGTCTTTGGTTTGTAGCAGATATTCTGCAGGTGGAGGCTACTTCTAACTGAAAGGTGAAATAAGGAACTTAGAATTGTCTGGAAAAGACAGTCTTTCAAGCAACAGAGGGAGATGGATCTAGCTTTTTACGTTTGTTACAGTTCTTGAGATTTTCAGTGCAGGAAGAGTTTAAAGCACAGCTGACTTATTTTGGGGCTGACTGCTTTCAGAGCACAAACCACCAGGCTGTTTTGGGGCTGGAGAGGTTTACCTGTGTCTGACTTGGATGTCTGAATTTTTCTCTGTTTGATTAGCAGGGTATTTTCTCTGTCAAATTGTTGTGTAGGGCATCTTGCTGACAGGAAGGCACTCATCGCAGCGGTGGGTCAGAGCTTTTAGCTGATTGTTTTGTGAGGGCACAGTTTAGGCCCAACCCTTCCCACCCCTCACCCCACCCACCCCTGGAAATAGTTCCTTTATACCTGGGGTTCTGACATCATTTCCTCAAGAGTGCAAGGTGCATATCACTGTCATATCCTCTCTAGCACACTGCACTGACAATATCAGCATACACATTGTATAATATATATATTTCTATATAACAAACCAATCACACACACAACACACACACACAAAAAGTAGATAAACATGTGGGGAGTAGTGCAATGTAATGGCTGTGGGGCAGCAGTCTTCCAGGAGTCTTTCTGGAGGCTGAGATGCTGCCCTATTTGCAGACAACTCTCTGTCCTGAGGGAGGAAGTTGCCTATCTTCAGGCCACACTGGACAGTAGTAAGGGAACCTTCCCCCAGGCCACACTGGACGGTAGGAAGGGAACCTCCCCCATCCAGGAAGCACCAGAGCCACCACCACTACCTCAGAGGTTGTGAAGAAAGCACAGCAGTTGGACCACAGTGGGCTCAGGGAGGGTGAGGATGGTGGAACAGAGGCACACCCAGTCAGTTGTTCCACTCCACAATACATACACCATTCTGGGGGAGCATAGCTCCCCTATGGATGCACCCACAGAGGAGACTAAGGAGGCTGAGGACAACTGTCACAAGGGAGGCCTACAGGAAGGAGGCAGAGGACACCACAAGGAAAGGAAGCAGCTCCTGGTGGGGGACTCAATTATTAGGGGGATAGAACTGGGGAGAGCTTGGAAAACTGAAGTAAGGTGCCTGCCTGGTGCCATGGCTTGGAGGGACAGGAAGCGCAACCTCAGGATCACGAGAACAGCTGCACGGGATTCTGAGCTGGACGTCATTGTCCACCTAGGGACAAATGACTTGGCTCATCATGAGATTAGAGCAGTGCAGAAGGACTTTGTAGAATTGGGGAGGGGCCTAAGACAAGTGGCACACACAGTATCCTTCTCTGAGGTGCTGCCTGTCAATGGCATGAGTGAGGCGGGGTACTTCACCATGCAGTTTAATGAATGGTTGAAAAATGGTGTATGGCGCACAGGGTTTGGCTTCATTGGGGACTGGAGTTCCACCTGGAGGGACACCAGCCTATACTGGCAGGATGGTCTGCATCTGTACAGGAAGGAACAAGTCTTGAGCAATCGGTTTAAATGCTTCATTGGCAAGCTTTTAAACTAGTCAAGGGGGGAGGCACTGATAAGCTGCAGAAAAATCCCAGCCTCTCCCTACAAAACAGGGTACTAAATGAGAAAAAGACCGATGTAGAAAGGTCAGTGGGGGATGCTGCAAAAGAAGGTAAAGCCATAAAAAAAATGGAGAACAATGAGTACCAATGCCCGTAGTCTGAGTAACAAGCTTCCTGAATTAGTGGCCTTGATGGAGGAGGAACATCTGGATATCGTGGCAATAACAGAAACATAGTACACACAAAACCCTGACTGGGACATAAACATACCAGGATACACTATCTACAGGAGGGACAGGGAGGGTAAAAGAGGAGGAGTAGCTCTTTACATAAAGGAAGGAATCAAAGCAACAGAACAAAAGGGAAAACAGGGAGGAGAAGAAGCACTGAGGGTAAATTTGGAGACCAGCAATGGCACCACAATTTGCACAGGGGTTGTATACAGACCCCCTCTCAGGGGGAGGAAATGGACAAGGAAATGATAGAAAGTATACTTAGAATGGCAGAAAAAGGGGAGATATTGCTGATGGGTGATCTGAATATGCCAGATGTTAACTGGAGTGCAGTTGCAGCTGCCACTTTGAAGAGTGCAGTTATTCTAGATGCCCTACAGGGGGCATGCCTTAGACAACTAGTACTGGAGCCCACTCGAGGGGAGCAATCTTAGACCTGGTTCTCTCAAATGGAGATGAAGGGAGGATCACAGATGTAGAAGTGGGTAGCCATCTGGGAACTAGCGACCATCGAACAGTATGGTTCACAATAAACACAGCAATAGAGTCAAGCCATACAAAGGCAAAAGTACTGGACTTTAGGAGGGCTGATTTTGCCAAAATGGGTGAGTGTCTAAGGAATGCACTAGCAAATTGGCAGGAAGGAGGGGTGGAAGAATAATGGGGAATAATAAAAACTGCCATCACAGAGGTAACAAGCCTTTGTGTGAAGCAAGCAAATAAACAAAATGAAACGATGTAAGAAACCACTATGGTTCTCAAAGGAAGTGGCAGTGAAGGTTCAAGAGAAAAAGAAAGCATTCAGGAAGTACAAGGAATCACAGAAGGAGCAGGACAGAGAACTGTATCAGTTAAAGCAAAAGGAAGCTGGGAAGGCAGTGAGAACAGCAAAGGCCCAAACCGAGAAAAGATAGCCAACTCAGTTAGGAAGGGGTAAAACCTTTTATAGGTACATCAGGGAGCAAAGGAAGACCAAGGGAGGGATAGTGAGGCTTAATAAAGGGAGGGAAAGAAGAAGAATCAGCATTTATATAGCTTTTCATACATCCAAAGTGCTTTACAAGCAATGCTAGACTGGTAGTGAAGTGACTGAATGTGTGATGGCGGCCATATCGCACATCATCACCCACACACAGCCTGGATAATTGCATGAACCGGTTTTATGGGAAGGGGAATGTTGGCCAGGACACCGGGAATGTTCCCTACTCTTTGCGAAGAGTGCCCTGGGTTCTTTTACTTCCACCTGGACGCCCACCAGGACAACACCAGGATGGGCAGAAGGGACCTCGGTTTAACATCTCATCCGAAGGACGGCACACCCCAGCAGTACAGCACCCCCCAATACTGCACTCGGATGCCAGCGATTTTTAGGTGTAAGTCCAATCCCGGTGTGGGATGAGAACCCACGACCTTCTGGTCCAGAGGCGGATGTGCTACCAACTGAGCCACGCTGACACCTTACAGGAGGGCAGATGTGATTCCCCTTCACAAAAGTGGGAGCAAGACAGAAGCAGGAAACTACAGACCTGTTAGTTTAACCTCAGTGGTAGGGGAGGGTGGGCAGAGGGTGACTGTGAAAAGGCAGAGATACTAAACAAATATTTTTGCTCAGTATTTACAAAGGAAGAGGGAGAGGTACCTAAAACAAACAGTAGAAACACTCTGGATACAGAAGTTGATACCAGCCCATTAACAGAAGAAAGAGTTCTGAAAGAACTCTTAAAACTGAAGGTGGACAAAGCAATGGGGCCTGATGGGATTCATCCCAGAATTCTAAAAGAACTAAGCGTAAAACTAGTGACACCACTGACTACCCTCTTTAACAAATCATGGGAGGATGGGGTGGTACCCAAGGACTGGCGGAGGGCAGATGTGATTCCCCTTCACAAAAGTGGGAGCAAGGCAGAAGCAGGAAACTACAGACCTGTTAGTTTTAACCTCAGTGGTAGGGAAAATGATGGAATCACTTCTGAAGGAAAGAATTGTCAGTATCTAGAGGCCAGAGAGCATAGGACCCAAGGCATGGATTCACAGCGGAAGGTCATGCCAAACAAATCTGATAGATTTCTTTGACTGGGTGACCAAAGTAGTAGATCAGGGAGAGGCTGTGGACATGGCCTACCTAGACTTTAGCAATGCATTTGACACAGTCCCACATAAAGATTAATATACAAGTTAGCCAGCCTGGGTGGGTCCCAAGATGACAGCCTGGGTAAAGAATTGACTGGAGAATAGGACACAGGGTAATAGTAAATGGAGTCCACTCTGAAGAAAGGGGGGTTACTAGTGGGGTACTGCAGGGTTCAGTATTAGGACTGGTCCTCTTCAATGTCTTTATAAGTGACATTGCAGAGGGACTGGAAGGAAAAGTATGTCTCTTTGCAGACGACACAAAGATCTGCAACAGAGTTGATGCACAAGGTGGGGTGGAAAGGATGAGAAGGGACTTGGCAAGGTTAGAGGAATTGTCAAATGTATGGCAGCTTAGATTCAGTGCTAAGAAGTGCAAGGTAATGCACCTGGGAAACAAAAACCCAAGGGAAGAGTACACAATGGGGGGTGAGATACTAACAACAACAAAAATGGAAAGGGACCTGGGGGTAGTCATATCAGTTGACCTAAAGGTGGGCAAGCAATGTGAGAGGGCAGCAAGGAGGGCTGGGGGGTACTGGGAGGCATAGGGAGAGGCATCACCAGTAGAAAACAGGAAGTTATTATGTCTCTGTACAGACAGCTGGTGAGACCCCATCTGGAGTACTGCGTGCAGTTCTGGAGACCCAATCTCCACAAAGACATAGACAGGATGGAAGCTGTCCAGAGGAGAGCAACTAAAATGGTGCAGGGTCTGCACCGAAAGACATATGAAGAGAGACTTAAGGAGCTTAATATGTATAGCCTAGAGGAAAGGAGGGAGAGGGGGGACATGATAGAAACTTTCAAGCACCTCAAGGGAATCAACAAAGTCCAAGAGGGTAGCATCTTTCAAAAAAAGAGGTGTGCAAGAACAAGGGGGCACAATTTGAAGATGGGGGCTCAGAGGTAATTTAAGGAAGTATTTTTTCACAGAGAGGGTTGTGGATGCATGGAACGGCCTTCAGGAGGAGGTTGTAGAGTCAAAAACAGTGGTGGAATTCAAGCATGCATGGGACAGTCATAAGGCAATTCTAGGGGGTTGGGGTAGGAAGAAGTAGGCTGCTGGTTAACTAGGATCTGCAGCTTATCCACTAGGTAAGAAAATGGGCAGACTGGGTGGGCCAAGCGGTCCTTATCTGCTGTCAAATTCTATGTTTCTATGTTTCTGTGTTTCTGCCCTCTCAGTACAGGAATAATATTGTTTCACTACACATGCAGAAAAGAGAAACACATTTTGCCTTTCAGAATGCAAATGCAAAGCATCACAATTTCTTGCATATGGCACATCTGCATATAAGCAGCACATTCTCATATTGTCTCTCCTTAAAACATTTCAGGATGTAATTCCCACTGATTATCTTGTTTTCCAGCCCCCGTCAATACCTTTTCTGAGGTGCAGCCTCCAGAACTGCATACAGCTCTCTAGATGGGGTCTCAGTATTGAGCGATATAGTATCATCACTACCTCCCTTCTCCTGCTAGTGATCCCCCTCCCTATACACCCCAGCATCCAGCTAGCCTTGCTTGCTGCCTTACCACACTGCTCTGCCACCTTGAGAACATCAGATATGATTACCCCAAGGTCCCTCTCTTGCTTGGTGACTGTAAGTACCTGCCCCCATCTTATACACAACCCCTCAGTTTCCCCCTCTCCTATTGCATGACTTTGCAATCTTTGGAATTGTAACTTAGCTGCCACACCATAGACTACCCTTCGAGTTTCACCAGATCTCTTTACATTCTCTCCACCTCTTCCTGGGCATCCACTCTGTTGCAGATTTTTGTGTTGTCTGCAAAGAGACACACCTTCCCCTCCAGTTCCTCAACAATATCACTTATGAAGACATTGAAGAGGACAGTACTCAGTACCGATTCCTGTGATACTCCACTGGTCAGTCTCCCATCCACCAAGTGACTGCCATTTACCACCACCCTCTGCCTCCTATCCTTTTACCAGTTTTATACCCAGCTTATCACATCTCTCCAACCCCACAGGTTGCTAAGTTTCTAAATTAGCCTCCTGTGTGGCATAGTGTCAAAGGCCTTATCAAAGTCCAGATATTTATTTATTTATTTATTTTATTCTAGGATTACAAGTGCCTTTGAGCCATGGCTCTTTTACAAAGCTTCCACGTCAGTCTGGGGAAACAAATACAAACATGACAGTGATACAATTGGCAGAATCCGAGCAGTTGCAATGCTAACATTTGGGAGAGGAGGTAACAGCACAGAGCATTAAGTAAACAATGCAAGCACGGGATTCTCAAACAAACTCAATGTTCTGAGATACAGAACAGGAGGGCACAGGTCAGGACACGAGAGAGGAGCAGCCGTCGTCTCTCTCTGTACTTAGAGAAAGTGCTAGTGTCAGGGTGGGGGTGGGTGGGGAGGGAGTGAAAGAGAGGGAGTGGTAAGTGCTAGAGGGAACAGCAGATTATGAGTGACGGTCACAGGAGCTAGAGGCAGAGAGGTGAAGGTGAAGGTTAGTTTTGAAGTGGCCCAGATTTTGAAGAGAGGTGAGGTTTTTGTTGAGACCATTGAACCAGGAGGGTGCCCAGTGAGCAAAGAACCTTTGTCCATGCATGGTGTGGCACCTGGGGATATGCAATATTTGATTTACAGACTCCCTAGTGTGGCATGTGAGGCGCACTAGGTGTAGGAGGGTTTGGACTCCAGGGGGCACGAGGCCTAGCATGATCTTCTTTGTCATTAGCCAGGTGTGGTATTTTATCCGGTTGGATAGTTGTAGCCAACCTGTTTGGGTGTAGAGTGCACATGTGTGGGTGAGATGGTGGGATCCTTTGATGAGGCAGCAGGCTTTGTTAAGTGCCAGGGACAGGCGCCTAAGGGGCATGTAAGTAGCAGAGCCATAGATAACCAGACCGTTATCGATTAGTGAGACAACAGAGCTCTGCACAGCTATCCTTAAGGCATCTGTAGTGAGGCATTGCCTGTGCCTATAGAGAAGACCTATGCGCTTATTAATTGCATTTGCAACAGTGTCGGTGTGGAAGCCATAGGTTAGGTGACTGTCGAGAGTGATGCCAAGGTATTTGAAGGAGTGGACTTGGTCCAGTATGGCACCAAGGCAGTTTGTAATGGTAATGGGTTGTGACTTATGTTTGTTGCGGGAGCCACAGAAAAGCATTGATTTTGTTTTCTTGTAGTTGAGACCCAGCTTTTGTCTATTAAACCATTTTTCAACAGAGGTGAAACCCATCTGGAGCTTTTTTTGAAGTAGGAAGGGGTCTTGGTGTGTGGCGTGAATGACTGTATCGTCCGCATAAAGCAGGATTTGTTCAGTGCAGAATTGCGGGAGAGTGTTCAAAAAGAGGCTGAAGAGGAGTGGACCAAGAATGGATCCCTGTGGGACTCCTGAGCAGACAGGTCTTGCATCAGAGAGGATGTGTGCAATTTTCACTCTTTGTGAACAGTTTTCCAGGTAGCTGCTAAACCAGGATATAGCCTTTGGGGAAAGGCCAGTATTATGAAGCTCTGTGATGAGTAGTTGGTGATGGATGGTGTCAAAAGCTTTAGACAGGTCAATGAAGACTGATCCAGTCAGTTGATTGTTGTCAAGGGAGCTGTGGATTGCACCAGTGAATTCGAGGAGGGCTGATGTAGTGCTGTGACCTTTCCTGAATCCGTGCTGCTGCTTACAAAGGATGTCATACTTATCCAAGTATTCTGTCAGCTGGTCAGCTGGTCAGAGACCAGACGCTCAATGGCCTTAGAGAGGGGGGAAATATGGATATAGGCCTATAGTTCCTGTGGTGGGCCTTGTCCCCACTTTTGTGAATTGGCGTAACAGTGGCGGATTTCCACCTGTCGGGGAATTTGTCGTAGGTGAAGGAGAGGTTGAATATTCGAGTAAGAGGGGATAGTACTTCATCAAGTGTAAGGGACAGTAGCTTGAGGTCAAGGGTGTCCCCACTGGTTCTTGATCCTACGATTGCTTTGCTGATGTATTTACGCACTTTGTGCTTCCTGACTGCTTTGAAGTAAAAAGGTGGGTCAGTGGGGGAGGCGGGAGGTGAGTGGGGTATAGTAGGGGGGACATCGTCAAAGAAGTCATCTGGGAGCACACTACTGAGATCCATGAAAGCATTATTGAATGTGTTAGTGATGGAGGCAGGGTCCAGGGTTATAGTCCCATTCACTTCCAGCATGGTAGGCAATGTTTTGGGTAATTTCCCTGCAATTTCTTTAACATTATTCCAGAAGGACTTCCCCTTTCCCCATGAACTGGTGAGAGTGGATTTATAGTAGGAGCTTTTCTGCAGACTTATTGCTTTAGTGCAGTCATTTCTAGTGCATTTGTAGTTTTGTATATCTACTTGCCTACCAGTGTCCCGAGCCAGGGCCCAGAGGTGGTCCCTAGATTTCATCATTGCTAGGAGCTCCCCAGAGAGCCATAGATTGCAGAGACCTTTGACTTTCCTCTTTTTGAAGGGGGTGTAGGAGTCACAGGCGGCGTTAAAGATGTTGCTGAAAAAGTCTAGAGCAGTGTTGACGTCCGATGCTTGATAGGGGACCAGTCTTGTTGACTGAGATGGGATTTGAGGAGCTTCACTTTGCCACGTGGGAGGATTCTGCTTGTAATAATTTTGGGCGGTGGGAGGATAAATTTGTTAGTCCATTCACAGATGACAGGAAAGTGGTCACTTACTGAGTATGGTAGGATGGTGACTTTTGAGATGCGAAGTGGGTGGTTAGTCAGGATCCAGTCCAGGAGGGAGCTTGTGCCAGTCTTATAGTTGTGCCTGGTCGGGGTGGCGACTACTTGGGTGAGGTCAGTGGCTGAGATAGCATCCTTAAAGCCATTTGTATCCGATCTGAGCCAATTAATGTTAAAGTCACCCATAAGGATAGCCTCAGGGCCTGGTGGCTGTGAACGGATAAAGTCTAGAATGGAGTTCAGACCTTTAACTTGTTCCTTTGGTGGGATGTAGACAGCAGTAATGGTTAGTACCTTTTTATGTGCTCTGAGTAGAATTCTGATAGGTAGGATCTGGGCAGTCGAGACCGAGGGTGGGGTTTGTACAGGGTGCCCAAGGAGAACATCTTTGAGGTAGATAGCACACCCACTGCCTCTTTTTGAGGTCCTGTCAGATCTGAACACGTTGTAACCTGGTAGGGCAATTGCACTGTCAGGAATTTTTGGGGTAAGCCAGGTTTCGACAATCACAAGAACATCAGGGTTATGTAGGTGGGTAAATATTTGCTGGGCATCAAGTTTTGGTAGGAGGCTACGTACGTTTAGTGTGGCAAGGGTGAATGCCCCAGAGTGACACTGTTGGTGGACATAGCCTGGGATTATGGGGCCAGGGTCTGGGTGTATATTTACTGATAGTAGTAGTAGTAGGAGCAGGAGTTTCAGGGTGCACCAACGTAGTTGCTTGAGGAAGATTTCTTTTGTCCGCCTCAGACAAGAGTGAGAAAACCATTTTGTATTATTATCCCAGAGGGAGGTAATGTGTGCTAGCAGCGAGAGTGGGAAGAGGAGAACGTATTGCAATGAGGAGGGTAAAACCCTGAGGTGGTGGTACCCAAGGGCTGATGAATGAGGTCCAAATTGTAACCCCTGGGGAAGTTGGGGAAGCAGGCGCCAGGCAGGTTGGTCAGAGGGAACAAGGAGGAGAGAAGAAAGAGACAGAGGGGCAGAGGGAAGATAGGCCACATACACTGCCTTCCCCTGATTCATCTCCTTAGTCACCCAAATAAATCTATTAGATTTGTTTAACATAATCTCCCCTCTTTAAATCTGCTCTGCCGGTGATCTTGCAGACTATTTGCCTCCATGTACTCCATCAGTCTCTTTTTCAGCAGGATTTCCATTAATTTCCCCACTGCTAATGTGAGACTGACTGGCCTGTAATTGCTAGCCTCCTCCTTGCTGCCACTTCCGTGCAGAGGGACCACATTGGCCCTCCTTCAGTCTTCTGGCACTGCCCTAGACTCCAATGATGTGCTGATTAATGTTGCCAGAGGAGCGGCTAGCACCATTCTCAGTTCTTTTAGTACCCTTGGGTGGATTCCATCTAGCCAAATTGCCTTGTTTTCCTTTAGGGCTTCCAATCCCCTTTGGACTCTCTCCTCTGAAAATGGACTTGTGTCAACTTCCCCCTCCACCCAGTGCCTCTTCACACGTGTTGGTAAGTCCTCCCCCCCTACTGTGAAAACCAAGCAGAAGTACTTAAATGTTAGCTTTTTTTGGTCCTCCTCTGCACTGCCCCCCATTTTCTCCTGATGCTTATTATCCCTCCTCTTAATTTCCTCATTTCACTGATGTACCTGAAGAAAGTCGTATCCCCTTTTTTGACCTCCTTGACAATGCTCTCCTCTGTTTGTGTCTTTGCTGCCCTCACCCTTCTTCCTGCCTCTCTTTGTTTATCTAGATATATGTCCCTGTTCCATTCTGTTTGGGTCTTCTTGTGCTTCCTAAAAAGCTGGGGGGGGGAGGGTTCTGCCTTACTGTCTTTACCATCTCTTTTGAGAACCAAAGTGCCCTCTTCCTTCTCCCACCCTTTCTTATTACATGTCCCACCTTCCTCTTCCTCTTCCTTGATAAACAATGACATGTTTACTGGCACCTTGCAGTCTGCAGACCAGAGCCTCTGCTCAGCTAGAACCACTACTGCTTGTTCTCTTTTACCCAAGAGCATGCTTCCTGGCCTACTGAGGGAAGAAAAAAAATCCGATCAGGTGACAGAGAGGAGGGGCTGCAAGGCTTTTTTGGTGACTGTGAGGTGTGTGGTCCAGTGCTGCTCATGTGAAGCAGGGATTTTTCCCCACAAAGGCTTTAACCATATCACTGTGCCAATAGCCTGTGAGCACCCAGCACATCAGTACAAACTTTAATCTCACTGTGGGAAGTCTAATGTGAGAGTTCCAACCTGACCCCCTTCCCTGGAATCAGCGTACGATGAATGTCTCCATGAACCCCAGCAGTCTAGAGACAGGACTGAAACAGAGACTTGATGTTGAGTCTCCCATATGACAATACAGCTAGGGCTGGCAACACTAATAACTTCTGCATTTGTGGAATTTCCCAGAATGTTGCCAAAATTATCTATTTGGTCATTACTCAGCTATTCTTACAGCCTGAGACCTGAAAATTGCCATGCTTTCTTTCTGCAAATCCTACGAATATACCAAATGTTATCATATTTGCATGAACTGTTTTTCACTAATGGAGGCTCAAATATCTTGTGATTCTTTTTTTTTTTTGCAAAGCTTTCTGAAAATATTTCTCTGCTTACAACTTGGATACCGTTGGAGCTACATAGCTAAATATTTGCAAACATAACTTTCCTGGAAGGGTGCTAGAAACCGCTAGATGTGGACGGAGGTGGAACAATAAATTTCAAGTTACATGGGTTCATAATTTCACATTTTAATTATTTGTGAAATTTTGTGAAAATGTCCCAAAACGTAGATGTTTGTAGCTTTGCTGCCATTGTGTTATACACCTCAAATATGGCATGGATACCCAGTGTCAGTGGGTACAGGAATGCAACACAGCTGGAGAAATTTAGTTTAGTAGTTGAAAATTTACAGTGAAAATACCGCAAACTATTAAGTGGCGAAATTTGCTCAAAAACTCATGGATGCATAATGATTAATGCCACTAGAATTCCACTTGTTGAATTTAACTTCTGCAAAGTACTTACCACTGAATCCATTTATCTGTGCTGAGCTGTTTGCATTCTTGCAGTTCTTTTCTGGGTGACTGTTTTGCCCCCCACCTTACTTTTTTCTCTGAAGTAGGTCAGATGGACCAAGTGGAACTGCTTGTCAGGCTAATTCACTCCTTGCTTTTCAGATACCGTCCCTTAAAAACAGAGCCCCATACTCCTGCTCCTGTAAAAACTATCCCTTTGGAACAGCCATAATTTCTCCTTCTTGATGCCCAGTTTTTTCTTTACCCACTAGGTCCTGGCCTTTCAAGTGGATTCATCTCTCAGACCAGTCAATTTTGTTGGGTGTGATTCCCATATGACTTGTTTTCAAATGAGAATTATCCCTGTATGTGTTCTTGCTCTAACTAAGAATCTACTATTCTTTTGCTACTCAACTCTGCTGCCCTTCTCTTGGTGAACCTGTGTATCTAACTCCTGTCACTGGTGACCCTTGCACTAGCTATCTTCCCAGTCCTTTAGTTTAAATCCCCCTGACTTCCCTTTTCATTGACATGGCCATGCCCCTCCTTCTAGGCAGAACTGCAATCAATCAATCAAAATTTTATTTGTCAGCACAATTCCATTAGGTCAAAGCACTTCACATCTTAAAACAGTTATAAATTAATATGAACATCAATAGATCAAAACATAATCTGAAGACAGTCTTAATAAATATAAAACCAGAAAGCGGTACAATTAGGCCTAACTCCCATTGGAAAATACCTGGCTGAACAGGTATGTTTTTAATTCAGACTTAAAGCTGTCAGTGGTCAGGCACGCTCTAATCTGATGAAGTAGAGCATTCCACAGAGTTGGGGCAGCAAAAGTGCATGCCCCATAAGTCTTTATCTGAACCCTGGGAACCTCTAGCAATCCCTCTTTGGCTGAGTGAAGTGGATGGAGGGGGCGGTAGAGGTGCAGAAGATCTTACAAGTAGCCAGGTTCCTGTCCATGTAGGGTCTTATAGGTCAGTAACATGACCTTGAAAGTGATCTGCCAATGTACTGGCAACCAGTGCAGGATACAGAGCACAGGAGTGATATGGCAAGCTCTTGATAAACCAGTCAACAACCTGGCTGCCACATTCTGCACTAGCTGCGATCAGTGGATATCAACCCCTGGTAACCCTAGGTATAGGGCATTGCAGTAATCAAGGCATGAGGTTACAAAGACATGAACCAGAGTTGGCATGTTGCCAAGTGGAACCAGGTGCTTAATCCATGCGATCTTCCTCAGATGGTAAAATTAGGTCTTTATGACTGCTGACACCTGAGATTTTAATGTCAGGCTGCTGTCAAACACAATGCCCAGATTTTGAGCCTGATTTGAGGTAAGCAGCTGATCACCTCCGAGCCAAAGCCCAGATGGTTGACCGGCTTGCACCCTCAGGCCTTGGCAATCTGGTTCCACAACCAACACCTCAGTCTTGTCAGAGTTCAGCCTCAACCAGTTGGCACTCATCCAACCCCGAATCCTGGAGAGACAGTTGTTAAAAACTGAGACCACTCCACCCAGCCTGGGCATGGGCATAACGGACATGTAGAGCTGTATCATCGGCATAGTAGTGAAGACCCAGCTCAAACCACCTTATAATGTCCCCCCAACAGCAGCATATACACTGCGGACAACAAGAATTATTCAATCACGAAGTTTTAAGAATTTTGATTTCCAAAACTTGGCGCACAGTCTTTCATGAATTGATTGGTCTGTTCATACTTAATTCCAGACCCTGATTGTGTGGTAGACTATTTCTGTAAGCAACTTCTACCAGTTCAAGAATTTTATTTCCCTTTACGAAAATTAACAGTAAAACGTTCAGTGAACAGGTGGTTTAATGGGGAAATCAAAAAGTGGATCAAGACAAGAAATCTTATTTGGCAAAATTACAAGAAGTCACTGTCAGGGGTATTTTTGGATAGATATTGTTTCTTAAGGAATAAGGTTAGTAATTTAGTGAATAGAGCTAACAAATATTTTTATAAAAACAACTGAGTGAAAATTGAGCTGTTCCTAAAAATATTTGGAACTCTGTAAAAATGTGATTGCTCCCACTGAAAGGTAAGCTATTAAGATATCATCCCCAGATGGAATTTTAACTGATCTTTTAGTTATATCGGAGAAGCTTAATAGTAAATTTTCTGACTTTTCTAGTTAAGGATGTCATTTTTCAAATTCCTCGACAAATCCAAGTACCAATGAGGTTCTGAGTGATAGACCTAAATTTTTGCTTAAAGGATCACACAGTCAGCAGTGGTAAAATTAATTGACAGCTTGCATAACAAGTTTGTTGATTGTGGTGAAGGATTAGACAGTCATTTTCTTAAGCTGATTGCACCTCAAATTGCTTCCCCTCTTTGTACCATTTTCAGTTTATGTCTTATCTCTGGTCAATTCCCACTAATATGGAAAAAAGCTAGGGTGGTTCGAATTCTAAAAAAACCTGGTGCCGACTCTTTTGATAATATTAGGCCTATATCAATTCTCAATCCTTTGAGTAAATTGCTTGAAAAAGTGGTAGCAAATCAAATTACGGAGTACTTGGAAAAATATCTTGTTCTCTGCCCAGAGCAACATGGTTTTTGGTGAAACCATGGAGCAGAGACTGGCTTGATTAGGTTCTCGAGCGCCGTCCTCCAGGGCTTTGACAAGTGCCTGTTAACAGGGGTGGTGTTCATGGACCTGACCATGACATTCAACCTTATTAATCACTCTTTGTTATGATCTAGATTGGGCTATTTTGGCTTCTCTGAAAGTCCCTTGTTCTGGTGCAGAGACTATGTATCAAACAGGTCCGAGGTAGTAGGTATAGGGCTGGTTACTTCTTCCATTAGACCCTTGGATTTAGGGGTTCCACAGGGGTCCATTTTGGGTCCTCTTTTATTTTCGTTGTCAATGCTCTTCCTTCTATTTTTAAGGCCTGCAATTGTCTGCTTTATGCAGATGATTTGATAATTTATTCTCAATCGTGCTCTAATTCTCAACTTGCAACTCTACTACAATCCGATTTCTATGATGCTTGTACTTGGTTTACTAGCAATCATATGGTTTTTAATGTTTGTAAGACAAAAGCAATGCTGTTTGGAACCCCCCACTTGTTGAAGGAGGACCCTACTTTGTTGATTTGTAATCCTGGGGGATTGTTGGTGAATTTGGAAAATAATTTAGGTATCTGGGAGTCCTTTTGGACCCAGGTTTAACATTTTCCTTACAGGTAAAGCCATAAATAAAAATGTTAAACAAAAACTGGGCATACTATTCAAAATGAAGAAATATTTTTTCTTAAGATATTAGAAAGTCTATTGCCATGGGAATACTCTTGCCCCACTTTGATTATGTCACCAGTCTTTATTATAGGCTTTCAGCTGGTGAGCTTAAAGTGCTAACTGTGATTTATAATAATGTCTGCTGGTTTGTTTTCGATTGTCCCTATCGATTTCACCATTATTTAACGTACTCCAAGTTTGGCTGGCTAGAGTTAAATAATAGGATTGCATTTTATTTTGGTTGTCAAATTTTCAAATCTATTTTTTAAGCATTAAGTACCATTATCAGATTTTGTAGAAATTAGGCTCCCTACCTGTAACTTGTGCTCTTATAGTGGCATTATTCTAACAAATGCTTCCTTTCAAACTAAGGTGGGTGCAAGGTCATTCTCAGTGGTAGCCCCTCAACTTTGGAATGCATTGCCCCTTGAAGTCCGTTCTTCTACTTCTTTTTTAAATGTTAAGCACCATTTTAGGGCTTACTTGAATTCAATGGAGTCTTGTATTTGTTTTGCTTAAATGTAAACTTGTTGTGCTTGTCTTTGTTGTTCCTGTTTTCTGTCGGGTCAGAACTGAACATGGGCTTGTCCCAGTGTCTGTACCTGGTTAACAAATAAAAAATTAAATGAAATGAAAAATGAAATAGGGGATAAGATAGAGTAATGTGAAACCCTACATGACAGGGGGAGAGGCACCAAGGAATAATTCCCCGACACTACTGTCTGCATACTACCAGTGAGAAACAATCTCAACCAACTGAGGACTGTACTAGACAGACCCCAGAAAATCCGCAGGTGCTCCAGCAACACCCCATGATCCACAGTGTCAAATGCTGCAGACAGATTGAAGAGAACTAAGAAGGAATGATTCCTTCAATCCCTTGCTATCTGGAGATCATTCAATACCCAGACAACGGCAGTCTCGGTACTGTACCTCTTCCTGAAACCCCATTGGAGAGTCTATCTTGGCTTGGCTATTGGTGAAATTCATTTGACTTCTACTGCATGCTGGTAAATCACCTTACCTGCACTAGCATCTTGGTTCTGCAATGCCCATCCAACATTCCTGCTGCAGTGGCACCCAGCATAGATCATGATTATTGGTATCCAGATACATCAGTCACAATGCCCTTACTCACAGCTAGTTTTAATACTAACATACTAAAATGCCAGCAGAATAGGCCTAACGGTCTTTCGTGTCTGCCGTTTGGTCAGTCCCCAACCTGGGTGCTGACCTTGCTGTCCCCCTCGCCTTCTCTGGCTTCTCCCTTCCCAGTTCCAGATATTCTTGCTGCATTGGATTTTACTTCCAGAACCCTTCCCCTGTACCTGTCCCAACCCCTCTTGAACCCCTTCACTGTCTCTGCCTCCACCAGCCCCCTAGGCAGTGCATTCCATGGCTCCACCACCCTCTCAGTGAAGTAGCACCTGGTACTTTCTCCCCTGAATCTTCCCCCCTCCAGCTTCCAGCCATGCCCTCTAGTGGCCCCTTCCTCCTTCCTTTGAAGCACCCTCACTGTTCCTCCCCTATTTACCCTCTTCATGTACCTAAAGACCTCTATCATGTCCCCCCGGTCCCTTCTCTCTTCCAATGTGTACATATTTGGCCTTGGCTAATGCCCTCCATCACCTTGCCCACCACCGAGGTCAGGCTGACAGGCCTGTAGTTCCCTGCCACCTCCCTTGATCCCCCCTTGTGGATAGGCACTATATGCGCCACCTTCCAGTCTTGGGGCACCCACCCTGTCCTCAGAGAGATGGTGAAAAGCTCTGCCAGGGGTTTTGCCAGGACATCTGCAAGTTCCTTCAGCACTCTGGGATGTAATTTATCCGGCCCCAGTGCTTTCTCCGTCTTAAGGGAGCTGAGGCTTCCTCACTCTCTCTGCTGTGATTTCCACTTCCGGTACCCCTTCTCCTGCTTGGCCCTCCCCACCTGCCAGTGATGCCTCCCCTCTCCCCAGACCTGCCGATCGGTGGGGTCCCCCCCTCCTCCATATCTCTGTCTCCTCCCATGTATGATGCAGCACCCCCAATTTCCCTGGTGAAAACTGAGGTGAAGTACTCATTTAGTACCTCAGCCTACTCCCCCGGGTCTTGTGCCCATCTCTCCCCTGATTTAATCCTGCTAATCTGCCCCTTCACCCTTCGTTTTTCCCCAATGTATCTAAAGAACCCCTTGTTCCCTCTCCTAATTTCCCTGGCCAGGTTCTGCTCCTTTAATGCTTGGTGTCAGTTAGTGCCACTGTTTTCAAATGCAAAAAATGTACATTGCTGTCTTCAGGGTTGTTAAAGAGTCAGTGAGTGACATTGTACAAAAACAATAATGTAAATGTGTCTGCCTTCAGAAGCCATTTAGTCTGTGAGCCCTAATGGTAAGCTTTCACTCACTCCTGATTACACTGCACTGCCAGGGTGCCAGCTGGAATTATCAGTTTGGCCAAGATCCTGTTTTTCAAATGCAATGGTGGTGTTCCTCTTTTTTAAAATGCAGTGGTGGTGTTTCTTAAAATCTGCAAATTCCATGTATCAAACAGCAAAGAACACATCTTACCCCCTGATTATTCTCTGTCTGCAAAAACATTTGTTGCAAATAATGATTTATCAGCCTCTTGCATAGAGAATAAGGAATGGGCAACCATACACAACAAGGCTGTGTTTCCATTGAGGGCTGAGATGACATCATAAACCTTAAGACCAAAGCTCAAAAGTTGTCTATGATGTCATCTCATCCCAAGATGGAAACATCCATCTTGTTGTGCATGGATGCCCATACATTATTTTGTATAGTAATATATATATATATATATATATGTAATAGATAACCCACTCTGAGGTGTGCGGTCATGCTCTGATATATGCACCACCCAAGGTGTGTGTATATCAGAACGCACTGCACACCCTAAAGTGGGTTATCTATCTTATAAAATGGCAAAATTGTTTTGGAGAGGGGTGAAGGTGCAGGCGTGGTGGTCATGCTCGATAAACTTATGGTCATGTGGTGTGTTTCAGCCAACTAGAGAAGTATTTTCCTACCCAGTTTATAAAGAAATAAATATACACACATATATATATATATATATATATATATATATATATATATATGGATCATAACCCCTCCGGAAATATCGACAGTATTTGCAGTAGGGTGTTAATATTCAATTTATGCCATACCTCCAAAAAAAAAGTGAAAACAAAAGTACATTCTTGCCATTTTTTGGCGATTATAAAAAATCTAAAAGAAATCTATAAATGAAACACCACTCATTTTGTAGGTATTTTTGTCCTGATCAAGTTTTTTTCTCAAAGTACCATGCTATTATTTTTCATTTTAAAGTTATATGCATTTGTTTGTTGCAAAAAGTGAAACAAATTGAATTTTCTGCAGTTTTTTTGCTAATTATAAAAAAACTAAAAGGTATCTATAAATGAAACATCACTCATTTTGTAGATATTGTTGTGCTGAACAACTGTCATGCTTGTAGTACCATGCTATCATTTTTCATTTTGAAGTTATTCACATTTGTTTGTTGAAAAAGCACACAAAATTGAATGTTTTGCTGTTTTTTTGCTTATTATATAAAAACATAAAAGTTAGTCATAAATGAAACGCCACTCATTTATAGATATTTTTGTGCTGAACAACTTTCGTGCTCGCAGTACCATGCTATCATTTTTCGTTTTAAAGTTATTCACATTTGTTTGTCAAAAAAAGTGAAAAAAAATGCATTTTTTTCTCTTTTTCGGCTAATTATATAAAAAAATAAAAGTTAGCCATAAATGAAACACCACTCATTTTGTAGATATTTTTGTGCTGAACAACTTTCGTACTCACAGTACCACAGTATTATTTTTTGTTTTTAAGTTATTAGCATATACAGTTACTACTGCAGCCGAATATGCAAATGAGTTCCAAATGAGCCAATCTCTACCTACTATGTGGATACATTTACCTACAGTGAGGATAAATGTGATATTCTCACTGTAGGTCTGACCACCCTGAGAATATTGAAAATATTTGCCTTTTTTTTATCCTCACAGGTATGGCATAAATATATATATATATCTTTAATTACTTTACCTTCTTTCTAACTCTGTTTTGAACTGTGGTCAAATAAAAAGAAGACAGCAAGTAACAGGATAAGATAAAAACATTTAATGTAATTTTAATAACAGCTACATGAACTGGTAACATTTCCAGTAGTTCTTATAAGAAACATTTCACTTCGAGTGTTTTCAGTCTTGCTGATCTCTTCATTTTGAGGAATCTGCAGAGCTGGGGGGAGGGTTGGAGTCTCATGCCCATCTGAGGTACATTAACTGGCACAATCCCAACAATGGAACTGCCTTATTTCACTTATGAAATGGGTTGTAAACCTGCTGTTGTGCTTTGTCTGCCGGCTCCCCCCCCCCGGCACATTCTGTCTCCCCAGCCACCAGCTCACTCTGTCTCTCTCACCTGCCAGCTCTCTGTCCCCCCCATCACTCGCTCTGAGCTCTCAGAAAAGAAAACTATTCACAGCTATTGCTCTCATTACTAGCCTGTCTTTAGTCACACTCTCTCTCTCTCTCTCTCTCTCTCTCTCTCCCCCCCAGCCACCTTCTCTTTCTCCCTTTCTCTGTTGCTGCATTCTCTGCCAACTCTCATACCTTACCACCTCCAGCTGCTCTGTTGAAATATTTCCTGATGTGCTGTTGGGGGGGTTATTTTCATGAAGACATGTTGCCTGACATGTCTGCTGATTGGCTGGTAGGCCGGGAAGTCATGGGGCAGCAGTGTTGCAAGGTCTGCGTGCCCTGCTAGCTCTGCACTATCTGTGTGTAGTTGCAGGTATTGTAACTACCAGGTGAAGGCCTGAGGCAGCAGTTCTAATGGGAGTGTCAATGGTGACTTTTTTGACCCTGACAAGTTCTACTTTCAGTTAATGCACCCCAGTGGTGTTCTCCAACAAGGGTATGTACAATTTTAATGTAGTACCATGTGATGGGGTTCTAACCAATGGGAAACCAGAACTGAGCAATACCCATTTTATAAATGCTGTTATACCACAGTAGTGTGACAGCTACTGTGGCATAACAGCATTCTGGCATCACTACTGTGGCACAACAGCAACTGACATCACTACTGCAGTAAAACCACTTCTGACATCACTTCTGTGGCACAACAGCATTCCAACATCACTACTGTGGTACAACAGCTTCTGACATCACTGCTCTGGTACAACAAGATCTAGAAGTGTATGGATTTCCATACATAATAACACTGAACCATATACAAGTAGACATTTATCACATAGTTGCTAAGCCTTGGATAATGGGAGGTTCACATCATTCTGGCCAATTCAGATAGAAAAGTATACAAGACAACAATTTTTACTGTGCAACAATATCATCACAGTTTTGAAATTCTACATACGTGAAGTTAATATGAAGCGCGCAAAAATAACTCTTTACATCCATACAAAACAATCTGCAAACATCTCTATATTTGGGTACAAAATTAGAAAATATATAAAGGATTAATCCTTACAGTATTTACAAATCCAAACTACATCTAGTTTACAGGCATACATATGGTATAGTAGAAATTATACTAAGATGTGTGTGTGTTTTACTTGCTAGATGGTCTTACTAATCAGGAACCACTGTTTGTAGTGGCAGTTACTTTATGAAAACATTTTTAAGATTGTTTTCCTAAAGCTGACCAAAAAGCTTCTGTCAACATGAACAAGGCACAGTATAAAATCTAAGAAAATGGATGAGGATGACAAACTACCTTAGGTTTAGGTCCATCTTATTCATCCATCTGCATTCATATGGCGTTCCAAAAAAATGAAGTAATGATCTGTTAGACCACTGAGGTGGCCCATGAAGTAAAACCAGACCAACAAATCTTCAGCGTAGGCTAGGAGAAGGTAGTTTGAGATCATCATGATCTTTACATTTAGTGGCGTAAGGCACACCAGGGTGTGTACACCATGCTTCGTATGGTGTGGCACAAGGCACAACTAAAGTACCTTAAACCCTTCAACAAATGGTAATACCCTACACTTCCAGGCATGCCATATTGTGATTACACAGTGGAATCCAATTTTAAAGGGTTTAAAGGGAACATAAACCTTGCCTTTTACATTTTTCCTGTTTGCTTGAGCATATGCACAAAGCAAAAATATTGGTACTGTAGTGTAGAGGGCTCTGTAGTTGTGTACTGTATAAGCCAATAGATGTAGAAATACAGGAAGCTTGCCTCTTGAAAGCCATCGCTGAGAAGGCTGATGATGATAGCATTCAGCTGGCTGATGGGTGCAAACTTCTTGTAGTTAAAAGGATGAAGCCCCACCAATTGCATTGGTTTTCTGCCCATTTGGCAGCTAACAGTCATTAGGCTTTGAAGATAAACAACAAGCCTCACACATATGTGTGTGTGTGTGTGTGTGTGTGTGTGTGTGTGTGTGTTTCCCTGCTTACAGACAAGAAGCATCCATCTGAAAGCACTACATGGAACTTGGGGAAAAAACAACATACAGAATGCAAATATAATTGCGTCAACTATGTTAACAGCATGTCAATAATGTATAGAAAACACCAGCAGTAGTTGATTTAAACTACATATTGTTTATGTTCCCTTTAAAGAGCTACTGATACCAGCTGGATAACTTTGAAAAATGTGAGATTTAGACACAGTTTGCAATGGCACACATGTAGACTGTGAAGGTAGTGAATGCCTTCAATGCCTGCCTCTGACTTTCAATTTAAGTGACTGCTGATGTTCCATCTACCCTCCAGTAGGTGGCAGCCAAACCTCAGTACACACTGTTTCCCAAGTCAAAGGAGCAGAGCTATCACTGGGCACTAAATCTTCCTTCCTCCCACCAGCACCCAAGCGACCATGGTCCATTCCCAAATCCAGGTCGCAAGTGTGGCAGGAGGTGAGGCATGCCACAGTTCAGTCCCTATGCCACTGTCCCAACTACAAGTTTACTGTAGCTCAGAGATTTCCTTAGACTATATTTTCCTGGTTATGAGGAGGACTGAACCTGCAACCCACTGTTCTATAGTTCTGTGCTTTTAATCTCTGTGCCATTCAGCCAAAACTATATTTGTGCAATTATTTCCCCTTTTTCTTTTTTACTGAGGGAAATGACATAAAAACAAGATTACTGTCCTTTAGACTTTATTAACTTTGGTGGTTTGTCTACACATGACATCATAATGTCCTGTTTATGACATCATAAATATCTCCACAGCAACAGATTAGAATGTTATCAACAGAACTGTGACTGCAGTAGACAAATAGATGAAATAAATAAGGTAACAATCCTGCTTCCATACAAATGTCCTTAGTAATAAACAAATAAGGGTGACAATTGCAAAAAATGGTGAGTTGTAAGATCAATTGGGTCTAGATATTGAGCAGGATTCACAAAAAAGATGCGCTGAGTGCATCTCAGATGCGCCAGCACAATGCAAAGATGCGCCGTAGGATGATTCACAAACAGGGTGAATGCACCAGTGCAACTGAGATGCCATGCACCAAACGAGATGTGCCATAGGTGCAACATAATGATATGCAGTGCAAATGCAGGGGTGTACCCATGCACACACAGCGCAACACAATTCGCAGTGCAAAACTACAGCGCAACTATGGGGAATCTCCGGCACAAAGGCAAGACAGATAAGTGTAAAAGAAGTAGACTTAAGTCCAATCCACCTGCAAGTCATTGGCTGAACAGCAACAGCAGCACACTGCCAGAGACAGGGGGAGAGTGTGAGATACAGCGAGAGACAGAGAGAGATACAGAGATACTGAGAGACAATGAGCCACTGATCCAGAGAGCCACAGAGACTGAGAGCCAAGCAACACAACACCAACAGGATGAACCCAGCAGCAGTAGCCATCGTTGGTGTACTAATGAGGAGGAGGAGACAGGGCGGTGGTAGACACCGTAGGCAGCCAGCCCTATGGCAGTATTGTTCCAGGCTGTCCATGTTGAGGCAGCTCTGTGAGCTGTGCCATGATGTGTTGCAGGCACCCACTGCACGAGGTCATGCCATCTCAGTGGAGACCAAGGTGACAACAGTTGTGTGCCTGCTCGCCATGGGAACCTTCCAGAGGTCTGCAGGAGACACCACTGGCATATCACAGACCTCAATGTCCCGTTTCCTCACGCAGTTCCTCGCCGCACTGCTACCTCATGCTTTGGAATACATCCATTTCCCTAGCATGCAGGTGGAGTGGACAGAAGCCATGCAGGGGTTCTACAGGGTGGCATGCATGCCAGGTGTCATAGGGACCATTGACTGCACCCACATGGCAATCCGAGCACCACCTGGTGATGACGCCATCACCTACATAAACCAGAAAGGCTACCAGTCAGTGAACTGCCAGGTGGTGTGCAATGCCACAGTGCGCATCAGAAATGTCTGCGCCATACACCCTGGGGGCCATATGATGCTTTCATATGGCATCAGTTGGCACTCTGCAGGAGGTTCAAGACAGGGGAAATACCAAGTGGCCATCTAGTAGGTGCGTGTGACATGGACCCAACAGCACAAGAGGGCACCGAGGGCAGAACACACGGAGTGGGCTGTGGGCACACATAGACACATAGGTGGAACTGCACATGTAGTACAGGGTGGTGCCAGGGCTGCAGTGGGGTGGGTGCCTGCCACACATACCACCCCAGGCACCACCAGCAGGGCATCCAGTACACACAGGTGTGACATGCCTCCACCACAGGACAAGGGACATGGGCATCACAGAGTGACACCCTGGCTGCCACGGTCATGGGGCAGCCTCTGCCATGACAGTTGGTGGTGGGTGTGCCACCACCGGCCACAGGGGGAGTAGCTATTGACCCAGCAGGGGTGCTGCACTGAGACAGTGAATGGGTGCTCAGTGGTGTTGCTGACCCACAGCCAACATCCAAGCGATGGACTCTGGGCATGGAGGCCAGTGGCGATGGTGTCGATAGCAGGGGTCCACCTGGTGCCACTGCCAGGGTGTGCAGGACGTGCTCCTGGGCATCTGACTGGATGCTCAATGTCCATGGCATGACATGGAGCCAGCTGCTGCCTCTGCAGCAGCTGTGATCTGCTGCAATGCTGCAGTCATGCCCACCCGCATGAGGCGTGCCTCTGCCAACATCAGTGCACGCCATGCAGCCACGGACTCATGCTCCTGGACCATCACAGTCCTATGGCTATGGAACTCCACACGGAAGACTTCCTGCCCTTCCACAGTCACCTGCAAGAGGGTGAGGTAGGCCTCCATGTTGTCAGTGGGTGATGCTTCACAGTGGCATTGCCGATGAGCAGGGGATGGAACAGCCTGTCCCGGTGCATCCACAGACACTGGTTGCACTCTGGTGGGCTGCAAAATGGTCAGGCCATGGTCTTGCACTGCCACTGACTGCCCATGGCTGGTTTGCTTCTGGGCCCCAATGGAGCAGGTCGTGCACCGTGGCACCCTGCCCAGATGCCACCGACAGCATCAACACTGCACCTGGCACTGGTGCAGGGGGCACAGCAGTGGGCAGTTGTGTCACATCTGCATCCACACCACGCACAGTGGGGATGTCAATGTCAACCAGGGCCACGTGCACAGGCACTCACGTGCTGTGTGTACCCCCATCAGCCATGTCCACATTGGAGATGGTGGCAGTGATGACCATGGTGGTGCTGAAGCCCCCCCATACGCCACTGGTGAGCACAAGGAGGGCATCTGCAATGTCCACTGTGTCATCGGGGTCATCATCAGATAACCCAGCCATGCACCCCAGTCATGAGATGTCCCCACTGGCAGTCTTGTCAGCAGTGGCCAAAGTGCCCATGGGGCCCACCTGTGCTGGGGCCGTGACCACTGTGTCACATGCAGTGGACAGTCCAGGAATGGAGTTGTCCACAGTGTTGTCATCGGCCCTGTGTGATGAACCTGAATCATCTCCCACAAGGGCATCACGTGAAGCCATGGCCGTGGCTACACCCGAGAGGCATAATGGTGCCATGGAAAGAAGAAGAAGGGAGAACATGGTTAATGCACAGTACACATAATTCACATCAGTGTTGTACACCAGTACACAGCCATCCACATGGAGCCAGGGCTGTGCAAGCCTGTCCACAGCTGGGCTATGATGTACCAACGCCACACACGCCATGGTACTGGTGCACCCATCGCTGTCCCACAATGCACACTGCATGGTGTAGGTGGCACGTGCCACGTGGCTGTGCAACAGACAGGTGCCCCCTGGTGCGGTGGCATGGTTGCTATGGCACCGCTAGGCATGTTGCGTCTGACCAGGGGCAACTGTCCACATGGTGCAGTGCCTGGGTACATAGTGACAGTGTACAGCACGCAGGGACAGGCATGGCAGCCATAGCACACATGGGCCCAGGCACGCCAAGGGCACACAGCTACTCACAGTGCTGTGACAGGCTACCACCAGTCTGGAACCCACCACCAGTGACAGTCTGCACAGCGGTCCTGGTGATGCTGGTGGCCAGTAGAGCCTCGTTTGGGCTGAGCCAGACCTCTGTGCTCAGGCCACCACCAGTCTGCTGCAGGGATGCTTGTATGCTGGTCACCTTCTCCTTGGCCCTCCTGTGCCCATCATTCCAATGCTTCCTGCACTCTGCACTGTGCAGTTGTAGGGGGCAACAGCATTGACCTGCCAGGCTACCTCCTCCCATCTGTCTCCCCGCACAGTCTGGCTGCCACCCCTGCTAGTGAGGATGTCCAGGCACAGGTTGCATGCCTCAATCAGCACCCTCTCCTCATCCTCGTATCTGTGCCTTCCAACATCTTGGCTTCTGTGGGGGGGGAAGCATCCAGCCATTAGTCTTGCCTGTAAGGTACACATGTTCCCGCGACCGCCTGGCTCTGTGTGTTTTCTGTGACCTGGAACCCAGCAGCTGGTGTGCTGGATCGGGGCCTGCAGGTGTGTGGCCTGGTACAGGGGGCAGTGCTCCATGGGACTTGGTCCATTGTGGACGGTGCACTTGCCATGTACAGCTACCAGTCCATGTCTGGGGCAACATTGCTGCCACTCCAGGGAGACAAGCAGTGTAGTCTGCCATGGACAAGCACAACTACCTCAGCAGCATGTGTGCATCTGCACTGGTACCCCTGTCCATCCCAGGTACTGCCCTTGGTATGCCTGTGTGGCTGTGGGGGGGGTCAGGCACAGGACAAGTGGCTACAGGCCATGGTGCAGCTGGCCACAGTGTTTGGCATAGCAACATTGTCAATGTGCCTGCACAGGCACTGCTGTGTGTCTCAGACAGTCCTGTAGCACAACGCTGCATCCACCACACATGGCCAGTGACACCAATTCACATGGTAAATCCCACCAGTAAGTGCTGTAGACCTTGTAAAAATAGCTGTGTACTCACCTTCAAGGCTCTGTCTCCTCTCAGTCACCTAGACTCAGCCTGCTGAATTGGGAGCATTTATGGCTCAGGGCATGCAAATGAGGTCTAGGCCTCTGGCAATGAGATGCTAATCAGCTGAGATGCCCATGCATGGGGAATGAGGCTTTTTTAAGTGCATTGTCTGTGAATTGCAAAACTGCCCCCAGCTTATCTCACTTTACAAGGAGCATCTCTTAATTTGCACCCATCATGTTCACGAGCATCTCTGGCTTATGTAACATTGGTAATATGTCCTAAACGGGGCAATCTACACGGTACATATGTCGTGCATGCGCTGTCAACATGTTCAATGGTGCATCCACCCAATATGTTCACATGGCGCATATTGTGGCCTACATCGCACATTACCGCATTGCCCCACTGTACAGTGTACAACTGTTTAAGAATGCCTAGGGCTAGGAAACTGACACCTAGGGCCATGAACTGGTCCCAGGTGGAGCTGTTGCACTGGGTGGCACTTCTGATGACTGTGGAGGGGCAGCTCTTTGGGCAGGAAGACCTACATGTGCCCAGGGCTGAAGTGTGGGCCTCCATTGCTAATTGGCTTGTGCAGCGTACAGGGATGCCACACTCAGGGGAGCAGTGTAGGCATTGCTATAGTGACTTCCAGAGGTGGGACCCAGAAAGATTGCAGCTGCTGCGTCGTCATGCACACAGAGGTGCACTGCCATGGCCAGGTAGGTGTTGCTCATCCGGCTGCTTTTGTAACACGTACTGGGTGTGTGTGTCTCTGCCCTCATGGGGTACCCTCATGGATCAGTTGTGCTGCACACATGGCTGTGGCTGCACATGCCCAGTGTTTCCATATCATGTGTGCCACTCGGGGGGGGCACTAGGCAGTGCTGTGTATGCGTGCAGGCCGCTGGGGATTGCACAGCTGGATACCACTGTGTGCTGCATGCACACTGGATAGCGTCTGGTGGTGTGGGCACTGTGGCTGTGCAGCCAGCACTGTGGCAGTGTCTGGCTGTCCCTAAACCACCTGTGCACACAGGTATTGCAGTGTCTTTCTGGCACTGCTGTGTTGTCTCATGGTGCTCTCTGTCTGTTGTGTTTTGCAGGGCCGGAGGCCAGGTGGCAGGCCGCAGAGGCCACTGAGGTGCGGAGGAGGGATACTGTAGGTGCCAGGCATGGTGCCCATGAGGGGGCCGATAAGTGGAGCATTCTGCTGTTGCTGCATTACTGTTGCTCTGGGTTACTGCTAGGTGGGGGTGTTGTCTACAGTGTGGCTGTCAGCGTGTGTTTTCTCTGTCACTGCTGTAGGTCTCCAGGATCACCATGATGTGGTCAAGGGTGGACATGAATGTGATGTGGACCAGAGGATCCATGGGGCCATATGAACTGCACTTAGGCCACTGTACAGGATGGTGCACCACCTGATGGCTACCCCGCAGGGCATCCTGTGGCTCCTGTCTGTCTGTGGCCATGTGGGGGTGTTGCGCAGGGGTGCACGGCCAAGGTAGTGGCCCCCTGCAATTTGTACAGGCTACCTTTTGTATATAGCCCCCTGTTCCTGTCCCCTTCCTGCCTCGTATTCTGATCCCTGACATTCCCACCCTGCCCCTTTCTTATTGTTGTTGATTGTTGCTCTGCTTTGTGTTGGTTTGATGTTGTACAGTTTCGTTTTTCCACTTTTAAAAAACTGTTGACCTCAGCACCTGTGTCTGTGGGTTTAATTGTTCCAGCTTCCTTGTTGCTCCTTATTGCCCTGCTGGCTTCCTCCACTTACTCTGAGTTGCTCCCCTGTGTGGCTCAGTGCATCCAGGATGCACTGGCACATCTCCAGTTGCGCTGTACTGTTTCTGAGCTATTCACAGTGGGGCTGCGCTCAGCGCATCCCATTGCACATGCCTCTGTGAATCGCTCTGTCTCTGCTCGGTGCATCTTTTTTGCGCAGGTGCATCTGAGATGCGCTCACCATATTTTTTTGTGAATCCTGCCCATTATGTTTTTCAGAGTTATCCCAGCAATATCAGGGACTCTTTAAAGCCCTGTTACAATGCAAGCAAACATTCGGCATTAGCAAATGCTTGTTACTATAATGGGAAATGTGGTCATGTGTGAAGTCTGTTTAATACTCCCAGTATATTACTGTGTGTTTGCTTCAATAATCCAATTATTTCCTTATTTAGAGTTCCTTGTTTTGATGCTACCTTTTTCACTCCCAATATTTTTAATCACTTTTGAGTTCTGGAACCAAGTGTCATTAGAGTTAAGCTTCCCATGCTGGGTTTTCATGCAACTAATGTCACTGGTTTTTGGAACTCTTAATTAAAAAAAAATTGTTAGGCAGGAAAAAAGGTAGGTTTAACAAGGGACCTAAAAAGAATAAAAAATAGAAATATTAAAGCAAACACACAAAACAATACACTGGGGCCACCATATTGGCAGGCGTAAAGTGGGTTTGCACTGCATTAATTTGATACAGCATGTCTGGGAGCCTATCACAATCACTGCTTTATATAAAAGTACACTTAGCCAGCTCACCAGCACAGCAGTAGTACTACCTTATGCAACACTGATGACCCGGGTTCAGAAATGATGCTGGATTGCTGCAGAGCTGGCCAGTGGAGGATGGCTGAGAATCCATTGGATGTTTGCCTCTTTGGGGGGGGGTTGGACTCTGCTACAGTCCCACCACCTGGGTGACCAAAGGAGGTGATATAATCAGTGCCGAGGATTGAGGGAGGAGGACGTTGGCCACATGATGCTCTGGGTTGGTCAGACTTTCCAGACGTAAGTGGGTGGGACAGAAAAATAAGGAAAAAACTCTTGACTGAAGCAGGATGCCATCCACCACCCGCCACAGGCCCCACACTGATGACTGGGTTCTCTGCTCCAACAACTGACACTGCCGCTCTGTCCAGGGATGTACAGGCCTGGCCTCCTAGCAGCCCTTCCCATGGAGGGGTCATCCATGGGGGATCTGTGGTGTGGTGGTGAGTCCCAGATATGGCAGGTGAAGGAACTAGGTGGAGCAGCAGGGACTGATGGGGGCTGGTCAGGCCACAAGGGAGACAAAGCCTAGTGAATTGCAAAAAAGAAATAAAAGTATACTTAGCACATCACTACATGGTTAGCATGGTCATGCTAAATGTGAAGTGAACCACTTGAACACAGGGTGCAGTGGTATATTTAAAGGGTTTTGGAAGAGCTAAAAGGCTGCTTTGGCAGCACTATTTGCTGACTCCTAAATCCTACTTTTAGCACACACAGTGGTGCACAATCCCACCCCCCCAACGCTGGTGCCTTTGTAATAAAACAAAATACCTTCCCCAACCTTAACCTGATTCCCAGTAATGTACAACCCCAGGTGCAAGTGGTCCAGTCTCACCTGATCCCTGATCTCACTTAGAATTCATGCAAGTCCCTGGAATTCCATATCTTGACATGCAAGTTATTACAATACAATCCTGGTAGTCTAGTGACCCCCCTCACTCAATACATTGGCACAATTGAACATCACTCTGTTGTCCAATGGTCCCTCCACCTCCCACCGTAGCCCCCTGCCACCCTCCACCAATGCCCCCCCAGACAGTGGGCAGCACTTACCCTCTGGTCACCTCCCTGGCCAGCCACCAGCTGCCCTACACAAGTCCTGTAGTGCTATACCAAGTTGTAAAATATTGATATAGGATTTTTGAACAGGAAAGCAACTAAATTCATGTGCACACTCAGCACCACTTTATGCTGACTTAGTTACTTTGCTGTTCAAAAGTCCTGTATCAATATACAACTGCCATCTGATTGGGGAGTATTGGGTGAAGGAGGGCAAGGGGTAGTGGGGGAGGGACCAATAGACACCAATGAGATGTTCTGCTGTACTAATGGGGATTGGGGCAGGCACTAAACTACCATAGAGTGCAATGTAGTAATATATGTATCCCAATGGGGATTGTGGCAGGAGGGGGCGGAACCACTAGCACCAGAGTCTTTCACTCTAAGTGGATCAGGGAATGGGTGATGGGGGGTACCACTAGCACCAGACAATTACATGAATTGTAAGTGGGATTGGGTGAGGGAGGGAAGGACCATGAACCACTAGCACCAGGGGCTTATACTTAGTGCACTTACAATCAGGGTTTGAGGGCAGGAGAGGGCACTGAATGCCTCTGTGTGCAATGCCTCCATGCATACAATAGCATGGAGGCATTTGTGTAGCAGAGCCAATGGCCACATAATGATATGCAAATAGCCTCTTAGCCCCATGCATGCCTTATGTGGTCATTGGCATGCTGGCATTCGTATATGGTAGCCAGGAACCAAGGTGCTAGCCCATTTGTGTCATGCTAGCCTCATTGTTCTAGGGTATCTGTTGCCTGCAGGGGACTGTGATGAACTGCACAACTGCACTTTGCACTACCACATCCCTATATTCGTACATGCAGCACAGCTAGACAGGCACTACTCATGTATGAGTATACCCAGGGATGCCAGCACACTAATTAGCATGCTACTCTATCCAGAACACACTAATTGCCATGCTGCACTGTCCAGAAAAAATATTAGCATGCTGCGCTATCCAGAACACAAATTAGCATGCTGCACTATCCAGAACACAAATTAGCATGCTGCACTATCCAGAACACAAATTAGCATGTTGTACTATCCAGAACACAGATTAGCATACTGCACTATCCAGAACATTAATCAGCATGCTGCACTATCCAGAACACTAATTAGCATGCTGCTCTATCCAGAACATACTAATTGTCATGCTGCACTATCCAGAACAAAGATTAGCATGCTGCACTATCCAGAACACGAATTAGCATGTTGCACTATCCAAAACACTAATTAGCATGCTGCTCTATCCAGAACACACTCATTGTCATGCTGCACTATCCAGAACAAAGATTAGCATGCTGCACTATCCAGAACATTAATCAGCATGTGTCACTATCCAGAACACAAATTAGCATGCTGCACTATCCAGAACACAAATTAGCATGTTGCACTATTCAGAACACAAACTAGCATGCTGCACTATCCAGAACACAAATTAGCATGTTGCACTATCCGGAACACAAATTAGCATGCTGCACTAGCCAGAATACAAATTAGCATGCTGCACCATCCAGAACACAAATTAGTATGTTGCACTACCCAAAACACTAATTAGCATGCTGCTCTATCCAGAACACACTAATTGTCATGCTGCACTATCCAGAACACAAATTAGGATGCTGCACCATCCAGGACACAAATTAGCATGCTGCACTATCCAAAACACTAATTTACATGCTGCTCTATCCAGAACACACTAATTGTCATGCTGCACTATTCAGAAAAAGATTAGCATGCTGCACTATCCAGAACAAAGATTAGCATGCTGCACTATCCAGAACATTAATCAGCATGTTGCACTATCCAGAATACAAATTAGCATGCTGCACTATCTAGAACACAAATTAGCATGTTGCACTATCCAGAACACAAATTAGCATGTTGCACCATCCAGAACACAAATTAGCATGTTGCACTACCCAAAACACTAATTAGCATGCTGCTCTATCCAGAACACACTAATTGTCATGCTGCACTATCCAGAACAAAGATTAGCATGCTGCACTATCCAGAACATTAATCAGCATGTTGCACTATCCAGAACACAAATTAGCATGATGCACTATCCAGAACACTAATTAGCATGATGCACTATCCAGAACACTAATTGTCATGCTGCACTATCCAGAACAAAGATTAGCATGCTGCACTATCCAGAACATTAATCAGCATGTTGCACTATCCAGAACACAAATTAGCATGATGCACTATCCAGAACACTAATTGTCATGCTGCACTATCCAGAACAAAGATGAGCATGCTGCACTATCCAGAACATTAATCAGCATGTTGCACTATCCAGAACACAAATTAGCATGATGCACTATCCAGAACAAAGATTAGCATGCTGCACTATCCAGAACATTAATCAGCATGTTGCACTATCCAGAACACAAATCAGCATGTTGCACTATCCAGAATACAAATTAGCATGATGCACTATCCAGAACAAAGATTAGCATGCTGCACTATCCAGAACACACTAATTGTCATGATGCACTATCCAGAACAAAGATTAGCATGCTGCACTATCCAGAACATTAATCAGCATGTTGCACTATCCAGAACACAAATTAGCATGATGCACTATCCAGAACAAAGATTAGCATGCTGCACTATCCAGAACATTAATCAGCATGTTGCACTATCCAGAACACAAATCAGCATGTTGCACTATCCAGAATACAAATTAGCATGATGCACTATCCAGAACAAAGATTAGCATGCTGCACTATCCAGAACACACTAATTGTCATGCTGCACTATTCAGAAAAAGATTAGCATGCTGCACTATCCAGAACAAAGATTAGCATGCTGCACTATCCAGAACATTAATCAGCATGTTGCACTATCCAGAATACAAATTAGCATGCTGCACTATCTAGAACACAAATTAGCATGTTGCACTATCCAGAACACAAATTAGCATGTTGCACCATCCAGAACACAAATTAGCATGTTGCACTACCCAAAACACTAATTAGCATGCTGCTCTATCCAGAACACACTAATTGTCATGCTGCACTATCCAGAACAAAGATTAGCATGCTGCACTATCCAGAACATTAATCAGCATGTTGCACTATCCAGAACACAAATTAGCATGATGCACTATCCAGAACAAAGATTAGCATGCTGCACTATCCAGAACATTAATCAGCATGTTGCACTATCCAGAACACAAATTAGCATGATGCACTATCCAGAACACTAATTAGCATGCTGCTCTATCCAGAATACACTAATTGTCATGCTACACCATCCAGAACACAAATTAGCATGCTGCACCTCCCAGAACACAAATTAGCATGTTGCACTATCCAGAACACAAATTAGCATGATGCACTATCCAGAACACAGATTAGCATGCTGCACTATCCTGAACATTAATCAGCATGTTGCACTATCCAGAACACAAATCAGCATGCTGCTCTATCCAGAATACACTAATTGTCATGCTGCACTATCCAGAACAAAGATTAGCATGCTGCACTATCCAGAACATTAATCAGCATGCTGCACTATCCAGAACACAAATTAGCATGTTGCACTATCCAGAACACTAATCAGCATGCTGCACTAACATTTGCATGGCACTATCTAAGTGGCTGAATACAGGGGCCTGTGGATTTTAAACAGACTTTACACATACCCAAATTTCCAATTACAGAATACTACAAAATGTAAAAAACAAGGTTTATATTATCTTTAATATAAAAAAGGGGAAAGGGAGTTTGTTATTTTGGTAAGGAGATGGTAGCAATAATTTTTGGGGGGCTTATAAACACCACCATGTTGTATGCAACTATATACACTTACTGTGCAATGCAACTTAATTCCTAACTGACAAACATTGGGAGGCAGTTAGACACAGAACCTTTTTTCTGGGGGTGCAACTGTCCACAAAGCCCTGCTCTCTATATCTACAAACATACTGTAGCCAAGCAGTACCCCCAATGTGCCAGGCTATCCTGCCAGATTATTTTTAGTAATTTGTAAATTTGTAACCACAAGAGACACACAGCTGGAGCTCTTTTCCAGGGGTTACCTGGGGAGATTGTTAGGAAATGGGACAAAAAGTCAAACAATATGGTCAAAAATAATGGCTAAATGGAAATAAATAATTGTTTACAAGATTCGACTGTGCTTCAAAAAGCTTGGAGAGCTGATAAATAAAATGAACTAGGTAGGTATATTAATGAAAATGAACCAAAGAAAGTATACAATTTCTTTATTTAATATACAAAGAGTATATGTCAAATAAAGTGCAATTATATATAAAATTGTATAACTAAATAGAAGTGCAAAATGCAGCTTATATAGGGTGCAGTGAAAATCCATGCGCACAGCACTCAGACGCAATAAATTAAATTGTCACAGTAGAATTCACAGCAAAATGCATGTATTCAAATCTGGGCTGTCAACCCAAACCCCACTGTTTCGGTGTTAGCCTTCGTCAGGAAGTGTGGTTAATGAGGTTACAGCATATCTTAAATAGCCAAACATGATTGAAATCACCTGCATGTTATAAACGTTCAATTTTTAACTTTAAATGGCTAGCACATAAAATTATTTTTTACTATTTTATGACAAAAATCAAATACAAAGGGTACAAAAGAAATGTTACTGTCACTCTAATAAGACCTCAAAATTAACCATACACTGTCAGGTATATGAGATTAACAAGGGTCTATACAACAGAGCTGTAATGCTGGTACACTGGCTAGATATAATGGAGGAAAATGCAAAGCAAAGCAGTGATCACCCTAATAACCAGCAGTCATGGCTTTCTATCAGTAACTGGGGATCCACATAGTTACCATGCTTGCAGGAGGGAGAGATTCAAAGATGAAGATGTAGATGACAGGTGGAGAAAATCTCCTGTAGAGAAAAAACAGAAAAACATGAAAGGTCATTCTTAGTGCCAATGGTCAAATTTCAGACAGATATACATATTTACAATTAATTATACACATAGCAAAATCTCATATATATATATATATATATATATATATATATATATATATATATATATATATATATATATATATATATATATATATATATATATCCCAACTTAGCACATTACATGGGAGATGCCAAAATGTAAAAGGTCAGATGCAAAACACCAAACATTTCATTTTTTTCTTTAAAAACTGCTCTAAGTCCCATTGCTCATTTAAACCTTCAGGTTTTACACTTTTAAGTCTGAAAATCCACTCACTTTCCTTCATTAGCAGTAAATTCACCCTGTCGCAACCAAATTTCAGTGGTGGACCCCATTCAATCCCCATGTGCTTCAATCCATTGGGTGAAGAGTTGTGGTAAACTGCAAAATGTAAACCAACTGGAGTGTCAGTTTTGGCATTTAAGATATTCCTGATATGCTCCAGACTCCTTGTTTTCAGTAACCTGGTAGTCCTGCCTATATAGACCATATTACAGGGGCACCACAAGATGCAAACAACAAAGGTTGTGTTACAGATAATAAATTGTCTGACCTCAAACTGCTTAGATGGGTTAGTTTGGTATTTAAATTTACTGTCAGTATTGCAGTGTGTACATACGTTGCACTTGAGACATTTAAAGCACCCCACGGGTCTGTTGAGTAACCACACAGACCTCTGATTGTGAGTTTTGAACCTCAGCCTACTCTGTATCATCTTGTCTCTGATGTTTGATGCGCTGCTAAATGTATTCCTTGGCCTTTCACCTACTGCCTCTTGAGCCATTCTATCTCCTAATAGTATAGGCCAATTATTGTGTATAATGCTACCTATCTGGCCTGACCAATTGTTGTACTCTGTCACAAAGGTTCTGGGAAGAGAGCTGCACTGTTCCCTGTGTTTTATCAATAAATCATCTCTTGATTTGGCACTGGCTTTGGATAAACCTCATCCAGAACTCCCATCTCCTTGCCCCTTGCTAAAAATCTTCTTTTATGCTCACCTGCTTGTTCTAGAAAGGTACCATCTTCAGAAAAGTTCCTTCTAAGATGAAGGAACTGTCCATAAGGAACTGAGTTGATTCATCTGCGTGGGTGAGCAGTGTCTGCCCTAAGAAAAGAATTGGTGGCAGTGGCCTTCCTGTAACATTTAGATGTGATTTTTCCATTCAGTTCTACAGGTTTTGACAGAGTGACATCCAGGAAGTCAATAGTGTTTTCATCTGCTTTATGGGTAAAGTATAAATTCTTATTCTTGGTGTTCATCCATTTTATAAAATCTTCTAATTCCTCCTGGTCTCCCTGCCAAATACACAGTATGTCATTAATAAATCACTGCCAAAATCCGAACCTGGGCAAGTATGGATTTATTGCACGGTTCAAAAATACAGGTTTCCTCCCACTTGCCCAGGAACAGATTAGCAAAAGAGAGGGCCATAGATGCCCCCATGGCTGTGCAACAAGTTTGGAGGTAGCGGATAATTGGCCTGTACTATTAGGAAATATAATGGTGGAAGAGGCAGTAGGTGAGAGGCCAAGGATTACATTTAGGAGAGCACTAAACATCAGAGACAAGATGATACATAGTAGGCTGAAGTCCGAACCTCAGAATCAGGGGTCTATGTGGTTACCCAACAGACCCGTGGGGTGCTTTAAATGTCTGAAGTGCAACGTCGGCACACATTGCAATACTGGCAGTAAATCTGAACACCCAACTAACCTGTCTAAGGAGTCTGAGGTCAGAGCAGACAATTTATTATCTGTAATACAACCTTTGTTGTTTGCATCATGTGGTGCCCCTGTAATATGGTCTTGTAGGCAGGACTACCAGGTTACTGAAAATCAGGATGCAGGAGCATGTCAGGAGTATCTTAAATGCTAAAACTGACACTCCAGTTGGTTTACCTTTTGCAATTTACCACAACTCCTCATCCAATGGATTGAAGTACATGGGTATTGAATGGGGTCCACCAATGAAATTTGGTGGTGATGATGAATGTATTGCTAATGAAGGAAAACGAGTGGATTTTCAGACATGAAAGTGTAAAACCTGATGGGGTAAATGGCCAATGGGACTTAAAAGCCGTTCTTAAAGAAAAAATGAAATATTTGGTGCTTTGCATCTGACCTTTTGCACCTTTGGTGACCTCCCATGTAATATGCTAAGTTGGGAGATTTATATATATCTAAGAGATTTTTTGCAGTGTGTATAATTAATTGTAAATATGTATATCTGTCTGAAATTTGACCTTTTGCATGAAGAATGACCTTTCATATTTTCTCTGTTTTCTCTCTACAGGAGATTTTCTCCACCTGTTGTCTGCATCTTCATCTTTGAATCTCTCCCTCCTACAAGCATGGTAACTGTGTTGATCCCCAGGTACTGATAGAAAGCCATGACTGCTGGTTATTAGGGTGATCACTGCTTTGCTTTGCATTTTCCTCCATTATGTCTAGTCAGTGTGCCAGCATTACAGCTGTTATTTAGACCCTTGTTAATCTCATATACCTGACAGTTGTATGTTTAATTCTGAGGTCTTACTAGAATGACAGTAACATTTCTTTTGTGCCCTTTGTATTTGCTTTTTGTTATAAAATAGAAAAAACATTTCTTTTACATGCTAGCCATTTAAAGTTAAAAATTGAAAGTTTATTACATGCAGGTGATTTCAATTATGTTTGGCCATTTAAGATATACTGTAACCCCTTTAGCCACACACTCTGACAAAAGCTAATGCCGAAGTGCTGTGGTTTGGGTTGAGAGCCCAGGTCTGAATAAATGCTTTTTGCTGTGAATTCTACCATGGAAATTTAATTCATTGCCTTTGAGTGCTGTGTGCATGGATTTTTGTTGACAGTGGGATAGCTACCCTTCTCGCAACAGCAGCCCATCTGCTCAATTCGCAGCAGCTATTCTGTGGCTTCACATAGGGTGCAGTAACACTGCATGAAAGCTGACTGATGGTATTGTCAAAAGGCAGGAACAGGTCAACCTGCTCAGACCTGACTGGCAGAGATGGGGGGATGGGCAACAGAAAGAGCAGAGAGGGGGGTCTGAAAGGATGTATTGAGGTTGGGGAGGAGTGAGAGAAGCAGGAAGCTCAAAAAAGGTGGTAAATAAAAGACTCCAGTGGAGCAAAATTCTCTAACCCGAAAACACATACACAAAATGGACTCCAAGATCAGTTACCATGGCACAGTCCTTTGTCAAGTACTTTGTTGCTATATTTTTTTTTAGTTTATTATAACTTTCCAAGCAGCAGTACATGTATGTGTTAGGCAGCAACAAGCTTCATTGTACAGTATGTTAGCAAAAATGCATTTCTGGCATACTAAAATTTATAATCAGTTTCTGTTTCATATCCTCAGATATTTTAAAAAAATAAATAAAAAATATATATAGATATATATAAAATAACTGGTTCTCCTTTTCCCATAGGAAGCCAGGTTGTAATTTCACCATTATAACCACCTGGTTATAATGGCAAAACATCATGTTCCTAGAAACGAAGCATGCAATACTGCTTTTGCTCACTCGGTAAGGTTTTGAGCCTCTCCTCTGGTGCTGCCATCAGCCTTTGCCACCACTCCACAGTTCATTGCACTCAGACTCAGTGGTGGTGAAAAAAAAAAAAAGAACAAAGGAGTTTTTTTTTAAATGGCTGACCGAGGGAAAAAAAAGGGGTTTTTTCGAAAGCCGTGGACCGCACTGAAACCTGACCGGTCTGCCACTATCTTTATTTTATATAACTGCTTAGGCAGAAAAAGGCGCACCAGCAATTACATAAAATAAAGGCTGGGTAGGGGGTGTAAAACTTGAATTTTACACACACCCTCAGTGTGGGATGCCTTAATAAACCCCTTGAGCTTTGCTCACGCGGTTTATGTGGCGGGTGTGTAAAATTCTCATTATAACCCCAACCCAACCATTACATTCTCTCTCTCTCTCTCTCGCTGTCTATATATAATATATATATATATATATACATATATAATCTCAGTGGTCCTTCTTCACTGGTACCGGGTCAATATGCTGTTTGAAAAATGGTGTAGTCAAAACCGCGCAACAGACACAGTGCGGGAGAATATATCGACAGGGTACAAAACACCACAAGTAGGAAATGTTTCAAGTGTGGTTTTGCACCCTGTCACTAATGGCTGGCAGGGAGTAATTCACTGGATATTATCTCTACTGAGGGGGTGGTCTGCCAAGTAGCTGCTGAGGCTCAGAGGGATGAGCCACTGGCAGGGAATGGAGGTGGTGTGGCTGTGAACTGGGGCTCAAATCCCAGTCCCAGATCACTGGTGGTTTCCATGTAATTTTTTTTAATTTTACCATTTGTGCAACTTGTGTCCCCCCCACCCATGTTTGTACCCATCTCGGTGTTGTACCCCCCTGGAGTTGATCATATAAATAGGGTGGCAGGACTGAGGCCCCCCCCAAAAAATAAAGAATGCATGTGTTTTGCTGATGTTACCCTTCAGTGTTATCAACAAGCATTGACAGTGTATCCGCTGTATTGACAGCACGGTACATTGCTGCGCTGTTTTTGTTTCCATATAATAACCCTGTGCCTCTTCACTTTGTTCTTGTCCATTAGTTGTTTATATAAATGAACTAAGCATAGCTTTTCAATTAGCTTTGCATTATTGAGGTACATGCAATTCTGTATTTCTATGAAACCTAGCTTTGTTGCCAATACCTGTCCCAGATAACCATTGCCTTAGTACTTTTGTGCTGAGGTTCTTTGTCTTTTTGCTTGTTTTCCTATTTGGGGCTCGCCATGGCCCAAATCAGTAAGACTATCATAGAGCTGGTTTCTATTTTCTCTGAGCTGAGATATAGATGAGTCCTTAGAAGGACAAAACATGTGTCTGTTTCTTATGTTTTCAGCCTTTGCAGATTGTGTGAAAATGAAAAGTTATTAGGTGCACTACACTCCTGCTTAAAGCAGAACCAGCCTAAAGTCATTCATGGTGATCTGCATATACTTCCCATGATGCTTCACATTTTTGGGATATGTGCAATTTTGTATTTCTTTTCAATTAACTACTCCTTATGCTACCTCTCTAAGTCACAGATGCAATACAGTATCAAAAGACTATATTGCATATTAATTGAGTTATGGGACATTTTTGTAATATCACACCCTGAGCTGACCAAATATGATGATTTTCATTCTTACCAAGAAAGGAATCAATATATATGCAATACTGATAATTTTCAGATGGTGGTAGCAATAAACTGAAGCAGACCTATAGGATTCTTTTGAAGAGATGCCTAAGCATTGAAGAAGGTGTAGATGAATTGGACTGGGGCATTACTGAGCAGTTCTCTGCATCTAAAGGACACAGCAGAATCCTCCCCGCAAAAGTAAAAAAAAACAGGAGGGGGATGCACTAGCCGCAGAAGGATAATACGTTGGCTAGAACATGTTATACCTTAGCAGTGACCAGGGCCCATTGAGGATATATCTAGTAAGGGGACAGTTCCACATGTGCCAAAGAACAGTTACAGACCCCCCCCCCCGAATAATGCCCATCAGCACCATTCTCTGCCTTAAACACTTTTTATTCTTGTCATCCCCAGTCACCCTCCCCAGCCACCAACTCACCCCCAAGTGTGGCCACAGAAGAACAGAGGAACCGTTAAGGGGGCACTGAGGTGCAACAAAACCAGAAAGTGGACCTCCAATCAGATCCATGGCTTATGCCAAGCAAAGTCACAGAATGCAGGTAAAAGGCAAACAAAATGTGCCCCAAGGGACTGTGAAAGATGGTAACTCTAATGACATATGCTGTTAATGGATGGTTTCATTTTTTTAAAGCAGCAGTATTTTTTAAGTCAGCAAAACAATTTATCATATAGTTCTCTTTAGCAACTATATATACATTACATCTTTAGACTCATCAGTGTATTTTAATTTCCTCAGATATTTTTTAAAACAACTTACATTATTACTAGTTTTGTAATGAGTTGCTAAACTTAATAACTATGGCCACCACCAGAAATTTTTAATAAGCTGTTCATTCAGGCCCCTTGAGAGGAATTCTGGGCCCCGGGAAAAGTTCAAACTATGGGACCTCTATGCAGCTTTGCACAGAAGCATGCCAGATGGCCTGGGCCCCTTTTGGGTGCTGGGCCCTGGGAATTATCACCAGCTCCCCCACCCTCTCAAGGGCCGTGGTTCCGTTGGTGTTACTGTTTGACAGTACAAATGAGAGTCATACTGTTTATGTATTATGAAGGTGCTACCACGTGTGTCTTATGGTAAACTGGGCAGCACCATACAAAGATATTACATTTTTTTCATTCTGTGCATGGCAAGAAGGCAGGGACCTTTAAAAACTTCAAAAAATGCATATCTTAATCAACTAATGAAATACAATGAAATGCAAGAATGGGCATATTGATGTTTTTTACTAAAACTACATTATTTCAAAGACTACAGTATATGATGTCTTTTTTACAAACTAACAACTACTATAGTTGTAAGTAAAAAATGGAATGTAAAAAAATAACAGTGTGAAAAGGGTAGGTAATATACCTTTATAAATAAAAATATATATATATACTCCTCATTTCAATAAGTGAGATGCATAAGACCTACATTTGCCCACTCAGCAAACACACAAGTCATCGTTTCTCACCCAGACTTCCACATCTGCTCAATGAGACATTTGTAAATTAAGTGCACTGGCAAACTATATGTGTCATGCCCCCAGATGGCCCAGTTTATAGGCTGCAGACATACAAATGATACCCATCGCACGCGCATGGTTAGCAGTTGCTCTGGCGGCATAATGTATTGCCCAGATACAGACACTGTCACTGTATGCAGCCTTTCAGATCAATAGGTGGTCAATAATAGCACTGCAACATTTAGTAAATAGTACACTTCGTTAGGAAGCACATTTTTTTCTTGGAATGGGGCCAATGACATTTTCATGAGAGAACCCTCTTGTGCCCATCACCACCACTAAACCCCTTTTCAGCTCCATAATGGCGTGGAGGAGGGGTTTTAAACTGTTGGAAGATTTTTGCATATTTGCCTGAAATCCACATGCTGGCCACTTGGATGGGCACATGTATGCCATGTAAGGGCACATGCTTGGTTGCTGGACACAGCCATAATTTGTTTTAAAACAGTTAAACTGCTGGAAATGTTTGAGATGGTCACTCTCCATTTAGCAGTCTATGGATGAAACAAAATGGAACATTACAGTGTAGTTTGTTCAGCTGTCAGTGAGGTTTTACTGACCAATGAGATCAGTTAGATCAAACTCACGATATACCCAGGGGTAATAATAATAATAACAATTTGAAACAACAGCAGTAACATTTTATCTGGCGGTCTCACATATTTACCTGGCAATGTGACATGCCAGATGTGATATGAATATATTTATAAAACAGCAGTAATTAAAACTAAGGCAGTGATTGGCTGAGCCTTGTCTAGTGATCAAGCAAAAGTTTTTCTATATTCACCTACAGACTCCTGTCAGTCATACAAGCAGCTCCATTGTTCATGAAAAAGAAAATCTATTTTTAAAACTTTTGAAAGACATTTTATAAGTGCAATAAGCCACATCAACTCATCGGGTAATGCTAAAATGACAGCACTTTCTGGAACATTAAAGGCACTTCACTGTACCTTGTGCCTCACAACATTTCCAGGGCATGTGATGTGGCTTATTACTTACATAATTAATATTGTGATATGGATCAAGTGCAGCTATTGGAGCTTCGTGGGATATAAGAAACACACCATGTTTGATAAGCAGGCCAGAAAATTGCTCATTGTAGACCAACAAATGTCTTATGAAGGTCTTCACCAGATGAGTACATTTTTTTACATCTCACGAAAGTCAATAAATATTCTATTTTTCTACCCATAGTTTTAAACCACAGAAAGTACAACTGGTATGCATAATTAAAGGATAATGTAAGGCAAATATTTATATCAGTATAAAAAATAACAAAGGAATATGTGATGCCAGCAGCACTATGGAAATAATCTTGTTAATGCACATACAGTAGACCGTAACTTCACGGACAATATGTGAATATGTTGTCTTTTATAGTTTGCTGGCTGATTAACAAGGGTGGATCACAATGTTCATGCCACTGCTTTTATTTGCAAAAAATGTTACCTTTTTAAAGAGTGACACTTTCCGGATATGCAACTCATACTAAGGAGTTGCCTGCCCAAGGAGCTAATTAAGCTCACAGCAGAATGTTTCTCTGTGCAGTAATTAAAGAACAACTTACATTTATATGCCTGGTTCATAACTTCCAAATACAGGCCTAGTGGCTGCCAAGCGCTGTAGCCCCACCCTTAAAAGTAGCACTTAGATGACTTACGAACATACGAAACTGCCAGCAGATACAGGCCATATGATCTACCAAACCTGCTTGAGTGTGCAGCTAGCAATCCCTTATTCTGCAGCTGCCCTCCCCTCCCCCTCCCAGTGACCCTCCCCCTTTCTTGGTCCCACCCCCTTTTAAAGCTACCCACTGAACTGGAGGACACCACCTCTTTGGGTAGTACATTCCACCTAGACAGCACCCTCTGTGTGAAAAAGTGCCTCCTCACTTCTCTCTTGAATCTTCCCCCCTCCAGCCTCAAACCATGCCCTCTTGTGTCCCTCCCTCCCTGGAAGTAGAGGGTGGGGCTGTAGGCATGCTATATATAGTACAATGAAATCAGGGGAGTGGGCCCTCTAAATATGCATACTGTTACTTTGTTTCCAGTTATACATATACTGTATGGAGCTCATATATGATATCTATTACAGCCCCATACATATATAACTGGAACCAAAGAAACTGTATCCATGTTTATAGGGGCCCCCTCCTCCAGTTTTATTGTTCTACATATAGCACACCTGCAGCCCTAGCTCCTACTTCACATCACCAAAATGCTATTTTAGGGCAGGGCTGCAGTGCTCGGCAGCCACTTTGGTCATATTCAGAAGTTAAGAGCCCAGCATTCAGATGTAAGTTCGTCTTTAATTAGTGCACAAAAAAATCTGTTGTGGGCTAAATTAACTTTTCAGACAGACGCTTCTTAGTATGAGTTGCCTCCCCAAGACTGCAAAGCATGTCAGCTGCTCTTTAAAACAAACCAATCTGATAGAATCACTGCCAGTCCCTGAATTCTCTGATGACTCTTGTCTGTACATTTGCTTTCCCCTGTTTAAAAGAGAACATCTCAATTAAAGCCATTTTGCTCAACTGATGCAAAATTGCCACTTCCTTCTCATCAGGACTAAACAAAACACTTTCAGGTAAAAAATAAATAATCAATTTGGAAACATGACCTTTGTTGCCAAAGTTGTTCAACTATGGGATCCAATAGATAGTAACGTAAAACAACAAAAACAAAACACACAACACTTCATGAAGTCTATAAGACATGAGATGAACCGGAGATGCATGTGCAATGATTAATAATAGCTATATCTTAAGGGACATTTGCACTGTTTTAGTTTACCACAAATTCATTTTGTAGAGTGTGTCCATGTGTATTTATTGTAATTGTGTTTGTTTCTTTATTCATGCTTGTAACTTTCAACAACGAAACAGGATGATCTTGAAAATGGGTCGTTGACCTAATGATGTGTTTGTAAGATCTTTTCCTGTATAAAAATAAAGATATACTACTACTAGGACTAGAATAATCAAATTTCTTTATGTGCAAAAAAAAAAAATGTGTAGTGAAAATCTATACCTGATAGTAAATAGGTGGGGGTGGGATAAAGTCATTTCAGGAAGAACAGTTTCTGAATGAGCTAAGGAGAATAAAAAGAGGTTAAGCGAGATGGAGATGATGGACCCAGTCCACCTGAGCCTTGTGCTGCTACCAGTTCAGTGTCAGTGAGCTATGAGGAAGATATGATAATGAACTATGCTGGGTCTATACTGAATATGTCTTCTTAGCTACTGCATTTTAAAGAGTAGCTGGCACCTCCAGAAGAACTTGGCAAAACATTTTTAAACACAGTTCAGCTTATATGTCACATTAGCTCAGTATTTATACTCATTATTTATCACTGAGGTCACATGTATGAAAACAGGATCTAGGTTCCTTGAGAGTTCATTAGCATCCTTTGCTTATTCCCTACCTCATGTCTCAATACTCAACTTGTAGCATCACAGTTACTCCCATGGGAACAGACAGTGACATCACAACAGAGGACTATGAAATCAAGTGGGAAAAAGCTGCAGAAGCAGATGAAATAAAAGGATGAAGATTCTGTTTTTGTGTGAAGAAAGGGGGGTTACTAGTGGGGTACCAGAGGGTTCAATACTGGGGCCAGTCCTTTTTAATGTCTTTATAAGTGACATTGCAGAGGGACTGGAAGGAAAAGTATGTCTCTTTGCAGATGACACAAAGATCTGCAACAGGGTTGATACGCAAGGTAGGGTGGAAAGGATGAAAAGGGAATTGGCAAGGTTGGAGGAATGGTCAAATGTATGGCAGCTTAGATTCAATCTAAAGAAGTGCAAAGTAATGCACCTGGGAAACAAACACCCAGGGGAAGAGTGCTCAGTGGGGGGTGAGATACTGACAACAACAAAAATGGAAAGGGACCTGGGGGTAGTCATATCAGATGACCCTAAAGGTGGGCCAGCAATGTGAGAAGGCAGTAAGGAGGCTGGGGGATACTGGGATGCATGGGAGGCACCACTAGTAGAAAACAGGAAGTTGTTGGCCCTCTGTACAGACAGTTGGTAAGACCATATCTGGAGTACTGTGTACAGTTCTGGAGACCCCATCTCCGCAAAGACATAGACATGGTGGAGGCTGTCCAGATGAGGGCAACGCAATGGTGCAGGGTCTGCATCAGAAGACATATGAAGAAAGACTAAAGGAGCTTAAGATGTATAGCCTCAAGGAAAGGAGGGAGAAGGGGGACATGATAGAAACTTTCAGATACCTCAAGGGAATCAACAAAGTTCAAGAGGGTAGCATCTTTCAGAAAAAGAGACATGCAAGAACAAGGGGGCACAATTTGAAGTTAGAGGGGGGATGGCTCAGAGGTAATGTGAGGAAGTATTTCTTCACAGAGATGGTTGTAGATGCATGTAACAGCCTTTCTGAGGAGGTCGTAGAGTCAAAAACAGTGGGGGAATTCAAGAATGCATGGGACAGACATAAAGCAATTCTATTGGGGGTTAGGAGGAAAGATTGTATCTCTTTCAGAAGAAATCCTGAAGGTGCTTAAGGTTTCAAGGAAACCAACTACTGTGAAAGCGTATTCCTCTAAATGGAAAAGGTTTTCTTTCTGGTGTGCCCCCAGAAAAATCAACCCAATGGAGGCAGGTTTGCCCATAATTCTGCAATTCCTAGTGCATCTACAGTCTTTAGGCCTATGACCTTCAACTTTAAAGATGCACTTAGCAGCAGGATTAACATACATATCAGCTGGAAAGGAGACATCTTGGCCTTACAACCCATCTTAAAAAGTTTTTTTTTTAAAGGCCTAAACCACTTGTACTCCCAGTGAGGATCCTGTCCCCCTTAGGACCTCAACATATGCCTTGCTCAGCTCTTGGAGGCTCCCTTTGAGCCTATGAAAACTGATGACCTGAAGTATGTCACATGAAAAACCTTACTCCTGGTCATAATGACCTCTGCTAGGAAGGTAAGTGAATTGCACACCCTCTGCAGAGTCAAATTACATAATTCCCCACAGCTATAAAGTAGTCCTTAGAACCAACAGAAAATTCCTTCCCAAGGTGGTATCTGAATTCCACCTGAATCCACCAGTGACCCTCCCTGTACTCTATCCTGAGCATTCTAGTCCAGGCAAGGAAAAACTGCATAGCCTGGACCTAAAGCAAGTCCTGACTATCTACCTGGACCAGACAAATGATGTCAGGTCCCACAGCACTCAACTTTTTGTTATGTACGGTGAACCTGACAAAGGAAATTCAACTACAAAGAGACCTATCTCTTTCTGGGTAGTCTGTTGCATTCAGTTCTGCTATAAAAAAGCTGGGAAAGTGCCATCAAAAGACTTAAGGGCACACTCTGCAAGGGGTACCTCTACCTCTTTGGCATCCTCAAGAGGCATCCAATTGTTAGAGAGTTGCAAAGCAGCAACCTGGAAAACAGTACACACCTTCACAAAGCACTACTGTTTGGACATACAGTCCAGAAGGGATGCCAGCATTGGAAGTGCTGTCTTGCAGAATCTTTTTCCCTAACTAAATTCTGGACTCAGCCTCCCAAGGTACTGCTACTGAGTCTGCATAAAGTACAAACATTTAAGGGAGGAATTCTTGGGATTAGAAGAAAAAATTATTCACCATAGTAATGTTGTTTCTTCTTAAGGGATCACTCGCTATGTTTACACTTCCTACTCTGCCTCCCCTTCCAGAACCTGAAATAGGTTCAAGCAAGAATCAGTTATTTTTCATTGAGGCTGCTTGAGCATTACTATTGCAGTTCCTATGATTATAAGTTTGTTATTTTAGTTTATATAACAATTTTTTCTCAAGTCTGCTTTCAGTTGGGTGTTTTTTTTAAATTGTTTGAAAAAGTGTTCAGACATTTTTTGATAATGTTTTAGCTAGTTTCAGTAGCCATTGCTCCACTCTGGCTTGGAAACAGATCTGAGCAACAACCAGAGTGAGTGGAGTGTGGATGCAGAGTTTGAACCTACGTTCCAGATTCTAAACTTTACATAGGTTCTGTCTCCAGGGGGTCACTTTTGGCCAAGATGACTGAATAAAGTGTAAACATAGTGAGGGATCCCTTAAGAAGAAACAATATTGCTACAGTGCGTATTTTTTTCTTTTCAGACACGTAACAGTATATGCATGGAATAGTTTACTGTAAGCAGCTATAGTGGCAACAAGCCCATCTTGATGCTATCCCAGCAAGTATGGTGTACTAACAATGAATAAGTCTCAATGTGCCAAAGCTGTAGCCCCTCATTCACAACTTTTATATTCTTATCTTGCCTAAGTGCAGTCAAAAACCAGAGCATTAAACAGTTTGGTCCCAAAGGCTTTTTAGGGGCTAGTTGCTAGAGCACTACAGTACATTGACAACAAAGGAAACTACATTAAAAAATAAGGCAAGGGCCATCTTGCTAGGCCACAAACGTCATAATGTACTCTATGTCAGTAGTGGCATAAACATTTTAATCCACACTCATAAATGTCTTTGATTTCTTATATCGCTCAATCATTTTTGTGCTTTTGACTTCAAATGCCAAAATTAATATTATCTTATTTAAAAATAGTTTATACTTTCATCTGTTTTTCAGATTCGAGTACAGTTCATTTTTGGAGGCAAATTCTGTTCTTGCCCTGATGTAACAGCAGAAGAAACAGTATCTACAGATAACTCAGTTTGTTATCCAACTTTGCCTTTTTCTGTAAGAATTTCCCAAGGACAAATAACCTCCTTTACTGAGTCCTTGAAGGTGCTCTGACAGTCATCATCTTCATCCTCGGAATCTATGGGATAGATTCTACACTCCGATGGAATGTCCACTTTTATCTGGAAAAAACTGTTTAAATGGAGAAAATAATTAGCCAGCGTGCAAACTGAAGTATATATGTTTCTATAGTAACACAGTAATTTAAGATCAGTAGGGAATCTAGGTCCAGGAGCCCCCTTCCCCAACAACTTCATAAGTAGGAATTAATAAGTATGCTTTATAGCATACTTATATAAATTTATAGAGATACACCTCTACCACCCAGGGTGCCCTGTAATTTTGTTGGTAATCAGACATGTGTCCAAGTTTACATTAAAGGCCTGTACTGTCTTCTTATCCACTATCTGTGCTGGTAGGCTCTTCCATAGATTTACCAGCATCTGGAGAAAAGATTCCTCACATTACTTCTGTATTTACCACATTTGAGCTTCATTGCAGGTCCCTGGTTCCTGCTGAAGCACACCACATCAAACATCTCCATCTGTTTGATCTTGTTAATAGACTTGAGTAGCGAGAAGATGGAGATCGTGTCACCTCTCATCCTTATTTTTCTGGTGTGAGCATGTTAATTGCCTCCATTGTCTCCTCAAAGAGGATGTCCCCCATAACCCTAATATTTTGGCGGTCCAATGTTGCACCATCTATTGCCTTATTTGCCTTTTTTGGTATCAAGGAGCCCAGAACTGAACACAATACTCCAGGTGGGGTGTGATCATGACCTTGTAATGTGATGGAACTACTTTCCCTGTTCTGCAAATCACCCCCATTTTGATGCACCCCAGCATTTTGCCTGCCCTTTGACAGCAGCCATGACCTACTTGTTATGCTTCAGTCCCTTGTCTGCAATGATGCCAGGTCTTTTTCCTGCCTCCACTGCATCAAAATGAGAACCTCACAGTGTGTAGGTTCTACAAGTGTTTTTCCTCACCAAGTATAGCACAGTGCATTTGGCTAATTCAATCTGTTACTGCAGGACTTTGACCAATCACCCAACTTATTCAGGTCCATCTGAAGTTTGTCCCCACCTCTAAGGGTTTCCACCACCCTGGCCAACACAGTGTCTTCAATGAATTAAGAAGCCTGCTGGAGACTCCAATTTCCAGATTATTGATGAAAATTATTACCTGCAGGGTCCCCAACACCAATCCCTAAGGGGCACCACTGAGTATCCCTCTCCACTTGGGGAGGTGTCCATCCACCACAACCCTCTGCCTCCTGCTCACAATTCAGTTAGCAATCCACCTTACAATATGTATGGTTCATGAATACCACACCCCAAATCTTATGTACCTGGTGTCAAAGGTCTTGCTGCATTCCAGACAGACTAAGTCTACAGCCCTGCCCTCTCTGCCTCCCTGGTCAATCCCTCAAAGAGTTGATCAGTTTAGTTTATCACAATCTTCCTCCGTAAAGCCATGCTTAAAGGGGGTGAGAAACAAATGATATATGATTCATTCCTTGATAATGGATTCCAGGACCTTGCTCAGTAGTGATGTCAGGCTGACTGTCCTGTAATTTCCCAAGTTGACTTCTCACCTTGATGAGGATAGGAGTTTCACTGGCCACTTCCTAGTCCTCTAGCTCCACACCTCTCTGGACAGAATCATGAAAGGTTACTGCAAGTGGCCCCACCAATTGTTTCTTTAGCTCCACTATGATCCGGGAGTGTATCGTGTCCATGCCTTGGGACTCACCTTGCTTAATTAGTACCAGATATCTTGCTTCCAAGGCAAGACAAGTCAATTTTATTTGTTTGGTACTCTTTCCAAATGGCTCAGGCTGGTGTACAGGAATAAAAACAGCATAAAACAGCTTGAAACAAATACAATAAAATAAATACAATAAACAATTGCGATAATCTAAACTGGGTAAGCCTGTGCAAACAAATAGATCACCAGTTGATTTTTGAAGGCCCCCACTGTATGAACAAATCTTTCTACCTCTGGCAGGGAGTTCTAGAGTAATGGGACAGCAACCCCAAAGCCCTGTCCCCAGAATCACAAGACAGGGATGAGGAACCTACAACAATCCCTCATCAGTGACTCGGAAGGAGTGAGTAGGTGTGTAGGATATCAGATGGTCTTTCAGATAGCTTGGACCCAATCAATGTGGAGCCTCATATGTTAACAAGTACATCTTGAAGGTGATACATCACCAAACTAGCAAGCAGTGCAGACCACGTAGCACCAGCATGATGTGGCCCCTCCAAGAAGTTCCTGCCACCAGCCGGGCTGCAGTATTTTGGACAAGCTGCAGATGGCGCATGAAGTCCCCAGCTAACCCTATGTAAAGAACATCATAGTAATCCAGTCTGGGGGTGAGAAATGTGAGGATTATCATCTCTAGGTCAGCTGGCATTAGATGAGACTTGATCCGGGAGAGATTACGAAGATGGTAAAAACCATGCATCACTGTGTGACAGCTGCTATTCTAATGTTAGATTGCAGTCCAGAATGATGCCTAGATCCTTTACCACATCTACAGCTTAAAGAGTCTGGTGATTTACAGATAGTAAAAGAAGTGCACCACCTTGTCATAGCTGACCCATACCAGCCTAGATTGATAATCATAACCTCTGTCTTGCCCGGGTTGAGACACAACCAGTTGAAGGCCATCCAGTTATTGATTTTTTGTAGGCACTGTACCAGCACTGAAACTGCATTCAATACATCAGGAATGCAAGACAGACAGAGCTGAGTATCATCTGCATAGCAGTGAAACACAACTCCATGCCATCTAATGATCTCATCTAAAGGAAACATATACACAGCAAACAACACAGGTACCAAGATCAAGGCTTGTGGAACTCCACAGAGGGCTGCAGCTACTTCAGAGATGAAACTTCCTAGAGACACCCGCTGCAGTATCCCTGTAATGTAGGATTCAAACTAGCACAACACTGTGTTGGTGAGTCCCACATAGTTCCTTATGCAAGCAATAAGCACACCATAGACAAATACCAACAAAAAATCCAAAAGGATCTTGATGGAACAAAGTCCCTGGTCTCTCACCATGAGAAGATCATGGAATACTCTGGCCACAGCAATCTCAGTATTGTCACAAGGCCCAAGTTCTGACTGGAGGGGTTTGTAGATGTGATATAGCTCCAGGTGAGCCTCAAGCTGTGCCACAGCTACCTTCTTGATCACATTCCCTAAAAAGGGAAAGTTCGAGACAAGCCTGTAGTTGGCCAGACTGTCAGACTCCAAAGATGGTTTCTTCAGGAGAGGTTTCACCACCCCCTTTTCCAAGCTAATGGGAAGACATCCTCTGACATGGAGCATCTAACAATCTTGGTATATACTGGCCCTATGGATTCAAGGCTGTTAATAATCAGCCAAGTATGCCCAAGGTGCAGTCCACAGTAATAGGGTGAAGGCCTGAGATCACTCAGACCCCCTTCTCTTCTACAACTGGATAGAACTCAGTTCAGGATGGTAGATCATCATTGCATCACCCACTCTGGACATCAACGGTCCACAACAGGTCACTTAGGGTTATCCCAGTCCAAACAGAGGACACCTTGTCAAGCAAAAAACAGCTAAACTCTGCACTTATCTGCAGAAAATGCTAGCTCTGACCACAGACAGAGAGGAGTTTTCAGTTTGTCTATGGCGTAAAACAGATGCGCTGACAAGTTTTTACTTGTGGCAATGGTCCTTGACAGGAACTCTTTCTTTTTCAGGGCAATTGCCCTCTGATATTCACCACAGTGAGTTTTCAGAGCCAATTTGTCCTCCTCGGAATGGGATTTCCACCAAAAACACGCCAACTTCCATATCTTAGTCTTTAACTGGCTCAGCTCCTCAATGTACCTTGGCGAGCTGTGGTGGGAGGTCAAGGGACAGACACAGAAAGGTGCTAGGCAGTCCAAGGAAGCCAGAAGAACTGTATTATAGTACTCCACAGCTTTCTTGGCTTCCTGAGCCCATGCCATCTTTAGGCCTGAATTGTCCCGTTTACGAGGCTCCAAATTCAGTTTCATGCAGTACCGGACCATCTCCGCTGGAGGGGTATTAAAATGGGGGGGGGTGCAAAGCAACAGTACTAATTCAACCAAATGACCAGATCAGCCTTGATGGCACTTATGTCAAGCCCCAATGAGAAGACCAGGTCCAGTGTGTGACTGTGCAGGTGAGTGGCAGGGGCAACTGCCTGTGTAAGGCCCAGTGATGGCATCAACTAGAGGAGCTGTTTACCAAAAAGTGAGGTTTCATCATTGTCCCAAGTGCTGACACTAATAGTCTGGGGGCATCCAACACCTAGTCAACCATGGAATCCAACAGCTCCTGAAGGAAATCACCCCACACCCCAGAGGCTGGTATATGAGGATTACCCTACAACCTATATCTGCTCCACCCCTAACAGCCACCTACTAAAAAGAGATGGAAGTTCCCATGGGTAACGTTGTGAATCCCAGTGCAGCTCTAAAACAGATGACCCCCCCTCCCGCGCGCTCTCACCTTGGTCAATGCACCACACAATAACCATCTGGGATCAACAACTCCAGAACAGGGCAAGAAGAGTGTGATGTCAACAGGCTGCATCATGATCACCCCTAATGCTATAGACTCTGCAGATGATCAACCTTCCCCTACATGGGGCACATTAGTGAACACTGAAGTAAAGTATTCACTAATCATCCCCACGGCTCTGTCTCTGTTTCCATTCTCAAGTAACCAACACTTGAGGAACTAAGGAGGACTCACCGGCACAGTGTTGGGTTATTTTCAGTCTTTTTTAACTGGCAGAAAACAAAGGGTGAGGATGGCAGTTACTTTAAAAGCACATTGTCATTCACTGCAGGGTACATCAAGGGTCAGTATTGTACCTGATGTTATTTGCAGTGTATATGCTGCCTTTGGGTCAGATCATGAGGTGGTACAGCTTAGAATTTCACTGCTATGCATATGATGGTAAGTTTTACCTGTCCTTTGCAGCAGGCAGCATAGATACCATAGCTTATCAAGATTAATATCTGACTGAAATCAATTACTGGATGGTAGGAGTCTCTACCAGGGTAAAATTGGGGTACTTTACTTTGAACTAGGCCCTCATAGCTCAGCTGGTATTAGTGTTGGCACCACTTCTCCATTGCTGAATGGTGTCACACTCAGAGCTGTGAATAGGGTGAGAAATCTAGGAGTCATAGTGGACTGCAGGCTCTCATTTGAATTTCAGGTGGTAGTATTAGTTCTCTGTGACTTTTTCCATCTCTGAAATATTGCCTGATTAAAACCTTACCGTGCATGTAAGGATCTGTTAATATTGGTGCATGCCTTTGTGACCTCTTACCTAGACTACTGCTATGCTCGGTACCTACTGTAGGGCTTTCTGGAGGCTTTGCTGCCTACAGCTGGTGCAGAATGTGGCAGTACAGCTGATTTGCTCTAACTGGTGCGCATGAACTGCAGTGGCTGCCTATTCAGAGACATATTACCTTTAGGATTTGCCTGATAACATACAAGGTTCTACATGGCCTGTGCTCTGGCTCTCTAAATGGCCTTATGCCTCTGTCCACATGCTTCACTCTACAGAAGCTACTTTGCTCTGCTCCTACCCTGTGTAATGCTTTTCCAGAATTGCTTCCTGGCTGCACCTCTGTGGAGGCATTTAAAAGGGAACTAACAATGTTTCTAATCTGTAGAGCCTACCCAGAGTGCTGAGTGCATTTTGAGACCCTGTGAGATGGTACTTTGAAATACTGTATACAAAAGAAAGCAATCATCCCTTGGATTGTCAAATTGTTTTGTTGGAAAGAGAACCTAACAGAGCAATCAGCTCCTACAAACACTGACGTTTTCAATCCTTCCTTCCATAAAGTATGTAACCTGCTAAAGACCAATGAATGAGACACTGGACATAAGACGTCTATTGCATAGTCTAACACAAAGGCAGTTTGTAAGAAAGACAGTATGTAGAATGCATAAATGATAAATAAAGATGGTCAACTTCTAGTTTGCTTTTGTAACTCTCTCTCTCTCTCTCTCTCCCAGTCTCACATATGTATTTTAAAGCCAAAAAAACAGAAGCAAAGCATCATGGGTTTTCAAATCTTTGTGCAAGGGTGAGGGGTAGGATAAATTGGAAGTGTCTCACATAAATTGAAATTCTGTACTATTCTACAGTCCATGTACTATCAGTATTTTATCAAAGTGCTAAGTGCACTGAGGTGTGCCGTCATCCTCTCACTTAGCCCTCATTTCTCCCCTCTCCTCAGTAATCTTAGATCATACTGTGAGTCAGCTTGCTAAATCAGCAGCAGTACATGGCCGTAAATAATCAGCTTGTGTAATCGTCCCCGATCACATATAGAACAAACACATTGCTATAACATGCTGTCAGTAAAGAGTACAATCCACTGCAGACCAATGTACAGTATGAGACACTCATTACAGTCAGCAGAGCATGCCTGAGAAGCAGCGTAGCACAAAGGCAGGTTACAAGATGGACAGTGTGTAGAATGCATAAACAACACAAGAAGACAGATGCATTCCAATTTTTTTTCAGTTTTTATAAAGTTCTCCAAGGTACATGCATGAATTCTAAAACTTAAAGCCCTAAGCAAAGCCTCATGGGTAAGCTAATCTTAGTGTGTGTGTGTATGTGTGTGTGTGGGGGGGGGGTAAGCTAAATAGAAAATATCTCACACTGGCAATAGTAAAAATGCCAGTACACTAGAGAAAAATAAAAAAACACACCAATAATGATGCAAGGGAACATTTTTTTACTTTTAAAGGGATAGAAAAAGTGCTCCCAAATCTGAGGGTAAGGAATTTTAATAATAAAGTGCTGAAAAGGGAAACTGATGGGATCCTCAGACTTCAGGCAATGAAAGAAACAAAGTTAAATGTGGGGTTTGAGTTGAGACCTTATTTAGAGGATAGATTATTTTAATTATTTGTTCTAATATTACATATGTAGGAACTTGATGAAAAATTCTATGCAGTGTGTCAAGTGTTTTATGTCTTTTGTATGTATGTTTTAAAAAAGAAAGAAACGTGATTGTGAACATATCAATTTGAAAGTGCAATTGTAACATCACTGTGACAGCATGTTGTCAGCTACATATAAAGAGTATGTGGTGTGTAAGTCTTCAGCCTTTGATAAAGGACTAGCAACCGAAACGGGTCAGGCGTGGCCAGTGATTTTATGTTTTTTATTGTCTTTATGAGTGTAATAAAAGACTTTTATAGTGAACTTAAGCTTCATGGTTTTTAAAGGGGTTGCTGAGGGCCTTAGTTCACAAATGCCACTACAGAAAAATACTAGGCCCAAAAAATGAAAAAGGCAATCCCAGATATGATTGCACATGTAATCTAAAAAGAACAAAAATGCTATCCTAATAGATTATATAAAATAAAGGCTAGGTAGGTGTGCCATGGTGAAGTCTGCCATCCCAGGGGGGCTTATTATCTCATAATCCCACTTGTCTTTCAGGCTTGTGGGTTACTGAGCAAATTAGCCCCCTTTTGATGATATATTTTCCTATAAGACCTTTAAAACAATAATCAGCTAACTCAACTCCTATTTTTTAGTGTTTATTGATGTAATTTAGTTTTTAATATGTGCCACCGTTTTAGTAAAAAACCAAACATACACCAACATTTCATGGAGAAAGCCAGTTTATCAAGGCGCAGTGGCAGGCTGCAAAATTCCTATAGTTTGGATGCCCTAGTGCAGGTGCAGTTGTCCAAAGACACCTACAAATCCTTAATGCCTGCTCACTAGGGTACCTAAGGCATTTGTGCCAGCCCGACGCATTTTCCCTACTTCAGCTACCTGCCTGTGCCATTAAATTTTTTCCCCATCTCTCCTTTTTTCCCATCCCCATACACTCCCCAAGTCCTGCAGTCTTGTGCAACTGCATGGTGTCAGCACCGCAAGATTAAGTGCATGAGCACTGACCTTACCCTGTGCTAGTGTGGAACCTCCATGCCATGAATTTAGATGCAAGAGCACTTACTTTGGCTTTTCAGTAGGAGACTGTAGCAACAAGATGACAGATCAACATAGTGGAGAGCTTGCTGGGCTGCAGTCACATGATGGACTGTATGGAGGTTCTCAGGTATTGTCTGGAGGCATAGACTGGCTGCTGGCATGCATTGGATCCCTCTCCCATGAAGCATTGTTGGCTGAGCCTTGTAGAGCCCACCAGAATGTGTTGTGGGAGTGAAATCTATTGCAGCAGCAGGGAGAGCAATCAGCAGGTGCAGCACAGCAAAAACTTTTAAGGGCTAAAACAAATGGAAAACTCTTTGCTTTTCAATCCTTTTAAGGACTGTAGTGAGAGGCACTGGCAGGCGGCTGCAGCATACTGATTAAAAGGCTTGGGGATACGTCCTTTTAAAATGTAATCAGTCAGACAGACTAAAAAGTCATTCATAAAATTCCTTTTCAGGGCTTGGGGGCTAGTGGGTCCTTTTAAGGACTGAAGGCATGCAGGCAGGCCAGAGAAAATAAAGTAAAAAAAAAAAAAGTACTAAAGAGTCCTTTTCATGGCTTCAAGGATTAAGATTATTAGGGCATGCAGGCAGGCATTAAATACATCAAACCAAACATTCAACACTGGTATACAAACCTCCGAACCAAGTGGAGGACAAGGATAAGGAGCTTTTAGAGGAAATCAAAGAACTGTCACTAAAAGGAGAACTAGTGGTAGCAGGGGACTTTAACATGCCATATGTGGACTGGGGCATCCCGTGGCTAGATCATCAAAGAATCAATCAGTGGTAGAAGCCTTACAGGATTGCTTTCTCATACAGTCACTGATCCTACTAGGCAGAACAACCTCTTGGATGTGATCCTCACTAACTCAGAAAAAATTGAGGCAGTCAGAGTCAGGGAGCCGCTGGCAAATGACGACCACAAATCAGTTTGGTTTAAAATAGCCCTGAAGGATGTCAAATCCCAGTCAAGAGCAGATGTCCTAAATTTCAGAGGGGCAAATTTGGATAACATATGGGAACTAGTAAGAGAAAAACTTACTAAGATTCACCAGCATTTTGTAGTAGAAAACATTTGGGGAATGATTAAACAAACCATCACAGAGGCCACAAAGGCATCTACAAGGACAGTGACCAAAAGAAGCAGATACAAATGCCCCATTTTGTTCACAAGACAAGTTTTGACAGCCATTATGGTCGAGAGGGAAGCATTCTGCAACTTCAAAAGTAAGTCAGGTAATGATCTATGGGAAGAATACATACAATGAATAAGGAGGCTAAGTCAGCAGTGAGACAAGCAAAGGCAGCTGTGCAACTTCAGATAGCTAAAGGTGTCAGGGAGGCAAAGAAACAGTTTTTCAGATATTTGCAAGAAAAGAGAAAGAAGGGTGGAGGGGTAGTTAAAACCAGGGATGAGGAAAGGATAGTTGCAGAGGACAGGCAGAAGGCCACCGTTCTGAACAAATACTTCTGTTCAGTGTTCACCAAATAACACAGTGGCCCAATGCCTGACTGCAGCATTACAACACATGGCAGGGGAGTGCAAAAAATGGAAGCACCAAGTATTACCACAAGCAGGGTCAGAGGGGTGCTTGAGCATTTAAAGATCGACAAATCTCCTGGTCCAGATGGAATACATCCAAGGATAATTAAAGTTAGTGAGTGAGTTAGCAGACCACCTTAGTGCACCTGTTCAACCATTCTTTCCAGACGAGAGTCATACCTAATGACTGGAAAAGAACCGAAGTGGTGCCTCTGCATAAGGGTGGTAGCAGGAAAGAGGTCGCTAACTACAGGCTGGTCAGCCTCACATCAGTGCTAGGACAGCAAATGGAGGCCCCAATTAAACAAGACCTAGTAGACTACTTGGATAAGCATGGCCTATAGGATGACAATCAACATGGTTTCATTACAGGCAGGCTGTGCCAGACAAACCGGACTACTTTCTTTGATTGGGTATCTAGGGAAGTGGATAGTGGACAGCCAGTGGACCTCTTCTATTTTGACTTCAGCAAAGCCTTTGATTCAGTACCACACAAATGCTTGCTGAAGAAGCTAGAGGATCTGAGCATAGCAAGCTGCATTGTTAAGTGGGTGGGAAACTGGTTGGATGGAAGGAGGCAAAGGGTGGTGGTCAATGGGAAGATGTCAGTGGAGGGAGAAGTGATGAGTGGGGTCCTGCAGGGCTCGATCTTAGTCCCAATTCTGTTTAATGTGTTCATCGGCGACATAGGAGTAGATATCCAGGGCAAAATTGCACTGTTCTTGGATGACACTAAGTTAGGGGGAAGGGTGGACAGTGAAGAAGCAGTGAGAATTGAACAAAATGATCTGAAAAAGTTAGAACAATGATCTAGCATCTGGCAGTTGAAATTTAACACAAAGAAATGTATAGTGATGCATATTGGCAGGAATAACCCTAGAACAACCTATTGGCTAAACATGGTCAAACTCAGTAACTCAAAAGGGCAACGGGATCTAGGAGTTATTATTAGTAACACTCTTGAGCAAACCAGCCAATGCAATGCAGTATATAGTAGGATCAATAAAATGCTGAGATGCATAGGGAGAGGATTTGATAGTAGGCACAGGGAGGTGATACTTCCACATTACAGATATATGGTGAAACCCCATTTGGAAAACTACATACAGTTTTGGAGACCATACCTTAGGAAGGATAGGGCCAGGATAGAGACCACTCAGAGAAGGGCAACCAAAATGATACAGGGGCTTCAGGGGCTGCTGTACGAGGGGTGGCTGGAGGTGTTAAACATGTACTCACTTGAATCTAGGAGTGAAATGGGAATATGATAGAAACCTTTAAGTACATGACGGGTTTAAATTCAGTACCCTATGCTGAACTATTCACCAAGGCTCCCAACTCAAACATGAGGGGGCACGGATGGAAACTGAGGGGTGGGAGTTTCAGGAGGGATCTTAGGAAGCACAATTTCTCTGAAAGGATTGTGGAGCCATGGAACAAACTACCTGTGGAGGTGGTAGGAGCTAGGATCATATAAGCATTCAAAAGGGGTTGAGATAAGGGGTACTCTAGAATCAAATCTGCAAGGGAATCTACTAGCTAGGACCCAGGATCACATAGGATCTCAGGCTCTCATGAGCAGACTTGAAGGACCTTTGGTCTCCTTCTGCCATCACCTTTTTATATTTCTTCATTTCTCTCAAATTAGCTGTTCCTCAATTCCAAGAAAATGGTCTCTATGACCCTTGGTAGGTAGAGGCTCACTAGGCTCAAGCCTCACCCCTCCTTACATACTGTTGATGGTGTAACGATTGTGAAGGTCTCCTCATTCAACTACCTTGGGGTCTGACTGTACAGGCTTCTCGATTTCTCTCTGCATGTGGGTGCTATCCACCAGAAACTTTACACCAAATGTTATGTGCTTTACAGAAATAAAGAGGATATTCCATTTCATGCCCAAATGGATATCATCTCTAAGATAATACTCCCTATATTCAACTATGGTGACGTAGTATACAGTGCTGCTCCCAAGTCCACCTTGGCCAGACTGGATCCCTTATTTCACTCCTTTTGCCACTTTGCCCTGGACTGTTCCCCCACACACCCCACTGCTCCCTGTACTCTTCCCTTCCCCTCCCTTAAGTTCAGTCACCTTGCCCATTGTGCTTCCTTTATGTCTAAAAACTGGCTTGGCTTCCTCCCCATCTAACCTGCTTTCCTCTTCACCCCCCCCCCCCACCACCACCACCACTTCTCATCCCGTTTACAACTCTGGCTCTCATTCTCTCACATTCGCCTCAATGAAAATCCACCACTGTTCAAGCTGCCTTTGCTTTCTGGTTCCTCAAATTTGGGGGTTCTCTCTCCACTACCATCCACTCTGCCCTCTCCTACCACTCATTCACCTCTCTCCTCAGTGACTTCACTACTCATGCCTGTAGTTGCTCCTGACACTGGACCCTGGGCTGCTGCCCACAACTCTCCTACCTCCGTTCCTCCTTCACCCTGCCCCTACACTAGCTCAATTCCCTCATCAATCCTCCCCTTCTCACAACCATTGCTCCCTCCTTGATCTCAGTATTGCCTTCTGCACACTGCAAATGTTGTAATCCTCCAGCTCTTTATTGTATTGTATTGTATTGTATTGTATTGTATTGCAGTGTATTGTATTGTAGTGTATTTTACATACACAGAATCTGTGTCTTTGCACAATTGTTATTTATGATGCTTGTTTACCTATTTGTATTATTTATATATTTTTTTAAAAAAATTTTTATTTACTCGGATGCACACCTTTGAGCAAAATGCTTATTTACAAAGGTTCATCATCAAAAACAACAGAAAGTTTACAACGTCTTCAGAGTTCACAAATCAATAAGATAGCTTGAGCAGTAACAACAGAAAGTTGGTAACATAACATCAGAGTAAACAAAACAAAGGTTCACTTCATGGGGCATAGTAGTTCTCAGTAATAATGGTACTGAACAGAGGTAGCAGCCCTACGAGGCATTGTCTGGGGACGGATTTGTGCACATTATGGCACAGGGATCACTAGAGTAGTACATGAGTGAGAGGTTAAAGAGGTGCTGAAATCATGGTTCTTAGTGTACCTCTGTTGCTCCCTTCCCCCTCCCACGATGCATCCGGAATGAGTAGTTGCCAGCTCAGTATGTCTTTCCTGGTAAAACTTTTGAAATAAACAAATAAATAAATAAATAAATAGCAGGGACAGAAATATGGTCTCCTATAGCACCTGTCATGAATGTTGCATCCCAAAACACAAGCAATGAAGAGTTGCAGCAGCCAGGAAAGGCACACAGGGCAGAAGTAAGAGTGGGGGAGCTAAAGAAAAACACAAGGACATGCACTCTTTGGAGGAGAGGAGAGTGACAGGAGATATGATTGAGACCTATAAGTACCTCACAGCGGTGAACAAGGTGCAAGAAGGGAGTTTCTTTCGCATGAGAAAAAGTACCAGAACATGGGGGCATGCATTGAAGCTTAAGGGACAGGTTTAAGAGGAACGTGAGGGAATACTTCTTCATAAAAAGGGTGGTAGACACCTGGAACAGCCTGCCAGAAGAGGTGGTAGGGATGAAGATAGAGGGAAGCTTCAAAGATGTGTGGGATAGACACATGGGTATAATAAACAGTAGTAAGGGAGGCAGGAAATATACCTGTGACCGAATAATGTCCAGGGTGTAGTGTTACGCAGGTACATGGGCCTACCGGTCTTTTTTCTGCTGACACATTCTGTGATTCTATGACATCAGACACAAAGGGCTCAGTGTACTATTGGACCCACAAAAGTCTTTTACCAAGCCACACAGCTATGCACCACACACCTGGCCCCAAACAAACATGTGGGGCCAGAATTCACTATTCCCAGCTGACCTGATGTGTGGGAACATAATAGCTCTGCACTGGGAGAAGGGCCAGCTTGGGGACAGCCAACAGGCTTCCAGTAGAAATCCCTGTACCACAACAGATCCCCTGCTCTACAGTCTGCATGGACTGCCCTATCACCTTAAACTGGTGTGCCCTGTTTTCATAGCATTTGAAAGGATGCCCGGAGTATCTACTCTCTCTCCATGTCGGCCCTCTGTGGCAAGAATGAGGGATGAGGAGCATAATAATAGGGCCCAATCAGGGCCTCAGGACTGCTGTCAGGGGTGTGTTCAAATGGTTACAGTAGCCCTCTGGCTAGAGTAACCTAAGCCCCCTCCCCAGCCCCCCAACACAGGACCAGCGGAGTGCAAATAGCTTACTGCATGCCACACTCTGCTGGCCCAGCTCCAGTCACCACTGCCCCCAGTCCCCACTGGCACTGCAGCTGCACGTCTTCAAGAGTAGTCAAGGCTTGGGAGGGCAACGTGGTAGTAAAAGACAGTAGTGCATGCGAAGGTTCCAAACCCTGAGGATACATAAAACATGACACCATGCGCTGCATATCACAGAGTACAGGGTCAGTTTTGGTTAGTGCATACAGCCCAAAAGAGATATAGAAATTAAGCTTGGAGGGTTATGTGACTTGCAGAATGTCACAAAGTGAGTAAGTGGTGGATGTGAAACTCAAACCCAGGTCTTCAGAGACACAGCCCTGCACGTGAAAAACACGGGGCTACACATCCATAGAAGTGAAAGAAGCTTAGCCCCTTAGCCCCCTCTCTTAGGCTGGGAAAGTTCCTCCTACCAACCTAGCTGCCAAGCTTCTACATAGAGGGGTAAGTCCAGCAAAAGGAGGGAAAGTAGAAAGTGGCCAGTGCCCAGAGGTGATCGCTTCTAATGGCATGGGGCTCACGGCTTAAACCAATGTAGAGTTTGTCAAACTTTTATATGAAATAGAATGTAAATAAAAAAAAGCCCTAAGGATATAAAAAACTGTGCTTTCCATCTCTTAATTTTGATATATATTTATTTTGTTTTTGTTGACCAGGAATGGAAAACTAGGAAATATTTTCCTGTTTTTCATCATTTTCCTTCGGGGGGTACAGGAAGTACTGATTGATACTGAACCAGGGAAAGCTGTTGGTGGATCAATGAAGTACAGTGAAGCATAGAGGAAATTCCTCAGCTCTCTTCGAAATGTTCATTGGGCCCTTTAATGCCCACTTGAACACCCCCTAGAACAGGTTGACAGGTCCTCGGATAAAAGTCTCATCTTGCACCTTGATGTGGCCCTTTGTCTTGCCATTAAATTCAAGTCCATATTCACAGCCTAACAGCTTTCATGACAGATGTTTATACCAACTTTCAGTTCCAGTGATGAGCAATATAGAACATATTAGTTTATTCTGTTGACATTTTCTAATGCTATATAGACTTAAATCAATATTGCTGAATTAATCAAGGCTTCACACTTAATAAACTTTTGGTTTTTATATTTCACATTTTGTATGTTGCAAGAAAAATACTAGAACTTACTTGGTCACGCTCTTGGACTTCTGCTGTAATTTCTGCTCTATTCCATTCAGTGGCTGCACCTTCCCATGGTTCATTGTGGGGCACTTAGGGGAAAGCGTGGCAAAGACTGGTGAATTCACACATCCCCGTTTCAAGAATCTGCTGAAGGTCAGGGCCATTTTGGATTTCTGACATGGCTTGGCTTCTGCTGTCATGGATACTGGGTTGGTTGTGCTAGACTCTGACCCAATGGACACATCCGTGCTTTCAGTAACAGAAGGAAAGTGGTTAGAAGCAGAGCTGTTTGCCTCTGACTTTCTCTCTGATGCTGGGGTGCTTTCTATGGCTACACTAATCGGTGAGGGACAAACAGCACTATTTGGCAGGGTGATGTGTCCAGGGGACTGGCAGATCATGTCACTCAGTGCAGGATAGGATGAGGGTGGGCTGGTTGGAGAGGGTGGAACACAAATACCAGCATACACAGCCAAGTGGGGGACAGGAGCAGTGAATTTACACAGCTGTAGGGAAAAAGGAAAAAAGGGTTCACAACATGAAATAATCTACTGCAAAGCAATCAGCCATGTTTTCTTCTTTAATTCCTTGCATGCTAATTATAAGTAGAGATGAGTGTTTGCTTCAGGTTCTATCCCAAACACTTTGGGTTAGGATCAACTTGGGAAAGTTTGGATATGATATATTTCTATTTATACAGCATGTGTGCGCTGATAAATAATAAGATAAAAACTGTTACCTTGACCCAACGTAGCAAGATATTATCATGCAAAACTGTGTATGTCACAGTGCATACTGAACCAATCAAAGAACAGCTTTCACAATGCTGATGACATCACAGTAGCCACGAGCAGCACTGAAGCCAGCATTGGAAATCAAAGAGAAGCAGTTAAAACTTCATACAAACAGAAAATTCAAAAGCTGTAACTAGTAAACTGATGTCGTATAAACATAATATGCAATAGTCCAACTCAAAATATGCAGTTTATCATCACTTGTGAAGGCACAGGACTTTCATAACTCACTCATGGCTCTGCCACGCATGAGTTTTGGTCCTGCCCCATCACCTGTGACGATAAATTGCATATTTTAACTCAGCCGGTTGCATATTCCCTAAATATTATAGCGGCACAATAGTGCCACTCTAGTTACAGTTGTGAAGGCACTTCTATGTTAAATTATGATATTTGGCATATCGTAGCTCAGCTGTCTGTTGGCGTGTATGCACGTAATTTGGAAGGCATTTATTCTGGGCAAGGATCTTGGGACTTGCTTATTTTGGGTATAAATTAGTTAAGTGGCTTTTGTGCTGCAAAGTGGCAAAAAAAAGAAAAAATATAAAAAGTGCCCCTTTTTGCTCATCAATAAGCAAAAAAAAAAAAAGCTGGGAACTGACACGTGAAACTTTTCCCGTACATTAGATCCTGGCCAAAGGGTGGCGATTTCTGTGTTTTAAAAATAAAAAAAAATTAAAACAAAGTTACAAATGAAGGAAAATATGAGTACTGCACGAGTAGAATTAAAAAAAATCAGCCTAGGGTCAGATCAGTCATTCCCCAGCCATTTGAAGTTTAGCAGTGGCTTGTGATGACAACACCAGGAAGTAACAATGTGTTCACAACTGAAACACATTGTTACTTTCTAGAGTGGAGGAACAGATGTAAAAACAAACACAGCATTGTGCACTCAGCGGGAGCCCATTCCCTAGGATGTGCTCGTCTCCTTCCATTCCAAGGCCAGGTGCCCAACTCTATTGTTGCACACCTTATTAATTAAAAAAAAACTGCGAACACCAGGAGCCAAACCCCAGTGTCACTGTTCACTGCCTTCCCCGCCCCATTCCAACACTGGGTGACAAACTCCAATGTTGGAAATAGCTGCATTTCAAAAGTGATTTCCTTCCCCACCTACTAGGATCCACTCTCACCCCTTTCTCACTCCGCTTATACACGCTATAATCCCCTTCCTCTGTGCCACTAGTACCCCATCCCCAAGCCTCCTCCCAGGGTTAGAATTACACTTTTTGAGCTTTGGGATCTAGCAGGGCCTGTAAAAGTGCTATCTTTAAATTGAGCCCCTTTTCCCATTCTAAGACAATGGCAGTGATGTGTGAGTTACAGGGACTCACTTCAGAGCTGGGGGGGGGGGACCTGGCAATCCCCCTGTAATTCCAACACAGCCTCCTCCCCCATGCTAGCCATGAGAAAAAAGTGAGATGGTGTCCAGTACTACCTGCCTCACCATATCGGCCGACCAATGTCTGAATAAATAAAAGCATGATTGTGAACAGCTTACCACTGGGTTGGGAATGGGGTGTTTGTGGGCTGGGGGAAGGGAGACATAGTGATGTGTGGTTATGGGAAAGAAGGTGGGATTGATGCAACTGTGTAGTGAAAGAGAAATCCTTTCTTTAACTGTTCCCAACAGTGGGCCTAAGCACCTAGGGTCGGAATGGTGGGGCAGCCACTGGGGGCATTAGTGAGGGTGAAGAGTACCACTATATATGAAGGATACATGGAGACTGGTCATAGTGTGGGAAGGGGGTACCACTGGATTCCAGGGATACTTTGACAGGTGGCAGGGTGTGGAAAGGGGGTCCGATCAGATACCAGGGATACAAGGAGTGGGGCAGGCTGTGGGAGTGAGTACCTCTGGACATTAGGGATACTTGGACATGGGACAAGGTGTTGAAGGCAGTCTTACTGGAGGCCAGAGGTATTTGATAATGGGCAGGATGTGGTAGGGGCTGCCACTGAATGCAATGGATAACTAGAACAGGGCAGGGTCTGGGAGGGGGCACTTCAGGACAACAGACATGGTTGAAATGAGGCAAGGTGGGGTGGGCACCACTGGCTGCCAGGCATCAGTGGAAGGTGGCAAGGTGAAGGGGTACCCAGGAATACCATGGACTGCTTATTACAGGGGTGAGGTGCAGGTAGTTGAGCCACTGTGACAGATTGTTTGGCAGAGGTGGGGTGTGGCACTCTGACCAGGAACTGCTTGCCATTAAACAAAAATTATACTAAAGCATCATGTAGGGTTGGCCCTTAATTCCACAAAAGTAAGGAGGCATGATGCTAAGGTAAAAGCATCCCACTGAAGCTGGCTAAATCTGTGGTGTGGTGTCTCTTGGGGTATGAATAATTGTCTTACACAGGGTTGCCAGTGCCCTATATTTTACACTGTCTCACCAAGCATTTGTGTGTCTGTGTATTTTTCTGTATTTGGAAAGGTAGTGCCGAAGGTAAGGCGGTGCCATCACTGTCTGACAACTGTTCACACCCTGAAAGAAAACATGCCACAGATTTACCAATGGTCAGGGCAATTTTTTTTACTCTAAAGTCACGTTTCCTTACTTTTGTGGCATTAAGGGTCAGCCCTAACTGATGCTTTATCATAGATTTTTGCAGTTATAGAAACATAGTAATGACAGAAAAAGCCATACTCCATCAAGTCTGTCCTGCAGCCCTACTTCACATTATTCCTTCTCAGCAATAACTTCTGTGCACTAGGATATGCTAGGATGTGTTATTATGGATCAATAACTGGACGCCTCGAGTGTGTTGTTAGGCGTGTGGTTCTTACACCGAATGCCTTTAAACACATAAGATGAAAGTGTGACTAATGAAGTGTCTTATTGCAAACATCACCTGAGTTCTACTTACAAATGTATTAAAAAAAGGATTTTGTTATGATTTTTAATAAGAAAATATTGTTTTCTATGTGAAAGATTAGCAGAAGACGAAAAGCACAGTTCCACTTGAAGCACATTAATACTGCAGCCAAACCTTGAGTGCAGGCTAAGCAACAAAAGGAGTGTAATTATGGACAGATAATTATACTCTCACACTTGTTGTTTAACCAGTTAGGTGGCTAGAATTTTCTTGTTTTAAATGACAATAGCCAACTGAGGTGGGGGGGGGGGTTGTGCCAGTCACCCAACATTAGAGGAGTCTACTTGACAAAGGTAGGTGCAGTAGGTATGGGTGCTAAGCGAGCTGGGGGGATGTGGGGTATTTTTTACATGGAAGGGGAAGAGGGTTTGTTTGTTGAATTTTGTTGACCAGTAAGCCCACTGGGCCTAGAAGTCCCTTTTTCAGGGAGACCGGGTGGGGGTGGATACAGATGGTAAGCAATTGAATTTGAACCAGATTAAGCTGTTGGTAGTATTTTTAGTGAATGAGGGAAATTTGGCCAGGACACCAAGGAAATTCCCCTACTGTTTTCGATAAGTGCCATGGGATCTGTTAACATCCACCTGAACTACCACCAATCCAGGCAGATGGGACCTCGGTTTAACGTCTCATCTGAAAGACGGCACCTCAGAAGTGCAGCACCTTTCTCATGCTGCACTACAGTGTCAGTATTGGGATATTAACCCAAGTGCCAGGTGTGGGAACTGAACCCACAGCACTCTGATCTCCCGGCCTCAGAGGCAAGTGTGCTACCTACTGAGCCACTGACACTGATATGGTGGTATGTGTGCTAGTGAGTGAGAGGAACATTGTACTTGCTTGATAATGGGTGAGGGCAGGAGTGCAGTACAAGTCCATTGCAATGTGTATGAGGATGCGGCTGCTTTGGGCCACATGGAAAATTCACTACAGGTCTGGCACAACGTGAGCGATGGTGCAGTCGCTTCCCAGACCACTAAACTATAGGTCAGGTCCAGTGTGCATCACTATGCAGCTGCTTTGTGCGTAGCCAAGTACACTCATGAAGCACATTACAGGTGAAGTACACTGTCCATCACTATGCAGTGTTCATCATAGGGCATAAGAAATGCAAAAGCTAAAGGTGTCAGTTGTTACATATTAGAAATACAAAATCACACATACCCCAATAATGCAATGCATTATGGAATGTATATGCAAATCACCATGAACATCTAGACTCCTTCTGCTTTAAGCAGGAATGTATGGTGCCAAATGGCCTTTCACGCAACTTGCAAAGGCTAAAGACAGAAGACACTGACAAGTGTTTCATCCAGCTCAGAACTCATCAATGTGCCTCATCTGTATCTCAATCGGCAACAAAGACAGGTTTAAAAGAAATACAAAATTACAAATACAACAATAATGCAAATCATCATGGGATGCACACGCATATCACCATGAACATTTAGCCTGGTTCTGCTTTAAGCAGGCATGTGTGGTGCCAGCTGGCCTCTCACACAATCTGCAAAGGTTGAGAACAGAAGAAACATACATGTGTTTCGTCCTTCTCAGGACTCATCAGTGCTTTTATGCCGAGGTTTTGTCATTTTAGCTATATAGTCAGTTTCACTTATCAAATCAAATCCCAAATCTCCTCCCCCAGCTACCAGCTTCCCCCAATCTAAAAACAAAAGACAAAACTAAACACCACTCCCTAGCTGCCAGTTGGTGATAAGTATCAAATCACAACCGGCCTTCTGGCTGTTGATTCCTGAATTTAAGCAATCTGCCACCTATCCACTGCAAACTGTTGGATCTGAGCCCTCAGCACCTGGGCTGGAGCTCCATAATCCCCCTTTCATCTTTTGCTCCCTTCATTAAACCAGGACTTGTAGGAGGACCAACTGACCACTGCAGCAGAGGAGAGCCTGTCCTTTTCAAAGTCTCATATGTTATTTCCAAATGACAGGTGTCTTTAGTTTAACCAGATTGTGTCTGATTACTTTCCAAAGCTATTTTATGACAAGTTCAAGTGCCTCTAGGAATAAGTCTATCAAAACTGGTTAAGGTAAGGAATTGAATTTAATGTGGCACCTTTCATACATACTGTTTCCCAAAATACTTTACAAACCATCAACTGTTGCCATCGCAATTGGAAGGTCAAGGAAAGCACAAGAAGGTTAAACACAGAGTGACAAACAGAGTGTGAGGTTAAATAACTCGCTTAAGCTCACACAATGATTAAGTGGCAGCAGTAGTATTCAAATCTGGAACTCAAGATTCACAACTCTGTCCTGCAACCTCTAAATCAGGGGTTCTCAAATGGTGGGGCCAGCCTCCCTGGGGAGGCCCCAACCTGTTCCAGGGGAGGCTCAAGCAACTCTTGAAAAAGTATTGTATTTCAATTTTGAACTTTATAGATTTTGTGTGAAGGGATAAGGCAAACTGAAAGAAGATAATAGTAGGTGAAGTTATGTATTTAGTCACAAGTCTGTGACCAGGGAAGGTACTGTACACTGAGCAATGGCTTATTTCAGGTGTACCCAGGAAAGAGTAGTGCGAGAATACAATTCAAAATATAACTGCAAAACACTCAAGAAAATACAAAATGAATAAAAGTACAAACAAATTAAGAACAATAAACTAACAATGCTAGGAACAAGTGATCCATTATACTGGCAGCAGAACTGTCTAAATACAAGAGTTAACCATACAGGTACTAGGAATAAGAGCAGGAGAGTGCAAAATGATCCCTGAGAAGTTGCTTAAGAGCAGGGTGAGAGTGGGAGAGGCAGAGGTCAGCAAGAAGGTTATTCCAGTTACAGGGGAAACAGAAAAAGCAGTCTGACCCATGAAGGTATGGCAGTAAGGGGTAACAGCGGTTCAAGAGTCAAAATATTGGAGCAAGTAGGTTGTCCTGTTGGGGGGTTACAATAAGCTTAATAACATGAGAGCCAGCTATGCAAAGAGGTTTCAATTTATTCCTGATGTAATGTGAAAAGTAGGCTATTTTTCTATGGGGAGGCCCCAAAATATTTCAGTATTTTGGGGGAGGCTCAAGATCTTTTCCAAGGCTTAGGGGAGGCTCACTATGACAAAGTTTGAGAACTGTTGCTCTAACTCATACAACCAGATTAGAGATGTGCCATGTATTTGACAGTAACCTGAGGTTATAAAGGGGGATAGGCTCTCCTTCCTTGCTGCAGTGACTTGACCCCCCCCAACACACACATTTAAGAGTGTCAGAAAAATGGAAAGATCTGTTGTGACTCAAGAAAGATAACAGATGAGGTGAGATTTTATACATTGAAAGATGTTTTTTTTGTTTAAAGGACGCCACTACTGCCCCAACATGCTTTATATTTTGTCTCAGAGAATCCTCCCAGTGCTATGGAACAGGTCATTAAAATCAGATGCCTTCCCTGAGAAGATAAGACACCACCTATTAAAAATCAGAGGCTCCCTGAGTAGGGACTTGTAGAAATGGCTATCTACCCTTACAGTGCTTGGGGGATATTTTTTATTTTTATTTTATTTAGTTTTTGTTGACTGGGTAAGTGCACTAGACAAATCCTGCCTATTTTCAGGCACGACCTGGGGGAGGGGGATACAGATGAATGCCAGCTGACCTTGAACCAGATTAAGCTGTTGGTTAAAAGCAAAACTAGGAAATAGAGACCCCCCTAACAATAATATCAAGCCAAATCTGGGGTTTCTTAGAAAACTAAATACACTTCTGTATTTGCTCATCTCTACTTTTAAGTGCACCCAAGAAAAACAAAGTAGGTTTTCAGTATAGCAGTACTGCAGGGGTTAATGTTAGGTAAGGAGATGCAAACTAAGCTTTTATATTCTACATCAGCAGTTCTGTACTTAAGAATACGCAACTTGATTATAGATGACATTGTGAAATTATACACCTTCATACTCTCGTGGACATTTCAGCTGAATTTATTTAACTGAGACTTCAGTGCATACTGTAATGTGGTTCTGCAGCTATTTTTGGTTGCCAGCTATTCACCGCACCAATTAGCCCTGTGTAGTACTGTTTCTAAACAAATTTAGAAAGTTTTATGGCCACTCTAGATGTCACTCAGTTCTGAATCTCTTGTAATTGTCATATCTTTACAACCTGAGAAATGCTCTAATTTAGAAAGTGACACCTTCACGCTGTGAAAACAATTTTAAGTGTGTTGCTGTCTTCAAAGTACAGCAGAATGATGTAAACAGTATTGAGCATTTCATTACTCAGTTCAGTAGATGCATTTGGTATGGTACTAGTCTGACTGCAAACTGTGTAGATATTTTTTTAATAAGGTGAATAAAATCCCTTAAAATGACAAAGATGACATGCTTCCATGATTGCAAACTCACGGTGCAACAAAAACAAAAAAAAAAAGACAGGACAAGATGGATTCAAGAATGCTATGAGTTTTTATTCGACACATGATACAGATATCACAAACATGAAGATGTAAAGTTTGTTTTCCTTTTACACAGACCACGACTAGGGTAAATGTATGCTTGCTAGAGGATGTGGTAAACCATGGGTAGGCTCCACCAAGAACACACAGTGTTATATTCTGAATCAGCAGAATGTTGGGGCACTGCAGAGAGTGAGCTGCATGGTATCTGTAAAAAGTCAGAAGAAGATTCATTTTACATTGCTTGTCTGTAAGGTTTTAACGTTTAGGAGGCTTTACGGGTCAGCCGCATTTGAAATGGTGTGCTGGCCTAGTACAGACTGGCTGTTGGTCACAAATAAAAGAGATAAATATTCCTAGTAAGGGGCGGTGGATATTTAATGAAGAAATGGGCAGTACACAAATTAGACTTTATCCGTTTATACAAAAAGGAAAACACAATTCTGTATTGCTATTGATAACTGAACAGTGTAGTCTCCATTTTTTAAGAATGAGACCTCCACTTTTATTAATAACTTGCCTCCCATTTCCTTATTATCCCTCCCACTCCTACGGTAAACTTTTAGAAAGGGTGTTTTCTTGCTCAGCTGAATGACAATATGGTAATGCCTGGTAGGCTAGTTTGCCCGGGGGCAGGACTGGGGGATGGAGTAACAGTGGAAGGAGACATATAGAGGGCTACGGTACCCAATTAGGATGCTGAAGCACAAGCAGACTTGATAGACCAATAAGCCTACTCTGCTGGTATCTAGTATGTTAATGTAGGATGCCCCCTTCCCTCATATTGATTTCAGTTAAGCAATAAAACATGTCAGGACATATGTCATGCTGGGATAACATCACGACTGACATGCATTGTGAAGTGCAAGGCCGCAGGCCAAGTGCCTTCAACCACCTGAGAAGTGATGTTATCCCAGTGGTACACATCCTAAAATGTCTCATTAGGATTATAAAATGGATGCATTCATCTGTTAATACAAACATACAAACATACAAAGAAGCCAGCAGAAGAAGGCCATTTGGTCTATCAAGTCTACTCATATTGCAGGGTCCACAGCTTGAGCTAATGTCCCTGCCCTCACTCCCCACTCCTCCAATGCTACCTACCCATAATTCTTACCTTCCCCCTTGCCTATCCCAGCCTCTCTTAAAGCTGCCCACTATCTTCAATGAGATTACCTCTTCTGGCAGCGCATGCCAAGTGTCCACCACCCTCTCTGTGAAGAAGTGCTTCCTGACCTCCCTCCTAAACCTCCCACTCTCCAGCTTAAGACTGTGCCCCCTCGTGTTATGGTTGCCACTCAACTTAAAGAGACTCTCCTTATCAACCTTATTTATCCCTTTCAATTACTTGAAGATCCCAGTCATGTCCACTCACTCTCTCCTGCCTTCCAGGGAGTGCATGTTCAATGCCCACAACCTCTCCTCATATGCCTTATCCTGCTGACCAGCTATCATCTTTGTAGCCCTCCTCTGGACCTTCTCCAGGAGGTTAATGTCCTTTTTGAGGTGTGGGCACCAGTACTGAACACCAAACTCTAGACGCGGCCTTACTAGTGACCTGTACAAGGGCAGTATAACCTCCTCTCTCTTACTACTGATCCCCCTAGATATGCATCCCAGCATCATGTTTGCCTTTGTTGCTGCTTTCTTGCACTGTGTGGAGTGCTTCAGGTCACTAGTGATCATCTCTCCCTGCTCCTTCTCCTCCTCTGATGCAGATATTCAGACTCCAACAAGGTAGTAATCTGTCCTAGGATTCTTGGCTTCAATATGCATAACTTTGCATTTCTTGGCATTGAAGCCAAGCTGCCAGATCCCGGACCACCTCCCTAGCTTTTCCAGATCTGCCCCTAATGGTTAATGGTTAGATTAATGCCTAAGCAGATTGTCTTTTGGGCACTGGTTTCATCTGTGAGGTTGTGCTGGGATAACATCACAGGTAAACTTGGTCTCCACCAATCAGCTGTCAGCATTTTTTCTATCCATTTTATATTAAACACTATAGCACTGGAACAGCCCTGGCTGGGTTCACAGACTGTGTACTAAGAGCTATAGACAAGGGTAGACTAACTGGCGCTGTGTTTGTACACCTTACCAAAGTTTTTTTTATTTTTATTCTTTTGTTTATGCCCTTTCTGACACCACTACCTCAACCTCCCTCTGGGTGCTCCAAGGTGCCTGGCTTCGCTGGGGCCCAACCTCTACAACTGCCCTACCTCCATGCTGCCACACTTATGCCCCTAGGCAGGGAAGAAGGGAGAGTCCCCTCTAACTGCTAGTCTTTTCGGGCAGGCCAGGGGGGGGAGTACTATTCTTGTCCCCTTTCAGTTCACTGGGGTCCATCGAGTAGAGGGGTTTTTCCTTCCATTTTCACCCAGTTTCCATGGACACAGGCACACAGAGAAGGTCCAAGGACTGTATGTATGCAAGCATGCTGCTGCTCTGGACCCCTGGCCTACATCCATTTCTCCCCCAGCACCCATAACTGCACTGCCACCTGTGGTCACCCAGGTGGCACTATTGTACTGAGGACAGTGACCCACCCTCCTGGGAGGAGTAGAGCATCCCCAGGGACATTTGATCCTTCTAATCCTGGTCAGGCCCCGATGATCTGAGCTTGTTCCCAAATTCAGGTTGCCGGTGTTGCAGGTGGTTACACTACTACCACTGCATCGGCAGGCCAGCCTTTACTAAGGTGTTTGGCCTTTGTAAGGTGCACACAAGGAATCTCCCAGCAATACTTGTATATATGGGGGGGTAATTGGGAAGGGGAAAGGGTGGGGTAGCTGCAAGGTGAGGGTACTAGCTGCACACTCTAGCAGACTTGATAGACCAGGTGGCCTATTTCTGCTGGCAAATTCATGTCCGTATGTTGATATATCATGAAACCTTTTGAGCTGAACAGCAATGTAGTACCACTGAAAGTTCTGGAGATTAAGTCCAGCAAAGTTTCCTGAAGCACATAGTTTATCTTATTTTAATCTGGGTTTTTTATTTTGTGATAGGAAATTTCTAAGTTTCTTCTCAGGTTCTAAAAGAAAGATTTTGGGACAATGATGGGAAGTGCCTGAAACAAATACAGAAACCTTGGCAGAACATTCATCTCTATTATGTTTGCCCTTCCCATCAGTGTCAATGGATAGATACAGCTGAGCTGTCTAAATTGGGGGTCATTTTGTTCCCCAATGGTGATAATTTTCCTTGAATAGGTCTTTAATGTCTTTTGCTATTCCTAAATATTAGAATGATTCCTTTGGTTCTTTTATGAAATTATATTCTCCCGTAGGTTCTTAGTTAACCAACATTTCCTCTGTTTTTGTCAATTTGTCTTATATCCTGCCACTTTTCCAAAGTTATCCACTAATTTAAGTAATGTTTGACTTGACTCATTAAAGTTGATTAGGCATAAATATCAACACGTCATCCATGTAAAGGGATATATGACTTTCTCTATTGCCACTTATATACCTTGCAAATTGTTCAATATATATTGAGCAAAAGGCTCTATGTATAAATCAACCAGCATTGATGACAAGGGGCATCCCTAATGGATGCTTCTTGTTTATTTAAATGGTTTCTGACAACAGAGAATTTGCCAGTATTTTATCCAGTGGAGAACTATAAACAGCATCTACCCATGCCAGCATATTGGGGCCCATGCCAGCTTTTGGCAGGGTGGACCTCAAAAAGTTCCAGTCCACCCTGTCAAAGGCTTTTCCTGTATCAAGTATCGCCCAAGCTGCTTCTGGGTTGACAGCTTGATCCATTATATTTAATGCCTTTCTTACAACATCTGTTAGCCTCCTTCCCTTGACGAAGCCAACGTGATCAGAGTTTACTAGAAATTGAACTATTTTATTTATTATTAGTCTTGTTGGCTACATGTATAGAGAATATTTTGTAATCTCCATTTAGTAAGGAGATAGGTCTGTATGATGATGGTACATCTGGTGATTTGTTATCTTTTACAATCAAAATTATGTGGGCTTCGTTGAAGCAAGGGTGCAATCTTTTATTTTTCTTTTATCAAATTTAAAATTTTAACTATGGCACCACATTTTCTTATATTGTTAGACCATCAGGACCTAGTGCCTTGTTAAAGGGAAGATCTTTTTTTTATCAAAAACATTTTTGTGAAAAATAAAGGAGAATCTTCCTTTGGCATGTATGACCCTGCTAATGTAAATTTTTAATTTTTTAATAGTATTTGAACACGTAAATATCTTGCCTGTGTATCTATAATGGTTTTTATTAATACATAATAATGATCTTTTCGTATTACTATTGCCACTCCCCTTGAGTGGGAGTCATATACTGTATAGTATCCATTAACCTTAGATAAATTTGAGTAGTATTTCCCATCATGAGTCAGTAAATGTAAATGTAAAATCCTCTGCTGGTCATACTGCTTTGTCCTTCTGCTTCCCCAAACTCTGGTGAACCCTTCCTCTAGACATTCACAATGCTCTCTCCTCCACGTTACCGAAATCCCTCCTTGTGACTTCACTACTCACTACTGTAGCTGCCGCTGATCCCATGCTTATCTCACTGCTCCTCCTTACGTACTATGTTGTCCCCCTACTGCCCTGTTTATTGGTTCACTTTTCCCTTTGACTAGTCCCCCATTGTACTCACAGTCTCCCTTCCCACCCTCATTTTGCTGCCAGTTACACTTTGAGGAACTGCTACTAGTGATATGCTATGTTTTGCACTACTTACTTTGTGCTTCCTCTCAGTTGCCTACTGTGTGCTTTTTACTTTTTATAATCTTCATTTGTTTTCTGATTGTAACATTACTGATGTAACTTATTACTGCACTCTTCACATCCCCTTCTTACCAGGACACATTTGTAAATGAGCTGTTAGCTCAGTATGTTGATTTCCTGGTGAAACTCTTGAAATAAATAAATTAATTAATCAATAAATATGTTTCCTGTAAAATTAATCCCTTTATACCCTTAGGGCCAGATATTCAAAACTTTGTGCTGGGTGCAAACCGTTTGTGCAGGTTTAGCATGGGATTAGCGTGAGTTTGCTATATTCAAAAGGCCAGACAGTGCATGTAAACTGCATTAGCACCAGGCAAAATCATAATGTATGCAAGGTGCAAACTGAGGAGGTGTGTATATTAATACAGGCGCAATGCTATATTCAGCGACCAGCGCCATGCAAAGTGGTTTTGCATGACTTAGCGCGACACTTAGCACAGTGCAATTTACCACCCAGAAAAAGGTAGTCTTAACCCTGGGCAATCAGCTTTGTACAACATTTTGGCTTTGTGCAACATTTGCGTGGCCTTTGCATGGCTTTGCATGGCCCTAACAAATAAATATGACACATAGACAAAGTCAGACATAGAGGGAACATGCTATTCACTGATGGCATCCCAATGATGCCATCATCTGCCACAAGTCCCAGCCATGCCAGGCAGTAAGTGGTGACCCAGCCACCAGTGGACACCATGGCAGTGTGGCCATACAGCACACACCTGCAGACCACTCTTCTGTGGACACCAACAGATGTCAGCACACACATGCAACACTGCGGGCATAGAGGATGTTGAGGGGAGGGTGTACAGGTGGCCAGGCTGTGCCACAGACCAGGTGTGGCCACAAGGCTGGGACACATCACACAGTGCACATGGGCCAGTACTGGGAATACCCCAACACCAGTGTGCCTGTCTGATCATACATGCCCCCCCAGCCACATACCGCATAACTGTACAAGTACCACAGCACACACAGCCGGCCATGTATATGTCACTGTGAGCATCCCATGCCAGAGGTGCAGCATCTGTGGGTCACACAACAGTGTAACAGTAATGTCCACTGTCAGTAAACACATGCAAGTTGGGCCTGTCACTGTATACAGTGCAGTGGTCATCACTGCCCTACACACCATAGGCATTGCTGTGTCTCTCACACTACTGGCCCCCTTGCTGCTGTAGTCTCTGCTGTGCACTGTAGCATGACCTACAGTGTGACAGTTGCATGCAACACCACCACCACCTGTGCCTATGCTGTGTTGTCCCCTGGGGTACACTATGCTATGCTGTACTGTATACATGTAGCCTGCAGCTATCATCATGCACTGCCAGACTAACCTACAGGTGGAGCTGTGGGCAGACCTGGCCAGACCCTGGACTTCCAGACTGACCTACAGGTGGGGCTGTGGGATCCTACAGTAACACTGGGCAAACTGCATACAAATCACAGCATAATGAGATGCTAATCTGGATGTTTGCCCAGAGACTACCTAAGTAGGCTCATTTGCATGTCACTTTTGAATATGGCAAAGTTTAGCACTGAGCAAACGTGTTTGCACCGGGCAAATAGCTTAGCTCCACACTAAACCCATGCAAACGTGTTAGCACACGCTAACAGTTCGGGGAATATTATACAGTTTTGCACACTGTACTTTCACATGCGCTGCTGCCTGTAGCTGTACTGGGTCCACGCATTTGCAGGCACACACATTGGCCACATAGTTCACCTCTACCTACCTTCACATCGCTGTGCACTGTGTTGCTGTTGTGGTTTGCACTTCCTGGTTGCTATACTCAGAGCAGTCTTATTCCAGGGCTAAGTTTGCCCTGCACTCCCTGCCCAGTTTGCCTGGCTTCATAGGCACGCTATATTAAGAAGCTGTTTGCCCCGGGCTAATCCTTTTGAATATAGCAGGCTTTTGAGTCCATGCTAAGTTTGCCCACCAGGCAGTGCTAATTTAGCCCCGGGGCAAAGTTTTGAATATTTGGCCCTCAGTATTATAATAATTTGCTATCTTTCTGATTTTTATTCAGTCTTTTACACCTTTAATGTTCCATGAGGCAAACTTGTTTACTAATTGTTCGCTCATACTCCCTTCACTTAAAATGGAAGTACACTGTGAACAATCTAGATTTTATCAAGCACTTTTTATAAAACCGTTTTGAAACTATATGCTTTTTTTTAATATTCTTATTTTGGTTTTATCACTAAGTTGAAAATATTTTTTTTTCTGATTCAGCCTTCAAATGTTCCTTAACTGATAACTCCTTCCTTATATCCCCTAATATCCCCATTGTAATTTTCTAATCCAGTTGTATAGAGAACTTCTGTACATGTAATAAGAAAGGTGGACTAAATATTTTCCCATTTTTCCCCCCTTCCCTTCTATCCTTAGACTAAGAACTTCTATTTCAAAAATGTTTGTCTCTCCCTCCCCACCAACTTTTTATTGCAACCATGTAGAATACAGCCACTGAAATTTAACCCCAACCCCTCACTCAAATAATGCCACAACACTTATTGTATCTTCCCCCTCAACTCCCTCAAGGTGGTTGGTGAGTACATATGTGCTGATCAGACCAGAGTCTAAGAGGTCCATTGGCTTCAGTGTCTCATTGAAAAGTTGGGGTGGTTTTATACCCTTATGTTCATGTTTTTTTGTTGTTTTTTTTTTGTTTGTTTGTTTTTTATTTTTGCACTCTTATTCTTCCGTTCCCTTACTCTGATTCATGTTCTGTTTCATCTGAGCATTCATTTAGTAATTCACCAACGCTGGCTGCCTCTTGTTCCTTTTGATGTTCTTGTCATGATGCTTCTGATGTCCTTAATTGCCCAGTATCAGTAAACTGGCTGCTTTTCAAATAGTCTTATCTGATTGTGGTACTTCTGTAGCATTTTTAGTTATCTCAGCTTCCATTATTTCTGTTTTTATTATATTCCCTGTTCTTGGGAAGGGGGTGAAGTAGTGCTATACAGAACTTTATTTGCATCTGTCATGTTACTGGCATTGTCAGTAGTAGCTGGCCATTGAAAATTATTAAATTCCTCATATAGTGCACTTTATTATAGATTCTACCTCAGAGAAGGAAGTAAAGATGCGAGTTCTACCACAGAGGGTTACTTTATGTTTTGCTGGGGGTAACATCATGAATCTTACATTTTTTTCCAACTTCTTTCACATTTTGGAATTCTTTTTGTTTCACCCAAACTTCTGGGGCAAATCTAGAAAAGCCTGAATCGCTAGTTCTCTTACATGTAAGCCTTTCTCAATCCTCACCTTGTGCAATAATTCCTCTCTAACTTGATAAAAACAAATCTAGAATAATTTCCTATATAATTTGCACTTCTGAGTCCTCTATGGGCTTGATCTAGGATCAGTCTGTGTGCTGGATATTCTCTGCCTAATGCTTCCATCAATAATTATTTTAAAAAGACAATGTGGCTTCCCCTCAAGTACCTTCTGGGATTTCACCTAATTTTAGTTTACACTAATGGTCTCTTGTTTCCATTTCCACAATTTTTTTCTGCAATACCTTAAGTTCTTTAGTTTTTTTCCCAGCTAGATATTTGCATTGATGACTTCTCATCCTCTATTCTACTCACTCGAGCCTCCAATTTACTTGTTCTTGTATTTAATGATTTTAACAGTTTTTCAGTAGCAGTCACTTGATCTGTTAAAGCAGTGAACATATTTTTAATTGCGTCAAAAACGCCCCTGAATTCCTTTACTAGGCTGTTGTTAGTCTTCCTTAATATTTTGTTCCTCCCTCTCACTGTCTTCGTTTCCCACAGAGCTTAGGCCAGCTTTGTTTTCTTTGCCAATTTTTGGCTTAGTCACCATTTTTACTTCTGTTTTTGTTTTGCTACCCCTTTGCCCAGTCATTTTACTACTTCTCATTGCTACTTCATTGTCAAAACCTGTACTTTTTTTCCTGTGTTATAATTACTTTTTTAATGTGTAATTTATAATTTTATTACTTATGCTTCTTAACTATGTTAGGTTCTTTTTGTTTTCCATTTTAAATCTAAGTAATTACTATTTATAACCTCTGGGGATGTAACTGTTTTTCTTTTCCTTGTTTGTCATTCAAATGTCCATGTTTGCCTGGTTTAAACCAAGCTGCTGCTTCCTCTACTAAATGAAACTTCTGTGACATCACCTCCAGTGTAGAAATGCTCACTGAAGCATATATCTTTGTTTATTGTATATTTTTCTATGTATCTGTACATGCTCTGCCTTCTGGTCCTGATCATGCCTGAAAACGCTCCTTAGCTCTACTCATCTACCCCATTAACAAATAAATAAATAAATAGATTGGAGGAATCTAGTCATGTGACCATGCATTCAATTCCAATGTAATGCTGTGAGAGTTTGCCTGATTCCTCTTGACTGAGATACTGCATATTGAAAGGTAATCGGAAGAGCCATACCTTTGACCAAGTAGTGTACCAATTGAAAAAAACATGGCTTGACTGATCAAAGTTATAACCTACTCATATTTGTTGTCCTCCTTTTACAGGCCACCCTGGTCCTCAGCATTACTTTCTCACAGTCATACTGTAACACTGATCTATTTTCACTTTCAATTAAATAGCTATTTTAATTAAATAGTTAATATAGACATAATGTTACATTATGCATACAAAAAACATGCTCCATTAATTTTACAAAGTCAGTCATTTTGTGCTTCTTCTCCAACCTCAACAGCCACATGAGGGCAGGAGAAAAATATGGAGCTGGGGCTGGCCAGAAAAACAGGGGAAACTGATTGGCTACAGATGGCAGTAGGTGGTAAACCTTGGCTCTAAGGAGGAACAAAAAAAATATAAACACCGCTCTTCACTTTTTCTTCCTCATTTTTTTATCGCATTTTCTTTTCCTAAGTTTGTCATAGCAGACATATAATTTGTGAGCAATGTAGAAAGTATGATGTCTATTTAATATCTGTGGCTTGGATTCATCCTGTGACACAAGGCTTATAAAATATGTAAAGGTTATACCCGTCCTAGTGAGGACATGCCAAAAGAATCTCTATGTAAATTTCTCACTGCATGCATTTCAGTGATGGGGCATGAACTGAAAGTAATGACTGAATTTTTTCAAGGATGTTGCCGTTTCCAAGTTTTAGAAAGGGAACTGAAAGACAATCAGTGATTAAGAAACCTGTTGCAAAACAATTTGTCCTTTTGGGTTTTACTCATGAGACCATTCTACTACCCATGGAACCTGCTTTGTAATATTTTCATGACATCTAGTTTTGAGGGGGTTTTGTTTGCCTTTTTTGCAAGAGTTTTCCTTGTTTTCCCTGGCCCATGTCCTAATGGTATCAGTCACTGGGGTGGCAAAGCTTCTCTGGCCATCTGGGTGGATGAGGATCTATCTTTACAGCTATCACAATACTGCTCCTTTGTCAGTCATGGGAGGGGTAGCAAATGCTGGATGGCCTCCTGACCCCCTCCTCCCCGGAGTCAATTGTCTCACCTATACAATGTGCCCCCTTCCCAGTCAATCCCAGTGTGGGATTTCACTATTTAAAAAAAAAAAACCTGATGATCAGAAATGATGCCAAAAGCCTGATATATGCAGACAAATTGCATTTATTGTGGTGCACAGACAATACAATTAGTGTCCTTTGTCAATAAAAAATAATGTAGCTGATATAAAAGAGCTGGGAAAAGCCTCACCTTTCTCCTGGTGCTTGTATACCATGGGACTGTAGCATTTATTGGGAGCTGATGAGGATACTTATTGGGACATTTGACTGGAATTCATGGAATCAATTATGAACAGATGATTGTTTTATTGGTAACTGTTTTTAGAACTTTGCATTTCCATTCATCATCTTCTGATACCGTAATACTGTACTTCAGACACCCAACTATGAAAGATACAGTCATATGTACAGTAACCATCTTGCTAGCAGATTTCTTTTACAGTCTGTTGCCATTTAGACACTACTTAAGTATTTGTTCTGACCAACACTTGCTTTCATATTCTTACATTATTTCAGCAGATATAGTGGGCGTGATTTTCAAAGGGAGGACAAAGGTGCAACTCCCTATTAATTACCTTGATTTCTCAACCCAAGTTTGTGCAATTCACTCCAAGCTTCTTCTCAAGTTGGGAGGCCTTTGCAGGAACAAAGTTTGTATCCCTCTTCCCTGTCAGGCATGAAATCATCTCCAAAATGATCCTCCCTGCACCACCTGCCCTTAACTCCTCTTACCCTATGCAGTACACAGCATATTGTACGTTTGTATTTTATAAGTTATTTGCACATGCTTAATCTTTTTTCCATTCCATACCCACGTCTACGGCTGTCATCTGGAGTGACATTGCTGTTTTGTGTAGTGTGTTTTATTTATTTACTTATTTGAAAATTGGTAACCAGGAATGGCACACTGAGCCAGGGCTCATTTCCAGGTGTGACCCAGGGAAAAGGTAAAGGGAATACAATAAATCAAAAACAGCAGCAGAGAAGCATTCCAAAGATAAAGTACAAATAGTGAACGATTCAGCAAGTTGCAAGTGCAAATAACAATAAACAATGAACAAAAGTTGGTTGTACGGACAGCACCACAACCCGATTAAGATGACAAAAACAGGTACATACAAATACGTGCAGCAGTTGCAGTGGCATGAATTGATCCCAGAGTATACTTTCTCCCTTGTGCCCCCTTCCCTGGATGCCTATGGAAAGGAGCTATTATGGCTCAGTAGGCCTTCCTGCTTAAACTCTTTAAATAACTAAATAAATACACGAACAGAAAAAAAACAAATAAATGCCAAATCTGTGTCCTCCCAGATACACCAACATTTCCTCACCCTAATCTCTAAGGGTTGGACAGATTTGCAACACTTGCCATGACTTGCAGCAGCTTGCATCAAAAAGTGACACATGCATCACTTTTTTGATGCAAGTGGCACCCACAGTGCCATAATTCGCAGTAGCTGCATCCTAAAAGTAGGCCCCTTTTAGCTGGTCTAACTTTTTATGCAGTTTGCCAGGATCTGAGAAAAATGTATCACACTTCAGCAAACTGCTTTTGAAAATCCCACCCAGTACATCTAACAGAAGTGTTACAGTACACCTACAATTTCAATTCTACTTAGTCCCTACCAGTGGTGCTTCAAACCATAAATATTGTTGCATAATGTACCCTACACAGTAGAGAGCATTTTTCAGAACAGAGTGTTTGGAATAATACTGAGTTACTGATTATCAAAAAGGAGTTCGCTTTCGTGGAATTGAAGACAGAAGTTGGGTCTAAGTCAAAAGATTTTATTCAGGCAATAGAACCCCATAGCAGCCAACTTCTGTCTTCAGTTCCAGAAGTGAAGAATTTGTTATTGTTATTTATTTTTTATTACGGGAGTGCACGACTGTGGGGGCTTTAAATCAGCCTTAAAAACTCATTTGTGACACCAGGCTTATGGTGACCAATCATTTTATGTCATTATATTTATGGGATTGTTTGATTTTAATGATTGTTTATTTATTTGAACTGTTCAATTTTATCTTGTACAGCGCCTTGGCTTTTTGAAAGATGCCTTAAAAATAAAAATATTATTATTATTATTATTATTTATTGCTCGTTTTGCCTAGGCCTTGTTCCACACTGCCTCCTGTATCCTAGAAATGTGCCACTTTCTGTGTATTGTTAGGTACTGATTATGTATTGAATAACTGAAGGCTTACCATGCACAACCAAGGCTGTGCTTCTATCAGGGGTTTCTGATGACAACATAGACCTCATGAGCTCTCTGATGTTATCAGAAACATGAGATGGAAACACATGCCTTGTTTGTTAATGGTCATACCTTTCATATTTTTTGCAGTATATGGTAAAACATTTACAGGAGTGCTGGTCCCTCCAAACACAAATTCTCAGTTTTTTTTTGTAGTTTATATAAAAAAAAATCTCCCCATTCTCAGCTGTTGAGTACCCACCCCACAGTACCCAAACAGTACTGCATTTGTTAAGTGTAAATTAGATTTTTCTTGCTTATTAAAAAACTGCCATGACTGGAAATTGATTATTTACTCTGAAGCAGTTACTGTTTGACTGAGGTAAATTTGCTTTGTTGAATGGAAACTGTTACAGAGTAACTAGTCAGCTCCCAGTGGTGGACATTTTAGCAAATAAAGAAACTTCAGTTTATATTTACTATAAACTATAAACATGTTTGATAGAGAACAACAGAATGGATAGAACTCAACATGGGCTTAGGACTGGGAGATCATGCCTTACAAACCAGATCATTTTTTGGACCTGCTAGTAAGGCACTAGGTAGAGGTATTCCCATGGATGTGGTGTTTATGGATTTTTGCAAGGCATTTGACACCATGCCACACATGGAGCTAATCAGTAAACTAAAGGAAATAGGAGTGGATAACAGTATAGTGAGATGGACGGTGAATTGGCTACATGGAAGGAGACAGAGGGTCAGGATAAAGAGATATGTTTCAGACTGGGGAAGGTTACCATTGGGGTGTTGTAGGTGTCAGTGTTACACTGTTTAATATTTATGTGAGGGGTATCAGTGTACTGAAGATGGATGCATAGCCAAATTTGTGGATGATACCAAAATAGCTTATGAGGTGGACATTTGGGAAGGAATATGAAAACTGCAAAGGGAATTAGAGTCTCTAAGTAAATGGACATATAAGGGAAAGATGCAATTTAACCCTGTCAAATGCATAGTTATGCATTTTGGAAAAAGAAACAAACTGGCTAAATATGAGTTAAATGGAAAGATTTCTAGGGAAAGTGAGCACAAAAGGGATCTGGGGGTACTGCTGTCTAATAATTTAAAGGATGGTGCTCAGTGTGATAGTGTTATTAAAAAGTGAAATAGATTACTATCCTGTATAAGAAGGAGTTCTGGAAGTAGTGATAGGAAAGTGATGGTACCACTGTTTACATTGTTGGTAAGGCCCCACTTGGAGTAGTGTGCAGTTCTGGTGTCCATATGGAAAGGAATATGTGGCTAGATTGGAGGCAGTCCAGCAGAGGACAACCAGGATGATCTATAACATCGTAGATTATGCAAACAGATTGAAGGAATTGAAGCTATTTTCTTTGGAGAGATGGAGAATAAGAGGAGGTAGATAGTAACTCCTGTCACAGCTTTAAAAATAAGTAAAAATAAGTTAGATATATACATAGAGATCATCAGTAACCTCAACAGCTGAGCTGTCGGCAGACAAACTTGAGGGGCCTTGGCCTATACTTTGTAAGAATACTGTGATAAACCGTATGGGTCAGGGTACAGAGTAAGTGGGTGGGTACTCAAAAGCCGGGTGCAGTAATGCATCTGAATTTGTGATTCAGGCAGATGGAAGCAGCAGTGCAGCAAATACATTTTAATTGGCATGAAGTTTGCATTAAAAAGTTGCTGTACCATAGTAGTTACATTACTGATGTGGTACAACAGCGTTTGCTGTCACATCTGTGGTATTATATGTTTTAGCATGTGTGAATTTGCATATCTAACGGCTCCTAACCATATAGTAGACTACTTTTCTCAGCTCTAGTCTTAAGATAACAATTCTTGGATTGTGTATTAACCATTCCATGTGTGCATTCACAGATTGCTGAATTACCCAGGTATAATCTGAAATTAGATTTTATCTGCTTCTCGGTAAAACTGTTGGAGCAGATTAAATATTCAATTGCAAATTATCCCAGGATGCATTTCACCAGAGCAGGATTTCTTATCCAGTAAAATTTATCCAGAGTAATTCAGAGTGGATTAACCATTATCTGGTTTATCCACTCAGGGCTGCAAACTCGAAATCCAGGTGTATCTGACATATATTTTACATCTTCTATATAGACAGACAGACAGATATGAACGGCATGACATGATACGATACGATATGATATGATACGATATGATACGATATGATGTCTGAGAGGGATTTTCAAAAAGGGGCAGATGCAGATTAATTTTCAGTCTGCATCCGTTATATTAAGCCAAGACTCAGGAACCCTGTTTTCAAAGGTTTCAGAGTTTCTGTGACAATTTCCATGAGCTGCATTTGTTGAAACAATTGTGCATGCATCAAAAAATGGTGCATGTGTCAGTCGTTTGATGCAGGCTTCACTTTTTGTTATCAAAACTGCTGGATCATCTGCTAATGTTCTAATTGTGCAGATGGAAGTCTGCTTTGAAAGTACGGATGGACAAAGAAATTTAAAGACCTACTATATGTTTCACTTTCTAAATGGGCTAAATCTGGAGTTTGCTGAATTGATCATAGTTTTCCATTTGAAAAATATTACTTCTGAGCAGAGCTGGGCAAGTCAGAACAGGCTTGAGCCTGGTTGGAACCCACTGCCTACCTCTGCATCGACACAGCCTCTGTAAGTAATTGAGAGCCACGGCTGAGCTAAGCCAGTTATAATTAAACAAGTATTTTTGTCAGCCAGCCTGAGAACTTGGTGCAGTGCTGGGAAGTCAAGAACTTTCTGCTCCTCTTGTGCTGCTCCTGAGGAACACTTTGCAAAGGACAGACTGCAGTTGCATGGCTCAGCTCATGTTGTGGCTTGAAGAGTCAAGCGAGACCTTTGACTTGGCTGTAGGTCAACAACTCCTGGCTTGTTCACTTTTACTTATGAGGAGGGTGGGGGGTGGGATTTTTTATCTTAAATAACATTACTACTGTTAATCAGCCTTCCTATAAAAAGATGGAGCTGTGAAAGCTGACATGCTATTAGACTTTAAAATGCATGTTTTACAGCATGGTTGTATGGTACTAAAACATCTCACAACAGTCTACAAGAGTAGTTGTGCTCTACTTTTTTTAACTTTTGCAAACTTGCTGAAGTCTATTGGCATCTTTCATTTCTGCTGAAAGGATACTGTCTGCCCACCCAAACACAGTTTTGACCTTTTTAAATTAAAGTGATGGGTTAAAGTGTTATAAACACTAAATGTAATTTAGTGTTTAAAGAACACCTAAACAACTTTAATGACAAGAACATTTTCCAAACTCCGCCTTCAGAGAACCAAAAAAAGGCTGTGGAGTACACTGATGCCAAAACTGCATTTATATAATCTACATAAATGCAGTTTCATAGCATTTAAAAAAATGTAAAGAATAGTCCACTCCTTTCAAAACTCCCACTCTGTCTGCTCTACAAAATGGCTGGTAGACACAAGACATAATGATGTCACTGGAGTGAGAACTAGCTTGCTGTCTGTAAACAGTATTATCCGACAGGGTGGGCAGTATTACCAGACCAGGGGCATAATGAGGCCCGACACCGCAGTCAGAGAAAAAATTCAAAAATAGTTAATTTATATACATTTAAATTAGACATTAAAATATTGATATAATTAAAAAAAAGTTTACAGATTAATAAAAAATGAGGGATAAAGTAGTCCCTCTACTGGTGCATTTGCCAGTAGAGGCCACTGCTGTTTGTTTACTGTTACATGTCCGCTTTCCTGCCTGCTCTCTGATACAGACACACAGTGTCTTCCTCTAAATGCCCCCCACACACACACATATACAGAAATACAGAGACACAGAGTTTATTTTTGTATATTTATCAGTCTCGGTATTTTTGTGGGACTGCGATCGGGTGATAGTATGAGCACAGTCCACATTGACTTTCAGCAGCGTGATTCACCAGCGAGTTGCTGTGGGGCTCCAGTCCACACTGAATTTCAGCAGTGCAGTTCCTGATTTAAAAAAGAAAATATGATGTGGTGGTATTGGGAATGCATGTTTGCAGTGCAGCGTGAGTGCGTTTTAAAAGTTCACAAAGGTAAGAAGGAGATACACTACTCACATAACTGCAGCGGACACCAGTGGTGGTTGGGAGCGGAGTGGGGGTGGGGCCAGGGTGAGCTGGGAAAGCTGCCTCAATTAGCATTTAGCATGCTACACGCTAGTGCTGTTACTTTGAAATAGATTAAAATAGAAACAACATTTACAGTCAAAAATATTGGGAAACTACTTGCATACTGTGTGCCAGATGATTTTTGCAGAAAACAAGTTTGTGTACTAAGCTGGCTAGCTGATAGGTTTACTCGGGGAAGGGGGGAGTCTCTCTCGCTGAGCAAGAGAAGAAACATGGTGGCAATTTAAAATTGAACATTCTTTGAACCCAGTGATTTGCAAGTTAAATAGGCATGCGGAGTCTGGGATTTGTTATTTCCCGGTCTCTGTTGCCTGATATTGGACCAGGTGTTTAGCTGCCTAAGCCAATCAGCATCAAGTATTTACCCAACCCATTTTCTAAACACTGCTAATAATCATGTACCCTTTGTCTTTTGTATATTTTTGATGTACATTAACAAACTGATAAAAAAAAAAACATGACTTAACGCGAGTATTAGTTTTACCAATACACGTTACATTATGGGTTTGATCATTGTTTGATATATGGATTGCCAATGCAATCATAGTTTCAATGGCTTGATTGAATAGTACAACTGCAGTATAGTAAGTTACCTGGTGGTATAGTGGCTGTGGCATTGCTCCTTTATCCTGTGAAAATATGTAGCCTGTTGTGTAATAAGTCAATGAGTACCTGTTGGTAAAAGTAATGGATTATGTGAAACAGAGGGACTGAAAGACTTATTACACAACAGGCTAAATAGTTTCCTAGGATAAAGGGGTAATGCCACAGCCACTAGACCACCAGGTAACTTACTATACTGCACGGTTGTACTGCCATTCAGCTCAGAGAGCCATTGAAACTACAATTACATTTGGCGCTCCATATGTAAAACAATGATTAAACCTATAACTTAACATGTGTATTGGTAAAACTAATACCCATGTTAAGTCATGATTTTGATCACTTTGTTAAGATGCAGCAAAAATATACAAAAGACAAAGGGTATATGATTTTTAGCAGTGTAGAGAGTAGGTTAGCTCTCACTCCAATGACATCATTACATGTCATGCCTGCCAGCAATTTTATAGAGCAGACAGAGTGGGAGTTTTGAAAGGAGTGGGCTCTTATTTGCATTTTTCAAATGCTCAGAAACTGCATTTATGTTTATTAGATACATGCAGTTTTAGTATCAATGTAAACAGCAGCATCTCCTTTACCTCTCCATGAAATCAGATTTCTGAAATATTTTATTGGCAAAAAAGGTGATTTAGGTGTCCTTTTCAACCTCCTAATGAAATCTAGCTTGTTAACCCAGATCACCATTTTAAAATGCTGTTACCCACTAGTATTTACATGCAGTTTAACTGGACATACATACCATATATAACTAAATGTTCTTTTGTTTAAGTGGAGGTCATAAAAATCATAGACTGAGTTTTTTATACATAATTTTTCAATATCATATATGTTGAATTCATCAAATGGAAGTAATTAAAATACTTTTGGCTCAAGAAGGGCCAGTTTATGGTAAACCCAAGAGGAAAAACCTGAGTAGTTAACACAGAGAGAAAGAGAAACTTTTTTCAGTACAAGCCTTTGATACAACCCGTTTCACACCCTTTTCTCCCCTGTGCTATTCTAGAATGTCTGCACTAGAATGTGCCTCAGTTTATGGTTTGCTTGGAGGCTCCTGCTTGAGCTGACTCCTTCGATCTAATCTGCTCATAACCTGAGTGATGTCCAAAGGAGCGTCTGCTGCTGCTTTTGCCTTGGCCTCTTCTTCCAGCTGTCTCAGGATCACTGGGCTTGGACTGGAGCGACGATGACGTCTCATAAATGGGAAATTGCTAGAAAGATATGGAATTAATGTTAGCAGCAGCTAGCTGTTTAATTTAACTTGAGCTAGTTTACAGAGATGTATCCAGAATTCTGTGAGGGGATAACAAGTTTCACAGGAAGATAGTATTTTCCCCAGAAAAATGTAAAAGGTATTCTTTAAAAACTTAAATTAGGGTAAAACTGTTCATTTTTATTGATTTCGTGGGGTAGCAGGTGTTAATCTGACATACAGATGGATTAGCTAGTGCACAGTGATCTAATTATGCAATACTCCTGAGCACGGTATGTTCTATCACCCAATAATGAACCAAAATGGAGTTAGGCATCTTGAGCCAAAGGCAAGGACACCTAACAACAGTCTAGGTCCATTATCTAGCCACATAGACGACCATGGTTAAAAGACAAAATAAAATACAAAAGTACTATTTAAATTATAGATAAAGGGTGCCTTTCTGATCAATCAGAGTGCACCTTTCCTCTGCACATACGACATTCATTCTGTGAAGTGTTTCATGGGCAGTTGTCCTGGAAATGGGTATGTTCAGGGCAGTTTTTTTTAAATCTTAATATATTATTGATCACTCATGAGAGATAATGTATCAACATCACCACCAAGACCACTCTAACAGTGGTCTCACTTACATCCTTAGGGTGTAAGAAGCATTCACCTTCAGTTCATGGCAGAGTCATCTGGCTCACCAGGATACCTGTAAATTTCCAAGGGGACAACCCTCTATTGGTTACCTGGCTACCTTCAAAACTCTGAAAAGCTTTGCATTTATCATCTATTTTTGAATTAAATGGAGTAATTTGGGCACTGCATGTAAATGTAGGATGCAAACACAACCTCGATGCTATCGGCCATCACATTCTATGTTTCTGTGTTTCAATAATATATTAACACAGCCACCAAGACCACTCTAATGGTTGTAAGGGTGGTCTCACTTATGTCCTTAGGGTATCAAGGGCACTCACTTTCAGTTCATGCTGGTTCTCATACCCTAAGAATGCATATGAGACCACTCTTACAACTGTAAGAGTGGTCCTGGTGGCGATATTAACATACAAAATTAATTTCCAATAGTGTGAGTAACTCACTAAACTTCATGAAACTGAAACCACTTGCCCGCTGAACAATCCAGTGGGCTCTTACCATAGGGCAGAAGCTGCTGGCAAAGAAACCTGACTGGTCCGTTCTGAACTTTTGACCATTACTTGTTCTTTTACTAAATTACATGTGTCATGTTTACACATTTATGTCAATTGCATAAGGTTTTCTGCTATTCTTCATCTTCTGGTTGGATAGTACCCATTTGTAGTATGTTTCAAAATTGACTTATCTTACGAAAGCAGGTCCATTTTTGGGGTTATTTAATGATCACAGGCCTCATATTCAAAAGATATATGACCAATAAATTGGGAAGAGGCACCAGTGAACATCAATATACTGGAGTGGGAGGGCAGGATTGAGTGCCACCACTACAAAGAAAAGGACCTGATTACCCACTGTAGTCTACCGAGCATGGGTAATCCAGGCCATACACAGGGCCACTGGGTCCTAATTGACTGTGTGGCAGAGTGGTCCCAGCCATTGTTTTGTGACTTAAAAATAAGGGCCCAGAGTAGTGAATTGTAAATGGTACTGCCATGATAAGACCTTCCCCAAGGTGATGGTTAATTAGCATAGAAAGCAGTGCTTCAGATTAGAGACCACCTTCTGAAGAAAAGTAAGCAAAACTCAAACACACCTTTTTATTTATCTGTTAGCTATGCAGTTCCTGTCCTGTCTGTGTCTATATTTCTTACTGCCTCTCCTGAACTGATCACACCAGAGGACTCCCTTGTCTCTTCTGTCTGTTTCTCTTTTTATTTTTCACCCCTCCCCCCACCCATTATGGAAGTGAAAACAGGTTAATTGTTTTGTAAAAGTTCCTGTTTTGTTGTCATTTTGACATCTTTTCACCTCCCTGGTGACAGTAGTAGGAACTCATGTACTGTACGTGCAGTATGTTTAAGTATCCTGGCTCTAGTGGGTTGGCAGTGGCCCAGGAAAAGACAGAAATGAGAGAGAATAGGGCTCATGACTTGCTTCAGCTGAGGTGAATTTTTTTTTTAGCTTTTGTTGACCAGGTAAGTGCACTAGACAAATCCTGCCTGTTTTCAGGCACGACCCGGGGAAGGGAATACAGATGAATGCCAACTGACCTTGAACCAGATTAAGCTGTTGGTGGTATTTTTAGTGAATGAGGGAAATTTGGCAAGGACACCGGGTAAATTCCCCCTACTCTTTTCGATAAGTGCCATGGGATCTTTAACATCCACCTGAACTACCACCAATCCAGGCAGATGGGACCTCGGTTTAACGTCTCATCCGAAAGACAGCACCTCAGAAATGCAGCACCCCTCTCATACTGTATCAGTAGTGGGATATTAACCCAAGTGCCAGATGTGGGAACTGAACCCGCAGCCCTGTGATCTCCCGGCCTCAAAGGCCAGTGTGCTACCTACTGAGCCACTGACACTGCTTGCCACCCCCTAATACTGAAAGCAAGTGATATATTATAATGTCCCTGATAAGATCTGTGTATAAATATTAACACTTAAAAATATGCTGGACTGGTGCCCTGTTGGAGAAATAATCAGTCTCAGATCTGTTATGAAGTTTGAGAAACCATTTGAAAGTCAGCATTTGAAGCTGAAACAAACACAGTTTTCTTCCTGTTTGCTTCAGTTACCCTTTAGCTGTTAAAAGGTCATCTACAAGGCAGTTTTTTTCAGTGCAACAACAGTTTCCATTAACTTACTCTGGAGCAGACAACTAACTGCTATTTCCCTACAGGCCTGGCTCCACCTAGAATTGAGTGCTTTAGAACACAGGACCAGAGTGTTCTGGCATTTAAGGGGGAGGTTCCTAATAATTAAGAGAAATGCTGTACTCCAGAAAATATTCACGCCCTGCAATGTTCGCGGTGCTAGCTGTAGCAACACATTTGCCGCTGTCAATGTTCATGCTCCTGATCCGATTGAATTCTGACAGCTACATGACAGTTAAATGGCTGCTGTTTGTGAATGCCTGTTAACGGCTGTTAATGGCTGGCTGCAAGTTAACGGCTGTTAATGGCTGGCTGCAATAACAGCATTCAACCTTAAGTAACCTGCAGTTGTAATTGCATCAATCAGACACTTTGACCTGGAATAACCCACAGTTTTACAGATTCATTGGACAGAGAAACACATGAGAGAGCAGGGCGGGGTGGAGTACGTGGAATGAAATGAATACTGAATGAATGTCTTCATAATGCTTTTGATAGTTGCCTTAATTTTTTTAACTGTTATTGCATCAATGAAAATGAAATGCTGCATATTACATAGATTCAGGTTCGTTGTTTTCTGGTAAGACAGACTGTAAGCTCCACAGCCAGAGAGCAGCACTGTTAATGGGTGCAGCCAGCGTATCCCCGAAAAGCCACTGTGACTTCACTCCTCTCTCCCGAAAAAGTCTGATTAATGCTGCGTGTGGTCACATTCCATTTATTTCACTATCCATCAATGTTCACAGATTTTTCAAAACCGCAAATACAGTGAAAATAAAATGAACACGAATAATTCCTGGAGTACAGTATGGTAAAAACTCTTTTGTAAAGTGAAAACGAACCATGTGTTATGTGAATATATATATATATAAAATTGTGTTTTTCTGTTGTGGTGAGTGTTTCATTATCTCTGTTTCTTTTGTGATTTTGATACACTGAATGTTAATGATGTAAAATTTGAATCTGACTGACAGATCATGTGATTCTCTAAGCTATAAAAAGGCTGCCTCAACAGCATTTACTCAGTCAGCTACAGAACACCAAGAGACTGCCTGAAACAGAAGAGTGGGAGAAAAAGCTTATGCAAAGCCAAAAGTGGGAGTATTTGGTGCTGAACAGCAGGTTGATATGTTTGGCTGTGGTGCTGCCTTGGCATAGGGGTGTGGACCACTCAGGGGTTTTGATTAAGCCTGTCAAAGAGCACTAAGGCAAGTGGCAACTAGCCACGAGAGAGCTGAGGACAGACTCTGGACTGAAGCTGTTTGCTTCTAGCTAGACTGGACAAATGGGAAAGTGCAAAGACTGGTGAGACCTCTCCTAGCAAAGGTCCTCCCTGCAACCTTGGTAACTGGAGTCAAAACCCAGTAGCTAGACTTCGCTGGTGAAGGCAAAAAAGTTAGTCTTTGAAGCAGCCACACCTGAAATAATTGTTTTATCTTGCATCTGCTAAAGTGTCTAAAGACTGCCAAAAGTAAATAAATTGTGCCCATCCTGTGAGACTTTGCCTAAATTCTTGCCTGCTGTGTCCTTCATCAACACCCACACTTCTACATGTGGTGTGAAGAGTGGGGTCCACACTTGTGCTGAACTGGGCACAAAGACCATAGTGGATGAGGATTCCTGTGGAAGGGTGTTGCTGCAGGAGGATGCTAACTGCAAGATGGGGTCTGCAGGGTCCACTATGGAGCTGCAAGGTGGTTCAAGAGAGACTGTGACCAATAAACAGATCCTAATGTCTTTGATGGTGGTGGTTTATCAGCTGTCCAAGAGCCATGATGTGACAAAGGATCGGTGGTTGGCAGCAGAGGAGCAGATCTGGCAACTAGAACAAACTGTTCAGAGGGTGTCAGAGTTGACTCAGGAGCATGAACCAAAGGTCCCATTTACAGAGCAGTTGAAAGTCCCATACCACACTACTATCACAGTCTGTTGTAGTGACCAGGAGTCTGATGTGGCCAAGGAGGCTACTGATCAAGAAGACACCACAGAAGCTGGAGAGGAGGAGCCTATACAGAGGGAGGAGCCACACTTGCCTGAGATCCTGAAGAAAAGAACTATGGGAGCAGTCTCCTAAGAGACTAAATGACTGTGGTTGCAAACAGGCCCAGAAACTGGCTGAAGGGACTAAAGACATTAGAAAGACATTGGGTTCTTGTTCGAATGTTACAGAGTGTAATATGCAGTATTTCTCCAGCAGGGGCTAAAAATGTTACTCTTCCTGGTACTGGGGTCTTGGGTTTTACCAGACCGTATTACATCCACAAGGATAAGTTATGGCGGAGGCATCAGAACCCTCATATGCACCAGCTGGTAGAGCAGTTGGTAGTCCCCAAGGCACTGCATCCACAGGTACTGGAGTCAGCACATGTAGACTTCCAAAGGGGACACTTAAAGAGGCAAAAGATGTTAGCCTGCCTAGTGTCAAAGTGGTGCTGGCCAGGTATTTAGAGCCAGGTGGCAAATATTTACAGTCAGGTGACAAAGTACTGTAAATCCTGTAAGTCTTGCCTGTGGGAGATGAATATGGCCAGGGCTGTTACCTGGAGCGAAGAAAGTGTTGTCCCTAGTGAAGAAAGGAGTACCAGTATGACACATGTAAATGACTTGCCTGTCCAACAGGAGGGCTCCAGTCTGTGGGTCCTGGCAGAACAGTTTTTGGACTGGATGGCTTTGTGGTGGTTAGATAGCCTCCTTAGTGGGAATCCATTTCACAGGGAATTTTAAATAAAATCATAAACTGAACTATAGAAGTAAACTTGAGTAATGAGTGTAAATTAAAAGGATAATTGTTGGCAAGGGCAGGTTAGCTGTTTTGCTGGTTCCAAAGTTAATAAGAGACTTAGTGAAAATAATAGAAAAAAAATGCTCTTTAGGATATGACCTTGAAGAAGAGAACTTGGCAGAGGACAAGAGTATGGGTAGAGTAATGGTTAAAGCTTCGTTATTTATAACTTCTGAATCTAGAAGAATTTGCTCCCTAATGGGCATTGAAAGGGGGGCAACATGTTTAATAGATCCACTCAAGGGATTTTCAAGGACCCCAAAGTCCACAGGTTGAGCTAGTGGCTAGATCAACCAGAACTGATCTAACAGAGATTTGCAGCAACCCCAGCACCCATGGCTGGCTCATCCTCGTGGCCGCCAGTGCCAGACTCATCCCGGACATACAACGTATGCATTCTGCCTCCTAGACTGACCATACATGGGGGTAGCCCTGTTGTATGGAACAGGTTGGAAACAGTGCATGGAGCATATATGGTACTGGTGGGGAGCTCCCTTAGCTCCAGGGATACCCACATCTGTCCTAGTCGAGGACTTCTGGGCTGCAAGTGTTCCCAATGCACCCTGCAGACCCACAAGACATCTTCAATGAGAGCATGAGACAGCGCAACAAAACATTTCAAACTGCCGCTCATGTTGTCTGTGAGCATAGTTCCATAACCTTTACCCCTTGTCTGTGCACTGTGTGTGTGCGCCTAATGGACCCAAACAGTGGCAAAGAGCTACCTGGGCAGTATGCAGCTGTGAGTGCAGGTACCTGGTATGTGCCAGTCAACCCACCATATGTAGCAGGGTCAGACACTGACTGCTCAGGGACACAGTCGTGGCTATTGTGGCCATTGTGCTGGTAGCACTGGACACTCACAAGATTACCACAGGGCAGTGTACAGTCTGTGGCCCAAGAGACATCATAATGCTACTTCCCTGCACTGGCAGGAGTCAAGAGAACATGGGACAGCACTGCTGGATGTCCTCTGTAGGTGTGCTCACATGCATGTAGCTAGCACACCATATGTCTGCCACAGGGCAACCACTACCAACCTGCACCTACCATCTGCAATCCTGTGTGGCACCATGCACTGTAAGGTTGGTCCAGTGCTCATGTACATGTCCGGTGGAGGTGTGCTGCCAGTGATACAGAACTTCACTCAGGTAGGACTACTACTGTCTGATGTCATACATGCAGACAGGCTGGGGGGTAGAGGGGGATGGGAGATTTGTACTGTCCATGCCAGCTGCTTACCATTGGTGGGTATGCTGTGGGAGCACAGCTAATGCTGTAGCATCTGACTCTCCTGATGTACAATGGTCCATGTGTTCTCGTTGGTTGGCTAATGTCCACTATGTGCACCCATCCTACTGTACCCTCTTTGAGTGTCTGCGCTGGCATTGCCATAGCCATGGGCTGTCTGCAGCCTTTGTCAAACCCCTCCTGTGTGCCATTCCTTTGATGTACAGCATTAGTTTTGGCAACTATGGGGAATTTGGTGCCAGGACCCCTCCTGTAACAAAATGTGGTGCAGAATCCCTGGCACACCGGGAGCTGATGCAAGCTGCCATTTGCCACAGCTTGCATCAGTCTTCCAGCCCCTTTGAAAATACAGCCCCAAGAGTTTTAAATAAAGGACACAGAATAAGGAAATAGACTTAGGGTAACCATACTAGAAAGTTAAAATGGATTAGCAACTTGCTGTAGTTGTACACTAGGTGGAGCTCAGCATGTGTGGTTACTGGGTTTCCTGCATAAACATAGTGAGAAAAAGTCTATGGCAAAAGAGATGGTTGGATACCAGAGACCTTTACCGGTCTAACAGCCAGTAGACCATACATTATCATGGTATGGGAGCTAAGTTTATTTTGAGCTCCCATTCTAATGGCCAGGAGTTCACAAGGGAATCTGGGTTGGTGAATCCTGAATGGCCTACTGAAAGTGAGTGATGGCTGGGATAAAGTGATGAGTAGGAAAGCCCCTTGTGCATACATACAAATCTTCTCAGGAACATTATAATATATCACTTGCTTTTAGTATCGTGGGGTGGCTATTGACTTTAGCTGAAGCAAGTACACTGCTGAGCCCTGTTCTCTCTCTTTTCTCTGTTTTTCCTAGGCCACTGCTAATCCACTACAGCCAAGATAATTAAACATACTGTGCACACAGTACACAAGTTCCTACCACTATCACCACGGAGGTGACAAAATGCTGAAACAACAACAAAATGGGAACTTTTACAAAGAACTAAGCTGTCTTCATTTCCATAACTGGGGGTGGGGGGTTGGGGATCCTTCCAAGAGAGGCAGAAAGAAATACAGACACAGATAGGACAGAAGCTGCACAGCTAACAGTTCGATGTGCTTATGCAACTTGATGAGATGAGATGATGCTTGTGTGACTTGATTTACTCTTGTGACTTTCTTCCTCTCTATCCATGGGATATACCACCCTGTAGGGGTACGACGCAAGGAACCCTAGAGGAGGGTTCCCCCTTGCAGGTGCCGTGGGAATGATTGTGTCAGCTAAAGGTGGGTTAGGAAGAAGCCCACAGGTAAGAGAGACGAGCCGCTGGAGGAGGAGGGGTGGATGGTGGGCAACAAGAAACAAATCCTGGAGAGCCCCAAGATGAGTGACCTTTTAAGCCTGATGGGGGAGTGACGTAGTTGCTCCGACCATCAAACCTTGGGCTTAAAGCCCTCTCATTCAATGTGCTTAAGCAACTAGATGAGATGATGCTTGTGTGACTTGATTTACTTTTGTGGTTTTCTGCCTCTCTATCCTTGGGATATACCACCCTGTAGGGGTATGACGCAAGGAACCCTAGAGGAGGGTCCCCCCCCCTCCACAGGTGCCATGGGAATGATTGTGTCAGCTAAAGGCAGGTTAGGAAGAAGCCCAAAAAGAATACCCAATCAGGTGTCGAGCACTGAAGAGGCAAAAATTATGAAAGAATGAATTCTGAGAAGATAAAGGTGGACTTCCTAAGTAGAGAGGGGAAAGCCGGGGCCACCATATGCCTCCATCCAACAGCAGAACATAAATAATTAACCTAAGAAAGTACTCTCTCTAACTAATATTATGACCATTGGCACGGAGGAGAGGAAAATCCCTCTTTGAGGAGGAAACCTCTGGGGATCCAAGGCCTAGGTCGCCTTCTCTCCAGGCTGGCGACATTTGATTTGAGCATGTATGTCATTAAAGAGAAGGATTCAATAAAGAGAAGGATCTGAGTAGGGAAGATGATGATGGGATAGGGGAAAAAAAAGAAAGCACAGGTTGAAGAAGGGACATGAGGCAACGATGAAGACTGATGATGATGATCGCCGCAGGAGGGGGGCAAGTCGATGAGGTAGCATAAGACAAAATGAAAGGCATGCTTGATTGAGCGATGCGAGTAAGTAGATACTGAGGCCAATAAAGCATGCTTGATTATGCAATGTGAAAGATTAGACCCTGAGGTCAAAGTTGATGAGGTAACATAAGATTCAATGATAGGAATGCTCGAGTAAGTGATGTAAATAGATAAACCTTGATGTAAGGATGAGTGAATGATGACCGGAGTTATTAATCTGATACATGCGGCAGGATGGCTGTGGGTAGATGAGGTGGCATAGGAGTCATGATAGGTATGCCCAAAATAAATATCTATTGCAGGCCTTAATTGGGGTGAATCCTTGATGGCCAGTATAGAATGAGAATAAGAGGAGGTATATGAGCATATGATACATGATAGGTATGCCCAAAAGAAATATCGAGAGCAGGCCAGACAGAGCAAGTGAATATCACAGACTTGGCAGTGAACCGCAAGAGCATGGTGGGGGAAGTGGACACGCATATGATTTAGGAGAGATATGCCCAAATGACGACTGAAGTCAGGAACTTGATACATGCAGCAGGAAGGCCGCGGTTCGATGAGGTGGCATATGATTCATGATAGGTATGCCCAACAGAAGTATCGATTGCAGGTCAGATGGAGGCATCCTGCCAGGAGAAGACGTAGGAAGATGAAGACTGATGGCAAGGAACGTTGCAGTATTAGATAAGGAGATGAGTATGAGTGGGGAAGGTGATAGTAGGATAGGGAAAAAAAAAAAAAAGAAATGCATCAGCACGTCGAGGCAAGGTCTTGAGAGGTAGATGAGAGGAGGTGGACCCTGAAGGCCCAAATTGAGTGGAAAATGTACCAAGGTGCTCAGGAGAAGCATGAGAGAGAATAATTCTGATGGAAAGTCAGCGTGAGAAGACGTGATGGCTGGTACAAGTAAGAAAAATAGGGAACGGATGAGGTACGATGATGGAGAGGATCCTTTAAGGCTGGAACGGGGGAAGGGAAGGTGAGGCATGAAACAGATAAGGTACAGCGATGAACTGAAGCCATGATTGGAGTAATCCTGGATGGCTGGTACGAGGAAGCTGAGAAAGCCAGAACAGGTGAGGTAGCAAAATTAGACGGTGGACGATGAGGAGACAAGCCATGAGAGGAGTGAATCCACGACGACTGCTTCACAATGAGACATAGTACAGAAGGCCAGCAGATTACACCAGATAACTGTAGATGCCCCACAAATGAAGATGCAGAGAGGAAACCTATGGAAAGAAATATGGCCCTGCATCCAGACTTCTAGGTTAGGAAGTAGGGGAGATGAATCCATGAAGGTCGGATATAGAACTGAAGAGAGGGAATTCAAGAAAATATGTAAAGCACACCGAGAAGATTACATGAGGCCCTTAGTGCTACAGGTAGGTGGAGGACCATGTTAGATGGGCATACCGAAATATTTTAAATAGAGGAATAGCTACTGAAAGCCATCACAGATGCCATTTAGCTCCATTGAGAATAGCAATAGAAAGGTAATGGAACTCTGTTATGGGGGGGTACTCATGACAAACAGAACGATTGCACTGGATCAAAGGTGTTTCTGACAAGCAAACACAAGCTATGTGAAGAGAGACAAATACCCAGGCACTCACTAGCAAACCTACTGGCATAGCAGTCCATAGAAAATGTTGCAAGGGCAAAAGAGCCAGCTATATAAAATGAAGAAATAGATATGTTGATGGCGGAAAAAGCAGAGCCTGACGAAAAGGGAATGCAGAAGAAGTTCCAAAGCACAGAGCGCAGCCCACACATGTCCCAGACAATGGCAGGAACCCAGCTGCAGGGGAAACAATGTGAGGAGCGATGAAGGTCTGACTGCCCACCTGGCCGGGGAGCCACGAGGGAGGTGAGGCAAGTAGGAAGGAATACCGACATGAGCTCCCCCGAACTGCCAAGGAGAAACAAGGAGCAGAGCACACCGGAAGGTGAGCAAGCAAGCTGTGAGGACAGCATATGCCGTCAGGTGAGCAGGCAGCAGAACAGACCCATGAATTGATGCAAACGAGGGCCTGGCACAGGAGCTGGAATGAGAAAACAGAAAAAACAAGACAGATGCAATCAAGCCCGACAGCTGAAGGGTGGAGCCAGGTGCCAAGGTCTCACAGGGGAAGGAAAACAAACAAAAGCACATCCAGGAAGCACCATGGGAATGTAGAGTGTAGGCGGGGGACATGCAGCACAAAACACTGCAAAAAGAACCAGATACAGAGGGAGCCGGCAGCCAGAGGTGACCGCAGAAACAGACAGACACTCGAGAAGATGCACGGAGCAAGGAAGAGCAGTGCCTCCAGCTGCTACAAGAAACAAATGCTGGAGAGCCCCAGGATGAATGACCTTTAAGCCTGATGGGGGAGTGACGTAGTTGCTTTGCCCATCGAACCTCAGGCTTAAAGCCCTCCCAATAAAGAAAAGGTGTGTTTGAGTCTTGCTTACTTTTCTGCAGAAAGCAGCCTCTAAACTGAAGCAATGCTTCCTATACTGATTAACCATTATCTTGGGGAAGGCCTTATCATGGCAGTACCATTTGCAATTCATAGCTCTGGGCCTTATTTATAAGCCACAAAACAATGGCAGGTGCCACCCTGCCACAGACTACAATGGGCAACTGGGTACAGTATATGGCCCACAGGAGGAGTTAAATCTTGTATTTCTTGAGTTTGGACATGTTACAGGTACTAACTCCCTAAGCAGGAACCACACAGCTGGATAATTGGTATCGGGTCAATATAGTGTTGCCAAAACTGCGCATGAATAATAACTGTGCTGCAGAAAGCGTGAAAGTTTCTACAGTGACAGGGGTTTCTGAGCATGTGGTAATAACCGCTACCCTGTCACTGTAGGCTCACATGGGGGAGTATCAAGGAGGCTGCCAGTGCAGTGCATAGTCCAGCCGCTCCTGTGGTGAAGTGGCTAGCGCACCAGCACCCAGTGGTGTCAAGGACCTGGGACTGTGGTTTGGTTCCCCCCAGGTCACATAGTGCTGCAACTTTTTTTTTTTTTTCAAAAATTAAAAATTCACTTCCCAGTGCTTCACCACATCCCCAAAGTCCACACCACCTTGGAGTTAAATATAATAGAAATGCGGAGATTGTAGGTAGGTGAAGCCCACACGCCGGGGGTACAGTTAAGCGTAATCCGCAAAAACAAGATAGTGTTGTTTGTGTTTACAGAGTGCGCTGTTTCTGCTATAGTCTGTGTTTTGTCCCCTGACCTTTTTTAGCGTACACCGTTTTGTGTGCAGCATTATTGATTTGAGCAATTTTGGCCATGGCATCATGGCATCATGACCCCATGCTGGATAATCTCATTAGCATTAGGCACTGTAGCACCTGAATTGCAACAGTGTAAGACATCCCACAAGATTTGAACTCTGGACTTCCAACAGATCCTTTCCGGGTCCAGGAGCATACTAGCAAGTGTGAAGCAGCCTCACTTTCCTTCTGGGCCTAAAAATATATGCATACAACACCCCACATTCCACAGACTTAATGGAGGTTGAAACACTGTTTAACATCATTGAGGTATTTGAAATGTATTACTTTTTAAAGGAAAATAATTACTGGCAATCACCAGTAAAATATGGTAACAGCCAGGGCCAGACCTTCACAACCTCTAGCCAAAAATAAAACCGGGCAGACATTTTGGGGTTGTTTCATTTGGTTCCAGAACTGGGAACTGGAATTGTCTCCAGCACTTAGCGAAGGGGGATTTTTTTTATTTTGCATTCATCCCCTGTGCCCATTTTTCTGACTGACTGAGTGAGTGACTGACTGACTGACTCACTTACTGAATGACTTTTTTTCTATAGGGAATTTTCTGCCCCATAGCCTGGTCAGCCCTCTCTGCCCCAGCCTGCCCTCAACTGGCAGGCAGCTTCCCCTGATACTCACTGGCCAAGTTTCTCCATGGCTTGCCCTCTGTGGTAAGACCAGGATGAGGTGGGCTCTCCTCCCCCCTCTGCAGCACAATCCAGTCAGGCTGGGAGCTCCAGGCAACAGCTTGGGTCAGGAGCAAGCCAGGCATTATCCACTGGCTCTGTTTTCCCTGGTTTTCTCCCCTTTCCCAGTGGCATGCAATGATGCAAATGGTAGTGCATGTAGAGGCATGCATGCACCACCCGTCATGCCACCAGTGATCCTGCATTACTGGTGCACATGCAGCCCTGCCCCACACCTCCATGTGGCAGCAGCATTGTATTGGTGCAGCAAGTCCCCCTCTCCCCAGGAAAGAAGAGCAGTCCATCGGACACTTGATCCTCTCCCCCACCCCCATGGCTGACCCCCAGCATCCCGGATCTGCTCCCGCACCGAAGCTGATGATGTGGTTGGAGGTGTGGCATCCAGAGCCTCAACCTTCCACACTACTGTGCGAGCCCTAACTCATGTATTGACTGACCAATTATTACACAGATGCACATAAAAGAGCTACAGCCAAAGAGAGCGGCTTCATCACAATCAGCCTGCCTTGGAGTGGGAGTGACTTTATGTCTTGCAACCCCCCCTGCCCATGCTTACCCGATGCTCCCCTCCCTGCTGTTCTGGGTCTCACCCGCTGCCCTTCATTGGTAACAATATTTACAAAAAAAGATAAATGTGCTATGCCAATAGATTTACAAATATGTGATTCTACTCCTTTTTGTGAATAGGGCAGGTGTTTAATGTACAGGACTAGCAGATTTTTTATGAGTGAGGTCATTTAAAAAAAAACTGTCATCCCCCAACCCCCATCCAGTCTCCAGTGACTGTCCTTAGCATGATTGCATAGAAAGGTGGTAACAGCACAATGATCACAAGTGTCCAAAACTCACAGTAAAAGGAAAAGCTGTTCAGGCACATTACACCAGAAGTTAGAGTAATGACAGAGGCTTGCAAACCTGCTTTGGCAACCTTATCAGGTTTAGAAAGAAGTCAAGTGGAAATCCAAACATTAAAAAAAAGAAAATTTAGAAAGTTCAAAAATAAAAAAACACAAGGAGGAAATATAATGGAAAAAAAATCTAAATGAAGAAAAAATTCAAAAAAGATAAGCCGTGGTAGATTCAAGCCCTTGTGGAATCTAAAATGTCATTTACATTTGTAATATTTTGATTTAACCAAGCTAGCCCAATTGATATGTAATTTCTAATTTTCCATGTGGCTCTGTTTCTATCCAGATTTGCAGCTGATAGGACTGAAGTGACGAGAAGCCAAGTGACTCGCTTGAGGTCCCACTGTGAGTATGTGGTTGTGGTGGGATTCAAACCTAGGAACTCCTGGTAGGGTTCAGATTTTGCACTAACCACTAGCTCACACTGCCTCCCTAATTATAGCCTATTCATATCCCATGCTGTTTTCAACTCTTACACTTCCCCTGGTTGTTATTAAAATATTGTATGTTCCCCAAAAAGGAGGACTCGGAGATGAACATAGTCCCCCTTCCTCATGTGTGGAGAAATGATTCCCTGTCAGGTGGCATAAAATGATTTGCAGTGCTAAAGTGGAACATCATGATATCCACAGATGGCATGTGATATTAAAAAGGGAATTATAGTATACTGCAATGTGGAGGTTGTCTCTGACATCATGCCTAGCACTCTATGCTAGTACAGAGGGCTGAGCACCACTACGGGGGGCGAGGGACTTATTTGGAGACCCAAATGTGCCCTGCACCTGTGTTCAGGGGGTATGTAGGACATGGTAGGGGTCCCTCTCTTCCAGAGCCTGCCATAGCATGGAGATACCTGTAAGTCTGAGGCCCACTTCTTCCTTACTGCCATCCCTCTGAGATGACTGACCTTCATTCTCATGGCTGCAGACAGCCATGAGATGCTTACAAAATGATAGGGTGCCTCCCTCTGAGGTATAAATAACAGTACCTGGACACTGTATGGATTACCCCTATGGAGTAATAACAGTTCCTCCCTTCCCACAGTAATATCCCTGGCAAACAATAATTGTGACTCCGACACAGCAGATACACCTAAAGTAGAATGTGATGAAACAGATTATTTATTTAGAGGAGAGGGAAAGAACAAGGGGTAGCAAGGGAAGAATGACATCTGTGGGTCTTATACTCCAGGCAATTATTATACATGACTTTAATAAACCCACAAGCCCTCCTCCATCAGTCCTGTGACCCCCTCACAAGTGGATGCAGCCATCGTTTCCCTCAAAGGCTTCATGGAAGAGTTCGCCACTGGTTGCAGTGGGTACCTTGCTGTGAAGACCATGATGAACATGAAGCTGGGGACTGATGGCATGTGTAGAATTGTCACACAATTAAGAGTTACACACTTTTAAACAAAGAAAGGGCCTCTATTTCTAATCACACTGGAATAAGCTCAACAGCCTCTTGAGGTCTTCTGCCTGAGCCAATTAATTATCTGATGCAGTCCTGATGAGGATTTAAACCAAAGTCCTTAGCTATCTAATGATCTACGGCGTTGCAGGGACAAAACCTGAGGTTACTCATTGTTCTGAAAACCTCAGAAGGCTGGTCGCGCTCTGAAGAACACTGTGACAGCAGTGAAGAATGTTGTACCTCTTTGCCGGGCTGTGTTTTAGTCTCTCTCTCTCAGATCTGGATCATCTCCCTTCACTAGGCTGGATCGTGGTTCAGCTGTTTGAGTTTAGGTGGGCCTCAGTGCTGGGATCCTTCTCACTGATCTGTAGCTGGCTACACCGCTCAGGCCTTTCATTGCTCTGGTCGCACTTCTGCAGAGGATGCAGTGGTACTGCAGTGGCCACAGCCCACCAACCCCCTTGCATGGCAAGGCCTATCCCAGGGTGAGACACCAGCACTCTCTATGAGGATTGGCTGGTACTGGCTCACCACAGTGACTGCAGACAGAGGTAAGACCACAGGCATCCTTTACCTCTGCTCCTCCAGGGCTCTGTATGGAACCCTTTCTGGTCTCAGGCAGTAGCCCCCCAGTCTTTGGGCCTGCTGTGCTGGAAGTTCTCCAGCTGAGAAGAGCCCTGAAGTAGTGTTGTTAGAACTCAGAAGTTCTGTATTCTAGTCTAGAACTTTTCAAATAGTTCTAGGGTTCTAATCTTCTTTAGCAACTCAAACTCTTTTGTGTAGAAGACTGAAGAGAAAGAACAGAGAGTCAGAGTAAAACTAATTTAAAAAAAAACCCGAATTTCTCAGCACAGCGATAATATCGTATCATTCCACATGCGGAAAAAAAAAGAGAATAATGGTGTGCCATTCAAAACACAAATGCCAAGAGTCATGATTCCATCTGTTGTAGTATGACAAATCCGTATTTGAGCAATACGTTTTGTGTCTGTCTAAAACATTTTAGAATGTAATTCCCAATAATTAATCAGTTTTCCAGACTGGCTTGTCCTAGTTTTGGAAACACAACCTTAAAAAATAATTTTATTTAAAAAGCTGCACTTGTGTTTTTTTTACAGACACAATGCCTTATTTAGCCTCCAAATTAAAAAAAAAAACTTTTGTCAGATCTTTCTTCTCGAAGTTGAAAACGTTGATGTCCTATATCACAGTTCCTCTAAAATCTTGCTGTCTCTGCTCAACCTTCTGCATTGCACTGCCCTTTGCTTCATCACAAACTCTTCCTTTCATACTCATCACTGCACTCTACAACTTTGAGGACTAAGCATCCGTAGCAAACACAAGACTCCATTACATCTATAGCTTTAGCTAGTACCAGGTCAATAGAGCACTACAAAAACAGTGCAGCAACAATCACACTGTCTAAAGTGCTAAAGCATTTAGAGTGGCAGGAGCATAATAACGGTTGGAAATGACTGCTACTCCTGTCGCTCTGTGCTTTTACTAGTAAGGGATCAAGTTGCCATGTGTGTGGTGCCTGGTCGAGCTGCTCCCATGATGGAGTGGCTAAGGCACCAGCACACAGCAGGGTAGAGAACTGGGACCATGGTTCAGCCCCCCCCCCATGTCTCCCGATGTTGTACCTTTTTTGTTTGTTTGGCGGAAATTTAATTCCCCCCTCCCTTGAGTTCACCCCATTCCCGAAGTCCACACTCCCTTGGAGTTTGCTATTTAAAGTCCGGGGCCGGGGTGTAGTGGGTGAAGCCCTCAACGTTGGGGGGTGAAGCCCCCTCCCAGGCAAAAAAAAGAAAGTATCATTATTTTCTATGGGCGCGTTATTTGAGTTGCAGTCTGTGTTTTTTCTGACCTTATTTCGGGGCACACTATGTTGCTTGTGGCATTTATTGCCATGCTGTTTTTGTCAGTGACATCATGACCCTGTGCTGCTTTAGCTATTAGGTCATTGTAGGCAAGTGTGCCACCTTCCTAACTCAGCTCATTACATCTAAACCTACTCAATGCCGACTTTGTTCCTCCAACTGGTGTTGCTTAGTAAACCTAAATTCCTCTCTAAGACTACATGTTCATTCAAATTTTCAATACCCTATTCACAAGCCTCATGACAAAGATCTCTGAAGCTGCAAACATCTTGCAAACATCAGATGCAAACAACATGTTTACATCTGCAGACACAATACTTTGTCCAAATTTAAATGTTGACACACAATAAATTCATTGTTTAATCTTTGTGAAAGTTCTGAATGAATACCTTGTCAAAGCAACACATTTTTATTGGTACTCTATTTATTTCTTTACCTACCACTGTAATTACCGGCTATATTTTTTCTTAACAGTATTGGATGCAGTTGTAAATGAGACCTGTGCACAACTTGCTTTCCAACAAATAAACTGAAAAAAAAAAAGATTTAGCACTTAGAATCCTTAATACTTAGAATCCATTGGTGTTCTAGTTCTAAGTTAGAACTCAAACTGCTGTGATCTAAGTAAGCAATAAGACACAGTGGGGTGTGCATTGAACAGAGATTACCATACGCCCAGGGGCATAGTAAGGCATGAGGCCACAGGCTGGGTGCCATTAACCCCTGGAAGTGCGGTAATATCTGTTCAATGCACACCCCTGAGTGTCTTATTGTGCTTATAAAATAGGCTACTTTTTTCTTTTACTTTTCAGTGTCAGCAAACATGTTTAGATGTGTAATAAAAGACTATTATTATAAGCATTTGTGAGAAAACAGTCCTTCCGCCAGGTAGAAAATTATGTCATTTAAGTTTTGTCATTTTCTGCATATAGAGATTGTTGCTAGGCAGGACCCCCCCTTCCCCAACACCACCACCTTGAATGTTCATCGGGGCTGGAGGAGACACCAGCATTTTATGTTAGCCTGGGATGGGAGATAGAGCAGCTACTGAGGTTGATGAATTGTGAACCTTTTGTTTTCTTTCAAACAATAGGCTCATTCACATGGTCGACTGTGAACCATTGCCAGTGGCTTACAGCGGCCAAATTGGTACTCCTGCCCTCGTGTGAACACTACCGTTTGGGCACTTTTCTGTTGCATGGTGTTGCGTCCATGTTCCCCCTTTCTCTGGGTTTGTGGAGTGGTGTAGGTGGTTTCCTGTGCCATCTGAACAGCCAAACCACCTGCAACAGTCAAAATCCCTTCTTAAACCAACAGTGACCGGAACAGCAGTCAAATCGCTGGAAAGTACAGCAGCAAAACCGATGCGGTATGAACACGGCACTCTAATGTTTCATAAATTTGTTTTTGAATAAATAAAAATGAGCTGCTGGGGCAAGGTGCAGTGTGAATGAGCCTCATAAGTAGTAGCACAGCTGCTGCTGCTAGGATATGTAGTGGACCAAACAGCCACACCACTTCCCATGACAGAGTGAGCAGAAGTACTTGTGTCTCCCCCCACCTCGTCTTTCTAAAGAGAAGTTAGACTGCCACTACAGAAACAATTAAATATAATAACCAAAGGCTGCGGTCCAAGTGGATTTTACATGAGGACCTTGCAAGAGTGGGAGCCTGACTTGCAGCAGATACAGCAGGAGCAGGTATGCGGTAGGAGCAGCAGCACTTCAGATCAAAACCAGTAACGATAACAGTGTAGAGTACAGTGACACAGCAGGCTGTACATTTTTTGAACAAGTGTCTGTTCTTCTGAAGAAAGGGGAACACACAACTGAACAGCGAGTGGCTTCAGAGTTCCTTGGACAGCCACAAATGCAGGACTGAGGAAAAAGATGGTGGCATTTAAAAACTGACCATTTTAAGGGCACATTGATTTTTCCTTTTTTTTCACTGCCGCCCTACTTTTAAGTACTTGTTTTTACGTGGGCATCAAATGGATCTGATGCACTGGTAAAAAACAGTCAAAAAGCAGGATTATCTCTCACCATTTTATCAAAGCGCTGTAATCTCTTTAGAACTAGTTCTAACAACCCTACTCTGAAACAGTTCTTGTTTTTTTTTAACAAGTGCCTCTGCTCTGTGCTTCTCAAAAGGCACACTCAGACTATTTTCAATAAGGTACAATGTTTAGTTTACAGGTGCACCTCTCAGATTACCAGGACCATGGAGCCTTGGTAGCTACAGTCTCTCTGAGTCTTTCGCATTCATTTTTCATTTCATTTATTCATTTAATATAATGCTCTATTTTATTATGATTCAAGGTGCTGTAGAAGTAAACAGATTCTATATAGACAATAAAAATACATAAAATACTGCATTAAATTAAATTGATTAATTTAAATTATTTCTCACACACAGCCTCCCAGCTGTCAGATTGGTCTGAATTAAGTCCAGATTTTTCTTCAGCAATATCTCTTATAATTTATAGAACTAGGCATTTGAGTGGCTGTCAGACACCATGCATCTGCTTTGCATGGCCAGGTCCTGCAGCAGAAACTCCAGTGTATGAAACTGTAGACTCTCTGGTCCCTTCCCAGCAGTCATTGCAGGGTCAGAGGGCTTCTGACTCAGGGTAGCAGCCATGTTGGTTTACATTTATTTTGTGTTGTGTTCCTGCTGTTGTGGAGCCCCTACTACCTTCCTAGATGCCCCTCAGGAATTTATTTTTTTTACTAATTGCCCTTCTTCCCACCCCTCCACCCTCCCACCATAAGCCAGTTCTACATTTATAGCCACTGGATTTGACTGACAACAGGAACTTCCTGTTTGGCAGTAGGAAGGGCAAGGATCACTGAGACGCATTAGTTTCGTCAAACTTGAAGGGGAAAAAAAATAGCTCCCCCCACAGCAGCTGGAGGTCTGAGTCCAAGCAAGGAGGAAGGAGACTACTGAAGACTACAGGAAGTTCCTGTCCCAGAACAGGAAGGGTGAGAGTTGTAAGGGTACACAGGCAGTAGGAAAGTAAGTGGGAAAATATGTAGAGGGAGGAGAAAGTAAGCATAAAAAGCAACAGGAGAGGGGACACAAAATAAGTCATGATGGGAGTGGTGCAGTGCAATGGCTGTGGGGCAGCAGTGTTCCAGGAGACATTCTGGAGGCTGCGATGCTGCCCTATTTGCAGGCAACTCTCTGGCCTGAGGGAGGAAGTTGCCCATCTCCAGGCTAACCTGGCTAGGATTCGTGAAACCTCTTCCTCCACCCAGGGACCTCCTGGGCCACCGCCGCTACCCCAGAGGCTGCCTAGAAAGAGGAGCAGTTGGACCAAGGTGGGCTGAGGGAGGGAGAGGGTAGTGGAACAGAGATGCATCCCTCCAGCTGTACCTCTCCACAATTCATATGCTGTTCTGGTGAAGAGTGGTTTCTCTATGGAGGCACCTGCAGTGGAGACCAAGGAGGATGCTGGGAACCTCCACAAAAGAGACCTACTGGAGGGTGGCACGAGACCCCACAGGGGAAGGAAACAACTCCTGATGGAGGACTCAATCATTGGGGGGGTAGAAGTGGGGGAGGAAGGGGAGAGAGAGGTAAGGTGACTGCATTTGTCAGGGGAGGAACTAGGATCCTAGGTGATAGGTTTAAATGCTTTATTGGCAAGCATTTAAACTAGCCAAGGGGGGAGGCACTGAAAATGATCAGGGAAATCCAAGCCTCACCCCCACAAAACACAGTAATTAGCAAGGTAAACACCAAGGTAGAGAAGTCATTTGGGAGCAGGACAGGGGTAAATGCAAAAAAAGGCAAAAGCAGTAAGGACAGGAATGGGGCTAAAAGGGGTAAGGTCATCAAAAAATAGAGGGCAATGAGTACCAATGTCCGTAGTCTGTGTAACAAGTTCCCTGAACTAGTGGTCTTGATGGAAGAGGAATGCCTGGATATTGTGGCATTCACTGAAGCATGGTATACAGAGAATCCTGACTGGGATGTCAACATACCAGTATACACAATCTACAGGAGGGACAGGGAGGGTAAAAGAGGAGGAGGAGTAGCTCTCTATGTAAGGGAAGGGATTAAACAGCAGAATTAAAGAGTAAACATTTATTTTTATTTTATTTTCATCTTTGGTAACCGGGTAAGGCCCACTAGGCACAAGTGCCTGTTGTCAGGGGCAACCTAGGAGCACTGGGCAGTTAAATGACTTGCTCAGAGTCACACAGTATGCAAGTGGAGGTTGTGAGAATCAAACTCAGGTCTAGTCTGCTGGATGTACCAAGCTCGTTCACACCTTGTTCCTCTAACTTCTAGGCTATACTGCCAGCCCATTTTGAAGTAGATGAGTCACTATGGGTCACCTTGGAGACAGGAAATGACACCACAATCCACATGGGAGTTGTGTACAGACCCCCATCTCAGGGGGGAGGGAATTGACAACAAAATGATAGAAGGCATCCTTAAAATGGCAGAAAATAGAGAGATATTGTTAATGGGGGACCTGAATATGCCAGATGTTAACTGGAGCACCTTTGCTGCAGGCACATCCAGGAGCAGGGTCATTGTTGATGCCCTACAAGGGGCATGCCTCAGACAGCTAGTGTTGGAACCCACTCAAGAGGGAGCAATCTTAGACCTGGTACTCTCAAATGAGAACGGAGAAAGGATCTCGGATTTAGAAGCGGGTAGCCATCTGGAAAGAAGCGACCATCAAACAGTGTGGTTCACAATAAACACAGCCATAGAGTCAAGCCATACAAAACCAAGAGTACTAGACTTTAGGAGGGCTGATTTTGGGAAAATGAGAGAGTGCCTTAGAAAAGCACTATCAAATGGGCAAGAAGGAGGGGTGGAGGAACAATGGGGAATAATCAAAACAGCCATCACAGAGGCAACAATCGGAGGCAGTATAGAGCAGTGGTTTAAGGCTCTATGCTACAAATCTAGAGACCTGGGTTTGAATCCCACAGCCCCCACTTGCATGCTGTGTGACCCTGAGCAATTCACGTAACTTCCCTGTGCTCCCAGGTTGCACCTGTAGACAAGCTTTCAGCTTAGTGTGTCTCACCTGGTTAACAATTAGGAAAAAACAAGCTTTTATGTGAAGAGAATCGATAAAACAAAACTAAGGAAAAAACCATCATGGTTCTCAAAAGAGGTGGCAGGGAAGGTTAAGGAGAAAAGGATAACATTCAGGAAATATAAAGAAACACAGAAGAAGCTAGACAGAGAACTTTATCAGTTAAAGCAGAAGTAGGTAGGGAAGGCAGTCAGAATAGCAAAGGCCCAAACCGAGGAAAAGATAGCTAATTCTGTTACAAAGGGGGATAAAACCTTTTATAGGTACATTAGGGAGTGAAGAAAGACCAAGGGAGGGATACAGAGACTTAGTAAAGGGGAGGGAATGTGGATAGAGGGTGATAGTGAAAAAGCAGGGATACTGAATGAATATTTCTGCTCAGTATTCACAACAGAAGAGGAGGGGAGGTACCTAAACCAAACAAGAGAAACACTCTGGATAGGGGGGTTGATACCAGTCCATTCACAGAAGAAAGGGTTTAGAGGAACTCTTGAAACTGAGGGTGGACAAAGCAATGGGGCCTGATGGGGTTCACCCCAGAATTCTAAAAGAACTAAGGGTAAACTAGTGACACCACTGACTACTCTCTAACAAATCATGGGAAGATGGGGTGGTACCTGAGGACTGGAACAGGCCGGATGTGATTCCACTTCACAAAACTGAGAGCAGGGCAGAGGCAGGAAACTACAGACCGGTTAGTTTGACCTCAGTGGTAGGGAAAATTATGGAATCACTCCTGAAGGAATGAATTGTTGAGTACCTAGAGGCCAGTGGGGCACAGGACCCAAGGCAGCATGGATTCACAGTGGGAAGGTCATGTCAGATGAATCTAATAGATTTCTTTGACTGGGTGACCAAAGTAGTAGACCAGGGAGGGGCTGTGGATATGGCCTGCCTAGATTTTAGCAAGGCATTTGACAGAGTCTCACACAAAAGATTAATATACAAGACTCTATACAAGTTAGCCAGCCTTGGAATGGGTCCCAAGGTGGTAGCCTGGATAAAAAATTGGTGGACAACAGGACGCAAAGGGTAATAGTAAACAGAGTTCACAGTGAAGAAAGGAGGGTAACTAGCAGGGTACCGCAGGGTTCAGTACTGGGACCAGTCCTCTTTAATGTCTTTATAAGTGACACTGGAGAGCACCTGGAAGGAAAAGTATGTCTTTTTGCAGACAACACAAAGATCTGCAACAGGGTCGATACACAAGGTGGGGTGGAAAGGATGAAAAGGGACTTGGCAAGGCTGGAGTAATGGTCAAATGTATGGCAGCTCACATTCAATGCAAAGAAGTGCAATGTAATGCACCTGGGAAACAAAAACCCAGGGGAAGTGTACACAGTGGGGTGAGATACTAACAACAACAAACATTGAAAGGGACCTGGGAGTAATTGTATCAGATGACCTTAAGGTGGGCAAACAACATGAGAAGGCAGTAAGGAGGGCTGGGGGGATACTGGGATGCATAGGGAGAGGCATCAACAGTAGAAAACAGGAAGTTGTTATCCCTCTGTACAGACAGTTGGTGAGATCCCATCTGGAGTACTGCATGCAGTTCTGGAGACCCCATCTCTGCAAAGACATAGACAGAGTGGTGGCTGTTCAGAGGAGGGCAACCAAAATGGTGCAGGGTCTGCACCAGAAGACATATGAAAAGAGACTAAACCAGCTTAATATGTATACCCTCGAGGAAAGGAGGGAGATGGGGACATTATAGAAACTTTCAAGTACCTCAAGGGAATTAACAAAGTTCAAAAGGGTAGCATCTTTTAGAAAAAGAGATATGCAAGAACAAGGGGGCACAATTTGAAGATAGAGGGGGATGGCTCAGAGGTAATGTTAGAAAGTATTTTTTCATGGAGAGGGTTGTGGATGCATGGAGCAGCCTTCCTGAGGAGGTTGTGGAGTCAAGAACAGTGGGAGAATGCATGGGACAGACATAAAGCAATTCTAGTGGGGGGTAGGAGGAAGTAAGCTGTTGGTTAACTAGAATCTGCAGCTTATCCATCAGGTAGGGAAATGGGCAGACTAGGTGGGCCAAGCGGTCCTTATCTGCTGTCAAATCCTGTTTCTATGTTTCTAATGTCCCAACCCTGCTGGCTGCTGCAGGGCTAGGGCCGTTGCTGTAGTTGTGGGCACACTGTCCAGTCTGGACTCAGAGCTCTGGCTCCACTTCATGGTCATTGCTCATTAACAGTGCAGACAGAGTACTCTAGAACAGATTGCTCCTTAACTCCCAACCCCACTGCCTGCTCTGGGGTCAGGCAGCAATTTTTCCTGGGTCCAAAGATGCAGTCCTCTCCCAGTCCCAGTCCTGCACCAAAGTTCTGGGGGTGTCAACTTGGGACTGCTGTGAATAGTGGCAGACACAAAGCTACTGGCAGGGAGCAGACTCCACTCTTGCACCAAACCCCTTGTGCCTACCCAATCCCACAGCTGCAGCTTCACAGGGACAAAGGGTGGTATGAAGAATTCTGTGATGTGGTGGCTGGGGACAGTTGCTTGGGCCTAAGAGCCCAAAGATAAGCCGCTAATGTTTGGGGCTCATACAGTATTGTGGATGAGCACAGAGTGCAGGCAAGTCCCTCTTGTAGACCTGGACTGGACTACCCACACAGATCTGAGCTTGATCGCAATATAGTGACCCCATAGGTTCTCTCCAAAATAACATCCAAACCACTACTAATTAACTACATTTAGTTTTCATTAAGAAAAATAACCTGTATCAAACTAAATGATTTATAGTCAGAAAAATTATAGTAAATGAAAAAAGAAAACTACATGCTCAATTAATACCCATGCATTGAGTAATTTAGCAAGCTGCAAGTTCTCTGTAAGCGCAATCCTGTTGTCACAGCATAACAGCATAAAACACGAATAATTCTGATAAACTGCAAACAAGCTCTTTATATTATGAGCCAGCAGCTTTCTTGTTGGCTATATTTTTTCCGAACTCATATCAGTTTTATTTAATCCAAATTCTTGTTATTTCTGCAACATAATTAATTGTTAGTGGTTCAGATGTTATTTTAGTCAGAAAATGTGTCCCACTTCTGGGGTCACTATACTGTGATCTAGCCAGTCGGCTCAGGACACCCGCCACAGGTGGTGCTTTGATCTGTGTGGATGCATGGTGGAGAGAGGCCTCATTCCTCCCTGTGCACCCACGTACCAGTGAATAGGGTTTTGTGGTTTGGGGCCCAAGTGACCAGGCTACAGTGAGTATCGAATCTCCTGTAGAAGCCTAGAAGTAGAGAGGCCACATTGTGCGACAACTGTTGCTATGATGATCCTAATGTATTAGTACCAGTGTTGTATATGTTTTCCCCCATTGGTTTTATGATGGTGTATGTTAATTAGAAACAATTAAGCACTCTATTTAATAAAATTCTAAATCTCTAATTAGGCTACTGCTGATTGAAAGGGTTATCCAGTTATAAGAATTTGTTTTGTTTTCAGTATATAATAGGGACTTAAAGACCACTGAGAAAAAAATTAAGTTGACAATTCAGCTTATATCCTTTTAGATGCAGTGGTCAAAATGTCAGTTGTTGGTCTTATAAACAGAAGATTGTGGATAGGACATTACCCGTGCCTGGTGGTTAGAACATTATCTGTAGCAACTGCAAGGCAGCTACCCGGATGGAGATCCAAGCTCCAGACCAGGACCAATTTACTTCCACTTACAGCAAAGCTGTGCTAAGGCAACGCAGGAAAAAATGCAAACAGTGCTGGCTTGTCTGATTCCAAAGAATTATTTTGTTGCACAGGTCACTGGTATTGCAGCACTCCCCTCATGCACTTGCTAATGCTTTTGAAAACAACTGTGCTCTTTCTCAAGGCATGTAGAAGGCTTGAACCAGCATCCTGTTTAAAAACGTACAATTAACTACAGCTGATAAATACATAGTTAACACAGACTGAAAACGTGGATACCGGTCATCATACAAAAATCATTAAAAATCTTAAAAACATCATTAAAAACATAAATAAACAGTAACATAGCAATATAACAGCAAAAAAGCTAAATGTAACATTCTAACAATAATATGTATAAAACATCATTCAAATAATACACAGCTTGCACTTTAAGGGATAGTTAATTCTGTGCTTCCAATATGCCTAGGAGGATTGTGTGTGTGTGTGGGGGATGGAAGGACAAGTATAACAATTAGAGAATTTGAGTTAGAATTGCAATGCGTTTTAATATATATATATATGTGTGTGAATGTGTGTGTGTGTGTGTGTGTGTGTGTGTATGTGTGTGTAAAGCATTTCTTAATGTACTGGCATGTACTGTAGTTTGACCAGTAACTGATCAGTGTTTTTTTTTTTTTGTTAAATCACATTACCTGTGCCTTTTATCAAAGGGGAATGCACTATAAAGCAATGTATGTTCAAGTGGTTAGAGCAGAGGCTTGGGAACCGACCATAAGCAAGTCACTTGGCCTCCTAGTGCTTCATTCCAGCCAGCTGTAAAAATGGGTAGAAGCTGTACCTCACTGAAAATAAAATGCTACATCTCAGCTGGGCCATCCTAAGCAATTAAATTGTAAAATAAAGATGACATATATTTTCTTCATGTATTATCCCCTTCATTCTTCATCACATGTTTGTGACATCTTAAGCATTTCCATGGCTACAGAGTGATGTCAAAAGCAGAGGATTATGGGCAGGAGAAATAGACAAGCAGCAGGAACAGATTAGATCCAAGGGACAAAGATCCTAGCTCCATGCAAACAACCATCATGGTAATAAAAAAGGTGAGTAGATGCAGAACATATATGAAATATGAACTTGCATGTAAATGTTATCAGCTCTAAAACATTAAACAGTGCACCAAGGTTGTAGCACAGCATAAACCTTTTCTTCTAAACCTCCAACTTTCTCCAGTTCAGGAAGCTTCAGTCGAAACATAGCTTCTTGGCAGCCTCAATCTGCAAATATCAGGGAACCATGCCCATCGTCTTACCTTTTCTTTGTCTCTGCTGGGACTATAGCCTTGGACAATATTTCCTTGTATATTGGGGACTTTAGGTAGCGAGGATATGAATCCTAGGGACAAAATCAGGAAATGGTCACAGATCATCAAAGAAAAGTACAGATGTGCCTGTCCATCGGCGCAGTGGTTGGATTTCCGCTTGCGACGCCGGCGACCCAGGTTCAGGAATAGACCTGGGTTGCTGGAGGGCCAGCCAGGAGGAGAAGAATCAAGCATCCCTTGGACTGCTCTCCTTCTCTGGGAGGGAGGGGGCTGTGTGTGTGGTGCAATAGCGGCACCCAGTGGAGGCTGGGTTCACTGTGATGAACCAACACCATAATAATTCAGGGGCCGGGCGGACACTGGTCACCATTGCATGTCCTCTCCCCTACTTACAGGGGGAAAAAGCACATCTTGGGCATCTTTATGAAGCCCTCCCCCTGAGCTTCGATCAGCCTCCGGAGCCGGCTCTCCCGACCAAATACAGTAGTGTGGCACTGGTAGGGGAACAGTGCCACAACCCCATCCTCTGGGGGGCAAGCCAGGACAGCACTGGCAATTGCTAGAGGTGGGAGCCCAGGGGGACATGGCCAGGGCTGAAATTGATGACCGTGGATGCCAAAAAGTATAAATAATTAAAAAAAAAAAGAAAAGAAAAGTACAGATGTGTCACAGATCATCAAAGAAACGTACAAATGTGTCATTAAATTCCCCCACTGTATCTGCCTACACTATCGCAAACATCACTTTTATTAAAATTACTTTTTTTATTTTCTGAATAATGTTTTCTGCTATTTAATCAGTAGGTGTCCCTTTGACTTACACTGTATATCTCAGTTATAAGAGCAGCCTTAAAAAGCATTCAATTTTGCAAGTTTCAGGGATCTCTTTCTTATATTGATGCATACACAATATCTGAATTTAACAGTATCAGGGAAACTAAGAGATTTTCAGCTACAATTTATGGAGCCCTGAACAGCACTTTCATCACTCAGTATTTCTGTTGCTTTGTTTCAAGTGTCTTAGCAATATGGAATTTGAATTATTTGAGAAATATAAAATGCCCCAGTAATTTAGTTAAAAAGTCATATCTTATCATATGAGGGATTTGTTTTTCTTGAGATGATGATAACTAATCTACAGTTCAACAGATGTCATGCAGAATGTTTTGCTGATGGGTGGTGCTTTTGTAAGATGTTTATGTCAGGACATTTTCTTTTTCACACTTCACCTCATCCATTATTACAGACACACTGAATGAATGATTATAGAGAGGTAGTAATGTTAGTCGGGGATGCAGGAGGAGCACATGGCACTGTTGCCTGTTTGGAAGATGGGGGTTTCCAAGCAAACCCCAGAAGCCTTACCTGGGACCTTCTTGGGGCCAAATACATTACGCAGATGAGGAACTCAGCTCCTATGGGACAGTGTGAGCCACTGAGTGTTTGTGTATGCCTGCTAGCCAGTCCCAGAGCTGTGTTGGAATACTGGAATTGGCTATGAAAGCAGCCCCTCCCCCCAGCTGGAGGAAAGATGCAGCTGCAGCGATACCAGTCAGTGGGGGCTGAGGACAAATGGGGAAAACAGAAATAGCATGTTACAGTAATCCCACCACTGTGTTCAGTGCCTGGTAATAATTTGCCATAATGTACGATACACAGCATAGATAGCTCAGGAGTCCAGATATGTGCCTGTATAGCAGTGCTGAGCCACATTAAAAAACATCTGTTTTGCACAAAAGTTTGCTCAATTTTGTGAACTAGAACAGTATGTTGAAATGGACAGTTTTGGTTGAAACTGCATCTTTTTTTTAAATCACATTTTAAAAATGTGCTTTCTTTTTCTTTTCTGGACTGTTCAACCTGGAATTAATTGTTTTCAGAGGTTGCATTGTACAAACTGACATTGGTTCATGTTCACTGGTTTGGTTCATTGGCAGACTTTCTGCATTTGTAAATGTATGTGTTTCTCTGTGTTATATCTCAAAAATGTATTAACATTGCAATTTCATAAAATATACAGTTTTTTTTTGTTTTGTTTTTTACTAGGAGAGCACACTAAGCTGCAAGCTTGTTTACAGGTGTGACCTGGAAGCACAAGGAAGTTAAGTGACTTGCTCAGGGTCACACAGCATGCGAGTAGGGGCAGTGGGACTCAAACACAGGTCTCCAGGTTTGCAGCTCAGCGCCTCAAACCACTGCACTATACTGCTTCCAAAATATTCTGTTTGAAAAAAATGGCACTATTTGCTGAAACTGTGCCTCTTTAAGAACTCACATTTAAAAAAAAAAAACAATTTAGTAAAAAGGTGCTATTTGAATAAAATAGGTATTCGCAAAATGATGCCAGATTTTGGCACAATTAGATGAAAATTGCATAAATACGAAACTGGCAATTGTGTGCAGTTTCACAAGTACAATAAAAATTTCACCCAGCATCTCCCTATAGACCCACTGCAGGCCTATAATTCCATTGGACTCAGAATCCTTTGGTGCCTTTTTTAGCTGCCCCTCATCCCCATTTTCAACATAGCAAAATTAGTTACCCAGGCCCCTTGTACACTCCATATTATACTTCTGGAATTGCATAGTAAGAGCAATAAAATACAGCAGTACTTACTTGTATGCATGTAACATTATATGAGTAACCAAACTCAATGTACAGGGCTCAAATTGTGCCCCCCTTCCCCACATCAACTTGTAAGCCATGGCTTACTCAGTGTATGCATTTCTAAGCCTCTGATCACAGGGGACTGGATATTCAGCCCAACCAAAATCAGCATAGGTGCGGGGAAAAACTTCTGCAAGTGGGGCTTCACTTGTGGAGCTGCAGTTTCCCTGCACATGATGTATTTTCAAAGCAGGCACCGGTTGGCGACTGGCTCCCCAATTTATGAACGCTTGTGGCCATGTTTTGGTGCAGTTGCACCAAATTGTTATGCCTGGTGGGACCAGACATAACATCTCCCGCAGCTGCACCACAGTCTGAGAATAGAAATCTCTGCAGGTGCAGAGATTTTGTGACATAGCAGTGGCTGCGACATGGGACTTAGTCCCTGAGCATCTTGGAAATCTAGCTCAGGGTTTTTAAGTGACTTGCTCAGGGTCACACAGTGAGGAAATGGCAGTTATGGGGGTGCAAAACCAGGGTCTCCAGCTTCATAACTCTGTGCTATAACCATTAAGCCAGATTACCTATCCTACTTCCATCAGTGGCACAAATCTCTAACTAGCAAAAGGAAAAAGGAAAACGCCTACAGATATTAAATGTAACAGCTGGGTATTTGTAAACATTAGTACTATTTCCATTGGATGGACTGACTCTTTAAGGGAAAATTAGGAGTGGTAACTGCTACTACCACCTGACTGCTCTTCCTGACCCTTTGAAGATAAGCATACCAGCTCTTAATGAATGGCATGGCTACCTGCCAACTCTCTTTCCTAAGTGTGTGAAACACAGCTGAGGGTCACACATTACTGGTTTCAAAGTTCAAAATTCAGAACAGAGCAAAGGAAAAATGTTTTTCACCCAAAGGGTGGCATGAATGTGAAACTATCACACAGGTAGTGCGGTGCTTAGTAAAACAGTCATTTTCTTTGAACTAGCCTTTGGCAGACAAACAGTATGAACTTATCAAATGGCTCGACCGTTGAATAACAGGGAATGGACAAGATGGCCTCAATTGCATCATTCCATCTTGAAATTCCTTTGTTCTTGTGTTTCATAAAATGTTGCAGCTATTATTTGGGGTGGGAGATGGGGGGGGAGACACCCCATTTTTCCCTCTTGTTCCCCCAGTGCTGATATTTGACTTTTTTTTGAGCATGAAAAACTAAGGTCTCAATAAAAAAATCACAGGTTACCATAGCTATGTGATCCCAAGAACCAGAAGAAGAGCAAGCTAGGGCCTGTTACAGTCACAAGGGAGAGTGACTAAGTGGGGGCAATAGCCAGGGAGAGAGAAATCTAGGGCCCTATACACAGTTGAAAGGAACTGTCACCAAGTGGTCAGAATAACCAGGGGGAGAGAAATCTAGGGCCTGATATGCTGTCATAAGGGAGTGCCACAAACTAGTCACAATAACCGGGGAGAAAAATTTAAGGTCAGGTACACAGTTGCAAGGGACTGTCACTTAATGGTTGCAATGAAAACACAGAACCATAGACAACAATGTCAGAAAAAGACCAATGGTCCATCCAGTCAGCCCATAGTTCCCTATCAAACCCCAGGACCTGTTGTCCATACAGGGTTCTAGCCCTTATGATCCTCCCCCCATTCCACTCCCTACTTTTCCCACCCTGACTGAGTAACCACTAAACCGTTCACTCTGTCCCAGTCATATTTGAAACCATTTATGTTTTTTGTGCCCACCAGAACACCTGGCCAATTGTTCCATGGTTCCACCACCCTTTCTGTAAAAATAAATTTTCTCACATCCCTCTTGAATATTTCCCTGTCAGTTTCCACTGTGTCCCTGTGTTCTAGAGCTGCTACCCATGCAATAATCAGGAAAAGTGAAAAGAAGGGCCCAATAAACACTTACAAGGGACTGTCACTAAGTAGTTGTAATAAGCATGGGAGTGAAATCTAGGACCCAACACACATCTGTGGGGACTGTCCCTAAGTGTTAGCAATAACCAGGGGAAGAGAAATCTATGACCCAATACACAGTTGCATTGGATTACCACTAAGTGGCCACAATCACCAGAAGGAGAGAAATCAAGGGACCAATACTTGGTCACCAGTGACTATCATGAAGTGTACAAAATAACCACTTGGTTACACTGGCAACTGCAGCCCATTGTGCAAATGCACAATGGGAGTCACAGCCCTGCACTGCCAGCCCTGCACTGCTCAGTTGCAAAACATTTAGCAAGTGTGAAGCAAAGGGGCCCAGTGGTGTAACTGCGAAAATAAAATGTGTAAGTCAGAACTCTTCAGTGCCTCTTTGCCACCCCCTCCCCATTGTAGACATACCTGTATTTGTTACCCAGACCCCTTATACACACTATACTGCAGTTCAGGAATTGCATAATAAGAGCAGAAAAAAAAGCAGTACTTACTGTAGTTCTATGCATTTAACATTATGTCTTATTTAAACAGTGTACAACATTTATATTATAACACCAAAAGGGGTATACCAGACAGTAGGAGCAACCAAAATCAATGGTCAGGGCCCAGAATGTCGACCCCCTCCAACTAACTTGTAAGCCGTGACTTATTTGCAGTATCACATGGGCAGGGGGAGCTACCATGTTAATGGCCCTTAGGGTTGACAACACTTTCAGACCCTGTTACACACAGTCGAGGGGAGGCACTGAAGTATCAGAGAATGCACTGGTATAAACAGCACCTTGCATGAATCAGCAGGACAAAAGCAGGCCCTAAGGTAAGGGTAGAGTGTGTGGGGAAGGGGAACTTCTAACATCCCTGCAGGTCCACACAAAGTTGACCCACAGCAAAGCACCATGTGGCTGGCACTATACCATGCTATGACTCCATGGGAGACACTAACTAGCACATTAGGGAGCATTCACATTACCGGGCATTTACATATGCGGAAAGGGTCTTGCACTGCAACATAGTTGCAGGAGAAGGTTCCTCCCCCATGTGACTGTGCACTTTCTTTATGTGTGGCAAAAATGGGGTGGTGGTGGAACAAGGGTTTGCACCCCATTTTGTAAGGCCACCTATTGCAACTGAGAATGAGGCCCCAGAACTTACAACCTTCTGAAGGAAACTACAAATGGCTTGCTGAAGTAGGAAAGAAACCATAACAATGCTGGTTTTGTTTTGTTGTAGGTTAGTTTTCTTAGAGGAAATTTTCTGCCACCCCCTTTATTCTTTGTATGATATTTTTTTTTATAAATTTTTTGATTTTGCATACTGTATATTGAGTTGTAGTGAAATGTGCATAAGAAATGTAAATATTTTATATTGTAATTTGCATGTTTTAAGTATATGATATGTAAGGTTCCATGTGATAACAGTAATCGCTGAATAGCAATTGCCATTTGGGTGAGTGTACATTGCCGAAAATGAATTTCGGCCATGCACACTCACGGTGCACTGCAAGAGGGCGCCCGAGATCTATGTTTTTTTATTTTATCCTGCATACATGTATACATAGCAACATCTCGTCACTATATTCGCCTTCCCCCATCTGGGTGCCCTCCTGCCAGGCAGCCCTCTGCACAGGCACCGTGATTGAGTCACCTTTTTTGAAAGCACTTAGTCGCAGTTGCCTTGTACACGGGATGTTGATATGGAACTGTCTTTTCCGAATTCTGCACAAATTTTGTGTGATTTTCTTACTTGTAATTATATTATAAGTATCTCACTGCAAATGAGCTCTGCTCAGTTGGGCTATCAGTATTCACGCCATGAATAAAAAGTATTACTATTACTAATACTACAAACCTTTTTCATCAGCATATAAATGTGGGTCTGAGCAGCATCTAAGACATAGCGATGAGGGTGTTTAAGACCTTTAACAGTGATGTCCATTGTTTTTCCATCAATGTTTATCCAGCGCCTTGCTCCAGGAGCTAAAAAGAGTCTGGAACCAAAGAAAATAACTTACAATTAGTGCTACATTTTGTCTTTTCTTACTCGTATGTCAGCCCCCTTGCCCTGTAGTGCCCACCTCTGGTACAAAGTAGCACACAATGTTGCAGTGCAGCAGCTGCACAACATATAGGATAGTGTATGGCCTCCCATACACAACAAGGCAATTCTTCATCTGAGTGTTTTCTGTGATGGCTGATGACCTCAAGAGCGAAACTCGAGAGATCCCTCTGCCGTCATAAAAAACACAAGGGGAGAAGAGTTGCTGAGTTGTTCGGGAGGCCATACACTGTTCTATATAGTGTATGGTGCCCCAAAACAGAATCACTTACATTTGTTTGCCAGCATCTGCCGCCGGAGACTCGCACTCCAGGTTTCTCCAGCCTGCCGGCCAGCTCACGCACAGGAGCCGCAAACCGCCCTCTGTCCTATGAACAGCACTGGTGGGGGTGGTTGCATTGTGACATCCTCTCTAATGTAGAATGAAAAGTCATTCTGCGTTAGTGAGGATACTGAAGCAGAATGACTTTTTGCGGTGCATGGATTTCCATACACAACTGCATTCCACCATACACTATAACAGTGTCCTGGGTTTACTCCATTCTAGTGCTCTGACAATAGAATTTAGTGATACAAATGCCAACTCAGTAGCTATTTGATGACTCTTAATCTTCCTTCCCATTAGATTTCTTTCCTTCCCAGGAAAAAACAGCTCTGTAAGGAGAGGCCTTCCTGTATGTGTGTGTGTGTGTGTGTGTGTGTGTGTGTATATATATATATTCTATGCAAAAAACTTCATTAATGCATAATTTAGGGTTAAAACACAAAAAGTCAGGAAATGAGACCATTAGGTTTGCCCCATCCCCCCCTTCATGGACCCGACCATCATCCCAAGATTGACAGCTGACAGGGTGTGTCATTGGGGTTGTGAGGCCTAAATGTCACCACATTCCATCTGTAATCATATTCACAAGCCACAGTAAAGAAGCTGTCAATCTTGGGATGATGGGCGGGTCCAAGAGAGGGGGATGGGGCAACCTTAAAGGTCTCATTTCCTGACTTTTTCTGTTTTAACCTTAAATGATGCATTAATGAAGTTTTTTGCATAGAATTTCCTTACTTTTTGAGAAAGAATAGAAAAGTAGAAAGTTGCACAAGTTGTGGGCAGCGCGGGCTCTTCAGGCCCCGTGCTCCCAGCAACTTGCAAATTCCTACCTAAGAAAAGAGTACAAGTACTGAATAGCATATGTATTGCTGGCAGCACATATGGGTGGGAGTGTGGGGCCCCCCACCTTGAAAGAAACCAAAGTGTCAGTCATAAGAGTGGCATAATTCAACACCTGTTTACATGTCAGACACCTAACCACTACAAATTACCTCCATGGCAGTAACGCTAGGCACCCTATAAATGTGAAGCCAGTACCACAATGCAAAAAGCCGTATGCAAAACATAAAGTGTTTCACACAATATGGGTGCAGCAAATTAATTTTCCAACACCTCAACACCATAATTCACATGGACAGCACATCCCCTCAACACACTCCAAATTTCAATGTAAAAGACCAAACTTTTTCCGAGATACAAAATGTGAAAGTTTGAGATTTTCATTCATTGCACTGGCAGAATTCCACACCTATTAATATTTTACACACTTAACAACTGAAAAGTACATCCATGGCAGTAAGGCTAGCTACTCTAGTAATTTCAAGCCACTACCACCATGGAAAATGCTGTCTGCAAAATGTAAACTGCGCCATGCAATATCTCTGCAAAAAATGTATTGTCTGAGAACTAAACACTATAATTCACATCTACAGGACATGCTGTCAGTACCCTCCAAATTTCAAATTAAAAGACCAAACCGTTTCCAAAAGATATTTAATGTGAAAAATTGTTAAAATTGTGCTATCAGGTCCCTCCAAATCTGGCCATCTAGTCCCTCCCTCGTGATCAAAGATCATAATCAAAGAATTTGCAGGCTCATGATCAAAGAATAAAAAATGTTAAAACTCAATTTTTAGAGAAAAATACATGAAACCACAGCCATGACTCGACAGAACGAAGGCTCCTGATCAGATCCTACCCTAGTTTGCCCTTAGAAGTGACCCCTGTGCTAAGAAAATTGAATTTTTCATGTGGCCATCTAGTCATGCCCTCAAGATCAAAGATCGCGGTCAAAGAATCTCACGATCAAAGAATTTGCAGGGTCGTAATCAAACGATAAAAAATGTTAAAAGTCAATTTTTAGGCAGAAATGCATGAAACCACAGCCATGCCTTGAGAGAACGAAGCCCCCTGAGCAAAACTCACCCTCTCTTGGCTTAATAAGCCACCCCTGAGCTAAGAAAATTGATTTTTTAAGTGGCCATCTAATCGTGTCCTCACAATCAAGGATCATGGTCAAAGAGTCTCGCGATCAAAGAATTTGCATGCTCACGATCAAAGATTGTTAGTGAGCCACAATCAAAGAATAAAAAAGTTAAAAACTCTATTTTTTGACCATTTTGAAAGAAACCACAGGCATGGCTTGATAGAGGGAAGCCCCCTGAGCAAAACCCACCATTGTTTCACCTCAGAAGTCCTCCCTGGACTGAAATGAATTTTTCCAACTGCAAACTGAAAACAAGATGGCGGCTGTTGTGATCAAAGAATTCCTCATGATCAAAGATTCTTCGAACATAAGCCTGAAAATTCTTTGATTGTCAGGTGGGACTAGATGGCCAAACCTCATTCTTCTTTCGCAGAGTAGCCATATAAATTTTCCCATTTCCTTATAATGGGAACTTAAAAGTTTAATAACTTTTTAATGGAATAATATTTTTTCACCAAACAAAAAGTGGCATATTCCTTGAATGAAGCTCTTTCAAATGAGCCAAGTCACAGAGTGGCACATCACACTTCGGCGGTGCAGCACCACAGACAAAATCCAAAAAACTGCCTTCATAACTGGCGAAAAGTGCATTTTTCAGCATTTTGGTGGACAAAAACCATAAGTCCTACCAAAATTAAATTTGGCAGATCTGCCATGCCCCACTGCACATACCAAATTTCATGCAAATCCATTGAAAGAGTCCAAAGTTATTAACACGCAGAATTTTGAGTTTAACATAGAAGTGGCTTCATAACCCTAAATGTAGGGGCGTGACCACACCCCTATAATATATTCCATGTCTGAGCATGTTGCCATGCTACAGTAAAGGAGAATGGGGTGAGAAGTAGGACTCATGACCCCAATGACACACCCTGGCATCTGTCAGACTGTGGAGGATCGGGGTGGCTTGTGTGGGGGGGTTAGGGGGATTCAACCCTAATGTCTCATTTCTTGACTTTTTTTGCTTTAACCATAAATTAAGCATTAATATGTTTTTTTGCATAGACTTTCCTTACTTTTTGAAACAGTGTAATATAAGTAGTAAATAACATGTATTGGTGGGAGTGCGGAGCCCTTCTCCCACCAAGTTGTCAATTTTTGCATAACAATATGCATCTGGGCCCACGCTACCACTTGCAAAGCTACAGAGCCATGCAGCAGCATTATAGGGCACCAAACCCTTGTAACAGTAATCTGCGCACATCTTGGGAACCGTATGAGCTAGAAAAAAAATTCTAGCATCATTGTAATCATGACAGTGGGTACTTCATGCAACATAGAAAGACTGCACCCATATCTCACATCATTTCCAAGCTATGGGCACTGAAAGGCACGGGACAGGCACTCTTTCAACCCTTGTGACAGTAATTTCACAATATCTCATGAACTGTGCAACATACAAACAGAATTCCACTGCAGACTTACTCTACAATTTCAAGTCTTTTTCCAGTGGCTAGGTCACCTAAAGGTGATCTAAGCTAGCTGTAGCAAAAAGTCTGTATCTCGCTTCGTTTCCGAGATAACAGTGCCGAAAGTCATGACACAGATTGCAATGTAATCCTATGAGAAAAATGTTGATTATGTCATTGAATATCTCTGCAACAAATTATTTGCCCAACACCTAAACAGCATAGTTCACATCTCTATGACATCCCCTCAACACCTTGCCAATTTCAATTTAAAAGACCAAACCATGTCCGAGATACAACATTTTAAAGTTTGAGATTTTCATTGGTTGGAGTGGCAGAATTCCACACCTGTTTACATTTTACACACCTAACGACTGAAAAGTACGTCCATGGCAGTAGGGCTAGCTATCCTATAAATTTCAAGCCACTACCACAATGCAAAATGCTGTCTGCAAAATGTAAACTGTGCCATGCAATATCTCTGCAACAAATGTATTTTCTGACACCTAAACACCATAATTAACATCTACAGGACATCCCATCAACACCCTCCAAATTTCAAGTTAAAAGACCAAACCGTTTCCGAGATATTTAATTTTAAAAGTTGTTAAAATTGGGCTATCTGGTCCTTCTAATTGGTTATCTAGTCCTCCCTCGGATCAAAGAATCTTTGATTGTGAGCCTGCAAATTCTTTGATCATGAGGAGGGACTAGCTGGCCAAAACCCTATTCTTCGTTCGCAAAATAACCATATAAATTTCCCCATAGACTTATAATGGGAACTTAAAACTTTAATGACTTTTGAACGAATTAATATTTTTTCTCCAAACAAAAAGCAGCATGTTCCTTCACCCAAGCTCTTTCAATGTGTTGAGTTGCAGAGTGGCACACCACACAACAGCCGCTCAGCACCTAGGACAAAATCTGAAAAACTGCCCACATAACTGGCGAAAAGTGCGCTTTTCAGCATTTTGGTGCACAAAAACCATAAGTAAGTCCGACTGAAACAAAATTTGGCAGATCAAGAGATCTACCGTGCCCCACCATGCATTCCAAATTTCATGCACATCCGTTGAACAGGTCCAAAGTTATTAATTTTGAGTTTAACATAGAAGTGGCTTCATGACCCTAAATATAAGGATGCGACTGCACCCCTATAATTATACATATATATATATATATATATATATATATATATATCTAGGATATGACATGGCCTGACTGAAGATATCATATTTATCTTCACAAGAGGCCAATGACATCTAGATATCTCATGAGTGGTGGAGCCATGAGTGAGATATCTTGAGGTCATTGGGCTCAAGAGAAGATAAATATGATATCTTCAGTCAGGCCATGTCATGTTCCATTTATACAGCATATGCGTTTGGATAACCAGCAAGATGTCCTTTAAAAGACTTATCTGGTTGATCCTGCCTTTTAAAAAATGTATCTGGTTGATCCTGTCATGTAAAAAAAAATACATGTGGTTGATCCTGCCATTAATCAGCACGATGTTCTTAAAAAAACTTATGTGGTTGATACTGCCATTTAAAAAAAGCTTGTGTGGTTGATCCTGCCTTATAAACAACTTATCTGGTTGATCCTATCATGTTGCAACTGGTTATACACCAAGCACTTTCACTTTTGCTCCCCTAAAGTAGCACGACCGAGCTGTGTCAACAGCTAGACAAACGACATCCTGCCGGAGTTTTATAATAAGGTACTCTCTGTGCAAAAAGTAAGGCAACAGTTTTTTTTTCTTAAGGTAGAGTAGGCTGTGCAGGCAGTGCAGTACTAGACACAATTCAAAATTATCCCACAATGACCCAAGGTAGGGTAGGTTCTGCAGGCAATGCAGTACAAGGCACAACTCAAAATGATCCCACAATGACCCAAGGTAGGGTAGGCTGTGCAGGCAATGCAGTACAAGGCACAACTCAAAATGATCCCGCAATGACCCAAGGTAGGGTAGGCTGTGCAGGCAGGGCAGTACAAGACACAACTCAAAATTATCCCACAGTGACCCAAGGTAGGGTAGGCTGTGAAGGAGTGCAGTATTAGACACAACTGAAAATGATCCCATAGTGACCCAAAGTAGGATAGGCAGTGCAGTACTAGACACAACTCAAAATGATCCCGCAGTGACCCAAGGTAGGGTAGGCTGTGCAAGCAGTGCAGTACAGTACTAGGCACACAACTCAAAATGACCAGGGGGCCTGCCAGCACCTTTGACAATTCCCTTAGAACTCTCAAGTGCACTCCATCTAGCACTGGGGATTTGTCCACCTTCAGGGCCTTTGTGCCCTTATGTACCCTGTCCACCTCTATTACATGGCTGGTGACTCCCACTTCCCCCTCCCCCCCCCACTCCCTTGTGGCACTGGTCCGTCCTTCTATCTTGTGAAAATAGAGCAGAAGTCCTTGTTAAGCACCTCTGCTTTCTCTTCACTTCTTTCTCCCTAACCCCCTCCTTTTTTAACCTGACAATCTCATCTTTAACATCCCCTTTCTCCCTTATTTATATACTCACCCAATTTTACTCCCTGTGCCAGCCATACTTCCCTTGCAGCCTTTGCCTTTCTAACCACTCTGATTGCCACTCATGATTTAGCATTATAGACCTCCCTAGTCTCCTCATTCTAAGTATGTTTGTAGTTCTGGAAGTCTGCCTTCTTTTCCCTTATCACATTCACCACTTCCTTTCCGAACCAGCTGAACTTTTTGACTTTGGATTTCTTGCTTATGATTTTGGCACACTCACTAGTGGCCTCCATCAGTCTCTCCTTTATTATGGACCATTTCTGTTCCACCTCCATCTCCTCACTGATCCCAGCTAAGTGTCCTACCAGAATTTCTCCCATCTTAGTAAAGTCAGCCTTCTTGAAATCCAAAACCCTTGTCTTGCTTCTGACCATACCTCTGCCCATATCCAGGTGGACCCACACTACATGGTGGTCGCTTCCTGCAAGTGGCACTTCCACATTTACATCCTGGGTATGTCCACAGTTGGACAGGACTAGGTGCCATATGGCCCTCTTCTTAGTGGTCTCCATGACACTCTGTGTCAGGAATCCACTCTGGAATGCATCCAGTAGTATCTGTTCCCTGGTGCTGGAGGTAACTGGGATATTCGAAAGTACCCCAGGTAGACTGAAGTCCCCCATTATTACAACCTCCCCCTTGCTTGCCATTTCCATGACTTTTGGACCCTAGTACCTTATCTAAGTCCTCATCCTGTGAAGGTGGTCTGTAAACTACCCCATCATTCATTTCTTCCTCATAGTCGATTGGACCTGCACCCATAAGAATTCTGTCTTTCCATCCATTCCTTCCTCTCTGGAACAGGTTATCCCCTCATTCACATACAGAACCACCCCTACCCCTCTACCTGTCTCCCTATCCTTTTTTTTTTTTTTCATATAGCTATTTTGTCCCTGTCGCCTCCTCCAACCAAATAGTAATGGGGACACATAGATATTTTTACAGGTTTTCTCCCCTGACCCCCCCGAGGCCCCAGCACACAGCTATGTGAGTGTGTGGAGGCATGCTACACACCTTGTAGCACCAGCTCACCCCTTTCCACTTCCCATAACTGTTTGCTGTCCCCTCTCCACCTATGCTACCCAACAGACCTCCACCCAGTGGGAGCAGAACTATGAGGGGTGCCAACCCACCCTCTCCAACCCCCAGAGAGGAGAGCTGCCCATTAGCATGCTCAATCCTGCTCTACCCTCCCCCCCCACACCAGCACCCCAATGACCCGAGGTCATTCCCAAACCTGAGTCACTGGAATAGCGTGAGGTGTGGCATCCAGTGCCTCAACCATCAGCAACACTGGGCTGGCTCTCCCTATCCTTTCTATACATTTTGTGCCCAAGGACTGCAAGGTCCCATTCATGGCTCGGTATGGTTCATGTCTCTATGATGGCCTCTACTTACACCTCTCGATCAGCCATTAGTGCCTGCATCTCAGTCATTTTATTTTCCAGGCTTCTGGTGTTCAGAGACACTACTCTCCACTGTGACTCTGGCCCCCTTTACCCCTGTTGTCCTCTTCCCCAGTCCCTCCTTCCCTCTTCCCCACCTCCACACATTCCTTCCTATTCTGTCCTGAATGGGGGAGGCCTATTAGCCTCCTCCACCAGGTGACTGCTAGCCCCCTCTATCAGTTTAAACTGAGGTCTTTACCATGAACACCTCCAGCTTCCCCTTCAGGACCCTTGTGTTCTTTTTATTAAGATGTACCCTGGCTGGTGCATACAGGTCTTTATTCTCCCAGGTCACTTCCCAGTCACCAATTATTCTGTACCCCTCCATCTCACACCACCCACTAAGCCATACACTGAATTCCTCAATTCCAACTTTCCTTGCAGTGCTGGCCCTTGGGACTGGGAGCACCTCTGAGAAGGCTACTGTACTCTCTACCTCACTGCAGATTTTCCCTACCTTTCTGAACCATTCTTGCACTACTTTCACCCTCCTGCCCCATGTGCTTGGCTACCAGAGATCCCGCTCTCCCTGCCATCATCCCTAGCATACAATCTACCCTCCTATGGCTTGCTCTTAACTCCTTCCCTTCCCACCTCACCCCTTAACTATAGAATCCCCCAAGATCACCACCCTTCCCCCAACCTCCTGGGCCCCTCCCCCCCTCTGCTCATGCTGCTGTTTCCCACTCCTGTCCCCGCCCCTTCAGCACATCCTGTACTCTCCCTCGACCCTTCACACTGGCTACCCCCATCCCAGCCCATTCACCTGACCCACAGTTATCTCTGGCACTACCCCACTTATTCCCTTCTGCTCGACCCTCAGTCCATCCCCACATTCACCCTTCCCCACTGCACCCTTCCCTACTTCCCCCGCTCGCTCCCTCTCACCTGAAGTTTTTTCCCCTTGCCCCCTTTCCCTATCATCCCTGAAGTTCTTCCTCTTACTGCCTCTTCCTTACCCATCTCGCTGTCCTCACCTTTCCCTCCAAGTTCCCCCTCTTCCCCTCTGTCCAGTGGGAGGAACCTGTTCTGCACCAGCACCTCTGTAGGTGCTCCCACTGGATACCCTTCTCTCCCTGCCTTGCCAATTCCCCTTACCTTTATCCAGCCCACTATCCTTGATCTTCTTTCCCGCTAGGAGAGATGGACCCTGGGGACCTGCCCACTCCCTTTCTCCTTGTCCCCCCCTTTGTGGCCCCCCTTCCTACCTTGGGCTCCCTGTTAGTCTCTCCCCTTACCTGCCTCCAGGCCCTGTGGCTCCTCTGCCCCTCCCATCCATATCCTATGGATCCTCTCCCCCAGCACCACACCCATTTCTTGTCTCAACTGGCAAATCTCCACCCTCAGCTGTCCAATATGCCTGCAAACCAGGCATCTCCCCCATCTTCCAGAGAGCTCCCAGGAACACTGCTGCCCCACATCTTCTTCAAACTACAACTTTTCCTTCCTCCCCTGGACCCCACTGCATGCCTCTTCTGCATATTTTACATTTTAGGCACTCCTTACTAATGCACTTAGCTATCTCCATTGCCGTTATGGATCTTTTACCCCTCTGGAGACAGACCCCAGATAGGTAGTAGTTACAGTTTCTATCAAACCCCCACCTACTTCCCTCATTCACCTCTTGCCTTACCTACCATCCTTTGAGCAGCATGGCCTGAGGCCTAGGGTCCTCCCAGCGGAAGCTCTACTGATGCCCCTAGATACTGTTTAGGTAGATGCCACACTCCTGCTCCATGGCACTCACACTTTGGGGTCACTCATGTGAGGGGTCGCTTGGCCTCGTGGGTATTTTGTATAGAGGGCAAGGCACCTATTGGGTTTTCTGAACCACATGGTCTGGCATTCCAGCCACTGGCTCTATTTGGTTGATCTGGCCTCCCAACCTCATAGCCCACCCACTGCAGCCCTCCTCCCTCCTCTCAGCCCCCAAACCCACGCAACAGCAGTACAAGAATTAACTGCACATCTCCACAGTTCACTGTGCAGTTACACAATTGAGCAGTTAGCTTACTTTGCGGTCTCGCTTCCCCTCCGAAATGCCTCTCAGTGGCACTCCTGCAGCTATAGGACAGAAAAATTATAGTTCCTCTCTTTTTGTAGTTCAGAGGGTAAGGCTCCTATCGGGTCTCTGAGCCACAAGGTCTGGCATTCCAACCACTGACTCTGTTTGCCCGATCTGGCCTCTCACCTTCAGAGCCCACCCACTACAGCCTCCCTCCCTCCTTCCAGACCCCAAACCCACACAACAGCAGTACAAGAACTAACTGCACATCTCCACAGTTCACCGTGCAGTTACACAATTGAGAAGCTAATTAGCTTCCTTTGTGGTCTCACTTCCGCTCAGAAATGGCACTTGCCGGCGCTCCTGCAGGTATGTAGTTTAACTCCTGACTTCTTCCCTATCCTATGGTATTTATAAGCTTTTTATCTATCTATCTACATTATATTTTAAATATATTTTTATATGGCTTTTTTATAAGCTCTGATCTTTTGTTTGTGGGTCTCTCTGTCCTCCGTAAGCTAAGCACAGTCCCAAAACAATATCAGTCTGCAAGTCAATAGCACCTGTCTGCTACAATCTACTATACTGACATAAACAGAAAGTAAAAAAGAATGTTTTTTTTATTTTATTTATTTATTACTAGGATTACAAATACCTTTGAACCAAGGGTTCTTTTACAAAGGTTCCGTGTCAGCAATGGGTGCAAGCAAAACGGTGGTAAGATACAATACAAGGTCAGGAGGTTAACATAGAAGTAAGCAGAGGTAAAATACAATAGAGGTCAGGAGATTAACTTAGTAGCAAAAGACAGTATATGTGTATAGACTAGCACAGTAGCAAACAGTCAGTGGCAAATAACAATGCACAATTAACAATACGGGGGTATATATAGCAAGACACAGATACAAATGAAAACCATCCTAGGAGTGACATAAGTGGAGTAAGTGGTGGGGGATAAGAGGGGTAGGGGGAAGGAAAAGGGGGTAGGCAGTCAAGGATTTGACATTGTCATAAGTGCAAGAACAGAAAGACAAGTGTTAGGTAGTCTGGGGTGGAGCAACATCCCACTTCTGCCCCCTCCTGTTTTTGCAAACAAAGTGCACATTGGAACCAAACCCACATTTGGGTGTGGGGCTGTTAGCGTTGACTGCTCCCCTTAATAGTTACCTGGGGAAAACAGCAAGGCAACATAGGCACAGGTAGCATGGGCATAAACCCTGACTACAGTGGTAGCTCTACAGCAGGGCACATACCCTGGTAAACGAATGCTGTGCCTCGGTTAGTGCTCCATATGGCGCAGAGCTTCCCCCATAAAAGCATATCAGTGCCCTGGCTGCCATCTGTTGTGCCCCAACTGTGCCCTAGTTACCAGTAGTGGCAAGAGCCACTACTGCCCCCACAGACACTAGGCCTTGGTGGTATGATAGGGTATTATGGACAGACTAGATGGACCAATGATCTTTTTCTGCCATCAACGTCTTCATTTGTAGGTTTTAATTTTTTACTGATTCAGTTTGAAACTGTTGCCTTTGCTTTCAAGATCCTTACCTGCTCCCAGCTATTTTAGTTAGATCTGGTCTCCTCATACACCACCCCATCCCTCTCTTCCTCTCTCTCTCTCTTTTTCTCTCTTTCTCTCCCATTCTCTCTTTTACTCTCTCTCTCCAATTCAGTAATATTGGTCTCCTTTCAGTCTTGTCTCCCACCCTTTCCACTATTGCTGGTTGAGCCTTGCGTTCTGCTGCCCTGCCATCTGGAACAGCTTACCTATCTCTCTTCACCTTACCACCTCACCCTCCCTCTTCAAGTCTCACCTAAAAGCTTACCTTTTCTCCCTTCCCTATAAACCCTATTTTTTTCTCTGCTGTCACTATCTTCTTTCCTTTTTTTCTTATTTTGGCTTTCTGACTGCCAGTTGGTTTTGCTTATACTTGCTACTACCTTAGCTTACCAAGCGTTCAATACAGTACTACTGTGAACAGTTTTTCTGCTGGAGTACTGTAATATATAATACCAGACCTTCATTTTTTTATTGTGATGGGCAGTTATTATTTGCTGTAATAGTTGTCCAGTTATTACAGTAAACATGAGACAAAACACCGCAAGCAGCTCTGTGTGAGACTCACACATTCTCTCTGGGCTGGATTTTCAGCCCATCCAAAATCAGCGCAGGTGTGGGGAAAAAACTGCCATAAGTGGGGCTTCGCTTGCAGAGCCGCAGTTTTCCCGGCATGTGCTGTATTTTCAAAGCAGAAGCCGGTTTACTACCAGCTCCCCAATTTATAGCAGCTTGCGGACATTTTTTCAGCGCATCTGTGCCAAAATGTTACGCCTGCAGGAATGAGGCGTAATATCACCCGCAGCTGTGCTGGCTGAAAATACGAACCTCCACAGATGCGGAGATTTTGTCCTGCAGCGTTGGCTGTGGTGTGGAATTCACTCCCTGAACTCTTTGAAAATCTAGCTTTCTGTCTTTGGCATGGCATTCCCTCCCATGGTGGTCTTTTTTCAACAAACAAAATGCTGATTAAGTGAGTCAGCTAATTGCTCTGTATATCAAGGAAAAACAAGCATTTACTGACCTGCAAAGAAAGTATTAATCCTCTCCTGCCACCAAAGGAAACAAAAGTGGTAGGGCGAGTTGGCGACTGTCATTTTGTCCAGAAATTAAAGCAGCCATGCCATCACACCAGGTCGATATGAAGAAAGTGACACCTACTCAATCACTCCCACGGGGAGCCACTACTCTGTTACACTAACTGAAAAGAGCTCTGACAACGTCTGTCAGCTTACTCACGATTCATTGTCTGACCTTAACAGATATTATTAAAAAAATATATGTATGTGGTTTACTGTGTGATTCCTCAGTTGGTTTTTTTTTTTACACACCATCAATGTGTCTTTTGCCATTATAAATCACTCAGACTTCGTTCATATGGTATGTTTGGTAAAACACACCTCGGGTTAAAAAAAAAATTCATACCACACAATCACCCATACATTATTCTATATATATTGTTCTAGTTTAGATTTTGCATTACCTACATTCTGTATTCTGCTGTTCCCGTTTTAGGATTTTACCCCCACTATGAAGCATTTTCAGGTATACCTTGTATAAATGTGCTGTATACAAAGAGTAATATGTATTAAACTATTGCACATTTATAACATGATAAATGAAACGATCATGCTTACTTGTAAATTTCTTCAGCTTTTTCCTTGACCTTGGACTGATCTCCATATTTAAGATCTTCACATGCTTCCCAGAAACCTAGATTCTCTCCTGTTATTCGAAAAAACAATAGTAAGGCACAGCATAAAACAGAAAGAAATACCCTAATAAAGCCACAAAATGCAGAAAAGACTAACAGTGTAAAAACCTGCACTCTGACTAAAAATGTTGGGACTGAATGAAGCAACACACATAAAAGGATAACAATAATTTTAACCTCTGGGAACCTCACAAGAAAAAAGATGTTACAGACAGGACAGGACAGGGAGACAGGGAAAGGAGGGTGGCACTTCCTGTCAGTGAGTTCATTACTGCCACTAGAGAGGAAGTGGAAGGGGCAGTAGAGGTGCTGTGGGTACAAATCTAAATGGCAGCAGGAAGGAAATTGAGGCTGGGTGTAGTTCATAGGCCACCTAATCAAGATAAGTGGTTGAAATTTGCTTTGCAAATTAATTTGTGAATACGTCGAATTCACAAAGTTTTGAATGGCAAAGTTGTTGTTTTTTCAACAAATTTACCAAAATTCACTTGTAAAGTGACCAGTTCACCAATAAAACAACCAATTCACAAAGACAACTTTGCAGTTTTGGCAAAGTTGATGTTCCTGGAGTCCACAGAAATTTCAAAAAGTTTTGCAAAGGCAAATTTTGGCTGCATCGCGGTCACTATGCCAGCAAAGTTTATATTTGCAACATCTTTAATAGTGAGTTGGGTACCATGATCAGGATGGCAATGGAAAGGTGAAGTGGTGGTAATGGGAGGACTTTAATTTACCTAAGGTGAATTGGAGTGCCCCATCCACCACCTGTGCCAGGAGCCAATTGATCCCAGACACAGTCCAGGACGGGTTTCTGGTTCAGGGCATGGCCGAACTGACATCAGAGGGAGCCATCCTGGACCTGGTATTAACAAATGAGGATCATGTCAGGGACAGCAAGGTGAAGGAGCTCTTGGGGAGCAGTGACCACTGAATGGTGTGGTTCCAAGTTGATCTATGGAAGGAAACATCATGCACAATGGCAAGAGTGCTGGATTTCAGGAAGACCGACTATGGTAAGATGGGTGAGATACTGAGGGGAAACCTAATTAGCCTTAACTTAGATTTGGGAGTGGATCAAAAGTGGACAGTAATCAGGGAAGGGACAGCGTCAGTCTCTAACACCTGCCAGGAGATCAGGTTGGTTCAAAAGGGAAGGGAGCCAAGCAGTGAGGGATAAGAGGTCCATGTACAGTAAGTATAGGAAGCCCCAAAAGGATGAGGATGAGGAGGCCTACATGGAGAAAGCAAGAGAGGCTAGTAAGATGGTCAGGCAGACCAAGGTTAGGTAGGAGCTGCAAATTACAGAGGTGATCAAGGAGGAAGAGAATGCCTTCTTTAGGTACATCAGCGATAAGAGGGACACAAAGCTTGGCACTGTGAAGTTAAAAAGGTAGAGTGGGTGGAAGGTAGTAAAGAGAAGTAAAAGGTGTTGAACAAATATTTCTGCTCTTTTTTTACTATGAAAAAGGATGAACCAGTGCTGCAAGTGAGAATGGGGAGAGGGAGAGGGAGAGTAAGAGGAGGTTACATGGGTGAAGACACAATAACAGAAGACAGGGTTAGGAAGGGGTTCACATCCCTAAAGGTGATCAAGTCCCCAGGTCCAGATGGCATGCATGCAAGAGTGTTGAGGGAACTGCAGCAGAATTAGTGGGTCCACTGGTGGATCTGTTCAGCAGTTCTTTAGATTTGGGGGTGGTACCACAGAAGTAGATAGCAGCATGTGTGGTATACAGCTGCACAAGAATGAGCCTAGGTATAACCCTAGGAACTACAGGATGATCAGTCTGACCTCCACTGAGGGTAAACTGATGAAGACCATTCTGAAGGAAAGGCTAGCTGGATTCCTTGAATCAAAAGGATCCAGATCAAAAGACAACATGGGTTCACATCAGGGAGATTCTGCCAAACCAATCCATTCAGCTTCTTTGATTGGGTAATGAATGAGGTATACAAGGGCCAGATGGCTGACATAGTATACTTGGATTTCAGCAAGAACTTCAATTCGTTGCTCCACAAGAGATTGATTGGGAAGCTGGAGGACCTAGAGCAGGAAGTAAATTAACAAGGTAGGTGACAAATTGTCTCTTTGGTAGTACCCACCATGGGGGGGGGTGAGGCTCTCAGGTATGAGGGAAGTTACCAGTGTGATCCCACAGGGATCAAAGCTCAGCCCAGTGTTATTCAATGTACTCATTAATGACATTAGGGATACATTAAAGGCAAAATCTGCCTCTTTGTAGATGACAACAAGCTCTGAGGGAGGGTGGACATGGAAGAAGAGGTGCAGGACCCAAAAGAAGACTTAGCAAAACTGGAGAGGTGGTATGGAATATGGCAGCTAGGTTTCAATGCTAAGAAGTACAAGGTCATGCACATAGGAGGAGGAAAGAAACTGACAGCTAAGTACAGTCATGGGCAGGGGGGTCAAGGTCACTGTATCAGAAGAGGAAAAGGACTTGGGGATAGCCATTACCAGTGACCTAAAGCAGATTATGCAGTGCAGAAAGACAGCAGCAAAGGCAAACAGAATGCTGGGCTGCATTTCTAGAGTTCACAAGCAGAAGGGAAGAGGTTATCCTGCCACTGTACAGGTCCTTGGTGTGACCACACCTGGAGTACAGCATACAGTACTGGGGTCCCTACCTGAAGGATATCAGCCAGTTTGAGGCAGTTCAGAGGAGGGTAACGAAGATGGTTCAGGGATAGCAGACTGGGCATATGAGGAGAGATTGAGAGAACTAAGTATGTACTCACTCGAGGAGAGGAGGTAGAGAAGGGACATGACTTAAACTTTCAAGCACCCAACATTAAAACAAGATGGCTATCAGGGTCCTTTTCATCTTGGTAAGAACAAGTCCACCAAGGGGGCACTGCTACTAACAGGCAGGAGGAAGGTTCAAGAGGGAGGTCAGGAGAAACATCTTTTCAAAGTGGGGGTGTCGGTGGAATGTGATTCCTATCTGAAGTAGTCAAACAGGAGACAGTGGGGAGTCAACAAGGGGTTGGAAAGGGTGAAGGGGAGGGTCAGGGTTGGTGGGGGGCCCACTATATTCTGTGAATAAGGGGCTATGCAATCTAGCAGACTAGATAGACCAAATGGCCTTCTTCTGCTGGTTACTGTAAGTCGTGTGTTACATCTTATGAGGCTATCCTGGCCAACTACAAAAAAAAAAAACACTTTTTGAACAGTTAACATAAATATAAATTGCTTCACAATTTTTTTATTGTTCTAGTCTACTCAACTGTAAAGACTGTCTGCTTATGCCTGTAATATTTGCACCACATTGTCTCTTGTAGTGCTGCCACTACACAGGTACACAGTTAGATGTAACTCCTGGTAAAAGGGATTACATGGCAGTTTTTCTCCATGGCTAGTTTCTCTCTGTGGATTGGACCAAGTCTCTAGAGCCCTCTTCCCTGGAATGGTACTCTTACCTTATGCCAGTGTTGTATTTCCCTCTCTGCAGAAATCTGCACAATTTGGTAGTTTGCACTTGTTTGAAGATATATGCTTTTTAGTTAAAAAAGGTCTGTCCACAGAGCAGATGTTATAGGATGCTCTCTTTTATTTAAGGAATTGTGCACACAAGTGAAAAAAAAAATGAAAGGTCAGTTCTTCTTTCTTCTTTTATCTAGGGTATTTAGCCTACTGTATATTTATTGTAATTTATGTGTAATTATTGACCAGGAAAGGCATACTGAGCTGTGACAGCTCATTTCCAGGTGCATCCTGGAGAATGGATTACATGGGCCTGTTTTACTTGGGGAGAGGCTGTTGGCCAACTTGCAATCATTCTAAACTCTCTCTGACCCTGACTGTCGGATGAACTGTTATACTGCCTGCTTCTCACAGTTCTCACAGACAGCCTGCTTCTCTCTGGAAAGCTGAAAAACTACCACAAGCGACCTTCACCTGTAGTTTTGCAGTGAAAAGAATGAAATCTATAAAGTTAAACCCTGATATTTGTATTTTTTCGATTTTGTTTTATTAAAAAGTTATTGATACAAGTCAATATATTTTTAGTTATTTACTTATTGAATTTTGTTAACCAGGTAGGCCCACTGGAACACAAACTCCCTTTTCCAGGGGTGACCTGGTGTTAATTACAGAGAATACAAAACAATATAGATTTTACAGAGTCAGACAATACATAGGGTAACAAACTAGGTGTCGTACATTAGATACATGCCAGCACATGGCACAATACACACAAGAATACAGGATATTATTGCACAGGCAGGATCATATTACATTTCAAGGTATTAACATAGTATTATACAATCAAGATGGGTATCTATTAAGTAGACTGCAAGAAATGGAGTGCAATGGGGATGCCTAATGCCACCAAGTGCAAAACCAGAGGCAAGGAGGGGTGTCAGCAGCTCTCGGTCAGTGGTTATAAGAACACAAGCTACACTCAAGCAGATATGCCTTAAAGCATTTTTCAAAACCTCCAAGTGAGGAGCAATTTTGGAGGGAGGCAGGAAGCGTGTTCCACTGAGATGAAGCTGAGCTGGCAAATGATCTCTCCCCTGCATTTGACCTAACTCTGGGTCTTCCTAGTAAAGTATGTCTGATGGACCTGAATGCTCTCCATACTGGCTTAGGAGACAGGATAGCTCAGAGAAGTGGAGGAGTAGAACCCCTTAAGATTTGGTAAGTGAGACAGAGGCGGGGGTACTCTAGCCTGCCTTCTAAAGAAGGCCAGTTAAGAGAGAGGAAGACGTTGCAGTGCTGTATCCTAGGAGGTGCGCCATGGGTAAATTGGCCAATTTTGTTATAAAGTACTCTGAGTTTATTAAGTTCAGTGTTTCTCACAGAGTGAAGGGAAGGGTCCCCATACTGTAAGAGGGGGAGCAGTGTACTCCTAGCAATAACTAACCAAGATTCCATTGTGAAGTCATTAACAAGGTGGTATAGCAAACCAATTTTTTGGTGTAGGGATTTAGTGAGATAATCAATATGTGCTCCGAAGGAGACTTCTTGATCAAGTTATGCCCCCAAAGTATTTAATAGCTTCTACCACCTCCAACTTGTTATACCTAGATGTGGACAAGTTTAGCAGGTGCTGCCTGACTACACCTGGGTGCCTGGGGTTGAAAAAGGATGACTTTAGTCTTTTTGTCATTTAAAACCATTTTTTTTTTAACAAAAAACACCTTTCTAGCCTCACAAAATCCTCAGCAAGGAGTCAGTTGATGAGGGTGACATCACTGGAGCTCCTATACAGTACTGCATCATCAGCATAACACTGAAGACATGCCCCTCCACAATGACCAGGTAAGTCATTTACAAATAAGGATAACAGCAATGGGCCCATAATGGTCCCTTGAGGGACACCATCATATGGTTAGTAATGAAGACTGTATACCTTTCAATTTCACTTTCTGAGCTCTGTCTCTCAAGTAATGAGTGAACCACCTGCAGGACAAGTCATCAAGACCAAACCTCCTAAGTTTTTCTATTAGGGGACCATGATTAACTAGGTCAAATGCCTTTATTAAATCTATGAAGACTGCCACCTGTCTATGTCCACCCAGGATATCCTTGGTCAGGCTCACCAGAGCAGTGCCATGAGATTTTCTGAAACCATATTGCCAATCCCTCAAGAGGTGATACTGATCAAAGTATTCTAGAAGTTGGTTATATATCAGCCTTTTCTGAATTTTAGCAAGTGAGTTTAGTAGGGAGATTGGGCAGTAATTTTCTCTAGGCTGTTTAGGACTGCCCTTGTTAACAGGAATTACAATGGCCACCTTCCAGCAATCAGGGATTCTTTCTTCCACAAGAGACTTGTTAAATAGCATGACAACAGGAGAGGCAATTGCAGGAGTATCTATCTTTAGCAGTTTGGGCTCCACATTATCAAACCCCTCCAAGGCCTCTGCATTTAATCTTTTTAGAAGAGTTAGAACCTCTTTTCTAGTTATTTGCCTAAAATGGAATTTGGGCTTAGGTGTCTCAAATTCTTGTGGACCTGGGATGTTCAGGGTGGCTCCCAGGAAGGATATTTTATACCTGCCAAGGTCTGTAAAGAATTGATTAAAGGCATTGGTGGTTTCAAGGTGGTCATTCAGTAGCTTACTCTTGGCCAGAATGTCTGATTCAGAGATGCTTGATTCAGAGTGGGTAGGTCGACCCTTTAGAACGGTATTTATTTGGGTCCAAAACATTTTTTTCCATGTGTTAGAATGGCTGCAAGGTATGGTTGACAAATACTGTAAGTAGTTCCACACTCACATCACCTCTAATGAAACTAATAAATAGAAAAATCCACCAAATGTACACTGTTCAGTAGAGTGCCTACTTATTTCAAAGTAATGTATACATTTAGACTTCTGCATGAGTCCATGGGTTCTTAACCACCTGATTTAGCTTTTATGAGCACTTTGAATTTTTCTAGTGCAATGTAATACTGTTATTTTGCTGTTGATACACCCATGACCCCCGCCCCCAAAGTACTGTACCATTTTTCTGGCTGTTCCATCCCACTGCAGGCTGTTCAGTACCTTGCAGTGATGTATGTGTCTCACCAGTGCTAGGTGCCTTGGTAGAGTACCTCTATCCTGCCAACAGGCATGCACTCTAAGGACATGGGGGTTGACCAGCGAGGTACCGCAGGATTCAGTGCTGGGACTTGTCCTCTTTAATATCTTCATAGGGGACATTGCAGAGGAACTGGAGGGGAAGGGTTTTTTTTTTGCAGATAACTCCAAGAGCTACAAAAGTTTTGACACACAAGAGGGAGTGGAACAATGTGCAGGGATTTTGGGAAACTAGAGGAGTAGTCAAAAGCATGACAGTTGAAGTTCAATGCCAAAAAGTGCAAAATCATACACCTAGGGCATAGGAGCTCCAGTGCTTCATATAGGAAGAGGGGATGTGTTGGCAGTTACTAGGCAGGAAAGAGACCTCAAGGTTACTATTTCAGAAGATCTCAAGGTGGCAGTGCAGTGTGACAAGGCCGTGGGCAGGGCAAGTGGGATGCTGGGGTACATAGGGAGGGGTATCTCATCTCCAAGAGGAGGACGGAGGTGGTGCTGCCACTGTACCGCTCTCTGGTATGCTCCCATCTGGAATATTATGCCCAGTTCTGGAGACCACACATCAGAAGAGACATAGGGTGAAGGCGATCCAGAGAAGGGCAACCAAGATGGTGCAGGGGCTGCATGGGAAGCCCTAGGAGGAGAGACTGAGGGATGCCAATAATTACAGTCTGTAGGACAAGAGAGCAGGGGGACATGATTGTGACCAGAGGGAGCATCTTCTACTAAGTGGATGAGCGAGTTCCAGGACTAGAGGACATGCAACGAAATTGGAGGCAGGAAATTTCAGGAAGGATGTGAGGAAATACTTCTTCACAGGAAGGGTGAAAGAAGCATGGTATAGACTGCCACCTAAAGTTGTGGAGGCTACAATGGTGGAAGGTCTGAAGCATGCACTGGAGAGACACAGGGAAATATTAGTACAGAAACAGGGAGGGGGGAGGTTCCCTGGAGACCAGTTAGGGTCTGCAGAGGTACAGTAGGCACAGGAACCCTTGGACAGACTGGGTGGCCCAAGTGGTCCTTTTCTGATGGCAACTTCTATGTTTCTAATAAGCTGTCTGCAGTGCAAATACACAGAAGGGCACTGCTATTGCTGAATGTGTGTGTGATTGTTTTCACAAACCATACCTTCTAAATATGCTATTACTATGGATAGTCATCAATATGACAAAGGGTCGCTAACCAGGTGCCTAGTGTTAGTGAGGCACATTAATCACAGCAAGGGACACAGCAGCCTGCAGCATGATGGAGCAGCCAGAAAAAAGACACTGTGCAGTAAGGGATCGCAGGTTTATTAAAAGCAAAACTGCAGTGTTACATTGGTGATGAAAACTCTAAGTGCTCGTATAAAGCTTAATTGGTTGATAAGGGGCCATGGAGTGAAGCACAAAACCAAAAGCAAGGCATTTCTTAAAGATACATTGTCTATGATGATGCAGAGTGTTTCCTACTTCCTCTGTGATTATATCATAATAATGAGATTAGTTGTAATTTCTTCTACTGCACGCAGAAAGCCATTACACTGCAGGATAAAAAGGGAGCAAATGGTACCCTTGTGCTGGCTGGGTATAGGCAGACAATCTCCACTACTGAACATAACAACTGAAATAAAAATCAGTGAAAAACAGAACATATTTGGTAAGCTATAGCCAAAATATGATTTTCCAGCAGACTGCCCCTCTCCAAGCATTTTGTTAAAAAATCGTAATACAGTCACACAGTACTAAAGTCAGGACTACAGTATTCAAGTTGTTTCACAGTCACAACCCCACAAAAAAAAACAAATTTGTCAGTATTTTGTTAGCTTTTACATATGAAGAAAAGTTGTACTGTTCCATATATTCTATAGCTAGCATAAAGCATCAGGCCAGATGTGCACTAGGTTGTAATTCCATCTTGGAGTTCTGATAACTTGGCAGATCACTCAAGCTTTTCTGTCCTGGTTTATGATACCACAATGGTCCTTTCTTGGACTTAATTTTGACCTTGTAGCTCACAGCTGCTTTTCTATTCATTTTATGTTGTAATGCATGATAAAGAGAAATTGTGCTTTTTTACCACTAGATGATGCCACAAGCCTTTGTACATCAGTTGAAAGCCATTAAACATACAGTACAACCCATAGCCTGCAATAGTCATGTAAAGTCTATACATACCACTGAATTCTTTCTTTAAGAACTGTTGGAAGCTCTGTCGCCCTTTAGGATCCCTGATCAGCTCGCTGAAATTAAATTGCCAACGTTCAACACGTAGCTTTGTTGGGATTTCCACCCTTTAAAAGAAAAGCTATTCACTGTTATGCCTTACTATTACTATTCAGACAACAGTTTTCACAGCTAATAGGAAGGCTTTCCATTTACTTAAAATGCTTAACATAGATTCAAAAGAACCACTGGGCTCCAGAACATACTGGTGCATTGGCACCTATATCAGTATAACAAGAAAAACAGGGCTGCACTCATAGTTCCATGGAAAAGACAATCACTCGCACTTCAGGTACAAGTATATCAAAGACATCAATCCACGAAGAATAAGCTAGGATAGGATATGATATGATGGGATAGGAATTTGGTGCTCTTCTTAAAACCAAAAGTGCCTTACAAATAACACAATTAACAAAACATCAATAAATTCATACAAATGGAAATACATTTATTTATTGATACAGTAGTTATGGACTCCAGCATAGCCTAATTTAGGTGATATGCCTAATTTCCGAGAAGGTCTGGTGGGGGGGGGGACATTACAGCAACATGGTATGGATTTACAGCATTTACATGTCAGAATTTATATGGACAGATAAATACACACTAACAGATACTTTAGCAACAAGGTTGTCATATTTACACAACCGTTTACATTGCAGATATATATATTTACAGCAATATTAATTCATACACATATATCCAAATATGTAGATATAGATAGATAGATAGATAGATAGATAGATAGATAGATAGATAGATAGATAGATAAATAAGTGAATAGTTTTACAATCCTAAAATACGGAACAACAATCTATATGTAAAATAGCAACATTATATACATGACAACAGAATTTAAATGATGTGGCCAAGTTAGGCAGTGCTAAAGAGCCACTCCTAAGCCTTTGCTTAGAAGTGGCTCAAGTCCAAAATCCTCTGCATTGATAGTAGCAGAGAATTCCATAGGTACCGGACTATAACAGAAAATGACCTATCCAATGCTAATTTTTTTTTTTCATGTGTAGTTTCTGCGGGTTTTCTCCCTGCCCCAACTCCCATGTGTCGCCGACGTAGCACATGCATGTGGAGGCACGCACGCACATGCCGTTCGGGACACCGTCCCTTCCAGTCGCATTGTTGACCACCTGCGCTGGCACCGAACCTCCATTCGGTGATGGCGGGACTACAGGTGGGTGACCCCATCCCTTACCTGGGAGAAGAGAGGAGAGCCAATGCTCGATCCTGCTCCCACTGTCCCCCCCCATGCCAGCACCCCGGTGGCCTGAGATCATTCTTGAACCTGTTTCCCTGGGGTATCACAAGGTTTGGCTTCCAGCACCTTAACCCTCAGTGCCTCTGGGCCGGCTCCCCTCACTGACTTTTAACCTCTAGTGGGGGACATCAAGCAGCCCCTTGTCCTTCGAGTGAAGGGCTCTATCTGGGCAGGAAAGACCTGACCTAAATCATGTGCAAGCTCATGGAGATCATACTTAAGGAAAGGTTGGTAGAATATCTAGAGGAGCATGGTCTCCAGGATGCGAGGCAGCAGGAGTTCATGGGGGGAGATTGTGTCAGACAAATCTAAATGACTTTTTTTACCGGGTCCCTAAGACAGTAGACAGGGTCCAAGTGGTAGACATTTTCTATTTGGATTTTAGCAAGGCCTTTGACTCTGTGCCCTACAAAAGGTTGATCAGGAGGTTGGCAGATCTCATGGTTAGGGAGAAGATGACCAGATGGGTGGAATCTTTGCTCAGTCTATTCCTCGATGTGCACCTCTTGTTCCAATGCTCACACTCCACTGCCAGCTGCACCTTTTGGGTAATTACTCTCGTACTACAACTAACACGAATTGTGTGACAACATATTTTGTAACTAATTAATGCCTCAGTTTCCCACACTGTGTACCACTATACTATGTTATGTCAGCAATGCAATTCCTTATAATTGTATATACCCGAATTGTATCTCAACTTTATTGTATTGTGCCATCCTCTGTTTGTATGTTCTCCTTAACCCTTCAATGTGGAACCTTTGTAAATGAGCTATTAACTCAAAGATACTTTAGTAACTCCAAAATAACAATAAATAAAAAAAAAAAAGCTGGCTGAGAAACAGAACCCAGAGGGTGGATGTGGGGAAAATTATCTGGCACCAGGGAGGTCACAAGTGGGGTCCCGCGAGGCTCAGTGATGGGGTCGGTGTTGTTCAATGTCTTCACCAATGACATTGGAGATGGCATTGAAGGCAAAATGTGCCTATTCATGGACAAAACCAAGCTCTTCGGGAGAGTAGACACAGCTGAAGGGATACAGGACCTACAGGATGATCTGAAAAAGCCGGAGAGGTGGTCCAGGATCTGGCAGCTTTGCTTCAATGCCAAGAAATGCAAAGCTATGCACATTGGGACCAAGAATCCCAGGATGGATAGCTACCTGGGTAGAATCCAAGTATCTGCATCAGAGAAGGAGAGGGACCTGGGAGTGATGATCGCTAGTGACCTGAAGCACTCCACACAATGCAAGAAAGCAACAGCAAGGGCAAACAAGATGCTGGGATGCATAGCTAGGGGGATCAGTAGTAGGAGAGAGGAGGTAGTACTGCCCTTGTACAGGTCACTGGTGAAGCCAAATCTAGAGTGTGGAGTTCAGTGCTGGTGCCCATACTCCAAAAAGGACATTAACCTGCTGGAGAAGGTCCAGAAGAGGGCTACAAAGATGATAGTGGGTCCAGCAGGGTAAGGCATATGAGGAGAGATTGAGGGCACTGAACATGTACTCCCTAAGGATGGGGGGCATGACTGAGACCTTCAAGTGCTTAAAAGGGATAAATAAGCTAAGTGGCAATCATAACACGAGGGGCACAGTCTTAAGCTGGAGGGGGGAGGTTTAGGAGGGAGGTCAGGAAGCACTTCTTCATGGACAGGGTGTTGGACACTTGGAATGTGCTGCTGGAAGAGGTGGTGTTTTTGAAGATGGCGGGCAGCTTCAAGAGAGGCTGGGCTAGGCATGGGGGGAAGGTAAGGATCATATGAAGGGAGGATGGAAAGGTTGGGAGGAGTGGGAAGGCAGGTCAGTAGCTCAAGCTGTAGACCCTGCAATACAGCAGACTAGATAGACCAAATGCTCTTCTGCTGGCTTTTTTGTATGTTCATAGGAAAGATCACCTTTGGTTGAAATATATCCAAGTTTTGTGAGAAATGTTCTCTCTACAAGTGCAGTCTTTTTAATTTGTCTTGTGGCACTTAAATTGTGTAACAAATGTTATTTCATCGAAGTGTCTTTGCCTGGTCACTAGGGCTGGTTCAGTGAAGAAATTTACTAATTACAGCGTGAAAAGAAAAAAAATAAGATGTCTTTAGAAATATTTGAGTGCAGTGACTGCTGCAGGGACATTTTCTGCTACTTGTGGAGCTGCACAGAATCATAAATTCTACAAAAGAGAATTTTAATGAAGACAAAATCTACTGCATCTCAATATGGCAGTTGAGACCATTCATGCAGTTGTTAGAATAGTCTCACACATATTCTCATGACCCAAGAATCACGAACCAGAGGTTAGCAGTTCTGGTACTTAACAAATAGCAGAGAGACCACTCTTACAGCATGAGTGTGATCTTAACATCCATACTAATATATTATTGATTAGGTTGGTCAGTAATATAGTAAACATTTTAAACCTTCCTAAAATGTGTCTAAAACATGCCAGTTTCCAGGGCACACGTACACAAGACACCATAATATAACAATGTCTCATATGCTGGTTAAAGGAGCACTCTTGACTGGCTGAGAGCACTCCCTCAGTCTATACTGTTTCTACAAGTTGCAGAGTTTAGTTTCTCTCAGAGTACCTCAGCTTTCCAGAATGGCAGACATTCTCAAGCATTTCACAGGGAAAGTAGGGACAGTTGGGACAGAGAAGTTGGACAGGAATTGTACATATTTTGTGGCCTTTATGGTTTTAGGAGGTTTTCACAAAAACACATAATTCCCAGAATTTCATAAAGCTTGTGTGTGTATTTGGGGGAGCAGAGGTGAGGTGGAAGATGGGTAACTTAATAGATGGCAACCTGCTTATGTGCTGAATCACTTTTGGAGATCAATAAAGCAATCAACGATTTAACTGCTACCATATAACCTTGTCGTTTGAAGCTGAATCAACTTTGTCAAAAGACTGAATAGTTGGAGAAAGAAGCTATCATCATGAAAGAGGAGTTTTGATCACAAAACAGTGTGCTTCAAAAACTGTCAGGAAGCAAGAAACTCTGTAAAGTTGTATTTGTGACTAAGATTAGAGATAGCACAGCAGGAAGGCACAAACACAAAAGTTTTGAGAACCATCTGAAGAATAATATTTGCTTGGTTGGCGTTCCAATGTTTTCTGAGAAAGAATTGTCTTCTTAAAGAGGCTTAGTGAGGCAAAGTTTCAGAGGCAATCTCCCTTGCAGCTGAAAATCTCCTCTCATATTTAAGGCTTTCAGAGTGGAGAAGTGGCACTCTAGCAACTACTGGATCAGCAACAGGAGAAAGAAACCCAAAGCAGCACTGTCTTTACCTGATCAGCAGCAAGAATGGAAAGTAAGGGGCTGTATATGAGGAAAGGCAGTCTGTGAACAGCAGTGTCACCCTCACCCAGCCTGAGCAACTGCTGATAGACTCCTTTGTGCAGAGAAATGGTAAAAAGAAGCCTCTAGCGGTGGCCAGTGAGACAGTAAGTGTGAAAAGTCAAGAGACCACTCTATGTTTCCATCTGGGGGCAGAATTTCACTTTAGCTGGCAAGTTAGAGCTGCAGCTTTCAGGACTGTTAGAGTCCCAGCCAGCAAATTCTAGTATCAGCAGCATCTTGTGGTTTTCATTCCTATTTACTAGGGTTTTTGTCAGTTTTTCCAAGGGTCTTTGTAATATTTCATTTCGTAAAGGGCTCCACCAAAAAGAGAGAACAAGTCTTCTCCTCTTTTGCCCAGTATACTGGAATTCCTTCCTCATCCTGGTCCGCAGCTTGCCAACACATCAGTTTTTTAAGGGTGCATTGAAAACACCTCCTCATACCCTCTGCTTGCAGCTGTAACTAAACATCGGTTTTGACCTGTGAATTGCACAGGCTTCTTCTGCTGGGCCCTGTGGTAGTGTCCGAGTCCTCCCTGACCAGTCAGCCTAACAAGTCTGTAACCTTTGGCATGTTGCTATACATTTTTGACCTTGAATGTTTTCGAATTGTGGGTCATAATTCTTCTCATATTCGAGGCTATGCACTAGTGTGAGCCAGATATGCACGATTAGAGCATAACTGGTCCACATAGCTCCACACCTGGGGACAGGCACAGGGTATGAAGTATATAGCCCTGCCTCCTCTGACACTCAGCTGTGTGTGGAGGGGGGAGTCTGAGGGACACAGGAGGGTATCCAGTTGGATGCCTATCCTAGGTCCTGAAGTGGCTCCCCTGCTCTGTGTAAGCAGGGGATTCTGGGAGGTGTGGGGCCAGCAAATTTACAAATTATGGTGAGCACCCAAATGGCTACCCCAGCCTTCCCTGTCAGCCCATGGACTGGGACAGTATGGTGGGGGGGGGGATTCCCTGTCCCACTGCAGCCCACAGGTCTAATTAGGGGGGCATGCAAATATATGGCAGGGTCCTTGCTGTCATATCCTGTACCCCCCTTGCCTGGTACTCTGCACCTTAGTGAATGCTGCATAGTGCGGACATGATTTCAGACATGCCACCAAATCAGCCGCGGTGCATATAGAAACATAGAAACATAGAATTTGATGGCAGATAAGGACCGCTTGGCCCACCCAGTCTGCCCATTTCTCTACCTGATGGATAAGCTGCAGATCCTAGTTAACCAGCAGCCTACTTCTTCCTACCCCCACACTCTAGAATTGCCTTATGACTGTCCCATGCATGCTTGAATTCCACCACTGTTTTTGACTCCACAACCTCCCTGGAAGGCTGTTCCATACATCCACAACCCTCTCTGTGAAAAATACTTCTTAAATTACCTCTGAGTCACTCTACTTCTATCTTCAAATTGTGCCCTTGTTCTTGCACACCTCTTTTTTGAAAGATGCTACCCTCTTGGACTTTGTTGATTCCCTTGAGGTACTTGAAAGTTTCTATCATGTCCCCCTCCCTCCTTTCCCTCGAGGCTATACATATTAAGCTCCTTAAGTCTCTTCATATGTCTCTGGTGCAGACCCTGCACCATTTTAGTTGCCTTCCTCTGGACAGCTTCCATCCTGTCTATGTCTTTGCAGAGATTGGGTCTCCAGAACTGCACGCAGTACTCCAGATGTGGTCTCACCAGCTGTCTGTACAGAGGGATAATAATTTCTTGTTTTCTACTGGTGATGCCTCTCCTATGCATCCCAGTATCCCCCAGCCCTCCTTGCTGCCCCTCTCACATTGTTGCCCACCTTTAGGTCATCTGATATGACTACCCCAGGTCCCTTTCCATTTTTGTTGTTGTTAGTATCTCACCCCATTGTGTACTCTTCCCTGGTTTTTGTTTCCAGGTGCATTACCTTGCACTTCTTAGCATTGAATCTAAGCTGCCATACATTTGACCATTCCTCTAACCTTGCCAAGTCCTTCTCATCCTTTCCACCCCACCTTGTGCATCAACTCTGTTGCAGATCTTTGTGTCATCTGCAAAGAGACATACTTTTCTTCCAGTCCTCTGCAATGTCGCTTATAAAGACATTGAAGAGGACCGGTCCTAATACTGAACCCTGTGGTACCCCACTGCTAACCCCCTTTTTCAGAGTGGACTCCATTTACTATTACTCTCTGTGTCCTATTCTCCAGCCAATTCTTTACCCAGGCTGTCATCTTGGGACCCACCCCAGGCTGGCTAACTTGTATATTAATCTTTGTGTGGACTGTGTCAAATGCCTTGCTAAAGTCTAGGTAGGCCATGTCCACAGCCCCTCCCTGATCAACTACTTTGGTCACCCAGTCAAAGAAATTTATCAGATTTGTCTGGCATGACCTTCCTGCTGTGAATCCATGCTGCCTTGGGTCCTATGCCCCTCTGGCCTCTAGATACTCAACAATTCTTTCCTTCAGAAGTGATTCCATCATTTTCCCTACCACTGAGGTTAAACTAACAGGTCTGTAGTTTCCTGCTTCTGCCTTGCTCCCACTTTGTGAAGGGAATCACATCTGCCCTCCTCCAGTCCTCAGGTACCACCCCATCCTCCCATGATTTGTGAAAGAGGGTAGTCAGTGGTGTCACTAGTTCTATCCTTAGTTCTTTTAGAATTTGGATGAATCCCATCAGGCCCCATTGCTTTGTCCACCTTCAGTTTTAAGAGCTCTTTCAGAACTCTTTCTTCTGTAAATGGCTGGTATCAACTTCTGTATCCAGAGTGTTTCTACTGTTTGTTTTAGGTACCTCCCTCTTCCTTTGTAAATACTGAGCAAAAATATTTGTTTAGTATCTCTGCCTTTTCATAGTCACCCTCTGCCCACCCTCCCTCCCCTTTATTAAGCCTCACTATCCCTCCCTTGGTCTTCCTTTGCTCCCTGATGTACCTATAAAAGGTTTTATCCCTCTTCTTAACTGAGTTGGCTATCTTTTCCTTGGTTTAGGCCTTTGCTGTTCTGACTGCCTTTCCAGCTTCCTTTGCTTTAACTGATACAGTTCTCTGTCCTGTTCCTTCTGTAATTCCTTGTACTTCCTGAATGCTTTCTTTTCTTGAACCTTCACTGCCACTTCCTTTGAGAACCATAGTGGTTTCTTACCTGCTTCGTTTTGTTTATTTGCTTTACACAAAGGCTTGTTACCTCTGTGATGGCAGTTTTTATTATTCCCCATTGTTCTTCCACCCCTCCTTCCTGCCCATTTGCTAGTTCATTCCTTAGGCACTCACCCATTTTGGCAAAGTCAGCCCTCCTAAAATCCAGTACCTTTGTCTTTGTATGGCTTGACTCTATTGCTGTGTTTATTGTGAACCATACTGTTCGACTAGGTGGCCAGTGGGCAGGGTAGCTTCATCTGCCTGGAGCAGCCTACCCTTTTCCAGTTCCATATCTGCACGATCAACCAGAGGATCGAGTACAAAAGGGGTGTGCACCCCTTCCATGAATGCCACTGGGGGTCTGCTGGACCCCTTGATCTTGGTATTCTAACTTAGGGTTGCCTACATACCGTGGATATGTGGTGCACAAGCAATCTGCGGTTTAGTACATAGACCCCATTACCTGTACAGTCCAGCTTGGTTGTGTACTGTAATGTGAACGCGTATCTCCTTACTTCATGTTTATTAACTTTGCCTTCTTTTGTACTCTTCAGCATCACATCTGAAAATAGGCATTCAGTTGTCTAGCTTACTTACATGGGTAACAAAAACCAAAGAAAGAAAGAAATAAAACAACCATACAAAATATCTGGGCCACTAATGTAGCATTGCTGCTTAAAGGACCGGCTACCTGGATTCACAACCCTACCCAAGGTACAGGAGGGCTAAAAGAATGAGGGTCTAGAGTCCCAGAGGATGCTGTTCTCTGGGAGGGAGGGTTCTGTGGCCCATCACAATACTGCCACTGGGATGACCTCTGGTGGCAGAGCAGCTGTGGCAGCACTCATTGCTGGGGGTAAAAGTTTGGTGCATCTCAATGCAGAAACATACCTCTGTGTCCTTAAGGGTGGGGCTTGGGGAGAAAAACTGGAAAAGGTTAGGCTGCTCCACTGGCCACCTAGTTAGGATACAGAGACCTTTTACTCCTCCTCCTCCTCTCTCCACACCTAATATAAAAAATCCTTCAGAAGGGGTGCAGCAAGATGCTGAAAGTTGGCCCTGGAGGGAGCTTCTCTTATTAGGTATCAGAGTGCCCTGCCTGGATACGAATATATTCAGTTGCTCATGGAGGAGTGACCTGCAGCTAGATTCATTTATTTTGATTTTATTTATTTAATCTTTTTGTCCAGGAAAGAGACAATGAGTCATAACTGGCTTATGTCTAGGTGCATCCTGAGGGAAGGGTAACAGTTGGGTACTTAAAATACTTCAGCACAATATGACACCAGTATCACAGTAACTTTCAGTAACAATCATAAACAGCTTTTAGTAACGAAGCAGGCACAATAAATAGTACACAAGAATAAACCACTAATTATAAAACATATATAGAAAATAATTCACTATAAATAAGCTTTGGAGAAATAGGATAGAAAGGAGGTTGGTAATGTAAATATATTTAGCAATTCTTTAGGTGAGAAGGGCAGAATTGTACTGCTTGTGGATGTAACTATGATTTGAGAAAGGATGCAACTTAAGTTTTCAAACCAGGCTCTGATTATATTTAAGAGGTTCCCTATGATTTGTTTAATGTTTTGAGACCCTGTTTATTTTCTTCAGTGTTGCTCTTTTCTGAAGTACAGTAAAAGTATTTTTGTGAAATCTTTATTAAGAAACTGGTTACCAACACATGCTGTTGGTTTGTTACTAAAGTCTGCAAGAATTGTGAGGTGAGAACAGAGTGCTACCAGTATTGTGGGAAGTATTAAATGCTTGGATTGGGATCATAGCAACTTTTTTGTTGAGTATAACATTATTAGGACACCTTTCTCTTGGGATGATCACCTCATTCTTGTGAGGTGCAGCTATTCTGGACAATTTTCCTGGACTTTGTAGTATTACCCCACCTCCTTATACCAGTTTGCTTAGGCTACCTTGATTTTCTATTTTCCATTGGATGACTCCTTGAACTCAATGTTGAAAGCCTGGTAGGCAGTATTTACTGCATGATGTTGTTTTATCTTAAAACAATACAATACAAGTCTTTAAAAGAAAGAAAGTATCTTTAGGATTCACTAACTTTGGAACATTTGGGACTGGGAACTTAAATTTTTTTTAAAATGAAAGTTTGGGGCCTGACTCCAAGACATGTTACACATGGCACAGGGTGATTTACACCAAACCCCATGGTGCAAATTGCACCTTATGCCAGGCATAACGCATGTTGCAATTCCAGAAGGCACCCTGCACTATGCTGTATGTGGTTTGCACCAAAGGTGGGCTATGCCACCCACTACGCCCACAACCCACAGCGGCATGGCACAAGGGTGGGTTACAGCAGCAACTGCACCCTATTCCAGAAGGGTGGCTGCTGTAACCCACTTACGCCATTCCAGGACTCGGCATGGCGTAGTGGGGTTAGACCAGCTAGGAGGTGGTCTAATTGGCATCTGTCCTGGCACAGCAATGGATGCCTCCCCTTCAGCACCACAGAAATTACATGGATGTGCTCCCCATGCCTCCCCCACTCTGCCATGCCCCCCACACTCCAAACTTCATGAATCCCCAGGTCCTTTGTCAGACGTGCCCCGCGATCGCCTGTACCAACCGGTCAGCCCCCCCAGTGCCCCCAGGTATGTGCAGGTGCATTTCGGGGCTGGGGGTTTCTGAGGGGTAGTAGATTGTGTACCATAACTTGTGGCACCCTGGTCCAGTGCACCATTCCTTTGGTGCTAGCCTGCAGCTGCCGTAAGTCGTGGGCGTAGGTGCCGGGGAGCCTGCTTGTTCTGGAATATGGCACAGGGTCTCTGGTGTAGTGCCACATGATGCAACTCACATATGCCCACGAATTGCACCGTGCATCTTGTAATCGAGCCCCTGGTGTCATGTCGCTTGGTGTCATGACAGCATCTATATATCAACATATTGATTTTTACATTAGTGTGTTATCTTTAGTTTTATATGACAATGCAACTTTGTAAACCAATATCTTTAGTAATTTATATGCCGGAAGCTCAGGCTATCTGTCATTGGAAAGACTTGCCCTTCACCTTTACAATATTATATAGCATTAGCTTTTTGAGTGCACAGTTCTGGCCTCCACATTTGCACTGATGTAAAAACAATACATCGATGTATCCATTACACTGATATACTCAGTACATTGATGTGCCATTGCAATATACTAATTAATACTTTACACTGATGTACTCAGTATATCAATGTGCCAGTACTGTACATCAATATATTCATTACGCTGGTATTGTACATCTCTGTATTCAGTACATTGAAGTGCCATTGCAATTCATTGATTTATACATTGCACTGATGTACTCACTTCACTGATGTGCCACTGCAGTATGTTGGTTTGTACATTCATTGATATGGTTAGTATATTGATGTGCCATTACAATACATCGATGCATGCATTACATTGACGTACTCTCTACACTGATGTGCTGCTACAATATGTTGATTTGTACATTCATTGATATGCTTAGTACATCGATGTGCCATTACAATACATTGATGTATGCATTACATTGACTTACTCAGTACATTGATGTGCCATTGTAATACATGGATGTATATATTACACTGATGTACTCAGTTCATAAATGTGGCATTGCAATACGTTGATGTAAACACTAAACTGACAGTTTAAAACATTTATAAAAACTTTTTTCATCATGCTCTTATATGTGGTTCATATACATGAAAAATAAATAGTAATGGCTTACATTTGGGCATGATAATGTGTTTTCAAATTTATCTAATTGCGTTACATAAAGTTTTTATTTTCTCTGCCCAACCCCAAATTTTTGGAACACTCCAGATAATTCTTACATAATTAGCTGCAGTGCAAGCATACATATAAGTGTAACCCCTGTGACCCCTTGGGGTATTACAACTGTGTTTTGTTTTATGGTTTATGTAGTTAGCCAGCATGGGCAGCAAATGGTTAACTTCCAGGGCTCCCTTGGATTCCCTGTCAGTTGCCTGAGCAGAGATTCCAAGTGGGAAGGGCCTCACAGCAGCACAAGCCATGATGGAATGCCACAGTGGTTGTCAGCTTCTCACACAGACTACTCTCAGTCTGACTGAGGAGAGTGTCAGGAGAGGTAAGAAATTTCTCCTGTCCTGTTTCAGACCATAGTTTAGTCACAGAGATGAAAGGAAAAACAATGTGAACCCAGAAGTGTCTCAAATCCATGAGGACATGCACTGTCCTGGTTCTATTCCCTGAAGAGGGATGGACACAGGTGACTGTTTTGTGATCTCCCAGTTCAGGAATCTACTGGACAGCCAGTACAGTACCAACCAAATGTACTAATTGTACCTTGCCTGCACCTGCAACCCTGTCAGGGCATTTGATAATTCTAGCTGTAACAGAATGAAATCTACCTCTTGGCTGTAACAGAGAGGACACTGGTAATTTAGTAAAGCATGCATTCTGGTGCCCCATTATAGTGTTGCAGTTCCCCCACAGCTCCACTGCCAAGGTTCCCAGTGTAAATATAAATGGCCATGTGGACCACCCTCGACAGCCAAAAGAAGAACCACTAGTGGGGAGTAGGTTTTACATAAGGTGTAAAAAACTACAACTTTTAAAAAATGAACACTTACAAAAAAGTGCAACTCTATATAATGACAACCGCACACCAGAGGTGCAGTTGGCCAAGGTATTCTGGGTAGGTGGAAGGGGGTCTGAGAGGTAAGTCAAACAAGAAGGATAAAAATATCTTGGAAAAATAGCTACAGCAAGAATTGACTTCCAAATTGACTACAGCATACGCCAGCCAATGCATTGTAAGTCCCTATATTATTCTGTATATAGGTAAGGCTACAATATCTTATTGGTATGACATGCCTGCATACAGTGCTAAGACTGAAAAAAAGAATTTATAAAATGGCAAGAAAAAATCTAGGTTCTCATTGGCCAAGAGAGATCAGCTGACCATACATTAAATCTCTATGTACGCACAGTCATCCTGGTCCTAAACCACATCACACAATGAGCAAATTAGTCCTCCTACAACCAGAACTATCTTCCATCAATCTCCCTACAACCAGAACTGATCTTCCACCACAAACATGACTGCTACCTTTACTCTGTAGAAACCTTCAACTGGGCCCTAAAAATAAAACTACCTTAAATATAAAATAAAACAAATTAATTAAATGTTGTTTACCAGATCATCACACTCTCCTTACACACATAAACACATTAGAAACATTAAGTATTGTTTATAGTTTTCATTATAACTGTTTCTTTGCTAACAGTGAAAAATCCCCCTTCTATCTTTACCTGCTCATCTACCTGCTCATCAGGGAAATCTCTTCTACTTTCTCTGACAGTGAGATAACTGAGTCTATGGCTCTAAAGCAGGCCTTTGTTGTCTGTGTGTACAGTATGTTAGTGGAGAAACATTCTGCTAGTAGAACTGGGCAGAATTTTGAATCCCTGTATTCCATGGTAAACAGTCCATGATAAACATTCCATTTCTTGAATGTGGGGAAACGCAGAGAAAACAAAAACAGACTGAAGAAAGTAAGCAATACTACTATATGAACAAAGAAAAAGGGTGGTAAATGTCTCACCCTGCTGTTTATCTTTTAGGACAGAGTGAGCAGTTCATGATGCTGTCAGTGAGTGTGGCAGTTTTGAACCATGCCCAAGCTTGTAGCACCAGGGAACTGAGAAGCCTCTGTTATGGCTTCCCTTTAGTTTTGTCTGCAGAGTGAGGAGAATGAAATAAAATAAGGGGGCTATGTGTCATACTTAGATTGAGGAAAACAGCATTTGTGAATTGTTGTGGATGGCAGAGGAATATGAAGCTTAAGTGGGCAGGGAGGCACACACAGTATAACACTACTTTAATCTAGCACTAATAGATGAAAGCACTATTTTATGTTAAAAGCAAAGATTCACTTACATTTTTACTTATTTACAAATGTGTTTCAAAATAAAAAAACTGCTTCTAAAAATAAAGGGTCATTTTATAAGTGCAATATGGCACTCCAGGGTTGTGCATTATGGTGTGATAACTGCACTCCTAGGAACGACCGGCACTCGGCCTTTGGCCTCGTGCCTAACTACGCCCCTAGGAGTGCGATTATCACACAGTAATGCACACCCCGTCGTGTCTTATTGCTTACATAGAGAACACTATGTGGACTGTAAGTAAATGCACAGTATCAGCTGCAAGTACAATATGAGGATGTACTTACAATGGCGCATTAAGTTCCCAGAACATGGTGTCATCAGTAATCCAAGGGTTGCTTGGGAGACAACCTGACATGATGGGGTCATGGGTGTAATACTGTTCACAATACTTGACAACACTAAACAGAAAAGAGAAGGACAAAACACAATGCTGAAAGTTAGAAATGGAGCACCTTTTTCAACACTAATCATGTGAAATGTTATAACATTGTGAGAAAAACATACTTCCCTATTCCAAAAGATCTTTTGTTTATGGCCTCAGCAAATTCTAATGCCTGATAATGCTCTGGCATTTCTGTGGTAATACATACACACTGGTCATGCCATGGTCAACCATGAGTCTATGTGTTACCCAATGGTTTAGAAAAATTCTAATAAATACCACAGTAATAATTAATCCTGTATTTTCAAACATTGGAAGTAATCTGGCAGGGGTGAGGGATTACCTTAATTCAAATATTTGGCTGAGAATTCCTATTCAGCGACCAAATATTTGGGTCTTTATCATTCATAGTATAATAGGTCAAATTTACTTTTAAGAAAATTTTTCCTTGGGTGGCCAGGGCTAGTCCCAAGGCCACCAACCATCCCCTTCAGTGGTCAACAACCCTCCACCCCCCCACCTGTCTTTCCATGCACAATACAATTTAATTAGAAGGATTCATAAAAGGAAGCTGCCACGGTTCTAGTTCCCCACAGTGTCTCTTTATGAGACCCCCAGCCTGACTTTACTCAAAATGGAACATTTGACAAGTGCCCCAATGCCTTAAACCAAGATGGGAGGGCTATGGTAATTTTTATGTCCCAGCTGATTAGCATCCCCCAAACCTGGTACAGACTTCAGTCACTTCAAGTTGTCAGCTGACAGCAGTCTTCAGTGCACCAGAGTGGGGGCAGAGTGGTCTGCATGTCATTCAGTGATACTAAGCAGACTAATTGGTCAGTCTGCCTAGCATTCTGGGTAAATAAATTATTTAAAAAAATGCCTATGCCACTCTAGGTAGTGTTTGCAGCAGCACAACAGCCCTGCAAGGTGTCAGTTCGAATCAAGCTGGTGCTGCACAACAACCAAAATGCCAATCCCTCAACTTGGTATCCCGCTGTACATTGCATGCACTGTGGACTGTGTGGCAGAAGTGGGAATATGACAAATGAAGTATCATTGGATGTGTTACAAAAAAAACATCCAACACATATATCACCATCTTGGAGAAAACACATAGGGCTAAACATTTCAAGCACTTCAATTTAGGCATGACTTATGATTCCATGCACTTTCAGTTTGCGTCTTTTGGCAAGCTTCAAAGCCTAATAACGCCTTGAGGGCTAGAGGCAGACTTCCTATGTCTAACATTCGTGATCTTTTTAACAGATCAGTACACAATATAATGAAAAGCAACCCCCCTGGCATATATTAGGGACACGAAGCCCCTCAGCCACAATTGGAAGTCATCTTTTCTGTATATCCACAGCTACTAATATGAATCAAAAATGTGCCAAGAAACACCAGGATGGTCAGGGTCTGTGGCTAGTCAGGCCACATCATGTAACACCAAAAATGAGAAATCTTTAATGAATTTCTATGGACAATTTTATACCTAGCTTGACAGTTTGAAAACTAAATACTTCAGGCATTGCAAAGATGTGAATGTTACATGTTTTTATAAAATGGGCAAAAATGTTCCTGAATTCTCATTGGCTGAAACAGGTTTGCAGCCATGTCCTTATCAGGATATAACCATGCAACCAGCACTAACTGTGGCAATCTGACCTCACAAAACTAACATATCACTGTGCCACCATCACCACCCCTCAGACTCTAGTCACCAGTGTGACAGCTACGGCCATGGTTGTACGATCTGATAAACATTAATTCACCCCCTTCAAGATAGCTACAGTCACTATTGTCTGATCTGATAAACATTAATTTGCCCCTTCAAACACACATACAAACTGTCTTTTTCTTATAGATGCTGAAAACCTGTTTTAAAATGAAAGTCTGACCTCTATTACTTCTCTTCAGAGGAAACCGTGATCATACCGGTTGCCTCACCAAAGCTTGAAACAACACCACAGACCTGCTACCACATCTTGACAAAACGTTAAAAAACACACAAGAGACCCGCTCCTCTGACATGTGAGTTAACAGGCATTAGAAACATCAGCAGAAAATTAGTCCTCCATTCCCAAAAAAGCTTTAACGCCTATTTTTCACTATACAAGAAAATGCAAGTCGCTCACTGTGGAGGTTCCTGAGGGACACGCTCGCTCCTCAAAAATCTGGCAGCATGCACAGACATATCTTAAATTAGCATCTTAGAATATTATGCATTTCTGCTTTAGATCCTGAATTTAAAGCACATTCTCTGTGCAGGCAGCACCTTTTTCATGAGGGACAGTTGAGGGACAGAGCAATTTTGAAGGGTAAAATGAGGGCCGTCCCTCGTAATCAGGGACAGTTGAGAGGTATGCACACAGAATAACACAGGATGCTTTCAGTCTTTCTTGAACCACATAATATAACATCTATAAATTAAACAAAAAAAAACTAATAACAAATAAAATTAGCTGTGCCTATGTAGGTGCTGATGTGGGGGTGGGGAGGCCAAAACAGTTATGAAAGTATTGTGACGAGGGACTATTTTTCACTAGTTCAGCTATTAAAACCTTTTTTTTATATATTTTTCATATTTTCTAGGTTTTTTTTTGTAATAATTTACCTGGGGGGCCCATTTTGTAAGTGCAATAATCACTCTGAGCAGGTGGGTTATGGTCCTGATAGAACACCCAGGTGCATAAGACACTGCCCAAGCGCCTCATGCCTCATAACACACCTGCGCATGCTGTTATCAGGACAAAACCCACACCTTGTCATGTGTTATTGCTTGCTTATTGTGTTTATGTTTGTGATTTCACTATGAAAAAGTGGTAATGTTGACTTTTTTTCTTCCCAAGTTTAAGGTGACTGCAAAGAAACTCTAGCAAGATATTAGCAAAAAAAGGTTTGCAAATTAGGTGAACAATCAAATAACTATACAAGATACACAACCTATAACAAAATAAGCTTTTCATTTTTTGTTTGTTTTGTTTTTCAAGGGTACTGGAATAGTCTGCCAGTCCTACCAGCTAGGACTTTCTAACACAACAATATAGGGATTCTGTTGAATTAGTTTCACTAGCCATTGACAGAGCAGAGGCAGAAAAATGAAAAAAAAAAAAATTTCACCAAACTTACCCTTTTTTCGGCAACCACCAGGCAAGACTTCCCTATCGGTTTCTAACCGTGTTGCGGATATTGGAAAAAAAACGTTGAAACACGTTTTTTTTTAAACCGATAAGGACCGGTAACCACACACTAAGGAAAAAACACAAGAGTTCAATAAAATGGATCGGTTCAGCCGAACCGATCGAAATACAAGTTTGCAATTTCCACAAATAAACAGACTATCTAAGTACTCATGGTACCGCAGACAGAGCCTGAACCGACAATGCGGAAATAATTTCGGAATGAAACCGACAACTTTAACCGACTTTGAACCGAGCAGAATGAGAAATCTCCAGAGCGACTGTTCAGTGAGGCGGAGTAAAGAATCTGACGGTTGGGTTTCAGAGTGCTGCAGACAGAGACCTCAACCGAGCTTGAGCTTAACGTTCTATGCACTGCACAGAAAATTAACCCTATACTCTCCGGGGCAGTTTAAAGGCTGGAGTTAACTGCAGATTGTCAGAATACAGCAAGACTTCATGTTGTTTGAAAGATTTTGTCCTTCTTTCACTGGCAAGTAGCTACTAAAATAAAAGACTTACAGCTATTATAATACATAGATTATATTTAATAGCAGTGTTTCCTACTTTGTTATTACTGATTCGCTAAATGTTTCATATTTTTATTGATTGGTATGCACAAATACATCAATGTTTGAACATGACATCTAAGATTACATCTGTCAGAAAACAAACAGATGCTTCACATTAACTATATTTATAGTATCATGCATGTGGGTTGGATCAAAGTACATTTGGTAATCATGTAAGCAGTGCATAATTGAACCAGGGTCAGGAAAACTCCATCTACTTTTGGCTGAGGAGGTATCTCAATGATCTTACATGTACACAGACCTTTTAGTATTGGCACCTGCTGAATTCCTAATGGAATGTCTATAACCAATGTCCATTCTCTGCTTTCTAGAATTTTAATAAGGGGAGAAATGATGCAATATTTATTTTTGTGGGTCTTTTAGACAGCATCCAATTGGCACCAATTGACCTCATAATTGTTGCTTGTGACATCACGGCCTTTTGTCATGGTAAACACTATAATGTTATAGAACAAACACTATGAGGTCAAATGGGGGCAGTCAAATGCTTCTTATACAGACTTCTTGGATGGCCTCTCAAGAGGTATTATAGAGTCTGAAAAAAAAATGAAAATTAAAACAGTATCGTCTTCAATGTTAGAAACATTATGTTGGCGAGAGTACATACTGAAGGGCAGAGCTGCTCTTTAAAACCTTTCCTCGGTCCTGAGATCTGGGGCTGGATTTTTTTGAGACCAACAATAGTCCCACTATCCACAGCTCACATATCAAATTAAGCAGATTCTGCCGAGGCATAGGGTTGGGTAGCTGTGTACCATATGCAACCGATCTCACCAGACTCTCACATGTGCAATGGTTCTGGCATCTTTCTGGACATTTATGGGTGACTGTTTCCCATGGGAGTGGTCAAAAACTGTTAAGATGATAGTCATGAAATGGAAACATGTCTGTGTTGTCCAAGGAGCCAGAATATAGTTAAATCCCAATTCTGTTAGAATGCATGACCACAGAATCTTTATTTATTTATTGTGTTACAGCAACGTATTGCACCAGAAATGAATCCATGACAATTGTGTTATGTCTTCATTAAGGTACCAGCAGTCTCCAGAGAGCTATTCAGACTCCCATTTTTTTTCTACAATTCTGTTTTCACATGCAAACCAGTTTGACCACAACATCTCTGCATTTCTGCAGCTCAATGAATTGCACTTAATATCTTTTTACCCCACAGTTCTGTGGCCCTGTACTGTTCTGTAGTAACAAAACTGCCTCCTTCAGTCACTCTATATCTACATGCCTCCACCATCAACCTGTGTCCTGTATTACAGATCGAGGGAGTGCTACTAGCACATTAGAGTGCTCCTTTCTCCAGCATGTGAGATACTCTTATTCTGTAGAGAGAATAGAAGATTAGGACATACCCTCCCAGTGATACTGAAGACTTCACTCTTGATCTCATAAGGGCTTGTTGGTAGTAGATGATCTAATGATGAGAGAAAATAAGATATTTTTGCTAAGTACTGATCTAACTTCAAATGGAATAAAAAAATAAGCCTTTTATCTAATACATTTTCATTAAAAGCATTAAACAGTGGTAAGGTTAAAACTGGTATCTGGTATAGGATTGAAAAATAGCCATTTTTCATACTTTATGGACTACTGTGCAGAAATGCTGGCTTGGCATTGCTAACTGAGGCCTTTTTACTTCAATAAGGTACTGCCTAGAGAGGCTGATGGGGACTCCAGTACTGTTATTTTAGTACTAAGGAGAGTTCTGCTTATCAGATGAACATGCTCAAGAAGGAAATGTGACTTACTTCTCTTCTGTAAAAGTCAACTGTTTTTTTCTGTAAGAAAAGAATAACTGTCAATAGTTTATATAACATATACAAATAAATCATAATACAAGAAGAGCATGACGTGAAGCATGAATTTTTTGTTTCTTGGTTGCAGTTTTGCAGTTAAAGATACATTCATTGTTCTTTTTTGTGCCTTTTTAACCTTTTTTGATCTAATACTGATCTGAAATTTAAAACTCAGCAGCTTTTCTATGTTTGCTTGCCAATGGCATCGCAAACACATTGCTATCACTGCAAGAGTGGGCTTTTGAGCCAGCTCAGTTGCATGGAGGGCTAAGACGCTGGTACCTTACCTCCTGCCACACCACCAACCCAAGTTACAGAATGGAGTCGGGTCATTCGGAGGCGGGGTTGGGGAGGGAGGGAGGACTGAGCATCCCATCAGACTGCTCTCCTCCCTCGGGGAGGGTGGTTGTGTGATCCACTGCTTGCCTGCCACCTGAAGGCATCTAGGTAGTAGTGCAGTTCAGGCACACACATAGTCAGCCAACACAGGTCTTCACAGAGGCGGAGCTCACCCATGACGTTGTCGCACGTGGATGACTGGGAGCAACCAGGGAGAAAATGGAAGAAAAAACCCTCTGGCCACAAGATGATGACTGGACTACCAGCCCCACACCAATGACTAAGAACACGCTGCTGTGCTGAGTGAAAGGGTAAGTCCTGGAATGGGCAGGTTGTGACATTGGGAGGTCTGGTCAAAAGGGGGCTGGCAAGGGGTGTAGGAGCATAAAGTACTGATAAAAAAAAAAGTGGACTTTTGGGAGCTTGGTCCCTTTCAACCAATCACAGGCCTAGAATGAGCAATCTGTACCCCAGTTTTGCCCACTCTGTGCTTACATTTCTCATCAACTTGAATCAGTTAGACAATAACAGAGTAGGAAATTCAAGGCCGAAAATGCTGTGCTTACATGTGACCCTATGGTTCCTACTAGGAATGTTTCCTGTTTTAAATTTGTCTTAATGTCATGGTCAGTTTCATTATTTTCATGTCATTGGCTCAATGCGTGTCAGCTGCAATTATTGGATGGTTGTGGGTTCAAGTCCTGCATCAGGCACTTGGACTAATACCTAACACTGACACTGCAATGCTGCACGGGGGGGTGCTGCACTGTTGAACGGGTAGTTCTAATTAAGACCCCTTCTGACCATTTATAGTGACTCTCCAGATTGAACTGAAAGATCCCAAGGTATTTTCTAGAAAAGAGATGGGGAGTTATCCCTGATATCCTGGCCAACAGTACCTTGCTTAATAACTCTGTTTCTAATCTACAGTACTATGTCTGTATGAGTGTAACACAGCACTTAACATCTGCTACTTGTATGCTAGGGATGGGCGGGTTGGTCCGTTTGAAATCAGAACCCCCCTGGACCTCACAGGATCCGATGGACCCGAATAGATCAGGACCCTGCTGTTGAGTGTACCGGGTCCACCTTGCTGTTTTTTTTTTTTTAAATGGCACAAAATCACCCCATATTTAAAAATGTAGCTGATCCCAAGGAAACTGCAAAAAAAAATTGTTCAGCACTGCCACTGCTCCCTCACACCCATAGTGTGAACAGAGACCCACCCGACACAAATGAATAGCACCAATTCACCAACAATAGAGACGACACATTTCAAAGCCCGACTGAGCGAGCCTGCAGCTGCATAGTTGCTCTTAGCTTTGGCACCCTTTCGTTTGTATGCATGTGATGCTGCAATAGCCTGTGACAAGAAGTCAAGTTTTCATCATGATGTAAGGGTCGTCGAGGGCCCCAGTTGTAATTTGAACCTGAATGGTCAGGATTTCCCAGCTGTTCTGCAGCAGTGCTCACTCATTGAAGAGTTAGAAAGATGTATGAATGGAGTGACTGAACTGGGAGCAGCAGCTTTGAAAGAATGGCCTGCCCAAGACGGTCACAGACCACATGGAGGACTCAAAAGGAGGTAGGAAGAACTAACTATATGTGTCACATACTGCCATTCAGGAGGGTGGCTGAGCCGAGAAGGTTAGGACAGAGGTGAAAACAGAGAGAGAGAAGCAAAGAGTGAGAGTCTTACGGTCCCATCAAAATGCAACTCTCTTGGTTTTAGGCTTGATTGGGTGTATTATGCACTACTGTATGTGGAGTGTTTATTCTTCATTGTGTATACTGGGACAAAAGGTTCATACTGGGGAAGGTGGGTGCAGTAGATGGGATGGGGTAGGGGTGTTATACTGGGGAGGGTGGGTGTCAGCACTTGAGTAGGGGTAGGGTGTTCAGGTTGGTGCAAGGTGGTTGCCAGCAAATATGACTAGGGGTTAAATACTGAAGGAAGGGTGTTCACATGGTGTAAGATGGGGGCTGGCAGAAGGGTGGGGATAAGGGCATGCATACTATGGTAGGGGTATTCTTCTGAAACATGGTTGGTACTAGAAGATAGAGATGGTGGATAGGGGTAGATATAAGGGGCAGGGTGGGTGTCAGCTGCAGTGAGGGGGCAAGGGTGAGCATATTGGGACAGACCAGGGGTCAGCAGATTAGAGGACTTGTAGTGGTGGTGGTGGTTGTCTGTGTTTGTAATCTATACTATGGCAGGCTGGGTGTCACAGGGGCTGGAATGTGAATACTGCTGGGGCAAAGTGGGTACAAATAGATGGCATGGGGAGCAATGATCTTCATACTGAGGAGTTGGGTGATGTATTCTGGGGCAAGGAGGATGTGGATGTGTTCATAAGTGATACCATGCCCCCCAAACAGATGGCAATGGAGTATAAAACGTATTCTCTATAGCCAAGGCCCCTGGAATTCTGCGGTTCTGTGGTTGCGGAATTTACCGCAGAATTTGCATCATGCCTCAGAAGTATATAGTGCTGCAGAATTCATTGTTTTGGGTGAATTTTCATATAAATATACTGTTTTTTCATAGTGTCAGGCTTTCTTTCCCAGCTCGTTTATCCTGAAGCCCCTCCTCTATGCTCAGCATATGATGTCATCGATGACATCACATCATATTTAGCCAATGACAGGGCTGCATTCTGCCAGAGAAATGAATAAATCATGCCACAGAAATCAGAAAATGCTGCCGCAGAAATCAGAAAATTCTGCCGCAGAACACCAGGGGCCCTGTCTATAGCTCAGGGAAAACTGTGAGACAAAGATGAAACCTGTAAAATCAGAAACCCAGACCAATGCACTCAGGTACTGACAGTCACTAAGCAGGAAAGGGTCCTTGGGGTTATCATAACTGACAACCTCAAAGTGGCAGGGAAGTGTGACAATGCAGTGGTTAGGGCTAGTGGGATGGTGGGCTGCATAGGAAAGGGGATCTCCACTAGGAGGAGGAAGGTGGTGTTACCACTGTATTGCTCACTGGTGAGACCTCTCCTGGAGTACTGTGTCTAATTTTGGTCGCTGCACCTCAGCAAGGACAATGATAGGGTGGAGTCAGTCCAGGAGAAGGTAACTAAAATGATGCTTGGGTTGCCCTTCTGAGGAGACACGGAGGGAAATCAACATGTACACCCTTGAAGAGAGGAGAGTGAGTTGAGACATAATGGAAACCTACAAGTACCTCACAAGGGTGAACAGGGTGCAGGAGGGTAGTCTCTTTCAAATGAGAAAGAGCACCAGGAAAAGGGGCCATGCAATGAAGTTGGGGGTAGTGTAAGAGGACTTTGAGCAAGTATCATTGCCTGAAAGGGTGGTTAACACCTGGAGCAGACTTCCAGCACAAGTGGTGCAGGTGAAAACAGTGGGGGAGGGGGGGCCCTAAACAATGTGTGGGATAGACATAGGGAAAAATTAGTATACAGACAGGAATGGAAAAGGTTGCTGGAGACCCGCTAGGCTCTGCAGAGACAGATTAGGCATGGAAAATGTGAGCAGACTGGTTGGCCCACACAATCCTTTTCCATTGACAAATTCTATATTTCTACTCAGTTTAGAAGAATGCTTTATTTTTACTTTAGTTTATTTTAGCACTCTATTTTATTTTCACTGTATTTTCAATTTACTGGATGGATGCCTGTTTCGATATTTAGCATTCAGTTCATTTTGTGATTGTTTTCCCATATTAGCATTCATTTCCAAAAGGTTCTGATTTGAATCAGAACCAACCAGAACCTATCAGGACTTTGACCTGGATCCTGATCCTGATAATAAGGGTCATAACCTTTTCGAGTCCGCCCATCCCTGCAGTGCCAGTATCTAACTGTGTAAAGTGCTGCGGGATACAGTGTTTATGAAGTGTTATATAAACCCAAATTCAACTCTGTTTCTTATATACTTACTTTCAGCAGTTAAGTAGCACTGGATCCCATAACACAGTTGTTGGGTCTCATGTTTAACAAGATTCAGATTAGGGTTCAGTTCCACCAAGAATTCTAAATGCTAGGGGTGCCTCAGTGGCCTAATGGATAAAACAATGGCCTCCTAAGTCAGGAAATAAAGGGTTTCATTGTACTGAGTGTGAGCAAACGTCATATATCTTAACTTTTGTAAGTGTCAGGGTGGCTGAGTGGTCTAAGGCGTTAGACTCAAGAAGAAGATTTTTCCTTTAGAAATGGATATTCTGGTCTCCAAATGGAAATATGGGTTCCAATCTCACTCCTGACACATGAGATTTCTTCTAGGATACTGTTCACACTTTCAAAGTAGGACTACACAGATTCTAGAGGAAGAATGGCACCGAGGGTCACACAGCATGAGTTGGAGTAGCATTCTGGATGATAATCTTGGAAGTGTGTCCATACTTAAAGGGGAAGGTAAGTGTGCCAGTTCTCTCACATTCTGAAAGCCCATCAAAACATATTTCAAAGGAGATATTGGGCTTACCAGTGTGTTTCAGCAGTCTAGAGATACACTTTTCTAAATAATCTGTAAATTATTGCAAGGTAGCAGCCATTTCGTGGAATCTTGAGACAGAAAGTGATGTCATGGAGGGGCAAGCTGTATGTTGTTAAAGGGAGAAAACAAAAAACCTAGAAAGTACAACAGCTGCTGCACAAATAATCGATTTGGGCTTACAGCAATAAACAGAGTTGTTTAAATTACCGGCTACATTCCTGTTTTTACTTTTAAAGAACTGCAGCATCTGTTTCCCCTATTAGCAATCTGGAGGTGCAGTGTGAGAGACTGTATTATTCCCTAATTACATCTGCTTGTAGGAGGCTTGGGGCTGATTGCTGTCAGCTGAAGAGGTGGGGACTGTGGGGCTATATATTGTAGCGCCGCTCGCAAGCGCATGAGTGGCGCGAAAATACTAGTGTAGAGAAAAACAGTGAGACATTTCTGTTTTGAATAGAGTAGGTAATAATAGAGACTACACGGTTTTATTTTTCTGTCTCAATGTTTAGTACCTGTTTGTAATTCTATTTAGGGGAAAGCTTACTGTGCTAGTATTATTGTGAGGCAGTTTTATGCTTTAGGATAGGTTTCAATTTGTACTTAAGTGAGATATATTTATTATTAATTACTTAGTTATTACTTTAGCCTCAGGGTCTTAATATTTAGTGATGTGTTATCTGGGGGAGTCTGGGGAGCTAGGATAGTGTATGAGGGCTCCCTGCTGCATGATTTGTGGCCCTTCATACCCTTCCTAGTGTCAGATACCATGGCGAGATGCTGTTGGGAAGTGGGGATTAGGAGGAGCCGGGCTGATCATGGGCAGTGGGGCATCCCATGCAGAGAACAGGGTGTCATGATAGGGGTTGCTGGTTTCAGAAGGCGCCCTGGGCTATGATAGGTATGTGGGAGAGGCCAGACGTGTTTGGTTCCTGGCTTCAGGGAATCCACCAGATCGAGTGGTCAGGTAACCCGAGGCGCTGCATCACCCACCAATCCCCTGAGGGTGGTGCTTTGCAATGGCAGATTGATTAGGAATAAGACGGCAATTATTGCGGACTTAATTTCCTTAGTCGATCTGGCTTGCATCACGGAGACTCGGGTTGGGGATGATGCGGGCCCAGTTTCTGAGGCCGCAGTCCCTCCTGGGTATACCGTAGTGTACTGCCCCAGAGTGTAACGTAGGGGAGGTGGCATAGCCATCTGTTTTAGATCCAGCCTGGCCTTCACCGTGCATGCAGTGGGAACCCCAGGTTCATTTGAATGTGTGGCTGTTCATGGGGGTCCAGGTGCAGGCTGTAGGATTTGCCTTATCTATTGCCCTCCTGGGGCGATGGGGAACTTCCTGCAGGAGGTCGCTGAATTCCTCGTCAGCGAAACATTCAAAGCCCCCAGATGTACTTTTCTGGGGGATTTCAATGTTTGGGCTGATGATAAATCTTCAAGGTGTAGTCACAACCTCCTTCAGACTATGTCTTCTCTGGGGCCTGACACAAGCTGTTACTGCTGCGACACATCCGGACGGCCACAAGTTGGACCTGGTGTTCTCACAGAGGCTTGAAATTGATAATTTCAAGATTGATCGAGTACCTTGTCCGATCATTGCATGGTGCAGTTCATGTTTGGGGCTCCTGCTGGATGCCCTCCCCCTACTGAGATGATGAGCTGTCGCCCTTTATGGGGTTTGACCCCTGAGGGTTTTTTGGCGGCAGCTCAATTGTCTAGTGTGGGTGATGCATGTGTCAGAGACATTGGTGTTGGGGTTGATACCTATAATAAGGTGTTATCTGACACTATTGACTCCCTCGCATCTGTCCATGTATGACCCAGATCGTCTTACCTGAGGTCCCCATGGTTTGATGGGGCTCTCAGGGAAATGAAGAAGAAGGGTCAGAGGTTAGAGCACTGCTGGAGGAGATCCGGTCTGGAGGCAGACAAACTGGCCCTGCATGTGCATTATAATGCATACCAGGGGGCAATCAATCATAAGAAGGCAATGTTCCTGTCCAGGAAGATTGCTGCCAGGAAGGACCACCAGCTAGACTTTTTCAGACTGTGGACAGGCTACTTCATCCTGCCTGTCTACAGCCCAGGAAGTTTTTTTCTAATACTGAATGTGAAGAGTTTGTTCGGTTCTTCTCGGACAGAGCGTTCAGTATCCGGCAGGTGGCTTCTTCAGCCAGCAATGTTGTAGCTGACAGTGGTCACCTAAAGTGTTCTGAGTGCACTCCCGCATGGTTGGGAGGAGTTTAGACTGCTGGAGGTAAGTGAGGTCATTGAGGTAGCAACCAATATGAAGCACATCTTTTGTGAGCTTGACCCGGTGTCGACGTATTTCTTAATGAGATGCATTGACACCGTTGGGCCAGTGTTTGCTCTGATTGTCCAGTGTTCCTTATCAGAGAGGGTCTTTCATGATGCCTTGAAGGAGGCACTAGTGAGACCCCTTTTAAAGAAACCATCTTTGGACCCGGAGGTCAGGGCAAATTACTGACCTATATCCAACCTTCCCTTTTTGGCAAAGGTAGTTGAGAAGGTGGTGGCACTTCAGTTGGAAGAGAACCTCATGACTCATGAGTTGTATGATCCCTTTCAGTTGGGATTTCAGGCAAGGCATAGCATAGAAACTGCACTTGTTTGGGTGCAGAATGATCTCCTCAGTTCGCGAGATCATGGGGATAAGACAATGCTTGTTCTCCTCAATCTCTCCTCAGCATTTGACACTGTGGACCATTGTGTGTTGCTTGACCACCTTAGGGAGCTCTGAGGACTCACCGGTACTGTCATCCACTGATTTGAGTCCTTTTTTACCAACAGGAGGCAACAGGTTGTTATGGGGAATTTCTCCTCCACTCCTAGCCTCCTATCTTGCGGAGTCCCTCACGGGTCGGTACTGGCCCCAATGTTGTTTGCAGAGTACATGCTTCCCCTGGGAGGGATCATTAGGAAGTATGGCTTGGGTTTTCATTGTTATGCTGATGATACCCAGCTATATCTTTCTTTTGCCCCAGGAACATCTAACGCAGTGGACATGCTAAACATCTGCCTTGCTGAGATCAATGACTGGATGGCCTCCAGCTGGTTGCAACTGAATCCCAACAAGATGGAGGTACTGGTTGTGGAGTCGAAAAGAGTGCGTGATAGGATGGCCTCTGACTCAGCGACTGGACTTGTTCTGGTAGCTGTTTCATTGAAGACCTCCTCTTGGGTGTGAAATCTTGGCGTTATTTTGGATAGGAATCTGACTATGGAGGCGCAAATATCCTCCATCGTCCATTCCTGTTTTTTTCATCTTAGAAATATCGCCAGGATAAAGCCCCTTGTTCCGCCTCTGGACCTCCCTACCTTGGTGCATGCCTTAGTTACTTCTAGGGTTGACTACTGCAATGCGCTCTACCTCAGGGTCACTGGAGGATATCTCTGTAGGCTTCAGCTGATGCAAAATTCAGCTGCCCAGTTACTTACCGGGCAGCAAAAATTGTGCCACATTACACCGGTGTTGCGTGAATTGCACTGGCTGCTAGCGAGATGGAGGATCCTCTCTAAGGTGGGTCTTCTCACCTATAAGGCCCTACACGGGAAGGGTCCTGGTTATCTGTTATACCTTCTTGCACCTGCTCTCTCTGCCTGCCTTCTCCATTCTTCCAGCAGGGGCTCCCTGGTGATTCTGAGAACGAGGTTAAGATCCGCTGGTGACAGATGTTTAAGTGTTGCAGCCCCGTTCTCTGGAACTCGTTGCCATCTGGGGTGAGGGGTGCCCCTACTGTAGATATTTTTAAGGTTCACCTGAAGGCTTTCCTATTTTCCCAAGCTTTTTGGGGTTGAATTATGGATTTTAGCAGACTACGATAATAATATCTTGGGTTATAATCTTTTTTATGTTTTTAAACCTATGATGCATTCTGTATCTTTTTTTTTTTATGCTCCCTTCTTCTCTGCACCAAGATCCTTTCTTCAGAGATCCTAGGTCACGCGCGCTCCCATAGTACCGCCCCAGGTACCTCCCTCTGGGTACTGGCTGGTCTGTCCCCATCCTACCTCAGTTTACCCCCCCTCCAGGTTGGGAGGACAGGGACTTCCCCAACCCTCTCTCAGTCCTTAAGTATGTGTCGGAAGACCTCACCAGCCCCTTCTATGGAGCCTGGTTATGGTTGTTCTCGGGTCAACCGAGTCCCGTCTACTGCAGCCTGGTGCAGGATTCTTCCATTTTCTGGTCCCCCTGTCCTCAGGACATCCACGCACTGGGGAAGCCTGGGGCAAAGCACGTCATGACGTGCTGGCGCTCTGGCTCCTGGCAGGCATCCTCCCACCCTACTGTATGCAGTCTCACTGCACCTCCACCTGTGGTCACCCAGGTGGCGGTATAGCAGCAGGATTTGCATTCCCACCCCACCCGGAGGAGGAGAGCAGCAACTGAGCACTCAATCCTCCTCCCTCAGCTGGCCCTCCAGCTGCCCGAGTCCATTCCAACCCGGTCACTGGCGCCATAAGCAGTAGCCCCTCACTGCCAGCAGGCCAGACGATTCTGTATCTTTTAGCGTTTATTTATTTTGTGGAGCGCCCAGAGCCTGGATTGGGCGTTTTTAAATTAAATTTTGCCTTTGCCTTGCCTGTAATGTCTGCAGAACCACCCACGGTCATCTTGCGCACTCCAGACTGTTTCTGACATGTGGGTTATGCTAATGAAGGCTGCCAACTAATGGCAGAGCTAGTAGCCCTCATTAGCATAACCCACATGCTGCCTAAGGTGTGCAAGATGGACGCAAATGGCTTGGCAGACATTATGGATGCCATGGTTCTTTAATAGTAAAAACAGAAATTAGGTAATACGACAATTCATTTATTGCTGTAAGCCCTAATCAGGTGTTTCTGCAGCAGCTGCTGCATTCTCAGGGTTTTCCCCAGTGACATCACTGCCTGTCTCACCATAATGGCTGCTGCTTTGATTAAATTTATAAATTATTTCCGTATTTATATCTCAAGACTGCTGACATCTTCAGTTAAGCCCAATACCATGTCTGAAAGATCTTTTCACGGAATTTAAGAATTTGAGGGACCCAATACACTTATCTTCTGAGTTAAATTCTTCAGAGTGCTAATTGCATCTAAAATAAAATACACTTGTAACTGCCACTAAGCCCCCTCTTATCCCTCTGTGTGCCTCTTGTCTATTATCTTTATTGGCCCTTGATGCACTGAGACCTTTAACCTTCAGTCTACTTTACCCTCTGCTAACCTCCCCCCCAACCCTGTTCACCCTTACTATTGTATCCTTCTTCTAGTTCTTCACCACATTTTAATTATCTATTGCATCATATAGTGATAAAGTGTTAAACTTCACCTGGTATTGACTGTCCCTTAATTGTACATATGTCTGTATCCTTGTACCTTGCTATGTACTACCTGATTAGAGCCTTGTGTGCACTCTGTATATTTGGTTGTCAAGGCACTGTACTGTATAATGTGCTAGTGTATGTGTATTACCTTCAGGACCTCCTTGTGAATGAGCTTGCTCAATGGAGTCTTCCTGCAATAAACTTGAACTTGAACTAAATTGAGCCTGCCAGGAGGGATGGACAAGAAAGACTCTAATCTCTTCCTTCATTACAATACTATGTTAGCATAGTTGAAAGCAGCAACCATGAAGGCAATAGAGGAACTCAATGTACCACTGGTCTCATTTAATCTTGCAGCTCCTATGTATGTTCCCATACTCCTAGTTTTTGTTTCAGACATCCTGTTAAAATACAACCATTCAGAGTCACATTTCCTCTGCCCACAAACTTGAGAAGCTATGACACTGGGTTCCTCCGGGTTCCTCCGGGTACCTGTGATCCACTTACTATGGCTGAGGACTAGACATTTCATTGTCATCCCAAGGCTCAGAAATGCCCTACCTACTGCTGTCCAACACATGCCAAAAGTTATTTGTTTAGGAGTGAATTTATTTCAACTGTTGAGATGTGCTCTGTTTCAAATAAATGTTGATATATAAATGTCTGGTGCCTTTTAACAGTGGATGGTCTTTCCCAGAAAAGCACATTATAAATAACATTTGATGTTGTTATTGGTCATAGTGCTAGGAGTACTCTGAAAGCTCTGGGGATAATCTAGATTGATTTTGCTATGATAGTACTTGTTGGCTGTCTAAGAGTGACATACAGTAACACACTGACTTGCAAAATGTATTAAAATAAATGAAAAACAGTTTGAAAAAATAACGGGGAATTAATGCAGTATTTCAAACATGACAAAACTAACCTTGGCACTCTGAGCAGTTAAGGGAAAAAAGAAACTGAGTTTTTTTTGTATCATAAGTGGATCTAAAAGGGCCCCAAACAACCCCCAAATAACTAAATTTAGTTGTTTAAGTTGAATAATACGACTGAATAGATGCTCTTTCACGCAGATCGTTAAACTGATCTCATTATCATGGCATCTGTGCCCACTGTTTTACACTGGATTAGCTCCTTCTGAGCTAGCAGATTTAAAATGAACAAGATAAATATCTTTAAATCTATATACTTCTGAAAAAGCAATGTTAGGCTTTTTTTTTCCAAAAGTAATTCAATTATCAGTATGGCTACATCAGTTCTGCCAGGAAATGCATCAGTTTTCAACATAGGATAAGCCAAGTCACTTCTTCTGAAGGCTAAATGGATGTGACAATCTGTCACCAGACAGAAGATTGATTATACAAGGCCCACATCGTGCCATACTGAATCAGACACAGAAATACACTGTAGGTGCAAAGCCATGCCCAGATTTATAGTCCCTGGAACTGTCTTTTCAAAAGGCTGAAGTGAGCACTTAAGAAGAAACTCCAAATCTGCTCTGTCCCTGGTGACAGGTGTTCCACTTTTTAACAAGTAGGCCTGTCACCAATTGAACCTGACAAGCTCCACAAGATGTAGTTTTATCAATAGTGGCGGATCAAGTAGAGCTTCAGGCATTCCTGTGATGCCCCTGTCATTGGGTCTACCAGAACAAATATATATTTATCTGTTTTGTTTCTGAATCTCAGTCATTTTGAAATCAGTCCTACAGATCTGTTACAAATTCATTAGTAGTTTGACAAACAAAATTGTTGGGATATCTACTGGTAGTTGTAGTTTCTTCTCTAAGGTTTACACTCTTTAAGGGCTTTTGTGTAGGGATTTCAGACTTGCTATGTGTATTTTTAGTCATCTACATTTTCAAGTATTGAATCTTCCTTGATGTCCCCACAGACCGGGAATGGACCATGAAGAAGCACCACAAGAAAGTGCAAATTACCATACAATGTATGCACATTACAGCAAGTCTGACATCTCACCCCAGTTGAACTAGAAGTGATTAATGACAAGGTGACTAGTGATTAAGACATTTGCCATTCTCTCCTGGAAACCTGGAATTGCATTTTGTCTCATTTATTTATTTATTTATTTATTTATTTATTTATTTTATTTATTATTTATTTCAATCTCAGATTAAAAATACCGTTGAGAACAAAGCAGCTCATTTACAAAGGTTACACATCAGTGGGGAATACTACAAACAAACATAGGAAGACTAACAATTGAGTTTCTATAGGTGCTTTTACACACAGGTTTATGTAACGGAATGACTGTTAGGGAAACAGTATTCCGTTACATCCCTTGTGCAGTAGCGTATCAAATTCCCAGACAGCCTGGGTGCAAGGCGATGTTACAGGACCCCTCCCCAGTTTTGAATAAATATCAAAATTATGATTTGGGCCCCTCAAACCTCATGGGCCCGGGTGCCACTGCAACCCCTGCACCCTTGCTGCTACGCCCCTGCCCTTGTGTGTAAAGAGCATCTGTTTCGTTCCCTTGGTGAACGTTCATCCAAACCACAATCTCTGCTTCTTGCGGTTTGCCCTGATGTGTTCTGTTTCATCTGGCTGTGTAAAAGAGCCATTCCAAAGTGGTGCACAAACAGCTACAGAACAGCAAGCTCTGTGGGTGTGCCGAAACACAAATGAAGGTGGGAGCTGCCAAAAAACTCGCGGAGTGTAGAAGGGATCCTAAGAATGCAACAGAGTACAATGGAGCCACAGGTAACGCTCATTTTGTTTTAAAAACCTGTGTGTAAAAGCGCCTTAACATATAGTAACAAAGTGAAATACATCACAGATAATCAGCACTATTCAAAAATAAGAGAATGGAATGGAAGTAAATGAAGGGATGAAGAAAGAGGAATATAATTTTAAGACCCAGGGAAAGGGGTAGCAGCCAGGGTCTTTGTCAATGTATCTATTGGAGTAAGCAGGATGTAGGGAAGTAAAACAAGGGAAGAAGAAGGGGAATAGGATTTTAAGACCCAGGGAAATGGGTATCAGCCTGGGGCCTTGTCAGTATATCCAATGGTATAAACAGGGTGAAGGGGGGTGAGCAAGGATGCAATCAAGGAGGAGTGTTAGGGATGTGGACAGGAATACCTTTAATTAGGTGGTACAATCACAGGAGCTTTCGGATATGAGATGCTGATGGAGCATATGTTTAAACTGGCAAAGCTTGGGTAGATTAGATAATTCACTGTGCAACCCATTGAACCAAAGTGGAGCTCTACAAGAAAAGGATGGCTGGCACTGAGTTGTCTGGCACCTAGGAACAAGGAGGAGTTGGGTGGCTGATGTGTGAGTGTGCTGGATCCTGTGAGATTGATTCAGATTTTCCATGCCAGGAGGCAGGAGCCCAAGGAGCACTATTTAGTTAGTAGGCATGTTTGGTATTTTGATCCTACCACTTTGTTGAAGCCAACCAGTTTGAGCATACAACTCACATGTATGAGTGAGACATGTAGCACCCATGAGAAGTACACCTTATGTAGAGCGACAGCCAGTTTTCTGAGTGAGGCAGTGGTAGCAGATCCATATATAGCCAAGCCATATTCAATGATTAACAATACAGAACTGTAGATTGTAAACTTGAGAGCTTCTGATGTCAGACTCCACCTGTGTCTATAAAGGAGCCCGATCCTGATATTAACGGCCTTGGCAACATTCTCGATGTGAAGCACATAGGAGAGATGGCTATCCAAGGTTACTCCTAAGTGCTTAAAGTGCTGGATTTGTTCAAGTGGAACTCCCAGGTTATTTCTTATGGAAGGAGCATGGTTCTTGTACTTATTGCGAGAGGAGGTGAACGACATAACTTTTGTTTTCCTGTAGTTTAGGACCGGTTCATGTGTACTAAACCATTCCTTGACTTCCTTGAAGCTGAGTTGTAAATTACTTTCAAGTAGGTCAGGATCAGGGTGGCTTTTGTGAACGACAGCATCAACCGCATACAGGAGAATCTGTTGGTGACTGGAGCATGGTAGATTGATCAGAAAGACACTGAAGAGGAGGGGACCCAGGATTGATCCATGTAGTATTCCAGATCAGATGACCTGCTGCTCTGAGGTGACATTAGATATTTTCACCCACTGAGATCGGTCTTCGAGATAACTTCTGAACCAGTGCAGTGTTTCATAGGAAAGGCCAATTGTAGTTAGTTGATGTAGGAGAAATGGGTTATTAACAGTATCAAAGGCCTTTGTTAAATCTTTAAAGGCCACTCCTACTAGATTTTGGTCAAATGATTGCTGAATGAAGCTGGTGAATTCAAGAAGTGCTGTGGTAGTGCTATGCCCTTTTCTAAATCCATGCTGTTGTAGGCATTAGATGGAGTATTTTTCAAGGTAATCCATACGCTGATTAGCGACAATGCATTCAAGCACATTAGATAGAGACGGGAGGGTTGATATTGGCCTATAGGCTGTTGGTTAAATAGGATCTGCGGCCTATCCTGTAGGTAGGGAAATGGGCAGACTAGATGGGCCTAGCGGTCCTTATCTGAAGTCAAAGTCTATGTTTCTATGTTTCTATGCAGGGAACGAGTACCAGATTTGTGTACAGGGGTCACGAGGGCCAATTTCCAGATATGCGGGAATTGTAAAAGGGTTAAGGATCTTTGTTATGGATATAAGCACTTCCTCCAGAGTGAGGGCTACAAGTTTGAGGTCCAGGAAGTCCCCACTGTGCCTAGATTTTCCCAATACTTTACTCAGGAGTTTTCTAACCTGGGACACCGAGACCTTCTTAAAAGTAGAAAGTAGGATGACCAGGGAACTTGTCCTCACAGTGACTAGCAGTCTTTGCAGCAGTATCATCAAAAACGTCCTGTTGTAGTACACCGCTCAGGTCAGTGAAGCATCATTAAAAATATTCACAATTTTACGAGGGTCCAGGGTGAGGGCTCCATCATGGTTTAGCATTGAGGGTGACACCTTTGGATCTTTAACAGTGATATCTTTGATATTCGACCAAAATTTCCTACTGTCCCCCCAAGCATTAGCCAGCAATTCTCTATGGTATTTACTTTTCTCCTGATGGATAGCCCATGTGCATGCATTCCTGGCTGTTTTATAGGCTTGCAGATCTAGTTGCTTCCCTGAGGCATTAGCACAGTGCCAGAGATGGTCCCATTGTTTCATGCTAGGTATGAGTTCAGAGTTATCCATGAGTGCACCGAACCACGAACCTTCATTTTTTTTTTTCTGGGGGCATGTATATCACAGGCAGCATTGAAGACCTTAATAATGTGCTCTTATTTATTTATTTATTTGTACATCTGTTTACAACCTTTGAGCCAGAGGTACCTCGTCACATTGAGGACAAAAACAGACAGTAAATTTTGGTTACAGTAAAGTGTTACATACATACATACATACATACATAGAAAGACAATATATTTTTGATTACAGCAAAAGTGTTACATACTTAGGGTTACATAGAGTGGTTCCATACATTTTAATCAATTTGGTAGAATATTATAATGATACAGCTGATAGTATGCTGGTAATAGCATAGGGATAAGGCTATGGTGGGGAGAGGTGGGGAAGGAGAGTTAGAGTGCTGCCTAAGTGGCATTGTCAAGTGTGTTTGGGTCAAGGCGCTGTTTACAGACAGGTGCAGCTGCAAGTGCTAAACAGTTGGCTCTGCAAGGCATTTTTGAAGGTGGAGATTGTGGGGGGTTTGGAGATGGATGCAGGGAGAGAGTTAAACCAAGATGGGCCTCTGTAGCAGAAGGACCTCTGTCCATGGGTGGTCCTGGATCTGGGTACCAGAAGACTGGACTTACTAGAGGTTCGGGTTGGGATGGATAGCTGGGAGTGGCGGATGGAGGCTGTCACCCCGGTGGGGGGACAACCCGAGTAGGGTTTTCTTTGTGAGGAGGCAGGTTTGATAGTGTAGTCTTTCATCCAGGTTTAGTAATTTTGCTTCATCATAGAGAAGACAAGTATGTGTGAGCCTGGGGGCACCAGTAATCAGTCTGCAGGCCTTATTTAGGGTAAGTCGAATTTTGTTGAGGGCGGTGGTGTCAGCCGCACCATAAACTGGCAGGCCATAGTCAATGAGTGACAGCACTGAAGATGTGACTGCTAGTCGGAGAGCGTCAGGTGGGAGGCAGTTTTTATGGCGGTAGAGGATGCCAAGCCGTGTATTGGTGGCGGAGGCAAGGGCATCAATGTGGGTGTGGTAGGTGAGGGCTGAGTCAAAACTGACCCCAAGGTATTTGTAGGAGCTGACTTGCTCAAGCGGTTGATTGGTACTAGGGAGGATATGAAGTAGGAAGTTGCAGGTTTTGTTTTGGGGGTGGGCGAAAAATATAGTTTTGTTTTTTTCAAGATTAATGACTAGCCCGTGCTCTTTAAACCATGCCTCAGCATCATCGTAGGATTTTTGGAGAGTATCCTGTAGTGAGATGGGATTGCGGAGGGTGGCAAAAATGACAGCATCGTTGGCATACATAAGAATATTGCCAGAGCAGGCATTGGGCAGGGTGTTTAGATAGATAGAGAAGAGTAGGGGCCCCAGGATGGAGCCCTGAGGTACCATTGAGTGGATGAGACAAGTTGTGGAGAGTGTTCCGTTGATTTTTAAACATTGGGAGCGAGTGGATAGATAGCTTGCACACCAGGCGAGGGGGCCAGTGGAGAAACCAGTGTGGCCTAGGGCATTCAGCAGAAGGGGGTGGGAGACAGTGTCAAAGGCCTTTGAGAGGTCAACGAACACTGCACCAGCTAGTGAGCTAGCATCCAGGGAGGACTGTAGGAAATTGGAGAACTCAACTAGCGCTGTGCCGGTACTGTGACCAGCACAGAAGCCGTGCTGTTCTGGGCATAGGATGTTATGTTTGGTAAGATATTCTGTAATTTGTATGGACACGATTTTTTCGAGGGCTTTGGAGAGGGGCGGAAGGATAGAGATAGGTCAGTAGTTCCCGGTGGAAGTCCTGTCACCCCCTTTATGGATGGGTGTGACCATGGCTGTTTTCCATGCAGTGGGGAATTGCCCCAGGCAGAGATATCAGTTGAGTAAGCTGGTGAGTAGGTCAAGGACTTCATCCAGCACCAGCTGGAGAATGCTGGGGTCTAAGGAATCGCTGACGAGGCTGTTGTCTTTTAAAGCTTTAATTAGGAGTGGTCTGGCTTCCTGGGCAGATACCCTACGAAGATGGAAACTGGGGCGTTGGAGGTCAGGGAGAGGTAGGGTAGGGGGAAGGTCAAAGAAATTACTAGGGAGGACAGAGCTAAGGTCGGTGAATGTGGTATTTAGGTGGTTAGCTATGCAAGCAGGGTCGATGAAGGTGGTGCCATCAATTGTGAGCTGGGATGGGGGGAGTGTGATTTCCCATTTAATTGCTTAACATTATCCCAGAAAGTCCGGGCACACTCCCAGAGGAGGTGAGGGTGGCCTGGTAATGGTCAGCCTTGGCTTTCCGGATGGCCCATGTGCATTTGTTCCAGGCAGCATTGCAGTCCTGTCTATCCGTCAACCGTCCTGTTTCAGTGGCAAGGTGCCAGAGATTATCTCTATTTCTGAGCATTCGTAGTAGGGCAGGGGTAACCCAGGGTGCATTGTGTTTTTTGGGTTAATCTCCTGTGAGGGGTGCATAGAGGTCACAGGCCTTGTTAAAGGTGTGGGAGAAAAAGGTGAGGGCAGTGTCTATGTCAGGTGCGAGGCGAATGGAGGACCAATTGATCTGGGCAAGAAAATGCTTGAGTTTCATCAGGCCACCAGGGCGGAGGCGCCTGCAGGATGTGGTCAGGACAGTGGGTTTGGGAGCGGGGGCCATCCAAAGGAATAGGATAGGGGAGTGGTCACTTAGTGAGTCTGGGAGGACCTGGATGTTATGAATTTTATCGGGGCGGTTGGTGATAACAACATCCAGAAGGGTACTGGTACCTCTCTTTGGGTTAACTCTGGTGGGTTGGAAAATGAGTTGTGTCAGGTCTAGGGCAGCAAAGAGTCTCAGGTAGTAGATGAGGAGGTGCTGAGCCAGTTCGCATTTGCTGCATTGATGTCATCAGTGGAGTCAAGCAGGGCCCAGTCAAGGTTATGTAATGCTGTTTTAGGAGTTTGAGGTGTCCACATTTTAGCACTCTGTTGTAAATTATTTGGGGCAGGGGGGTGAAATTTGTTGGATCAGCTGCAGGTAATGGGGGAGTGGTCACTTAGGGAGTAAGGATGCACAGTTACATTAGAGATTATCCTGTCCAGAGTGGTGCTTGTCCCAGTCTTATAGTTGATTCTGGTTGGTGTGATAACGAGTTGAGAGAGGTGTAGAGCTGATAAAGCATCCTTTATGGGGCCAGCAGCTGATGACAGCCAGTTTGTATTAAAATCGCCCATTAGTATTGTCTCAGAAAAGTGTTTTTGGGCACAGATAAAGTCCAGAACACTGTGGAGACCAGAGTTTGGGTCTTTAGGGGGTATGTAAACTGATAAGACTGTAAGTGTTTTGTTATGGGTGCCGAGTAGTATTTTAATTGCAAGTACCTGGATGGGGCACCCTAGGTTAATCTCAGGCAAGGCCAGACCCTTTAATGATTTTTTTAGGTAGATGGTGCAGCCACCACCACATTTGCATAACCTATCCAGCCTGAAATTGGTATATCCGGGTAGGGCAACAGCTGTGTCAGGTATTTTGGGGGACAGCCATGTTTCAATAACAGACAGTATATCAGGGTCATGTTGTGAGACCAGGCTTTGAGGCTGTCTGTTTTGCACAATAGACTACAAATGTTGATTGTAGCCAAATTAATAGTGCCCTGCTTGGGATGGACACCATTTGGAGCCAAGCCTACGGGTTCTGGATTAGGGTGAATGCTGCCAGACAGTAGAAGCAATTATAGAGAGATTCTTAGAAGGTAGCCTCTTTGTAGCTTTGAGGATAGTTTGACAGTCCTTTTAATGTTGTGGCTCCTTTTCCAATTTTGTACTGTATGAAAATGATGATAGGATAGGATAGAGTGGAGACGTGGACATGTGTGCTATACACAACCCAGTCAATGAGGTGAGGCAGGAGCCAGTAAGGAGACCATGGACCCTTAGTGATGGTTAAGAAGTTCCCAGATACACAGCCCGTGCCATAGTGCAGGTTGCAGTCAAAAACCTTATTGACAAGTTGTTCTTTATTGGTGTTAAGGTTTCCAGTATGACTGAGTATCATAAAGAAGATGAGAAGTTGTGGTATGGTGCTCAGAGGAAGCTTACCCATTTTGGCCTGGTCATGTAGCAAGTGAAATAAGTTTGGTATTCCCAGTCTGTTAAAGCAGAAAGGACTCAGCATTCATTGTCAAACACAAAATGTACATATACCACCAGATTTCTTCTGTAAAAGATTTATTGTGGTGAAAACAAGCAATATATTCTGGTGTAGCCTGAGGAGACTACCACTTTTATAGAAGAAATCTGGTGGTATATGTACATTTTGTGTTTGACAATGAGTGCTGAGTCCTTTCTGCTTTGATTGAATCTTTTTGGGACTTTACAAGCACCATTCTCCTAGTAGCGACCCTTTTTTTCACCTTATATTCCTAGTCTGGTTCATTGCAGAGAAGAGTCCACACCACAAAAGCACTACCCCCATACATACACAGTCTGACATGCAGACTGGATTTCTTCAAAAGAGACTTCTGATGGTCAGCCCATTGGCACAGTGACAGGGCTGCTGCTAGCGACACTGGCGACTCAGCTTCAGAAGCAAGCCCAGGCCATCAAGGGCTGGCCTGCAGAAAGAGGGCTAAATACTCAAAAGGATGCACTCCTCCTTCAGGGAGGGAGGGTTGCTGCCTCCACCTCAACACTGCTACCTGAGTGACCAGGAGTGGCAGTGCTGTGGATACATAGTGGGAAAACAGTACTGTGTCCCTACTACTGTCATTGTATATTTACTATTTTCCTGATGTCACTAGCCACTGTAACTCCAGTTCTGGAGTCCCCACCTAAAAAGGACAAGGACAGGCTAGAGAAGGTTCAACATAGGATGACCAAGATGATTTAGGGCCAGGAGGGCACATCCTTTGAGGACTGGCAAAGGTGCTGAGGATGTGTTCACTCAAAACCAGAAGAGAAAGGGTAGATATGATAGAGACTTTCTAGTTCCTAAAAGGAATTAACAAGGTGGATTGTGGGGAGCTATCTACCAGGAACACAGAAGACAGAACAAGGAGTCAGTGAGTGGTGATTAATGGGGGAAAGTTTAAAAAGGAAGTGAGGAAGTATTATTTTACAGAAAGAGTGACTGAGCCATGGAATGGTCTGCCGCCAGAGGTGGTGGATGCCAAAATCCTTAATGGCTTCAAACACAGCTGGGAGAGAATCAAGGGGATATTAGCTACTCAGTGGGAAATGGAGGTGGGGCGGGCACAGGGTCATTATATCGCAAGACATAATGCCGCATGGCACTATCGCACTGCACGATTAATGCCATGAGGCATCATGTCTTTGTTCTGTGGGGGGCTCTGCCCCCACACCCCCCATTATGGGGGGGCTGCACCCCCCTGGACCCTCCCCCCACTAAGGATTCTCAACTCCTGGCAGGGGCTCCAACTCGGGGAGCACACAGGTCTGGATTTCACCATAATGCCATACACTATTAAGCATGCAACATTATGACCCGGTACGGGTGGGGGCGGAAACACAGATAACAAAAGGGGGAATAGTGAAAGTGAATATCCCACATAGACATTAGATCCTGTAGTATGACAGGATAGTCTTTTTCTGCCATTATCGTCTATGTTTCTATGGAACAACACATTGATGTATGCCGATGATCTCATCTTACAGCCTACCGGGTCATTAGCGCTAACCCAGAATAGCGCTGTATGAGACAGCGAGTGGTGCAATACTGTAATACTGCTGTATGCAGTATTGCACCATCAAGATTTCATCCCAGGTGAGTATAAGACCTCTGCTGGGATGGGGTTCCACCGAGCAGCTGCTGTGGCTTAATGGACTGAGCCACTACAGCAAGGAACACAGGCGCTGCGTCTGGGACTGGGTTTGAGTCCCGAAACATTTATTTTTCGTAACTGTGTCCGATTTGCGATTTTTGTGTTGAACCCCCAGCAAAAAGATAATTATACAATGCCAAAAAAAAAAAAAAAAAAAATTCACCTGGCACTGCAATTTTTGCATGCGGCATAATGTCTTGTGACATTATGACCCTGTGCCTCTTACAGCACTGCATTTCTATATCTCTGAAATATGGTCAAACCTCACAAGCTGCTTTGCATCCAGTTAGGACTGACTTACAAACTACTTTTAAACTGTAGAAGAACAAAGGCAATGGGACTTAGTTCCAGGCCTAAACTTTGGTCAGGCATGCTTGCTTTTTTTTTTTTGGTTGTTTAACCAGGAGTAGCACACTAAGTTGAAAGCTTTTTTACAGGTACAACCTGGGAGCACAGCGAAGTTAAGTGACTTGCTCAGGGTCACACAGTATGCAAGTGGAAGCTATGGGATTCAAACCCAGGTCTGGCCTGCTGGATATCACCATATTTTCAGCTCAGAGCCTTAAACCACTGCACTATACTGCCTCATGCTTTGTCTCTCCCTACCCTGAATTGATGGTTCCCTACTGAAAGAAGTCAGTAGTTCCAAATACTTGGGGATTACACTGGACCCTCACAGGATTTTCTTACTTCATATTGCATTAGTATGTAAATTTGTCAATTCTAAACTGGGTATGACCTACACAGTTGGGCATAACTTGATAGGTGGTCTAACAGTGTCTTAGGTTCCGACATCCAGAACAGTGCAAGTTAAACTTATTTTGCAACCAGTTTACAGTCTATTAACATTGGAGCTGTTAAAGCTCTACATAAAAAGTTTCATAATCACTGATATCTGATCATTAACTAGTTTCTGCTGATCTTTGAATAAGCTGCCTGAATATACTTATAGCTGAAAACCACATTATGCAGCTGAGAGGAGAAAAACGCACCAACTAGTTGGCAACTCGTAATCCCATAAAGAGAATGGGTTGCAAACTGGATGCACAATTAGTTTAATATGAAGTGTACTGTAATTGCATCCAAACAAGTATATTTTGCATCACAAAAATGATGCACACGTCATTCTTTTTTTTCCTTTTTACTCAAACTGTCAAAAATCACAAAAGCTGTCATAAATGGTGGGTTCCTTTTGAAAACAAGGTGTTCAGATTTGGCGCAATCAGGCTGACACAGACGCAAGCAGAACACCCATTTGCATCTGTGTCTGACCCTTTTAAAAATCTGTCCCTTACTCTCCCATTCTCTACTTCCATTGAAGACTATAGTAAATAATTCACAGATATGTGCATAGTACAGCTTATAGGTCTCAATCATGTTCCCTCTCGATCACCTCTCCTCACGGTAGTATATGTTGAGATCCTGTAGCCTCTCTTCTTATAGCTTCCTGTACAACCCCAGCACCATTTTGGTAGCCTTCCTCTGGACCACTTCCACCCTGTCGATATCCTTGTGGAGATGCTGCCTCCAGAACAGGACACAGTACTCAGGGTGGGGTCTCACTAGTAAGCAATACAGTGGCAACACCACCTCCCTTCTCCTGCTGGAAAACACTCTTCCCTATGCACACCAGCAGTCCTACTAGCCTTACCTGCTGTCTTATCACACTGCCCTGCCACCAACAGATAATCAGATGTGATTACCCCGAGGTCCCTTTTCATGCTTGATGACTGTAAGCACACCCCCCCCCCCATCTTATACACAGCTGCCAGGTTTACCTGTCCCAGGTGCATGACATTGCACATTTCAGCATTGAAACTCAGCTGCTACACCTTAGACCACTCCTCTAGTTTCCCCAGATCCCTCTGCATTCATCTCAGTCCTTACTGAGTGTCCACCCTGTTGCCGATTTTTGTGTCATCTGCAAAGAGACACACCTTCCCCTCCAGTTTCTCAGCAATAACAAGGCACTGAAGAGGACTGGTCCCAGTGCTGATCCCTGTGGCACCCCACTAGTCACTCTTCCATCCCCTGGGTGTCTGCCATATACTACCACTCTCAGCCTCCTATCCTTCAACCAGTTTTATACTCAGCTTATCACTTTCTCGCCAGACCTCAGGCTGCTTGGTTTCTTTACTAGCCTCCTGTGTGACAGAGTGTGAAAGCCCTTACTGAAGTCCAGATAGGCCATATCAACTGCCTTTCCCTGATCCACCTCCCTAGCCACCCAATCAAAGAAATCTATGAGATTTGCATGGCATGACCTCCCTGCTGTGAAACCATGCTGCCAGTGGTCCTGCAGCCCATTTGCCTCCCGGTACTCCATCAGCCCCTTCTTCAGCAGGGTCTCCATTAATTTCCCCACCACTGATGTGAGACTGACTGGCCTGCAGATGCTAACCTCTTCCGTTCTGCCGCTCTTGTGCAGAAGGACCACACTGGCCCTTCTCCAGTCTTTTGGAACTACCCCATCTTCAGTGAGGTGCTGAATAGTGTTGCCAGAGGGGTGGCTAGCACTGTGCTTAGTTCTTTAAGAACCCTTGGGTGAATCCCATCTGGTCCCATCAATTGGTTCTCCCATAAGCCTTCCAGTCCCTTTTAGACCGTCTCCTCTGAAAATGGATTTGTGTCCACTCCCTTGGTGCCTGCTGACACGTGTTGTTCCATCCCCCCACTCCTCACTGTGAAGACCCAGCAGAAGTACTCATTTAAAATGTTAGCTTTCTCTTGGTCTTCTTCTGCACAGTCTCCCCCCTGCACTCATGATTCTCACGATCCCACCCCTTGCTTTTCGCTTTTTATTCACGTACCTGAAGAAAGTTTTGTCCCCCTGTTTTGACCTCCTCGGTGATCCTTGCCTCTGTTTGTGCCTTAGCTGTCCTTACCCTCCTTCCTGCCTCCCCTTGTTTTCCAGATACACCTCCCTGTCCATTTCCATCAGGGCCTCCTTGCACTTCCTAAATGCTGTTTTTTTCTCCTTCTCTCACCTCTCTTCAGTGGACCTACTGTTGTTTCTGGTTCATTTTTGTCACCCTATGCTGTAGTCACTGTTTACATGCCCTGCCCCATCTGAGGGGAACAGATTGATACAGAACAGCTGTATCATATGAAATTGCCATATTGACCCGACTACAGGCTCTCATTGAAAATAAAAATGAAGTTCCTATCCCCAACAGTTCTATAGTTAACCCATTTTAAAGATGATTTCATGGAAAAGGGCAATCTTTGGAACTGTTAGGTTCATAACTTTTTTTTATTTTAAATGAAAGTTGCGAGTCAACTTGGCATCAGTGAGTCACGTCACCATAGCTTCCATGCTCTCGCTCAGTGTTACTACAAATTGTTCAATGTGCTTACGCAACTTGGTGCAGTGTTGTGCTTTTGCAACTTGCTGAATAAACTTTGATGCGGCCATTCACCTCTCTGTGCCTCAGGTATACCACCCTGTAGGGATGCCAAATGCAAGAAACCCTGGAGGAAGGTTCCACCCCTGGAGGTGCCATGGGAAGGATTCCCTTAGGCTAAAGGTAGCTTATGAAAAGCAAGCTGCAATATCTTAGGTGTTAACCTTCAGGTCAGACAGTAAACCAAGGTTCCCATCTACGCATTTTAGGTAGAGATCCCACCCATGCCCCTTGGTGTACTGGCCAGTATTTTTAATCTCAATTTGAATCTCAATCTTAATTATAAAGGTCCCACTACAACTTCTTATGACTATGTAGTGGTTGCAGTTGACTTTATAATGGCACTCCCACAAGTCTGCATAGTCACTACACAACAGTTTCTTGGGGATAGCTTTACACAGCACTTTGAGATACCATGTGTACAATAGGCACTATGTTAAACTAAATTCAGTCTCAACAAAGTAGAATACTGCATAGTTGACATACATGATCTAAACAATCTGTCAAGGCAGTACTTACTGTATCATGTTCTCCTAAAAGAACACTGCTTCTTCAGGCAATATTGGCTTTCTTCTTTTTGGCATTTCAAGTAAAGTTAATCCTTGATGTCTCTGAGCTAACCCCAGCTATCTCTGTCCCTCTGTTGCTGACTTGTTAAACTCATTACTCCTCCCCAACCTACCATCACTATTCTAGCCAAACATAGAAAACATAGAGTTTGATAGCAGATAAGACTGCTTGGCCCACCTAGTCTGCCCACCATTTCCCCCACCTACTGTAACACCACAGACCTCACTTGATCTCTGGCTCTACCTCCCCCTTTCCCTACCACTAAGGTTCCCTTTTGCCTATCCCATGCCTTCTTGAATCCCATCACAGTTTTTTCCCTCCACCACCTCCAATGGGAGGCTGTTCCAAGCATCCACCACTCTTTCTGTGAAGAATTTCCTTACATCTTCACTGAGTCTACCACTCCAGAGCATCACCCCTTGTTCTTGAGCATCTTTTACTCTGAAAAAGGCTTCCTTCTTGAGCCTTATTTATAATCTTGAGGTATTTGAAAGTCTCTATTATATCGCCTTTCTGTCTCTCTCTCTCTCTCTCTCTCTCCTTTTCTCTACAGTATATATATATTGAGGTCCTTCAGTCTCTCTTCATAGGGCTTTTGATACAGACCCTACAACATTTTAGTTGCTTTTCTCTGGACCACCTCAACTCCACCTATGTCCTTCTTGAGACGTAGTCTCCAGAACTGGACATAGCACTCTAGGTGAGGCCTTACCAGTGATTTATACAACGGTATCACCACCTCCCTCTTTCTGCTGGTGATACCCATCTCTACACACCCTAGCATCCCACTGGTTCTCCCAACTGCCTTGTCACACTGTTTAACCACTTTTAGGTTATCAAATATGATTACCCCTTGGTCTCTCTCCTGTTTGGTCACCAGTACCACTTCCCCCATTTTATACTCCGTCCCCTGTTTCTGCACCCCCAGTGCATGATTTTGCACTTATTTGCATTGAAGTTTAGTTGCTACACTGTTGATCACTACTCAAGCTTTCTTAGATCCCTCTTCATTTTTTCCACCCCGCAGTGTCAACACAATTGCAGATCTTAGTGTCATCAGCAAAAAGGCATACCTTTCCTTTTAGTCCCTCTACAATGTCGCTCATAAAGACATTAAAGAGAACTGGTCTCAGTACTGATCCTTGTGGCACCCCAATGGTCACCCTGCCTTCCTCGGAGTGAACTCTCTTTACTACTACCCTCTGTCTCCTATCCCCCAAGTGCATAACTAATGAATGGTATTCACGCACAGCTGCGTACCAAACAACTGAATGTGGCTGACTGGTGATGGACAATCTGCATGTACAGAGCAGATCTTTGTCACCTCCACTCATAATCTAAACATGGAAAGAAAATGGCTGATGTGACCCACTTCATGAGTGGGCTATTGTTCATTCACTAAGGCCCCAAGTCATATATATTCTGATTACATCATGTGGATGTGATATAAGAAATAGGATCCTACATTTCTAAACTTGGAACTATAATGTGACATTGGGTAAGTACTTTCCCTGAAAAGCAAATCTTAGTAACACTTGTAATAGAAGAGTTTTACAGAAACATCAGTTGGCAAAATACCATTATTAACTTTGTAAAGGTGCACTCTTAACCTTGAAAATTAAAAACTGAAAAGGTGCCATGAGTACCAATAATTATTCCCTCAATTACTTCAGATTATGTAAGAGTATACTTGTATAATTAACATATCTTAACATTTGACTATAGAACACACCAAAGTAGCAAATTAATGAAAATGAATATTCCTTCCCAAATGGGTGTTTTCAATAAATATTCATGAAGTGCATTTACACAAAAGAACAAAAGCAATGAGCACAATGGATGTAATCGCTCCTCATAATTTTAAATTCCGCATTTCTCTGTTGTTTGACAGATCAAGTGTATCTTGAGCAGGCAGGCAGGGCATGCAAATGAATTAAAAACAGCTGGTGAAGGGAAAAAAGAGAGAAAGTTGTATAAGACACGGTAAAATAAGTGTCATGAATAATAACTATATGAGCAATACTTTTAATGACACACATGCTTTTAATGTTTAATTATTATTGTTTGTCTACCCTTAAAATCAACCAATGCAAAGACAGGGTGAAAACTAGAATGAGAACTGCTGAAGTCTGCTTTGCCCCAAGAGTGCATAATACTGTATATTTATTGGATTCTCATCGTCATGTAACTAAAAACTCAACTTTACATAAAACTCAACTTTACATCATTTTACATATACATCATTGGTTTTCCAGGTTATTTGATCCCTTCATATCACCAAAGTACCTGAGCAATTCAACACACAGAACCCACTGCAACGCAAATATTTCTTATAACGATGTAAAATATTTTATACACACACAGTACTAAATGTTAAGGTAAAGAAAACACTACAGCTGACTTGAAGGTTCCATTTTACATGTGCAGATCAGTCAGGCGATAGCATACTCCTGTGTGCTATGGGGGGAAAATAACCTAACAGTCATTTTAACCCCAGAGGTGGCTGTTCTTCAGTTACAGTTCACAGTTCAGTTGTGTGTTGATTGTAAATTATATATCATTGTCGATTTAGTATCTTGTAGCAGTATTTGATTTGTTATTCTATTGTACTGAGTGTCTCCCACAAACTCGGGATGTTGTATCTTGTTGGACCAACCCACAAATTTGTTTGATACAAATTTCAAATAGTGTATGCAGTGTAAAAAAAGCTCCCATAAATCATATATTTGCATGTTATACTTCTGTATAATTATAGTCCCTATATTTCCTATTATTGTATTTCCTATTTTTATTGATTTTACTGTGAAGGACTGCCATTCCACAATCCCCTACAATCCACTCTGGCATCAGTACAGGCATCCGATTGGATGCTTGGGGCAGGACTTCTTGGACATAAACAGCTGAGTTGACTGCTTTGGGTACTATAGTGATGTAGAAAGTAAGGACCAGATTCACAAAGGGCCCCCAGCCATTCTGCACATGTGGAGGGCCAGGAAAAGCCACTAAATGCCCTGGCCATACAGGATGCGCACACATGGGGTACCTAATGGCAACCACAATCTAAGCCAAGTGCCTTCAGTGTTCTTGCTCTCAAATCATCAGTGCATCTACACAGATGGCCTTGTTGGGGGCATGCATGGGGCAGAGCCAAGCATACACTTGATTCTCAGTGCTGTGGATGCAACTGTGTTGGAGCACAGAGGCTGGTGATGTTATGCATCCTAGGGGCTTCCATTTCACCAGCCAGCCATGAACTCAACCCTTCCACAGCAGCAGGCTACAATTGGCACTTTCTGTGGCAGTCACCAGTTCTCTGAGCAAGCAGTGAGGGCTGGATGCTACTGTCCCTTCCATTTTGTGTCCTATGAAACCATGACTATGCCCTTTGAGGTACCAGCAGTCTTTGGAGGACTGCTGTATCCCACAAGCCCATACATTGAGCAGGGAGATGGATCTACTGAAGGTCTGACACAGTGTCTAGCTCTGTCCCCTGGATCAACCCCCATCCCCTCAAGAAGGTCTGTTCTTGTAGACAGTAGCACAGAGATCATGTGTATCCCAACTAGCTTTGTGGATTGGGCCATTAGATTATACTACATAATTCAAGTTTGATATAATGCAACTCTGACACTCATCAGCAGGCCAAGGTGAAGGCCACTAGGAAAACAAGTCTTCCTGGTAAGATGCTTTAGTTCACAAGTGGTTGCCTGTTTAAATGGAAGGTTTGTCTGTGCTAACAAGATCTGGATTACACAATCTGATATGCTGAACCTGGTGACTTCTAGCTCTTCCTTAGCCTAGCTTGCAGAGGCTGAAATCTCAGATACAACAGTGGGCCCTAGAACTAGGGCAGCAAATGAGGCCACAGGTGAAGCCTACTGGGCCCTGGATTTCCCCTTGCTGAAGCAGTGGTTATTTGATCTGCTTCAGCCAGCCTGAAGTTGTACTTATCTAAAAGATGCAAAAAGGGTCCATGTCCAGTTGGGAAACTTTATGATGATATCCACAAGAGACCGCAAGTGAGCATGTGCTGCTGGGCAGTTGAAACTGACAACTAATACATTGTAATGTGGGTGATTGGATATACACATTGTTTTCCAGGTGCACTAGCACCAGTTAGGTTTAAATCTCATTCTCCTGGATGAGGTGAGCAGCGCTTATCACAATGCCAGCAAGTGTGTGTGGCGATTTTGCTTTTGGGTAGGTCAACTCCCATAAGTCAGAAACCCCTGGTAGTGGCTTCCCAACACCATAAAGATATGGAAAGGACAGGGGGAAGGCATTTGATGAGATGCTGCTCTGTATTACAATGACCAGCTGTCATCCATACAGGGTGATCCAGTGACTGTGATGGTGAGCAGTTATCCCTGAACATCACCAGGAGTCTTCCTGTGAAACTTTGCTTCCACAGGGAAGAGGAAGGGAGGGAGAAGGGTGGAATTTTTAAAATAGTGCAGCAGTGTTAAGTCTAAATAATGCTCTAAGTATTTTTTTTAAACAATGCCCCTCCATGGAAACAATAAAGTCAGCATATTAATACCCTGCCACAACTGTTTCATTCACAGCAGCCGCAATATTTACGTCACAGACTGGGCTAGAGTATCCATGAAGCCTTGTCCCCGCTTGATAGAGACCTGCATGGTGTAGACCAGGCTTTTGGATTCACTGAAATAACTCAGCATGACTTTTAAAGACATTAGCAGACAAAAAATTATGTTTATGACACTGTTGAACTCCAGTTGCACTGTTAGAAGGTATGTTACAATCGCAGCAGCTGTAAAGCATTGCTGGTCATCTTTAAAAGACCTATAGATACAGATGAATGCAACAATGGGCAATTTAAAGTGACATTAAAAAATATTTTTAAACTGAAACATGCAATAGCATGGGTAGTGTCAAACCACACCAGTAATGAAAATGTTAATTTCTGCAACACCTTACCACTGAACTGTAAAGGGTTTAACAGTACATAACAAAGATACACAACAGACTCAGACACACACTAATACAAGTGGATCAAGGTTAGATGAGTAAGCCCTCAATACTACAGATATTCATTTTGGAAAAGTAGGACACCCAGGCTAAAAACAATGCAAGGGTCATATAATAAGGCACCTGAATATAATACAACCTGAATACAACTTGAACATAATAAGGCACCACAAAGCAGACAGAAAACCAGGAGGAAGGAGCTACTGGTATAACTAAAACTTCTCTACTGGGGCTAAGAACTAGATCTCTTGTACTGGGACCTTCAATTTAGGGTAAAAAAAGGAGTTGGTGTGTTTGTCAAGAGGTAGCTGAAGTAAATTGTTATCTGTTATCTGTGTTATCTGTGTACTTTTCTAGGTGCTTGTCACAGGTGTCAGAAGGGAATTGTTATCTGTGAAATTAACTAAGTGTAGAACGATTTGCAAAGTAGGGGGAGGGCTTAGCTAGAAGGAGCCAGGTTAAGACCAGATATAAACACTGCCCTAGATAGCTTCTGCCACGAAGCAGACAGAAAACCAGGAGGAAGGAGCTACTGGTATAACTAAAACTTCTCTACTGGGGCTAAGAACTAGATCTCTTGTACTGGGACCTTCAATTTAGGGTAAAAAAAGGAGTTGGTGTGTTTGTCAAGAGGTATCTGAAGTAAATTGTTATCTGTTATCTGTGTTATCTGTGTACTTTTCTAGGTGCTTGTCGCAGGTGTCAGAAGGGAATTGTTATCTGTGAAATTAACTAAGTGTAGAAAGATTTGCAAAGTAGGGGGAGGGCTTAGCTAGAAGGAGCCAGGTTAAGACCAGATATAAACACTGCCCTAGATAGCTTCTGCCACGAAGCAGACAGAAAACCAGGAGGAAGGAGCTACTGGTGTAACTAAAACTTCTCTACTGGGGCTATATTGCCCTCCTTCCCTCCCCTCCACCCCCCACCTAAACCAGTTCTACTTTTATAGGCACAGGATTTAAATGACAACAGGAACTTCCTGTTTGGGAGCAGGAAGTGAGTGATCACAAAGCCACAAAAGACTCACCATCCTAGAAGGGCAAGAGTAGCTCTCTGTTCCCCCCCCCAGCTGCTGGAGGTCTGACTCTGAGCAAGTAAGGAGACTACTGAGAAATATAGGAACTTCTTGTCTCAGAACAGAAAGATCAGGAGCTAAAAGGGTTCAGAGACAGTAAGTAAGTAGGGAGAGAAGAGAAAAAAAAGAATTAAACAAACAAAGGAAAGAGTAAGTATTCCAAATAACAGTTAGGGGGCCAGAAAAAAGACATGTTGGGAGTGGTGCAGTGCAGTGGCTGTGGAGCAGCAGTCTTCCAGGAGATGTTCTGGAGGATGCAGTGTTGTCCCATCTGCAGGCACCTCTCTGGGCTGACGGAGGAGGTTGTTCATCTCCAGGCTGAGTTGGCCAGGATTTGTGGGACCTCCTCTCCCACCCATGGTCCACCAGGGTCACTGCCATTGCCTCAGAGGATGCCAAGTAAGAGGAGTGGTTGGACCACAGTGGGCTCAGGGAGGCTGAGGGTGGTGGAACACAGGTGCATCCCTCCAGTTGTACCTCTCCACAATTTCTATGCCGTTCTGGAAAAGTGTGGTTCCTCTATAGAGGCATCCACAGTGGAGACCAAGGAGGATGCTGGGAACCTCCACAAAGGAGACCCACAGGAGGGTGGCATGGGACCCTGCAGGGAAGGAAACAACTCCTGGTTGGGGACTCCATTGTTAGGAAGGCAGAACTGGGGGAGGAAGGGGAGAGGGAGGTAAAGTGCCTGCCTGGTGCCATGGCATTGAGGGACAGGGAGCAAATCCTCATGATCGCAGGAGCAGCTGCACAGGGGAGGGAGCTGGATGTCATTGTCCACCTAGGGACAAATTACCTGGCTAAGAAAGGGATCAGAGCAGTGCAAGAAGCATTTGTAGAGATGGGGAGGGGCCTTGGACAAATAGCACACACGGTAACCTTCTCGGAGGTGCTGCCTGTCTATGGCATGGGTGAGCTAGGGTGCTCCACACCATGGGATTCAATCAGTGGTTGTAAAACTGGTGCAGAGCTCAGGGATTTGGCTTCATTGGGGACTGGGGGTCCACCTGGAGGGATGCAGGCCTATACTGGCATGATGGTCTGCATCTGTCCAGGAGGGGAACCAGGATCCTAGGTGATAGGTTTAAATACTTCATTGACAAGCATTTAAACTAGCCAAAGGGGGAGGCACTGGAAAGGAGCAGGGAAATCCTAGCCCCCCAAAATATCAGGGTACTAAGTGAGGTAGACACCAACATAGAGATGTCGATAGGGAGAAGTGCAGGGATAAATGGAGAAAGTGACAAATGCAATAAGGACAGGGATGGGGCAAAAAGGGGTAAGGCCATTAAGAAATGGAGAGTAATGAGTACCAATGCCCATAGTCTGGGCAACAAGCTCCCTGAATGGGTGGCCTTGATGGAAGAGGGATGCCTGGATATTGTAGCAGTCACAGAAACATGGTACACAGAGAACCATGTCTGGGATGTTAACATACCAGGGTACACAACCTACAGGAGACACAGGGAGGGCAGGGGGAGGGGAGCAGCTGTCTATGTAAGGGAAGGGATAAAAGCAACTGAACAAAAGAGTAAACAGGGAGGAGAAGAGGCACTGTGGGTCACCTTAGAGACTGGAAATGGCACCACAATCTGCACAGGAGTTGTATATAGACCCCCATGTCAGGGGGAGGGAATGGACAAAGATATGATAGAAGGCATACTTAGGATGGCAGAGAAAGGGGAGATACTGTTGATGGGGGACCTATATGCCAGATGTTAACTGGAGCACCTTTGCGAGCAGCCACATCCAAAAGCAGGGCCATCTTGATGCCCTTCAGGTGGCACGCCTCAGACAGCTAGTTTTGGAACCTACTCATGAGGGAGCAATCTTAGACCTCTGCACTCTAAATGGGGACAGTGAGAGGATCTCAGATCTAGAAGTAGGTAGCCATTTGGGAACAAGTGACCACCAAACAGTGTGGTTCACGATAAACTCAGCTACAGAGTCCAGCCATACAAAAGTGAGGGTTCTGGACTTCAGGAGGGCTGACTTTGGCAAGATGGGAGAGTGCCTTACAAAAGCACTAGCAAACAGGCTAGAAGGAGGGGTGGAGCAACAATGGGGATATATCAGAACTGCCATCACAGAGGCAACAAGCCTTTGTGTGATGCAAATAAACAAATCAAAATGAAAGAAAAAGCCACTATGGTTCTCAAAAGAGGTGGCGGTGAAGGTTAGGGAGAAAAAGATAGCATTTAGGAAGTATAAGAAAACACAGAAGGAGCAGGACAGAGAACTGTACCAATTAAGGCAGAAGGAAGCAGGGAGGGTAGTCAGAATAGCAATGGCACAAACTGAGGAAAAGATAGCTAACTCAGTTAAGAAGGGGGATAAAACCTTTTATAGGCATATCAAGGAGCGTAGAACGACAAAGGGAGGAATAGTGAGGCTGAATAGAATGGATGGTGGGTGGGCAGAGAGTGACAGTGAAAAAGCAGGGATACTGAATGAATACTTCTGTTCAGTATTCACAAAAGAGGAAGTGGGGGAGGTGCCTAATCCAATTAACAGAAGCACTCTGGAGAGGGGGGTTGATCCCAGTCCTTTCACAGAAGAAAGGGTTCTGAAAGAACTCCTAAAACTGAAGGTGGACAAAGCAATGGGGCAGATGGAATTCACCCCAGAATTCTAAAAGAATTAAGCAGAGAACTAGTGACACCACTGACTACCCTTTTTAACAAATCATGGGAGGATGGTGTGGTACCCGAAGACTGGAAGAAGGTGGATGTGATTCCCCTTCACAAAAGTGGGACCAAGACAGAGGCAGGAAACTCCAGACCTGTCAGTTTGACCTCTGTGGTAGGGAAAGTGATGGAATCACTTCTGAAGGAAAGAATTGTTGAGTACCTAGAGGCCAGTGGGGCACAGGACCCAAGGCAGCATGGGTTCACAGCGGGAAGGTCATGTCAGATGAATTTACTTGATTTCTTTGACTGGGTGACTAAAGAAGTAGACCAGGGAGGGGCTGTGGACATGGCCTGCCTAGACTTTAGCAAGGCATTTGACACAGTCCCACACAAAAGATTAGTAGTCAAATTAACCAGCCTGGGAGTGGGTCCTAGGGTGGTAGCCTGGGTAAAACATTGGCTGAACAACAGGACACAGAAGGTAATTGTAAATGGAGTCCACTCTGAAGAAAGGGGGGTTACTAGTGGGGTACCGCAGGGTTCAGTACTGGGTCCTGTCCTTTTTAATGTCTTTATAAGTGACATTGCAGAGGAACTGGAAGGAAAAGTATGCCTCTTTGCAGATGACACAAAGATCTGCAACAGGGTTGATACACAAGGAGGCGTGGAAAGGATGAGAAGGGACTTGGCAAGGTTGGAGGAATGGTCAGAAGTATGGCAGCTTGGATTCAATGCAAAGAAGTGCGAAGTGATGCACCTAGTAAACAAAAACCCAGGGGACGATTACACAATGGGGGGGAGGTAGTAACAACAACAAAAATGGAAAGGGACCTGGGGGTAATCATATCAGATGACCTTAAGGTTGGCAAGCAATATGAGAAGGCGGTAGGGAGGGCTGGGGGGATACTGGGATGTAGAGGGAGAGGGATCACCAGCAGAAAACAGGAAGTTATTATCTCCCTGTACAGACAGTTGGTGAGACCCCATCTGGAGTACTGCGTCCAGTTCTGGAGACCCCATCTCCGTAAGGACATAGACAGGATGGAAGGAGTTCAGAGGAGGGCAACTAAAATGGTGTAGTCTGCAAGAGAAGCCATACGAGGAGAGAGTAAAGGAGCTTAATATGTATACCCTTGAGGAAAGGAGGAAGAGGGGACACATGATAGAAACGTTTAAGTACCTCAGTGGAATCAACAAAGTCCAAAAGGGTAGCATCTTTCAGAAAAATAGATGTGCAAGAACAAGGGGACACAATCTGAAGATAGAGAGGGGGACGGCTCAGGGGCAATGTGAGGAAGTATTTTTTCACAGAGAGGGTGGTGGACACATGGAATAGCCTTCCTGAGGAGGTTGTGGGGTCTAAAACTGTGGGAGAATTCAAGAATGCATGGGACAGACATAAGGCAATTTTTGTTGGGGGGTAGGAAGAAATAGGCTGTTGGTTAAAAAAGATCTGCAGCTTATCTTCCAGGTAGGGAAATGGGCAGACTAGGTGGGCCAAGTGGTCCTTATCTGCCATCAAAGTCTATGTTTCTATGAATTAAAAGCCACTGGGAACAGGTAAGTTGACACAGCAAGGACACTATTAACCCTGGTGAGTCAACTTGGGCCCTTGAATCTTTTTAACTAATATAAGGTATTGGTTTCCTGTTTAACACAATATTTAATTCTCTTTTCAGTTTTTTGGGAACTTTTAAAAAAGTATATATTTCTAAACAAGATTGATCGGATCTACTACTGAATATTAAAACTCTGTAGCCAGACACCTGGAAACCCAAGACGAAGATCCCGACACCGAAAATCCCAACAGTGGGATTTTGCCCACAGTGGACTGCTTTTTTCATGTTACGGGGGGAGTTGCACCTTGCACCCTCTGTAATTATTATAACTAACTCCACCGTGGGCAAAATCCCACTGATGTGATTTTTAGTCTCAGGATCTTCATCTCGTGCTTCCAGGTGTCGGGTTACAGAGTTTCAGGGCTAGATTCACAAAGGAAGCCAGAATTCCCGCAGCTGCAGTAAAGATGCCTGCAGCACTGTGGAAATGCAGTTGCACGGTATACACAAAGAAAACCAGCGCAGCTGCGGATTTCCGCAAAAAGTGCTGCAGGTGCAGTAATTTAGCAGATCTGCAGCAGCGGGAATGGCTGAGGAGCAACAACAGTAGTGACCCCAATTAGCTGGAGCAGCAGTCTAGCACAGTATGCCATAACATGTAGCTGTAAGCACACACACACACAGAGACCAGTAACCAGTTCCCCAACTGGGACCACTGCAGCACCACAGGTGCCAGCACTACCATGGCACTACAGTGGCCGGCTGTCACTGCTGGTTGTCCCTCCCTTGGGTGTTCCTGTTGCCTGCAGGGGTAGCACTCACTGCAGGCTGGCCAGGCTCTAGTACCTGTGAGGCTCCGTCATGGGCTACACTGTGTCTGGTGGTTGTTGCCTGTTGCCATATCATGGCAATGCATATGCTATTGTTGCTGTAACATCAGCCACTGCTATACCCACTGGGATGCTATTACCTGTGCCTCACCTCCACCATAATTGATTTCAATTGTTGGGGCACTACTGCAGTTTGCTGAGGGAGCATTACACCTTGTTCCAATGTATGTAACATTATTTCCGCAACTGCGGAAGACAACTGGCTGAGAGTAGCCTTTGAGGGGCTGAGCCTTACTTATCTATCACCTTTTTTCCCCTCAGGGACTTCTGTAGCTGCACTTTTTCTACAGTCCATAGTGTTTTTTCCACAACTGTGGAGGTTTTCATGAATAGCACTCAGAACCACCTCCCCTTTTTTTCCCTAGATACAGCAGTTTTGGGGACTTAGGAAAGGTTTTTCACCTTCTGAAAGCTTTGTGAATCCAGTCCTCAGTATTCAGTAGTGATAGTGATTGATCTATATAGGGGGGTGGACATTACTTGTTGGGGGAAGGAGCATGGACAGGGTTTATTGTGCAACACCATAATTTTTAGCATGAGGAAAGCAAAGCAATACTTATTAATGAATGCTTGAATGCCGCCCTCTTATTTTCCATTTGGACTGAGAGACTTGGCTGACCTGAAAAAGAAGTGTAAAACTCTGCATTTGCAAAAGAAGCTCTCCAGTCCAGTTTGCGTTGTGTATTAATATGGCTCGCAGTGGCAAGCTTATGTTAAGTGTGGTTTCACATAATTCTTCCAGCAAAAGAACAACAAAGCTAAGCAAAGCATGGCAAGTGCAGCTGCATTATGGGAGGGGGAAAAGAGAAAGCCAGGAGGAAAAAAGTGAGCTGGGAATGGTGTAATGACTGTCGAGCCTCCCCTATGTTCCAAATGGGAATGGCATGCTGAGTCTGGAAATACCCCACCACCACAACATTAGATCCAGCTGAGGTAAGGCCTGCCATATAGGTAAAGTCATAAGGTTGCAGGGAGGAAAGGGAAAGTAGCTGGATGTGGACCAGGCTTGGGACATGGTTGCGGAGTAAGAGTTGGAGCACAGGGGACAAAAGTATGCTGGGCCTTGTCAACCTAAAAGTCCATATCAAATAGGAGGGTGGTCACAGTGCCATAACATCTTGTACAGAGCTGCTGACACCTCAGAGAGAACTTCTGTATCAAGAAAAAAAAATGAAGCTTATAGTGTATGTAGTTTTTGTTTTTATCACCTCATTTAATTTGTTTGGATCTGGCCCCTATCTGACCCTGGCAGCCACCAGTCCCATTACCCCTATCTGCAGCCCTGATTCCAATTACACAGCTTACCCTCTCATGGAGGGGCAGTGTGGGTAGCAAGTTCCCCATCCAAGATGAGGTGAGTTGAAAAGTACAGGAGGCTACACAGGGTTGGATTGTACTGGGCATCATCTACCCAGTCAGTGGAGTTTCCACCATGTGGTTTTGACTCCCCCAGCCCCAGGATGTCAGTGACAAGAACTCCAGTGCACGTGTGTGCATGCATGCCGCTCCATAAAATGAAGTCAATGGACATCCTTTCTCTAAGCTACACTCAGGATCTTTGTCTCTTGAACTTTCATATACTACTGTTACTTATCTATACATGACAGCATAATCCACTGTTTGTGATGTCATGATTATTTCCACAGTAACATGTTATGATATCATAAACAAAGGATTATGATGTCACGTGTAGACCAGAAACAGGAGCAGATGAAGCCCAAGGTACAAAGATCCTGTGTTCAGGTAAATTTCTTTGGTGATAAAGAAAAAATGGAAAATAATACTGAAAATATATATGAACATACGAAGAAGCCATCAGAAGAAGGCCATTTAGTCTATCAAGTCTGCTCGTGTTGCACGAACCACAGCTTGAGCTACTGTCCCCGCCCCCTCTCCCCACTCCTCCCATCCTCCTCCCTACCCATGACCCTTACCCTCCCCTTATAGCTGTCCCAGCCTCTCTTAAAGCTGCCCACTGTCTTCAACAAGATTCCCTCTTCTGGCAGCGCATTCCAAGTGTCCACCATCCTCTCTGTGAAGAAGTGCTTCCTGACCTCCCTCCTAAACCTCCCACCCTCCAGCTTAAGACTGTGCTCCCTACTGTTATGGTTGCCACTCAGCTTAAAGAGACTCTCCTTATCAACCTTTTTTATCCCTTTCAAGTACCTGAAGGTCCCAATCATGTCCCCTCTCTCTTCCGTCTTCCAGGGAGTACATGTTCAGTGCCCTCAACCTCTTCTCGTATGCCTTACCCTGCTGACCAGCTATAATTTTTGTAGCCCTCCTCAGGACCAGTTCCAGCAGGCTAATGTCCTTTTTGAGGTGTGGGCACCAGTACTGAACTACGTACTCTAGATGCTGCCTTACCAGTGACCTGTACAAGGGCAGCATAACCTCCTCTCTCCTACTACTGATCCCCCTGGATATGCATCCCAGCATCTTGTTTGCCTTTGCTGCTGCTTTCCCGCACAGCGTGAAGTTCTTCAGGTCACTAGTGATCATCACTCCTAGGTCTTTCCCCCCTCCTCTGATGCAGATATTCAGACTCCACCCAGGTAGTACTCTGTCCTATGATTCTTCGCTCCAATATGCATAACTTTGCATTTCTTGACATTGAAGCCAAGCTTCCAGATTCTTGACCACCTCCCAAGCTTTTCCAGATCTTCTTGTAGGTCCTGTATCCCTTCAGCTGTGTCCGCTCTCCCACAGAGCTTGGTGTCATCTGTGAATAGGCACATTTTGCCTATTAATATATAAGGACTATAACTCATGAGTGACAGAGACACGAAAGAGTTAGGAAACTCCTGACCACTCATACGTAATGGTAAATTGCCTATTTTGAGTCAGGCTATTACATATTTGATATATACAACAGTAGTTTACAATTTACAGCTTTTAAATCTGCAGTTTGCTTTTAAGATATTGCTGTTTTTCTTTGATTTTAACAACTGGCTTCAGTGTTACACTAGCCATTGTGACGTAATCAGCATTGTGAAAGCTGCTCTCTGATTGGTTCAGTATTCTACTGTGATGACAGTAATATATATTAATGCATCCCCTGGAGTCACTCGCTGTGGGATAAGAGTGGTTTCACACATGTTTTGCTCTGGCAAAAACAGAAAAGCGAAGCTGAGTTGTTCTGGCTGGAACAGAACACAAGTGAAACAACTCTTATCCTGCAATGAGTGCCAACAGGGGATGTATTAAAATATTATAGATTGAGGGAGCACCCAGTGTTATTTAAAAAAAACATCCGGGAATGTGCCCATTTCCAGGGCATCTGCACCTGAGACACTCTTCACAGAACAAGACTGTCTTACGTGCTGGGGAATGGAGTGCTCTGATTGGTCAGGAGCGCTTCCTCGCTCTATAATCTTAAAAATATCCATTGTGACAACAGTAACAACAATATTTTTTCACATGTTTCTAATGCCACTATCTAAGATTTATTTTTTATCTTGTTATTTTTACCCCCACCCCTGTTGTGTACATGTATTTTTTTTTAGGTTTTTTGTGTTGTCTAATGAAATTATATATCAGTCTCTTTGAAAGAGGATTGCTATAAAAACATGGAGACATGCCCATTTACAAACACTGGTCTGCTTCAAGTTAGACAGTTGTAGTAAGAAAGTCAACATCTTGCAAAGAAGGAAAAATGTCCTGTACAAATAAGATGCCTTCATTCTTGAAAAGCATGCCACATTGCTTAAGAAAACTGCAGAATGAAATCCTAGATGCCAAGCAACACATGCAACAGATATCATTTTATTTTTAAAGAAATGTTTCTGATGACCAGCCAGGACTTCCAGAAATGTGTAACATCCCAAGCTGAAACGTTTCCCAGTGAGCCACTACAACCCACGTAGCTGACATATGAGGCACTTAATCACGAGCCAAACCTTTTTAAATTATACAACAAGGATGCAACTCAGAAAGGCTTTGTAGTGTTATATAAAGTTCATGCACAGAAGAACTGATAAATATTAATCGACAAGCACTCTTTACTTAAGCTATTGCAGAAGCTCCTGCATTTATGCAAAACTACATTTCCTACCCAGAATCAATACTAGTGTGTTGTTGTTATGGAACATTTCTATTAGCTTGAAGAGGCTATCATGCAGTTTTAATAAAGCAAAAATATTTGTCATTAGCTGGCCCGGTGGCACTAAGGGTTGAGGTGCTGGGTGCTACACCTCACGTTGCGCCAGTGACCTAGGTTTGGGAACAAGACTGGGTCATCAGGGTCAGCTGAGGGGGAGGGAAGGAGCAAGACTGAGCAACTTGAGTAGCAGGTCTCCTCTCCTGGAGAGGATCTTTGTCACCAGCCCCTCCTTGTAGTTCTGCTCCTGTCAGGTGGAGGTCCGACGGCTAGCGCAGGTGGGCATGGCAGCAAAGCATCGGGAGGTTGCCCTGGAGCTATGGCGTGCACATGCCTCCACATGCACGCATGACCGGGTAAGGGTGTGGGTACAGAAATGGGGAAAAAAGCCTAACAAAAATTGAAATAAAAATATATATATATTTGCCATTTTGGAAGTTTTGCTGAGGTTTAGTCATCTGGGGGCAAAACAGCATGTCTACATTTCTTAAGATTCAGATTGGCTGGTATTCACAGCTGCAAAAAGGTGTCTTTTTTGTTTGTTTGTTTGTTTTAGTAAAACGAAGTGACTACAGAGTACAATTGTAATTATCTTACTGTATCTGTGTAAACGAGATTGCAAGATCTCATCTTATTGTATGCAAACAGTCATAAAACTAATAACATTTAGTTTACAAAAATGTTTAAAGCTTAAAGAGAACATAAACCTTGCTTGCCTTTCTATTGATATTATTGGATGCTTGGTTATGTTTTAACCTCCTTTTTTTCCCTACTGTACTTTTTTTCCATTTTGAAATAATCTTGTTCTGTCCCTTTTCTATGGCCCCTTTGGGATTATTTTCCAGCCTGATATTCACTTTCATAATTATTGATGTGTTGATGGGAAGCCCTACATTGAAACCTACGCTCTGAGCTTCTGCTCATCTGATGTCCCTGGGTTCCGGAACTTCTCAGTAATTGGCATCAACAAGGGACCCTATCAAAGGGAGAATCAAGATTGTCTCAAAGTGAAAAAAAAACAGTAAGGACATTACATGCCTAAAAGTTAAATGATATGTAAAAAGAAAAAGCATGATTTTCCCTTTGAAGAATTTTTCCAACCTTTGATCCCCAAAGATCACACAGTTCCTAAAGGGAGCAATGTTAGTCTCCCTTCTGTGCTGATGATTTCTTGAAGAACCTAAACACAGTTTATTTTTAAAAATGGCAGTTCCAAATCATGAAGTGGTTGATCTCAAACCACGTGCCTCATGTCAGGGTCTCATAAACACAACGAGGTTCAAGTAAGCTGGCAACAGTGGCAACTTCAGTGGTTGCAATAGAGGACTTTAAAACATCCTTGCACAATTCCATCATGACCAGGTATCAAATACTGCAGTTACTAACTGAATAAGGGGTGAACTGCTGGAGTCAGTTCTATCCAGGTGCTTTGCGCTTATACAACAGACTCCACCCCGTCTTAACGAGCTGATGTTACTAAAGGCGCTTTTACACTGGCAGTCTTGCAATGGAATAAGCGTTACGGAAGGACCTAACCATTCTATCCAATGCTGTGTAAACGCTATTTGTTCCGTTCTAAAAATGAACGGTCACCTGACTCGCACTCCGTGGTGTAGGTGGTTTGTCCCAAAATGTGCCGTTGCAGCACACAGTGTAAAGTGCCCATTGCAGCGCAACAACTCTAGCTCTAGCTTTCGTGTGACGGCCACTGTTCTACCCAGTATGCATGTTGATGTCAAATGCCAAAGTGATCTCCCTTGCATGGTGCATTGCCCAGATCGTCAGCTTTGTTTTTATTTGCCGCACAGTTATATTATATGCTGTCTGCCTACTTGAAATTCACTAGCCATTGTTGGGGTTGGAGTTCAGGTATGTAATCTATGAAGGCTGCTTTTCTTGTGCCAGACTGCAGTAATCTACCTTGCCCTGCCTGCATGGTCATGTTCTGTATGGCAGACAAAGCAGGGGTGCATTGTGCATTCTTGGGGTGCTTGGGGGGTGCAAGTTCGTAATAGCGATCCACGGCTGCATTTCTTGTGCCAGTGTGCAAAAAGATGTCTTGCTCTGCCTGCCCTGCATGGCCATGTTCTGTATGGCAGAGAGCCCTGGGGTCCTGTGCAGCATGCAGTATGGTGCAGTGGGCAGTGCAAGTTCAAACTGCGATGGCTGTGGCTGCAGTTTTCTGTCTTGGGGTTCAATGTGGCTGGCATTTCTTTCAGGAGATCTGCTAATGTGGCCCCCAAGGTTTAGCAGTGTTGTCCTTTCACTTTCTTGATGTGCTTTTGTGGGGGCTATGGCAGACACCACAATATGACAGTGCTTAGCCAGCTGCTTGAAGTAGCTGGACTACTGAACCTGCTGTCTTTGCATGATACATTTCAGGCGAGCTACCACACACCTCCACTGATGTTTGTCACTTGCTACTGATGAGGGGAGTGTCTGACCTTTTTTTAGTGGTGCTTTTCCTGTGTGTGGAGTGGTGCCATGGCAAACACCAAAATATATAAGTGCATTGCCAGTGAATGGCAGTGTACATCCCTCATTACTCTAAAGAGTAATATCATTTCCCTGTTCTCCACGTCCATGACAAATTTTCCCTCATTTACTTAGATTGCCACCCACAGTGTGGCTGCTTGAGGATTGTTTTGCTTCTAATCTGTGTTTTGCTGGGTCACCACAGGGACACATCATCTCAGTTTGCCTGCACAGACAACATTTTACACATGTTAAACATGGCAGCAAACCGTTGTTGTTTGCTGGTGTAACACACACCTCATAACGTATGGTTTGTTTCCCTATACAACTGCCCTCTGTTTTGGGCAGTTCTGAATGCTACTGACACCCCTGTTGATGACCTTGTATGGCCATGCGTGTGTGGCACAAGTACTTTCTCTGGGACAAAGTCCAAGGGCTTGGTACAATTCAACAATGCCATAATTGGTGCTTCCATGATCATACTCACTACATGAGTGGTCTGTACTCTCCTGTGCCATCTCCTAGTACCGCTGTAGTAGTTCCATTCCAGTGGTCCTGAACCACTACTGCATTGAATGATTTGGTTGCAATCTCTGCTCTGTCTGCTGCTAATTCCATAGTCGACTCCCTTGACTTCAACTCCCCCCCCCCAACACACTAATACACATTGGCTTACTGTAGTTGGTCACCAAGTGGCCAAAAACATTTGTTTTGGCCGTGATGCTGGTTTCCCGGTGTTGCGGTACCCACATGTGGGGGTTAACCGTGCCGAGGTTGCTGGGCTTAACCCAGTGCAGGCCATGTGCTGGGGACCAATAACTCTCGTTATTTGCATTCGCTGTTTCATGTTTTTTTTTAGTACTGTGCTAGGGGCAACTTCTTTCTGAATCCTGCCCCACGTGTGTTGCATAGTGTTATAGCAGTGTACCTGCAGTCTACCTTGCTGCTCACTGCAACTACATTGGCATACCGTTTTGGGGTTATACAGTTTAGCAATGTAGCACAGCTGGTACGTCAGATGGGGTTTATGTTGGTATGGGTGGGCATGTGCATTTTTTTCTTAGATTACTCACGCACACTATTCTGTTTGCACATGCTATCGATGACTGACTAAGCATAAGGCAAGGCTGAAATCACAAACCTTGCTGTGTAGGCACGCAGGTAGTGGAATGGGTAATGAGGCAGCAAATATCCACCTTTAGGGGACACAAAAGGCCAGGGAGGGGAAGGGAGGGAAACTACAGCTGTAAAGGCAGCCAATGCATCCATGGGGCACAGGTTTGCCATGGCCATTAATGATGATGCGAATGAATTTGTCACTTTCTTCTTGGCGAAATGTGGTTGGTTGGACAAGATAGTCAGCATTACTAGTTATGGTTGGATAAGGGTGTGGGTGGTGTAAGGCAAGAACCGCTTAACGACTATTTGGGCTCAGTATTTAGTAAGGGGGTTACCACAGGTGGGAGGGAAGCTGGGAACATAGGGCTAGAGGCCATGCCCAGGGTCACTGGAAAGGAAAGGGAGCATTGTTTAACCAGGAGTAGAACACTAAGCAGAAGCTTGTGTTAAGATGTGACCTTGGAGCACAGGGAAGTAAAGTGACTTGCTCAGATTCACACAGTTTGCACCTTAGGTGGCTGTGGAATTCAAATCCAGGTCTCCCAGTCTGCAGCTCAGAGCCTTAACCCACTGCACTATACTGCCTCTGTAGACCAGAGAGTAGTTTGTATGCGCTGCATGCATAAGCATCAAGCTGTGCCGCAGCTACACTCAAGTTACTGAAATAACATGAATCGCTAACATATCTTTACAGATTTAATCATGGATCTTGACATATGGACTGCCGCAATACAACCGGAGGACAGAGACAATGCAAATCATCCAGCAACAACATTGGTTTCTACCCATCAACGTCTGCATCAACATTTGCAGCGTTGAACAGCCATTGTATTTATGTTCCTTTGCTTGATGTCTGAAGCCTTCCAACCTCGAATCTGGACTGTTTGCTCTCGAATCTGGACTCCAGTTTTTTTGGATGGTTGTTGTTGCTCATTTTGATGATGAGCAGTGGCTTGAAAATATCCGCGTACACAAAGCAACGTTCTACTACATTCTTGAAAAATCAAGCCACTGATTCAACGGCAGGACACTAACATGAGACTGGCAGTTTCTCCAGATATACAACTGGCAGTCACCCTATGGCGATTAGCAACCAATAGTGAGTACCGTTCCCTTGGACACCTATTTGGAGTTTCCATGTCATTGGTGTGAGCGGCACTACGTGATGTATGCTATGCCATTTGCTCCTGTTTTAAGCATCTAATAGGAACTCTCACAGGTACTCTGTTAAAGAACATCATCTTTGGGTTTCAACACAAGTCTGGATTTCCACAAACTGCGGGAGCAATAGACGGCACACACATTCCCATTCCGGCACCTGCAGTGGATCCCGCCGACTATTACAACAGAAAAGGGTGGCACTCCATTGTAATGCAGGCTGTTGTTGACCATGAGTACTGATTTTGGGACCTGAATATTGGATGGCCGGGCAAAGTACATGATGCACGCATTCTCTCCAACAGCACACTATATGCTAAAGATATCAATGAGTCTTTATTTCCCAGTGTAACTCGTGGCATTGGGACTGTTAGTGTTCTGATTTTTCTTTTGGGTGATCCAGCATACCCTTTAATGCCGTGGTTAATGAAACCCTTTGCAGACACTGGTCGACTGACAGCAGAGCAGAAAGGTTTTAACCACAAACTGTCATGCTCATGGATGGTGGCGAAGAATGACTTTGGCTGCCTTAAGGGTCGATGGAGGTGCCTCTTGAAAAGAATAGATATGGACGCCAACTTTGTACCCATCATTGTATACACATGTTGCCTCTTGCATAACCTATGTGAAAGTCAGGGTGAGATGTTTGATTCAGATTGGATGTTCGCGGATGATGTCCCTGTTTTGGTGCAGCCCAGTGTGAATGCATGAGATAGGGCAGGCAGAGGCCCTGGGGTAGAGCATGCTCGCATTATACGCAGTGCTCTGGTGGAGTACTTAAACTCGTAAATTAGGTATGCCGGTAAGCAAAATGAAGGGCAGGATGTTCTTTGTGCCAGTGTCAATGGCACAGCCTTACCCAAATCGGCTACTTGGCATGGCTATTTGCATGACTTCAGCTTTACTGTGTCTATCATTGTGTCTTTGGAGTGGCATTTGCTGGCAACCCAGCATAACCACCCCCTCCCCCCCACACCAACAGTTGAATGTTGTTGTCAATGTGCAACAGTGGTTTGCACACTGTCAACAAGCACAGATGTCATTTGTTTCTACCCCACTCACAACTCCTAGTGCCCAGATATTCAACCCCAGAAATGTGCCCCTGGTTAATATTCACTGATTGACAGTATGAGCACTGACACTATCTCCATGGTGGTTCAATGCCCCCCCCCCCCCACTGTAATAGTCAATCACAAATATGTGACTGCATGAATTCATTCACATATTTGTGGGGGACTATTACAGTATGCTCTGCAAGACCATTGGTCCACAGTGTGGACCAATGGGCTTACAGCTGATACTGTAAACTATCTTTCAGCAGGCAGCCACGGAGGTATGAAGGTGGGTTTGCTACTGCCCAGGGATTGGGGGGTTGGGTTGGCAGGGGGTCCTGTGGCAGTGACACTGGACCACCATGAAAATAATTGCAATGCTCATACTGGCTATCAGGGATATGGGCAGGGAGCGGGTTACTACTAGAATACCATGGTGGACCTTAGTATTTATTTTACAGCGATCGCATTATCAGGAGCGAACTGGGTGCCACTAGCCTACCATGGTCAAGTGGGGCTATATGGTCCATGCACATTTTGCTTGCATAAATTGTTTTAAATATTACCTGCACCTGACATGCCAAGTAGTCTTTGCATGTGCACACAGTCTCTCCCCCTCACAGCTCTCCGGACTGCTTGCTATGCCCTTGCCTCCATCCTGCTGCACCACATAGACCAGTTGGTTGTGGCCACCAGTGCTCAACACCCCCCGTACCCTCCCTTCTACCACCCCGAGGAAGAGCATGCATTGGGCTACTGAAATGTGCCAGCATACAATTTATTTGCATTGGGACTGTTCCACTGTCTCCAGTGTCACTGTTGTTTTGCAAAAATGTGATTTGTCCTATTTACGCGTTGATATGTTATTTGGCCCTAGAAATGTGTACCTGTTATTTGTTTGTACATGACATTATAAAGTTTCTGTAGTAATAAACAGTAAACGCATGTGTAACCCCAACCAGGTATGCCGTTTCTATCTGACAGCTCTACCTGGTGGGCTGGGTTCAGGGAGGAATATGTCACTCAGCACATAGGCTAGGTTTGGTTACTCTGCACAGGGGCACCCAAGTAACTCTGAACAAAGGAAGCAATAACTGTAATGTCCAATACCAGAAGTGGGATTCTAAAGTGTGGCTTTTATTCACATCCAACAGAATAAACAAAGCATAGATGGACCCCCGCGGGGCTACACTCCTGGTAATGCAGATTAAAGGAGACCTGAACACATCCTCATCACTTTAGCCCTCAGGCTCTGAAACACACTGGGCACACAGCCCGAACTTGTACGCTGCTCTGGGTTTTCCCTGGCTCAGCTCCCTAGCCAGCCACTTGGACACTTTCCATATAGCATTGAAACATTTACTGGTGGCTCCCTATACCACTTAAGAGCACTTCTGCTCCATAAGGGAATCTTCCTCCTCAATCCCACGTCTGAGTACTTTCCTCAGGCACTAGCCAAGTACCTGAGAGAAAGCAACAGGTGTCCCAGAGCAAATTCGGAGAGGTGAATTTGGTTACTACTGATTGGGGGTCTCCCACCTCTCGCTCCCACAATTCATACCTGGCCATTTCTCTGGACTGTAACACCTCATCCTTTAAAACACTTTGCTCTGTAGATTCTTTTTAAATGTAGTCACATTCAGTCTACTGTCTTTACATCCCATATGTGCTGGACTTGAACATACTTAATGAGTGGCTTCGTCCATTACTCTAGACCCCCCACAGAGTTAAGCAGTCCACTCCCCACATCTTTCAAATTGTACTTGGCTGTCTTTTCCTGACCCCACAGTAACAGTCCCTTTAGTTTCATCGTGATGCTGGTGAAAACACATGGCCCTTTAGCAGAGCAAACTCACCCTTATGTTGCAGGTGCCCCACAGGCCTTTCCTCCTCAAGGAACTCTCTTCCAGAGCTTCTGGTGCCTCAGCACGAACTTAAACAGGCAGCTTCTTTTCTCCCTAGCCGGACCAGGAGGGTTTGCCCCTGGAAGCAGGCTGATACCTTCCCCCATCCCCGTAGGGATGGGGCCCTGAACCATTGAAAGTGGTCTCCACCACTTCAATATACAGTTCTTGTGTTCCTCTTCAGGTGGAAACACACACCTAAAAACAAAAGTAGCTCTTTAACAGAGCTTAGAACTCTGAGGGCCTGCACTCAGCAGAGCACCTCTGCTGCACTCTACAGACTCTCTCTCAGACTGACTTCAAATTCCCCAACATTCTACTCTGACCTCCAAATGCAGCATTCCAGTGTGGCTTATGGAGCTGCAACAGTTCTAAATGATGTGATCCCTCAGTCTCAGCTGAGACTGAGAACAGAGTAAGACAGTGTGAAATCCATTTAACTGGAGTTTCACAAGCTGCCTTCCCTGCCTACCACTAGGTCTTACTGGGATTCTAGTAACCCCGGCTAAAGGGGGTTACACATGGACAACAAAAGACAGATTGGACAGTGTTTTTATTGCACAAAATACAGTTCTTTAAGTTGATTATTGCACATGGCTCACAGCTGATCAGTTCACAGTCCTAAAAGATACATTTCTATATTTTGGCTTGTAACAACAGTAATGAAAATCTTAAAAGGTATAGTTCTATATGTTTGCTTTTAAAAACATTACTAAAAAATCCAAGAAATAAAGAATACCTTTCTTAATCTATTACTATTAACCCACCTATCCCCAGGTACACAACATTATTGTTACACTGTTTCATCTACACCACAATAATTATTGCATGTCTAACTCCTTTTTTGTCATTACATCATTACACCTCACTAATACGCAATACATGAAGAGCACTAATAGCATATCAAGAAACAAATTAACATTTTTGTGAAATATTGCACAATCCTATGCTAGTAATTCAATACACTGTAAATTATTAGTATCATAATGGTACATCCCTTTCAGAACATCAAATATGTGCAAATGTATGTGCGTAATCAGTGTCAAGCTTATTATCTGAATACTGCGGTTCTTCATCCATGCTCACTGTTTGTTGTCTGAAACATGTTTGTCCATGTGGTGGTGTAGCCAAGTGAAACAGTTCCGTGGCAACAGGATGGTCACCTGCACCATAAGGCTGTTCTTCATCAATGGATATTTGCACTTGTCGGAATGAGTGTTGCACATGTAGTGTCACAGGGTGTTGAACCACGTAGCATGGAGAGTTGACTGGGTGGTCCAGATCGGCATACAGCTGTTCTTTGGTATTGGTTATGTGTCGTGCATGGAATGCTCATTGAACAAGCGATGTCTCAGGCTGCTGAAACATGTGTTGGGGAGGTGTGCCAGGATGCTCATGGTCTGAATAAAGCCCTTCTTTAGCAGTGGGCTGGAGCGGTGGTCAGAATGCATGTGGGACTAGCGGTGTCGTTGGCTGTTGAAGCTTGTTTGGTTGAGCCAATACTGCACATTCTTGCTCTGTATACTGCTGTGGTACAGCCATGGGAATATACTCTGGGTGTAAAGCTCATTTAAGACGAGGTGTCACCGGCTGTTGGAATTTTGGGAGTGGAGCAGTGACTGGAGGTTTGGGTTCAGCATATTGCGATGGTTCATCAATGCACATGAACTGTGATCAGGATGCATGTTGTATTTGTGGTGTTGTTGGGGCTTGTAATGCTGCAGTGGAAGGATGGTCACGCTCTAAGAACAGTTGGAATATTTTGTGCTCATGCTCCATGCACCGCAACTCCATTCACTCTATCAGTTCAATGCGCTGCCTCACGACCGCCAATCTGTGCCACTCTGCCTCCACATTAGCTTGTTCACGTTGTCACCGTGTCTCTGCTTCAGCCTGTTCATGTCATTGCCATGCCTCCAATGACAGATCCTCACGTTGCTGGTCCGCTTGCAGGAACCTCTCATCCGCATGTTCCATATATTTCATAAACTGCTCTGCTATTGAAGCCATAGTTACCTCACTGCATTTGTGCTGGCTCCTGGAGCTTTATGAAGTGGAGGGAAGTGGTTGTGAGGCAGTAGTTTCGATGGTTTCTTCTGGCTCGGTGAGCTGTGACAGTGGCCCATCACTGCTTGAAGGAGTGCCATTGGTCGGTTTGTCGAGCACTGTCCCTTCATCCTCTAGCTCATTTTCTGAATCATTTCCTCCAGGAACACTTGCCACTTCCATCTCTATGAGCACTGCTGGGTCTGTTGCGGCATGAGTGCTGAGGATGGCATCAATCTCTCGATTAAATCTGCATTCTACCCATCCATGGCCACTGCGGTTGTTGCTATCCCTGCAATGGATGTATCTGTGTTTCAGTCCTTTCATGTGAGACCTGCACTGACTTTCAATATGCTGAAATCCAAGATCTCAAATTTGTGCTGTGATGTCTTTGTAGATGTGGCTGTTCTTTCTTTGGCCGTTTAATGCCAGCTGAATCTGGTCATACCCCCATATTGCTATCAAAGCCCTTGTCTCATCATTGCTCCAACTGAAAGTCCTCTGTTCACATTCCATGGCTAGGTAAACAGGATAGGAGAGCATACGTTACTTTCAAGACAAGTAATAAGTCCTGGTGTACCACAACAATTATAACTTGGGTACCAAAACATTACTATGGTATGTCTTCATATTGCTTTTAAAATACCTATAACATGATGTTGGCCATGTTATAAGTAGATTCAACCAATACGGGGCATGTCTTCAGTCATCTTCAATCCATGCCTTGGTGGTTCACGCAAGTAAGCCAGCAGTATGATGCAGCACAACCACAATGCCCCCCCACACCACACGGCATTGAATGATACTCAGCATAGCCTTGCTCTGTCGTGTGATGATGACTCACTATTTTTTACCATTGTGTTCACTAATTAACACCTTAGGCCTTGTGCGAAGCTAGTTTGTCACAATGGCACTGGGCCATTGGCAGGCATGAGTGGAAAATGAGTAGTGCCAGCTTCATGGTCTGAACCCACTTGATTTGGTTTGGAAGAAAGTTTAGGGGCGGGGAGAGATGGGATAGGTGCTGGGGTTGCAGCCATATCAGTTGGCAGTGGCCTTATGAAATGGACAGGTAGATGTAGAGTATGGGGTGGGGTGATTTGATAAGATAGGTGAGGCAACTCTGGTTGGAGATGTGCTGAGGGGAGTCAACAAGAGGAGAAAGACCAGAGGGAGGTGGGGGGGTGGTAGAGGAGAGGGTGAGTGGTGAGGAAGATAGGGAAGAACAGCAGGTGGGGGGCTATAGGGGAACCGATGGGAATGAAGATGTTCTTAGAGCATGACACAGTCCACATGAATACACTTTGTCATGCTCGGCTCCTGGGACCAAAGATGTTTTGTATATGTTGCACACTCCACAAGCATGCACTCTTACTCACTCTTGTTCAGTTGTGACCAAAAAGGCAATGATTGCGAGTGAGTGGTTACTGGCAGCAGGCATACAACTTGAGGAAAGGAAAGGTGGATGGCTTTGTGGGTGCTTAGTGATGATGTTGGGGAAATAATGGCACAAGTGCATAAAGAATACACTTTTACCCCCCCACCCCCGTTCCACAGTCACACATTTATGATTAGGCACATGTCTACCCATGCTTGCAGAGTTGGTAGTCACGGGGTTGGGGAAGAGGTGTACTCAGTAGCAGAGCGAGTATATCCACACACAATACATATAAAGAATGCCACCCATGGCCTGCATACGTCACCAGAAAAGGTAGCTCACACAACACAATGTCTGAGCAACACTATTGTGGGTCACAGAGGCTGGAAGTTGGAGGTCTGCTGCAAGGACATGCAAGGGCCTCTGACAAAAATAAGCTATGGTGCTCACAGAGGTTGTTTTAATGATGAACTTGAAACCGTCCATACCCAGCCCTTAAACTTGCAATACATGTGTTTGTCAAGCAACAAGTTCTGCTGGCCAGCTATCTGTGAGTTGCACCAACCCCTACCTCCACCCCACACAATGTAACCAGTATGCAGCACAGAGACCAAGCGGTATTGGTGGTGGAGTACAAATGCTGTCCCACCGTCCCCAACTCCCATACACCAGATAATACCCAGCACAATGCACTCAGTAGCAGCTATATGAAACATGCGATGCTTGCATATATCTAGGTACAGCATTTGTGACATGGTACACCCTTCCACCCAACCACCTACCTCCACAACTCCCCCATACCAGGTAATTTTTGGCCCAAAGTACTCAGGCAGTACCTGACCAGCACTTGCATGGTGGTAACATAGTGATAAGACGATATGGCTGACATTGGCACATACCTTCATACTTGGCGAGTAGATTGGTAGGGCAACAGCAAGAGCAGGTCAGTGACCAAACATCGCTCACACCACTAGAAGCACCAACACGAAATGGTTGAATTTCATCCTATGTCGGCATGAGGATGGAAAAACATGTAATGCACAAGCTGGAGATGAATGAAAGGTGTGTGCTATGAATACTTTCATTCATTTTTGGGAGAACATGGATGGTGGAGCAGGCCCAAGAGTGATTACTGGTGGTACAGATTCAATCATGGCTTAATGGATAAAGGTGCTTAACTTTAAACACCACACCACCAAACCGGAAGAGCGTCACCACAAAAACATGACACGTCAGCCCGCAGGTCGCGCTACCTCTCGCACCCCCCCTCCAGGTAATCTCACAAGGAGTACTGCACTGGTATGGATGGCAGGGTGCTTTTGTGATGAAAGACAGAACTCGTGTAATCAGGATGTGGAGCTGAACAGGCTGTATCGGCGCTACACAGGTAATGCTCATTTTGGCACAGCAGCATGTGTGTAAAAGTGCGTTAACAGACACACTCAGGAAGACCCTGAATACAGATACCAGAGGGAGCTAGAGTCTTCACCTTCATTTACAAACACTTTTTTTAAAGGTGAAGGTAAGTGTGCCGAGTCCCTCACATTCTGAAAGCCCATGAAAATACCCTTCAGATGAGATATTGGGCTTACCAGATGGTTTCTGCAGTCCAGACATATAAATATCAAAATATTTACAAATTAAGCCAAGGGAGCAGACATTTCATGGAATAGAGAAAAAAATGTCAGTGGAAAAAGACCCATAGTTCTTCTTGTCTGCCCAGTTTCCTACCCGAGCCATACTAAACTACCCTTGGTCAAGCCTAGGCTGAATCTTGAGACAGACGTGATGTCACTGAAGTGACAGATGTATCTTGTTGAGCACAGCTTCCACCTCGGTGACATACTCACTTTTTGTCTCAAGATTCCATGAAATGGCTGCTACCTTTATTTAATTTACAGACAGTTTAAATATATATATATATATATATATATATATATATATATATATATACACACACACATTATTGTGAGCTGTCAGATAATTATTTACTCAAGTGCTGTTTGACCTCGGTAAACTCATGAGTGACGTAATCCATGAGTGAAGTATCGGAGGTCAAACAGCACAAGTGTAGATAAATCATTTATCTGACAGCTCACCATTGTATATTTTGTTTATGCAATAGGGATGCTTTCTGTTAGTGCAGGGACATTTACTTTTGACTGTTTATCTTTTTTTTTTTTTTTATGATAATTTCTGGGACTTTTTGTTAACTTTCCTAGTGTAGGTCCACCTTGCGTAGTGGTTGCTATTGAATGAAACCCCACTCATTGTGTAGAAAGTTTTGTGCTGAACAAATTTCATGCTCACAATACCATGCTACCTTTTTGGTTTTAAAGTAATTTGCATTTGTTTGTTGAAAAAGTGAAAAACAAAACTGAATTTTCCGCTGGTTGTTTGCTAATTATAAAAGAAACCCTAAAAGGTATATGTAACCCCAGTCCGGTATGCCATTTGAATCTGACAGCAATACCAGGTGGGATGGGTTCGGGGAGGAATAGGTCACTCAGCACAAAGGCTAGGTTTGGCTACTCTGCACAGGGGCACCCAAGTAACTCCGAACACAGGAAGCAATAACTGTAATGTCCAATACCAGAAGTGGGATTCTAAAGTGTGGCTTTTATTGACATTCAAACAGAATAAACAAAGCATAGATGGACCCCCACAGGGCTACACTCCTGGAAATGCAGATTAAAGGAGACCAGAACACTTCCTCATCACTTTAGCCCTCAGGCTCTACAACACACTGGGCACACAGCCTGGACTTGTATGCTGCTTTGGGTTACACAGCCCGGACTTGTACACTGTTCTGGGTATTCCCTTGCTCAGCTCCCTTGCCAGCCACTTGGACACCTTCCATACTTCATGGAAACATTTTCTGGTGGCTCTCTAAACCACCTAAGAGCACATTGGCTCCATCAGGGAGTCTTCCTCTTAATCCCACATCTGGGTACTTTCCTCAGGCACTGGCCAAGTACCTGAGAGAAAGCAAAAGGTGTCTCAGAGCAAATCCCTAGAGGTGAATTTGGTTACTACTGATGGGGGGGGTCTCCCACCTCTCGCTCCCACAATTCATACCCAGCCATTTCTCTGGACTGTAAATACCTCATCCTTTACACTTTGCTGTGTAGATTCTTGCTAAATGTATTTCACATTCCATCTACTTGTCTTGCTTCCCACTTGTGCTGGACTTGAACATACTTAAATTAAGTGGCATTGTCTATTACTCTAGACCCTCCACAGGTTAAGCAGTCTAATCCCCACATTCTTCCTTTCCATCTGTGCTGGACTTGAACATACTTATTAGTGGCTTTGTCCATTACGCTAGACCCCCCACTGAGTTAAGCAGTCCAATCCCCACATTTTTCCAACTGTACTTGTCTGTCTTTTCCTGATCCCACAGTAACAGTCCCTTTAGGTTTCCTTCTGTTTCAGGTGAAAAACACTTGGCCCTTTTTCAGACCAAACTCACCCTTTGGTTGCAGGTGCCCCACAGGTGTTTCCTCCTCAAGGAATCTTCCTCTCAGAGCTTCTGGTACCTCAGCACAACTCAAACAGGCAGCTTCTTTCCTTTAGCCGGACCCCGGGGGGGGTTCCCCTGGAAAACAGGCAGACACCTTCCCCCCATCCCCTCAGGGATGGGGCTCTGAACTATTGAAAGCGGTCTCCACCACTTCAATTACCAGTTCCTGTGTTCCTCTTCAGGTGGAAACACACACCTAAACCAAAGTAGCTCTGTAACAGAGCTTAAAGCTCTGAGAGCCTGCACACACTCTGCTGCACTACAGTCTCTACACCAGACTGCACACAGACTGACTTCAAATTCCCCAACGTTCTACTCTAACCTCCAACTGCAACATTCCAGTGTGGCTTATGCAGCTGCGACAGTTCTAAAATGATGTCATCCCTCAGTCTTAGCTGAGACTTAGCACAGAGTGAGACAGTGTGAAATCCATTTAACTGGAGTTTCACAAGCTGCCTTCCCTGCCTACCACTAGGTCTTACTGGGATTCTAGTAACCCCGCGTAACAAGGGGGTTACATATATATAAATGAAACACCACTCATTTTTTATATATTTTTGTGCTGAACAACTTCCATGCTCACAGTACCACATTATAAATTTTTATTTTAAAGTTATTTATATTCATTTGTCAAAAAAGTGAACATAAAATTTAATTTTCTGATGTTTTTTGCTAATTATAAAAAAAATCTATAAGGGATCTATAAATGAAACACCACTCATTTTGTAGATACTTTTGTGATGAACAACCTTCATGCTCACAATATCATGCTATCTTTTTTCACTTTAAAGTTATTCCCATTTGAATATGGTTAGTACTGCTTATAAAATGGGTAAAAGAAATCCTTCACCCTGATTGGTCAAAAGGCGTGTCTTTATCTGTCAACAAACTGAAAGGTGGCACTACTTTCCTAATAGCTTAACCTCCATAGGTGAAAGGGCAGCAATATCATTGAGCAACCGATATCTTCCATCAGTCTCTCTACAACCAGAACTGATCTTCCATCACAAACATGGCTGCTACCTTAACACTGTAAACACCTTCAACTGGGCCCTTAAAATAAAACTACCTTAAATAAAAAATAAAACAAATTAAGTAAACGTTTCCCTGATCATCAAACTCTCCTTACACACATAAACAAATTAGAAACATTAAGTATTGTTTATAGTTTTCATTACAATTGCTTCTTTACTAACACTGAAAAATCCCTCTTCTGTCTTTACCTGCTCATCAGGGAAATCTCTTCTGCTTGCCTTGACAGTGAGATAATTGAGTCACTGGATGTAAATTAGGTCTTGGTTGTCTGTGTGTACAGTATGTTGGGAGAGTAACATTCTACCAGCAGAATTGAGCAGAATTTTGAATCCCTGTATTCCATGGTAAACATTCCATGATAAACATTCTGTGTCTTGAATGAGGGAAAAAATAGTAACAAAAAAATAGGATGAAAAAAGTAGGCAATACAGTAATACTTTATAAACAAAAAAAAAAAGTGGGAAAACACAGTTACAGAGGCAGACCCAAACTGCTCATATAATACATTGCTGTCCCTCCAACTCACTGGTTTAGTATTTTTCAGTGAGTTGCTGTTCAATCAAGTTTATCACTCCTCTGCCCAAGTCTGGGAACTATTTTTCACCATATTTAAATAAAATAACATACTATTATTAAATCTTTAATAATGCATCCAGAGTTTTGTTTGATTGTTACCCATTTTATAAGAGCAATAAGATACTTCAGGGTGTGGGTTGTTGATTGATAAGAGCACTGCTCAGCTGCTGTAATCACTCAGTGAAAGCACCTCATGCCTAACAATGCACCTGGGGGCATGCTCTTATCAATCAACAACCCACACCCTGTTGTATCGTATTGCTTTCTTCTGAGGCCAAACATAAATGAATTCCGATGAGATTTGTGACATAGTAATTGTGTGTATAAATACATTTATACACACAGTTACTCAGATAAATGGATTTATCACACTCTATCTCCACACCTATTGCATAAATATGTGTGTGTGTGTATGTGTGTGTTCATTGCAAAAAACTAAATTTAATGCACCATTAGGGTTGAACGGCTAAAAGTAGGGAAATGCAAACTTAGGGTTCCCAAGCATAAGGCCCCACTCCCACTGAACATACAAGAACAGGCATGTGGGGAACTTAGGCTTCACAACCCCAACACCCCAACCACACCCTCAGCTTCCAATCGTAAGACCTCACCCCCACCCTGCATGCAGGAACAGGTGTGATGGTGTACCTTGGCATTTTGAACCCCAATGCTCACCCCATTCTCTTATTCTCTACCCATATTACCTTACTTAGTCTTGGAATGGGGTGAGCATTAGGGTTCGAAAGCCAAGGTACCCCATCACACCTGTTTCTGAATGCAGGGGTGAGGTGAGGTCTCACGATTAGAAGCTGAGGGTGTGATGGATGTTGGGAAGTTTAGGTCCCTCATGCCCATTCCTGCATGTGCAGTGGGAGTGGAACCTTATACTTGGGAACCCTAGGTTTGCATTTCCCTACTTTTAACCATTCAACCCTAATGGTGCATTAAACAAAGTTTTTTGCAATTAATTGCCTTATTTTTTCAGATAAACTCAGCCATTGCTAGGCATTTTTTTTCACCAAATTTTCAACATGCTCTTTTTGTGACCCCACTTCATGAACACTGCTACTGTCATTTTGTTCATTGGTCCCAAAAGGTGATTTCACACAGCGACGGCACTATTCTGCACCACAGATGCTAAATCACTTTTTGGGCAGGATGTGAAAAATAACAGCTGTACTATTCATGAGGTGGTTTGAAAAAATGTCAATGTTGAAAATTTGGAGACAAAATATTGTAAATCACCAAAGTTATGCACCTGCATACAAACTGCACAAAGCACACTCATAACATAGCCATTTTTCAGAATTTTCCACCAGCTAACATGGTTTAGACTCACCTCATGAACACTGGTACTGTCATTTTTTCAATCAGTCCCGAAAGGTGATTCTACTCAGTGACCACGATATCACCTTTTGGGACTGAGTAATGAAATGACAGTGCAAGTGTTCATAAGGTGGGGTCCCAAAATGGCCATGTTGAAAATCTGGTGCAAAAATACCTAAAAATGGCTTACATATCAATATAAGTTCAAAACGCCATTGGCTGCCATTATACGGAGCTTACCTTGATTCTTCAGTTCACAGTTCAGGTTTGAAGAGAGCAAACATGTCCCAGCCACAGAAAATGACAGCGCTGACCTTCTAGGGTAAGTATAAGGTGAGGGGATGTGAGGAGGTGGGTGCTCAGTGAGAGGGTGGGGACGGGGAGGGAGACTATGGGGATGACATTGAACCATTTTCTTTTTTTCAGGTATAAAAAAACAAAAGATGTTGGGGAAGGTTTTCTTCTTTACAGGGCATTATTAAATGAGTTGGGGGGACACTGGGAGTGGGCCCCCCAGTATCCCTACACTGGCATTGGGGGGCCACCTTTCAGTGGGGAGACAAATTGAGACACTGGGGTGGGCTCCCCAGTGTCCCTAAACTGGCACTGGCAGGGGGGCATGGCTTTCAGGGGGGCAGACATATGGGGACACTGGGAGTGGGCTACCCAGTGTCCCTACACTGGCTGGTGGGGTGGGGTGTGTGAGTTTCTAGTGCACATAGGGGGATAGGGCACCCCATATCAGCAAGTATATAAAACATATGTTTGGGGACATTGAGAGTGGACTCCCCAGTGTCCCACAGTGCTTGAGGGGAGTTTGAAATGCTGACATGGGGATTGGGTACCCCGTTGTCTGCAAACACAATTAATATTAGAACAGGATGGGGGGCATGCGACACCGGGGGTGGGCATCCCGGTGTTGGAAACAACATTTAAAAAAGTTAATGCTTTCGGTGCACTGGGGGTGGGCTCCTCAGTGTGCCACAGTAATGGAGGGTCAATAACTATATCCCTTGTAAAAAGTATACTTCATTCATTTCTCTCGCTAAGTGGAGAAACAACATGGCTAGCAGCATATTATGTTTGACCTAGAATCCCACACTGCAGCTGCTCCTGCAGCATGGGATCCTTCGTAATGCTAAACATCTATTTTTTTTTCCATAGGAAATAATGGGAAATGCAAAATTGAATAACTTTGTAACAGATTCATATTTTTCAACAAACCTTCAAAGGGCACATCTGTGAGGCAAAGGTTTTCAACCCTGAAAATTTCAGCCAAGAAGTTAAAGCAGTTTCTGAGATACAGGTGGACACACAAAAAAAAAAAACAGCAAAAACCTCAAAAAAATGTTTTTGCAATGCTATGTGTCTTGGAAACAACATAAGGGATTTAAACTAAATTTGTCACTTCAAGAGACCTGAACCCTAGGTTGATGCATGCCAAATTTCCTGTACATCCTCTGGAGGGTTGCAAAGTTATTAAGGTGCAAAGTATGTAAAACCGGATGACAGGGTATGAAAATCGCTTTTTTACATCTGTTTTTTTCCCATAGGAAATAATGGGAAATTCAAGATTTAATAACTTTGGAATGGATTAATAATTTTCACCAAACCTTCAAAAGGCACATCTCTGAGATCAAGGCTTTCTACCCTGAACATTTCAGCCCAGAAGCTAAAGCTGTTTCTGAGATACAGGCAGACAAAAAAAGTGCCCAAAACCCAAACCTTCTTTATTTTTAGCACTCTGTATGTCAGAAATGGCTAAAGCTATTGAGACAAAATTTCCCACATACAAACATCTAGCCAGGATAATTATGCGTGCCAAATTTAATAGAAATCTATTCAACCATTGCAACGTTATTAAGGTCCAAAAATTGCCCTTTAACATTAAACACACTCATCAACCCTAGTATACAGGCACTTATAATATATATTATAAAATGGAGAGGAGAAATCCTGGAAGCTGATTGGCTGAATCAGACTTTGACCTGTGACGATATCTCACAATATCATCACAGTCCAAAACTGATTACCAAGATCAGCCATTTACAAACACTTTACAGCCATTTCATAATCGCAATAATACACTCCAGGGTGTGATATATCATGGGATTTCATCACTTCATGGGTGCATGAGACACTTGGCCTGTGGCCTCGTGCCTCACAGTGCACCCGAGGCATGACAATATCTCATGATATACCACACCCTGTCATGTAATATTGCTTAATTATATCTTGACTGCTGACACCGACAGGTAAATCCACTACCTCATTTGAAGGGCAGTTACAACTAAAATAGTCTGTAGTATATGGTTAGGGCTTATTATGAAAAGAAAGCTGTGGCTTTCAAAATCTTGTTGTAGGACAGTTCAGAGGTCAAAAAAGTTGCTGTACTGTTGTTCTGACATCAGATCGATAGTACAACAACTTTTCAAACTTGTCCTGCCACCTGATTGGCTGATTTGATGTGGGGATTCAAAAAATGCAGGATAAAATTAGTACAGTTGGACACAGCCTCCATGGTCAGCTTTGTGTGTCCAAACTATCTGTTTTCAGTGTTTTTCTTCTTTTTTTTTATTTTATTTACTGGCGCAGTTAAGGGGGTCGGAGCAGAGCAGGACTGCAGCAAGAAGAACTGGTAACTTTGGAGGTGGGACTGCATTGAGGAGGACTGGAATCTTCAGGGACGGGAGTGGAGAGAACGTCAACGTACTGAGGACCGATGAGAAAGTGTGAACACAAGGTATGAACCTTGTGAAATTACACTTCCCACATTTCGGGTCACCATATACTATATAAAATAGTGACTGGGTGACCATCCACAACAAAAGCTGTTTTTCCACCTCAGGAGTTGATGACATCATGGAGACCTCTCACGCTTCGCTCTCAAGGTCTCTATGATGCTATCAACCCCCTTGATGGAAACACAGCCTTGTTGTGGATTATTCTATATGTTCACTACAAGCATGTGACTCTATTTCCTGATTCTGCTCTGCCTGTGAAAACCCACAATTCTGTTGCTCCTCAGGCTCTGTCTGATACCAGACTGTCACATGTATCACTGGAATTGACGCATTCGCTACATTACATCCCTCCTTTATTTTTTAGTACCAATGTCTATAACCCTCCAAGAGCAAAATAGCAGGTTATGCCAGCTTCACACATGTAGTTAACTACATATTAAACGTACAAAAACATCACTTTGGATACTCTCAAGTCCTTTAGACAAACATCGTTCTAGAGGGTATAATGTTTGAACAGGTACTGGGATGTACTTCTGCTGGGTTTTTCAGAATCATGCAGCTGGTGGTGATCACCCTATTGGTGAGGGGAGCAAGTCAATGAGAAGGTTCACCACAGAATTATCACCCTTCCCTCCTCCACCACTAAAGGCAGCAGAGCAGCACAAATTGCTGAGGAAGCTTTTTGAAGAAAATGGCATTCCAGGTAAGCTGAAGGGCCGGCAGAAGTGACTGTGACCACTGTAACTTAGACTTAAACCACTGTAAAGGGTTTGGGTTTGAACAGTGGAATGAGCTTCCCTCTGCACTTCTGTCAAAGAAGCACTAGGTCACCAGGACAGAGAGTGGAAGACTGTGCTGTTGAGCACTGGTCTGCACAAGCTTTCATCTGTTGTTTTGCAATGGAGTCAGCAGTGAGCATACTGATGTCAGAGGAGGTTGGTGGAAGGAGTGGTAACTTTATGTGCAGGGGTCTGCCAAGCAAGACATCTGCAGAAACTTTCCAGTAGTGCTGTGAAGCATTGCACAATAGTTGCAGAGGACCAGAAATAGGTCGTTTCCAGGACTAGCCGGCAACTGATAGTGTGAAGATGGCTTAGGTCAAAGTTCTCACAAACCTTTCAAACTCACCATAGGCCCATGGCCAGTAGGGAGTGATTTTGCTATGCTTGAATATGAGATAAGTAGTAAACTGATGGAACTCATGGCTGCTGCTGATAGGATGGCCATTGTCTGACATGTTGAAAGTGGAAACTCCCTTGTCCAGGTGAGAAATTACCATAGACACTGAGGGGGGACTTGATGCTCTCCATAACAGGATACCAAAAGTATTCATCTAGAACCACACAAAGATAATCCTCAGAAGGGAAGGGTCCACATAAATCCATATTTTCTTTTTGCTGAGGATCTGGAGGTAAGTCCAAGATACACAGTGGTGAATGTAGTGATTATGGTGTAGTTGCTTGACAGAGGATGAAGGACTTGACTAGGAGGTCTACCATTTATAAAAGCTGCTTTATTTTAAGGATACCCTGTTGACTTTCATGGGCAAGGGAGAAGGCTTGTTCCTGAAAGTTTGTTTTCTTTTTGTTTTTGAGTCAGTTTTAGCAGGTCTGTTTTACAAGTCATTAATGTGATGTTCTGAACATTTCCTGAATGAAGAGACAGAAACAGGGGCATGGTATAACTGATTTATATACTTGCAAAGGGCAGTTAAAAGCAGAAAAATCTGTTCACTGCTTGCATGTATTTCTACTTCCTGATTCTGCTCTGCCTGAAATCATTATCATCCACAATTATCTGGCTCCTCGGGGCCCTGTCCAACACAAAACTCTGGCCTGGATTATTAGAATGGAGTGAATTCACTATATTTTATTTTATTTTGTTAAAATATGTTTAAAGAATAGAATCTTTAGGTGATTTACCAATTTGCTGGATCGTCCTGTGTTGTAATAATAGTTTGATACAGTTGTGGAATACACATTACATTTGCTTACTGCCAATAAGTACACACTTAAAAGAGGATCAATTATTTAACATTTTTAGATAAGTGTTATTCAAATATTAGTACATCCTGGGCTGTCCCAGTGGTGCTGAGGGTTGAGGCACTGGACACCACACCTCGTGCCTCGCCAGCGACCCATGTTTGGGAATGAGCCCGGGCCACCGGGGGTTGGCAGGGGAGGGACAGGATCGAGTGTCCGGAGGACTGCTCTCCTCTCTTGGGGAGGATTCGGGGGTCAGCCCGGCATTGCAGTGGCTCCCAGTGGAGACCGGAAGCATTGCAACATGCAGGGCTTGTACGTAGGGGAAGACGTTGGACAGCTGCCTTCCGGACGTGCATGGGAGCATCCATGCCATGGGCTGGGTGGCATTGCACATCCAACGTCTGAGGCGTAACCCAAGATAAATCCCCTTCCCTGATAGGCGATAGCTCCTCACAGTGCTGGCTGCCACACGCCCAACACCGGGTCCTCCCTCCACCCTCCAGTCTCTCAGTGGCTGAATCCAGATGATCTGGATTCTAGATAGAGTGCTTGAGTGGATGGCGACCCTGTTCCGAGGGGCTCAGAGTCAGGGGGATTGCCTGGAGTAGGCAACCGAGAGGCAGTAATCATATATATATAAGGAGGAGGACCACGGTGGGCAGTAGAGCACACCAAGTGAGTCGGGGCAGCCTGAGAGAGTTTAGGGTAAGAGAATAAATACAATTAAAAAAAATCTATATATATCTATCAATACATCCTTCAAAACTCTTTTAAGGTCCCAGAGTCTTTTATGTTAGCGGGGATTCTGCTCCAAGTACAGACTGCTGAGTATGCAAATATAATGTGACCATATCGTGAGATTACTTTTGGGAAGGTAAACCCCCACTGTGTAATGTTCCTGAGGTTATGGGTTAAATATGCACTTGTTAATAGAGTGGTTTAATAACTTGGAGCTTTCTGAATATAACACCCATAAATCAGTAACATACCGTGCCTCTCTCGCTGTTGCAGCGCCAACCTAAACAATTTATGACATCACAGTGGCACAGTTCACATGGGGCTTCTTTGTGATCAAGAACAAAGCAAACCATCTTGTTCTATACTCTGTCAACCTTTTGCAGATCCAGAGCATGCCTATAAGCTGGGTGTAAATATCCTAATATGGAAGACGACATCTGAGGTGCCTATTTGTTTCTTGATTCCTCATTGAAACAGTGATTGTCTTCTTAAACTGTCCAATTATACATTTCATAGGCTTTCACAATATGAGGGACCTGACACACTTGAAATTAAGCTTCTTTCAGGGAACTCCTAGACAAAGACAAGTGGCCTGTTTGTCCGTAATACTTACCAAATACCTTAGGAATCCCCAACCAAAAGTGATTAAGAAAGCACTTTATATCCTTGCACATCAGCTGAGGAATCTCTGGTCACACAGGTGGATTGGATTTGCACCCCACACCCCGAGGACCATTGTGGACCAGCATGAGAAGAATCAAGAATCCTGCAGGATGCGCTTCTTCTTAATGAGGAGGGTTTGATCCTCTGCTACAGTACTGCTACCTGCTGCTGCCAGGGACATAGTGATGACTGAACCAAATGGTGTTTGAAGCAGTGCTGGTGGGTCCGCATTGTGTCTCTGCCAAAGAAAGGAGGGTGAGTGAGGGAAGCAACTGAGAGGAAAAAGAGGTGGCTCCTCTTAATGGATGATGTCCCCTTCCAGTTAACCTTGCCTCCAGCTGTGCTGAGCAAGACATCCAGCCCCTTTGTCTCCTTCCTTTTAGCCCACTGATAATAAATCACCCTGATGTAGTCTGGGTAACAGTAACCCTGGCAGAGAAAGATAAATTTAGTGGTTTCAAGAAATTTGTTGAGCATTACAGTGGTGCTGGAGTCCAGATGCTCCAGTTCAGGCTGGGGAAAACGTAGGGGACCTCAATAAAGGTACTGATGGGTAAACATTTCTCGGGGAAAATTAACCTAAGAATGCATTATTGAGTTGAGAATGGTACTGAAAAGCACAGCTGAGGAGAGAGCCCTGTGGGTTATAATTTCAGATAACCTGAAGTCTGCAGCACAATACAACAAGGCTACGGGCAAGACAAATGGGATGCTGAGATGAAATGGGAGGGTAATCAGCAGCAAAAGTTGGGAAGTGATCCTTATTTTTATTTTTTTTATTTTTATTTTATTAAAATCTAGGATTACAAATACCTTTGAGCAGGAACTGCTCGTTTACAAAGGTTCAACATCGAAGGAATGGAGGGTATGCATACATACAAAGGTCAACATAATAATACATAGTTACACAATAAAAAGAAGTAAGAGACTGAGGCATAGGAAATTCCAGTAATTCAAAATGTGCCAAATGTTAGGTAGCATGACATACCAGCCAAGGGCAATCTTAGAAATAAGCACTGCAGGTGAGAGGGAATGGGTATGCAGGCAGGAAGGCCATTGTCGGAGGGTAGAGGGTGAGGGTAAGAGCGCTAAAGGGAGGGAGGGAGGGAGGGATAAAAGTCAGGAAATGCCCGGGGGAGGAAAGGGAGAGGGGTCAAGGGGGTAGGCAGGTAGAAGGGGGCAAGGCGGGGAGAGGTAGCTGTCAAGACTGAAGTGGAGGGCAGTGAGCGGTGGGCCACTGATTAGGTGAGGCAGTCACAATGACTAGTTGAAATGAGATGAAGTCGGAGTTGTCTCTTAAAAGGGCCAATAGCAGCAGCAGTAAGAGTTTTTTTGTTGAGAGTATTGTACCACTATGGTGCTCTGTGGGCAAAGGCCCTCTGGCCCATGGTAGTCCGGCATCTGGGGACAAGGAATGTTAGTCGTTGTGAACTTCTAGTTCACTGGGTGCTGTGGTAGTCAATGAGGAGCTTTTCAATGCCTGGGGGCATGATCCCGAGGAGAACTTTTTTGGCTAAGAAGCAGGTTTGATACTGTATCCGGCTGATGAGAGGAAGCCATCCTGCCCAAGTGTACAGGTCACAAGTGTGTGTGTAAGTCGGTCAGCCCCAGTTAGCAGCCTGCATGCTTTGTTGAGTGCAACCGTAATTCTGCGGAGGGCAGAGGTGGAGGCAGAGCCATAAATTGCTAGCCCGTAATTGATGATGGAGGTGACAGAGCTGTTGATAGCCAACCGGAGAGTGTCAGGAGTCATGCAGTGTTTGTGCCTGTACAGCAGGCCTATACGGATGTTGGTGGCTTTGGTGACAGAATCTATGTGCCGATGGTAGGAGAGCGAGCTGCCCAATGTGACACCTAGGTATTTAAAATCAGGAATGTGTTCATGTAAGGTCCCTGTTTGGTTTAGGATGGTGAGGTCACGGGATTTGTGCTTGCTCCTGGCGTTGTAGAAGGTCATAACCTTTGTTTTGCTGTAGTTCATGACCAGTTTGTGTGACTTGAACCATTCTTTGATGCGCATGAATTCAAGCTGTAATTGTTTCTCAAGGAACTCTGCGTTTTGGTGGTGGGTGAACATGACTGCATTGTCGGCATAGAGCAGTCATTTCTGGTGGCAGACACTGGGAAAGTCATTGAGGAAGAGGCTGAAGAGTCATGGACCCAGGATGGACCCCTGTGGGACCCCTGAAAGGACTGGCTTTTCTTCCGAGATGACACCGGCAATCCTAACCCGCTGGACCCTCTCCCCAAGGTAGCTTGAAAACCAGAGCAGCGCTTCATTGAAGAGCCCTAATGTTTGATAATTGCTTGAGTAGGAGTGGGTGGTTCACAGTATCAAAGGCTTTTGTAAGGTCAATGAATACTACCCCTACACAGTTTCCTTGATCGAGTGTGGTATGGATGAAGCCCGTGAATTCTAATAGTGCAGTGGTGGTACTGTGCCCTTTTCAGAAACCATGTTGCTCAGGACACTGGATGTCATATTTTTCCAGGTACTTGACTAGGTCTGAGGCGATGCGCTCCAGGGAATTAGACAATGGGGAAAATTTTTTTTTTTAAAAATGCAACACTCTCATGGATAACCCAAGGTAAGGAGCATTGCAGTAATCCAGTCTAGACATAACTAGCGAGCACACCAGAGTCACCAGATCTGCTGATTCCAGAAAGGGTTTTATCTGGGAGATGTTCCAGAGATGGTAAAAGCCATTACAGACAACAACTCACACCTGATATTCTAAAATCAGCTTTGAGTGCACAACAACCACCAGATTCCTTACTCTGTCTACAGCTTCAAGCATTATACCATCTAAGGAAGGAAGGACGGTACCACTGCTACTCATCATTCCTGAACCAGATTGAACCAGCTCCACTAGTTAACACCTCATTCTTCAATGGGATCAGTCTGAACCAGCTGGCTGCCATCCAGTCCCTAAGACACCCCGTCAGTTCCAGGACAGCTATATCATTGTCAAGTGGAAAAGATACAGATAGCTGGGTATCAGCAGCATAGCAATAAAAACCCAATTCACACTGTCTAATGATCTCCCCCAATGGCAGCATGTACATGGTAAACAACAAGGGAGCCAGATTCCACTCCTGAGGCACACCTTAGCAGAATGCAACACTGCTTGAGATGGAAGAGCCAAGTGCCACCTATTGCACACTGGATGCAGGCTCTGGAATCCATGCCAACATAAGGACTGTGAGAGGGTGAGGCAGTACAGAGAAGGGTTATTAAAATGATTTACGAAATGGGAGAAAATGCATCCAAGAAGAGGAAAGACCTTTTCAGGTGCATGCTAGGGACCAAGAGAGTCAGAGGGGAGACATGATAGAAATTTACAAGCACCTCACTGGATAAACAGGATGGATTTTAAAGGCACTTTTGCCTTAAGCACAAACACAGGTTTGAGGGGAAATTCAATGAAACTGGCAGGAGGAAGATTCAAGAAGAGTTCCCGCAAAGCACTTTTTCACTAAAAGAGTGGTGGACAAGTGGAAAAGATTGTATGCAAAGGTGGTGTAGACCAAGTAAGTGGTGGGGTATGGGGTTTAAGGTAGGGTGAGACAGGCACATGGACATAGTAAGAGAAAAGGTGAGGTCAGAGAGAGGGATGGCCACTAGGGTCATCGCAGAGAAGTTAGGCAGAGTGGGCAGACTGGATGGGCTGGTGAGCTTTTTTCTGTCATTTTCTCCATTTCAGTAATAACTATAATCCTAAAAGGTTACTGTTTTCTTTTTGAACTTAATAATAAGCACACATTTGCATATTGACTAAATGCAAATAAGTCACATGCTGGTTGTTAATTTATCTTTCAACCCTCTCAGATTGTTTTAAGGGTAATTTCTTTGTACTCCCAGTCTCTACTACTTGCCAGCAATCAGGGAGGTTACAACCATACTCCTCCTTATGTCATGAGGGCCAGTCACACCTCTCAGCTGTCACCCATTATGAAGGACATCCTACATTTAATTCCTCAAAATTGCTCCATCCCACTTCCATCCCACTCGGAAAAGGCAATGATAACATGGATAAGGTACTATAAATTCAGATATTAAAGCAAAACTTATTAATAGTCTAATACGCTAATTTAAAATTAAACTGTACAAATAAAGATATTGCAGTCCAGTGTTATGAGCTTGTGTCTTGAGCTGGGGATTGTGGGTTCATGTCCCACCTGGGTCGCAGTACACTTTTGGAGGCAGTATAGCGCAGTGGTCTAAGGCTCTGAGCTGCAAATCTGGTGATATCCAGCAGACCAGACCTGGGTTTGAATCCCACAGCTTCCACTTGCATACTGTGTGACCCTGAGCAAGTCACTTAACCTCCTTGTGCTCCCAGGTCACTCCTGTAAAAAAGCTTTCAGCTTAGTGTGCTATACCTGGTTAAACAACCAAATAAAAAAAAAAAATATATGGTGATGTGTCTCATGTCATGCTGGTCAATGTCACACATTGTCCAACATTTTGAGAGTTAGTGTCCCATATTGTTCAACATAATGAGGGCCAGTGTCCCACCTGTGTAACATTATAAGGACCATTGTTTCACACTGTTGAAGGCTGAATGGCATGGAGTTGATGAGTAGCAGTACCCTGTATCAGACCAAGATGGCCAGCCAGTGAGTGTCTGCCATCACAGCTGCCAATTCCACTCCGTGATCGGTGAGCAAGAGGTGTGCAAAAGCTGGATGACCCACCCTGTCCATCCATGGAAGGCAAGAGCCTGAACTTCAGATTATACTTACCACAACCAACAGGCCCTAGCTTGGGATTCTGAGACTCACAGATGATCTCCAGTCTCTAAGGTGGAAACTCAATGTGATGCCACTTACTTTCGATTCTAATGTGTTATAATATTCTGCTTCCACTCCAACCCCTGTTTTTGACTTCATGACTGAGACTTCTTTTGGTGCTTGCCAAGCCATTTCCCACATAAGAAGCCACTAAGGGAACCCCATCTTCCACCATGACCACCTGGCCCAAGGCCCCAAATGTACCGGCACATGTTGGAGATACATAAACCATGGGCAGTAGCAGATACAGTGATCCTCACTGAGCATGGGGTAGGCAGCAGGTCATTTTCCCAATCGCATCTCCTTTTCTTGGTTAGTTTCTACACACCACTCTCTGTGTCAGCAAGGCAGACATGGCATGACAGTGGACACACAGCTTGACAACCACCATGCAAGGCACACTCCTGTTTCTCAAACCTCTTAACACCTAGGAGCACTGGGGAATGGGCAGGGAATGTAATGCGCCGAAAAATCTTGGGGTAACTATATGTAAATACTTCATTTCTGGTATACATTGTGAACAGATTGAAAACAAAGCTAGATACAGCCTGGGCTGCATCAAAAGGGATTTTATAAGTAGAATCAGGAGCATCATTATGCCACTATATAAAGCATATGTGAAGTTGCACTTCAGCTATTCCTCCGTTTTGGTCACCTCACCCCAAGAAGGACATGACAAGATTAGAGAGGATATAGGAGAGAGCAACAAAACTAGTGAGAAATATTGCAAACCAACCATACTACTCAAGAATTAAATCACTGGGACTCGACAGCCTTAAGGGAAGATGCCTCAGGGAACACTTGTGTTACTACTCTACAGAATAGTTAGGGATGCAGAATTTATGAAAAAGCTAAATTTGACCTTCAATATCAACTCAATAATACATGGGGGCACTCTCATCAAATCCAGCAGAAAACTTTCAACACAACCGCTAGAGAGTATTTTTACATGTTAAGAGCAGTGAGGGAACAGAAGAGGCTCCTGGCAGTCACGGTTGAATCAACCACCTTAGACTGCTTTAACAGGAAACTTGATATGTACTGTACATGGATGAGAGGCACTCTTATGGTATAATCTGATGAAATAGCAGGTAGACATTCTCGATAGGCAGCCTGTGCCTTCTTATGACCCTAACACCTTAGTATGAACCACAATATGAACATCCATACCCACCAACAGGAAGAAGGGTGTTCTAGTGGGATGCTTAGACTCCCTTGGACATGCAAAGCATACTCTGGATGGCAACATGGCTAGCAGTACCTTTGCCACTGGTTTTGGTTCTCATTTTTAAAACCTGCCAGATTCTATGGAGCTCTTTTTTATTGCTTTTGTCTTCCTTAAGTAAAGCAACAATGCAGAGAAGTTAGTGAAAAAATCTGACCCTAACTTTTTTAACAGTAAAATATTCCAGACATCACCTACTTTCATATTCCTGAAACATTTTTCAGTTCTACTACGGTTTAAGTATTTCAAAATATGTCAATATAGTTTAAAAATAATAATAATAATAAAGATACAACTTCCTTCACCTGAGAAATGCAATGAAGGACCTGGCATGGGTTAGTTTTAAAATTAAAATTGAGAAAATATAAGTGCACAGCACAGACAGCACCTAGAAAAGCAAACTTACCAGGTGTACTAATGTTTTTATTAACTGTACCTATTAACTCTACCTGGAAACTACATGTTTGGAAAAACATTTTTTATTGCACTACAGGGCCAGATTTACATAGGCAAACTATGCCTATGCACTGGTAGTGCAGCCAGAGCTACAATCATTAGGGGGCGTCATTCACATTAAAACCGAGGCATGGAAACTGGGGTTGTGCAGGAGTGCCTTACAACTTCACATCTCACCTTACTGCCTGCTGGAGATATTTCCTGATTAGTGCTTGAGCCTACAAAGGAAGCCAAGGAGCTGCCTGATTGCTCTTGGAGTAGTCATGAATATGAACGTTAAAATCCACTTTTCGTGGAGGTGACATTCATCATTTTTACTGTGCTGCAACCAGAAGTGTTATTGTGCCTCATGGTTACTTTGTCTGTACTGTCTTTTTCTGAAATTATTTCGCTATTCTTTCTTGCTGAAGAAAGCACAGCTCATGATCATTGTTTCCACAACTCAGCATAGTTCACCAAACAAAAAGGAAGTACATACATAAAAAGATAAAAACAAAGGCTGGGTAAGAGACAAAGCCAAAAGTAAATGCAAAAAGTATAGAGTGACGGGAAACTCTAGAGAAAGGAATTCAAAGGGTAAAGAAAGAGAAATAAATTATAAAATTAGTAAAAAGAATGTGAGCTACTGATTGGCTGAAACAGCTGTACATTTAACTCAGCCTAACTCACAGGAGGGAAGTACCAGTACTAGGCTGCCTGCCAGTCCAGTTACCACATATTAGTGTGCACACCTGTGCAATTTTATTTTCACATATTTGCAAGCTATGGGACTAATTTTACCCTTAAAAAGTAACTTTACATTTAAATAAAATGCTGACTTAATTGTTATTCTGTAGTCTGTGTACATTTTTTTTGCCATAAACTCATTTTATAAGCCCAATAAGACACTTCAGAGTGTGCACTACCCAAGATAACTGCACTTCCTAGTCGTAAGGCACTCCACCTGTGGCATCATGCCTTCCATTTTTCCCCTGGACATGTGGTTATCTCTGCCCAACTCCCACCTTCTTCATGTCTTATTGCTTATGTGCTGTACAGTATGAAGCAGACTGGGACAACTAGCAAGGCACAGTAATACTTATAAGATAGGCAGATTTTTAACTGACACCTAGAGAAAAGAAAGGAAAAAGAGACTAATAAAAAAGAATAAAGAATGAAAACAAAGGATCCCTCTGGTAGATTCTAGGCATGATGTGTAAATTAGGCCATAGCAAAAAGCACAAATGTGCATTATATGTCTAAAACAGACAACCTTTCAAAACATGTAAAAATATCATTTTACAGTCAGGGGTGGAAGGGATGTGGAATAATCTGCCAGCTGGGTTAGCTAAGTTGAACATTTTTAATAAATTTAAAAATAGCTTGGTGAAATTTATGGAGGTGGCCAATTTTACTGGTTCTTATCAGTGAGATGGCGGGGGTACATGGGCAGCTGTTTTGCCTACTTCAGTCCTAAAATCACAGTATGAAACAAAAAGCCATCACGTGCCTGACACTCATCTTCAAACTTCAAGAGTTTACTTAGGTTGAGAAGGGAGCTTTGCCGATGATGCTGGGTTGAGTAATGCCAGAGGATGGTCTCCTTTCAGTTCTTTGTCCCAGTACAGTGACAAAGCAAAGCAGAGAGTTTGATTTGTTGGTCCACCCCCTGATGACATGGGGATAGCACGAAACCGGTTGGGATTACTTGTTGTTGAGCCCTTTGGCTGATTGTGGCGTCTTCTTTTTTCATTAAATAAAAATATGCCTGTTTGATGCCCAGTGGAGGAGTGCTGAGTTTGCTGTTCACAGGATGGCCATAAACAGACAATCCTCAGAACAAGCAGCAGGGTAGGTAGCACATCCAGACCTCCTCCTTGCTACCAGCCACTCCAACCCCACAGTGGGTGGCCCTGTTGTGGTAGCTGTGATGGTATGAGATTATATCTGCCAGTGGTCAGGCTCCACCATGGGGGGTGTGTGGGGTCAGGGTGCAGAGGTAAGTGCTGGAGATGCAGAGGGACAGCGTGGGGCCAACTGGAGGGATGGGAAAGCCAGGCAAAGAGGAAGTAAAATGTAAAAAGGAAAAAAAAATTAGATATACTACATCTCAGTACTATGCAAAACAAAAAAAAAGATCTCATTCTGGTATTTTAATTCCCAAAAGATGTTTTCCTTCATCCCTGAATGAAACCATACCAAAGCAGCCCCCTTTGAAAATGTCAAAGCATGTCTTATTTACAGTGAGATTTAATTTTAGCTGCGATCAATCACCCACTCAGGCATTGCAAGACTTTTCAGATGCTGCCTCTTAGAGGGCCTGAAAAAGGAAAAAAAAAATCTAAAGCTTGGTATGTTCCTCTTTTTTTTTCCTGTTTCCATGACAACTGTAACCAAGCGTGCCTCAGCAATTATCAGTTGCTATGCACTGTGTCTGACAGCTGAGATGTTGAAGGGCCTTTATGAAAATGGAAAATTCAGAGGCGATACATGAAGCTTCATCAAAGTAAGTCTTGCCTGGTAATCATCATGTGAATTGACTCCAACTTCATCAGCAGTTCCAGGGGCAAGTGACAGCAACCAAAGTTCAGTCGTCGGAAGATGTATGGCCATCTGTGGCTGTTATTTTTAAGCCTCTGAATCACGCCAGCAAAGAACAAAAAAATTCCCAAACAACTGGGTGCAAAAACATTAAACATGGCACCAGCAGAACCCAATTACAATACACTGAAAAAATCTTTGGGTCCCAAATACAATCGTTAGGGATCATCACTAAGTTGTCACAACTACCACTTAGCATCTTGTTGTGCCTTGCGAAGCTTCCTTGTGCCCATGTGCGCATTCCGATCATGCAGTGAAGGGGGTAGAGTTTGCCATGCAAGTTGCCCACAGGGCCATTCACAAAGCATGGTAATCCTCACAGACTTTAGCCAGATCCTGTGCCTAGATAACTGTTACTGGCAGGCAGTCAAGCTGTTGCAAAGCTGTGACCGAACCCAATTGGGACTTTTGGAGAGGGAGACAGTTGTGGGACCTGTGTGCTTGGCGCACCACATGGAGTGACGGGACTAAGAAGGGGGTTTCACAGGACTCTGGGGATTGCTTAAGGGATGAAAAGTGATAGGGGGAGCACGAGACCACCAGTGTACGTAGATGGACCAGGAACAACATGCAGTGACCAATGGAGCAACAGCAGACCAACAGATATGGGAAAGGACACAGCAACAGCACACAGCTGAGCTAAAAGAAACAAAGGCACCACTAATCCAGCTCATTTACTTTATTAAATAACAATGCTAAAAGGAGAGCACAGCAAGTTGTGCTGCCCTAGTGCTTCACCTCCATTCTAATAAGGCTTCATCAGGGAGGAAGGAGATGCAGGATGACAGTTCTTTTAAACTGACAATTAGCCTGCCCATAAAGTATGTGTCACTCTGATAGTTTAAAGGCACACACACACTTCATTCAGGGACTTCTAGCAGATCAGTACTTATTGTGGAGCCAAAGATGGAAAACTGGTATGGACCAGCATGGGAGGCACTTCTGGTGGCAGCATCAGTCAACAAGTTCTGATCTTGGTGTATTATATGCCAACCACCAGCAGCTGGATTATGTATGGGGTCCTCATCCTCCCACCCTGGGGAAGGGGCCAGTCAGGGTTCCTAGTGCCACAGATATCTTAAAGGTGGGAACACAGAGTGTGGCTCCACATGATGGTGGTGGGTGTAAGCAGTTAATAATATGGCAGTCTCTACCAATAATGAACAATGTTGGGGCCAACAAGCTTGTTTGCTGTTGTTCACTGCTTATTACAGTGAGGGGCGCAAAAAAAACAAAAACAAATAGAGACAGACTATGCTGCATGAGTACTGTATCACATCCATATTAATTGCATTTGGTGGTCTGCATCTGTCCAGGAAGGGAACCAAGCTCCTAGGTGATAGGTTTAAATGCTTCCTTGGCAAGCTTTTAAACTAGCCAAGGGGGAGGTGCTGATAGAAAGCAGGAAATTTCAAGCCTCACCCCCACAAAACATGACAGGTAGTAAGGTAAACACTGAGGTACAGAGGTTGACAGAGGGCCGGACGGGGTAAATGGAGAATTAGACAAAGGCAATAAGAGCAGGGATGGGGGCCAAAAAGGCTAAAGCCAACATTAAATGGAGGGCAATGAGTACCAATGCCCGTAGTCTGGAAAACAAGCTTCCTGAGCTAGTAGCCCTGATGAAAGAGGAACACTTGGATATTGTGGCAGTCACGGAAACATGGTACTCGGAGAACCATGACTGGGATGTCAACATACTGGGGTACACAATCTATAGAAGGGAGAGGGAGGGTAAAAGAAGAGGTGGAGTAACTCTCTACATAAGGGAAGGAATCAAAGCTACAGAACTAAAAAGTAAAGAGGGAGGACAAGAGGCACCGTGGGTCACCTTGGAGACAGGGAATGGCATCACAATCCACACAGGGGTTGTATACAGACCCCCATCCCAAGGGGAGGAAATGGACAAGAAAATGATAGAGGACATTCTCAAAATGGCTGAAAAAGGGGAGATACTATTGATAGGGGACCTGAATATGCCAGATGTTAACTAAATGACATTACTGCAGCCACATCCAAGAGCAGGGTCATTCTCAATGCCCTACAGGGGGCATGCCTTAGACAGCTAGTGTTGGAACCCACTTGGGAGGGAGCAATATTAGACCTGGTACTCTCAAATGGAGAGAGGATCACAGATTTAGAAGTCAGTAAACATCTGGGAACAAGTGACCACTGCACAGTGTGCTTCACAATAAGCACAACCATGGAGACAAGTCATACAAAAACAAGGATATTGGACTTTAGAAGGGCTAACTTTAGCAAAATGGGTGAATACCTGAGGAATGCACTAGCAAATGGCCAGAAAGGAGGGGTGGAAGAACAATGGAGAAAAATAAAAACTGCCATCATTAAGGCAACAAGCCTATGTGTGAAACAAATAAAGAAAACAAAACAGAGTAAAAAACCACTATGGTTCTAAAAGAGGTGGCAAGGAAGGTTAAGGAGAAAAAGGCTGCATTCAAAAAGTATAAGGAATCACAGACGGAGCACAACAGGGAACTATATCAATTAAAGCAGAAAGAAGTGGGAAAGGCAGTCAGTTTAGCAAAGGCCCAAATCGAGGAAAAGATAGCCAACTCAGTTAAGAAGGGGGATAAAACCTTTTATAGGTACATTACGGAGCATAAAAAGGTTAAGGGAGGGATAGTAAAGATTAATAAAGGAGAGGGGAGGTGGGCAGAGGGAGACAGTGAAAAGGCAGAGATACTGAATGAATACTTTTGCTTAGTATTCTCAAAGAAGAAGAGGAGGAGTTACCTAAACCAAACAATAGAAGCACTCTGGGTAGGGGTTGACACCAGTCCATTTACAGAAGAAAGAGTCCTGAAAGAACTCCTAAAACTGAAGGTGGACAAAGCAATGGGGCCTGACGGGATTCACCCCAGAATCCTAAAAGAACTAAGGGGGGACCTAGTGACACCACTGGCCACATTTTTTAACAAATCATGGGAGGATGGGGTGGTACCTGAGGACTGGAGGAGGGCAGATGTGATTCCCCTTCACAAAAGTGGGAGTAAGGCAGAAGCAGGAAACTACAGACCTGTTAGTTTGACCTCAGTGGTAGGGAAAATGATGGAATCACTTCTGAAAGAAAGAATTGTTGAGTACCTAGAGGCCAGCGGTTCACAGAACCCAAAGCAGCATGGATTCACAGCAGGAAGGTCATGTCAGATGCATCTAATTGATTTCTTTGACTGGGTGACCAAAGTAATAGACCAGGGAGGGGTTGTGGCTATGGTCTACCTGGACTTTAGCAAGGCATTTGACACAGTCCCGCACAAAAGGTTAATAATCAAGTTAGCCAGCCTGGGAGTGGGTCCCAGGGTGGTAGCCTGGGTAGCAAATTGACTGCACAACAGGACACAGAAGGTAATAGTAAACAGAGTCCATTACAAAGAAAGGGGGGTTACTAGCGGGGTACCACAGGGTTCAGTACTAGGATCAGTCCTTTTTAATGTCTTTATAGGTGACATTAAAGAGGGGCTGAAAGGAAAAGTATGCCTCTTTGCAGATGACACAAAGATCTGCAACAAGGTTGCTACACAAGGAGGCGTGGAAAGGATGAGAAGGGATTTGGCAAGGTTGGAGGAATGGTCAAATATATGGCAGCTTAGATTCAATGCAAAGAAATGTACCTGGGAAACAAAAGCCCAGATGAAGAGTACACGGGGGGGGGGGTACAAACAACAACAAAAATGGAAAGGGACCTGGGGGTAGTTATATTAGATGACCTAAAGGTAGACAAGCAATGTGAGAAGGCAGTAAGGAGGGCTGGGGCATACTGGGATGCACAGAGAGAGACATCAACAGTAGGAAACAGGAAGTTGTTATCCCTCTGTACAGACAGTTGGTGGGACCCCATCTGGAGTACTGCATGCAGTTCTGGAGACCCCATCTCCACAAGGACATAGACAGGATAGAGTCAGTCCAGAGGAGGGCAACTAAAATGGTGCATGGTCTGCAACAGAAACCATACAAAGAGAGACTAAAGAAGCTTAATATGTATATCCTCAAGGAAAGGAGGGAGAGGGGGGGACATGACAGAAACTTTCAAGTACCTCAAGGGAATCAACAAAGTCCAAGAGGACAGCATCTTTCAGAAAAAGAGATGTGCAAGAACAAGGGGGCACAATTTGAAGATAGAGGGGGGATGGCTCAGTGACAATGTGAGGAAGTATTTTTTCACAGATAGGGTGGTGGATGCATGGAACAGCCTTCCTGAGGAGGTAGTGGGGTCAAAAACAGTGGGGGAATTCAAGAATGCATGGGACAGACATAAGGCAATTCTAGTGGGGGGTAGGAGAAAGTAGGCTATTGGTTAACTAGGATCTGCAGCTTATCCAATTGGTAGGGAATTAGGCAGACAGGGTGGGCCAAGCGCTCCTTATCTGCCATCAAAGTCTATGTTTCTATTATTTCTATGAAGCACTGTAGCAATGTCCACATGGACAGGCACAGTTCTCAAACAAGGCATTAAGTTACCAGTCACAGTAACTTCCTTTTTTCAATAATAACCTAGCAGCTCACTGTGACACATGGACAGCTGGTTCTAATTGCTCTATGATTCTGTAACATAAAAATGTGTTATTGGGTGTCTCTCTTGAGACATCCTGTGCTCCTGGGATACCCCCCACCCCAGGTTTCAGTTCAAAGGACAGGATATGTTAAGCAGCAGATCTCTGTAATGTGATTAACTTCCAAGAACTCGCATTTTATAACCTTGTTTAGAATCTGTTTGCTGAAGCCAGGAACTAAAATATCCATTTTATGACGTCCTTAGGAAGGGCAGTTAATTTCAACGGTTGCTGAAAAACTATGTTGCAGCTATGTGAGAAAACTGCAGAGTTGTAAAAAGTTCTTTGATGTCTTTGAAAAAGCAGGAAAAGACTCAAGATCAAAGGGTCATATGGGGAAACGAGTTTTTGCTGATGTCACCTTATTTAATATACCTCCTGAGTGATGGGACATCGTGTGTGTATTAATTTTTATATTTTACAGGAGCTAGGTGACATCATGGAAGGGGCAGGTTTAGAGACAGTTTAACTGTATTCTGTATTTCCACTTAGACACATTCCTGTTTGGACTCTCTTGAAACAACAGCTACCTAAAGCACTGTAAGAAGGTATACATTAGATAGAAAAGTATAATTGTATGTTGGTAGGAAACTGCACTTTAAACCTTGTGCTTTTAAGTGATTGTATGCTTTGTGATATATTGTTCTATAGTTACATTTTTCATATTTTTATCCATTTTCTTAGTAAACCTCTTATTTTAAAAGAGACTACCTGGTGTGTCTTTGAAATTCTTTCTTTTACAAGTGAAGTACAGAGGGTTAAAGTTGACACTGTTCATAAGCTTTCTGGTAATACCAAACTGGGAAAAGGTAAGAATTTTCCTAAGGTCTTTCATAGAGATTTTAGAGTTCATTTTGTATACCTGGTTAGGTGCCCGTAGGTAAAAGATATCTGGCATTTCCCCAAATAGCAGAATTATCTGAGCCTGTACATTTGGATACGCTAGCATAAGGTTCACTGTTTGAATCCCTCCAGAACTTGAGACCAAAGGTGATTCGGACCTGTAAAACAGACAGAAGGATTACCCTGTTCTGTTACCCTGTTCACAATATTGCGCTCAGAGGTTGGTACTGTGGGAGCAGAGGGCCTGACCTGCTGAGTGGGGGTTGTGACAGATTGGTTGGCAGCGGTGTGCATAATTTTGGTAATACAAGCTTTTATTGTTCAGTGTGTCAGCTTAATACTGTCAGCTCACTTGCAAAACAAGGCAGTGATTTCTTTTTCAAAAAAGGAAACAGAACCATATCACTTGGCTTACAGTCAAGTTCCTACCTGTTTTATTTTTATTCTAAAGTGCAAGTTAGAGTAGCCATAGTTAGGGAAGAAGATGGCTTCCAACTACAGCAGACACACTGTAGACTACTTAAAGCAGTTGTGCAGGGACAGAGGAGTCCTGTACAAGGTGAAAGCCACCAAGCAGAACCTCGTGGATGCCCTGATGGTAGCAGATACCCAGAGCATCGAGTCACAGACAGTGACTATAAAAGACCAAACCTTGGGCGTGGAGGGGCTAGCGCCCAATGCAGTGTCCAAATCCGATGAGGAGGGCAGCAGGGCCAGTGCCAGTGAAGGGCCACAGCAGCAGGGGAAAGGTCACCAGTATTTTGGAGCCAGAAGTACTCAGGCTGCAGATTGAGTTGCGCAGAATGGAGCTGGAATTCCAGGAGAAGAGAGAGCGGGATCAGCGGGAGGCTGACTGTGAGGAGCATGAGGGCCAGCGAGCTGCAGAGGAGAAGAGGGACCATGAACAGTGAGATGTGAACAGTGAGGAGCGTGTGCACCAGAGGCGACATGAACTGGAGATCCTACGACTCCAACCACCAGCACCAAAGCAGGTAGGTGGCTTGGGTTTAACTGGAACTACAGGACTGGGTTACAAATTGAATTCCAAATTGATAGTTGAATTTAAAGAGGGGGAGGATATGGATGCCTTTTTTAAGTTCTTTTGAAAAAGTTTGTATTCAGGCTAAAATTCCTAGAGAGTCCTGGAGCTTCCAGCTATCCCTGTTACTTACCGGGAAAGCTCAGGATGCATTGGGTCAAATGGACAATGAGGACAGTAATGATTACAGCAAACTTAAAGCTGCACTGTTAAAAAAATTTTAATTAACTGCTGAAGAATACAGAGCTAAATTCCGTAAGCTCAGGAGAAGCCCTGATATAAGCTACGAGGAGCTAGTCACGAAACAACGTCAGTTTTTAAAACGTTGGTGGGATGGAATCAAAGCAAACTCTGTAGATAAAATTGAAAATGTGATTTTATTAGATCAGTTTTTTGGAGCATGCCCAGCAGAGCTGAAAACCTGGCTAGAGGATCAAGATCCCAAAACAGTGCAAGAGGCTGCTGAACTCTTGGACCACTATGCCAAGAGCAGACCTACTCTGAGAGTGAATGGGGTGGGTGTGGCAGTGCAGAAAGGGAAAAGCATGCCTTCAGGGCAGCTAAAACCCTCACTGCCTCCACTAAAACCAGTTGGCCCCAGGTTTCAGAGAAAAGATTTCTCTGAGAAAAGAAATTAATGTTGGTTGTGTAAAGAAACTGGGCATATTGCCAGACAGTGTCCCAAAAGGGTGAGCAATACACAACCAGGGGCTAGGAAAGAAGTGGGTTGTTTGTGTGTCCCTGGAAGCATGCCTGTGAACATGAGGGAACACATGCACCCAGTCATGGTGAATGGTGTACAGATGCAAGGGTTAAGGGACACAGGGCATCCCTGACATTGGTAAAAAGGGATCTGGTACAGCCTGGTCAGCTTATACCCAATAAATATGTCGCTGTACAAGACTTTATTGGTGGGGAGAAAACATTGCCCCTCGCTAGTATTCTTCTAGATTTGGGAGAAACAGGGGGAACTGTGCAACAGGTGGCTGTAGCCAAAACCTTAGCAGTGGATGTCATCCTTGGCAACAATCTCAAACAGGGGATGGTGTGTGCAGTTACCCGTAGCCAAGCAGCAAGGGAAAATTATAGTTCCCTGAACCCCACAGAAGCCATTGTGGAAACCACTGGGAGGCTGGTTCCCCAGCCTGTGTCTCCTGATATGGAGACTAATGAAAAGGGGGTAGAAATTTCCCCAGTAGCAGTTAACCACACAGCTACAGAGGGTTACTCCAAAGAGGGAGGGGTGACCCATTGTCAGAGGGTTAGGAATGGCAGTGATCCTGAGTGCCCTGATGCTAGTGCTAGGGACCCTAGTTTAGAGACTGAAGGGGACCTGTCTCATACCTTGGGAAAGAGTAAGGAGTTTGCAGCTGCTCAGAAAAGTGACACTAGTCTAGAGAAGCTGAGGGCTTGGGCAGACTCTAATGGAGCACAAGGAGGTGACGGTAAACATAAGATTTATTGGGAAAATGGACTGATGTATACTCAGGCTGTGCAGAGAGAGGGAGGGAGGGGTGCTAGGCAGGCAGCTTGTCATTCCCCAGGGGTATAGTGAGCAATTGCTCAAGATTGCACATGATATTCCTTGTCTGGTCATCTGGGAATCACGTGCACTACGCAGCAGTTGGCCCAGAATTTCTATTGACCCAACTTCACCCAGCAGGTGAAGGATTACTGCAGGTCTTGTCACCAGTGCCAAGAAATAGGGAAGGAGGGCAAGAAACCCAAGCCACCCTAATTTCATTGCCCATAGTGGAGAAGCCATTCCAGAGGGTGGGAATGATTATTGTGGGGCCTTTAAATACCCCTAGCACCTCAGGGAAGAGATTCATCCTGACTGTGGTGGATTATGCCACCCGGTACCCAGAGGCAGTCATCCTATCCTCACTGAGGACAGACAAAGTGGCAGATGCCTTACTTGGGATTTTCTCCCATGTTGGGTTTCCGCAGGAGGTTATCACCGATCGAGGGGGTTCCTTCATGTCGGACCTGATGAAATGTTTATGGGAGAAATGTGGGGTGGTGCAGAGATGCATGACACTGTATCACCCAAAAGCCAATGGGCTTGTGGAAAGATTTAATGGTACCTTGAAGTCAATGCTCCAGGCATTCGCTGAACAGCATGGGAGGGACTGGGAGAAATACCTTCCCCACCTGTTGTTTGCATACAGGGAGGTGCCCCAGGAGTCGACAGGATTTTCCCCCTTTGAACTCTTATATGGATGCTGGGTATATAGGCCCCTAGACTTAATCTGGGGGGACTGAGAAAGCAAGCACACCACCCAAGGAACTCCCATAGTGGATTATGTCTTTAAGTTTAGGGAAAGGCTGAAGGAGCTTATGGGGACAGCCCAGAGCAACCTGGCAGCTGCCCAACAGAAACAAAAAGTGTGGTATGACCACAGAGCCAGAGCTTGCTCGTACATGGTGGGTCAGGAAGTCATGGTCCTTATTCCGGTTCAGAAAGACAAGCTATAGGCTGAGTGGGCAGGACCGAACAAAGTAGTTTGGAAGGTAAATGATGTGAACTATATTATAGAGTTACCTGACAGAAAACAGAGATATAGGATGTACTATGTCAACATGATAAAGCCATATGCTAATAGGGCTGACATGGTGTTTGCAGTGTGTAGTCATGGGGAAGGGACAGATGAAGGAGACCCCCTTCTGGACTTACTGGAAGAAAGTAAGTGGGAGTCCTCTGAGGAGGTAGTAAAATTGTCTCCCCAGCTGACCCCGGACAAGATCCAGGAAGTAAGGGAGGTTTTAGCAGACTTTGCCCCCCTGTTTAGCAACAAGCTTGGACTAACCCCCTTAGCGATGCACGATGTGGAGACAGGGACACAGACGCCCATATGGCAGACAGCATATTGGGTGTCAAAGGCTGTCCAAAAGGACATTAGGAGGGAAGTGGAGGAGATGCTGGATTTAGGGGTAATCCAGAGATCCCACAGCCCCTGGGCCTCACCCGTAGTCCTTGTGCCCAAGCCAGAGGGCTCTAATCATTTCTGTGTGGACTATCATGGACTGAATGCAGTCACAAAGTCAGATGCCCACCCAATGCCCTGGATGGATGAACTCCTGGACAAGTTGGGAGGGGCGACCTACCTTATGACCATTGACATGACCAAGGGGTATTGGCAGGTGGAATTAACAGACAGAGCTAGGGAGAGGTCGACCTTCATCACTCTGATAGGCTTATTTGAATTTAAAGTAATGCCTTTTGGAATGAAGAATGCCCCGGACACTTTCCAAAGGTTGATGAACCAGGTGTTAAATGGTGCTGAGGAGTATGCCGTGGTGTACCTGGATGACATTGCCATTTTTAGTGCCAGCTGGGAGGAACACCTGTCCCACCTTAGGGAAGTGCTGGGAAGGATACAGAGGGCTGGGCTCACTCTCAAAGCTGAGAAGTGCTAGGTGGCCATGGGAGAAGTGACATACCTTGAGCATGTGGTGGGCTGGGGACAGCTCCATCCTAACCAAATAAAAATAGTGGTGATCCAGGCATGGCCCAGACCAGAAACACAGAAGCAGGTCAGGAGTTTTTTAGGGACAGCAAGGTACTATAGGAAATTTGTACCACATTACAGTGCCCTGGCTGCTCCCCTATCTGACCTGGTAAAGAAAAGGATGCCAAAGAAAATTACCTGGGAACCAGCCTGTGAGGAAGCCTTTACCAGACTGAAGGAGGCACTGTGCAGTGCTCCTGTTTTGACAAATCCTGACTATAGCAAACCCTTTATAGTTCAGAATGATGCCTCAGGCATGGGTATTGGGGCAGTACTGAGTCAGACATCTAGCCAAGAGAAAGATCAGCAGGTAGTGTAGCTGAGTAAAGAGTTATTTCCCAAGGAGCAGGCATACTCTACTGTGGAAAGAGAGTGTTTTGCCATAGTGTGGGCCCTAAAGAAGCTAGAGCCATACTTATATGGGCAGCATTTTGTGGTACAAACTGACCACAACCCCCTGGTTTGGCTGATGCAAATGGGAAAAACTAATGGTAGATTGTTAAGATGGAGTCTTGCTTTGCAACGGTATGACATGACAATCTTACATAGGGTTGGAGAGACCAATCAGAACTCAGATGGCTTGTCTCGTGTCTATGAGGAGTGAACTGATTTGGGAAGCTCATCCCATGCAGGAGATAGAGCCCCCAACTCAGTCTAGGTGGGGAGGATTGTGACACTTGGACAGCTGGTTCTGATTGCTCTATGATTTTGTAAAATAAAAATGTGTTATTGAGTGTTTCTCATGAGACATCCTGTGCTCCTGCGACAACCCCCCCCCCCCAGGTTTCAGTTCAAAGGACAGGATACATTAAGCAGCAGATCTCTGTAATGTGATTAACTTCCAAGAACTCGCATTTTATAGCCCTGTTTAGAATCTGTGTTGCTGAAGCCAGGAACTAAAATATCCATTTTATGACGTCCTCAGGAAGGGCAGTAAATTTCAACTGGTGCTGAAAAACTATGTTGCAGGTAGGTGAAAAAACTGCAGAGTTGTAAATAGTTCTTTCATGTCTTTGAAAAAGCAGGATAAGACTCAGGATCAAAGGGTCAAATGGGGAAACAAGTTTTTGCTGATATCACCTTATTTAATATACCTCCTGAGTGATGGGACATCCTGTGTGTATTAATTTTTATATTTTACAGGGAAGAGCTAGGTGACATCATGGAAGGGGCAGGTTTAGAGACAGTTTAACTGTATTCTGTATTTTCCCTTAGACACATTCCTGTTTGGACTCTCTTGAAACAACAGCTACTAAAGCACTGTAAGAAGGTATACATTAGATAGAAAAGTCTAACTGTATGTTGGCAGGAAATTGCACTTTAAACCTTGTACTTTTAAGTGATTGTATGCTTTGTGATATATTGTTCTGTAGTTACATTTTTCATATTTTTATCCATTTTCTTAGTAAACCTCTTATTTTAGAAGAGACTACCTGGTGTGCCTTGGAAATTCTTTCTTTTATAAGTGAAGTACAGAGGGTTAAAGTTGACACTATTCATAAGCTTCCTGGTAATACCAAACTGGGAAAAGGTAAGAATTTTCCTAAGGTCTTTCATAGAGTTTTTTAGGGTTCATTTTGTATACCTGGTTAGATGCCCATAGGAGAAAGATATCTGGCATTTCCCCAAACAGCAGAATTATCTGAGCCTGTACATTTGGGTATGCTAGCATAAGGTTCACAGTTTGAATCCCTCTAGAACTGGAGACCAAAGGTGATTCGGCCCCACAAAACAGACAGGAGGGTTACCCTGTTCTGTTACCCTGTTCACAATACTGCGCTCGGAGGTTGGCACTGTGTGAGCAGAGGGCCTGACCTGCTGAGTGGGGGTTGTGGCACTCACCACCACCGCTGTAACTGATGCATCTTAGTCTTCCTCAATACACCATAACACCTTCCTGAGTCAGGTTAAGACACAAATTTTCAGCAGGTAGCTGGTAAATCCAGGCCCTAACCTCACCATGGCCCTGCAGGGCATGTCATTTACTTCGGTTCATAAACAACACCCAGTCTCGGACCCAGGCAATAGTAGGTTCTAATGTGCAGCAACCTCTCCATCTCTGAAGAGAATCTGTATGTATACAATTTCCAGACACTGAGGGACCCATACCAGATGGCAACATTCTGAAACCAGTCTATCATTTCTTTCCTTCAGCTTCCTCAAGTCCATCTCAAGTTCCTTATTCTCCACTCCCAAATTACTTGCCCAGAAAGGCAACAAGGTGCCCGATTGCCTCCACCACTTCAGTTGGTCGTTGGCTACTCTACATTGATTGGGAAATTGTTCTGGAATCAGAGTGGCTGCCATGAGATGTCCACCCAAGGGTCAGTCTAGGGAGAAATTTCTCTCTTATCCACCTTTTTCTCTTTCTTTTTTCACTCCTTCAACTTTTTAATGCATAAATGAAACTCACCTTTAACCTCTTCCACCAATCAATCACACCTTAGAGGCACCACTGCCAATAGAAGTCCCAGAGACTCCTTCCGTACATAAGGAATCTATCTTGGAGTCCCTGGGGTCCCATGGGTTACATACTCTGTCTCCTTCCGATGAATTCATGCTGGAGAAAGGTGCACACCCTTCTCCTACTTGTGGCATGCACAAGCAGAAATCCAAAGGGTCAATGGTAGATACTTGTTGCCAATGTGCCTAATTAGAGAATGGCTTAATGTGAATATCCACTTGAAAGATTTGTATAGTGGCTGGAAATTCTACACAGAGGATATTGTTTGTTGCTATAGATCTTAACCAGGAGTTCCTCACCAGCGGCATATAAGGTTTCTGCCTCCCCTGACCCAGGACAGCAAATACTCAGCAATTCATTCAATATCTGTTTATTAGGATGCCTACCAGGCCATGTTCCAAGGGCCTATCCCCACCACCAAGGAAACAGATGAGTTCATTAGCACTACATTCTTTTGACCTTTGGATCCTCTTTTTTTGCACTTTAAATATTCTGTCCTGAGCAGGCATTTTGTCTCGGGTAAGTAATGGATAGTTCAGACTTCATATGAAGCTTATCGGAAGTAATTAAGGAGAAGCATTAATGCACCATGCTCTTAAACTCTATATTTATATATGGGAATGGGTCTGGAGGAGGTACTGTGCTGTACCCCAGACATTCAATCGGATACCTCTTCTGGTTCGCAACAGGATCCCTGGCTTCACAAGGAGCGGGGCCTGACAAGATATAGCAGTCCTCCAAGGACTTCCGTGTCAGCTTGTAAATACAAAATCAATCTGTTACTGGTCCATGCCAGTATGGCCCCCAGCCTTCAATGGATCCTTTGAGGGCTTCTGGATGGGGGGGGTCAATCAAGCCCCGAGGAGTGCCCAGTGGCTGTTTGAAAGGGTGTTAATACTCACTACTGTGGCCCTTAGGGCAGTATAACCTCTGCCCCCTCCCTTGGCCCTCCTTAACACAACATTTGTAATTGGAATAGGAAGCATTCCTATCCCCTCTCCTGATCCAACCACATGTGTAGGAGCGCCTGCAGCAAGGTATCAGGTACATAAAGGGCACGTGTAAGTGGCCATGGATTCACAGAGGTCTCTTCACATGTGGAACAGGACCTCTACACACCACACGGGTGCACAACACCCCTCCCCCCACTGGTGGATTAGGTCTGTGGATTGGGCCCTATGTACTGTATGTATATTGATCTATGAATCCAGATATTTTTTTTTTTTCATCTTTGCCCAGCAGCCATTATCTTGGTCTCTTCCACATTTATAACTCGTTTTTAATTCACTGCAAATTTTTAAAAACTTGTTTCGTTTTCTCTGCAACCTGGCATGGTGACATCATGGCTCATTCGTGCCCACAAAATCAAAGTGCTGACATGGTGATGTAAAAGCTTGTTCCAGTCTACAAAATTACAAAAGTTCTGACATGGTAATGTCAGAGCTCATTCTAGCCCACAAAATCAAAGTCCTGACACCGTGAAGTCAGAAATCACTCTAGCCCACAAAATCAACGTTCTAATATAACAGTATCAGAGCTCACTCCAGCCCACAAAATGAAAGTTCTAACATGACAGTATCAGAGCTCACTCCAGCCTACAAAATGAAAGTTCTCACATGGCAACATTAGGCCTCATTGCAGCCTACAAAATAAAAGTTCTGACCTAGCAACATCAGGGTTGACGCTCCAGTCTAAACAAGCATTTGTCAATGCCCGAATGCTGTCTTGCTGGCATTGGCATTGGTAGTACAGGAGTTAGGGAGATGCATAATAGGAATGGCAGTGAAGTATTGAACTGATGCCAACCCCAACCCCACCCTGCAGAGACTGACAGGTGTTGGGGTGTGCCTTTGGGTCATCGGCCATAATGCTCATGCCATTTCACCTCACCCTACCCTGCAGACACTGACAAGTGTTGCAGTGTGCCTTGGGGTCTTCGGGCCTTATGCTCACCCCATTCCACAAGAAAATACGCTGAGATGGGTGCAGTATAGGAGAACGGGGTGAATTTTGGGGCCGAAGACTCCAAGGCACACCTTGATGCCTGTCACTAGCTGCAGGGTGGGGGTGGAATGACGTGAGCATTACAGCCAACGATCCCAAGTCACACCCCTGACGCCTGTCAATCTCTACAGGGTGGGGTGTTACAGTTGAAAACTCTAATGCCCAGGGCATTTGTTGGTATTTTTTACTCCAAGTTTTCAGCATGGGCTTTTTTTGACCCCACCTCATGAACAGTGGCAATATCAGTTTGTTAGCCGAAAGGTGATTTTGCACAGCGACTGTAGCCATTTGGTGACACAGGTGCGAAAATACATTTTGGGCAGGATGTGAAAAATTACAACTGTACTGTTCATGAGGAGGTGTAAAAAAATGGCAATGTTGAAAATCTGGAGTGAAAATATGAAATATTGGTGAAGTCATGAGCGTGTATAGAAACTGCGCAACACACGCCCGTAACGCAATTATTCTGGGGATTTGTTTAACCAGATTTTCAACATAGGCATTTTGGGACCTCCCCTCATGAACAGTGGCACTGTGATTTTGTTAATCTGTCCCGAAGGTTGATTTCCCACAGCGACTGCATCATTGTGTGCCACAGGTGCGAAAACACATTTTGGGCAGGGTGTGAAAAATGACAGCTGTATTTTTCACAAGGAGGTGTGAAAAAATGGTAATGTTGAAAATCTGGAGTGAAAATATTAAAAATTGTCGAAGTTACGAGCGTGCATGGAAACTGCGCAATGCACTGTCATAATGCAGTCATTTGGGGGGATTTTGTCATCAAATTTGCAACATGGGCTTTTTGGGACCCCACCTCATGAAAAGTGCCACTGTCATTTTGTTAATCAGTCCTGAAAGGTGATTCCACGCAGTGACTGCGAAATCACCTTTCATGACCGAGTTAACGAGATGACAGTGCATGTGTTCATGAGGTGGGGTCCCAAGAACCCCATGTTGAAAATCTGGTACCAAAATTCCCCCAAATGGCTGCGATATCCACCTAAGTTGAACCCACCCATTGCCTGCCATTATAAAGCTTACTGCATTTTGTTCGGTTCACGGTCAGCTTTTGAAGAGTTCAGACGTGTTCCTGCTCCACTGAAGATTGCAGCGCCGGCCCCCTGGAGGTAAGCATGGGGTGAGGGGGGGTGCGTGGAGGTGGGTTGCGCAGAGGGTGGGTGCAGGTTGGGGGAGTGGTGTGGCGGGACGGCAAGGGACCATTTGTTTTTGTTTTATAGGTAAAAAAAACAGATTTTGGGGGAAGGTTTTCTTTATTTATAGGTAAAAAAATGATTTGGGGCTCAATGGGGTGGGCTTCCAGTGTGCCATGAGTCTGGGGGGGCATGATGCTGACAGGGACTGGGCACCCCCGTCAACAAAGAAAGTGTGTGGGGGCAGGAACATAATGCTGATGGGGATTGGGCACCCCTGTCGGCAAACAAATTGAACTGGGGAGGGGTACATGCCAACATGGGGATTGGGCATCCCAGATGTTGGCTTTGTGGGGACTGTGTGGTAGGCAGCAGGAGCCGCCATATTTATTGGAATGTTTCACTAGGGAAGGCACGAAATGGAGCCTTGTCATCTGACGCTCCAATGAGGAAACTACACCTCACTGGAGCGGCAGATTTCTTTCAACTCTGTGGCTCTCTTTGAAACTGCTGTCATTACCAGCATGCTCACTGATTGGCGGCTGAGGGATGCATCCACTAAAGCGAAGCTCTGCATTGGCCACAACACTGACACACCTCTGAAAGTGCTACTACCACAAGATGTAGCTTGCGCACACGCAAGTCAACATGAAAATGAAAGTATGAACATGGCAACATCAGGGCTCGCTCTATCCCACCAAATTAAAATTCTGACATGGCAACATCAGAGCTGCCTGCAGCTCACAAAATGAAAGTTCTGGTAAGATGGCATTGGGGCTCAACTGCAGCCTACAAATTCAAAGATTTGTTAGGGCGATGTCAGGGCTCACTCTAGTTGTTACGCTCGGCTCTAGAGGGTTAAGTCTCTATTTGAGGGTTTGAGGGTGCAGCTTCCTCCCTAATTTGTACCTGGGGTGGTGGGAAAGGCTCCTAATCTACAATGACACCACCAATCAATTTAGGGGACAAATTGTACACTGGTATCGATGATATGCTGGTCATTTGGAGTGGCACTGAGGCCTCTACAGAAGAATCTGAGTTTCTTGAATAACAATGAATTTAAAATTAAATTCACTTCAACAATACAAAGTAATTTCATTGACTTTTTTGATCTTAATCTAAGTGCGGCAGCAGGTACCAAGATAGAGACAAAATGAGATAGAGAAAAAATGTTTCAAAAAACCTATCACAAGCAATACTGTCCTGCATGTCACCAGTGCCCCCGTTGCATCAATCCCCATGGACAGTTTTAAGACTTATAGAAGTACTGGTATAACTGAATTTCAGAGGCAATCTAATGAGCTGTACCATAGATTTTTGCCACTGTTGGTACAGAATTAATATTTTAGATCAGGCACTTACTAGGAGGTCAAGGCCTAGACAGAATGAAGTAATCCAGAAAAAAAGAAAAGAAAACAGATGAAAGAAACTGCCTCAGTTTTGTACTGAAGTATGATACAGTGGCCCCTAAGGTAAAAAAATATCTTGCTTCAAAACTGGAATATTCTGGCAACTGTAAACTTAAGGAGGTGTTTCAGGATAAGCCAAGAATTTGCTACAGTCATGCCAGAAATCTCAAAGATCTAGTTACCCATAGTCATACGAACGTACGAAGATGCCAGCAGAATAAAGCCTTCTGGGCTATTGAGTCTGCTCATAATGCAGGGTTCCCAATGCCAACTAAGGACTCTGTCCCCCCCAACCAGTATCTTCTCTTTTCCGTCTTCCCCACCTTGGCCCAGACTTTTCCCCTTCACTCTGTTTCAGTCTCCCTTGAAGATATCCACTGTTTTAAAAGATACCACTTCCTCAGAAAACCCATTCCAACCTTCCACCACCCTCTCTGTGAAGAAATGGATGCTGATCTCCCTCCTAAACCTCCCCCCTCTAACTTAACACTGCACCTCCTTGTGTTTTTGTTCCCACTGAGTTTGAAGAGACTGTCCTTGTCCACCTTATTTATACCCTTCAAATACTTGAAGGTCTCAGTCATGTTCCCCTTCCTTCCTTCCTTCCTCTTCTCCAGGAGTACATGTTCAGGGCCTCATTCTCTTGGCATATGTTGAACTGTGCTGGGGAATTAGCTCAAATGATAGATCACTCGCTTAGCATGTGAGAGGTAGCGGGATTAAAGAAAAAGGTGTCAGCGTGGCTCAGTTGGTAGCACATCTGCCTCTGGACCAGAAGGTAGTGGGTTCTTGTCCCACATTGGGATTGGATTTGCACCTAAAACACTGCTATTCGAGTACAGTATTAGGGGGGTGCTGTACTGCTGGGGTGTGCCGTCCTTCGGATGAGAGACGTTAAACCGAGGTCTCTTCTACCCATCCTGATTTTGACCTGGTGGGTGTCCAGGTTGAAGTCAAATAACCCACGGCACTCTTTGCAAAGAGTAGCGGACATTCCCAGTGTCCTGGCCAAGATTCCGCTTCCCATAAACTGGTTCATGCAATTGTCCAGGCTGCATGCGAGTGTTGATGTGCGATATGGCCGCCACTACACATTCAGTCACTTCACTACCAGTCTAGCATTGCTTGTAAAGCGCTTTAGGATACACTGTGTATGAAAAGCGCTATATAAATGCTGATTCTTCTTCTTCTTCTTCTGCTGGCCCATAATCATTTTTGTTGCCCTCCTCGGACTGTATCCAGCAGGTTTATGTCTTTCTTAAGGTATGGACGCCAGTACTGTACATTCTACTCCGGGTATGGCTGCACCAGTGTCCTATATGATGGCAGTATTGCCTTCTCCTGCCTGCTGCTGATCCCCATAGCTATGCAGCCCAACATTCTATTTGCCTTTCCTAATGCCTTCCTGTGTTGTATGGAATGCTTCAGATTGCTAGTGATCAACGATCTCAGGTCCTTTTCCTCTTCTAGTTTAGTTACCGGGACCTCTCCCAGGCTGTACTCTGTCTTCAGGTTCTTAGCTCCAGTGTGCATAACCTTGCATTTCTTTGTGTCATCTAGTGACAGGATTAGAAGCTCTAACTGACTATCCCCGGCACCACTTGTTTTTTAGTGCAGTATGCGCGCGCGTGTGCATGCATCTGTGTGTGTGTGGGGGCGGTGCGGATGCGCACGCATGTGTGCATCTGTGTGTATCCATGTGTGTGTGTGTGAAAATTGCACCATAAATAAATTTGGCAAACAAACCAAACAGTGTCTGCATCCCACTATTGGCCTCACTGTTGATGTCCATCAGTTTGTTTCCTGCTGCACTTCTTTTGTTAGCTACATGCTTATTTGCACATGTGATCGCATTTACCTATGGAGAACCACACGTGCAGCTAGAAAGTGAATTGGTGAATATGCCAGTGATATCCATTCTGGCAACATGAGATTTCCACAGATGTGATCCAACCGAAATGTCTTTTTGTATCATAGGACATGTGCCAACTAGACAGAGAGGTGGGGGATAGAACACATATCCTACTACAAAAAGAAACAAAATGCATCTTCAGTTTAGAAGCTATGCCATCACTAGGATTAAATGAAAAAAACAGATTACACTTGATTTATTTGATTTCATTTGATGAATTACTATTTCTCTTATTCTATTGCAGTTCTAGGCCAGTGTATCTGCATGTTTGATTTTGGAACACCCAACTGACATCAGATGTCATTTGGACTCTTTCTTCAGCCTGTAGCTATGTATTTCCATTTTCTTATGTACCTGTTCCATCAATTTATTGTTAGGCTAACATTTGCTATTGTATTGTGTTTAGCAAGGGTAATTTGTATTTATGGTTCTGATAATAGTTTTGCTTTGCTGCCGCCTTGCATCAGAATTTGTTATCCCCCTTATATTGAATACTTTGTTAAAAAATACCAGTTTCCCCCTTTTTTCAGTTTCTTATTCTCTCCATTGACTGTCCCTGTTTCTCATCTCTCCTACCCACTTTATTTATTTTTCTGTCTTTGTCCGTTGCAGGATATTGCTTGTCATAGTGGGCCCTATGCAAAAATGGGTGGGTAATACACGCCGGAGGCTTGTTACCCACCCGAGGAGGTCCGCACCTGTGAACAGGTGTGCACCAGCTAGTATGTACTACCAACCACCACCTGTCTGCGGCCTGCCCCCTCCAGTATGCAGATGCGCGTGGGACATTTCTGCGGACTGGGCATACATCCAATGGGATGCCTGGACCCAGTCTGCTAATGGATCTCATGTGTCCGCATGGCGCGGAGAACAACAGAGGGCACGATGTGCGCCATCAGCTCGGAGCAGATAGGTGCACGGTCAGCCACCCCCAGCCCTCCTTCTTGATCCATGGGCTGGGGTGGCATGTGGGAGGGGGTCTGCATTGCCCCCACATCAGCGCCACTGCTGGTAGCAGTATCTGAGAGGTGCATATCCCTTATGGCTGGGTGTTACCCAGCATAAGGTGCACCCCTGCAAGCAGCACCTTTGTGAATGGTGCAGAGTGCGGGCATGCCCCAGACTCACCTCCCACCTGCCTCCAGTGCGTTGCTGTCCATGCAGCCAGGGGGATCGGGTGCCTAGGGGCTGTGCGACCCACTTGATGAATTCGGCGCGGGGGCGCAATGGGTGCAGAGTGGCTATGTGCCACAGATATATGGTGCATAGCCATTCCACACAATAGTGTATAGGGCCAATTGTTTTTAATGGTCCTTTATGAACACAATATCTATTTCACAGTTCAAGCTATTAACATGGTAGAGTGATGTTAGTGATCACCATTCTGGCAGATCCTTTGTACTTTTCATCTGTATTTCAAACTGCCTTCCAGTTTCATGTTACCTGTAAGCTGTCTGTGTTTAGTCATGACTGTTTCTGTTCTGGCTCTTACTTACTAAGTAATTGTGCGTATTAGTATTATCCACCTGCCAGACTTTATCAGCCAATAATTGTATCAGCTGACTTTTCTATCATATGATCTACATCTGAAAATGTATAAATAGTGCCTGTCTTCTCTTTGGCCACAGACGCCCTGACAAAGTGGAAGTGTGCCACAAAGTACCGGGTTTTCAGCATGGCGTGTTTACACAAAATAAACTTTTGAAACTTGATATAGATGGCTTTCCTCCCTCAGGGAAGGAGGGTCATGTGACCTGCTGCTTGACTGCCACCTGGAGGTGTCCAGGTGGTAGCACAATCTGGGTGCCCAAGCAAAACCAACCACAGGCATTTGAGGTTCTCCACGCAGGCAGAACTCGTCCATCATGCTATTGCACCTGTGCGGTTTCAAGGGCAACAAAATCCAGAGGAAAAACCTCTCTGGCTACAGGATAACGTCCGGGCTTTCATTTAGTGTGGCAGTTCACTGGGTGCAAGAATGTGCGGATGGGGCGCTGATGGCAAAGACTGATACTGAGTCAACATTCCGCCTCATCCCTGTGGACCCAGATGACTTCTGCCTGCTGGGTATGAAAGTTCAGGATGATTACTTTGTGGACAGGTGCGTGCCAATGGACTATTCAATATCATGCACCATTTTTGAAAAGTTTGGCACATTCCAGAACTAGGTGGTATGCTCCAAGCCGGGGTTGGAGTCATTGTTCACTACTTGGATGAATTCCTTTTCATTGGTCCTGGTGGTGAACCCTTATGTGTTATGCCATTAGAGGCATTCCTGGATACTGCCAGAAATTTGGAGTCCTGTTTGCCATGGACAAGACCAAGGGCCCATGAACCAAGATAGTATTATTGGGTATCGAACTGGACTCTGTTCCTGGAGTCTTCAGGCTACTATGGGACAAGGTATAGAAGCTCTTACAGCTGACGCGAGAAGTGGGGACTTCCAAAAAGGTCACACTGTGGAATTTATAGCACTATGTGGGCACCTTAATTTCCCTGTGAGGTCATCCCCATGGGGTTTTCTTTCTTCAGAAGGTTGACTAGGGCCATGGCCGGGATCTGCTCATTGCACCACTTCATCCAGGTTGACAGGGGCATGACAGCCAACCTGTCAATCTGCGGGGAGTTTTTGATGACTTTAATGTTGTGGCTCTATAGGAGGCTCTGGCTACCTCTAACCATGAGCTGAAGTTTTTCACCGATGGCGTCAGGTGGCCTGGGGTTTAGCATATATTGCCAAGGCAAGTGGCGCACTGCTGCATGGCCACAGGAGTGGCATGACATGTGCCTGACCAGGAACTTGACCTTCCTGAAATTCTTCCCTACTGTGGTTGCCCTGGAGTTATGGGATCAGGCTGCAGAACAAGAGTGTGATATTTTGGTCAGAGAACATGGGGGTGGTGCAGGTGAAAAACAAATAATCTGCACACTACAAAAGGGTATGTGGTTTGCTGCCAGTGTTTGTACTGTGTTGCTTATATCACCTTCAAAGCTAAGCATGTTCCAGGGGTTTATAACCAGATTGCTAGGTCACCTTTTCATTTTCAGTGGAGTAGATTCAGAATGCTGGCACTGAGTCCAAGGAGGATCCTCCTACTCTCCTTGTGTGGATGTGGTACTGCAGCTGAGTGGAGTTTGGCAACTAATATTGAGGCCAGTGATCCTTGGCACTTGCAGCGCATAGAATTGAGGGGCAGTGCAGCTCATGGACTTCTGCAGGGCACAAGGGGCCTTGGATGGTGCCAGTCAGGAATATGGTGGATTTTCTGTAGACACTGATAGAAAAAGGGGTGTCACAGTCAACAGCCAGGTTCATGCTGGTAGGGATTACATTTTTCTGCAAATTACTGGGACATGGTGATGGGACCCAGCATTTAGTGGTAAAGAAATTCATATAGAACAGAGCATATCAGGAACCATCTACAGGGGATGCGCAGAGACCCATCTCATTGCATGGGCTGGTGGCTTTAGTTCAAGCCTTGGGCAGCTGCACAAGCAGTGAATATGAAGGCAAGGTTTTCATACAGCATTCTGCATGGTGTTCTTTATGGCTTTCAGAGTGAGCAAGCTGGTGGCCACTACAAAATCAGATCGGGTAACGGTATCATGAGAGAGGATTTGCCAGTACATAATGATAAGGAGAACATACTGGTTCGCAGGTGAAAGACAGACCAATGGGATAAGGGGATGCAGATCATCCTCAGGAGGTCAGCACAAGCAGACATCTGCCCCATTCAGATGCTGGCAGACTTCCTCACTGTCTGGCCAACAGGGGATAGTCAACTGCTGATTCATGCTGATGGGTTACCACTATACTGTTGTCAGTTTGGCAGGGTGCTGAAGACTGCACTTGGTGCTTGTGGTCTCAACCCACAACAGTATGGGATGCACGCATATAGAAACATAGAATTTGATGGCAGATAAAGATCACTTGGCACAACTAGTCAGCCCATTTTCCCTATCTATAGTGTCATCACAGACCCTACTTGATGTCTGGCTCTTTTTCTCTCCACTCATTCAGGACTGGGGCCACCAACATGGCTGCCAGATTGGTTATGGCTGAGGGGATATTGAAAGAATTGGGAGATGGTAGTCTGGTCAGTTTAGAAGATATGTTAGGCCACATCAAGAACAAAATTAACCTTATTTTTCTCCCCTCTTCATAAGCTCCTAGGGTCTAAGTGCTAAGTGGGTATAGATAGTGGGATTCTCCTACATATTTTGGGTCTGGAAGAGGGCAGAAGTGAGGTTATACAGGATGAACTTGGGGTTGTCTAAGGAGGATGCCGCTGTCCCATGGTTTGGAGTATGGGGCATGAGATGGATTGCATCCAGCTCCTAAAAAAGGAATTTCGGGTTCCTGACATACTAGTGGTGCATTTGGGGGGTAATAACATGGGATCACAGACCACGCTGGAGCTCATTCTGTGGATCAAGTGGGATTGGCAGCCCTGCGTGCTCTGCTGCCCAAGTGCCTACTGGTTTGGTTGGATATTCTGCCATGCCTGGCTTGGTGCTAGGCCGGTGAGCCCAATGCCATTGACCAGGTGAGGGTGTTAAATAAGGATGTGGGCAAATTTGTCAGCTAGACAGGCAGAAAGATATCTGTCCATGAGGGAACTGTGACATCTTGTCTAAGACTGTTTCACTCAGATGGCGTACACCTGTTGGACACTGGAAACTGTAATCTAACAGGGTGACTACCACCAGTCTCAAAAGATCAGAGTATGTGGTGGGGTGGATGGGGAGAACATAAGCAAGGCTTTGCCATGCTTCCCCTGTGGCAGGCATGGGTGCCTTGGGATGGCCTGTTAAAATGGTACCATCTTTCCCTGCTCGTCTGAAGCTGAGCAGTGGAGGGCCTTTGAGGCAGGAGTACTGAGGGTGGGTTCTCCACCATGTCAGGGGTAGGCAGGGTGGGGTGTTATTGGAGGAAGCTTGTCCACCTCTTCACTGGTAGATAAGGAAGAAGGGAACCTCTGGGAGTGCAGAACATCCCTCTGGGCTCGGGGAGGGAGGGATAATGTGTGTGGCCCGACTCCGAGGCCTCCATTATCGTGGTATCATTGTAGGGATAGATTATGATTTTCTACAATAAAATCTATGGGCCCAATTCGCAGGGCTTGTGGCAACCCTGAGGCACATCCCATGCCTGATTTCCTTTACTGTATCATGTAAGCTTTGTTATATACCGAATGGGGTGAAAGTTAGGCCCAACAACCCCAAGGCACACCCCGTCACCTGTTGGTCTGTGGTGGTGGTGGGGTGGCAGGGTGTGGGGGGGTGTTAGGGTGTCAACCCTAACATCTCATTTCCCTACTTTTATTGCTTCAACCCTAACTGATGCATTAACAATGCTTTTTTGCAATGAATATATGTGTGTGTGTGTGTGTGTGTGTGTGTGTGTATATTCATGGCAAAAAACTCCATTTAATGCATCAGTTAGGGTTGTTACACAGTGACAAAAGCAAGGAAATTCGGTGTTAGGGTTGAAAGCCCCCCTTGCACCCCCAGTCCACCCCCCTAACCGGCATTGGGCTGTGCGTTGGGCTCGTCGGCCCTAACTCTCACCCATCACATGTGTAAACAAGCTGAGGTATGGAGAATGGGGTGAGAGTTAGGACCAATGAGCCCAAGACACACCCGATGCAGTTGGGGGCGGGCTGAAAGGGCCCCGGAGGGCCCCACGATCCCACCAACTTGTGCAACTTTCTGCTTTTCTATTCTTTCTCAAAAAGTAAGGAAATTCTATGCAAAAAACTTTGCTAATGCATCATTTTGGGTTAAAACACAAAAAGTCAGGAAAGGAGACCTTTAGGATTACCCCATCCCACCCTCATGGACCCGCCCATCATCCTGAGATTGACAGCTGACGGGGTGCGTCATTGGGGTTGTGAGGCCTAAATGTCACCCCATTCTTCTTTACTGTGGCTTATGAATATGATTACAGATGGAATGGGGTGACATTTAGGCCTCACAACCTCAATGACACACCCCGTCAGCTGTCAGTCTCGGTATGAAGGGTGGGTCCACGAGGGGGGGATGGGGCAACCCTAAAGGTCTCATTTCCTGACTTTTTGTGTTTTAACCCTAAATGATTCATTAATGAAGTTTTTTGCATAGAATATATATATATATATATATATATATATATATATATATATGTGCCTGCATATAATGGACACATCCATGCAGTATGATTATCTGTTATAACCGTTGTTCACTATAACTTGAACATTTTTTTTGTTTTTTTTTTCAACTCTGGCTTTCCATGTAACACACATTAAGAGTACCAGAGTGAATATAGGGTTTTCTAGTAATAGGTGGTTCAAGAGGTGTATTCCTTGTGCAGGATTCTGTGCAGATCTGGTGATATACTGTAAAACTTAACTTTTATTTATATTCTTGTAAAATAATGTACAGAACTGTGCAGTGTGTTCTTTGTGGAGAGGGTGGGCACTGGAGTTTTGTTGTGCTATAGTACTGCTGTGTAAAAGGTGTTTGAGTATTTTTTTTTACTTTTCTACTGTTAATTTATTCATTTTCTTTTTCAGGAACTCAGTCATGGGCCACTGCTGTGTCTTAGTTAGGGTATACTCTGCCCACACTTTCCCCACTGAGGCAATGTTACTCCACCATGGCTCAATGTCCGCACGTTGCTCCATTGCCCTGCATAGCATTAAAAGCAAACTGCATACATCCCTTGCCATCACAGGCTCTTGGGGTTCTTTGATATCGTCTTCTCTCCAAGTCGCTTTTTGCCCATGGTCATGGCAAACTGACTGACCTTTTGGAATAGGAGAGACCCAATATTATTGCCTCTCTTACCCAGGCATTAATGAGCCACCTAAGAAGCACCCCCTCGAGATCCTCCCTCCTTATTGTCACACTTCCGCTTGCTGTCAGGGTTCTAGTTCTGATGCCAGGCAGATAGAACTTGCTCCTTCTTTTTTAGCAAGTCTGATAAAGTTGACTTTAGAATCCCGAAATGTAAGGCTAGTTCTCCAATGCTGGTCCAGGGGAGTTTCTTAAGCTCTGTCAGAACTTCCACCTTCCTCATGAGAATGAAGGCAAACTGCTTAGATGCCATCCTGGTTCAGGTAAGCACACACGACCAGCTCTGTATCAGGTGCCAGGGTACAGCAGGTATGATACAGGCTTAGAACATAGAAACATAGAATCTGACATGAGATAAGGACTGCTTGGCCCATCCAGTCTGCACGTTTCTCCCTACCTACACTATTACCGCAGACCATGCCCAATCTGCAGCTCTTTGTTTCTCCCCCTTCCTTTCCACTATGATTCCTTTGTGCTTATCCATGCATTTTTGAACCCCACCACTGTTTTTGCCCCCAACACTTACGCTGGAAGGCTGTTCCAGGAATCCACTACTCTTTCTGTGAAGAAGTGCTTCCTCACATCTCTCCTGAATCTGCCCCCTTCGGCTTCATAGCATGTCCCCTTATTCTGAGCATCTTTTCTTCCAAAAAATACTCCCCTCCTATACCTTATTTACCCCTGCTAGGTATTTAAAGGTCTCTATCATAGCTTCCCTTTACCTTCTCTGTTCCAGGGTGTACATATTGAGGTTCTTTAGTCTCTCCTTGTAGGGCTTTTGATGCAGGCCCTGCACCATTTTAGTTACCCTCCTCTGGACCACCTCCACTCTGTCTATGTCCTTCTGGAGATGTGGTCTCCTAAACATGACATAATACTCTAGGTGGGGTCTTACCAGTGATCTATACAGAGGCAACATCACCTCCTTCTTTCTGCTGTCTGCTGGTGATACCCATCCCTATGCACCCCAGCATCCTACTCACCCTCCCTACTACCTTGTCACATTGCCTGGCCACCTTTAAGTTATCTGATATGATTACCCCAGGACTTTTTCCTGCTTGGCAGTCATCAGTGCCACTCCACCCATTTTGTACTGCACCCCTGGGTTTCTGTGCCCCAAGTGCATTATTTTGCATTTTTTCACATTCAAACCCAGCTGTCATACCCTTGACCACTCCTCTAGTTTTCTCAGGTCTCCTCTCATCCTTTCTATCCCCTAGAGTGTCTGCCCTATTGCAGATTTTGGTGTCAGCTACAAAGAGGCAGACCTTCCCTTCCTGCTGCTCTGCAATGTCACTTATAAAGACATGAAAGAGGACTGGTCCCAGCACTGATCCCTGAGGCACTCTGCTGGTCATTCTCCCTTCCTTGGAGTGAACTCCGTTTACCACTAACCTCTGTCGCCTGTCTCCTAACCAATTTCTTATCCAGTTTACCACCTTTGGACCCACTCCTAAGCTACCCAGCTTGCTTACTAGTTTCCTAGTGGGACGGTGTTGAACGCCTTACTGAAATCTAGGTAGGCCATGCCCACTGCTCCACCCTGATCTAGTTCCTTGATCACTCAGTCAAAGAAATCGATCAGATTTGTTTAACTTCCTAAGCTTCCTTTTAAGCTGTCCTCAGTGGTAACAGCTGACTGATTAACAGCTGTTTATGAGCTCATTAGCTGGAATGCTGTAGTTATGTGCTTAACTGTCTGATATACAGGGGCTACAATGTCCATTTTAAGTGGCCTTTTTTACGTTCTGTCCTTAGGAAGTGGCTTTCGGCAGACCACTTATGTCCAGTATAAGTGGGCTGTACTGCATGTAAAATATCCAGATATAAAACAAAAGTTCATAGCCAGTGCTAAAACAGAAATCATTTGCCACAACATCAAGTCTTATTAGAAATCCTAAGTAGATCTAATCAATTCTGTCTACAGGCCTGACCTTCATCTTCTGAGACCTGATGAACATTCTGAAGGATTTGCAAGTTATTAAATCCTCATCTGCAAACATAAACATGAAGGTTTTGAATCCTTATAAGCTGACATTATAGCTCTGCTACTCTAGGTGTATTGCTCTGGAGCTGTCAATCAAAGTGATGACTAGAAGACCTTCTTACTCTTATAATGGGTCAGTCCAACAAACAGAAAACTGTCAGAATCTGCAAAGAATACAACTTTAATGGAATCTCAGTAATTAGCAATGTTTGGGTGTTGATTTTATAAGTCTAACCAGCTAAATTTATGGAACTATGTGCTCATGAAAAGAGTGGTTGAGAAACCTTACAAAGAAAGAAGAACAAAAAAACATGAAAACTAAAATGACTGAGTAGTGTTTTGCCCTTCCAAAGAGACAAAACTTGTTTTTTGATAGTGTTGGCACTTCTCTTTGAAACCACCTACAGTATAAAAGACTAAACAAAAGGGCATGTCATCCATACACCTTTCTCGTAAAAGTCTTAGGGTCCAGTACACAAAAAAGTCTGACTATACACAAAGATTGGCTGATACCAGAGTTGATCTCATGCTCTCTGTGGAGCAGAGGATTGTGGAATATGGCAGTCCTCCAAGTATTCCAAGGTCATATCCTCATACAAGGCACATCTTTTTACTGCAAAAAAAACAACAAAGTGGCATTTCAAGGCCACCTCAGACCCCTATACTATATTGAAGGCTTGGGGTGGGGCAACAGGTGGGGGGTAGCCATTTGGACCCCACAACAGGCCAGGGATGCCATGCTGGGAGGGCATATAATTTCTTCTGCATAGGTCCCCCTGGTTTACCATTTGGACCTTCTCCATGATCCCTACACTGAGAACAATGTTATGTGGGTCATTTGGCTCATGAATCATGACCCCACCCCTGTGCCCACCATGCCCTGACTCTCTGCGTAGAGTCATGATTCCTTTATTTGGCTCATGAATCATGACCCCACCCCTGTGCCCACCATGCCCTGACTCTCTGCGTAGAGTCACGATTCCTTCATTTGTTAAATCATATTCAGTCTTCTGATATACTCTGGCTGTGGATTTCCTTCAGCCAACTATTTTAATTGCTTTTTTCTTTACTTCTACAGAATGTGGTTTGTATATTACATGTTCACTGTTTACACCGTCTATTTCTAGGTGTCTCTGATGTTTTAGGATGTCAGTTTGCACTATTCCACAATGTTAACTAGTCAAGGAGAAATTACTGGATGTAGAATGCTCATGAGACACAGAAATGTATAAGCAACAAAGGGTGTGTATCTACAGCACAGCTGGCAGCATTATATAAATGGCAAATGCTGTCCAATGATTTATTGAAAGATATGCAAGAGTGTTATAAGATGTTTAGCATGGTTTCCTATCACCTTTAACCTTTTTCTTGTGCGCACCTTTATTAAACACTGCAATGACATGTCGAAGAAGGCTGTTGTCTTGCCAATTCTCAAGTCAAGCTTTATAATGGCATTTAGTTATCTTCCAAGAGAAGTATGAGGATTGTAAAGAGACAAACTGAAATGTGTAAGATGCTCTTAAACAGGTTGAATGTCATAGAACTGTCTAACAAAACTGATACATTTTATTTATTTATTTAAATCTTGGAAGACACCATTGAGCTAAAAGCTCTTTACAATTGGTTCCACGTCAGAGGTTAAATCTAACACATGAAAAAAATTTGACAGAAGGTGGTAGGAACTTCACAGTATAACAGTGTAATATGGATTACAACAAGCCAAGTCACTGTAGGATGTGGATACATCAGGGCAAATCGCAGCAACAATCTGGAAACTAGGACACAGGATGTGGAAGCATAAATGTTCATGGAATACCAGGAAATTTATCCACAATTCTTGAGATTTTCTAAAACTACTGTAAAAAGCTTGTTTAACCCATTGAGATGTTTGCGTCCTCATACCATTTTTGACAGTCAGTGTCAGTCAGCACAAATGAGCTTATGTTGACAAAACATCAGTTCTGACAACACAAAGTGAGTTTCTGTCGAACTAACTTGGGTTTGTGTAACCCTAAAGTGAGTGTGCATGCACATAAACTTAGCTTGGGTTGTCACAAAGTAAGTCTATGTTGACACAAAATGAGCTTCTATCAATATAAAGTGAATGTGTGCCGGCACAAATGAGTCTACATTGACACAAAGTGAGTTTGTATTGACACAATCAGTTTATTGTAACACGAAGTGAGTTTGCATTGACTGAAAGTAAGATTTACATCAACTCAAAGTGAGTTTGTGTTGGCACAAGGAGTGCATCAACACAAAGTGAGTTTGTGAAGACACAAAATGAGTTTACATTGACACAAAGTGAGTCTGCATCAACACCAAGGGACTTTATTGTGACACTCCCTCACTTTACACTGACAAACCTTGACTTTACTGCTACATAGTTTTGCCTTGATGCCACAAGGGCTTGTGTTTAATATGAAAAAGCTAGAAATAAATGTGGCATTGAAAAAACATAGTACACTACAAATAAAATGCCTAAATTTGATTTTCTAATATGTTGATAAAGAAAGCTTTGCAAAACAGACTGCATAATATTGTTCTTAAAATGTTTTTACTTAAAGGACACCTAAACAACTTATTTTTAGAGAGACATAATTTAACAAGCATTTGTCAATGCCGAATGTTGATTGCGTTGGTGTTTTGAGCTCGCTCACTTCCCCTCTGTCACTCACTCACTCTGTTTCTCCCGGTGCAGCAGGCTGCTCTGTTGTACTGGGCTCCTGCCTGCATTGGCACCTTGTTCTGCCCACTAAGAAATCTGCAGCTGTCCCGACAGAGCTGCGTTGAGGTGGCTCACTCCCCCTCTCTCACTCACTCATTCTGTTTCTCCTGTCACAGCAGGCTACCCTTTTGTACCGGGCTCCCGCCTGTGTTGGTGGCTTTTTTGGCCCACAAAGAAATCTGCAGCAGTCCCGACACAGGTCTGAGCCTGCTGACTCCCCCTCTCTCACTCACTCATTCCGTTTCTGTCGGCACTGCAGGCTGGCCTTTTGTACTGGGCTCCTGCCTCCGTTGCTGCCTTTTTCTGCCAACAAAGAAATCCGCAGCAGTCATGATACAGCTCCACTGAGCTCGCTCACTCCCCCTCTCTCACTCACTCATTGGGTTTCTCCTGGCACTGCAGGCTATCCTTTTGTACTGGGCTTCTGCCTGCATTGGCAATTTTTTCTGCTCACAAAGAAATACACAGCTGTCCCGACAGAGCTCCGTTGAGGTCGCTCACTCCCCGTCACTCACTCATTCTGTTTCTCCTGGCACTGCTGCCTGCCCTTTTGTACTGGGCTTCTGCCTCTGTGGGTGCCTTTTTCTGACCACAAAGAAATCTGCAGCAGTCCCGACAAAGCTCCGTTGAGCTCGCTCACTCCCCTTCTCTCACTCGCTCATTCCGTTTTTGCCAGTGCTGCAGGCTTCCCTTTTCTATTGGGCTCCTGCCTGCATTGCCACCTTTTTCTGCTCACAAAGAAATACACAGCTGTCCTGATAGAGCTCCACTGAGCTCACTCACTCCCCCTCCCTCACTCGCTCATTCTGTGTTTCCTGCCGCTACAGGCTGCCCTTTTGTACTTGGCTCCTGCCTGCATTAGCACCTGTTTCTGCTCACAAAGAAATACACAGCTGTCCCGACAGAGCTCCGTTGAGGTCGCTCACTCCCCCTGTCACTCACTCATTCTGTTTCTCCTGGCACTGCTGCCTGCCCTTTTGTACTGGGCTCCTGCCTCTGTCTGTGCCTTTTTCTGACCACAAAGAAATCTGCAGCAGTCCCGACAAAGCTCCGTTGAGCTCGCTCACTCCCCTTCTCTCACTCGCTCATTCCATTTTTGCCGGTGCTGCAGGCTGCCCTTTTCTATTGGGCTCCTGCCTGCATTGCCACCTTCTTCTGCCCACAAAGAAATTTGCAGCAATTACAATACAGCTCTGTTGAGCTCGCTCACTCCCCCTCTCTTACTCACGCATTCTGGTTTTCCCACCACTGCAGGCTGCCATTTTGTACTGGGCCCCTGCGTGCATTGCTGCCTTTTTCTGCCCACAAACAAATCTGCAGCAGTTCCAACAGAGCTCTGTTGAGCTCACTCACTCCCTCCCCCGCCCTCACTCGCTCATTCTGTGTCTCCTGCTGCTGCAGGCTGCCCTTTTTGTACTGGGATCGCCTGTGTTGCCGCCTTTTTCTGCCCACAAAGAAATCCACAGTAGTCACAATAGAGCTCTGTTGAGGTCGCTCACTACCGCTCTGTCACTGGCTCGTTCTGTTTCTCTTGGCGCTGCAGGCTGCACTTTTGTACAGGGCTCCTGGCTGCATTGACACCTTTGTCTGTCCACAAAGAAATCCGCAGCTGTCCTGACAGAGCTCCATTGAGGTCATTCAGTCTCTCTCTCTCTCTCACGCGCTCATTCTGTTTGTCCTGGTGCTACAAGCTTCCCTTTTGTACAGGGCTCCTGCCTGCATTGGTGCCTTTTTCTGCCCACAAAGACATCCGCAGCAGTCCTGACAGAGCTCCGTTGAGCTCACTCAGTCCCCCTGTCTCACTAGCTCATACTGTTTCTCCCACCGCTGCAGACTGCCCTTTTGTACTAGGCCCCTTCTTGCATTGATGCCTTTTTCTGCCCACAGAGAAATCTGCAGCAGTCCTGACAGCGCTCCGCTGACTTCGCTCACTCCCTTGCCCTCACTCGCTCTCTAGTTCTATTTCTCCTTGTGCTGCAGGCTTCCCTTTTGTACTGACCTCTTGCATTGGGGTCTTTTTCTGCCCACAAACAAATCCACAGCAGTCCCGACAGAGCTCGGTAGAGCTCTGTCACTCCCCCCTCTCACTCGCTGATCTTAATCTGTCCCAAACACTGACTTCCCACAGCAACCATGCAATTCTCCAGCAGGAGTGCAAAAACATATTTTAGGCAGAATGTGGAAAATGACAGCTGTACTTTTCATAAGGAGGTGTGAAAAAAATGCCACTGTTGAAAATGTGGCGTGAAAATATTACAAATTTGCAAAGTTACAAGGGTACGTGGAAACAGTTCAATGCACACTTGTAACACAGTCATGTTATGGAGTTTCGTCACCAAATTTTCAACATAGGGATTTTAGGACCTCTGCTCATGAACACTGCCACTGTCATTGTCTTAATGTGTCCTGGACACTGATTTCCCACAGCGACCACTTTATTCTGTACCGGAACTGTGAAAACACATTTCGGTCAGGATGTGAAAAATGACAGCTGAACTGCTCATAAGGAGGTGTGAAAAAATGCCACTGTTGAAAATCTGGCGTGACAATATTACAAATCTGCGAAGTTACAAAGGTGCATGGAAAGTGCGCAATGCACACTTGTAACACAGTCATTTGATGGGCTATCATCACCAAATTTTTAACATAGGCATTTTAGGACCTCTGCTCATGAATAGTATCACTGTCATTTTCTTAATCTGTCCCGAACAGTGATTTCCCACAGCGACCGCCGTATTCTACACCTGAAGGCAAAACACATTTTGGCCAGGATGGGAAAAATGACAGCTGTAAGGTGTGGGAAAATGGTAATGTTGAAAATCTGGAGTGAAAATATTACAAATTTGCAAAGTTACGAGCATGCATGCAAACTGTGCACCACACGCTCATAACACAGTCATTTTACAGAGTATCGTTACCAAATTTTCAACATAGGCATTTTAGGACATCTACTCATGAACAGTGTCACTGTCATTTTCTTGATTTGTCCCAAACATGGATTTCCCACAGTGAGTGCTCTATTCTGTGCCAGAACTGCGAAAACACATTTTGGCCAGGATGTGAACAATGACAGCTATATTGTTCACAAGGAGGTGTGAAAAAATGTCAGTGTTGAAAATCTGGCGTGAAAATACTGCAAATTCATGAATTTACAAGTGTGCATAGCAACTGCGCAATGCATGCTTGTAAAACAGTCATTTTTTTTATTTTTTCCACAACATTTGCAACATAGGCTTTTTGAGAGCCCACTTCATGAACACTGGCACTGTCGTTTCATTAATTGGCACCGAAAGCTGATTCCACGCAGTGGCTGTGAAATCACCTTTCGGGGCTGATTAACGCCATGACCGTTTGAGAATTCATGAGGAGGGGTCCCAAAAACCCCATGTTGAAAATTTGATGCCACTGAGATTATACATTAAAGTTGAAAAAAACATATTTCTACCATTATACAGCTTACCAGCATTTCCTCAGTTTGCGGTCGGCTTTGAAGAGTGCAGACATGTTCCTGGTCCATCGAAGATTGTTGCGCCGGACTCTGGAGGTAAGTATGTGGTGAGGGGGTGTATGGGGAGGCAGGGTGTGCAGTGGGTGGGCACGGGTTGTGGGTGGTGTGCAAGGAGAGCGCTAAGGGACAGTTTCCTTTTTTGCAGGGGAAAAAAAATGTTGTGGGAATGTTTTTAACTTTACAGGGGCATGTGGCACACTGGGGTGGGCTCCCAGCATGTCACCAGAGGCTTTCTTTTTGGGGGGGGCAGCAGTAGCTGACAGGGGATTGGGCACCCCCGTCAGCACACTACAAAAAGGGGAGTATCATTATGCCAACGGGGATTGGGCACCCATTGGCAAACAATAAATGCAGGGAAGGGGGTTTACCTAATGCCAACGGGAAGTGGTCTCCCCTATTGGCAACAGAAACACAGGGGCACTGAAGCCAATGGGGATTGGGGCCCCCATCGGCAGGTAAACACGGCGGAGGGATTATTGTTGTTTGTGAACACGGCGGCAAACTGCTGCCATGTTCACAAACAATATCAGTATGTGAAGATCCCGCCCTGCAATGACGGGTCGATCCCTCATTGCAGCAGATGGCTTACGCTGCAATGACGAGGCAGCCCCTGATTGCAGCGGCTGATTTGTCTCAAGTTGGTGGCAAGGTTCCAAACTACTGTCACCAGCAGCGTGCCAAGGCATTGGGGGAAGTGAGACAAGCCTTTGCAGGCTGTGGGGACATTGGCCACAACAGTGCCGCGCCTCCACAACCTGCTTCTGAGCAAGCTGTCCCAATATGTTTCTTGTGATGCGCACAATCAACATAAAATTCTGGGTTCATAGAGAGGTGAAGGAAAGGCTGCTGTTTACATTGGTGCTAACATTGTATTTATCTGAATAGCATAACAACAATGCAGTTTTGTAGCATCCAAAAAAGTAAACTTCTGCCTTCTAGTTCAAAAAACCTGCTTTGTCTGTTCCCTAAAATGGCTGCCAAATGTGTGAAGTGATGACATCATTGGAACTAGAGGCAGGGAGCTACATGGCTCTCTATAGTACTAAAATAGTTCTGTTTGTTCCCCCTTTGTTTGCAATTGTTTCACCAAAATTACCAAAACTCTGACTTAACACGAGGATTATTTTGATCATTACACATGTTAGGCTATGACTTTGTTCATTTTGTTTATTTAAAAGTGCAGAAATTGTGTTGTAATCCAACCGACTTTCTCTTTGGCAAACTGCAGTGCAGTACAACTCTTGAACTACCTGGTAGTCTAATGGTTATGTGATATCTCGATGGCTGTAGTGAAGTTCTGGCCCAAAGCCAATGATCATACTTTGTTGGTAATCCAAAAATATGATTCTCTTATTGTCTTCTTTTTCCTTATGACCCCCCTCCCCGCAGCTAGCCCACCAGTCATCAAACAGTCCGCCATTCACACTCTGACCTTAGTACTGCCTGGAGCCACATATGAGCTTCCCAGTCCCACACAGAGAACATCACACTTCAGATTGTAATCTTGTGCAGCAGAAATTCCGGCCAAATTGGGAATTTTGCCCCGTGAAATATTTAGCGAAATTCACACGTTTCGCAGAATATTTTGCAGATGAGAAATGCAAAAATCTGCCAGCAAAATGTGGAATTTCGCCAATGAAATGTGAAATTTTGCTGGTGAAATGCAGAATTTTGCCTGCAAATGGTGGAATTTCACCCACAAACAGCGGAATTTCACCCACAGGTGGTGAAATGCCGCATTTCACTGGTGAAATTTCACATTTTACAGGTGAAATTCTGCATTTTTCCAGCAAATTCTGCATTTCAACGGTGAAATTGTGTATTTTGCACCCATAAAATATTTTGTAAAATGTATGAATTTCACAAACTATTTTGCAAAACAAAATTTTCAAGTTTCGCCCATTTCTATATGTGTTATTCTTATGGTTGTAACAAAATTCTGGTCAGAGCAAATGCCAGAGTTCATGCTTTCTTGGTAATTCAAAAAAATATGCATCTCTTATAGTCTACTTTTTCCTTATGACCACACACACACACACACACACACACACACACACACACACACAGCTAGCCCATCAGCCATCAAACAGTCCACTATTCACACTCTGTCCTGAATACTGCCTGGGGTCACATATGAGCTTCTCAGTCCCACAAAGAGAATAATCACACTTCAGTTCATAATCTTGTACCTTGGAGGAGTAGTGCACATCTATACCAATATGCCTCACTGACTGGCTCTGTTAAATGATGCCTCCCAAATCACTCTCCAGTCTTCTTTCATCAGTGTTTCACTTCTGCTTCCTTAATAAACATCTGGCAGATCACCACCCTTATGCACAATGAAGGTAGTATGTACAGTCTCCCTGTTTTGATTTTTCCCTGCCTCATTAACCAACAACCAGGTCTTCCTGGTGAGCCAAGAAAGCAGCATTAGGACACACTGGGAAAATTGCTATCCATACCCTCATAAGGGCTGGACCTGCTATGGATAATATACAGGATAACGTATGGTCCTCTATCAGTAACCGGTCTGTTAGCTGTCGAGAGCAAAGCTCGAGAGGTTTACATCGCCATGGCAACCTCAAGACAGTTAACATTAACTGGTTGCTGATAGAAGGACCATAAATTGTTTTTTACAGTGTATGGTCCCAAGAAAAAGAGAAAACGTCTCCTTACTTTTTGAAACAGAGTCACCGCTGCGGCCGTTCAGTCCTTCCCTTACCACTGCATGCATCCGTCAGTTCCCGAGTGTAAAAAAAGGCACGCACATGCGCAGACCGATCCTCATTGTTAACCTATTGATGTGACGTAGCATCGATAGGGTAACAACATTACTACGTCACATTGATGGCATAACAACCTTAGGAAATTATGATTTCCTAAGGTTAGCAGTGTTCTACCATACATTATAACATTATTAGGCAGGGGAGGCATACTAATGCCTTGAGCAAAGCCACCCAACCTCCAGTGTCGGTCTATTCCCTTACCTGTGATCTGCAGAACCCCACAGGACAGTCCTCAGCACTCCTCCATCAGTCCTTTTCTGTGCCCTTCTTCACAGTGTGAGTTGGCTGGCTCATCACTCTTCCAAATCTTGAACGCTGTATACACAGTCCCCTCGATACTGTCACAACAAACCTCAACAAACCCCTCAAGAGTAATCTCCCTACACTGAATCCAGGTAACAATTTAGGTGCTGCCCTGCCACTTCAATTAGTTGCCATTGCTGTCTGCTGTCATCTGTGGTCAGGTAGTGATCACAGTGTCGGCAGCCCCACATCTCAGATCTCACAATGATCTGTTCAGCCTCCCCCCTCCTGCCTTCCCCCTATCCTGAATATAGCTGTACCCCGCAGGAATGGTCTCCTCAGTTCACTTTGGCAATTGTTCATCACTTCTTCTCTCTACATTGAAAACTGGTGAGTGCACCATCCTCCCACATCATTAATACAGTTAGTAGAGTCTCCTCTTTTTTTTGCCATATCAATAATAAACATGATCTTTCCAGTAAGTCAGGTACAGGGCAGAAGGGGAAAAATGGGCTTTCCTCTCCTTATACGGCCCAGGTTACCCATGATTAGGGGCTATTAAATGACGTGCATAATAATGCATGCACCTGTCATTTAATGTTGCCTAATCAAAGGTAGCCTAGATCTTATAAGAGAAAGAAAGCCCATTTTCCCCTTGTGTCTTGCTGCTATGAGCCTAGCTTACCAGAAAGATCATGTTTATTTTTGATGTCAACAAAACAGGGGACTGTACTAATGGCATTCATGATGTGGAAGGGTGGTGAGCTCACCAGTTTTTAGTGTGGAGAGCAAGAGTGAAGAAGGAATACCAGAGGGGGACTGAGGAAATCATTCCTGTAGAGTACAGCTATATTCAGGGATGTGAGAGGACTGGGGGAATGTGAGCAGATCCTTGGGAGATCTGAGATGTGGGGCTACCAGCACCTTAGTCATTACCTGGCCATGGATGAAAGCAGGCAGTGATGACAAATACTTGGAGTGGCACTGTGGTACCTAAATGGGTGGCTAGGTTCAGTGTAGGGAGATTACCTTGGGGTGGGGTCAAAGTTTGTTGAGGCAGTATTGAGGAGACTGTGTAAACTGCAGTCAAGATTCAGAAGAATGGTGAGCCACACAACTAGCATTGTGGAGGAGGGCATAACCAAGGACTGCAAGAGGACTGCTGAGGACTGTCCTGTCAGATTCTGCTGATCACAGGCAAGGGGATAGATGATTACTGGAGGTCAGGATGATTTGATCAAGACAGTAGTACATCTCCTCTGCATAATAATATCCTTATCCACAGTAAGTCCAGCTCTAATGAGGGTATGAACAGCACTTTTTCTGGTGTGTTCCAGTGCTTATTGCTTGGCTGTCCAGGAAGACGTAGTTGTTGGTCAAAGAGGTAGAAAATAAAATGGGGGACTGTACGTACTGTCTTCATTGTGCAAAAGGGTGATGATCCACCCAATGTTTATTGAGGGAGCAGAAGCAAATCATTGACGAAAGAAGACTAGAGAGTGATTTGGGAGTCATCACTTAACAGTATCAATCAATGAAGCATATCAATATAGATGTGCACCACTGTCTGCAGCACAGGATTACAATCTGAAGTGTGATGTTCTCTATGTGGGACTGGGAAGCTCATATGTGGCCCCAGGCAGTACTAAGGTCAGAGTGTAAATGGCGGACTGTTTGATGGTTGGTGGGCTAGCTGTGGGGAGGGGGGTCATAAGGAAAAGGAAGACAATAAGAGAATCATATTTTTGGATTACCAACAAAGTATGATCATTGGCTTTGGGCCAGAACTTCACTACAACCATCAGGATATCACATAACCATTAGACTACCAGGTAGTTCAAGAGTTGTACTGCACTGCAGTTTGCCAAAGAGAAAGTCGGTTGGATTCCAACACAATTTTGGTATATTAAAGTAAACAAAATGAACAAAATCATACCCCAACATGTGTACTTATCAAAATAATCCACATGTTAAGCCATGGTTTTGATAATTTTGGTGAAACAATTCTAAATAAAGGGGGAAAGCAGAACAAGTTAGCACTATGGAGAGCCATGTAGTTCTCTGTTTCTAGCTCCAATGAAGTCATCACTTCACACATTTGGCAGTCATTTTAGGGAACAGGCAGAGCAGATTTTCTTAAAATTGGAAGGCTGATGCTTACTTTTTCAGATGGTGCAAAACTATTTATGTTCATTCACTTAAATGCAACGTTAGCATCAATGTAAACAGCAGCCTTTCCTTTAGCCCCTTATGAAGTTGAATATTTGAATAGTTTGTTGGCCAAATGTTGCTTAGGTATCCTTTAAAAACATTTTATTTGAGTGAGAAACTATAGCAATATCACTCAGCTGCTGAAGAGGTGTAGAGAGTTATGCTGTTAAGTTCAGTGCTATAATCAGTCTTGTCCATGCTTACTGTGAACGTATAATTTGTAGGTGTAATAGTCATGATGCCAGAGACTATAAGTTTACCAGTTTTCCTATAAATATGACATCAAACCATTTCATGAAGAGTTAAACCTTGAAATATTTGCTTTTATTTATTTATTTTTAATAGAAAATGCAATGTATGCTCTAACACTGAATAGTTTATAGGTAAATAGAAGCATTATTTATTAAATAGTTCAAGAATTCTTAGGGTTTTGCATATGTAGATACAAAAATTGAAATGGAAAAATAAATTGTTTTTGAATCGGTCTTTAAGATATTTCTTTGAAATTTTGTTAAGTAGAAGAAGTTGAAAGGTACAGTGGGTGCTATGTTGAGAAGGGCCAGGTCATTTTTCTAGTTTTTATTTTTATAATTGCCATTCTGATGAAGATGGCTGCAGTATATCTATGCATTCTTACAGCATCCATTTATTCCAAACAAATCAAAGACTATCACAGAACATCTAAATTCCTCTTCTTTCTGTACTGTCACTACAACACATTCATGGGTACTTAGTTGTTTTTACTGTTGTAGCCCATGTTATGTCATAAAAGTTGCATACATGGAATACAGTCTGGGAGCAAAGCAGTCTAGAAGCAGTCCCTTCAGATTAGATGGGAGAAGTAGCAATAAAGGACTGTAGTAATGTTCAGGAATGGTAAAAGTGGCAGTGGCCCCCTCTAGTGTGGCAGGCTAATAGTAATGCAAAATCAAAAACATGATCTGACCTTCCAGTTGCTTTGAATTTCCCTTTAACTAAGTTATTACAGCTGCTGCCTTCAAGAATCAGTGTCCCTAGTTTGATTCATGGTCGAGGCTCTTACTGAGTCTCTCCCCTGGGCAGTGGAAAGGACATACAGACTACAAGGGATAACAGTTAGCAACCACAAGGGATATTTTATATGCAAGGGAAAATATACAATAGGGTGTGCTGTAATAAGGGAATATATGCACATTCCGGGAGGTTGGTAGGCATGAGGCACAGCCAAGTGCTTCTAATCAACTGAGATGTGTATTCCGCATAACCGCACACTACACATCCTAAAGTGCGTTATCCTGCTTAAAAAATGCACAACTTTAAAATGATTAAAAGTTATATAGTTTGAGCAAAGGGTGCAGTTGTATGGAATAATGCATGGTCATGATATCTCTTGACCAATGAGGTTAGAAGTTATTTATAGCCTGTTTTCTAAACTATAAACAATCCACACTTACCTGTTTTACCTGACTTGCATTGGGATCTGTTACACGGTTTTGTCCATATTCTAATACATCTTGTGTCCCTGGCTGTTTGGAGGCAAAAATAGATCAGCATGTCAAGAATGATGTATGTCAGACTCTAACCATATCATTACTTCTTTTTGAAGTACACCGGACTCCCAGGTGCTTTCTTATAAGACTCAAATAAAGCTGCCATACTGTGGTTCCCACAGATGCATACCATAATCACCCATGTTACAACAACATCTCATTAAAACATCCACAATGCTTGGCTCCCCAATAACAGCCTTATTGAACCTAGGGTTCAGGGTATAATAAAATGTAACCAGGCTCTTACACCCTGCCTGTTTGAGCTCAGTTAAGAAAGATTCAAAAGTGAGCAGAGACCCAGAGCCCTGGAAGAGCCCAGGCTCTCCTTCCTCCTCAGCTTTAGTAGGCTGTTGCACTGTGCAGATGGTTCACATGTGAAAGATATGTAAACGCTGGGGAGCTGCCTGCCATTCCCAGCCTTTATAAAAGGGAGAAACACATGCACCAGTTTCAGCTCCTGCCTGGATTGCCTGGGCTGAGTTCTGAGATTCATGTCATAGGAAAGTAGGCATTCTGTCCTAAAAAAAAAGAGAAAAGCATAGAAAGCTCAACAGCACTCCCAGAGGTGGAGGTGCTTCAGCCAGAGACAACAAGTAGCAAAAAGAGAGGGACCAGAGAATGGAAAAAGAAGAGGGATGAGAACAGAGTAACTGAGAAATAGAGATATAAAGATACTGAGACCCCATCTAGAATGTAAAGAAGCTGGAGGAGTCACTGACAGAGAGAGAGAGAGAGAGAGCAGAAATAGGAACTGAAAATCCAGAGACACAATGAGCTTAGATGAAGAGACAGATTCATGGGGAGAAGTGATGGCCTCCCCTCAATGGAGTCACCAGGGAGTCAAGAGGACCCTATTCAAATTTTATGGTGGCAGAGGAAGGCATCCTAGGCCATAAGGCAGAGTTGTGGGGGAGTAATGGAGAAATCCTCCAGCTACAGCCATTGAGTTGCTTTGACTGTTGGAAGTCACATATCTATATGCCAACAGTGGCCTGTCAGATATGCCCCAGTGTCCTGAGAGCTTTAAGAAAATTCCCCCCATGGTGAGCAGGAGCCGAGGGAAGGTTGCATGGAAGCTTGGTGAGAGTTACCCCTTTAATATCAGGCCTCCCTTAGGAGGGTGGAGTGCTGGGATGTGTGCAGTAGCTTTGGGCATTTAGGAATGGTTAAAGATCTGTATAGCCATATGTGCTAGCCGTGTCCCCCAATGTTTGAGGCAATTGTCATGAGTAACCTGTCAGCCTAGGGTGGTATCTCCAATGACTGGGGATAACAGTTACTTCTATCCTGATCAGATGGAGCTAGGAGTAGGTGACCATGTAAGGAATGATAAGTTATAGATATCCCATTGGTACAGGTTAAAGGTAGAGCCTTTAGAAGTGTTAGGGCTGCACACCTGGAACTGCTGGAGCCCCCATGGATCTGATATAGCACCTGGAGCTGAGAGTCCCACTTCTGGCTAAATGCAGCAGCTTCAGCAAAGAGGTTTGCATCACTGGTTTACATAGGATCCCTGATATGGCAGGAGAGAGGAGGTGGTATATACTATAGCACTGTACCCACCCCTGACCGTATATTATCCTGGGTAGAAGGTGTCTGTAACCCAAAAATGTTTAAGTAGCGGGTGAAGAATTGTGTGGATGGCTCCCAGTACATCAGGGACCCTGTGTACAAGCCCAAAGATAAATGTTCAGTGTCTGTAAATGTGGGTCTCCCTGTGGGATAACAGTCTTATGTGTAGAGTTCAGTAAATTTTAGTTATGTTTGACTGTACTACCCCAGTGTGGACAGAGGCATTTTTTAATGTGTAAATAGGCATTTCACTTACTAGCAGCTTTAGGAACTACCTCTGTTAGTCCCCTGGTTTCCAAACAATTATAAGAACCGTGGCTGGTTCCTTACCTTGTGAGGTAGGGCCCATATGTACCCACCAACCAGGGGACCAGCTACAAAAAAGTATAGTTATGTAAGAACTTACCATAACAGTAGGTCTTCAAGAGAGGCTCTTGCAGTAGGTAATCACCTTGAGGAATGCACCCCCTGGCATCAGGACCACACGGAAACTTTAGCCAGCAGTGTCTATCGGGGGACCTCCCACCAAACATCATGTGGCTGATGTCAGCGTGACTCTATATAGTGGACAGTCCCCACATCTGCCTTCCACTTCTCCCACCAGAGACCTCAAAAGAGGTGCAACAGGAGAATGGATGAGAGGCTCCTGGAGCTTAGAATGAACCAATGAAGAAAGAGCAGAAAGAGTCATGACATTAGGGGGATGGATGGAGGGAGAGAAAAAGGTTACCTACTGCAAGAGCCTCTCTTGAAGATCTACTGTTATGGTAAGTTCTTATATAACGGCACTATCTTACTTTGAGAGGGCTCTTGCAGTGGGTAATCATCTTGAGGACTGGAACCCAAGCAGTGTGAATCAGAAGAAAACTGAAACATGGGAGGCAGGAAAAAGCCTGCTGAGGGCAGAGCAATCAGGACAGGAGATCCTGAAGTACTACTAGGCCAAAACCTGCACTGCGCCTAGAAGCAATGTCCACACTATAATGTTTTGTGAAAGTGTGGACTGAACTCCAGGTAGCCACGAAACAGATGTTGGCGGCTGGCATATTCCTGAAACAAGTCATAGAGGCCACCATACTCCTGGTGGAAAGCCCCTTAACTTCCTCGGGAGGACCTTACCATACTTCTGGTAACAGAAAATGATGCAGTTTGCCAGTCATTTGGATAAACACTGTTTGGAAACTGCTGCACCCTCTCTTTTGGGTGCAAATGAAACAAAAAGCTGGTCCGACTTTCGCACAGACTTTGTCCTATTAGTGTAATAACGCAAAATCCTATGAACAACCGAAGTATGAAGGATTGCTTCTCCCCAGTTAGAATGCTCGGTGTAGTACATAGGAAGTTGAATCAACTGGTTCAACGTAAACTCAGAGACCACCTTGGGTAGGAACTTAAGGCTAGTACGAAGAACCACCCGGTCTCTATGAAAAATTAAATAAGGCTCTTTACACATCAGGGCCTGAAACTCAGAAATCCTTTGAGCTGAAATAACAGCAACTAAAAACAGAGCTTTCCAAAACAGACAGCGCATGTCACAAAAACCAGCCGGTTCAAAGGGAGGCAAGGTCAATTTCTCTAGACGAAATTCAAATCCCACGGTGGCGCAGGGCTACGCACCAGTGGTTTAAGATGCAGAATCCCCTTCAGAAAGATTTTTGTGAGTTCCAACTGTGCTACTGTCCTACTACCCACAACAGTATGGTAGGCAGAGATAGTCGATAAATGTACCTTCAGCGAGGAGTACCCCAGGCCCGAATCATAGAGGTGCAGGAGGTATCCATAATTGAAGAAGCAGGGCATGAGAATGGGTCCCAACTCAATCGCGGTGACCCAAATAGAAAAGTGTTTCCACTTCATAGCATAAGTGATCCTTGTAGAGAGCTTTCTGGCCTCCACGAGGACTTGTGCCACTCTGGAGGATACTCCAAAGCATAAAGCGGCTATGTTGTGAGGTGATATGCATGAAGATGAAGCAACTTCAGCTCTGGGTGGACTAGGGTGCCCTCCTCCTGAGTCAGGAGTCATTGCAGAGGGGCAGGGGAACAGGAAGTTCCACTGCTAGCTGCTACACGAGTGGAAACCAAACCTGCCGAGGCCAGAAGGGAGCAATCAGGACCATGTGGGCCCCTTTGGCCTGTAACTTGAGCAGCACCCCCTGCAGGACCGGAAAGGGAGGGAAGACATACAAGAACCTCCCTGTCCGGCAAAGAGATAGCGCATCTCACCAGAAAACACCATGTCCTTGAGTGGCTGAGCAAAACTTGGGTAGTTTTGCTTTGTATGTGGAGGCGAACAGATCCAGTACCAGCCTGCCCCATAGGTCGAATATGTGGTCGACCACCTCTTGCTTTAGCTCCCATTCATGGGCTCTTACAGTGGTGTAGCTGAGACTGTCCACTAGGATATTTTGCATGCCTGGTAAATGCATGACTGTGAGGTGAATTCGATGCAGAACAGCTCAATTCCACACCTGCATCGCCTCCCTGCATAGGGGGTACAACCAGGTGCCTCCTTGTTTGTTGAGATACCAGACCATGCACATGTTTTCTGACTGGACTAGCAGGGTGCCCTGGAGAAGAAGGTGCTGTAAGGCTTGAAGGGCGTACACCACCGCTCTCATCCCTAATACATTGATGCATAGAGAAAGCTCCATCTGGGACAACTTGCTCTGAGTTTTGTGAACCCCCCAGATGTGTGCCCCAACCCAACTCTGATGCATCTGTAGTCAGAGTCTGGGTGGGAGGAGGGGACTGAAAGCGGACCCCTTTGGTGAGATTGGAAAGATCCTGCCACCACAAGAGATCCCTCTGCATAGAACTGGAGACCATTACCATCTGGTCCAGGTCGTCCAACCTCTGGTCCCACTGTGCCCTGAGTGTCCACTGCGAAATACGCATGTGGAGCTTGGCTAGAGGCACCGTGGGGATGGCTGCTGCCATGAGGCCCAACAGTCGAAGAATCGACCTGGCCGAGACTGTCCTGCTGGAGGCCATCAGGGTGGAGGAAAGCTATACCTTGAGCTGTGTCCAACACCACCCCAATGAATTGCAGGTGTTGGGAAGGGACCAGCTGGAACTTTGGAAAATTTACCATGATCTCCACTTGATGAAAAAGGTCCAGGGTTGCAGAGAGGGAAAGCTCCAACTTTTCCCTCGACACGGCTGACAGAAGCCAGTCATGGAGATAAGGGAATACACAGTGGCCCTGATGCTTCAGGGCCACTGACACTACCACCAGGCACTTCACGAAGACTCAAGGTGCTGAGGACAGGCTGAAAGGTAGGGCCTTGAACTGGTAGTGTTCCCCCTGCAAGGAGAACTGGAGGTAGTGACTGTGGGCCCAGAAGATGGGGATATGCAGGTAAGCATCCTGCATGTCCAGGGCACAGAGCCATGGTCCCTTGTGCAGGTCAGGGAGCAGATCTGGAAGGGTCAGCATCTGAAACCTTCTGTACTCTATGTACAGGTTCAGAGTGCTGAGGTCCAAAATGGGAAGCAGATCCCCCGTCTTTCTGGGGACCAGGAAGAAGTGGGAGTAATACCCCTTTCCTTCCTGCTGCATGGGAACAGGTTCTATAACATTCTTTTGTAACAGAGCCTAAATGTCCTCCTGAAGAAGAGGAATGTGCACCTTTAAGTAGTGTGATTTGGCTGGAGGCCTGTCTGGAGGTTTCTCCATGAACTCCAGAGTGCGGCTTTACTCTATGAGCTGAAGGACCCAAGAATCGGTTGTCACTGCCCACCACCCTTGCAGGTGATAAGCAAATCTTCCACCCACTGGTTCCCCTGACAGGTCTAGAGGAGGAGGGGTGAATTGCAAGTCATGTGAGGGAGGGGGATGGGGAGAGCTGCACTCGAGGCTGTCTGGGACTTAGTCAGAGGGGCAGTTGAGGTTTGCTGTGCCCAACCTCTGGCCTGACGCCGGGATGTTTGTTGCTGCTTCAGCTGCCTTTTCCCTTGTGAGTGGAAAGTCCTTTTTACCTGAAATTTCAGGTGGTACATTGTGCGAACCGAAGGGCCTTGCCTTTATCCTACAGGGATGTTATGATATCCTGTGCATCCCCTCTGAACAGGACAGATGCTCTGAAGGGAGCATCGTGTATGGATGACTGCACATCCTGGGCTAGGCCGGACACCCTTAACCACGAATATCTCCTAAGACTAATTGCATGGCAGCGCCCCAGGCTGAGGAATCCACAGAGTCATAGGTGGCTCGAAGGGAATGCCTGCAAGCCATCTTAGCAGAGCGAATCGTATCTGCTAATATGGATTTGGATTCAGAATCTGGTAGGGCTTCAATAGCCAGTTCCAGCTGACAAAAAGAGATTTTTGATAGACCAGCATGTAGCCTACATAGTTCAGGGCCCTAATAGCCAGTGTGCATGAAGAATAAAACTTCCACCTGAACTGGCCCAACTGCCGGGACTCTTTGTCCAGATGGGAAGTACTCATATAGCGGGGCTTAGACAGCCTGTTGTGAACCACCGCTGTGATGACAGAGTCTGCTTTAGGGTGCATGCTGAGGAGGTCTTTCCCCTTCGGGGGTGTGGTAGGTATGGTTAGCTTTCCTGACTACCACAGGTATTGAGAATGGCATCATCCAAATGGTTAAAGCCACGTCCTTGTGAGGTTCCAATCAAGGCGGGGTCAGGACTGTGTTGACGCCTGCGTGTCCAGGTGTTCTGCAAGGCACCACCGCTCAGGGTCCTGCTCCTCCGATTTCCAATCATAGACCTCTGTGATTTTCTTCAAGAGGTCTGCAAAGGAAGGATCCTCTAAGGGAGACTTTGGGGACTCCTTGGGTTGTGGGTCCTCTATAGGAGGAGTTAAGAAGTCCAACTCCACTGAGGAGGAAGAGTTGGAATCTGAGTCCTGGTCTGAGACTGAAGAACTGGAATTTAAATGATTCACATCACTAGGGCCTGGCGTCAGCTTTTGAAAGAGATGAGCTGACACTGGATCCTTTGCTGAGTCTGGTGCCGGCTCAGGAGGAGGCACCGGAATCGGCCTCTCAGTAGGCATGTCCAAACTCCTCGGGGACTTCCTGGGAGGCTGACAACCACCCAGCTCTGAGACCAGCTGCACCTTGGTCTCCAACCACCAGAACTGCAGGACTGCCCAGAAATCCAAAGATGTCTGGGATTGGGGTTGTGGTGGTGGAGTGGGCTGATACACCGATAGGTAACCCGCGGTGAAGCCTGGGGATGGGAACCACAGCACATGGTACTGCGGTGAGCGGAAACCCGTTGGCGGGTAAGCAGATGTGTACCCTGGTGCATACAACCCTGATATGGGGTAACCTGTAGGGTTATAGGCTGGTGCCTACGGACAGGCAGGCTGCTGGTACCTGGATGTGGGGCCTGACGGGGGATACCCTGATGGCAGGCCCAATGGGGGGTAACCCAATGGATGACCTTACAGGACCTGACCTGACAGCAGGCCCGAAGGAGGGTCCAATGGAGGCCAGCCTGGTGGAGGACCCAATGGTGCTTGGGGCCCTAACAGAAGATCCTGTGAGGCACTAGATCCTGAAGGACCCAGTAGGGTCAGATCTGGTGGGGATCTCACTGGAGGAGTGACCTCTGATTGGTGAAAGGATGGCTGGATTTCAGTGGGAGCTGCACCAGTCTCTATCCCCAAATCCAGAGGTGAGCATGGAGAACCGCCACCAGAAGGAAGCCCCTCCACCCGGACGCCCCCCACGAAATGGGTGACTGGGGCTGGTCCACCTCCCTTAGGGAGGGAGAAATCCAGTGGGGAGAGCCCTCTGGGAGAAACTGTGCACCAACTGATGACTGGCCAGTGTCTGGCCTATTGATGGTGCCCAACGTCAGGTCGGCTGGGTGGGCATCGGCAGAACTGACATCCAACTTATCAGCCTGCTCACCCTAGCAGACATTGGGCTTGCTGACGTCGGTCTTATCAGATGAAGTCAGGTGAGAGCCAGAGACTCTGGAGCCTAAAACAATGGCCTGAGCTGGGCTCCTTTTGGCTCGACAGAACCTCCCCCCACAAAGATGGGTCTGAAGAGAGCCGAGTCCTCAGCCAGCGCTGAGGGCCCATCAGCCACTAAGACCAGTCACGGCTGGGGACCCGAGGACTGCTCCTGTGATGAGGTAGACTGGGTCATGGCAGCTGACTTCGTGGAATGAGATGTCTGCCTGTCATCTGAGGGGCCTGCAGGCTGCCTCAGACGAGAGGGGGACCTCTCCTGATCCTGAGGCTTCTCCTTCTTTTTCTTCTTCTTCTCGTGCCTGGACTCAGTGGGAGAGGTGGAAGTGCTTCTCAACTTTTGGAGCTCCTTCTTCATGGAGGTCATCCTTTTCTTTAAAAGATGGGCTTCGAGGCCCTGTTGGCGGTGCTTCCATGTGGCTGGGTTAAAGTTGGCACAGGTCACACAGTCCTCAACCTTATGTTCTGGGCCTAGGCAGAAGAGGCAGAGGGAGTGCGAATCCTTGTGCGGTAGTTATGAAGCACACTTATTTTTGTGCTCAATGGGAGATGATGATGACATGCACAAAAGACAGTAAAACAGATTTTGATAAAGAAAATAAATGGATACTAATCCGAATAAGTGGTCGAACTGCAGTGTACGATCTTCATGAGGTCTGACTGATCAGGTCGATGGCAGGAAAGAACTGGAAGGCAGGCATGGGAACCGCCCACTATATAGGGTCATGCTGATGTTGGCCACTTGGTCCCCCACTAGACACTGCTGGTTAAAGTTTCCGTGTGGTCCTGATGCCAGGGGGCGCAGTCCCCAAGGTGATTACCTACTGCAAGAGCCCTCTTGAAGTTAGTCCTCGCAGAGCAGATCATTCAGTATGCCAGGGCTATGTGTCCAAGGACTTCTATTTGATTTAGACTCAATGGATTGGCTATTCAGGGGATTTGTGGATGTGCTGTTCTTATTTCAATTATAGATCCATAAAGCATTTCAGCTACTCAGAAGTGCTCTTTTTGTTAGTGCGAGAGACACTCTTAGTTTGGGAAGTGTCTCTCGCACAAAGTTGCCATAGTGATCATAGCAATCAGAGGGCTTGAGAGCAAATGCTGATTTAAAAATGTCAATGCAAGATCAAACAAAAACAATTCATCGATCTATATTGTGATAAGACACCCCTCTGAGCCACTATTGCACCAATAAGAGTGGCTCCAACAAACGTAGTGGCATATAAAAACGGCATTAATAATCCCCACCATCTGTTAATATGAGACATTTTATTGGACACTGGTTCCTCAAAATTGGTATTAGTCCCCTGAAAGATGTTTTTGAGGAAGAGCCCAGACATTTCATAACATTTCATGAGTGTCAGCTCTGCCACTGCGCAGATTGGTCAATGGCAGGTATGGCCTTGTTTGAGTCCACTAGAGCTATGCATTTCTTATTGCAGAACATGTCCTATCAAAATGTTTATTTTTTTCATATATTTACTGTACTTTCTCCCCTGCTCACCCAGATGGCCCACCTTGGCCAGACCCCCTCACCCAGCCCCATCATCTACCTTCTCTGGGACTACCTTCCACTGCCAGGTCCTTCCTGGCCTGCCCCCTCCCTGGGGCAGGGCCATCAGGGGGACACCCATGTCCCTGACAGACCTTTAGTGTAGTTGGCAGTGTGTACCATGGTCAGTGCTGTGGGGCTTGCGATGAAGGGTCGGCGTCACACTACTATATCTGGGGGCGTTTCGTTGCATTTCTTCCCCCTCCCGCTAGGATGTGACTGGGCCCAAAGACACACACATGTATGCATGAACATGATGCAGGCATGCAAATGCACGTCAGCATCCTCCCTCCCTGTGATCCACAGCTCCAGCTTGGTGGCCCATCCTCTCGGAGGAGAAAAGTGTCCTCTGAGATGCTTAATCCTCCTACCCAGCCAATCCTCCAACAATTCAAGATTTTTTCTGAATCTGGGTTGTCGGCATTGGAAGCAGTAGCATTAAAACTGCGCCACCAGGCCAACTAGTTGTCAAAATGTTTCTAATGCTGTGTTCTTTTTATCAGCATGCATGTAAGATAATCAGTTTCTTCCAATATTATATCATTTCATGAATTACAAGATTTGGGGGGTTCTATGGTCAAAAACAAGAACATTGGGAAAACAGATCTACAGTTTTACACTAATTTTTGCCTCAGTATTAGACACAATCCCCTTCTCCACTTTTATTAGTATTAATGGAGTTGGCTTATCACAGCAACAGAGAAAATGCTAGGAACCATGGTACAGTAGTGCCAGGAAATATATTTATCTCATTTAACTCTTCTGACCCTAATTGATTATTCCTGTCTTTGGTTCCTGCAAGCACATTCGGCTAATATGAAAAATGCATCTGCCTCAACCTTCCAGGATGTATTAGCTCATGTTCCTCATGACTATGTATATACAATTACTCTGTATTTCTTCTCAGTAGATCCATGTAACATGCTTGCTGGCAATCCCCTCTAATCCTGTCATGATAATTTTGTCTTAAATTTAACTTCACTGCTTAACTGTGACTGACAAATGGCACTGAAAAAGATCAGTTAAAATACTGTTTAATGGTAAAATGTACACTGAGCTCTATGCTCAAAAATCTTGCATTATCTGATGAAGCGTGGTAAGATTACTGTGCTTGCAGGACCGAGTGATGCAGTATGGAGCTGCCACCACCTCCCATGCCACAGATGGCTTCATATTGCCTTGGGGCTAGTGCTGGCACCAGATAATTTGCATCCTTCACAGCCCCAGTGATTATATCAATGACAGTGACTCCAGAAGGGCAATGGTACATCCCATGCAGGGGCCAAAGACAAATGTGGAATGGGCCACAGGGAGAAGACAAGAAAGCACCACCACCCACCTCCATCCTTGCTTAGTACACTACCACTGCTACTATTGTGTTGTCCCAGAGATTGTCCTGGTGTCGACTTTGGTAATGTAAATAATTGCCAGCAACAACCAACATCTCAGAAAAGTGGTATTGCTGGCCACTGGGTGGTATCCATTCATGGACAGCACAGGTGGGGTGGAAGAGAATATGTTCTGCAAAGGATAACAGACTATGCTACCCAGGTGGGACACCACCTGTCCTGACAGTAAATACACCAAGCAGGTTAGCATATAAGGATCCAGTACTCTGTCTCAGATGCATTAGACCACCACCATAAACACTGTCTACTGCCACATAAAAGTGTAATGTAATGTACTGTACGCTTGTCATTCAGATCCCATTGTATTTTTGCAGTACCTCCCACAGGGCAGCTTATGTCCCCGCATTGTTTTATTCCATATTAAAGTCACGTGGCCCATAACTGAAAAAAAAAAGGACTTTCCCCTAGTGGTTCATGAAAAATCATCTTTGGAAGGACTCAGGCTCAATCATGTGTTGGAGTGAGCAAAATAACTGAAAAAAATAAAAGTGCCCCGCTAAGTAATTGATGTAGCTCTTACCAATCTATACTCTAAAAGTCTACTTATACCTGATTAGCAAATATCCTGTGATCAGCTCCTCTGACCTTTTTATTGGTTTTAGTTCTTGAAATATCCTTTAGTTATCGGAAATATTATATTCCTTAGCAATTACTTCCTGAGGCTTATCTCTTTGATGACGTTAGTCAAATGATTGTGTTTCTCTTTTTTACTGCATAGTCTATCTACGATAGCCCAATGAAGATGCAACATCTTATTTCCAGTGGTGTCCTGAATCTTCCCATTTTATAGCTGGGTGGGCTGAAGTAAAGAGAAGTCAAATGACTTGCTCAAGGTGACACCGTGAGTCAATGGATCGGGTGGGATCTGAACCTGCAATTTTTGGATAACTGGACTTGACCTTTCAGATGGGATGGCTAGAAATTTTATACAAACTATGAAATCAAGCAAGGACGTATTTTAGCCCCACTACTGTTCCAGGTGTCCTGCTGATCTGGTGGGTGAGTGGGAGGAAGAACTCAATGGACCAATGTTACTCTTTTTTTCTTAAAGTTGTATGTAACACCTGGATTTGAAATCTGTTTCACTTGGGTTAATAATAATGCAGATTTTAGTATTAGTAGCTTTTGTTTTCAAATGATTTTTATCACTCTAACTCTAGAGCACAACCAATTCAGAGAGTTCAGGCAATTTATAATATATGGGAGAGAGGTAGGTGCGGTTCTACACAGGAATCAGCAACAATCTCAGAGCTGCTGTAGTACAGTAGCGGCATCAAGAATGTTGTACCCTCTTGAGTATGGCAGTACTGTAGTACAACACTGAAAGCAAACTGTGATTGAAAGTTTGAAACTGCCACATACACAGCAGATTTCCTTCAAAACACTTGTCTAGTCTAAGGCAGCAGTAACAGTATCAGATGACCTGCTCTGGGAGTTTTTTTCCATGTATCAAGGATTGAAATAGAGTAGATAGCTTAGTTAAATCCAGAAGCTTTGGGCTGCCCACTGGCAGGGTGTGTAGTATGTTGATCTCCCACACTAGCAACCCAGATTTTGGAGTGGACTCAGTAGCCAGCCAGGTGGAGCAGGGGGACTTGGGAGGTGTTGCCATGTAGCAGCATTTCCAGACAGCTGGTGCTATGTTCCTCAGCCACAGCAATCCCTGATGTGAGCTAGGGAGCTTGCCTTCTCCACAGGGGGACGCTGTGTGCACACAAGGCCTGTCAGGGCACCAACTGGCACTACGTGGGCAGTGAGGGTAAAAATCTATTTATCTATTGCATCTGAAGTTTAGGACTATTTGCCAAATCCCCGAGTCCATCCAGAACTTTTTTCATGAAATGCCTTACTGGTTTGGCTCAGGCCACTCCTTTGTGAGTTTGCCCATTTTCCTTAAGCCATTTCTGCAAGAGAATGCATCTTCAAATATTTGGGGTAAGGTTAGGGATTACCCAGACCTTAGAATTCGCTAACCCGTACCAAAACTGAGAGTTGCACTGATGCTTCAAGTTGTTTTCCATGGCTTTCTTTCATAAGGCATATTGCAGAAGCCAGCTAGACAGCTGATCTTTAGCATAACCACTCTCAAATTTGCAAAGATAAATTCTATCTATACTAGCAGAGAATTATTGGATTGTGATTTTTCAGGAAGATACACAATATATAATATCTTCATGTCCACTATTGCTTCTGCGTATTCAGTTTCAACATATTTCACTCCTATGAGCCTTACTATGATCCTCTACTTCACCATGAATTTAAAAAAAAGGCCTTTGCAGATTTCAGAATTGTATGGAGAGCCAGATGAGGGCAAATTCTTTACATCCATAAAACATGGGCAGGAAATTCCAAATGAAATTTTGGATGTCAGTCCGCCGGTGCCTTTGGGACTTGCATCCCAAACATGGGATTAGTGTCTCATCTTACATTCTGTTTGACACTGCTTGCTCCCAGACATTGAACACAAGCTGCTTTAAAGCTCTTCCAATTGCTGAACAATTGGCATTGGTTTGAATTCGGAGGTAGGTGCATCTAACACACAGGCACCAGCAGCATCTATGTCCCTCAGACGTACCAAGGACATTAGAAAATTGGTTTCACTGACTCTGCTTGCTTCCACGCTGACTTTGCCCTCTACAGTTCCAAACGTCCTCCTTTCAGTACATTCTGGTCTGCCAACTCTCCTCAGATATCAGAAGATAAAGGCCAGTTCCCATGTTGGCAACCAGACATTTGTTTTGGAGTCAAAAGCTTTCATATCTACTTCCTTTCAATCATTCCATTGACATTACTGTCATGATTGCCAGTGTTGCCTTTCTGGCTCAACACTGCAGAGCTAAGGCATCCTCCAAACTTATAAGTTTGCCCAGAGTTGGCAACAGGAATTGGATTACACCTGCTCATACCTTATACCTCAGAGATGGTGGGGCAAAAACAATTACTGGTTTTAAAGATGCTTGGGATAGGAATAGAGGGATACTGATGGTCAGGAGAGGGGGACAACCTAATACCAGCAGAGCATCAAGGTGCACATTTGGTAGTGATAATAGGGCAGACTGGGTGGGCCAAAGGCCCTTATCTGCCAACAACTTCTGTTTCTGTGTTTCTTAGTATTTCCTCTTACTAACATCAGGCCTAGTTTTGGCCTTTTCCTCCTGTTCCTTGGATGATTGCATAGGTACCCAGACCCAAATCCATTCCACGAGTAAGATTTGCAGTCATCTACAGAATGTCTTAATAGTGGCTCATGGAAGGTTCACAGTTTAGTGGGTTATATATGCCGGTGCAACAAAAAAGATCGTGACCGGCATTTCAGCTATGGGCTCCATGCCGACCTCAAGCTGCAGTTGGCATGGAGCCGCACAGTTCGACACTGTTTTTTACATAGGGGGGGCTTTGCCCATGGAACCCCCCGCACCCCCTGAACTAAAGGATTCTAACTCCAGGTAGGAGTTATTTCGGGTAGGTGGTGCAGGTTGGGGGAAGTGGTTGCCTCCTTCCAGTGGCATTTCTATGATGACATGGCGCTGTAGTCGATATCGACGCATGTTGCCATAGAAATGCCACTGTTAGGGTGGCATACCTAGTTTAGTCCCTTGTCTCTTTCCTTCTCAAATGATGATCCTCACTCTCAGACATCATGTCATAGTACGGAGAGGAGGTTAACGGGACCCAAGGCCCTCTGTGACTTCTGGACTTTAAAGCAGCAGCATTTGTTAGTCTGCAAAAACTTTCATCAAACAAGGTTTTTTATGTTTTTTTTTTTTTTTGTGGAAGTGTATTGCTAGAATAATCATATTCATCATCCATACATTATTAATTCCCTCAGATAGTTTTAAAACCAATTTTCTTACTAGTTTTCTAAGTAATGACTTATTAAGAAACATGATATTTTCCGCCCATTTTTAAAAATCTCTCTCATTGAGGTTACCTTTCCATTGTACATACTGGAGTCATACTGTGAACATAGGATGTTGTAAGCACACATTTCTGATGGTAAGCACCACAGCACTATACCAAGATGTTTAGCTTTATCATGGTGGGCACAGAAGAGAGCAGAAACATTTATAAACTTCAAACCCACATATGTCAGTTTAGTAGTGAGATAAAATGAAAAGAAAAATGGGTATATTGATATTTTCACCAGAAATACATTATTACTAAAAAGTATATATGATCAAATTTTTTTTTTCTGGAAATAAATACTGCTGCTTTAAGCCTGAGTGGTCCAGGTAGGACCTACCCATGGATCTATCCTAAGGCTTTCATAGTTAAGACCTTGTATATAAATGTATGCTTTGGTTTAGAATCCTAATCTTTTGTGTATTTTAAGATACTAGTTTTTATTAACCTGGGGCTAGATATTCAAAAGGTTCCCAGGAGCAAAGCCTAGTTTGCAAGCACTAACCTGACTTTGCGAGGAAGTCCCATATTCAAAAGCCCAGTTAGCACGGGCAAACAGGGTTTGCATCCTGGTGATATTCAGAGGGGGGTCATCATAGAAATGATGGGGTGGGGACCTGAATATTGACGCAGTCCAATATTCAGAGTATGTGCACCGCACAAGGCCATTTCGCGTGGTCCTCTTGTGTGGCGCAGATACCACCTACCTAAAACGTGACTTATTCCCATGCAACCTTAGTAGTTGGTGGAGGAAGTGCATTGCCCCCCCAACCCCAACGCAGTAGTCACTGGTGCTAGTGCCCCCCTCCACTAATTGCTGGCCGGTGTGAAAACATAACATTTCCTTGGTGTCCAGTGGTTCCCCCCCTCACACAGATCACCAGCCTGTTGTGAAAACTTAAAATGTCCCTTGTGTCCAGTGGTGTTCCCGCCACCACCACCAATCACCATCCCGATGTGAAAAAGACATCTTTCCCTGGTGCTAGTGACCCCCTCGACTGCCAGCCAGATTTTAAAATACAACTCTCCTTGGTGCTAGTGGTCCCCCCAGCGTCTCATTGGCCCAATGTTAAGAAAGAAACATTCCCTGGTGTCCAATGGCCCCTTCCCCGAACTGTGCCCATGCTGGATGTTTCTGTAGTATTCCCAGGTATCCAGTAGTTCCTCCACCAACCTGCACCGATGCCTGATGTCTACAGTGTCATTCCCTGGGGTCCAGTGGTCCCCTCTCCCCACCCGATCACCCTCCCAACACACAGACACCTTTTCGTTGGTGTCCAGTGTATTTCTGCCCCCATCCTGATCCCTGTATATTAAAGATAAACTGATCCCTGATGTCTAGTAGACCTGCCCATCCCCAATCCCCTGTATACTACCATAATGCCATTTCCTGGTATGTAGTGTACCCCCCACCCTGGCAGGTAGTGCCCCACCACCCCCACTCCCCCCATCCCAAGCCTGAGTCAGCAACTGGCAAAGCCCTCCTCTCTTCACCATAGCCTGCCATCAACTGAGCTGTCAGTGAGCACACACTGTACAATCAGCTGTTCCAGTATGTGCATTGACAGCTCAGTCAGTGGCTGGCTGTGGTGGAGAGAGGAGGGCTGTGCCAGTTGTCGGCTTGGGCTCGGGATGGGGGAAGCGGACAGGAATAGCACTACCTGCTGAGATGGAAGGGGTCTGCTAGACACCAGGGGATGGCATTATGGTAGTATATAGGGGATCTGGGATAGGAAGGAGGGTCTGCAAGACACCAGGGAATAGTTTATCTTTAATATACTGTACAGGGGATTGGGTTGGGGTCAGGGATACACTAGACACCAGAGAAATGGTGTCTGTGTGTCAGGTGGGTGATCGAGTGGGGGGAGGGACTAGTGGACACCAGGGAATAATACTGTAGACATTGTGCATGGGGGCAGGTGGGGGGAGGAACTGCTAGGCACCAGGGAATACTACAGAAACATCAGAAATGGGTGCGGGTGGGGGGAGGGACCACTGGACACCAGGGAATATTTAATTCTTAACATCGGGCCAACGATCAGTGGTGGGGGGACCACTAGCACCAGGGATAGCTCTCTGGGACTGAGCAAGTGGGGAGGCAATGCCATGCTACATTGCTGGGCTACCCATGCAAATGAGCCCATAATGGGCATGCAAATGGCCTCTTTGCACATTGCATGCCTGAGTTCTTGTGCTTGAGTTCATTTGAAAATTGTAAAATTAACGTGAGCACAAGTCACTGTGGCACTCTATTTTGGAAGCCATGTCTGCCCAGTGTTTCATGCTTTAATTTCAAACAGTTAGTCATGCTTGTGAGCAGGTCTGTGGTGCATACCATGGAAGCCAACCCGACCTTGCAACACTTCACACAAAGGGTAGTACTTCACTTGCTGCAAGAAACTCACAGACATTCTGAAGAAACTGCATGACTGGACATCCACTGGAGCATTACCAATGCTTTATTAGTACATCCAAAAGGATTTTAAAGCAAAGACAAAGTCTGCCAAATGGGAAACTCATATGGGGATGTCTACCCTGTAATTTCTTCTAGTCTTTCTATACAGAGTGGGACACAGAGTACAACTGGCATGGTCTGCCTTAAAATACTTTGGAATCTATCAATAAAGCATTGGTATTGATCAGGGGATGGGGTCATAATCTTGCACTAAAGAATGCCGCATGGCAAGATCATGCTGCCAGTACAGTGCGATTCTTGCCATGCGTCATATCTCTTTTTTGTGTGGGGGGCTCTGCCACCCACACACCCCATTATGGGGGGCTGCACCCCCAAACCCCCCTCACTATAGATTCTCAACTCCAGGGGGTGTTCAAGTCAGGGAGTACACAAAGTTGTAAAAAATTAAAGTTTCTGGGACCAGGACTCAAACCCAGTCCCAGAAGCACTGCCTGGGTTCCCTGCTGCTGTGTCTCCATCTGTTGAGCCACAGCAGCTTGTCGGCAGAGAGGTCTTATCCTCTGCCTAGGAGAGTGAGAATGGTGCAATACCACATACAGTAGTATACCTGGTATTGCACCATTCACTCACTGGTGCAGCACTGTACTGGGTAAGGCATAATGTCATGCGCTATTAAGCGTGCAAGATTATGACTCGGTACCTTGATCCAGTGGATGTCCAGTGGTGCAGTTTCTTCAGAATGTCAAGTGAGTTCCCCACAGCAGACCGAGTGCTATCTTTTGTGAGAATTGTTTCATGCTTTGACACACCAAAGGGCAGTGGCCATATGGTCTAGCGCTTAGAGTACCAGCTTGTGAAACCTGTGATCGCCGGTTCAAATACTACTGGAACCAAAGATTAACTGTGTGACCTTGGGCTAATCACTTAACCGCTCAGTGCTCCAGTGCACCCAGCTATGGAACTGGGTCAAAGCAGGACCCCACTGGAAATGAGACATTGCATTTCAGCTGAGCTATGCTGGGTAAATATGTTGACATTTTTTTTTAAATTCCAGAAACTGGTAAACGTGACTTGATTTGACATGAAACCCAGTCTACATTCTTGAAGGCTATCTATATTACTGTGTATATATTGGTAAGGGGACAAGGTTACAGGAAATACTGAAGTGATTTGTTCAAAAACACACTAAATTGATGGCTGTGGTAGAATCTGAACCTATGATCTTCTGGTTCACAATTCTATGCTTTAGCCACCACAAGACTACTCTACAGCAACTTTTTCTGCAGTATGTGAAGAATCTGTGCAGTTCCTAAAATCAGCGACCTATTGCTTGCAATTTTTTTTGTGGAGCTAATTATGGCTATAATATTGGACATTTGTAGTGCACACTGAGGTTCTAGTAAAGACCTGACTTGCATGTATGAAGGTTAGGGTTCATGCAAGTACTACTGTGCCCACATGTAAGCCAGACATTAGCTACAATACAGTAAGGAGGAGGGACATGGTAGTCATTCATAACGTACTTTACCTGTAATTGCATAAGTTAAAGATGTGAACATTGTAGTAAAATAAACAAAAGCCTGCTTAACTCTTGCTAATTTTGTCCTCTTTAAAGTGATTTCTTGACTGTTGTGCAGTTTGCAACTGTAGTAGATAGAATACAGGACTAGAAATACGTCATTGTACTTGTAAGTACCCTCTGAAAATGGGCATGTGTTGCTCAATGCCTTTTCTGGTAAAAATAAATGAATAAATAATCTGGCCCGATCCAATGGCACATTGCATTGCAGTGTCACCTGGGAGACTGAGGTTCATGTGAGGGCCCCAAACTCCCATGCTGGAACCATCTGGAGGCCAAACACATGATGGAAGTCCACCCCACCCAGCAGAACAAGGAACAGCACTGGCACTTACTGTAAAGGTAGCTTCTTACCTGGTCTCCTGGGAAAAAGCAGGTGTGGCAGTGGCAACCCCTACTGCTGAGGTGGAGGACAGGGAAAGAAACGGGGAATTTAAAAAAAACAAAACAAGGAACTTTGCTGGTCCAGTCCCGACACAATGGCAGATGTTGGAATCAGTGTCACTTTTCAACACTCCCACAAAAAGTGCCCTTTAAGATGTATGTGGCTTCAAACTTCTACCACACAGTTTGTCTAATGCTCCAATATCTCTACACATGCTACAGTTAGCTTCTACATATCATAGGATTACAATAAGGATTAACCTCTCCAGTTATTAAATGGGAGTGTCTAATGATAACTGCTCACCAGCTTGGATACAATTTTGGTGGGTAACAAGGAAGGTAAAGTTCCTAGAAAGTGTTCTGAATGATAAAAGCTCTCTTTCCCTTCTTATCCTTCTGGATCTCGGTGTGGATTTTGACACTATCAAGCACACTTTCATCTTGTAGGTGTCTATGATCCCTTACTGCTCTGGGGAGTTCACGACTATCTTTCTGACTACTCCTACTTTGTCTCTGATTCTAACTGCACTTCGTCTTTGTGCCCTCTTCTATCTGACATTTCTCATGGCTCAAATCTTGGTCCTCTCCTCTTCTCCCTCTGTCTTCTCCTTTATGTGCAGTGTCCTCCTTTGACATCAGCTATGACTTCTATGCAGATGTCTGTTCACTGTACATTTTCACTAACTCTTTCATCAACCCCTTCCCTTCAGTTCTTATCATCAAGCCTTGGCCACGTTAATGCATGGCTCCAACTAAATTTCCTTTAGCGCAATGGCCTGTATCTACAAACATTACCTCCAACTTTAACACTAGTGTACTTTGCCTTAACTAGCCCAGTTCAGCAAGTTGCCATTAAGCAACAAGGGAAACTACTGAATCGGGTTAGCGAAGGCAAAGTAAAGCAGTGTTACCACTGGAGGTTCCTGAATATAGGCCAATGTATCTAAAACTGTAGACACCCTTTTGGTCAGAAAAATACCTTAATTCCAATTCTGTCTCCTCCATCTCCCTTTGCTTGCTCTGCCTGAAGCCTTGGTGCTCTCCATGGCCCTGCACTCTTCTTTTGTCATCAAATCTCTATTTACTGTGAGTCTACATATTGTCACTTTCTGTAACATCTCTCATGTCCATCACTGTCTTGACTTCTCCTCTGCTGAGATCCTCATCCATGTGTTTGCATCCTTTACCTTGATTATTGCGTCTTCCTTCTTTTCTGTCTACCTAAACTCAACTGTCATAAGCTTTGTTTGTCCAGAGTGTTCCTTCTGGCCTTCACAGACATCAAGAACTGTGAACACAACACTGCTGTTGTCTATGACCTCCACTGGCTCCTTGTTCCTTTCTGGATCTGGTTCAACACTACACTGTTTATCTATAAAACCATAGATGGTTCTTCCCCTGCCCCTCTCTCTCTCTCTCTCTGATCTTAAGTCTTGCTACTCTGCTCGCTTCCTTCACTTCTCCTCTGCAGTTCTCCTCTCTGTTGCTACCGACATACTATCCACTGTAGGTGGCAGAGCCGTATCTACTGCTGTTTCCTCTGCCTAAAACATCCTTTCCCTCTCTGCCTCAGTGATTCTCTACCACTTTTCATAGGAACATAGACTGTATCAGCAGAAAAAGTCCCAGAAATCTAACCAGCATGGCCATTTCGCTGCCTAGCTCCATGCTCAGCCTAACACCAGACTTGATTAAGAGATATGATGCCTCAGTGGCCGATTGTCACCCCTTCCCCAGATATTCCTTCCCCTCTTCTGCCTGCAGATACCTCTATTCCTTTATTTCAAAGGCTAATTGGGCTCCTTATGTTGGAATGTTTATGGACACATAGACTTGTTTAGGACTGAACAAGGGTGGACTAATGTAGTTGGTAGTACTGTGTGACTGCTTGTGCAACAAATGATTGATCTTTGGTTTATGCTGTCTCTGTCCCTGTTCAAGGACTACCACCCTGTTGGGTTGCCATAAAGAAGCAAGAACCCTCAGGAAAGGTGCCACCCCTTGAGGTGTCGCAGGGATAAAGTCCTTGAGACTAAAATCCCCTCAGGGAAAATGGCCCAAACCCAGTCAAGAATAATTAAATGTACCAAGTCATTTGAAGTGCTCTTCTTACTTTCTTTATATTTTTAACTGAAGCACAGAAAATGAAATGTAATGTCTGTATACTGTACCAATTATATCTTTTACTTACAGGTGGTCTGTGCACAAGCCAATAGGCTCTCTCCTGACATTCTAAAACAACCCTGTCAGCTTTCTTCCGCTCTTTTCCTGCCCTGTTAAAGCAACAGAAGAGTTCAACTTTCAGAAATCAGAGCAATATTTACTTCTTCTGCTACTGTTCTTATTGGTAAGGCATGTATAGACAAATTGTTACCGGTCTGTTGTTTTTTTCCAAATATATTTTATTAACGCTTGCATCCTTGGGAACACCACTTTCTTGCAAGCTCTGGATTTATTATGTAACTTAGAATCCTTTTGGAACCTTTAAAATATTGTAACGAACCTGTCTGAATCATAAGCAATATCCACATTTACTGTGTGTGGACTGCCACAGGTACATGTTCTGCACTGTGATATAGTAACTTCAATATATTGTAAACATTCAGCACTCTAACTCTTCAGGTGGGATGTGGAAAATCATTACAATGATGGGTCATAAAGAAACTATCTTGGCGAAAGATGTCATTTATTATGCAGAACAATGCAATATCATTTAATATAGTATCTTTTATACAGGTGGTATACAAAAACGTGTTGCAAGTTAATTACTTCATTGGTTACATACATTTGTTAACGATAACCAGACCATTGGGAGAGTCTGAAAAAATCTAGACACAATTTCATTTATATCTCATAAGCTTTCTGTAATAACACTATCACCTGTTGTTTTCTTTTGTTACAAAGGCTATGCATATTAACACAGAAAGGAGATAAAATAAAACAGTTTATTTCTTGGTGAAGAAAAACAAGAAAGTACAGAAGGTTCTGACAGAAAAAGTCTGTACCAGTTATCTCTGACAGCTAAGGTTTAAGTGCTTAAAAGATGCAATAGTCTGGTACAGCTAGATAAATAGCATAAATATTTCAGTAGGTTCATTTGCTGGTTAAAAACAGTCACCCAGAGGGAGACTAAAATTAATGCAGGTTTCTTGCAATAGTGGCAGAGATAAAAAGATAGTGTGGAATGATCAGCAAAACACTGTCGTCCAATGGTATTCAGTCAAAATTGGCTATCTTATTAATGGCATTAAACATTGTTAGTTCAACCTTAAAAAAAATAAGACTTCCAGCTGGTCTAAATGTTGCATCTACTATACTGTATATTTCAAACACATGTGGAAAATTTTAAGCACATTTGAAAAGGAAAACACAAACTTTAGAAACTCACTTGTATTGTTCCTTAGCCTGCATGATAACAAAGTCCCATTTATGATTGATCTTCTTATTCAGAAGATTGTAATTCTCCTATAAACAAACAAAAGTAATCAATATAAGGTATTATGTTTTCAAAAGAATCTTATTTTTCTGATTATGCAGCTCAAAAGGAAGATCCTGGATCTTTTTACTTTTTCTACCTAGGGAACAAGCAATATGTTTAACCAAGAATATTGTTTATAGTGAGTACTATGTGATATTTAAATAGGTCACACATCAGTGGTTCTTAATGAAGTCGTTGGTTTTCTTGTCAGCAAAATTTGAAAATGAAGGGACTAGAATAGCCCTACTTATCAAACTCATTAAGAGTGAGTAGTGGTTCATCCATTCGTTAGACAGCTTTACTCAGACATAAGGACTTGCAGTCAGGAATTTAATACGTACAGAATCGAAGCATAGTGACTTCCAACATCTCGCTTTTAGATGAGCTAGAGCAAAATATTCTGTTTGATGCAAGGCTTAATAAGGAAACAGGAAAAAAACACACAACTACAACAGATGGCATGCTTGAGATCAGCTAGGTAAACCAACATGACTGCCATTCTAGTCCCTTTGTGTTTTTTTGCCGTAAACACATGCTTTGTGCCACAGGAATCATCCTACTCATGCAAAGGGAAACTCGTACACTAGAACATTACATGACATCCTGGAAACATTCCACTTGAGGCTGATTATAACATGCAGTGCATGTCTGCTAAATGTCCTGTTTTCAAGCATGTCATGTCATTCCCTGTAAGCATCCTGGTTTATGAAAATGTATGCATTTTTGGCCTTAATGAAATATTATACAGAAAACTAAAAAATATTGCTGCAACCATGCAATGAAAAATGCTAATTAATACAGAATTAATTACAAATGGTTTTCACTATGAAATTATGTGATAGAGAGGAGAAAGTTTAACTAGGAAAGGCACACAAAGCCAAAGCTTGTTTCAAGGTGTAGACGGGGAGCACAAGGAAGTTAAGTGACTTGCTCAGGGTCACACAGTATGCAAATGTAGGCTGATGGGATTCAAACCCAGGCCTCCAGGTTTGCAGTTCAATACCCTGAACAACTACATGATACTGCCTCCCAGATAGATAGACACACAGACATACAGATATACACAGTATATGCCATGCATTGCCTCAGAATACATATTTTTTAGTTTCAGGTTTTTGACCTCAGGAGTTGTGAAAGTATGAAGGAGGCCTACAGAGGTCAAAACTTGAAACTAGAAATTATGTATTTTGAGGCAGCCCATAGCACCTGTCATTTATATGATGCTGAAACATGATGTATAATGCTGGAATACATTGATGCAGCTCAAGTAAAAATATCCATTGATGAGTAAGCTGAAATGAAAATTTTATTTGAAAGTTGGTGACTGGGAAGGGCACATTAAGCCGAAGCTCATTTCCAGGTACAACCCAGGGGAGGGGAACAGAAGGGAATACAAAATACAAGTGTGCGCCCCTTGACACCATGTCCAGGTTCACGCCCTGCCTGGTGACCATACAGGACTCACTGGGTTAAGGGGTTTTGGTTAGTATTTTTACCTTGTGGTAGGGAAATCCATCCCTGAACAAATAATAAATAGTGCAGTGCCTCCGCCCAGAGAGAATAAGTGGGCCCAATGCTGTGTGCAGTACCACCCTATAGGATGCAGTACCTACCTACACTGAACTGGACCACCTCCTGGGGACCCCAAAGACAGTTGCTACCTTCACCAATAAACACTTCAGTCATATTGTACAAACTAAGTGCACACATAGAAGTAAAATTCAGACAATTAACAGTGCTTTTAAGAACACAGGCCTGGCTGCTGGAAGGGAAGAAAAGGTTAAGGAGTTGTACGCCACCATGAGTACTCACACCCTACAGCAATGCCACCTAAGAGGCACTGTACTGGGGGGTCTCTACCAGCATCTCAGATCCCACACACTTTGAGGAAGCACCTGCCCAATTTAAGGGCACAAAAAGATGAATTATTTTACACAGGGTGGAGTAAACTCTTTACCTGGTACCAGTAACAGAACTACAGTTTCAAGTATGACACAAACACCAAATGACTCTGTGTACCCAGGAATTACACTGGAGTCCCGGTGCAGGCCTCACAGCTATGTTGCCCAGGTTCTTTTGGTGGTGCACCTGAAAGTTAGCAAGTTTGCAATTTAACCGCCCCCCCCCCCCAACAGGTAATAGTGTGGTAGCACATTTCAGAGAACTTGAAATTCCAAACAGAAAGGCTTGAAAACCAAAACTGTAATCCAAAGTTGGAAGAGCACAAAAATGCAGCCAGCACTCATGTGACCCATGGATGCAGCAGTTTAGTCGAGTCTGGGAACAGCACACAGCAGCTGGTTAGGCAACAATCAGGAGCTTTGGACTCTCTCAAATGCTTTGCAGCAGCACAGCCCTTCTGACTCACACCTCTCAGGATACAATCCTTCTGACTTAACTCTCAGTCACAGGAAATCTATGCAGTGGCTTCCCAGTTCCCAGGGAGCCCAGACCCCAGGAGTAACCTCACGATCCAACTCCCCTATGGATCAAGAGTACATCCATACTCAGGCATGCACCCCATGACTCCCTGTTCCCTGATCCACACCAGTAAATAAGGGCCTGCAGGCCTCTTACCTGGCTCCGGAGTAACCTGGGTAGAATGCAGGTTCCTATCTCCTCCCAGTACAGCTCAGCAGCACTGGAATTCAGCAGTGGCCCACAGGTTCACAGTCTCAGCAATTTCTTCTCCCTGATGCTTGTCTGACATACACTAGGAGTTTACTAAAGGAACCCTGGTGAGGGCTCAAAGGGTGGTTGGCCTGGCTAGGCCTTTCACTTGGTCCCACCAGCTGCAGGTCTGAACACCTCAATGTTTCTCTCAAGACTGCCCCCGAGCTCCTTAAGAGCCCAGAATTTCTTTCCCTCCATTCTGTGTCTCATTTGACAGGCAGGGTTGTCCATCAGTCCTTCTGCCCTGTCCTGCCCTCTGATCGACCTTCATAACCTGCCAGTTTATGTGGAAGGGTTTGATTGTATCATCCTCCCATAATCCACTCCTCCTATGGCTAGGGTTTTCTAGCCTTCTGACTGGTCAGTTGGCAGGGTCAGAGTGCTGCAAGATGGCCATGGCACTGTGCTGATGGAGCTTTGTGCTCCAATGTCATTTATTTTCTTCCTTTCCTTAGTCCCAATAAATGTGCTGGTCCCCAAGGTGTGTAACAGCCCCTTAAGGCTGTCATTCAGTCTGCCTGTCCTTAGTAATGGGGTCAAGGTTCTGGAGTCCAGCGAGCTGGGTTTGGTAGGAAGGAAGAGAGCACTTGCAGGGCAGGAGCCCCTTGCAACATGTGCTCGCTCTCTCTCTCTCATGCCATCCTCAGCAGCCTATGGTGGGGCGCAGGTAGTGCCAGAAAGAGGACTGTGCTGAAGTTCCACTGCCAAAATGGGGGGATCAAAGTGGAAGACACCGCAGCCACAGCTGCAATGACAAAGGGCGCAGGAGGCATTGAGAACATCCATGTGGTCGTGCTCTCTCTCCCACCACCACACAGGCAGTCAAGCAGGAGGGATCCAGCAGAGATTACAGAGCTCCAGGGACCTCAGGAGGGCAGCAGGAAAACAGTCAGGTAAGCCTCCTCCCAAGGAGGGGGTTACACTAGCATTAGAGACTGCAAAGCAAACATGTAATACAAGCAGCAGAGATTACAAAGCAGTAATCATGATAAATACTTGCAGCTGAGATTATAAATGGCATACACAAAATCAAACATGGTAGCATAAAGCAACTTATCACAAAAGTAGTGGGGCAACAACACAGCATAACAGATAAAATAAACAAGGCCATCACTGGATGAAGACAGCACTCTAGAGTTAGGTGCTGGCTAAGTGGGGACAGGTGTAAGCAAGAAAGAAGTGGTCATGCAGAAGCATCTTAGATGAGAGGTAGGAGGGGGTTAGTCTAAGAGAGGGGAGAAGAGCATTTCAGTAAGTGAGTTCTAGGAAGATGGCAGTTGAGCATAGAAGGAGGTCTGACCTATGGATGAGGAATAATGGGGAGTAATGAAAAAATGAAAGGTTGAAGAACGAAGAGAAAAAGTGGAGGGAGAGATGGAGAAAAAAGGTCAGAGAGGTAGGAGAGTAGGGATGAAAACCAGAATCTCCAGTGTACTGGTTAAAAAAAGAACCCCCAGTTCTGTGGGAATGGGTGCATAGAGTCAATAATATCTTTGATCCAGAAACAATAGCTGCTAGGTTGCACTCACAGGAAGAAACTTTCAGAACTGTCTGGAACCCATGGATAGCATGGGAGGCCAATTGGGATGCAGCTCGTACCAAGTAAACTAAATCTACCCCCAAGTATCCTTTGCTGATGCTCCCAAAGGGGTTGGGACTTCTCTCCTCCTCCTGTCCTGCTGAGTCAGCCTTACCCAGTTGAACACCCGATGCCCCTGTTGACTTGTCCTTTTTAGTTCTCCTTTTTGTAATGCCGCTTAGCTTATATTTCATCACAGAACATATTCTGTTTGTACCTTTCTTCTCCTGTCTTTCACAATTTTTAAGACCTGTCAGACTGTTGCAATTAACTTTTATTGAGGGGCCCTGAGCAGTGCTAAGGTTGATGTTACTTCATTAGAGGATGTAACACTGTTTGAATTGGTTTATCTGGCCAGGTTTGAGAGGCCAGCCCGAAAGAATAAGTGCTGAAATTACCTGTTAACATACTTCAGACTTATTGTTGTATTTAGAGGCATGGTGGAGTCTTCTAAGCATTGCAGGACTATTTCCACTGCTCCGTAACTTTATATTTTACAGTATTTTTACATTGTACCATTATATTTTACCCATCTGTAATGGGTGTAGTGAGATTGCTGCTTAGTCTGCTTTGTCCACTGTATTTAGTTTTGTTTTGAATAAACTTGAGTTTAAAAAAACAGAATCTGGAAAGAAAAGAGGCACGATGGGATGGTTGTCATGATGATAGGGAAGGAAGAGAGAGGAGATGGTAATGTTACGCAAGAGGAGGGGAACCAGTGACAAAATGGCAAAAGGTGTGAAAGATACAGTAGCAGTTCTAGCCACTATTGGTTACCAGGGCACAACTGGGGCACAACAGATGGCAGCCAGGGCACTGATATGTTTTTATGAGGGAAGCTCTGCACCATATGGAGCACCAACCGAGGCACAGTATTCGTTAACCAGAGCACGTGCCATGGTGTGTCCTGGTGTAGAGCCACCACTGGAAAGATAGGATCCAGTCTGGTTAAAGTAGATTTTGGAACTCTCCCATACACCACATCTGTGTAGTCAATCAGCAAGAAGATCATTTTGAGAATGATATCATGCTGAACCAGAGGAGGTAGAGAGGATTTATTCTTGTAGAGGGTGCCGAGTTTGGGGCATCATTTTTGATGATGGCATTAAAGTGGACCAAGAAGTCGAGATGGCTATCTAGCCACACACCAAGGTATTTGAAACAGGGGACAGTCACCAGGGGTGTGCTATTGAAGGTTTTGAATTCAGTAGTCAAGCTAAGCCTACTAACCAATCGATAGGTTCCAAATAGCATGGTAACAGGTTTTTGTTTTGTTTTTTGCCATTAAGGGAGAGCTGCTTGACACAGAATCAGCACTGAACTTTATCAAAGTCACACTGTAGGGACTGCACCACCAGTGGGATGGAGATTCTGGTGGCAAAAAGGACTGTATCATCAGCATACATATGTATGTCAGCTGAGATGCAGACTGAGGGGAGGTCATTTAAGAAAACTGAGAAGAGTATTGGATCCAGTGATGGAACCTTGGGGCACACTGGTGTTGACAGGGATGGAAGGCAGAATGAAATCCCCACCTGGACCACCTAAAAAGGAGGAGAGGAAGAAGAAGGAAGGAGTCATGAAAGTTGGATAGATGTGTGAAGACTATTTTTTCCTGCAGTTTAGCCAGGGTGGGAAGGAGTGAAAGAGATTGATAGTTCCCAGGGATGTAGATGTTATCCCCTTTCTGTAGGGGGAGGACTTTAGTGAGTTTCCAGCATGAAGGAACTAAAGAGAGCTGAAAGAAGAGGCTGAAAAGTAGGGAGTATGGGGCAGCAATGACAGGAGCAGAAAGGTGCAAGAGTTTGGGGCCAAGACCATTAGGGCTATGGCCCTAAGAGGGATTTAGAGAAAGGAGGGCAGGTAGGACATCAGATGTGGTAACTGGAGTAAATGTAAATGTAGATCAAGAGGATAGACTTGCCTTGCCAATTACAGACCCATTTCTATTCTCTCACCCCACCCCATCCAAGGCCCTCAAAAGAATAGTCTCTGACCAACTTGTCTCATACCTTGAACATTAGTGTCCAGTGTGTACAGCAGCATGGCTTCCAGAAACTCCACAGCACCAACATGGTGCTGTTGGAATAGAGCAACTATGTTCATGAGGCCCCTGAATATGGTGATCTCATCAGAGCTATATATACTGACCTCACTAAAGCCTTCAACCTGGTTGACCATAAGCCCTACTTAATCAATCACATGAGTGGTCACTAAGACACATAGAAGTTACATAGCTGACTGCTAGAAACCTGGTTCTGTCTCTAGCAAAGACCCCCCTTTGGCACTAGGTCAGAGCCACATAGAACAGTGTGGTCTAAAACAGCAAATGCAAAAGGGCACTGTCAATAACAGCACCCACCCAAAACAGTGACCGCAGCAATAGTGCCAATGGTAGCAGCCCATGAACACACCGACCACTACCATGGCAAAGCAAACCACAGAGAAATTTCTGTTTTTGATGGGGCTCTGCCCCCCCCACACCTCTGTTATGGGGGCTTCACACCCGAACCCCCCCACACTAAAAATAACCACCTCCTGGGTGAAGAAAACTCAGGGACACACAGAAACCTTGGACAACAACAGTGCCAATGGTAGCAGTCCACGAACACAGCAACCCCTACACTGGCAAAGCAAACCACACAGAAATTTCTGTTTCTGAGGAGGGCTCTGCCCCCACCTGCACCCCCCCATTATGGGGGCCTTCACCCCGACCCTCCCCTCATTAAAAATAACCATCTCTGGGGTGGAGGCAATTCGGGGACACACAGAAACCTTGGCCAACAATAGTGCCAATTGTACATAGATACATAGATACTGTCAGCAAATAAGGGCCTATGGCCCACCCAGTCTGCCCATTTGAGCTCGTAAGATCACTTTAAGTTTTTCTAGAAGTCTGTTGCCCCTAACCTCTGACCTCCAGGATTCCCTTATGTCTATCCCATGCATTCTTAATTACTGTGATTTTTTTCAGCCCCCACCACTTCCTCAGGCAAGGTGTTCCACTTGTCCACCACCCTTTTTGTGAAGAAATTCTTCCTCAGATTTCTTCTGAATCACCCTCCCTCCAACTTTATCCCATACCCTCTAGTCCTGGAACATCTTTTTTGCTGGAAAATAGTGTTTTCCTGCACCCTGTTCCTCCCAATAAGGTACTTGTATGTCTCTATCATATCCCCTCTCTACCTTCTCTTCTCCAGGGAGTACAAATTCAGGTCCTTCAGCCTGTCCTCATAGGACTTGTGATGCAATCTCTGTGTAAGAATATGCTCACCCACAAGCACATGACATACATAAGATACATCATGACTACAAGCTTACCCACACACACATATCACGTACACAAGACAAGTCATGATTACTTGTATGCTCATGCCACGCAGATGACACACATGTACAAAGCCCAGAGCCATAAATGGGGCATCACACACATGCACACACACACAATGAAGGACCACATTACATATAGAGTGAGGGACTCACACACATAGCTAGGGAACATCTACATAAGTTTAGTATAGATTTTCATACACATAAGGTTAGCTGATTCTTTATTCTTGCATAGAACCTAGATACAAGTTATGAACCTGCACTGCTTCTAAAGCACAACCTTTGTCCTACATATGATCCTGTAGGGGACAGACAAAACACCATGACTGATTTTCTAAGCTAGAACTGCACTGCTATTTTGCTGCGATAATGGCACAAATATAATGATTTATTTACCCAGGAGTGTCCCCCTACAGCTAAGGTGTCATGTGCTGATAAAGCTATATTACATGAACAGACCTTTCAGAAAACATGATGATACATTACAAAATGTTTCATCCGTAAGAATACGTCATTGGCATAAGCATATTCATATGACTTGAATGCTACAGTTGTAGCATTCAAAAGGGCAACTGAGAGAATACTCTGCTGTCCCAAAATTGACCAATAGAAGTAATAGTAAGTGTAATCATCACACGCACATGAGCTGACTATCTATCACCAGACTAAGATCTTATCAGGGTATAAAACCCCTTTCCCCATGCCCCCTCTTCAAGTAAATTGCAGGCAGACCCTGCATGACACTGCAGTGTTCAAGAGAACCAGACTCCTGGTATGTATGTTACATAACTAGTATGTGATATATAATGACTGTCCTATAAGCTTATTAAATGGGTTAATAATAAAATAACCTTATGTTACTTTTATGATTGCTTCTGATTCTCATTATTAGCCTTTCTCAGTCCTAGAACCTGTAAGAGAGGTATTGTATGTTTGGTTATGGTGTAGCAATCTCCTGACGTTCCCCAAAGGGCTACGTTTCCCTGTAGGTAACTAAGGGTTTGTTAGATCATAATAACAAAGTCAGATGGTGTCCGACAGAGCCCAGCAAAATACCTAACATATATGGCGACCGTGGCAGAACTAGAATAGGATTTAGAGGCAGAAGCAGTTTCTCCTACAGTTATGCAAACTGTTCAAACATAGAGTAAAGGGTGGATCGATACACTTTTTACTTCTATTGGTGAGCAGGATATGGGAGGTGCTCTCAAAATGGCCATTAAAAATAGCACAGCTAGTACTTTAGAGCTCAGACTAGGTATTTCTAACCTTTAACTTTGCATGGAAAATGGGGTGTTTTTGTTTCCAATGCCTATTCACACAGTGTCCCAATACAGTGCCTGTGCCCACTGTATTCGAACACTAAATGTGCGAAGAGGAAAAAACAGGATCAGAGAGGGTTAATTGTTTCAACATTGTGTTCCAAGATTCCTGCACTGAAGACTGAGAATTTATCCTTCAAGCAAGATTGTAGCAAAGCAACCAGAGAGATGTGTAAAAATGTAGAATTCTGTGGGAAAAAGTGCCAAAAAAGTTTGCACTCTTTAAAGGTCATGTTAAAAGCTTTTTTGATATGCATTCCCCCATTGATCCTGCATCATCAGAAGATGAAAAAACAATCAAAACCCTTTATAGATTATCTTTTAAAAATGCCAACCCTTATATATGATCTTCCTTCACAAAGGTGCATCACCATGGCTTATATTTATTTTTATCTATCTATTATTTTTATTTTCTCCTGTACTATTCATATGTGATTCCCTTGCAAGGCAAGGCAATCAGGGGGTGGAGACATGGATCTTCTAACACCCCAACATCCATAACAAGCTACTTATTTTGACAGCTCACAGGAAAAAGACAGCAAGGTCACTTGCTACACAGTTTTAACTGCTAAAGGAAAAATATTAGAACTATGTTGTGTCACAGACCCACTCAGCAGATCATGCCCTCTACTCCCAAAGTGCCAACCTCTGAGCGCAGTCTTGTGAACAGTTTAACAGAACAAGGTAACCCTCTTGTCTGTTTTGTGAGTTCAGATCAACCTTTGGTCTCAAGTCTTGGAGGGATTCAAACTGTGAACCTCTTGCTAGCGTACCCAATGCACAGGCTCAGATATTTCTGTCTTCAGGGGGCCAGATATCTTTGCCTATGGGCACCTAGCCAGGTATACAGAGATGAACCCTTAAAACTTTAATAAAGACCTCAGATTTAAAATGCTTCTCTTTCCAGTTTGGTACCACCATTTAAGCTATGCTTAGTGTCTGCTATAACCTTACAAATGGAAGAAAATTCAAAGACAGACCAAGTATGTTCTAAAAAGAATATTACTAAAATAGATAAACATATGTAAAACACAAAATACAGAACTCTTATATCACAAGACATACAAATCATTTAAAAGAACAAGATTTAAACAGTGCAAATTCCTACTTACAGTACTTATATTTACTCTCTTTCTTAATACCTGTTTAAAAGTGCTCACAGATGTGTCCTTGTCAGAGTCTAGATACAAAGTGTCAGTGAAATAAAACAGAATATTCCTTAAGCAAACTGTATTTGCCAACCCCTTTTTGAATGAGGTCACCTAGCTCCTCCTCTGTCAGAATATATAAAATATATATATATATTTAATAATGCCTAGCATCCCTCCCTCTGTCTGTACTGCCTAAGTATAATAAGTCCATTTTCCTAATAAACCTTATGCTTGCCGTCACCTCCCTGTGCACTGTCCGAGTCTGTCCAAGCCCTCAGCTTCTCTAAACTAGAGTCACTCCTCTGAGCAGCTGCAAGCCCCTCACACATTCCCAAGGCATAGGACTGGTCCCCTTCAGTCACTAAACTAGGGTCCCTAGCACTAGCATCAGGGCCCTCAGGATCACTGTCAATCCCAACCCTCTGACAATGGGTCACCTCTCCCTCTTCAGAATAACCTTCCATAGTTGTGTGGTTACTTGCTACTGGGGAAATTTCTACCCCCTTTTTATCAGTCTCCCCATCTGGAGACACAGGCTGGAGAACCAGCACCTCAGTGGTTTCCACACTGGTTTCTGTGGGGTTCATGGAACTACAATTTTCCCTTGCCGCTTGGCTATGAGTAACTGTACATACTATCCCCTGTTGGAGATTGTTACCCAGGCAGTGAGGGTTTTAGCTGCCCTGAAGGTGCGTGCTTTTCCCTTCCTGCACTGCCACGCCCACCCCATTTGCTCTCAAAGCAGGTCTGCTCTTGGCATAGTGGTCTGAGAGTTCAGCAGCCTCTTGCACTGTTTTGGGATGTCAGTCCTCTAGCCAGGTTTTTAGCTCTGCTGGGCAAGCCCAATAAAACTGTTCTAATAAAATAAAATTTTCAATTTTATCAACAGCGTTTGCCTCAACTCCTTCCCACCAATGTTTAAAAAACTGACATTGTTTCGTGGCTAGCTCCTCGTAGCTCATATCAGGGCTTCTCTTGAGCTTACTGAATTTAGCTCTGTATGATTCAGCAGTTAATTCAAACTTTTTTAACAGTGCAGCTTTAAGCTTGCTGTAATCATTGCTGTCCTCATTGTCCATTTGACCCAATGCATCCTGAGCTTTCCTGGTAAGTAGCAGAGATAGCTGGAAGCTCCAGGACTCTCTAGGAATTTTAGCCTGAATACAAACGTTTTCAGAAGAATTTAAAAAGGCATCCATTTCTTCCCCCTCTTTAAATTCAGCTATTAATTTGGAATTCAATTTGTAACCTAGTCCTGCAGTCCCAGTTAAACCCAAGCCACTTACCTGCTCTGATGCTGCTGGTTGGAATCGTATCTTCTCTAGTTCGTGTTGCCTCTGGCCCTCCTGCTCCACACAGTCAGCATCTCTACACTCTCACTCTCTCTTCTCCTCTGCAGTTTGCTGGCGCTCATGCTCCTCACGGTCTTCCTCCCTCTGTTGTCACTCTGCCTTTCGCTGTTCCCTCTCTGCCTCTCTGTGTTCTCGCTCTGCCTCACAATCTGCCTCTCGCTTCTCTCGCTCCCTCTTCTCCTGGAACTCCAGCTCCATCCTGTGCAACACAATTTGCAGCCTGAGTACCTCTGGATTCAGGATACTGGTGACCTTCCCCTGTTGCTGTGGCCCTTCACTGACAGTGGCCCTGCTGTCATCCTCACCAGATCTGGACACAGCACTGGCCGCTAGTCCTGCCACACTCGAGGTCTGGTCCCCTTTCAGTCACAGTCTGTGACTTGCTGCTCTGGGTATCTGCTACCATCAGGGCCTCTATGAGGTTCTGCTTTTCGGTTGTCACCTCAAATGGGGCTTCTCTGTCCCTGCACAACTGCTTCAAGTAATCTACAGTGTGCCTGCTGTAGTCGGAAGCCATCTTCTTCCCTGACTACGGCTACCCTGACTCGCACTTTAGGAAAAAAAAATAAAATGTGTAGGAACTTGACTGTATGCCAAGGAATATATAGTTCTGTTTCCTTTTTAAAATAAAACTCTGCGTTTTTTTTGTTTGCAAGAGAGCTTACGGTATCAGCTGACACAGAACAATACAAGCTTGTGATACCAAAATTATCCCCACCGCTGCCAACCAATCTGTCACAAACCCATTCAGCAGGTCATACCCTCCACTCCCAAAGTGCCAACCTCCGAGCGCAGTCTTGTGAACAGTTTAACAGAACAAGGTAACCCTCTTGTCTGTTTTGTGAGTTCAGATCAACCTTTGGTCTCAAGTCTTGGAGGGATTCAAACTGTGAACCTCTTGCTAGCGTACCCAATGCACAGGCTCAGATATTTCTGTCTTCAGGGGCCAGATATCTTTGCCTATGGGAACCTAGCTAGGTATACAGAGATGAACCCTTAAAACTTTAATAAAGACCTCAGATTTAAAATGCTTCTCTTTCCAGTTTGGTACCACCATTTAAGCTATGCCTAGTGTCTGCTATAACCATATATACTTTTCTTACTAATGGAAGAAAATTCAAAGACAGACCAAGTATGTTCTAAAAAGAATTTTACTAAAATGGATAAAAATATGTAAAACACAAAATACAGAACTCTTATATCACAAAACATACAACTCTTTTAAAAGAACAAGGTTTAAACAGTGCAAATTCCTACTTACAGTACTTAGATTTGATTCTCTTTCAAAATACCTGTTTAAAAGTGCTCACAGGTGTGTCCTTGTCAGAGTCTAGATACAAAGTGTCAGTGAAGTAAAACAGAATATTCCTTAAGCAAACTGTATTTGCCAACCCCTTTTTGAGTGAGGTCACCTAGCTCCTCTTCTGTCAGAATTTATAAAAAAATATATATATTTAATAAAAAAAAAACAGGAAGTATTTTTCAAGAATTAAATTCTGCAATCCTCAGCATTGCTCATACGTTCTTCAAATGACATCTCTTTGATCTATGCTGCATCCTCTCTCACACAGGCATCAGAGGAACATTTACAACCTTACACCAGTTTGCTAAACCTGGTTTCCCCTTCTAACGTCATAAACTTTTTTTATGATTTCCCTCTTAACAACAACATCTATAATTAACTTAGAAAAGTCTGTAAATAGCTTCTGGCCTACCATGTAACACCTGGTATCTAAAAACCTGTGTGTGGGTGATCTCACATGCTGTTTCAGCATTTTCTCATGGCTTTCATCTTTCAGCTGAAACCTGGGGGGGGGGTGAGTGAGGTCATTTCAAGAGTACCAGATTTCTCAGCAGAGACAGTCAGTAATACATTTTATATTTAAAAAAATTGATACAGCACTCAGATCTGGTTGTCCACATCACATGTTGCTGTTGTTGTTTTCCAAATTCACTTACCTACTGTGCCCATGAGATACACCAGGGGGCATATAATCTAGGGATGACATCCAAGATCAACAGGGAGATTCTCCTAATCATTTTGCTTGTTTTAACACTTTATGTCACAGGCATGGTGTGACTCACTTAACATGTAAATAAAATGTATAGGATTTTGTGTGACTCGGTTAAGACTGTGTTTTTGTAAATTAGAGCCGAGATGGAAAGGGATGCCTTTCTGTCTCTGTTTTGATTTTGTTTAATTTTTATTTGATTTTTACAAATCAAGTAAGGTGTGGCTGACAGCCACAACACCATCTACCCTGCCAATGGCACAGTTGGTAGAGGTAGCCAAAGGCATACACCAGTATAAGGCTATTGCAGCAGCACTTTAAAAACCAATACTAATCTATCACAGAGAGACCTTGCTCTTTGTGCTGTGTTTTTATTTTTCTTTATCAGGAAACAAAGGATCCTCTAGCCAGGGGCTAGCAACACATAAGTCCTACCTTCCCGGGAGGGGCAACAACGTTCAATACTCTACAAACCACCTCTGGTAATGTATGGAGTAAGCTATTTTAAAATGTATTGCTGTTAAACATTTAAAATACATTGAAATACTCTGGGGCTACCCCATCATATATATTCAGCATACACCTTTTAAGGTAATAACTGGTTGGCAAATAAAATTTGCCAAAACACTTTTGTGGTTAAATATCCACACCCCTACTGTCAATAGAGTGTCATCTGGCCTCTTTGTAAAACTGTTACAGAATTTATTAATTTATTGTCTGGCCTCTGCTCCAGCATTGGCCAACCCACACAAAACCCTTCCATTACTACAATAACTGAGCTGCCTCTTTCACCAAAGAAGGAGCTTGAGGTGGGAGATATAAACCATGCCCCTTCCAGTGCAACACCTATGGTGGCTGCAAACAACAAAACAAAAGTCCCTCTGGACCTGACTGAGCCATAGCTGGCAGATCCAGAAATAGAGGAAGTATACCAATATTTCCTCCAAAGCCACAGAAAAGAATTGTAAACACATTTGTTGTTCACAATTTTTTTTTTAGACATACACAAGCTTCCCCTAATGGTACCCTATCTATACACTAGGCCCAAGCACAACACACAGGTTTATACACACACAAGCACTGTACTCATACACCCAAATGTTTGTTCTTAATTACTAAATGGTATTATTAGACAGCATTGTGCACTTCATTCCATTACTAGCACTGTCATTTTACCAATTGTTGTTTCCCCTAACAGAGGAAGAACCCACCCAATGTCCAATGCAAAAACACAGACCAACTAGTAGCCTGGTTGCATCAACGCTTCCAGGTACCCTTGTAATTAATGTGCAATTTATGCACATCCCCATGATTTTAAATCTCACCAACTACAATATGGCAAGATTTACATTCTGCTACAGTACCAAAACTTCTAGGTTTCATAGTGCCATGTTACTAAACTTACTTGCAGCATACCAGATACGTACCCAAGATCCAGTAGCAGGGCCCCACACTACTGAATACCTAGGAACATTTAACCCAAAAAGAACACAGCCAACTGAAAAATGGTGCCATGCAAATCAGTTGAAGCTATTTAAAAGGTTTTAAGTATACAACTGTATGACCCTTCCCCACTTAGTGGGGAAGGGATGTGTATTTTTAACATATGGCCTATTTTATGTATTTAGATATCAAAAATAATAAATGCCAAAATCCATGAATGGAAGGCGATCCTGGGTAGGCCTATACCAGGCCTACCTACTTGTGACCCTATTGCCATGCTTGGGTCAAGGAGATCCAATCCAAGAAACCGACCAGAGGGAGACGTCTGTTCCAGTACCATGAGGCCATTCCCAGATGTCTACACCTTGAAAGGAGACCCCGACCAGAAGGATACAGTTCCACCACCGAAACCAGAACTGAGACCTGGTCTATTTCTAGTTCCTGTCCAGGTGAAGTCAATCCCAGGCCCAGATCCAGATGCTCCAGAGAAAGTCCCAAATGGCCTGGGATGTGAAAATAGTTTGCCCCACTTCATTTTTTGGGGGGGGGTTGACCCCTTGACCTCCAGCCATCCATCCTAGGCCCCTTTTAAAAATGTGATTCCCAAATCTTGTTGCATAACAAATGAAGGTTCTGATAACAGTCTACAAGTCAATGTGACTGCTCTTAACCCCCTTGTTTTGCAGCTAAACATTATATGAGCATTTACTGATGCTAACATACTTTTAAATGGCAAATCCTGTAAAGGTTGGCCAAACACTCAAATCGCTTATAATAAAACTTTAACAATCCAAAATGTACACTTACAACACATTGGACTCTATAACATCACAGTACAGCAAATTCTGAATTTTGCCTTTTATTTTCACAACATCTCAATAAAGAGACTTTGCCAGCAGGACACTATTCTTACTGAATCTATTTACCTTACTGTAATTTCTAAAACTGTTTCTAAAAATCATGAAAAATGCCCTGTACTTGAAACCAGCCTAAAAAGTGGCCTAACTGCTATTTCGTTTCCATGTGTATTAATTAATAATGTAAATTACATACATGTGCCTGTAATTTTACATGTATCTAACTGGAACATGGCTGAATTTGGTCATTGCTCCAAAACAAACAGTTCTAAATTTCATATAGTAATGCACTTGACATTCTGGCAGCATTTGAATCACAAGCTAAAGACCCTGTAGCAGGGCAGTATTATACAGAACACGATGGGGTGTTCAGACCTAAAGGTGGAAAAAAAAGAGGGTTAGGTCTGCCTGGTGTGACAGGCATTTTAGGGTCTGCCACATGTATTTTTGGGACTAAATTATTTATTTGGAATCAGGTTGATTTGGCCAAAATTGTGAGGCATGCTAAATTACTCAACAGTAAATTAAACCAGGATGTAATACAGCCTATGCTACACAGTATCGCTGGTCTTGCACAACAAGATAGGTTCATCACATAAAACATGCAATTTATTGCTAGGATTATCAATCAGACCAGACATGAGTTAATACACTTTAGTAATAGGGAGGCAAGACAACACCATATAGACAGGGAAATCCTTTGCTCTGCTTATGAAAGCTTTGCACTCCCCACCATTACAAACCTCTTACAAGATTTAAAAACTGGTAAGATCCCAAATCTCATTAATGACACACATATTGCCAAGTGGTATTGCCCCCACTGTGACAATATAGCATGTACTATGACGTGCATGAATCATACGGTCACATTTACCATTGCCACTGCTACAAATCTTGGTTATGTTACAGTGCACCCCAACCAGGACCCCTGCTATAGCAGACATAACTGTGATATAAACAAAACACAGGTTTGTCACATTTATTGTTTCACTGCCTATATTTGATAAGAATACTGCAGTATTTAATAAACTGGTACAGGTACAATCACTTGGGCACTTGGAAGAAGACATCTTTCCAGAACAGATAAAGCTGCCAGATCTCCTTGTTCATCGCCGTCACCTGAATGCCTGGGTAGCCCCCATATAGACTGATGCACCAGGAAGGGCTACCACTACCTGTGCAGGTGTAATGTCTTTACTGTGGTCACACCTGTGTGTGGATACAAATCACACTTCGGAAAAGGGTCAGCTATTGACCAAGCTGATATAAACTTAAATGCAACTAATGGAAACCAGCACACTGTTTCCTCACCAGCCAGCACTGGTACCCACAACAATGCTAATACTCGGGGTACCATACATGAAGACTAGCCTGGGGAAGGGCAATCCCTGACTTCAGTGAAGAAAACATTTCTTCAGACATTTCTTCAATCAAAAATCAAGCACAGCAGCAATGCTTTCATCAAGGCTGCTGGAATTCCATTTTCTACTTAACTCATCAACTCCTCAATTTGTGCCCCATCAGACTTACTAAATGCCGTGTACCTAAAGTTCGCGTTACCTATAGTTCTGAAGGTTTATACTGTGGGTACTAATCAATAAGTTTTATGTTATAACAATATGGTTTGCAATGTGACAACACCCAATTTCTGCTTTACACCCCATGAACGTACTATTACAGGCTATACAGTCATTACCCCGGTACCCCTCCATGACCAAGATTCTATAGATACTAAACTCACCCATCTAAAGATAAGCTCTTACCAGTTTTCAATGTTCATATAGATCAATTACACTTTGATGTTAAAGGGTTAATAAAAAGGAAAAACACACATTATTCAAATCAAAAATAGTGTTCAAAAGACAGAGCATTCATTACAAACTATGTTTCATAATGAAGATACATACACTGCACTTATCATTACATGGTCAAAGTTCACATTTAAGGGATTTGTTCTTGTTCAAGTTTTTCTCATTTTTATACCTCTTATTACTACTTTTTGTCTCTGTAAAACTCTCAACTTTCATAGATCTCAACTCAGGTTTCTCTATGATACCCAATCTATCCACTCTCCTGTTCACTAATTCTTTCTTTCTTCTTTCTGTGTTACCTGTATGCTCGCAGGTAACAAAGGGGGGAATTGTAAGAATATGCTCACCCACAAGCACATGATGTACACAAGGTACATCATGACTACAAGCTTACCCACACACATCATGTGCACAAGGCACGTCATGATTACCTGTGTGCTCATGCCATGCAGATGACACACAAATACATATCCCACAGCCATAAGTGGGGCATTTCACACACACACACACACACACACACACACACACACACACACACACACACAAAATGGGGCAGGCACATTACATATAGAGCTAGGGACTCACCCACATAGAGCTAGGGCACATCTACATAAGTTTAGTATAGGTTTACATACACATAAGGCTAGGTGATTCTTTATTCTTGCATAGAACCTAGATACAAGCTATGAACCTGCACTGCTTCTAAAGCACAACCTTTACCCTACATATGATCCTGTAGGGGACAGACAAAACACCATAAATGATTTGCTAGGCTAGAACTGCACTGCAATTTTGCTGCAATAATGTCAGAAATATAATGATTTATTTCCTCGGGAGCACCCCCTACACCTAAGGTGCCATGTGCTGACACAGCTATATTATATGAATAGACCTTTCAGAAAACATGATGATACATTGCAAAATGTTTCATCCATAAACATCATTGACATAAGTGTATTATTATGACCTGAATGTTACAATTGCAGCATTCAAAAAGGCAACTGAGATAATACTCTGCTGTCCCCCAAATTGACCAATAGAAGTAATAGTAACTGTGATCATCACACGCACATGAGCTGGCTATCTATCACCAGACTAAGATCTTATCAGTGTATAAAACCCCTTTCCCCATGCCCCCTCTCTTCAAAGAAATCGCAGGCAGACCCTGCATGATACTGCAGTGTTCGAGAGAACCAGACTCTCGAGTATGTCTGTTACATAACTAGTATGTGATATATAATGACTGTCCTATAAGCTGACTAAATAAGATAACAATAAAAGAACCTTGTGTTGCTTTTATGATTGCTTCTGATTCTCATTATTAGCCTTCTCAGTCCTAGAACCTGTAAGAGAGGAACTGTATGTTTTGTTATGGTGTAGTAATCTCCTGACATTCCCCAAAGGGCTATGTTTCCCTGCCGGTAACTAAGGGTTTGTTAGATCATAATAGTGAAGTCAAAGGGTGTCCAACAGAGCCCAGCAAAATATCTAATACCTGTACTACCTTTTTTGCCCTCCTCTGAACCTTCTCCATGCTGTCTATGTCCTTATGTAGTTAAGGTCTCCAGAACTGTACACTGTACTCCAGGTGGGGCCTCACTAGTATCCTGTATAATGGAATTATGACCTCCTTTTTCCTGCTGGTGATGCCCCTGCCTATGCATCCCAACATCCTATTTGCTTTACCTCCTGCCTTGTCACACTGTTTCCCTACCTTGAGGTCATCAGAGATGATAACCGCAAGGTCCCTTTCCTGCTTCGTGCATGCAATATCCTCACCCCCCCCAACTGATGTGTTGTTCCAGGGTTTTTGTGCCCCATATGCATTATTTTGCATTTTTTTGCATTAAATTTCAACTGCCAAATCGTTGATCATTCTTTAAGCTTCTGCAGGTCCCGCCTTATTCTGTCTACACCCACTGGCATGTCCACTCTGTTTCAGAGCTTCGTGTCATCAGCAAACAGAGAAATTCTGCCTTCTAGGTCCTGCGCAATGTCACCGATGAAGATGTTGAATAGGACCGGTCCCAGCACTGATCCCTGTGGCACCCCACTGGTCACTCTTCCCTCTGTGTAGTGACACCCATTTACCACCACCCTCTGTGTCCTGCCACCCAGCCAATTACCCACCCAATGCACTACTGTCCTGCCCACTCCCATATTCCCCAGTTTGTTTAACAGCCTTCTATGTGGCACAGTGTCAAAGGCCTTGCCCTTCCCTAATCCACTTCCCTTGTCACCCAGTTGAAAAATTATATGAGGCTGGCCTGGCATGACCTCCCCCCAGTGAAACCATGCTGCCTTGGGTCCTGTAGTTTGTTGGAAACCAGACTTTCCACCAATCTTTCCTTCAGTAGTGCTTCCATGATCTTCCCCACTACCAAGTTCTGGCTGACTGGTATGTAGTTCCCCGCTTCCTCTTTGTTCCCGCTTTTGTATAAGGGGATGAAATCTGCTGTCCTCCAGTCTTTGGGTACCTCGCCTGTTTCCAGTGATTGGCTAAACAGGATTGCCAGAGGTTCAGCCACCACCTCTCTTAGTTCCTTTAGAACCCTAGGGTGCACCCCATCTGGCCCCATTGTTTTATCGACTCTTATTCCTTCCAATTCCTTTAGGACCCTTTCCCGTGTAAAGGGACTTGTGTCCATTTTCGTGTGCTTCACACCCCTTGTGCTCCTTTCAGGCCCATTACCCTCCCCTTCCCTTCCTCAGTAAAGACTGAGCAGAAATATCTGTTCAGTATGTCAGCTTTAGAGTTGTCATCCTCACGCTGCCACCATCCTCCCCCTTCAGTCTCACTGTCCCTCCCTTTACCCTTCTTTTTCATTATGTACCTGTAAATGGTTTTGTCCCCTCTAACCACTCATTTTGTGATGTGCTCTTCTTTCTGAGCTTTGGCTTCCCTTACTGACCTCCATGCCTCCCTTTGCTTCTCCTAGTACTTCTCCTTATCCCCTTCTCCCTGTGTCTTTTTGTATTGCTTGAATGCGATCTTTTTGGTTTTCACTTTCTCTTCTGCCTCCTTGGAAAACCATAATGACCTACTCTTCCTTTTCCCCATGCTAACCTGCTTAACACATAATTGTGTTGCTCTTGTAATCCCCGTTTTAAATATTGCTCACTGTTCCTCCACCCCCTCGATTCCCTCCCCATTCCTATTAGTGCCTCTTTCAAGCTTGTCCCCATTTCCCAAAATCTGTCCTTTTATATCCAGGATACGTGTTTTTGTGCGGTTTTGTTCTGCTCCTTCTGTGATTTCAAACCACAGTGATCGGTGGTCATTGTTCCCCAGGTGCTCCCCCACTGTTACTCCTATCACACTGTCCCTGTTTGTGAGCATGAGGTCCAGTATTGCCTTCTTTTTTAATTCAATATGCTTTATTGTCATTTTCATAGAAACAACCAAACAAGGGTATACAGATATAAAAGTAGGTAGTCCAGAAATGTTACCCACAACACAGAATAACCTGACCTAATACAAACTACAACTACTAATCTACAAACATAAAAGGAAAGAAAACCAAAGAGATCCCCCCAAGACCCAGACCCTCCCCAGGCCAAACAAGGTCTCCCAATAAACAGTCTGGGAATGATCTATTTATCTGGTAAGTAAGTTGATTTAGTTAAGGCTGCCATACTGTTAATAAAGCATCCAATGAACCCCATTTATTGTGATATACATGCTCCCTATTAACCATTGAGGCAATATGCTTTTCCAGCTGCAGTGCCTGCAGTATTTCTTTATGCCATTCTAAAACCGAAGGGGATGACTCATTTTTCCAATGCCTCATAATCAGTAATTTAACCGTGGCAGAAATTAAAGCATTACACATTTTCCTCACTTTAGGAGTGCCAGGTGGGAAACTATTCAATAGACAGACCTATGGCGTAAACAGAGAGTCAAGCCCGAGGAGTGGGTCTAACAACACCCTGATGGCTTGCGAAAGAATCTGGATTTTAGAACATGTCCACAACATATGGTAAAGGGTTCCCAAGGAGTTAGTAAATCTTGGGCAAGTAGGGGAAGGGAGCCTACCCATTTGATAAAGCTTAACAGAAGTAAAGTACAGATTGTGCATTATGTTAAATTGAATAAGATGCAATCTGTCCTGTTTCACTAATCTGTATGTACATTGCCAGAGGTTCTGCCAGAAGCTATGCTCCAATACAAGAGGGAGCTCTTGGGTCCAATAATAACAGACCCCTTGGGGAAGATGGGGGTCTATGGCCTGCAGTACTTTATATAGAAACTGCATGAGGAGGATTCGTTGCCTCGGTAAGAGAGAGAAGGGACAGCTTCAAAGTCTGTGCTGCCAGCCTTTTCTGCAGGTAGCCTAGCAATGTGCTTTTAAGCTGCATATACTTGAAAATCGGGCAATCTTGGTTGTCAAAAGGTAGCTGGAAGGTATGCAATGGTATGACACCATCCACAGTGTACAGATCAGAGAGCTTTTCACAAATAAGGGGGGCCAGAATAAGACCGGTATAGATTTAGACCCAATATTGAAATGGGGATCACCCAGTATCAGCTGATCTGGGGAGATATGCCAATTAATGGAAAGATGAGTTTGAAATCAATGCAAAGCTCTGAGGGACCAACCAATTCGGGTACTCCATAGTGGTCTAGGGAGTAGTTTTGGCGTAGTATATAGTAGGGATGCCAGAAAACAGTGATGTTGCTCAGCCAGATGCCTCTCTATGGGAAGCCAAAGAGGGGTATAAGTGCGGGGATCTCCAAGATGTATTTCATGTATCCAGTGAGCCAGCCTGCTAAGATGGTTAGTGCAGTAATATATAAAGAAGGAGGGAGCCGCCAATCCACCTTGAGATTTAGGGGCTGTAAGTTTGAAATAGGCTCAGTGAACACCCTTATCCCCCCCCCCCAAATAAAGGAACTGAGCAGCTTTTGAAGTTTAAGGAACCAAGCCTTGGGGAAAAGAAACCAAGCATGCTCAGCAGATACAAGAGACAGGGGAGTACATTCATTTTGACAATATTAACTCTCCCCCACAGTGAGAGGGGAAGTGTGCCCCATCGGTCCAAGTCTAACTTAAGGGTATTCAACAAATCCAAGAAGTTAGCCTTCAACATGGTAGACATGTCTCTGAACACCTGAATGCCTAAATAAGTCAGAGTCTCTGCTTCCCATGAGAGATTATAGGCTGCAACATCATGTTGGGAAGCATTGGCATTCAGGGGAAATACCTTAGTTTTAGAAAGGTTAAGTTTGTAGTAAGACACCTTAGAAAATGTCCCCACCTCTAATAGAAGCCACGGAATGCTCACCTGTGGATCTGCTACATGTAGTAGAAGAAGGTCATCCGCATATGCAGAGATGGCATATCTATGTTCTCCAATTTGAATCCCTTTGAGTTCTGGGTGTGAAATGAGCCTTCTAATCAGGGGTTCTAAATTGAGGTTAAAAAGAAGGGGGGACAGCGGGCATCCCTGTCTGGTGCCCCGGCTTAGAGGAAAAGGGGCGGAAAGAAGGCCATTACACCAAATTTGTGCTGATGGGGAAGAATATAAAATTCGAACCCATATCAGAAAGACTTCAGGAAAACCAAAACAGTCCAGGGCCACAAAAAGGAAGTCCCAGGAGACCCTATCAAAAACCTTCTCCGTGTCGAGGGACACAAAGACAGCTGGAGAGTCTGAGTCCCTCGATGCGGAGAGAAGGTGTATCAGCTTACGATTGTGGTCTCCTGAGAATCTTCCTGCCATAAAACCTACTTGCTCCTGAAAAATGAGGCCACCCATAAAGGGTTTTAACCTATTGGCAAGTATTTTGGCAAGTATCTTGACATCCGAATTGAGTAATGAAATGGGTCTGTAATTCTCAGGGTATTGAGGATCCTTGCCACATTTAGATATGAGGGTAATAAGGGCTTGCAGGAAATTTGACTCTGATAAACCATTTTCAAATCAAAAGTTATAAACTTCTACCAGGAGGGGAGCAAGTTCAGGAAGGCCAGCTTTATACAAATTATTAGGAAAGCCATCAGGGCCAGGGGACTTGTCAAGGGGGCGCTGTTCAATTGCCTACTCTACTTCCTGTGCTACAATACGGTTCCCTAAGGCCACAACTGCAGCGGGGGACAACTTAGGAAGGTCAGCAGAGGCCAGATATGCATCAATATCTCTGCTAGAAGAGCGTTCAGATACATCTTCTGAGTAAAGAGAGGAGTAAAATTGCTGTAGACCTGCTGCTATCTCCTTAGGGGCAGTGACCAAGGCACCATCCTTGTCGAATTTTAAGCCCGGGATAAATTGGGAGGCTTGAGCCTGTTGAATCCTGATAGCAAGCAGCTTGCCCGCCTTTTCACCTGCATCAAGATATTTCATTTTAGTACGCTTCAAAGAGAGTTCCGCCCTCTGGTACATCAATTCAGAATATTTAGCCTGCAGACTATGTAACCTGGTCCAATCTGCCTCTGGGGATTGGGGGCCAAGGGAAAATTCCAGTTTTCTGATTGAAGTGAGTAATAATTCTGCTTGCTTTTTGGCTTGCTGAAATGTTATAGTTGCAAGACGGAGGCATTCTCCCCTTAGGGCACACTTCAAAGCTGCCCAAACTATGTTGATTTTCAATACAGACCCTTTAATTAACCTCTATGAAGTGGGAAATAAAATCTATGACCTGCGACAGGAAGTCCTGCCTCTGGAGGAATTGGATATTCAGGCACCATAAGGTATCTTTTCTGACACCTGGCCCCAGTATGTAAGTGACACAGACAGGTGAATGATCAGGCACAACCCTCACATGAATACCAGTGTCCACTATACCAGGTAACACAAACGAGCTGATTAAAATATAATCTAGCCTGGAGCAGGTCTTGTGGCGGGGGGTGAAAAATAGGTGTACTGGTGGGCATCCAGATTTAATACCCTCCAGACATCCATAATGTTCACCCTGTTCATCAGATCTTTCAGAGCAAGCTGGACAGGAGACAGGCCACCCTTTTGAGAGCCTGATTTATCTATATTGGATTGCAAGGCAATATAACAATCACCTCCTAAAATTGTTAGTTTAGGAGGATTTGAGGCAACTAAATTGAGCAGGTGGGTAAAAAATTAAGGGGAGTCCAAATTTGGGCCATAAATTGCACCCAGGAGAATTGGTTGAGACTCTAACATCCCATGGAGAAGGATACAGTGAACCTTAGGATCCCAGATCTCCTGCTCCATCTTAAAGGAAACCTGCTTGGAGATCAAGATGGCAACACCTCCACTGTTTGTGGATGCACTGGACCCATAAACTTGCCCCACCTAAGTCTTACAGAGTAAGGGGGTATCTTCCCTATGTATATGCATTTCCTACAACAGGCATTTCCTGCTCTCAGATGCAGCAGATGCCTTAGTACCACTTGTCTCTTTCACTTGTCCTGAGCTCCCTGTACATTCCAACTTACGATCATGTAGGGACCACTCATATCAATCTCTTAAATAAAGGGGGGTAGGGAAGGCTCTAAATGGAAACAATGAGAACTTAGCAGTCGGTAGATATGTAGCCTTTCCAACAGTCCCTGACCACTGTACTTACCAGTATCAGTACCCTTGGTAATATATAGCACAATGTGCCATTCCCATCTACGTTCAAAAACCTGGCCTGGGCACCCTCCTGCCAGAAATCAAATCAGTATACATATACCCTGAAAACCCATCCCCACCCCCCACCCAATCCATAACATCATTAAACTTAAACCTACACACACATTTTCCCAAATTACAAGGGAAAAGGGTAACCCCCAGTTCTATACAACTGCACCACTTATCACACACCACCAGGTGATGTTTTGGGGCTGACCTGAGACCACAAATCCCCCCACCCCTCCTTTCCTGCTTTAGCATAACTTTAGTAAGATAGCCAAAAAAAGTGAAACATTTTGCTAACAGTGACAGGCGAACTAGGCCCTAGCCAACAATGCTATATTTAACCAGAAAGAGTCCAAAAAATAAATTGCATGGCCCATCACAATAGAAAATTACTGCAAGACCATAAAAAAGGCCAAATATATCCTTCTAGAAAATGTCCATGTATGTCTCTATGCAAGATCCTGGGATCCTCCATTCCCCCGTGTCACCATAGGAGGGAAGAGCAAAAATCTAGCTCAGGTGAACTCTGGATCCCAGTCCCAGAAATCAGAAAGACCGATATCTGGCAGTCCTGCTAAATACATCAGGTTAGGACGAGTCTGTGAGCAGAGTCACTAAAGCTACTTTGGGCTAGAATAAGCTTGCTATCCAGTCTCACAGTCCCGGGAAGCAGATTCTCCATTTTTGGCCCACAACAAATCAGAACTCCACACAAACTTGACAAAGAGTTCTCACCCTAGGGCCAAAAAAGTCACTCAGTTCTATTAAAGGAATACTCCGAAGGTGGAAATCAAACAAAATCAGCCAGCTCAGACACATAGACCTGGATCCTCCCCACGAATGAGCAGAATATTCTCACTTAAACAAGTCGGGGAACAAAGTTTTTAACTCTTGGGCTGCTTGCTCTTTGGATTCAAATGAAAGCCATTGGTCTCCCTTTTTACTTGAAGCACCACAGGGTATCTAATGCGGAAAGGCTTTCCCACAGCTATTAACTTAGAGACCATCGGGTGCATCTCTTGTCGCTTAACCCGAACGGACTGGGGAAGATCTTGTGTTATCCGGAGACTGCATCCCTCCCATTGTAGCTCCTGCAGCTCCCTAACATTAGCTAAAATGTGCTGCTTATCTAAGAAATTAAGGAGCTTGCAAATAACCGGTCAAGGTGGAGAGCCCAGCGGGGGAGGAGGGTGAAGGGCCGATGTACTCTTTCTATGACATAGGTCACTCTGTTCAGTGACAGGCCGCAATTTTTTCACAGAGCTTCTGCACGAACAAAACAGGAGCATTCCCTTCTTCCCATTCTGGTACCCCCAGAATCAGAAGGTTGTTCCTTCTGCTCCTCCCTTCCAAATCTTCTAACTTTTCCTCCAGTTTTTTGAGTCTGCGGCCCAGGGTCATGTCGTCTTTCATGTGGTCTTGCTCAGCCCGAAGTTGCCGCTTCTCCAGGGAGATGAGCCGTGCCTCCGAGTCACCAACTCTAATGATAAATGCATCAACAGAATACTTAATGTGGTGAAGATCATCCGAAATATTGGAGATTGCTATCTGTATAGGCTGCATTAACTCTACAAATCTTTCTTCTGAGAGAGTCATGGTGGCTGAAGAGGGTTTAGTAGTACTCACAGCCTCCTGCTTTGAGCACTTCTTGGCCTTTTCCTTCTCCGGCATTGGGGGACGTAAGTGCCGTGGAGGCATTTTCTTCATGTAGACCTCCATCTCTTTTAGCCAGCATAAGTCTAGAGGAGTTCTAGTGTTGGGCAGTAGTATATCCAGATGTGCTGAAGAGGAAAAACCACTGCTAGAGAAAGGTTATCGCAGGAGAGGTACAGAGCTATGGGAGATTGCTGCTGATTCTCAGACCGCCATCATGTGACCCCCAGTATTGCATTCTGCTGAGTTGGTTCCATGATCAGTTGCTTAGGGAAGGCACCATGAAGGGAGTCCAGGATAAATCTGCTCCTAGTTGATGCTGCTGCTAGGAGGCTCCAGTCCACATCTGGAATACTAAAGTCTCCAACCAGCACCACCTCCCCCTTGCCTGCCATCCTTTGGATGGCTAGAATTAACTTCCTATCTGTCTCTTCCTCCTGGGCTGGTGGTCTGTATACCATCCCTGTGTGGAAGGCTGACCCTGTTTTCCTTTCCAGCTTAACTCACAGTATCCCCCCCCATTTTGTTCCTTCTGGATGTCTGTGGCCTTTATGCAATCTTTCACATAAAGTGCCACTCCTCCTCCTTCTCCCTTCCTGACTGCCCTTTCTCATCTGAATATGTCGTAGCTAGGTATAGCCATCTCCCAGTCATGGTTATCATTACACCAGGTCTCTGTGATGGCCACGATGTCCGGGTATGACTACACCATGGCAGCCTCCAGATCCTTCATCTTGTTGCTAAGGCTCCTGGCATTGGCACACATGGCTTTCCATGATGTGACCTCCCTGGTCTGTTTTGCTGTTCTACTTCAATACCCTCCCTGGTTGTCCTTTATCCCTGGTTCTCCCCGCTGTCTGCCCTTCCATTGTATTTTGTCCTTTTTCTGCCTATCTACCCCTTGGGTGCCTATCTCCATCTTTTGCATACTGATATCTCCTCCTCCTATTCTCTGGTTCCACTGCTAGCTATGGGGATGGGCAATTAGGTACCCTCCTTGCTGAACTGCCACCCCCACCCCCCCGGCTAGTTCAAATGCTGTCCCTGTAGAATTTAAACTTTTCACTGAGTGCTTGGATTCCCCTCCAGTATGGATGCAAGCCATCAGGCTTGAACAAGCTCCCATCTCTCCAACTGGGTCCCCAGTCACTGATGAAACCAAACCCTTCCTTGCAGCACCAGTTCTTCAACCATGTGTTAAAGTTCCTGGTGCATGTGCCCCTACGCTGTCCCATTCCTCTCACAGGTAGTACTTTTGAGAAGGTGACAGATGTAGCTACTTGCTTGAGACCCCTTCCCAGTTTTCTAAACTCTTCCTGAACTTCCTTAGGCTCCCCCTTTGGCAGGTCATTAGTCCCTAGGTGGATAATGACATCCAGCTCTCCCTTCCATCTTGCCTTCCTGGTGATCCCCAGGATATTCCTCCCATCCCTCCATGCCATGGCACCTGTTAGGCACCTCATCTCCCTGTCCTCCCCCCTCACATGTTCCTAGCTCAGTTCCCTGTATGATAGAGTCCCCCACCAGGATTCCTCCTCCTTTGGGGTCCGCTGCACCCCCATTGAGTTCACCTCTTTGATTGACCTCCACATCCTTCCCTTCCACTTCTCTGGGTGCCTCTGTCTAGTTGTCCCCATTTGCTAGTGCGGCATGTGAGTTCTGAAGTGGAATAGGATTTGGGATGTGCCTCTGGCATCCTTCAAGGCAGCGGCATTGGACTGAGTGGTCTCTGGATGGGGTTGAAGGTACTCCTGACCCAGTTTACCTCCACTCTGAGTCTGACTACCTCATCCCACAGTCCAGGGAGATGCTTGCAGATAGGGCAGCACCTCAGCATCAAGAAGGTCTGCCTGAATACAGCTGCCCTGCATCAACTGCATTGCACCACTCCCCACATTATTCTGCACTTATACAGCTATTACACTATTTGTGTAATTATGTTAATACACTATTCCTCTGTTAGCTTTTACACTAGTTGTCTGTTTCTAAAACCCTTCTTCTAGTTCTCCTAGAGGTGTAGCTCTCCTTCTAGGTCCCTGTGTTTGGTTTTTTGGAAGTATTTTTACTTGGTCAGTTTTTTTTTTAATTTACACTACAGTAGCCCCTGAGTCAACTGCATTTCTATGTTACTGCAACTTGTGCTGAGGGTGGGCTTACTCCCACTTATGCCCCTCCTACTCCACTGCCCCTGCTATTCCCTGTGCTTGGCTCCTGTCACTCAGATTTAACAGGGCATTTAAATAACAGTGGGGACAGGAGTAGGAAGGTGGGCAAAAATTTGCAGCAAGTAAAAACAGCAAGGAAATAACAGCCCCACTTAAATCACACCAAAGTAGACTTCATAATTTCAACAGCAAGTAAAACAGCAAAAAAATAACAGCCCCACTTAAATCACACAAACATATGATTCACATTTTCAACATCAAGAAAAACAGCAAAGAAATAGCAGCCCCACTTAAATCACACAAACATATGATTCAAATTTTCAACAGCAAGAAAAACAGCAAGGAAATAACAGCCCCACTTAAATCACATCAAAATAGGTTTCAGATTTTCAACAGCAAATAAATACAGCAAGAAAATAACAGCCCCACTTAAATCAAACCAAAATAGGTTTGAAATTAGAAAAACTAGGTTTCTAATTCAAAGACATAACAGCCTCACTTAAATCACACTAAAATAGGTTTCACATTTTCAATAGCAAGTAAAACCAGTCAAGAAATAACAGCCCAACTAAATGCACACCAAAATAGGTTTCAAACTTTCAACAGCAAGTAAAAATAGTAAGGAAATAACAGCCCCACTTAAATTACACCAAAATAGGTTTAACATTTTCAACAGCAAGTAAAAACACCAAGGAAATAACAGCCCCACTTAAATCACACCAAAACAGGTTTCACATTTTCAATAGCAAGTAAAAATAGCAAGGCAATAATAGCCCCACTTTTTCAATTTCCAACAACCCCAAAAACAATTCCCTGTTAGCCCCTTATAAGAAGTCAAAATAAACCTGCTACAAGAGAAATTAACAATACCAGTAAAAGAAGCAATAAAAGCAGCAATGAGCAGTTACTGCACTGAAATAAATCTGATCCCTTCCCTTTCTAGTCTTTTATGAGAAGCCAAAAAGCAGTCTGCTACTACAAATCTGACTCAGCTCCGGCTCCAGTTATCACATAGCTGAGGCCCAAGGCCAAACAATTAGCACCCTCCCCCAAGCTACAGGGCTGGACAAAAATCAGTTCCTGCACTATAATGTTACTAGAGTAAAAAAACAAACAAACAAGATAAGCAGAACAGTAGCCCAAGTGAAATCAACAATAAGCAAGTAAAAACAGCAAGGAAATAACAGCCCCACTTAAATCACAACAAAATAGGTTTAAAATGTTCAGTAGCAAGTAAAAACAGCAAGGAAATAACAGTCCTACTTAAATCACACCAAAATAGGTTTCAACATTTCAACAGCAAGTAAAAACAGCAAGGAAATAACAGCTCCACTTAAATCACACCAAAATAGGTTTCAACATTTCAACAGCAAGTAAAACAGCCAAGAAATAACAGCCCCACTAAAAGCACACCACAATAGGTTAATTTTCAACAGCAAGGAAATAACAGCCCCACTTAAATCACACCAAAATAAGTTTCAAATTTTGAACAGCAAGTAAAAACCGCATGGAAATAACAGCACCACTTAAATCACACCAAAATAGAATTTCAAATGTTTTAAACAGCAAGTAAAAACAGCAAGGAAACAACAGCCCCACTTAAATGATTTATTGTAATAAATTTAAACATGTTTCTTCATCTCTACTAGCAGGAAGCTGGCATAATATGGATTGGATAGTTTGGCCTAGCAAGCTTGCGATTTGATTACAAGCTGTGTGATTTTTGCAGTCCCCTCCCACCCTTTTTTATTCTGATCTTCTCAGTATGTAATTATGTTCTCCATGTTTTTGTATTTCATTTTGTACTGATTGGGTTGTGCTTTTTTCCCCATGATTTGGTTTGTTTATGGTATTCCTTTTGTTATTTGTATTTCATAATAAAAAATCTTCTATTCTTTTTGAGAATGCCATGGGATCTTTAAAGCCCATGTGACCAGCCACCAGAACAGGCAGACATGAGCTCAGTTTAATGTCTCATCCAAAAGATGGCACCTTAGGAGTGCAGCATTCCCCCTCATGCTGCACTACAGTGTCAATATTGGGTTTTACTCCAAGTCCTTGCTGTTGTGGGTTCTCTTGGTGGTCATGGCTGAGGCAAACCTAGACATCATGGGAATCAAGGAGACATGGGATCACGATGGCCAGGACTGGGACATGGCAATACCAGGGTATGTACTTTACAGGAAAGACAGAGTGGGAAGGGGGAGTTGCCCTATATGTGAAGGAACACATTAAGGCCACGGAATTGCAGGGTAGGTGGGGGAACTGAGGCTTTATGGGTATCTTTGCACCTGTAGAAGGGAGAAGTCATTGCATTGGAGTGGTGTATATAGGCCACCAGCACAGCAGGATGAGGTGGATAAGGTAATGATGGAAGAGATCCAGAGGATGGAAAACAGAGGGGAGGTGCTGCTGATGGGGGACTTCAAGTTGCCGGATGTGGAGTGGGGCACCCCATCAGTAGCATCTGCCAGTAGCAGGGAAATCATTGACTCCCTACAGGGAGCTCTCATGAAGCAGCTGGTAAGGGAACTGACCAGGGAGGGGGCAATCACAGACTTGATTCTTACAAATGGGGAATGGGTGGGGGAGGTATCCGTAGGGGAGAACCTTGGCATGAGTGACCACAGCACCATTTGGTTCACAGTAAAAATAGCTGCTGATGTTCATCGGCCCAGAGTGAATGTGCTAGGTTTCAGGCATGTGGACTTTAAGAAAATGGAGGAATGCATTCAACAAGCACTGGCAGGGGTTGAGAGACTTGGGGTGGAGGAAATGTGGGGGACAATAAAAGGGGCATTAGTAGAGGCCACTAGCCTCTGTGCCAGGAGGGTAAATAAAAATAGGAAAAGGAAGAAGACACTTTGGTTTACTAGAGAAGTGGCAGAGAAGGTCAGAGCAAAGGCATTTAGAAGGTATAAAATGACACAGAGGGAGGAGAATAGGGCTATATATATCAGGAGAAGCAGAAGGACGCAGGTTTGGAAGTCTGGAGAGGGAAGGCAAGAACAGAAGAGAGAATAGCCAACACAGTCAGGGAGGGGGATAAAACCTTCTTCCAGTATGTGAGCAAGAAGAGAAAGTCAAAGGTGGGGATAGACAGGCTGAAAAATGAAGAAGGGGGTTGGTGGAAGATGACCATTGGAAAGCAGAAATACTCAACAGCTATTTCTGCTCAGTGTTCACGGTAGAAAGGGATGGGGAGGATAGGAAAATCAGGGAGAACAAGGTGGTGTGGTGGGGTTGACTCCAGTCCATTCCAGGTGGAGGAAGTCCTGAGGGAGCTAGAAGGTTTGAAGGTGGATAAGGCAATGGGGCTGGATGGGGTGCACCCCAGGATACTGAGGGAGCTAGTAAAGTACTAGCAGTACTTCTGACCAGCCTCTTCAATAAATCCTTGGAATCAGGGGAGGTAGTTGATGACTGGAGAAGGGTGTATGTGGTCCCCCTTCATAATAGGGGGGACATGGAGGAGGCAGGCAATTATAGACCAGTAAGCCTAACATCGGTGGTGGGCAAGCTCATGGAGAAGCTGCTAAAGAATAGAATCACTAACTACCTAGAAGCCAATGGCCTGCAGGATAGGTGGCAGCATGGATTCACTGAGGGAAGGTCATGTCAAATGAACTTGATTGAGTTTTTGACTGGGGCACCAGGGTACTGGATCGGGGGCTGGATGTTGCATACCCCACTTCAAGAAGGTGTTTGATTCTGTGCCACACAGGAGACTGCTGCACAAAATGAGATGTCTTGGGCTGGTGCTGGTAGTAGTTAGGTGGGTGCAGAACTGGCTGGGGGGGGCGTGAGGCAGAGGGTAATTGTTAATGGGGTACCTTCAAAGGAGGGTATGGTCACCAGTGGGGAACCTCAGGGGTCGGTGCTGGGGCCACTCCTTTTGAGCATATTTTTGGGGACTTAGCAGAAGGGGTAGAGGGAAGAGTAGGTCTATTCGCGGACAACACGAGGATCTGCAATACAGTGGATATGCCGGGGGGGGGTTGAGAGAATGCGCAGGGATCTGGAGAAACTGGAGGAATAGTCCAGGGAGTGGCAGAGGTTCTTCAATACAAAGAAATGCAAGATCATGCACTTAGGCAAAAAAAAACAGGTTGCAGAATATCAAATGGGGGGGGGGCACACCCTGGAGGTTATCGAGCTGGAAAGGGACCTTGGTATTTTCATTTCACGGAACCTGAAGTTGACAAGGCATTATGAGAAGGCAGTAATAAGGGCCAATAGGATGCTGAGTTGTATCGGTAGGGAGATAACTAGCAGGAAGAGAGAAGTCATAATGCCCTTGTATAGGCAGCTTGTCAGGTCACATCTTGAATATGGGGTCCAATTCTATAGGCCATACCTCAAGAAGGATGTGAATAGAGTAAAGCACATCCAGAGGAGGGCGACAAAGATGGTGACGGGCCTTAGTCAATTGTCATACGAGGAACGGCTGAGGGACCTAAACATGTACTCCCTAGAACAAAGAAGGGAAAGGGGGACATGATTGAAACCTTCAAATATATCAATGGTATCAACAGGGTGCCAGTAGGGTACATCTTCCAGCTAAAGGAGCAATCAAAAACAAGAGGACATGATATGCAGATAGGGGAGAGGTTCAGAGGAAACATTAGAAAATGTTGCTTCATGGAGAGGGTGGTGGAAAATTGGAACAGACTCCCAGAGGAGGTGGTGGGGGCTGGAACTTGTGGGGGGATTCAAGAGAGTGTGGGATAGACACACGGATCTTGTAGATCCGGGGGGGGGCATGGTAGGAAATAGCAATGTCCTAGCAGCTAGCTAGGCATACTGGACAGACTGGGTGGGCCTGGGGGGCCTTTTCTGCTGTCACATTCTATGTTTCTATGTTTCTCTTGATCTCAGAAAAAATTGTTGGAAATGAGGCTCACCTCACCACAAATCCATATATCAAATTTGTTCTTATTTTCAACAGTCAGTATATATTAACATTTTTATTTTTATTTAACTGTCAGTACTAACAGCTGAAAATAAACAGAACAATGTTAATATTCACTGACTGTTAAAAATAAGATAAATGTTGATATATGGATTTGTGGTGAGTGAGCATCATTTCCAACAGCTCTCCTGAGATATTTGATTTGCCATTGGAATTGGCTCTTCCTCCAGGTATTCTTTATGTGGCATATACAGGGACCACATGGCCTGAATTCAGTTCTCCTGACCTCACATAATCCCAGTTCCCTATGAAATTTATTCAGCTGGTGGTTTAACAGCAAATGCAAAGCAATTAACAGCTCTTTATTGCTCCTAGCCTCACTTTTCACCTGCCCCACAATACTGACTGGAAAATTGGAATGGAAGAGGTTGAAGTACAGCAGTCCTCCCAGCAGAAAAATTGAGAAAATAAAAAAGTGGAAACCACATTTTGGTAAGGGTTCTACGACACCTCATAGTTTCTCTGAAATCAACACTTATCTGCATTTTGGTTGCTTTGAGTTGTTTATATAGTTCAGTATAGACCATATGATTATAATCAGCTAAAGTGAGCACGTCTGTCGGAAGGAACTCCTAATTTCAGTGGCATTAGATTTGCCTACACAACAAGTACAATACTTGACATTTCATTGTACCTGTGGGACTCAGTTTTCCAATATTCTACAGCCCTGCAAATTATAGATTTACCCATAGGCATAGTCTGAAGGCATATTGCTTATTTATAAAGCCTTAACACATGACAAATCATCCTTTTGTACTTAAACATGGCAGATGTCAGTTACCCATGCCTACCTCTTGCAGCTTTAAACACAGCTAATGATCATTCCTAACGCCACACTCACTCTTCCCTTTCTTGTGGGATTAGATGTCCCCTTGCTTTTCTTGTTAAATTATCCTAGGATTAAAACAAGAATTAACCTCTACAGTTACCAAATTACCAAATGGAAGTGTATAGTAAAGACTACTGACTAGGTTGGATGTTATTTTGGTGGGTAACAAGGAAAGGGATGTTCCAAGAAACATTTGTTCTAATGGATAAAGGAGGTGCCTGAAACTATTGAAAATATTTGATAATTGTTTCCCTTATCTATATACTCATTGAACTGTGTTCTTTTTTCTTGGGGTTCTGACATTTGCCATCGTCTCCATTTTTGCTGCTGAGGGTAAACTGCCTGCCTCCACCTCTGAACCAAGTCCCACACTGACACCAAAACACTTAACTCCAGGAAATCTTTCAGATACCCACCCCTTGATGCCCCTGCAACTTCCGCTCCCCCCCCCACCCAGCATTGTTCCCCTGCCTTCAGATAGGTAGTATGGAAATTCAAACTGCCACAACCATCCCTGACTTTTCTCCCTATTTGTGTTCCTCCCACTTCCCGTTTTTAAGGTCTCTTCCAGCCCTGCTAGCGGGGGCGAGGGAGAGATAACAATGTGAGGTCAGCTAAAACAATAATGCAACCCCCAGCAGCATGTACTATGGCAGTGAATGAGTTGTACCCTTATCCTGAGTCAAGGCTCCTCCAGATGGATTGTCATACCACTGGGCAGAGTGAGTTCTGAACTTTTTAAAAACAATTAAATATGCTATGGCGCCATCTTGGTGATCATAGCATTTTAAAAATGAGAAGTGTGGTGTGAAGAGTGACAAAATGCATCTAAGATACAGTCACTAAAGTAGTAACTGGGTGCAAAACATTTCTTTTTAGAACAGGAACAAGCTTCATTAAAATATGGAGCAAATGTGCAGCACAATGTAGCCAGGAGGTTAGAGTAATGAGCTGTGAATGAGCTTGGTACATCCAGCAGACCTGGGTTTGATTTCCACAGCCTCCACTTGCATACTGTGTGACTCTAAGCAAGTCACTTAACCTCCACAGTGCTCCTGAGTTACCCACGAAAACTGGCATTTGTGCCTAGTGGGCCTTACCTGGTTACCAAAGAATAAAAAAAGACCTCAGGATTTGAAAGTCCGTGGCCTACAAATGTATTTATTAATTATAGAATATTTAGACTGGATAACTCCTTGGGCATACAAGTAGTGCATTTTCAAGGAAGTCCTGTGGCAATGGGACTTTAAAATTAACATGTTACAGTGATAGAATTAGGTAAAATATTCAGCACATAAAAACATATGGCACAATGGGCTGGCTGCAGGGTCCTTACCACTGGTGGCAGTGTCACCAGTGGTAAGGACTGGTGGCAGTGTCACAGTGGTGTCAAACACCATCGACCAGTAATCCCTGCCCAATACAGGGTAATTCAGCACCATGTACCATGACTGTACCGCTGACGATATGCAGCTCATGATATTTATTTTATTTTAGTTTTTGTTGACCGGGTAAGTGCACTAGACAAATCCTGCCTATTTTCAGGCACGACCCGGGGGAAGGGGATACAGGTGAATGCCAACTGACCTTGAACCAGATTAAGCTGTTGGTGGTGGCAGTGAGCATACTGAACTGGGGTGGGGGAACCATTGGGCTAATTTGCATGCGCTCCATACAGCAGCATGGCATGCAGGACAGGGCAGACAGAGGACATGTCTGATGTGAACCTGCAACCACCTGAAACACAGCAGTCCCACCCTCACTCAACCTCAGTCCATCCATGTTGTGCACAGACATGAGGATGCTGTGATACTGGACACTGGCCTACAGGCATCTGCTCCTGTTAACCCAATTAACCCCACCTGATCTGCCTGGTTCTGCAATCCCATCCACTACAGGGGGTATCCATGATGGCAATCAGGCCAGGTGCCCACTGACTGCCACCCTGGAGAGCCGGCAATGCAACAGATAGGCTTGCATATGTGCAAACAGCCCTCCCACTGGATACATAGCCTGGCAGTTGTTGACTGCTACCTCTGAGGCCTTCAAGCTTGCATACAGTACATTGGTTAGGTGTGCAGTAACCGAATGTGATGAACAGGCAGCGCTAGGGTGGGCAATCCTACATCCAGCGTAATGTACACTGGGAGAGCAATGAGCATATATGGAAAATATAGACAATACAATAAATAGCTACCCTGATGCTGATGTTATTGGCTAGTAACACATTTTCCTATAATGTACTGATTCTATGATTCTATCCTTATTTGTATGAACACTGCTGTCCTGCCAGATCTCTGAGTTGGGACAACTGGGACAAGGCTCTGGAAGGCTGAAAGAACCCCTTGTTATTGACATTATCTACCGTCTATCGGATAGTTTGGTAAGTGCCTTGGCTCAGACCTAATGAAACACAATTCTATTTCTCAGACTACAAGAGGGAATTTGTCACTAATGACTGCCTTTACAATGGTGTTGATCTCAATACTGAGGACAGAACTGATTCTAAACAAAAAAAAACTCAGAAATTCAGAGTCACACAGAATTTCTTCATAAGGGATTTAAAATGCAAATTAGTCATTACCTTGTAATTACCGTATGTTGAATATTTAAATTACAGAAACAGTTCTAAATAGAAGCAGAACAGATTGGACCATCTCTAGTTGATGCATTCAATGAGTTACACACTTCTCTCTGCCTTTTTATTTCACACATTTAATAAGTATATGAAACAGTCCAAGTATGCAGAGTGCTCATATGCAAAATCACAACTGTAGTATTTTTACTTTGAACCAAGATTTTGACTTTGACGGACACCAATATACTCCATGCTGCGGTCAATTGGTTTGTATGTGCTCCATTATTACAAAACTCACAGCTTTTTTTTCTGGCAAGTGCTTGATGAAGAACTTGACCGAAATGCTAGATGAACTATTAAGAAACCCAATGGTGGTCCAGGCAACAAGGGGCTCATCTGCTTGCTTGAATGTGAAATGTTGCTGGATATTTCAGATTCAAAGTTCCCTGAGTTACAGGTCTCATCAATACCACTCAAAGGTTATCAATTCCAGTGGAAATATACAAACTCCTTACTACAGCACTCAGATGTTTTAGAGGAGTGGTAGGAATGCCAATGGTAGAAAATTGGGAAAACCAAAAACAATCAAAATCTGAAATGTAGCTATACTATATAGCTATAAAGTACTTTCTGAAATAAAAAAAAATGATCATGACAATTTGTTTACCTTTTCGTAGTCTTCTAGTATGCCTTTTTTCCGGATATTTTTCTTTGCAAGGTAAATTGCTGCCATAAAAGAGAAGTAAAGGTTTACCAAATGAGCTATTGTTCTTTAGAAAAACTATGGATGATACAGAATTGATAAGTGTATTATTTTTATTGACCTCCTCTGTAGTATGTTAATTATGATCTTCTCCTTTGTAACAATAGGGATTCCTCCGCTCTCCTTTAAGGACACCATCCCTCAGCTAATACCTTTTACTTACAGAAAAATTGTTTTACCTTTCTCTTTTTCTACATTTATTTCTTTCTGTTGCTGTTTTTGTTGCTAAATGTTGAAAAATGGCTAGATGCATGAGGATAATATGTATTTGTCCGTAGAATATTGCTTTGAAAATTGAAGTAAGTAAACAGTTAATAAGTACTTTAAAACATTAACATGTTCTCAATAGCTCAAGATTACATATTTTGAGATCACTGTCTCTTCTGGAAAGAGTCCCAGAGGTTGAGCTGGGATTTTTGCTGTAATGGACAGCACTGAAGGAGTCCTGGGGGCTTAGTTAGGGCCTTTGCTATATGCACTTATGGATGCTCCACTTTCTTTCTTTCTACAAAAATGATGCCTAATGGTCCACAGGAGGATAACCCTATTTTTGCCTACTTGTGTGAATAAGACTCATGGCTCATGAGTGACAGTCAGGGTTGCACTGTTATAACTGGTTTCACAAATCCGGTGGTGCATACAGCAAGACAGCTCCAACACCGACCACTCAGAGTTCTTTACTTCCCTGTACACTCCATGCCTGCTGAGCAAGGAACACTAGGGATGATCTGTCTGGTTACACTCCAACCAGACAGTATGCAGAAACCCATGTGGGAGGAAAGGCAGCAGCTGTGGACTGACAGTTGGAGACAACAGGATAAGGGAAGCTTAGAACAAACTTGGAGTAATGACTCAAACACCATTTACAAGTAAATAATTAGGTCCGAAACATTACTGAACTGCTTTACTGAACTGCTTTACTTAAGCATGACAGACACAGCAATAAATAATGTAAACTGTAACTAAACAACAGGCAATAAATAGATCTAACCAATGTAGTAAGCAACAGTGTAACTATTACTCTATGTCATATACCTAAAACTCTTTTCTTTTGTTCATCTCACAGGTCTAAACCTGCAAAACCAGAGACTGAAGGTCTCACTACCTATCCAGCCCTCCAATAGTAGCTATTGGGCCACCCGCTGGATGGTAGTCTGCTCACCAACAAATATACTGCCTTAAGGGTGTACAGTGAATGCTTGGTCATGAGCCCAGCCTCAGCCAGCCCACTTACCCCTTTACCCAAGATACTACTCCCTGGCTATCTAATGAGACATTAAATAATTCACTCTTGCTGGTCCTTTGGCACAGTGGTTGGATTTCCGCTTGCAACACCGGCGACCTGGGTTCGGGAATGGGTCCAGGTTGCTGGAGGGCTGGCCAGGGGAGAAGGATGGAGCATCCTATGGACTGCTCTCCTTCTCTGGGGGGGGTGTCTGGCACCTGGGGACACCTGGCAGAGGCCAGAAGTCACTCAAGCCACTGGCACTCGCACATATGGGAAGCAGGGTGGATGCCGGTGTCATTGCATGTCCCAGCCTCCAAGAAAAAAAAACAGGTGGAAAAAGGAAGGCGGGTGGGTCCTCTGTCTCCATGAAGCCCTCTCTGGAGCTTCAATTAGCCACCATCACCTAGCTCTCCCGTCTAGATACTGGTCCAATGGCTCTGCATAGGGGACCAGTACCGCAGCCCCACCATCCGGTGGGGGGTAAGCCAGGGGTAACTGTGAGATGCTGGCCATAGATGGTAGGTGGGAGCTCCAGGGGCCATGACCAGGGCAGAGACCAACAGAAGGACCTGCCAGATAAAAAAGAACAAAAAAAAATTTCACTTTAACATTTAAACGTTTCCTTTACTTTATGCAAGCATTTCATTAAACTGTATGCAGTGACAATGCTATAACATTCAGGCTAACAATAGGTTGTAGAAGATAACAGATGACTCTTTGGACCGTATAAGCAGTATGTCCCTTTAAAACTAAAGGGAAGAGTGACCCTCTAAATCTTCACTGGATACCAGAAATTAGATACTGGTTACTGGGAAACTCGCACAAAAATGGAGGCACAACTTGAAGCAGAGCACAGGTACCTCACTGCAGCAGGTAAAATATATTATTTCCCTAAGTTCATTCATTGTCCTACTATCCCTGTCCCTGGGATTAGGTAACCACTTGCCATGGGTGAGGTGGTGGCTGCCTATAGTAAGGCTGTCTCCGAAGCATTCAATGCCATTGCACCAGTCCTTATACAGCCCAGATCTTCTTGCTAGAGACCCCCATGGTTTGATGGGGCTCTCAAGGAGAGGACAATCAAGGGTCAGAAGTTGGAGCATTGCTGGTGGAGGACCCATTCCAAGGAGGATAAACTGGCCTTGCAAGCTCACTGTTGTGAGTGCCAAGGGACAATTGACAGTAAGAAGGCAGAGTTCCTGTCCAGGGAGATTGCCTCAGGGAGGAACAGACTAGTGCAGCTTTTTTGGACTGTGGACAGACTACTTCATCTGGTCTGTCTGCAGCCGAAAAAAGCATTTTCAGTCACACTGTGCAATGAGTTTGCTTCAGTTCTTCTCTGACAGGGTGTCCTCTGTCTGCTCCGGGATCTCTCCAGTGGGGCAAGGTCAGCCCCACGGTGGTTGACCTGGTATGAGCATGGGCACTCCTATTGTCTGGGAGAAATATAGACCAGTGGAGGTGACTGAGGTTATTGGGGTGATCTTGAAGCTGTGGCCCGCTTTCTGTGAACTGGACCTGGCCTCAGCCTGTCTCCTAGTGGGATGCGCCAAGACCATTGGTCCAGTGTTCACCAGGATAATATGGTGCTCACTTTCAGAGGGAATCTTTCCTGATGCCTTGAAGGAGGCACTGGTGAGGCCCCTACTGAAGAAACCATCACTCAACCCTGATGTCCTGGCAAATTATCGCCCTGTCTCCAACCAACCATTTTTAGGGAAAGTTGTTGAGAAAATAGTGGCAATGCAGCTCAAGGCACATCTCACAGCCTATGACATCTATGAGCCATTCCAGTCCAGTGTCAGGGCTAGGCATAGCACTGAAATAGCATTGGTCAGGGTGCAAAATGACCTCCTCAGGGTGAGAGATAGAGGACACTGGTCAATTCTCATTCTCCTCTATCTCTCTTCAGCATTTGACACAGTGGACCACATTGTGCTTCTGGATCGCCTTAGAGAATAGTGTGGACTCACCGGTACTATCATCAACTGGTTTCAGTCCTATCTCTCAGGAAAGCAGCAATGGGTGGTGATGGGGATTTCTTCTCCTCCACCCGAAACTCCTGACATGAGTAGTTTCTCTAGGGTCGATCCTGTCACCGATGCTGTTCACGGTGTATATGCTACCCCTGGGAGAGCTCATTAGATGTTACAGTCTGGTTTTTCATGGCTATGCAGATGATACCCAGCTGTATATGTCTTTCGCTCCTGAAACAAATAACAATGTGGAAGGGCTAAACAACTGCCTGGCAGAAATTCAGGGCTGGATGACCTCCAACTGACTGAGGCTAAATCCCAACAAGACCGAGGTTTTGGTGATTGAGCCTGGTCACGGGCATGATGGAAGTGCCTCCAGAGTGGCAAAAGGACTGGTCCTGGGAACCACTCCCATTGATGGCTTTCTCAAGGGTGAGACATCTGGGTGTCTTCCTGGAAGACAGATTGACACTTGATGCTTAGGTGTTGTCTGTTGTCTAATGTGGTTTCAACCACTTAAGAAATGTCACCCGGATTAAACATCTTTTAAAAAGAACTACTATAAATGCCACCAACCCATGGTGCTATTACGTAGACCACAGTGAGAAAGGATTAACCCATGAGGGAGGCATGGGTTACTGGGAAATTAATCCATGGCTGGGCGGGTTGTTGCATGAGGCCACAGTCCAAGTGCCAACAACCACCCAGCAGTGGATTAATTCCCCCAGTAACCCATGCCTCCCAAGTGGGTTAATCCACTTATAACATGGCCAACACCCACATGAGGACTGTGCATTTTTTCCCTAGCCATGTTATACTGCAACTTGTGCCTGGGACAAGTACAGGAGACTGAGGAGCATGGTGCTACTGCTCTGAAACTCGGGGAGTCCACGAGAAGCAACACAGAAGAGGAGACTGTGACCGCTCGGAATTCAACAACAATCAGGATCAGACTCCATGTGCCTTGCCCATCCCCACTACAATCAAGGCAGTCCTGACTCTGTGTGCCTTGCCCATCCCCCCAGTACACAGCTGAAATAAAACATTGTGGACAGAACATGTTTGACTGTAGAGCCCCGCAAAAGCCACACTCCCTTCAAGACATACTCAGCACAGGCACTTGCTGTGGAATCCCTAGCACAAGATCATGCTGCGTGAGTGCGAGCGCGCGAGCGCACACACACACACACACATATGCACACACACACATTCCAACAAGCACTAAGAGCCCTAACAGATGTTGCTGACACTCCCTATTACTTTCACAGTTAAAACAGACTATGTTCAGTCTGCCTATGTAGCATGGTGGCAGAGCTACCATCTGCCACGCCAGTGACCCAGGATCAGAGACGGTCTTGGGTTGTGGGGGGGGTCAGCCAAGGTCAGCCAAGGGGGGGAGAATCGAGTGTCCAGTGAACTGCTGTCCTGTCCCGGGGAGGAAGGACTGTCATCTCTGCTAAATAAATGCCACCAGGTAGAGGCCTGGTAGCAGTGCAGCTCTTGAGCAGAAAAGAAGGGAGGAAGCTGTAGGACTTCCACTCCTCCACATGAACACACTGATATGCATGGCCCAGATAGGGCAGGGGATGAAATCTCACAGGAAAAAGAATCATGGGATGGGCATACATGATGCGCTGCATGCTGACCCTCCACCTGTGCCACCACAAGGACTTATGCTGGCCAAAGAACTGGATGTGAGACTTCGGGGAGGGGAGGGGAGGGGAGGATGGCCCTCATCCTCCAGACCTTGCCACAGGGAGCAATCTGTTGGGATACAATGCTGAACAGGTAAGTTCTGGGGAAGTGGTGGTCGTGGGGGGGGGGGCAGGGCCAAAGGGAGCCCAGCCTGCTCTGGCAATAGAAGCAGAAACATTTGGATTAAAAAAAACAGGTTATATTTTTATTTTAAACTTACAGTAACTATTATCCATACACATGCTACCTACTGTCACAATTGACTAGCCCCAGAACCACTGGAGCACCAGTGATATTTTCAGACTAGCCAACTGTGCTACTAAATAAACAAACTGCACCCGTTAATAACATGGGTGACATATTTCTATATTTTTACTTCTCTATACTGGGGTGTGGGAAAATGACCTTAGCTTGCACACTAGGGTGGCAACATATAAGAATGTTTGTGTGTTACTTTTACTGGACTCCCAGGCTATCTCTCCCACAAACATCCTGGACGGCCACACTGCTGCCCATATGGTACGTCAGTCATACTCTAGGTCTGCAAAAGATGGGCCGCTTCATTTAGCTCTGTATGAAGCTGTGACTGTTTCTGTTTGAAGTAAAGCTTGTCATCAAATTCTATGAAAGCTGAGCTCCCGTAGGATAGATATAGCATTATGACATACAGACTACAGAAACAAAATGCTGATGAAATACATAGGCATGAATAAGCAAGCAAGCTTAAAGAGCACATTTGCTGACTTTTTTAGAGATTTCCCCCAGAAACACTATAGGTGCCTTACCTGCTCCAAAGTCCATGGGAGCCAAAAGTACAATTTTAATGTGGCCAGAATTTGGGATGGAAGGGATCGTAATTTGGCTCCGTGAAGCCGAGCTGCAGATCCCTTCCACTTCCTTGTCTTCAGCATTGTCCCTTCACTAGCATGTTTTGTGACATGTTTATATGAAGAGTGTGGGGGTACGTTCTTAGACTACTATAGGGGCTGACTTTTACATCTTTTTTTAATAGTTCAGGGTTCCAATTTGGATACATCAAGGCCACTGCTCAAATAACAAGAGCCTTGTTAGTTGAACGGTGGCCTTGTTGTTTTATCCAAATCAAAACCTTGAACTATTAAACAAAAGATGTAAAAATCAGCCCCTATAGTAATCTATGGAGTACATCCCCATGCTCTCCATGTAATACATCATAATTAGGTACTAGCGTGGGGCAGCACTGAAGACAATGAAGTGGAAGGGATCGTGCTCACAGCTCCACGGAGCCAAATTATGATCCTTTCCATCCCAAAATCTAGCAACATTAAAATTGAACTTTTTGCTCCCATGGATTTTGGAGCAGGTAAACTTTGCTTTTGCTGTTAGTATTGCATGTGTGTTCTGTTTGTATGTACTATGTCTTGTATTCACATGTAACATGCTTTGAAGCCTCTCTGTATGGCTCCGGGTCGTTCCTGAAAATGGGCTTCGGCTCAGTGTGCTTACCCGGTAAATAAAGTGAAATGAATGAAAATGAATGAATGAGTAAGGCTCCTCTAAAGTTTTTGTTCTGAGAACTAGGAAAGGTGCTCTTTAAGCAAGCATAACACACAACACAGAGGGGGTTGTACTGTAATAATTACATGCCATACCATTCATTAAACTACAAATCATCCCCTGGAATGTCTTACTGTGTTTTGTATAAAGCTTTTTTTTTAAATGTGTCTTTGATTTAAAATAATTTAAAAAGAAGAAATTTTAATTTTTTTCATAGAACTTTTTTCCTCTACCCCATGCAGGTGTGCCCCCTCAGCCCCAGCCTGCTCCCCTGACTGACAGCTACCTCCCCAGGCCAGGACCTACATGATGATGTAGTAGGTTGTGAGTGGTGACCTGCTTCTGTTGCAAGCCAGGGAGGTAAAGCTGAATGCGACAAGGGCCAGAGTTCAGCTCACTATACCCTAAACTGCCATTTCTGGACAGTTTTCATTGTTGAGCAGTACACTTCACCCATCCCCAGTGCTAAGCCTGTCATAGGACTGGCTCCATTGTTTGGCAGAACCATTTGCCTGTCCCCAGTACTTAGCCTGGCATGTTCATTTTCAGACTGTCAGAGTCCAACCCTATGGAACAGTCTCCCAGTTAGTTTGACAGCCATGTACTTGCAACCTGTTCTCAGGAACCTACCATGTGAGTTGGTTAGAGTACATTGCATTTGTACTTACCTGACCCCTAGCTACTGTTACTATACTGTCACTATAATGCATCAAATGTTTAGATACCTGTCAATTTTTATAGCTGTTGTTATCCATGGACCAGCACCCCTGATTGTACCCCCACCTCGCGGACAGCAACACATATGTAGGTATATGTACTGATCTTAGGGCACAGACACTTGGCGTATAAGCATAAGTGTCAGGATCTGAGTTCCACTGTACTTTTGCAATGCATATTATGCTTTACTATATTCTCACAATATACTGTACCACTAGGAGATGTTTTACATTATATTTTTAATGTATAATTATTAGCTAGGCAACAGTGCCATCTTTAGAGCTTGTGCACAACTGCAACTGCAAGTGACCTTGGAAGCATCACAGACCTTATTGTTCACTTTATCTTCTGCTAGCTAAGCAACTTCTCATGTTAGTTAGGATGGCTACTGACACCACCTGTTTTTAGCCAATTACCTACTTTTTATGTATCTTCTTTTATTGTTGTTATAGTAATTATCGGGGTATAAGACCCCTTGCACCATGTATTTTCTCTCAGAGAGACTTGACTGCACCTATAGGTAAGGAAACTGGATACTCTTCCAGTGATTACACTGTTGGTTGTAAGCCTGTATTATTCTTATTTACCAGTAATAAATTACCTTTATTATCTGGACACCACTTGTCTCTCGTCTCTTCCTTTTTGTGCAGTTCCAACAAGAATCTGAGAAAGGCAATTTTATTACCCAGTTACATTTGGCGACTGTGTCCAGGTTGGAATGTGCAAAGTGAAGATTCCATTCAATTAATTTTGAATGTCGAGTAGTGTAGTGTGTTTCTTGCCTACTTGGACCTACTCATACTTACAGTGGTTGTTATTGTGACGGACACACTCCGTCCTTGTCTTGGGCATGGCACATCCACACTGGACCCTGATACACTCCCTTTGTTAGTGGTAGCGTAGTGCCTTGGCACCACCATTTGCCCACGGGGGACCGGAAAGCCGTTGGGCGATGGCACCAAGGATTTTATCCAGTTTTCTGATGGCTTATTTGTTTGTTTGTCTACTCCTTGTTTGTCATGCCTGAGCTTTTCACTGAACTGAGACTGGACATCTCAAACTATCTCACCTCCCATGGAGGATGGACAGATTTCATGCTGGACACAAAGTCTGCTGAAAACCTATTGCTGCCAATTTCAGACCGCTACTTAGAGTCCAAACAAAAAGCCAAGAAATACAACCTTAAAGGTCTCTTGGTTGTGGCTCTACACACCGCTGTTGAGAGTCTCACAGCAAAGTGTGCCTCCCTTGAACTGAAAAATGCATCTCTAAAAAAAAAGAGATGTGCTTGCAGGCATCAGAGTTACAGAAAACAGAATACAAACTAGTGGAGGAGACACAGTCATTCCGTGATGCCAATAACAGACTGTTGCACTGTACTGCTCAAGACTCTGAGTGAGAAATGTGTATGTTGAGAGATGATTGTGAAAGGCTGAAATGTGATAAGAAACAGCATATTTGAATGATATTCTGAGTGATACGAATGAAGGTTTGTGAGAGGATAATGCTGAGTTGAAAGAGGAGAATGAGAGAGTGAATCGTGAGCTAGACAAAGAACTTAGGGAAAACATCAAATTGGGTGCCTCGTACAGAGTATTGCAGTGTGAGGTTGAGAAGGATATTGAGCAGGGCACTGCATGAGTTTGTCACAAAAAGTGTAGAGCAAAGATGGTGAAAATGTGCCATCAGCGAGAGGTTCTTGCTGGCCATGTTAAGGCTATGAATGGTTTCCAGTATATGCCCATTGACACTGCATCATCTGGCAATGATGACTCTGACTTTGATGATGAGACTTGTCATGTCATGTCCAAGTCCACACCCCATAGGGCTGTCATATTTTCAAGCCATCCCCAAGATGGCACCTACGTACTCATGCCCTCTACATTGCCATGTCATCACAAACATGGTGGAAGCAACATCATACACCAAGATGGTGGCCCCCATGATATGGGAGGATGACCTGTACTTTGTGGTGTGCCACCACTTGCCCCCCTTACCAGGGAGGTCAATGTGAAAGTGTGTGGCTTAATCCATGAGGCCCTTACCAATATGATTGCACTGGATGAGCAAAAGAGAGCCATCCAGGATCAAATTGATTGAATGTTTGAGGACACTGTCACCCAGGACCATGCATTCAAAGCAGTCTCTGATGTGACAGTGGAAGCTGCCCTTCACAGTGCTATGGAACGTAATGAGTGGAACCCGAGTCCTCGTACTTCCAATCCCCTGCAAGTCGCCCACTCTGTCCAGAAAATTGCCCAAAGCATTGGACAGATGGGCCCAACTGACAATTTCAGTTACCATTTGGAGAAGGTGCGCGCCCTCTGCGAGAGGTTTTCTCTTCAATCTGAGTACCAGGTTCAAGTTTTGTAACAGATGATTGAACCTACCCTCTGGGCCAAGCTCCCAGACACAGTCCACAACTATGAAACGCTTGCTTACAATGACATCTCAGCAGTACTCCTTGCTGCCAATGCCCCAGGTGTTGCTGGAGTCTGCTTGGCCTACAAGCAGAAGCAGAGCGTGAAAGAAAGTCCCACAGCTTACCATCAATGGCTGTGGCTTGCTTATGAGGCTGGCAAAGGCCTAGCTGGTGAGATCGCACACAAAGACCAAATTAAGTACAAGGATCTGTACATGTGGAACATGATTCTGGGCCTTTGGGAAAAGGTTGAACTCAATGTTTACCCGGAGACCAACACCTTTGCGGATATCCTTACCAAGACGGAGTGTGCCTTCCAGGTATACCTCCGTAACTTGGCTTCCAGTAAAAACAACAATGCTGCCACCATTCAAACTCTGGCAGCTAGGGTAGCTGCAGTACAGCCCACCTCTGACCCACCTACCCACTATACTGTGGAAAGTAACAATGAGAAGAACGACACCCCTTCTGATGACAAGCACAAGGAGGGGGAATCAGAACTGGAAGAACAATAGAAACAAGGACAGGAGCAATTGGAAAAATCCAAATGCCCAACCTGATAGCTGGTACCATAACAGTCCTAGCTATCAGAACCTTAAAGATGAGAATGAGACGCTCTGCAAAATGCTGGAGGAGGTCCATGCTGGGAAAAAGGCCAAGCCTACATGTACCATAGCAGCCCTCGCTCCGGCCACTGACAGCCATGCGGCCAGGGAAATCCATTCCTGCCCTTGGCTAATGAACAACTGAGCAGCCGAGGAAAGAATCCTTTTGTGGCATTGACTACTGGCCAGGCTGATGCAGTGACCAAAGAGGAACCACCCGTACAGGCCAATGTCATGCCTGTGATGTCACGGGCACATCTATATCCCATGCAAGACATACAGGAGGCCCAGAGAGATCCTGCAGGCCTCAGATTTCAGGAACAGGATGACGAAAACAATTTGTAAAATGCAGATTGGCAATTACAGGCCCCAGTCTGGATTGTGAGTGACTTGCTTGTTTATACAAATGGACGGTCTTGTGTGAAAGCCACGGTCGGGGGCTGCCACCTCATCATGCTTCTGCATACCAGAGCAACCATGTCAGTTCTCCATGATGAGAACCCAGCTTCATCAGATTGATCTACTGGCTGGAAGACCAGTGCACAGGGTATAGATGGAACTCAACTACACACCTATTCATCTGTTCCCCTTCCTGTGGTGGTAGGCCACCTCAGGACCAATTTTGTCTTTGACCTCATGGTATTACGTCATCACCCCAGTATATTGGGAATTGACTTCCTCACACTGCATGGCTGTGTAGTGGACCTAGCCAACAGGTTACTCTTTCAGATCAAAGGACAATGCCATGCTGTTACCATTTCAGACTCACACATGGTGGCAGCCATCTCCCATAACAACATGGAGTATGACATCATGGCTTTGTTCTTTTTTTTTTCCAATTGTTTAACCAGGTGAGACACACTAAGCTGAAAGCTTTTTTACAGTTGCAACCTGGGAGCACAGGGAAGTTAAGTGACTTGCTCAGGGTCACACAGTATATGCAAGTGGGGGCTATGGGATTCAAACCCAGGTCTCCAGATTTGCAGCTCAGAGCCTTAAACCACTGTGCTATACTGCCTCCTGAAGTCAAAAGTCATGATCTGTTTTCTGAACTGGCACCTTTGCTGCAAAAACACCTTGATGTGTTTGTTACCAACAAGCACGATTGTGGTAGGATGCACACCACCATTGAGATTCCAGGACCCAGTCCTGTAAGGCAGAAGAAGTATCCATTTCCTGCTGAAGCCTTGCCCTCACTGAGGGAGACCATCCAATCACTACTACAGCAAGGAGTGATTAGGACTTGTGTCTCTACTGTCAATTCACCTATTTGGCCTGTGAAAAAGCCAAACGGAGCTTGGAGACTCACAACTGATTATAGGAAACTTAATCAAGTCACCCCCAGTTGCTCCCCAACAGCAGCATCAGCACCTGATGTACTCAAGTTGCCAACACCTGACAAAAAGTGGTTCTTAGTTCTTGACATCTCTAATGGGTTTTGGTCATTTCCATTAGCACAGTGCACCTGCACCTGACTTCCTCAAGGCTTCCACAACAGCCCTTCCCTTTTTCATCTCCACATGATGGATGCCCTGCAGGGGTTCTCCACACCCCAGTACCTCCTGCAGTATGTGGATGACTTGCTTCTAGCAACACCACAAAGGAAGATCATTTGGCCCTTCTAGATGAACTTCTATCTCTCCTCAAGAGAGCAGACCTCAAGTGCAACCCCTCTAATGCTCACTTGTGTGAAAAAGAGGTCATCTTCCTTGGCCTATGTATTACAGACCAAGGCAGAAGCCCAGCTTTCAAAAAGATCCAGGGCTTGCAAGATCTGCCACTTCCTACTACCATGACAACACTCAAACACTTCCTAGGAATGGTAAACTATTCCAGAGATTTTATCCCTGACTTTGCCTTGAAGGCTGCTCCCTTGTATGAACTTCTATAAAAGGACAACCCATGGACATGGGATCCCACTCACACTGATGCTGTGACATAGCTCAAACAGGCCTTAGCCTCAGCCCCAGCACTGATTAACCCCAACCCAAACCTTCCCTTCCATTTGCAAACTGCTACCTCTGATGTGGCCATGTCCACAGTGCTGGGCCAAAAGTACAATGGGTACCACAGACCAATTGCCTACGCATCTCGGATGCTGTCCCCAGTTGAGGAAAAATATAGCATCTGTGAAAGAACACTTTTGGCAACCTTCTGGGCTGTCAAACATTTTCTGTACATCATCGGGTATGCTCCTATTGTTCTGCATACCTGTCACACTCCAACTAACTTTTTGCATTCAGACAAAGTAAAAGATGGGTCAGTCTCCAACACCAGACTCACCCACTGGTCTTTGCTTTTGCAGGAGAGGGATATTAAAGTACTGCCTGCTAAAATGCCCTCAATCTTGGCCCATGGCCTACTCTACACAGGCATGCCCCATGACTGTGCTCTCCAACCTCTGGACTTACCTGAGCTGGAACCATTCTTACCGGCCACACCAGATGTTCTGGAAGATACCACCATGTATCATATCTTTACAGATGGCTCCACCTCCTATGTAGGCAGTGAGCAGGTGGCAGGATTTGGAGTGCTCATTTTAGATGAAGAAGACAATTTCAGATGCATTTCTAGGAAATGCATTGTTATCTCCTCACAGTATGCTGAATTGGCAGCTGTGACCTGTGCTTTGGAGGTCATGCCCCATGGTGACAAGGATGCAGTCATCTTTGTAGACTCCAGCTGGGTCTGCTCATCCCTTACTGAGTTCCTATCATTCTGGGAGAAAAATAACTTTACATCCTCTGATGGCACACCTGTCAAATACAGGGATCTGTTTGTGTATATACACACCCTGACACAACAGTTTACTCATAAACTGTACATCCACAAGGTAGAGGCTCACTGTAAATCTGACCCTTGCCATAAATTCAATGATCGAGAAGATTCACTTGCCAAAACAGGTGCTCGAAGGGGGGAGACATGGACAATGACTCACCCAATAGCTGTAGCAGCTATAGTAGCTGCTAACACTGGGCAGAAACCAGTACCAGAACCTCCACTGGACCTGTCTGCTGTACAGAAATCTGACCCAGAACTAAAAGATGTGTTCAAATTCCTGTATAAAGGAATTGAACAACCACTACCTGTTGGTAGTCCATACAAGAGACACTCTGACAACATGCACTTGTCTAGTGACCAGAAGCTCATCTGGTAAAGAGGATACAGGTGACAAACTATGGGTTGCACCACAATCTCTGTGAACTGAATTCATCCATATGGTTCATGATACTCCCACTGGTGGACTCCAGGGGACAGAAAACACCCTCCAGAGACTCAGAACAGTCTGGTGGCCTGGCATGGCCAAAAATGTAGAGCACTATGTGGACAACTGCATAGTATGTGCCCAGAATAACCCATTTGCGATGAAAAGAAATGCCAAATTGTTGCCCCAAAGGCAAACTGGACTATGGCATGTGATACAAATCAATTTCATTGGCCCCCTTACCAATTCCAGCAAAAACAACAAGTATGCACTTGTTGTCACAGATCTGCTCTCTAAGTGGGTAGAGGCATTTCCCACTTAGAGTAACACGGCAAAGACAACTGCCAAGATCCTGGTGGATCAATTGTTCTCCAAGTTGGGCCTAACCTTAAAGGTAGACTCAGACCAGGGAACCAGTTTTACAGCGGGGTTGATGAAGCAGACACTCCAACTACTTGGAGTAGATCAGAAATTCCACACCCCTTACCATCCTCAATCCTCAGGCCAGGTAGAAAGAGCCAACAGAAGAATCAAACAGATGTTATGCAAATTCATCAATGACAATCCTAAGGATTGGGATTCCCTCTTGCCACTACTCTTGATGGCAATTAAGGGCACTCCTGCAGTCACTACTCAGTGCACACCTTATGAGGTTATGACTGGTAGAGCCATGAGATTACCTAAACACCTGTTGATTGATCTCCACACCCCCTACTGCAGATCAAGTATCTGTGGACAAGTATGTTGAAAAGCTTCATGATGACATCATGAAGACACGCCTGTTCGCTGCCAATCAAATGGGTAAGGCTCAACAACAAGCTAAAGCTCGTTTTGATAAGCATGTCAAAGAAGTTGACTGGCAAGTTGGAGACCAAGTTATGCTTCTCCAATACAGACAACCAACTCATTCATTTGCCAGTAAATGGGAAGGCCCATACCCCATTGTCAACAAACTCAGTCCTGCTGTCTATCAGGTCTGAGTTCAACAGCAAAAGAAGACCACTGACAAGCGGTTCCATGCTAATCAGCTTGAGTTGTACAAAGTTGACTAAACTTACTTTTCCTAATCCACTTAGGGTGGACTAGTACCCCACACTTAAAAATCCTTTTCTGTTTTCTTACAGATACACTGGCAAGATGGCTATGTTGCACCTCCTCATCTTGGTGGGACTACTACGACTTCCCCTGACAGAATCCCAGAATAAACCCCTGTCAACACACAGACAACTCGTCCAACATTTGCTTAGCAAACTTGAACATACAGCCCCAATGGGAGTTCAGATTCATGTACCCAACAAAATGATTACTGTTAAAGAAGGCTCAGGCGCCTATCTTGATGCCAGGGTAGTAGCTCCAGACAGATCCACTCTTTCCATACAATGGGAAACTGACATTAATTGCTACACACTCCCTGTAGCTTGCCTAACCAAAGGTGCTTTCCACAGATGGCCTAATACTGATATATCTAGAAATGGTACTCTTTCTATTTGACAGACTTCCCTCAGACACTCTGGTCATTATAACCTGACTGCTCTCATAGATCCTGCTTGGTGTGACTGCCTCACCTCTGAGGAGGAACATGCCTTCTCTCTTCACAACTATATAGCTACTGAAGCTCTTTTTCTTTCTGTAGTCCCACCCACCCACTGAAGAAGAAATGACTGACTGCCATCCCTAGGAGGAAGGTCCTCCTAGTGACCTGATCGCCACTTCCCTTCCAGGAGCCTTGATTAATAATGTACAATTTATGCATGCACCCATTGTTTTCAATCTTACACATTGGAATATGGCTGAGATTGGTCTCTGTCACATGACCAATACTTCAAACTTTTACAGTATGATGCTTACAGATATTGTATCTGCATATCAAACATGTACTAATGATCCTGTCAGTAGCCCCCATACCACTGATCATGTAGGGGTCTTTTGACCCGCACCTAATGCTAAAGCTAGATCATGCACTAGGAGTGACACTGCAAATGTTACAGGTGCAGCAGGCACCATTTCTGGCCTTTTTGTCTCAGGCATGTCTGTCTGGAATAGAGCAGACATTGCTGCTATTAAAGCACAAACTCTTCATTTTCAGCAAGCTGTTAAGAATGATATCCTGCCCCAATTGTTACATGGTGTAGATGGTTTAAGTAAGGAAGAACGTTTTACAGTCTGCAATATGCAGGAAATTGCCAAAGGGTTCAATGATACTAAATATAAGATTAATGAACTGATTTTTCAAAACAATAAGGAGGCAGACAAGCAAAATATTGCACGTGAACTTTTATGCTCAGCTTATGGCTCTTATGTAATTTCCACTGTTAACAATCTCTTTAGGGACTTGGAAACAGGATGCATCCCAGATCTCATCATGACAGATGAATGGGTAAATTGTATTGCCCTCATTGCAAATCCAATGGTTGCATCACTGTTTGTTTAGCAAACAATGTTAATATTTCTATGCCAGCAGCTAGAAACCTTGGGTATGTCTCCAGATATCCAAACCAAGCCCCTTGCTACTTTATTAAGACTTGTTCTATCCATGACAACATGTTTGCCAGGTTCACTGTGTCACTACCCCGCTTTGATCCTGTAACATCTGTCTTTGATAAACTTGCTGCTATTAATTCCATTGGACACCTTGATAATGACATTTATCATGAAAGAACTGATCTACCCTCATTACTCATCTACCACTCTGTGCTCCAAGCCTGGGTGGCACCCCATACGAACTGTTGTGCCAAGAAAAGATATTACTACCTGTGCCGCTGTGATGTCTTCGATATTGTTAAACCAGTGTGTTGATATTCCCCTGAACACCTTGACTGGGCCTTTATCTTAGGTGACAAATTGCTGTTGAACCTTATTGATGTTGATGAGGATGACTAATCCAGATCTGCACAAGCTGCATCTTCTGTGCCTGACACCAAAACAGCTAAGTCCCGAAGCTACCTGGAAGAGGTACATCACTTCACTTCATGGCTCACCAACCAGTCTTCACTTGTCTGATACGTCTACAGCAATGGAGGGTACCAGCTGTACGAGTTACCTATAGTTCCAATGGGCAGTATTGTGTAGTGATAAATCACAAAACCTTTGCTTATGGTCAAAAATCTTGTGTTATTGAAATGCCTAACTTCTTTTTTACTCCACAACAGAAAACAGTCACTGGTCACACTGTTATATCTCCCATTCCTCTCCCTGAACCAGATTTTATTGATACCAATCCACAGTACTTGCTTGCCTTGTCTCAATATTTACCCATGCTTAACGTGCACATTGACCCTTTGACACTTTCTTTGAAATCCCTTTTAGCTAAAAATGATTCACATTTCATTTATAGTAGTAATAATATTTCTCAAGCTGGCAATGCCCTTAATGCTCTTATTCATGATGATGATTTAAGTACTGCTCTATTCAATACCTGGTTAGAACTCACTTTTAAAGCTTTTGTTATTATTCAAGCATTTTTGATTGTTTTTCTGATATTAACCCTCTGCTGTCTGCAACATACTCTAAGACAACACCGAGTACAACTCAAATTCCTTTACAAGGCTCGTGCGTTGGGCCTGTAAATGACCTTTTAGCTCCATCCCACTACTTACCTGGGATTGTTGCCCCTTCTGAGGCAACAAGGGGGGAATGTTATCCATGGACCAGCACCCCTGATTGTACCCCCACCTCATGGACAGCAACACATATGTAGGTATTTGTACTAGTCTTAGGGCACAGACACTTAGCGTATAAGCATAAGTGTCAGGATCTGAGTTCCACTGTACTTTTGAAATGCATATTATGCTTTACTATATTCTCACAATATATTGTACCACTGGGAGATGATTTCCATTATATTTTTATTGCATAATTATTAGCTAGGCAACAGTGCCATCTTTAGTACTTGTGCACAACTGTAACTGCAAGTGACCTTGGAAGCATCACAGACCTAATTTTCACTTTATCTTCTGCTAGCTAAGCAACTTTTCATGTTAGTTAGGATGGCTATTGACACCACCTGTTTTTAGCCAATTACCTACTTTTTATGTATCTTCTTTTATTGTTGCTATAGTAATTATCGGGGTACAAGACCCCTTGCACCATGTATTTTCTCTCAGAGAGACTTGACTGCACCTATAGGTAAGGAAACTGGATACTCTTCCTGTGATTACACTGTTGGTTGTAAGCCTGTATTATTCTTATTTACCAGTAATAAATTACATTTATTATCGGGACACCACTTGTCTCTTGTCTCTTCCTTTTGTGCAGTTCCAACAAGAATCTGAGAAAGGTAATTTTATTACCCAGTTACACTGTAAAGCACTTTCCTTTCATTTTTAACCTGTGGATCTAGTTTTTGACATGTTGCACTGTACACTGTACTCTATTTCATTCTCTGTCTTTGTCCTTTGGTATCTGCGCTTCTTGGCCAATCCACCAGGATGAGCCATCAGCTGCTAAGTGTACCATTCCTTGCCAAATATTGCAAACAGATAAATAACTAGCTAAATATTAACTGTCCCATTGTTTTATAGAACAGTTTTCCCATGCCATGATCTCATCCAGTTAAACCACCAAAATCAAGTTTTGGGACCTTTGCTTTTAATATCAGTTTCCATTTCCAGGACACACCTGGGAATAAGCTGTTTTACAGCTCAGTGTGCCTTTCCTAGCCCAGTCTTAAAAATAATAATAATAATATATGGAATTCACAGTAAGCAGATTGTTTAGTAGCTTTCGGTAGGAGAATTATACAGCACTGTAACTTATAATTTAAATAGGAATGTTGCTATATGTTTGTCTGCTGTTCCAACCTCAGCAACAACATGAAGGCAGTAATAGGTATGAGAAATGCATAACATATGACATTTCTATGAGCAAACTCAAAATTATGCCAATCAGTTTATTTTTCCTGAAATGTATAAATAGCTTGGAACATTCAAAACAAAAATGAACTCGAATAGCTTACCATAGTCTGTATCTTCAGCTGGCCACTGCTGAGTTGGCCAGAAGTATGGTGTCTGTATAAGACAGAAAAAATATAATTAGGCTGCTGAGAACAATTGCTGGAGTCTGCCAAGTACTGAAAAATACTAAGCAAACCTAAACTATTACTAACACCTCTGGATCCTCCAGGATGTTCTAAAGCCTCATAATTTGTTTTCTTTCCTCACTGCACTGTTCAGCAAATGTTGCATTCTCACTGTTTTTTTTTAATCAGTTATAAAGATTGATTTAAACACTGTGATAAGGCACCACATGCCCCAGGTGTGTGTGTGTGTGTGTGTGTGTGTGTGTGTGTGTGTTGTGTGTCTTACATGCCTTAGGCATGTTGTGAGGCCCAAGACACAGACACACAGGAAGTGTAATAAGATCTGTCTTAACCATACCGTTCAACTGCTATGCATTTCGCATAGCGTTATGATTTTTACACTCAAATTTATCCTTGCTCCGCATAGGTTTACTGATATTCTTAATAATGTTAGGGCTGTTTCTGAACACAAACACTATTAAAACATTGAACTAATGTGATAGAAATATTCCTCATCACTAAATATATGGAGCCCACTATTCTTAGACATACTATCCTTTAAAATAAGAAAGTGCTACACAAGCTGGCCATTTATTCTGAACTTTAATGATGAGAGGTTGAGAGGTATGATCTTAACTCACAGCCTGGGTGAGTCACTGGGCTTATAAAGAAGCTTGCTTGGGCAGAAAATGTGTGCTAATGACCCGAATATTCAGAGCAGTTAAGATGAGACCCGCGAAGTTGGCGCCAGCTAAGTACGTAAGATGCGCAGAGGAGCGATATTCAGTTGGAGCCATAGCACTGTGCAAAACCCATTGCACCAATGCACAACCATAATATATGCGGTGCAAGTGCAGGGGGCGGTCCCATGAATATGCAGTGCAATGGCATATTCAACCATGAAGCCATGGTGTAAGTGTGGAGCAAACCAAAGATGCGCCAACCAGACTTGTTCCTATAAAAACAGGGTGCAAACACACAGCCAGCAGTTGTGCCAAGAGTGAGAGAGAGAGCAGAGAGTGAGAGATAGTGAGAGAGACAGACAGAAGAACAGCCACTGAGGGAGAGAGACATAGAGGTGGTGTGGGAGAGGGAGAGAGGGGCAGAGAGAGAGACACACACACACACACACACACACACACACACACACACATAAACAATGTACCAGTGTGGCACACAAACAGCGGCAAACCATCCAGGGGGACACTGGACTGAAGGAGGGATGGAGAGTGTGCCGTTCCTGATGGAGGCAGTAATGAGGGGTGTGAGGAGGCAGGAGGAACAGCTATGTGGCCAATGGAGGGCCCATTGGCAGTATGCCCGACATAGGTGGTACCATGCCCACATCACCTTTGACAACTACAGTGACACCGAGATCATGGGCTGGTACCACCGGAACAGGGCCATTCTGAGGCAGCTCTGGGAGCTGTGCAATGAGGAGATGCAGGCATCCACCAGATGAAGCCACACCATGTCCATGGAGACCAAGGTGACCGCCGCAATGTGCCTGCTCACCATGGGCACCTTCCAACGACCAACAGGGGACACCATGGGCATCACCCAGTTGGCCATGTCCTGCATCCTTACACAGTTCCTCAATGCTCTGCTGCCATGTGCTTCAGAATTCATACATTTCCCTAGCACACAGGCAGAGCATACAGCAAACATGCAAGACTTTCTCAGGGTGGCTGACATGCGTGGCATGCTTGGGGCCATTGACTGCACCCACATGGGCATCTGCATGCCACCTGGCCCTGAGGGAATGGCATACATCAACACAAAGGACAGCCTGAGCATCAACTGCCAGATGGTGTGCAATGCCACGAGGTGTATCATCAATGTCTGCGCCACACACCCTGGGAGTGCACATGACACATTCATCTGGCACAGCTTTGTGCTGTGCCACAGGTTTGAATATGGGGACATCTCCAAAGGCCACCTAGTGGGTGAGTAGGGCAAGGGGCGATGAGCATAACAGAACTGGGGATGGGGGTGGGCAGGGTGTTCAAGGTGGGGTGGGTGCAAGGGACAGGCAAGAGGTGCACTGTAGAATAGCATAAGGCTAACCATGTCATTCTCTACACAGGTGACAGCGTGTACCTGCTGAGGCCCTGGCTGCTGACCCCCCTACTGGCGACCAGCGTCCCCAGCAGAGGAGTGCTACAACGAGGCACAAGCTAACACATGCAACGTCATCGAGTGCACATTTGGCATGCTGAAGGCATGATTCCATAAACAGCTCAGGTGGTGCTCTACAGTACAGCCCCTCAAAAGCCTGTGGCCTATTCCTGGCCTGCTGCATACTGCATAACATGGCCATTGACCGTGGGATAGCTGTCGAGGTGGATGAGGGTGACAGTAGCGGGGATGACAGAGACAATGTGCTGGAGACCGGTGGGCAGCCACCCCCTGGGCGGAGGGACTCCCGACTCCAGCAGCAGGCATGACACCACTGCGACACTGTTGCACAGGAACACTTTGGCGAATGCAGGTAGGTGGTGTGGTACACATGCATGGGCCACACAGACAAGGATAGCACACATGCAGGGACATGCATGGCGAGGGGCATGCACACACAGAGATGCGAAGCAGGGGTAGGGGAGGCAGTGGCACACAACCACACACAGCAACACACACACACACACACACACACATACACACAGTGGAATGTGGTGAGGATCAGATGCATGGCACCGGTGCACAGGTGCAACCAGTGCTAGACTGCCCTCATCATGCCCACGCCTCATGGTCCAGTGGCTGGGCATGCACACACACAGGCAGCATGCGGCACAACACACAGGTGTGCCACCACAGGTATAGCACACACACACTGCCCATGTGCGCACAGGGCATCAGCAGCAGACTGCGGTCAGGACAGCACTCAGCTCAGGGCAGTCAGCCAGTACCATGGCCACCACAGCCATGGGGATGGCCATGCTGGTGCTGATCAGCAGCCGCAGGCTGTGCATCAGCTGGGGGGGTGTCCAACAGCCCCCCAGGGGTGGAAGCATGGGACCGTGACCATGTCCTCACGTGGGGGTGTAGGTGCCCAAACAGGCCAGCCCTGGGCATGCCTGGGATGCCCACATCCAAGCCCGGTGTCCACTGTGTTAGGGTCACCCAATGCTGGGTCAGTGGGGTGGACAGCACACTGTGGGGGGGTCTCCTGTGCATGGCCATGCCCTGTGGCAACCAGCAAAGCCATCCGCAACTGCACTGGCATTGTGATCTAAGGCCACAGTTATGGCCTCCTGCATGCATTGCATCCCCTCCAGGATCTGCACAGTGCTCCTGTCCTGCTGTTCGGCTAACTGGTGCACCTCCACCCGCAGTGCATGCACCCCAGTGGTGAGCACCACCTGTTGCTGAACAAATGCCCACAGCAGCCGGGTGTGCTCTGCCAGATGGGCTGCATCCTGTGGCTCTAGGGCAGTACGCCGATCATCAGTGGGTGACCTGCCACACTCCCCTCTCCGGTGGATGCTGCACAGTGGGGTCTACAGGGGGAACGGGTATGGCAGGCGCACTGGTGGCGGATCCTGTGTCTGGCTGCCCGGTGGCACCCGCAGCCTGCTGCCATCACATGTCAAGCCACTGTATGCCTCCCTGTGCCTGCACGGCCACACCACCACCAACGCAGGGCACAGCTGTGGCAATGCACATGGCTGCACCTGCAGTGGTGGCAGGTAGCTGTGCCACCGCTGGCATTGTGCTGGGCCCTGTAACCGCCTGTGATGCCGGCAGGAGTGACTCACCCACAACGTCACTCATGCTGTCCAGAATCTGTGTGAAGTTGTCACTAGAGTCAGACCCCTTCCCGATCTGTGTCTCTGCACACAGGACACCAAGGCTGGCATCCTGCAGGAACACATCCAAGGCCTCATCTGATCCTAGGCCAAGGACACCCACAGGGCACCGTGTTACTCATATGCAGCCTGTTGGGCCCCCTCGGATGCTGGTGGATGTTGATGGGTCCTCCTCCAGGGCCATGCCGGCATCCACGGGTGCTGTGGCTGCTGCCAACACCCCATCCTCTGCACAGAGGCATGCTGGTGCTGCAAGAGAAGGATGGCATGTCAGTGCTGCATAGCCCACATGTGCCCCCCGTACACTGCTGCTGCATGTGTCCACATGGCATGCAGAATGGCTGCATGCACGACAGCATGCCCGTGTACACACACTCCGGGCCACCAGCTGTGCGTGGCTGCCATACATACCATGCAGTGATGGGCTGACACCCATCTGGAAGCCTCCTCCAGGCACACCCACCACCGGGGTGCACCAGATGGTGGCTGCCACCAACTCCTCTGTGGGTGTTAGTGTGGGTGCATCCACTGGCCCTCCTCCAGTGGCATTTTGGGATGCTCTGATGGCTGCCACCTTCTCCTTAATGTGCCGCCTGTCAGTCCCAACTTTCTTGTGGCACTCCTGTGCTGACCACTGGTGGCTGCCGTGCTGGTTGACATAGGTCGCCACCTCCTCCAATCCAATGGCCCTTTCCTGTGGTGTGCCTGTGGCACCACTGAACAGTGCATCCCTGTCGAGGTAGGCCTCGAACAGGGCATCCGACTCCCCCTTAGTAAAGCTGGGCCTGCGCTTCCATGCAGGCCCCTGCTCCATGGCCTCCTCATGTGCTGACATGTTGTCTCCTGTGAACATGGACAGTACAGTGCATCAGCAGCAGCATCTCCCTGGTCCGTCACACCTTGCAGTGCTGTCTGCTCTCAGTCTGCTGCTGCATCCCCCATTTACCTGTCAAGGTTGCAATGCCAGTCCATGGCCTGTGCTGTTCCGTGGTGCTTATGAGGTATAACACATGCAAATGAGGCTGTGCACAACAGTAATGATATGCTAATGCACCCCACTGTGCCTTGCATTGGCTGATGAGTTCATTTGTATGTGGCATCTGAATATTGAGAAGATGCGCCATGTGCAATGGTGTTGTGCCGGAGTAGGCCAGGGCGCAATGCCCGCACATGCGTGGTGCATGGGCCTGCAGTGTGCATGTGCGCAATGCTGTCATGGTGTCAATTGCACACCATGTGCAGACAGCATGATGCAGCAGCACTGCACATGTTGTGCATGGGCAGCTACGTGCATGATTGCGCATGGTGTCATGTGCCCTACTGCACATATGTGCACTACGCACTGGTCAGTGACTTCTGACCCCTGGGTCGCCTCTGTGACCCCGTGACCCCACTGGGTCACACCTACTGTGCATGCTCAGCAATGCGCGATGAGCGGGCACAGCACATTCTCCCATGCATTGCGCATCTGGCACCTGTTCCTGCCATTTGCACCTCTGAACCATGAGAGAGCCATGGCACAGGGTTGGGGATGCTGTGCCTGTAACTGGAGCAACCTGGAGGTGATCAACTTGGTCACATGTGTGGAGCCCTACAGTGCACAGCTGTTTGGCCAGGTGCCCCTTCAGCAGGCCAGGAGCAGTTTAGGCAGACCATTGCCATCCTCCTGGAGAGGAGGACAGGAGTTCCCCAGACAGTGGAGCAGTGCAGGCACCGGTATGGTGACCTGCACCGGAGAGACCCTGAACTTCTCCAGAGGCTCAAGGCATGCATCATGTGAGGTGCAGTGCCACAGCTGGGTGGGTGTTCACAGGTTGCATGTCTACCCCGGTGCTTTACTGCGGTGTTGGCTTTGCTGCCTGGCAGTAGGGTACACTGTCGTCATGCACATCGCTGACTGTCATTGCCAGCTGCCGCATGTGTTGCAATGCAGCTGTGCTGGCATGCAGGACATGGGCAGGGGCACCCCCTGTGCACAGAGGGCTGGGGGGCGGCAGCTGGTGTGGTCAGGTACGTATGTGCTCCTGTCTTCCTTCCATTCACAGGGCCAGAGTACAGCAGGTGGGCCAGGGCCGCAGCAGAGCATGACCGGGTGGTGAACCCTGATGGGGCGGACCTGCGCAAGCTGCACCACAGGGGGCAGGTAAGCACTGTCATGATCATTCTCACTGTACATGGGGGGTGGTGGTGGGGAGTGGGTGCTGGCATGGCCACCTGTGCCATGCACCAAGACAGCTGTGTGTGTCACACTGTGCATGGTGCATGCCACTGTGGCACGTCCATTGGACCATGTGCCAGCTGTTGGTGGGGTGGGCATGCGCCCGGCTGCCACCATTGTTGCTGTAGTGCTGTCAGTGCCGTGTGCCATGTGACTGTCTCTGTGCAGTCATGTGGCCGTTGTGTGGCGGGGACCACCTCTATACAACACCATGGTGTGCTGTGTTGCTGGCTGGCATTGGCCCATCCCCTATGGGTGTCCGTTCAGGGCCCCCCAGGGGTGTGTGGTCCCGCTGCCCATTGCACACTGTGGGTGGGCTTGGTTCCTTGGGCCATTGCACTGATCACCTGTCCTGTCTCTTGCCATAGGTGTCCAGCGCGGAGAGTGCCTTGCACAATGCTGTCGAAGCTAATGCTGCAGATGCTCCTGGTTGTCTCCAGTATCCTGGAGGTGGTTGTCGCCATCCGACAGATGTTGGCAGCAGAGAAGAGAGAGCAGAGGCTTGGTGGAGTGGCTGGACATGGCCGCCATTGATGTTCCACTTCTTGGCCCCTGTTTACCCTGTTGTACCTTCTCCTACAGTTCCCCCTCCCACTGTACAGTCCCTGTTCCCTATCCCCTTCCCTCGCTGTACCTACCCTTTCCCTGCCTGTTATGTGTTGTACATAGACACCTGTTTTATAAATCTTTTCTAACATACCTGCCTGTGTCCATGTCTGCTTTGCAGGTGGCATGTGGAGCCATGCTGCAGTGGCCCAGTGTCTGTCCGTGGTGTGTGCATGAGAGGGGGCACATGTGCTTCTGTGGTTCCCTGCTGTGTCCTGTGGTGTGTCCTGCTGTGGTGGTGTCCATCCCCTGGTTCAGGGGCTGTCCATTGGGGTGTCCATGGGGCAGCAGTCAGGGGTGTGTGGCGGGTGTGTGTGTGATGGTGGCACACGGCCATAGTCATTGTTCTGGTACTGTCCACACACTTTGTTGGGGTCCTCTGCTTGGCATTGTGCAATCTGTCCCATGTGGTCTGCCACACTGCCTGCATCCTGGCCCATTCAGTGGCCAGTGTGTGGGCTCCCTGTGTGCCTGTGTGGCATGTGTGTGCTTGGCTGCATGGTCCTGGGTGTGGCCTGCCATGGTCTTGTGGTGGGGGGGCATGGCCGGTGGCCTGCCAGAGGGCTCCCATAGTGCCCTTCTGTTGGCAGTTGGCACCTCTTGTTGCCTGCTATCCATGCCACCATTGTGTTCTGGGGTCCGGTCTCCGGGTGCCTGTGTGTGCCCTGCTGTGTCCTGCTGGTGGGGGCCTCCTGTGGCCGCTATCACTGTGCTTCCATGGTTGCCCCTGGGTCTGTTCTCTGTGACCTGTCCCCCTCTGTTGCTGTGCTGCTCTGCGCTGCCATGGGTGCACTGGGGCATCTCTGTGTGCACAATGGCGCACCTCTGCCATATTCAGCCGCGTTGCGCTGGTGCTGTTCAGCCTGTGCATCCTCTGAATATGGCTCCAGTTGCGCCATGGTGCATCAGGTTTGCACTGCACTGGACTTGCGCCGGATTTTGGTGCATTTCTGAATATCTGGGCCAGTATGTTTTACAAGTTAAAAACTAACCCCTGTTATAGGGCAACTAGTTATGTAGTAAGACAAATCTTCCTGGTTCAGGCAATCATGTCCTTCCTTTTCTCTTTTGTCATTTTGTAAATTCTAAGAATGTTTACTAAATACAAATTGTAGTGCTTTTGAAACTCTCCCTGACCTTCCAGTCAGCCCGGGCCTACATTTAATACCAGCAGCTAAGCAAAAGAAGAAGGCTAAAGCAGTAAGGCATCTGAAGAATCAAGTCATTAGCTTGGAGATGAAAAACCACAGGACAGCCACTGCGGAGAATGAACTTGTTTCAAATACAATGGTGCAAGGCAATTAGACATCTGTTATAATCAGTCTGGCTCACAGTAAGATGTAATTTAGCTGTGCTAATAAATGAAAAGTCATTACTGAGTCACACTTTTAAAAGAACTCCTTACATGTAGTCAGTCTTTTAGAAGAATTCCTTACATGCCGCTCCTAGCCATCGTATCAGACACCTGCCCTCATTTGAACCTGATGAAAGTCCAAGGGCTACATAAAGGGAAAGTCCCAGTAGGCCTGGCAGTCTGGGGAACAGACCGATGAGAAGCATGGGCAACTCATATGATCTCAAGAGGATGTCGTCCTTTGAAAGTTCAGTTTCAGTTTATTAGAAGTACAGTAGAATATATAAAAACTACAGTTTATCACATACAACATACAGCATACAAAATTACACTAAAGTCATATATATCTGTCATAAGTACACTACAAGCAATAATTATACAAATTCTAAAGTATTATACATGAAGCTAGCAGCAGCAAAGATATGGCTTTCAATTTCAGAAAAAAAAATTCAAAATTCAGCTTCTGATTTCTGCCTCATTTTCCTTGGCTATATTTTTCCAGGTTGGTAGAGGCCATGTTTTTCTTAGGTTCTCCAACAGAACACAATCAAAGATTAAGTGCATTATTGTCTGTTTAGAATGTGAGTCACATTTACAAAATTTCACTACAGTATTATTTCTCCATCCTGTTATTAATTTATTTCCATATATGAGATCAAATCCATACTTAAAGTAAGCATTCCTGTGGCCTTGTTTTTCACAGCATCATAAGTATTTTCACTTCTGCTAAAATATTTAAGTTTACAATATATTTGTAGATTTGGAATGTCAGCCAATTTTGCAAACTTAGTCTGAAAAAAACTATCTGATATTCTTTGTAATGCCATAGAAACATAACGTCTAACATTGTCAGTTACATATAGATCCCAAATTGCTATTAAACCGATTCTTTTCAAATATTTTTTTGATTTCTGATGCCATGAGGGAGTGTCTCAATTATTATAACTTTCCAAACAACATTTACACATTGTCCTCTCTTCATTTAAAGTAAAGTTGTAAGATTACATACCGGGCTTCATAGCCCGGTACCCTGGGGCAGCGATAGCCCATCCGTGCCAAGTGTAAAAAATACTAATAATAGGAACCTTATTTGTCAAGCGGTGGCTTTCATTTTTCCTAATATACAGTCTAAAGTGTGCAAAATTGTTGAGAAAAGTAGCCCCATATACTTGTATGGTCCGTGTCACCGTGCTCTCCCTGGCTAAACGTCATGATACGGAGGAGCGCGGGGCGGAGCGGGCAGACTAGGAAGTGGGAAGGGATCAGCCGGCTGGCAGCTCAGCCAGAGTTACGATCTCTTCCAAAACTTTTCAGAGGATATTACATTTTTTACACTTGGCATGGAAGGGCTATCGCTGCCCCAGGGTACCAGGCTATGAAGCCCAAAGTCTTAGTAAGGTAAACTTACACCTTTACTTTAATAATACAATTCTTTCTCATAATTTCATTGCACTTAGTTGTGCCACTAGTGATACTGATTTTATTTTCAACTCACATCTCAGCAAAGCTGTTGGTAAGTCCCTCTACAATGTAAAACTTGTTTATAAAATTATAAAAAGCACTTTGTATTGCTTCTAAGTCTTCAGACCCATATAGTACAAAGCTTATGACTTTGGCTTTGAAAGATTGTTTTAAAGCAACAAATTACCAGCAAAGGTTTCTCCAAACCTTATAATAGCCTTTGATGATTGTATCTCTTGATTTTTTTTTTCTGTTAAAATCTTTATAAAAAATGTTCAACATACAACACAAAAAACATAAATCACACGATATAAGAGTGTACATTATACAGTTAGGATACTGTACATTCTGTCATAGAGCAAGACAAATAAAAATGTAAAACTGTCTGGAAGTACAGTACGTCAGCTGCTTTGAGAGGAGCTCGCCCTAAGGGCAGTAAAAGGACCCCTGATTTTGTCATATATAAGTACTTTGTTTTGTGCTTGGTAGAAGAGGCATTCTAGGGAAGCCAACTGGCTAACAGACTGAAGCCATTCACTGAATGTTGGGATTTCTGTCAATCTCCAGTGCTGCTGTAGGGGTCTTTTAGCTGCAACTGTGACTGCTATTCCCCAATGGACAACCAGGTAAGATTTTGGAATCTGTAGGTGAGTAAGGCCCAACAATAAAAAAGGTTCATCCAAGGGTAAGGAGTCAGGTAAGATTTGCCTGCTATAATTGAGAACCTGATTGCAAAAGGACTGGATCAAGGGGCAGGACCAGAGGATGTGTGATAATGAACCAATATAAGATGAGCACCTCCAGCAAGTATCATCTCGGAACACGATCATGCACTTTAGGGTTTGTGGAGTCTGATACCAGTGATGTACCATCTTAAGTTGGATAAGCTGTGCCCTAATATCCTTACACAACACATGTGCCCAGAATCTGCATTTACTTTAATCTTGTTCTTAGATTGTGATATGTAACTCTGTTTCCCACTTAGCTCTGCTAGAAGCAATGGGGGAAGGATCATTGTCCCTCAGGGACTCATAAATGGCCCCAGCTTTCCTGTTATGTAAGGCAAGTCAATTGTGTATGACTCTTTCAGGTGACCTGGCAGGGTCCTTCAGGGATATTTTTTGCAATGGGGTGACTGCAGTCGTGATCTGCAAAAACTGCCAGAAGTCAGTGCATGGGAGTTTGAACTGGAGGATTAATTCATTAATGGAGGTGAGGTGGTAATGGTCTGGTGACAAGAGGTCTTGAACCATATCAATTCCAGCCTGCTTCCAGAAGGGCCAAAGGATGGATTTATTGATGATCATAATCATACTCACAGGATTTTTCCAAAGAGACACATAAGTAATGAGAGGCTGAAAGATGAGCAGGATTCTCATAACATTGTGTGGATATCTAAAGGAGATACTGATTGTAGAGTGGTGTTGTAATCCCTTGACTGTTTTTGAATAGAGGGTGAAGAGTAGCGATTGGGTGTCCACATAGTGATCTTCAACTGTGATCCACTGAGGGGAGTTGCCATCCATGTTGTGGAACCATTTAGGGGTTTAAGCCATGATAAAGGCCATGTGGTAGTGTGTAAAGTCTGGGAGATCCCAACCTCCTTCTGGACAGTGTTTTCTTAGTTTTAGTCTGCTAAATCTTAGGGGTTTGCCCTCCCAGAGGAAGTGACTGATCAAATTGTTGAGTGCAGCAAACCATTTATCTGGTATATGGATAGAGAGGTGAGCAAGGAGATGGAGAACTTTAGAAGCAAGCATCAGTTTGATGGCAGCAATTGTCCCAGTGAGACAGAGGTGCAGGCTGCTCCATCTGTCTACCTCCACTTGTATAGATGCCATCAATGGGGAGAAGTTAGCCATACAGATCTCCATAATGGAAGTGGTGATACATATGCCAAGTTCTATAATACCAGTACTGGCCCACTGCTAGCCATATTGGTTGATTTTTAATATCAAATATATGGTGTTTCCATGAATTAAGTAATCAGAATGTACTCCTAGTTAATTCTGTACACTATCTAGTGAAGTGTCACTAACTAGATTGCTGGAGTTTATTTTTTCCTCCCGTAAATTGGAATTTTTGATTTTTCCTTATTTAACCTCGGACCCAATTTCAGAAGACGAGAATTAGTTGCATTAATTGTCCCTTTAAGATCCATTGGGGTTAATGAGCAAAAGCAACAATACAGCTGCACACTAGAAAATGGATGAATGAAGTCTGAACATCACAAAGCCTGGTGAAGTGAAGAGCTGGGGTAGTCTCCACTGTGTGATGGCTACTTTGTGCACCTTTAATGTACTGGTTTATGTTGCTATTTGGCAATTAAATTCATAACCTGTATCAAGAAAGCGGTGTTCAGACTTTGTTCCTCCATCTTCCAGTGTGTAGCCGTATTGCTGCTTTTGGTGTGACTAGCTGTGGGCTAGTCACTCCTTTTTGGGAGCACCTCTCTGAGTTTCACTGCAGTGTAGCTGTTTGAATTTGTGGGTTAATAGCAAAGCAGTATGTTGTCTGCATAAATTAAGAGGTGGATTTCTCTTTCTTACACTCTTGGGGGGAAGTATCTACTGACTCTAATGCCTCATACAGGGTATTGATGTATAGATTAAGCACAGCAGGAGTCAAGAGACACTCCTTTTTAACTCCTATAACTATAGTGATCTTCTTGCATAATTAACCACAAATTCAGACTCTCATATCACTAGTATTTATTTTATGAAGTAAAATTAGCAAAGTGAGTAAATTACTACCAAACCATATTTTTGTAAGATGAGCCATAAGATCTTTTTGTTTGCATTATCAAAAGCTGCATTTAAATCCAAACATGCAGTGTACAGAACATCCTTTCTTAAGACAGTGTATTTTTCTGTTAGGCAGTTGAGAGTAAACATGTTATCTCGGACATGGACAAAGGCCTCCCAACAGAGGATGTCTTCATAGACTTGACCAAGGCCTTTGATCTGGTGAGCCACTCCCTACTGATGGCAAAACTAAGTAAACTGGGACTAGATCAACACTCACTGAATTGGTTCAGCAACTACCTGTCTGACCACTCTCAGCAGGTCAAGTGGAGGGGAGCTGCCTCTGGGTTTCTCCCAGTAACTGAGGAGGTACCACAAGGCTCAATTTTAGGCCCCCTCTTATTCTTGTTGTTTATCAATGACCTCAGCAACCACTGCAGGACCAGCTCCATGGTCCAGTATGCTGATGATGCAGTCCTGTACAGATCTATTAGCGCAGATGATCTTGGACCGCAACTCCAGTCAGACTTTGCCTTGATTGAATCCTGGCTACTAGAAAATCGCCTAGTTCTAAATTCCAATAAAACAAAGGCTGTCTTGTTTGTACCACAATCCCTAGGCCCTGATCGAAGCCTCATACTCCCACTCAACACTCCAGAAGGTTCCACTATAGAGGTGGTGCAAACTTTAAAATATCTCAGCCTCGTGCTGAACCATGGACTCACCCTAAAACCCCATGTGGATTCTGTAACCAAAAATATCCACCGAAAGCTAGGCCTGCTCCACTGCCTTAGCACCCAAATGATACCAGAGACCCAGTTGGCAATAGCCAAGAGTATTCTACTCCCTACCTTAACACACGCTGCCCCAATTTTGCATGGACTGGCAAAGCAGAGCTTCAACTGCTTACAAACCCTACATCACAAAATTGCATGCTTTGCTATGAACACTGAACCGAGGACCCATCACTGCAATGTACTTGCCTCACTCTGCTGGCCCTTCTTTGGCCATAGACTTCAGTATCCCCTATTATCTAACACTTATAAGCTCATCAATGACCACCACCCAGCTACTCTAGCTGGACTACTACCCCCAAAACACTCCAGCAAGCCACTCTGCACTACTGGACTAAGGCTCCTTAAAGAACCCAGGATCAAAACCACAGTTGGCAGCAAATCCTTTGCCTGTGCTGCCCCTAGGCTTTGGAATAAACTTCCTGGACACCTTCAGCTAGCTACTGCCATAGAGAATTTCCAGAAGGGTCTACGCAAGCTTTCACTGGACCATAGTCACTGCTCCTGTCCCGGTGAACAACCTTTATTCTCAGAACAGTCCCCTCTCTTCCTCTGACACCTCTCCTGTTCATCCTCTATTCCTTGACCCACCCAAGCACTTATGTGACACTAGCCAACCAAACCCTGTCTTATAGTATTACAAATGCTACGAATTTCTGTTAGTTAGTTAAATACCCTGCTGTATGTAATACTGCCTTGCATGGAACACTGTATTGTCTGTTCAAAAATGTACTGTACTGTATAAATGCCTCACTCTATGTAACTAATTCAGGGTCATCCCTGAGAAAGGGACCTTAGGGGTCCAGAGGGCCTACCCGGTTAACAAAATTTAAGAAATAATAAATAAATCTATGATGCTAAATCCCTCAAAAAACCTTCCTGTGTATGTGAAACTAACGTTTCCTCCAATCCATTAATCTAGGTACCTAAGAAGAATTGAAGTGGAATTTTTTAATCCAATACACAAAGGTGTGATTGATCAGTAATTGTTGGGGTCAGTGATGGTGCCTTTTTTGTAGAGAGGAACAATCAAATCATTTTCTCAATCTGCTGGAAGCCTCAAATTATAGTTTTTTGAATTAAATAAGGGCATTAGCATTTTTGTCCACCAAAAGAAGTGAGCCAGGGATAATTCTGCTTTTTTGTTGAATGATAGCATTCTGTACTTCCTCAACTGTAAGCTTCCAATGGTTAGAGAGTGACCATTGCCTTGTCTCTTGCCATAAAAAGTTCCATGCCGTCTGTCACTGATTATGGATTAGTGATCTATGGGGCAGCTCTGGACTCCACTATGGGGAAGCCCTGGACTCCACTCTGAAAAGGGTTAGTGTTGCCCTAAATAAATCCTGCAAGCTGCTCTTTGGTGCAAACAGGCTAACCTTCACCTGTGACCTCTATGCACAATCTAACTGGCTAAACCTTCAAGGCAGAGTACAGTACCAAGTATGTCTACTCGGGGGGGGGAAACTTGTCTTGGCCTATCCCCTCCAGCCATCCAGAAGCTACTCGTCACAGCCCCCAACCCCCACTGCACAAAAAGCAATGCCAGACAATCTCTGATTGTCCCCTTCTTTCACACCTCTCTGGTGCAAAGGTCATTCACATATCATGCCCCCCCCCCCCTTTGGCTGAAGGAACTCCCCTGGACAAGCTGGGGCCATTTAAAATAAAACTTCACCAATACTTCACCAATCAGACAGCTGTGACTACTGGCCAACCTGAGCAGCTGTGACTGCTAGACCCATTCCTTTCCTTTGCTTATCCTCCTCCTGCCTGCATTCACCCCTTGCCATCCCATCCCCCTCCCCAGTGATCCCTAATTTACCCCGCCTAATCTCCTCCTAGACACATCTTCTCATCTCCTCCTCCTTGATGCACTTATTCCCACCCCCTCCATCACTCCCCCTTCCCTGTCCCTCCCCTTAGCTTGACAATGAACTGTTATTCTGCTTAATAGGTCACGTATTAGAGCTCTATTCTCACATTGTATGTAACCTTACATTTACCTACACTGTTAACTGTATTATACTTCACTACACTTATATTCTCTGTATGGTCCCATTTTTGAAATTCATGTACTGTTGTCCATTTGTTATTGAAATGTATGTAATATGTTATATTCTGCTGATGTGGAACCCTTGTAAATGAACTTCCAGCTCAAAAGTATACGCCTAGAACTCAATAAATAAATAAACAAGCACTAATGGAAGCCATCCCATCTGGGCCAGACTTTGTATTTCTTTTTTGTTGAATGATGGAATTCTATACTACTTCAACTGCAAACACTAATGGAGTATATTTAACATTACAATCCATAACTAAGGTATCCTGCTTATTCTCATTGGGATCCATATAATATTTTGATTGAAAGAATTTTTCCCAGACTTCACTAATAATAAGAGATATATTGTGTTAAATGGTAGTTATTTGTGCCAAAGGCAACCAAGTTCCAACCCCCACTATCTTTATCATGAGTTGTCTCTTGTACTCTTTCCCATAACGGATGTTTATAGTCTTTTTTTTAGTTCTTAGTACTGTGACATATTCCTATAATAGATGTTTATAGATTTTGTTGTTGTTGTTTTTAGTTCTTAGTACTGTGACATATTCCCTCTTTAGATTTCTTAGTGCTATCCTTGGAGCTAAATCTGTTGACTTTTTTGATAATCTGTCCATGGTGTATATAGCTTTCTTTTGTTGTCTGCACTCTTTATCATACTATTGTTTATTATTATTTTTTGCTTTTAGTCTGCAATCTGTCTTCATATGTCAATTTCTCCCTTAAGATCTCTTTATTACTTTGATATAAGCTTCCAATGGTTAGAGAGTGACCATAATCCCATCAGCTCACTGCACTCCCTAACTTCCAAACCCTTGACGGGACGGTCCTTGAGGACACTACTACCTTTAGGTACCTAGGGGGTTGGCTTGATCAACACCTTTCATTCTCTGCACACGTTGATGCTATCCTGAAAAAACTGCGCCCCAAGCTTGGTGCCCTGTACAGGAACCGCAGTAGCCTCCCGTTACCTGCGAGACGCGACATTGTGCAGAAGATGATTTTGCCTACCTTTGACTACTATGATGTAGTCTACAGTGCTGCTCCCAAGTCTACCTTATCCAGGCTGGATCCCCTCTTCAACACTTTCTGTCGCTTTGCTCTTGATGCCCCCCCTCACTCATGTCACTGCGAGCTCTACCATTTGCTGGCATTACCCTCCCTTGATAGCCGACACCTTCTCCACAGCGTTAAATTCATGTTGAAATTTTGGCTCAGCACATTCCTGCTCTACCTTACCCCCTCCCTATCCTCCCCACCTATCCCCTCCCATGCCCTCAGATCAACTGACTCCCGGCTACTGTCAATCCCTCACCGATGGACCTCAGTGGGTCAAGCCACTTTCTCCTACTGCCTCCCTAAACTCTGGAACAACCTCCCACACTAAATTCATCACTTCTCCTCCATGAATTCTCTATCCACTGCCCTATCTAACTATTACACAGTAAACTGCACCTGTGCCTGATACCATCTCCTTCCTCCCCTAAGCCTCCCCTTCCTTACTCCCTTCCCCTTCCCCACTCATCCCCAGTCTCCCTTCCCTCCTTAGGACTCCTCTGAGCCCCCACTACCTTCCCCCTACCGCTCTAGGATCTGACCAGCAGCCTAGTTGCTGGCATATATCTTCAACAGCTGCACTTCTGCCTTTCTTACTGCACTTAATTGCCAATATATTGCCTACGTTCTTGTAGCCAAATGTCTGTCTCTATTTTTGTAGTATGTCAGTGCATCTATTCTCAATTAACCCAATATAAACTGTACTACCATGGAAAAATGTAACCAAAAGGTATGTAACCTAGCTGTCATCTTATATGTTGTCTTTAAGCCTGTACAATGTTAAGCTTGATTTCCTTACCACACCATATGTAATTGTACTCCAGCTGTAACCCTCCCCCCAGGTCGCACTGTGAGATGAGCATCTTGTTGCTCAGTGTGCCTTTCCTGGAGAAACATTTAAATAAATGAACATAAGATTATCACACATTTGAATGTTAGACATAACTATTTCCTTCATTATTTTATGTGTTTTGTTATCTGAGTATGGCACCAATCTAATCAGCTCTTCATTTTTAATAACCATGTTCATGTTCACATCCAAGAGATCACTTTCATCTTAAAAGATACACATAATGTACTTATGTTCATATTTAGTGTTGTGGGTAAATGGTTGCTCCCCCATACATTTAACAATTTTATCAAAAGAAAGATAGCCACCATACAAAGATCTAATACACAGTCACCAGATTTTGTTGGAAATGTAATCTCTCCACCTGTTTCCAAAAACCCCTCCATTCACTATGCAAAGAAAGCCATTGGCTAGCACATCTAACAGCTGTATACCTTTTGTCTGAATTAGAAAATGCCAGTTCCATCGGTGATTTAATTTGCCTTGGTGATTTCAACTTGGGTGATATTAACTGGGACTCTAACTCAGCTTTGACATCAAAAGGTACCAAGCTATTATCCTTGTGTAACCAGCTACACTTGTCTCAACATGTAAATACCCCTACCCGTGGTGATCACATTTTTGATTTAGTCTTAAGTTCAGATAATTTGGATATTAATCACTGTATTACTATCTGCCTCATAGGTAGCAGCAATTATAATACTGCATTATTTGTTCACTCCAGAAATAATTTTTATCACTCAGGATTTAGTGAAAAATATCTTTATGAAAAAGCTAATGTATTTGCAATGAAAGAACAGCTTTCCAGTATTAATTGGGTGCATACATTCAATTATAGATCTATTGCTCAAAGCAGGAACTTTTTCAGCGACACCATTTCTTTCCTGCGTGACACCTACATTCCAACCAAACTTAAAAATAATAATACCAAATGTAAACCAAAATGGCTCAATAAATTAGTAAAAAAGATTATGCAGAGAAAAAATAAATTATATCGCAAAGTCTTAAGACATAGGACAAGTGAAAATTGGACCAAGTTCACTGCTATACAGAAATTGTGTAAAGGCAAAATTAGAAAAGCTAAACAAAAATGTGAGTTCCATTTAGCTAATCAGGCTAACAAACATAATAGTAAACACTTCTTCTCATATATCAATTCTCTAAAGAAACCAGCTTGTCATGTAGGTCCCTTACTTTATCACAATGAAATTGTACATGACCACTTAAAGATGGCCAATATCTTTAACTCAAATTTTTGCAATATTTTTAGCCCTCAGGTTAACACCCCACACATTAATATACCAAGTGATTCTAACCCCAAAATGTTCAACATGGACGGAATTCTAATTAAGCTTCTTGAACAAAAAGGGCAAAACGTCCGTTGGTCCAGAGAACATATCCGGTCGTTTATTATATTTACTAGCTGACAATCTAGCTCTCCCACTTAAAATTATTTTTCAGGGTTGTCTTTCCAATTCATTTGTCCCACCTGAATGGAAAATGGCGAACATTATTCCATTACATAAAAAGGGTCCAAAAATGAACTGGGAAAACTATAGACCAATTAGTTTGACCTCCCCAATTTGCAAAATCTTAGACAATCTTATTAAAGACATCATTACCCCTGTACTTAATAATTCAGACACAGAACAACATGGATTCAAACAGGGGAGAAGTTGCCTCACTAGTCTGATCTGTTTTTATGAAATGATCAGTTCAAAGTTGGATAACAATCTGCCCTGCGATATCATGTTTATAGACTACAGTAAGGCTTTTGATATCATGCCACATTGGGCCTTAATTGATAAAATATCTAAATTTGCAATTAATAAAAGCATTATCGCATGGATAATTATATGGTTATCTTGGCATACACAGCGGCCCGGATATTCAAACTGCGCCATTCTGAGGCGCAAGCCCTTGCGCTGCTCAAAATAGTTGCGCAGGGGTGTGGCCGGGGTGATATTCAAAGGAGTTGCACTATTGAGCAACTCCTTTGAATATCACCCAACCACAACCACTGTGCATAAGCGCGGTGGAACTTGCGCCACATGAAGTTGTCAGTGGAGCATTCAACTTGCGGTGGCGCAAGTACCATTGCGCTATGTGCAAAATCACGATATTCAAAAGGTGACATGCAAATGGGGCTATAATTCATGCAAGGCACGGGGGGGCCATTTGCATCTGATTATGGACCCATTTGCATGCCATTAGCATGTAGGTGCGCCGATCCCCGAGGACTTGAGCCTGGCCGCCCTGCCAGGCAGCAGCCGTCAGGGACCGACGCACCCTGCAGCCCGATCACGGGCAGAACGTGAAAAGAACCCCCCAAATATCTTCCTAATGCCCGATCACGGGTAGAACGTGAAAAGAACCCCCAAACATCTTCCTAATGCCCGATCACGGGCAGAATGTAAAAACCCCCAGTGCCCGATCGCGGGCAGAATGTAATAAGAACCCCCAACCCAAATATCTCCCTGGTGGTCCAGTGGACCATAATGCCCAATCACGGGCAGAATGTATATTAACAACCCAAACATCTTCTGGTGTCTAGTGTCCCCCCACCCCACCCACCATGAAGCCCCACCACCCGCTCCCCACTGGCAGCCCGGTGGGCGGCAGCATCCCACCTGCCTGCCGCCCGCCCGCCCGGACTGACTGTCCGGTAGGGCTGCATGCTCGATGGCGCAAGCTAGAGCCAATGGGCGTGCAACCCATACCGTATGACAGTCAGATTTGTCGAATGAACATCATTCACCGTCTGGACTATCATGTACAATATAGACTGCATGCCCGTTGGCTCTGCCCTCTGCACCAATGGGCATGCAGCCCTACTGTTCGATCGGTCGTTAGGAGCGCGAGGCGAAGCAGAGGATACTGCCCGCTACCTGACGGTGAAAACGGTAACAGGCAAATGAACCAGGGAGTTTGAGGTATCAATGCCATTCAGCCATGATGGTTCATTGGTCACTGCACCCCAGAGACGGGGGGGTTCAACATTCGCAGAAGCACTGGAGGTCTTTACATTCTGCCCGTAATAAAGTTAAGCTGATCTTCATGTTCTGCCCGCGGTCGGGCATTGAACATGATGACGAAGTACTTTTCACGTTCTGCCAGCATCCAAAGATGTTTGGGCGGTGGGGTTCTTTTCACATTCTGCCCATGATCAGGCATTACGGTCCACTGGACCACCAGGGATGTGAATGGGAGGGGCCACATTGATGCCGCGGTCGGGCTGGTGGGGGCACAGGGACTGAGTTGGGGGCCAGCCACGGGTGGCAGCTGCTGTGTTAAGCCCTGCAATACAGCAGCTCACCTATAGGTGGCCCTCAGCTTAAGCCTTTTTTTTTTGGCTCAAAGTTGTGCAGGCGCAGGTTGGGGGTTGCGCCTGCACAACTCTGCACAGCCCGACTGAATATCGGGCTGTGCAGTTTATGCATGGTTCCTCCCCCTCCTGTTGAGCATGCATTCATTTGCATTGCACTGTTGCTCAGCCTGTTTTCAGTGGTGCAACTACCTCCTGCTGAATATCACAGAATGGTGCATTGTAGGACTTGAGCATGCGCAACCCTGTTGTGCATGGCGCAACCCTTTTGAATATCCGGGCCAGCGTGTTTTGATCGATGGCCAACTATCAGATTTGAGAGGGTGACTAGTGGGGTGCCTCAAGGTTCTGTATTGGGTCCTATTATGCTTCAAATTTTCATTTCCAGTTTAACCACTAATTTAAAGTTTTTTAGCATCAAATATGCAGATGATGTAAAACTTGGTAATGTCAGCTACAGCCCTGTTCAAACTGCTATCTTGCAAAATGATCTCGATAAGATCTCTATTTGGGTAAACAAATGGGGGATGAAGTTAAACCTTAATAAATGTAAAATGATGTACTTGGGTAGACATAATTCTTGGACACCTTATATGTTAAATGGTTCACCTCTCATTTCCACTGCCGAAGAAAAAGATTTGGGTGTTGTTATCTCTGAGGATTTTGCCAACACCAAACATATTTCTGAAGCTATTAGCAAATCAAATTATTTGGTCCATCCATCACAATATTCAGTTTAGGGATAAAACAGTTTTAATGCCCTTATTTCAGTCTTAAGTACAACCTAATTTGGAATATGCATCTCAGCTTCGGTGTCCGTATAAAAAAACTAGTTGCCAACAGCTAGAATGGGGTCAACGTAATTTCACCAAACATATTTATGTTTTTTGTGACTTATCATATGATGACAGATTACAGATTTTAAATCTAATGTCTCTACAAACTCATAGATTAAGAGGTGGTTTACTTTTATTATTTGCTATTATTAACGATCTGTTCCTTATAATGGAACTAGATCTCCAGTTTAAAGATCAGACCCATAATACCAGAGGTCATCCTCTTCAGTTATCAAGTCAACTTTTTATACACCATCATAGAAAGTATTTTTCATCCTTAGAGTGATTGGCCCTTGGAATAAATTACCTATTGAAGTAATTGTGAGTAATAGTAAGGCTGAATTTAAAAAATGACTTGATAATTTTCTACTTTCTGGTGGAAGCTTGAATAATTATTATAGTTATTAATAGGAGTGTTCAAGAGCATTTCCTGCCTTGCTCCTTTTCAATCCTTAGTATGATCCTCTTTTGGACACCTTTATGTCTTTGGAAAATCTAACTAGAATCTCATAGCAACCACCAATTAGCCATTCGTTACTATAAATTTCCATTTTTCACCAATTCTTGAATTGAAGTCCCTCATTAAAATTAGAGGGACTCCATTATAGTCTAGCTGGAGAGATCTCAATAATGTTACTAAAGACTTACAAATTCCTTCACACTGTGTAGTTTTGAGAGAAGGTGAATATACACATTTATAGTTAGCATCTCAGTTTTCATGAAGGAAAAAATAGCAGCACACAGAAAGAACAGGCAACCAACATCTAGCATAGTACTCTTATAGAATATTGATGTAAAAACCAAGGTTGCAGTTTCACCCTTTACCCTACCAAACCTTTGAAAGGTCAAGAAAGTTACATTATTTGCTGTAACAAGTCTGTCGGAATTATGTTTACTGTTGTATTTTCCAACTAAATGTGATGTGGAGCCTTTGTAAATGAGTCTTTGACTAAAGGCACTTTCCAAATAAGCAATAAATAAATAGGTAAATAAAATACAGTATTATTGTTAACATTATTTTACATCAGTTAGACAAGGACAATCTTTTGAGAAGAGAGTGTATTTATAGCTCAATCATCCTTCCATATGAACTTTGGGAAGTTTCTGTGTAATTGCCAACTGGTAAGAAACTGAAAAATATAATTAGTTGGAGACACTTTCTTTCCCCAGTGGCTGTATTTCTGGGTCCCTCAGTGGTGGTAGGATAGCTGACATGGTTTACAGTGCCTGAAATGCCACCACCAGGAACCTCACAGCTGCAACAAGCAGCTCCTCCATTCCTGTGTAGCACAAGAGTCACTATACTGTGGTGCAAAGTTGAGGGAGACACATCTCTTAATGTCAGCAACTGCCCACATCCACATTCAGAAGTGGCAGTTTTTAGAAAAAAAACACTATTTAGTTAAAATAAACTTTTTTTGAGGGAGTGGGTGCTGTGGATCCCAAGGAAGATGGTTGTTCAGGACTAAAGCTCTGCATATCTTATGTTAAACTTAACTTCAAAACATACTTTTTCAGGCATGTCGGCAGGAGTAAAGGTGCTCAGTAGAAATCAGAAAGCTTGCTCTACCAGAATGGGGAATCCCAAGAAGGATAAAGCCCAGCAGAAAGGGGCTAAAGGCAAGAACGCTTCTGGACCCACGACCACGATGTCTACTCCAGGCTGCATGTACACTGCGACTGCCAAAGAGGTGGAAGAAACACTGCAGAGTCTCAGCATAAACAATCAACTGCCTGATCTCTACAGTTTCAGAACTGGCAGAGAAATTTGATTTATTAACCAACAGAGTTACTAACCTAGAGACAGGCATGACTCTCATCAAAACGGAGTCAGCAGAGACTAGGAAGCATTCAGAGGCAGCCATGGGTGCTATGGTCAATCTAATTAAAGAAAACACACATCTAAGTTTCTCAAATAAATAAATAAACAAAATAAAGTCTTGACCTGAGACACTAGAAAATGAAGCAAGGGCAGCAAACTTATGGACTGTGAGCATGGCAGACAGCAGAGAAGGAGGTCACTTAGTGCTTTTCCTAAAAGAGTGGCTGGATCAATGACTAGGAGCACCCTAGCAGAATACTACATCAACATCCAGAAAGTCTACAGAGTGGCTACCAGGGGAAGACCTGAAAATCCTGAGGCTCCCAGAGCTAACATTATGGTCCTGGATAGAGTAGGGACCAGGGACCACATTTTGGTGCTTGCTAGGTGCAAAAAGAGTCCTACAAGATGGCCACCAGGTCCGCCTGTACCCCAAACTAAGTTATGCAACCAGAGAAGAAAACATATTTGGTAGGGTAAGGGCTATGCTGAGGGAAACAGATCTCTCCCATGGCATGAGTTTCCCTGCCTGACTCAGAATTGCTCATCAAGGGAAATTGTGTTTTCAGACCCTACCAGAGCCCTGAAATGGGTCTAACACCATGCACCACCTAAACAATGAAGAGATGAGCCATCCCAATCAGAATTAGATGGAGAAGATGATGGATGTACCTGACCAGAGGGGAAGCCAGTCCAGGGTTGCCTAAAGTGTGCTTTGTGTTGGGCCATACACCCATGAATACTTTTCATAGTGACAGGAAAAATTTGGCTTAACAGTTTTTTTGAAGTGGGTTCCAGTAAGGGCTCACATTTTCAGTTACATCCTTCACTGGTGTAGGCCTTTCGTTCCAGTCGGGTCAACTCACTTTTTTCATTATAAATTGTGGCCAATCTGGTTCTACAGAGCTATGTTTTGCTTTTAGTTTATTTTATTTGCATTGGTCATTAAATAGTCAATGCACTATTGTGGAGTAAATAGTCAATGCACCATCACAGAGTATTTCATGCAGACATGTCTGACTCAGGAATTGTATTGCAGAGCAGCAGTCCTTATCAGATGATACCTTTATGGTATAAACTTTTTGAATAAGCATGAATCTCTCATTTTCCTTCTCAGGATCCAGAGACTTTGTATTCTACTGGGCTTGTTCTTGTACTTATAATATTCATGCAGCTCATGGACTCATAACTACAGCATTCACTTGGTTATATCTCAGAATGCTAATTAAAGGATTCTCTAGTATAATGGTTTTCCCCAGTAGAATGTATATGATTGATCAAGTACTGTACATTATTTTCCAATCATATGTATTAAGATGGGTGACACCCTCATTGTGTGAAATACTTTTAATCCTCATGTACTGCATCCAGAAAATGAACAATATTTTAATTGTTAAACCAATAAACATGAAGTTAAAAACATAAATAAAGTTTTGGGAAGGTGGGGAAATGTAAATTGTTCAGGTAGGGAATTTGTATCTCTCGGGAAACAAACCTTGATAAATCCCTATTAATAAATATTCATAACTAATTTTAAGACACTGTGAGTATACACTCCAGTAATCATTCATAATAAGATGTTTGTGTGGTATAGCATAGCATTACCATCAGTATAACTTCTGTCAATATGCAGGGACCTCCATTTTGAAATCGATGAGAGGCTGAGAGTACAGTGATTCCTTTGATCTTCTTCATCTCTGCCTGCCCAGCTCTTTGATTCTGCTCAGTTAGCCTTCAAGCAGCCCCATCCTACTATATGGATTCACACTTCAAAAATGTCAAGAGTTCTCACTATTTCAGATGTGTAACATCTCACAATAGAGGGAATATGTTTATTTCTTGATAATTATTGTTTCAGTTTCAGCTTCCTATCTTGATTTCCAAATCACAGGATATCTTTGCTATAGAACTTATGATCAACATTTCATAGCACCTAATTGACTTTACAAGAGTTATTTGAGGCACAGACGGGATTCTGAGATTTTATAGAAATAGTATGAATGAGAATGCTGTCTCTCATCATCCCATTCCTTTATCTTCCATTTATTACAGCTTTCTCACTTTCAATTCAATCCAGTGAACACACTACCCAAGTATAGCAAGGAATGAAATCTTAAAGCAGCAGCAGCAGCTAATAAAAACGTTCTTTATAACAATCATTATGTTCTGGAGCAGAGCTAAAATTTTGTCAAGGGGATATCACTTTCCCCACAAAATGTAAAATGCCCCCTTCTAAAGCTCAGATTGGTCTCAAAGAGTTGCTGTTTGCTAGTCTAAAAGGGTAGAGGATGCTATATGACTACATAGCCTGATCTGCTAATGATTATGCCAGACACACCCTACAACTAACAAAACTGTTAACCTTTGTTTTCTTTTTTCTTTCTTTCTTTTCTTACAGTTTAGCACAGACCCTTGTCAGACACTCCATACTGAAATCTGAGGAAAAAAACAGGTGATTACATTCTCTCAATAGTTATTTCATCTGATGTTACTGGATAGCACCACCCCTTCCTTTGCCTGCTGAGTGGTCTTAGGAACAAGCAGTGTAGACAAAAGATGGAGGAAAATGGTATGGGGGCTGCCATAGTTCCTGTTGATCCACTCAAAATTATAAATGTATAAAAAATTAGGGGAAACAATTGCCAGAAAACAGTAAAAAACAGCAAAAGTAAAAACACAATTATTTAACTCCCAAGCAATCCAACAATCTGGGAAGTGATGAACACTTCCTAGTTAACTAGTACTGCTGCTTTAAGTACTTAGCTCTTGCAATTAGCTGTAGCAAAACCTGCAGGTGCCTAGTAAGGATACTTTTATTTTAAAGAAAGTAGCTTTTTGGATGGACTTCCGGTGACGTCAGTGGCTAGGATGTCAGGCTTAGCATCTTAGTTCCACTCCAATAAATAAATAAAGTTCATAAATTGGAAAAGTACATGGACACAAATCAACTTAAATGCTAGTAAGGAGCTGCCAGAGCTGATGGGAGGACCAAGGAAGCCGAAAAACAAAGAAACCAAAGAGGATTCTATGGGATTAAGAGACCTGTGCCAGACCAGCCTCAAGGACTGAATAAGTGACGGGCACTGCTCATTCCACTACCCAGCCCACCAACATGGCAATTCTCAAAGAACTTAAGGATTTCCAACTGGAAGTAAGAGCACTACACACTGAAATAAAAGGCAACATTGCAATCTTCAAAAGACAGGTAAAAGAATTGGAATCCCACGTTGCTGAAAGGGACTTCAGGACTGACAAGATAGAAAGAGTATTGGTACAAGTCATGAAAGAATGCCAGCAGCTTAACAAAAAATGTGAGGACTTGAAAAAAAGATTGAGATGCAACAGTAGACATCTCTATGGGATTCCAGAAGGTGAAGATGGGTGAGACATGATCGCTTTCCTTAATTCCTTCTTAAAAGACTCTTTAGACACGGACACGCAAGTAAACATCAAGAGGGTACACAGCACTCACATGCTCAAGCCCTTGGAGCCTGGAGCACAACCCCGGTCTATAATATTGAAATTCCTCAATTGTTCAAGTGAAACAGGACATCCTATCAAAAGCATGGAAAATGAAAGAGACTAAACATTTAAAGACCTGTGAGTGTACTTTGACAATGACTGGTCGTCAGCCACACTGATGAAGAGAAAATCATACTCCCCCATCTTCAAGGTGCTGAAAGATCGAAACTAAAGTTCCAAATGCCATATCCAGCTAGAGTGATGGTCCTGTTCCCTGAGAGGACAAAGACCTACAACACACACAAGGAGGCAAAAAAAGATCACAGGATCAGGGAACAGAGGTGCCACTACCCCAAAGAGAGCAGAGAGGTGCTGCAGACAAACAGATGCTCCAGCAAGATACTTGGTTGAGAGCAAAAAATCCACAGCAGAGCACAAGAAATACAGTGAAGAGGCTCTTATGGACAATAGAGTACTGTTGCAGTCATTCCAGGAGAAAGATAAATCCTGAACAGCCAAAACACTACCCTGGGAAAACTGCAAACTATAAGTACAGCTGCAGGAGAATGGGGGGAGGGTAGAGTGGGAGAGACTAACAGTCAGGTGACCCGTGGGAGGTAGCTAAGGCACGAGCACTGTACCCAGTTGGCCCCTGCTAGCCCAAAGCTAGGGCAAGAGCTGTTCTCCAGAAAAAAAAATGCAAGCTACAGGGGGGACTCCTTTCTCCTCCTTCTCCTGCTGATCTCCGTAGATGTTGAACTTAGTCCAGGCCCCCCTTCCTGGCCCTCTGCCCCCCAAAGGACCTCCAAATTTTCCACATCAATGCACAAAGCCTCCTACCCAAAATGGTTGCCCTAAAAGTCTGGCTTACCCAACACCCAGTAGATGTCCTTTGTGTCTCGGAGTCATGGCTCACCTCTTGTACCCCAGTCACTGAACTGGCCCTCCCCAACTTTGCACTTTACCACCAGAACCATGGAAAACATGGTGGTGGTATTGCCATGTACATCAGTAGCTCACTCCCCTGCTCCATCATCTTCCAAAAAACAGTCCCCAAATCCTCTAAGATTCTCCTTGCTCATCTCACCCTCCCTTCCACTGTCCCTATCTAGATAGGCACCCTCTATGCAGCCCCTAAGCTAGCCCCTGAATCCCTCCTCTTATGCCTCAGCTCAATTGTCTCCCTCTCCTCTGATGGTGAACTGCACAAGTTGGGGGATTTCAACATTTCACTGGCTCTCCCCCCTCCTCCTCTCACACCAGGACCTCTGTTGAATCCTTTAATCTCTCTCAGCTGCTAAATGAACCAACTGGGTATAACCCGCGCTCCACCAATCATACCATCCTCAACTGGATCCTTTCCTCTCATCCCCATTGAATATCAGCTGCAGGTGTACTAAATGATACTACCAGTGATCACTGTTTCACATATTGTACAAGGAAAGTACACCTTCCCAAATCCTCCCTCAAGTACCTCAGCTTCCACTCTATCCACAACCTAACTCCCCACCTCCTCCCAGCTGACCTAAACTCAGCGACCAGTTTTCTCAGCCTCTAACATAAACCAAGCTCTCAAGAATTTCTCCTTCATCCAGACTAGAATCTGGAACCTCCACGCCCCTCTCCACACCACTAGGGTCAGATGTCACCATCTTCCCTAGATTTCTCCCTACATCCTATCCCTATGCAAAGCTCACAACAAAGCTTGGTCTAAATTTAAGTCCTCCAAGGCCACCACTGATCTCCACCTCTATCATAAACTAAATAGAGAGATAGAGGACAGTTGCACGTTGTTCCCGCCTTGCCTTTAGGGGGAAGATGGTGGCTGTGTTGGGCTGAGGTCTGCAGGAACTGTAGAGAGCAGTGTTTTAGTTAATTTGGTTTTGCCTATGGAGCTTTATCCTGGTCCCAGTCCTCGCCCTTGTAGTGTGCCATGGTGCCGTTGTCAGTGGGAGGCTGCACCTGCCACATTTCCAATCCACAGCATGGAGACTGGAGAGCCACTGAGGCAGTGGTAGGGGCCGGGGAGAGGCAGGTGGTCGGGGGGAGTCCCATGATCTTTTAACACCCTGGTTTTGAAGTGGCACTACCCCTGGATTTTCCTTGCCAGTTGGGGACTATGTCTGGAGCATTAACTGCAGCTATGTCATCGTTGCCTTCCTTGGTCTGCAGCAAATGAAGGGAAGCCATGAGTTGTTTATGAGTCACGTTATCTTTGTTTGCCCTCTGACTTAAATACTATATTTGTGAAGCTGTTCTGGACTATACCTCTGGAGGAATTTGGTCAGTTTTTTGGTTATTGAATGGTGGTGAGAGCCCATGGAGAACTGAATACTGATTTGGCTCCTGTAAATTGCAAGCCCGGCATTCCATAGAGTCTGAGGCTTAAAAACGTTTAAGTTTTACTCTTCTGGATCTTTAGGAGTGAGAGTCCTTTAGGTCTGTTAAATGGACAGTGTTTGGCCCTAGGAGGTGGGAGCTCCAAGGACTAAAACCTTTTTTATATGGACTTTTATGGACTGGATGTTGTTTATGCCATCTACCTTTTAGTATTTGTAGTATTAGTATTACAATTAAGTTTGTAATTTTTGTTTATGTAGTTTATGCATATATTTTTGTATAGTGTAATTTATTTTTAGTCGTTATTGTTTATAATTTGTATTTTATGTTTAGTAGGTTGGGTGGGATTAAGTTAAATTAGTGTATTATTTATCATTTTAAGAATGTGTTGGGGTGGCCAAATGATGGTCAGGCAATATTCCCCCACCAGGCTCAGGGAATTACACCCCTTTGACTGCCCCTATCTGCTGGTAGAGATCTATAGATGCTGTCAATCTTTGGGGATTGCCAGGAGGCACAGGAAAGGGGCAAGAACTGAGCCTGGTGGGGGAATAAAAAGGGGGTGACAGATTGGGGTGATAGGGACCAGGTGACGCTCTGGGGCTAAATGGTGCTAGGACAGGAGTAATCCCTGTCTTGTTCCCAGACCCAAGGGCCCAGAAATTAATGCTGGTCAGGAGTCAAGGTCTTTCCCAGCATCTCATCTGACCCGGGCAGTGCTATGTAATGCCAGGACCATCAAAAATAAGATGGCTATTATAGCTGATCTTATTGATATGGTGGATCTGGCATGTATCACTGAGACCTGGCTGGGTGAAAATGCAGGCTCAGTATTGGCTTCTGCAGTGCTGGCTGGGTTCTTGGTGATTTACCGCCCAAGGTTGGATTGAAGGGGTGGGGGTGTAGCCATCTTTTTAAGACTGAGCTGGGCCTTGTGGATGTTCCAGTGGGGATCGCCAGATCCTTTGAGTGTATCATGGGTGAGGGTGTAGGTTGCAGGATACTCCTCATTTACCATCCACCAGGTGATGTGGCTTTATTCCTGCAGGAGATTGCAAACTTAATCGTCGACATGGTATCGGAGTTTCCCAGATGGATAATTCTGGGGGATTTCAAAGCCTGGGTTGACGATGAACTCTCACAATTTGGTCAAAATCTCCTCCAGCTTATGATAATGCTGGGCCCCACACAGGTGGTTACCTCCTCTACCCATATAGGGGGTCACTTATTGGATCTGCTGTTACTCCTGGGGATGGAGATCTCTGACTTGGGGGTGGAACTAGTCAGTTGGTCTGATCATCACACCATAGGGTTCAGCTTTGGGGCCACCCTGATTGGATCTACCCCTTTGGAGATGGTCCGGTACCGCCCTTTAAGGGGAGTTACCCCAGATGGTCTATCGGCGGTTCTGATCCAATCAGGATTGCTAGGTGAAAGCACAAGCCCAGGGGACCTTGTACTAGCCTATAATAAGGCAGTGGGAGATGCCCTGGACTTGATTGCTCCTGTTTGTGTTCGTCCACTCACTCTTCACCCAGGGTCCCCCTGGTTTGATGGGTTCTTTGAAGGAGTTGAGGCGAGTTGGCCAAAGGCTGAAGAGAGCATGGCAGAAGTCCAGACTGGATGCTGACAGACTTAGATTAGTAGAACATTATAAAGGCTATCAATCAGAAATCAGCCATAGGAAGGCAGAGTTCCTGTCCAGGGAGATTTCTGCAGTGCAGAATCGACCAGCTCAACTTTTCTGAACTGTTGACAGATTATGCAATCGAATCTGTCTCCAGTCTGGAAGATTATTTTCACAGAATAAGTGTGATGAGCTAGCTCAGTTCTTAGCAGATAAGGTTGTCAGCATCAGGTCCGGAATTGGCCCAGCTCTCTCTATGAGGGGTTGTGGAGGTCAACGGGAGGTGGTGAGCACCCAGTCTGTCTGGACGGATTTCAGCCAACCAGAATTCATGGACATTGTGAAGATTGTCCAGACTTTACGCCCAACCTGTTGTAGTCTGGATCCGGGCCCCACCCCCTTTTAGTGGGGTGTGTAGATGTTACCTGCCCAATCCTAGCTGAAATTGCATGGAGATCCTTGGAGAAGGGGATCTTTCCGACCCCTTAAAGAAGGCAGTCATTTGACCACTCCTTAGAAAACCTTCCTTGGATCCCGACGATCCAGCTAAATACCGACCTGTCTCTAATCTTCCCTTTGTTGGGAAGGTTATTGAGAAGGTGGCTGTGCTGCAGCTGGATGATCACTCTGTAACTCACGATGTCTATGAAGCCCTTCAGTCTGGTTTTAGGAAAAGGCATAGCATGGAGACTGCCCTTGTTCAGGTACTAAACGACCTCCTAATGGCAAGAGATCAAAAGGCTTGTACCATCTTGGTCCTTCTCAATCTCTCGAGTCGGTAGCTTTTGACACTGTGGACCATGGCGTGCTTTTGGAGACCCTGTGGTTCCTTTGTGGACAGTCAAGTACAGTCCTCAATTGGTTTCATTCTTTCCTCACAGACAGATTTCAGAGGGTGGTCACTGGAATTTATTCCTCTGATGCCCTCCCTCTGTCCTGCAGGATGCCGCAGGGCTCCATTTTGGTGTCCATGTTGTTTGCAGTGTACATGCTACCTTTGGGAGATATCATCAGGTGATACGGCTTGAGTTTTCACTGCTATGCAGATGATACTCAGCTGTATATGTCCTTTGTGCCCGGGCAGGTTGATGTGATCTCTGTGCTAAATAATTGCCTTTCTGAGATCAATGTCTGGATGGGTTTCAGTTGGCTGAGACTGAATCTGGATAAGACTGAGGTGTTGGTTGTAGATCTGGGTTGCCCAGTGGTGGGTTTGGGGGCTGGGCATGTGTCTGGCCTGTGGCTTGACAGTGTCCAGCTCACGACCTCAGATCGGGTGCGGAACCTGGGAGTTATTTTTTGATGACGGCTTGACCCTGAAATCTCAGGTGTCAGCTGTGGTCAAATTCTCATTTTACCATCTGAGGAATATCACCCAGGTGAAACACCTGGTTCCACCAGGCGACCTTCCAACATTGGTCCATGCCTTCATCACTACCCATCTTGACTACTGTAATGCCCTCTACCTAGGGCTGTCTGGGCTTGATATCTGCTGCTTGCAGCTGGTGCAGAATGCAGCAGCCAGGCTTTTGACAGGTACCTCCGGGTCCAGTCATATCACACCTGTGCTGCACGGACTGCACTGGCTGCCAGTTCAGTGGTGGATCACCTACAAGGTAGGCTTGCTTACCTTTAAAGGTCTACACAAACAGGAACTTGACTACCTGAAAGACCTCCTGACTCCCTACACCCCTAATCGCCCTCCCTGATACACCAGTGAGGGATTGCTAGAGATTCCCAGGGTTCATCTTAAAACCTTTAGAGCTCGTGCATTTTCATTTGCAGCACCAACCCTGTGGAACTCTCTACCTCATCAGTTAAGAGAATGCCTGACCATCTGTAGTTTTAAATCCATGCTAAAAATGTATTTATGTTCACTGGCCTTCCAGGACTGAATGATTTTTAAATCATTATATTGCTCTCTGTTTTTATATTTGTTGTGTAATCTGTGCAGCACCTTGATATTAAAAGGTGCTATATAATTAAAGAGTAATTTGATATGATAAACTCAAACACCTGTACAATACGCCAAGATAAATCTGAGTATTTTAAATCAAACCTTTCATCTTGTCCTGACCCCCCTCTTCATTTTGGAGCACAGTCAAATCCCTTCTCAACCCCTCCTGCCAGGCATCAACTCCCATACTGAAGCAAAATGGGTCCTCTATTTCTGACCCCACCTCAGTCGGCGATACTCTTAATCAATTTTTCACATCCTGTGCACTACCTGGCTGTTTTGTGCCTCCCTGCTCAACCCCCAAATTAGTTTACTCTCCACCCCACTACCCCTCATGAAGTTTTTCTCACCCTCAGCACCCTAAACCCACACAAGTCAAGTCCAGACAGCTTTCATCCCAAGCTGCTGCACTTCTATGCACTAGCCATCGCCCCCCCCCACATACTCAACCTCTCTTTCCTCACTAACTTTGTCCCAAACCAACAGATGTTTGCCAACGTCATCCCACTGCACAAAGGAGGTGACCCTCATCCCCTGGCAATTACCACCCTATTTTCCTGCTCCCTTACCTGGCAAAGTGCCAGGAGTCCATAGTTCTCTCAAGACTTTTTGATTTTCTCGCTTCATCCAACTTCTTTTCAGATTATCAATCTGACTTCTGGAAAAAACACTCCACAATCTCCTCCCTTATCCATGTCACAGACTCAATCCTCACTGCTAAGGACAAAGGCCACCTCACTTCAGCAATATTTATCAATTTCACAAAGGCCTTTGATTCCTTCTCCCACCCAGACCTCCTCCAAAAACTGCACTCTGCGGGCCTCGCATCCTCCTCTGTCCACCAGTTTAAATCCTATCTCAGTGACCATCAGCAGTCTGTCATAATAGAAAATTCCACGTCCCCCCTCCCTATCCTATCTAGCATTCCTCAGGGATCCTCAGCCCCATCCTCTTTCCTATTTTCAAAATCAACCTCCCCTCGGTCTCCTCTCACTGCAACATTCACCTCTACATGGATGACACCATCCTCCACGTTTCTGGTCCATCCACTGATTCTATCCAGTTATCACTTCAGTCCGAGTTTGACCACGTGCTAACTTGGTTTCATGACAACAACCTAAACGGGAATACTAAAAAAAATGGTCTCCATGATTTTTGACTCCCCCAAAAAACTGCCAAACCCCCGATCCACCTCGTTGGATACCTCCACTCTGAATACCATCACCTCGTACAATTACCTTGACCTCTGGTTGGATCAACACCTCAACTACTCGGTCCATATCGACTTCCTTTGTTCAAAACTGCACCCCAAACTAGGTGTTCTCTTCCAAAACAAACATGCTATCCCCCTACATGTTCACCGCAATGTAATACATAAGACAATCCTCCCCTTCTTTGACTATGGGGACATTATCTAAGCCTCAGCCACCACCTCCTCTCTCCCCAAGCTCAACACCATTCTAAACTTGTTTTGCAGATTCACCACTATCACCCCGCTGCATACCCATCACTGCTCATTTCTCTCCTGTCTGAGTCTATCCCCCCTCTCTCACAGGTGGTACGCTCATTCATCTATAATCACATCAAAATACTGGTTTAACCTTCCCCCCCTCCTCTCCCCTGCTAATCCATCCTACTCCCTCAGATCCTGGCATCTCTGCTCCTTCGCCAACCCCAACCAGCGGTCAATGGCTGGCTCTTCCACCTTCTCTTACCACCTCCCCCACCTCTGGAATCAACCTCCTGCTTCCCTCCGTGACACCCATTCCCTCCCAGCATTCACACGCCAGCTCAAATCTATCCTCCCCTCCCCCCCACATGTCCCCTCTCCCCTTTCCCCACCTCCCCCAAGCCTCACTCTGGTCCAGCCCCCCTTCCTTCAGAAATACCTTCCTCATAGTGCCTCCCTCTTTTTTCTTACTCTCTTTATCCATTTCTTTCTCTGTACCAATTCTTAGTTTCTAATGCACTACTATTTGTACCTTATCTAAGAAACTCATCCAACTAACATATCACCTCTATGTATATACCCTGCTTTTTAATTGCCTTCACTGTTATCTGTATTGTGTGTATTGTATAAGTATGTAAATAACCTGCATCTTAATTGCCTAAACTGTTATCTGGTTTACTATATGTATATGTATATGTATATGTATATGTATATGTATATGTATATGTATATGTATATGTAAATAACCTGCCTTTTAATTATCTAAATTAATTTTTTTATTTATTTTTATTTTGTTTTTGTTGACCTTGTAAGTGCTCTAGACATAGAAATGCCTATTTTCAGACATGACCCGGGAGGTTACAAAGTAGCAATATGGGACAAGAACAGAATACAGCAGTTTGTGATGGAAAATAATACACCAGTGAATGAAACAATCAATACAATATTGAGATAAGATTCAGCAGAGGGTAGATAGTACAAGGTAAACAAGGTAAGTGCCGCAGCTCTAAAACTACAACAAAAATAGGTTGGGGAGGACAAGGTTCAACTAAGGAAAAAAATACAAAAAGACAGACAATAAGAGCAAAAAAATCAGGACCACAGGTCCAAGGTAGGCAAGACCACAGCACAGAAGCACAAAATGCAGTAGACTAACAGTGTGAATGTTAGACTTGGGCAATAAATACAGTAGGCACTGACAGTTAAAATGCTAGACCTAGGCAATAATACCAGTAGGCATAGGGTTAATCAGTATAATTAGTAAAAGGCAGAGTAGGAAGGGAAGGGTGAAAGTATAGAAGTGAGGCAGTGAAGGGAAAGTTGGGACAGGGGACAGAGAGGAATAGTGGAGGAGGCCTAGGCAAAGTCAATTCAAGGCACAGCATAGAGGTGCAGGGGGGCCAAAGTGAGAAAAATAATAGGGTAGAGTAAGGGAGGAGTGGGTCATAGTGGTAGTGGTAAGCGAAAGCTGTAGGCTAAGGAGGGTTAAAACACATGCAAGGAGCAAGTTTGGTTAGGAGAAACCGGTGTTCCTTTTTGAAGAGGGCATGGCTTGATGCATGTCGTAAAGCTGAGGGAAGGGAGATCCAGTATTTTGGGGCAGTGTGAGAAAAAAGCACAGGCAACTTTGGAAGTTTTACTTCACGGGATGTAGAGGGGAGTTTTGGTCAGTCAATCTAAGGCTGTAGGAGGAGATTGGGGGATCAGCAGGGTGGCAAGGGTATTAGATCTGATGATGCTTCACTTTTTTACAGAGAGGGTGGTGGCTGGGTGGAATGCGTTACCTGCAGAAGTGGTATCCAGTAAAACAGTGGACTGCTTCAAAAGGGGATTGGACAGGACAAGGGGGAGGGTTAATGAAGGGGAAGGGTGGAAGGGAGGGGCAGCTGCAGAATAAGGGGTGCTAGCTGCACATTCGAGCAGAGTTGATAGACCTCTAGGCCTTTATCTGCTGGCAAATTTCGTATGTTTGTATACTATCGGTCAGAGAGCCAAGAAAGAGGAGTCAATGGGCAGAGAGAGAGGACCATTTTAGATCAGCATAGAGCTGACAATGGTTAAATGTATGTATATGTATGCATATACATACATATACATATACATATATACATACACACACATATATATATATATATATATGTACGTGCCACCTCTGTATGTACAAGTTCACCCTTGTCCCTGGGTCACACCTGGAAAGGAGCCTCAACTCAGTGTGCCTTTCCCAGTTACCAAATTTTAAATAAAAAACTAAATAAAAAATATCACTTCTATTAAGATAACCTCCAGAATTGTAAGTAATTGAGGCCATGTGGGCCAGTAGGGCAAGAACTAATGTGCATAACAGAGCCTCAAGTAATCTCAGTTTCAGCCCCTAACGACAGTTTTTCCTTGCTTTTTTTCTCATGAATATTTTTCCTCCAGTATTAGAGAGACAATAAGGTTCACCATGTCTGACACAGAAAAGGGGCAGGGGGTGGCAATAGGGTGGATGCATGCTTGAAGATGGCGTGGAGGGGCAGTGGTGGGGAGGTGACTCAGACTCTTATCTCCAGGTATGGCAAAAACAGAGACTGTGCATGGTCAGATCCTTGGGTGGGGGGAGGTTCAGGGGAGCCTGTGCAGCTCTTGGCAAGATGATGCCTAGGTATGGCAGTAGCAGCCAGAAGGCATACTAGGTGGATCCACCAGAAATTAAAGTAAACCTACAAATCCACAGGGGTTACACATATATAAGAGAAGCCCACTCCCACAAATGCATGAAGTTGGCTGGGAAGCACTTCACCCCCTAGGCTCTCAAGGGAGCTCAAGGGAGCTCCAACCAATATAATTTAAATATGAGAAAAGAGAGGTTTTATGCATGGACTGCCCCCGTACTAAGCGGAGCAGATTTTGCCCTCCACTTGTCTGTAAAGCAGAATGTGAAGTCTGAGACTTGAGATGGTATTACAGAAAATTTGAGTACACAAATCCCTGGGCTACACATATTGATCCCCCCCCCCCAAGCCATAAATTGACCATATCTGAGACAGGAGCAAGATGCTATCCTAGCTTAAAAATAGCAGGAGTAGAGGACTTGCCACAAATGTGTCTTGTAACCCTACCATGAAATATTCCTCTGACCCAACACCAGTAAAGAGGTGCCTCGTTGCGTGTAGGAGAGTCTTTCCAAGATTAGACCCTCCCCCATGTGGAAAATTGCCATTAGTCTTAACCTGTGGCCAAGGAGCAGTAGCTCCACCCCAAACTGGAAGCTCCAGACCCTTTGGGGTCGACTCTGTTCTCGGAATCTAATGCTGGACTGACTGCTCATTTCTTGCCCTATGTGGGTAAATGCAAAGGAACATGCAAAACAGATTAGGGTTATGTATCTGTTTTATAGTTATACTGTTACATTTGCTTTCCCTGTCAATGGTTACAAAACTGACACATAGGCAGCATTACAATGTAACCCTCTTCTCCTAAGTGCAATGGATGGTAATGGTATTTAGTGAGCTCTTGACTGAGAACAACGGTGGGAATGTGCCAAACCCCTGGAGAAGAAAAAAGTTGTTTATTTACTTTTCTATGCTAAAATGCTTCTGTTGATTTATATATACTGGACAATATCTTGAAAAGTTGAACAGTGAGATCCAGCCAGACAGTCTGACTAGTAATGGCATAATTAGGATAATCAAACCACATATAGCAATAAGCAAGAGGAGCTCTCTCAGGGCCTTGAGAATCAGACAACCAGATTCAGGCACGACCAGGATAAACTTGATCAGGTTGTGTAGCTTGGCTTAATCTTGAGCTCCAGATAATCTAATAGTGGTCTCTCAAAGTCAGCAAGAGAATCCACAAGTCTGGATGAGAAGGAGGAGAACCTGCCCTCCGGTGGAACCTAAACTAAAAAGGGAAGGTCTAAGAAAGTCCACCCCCACAGCTACAAACATCCCTGAGCCAGGCAGATAGTCTAATTCTACCATCACACAATTATTGAGATGATGATCTTAAAATGAACAACTTTCAATACCAAAGGAATTAATAACCCAGTGAAACAAAACAGAATCCAAACCCACTTAAAAAGGTTAGATACTGACATTGCCCTCCTACAGGAAATGTACTTAAGCCAAGCGGAACACCTCAAGCTTCACCGCCAGTGGGTAGGAGAGGTATTTGCTTCTTCACGCCCACAACATAAGGTTAATGGTGTAGCCATTCTAATCAGTTGGAACTCACACTTTGTAGTAGACCAACACTGCCAGGGCACCCAAGGAAGATGGGTCTTAGTAAATGGTACTTACTTCAACACCCAATCTCAATCCCGAATGCCTATGCTCCTAACCAACCCTCCCATACATTCTTCCAGGAAGTCTTTAAGCAGAAATTGGACAAAGCCTTTAACTTTTGCATACTGGGGGGACTTTAATTGTATAATAGACACACATCTAGACAGAAGCAGGGGAGGAGGGGTGTGCAGGTCCCCGGCAGCAAAATAACTACTTGCTCTAATAGAAACAGGAATGTTGGATGCTTGCAATGGGCCCATTCTAGAGAGAAGGACTTTACTTTTTCTCACACCCCCACAACTCTTACATGCGTATAGACAGATGGCACATCTACAACCTTCACCTCCACATAGTAACTAACACAACCATCCACAACATAGCTCTCTCATATCATGCATCAGTAACCCTAGAAATTGATGTAGGCATTCCCCAGGGTCAAAGCTCCTGGAGAATGAACTTGAGTTTCCTTACCTCATCCCAGTTTCAGAAAATGGTTCAATGGCCTACGCAGTCAGAATAATGTTATGGTTGTGCAACTGTATAACAATGCTGTGGCCATTCGCACTCTCTATTCCATTAGGAATTACCACCCTGTAGGGGTACTGAAGGCAAGGAACCCTGTAAGAGGGTTCCGCCCCTGGAGGTGCCACGGGAAGGGTCCCTTGGCTAAAAAAGGTACCTTAGGAAGAAACCCCCTGGGAGTAGGGAGGCAAGTCACAGGAGGAGGAGGAGAGGATGGCCAGGCAAAGAGAAAGTTCTTCAGGTGGAGGTTGAGAGGAACTACTTATATAGCTCAAGAATTAGGCGTGGCTAGTTGCTCACCCATTAAACTGTAGGCATAGCCTTTCAATTAAGGAAACCATAAAGGAATACCTTGAGCTCAACAATAATGCTGAAGTCACCCTTACCACACTATGGAATGCAATGAAACCAGTGGTCAGGGGAGAATTATATCCTTCCTCTCCCACCAAAAGACAGTGAGAGCTAAAAAACTAGTGGACCTACAGTGACGAACAAAAGAGAGAACACAAAAAAGACAACAAACCAGAAACCTTGCAAAGCTGAAAGACATCAAAATACAATTACTTAAGCTCACATCGCAACAAGCAGAGAAAGCAATTCACTGTACTCATTTCACATTTTACTCATAGGTAGGGAGGAGGGAGGGCAGGGACTGCTCACAATGCAGCCCCACAAAGCACAAGTGCTAAAGGTGGTCTGCTGACTGCACACCGGTGACCAGGCAAAACCTTATGTTTCATTACGCAAGGATACTGTGGAAGAATTTGGCAAATTATATGCACAGCTATATAGTATAGAAGATCATCCGACTGACTACCAACAAGGAATCACAAACTTCCTATCAAGCCTGAACCTCCCCAAGCTTACAGAGGAGAACAGAATCACTCTAGATAGCCCAGTTACTTTAGAAAACATAGGAAAATGATCAAAATACTGAAATACAGAACAGAACCACGGGAAGATGGGTTCCCTGCTGAATTCTACCACCAGCTTCAAGAACTTCTTGAGAAGTCTTTGCATGCTTCCATCAACCACTGTATGCAGGAATGCACATTTCCCCATGAATGGCAAATGGCACTAATGACAGTTATCCCCACACCAGGGAAGAACAAGGAGCAGTGTACTTCCTACCATCCGATCTCACTGACACAGACACAAAGATCTATACAAAAATAATGGAGAACAGATTACTAGAAATAGTGAGAAAATTAGTACACCATGATCAAACTGGATTCATACCACAGCGTAGCTCCTATAGCACCTGTCACTTTCTTAATGTAATATCTACAGCCAGACACCAAAATATCCAAAGTATGGCAATTTCAGTAGACCCTGAAAAAGCCTTTGATAGGCTGAATTGGCAGTATCTGACCCTAACTCTGATACAATTTGGTTTCTGTGACACCTTCACACAAAACTTGTTGGCCTTTTACTAGGGCTCCACTGCCAGGGTGGGGGTTAATGGTACAAAATCCCAGAAGATTGAGCTCAAGCAGGGAACCCAGCAGGGCTGCCCTACGCCCCCTCTCCTGCTCGCCTCGGGGATGGAACCTCTGATGGTATTTACCAGTCATGAGAAATCATGGAATCTGCGTAGGCCCCATAGAACATAAATTCACCCTGTACATGGACGATAGTCTCCTCTTCCTCAGTGAACTGACAGCCTCTCTTCCCCACTTACTCAGACTGTTGCAGACATTTAGAGACCTCTCAGACTTTAAAATTAACTATGACAAAGCAGAAGCAATGCAGCTGGGAGGCCGTAGATTAACAGACAATGTCAGTGACTTCCCTTACAGGTGGGCAAAGGGAGGCTTTCGTTACCTGAGCCTCAACGTTACCAAAAACACCTTGTTACTCTTCGACTGAAGCCATGAAATAATTTCAGATGAAGTGCAGAGAGATTTGGACAGGTGGAAAGTATTACCATTAGTCCTGAGGGGTAGGATAGAAACCATTAGAATGAATGTACGTGCCCGTTTCCTGTATATTTCAGAATGCTACATGTCAGGGTCCCAGCATCCTTCTGGAAGGAACTAGACAAGGCCATCTCCCACTTCATCTGGGATGGCAAGCACCCCAAATAAACTGTAACCTCTTACAGACTAGTAAGAAATGGGGAGGAACAGCTCTACTAAATATGAGGGAATATTACTTGTTGGTGCAGGTCACCCCAATCCTGGTTATGGTTAAAAGAAAAACAGACACAGGATGGTTGGAGCATGAGAAGGTTCAGGTGCTGCACTGCAGCCTGGAATTAGTGCCCCTCCTGCCTACCCCCACCATTAGAGGGATTAAGTCCCCAAAACCCAGACATTAGCCTCAGTATGTCAGGGATGGAAATCCAAAGCTGATATCCAGATCACCCCCTAGATACAAACCATAATTTGATAAGAACCCCATAAAACAAAGTACTCTTCCCAGTGGAGAGACTACAAATAGGAAACCCTTGTATGGTTCTTCAGAGTGCCCACAATAACTGCCCAGTACACAGCAGCACATACAAACAGATGCTGGAGAGGGTGAGGAGCAAAAGGAGACCAACATCACACCTTTAGGAACTGCCCGAAAATTCAGCCTTTCTGGGAGAAAATTGTCTAAGCATGCTTAGATATCATGGGCTCCCCATCCCAACCAGCCATCCCAACCAACTTTGAAAACCTGATTCTGGGACTCCTCCCCTCCCACAAGAAGATCACAGCCCTAAAAATAAATACTTGCACAGGATATTAGTGGTAACAGCACTAAAAAATGATCAACAGACATTCATTTTCCCCAGAAATCTGCACCAAGGGTGAATGGATAAATCTAAGAAAATAAATGCAGGCGTTGGAGGACAAGTATGCATCTATCATTTTCCTCTATGATGGTACTGACATCAATGTACTAACCAAATGGCAGAAATGGGATTCATACATTAATCAATCTGGCCCACTATAGGAAATGTTCTATTAGCAGATACTGCAGACAAAACAGGAATATAAGGGATATGCAATGGAAATGAGTGAAATAAATGATTTATCTGCACAAGAATAGTTTTGACCTTGGGTAACCTCACAAGTGGTGTAAACCACGAGTAAGGTGTCTGAGGTCAAAATTGCTCACATGCAGATAAATCATTTAATCCACAAGCTTTCCATTACATATTCCATTATGTAATAGGAATAGAGTTTGAAGAAATGGTTTTCATTTTCTTTTTTAATTGTGGAGGTTTTTTTTCCCAATAAAATAAATTGGATTACTGTGTGTATCCTTGACCAATTATAGGGGGTTGTTAGAGACTGCAACATCATTGCTAGGGAAGCCACATCTGTACGTTAACTCTTGTAGCTCACATGGCTGTTAGTTTGGATGTGGGCGGGCTACAGAGTTTAAAAAACGTGGCGGCTCATTTTCTCATTTAGTAAGTGAGGCAGGTTGCCATGTTACATTAATGTACTGTGCATGTCTGTTGCTATTGCTTATTTAAAAAAATATATATGAGCTGGCCCGTTGGCACAGTGGCTGGATTTCAGCTTGTGACGCCAGTGACCCAGGTTCGGGAATGGACCTGGGACGCTGGAGAGGCAGTTAGGGAGAGAAGGCTGGAGCATCTAAAGACTGCTTGCCTTCTCTCGAGGGGAGGGTTGGGTGGGGACCCGGTGCTTGCTGATTCCTGGCGGAGGCTGGGGTATGGCAACACACTGGGTCTCATTGAGCAAGGAGGAGCATGGGGAATGTTGGCCTATGCCTTGACATTGTGGCACACCATGCCCCCAGTGGAGCAAAGTGGAAAAGTGCTCCATGGTTGACCAGATGTCAGTCACTGGCAGCTGCTGCTACCGAGCCCCTGATGCAACCCAGATCCACCTCTGCAGCACCCAGGCCAAGTAGTGTGTGCTTGCCACCTATCTCCCCTCAGAGGAGGGGACCCATCCGGTGAAGGGTTACACTGGGTTACCCGGGGGGGCTGCAATGTGAAGTGGTGGTGCTTGGCACCAGGGCAGAGGAGTGAGTGGATGGGGAGGGTGCCCGCACTTCTTCTCAATATCAATAAGTCTGGCCTTTGGTTTCAGGCAAGTGTTGTCCTATGGCCACTCTTTTTATGGTTTGCATTTTTAAAAAAATGTGTCTCTTTGCAGAGCAGCAGGTGATGGCCAGGACAATCAAGCAATTCCAAAACAGCAGACACAGCAGAAGAAGTGAGGGACTGGAAGAAAGAAAGAGCAGTGCCGGGCAGTCAGGATTTGGAGAGAAGTAGTGGTGCTGCAAGATGAAGCTGCAATTTAGAGTATCTGTGGCAAAGTTTTGTAAAGGTACTGTTTTCTCGGTTCGGGGCAGTGGTGTTACAGTGAATTGTGGAGCACAAGTAAAGGAGGTGTGGGTGATAAGAGCGAGTGATGCGGGAGTAATATTTTGGCTGAGGGGTTTACATACATTTGGCTTGTGGAAAGGCAATAAATGCAGGGGTGAAAGAATGGAGTGGGGCTGGTAATGAAGGCTGTTGTGCTAGAAAAAAAGTAGATTTAGCAATGTGTGTGTTTTTCAGGGGTCAGCTGGTAGTAAAAATATGTACTGCATGTGATGTGAAGAGGAGTGGAGCTCTGGGCTGCAGTTTCAGTTTTGAGACTGGCATTGATGTGTTACTGAGGGAGGTTTTCGTGGAGCGCAGTGGAAGGAAAGTAGTGCTAGCTGAGGAGGATGATGACAGCTAGTGTTTATACAACATAGGTTGCATAAATTTTATTTATACAGCATGTGAAAAAAAATTGATTTATACAATGAGTTTTGTGTCCACACCTATTGCATAAAAAGGGATATCACATAGGGATGGTCACTGCAATAGGATACTGGGGCTGAAAGCCCAATAAAAATGTAGGTAAACTGTCTAGTAATAAAAAAGGGAAATCAAGCATGAACACATAAATAAAAAACATCACACACGAACAGCTAAAAAGGTTTATTATACTTTCTTTACCAAAACAAAATAAATTCCAACAGTCAAGGTAGATTTAGAAACGTTAAGAATGCTTTCTATGAATTATGCATGTATACAGAAGCTATGCCTGTACAACTCTTCTTGCACGAGGGATGAATTTCTAGCCCGTGGCTTGAGCATGTATACATCTATAAATTTGTTGCCTGGTCTGTATGTTTGACATATTTAATACAATTTAAGTTGAAAAGTAGCTTTTTCTATATCTAGATGCCTAAGTATTAACTTTCAGACTGTTGTTTCTTTCCTCACCTTTTTCATGCTTGCCTTTTTATTTTGCAAACTGTTAGTAAAAAAATCTAATGAAATCCTTGTTTCATGATGGCAGAAAATCCTTACTGGCAAGCAAAGCAGTGTGTTTCTATGGGAAACTGCAAATCTGTTGCAGCTTTTTAGAGAGAAATAAAACATTCTTGTACTAAAACTGTATAGACTTTCTATATAAACATATGATTTTTGAGTATCTCAGAGCTTTTCTTATGATTTAATAGGTGGTATGTTCTTCCTAACTAGATTTTACTTGGAAAGAAGAAAGTAGAGAATTATTCTTTTTAACTGATTTTAGAATCACACAGAAGGATAACACCATTGCAAGCAAAATGACAGGTACAATTTCTTAATAAAAGATTTGTCTCTCAAAAAATACAGAAAAAAATCTATAGTTGCTGACTGAAATACTTTGGTTTGCTTTGTAGTTTGGATTTTCTGTCATTGCTGCACCAAACTTTTATGGAATTGTTTTACTTTTTTTAAGTTTTGAAAGTAAAACCCTACTAATTTCACTGCAAAAATTATTGTAGAAGTAGAAGGTCTTTAACACATTAAGACACAATTCAAAAGGAAAAAATATTCATCATAGTAATGTTGTTTTTTCCAAAGGGATCCCTCACTAAGTTTAAGTGCAATCATTCCCCTGGAATGAACAGTCCTGGAACTTTAGAATTTTATGCTAATTATGGAATTTAGAATGAAATTCAAACTCTGTTGTGTGGTCACACTCATCCCTGTACTATAATTAAGCAATATACCCCGACAGGGTGTGGGTATACTGGAGGATTTATCACGACTGGTGTGGTTCAGTCACGAGGCGTAGCCGAGGAACTTAACCACACCAGAAGTGGTAAATCCTCCAGTATACCCACTCCCTGGAGGGGTATATTGCAATTATACAAAGGCCCTGTTTGTTTTTGTACAAAAATAATATTTAAAACATCTGTTCTTGCTGCGGACGCACTGCTTGGATTTTTTTGCCAGTTCTGCGCATGTGCCGAAGGATCGCTGATTGCCACTGATACTGTTACAATTTTTTCAGCTTATTTGCTGTCGAGAGAATGAACTGCATTTTCTTTTCTTTTTGTTTTCAGGTGTGTCGCTTTTCTGGAATGGTGAAGCACTTTTTTTGAAGTTTTGAGGGTAACGACGGAGTATCGGATGTCGGGTTAACGACTAGGAAATCTCTCCGTCCATCCGTGTGCTTGGCAGTGGTGTGTTTGCGATGAACAGAGGGATTTGTCAGGGAGTTCCTGATGTGGCTGAGTGGTGGCTGGCACCTTTTCCAGTGGGTACACTGGAGGATTTACAACGCTGAAAAGGTGCCAGCCAGCCAATCAAAATGCAGGGTTCTGTCCATTTTTTTGCACCCGTTGTATAATGTCAGATTTACTTTTATTGGATTGGTGTGATCTGAAAAATAAAAAAGCGACTTTTGCTTCATCCTTATTCATTTGGCACTGGATATCTCTTATCTGGAATCTGGCCCTTGATACCACTTGTGGAGGAGGCCATGTGCCCCAATAGCTTTAGAAAATCCCTTGCAGACCTTGTCTGGCCTGCTTTGAAGGATTCTGCAGCTGAAATCAGATTTGCTATCCTTGCTACAGGAAGAAATGCCTTCCTTTTGCAGGCTATCCAGCTCTGCACCAATGAAGTCCAGAACTTGAACTTGTTCTGTTTGGGACTTTTGAAGTTTTATGAGGAACTCCAAATCCTCCAAAGAGTTTTGAGTCAACGGTATGGAGGAGTTTGCTTCCTGCTGTGTTTTTTCTGAGATCAGCCAGTCATCCAGGTAAGGAAAAACCACCACCCCTCTCCTTCTCAAATGTGCTGCCACCACAGCTAGGCACTTTGTGAATACCCTTGGAGCTGTGAACTAGTAGTGGCAGTTTCCTAACCTGAACATGAGGTATCTTCTGTGACTTGGCCTGACTGGTATATGGAAGTAGGCGTCTTTCAGATCCCGTGATCCCAGCTAGTCTCCCACTTGCAGAGATGGAATCATTAAGCCCAGTATTACCATCTTGGATTTTTCTTTCTTTAATTGTTTTTTTCAGGGTCTCAGGTCTAAAATGGGTCATCAGTCCCTGTTTTTCTTGAGAGTTAGGAAGTATCTGGAGTAAAGACCCTTGCCCTTTTGAGCAGCAAGTACTTTTTCCATTGCATGTGTGTGCAGCAATTTCTTCACCTCCAGCTCCAGCAAAATTTGTTTCTGCTGGCGTGTGAGGTCGAAACATTTTTGGTTTCTGTAGTCCTGGCAATCTTTTGAAATGCAGGGAGAAACCCTGGCTCACTATTTCTAGGACCCACTTTGTCTGTGGTAATTTTTGTCCCTCCCTGGAAGTAGTAGGCCAGTCTTCCTCTCAGTGGCAGTGGGTGGGTGGGTGGCCTTGGGGGGCCTGTCAGGGGTTCTGCTTTGCCTGGGATTCTGGTGCTGGTGTTGCAGCAGCATGCCAATGTCCCACTCTACCCTGCCCATATGATAGCCTCTTTGTTGAGGGTAGTCACAGGGAGCATAAACATGAGGGTAGTATCCCCTACCCCCCCAAGGCCCGTAGTGGTATTACACTCATCCAACTTTTTCATGTAAGTCTCTGTCTTGTCATCAGACAGGGAATTTCCCTCACAAGGTAAATCCATAGCTTTTGTCTAAGTTTCTTGGGAAAGATTTGTAGTTCTAAACTGGGCAAATCTTCTTAGACACTGCATGGGCCATAACCCTGGATGCAGTGTCATTGGTATCCACTGCCATATGAAACTGGTACTTTGTGGCATCTATGATTGATCTTGCTGTGTCAGCCATATCCTGACACGTCTCCGGTAGCCCTTTAGCTCAGTGCCAGAATGGAGTTCCATATGGCTCTCTGGTACTGTACTATATAAGCCAGATAAGCTTGCCTGTATTAGGAGCAAGTAAGCTGAAGTGTACACTTTATTGCCCAAGGTATCCAGTTTCCAGGACTCTTTTTCAGAAGGCTAGGAGGAAAGAGGCACTTTGTCCTTGTCCACTTCCTTATGATCAAAGTGGGAATATAGGTACACACAGCCCCATTAGACAACCTGATATTTTTTCCTCAGTTTTCTTCATAGCCCTGTTTGACAACCTGATATTTTTTCTCAATTTTCTTATCTATGCCAGCAACTGAGGTGGGTGTTGACATGATTTTAAAAGTGGTTTTCCTGAGGGATTTATAGATGGGCAGCATCAACCTCTAAGTGGAAGCTAAGCCCATCATATCAACAAATTCAACCTCCTCTTCATCAGTTTCCTGTGAGGAAATGCTGAAGGTATTAACCATACAGTATGTCTCACAAAGGTATAGTGAGAGGTATAATCATCCAAAGTTCTGGGAGGTGAGTCACATTCTTGCTCCAGAGAGACATCTGGTTCTATGGGTTCTCCCTCCTCCTCTTCTTCATATACATTTTTACCCAATCTCTACACTCTTTGGGAATGGAACTGGAGCCTGGGGGAGAGCAGGAATATTATTGAAATTTCCCATAGCCTGGAATGCCTGAAAGAATTGCTGTGCCTTAGTAATGTCCTCTATTGAGGGCATGTTATTTTTGTTCACTGGCAACTCCTTTCTGTCTTCAGGAAGAGGGATAACTACATTTCATTGTTCTTGACACCAAGATATGCAACAGGGTGGACACCTCAGAAGGAGTGAGCAAGATGGAAGCTGATCTCAAGAAACTAGAAGAATGATCTGAAGTGTGGCAGATGAGATTTAACACCAAAAAGTGCAAGGTCACGCACATAGGAAAGAAAATTCCAAGAAAGGAGTATTACCTAGGTGGAGAAAGACTGGTGACCTCAAACCAGGAACGAGATCTGGGAATCATAATCTCAGATGACTTGAAGGTTATTAAGCAGTATGAGAAGGCAACATTGAAGGCCAACAGAATACTGAGCTGCATTGGAAGGGGAATCATAAGCAGGAGGCGAGAGGTTGTACTACCACTGTATAGATTGCTGGTCAGGCCTCACCTGGAATACAGTTCAATTCTGGTGGCCTCACCTCATTAAGGACATTGACCGGGTGGAAACAGTGTAGAGAAAGGCAACAAAAATGATTCAGGGTTTGCAGTACATATGAGGAAAGACTTTGGGAACTGAATATGTACTCCCTGGAGCAGAGAAGAGAGAAAGAGGACATATGATTGAAACATTCAAGTACATAAAAGGCATTAACAAGGTACAGACACAGGAACTATTTCACTTCAAGAAGGGCTCCAGGACCAGGGGACATGACCTCAGGCTGCAAGGAGGGAGGTTCTCTACCAACACCAGGAAGTTTTTCTTCACAGAATAAACCAGTAAGCTTATGCACAATGTCTGCTTTAACCATATATGCTTCACTTGTCAAAGAAAGAAATTCAAAGGCACACCAAGAAGTCTCTTAAAATAGATGTTTACTTTAAAATAGATAAAACTAGGTAAAATGTAAATACAGAACAATATATCACAAAAACATACAATCACTTAAAAAGAACAAGGTTTAAAAATGCAAATTAATTCCTACCACCAGACAATTAGACTTGTCTATCTAAAGTAGATGTTTCTTTTTCAGAGTCCAAACACGAATGTCTCTAAGTGGAAAACAGAATACTGTTTAAAACTGTCTTTGCCAACCTCTTTGCATAAGGTCACCTAGCTCCTCCCTGTCAGAATACAAAAATTATATAAAACAGGATGTTTTATCATTCAGAAGGTAAATTAAATAGGTGACATCAGCAAAAACTCACTTCCCCATAACCCTTCGATCTAGTGTGTCTTTTTGCCCTTCACAGACATCAAAGGAGCATTTATGACTTAGCACCTTAGTGACATAACCTGGGTTCTTCCTCTAAACGTCATAAAAGTTTACAATTTTCATCCTAGCAGCTGGCAGCTCCAATTAAGCCAGATAAACAGGAGATCCTTAATTTGTGTCTCTTCTAGCCTGTAATTATCTCCTGGCTTTTAGGTTAACAGCTTGTAGCTGAAACCTGGGGGCCGGGGGGCATCCCACAGGCTGTCTCAGCATGTCTCATGAGAGACACTCAATAACACATTTTTATATTACAAAAATCATAGAGTAATCAGAACCAGCTGTACAAGCATCACAGTGGACACCTGGAACAGCCTGCCCCAAGAGGTTGTGGGGGTCAACACTGTGAGGGGATTCAAGAATGCATGGGATAGACACAAGGGAGCCCTGACTACAAAGGGCAACTAGAGTGTCAAAATAGGTCTAAAACAAATGGACAGACTAGATGGACCTAGCGGCCTCCTTCTGCCGTCAACTTCTATGGTTCTATGTTTTGTTCTTGGCATGTACCATTTCAGCATTACAAAAGACGTATACCCTATATTATAATATTGGTGAATTTGCTTCTGACAGTAGGTCTAATGCCCACCACTGTCTGGTCCTGAATTCCCTAAACTGGCTTCCCCCTGACCTCAGAGCCAATCTAACTTTCACCACACTTGTCAAAAAAAAACTTGCAACCAGGTGCCCCTGCTTACCTAGCAAACCAAATTTTGTTCTTGGATCTCCCCTCATTCCAGTCTGCCTCTAACAATAATCTTGTAGCCCCACTGTATCGCATCAACATGGGACAATGCTCTTTTAGTTACCGAGCTGCTTCTATTTAGAACTCCTTACCCCCTCCTGCCAAAAAAAAACCTCACTCCTGTGAGCCTTCACTAAGCATTTGAAAGCACATTACTCCTCATCCCAAGCCTATAACTGCTTCCACTAATCTCCACCCCACCCCATGCACTTACCTACCCAAACAGGATGTGCACTTACTCCCCCTACTGCTCTGCTTCCTCTCTTATTTTCTCTAGTGATCATAATCTTTTTTCACTTCCTCTCTCCCCCTCACACTTCTCTTACTCTCTCTCTAGTGACTGCAACCTTTTCCCTCCCTCCCCTCCCTCCCCTCCCCTCCCATACAATGCAATTGTTTTCTCTAGTGACTACAACTTTCTTTCCTCTGCCCTCCCTCTCCTCCTTCTTCAAATACAGCTGCAATGTTTCCTGTCTTTGTTTTACATCCTGTTACAGTATGTACTCCACTACAATCCAGAATGTCTGTTTCTTTTCACATTTTGTAAATCTACCGAAATATGTATACCAGATCATTTATATTCCTTTCATGGCCCCTATACGACATGTTGCACTTCCTCCTTGCCTGTGCTGCCACACCCGGGTCATGCCCCAAAAAAGCATTCACTGCCAGTGCACTCACCAGGTCAACAAAATTAAATTAATGAATTAATTAATTAACTCATTTCCGGTGCCTGCTCTGAGGCTCTTTTATGTTTACTGGTTTCAGGGTTCCTCAGTTCAGGCACTCTGAGTTCTGATCCATCTTTTGTAGCTTTATCTTTCAAGTTCAGTCCATTTGACAGGGACTGCTGCTTATTTTGAAAGGCTTGCCCCACATCAGAGCATTTTATTCCCTGTTCACACTGGGCTTGTTAAAACATTTTAACAAGCCCAAACACAGTTTGCATTTACACTAAACATGGTTTGAAACCATGTTTAAAAACCATGTTTGAACCTTGCAAACTGTCTAGTCTTGAAACCGGTTTTAAACACGGTTTTAAACCAAACATAGTTTACCTGGTGGTGTGTACAGGAGTGTGATGCATGTTTCTCCTTTATACTGTGTTATTTTTCCACCCTCTACCCAGCATTCTTTGCGAAACCATACTGTGTGTGGGAATGTTACAACCTCTAGAGTGGACTGACCTTTACCATGCTTAAACATGGTACATGACAGTGTGGACGGGCTTCCACGGTGTTTGAAAACATTTTTTAAAACGTTTTTTAAAATGATTCAACAGTGTGAACAGGGTCTTAATGATGTGGAGCCCTTTTCTTTTGTCTTTTGGGGCACAACTTAATACAAAGTGCACAATTGATAAAATCGTGGTCTGGACCCGGGCATTTTAAGCACAACTAGTGGCAGTCTGCCTGTGCCAGGAGTTGTAAACAAACTTTACAAGTTTTAAAAGCTGTAGGTCATGTCTTCTTTTTGGGTCTGTCACTCATGCCAAACACTGCCAACCCAGGGAAGATGAAGCATTTTCCAAAAGGAAATATTTTGAACTGAGATAAAACTCTTTTTATGGAAAAAAGTGTATGCGATTCAGTTCCCTTAAAAATGAAACCACAAGTTGAAAAAGACTAATCAATAATTTTGTTAGGCCAAACTGTCAAAGAACATCTCAGTTCCCAAATAGAGAGAAACCAAAAATAAACAACATTAAAAACCTCAAAGTCAGGAGCAGAGAACGGCAGGGAGGGAGTAAGAGCGTTCTCCGAACACCTCCCTCTCAAGAGGGTGGGCCATGTTGGACTGCTCTACAGGCAGCTCCTGGAGGTGGCTAATTGAGGTGTTTTAGGCAGCATGGACTACCATATGTTGCCAAACATCCCTGCCCCCAGGACGATGCTGCAGTCGCACAATTGCGGGAAGTGGGAGGGCCCCCAGAAAAGCAGAAAATGACCCACCCGACTGCCAGATGATGGCTGCCTCATTTCCCCCCACGCCACGTAACCTCTCACTACACCCCCTTCAATCACTTTAGCCTTCTGTGTTCCCAGTCAAGGTAGCAGAACTATCTCCCCTCCTATGCCCCCACCCGGGGAGGGAAGCCCTCCAACAGGGTTACACCAGGTCTACTGGGATGTGGGACCAGTGGGCGAGGGACGGACTGACGGACAGGGGTTTCAACACTGTGTAGCCCAAAGGAGTGATTGACCAAAAGGGCAAAGTAAGGCAGAAAAAAATAGAAAAAAACTCAAGGCATTTAATTTTGTAGTCATTTTTAGTCAGATAAAGCAGTTTTAAAGTGGTTCCCTAAAAGTGTAAACTGTGCCAAGAATGGCCTTCTCTGGATCCTGGGAACCGAAAAAAAGTTTAAAATATATAATAACAACCTAACTAAAGCAGAGTTATCAATAAAGTAACTAAACAGTATACCTATAATAACTGAAAATAATAAACTGAGAAATCATTCTGAAGTTGAAGAGAAGACTTTGGGGCGACTGCTTTCTTCAGGCAGAGAAATAAATCTAATGTTATACTGCAGGGGTGAACATGATCACAAAGCAGAGTTTTAATTTCTTTCTAAATTCTTTAATTAGCATAAAATTCTAAAGCTCTATGGCTGCTCATTCCAGGGAAATTATTGCACTTGTTAAACTTGAGTGAGGAATTCCTGGGGTTTGAAGGAAGTAAAGTTTGTAGGACCTGTTAAGGTCAGCAAGCCCATTAAACCCTCTTCCTAATGAGTCAGTGGGCTCACCTGTAGGTTTCAGTGGTACAGAGGCATTTTATATAGAATCTGATGGCAGATAAGGACCACTTGGCCCACCCTGTCTACAGCGTCACCACAGACCCTACTTGATCTATAGCTCTTTCTCCCTCCCTTATTCCTTTCCACTAAAATTCTCTTGTGCCTATCCCATGCATTCTTCAACCCCACCATAGTTTTCACCTCCACCACCTCCACTAGAAGGCTGCTCCAGGAATCCACCACTGTTTTTATGAAGAAGTACTTCCTCACATCTCTCCTGAATCTACCACCCCAGCTTCAAAGCATGTCCCCTTGTTCTTGAGCACCTTTTGTTCTGAAAAATACCTCCCTACTGTACTCTATATATCCCTCTGTGAGGTAGTTAAAGTCTTTGGCATATTCCCTCTCCCTCCTCTCTTCCAGGGTGTACATACTGAGGTCCTATAGTCTCTCTATATATTAAAACAAGGCAAGAAGCCGTATTATGAAAACTTGAGACAGGAAGAACATAGGAACATAGGAATGTGATGGCAGAAAAGGACTGCCAGGCCCACCCAGTCTGCCCCAGTTTGCCTAAGTATCCCCTGAGGCCTTTACAATAGTCTTCCCCCCTACCCAGCATCCCCTTGTGTTTATCCCATGCCCTCTTGATCCCACCCACTGTCTTTTCCCCTACCACCTCCCTCAGCAGCCCATTTTACTTTTCCACTACCCTGTTAATGAAGAAGTACTTCCTAGAGTTAACTTTAAATTTACCCCCCTTGAACTGGAATTCATGAAAGAGATGCCATGATTGGAACATTTTATAAGCAGACCAGTGTGCCTACCCCCCAGTACCGCTTCTCTTCACCCCTTCCCTCTAGGTCACCCACCCCCTTCCCTTTATATGCCTGGCAGCACCAGGGTGCCCACCACTGGTGCTACCAAACATTAGACTGACACTGGGGTGCCCAATCTCCAGTGTAAGAATGTCCCCTGCAATAAAGAAAAGTGTCTCTCATTGTTGTTGTTTTTTTAACCTGTAAAAAAGAAAATGATCCCTCTTCGATCTGACCCCCCTATACACACACACACACACACACACACACACACACAAACACACACACCGTCCCCAACCTCCCACTCAGCACCCACCAACCCACACACCCCCACACACCCTCACTCATCGGAACATGTCCCATGGTGCAGACTCATTCTCCGATCAAATACACATCTTTCTGCTGGAACCAGTGACTGAGATATGAGAAAATAAGTAAGTCTGGTTTAATGTATTTCAATGGGGGTTCAAACTTTTCTTTGTAACTTTGTCATTTTTGAATATTTTTACACCAACTTTTCAACATGGCCTTTTTGGGACCCCACCTCATGACCAAGGGCAGTGCATGGTCACACTGCAAAATCACCTTTTGGGCGGGATTGGAAAATGTCCACTGCCATTGTTCATGAGGCGGGGTGATAAGAAGGCTATGTTGAAAATTTGGGTTAAAATATTAAAAAACAACAAAGTTAAGAGCGTATGTTGAAATTTTTGTACGCTTTCTCATAACTTTGGTAATTTTTAAAATGTTGATCCCATATTTTCAACATAGCCATTTTTCACACCACCTAAAGAATGAGACAGCTGTCATTTTTTCAAATCCTGGCAAAAATGTGTTTTTGCACCTGTAGTGTGGACCGATGTTTTGGCGAGGATTCAAAAATGTTCACCTACTCCTTTCATGAGGTTGGGTCACAAGAAGGCTACTTTCAACTGACTCTATGGTGCTGGGTAGAGCCAGGGTTCTCCAGATTTTTGGGGCTCTAGTTCAGTTCTGGTTCTACAGTGTGGGGTTCTGGTTCAGTTCAGTTCTGCTGAAAAATTACAGTTCAGTTCGGTTCTGGGCTTTTGGTTTATTTTCTAGTTCTGGTTTGGTTCTGGTTCTGGATCAAGTTAAGTGTTACTAAATTCACTTTATATTGCCAAAATATATATAATATAAAACATGGACACAAGACAACTGATTTCACATTGTTAACTTTATTCAAATCAACATTACTTTGAGTAAAAGAAATTAACAAACAGGCAACTGCAAGTTCAATTGTAAAGTATAAATGTTCAAGAATTTAACAAATACAGGACAAGCAAGTGTGTTAACTGACAGCTGAGATTTTCGGTGATCTAGAACTTGCTTGCAGAATGGGAACACTCTCTGACTGCTACTGCTGCTAGCTGGCAAGCATAGGTACTTCTGTGCAAGCTTTGCTAGTTTTGGGAACAGGTGTCTTCCTCTCTTATTCCAGAATTCAAGGCAGTTGTCAGTATAACTGTCATGTTCTAAATATGTTTTTAGTTCACTGGATGACAATGATCTGGTTACTGTTGAAGAAGGACCACCTAGACTGGATAGCATGACCTTGACATTAGTTTTTGGCCTTTTTGCTGGTGGCTCATTATCATTGGATTTTGCTTTGATATTGACAGTATTACTGACGTCAATGAAGAAATCATTTCACAGCTGGAGAAGTGTAGAATAGCATGGATAGACTACTGCCTCCATGTAGGTTCTCCTCATCTCACATGGTCTGGGTTCAGATTCAGTTCGGGTTCATCTGTTTTTTTATTTTTAGGGTTCTAGTTCGGTCGAATCAGGCAAAAATTGAATAGTTCTGGTTCAGTTCTGGTTCGGTTCTCAGAAGAACCCTGGCTCTAGCGTTGGGTGATAGTGGTTCACATGGCATGCTGACAACCTGGGTTCATGCTCAAACCCAGAACAACAGGAATGGAGACCGGCAGGGAGAGTTTCAAGTGTCCATGGGATGTTTTCCTCCCCAGGAGGGTGGGTTGAGCCTGCATCACTCTTGTGTGGCTCCTGGTGTCCGTTTGTGGTGATGCACCTTGCAGCATGCGTGGCCATGCATCACGGTGCATTCCTCCAGGCCACCACAAGTGTGGCCATCTTGGGGCAGGGGCGGGTGGGGAAAAAAAGAGGATAAACACCCACTCGGCCAGATAATGGTGGCTGGTCCCACTGTCTGCCACACAGCCCAGAAATGCAAGTGCTGATCCTGCTGCATGCCCCAAGAAAATTCCCCATGCCTTCGGGCAAGCACACCCCTCTCCTGTGGAACATATGGGGTACCCCACCCCACCCCATGAAGGGATATGTCAGGCAAACACGGGGGCTGCAGTTACAGGATGGTGGGATGGCAGTGGAGGTGATTGGTTGGGTTGTCCTAGGCAGCCTGAAGGAGTGGCCAACCAGGGTGCCGAGGGCAGATAAATAAATGACACACAAAAAAAGGCTATGTTGAAAATTTGGTGTACAAATATGGTAAAATGACCAAGATGAGTGAACGCTGCAATATTTCAAAGTTCACTCATAACTTCAGTAACTTTCAATATTTTGACTCCAAACTTTCAAAACAGCCATTTTTCACACCATCTTATAAATGTAACAGGTGCCACTTTTTGAATCCTGGATGAGATATGTTTTCGCACTTCTGCTGCAAAATGACATTTTGGCCAATATACTATAAATGCCACATGTTGTGTTTACAAGGGGAGCCATAAAACAACTACCTTGAAAATCTGGGGTCAAAATTAAAACAAATAATTATAATTATTAAGAAAATTTGGGCCAGATATTCAAAACGTTGCCTCTGGCCTAAATTAGCACTGCCCAGCGTGCTAAATTAGCCCGGGCCCAATAGCCTGCTATATTCAAAAAGGATAGCCCTGGTGCTAAACCTGCTTAATATAGCATGCTAAGGAAGCCAGGCAAACTTGGCTGGGAGTGCAGTGCAAACATATGCCAGGAATAAGACAGCTCTTAATATAGCAACCAGGAAGTGCACACCACATCATCAGCCAAGTCTACAGAGACATGAAGGAAGGTAGAGGTGAACTATGTGGCCAATGTGTGTGACAGCAAAGGCGTGGACTCAGTAAAGCTGCAAACAGCAGCATATGTGTAGTTACAATGTGCAAAAATGTACACTATATTCAAAACATTTGTGCAGCACTAACACATTTGTGCAGGTTTAGCATGGAGCTAAGCCGTTTGCCCAGTGCAATCACATTTTCTCGGGGCTAAACTTTGCTATATTCAAAGGTGACATGCAAATGAGCCTATTTAAGTAGTCTCTGGGCAATCATCCAGATTAGCATCTCACTATGATCTGATTTGCATGCAGTTTGCCCAGCGTTACTGCAGAGTCCCACAGCTCCACCTGTAGGTCAGTCTGGAAGTACAGGGGCTGGCTGGGTCTGCCACAACTCCACCTGTAGGTCTGTCCAGGAGTGCAAGGGGGTAGCTGCAGGCTACATTTGTACAGTACAGCTTAGCATATTGTGCCCCAGGGGACCACACAGCACAGGCACAGGTGGTGGTGCTGCATGCAACTGTCAAGCTGTAGGTCAGGCTAGTGCCCAACAGACAATACAGTAGCAAGGGGGCCAGTAGTGTGAGGGACACAGCAATGCCTATGGTATGTAAGGCAGTGATGACCACTGCACTGTACAGAGTGACAGGTCCAACTTGCAGGTGTGTACTGACAGTGGACAGTACTGTTATGCTGTTGTGTGACCCACAGATGCTGCACCACTGGCATGGGATACTCAGTGACATATACACGGCTGGCTGTGTGTGCTGTGGTGTCTGTACTGATGTGCAGTATGGGGTTGGGGGGCACATACGATCAGACAGGCACACTGGTGTTGGGGTATTCCCAACACTGGCCATGTGTACTGCGTGATGTGTCCCAGCCTTGTGGCTGCACCCAGTCAGTGGTGCAGCATGGCCACTTGTACACCCTTCCTGCAACACCCTGCATGCCTACAGTGCTGCATGTGTGTGTTGACATCTGTTGGTGTCCACAGAAGGGTGGTCTGCAGATGTGTACTGTATGGCCGCACTGCCATGGTGTCCACTGGGAGCTGGGTCACCACATACTGCCGGCATGGTTGGGACTGGTGGCAGATGATGGCACCATAGTGAAGCTATCAGTGAGCAGCATGTTTCATCTATGTCTGGTTTATTTTTATGCATCATACTTATTGGTTAGGGTCACTCAAAGCCACGCAACTGTCGTACAACAGCCGCTCAAAGCCACAAAGTCATGCAAAGCTGTTTTTCCCAGGATTAAGACTACCTTTTCCTGGACTGTAATCTGCACCATGCAATGTGTGAACACGGAAATCAGTCTTTCACATAATAGTCAGCCAGGCCAGGACCCACAGAGACAGTGTAATATGATCTGTCCTCTGAACGGAGGTCAGACGTCTTGCTGCTATGCTCTGGACTAGCTGCAGATGGTGCCATTCAACCCCAGACAAGCCTTTATAGCACACACAACAGTAGTCAAGTCATGAAAAGACAAGGATATTTATGAGAGTGATAAGGGTAGCAAGATCAAGCAAATAGCGCAGGGCCAGATTTTCAAAACCTTGCCCCAGGGCTAAATTAGTACTGCCCAGCATGCTAAATTAGCCTGGAACAAAACTAAACCTGTTGAATATTGTGAACTAAGGAAGCCAGGCAAACTGGGATGGGAGTGCATTGTTAAAATAGCCCAGGAATAAGACAGCTCTGAATATAGCAAAAGGGAAGTGCAAACTGCAACAGCAGCTCAGTAGACTCTGGAGCAAGCCAGTGTTGCAGGTGGAGAACATTGTGTGTGATTGCACAGATATGTTTCATATCATCTGCAAACAACAATGCAAGCCACATACTGCAGAATTGTGCTATGCTGGTGAGAGGTTAGCTTGGGGTAAAAGATTGCTATATTCAAAGCTCCCATGCAAATGAGCCTACTTGGGTAATCCATGGGCAAAAAGGCACATTTGCATCTCATGATGTGCTGCTTAGCATACATTCCCATGCAGTTTGCCCGGTGCTACTGCATGGAGCACACAGCTCCACCACTTGATCGGAATGGAAGTACAGGCTGGAAGCTGCAGGATATGGGTGCTGGCAGGCACAAACGGTGCATACACCTCACCCATGCAGCACTGCAAGCAGTACAGAACAGTGTGTGTGTGTGTGTGTGTGTATATATATATATATATATATGTATGTATCTATATATATACAGTATTTATTATGTACTGCCTGTGTCCAAACATGCAGTGGAAGACAGCACCCCCCCAACACCAAAACTGGCACCCTACAGCAGTTGTGGGTGCAATAACAATGGAGTGATTCACAAATGCATAGAACAGGCATGAGGTGGGGAGGGGGGATGTAGCTGTAGGCTAACTAGGATCCACAGCATATCAATAATGTAGGGGACTGGGAAGACTGGGTGAGCCAAGCAGGCCATCTAGGCTGTCAAGGCTCTGTTCCCATAGGTGTTAAAATCCCTGGTAGTCTAGTGCACCCATCATCACGATCCCTGACCCCCGTAGCAGTGAGAAGTAAGCATTTTTCCTGGTAGTTTAGTGGTTCCCCCACCCCCCCCAAGTATGATCCCCGACCACAAATTGCAAATGAGTGCTCATTCATTACAATACCGCACATTCATACTTCAGTCAGCGGCCGGCTGTGGTGGTGAGAGGAGGGTTGAGCTGGTTGTCTGCTCTGTTCATGGGACGTTATTGGGGGAGCAGAGGCCATCACTGCCAGGTGGGAAGCCACTAGGCTACCAGGGAATTCTGTGATTGGGGGTCAGGGATCGTGCTGAGGGGACCACTAGACTACCAGGGAAAATGTTTACTTAGCACTGCTATGGGGGTTGGGGATCATGATTGGGGGGGGGGCACTAGACTGCCAGGGAAAACTGTTTACTTCTCACTGCTATGGGGGTCAGGGATCATGATGGGGTGGCCACTAGACTACCAGGGCAAGAGTTAACTGCTCCAGGCTTCAGGGGTCAAGGATCGTGATGGGGGGACACCGCCACATTACCGCATGCTCTTCGTAGGCGGAATTTGGTGCTGCACTAGAGGTGGCACCAAGTCCTGTAGCATTGCACTATACTTTTGAATATGCCACTGCGCCGGCTTTCATGGCCACTCCCCTCATCCCCACCCCCTGCTTACATTTCCTAGTAGCGTCGGTGCTGTCACACAGCACTGGCGCTATTAGGTCTTTTGAATATTGCAGCCTAGTGCAAATCCAGCGCTATTCCAGTGCAACAGATTTACGTCAGGTGCAAAGCTTTGAATATCTGGCCCACAGTCTGGTAATATTTTTTAGATGATAAAAGCAGTTCTGGACAACAGAGGGCACCTGTGATATTAATGTTAGCTGACTCTCCAGAACCACTCCCAGATTGAGAACTTCCTCTGCCTCTGTAAGTCATATCACACCAAAAGTGGAGAGACTCAAGTCCCTAAAAGTAGTTAATTTCTGCCTCTTACTACCAACTACCAGCAATTTGGTCTTGGAAGGGTTAAGTGCTAGCCAATTGGAGGCCATGCAGACAGGGATTTCCTCAAGGCATTGTTCTAAACTCATCACAGATGATACCCTTTCAGGAGCAAAAGACACATACAGCTGGGTATCATCTGTGTAACTGAAATTCCTCACTGTAGTGTCTGGTGATCTTACTAAGTGGATTTTGATTGCACCTTTGTTTACAGAAACAACACGAAATGGGAAGTATCTGTCTTCCGGTATCACTGTGTTGTCTGTATATCCATGGTACCTCCAAACCTTACCTTAGGGTTATGTACGCCTGATAGGCTGCTGATGCACATGTGACCTAAGATCAAGTTACGGTCTGTCCTCCAAGCCCCTTCCTGTTTCCTCTCATCTCCAGTCTTTGATGTGCATCTGTTTAGGCTGCAGCACTTCCTCCAGGCTCCAGTGTAACTACAATACAGGATAAGGTAATAACTCTTTTAAATAAATTATTGGCACAGACAGTACAGTACTTATTCCACAAGGGAGGAACTTAAAGTAGGTTTCCTCATGGTGGAATCAGAATATGCTCATACTACAGAATTTATAACAGTTTGATTCAGCATCTAGCAGTTTAAAATCAGCATGTAGCTTGTTACTGCATCAACTAGCGTCAGTTTTTAAATGATAGCATCAGTCAGAATAAAGGTAAGCTGGCAGTGAATGATCTACAACAGCCGTACAAGAGGCTAAAAAAAAATGTTTATTATTAAAGTACTGTGCTTGCAACGGAGCCTTCCCTTCCGAGCGAGGGTTTCCGGCAACATTACACACATGCAATCCCTGATCAGCGATTGCACAGTGTCTGGGGCATGTCAAACAATAATTGTACCTCCTCCTATTGTGGCACTCCCGTCCCCTTAAGTAGCGGACGGATGTTGCCTCTGCCCAGGACAATTGCACAGTACTGCCCTCTCCATATCGATATCTCTCTCTCTCTCCTAGAACCCCCCCCACCCCAACAGACCAGTGAAACAGGGTTAGTGCAGCTGGTGAAAAAGTAATTCTTTCCTTGCATGGCCTGGTGCATACTGTCCTTCTGCTTGCTGGCTTGGCATCAGGCATCTTGGGCTGGAAATGGCTTTAAATGGTGGCCGCTCTGCCTCCTTCTTCTTCCCTGGAGCTCTCCTCATTCCCGGAGCATGCGCATAGGCACTCCGATCGCACGCACATGCTCATTAGGCTGGTCGCACATGCGCACTGTGTGGCCGCCATCTTGGTAAAGCGACCATCTCATAAAGACCACAGAGCATGTGCAGGACCAATTCCTAATGCCCGTGCATGAGCATTACTGCTCCGCCATCTTGGTACAGCGCAGAGGCTTCCCCCAACATAGACACACGCGTGGAGGACCTCAGAACCTCGCGCATGCGCGCAACACCTCAGGACTCGGCGAGAAAAAAAAACCAGAAACATAATTCTGCATCAGGGGACATAGGAAACAGAGAGAGAGGGAGAAAAGCAAACAGCTTTGTCCAAGCTACTACACAAGGGGGGGGGAGGATATTGGCACTGTACAATAACATAAATGAGCAAGTTCCATTAAGCACTGATCTTAAAACAGACCCTCTGCTGTCTTTCAGATGTCAGCATCCATGGAGTGCAGTGCTTGTGAGGTCCCACTACTGCCACCCCAAAAAGGAGCATTCTGCACAGTGTGTGAATTGGATAGTCCCAAGCAGCTAAGAGAGCTCAGCACTTTACTATGGCTGGACCGAGCCACTCCAGAAGAGATTGGCATGTGGCTCCGGCCACGATTGCCCTGCAAAAGGCTACAGCAGCTATGCTAGAAAGCCAACAAACCTTCATGCTGCAGGTGCTAGAACAACTGGCAGGCAGGAATAAACCTCCACCTATGCCTCACCCACCACACATAACTCAGAATCTGAATAACGAGGTGGCTACAGAAATCAAACACTCACAGACACAGGCCACCACAATTAACCATACATTGCTAAGTGACCGTGTCGATGCAGGAGAACACAATAATGACAACAATAACAACAACAATAGTAATGACTATACAGAGCCTGCATCTCCGCAGGACAGCCACAACGAGTCACCACATGATTCAGATATGGAGGACCCTCTATTTCCAGAGGTGTCATCCATTGCCACAAGACTATTCTCACCCAAAAATGTCAATGATTTAATCCAATGGATCAGAGCAACACTGGGCTTTGAAGCGTTCCCCGAAACCAAGCTGGACCCAATGCTCCAGCCACCCCCCAAAATAGCAAACTTCTTCCTGATATGCCTGACATTGGCATACATAATAACAAAAGAATGGGAGACCATTGACCCAGCCAGGATCCCAGAAAAACGATCTATGGATAAATTATATCCAGTGCAGGAGGACAGCACAAAAATCTGTTGCACTGCACCAAAAATAGACTCAAAAATAGAAGAACTTAACAAAAGAACTGTCCTACCAGCAGAGGGAACAGCGGCACTAAAAGACCCCGGGGACAAGAAAATTGAGGAATTCCTCAAAAAGATACATGAAATGTCAGGACAGTCCATAAGAACATCGACCTCAGCAGCCTACGCTGTTAGAGCCCAGATCAGGTGGCTAGAGGAGATAGCCAAAAAGCTAACTCCAAACTCACAGGAAGTTGAGCTGCTGGAGCAGACCACACAAGCAGCAAAATACTTGGGGGATCTGGCCATGGACTCACTGAAGATGGGGGTCAGGTCAAAATGGTGACAAACAGGGCAAGGAGGTCCCTATGGCTGAAGCTATGGGAAGCAGACACAGAGTCCAAGACACATCTGCTAAAATTGCCATTCAAGGGAGACAGAGTCTTTGGGAATGGTCTACATGAATTCCTGAGGCGACGAGGTCAGGGCAAGGAGTCAGACAGCGACAGAGACTTGGGGTATCTGCCTTCCCACAGATCCCGATGTCACTCATTTCACTCGAGAACAAATCACAGGGCCAGCAATAACTCCTTTTGGGATAGAAAGGCGACCACCTTTCACAGCAGACCTACCTACCAACCCAGGGGTCAAAGCTCATATAGAGGCAGAGCTAACCCCCCCAAGGGAAAATTCCCCTCTCAAAGGGGATGACCCTTCAAAAGATTCCCCCAATGACTACCAGACAGGCCCACAAATCCAACCAATCCAGATGACAGGCCGCAACTTCCCACTAGGGGGATGACTACAACTGTTCAGTGCAACTTAGGCCTCAACCACGACGGACAAATGGGTGAACGAAGTAGTAACATGAGGTTACGCCATCGAGTTCAAGGAACTACCAGACAGGGAAAGAATGATAATCTCACTGATATCAAACAAAAGATGCCCCCCAAGACAGGTTCAGAATATCCTAGACACACTCCTCAGGGCAAATGCCTCCCAGAGGGTCCCTCTATAGGAAAGGGGAAAAGGAATTTTCTCAGTCTTCTTCTTGGTCCCAAAAAAGACAGGAGAATACCATCCAGTACTGGACTTGAAGTTCGTAAACCAGTTCATAACACCCAGAAAATTCAAAATGGAGACTATAGGATCCACGCTCCGATCCCTAAGACCAGGAGACTTCCTAACCGCCATAGATTTAAAGGACGCATATCTCCACATACCCATGCGCCCCACACACAGACAATACATCATATTCCAGATACTGGGACAACAGTTCCAGTACAGGACACTACCTTTCAGACTGGCATCAGCACCACAGGTATTTACCAAGGTGTCAATCATCCTAGCAGCAAAACTCAGAGAGGAGGGCATTCACATCATCCCCTACCTAGATGACTGGCTGATCCAAACCAGGTCATACCAGGAGTCAGAGGCAGCAACCAAACGAATGCTACAAGCCCTGAGAGATGACAGATGGGTGATCAATCTGACCAAGAGCTGTCTCACTCCATCTCAAAGCATCAAACACTTGGGGGCACTAATCGACACCAAGGCTGGACTAGTGAGGCCCACAGAGGCGCGCATCACAAACATTATCCAGCTGAAAAAGCGGCTCATAACCACAACCGAGCCAACAATAGCACAAATATCCCAATTGCTGGGATGCATGCCCTCATGCATCGATCTGATACCCTGGTCAAGGTTCCATGTGTGCATGCTACAGATGCTGCTACTCCAGTACGGGTCACCTACCGAGGAGAGCATGCACTACAAAGTAAAACTGTCCTACAAGACCAGGCCATCTCTGCAGTGGTGGACAAACACACACCACTTGAACAGGGGAAGCCCACTAGAAATAGTACACGATATCACCATGGACACCGACGTCAGTCTATGGGGCTGGGGGGCAACACTAGGGCACAGGACGGCCCAGGGAAGGTGACTTCCCCAGGAAAAGAAGTTACCAATCAATGTGCTGGAATTGCAAGCAATTTGCAATGCCCTGATATCATTTCAACCACAGATAGAACAATTATCCATCCTAATAAGATCGGACAACAGGGCAGCAGTAGCATACATCCCCAAACAGGGGGGAACCAGGAGCATAGGGTTGATTTGGGAATCGAATTCAATATTGATCTGGGCCCAATGACACCTATCACAACTGTCAGACGTACATCTAGCAGGGAAACTAAATACCACAGCAGACTAGCTGAGCCGTGAGCAATTACATCCCGGGGAATGGCAACTCCACCCAGATGTAATGGCTCAGGTTCAGAGAAAATAAGGCAGGATAGCCATAGATCTCATGGCAACAAACAAAAACAAACAGACAGAAAAGTTCTATTCCAGATTCAGGGAACCGCGATCCATGGGAGTGGATGCTCTGTCGATCCCATGGCACCACGATTACTCATACATCTTCCCGCCTCTGACACTACTCAACCAGGTACTGGCAAAAATCCATCAATCACGGAAAATCATAATCCTAATTGCACCTTACTGGCCATGACGGGCATGGTTCGCAACCATTGTAGCAATGCCAATGGAAAGACTGACCCTACCAGCCCGCCACGACATACTACGGCAAGGGCCGGTGACTCACCCCAACCCCAAGAACCTCGCTCTCATGGCCTGGCTCCTGAAAGAGAGAGACAGTTGAGCACAGGATATCACACATCAGGCATAGATACCATGCTTCAATTAAGAAGAAACTCAACCACTATGACTTACTAGGGACAATGGAATGGTTTCTCCACATGTTGCTATTCCAAAAACATTATCCCGGAATCCCAGACAATCTCTGAGATCCTACTATATCTACAACAAGGCCTGGACAAGGGTCTGGCCCCATCCACCTTATGAGTGCAACTATCCGCTATAGGCACAGCAGTAGGGAGGATAGAAGGGGTCTACCTAGGGTCGCACCCAGACACCATGCACTTCCTCTGAGCGGCGGTGAACATCCGCCCAAGAATACGAGCAAGCGTGCCATCATGGGACCTCATGCTGGTACTGAACATGCTCACCAAACATCCATTCAAACCAATAAAAGACATTGAGCTATACTGGCTGGGAATAAAGGTGGTATTCCTAGTAGCAATCTGTTCAGCATGCAGAGTCGGACAGCTAACAACTTTATCCCACAAGGAACCATTCACAGCGTTCACACAGCAAGGGGTGACTTTACGAATGGTCCCCTCGTTCATCCCCAAGGTAAACTCACAATTCCATACAAGCCAACCGATAGAATTACCAAAATTCTACGACAATCCCAACAATTCAGAAAGGACCCTACACATGCTGGACATTCACAGAACGCTCCAGATGTACATAGACCGAACTACGCCGCTCAGACATACTGAGAGACTATTTGTCATCACTACAGGACATAAAAAGGGATCTGCCACAGCATGTGAAACAATAGCCACCTGGCTCAAAAGAGCAATTACAGACTCATACACATCATGCCAGAAAGTACCGCCCATGGGAATAAAGGCACATTCTACCCGGGCGATATCAACATCATGGGCAGAGCGTAACTCCGCAACAGCTCAAGAGATTTGCTCGGCGGCAACAAGGTCCACTATTCACACTTTCACGAAACATTACAGACTGGACACTTCACTCCCAGTGAAGAACACTTTTGGACATAAGATACTATTAACTGTTAATGGACATATTGAGCCTACGCTCAGCTCCCCCCTCCCTACTCATGAGAGTACTGCTTATTAAGCACCCTAAGGTAAGGTTTGGAGGTGCCATAAATATACAGACAACACAATGGTAGTTTACTCACCTGGTAAAGGTGATTGTGTTACTGTATAGCCATGGTACCTTAGCCCTCCCTGGGGAGCTGACGGCGGAACTACAAAAAAAAATAAAAAAAATTGTATATAACGGGCGTTATCATGACCCAGGAGACACAAGGAATTCAGTGTAAGCAAATATGATAAATAAATCGGATTGTTGACACGTTATTGTCTGGGGTACCATTATTATGTCTGTGCAGATCAGCTAACTATTCCTTCCACAGCTATGGAAGTATCGAAACTGGAGATGAGAGGAAACAGGAAGGGGCTTGGAGGACAGACCGTAACTTGATCTTAGGTCACATGTGCATCAGCAGACTATCAGGCGTACATAACCCTAAGGTAAGGTTTTGGAGGTGCCATGGATATACAGTAATACCATCACCTTTATCAGGTGAGTAAACTACCATTTGAACATCCCATATATTGTCCTGCTTTTCTCTGGCCAGCACTTAAACTCTTTTACCTCACTCCCCCACTCAATACAAAACACTTGAATAACACATAAGCATCTGTAGCTGCTCATTCTTGTGGAATTTATGGGATTTCGCCTAAGCATATGCTGCAGTTCTGTTTGTTGGCTTTAGTAGGTTGTCTGCTTTTGCCATTGCTAGGTTTCATCCCTTTCTTGAAGCTGATGATGTGAAAACAGTGTTGATGCTCTATGCCATCACAAATTATGTAAATTAACTTGCCAGCTCAGACACCTGCAGGTGATGTAGAATACTGCAGCTTTTCTCTTCACTCAAGCACTCTGCTTCTTATTCTTGTGTATTTTATAGAATGTAGGACATTTTGCTAATCTGCATACCCCTCCCCAACACACACACACACACACACACACACACATACACACAGTGAGATTCCTTGCTTTCACCCTGGAGATCGGAGTGAGAGATAGCATACAAAGGACTGGTCAAGAGCTTGGCAAAGACTGTACCCTTTTCTGAGGTACTAGCAGTACATGGAAGGGTAACAAGTATAAAATCCATACATTTAACAACTGACTAAAAGGTTGATGCACAAAGAAGAGGTTTCATTTCGTTTGGTAAGTGGGAGAATTTCTGGGGCGATCGGAAATTAGTTAAGCATTACAGCCTTCACCCCAATAGGGAAGGAACAATAGCACTGGGACACAAATTTGAGGTCTATATGCAAGGGTATTTAATCTAACAGGTGGGGAGGATAAAGCCAGGGATAACCTAATAGCTAAATTACAAGTGGGTAAACTGATAAGTGCTCCCCAAACATTAACAATTAGAGAGGGTGGGTGGGTGGAGGGAGGGGAAGTTCCCAGAAAATAACAAGGGAGTTGGTGAAACTTCTGGACAGAGTAAAACAGTTAACATAAATAAAAACAAAAGAGAGAAAGTTGGGAAACAGGGCATTTGGAGGGTGACACTTTTCAATTCCAGAAGTCTGGGCAATAAAATGGGAGATCTTCAGGTCTTGGCCATAGAGGTTAAACCAGACACAGTGGCAATTACGGAGACATGGGCTACATATCAAAATGACTGGGACCTAACTGTCCCAGGTTATGTCTTATTCAGAAAAGTTAGTGTGAACGGTAAGGGGGGAGAGGGTTGCATTATACGTTAGAGGGGGTATCAAGGTTACGGAGGAAAAATATTTAGGTGGATTTGGGGAAGCAGAAACATTATGGGTTCAACTATTCCCAGAAAAGGGGAGGCTTAGTCCTATGGAAGTGGTTCATAGACCACCCAACCAAACTGAGACATTGGATGATGGACTGGCTTTAGCTGGAGTGTTCCAGTAGCACATAGTGCCAGCAGCCAAAAAATACTGGAGTTATTTCCGGTTTGTTTCCTGACTCAGCCTGTGGATGATCATACATGGGCAGAAAGCATCTTAGATCTAGTCCTGACTGTCAGAGTCTTAGGTGGGTACAGATGGACACATACGCCAAAATGTCAGTTCAAAAACATATATTTCTCTTTATTTACTTACAGAACCAAAATTAAGCAGACTGAATTCGTCAGAAATAAAAAAATAATAATAACGACAATAGGAATAATCAGTAAATGAAATAAGGCTTAACTTCAACATAAACTTAGTCCCAGATGAACAAAGGAAAAACTTCTTCTTTTGACCAGCAAGCTCTAGTCCCAAGTGAGTATTGTCCCGTCAGCACCCTAAACACATCTGAATTTCATCAGGTAGAGTCATTACATATATAGCCTGACGAGGCTCAGGATTGGCTCAATTGTCTGTCAGGTAGAGGAGGTTACATAATCTACTTTCTAACTTTGTTTAAACAATTAATTTTCCTACAGTGTTTGTTGCATTGCCTTACATTTCTTAATAATCATACAGGGAAAAACAGCAGAGCTTGTTTTTATCTTTTGGGAAAGAAAATAGCTTGAAGAAGCACGCTGCTAGTCCCTCCTTCAGTTAGGCTCTGTATAAAGTAGTGTTGTAATGGCCGGCCGGCTCTATAGAGCACTAGCTGCAGTAAGGAAAGCAGAGAGGCAAGCAACACCCATTTTTTTAAAGGTACCTTTCTCTTTTGCTACTTGGAATAACAACGCCTTTAGAGCTTAATAGTGGTTCTTTTTTGTAGAGCATGTGCTTATTAGTGCCTCCAGTTTAGTTTTTTAATAACAAAACAGTAAAAGAAACAAACTCCTTGTGCAGAGTGCAAGTTTAAAATGGAGCTTAAAGCTCTTCAAAGCAAACATTTTTCCTCTGTAACCCTTTGGAGTTTTCAAAACAGCATTTCCTTCAGGCATTAACACAGGAGGCAAACAAAAACCTGGGCTATTGTTTCTCAAGCTTTTCTTTTAACATATTTTGGATATTAATCCATTCATATACTTGCAAGTTTCCATTGTTTTAAACAACCAGCTGCCAGGAATGGGGGAAGGGTTCACAAAAAAAAAAAAAGACGCATGGGTGGCCAGTCCATGTGAGACATACATATAAATAAAATAAAACATAAAAATGTAAAAGGACACAAAAGGGAAGTATTCCAAGGCAGGAATAGTAACTTCAGGAGGGAACCTTCCACACTGATGAATGGTGATAGTGTGAGTAAAGTACCAGTGGAGGAACCACTTAGTACACATGATCATTATACAGTTTGATTTGAGTTAGTGTTAAGGGTGCAAAGACATAACATAAAAACTTTGGTTTTAGACTTTCACAAAGTGGACTTCAGAAGGATGGAGGGTGAACTTTGTAACAGGGCTCATAGGCTGTCACCATTATGTAAGTGTTGAGGAGAAATGGGGGTCTAGCAAGAAGAAAATCATCAATGTTGCCAAAGGGTATCTTAGACATGTTGGGAAGAATAAAAAGAAGAATATACTGATTTGATCATCTAAAGAAGTGAAGGAGACAGTAAAGGCAAAGAAAACTGCATTTAGGGAGTGCAAGTCTTCTCATTCAGTGTTCTGTAGAGGAATAAACCTCAGCTGTGCCACGGAGACAAGTAGAACTGTGAGAAAGGTGAGAAAGGTGAAGGCAAATGCAGAACTTAAGATGGCAAAAAGTGTGAAGGATAATGACAGAGCTTTTTTTCAGATACATAAAGGAAAGAATGAAAAGTAAAATGGGCATAGAAAGGCTAGGGAAAGGAGGCTCTTGGGTTGAGGGGGATGAACAAAAGTCTGAGGTACTCAATAAATACTTTTGCTCTGTTTTTACAGCTGAGAAGGGAGGTCCACTTGCAGACTGTAATGTCCACTCGTGAGATAAACTAGTTTGGCCTAAGGATTCTAGCTCGGAAAAGAGGGTTATCAAAGGTTTTTTGGGATTGAAGGTCGCAAAATCACCTGGAACAGATGGTCTGCACCCTAGGGAGTTGAAAGAACTGGCATAAGTCCTAGTGGAGTCATTAACAGACCTGTTTAATTGTTCCTTTGACAAGGGAGTGATCCCCGGTGATTGGAGGGTAGCGGATGCCATATTGCTTCATAAGAGTGGAGATAGGGAGGACCCAAGCAGCTACTGGCCAGCAAGTCTGACATCTATATTGTATAAGCTTCTGGAAATTATCATAAGGGAAACATTTGTGGACTTCCTGGAGTTACAAAGACTCCAGGCTAATAAGCAACAGGGTTTTGTAACAGGTAGGTCATCATGTCAGATTAACCTTATTGAATTCTTTAATGGTGTTTCACAAGACCTGGATAAGGGCATATCGCTGGACATATTGTATACGGAATTAAGTATGTGTGCTTTCAAGCATAGGAGCCATCTTTCTCTCCCATAGAGAGTCCTTGTTTCTTTGGTTTGGAATTAAGTAAGGCTTTCATTCAGTACCTTATCTTAGATTGGTTAAGAAGTTGGCTGAAAAGGGGTTTGATATGTGATTAAATTCTGGGTGGAAAACTGGCTTCATGACAGAACACAAAGGGTATTTCAGGTAAAGTTTGGAAAACTACGTAATTTAATGCTATCATTAAAAGAGAGAACAAGTCATTGTGTGTGTATGTGTGTGTGTATATATATATATATATATATATATATATATATTATGGTAGCACGGTAGTGCTACCATAGTTAGGGTTGAGTAGCCCTTTTAAGGTTAAAGGCTGAAACTTTGCACCTTAATAACTTTGCCACTGTTCAATAGATTTGCCTGAAATTTGGCAGGTATGGTGTGTAACCACAGATCTTGGGATCTGCCAACTTTTGTACCAGTTGGACATACAGCTGCGGAGTTATTAAGCGCCATTCGTGCGTGCAATTACTTTTTTTGCGCATTCTTTGCTCGTGCCTACAGGTCACATGGTTTGCGTAACCGGTCCGAAAACTTTAGAGAATGTGTGGCCAGGGTCCCTGATATGCCTTTTGAAGATTTTGTGAAAAAATATTGAATGGTTCAAAAGTTATTCAAAAAACAAGTTCCTATTATAAGTCAATGGGAAAAGTTTGATACTTTTGCAAATGCACTTTTTAGTGTCGCAAATGGCCCCAGTAGTGTCGCAAATCCGCCATTTTTTTTTCAGTTATTGATCACAGAAATGCTTTGTATTTAAAATTGGGACCAGCTAGGGACATAATTCTTTTTGTGTTTACCTATTCAAACCCTGGGGATGCTAGTCATGTCTTTATTTTGGGGTTAAACACCCCAGAAATACTGTATGTTTTTCAAATTTCTGGGAAAAGTAGTGTCGCAAAGTAGTGTCGCACTTGTGACGCTTTCGCAAATTTTTGCGAAAGGTGTCACAAATCACAAATCTACTTTTCTAGATTATGGCCAAAATGACAGGAATTCTTTGCCACCCTGCTGCAAAAAAACAGTTTGGTCTTTTGGGCTGAAATTTGGAGGGAATGCAGCCAATGTCTCACATATGTGCCTTTCAGTGATTTGGTGACAAAATATTGCATGAATGCAAAGTTATGCCACTCCGAAGTTGACTTTTTTTCCCATAGACTAACATGGTGGCGTCCGCCACACCTTTCGGGGCTCGTATCTCGGAAACAGTGCGAGATACTGAATTTTCACCATGACAATGCGTAGCCCTATGGGCTATGCATTCAGTGAAAACCTAGCCAGGAAACTCATGAACCATGTGAAATTTATATTTTTTTTTCTACGTCGTATGGTTACTGAGATATTACCATTTTAGTATTACAACTGCCCGTTTTCTGCTCCAAGGCCCATTATTATGCATACATTCCTTGTTTTCACTGTGTTTCTCAATGGAGCTTTTGGGGAAAAATACGGTGTGCACTGCAGTTACTGTTACACGTATGCTTTACACTTGTGTTTCCATGCCCATTTGCATTTCCGTTCCCGTGTACGCCACTGTGTGCGTTACCCTTTCTGTTTCTGTTTGCACTTGCGTCACTGTTACCATTTGTGTCTCCACTACTGTTTGTCTTTAATGTTTTGCTTAGTGTCACCATGCGCATTACTTTTTTTGTTGGCGGTCAACCTTCCATTTCTGTTTGCGTTTGTCTTTTGTTTTGCGTCATCGTTGTTTTTACCATTACCATTTATGTTTCCAATTGCGTTCCCGTGCCCGTGTGCATTACGGTTTGCATTTTCATATGCATTTCCATTTACGTTCCTGTTATCTTTGTCATTATTGTTGCTGTTACCATTACCATTTGCATTTACAATTGCAGTACCATCACCGTGTGCATTACAGCTTGCGTTTCCGTACATGCTTGCGTTTGCATTTCTGTTTCTGTTTCCTTTGGCATTATTGTTGCTGTTACAGTTATCTTACAATAGCAGTATCATCACTGTCACATTACCAGTTCTGTTTTTGTATGCGCTTGCATCTGCGTCACTGTTCCGTTTGGTGTCACTTTGCACCTGCATTTCTATTTATGTTTGCTTTACAATTTATGTTTGCAGCACCAAGTGCGTAACCATTAGTGCTTGCGTTTGCCTTGCACTTACCATTACTATGTCGCAAAAAAAAATGTGGTGGGAGCGCGGGGCGCAAAGGTCCCTGGGCTCCCACCATCACATTCTTTTCACTATGTATAGTCCTCATTGTCAAAAAGAAGGGAAATTAGAGGCAAAAAAATCCATTTAATGCATCAGTTAGGGTTGTTCCACAGTGACAAAAGTGAGAAAATTCAGTGTTAGGGTTGAAAACCCCCCTTGCACCCCCCCTCAGCTCACCCCCCCAACCGGCATTGGGGTGTGCGTTGGGGTCATCGGTCCTAACTGTCACCCCATTTTCCTATGCCTCAGCTTGTTCACGCATGTGATGGGGTGAGAGTTAGGACCGATGACCCCAACGCACACCCTGATGCCAGTTGGGGGCGGTCTGAGGGTGCAAGGGGTTTTCAACCCCAACACTGAATTTTCTACTTTGCCACTGTGGAACAACCCTAACTGATGCATTAAATTGAGTTTGCTTTCCTATATATATATATATATATATATATATGTATATATATATATATATATATATATATATATATATATATATATATATATATATATATATATATATATAGTTAATCTTTGTTTATGTATTGAAATTAATACTTTTATTGATCTGTTAATTTTGTTATTTTTTCTACAATAATGCCCTTTATTACCCAGTAGGTAAGGTATAATCTGAGGTTATTAGTATCTGTCTTCCTGTTGACCTTCTTTTGTGAGGGTGGGGGGAGGGCCATAGATTTTGTTTTTGAGTTTGATCTTTGGGTTTTTTTGTACATTGGAGATGTTGAATTTGTTTTATGTATGTGTATTTCAATATCTTCAATAAACATTGGAAAATTTAATAAAAACAAAACAAAGGGGTATGCCAAATCAGAGGTAAAGAGGGTGACAAGTGGCATGCCTCTGGGGTTGGTTTTGGGACCCGTGCTTTAAAACATGTATATTTGTGACATTGGTGAGGGAATAAAAGGCAGGATGTCACTGTTTGTGGATGATACAAACAGTTCTGGTGGAGTGGACAGTGATGAAGGAGTAATAGAATTAAAGGAGGATCTCATGAAATTGGAGAAATAGTCCAGTATTTGGCAGTTAAACGCAATGCCAAAAAGTGTACAGTTATGGACTTAGGTCAATGAAATTCAAAATCTGAATACTGGATAGTGGGGGGGGGGGGTCACTTAACATGAACTTCAAAAGATAGAGACTTAAGACCCATGATCAGTGACAGTCTTAAAACTTCCATGCCCTGTGACAAGGCTTCTGGTAATGCTAATAGGATGCTGGGATACACATGGAGGGCATTGTCTAGCAGATGAAAGAAATCAATCCTTCAGCACTGTATAGATTATTGGCCAGGCCACACCTGGAACTACTGTGTCCAGTTGTGGAATCCACACCCAAGAAAAGATATTGGCCATCTAGAATCAATTCATAGAAGAGTGACTAAAATGATCCATGGTGGACAGGGGGAGATCTTATAGGGAGAGACTAGAGGACCTACAGTATGTATATACTTGCTGGAGGCCAGAAGAGAGAGAGAGAGAGGTGATGTGATTGAAACGTTCAAACACCAAAAGGGCATCAGCAAAGTAGAATATATTAAGAGCTATAGATGGTAGCATCACTAAGAGGCACAACATGAAGCTGATAGGAGGTAGGTTCAAAAAGGGATATTAGAAAGTTCTTCATTACAGAAAGGGATGTGGAGAAGTGAAATCAAGTACTATAGAAACTTGATAATAAAGTTAATGCATTTAAACATGAATGGGACAGATTTGGAGGACTCTGTGGAGAAACTCAGAATGGTCAGAATATGGCCTGGTGGCACTGAGAGTTGAGGCACTGGAAGCCATACCTCGCGCCATGCCAGTGACCTAGGTTCGGGAACAAGCCTGGGTTGTCCGGAGTCAGCGGAGGGGAGGGCGAGGATCAGGACTGAGCTGCCACGAGGCAGCTCTCCTCTCCCAGGGAGAGAAGAGGGGTTTCCCTGGTTCTTGGCTGCCACCTGGTGGAGGACAGATGGTAGTTCGGGCTATGGGAAGCCCAGCGATTGCCAGGGGTGGAGCAGAAGGGTCCGTAACCGGCACCACAGAGTGTGTGTGCACCTCCACACGCATGCACTGGCGTATATTGGGGTCCCGGGATGACAGGGGAGAAAAACAGGAAAAAAATGGTAAAATGTAAAAAGAATGGTCAGAACAGGAGAGGTAACATGGTAGGGGTGTAAAAAAGTTATGGTCTCCCCAATACTAGACTGGCATCAGAACCAAGGTAGGGAACAGACAGACTAGATGGACTGCAGGTCTTTTACTGCTCATAAAATTCTATGTTTCTATGACACATGGAAAATAGACCTTCATTGTAGCAGCAGTGTAGCAGGCCAAAAGTCTTGTTTGGCCACAGCTACTGGATTAGCACAGCTGACCCCTGATGGAATGTGGGTTCTGCTAGGCTCTGTCACAGGCCTGTAGAGGTGCTGGCTTCTTCTGGTTGGCATTCACACTGGAGCTTGTTGATTCCAGTGCAGGCATGCATCTCACACAAGTGAAGCATGGCAGGAGTACAGGCCTATTCTGAATCCATCACAGGCTGTCTTCTTACAGGGTGTGCTGGTGTCCTTACAGCCACACTGGATCCCCTCAAACTTGTGCATTCATTGCTTGCACAGGTGGGCTCTTGATCTTCATCTCAGTACCCAGGCAGATTGCAGATATACATTGATTTGGCATTGCCTTGTGTGACTAAAGCTGGAGATGTCACTAGTTCAACCTCGAGGGCCAAAATCACAAATCGCAACATCTCCCCATAATGTAGTCCAGCTTTCATTCAGCCTGGCAACCACAAGTTGCTAAGCAACTGACCTACTATTCCATCGTGGCCCATAATGTGTAACAGACCTTCTGTAAACAGTCTATGTCACTACCACTGTGACTTCATGTCCAAGAGATGTCATCAAAAGTCTCAGTGGCTGAAGCATCTGCCCTTGCCTCACAATGGCTGTAGGATAGGTGTTGCTCGGTTGTCCACTAGCCATCAGAGGGCAGGTTGTGTCCACAACAGCTCTGACCCTGGGTGAGATCACACAGCCCCCAGGTTTGTTACAGTATTCATCTTGTGATGAAAGGGAACTGTTAGCACTTTGGACAGTAATCTTCATAAAAGTCTAACTCTTGATTCCCAGGTGTTGGTTGTAGTTCAAGATTAAACAGTTTTATTTAAAAACAGGAAAAGGTGACAAATAGCCAACTGCCCTTGTGCTCATTTTCAACGGACTCCTGATAGTTAGGGATTGTTTATAATCAATGTTAGTTTCCACCCCTATTTTGAAGCCGAAGATGTGAGTTTGTGTAGTGTGCAAGTCCAGGCTATAGTGTAGCCTGCACAGTGACATGGCCTTAGGCACAACTCAGTACTATCAGTACTTTGATTAACTACTGGTAGTGGCTGGACTGAAAATATAGAATCTATATTCATGTAGTACTCTTCATGCACTGCATTCAAAGTGTTTTACGAGCAATCTGTTTTCACAGGATAGCAAAGCTGCGATGCCATGTCTACTCTCTAGTGCAGTCCTGCTTCTGCTTAGGACAGCTTAACAACTTTTGTTGCCATTAGTACTAGATTTCTTTTGCCTTTGTCATTTTTTAGTTCTAGTTGCATGTTGGTGACATTCCACACACATGACTGTTGTCATACAGAGATTAGCAGTACATGATGTGCTGGGGCAGGGGCTCACTTCTAACCTAGACTTAGGGTACCCACAATAAATCAAACCCTGATCAGGCCTCCTGATTCTATTGCCTCTCCCTATATTTAAGCAGTAGCCTTACTCTTCAAATGAGACAAGCAGAGCTGCAGACCCTCAGTACAATGACGCTCTGCCAGTGTCTCTATCGAGTATGTAAAGAAGGTAAAGTTTAGAGATTATGTTAGGTATCATTTTCATCCTAACAGCACAGACAAAAGATGGTGGGCTGCATTTTCACAGAATTGTGGCACATTTTTAGTGCAAATTCCCACAACTGTGACAAAATTAATGTCCCAGACAGACCACATAAAAGTTGGTCTAACTTTTGATGCATTTATGTTTAAGTGTGGCAAAAATAATATTTTTGACACAAGTGGCTGTATAGCGGGTAAACTCATAAATGTGCCAAAATGTCTAAAAACAGGAAAAGTAAATGTTGGTGCATTTCAGACAAAGCAGTTGTAACTCAAAATTGAGAGTTGTGGCTGTGTCATCACATCTGGATACCTAGCCCAATATGTATACACAGCACTTGAAGACATCCTTTTTTTTTTAAACTTTCTTTATCGCTTCTGAACCTCCCAGGCATCCTTCAGGAGTGCCCTCTTGGATGTGCCTCTACTCCCGGCCTGAACCCCTGCATACCCTCGGTTCTCCCCCCCGGATGACATCAGCAAGTCCGACCACCGGATCACCTCCAGGGCTGGGTCCGCCCTCCCTTTGTAGCTAAGTGTGAAGAACCTACCTTTGTCTCAGGGTCGGCTCGTGGAAAAACCTGGGTGCACTGGGCCATCATAGAGATGTTGGCACTCCACCAGGGCCTCCATCATCTCACCAGGTGCCAGAGGGGTTTTTCCACTGTTTTTTTTTCTTCCCCCTTGGAGTGCGGCATATCAAGGAAACATCATGCCGCAACTCCGCCCCTACATCCGCTGTGTCGCCACGCTGGGCGCCCCCAATTTCCACCAAAGGCTGCTTCAGGAGTGGTCGCTTCTCCCCACCCTCCCCAGAAAGAGAGAGCAGTCCTCCGACACTTGATCTCTTTGCCCCCGCTGACCCTCAGCAGCCCGGGCTCATTCCCGAACCTGGGTCGCCAGTGTGTGGCGCGAGGTGTGACGTCCTGTGCCTCAACCCTCAGCTGTATTGGGCCAGACACTTGAAGACATCCTTAAGTGAACAGTCTGCATCACATATTGTGTAGGGATGTGCACAAACATAGAATAAACTGCACAGAATACTTTCAGTACTCTGTTCTGACCCCCAAATGTCTAGCAACAATGTTGGGCCCATTCTGAGGGGGGGACATCTTACACAGATGCAGAACAGAACAGCTGGCAACTCCAGCTTTCCTGTTGCACATCACAGTCAGGCCTGCCTTACTCAGCAGTAGAAACATTAGCAGCCAGGCATGCTGCACTTAAAGACAGTTTAAGCCTGGGATAGGTGACTAAGAAGGGTCCCCAAAGTACTCTGGGGGAATCAGGGCATCTTCGGGTGACAAGTTGTCAGCTCAGTGAAGATTTTGGTAGAGAAACAGTGCTGAGTCCTGAGTTGGGACTTTATAAAGAGTGTTGACAACATTCTGTGCAGTTCTTTTCATGGAACCAATAATTTGGAGTTTTGATTATGTCACTTCATGGTTTCAGAACTGTGGGCACTGTACTGTTAAGTTCATGCTCACATTTCTGAAACCACAAAGTGATAGTCTAAACTCCAAATTCTTGGTTCCATGAAAGGTACTGCACAAAATGTTGACCATACACAGAAAACAATACAAAACACAACTGATAGCTTCAGCTTTTCTTCAGGCAAAGTTAAATAGGGATCCTTTAGAGGTATGAATATAATTTATGAAAACAGATATTTCAAACAGCTCCACTTAAGTAATTAATTCCGGTCCCCTTAAAAAAAAACTAATGAAGCAAGCTGAGAAACTGCTTCCTTTGTCTGCCATCTAAAACGTACCTGAAATCTGTAGAGACTGCTGTCTGGTTTGAGAATAAGGTTCTTTGGTTCCTGCAGAGGGTAGAAGTAGCCATGCTTGACAATGAAATTCCCAATGTGCAGTGCCTCTGAAAGCAACAAAAACAGTGTAATTGTGACAGCTTTTGTGATTCAAGTACAATTTATAAACAAGGGACATAGCCCAAACAGGGTTCTGAATTGCATCAACAAACTGTTCTAAATTAGTGGAATTTAAATACCATTTTTTTTATTTGAAATGGCATTAACTTAAAAATATGTCACCAGATAAACAAAGGGACAGCCAGCTCTCTTGTTGGAATCAGTTAAAGGCTTTAACTAACTTTAAAGTGGCTCTGTAGCCAATAGTAAATAAAACAGTTGTGCATCAACATAACAGCAGTCCCCACCCAAGCATTTTTGATTTTAAGTCATTCCATTCTTTAATACTACGGATATCATAAATGATCCTCTTTAGGGACTCTGGACCCAATTGTCAGTCGCAAGGGGCTATCCCTGAAATGTTGAATCACACAATTTAGTGACAGTGCCTTGCCTGTGACCCACTTGTGCTATGCTCAGAGGGGGTCGGGCAGCCCTTCTGCACCAGTGCATAAAGTACACTGGTGTGCAAAGGGGTAGGGATTGTCATGTAAAATTTCAAGCTGTGGGCTTTCACTAAACCATTGCAGCACAGTTTAGTGACAGTCCCTTGCCTGCAATCCACACAAGCTTTGTTCAGAAAGGGTCAGACAGGCGTTCCACATCAGCACAAAAGTGTACTAACCTTCAGAAGGGGGTGGGATTGTCATGTAAATGGCATGCTGTGGGCTATGGCCTAAATCATTATAGCATACAATTTCGTGACTGTCCCTTGCCTGCAACTCAGTCTAGCTCTGCTCACAGAGGGTCAGACAGCACTTTTACACCAGCAAATAAAGTGCACAGGTCTCAGAAAGTAGGCAGGACTGGCATGTAAATGGCATGCTCTGCCTTTCACATAGCCAACTACTGCCAGCACACTGAACTCAGAACTTTTGTGATGCACCCAGCCTAAGAACTTTTCTTCATACGCAGTGAAGCATCAGACAGATGTACCCTCTGTGCAGCAACATCTGGGGACCAAGATTAGCAAAGGAACAGGACAAACAAAGGATGCACATGGGGTTTTGGGCACAGGGAGGGGGGATTCACAGGACTACCAATGATTGTGATCAGGCTGTAGTTTGGGAATGGGGTCCACTGGACTATCAGGGAGGACCACTAGGGACACATTTGCCTGATGTTTACATAGTCCACATGTGGACCAAATATATGAGTTAGGTGGGTAGGAGAACATGTTTGAGCAGTGAACCTACTCATGCATGTTTGTGTGTGGTACTGCACAATATGCAGACAAGCATTAGCCAGTAATGTGTGTCATTATTGTGCACAAACCCAGTTTGAACACAGTTATAGGTGGAATGCCTCATTTGCATTCCATGGTTTGCATTGGGGGTCTCTGCCCCCCCACAGACACGGGTCTAATGTTCTCAGAATAGAAAATGTATGGGTTTGTGGAAGCGGGACCTCATTCTCCCTATTTTGTAGTCCATAAAACTGCAGTTGCGACTCTGTGTTTTAGACTTTTTTAGACTTTGAGTGCTATAGGCTTCATGGGTAGAATTTCCATAGAGTCTGATGAAGGCACAATAACCCATTTTATGTTGTGCCTGCATCAAAAGAGATCAACTGAAACACTCTAAAGCAATATAGAGACATTTTGGCAGATTTACGACAGTTTCAGCGATTTGTGGGTGTCAGCTTGTGTAAAAACAAACGAGGAATGTGTCACTTTTTTCATGCGAGCAGGGCCAAAAGTATCACAAATTGCAGTAATTGTCCCCCAAATTTAGACCACCCTTTGTGTGCTCCAAATCTGAGCCCAAATTGTGGGAATGCAGCAGAATCATGCTGCAAAGCCCAGTGGGGACTCCGAATATCCTGCCCCGAATGTTTTAGTCTTTGTGGGCTTTAGTCTTGAAGTGTTTTGTTCATAAAACCTATGTTAATCCTCCACTGCAGTTTTCTGAGCCTCTTGGCCAGGTAACCATTGTAAATGCGAACATTTTTCTCAGCTGGTCACATAAAGCAATAAAGCATGATGACATGTGTTTTGATGGGATTTCCCCGTGCCGAATGTGGTGTGGCACGAGGCACACCGAATTGCTGTACACCACGCGAGGAGTTGGTAAATCCAACAGTACATGTGCATTACTGTGCTTATAAAATGGACCCAAAGAAAAGAAAACTATAGAGAAAATGTCAGATTTCAACTAACAGCTGAAACTTTACCTTTGTGTACGTTGTGATGGTTATTCACAGGTAAAGACATAGACAGACTAATAAGAGCGTGTAAGTTTTTCTTGCCCATTTTATAATATAGAATTGATATTAATTAGATTTGCATGAAAACAGGATTTTTGTTAGTGTTTAGCAGCTCCAGATGCAGATTCCCAGGATGTGGTTATACTCCTCTGTTTGTGACATCACAGTCATTTGCTGTGGAAATGCTAGCAATGTCACAAGCAGGATATTATGACTTCAGTTACATGTTTAGGTGTACAGTCGCTGTGTCTGTTTGGATGAGACCGCTACAAAGCTGAGCAACTGTGGCACACAAAGTACTGGGGAAGAAATGCTTGAAAGTACTGGCGTGAGACACCATCTTATGGTTATAAGGGTACCTGGAATGTTTGGAAATAAGTAATTCTAATTGGCTAAGAACAATGTTATGATTTTTGATAAGTAATAATCATTCAGAGCAGACAAAATGTAAGAGAAAACTATGCTGTTTTCATGCAAATGACTTTAGAAATTATGTACAGATTGCTTAATAGGGAAAATAATCCCAGTTGGTTACATGTTTTAATACAATTGTTAATTTTGGTGTATGTAAAGTCTGTTTATTCCCACCAGTGTATTGTTCTGCATATTTTTTTTTTGAAACAGTCCTTTTTCCTTACTTAGGTTCCCTTGTTAATGCTGCCTTTTTTTCTGCCCTTTGTCCACTTTTTAATTACTTATGAGTTTTAGAACCCAATGACATTAGTCGAGTTACACTGAAGTTTTCCAAGCAGGGCTTCCACTTATCTAATGTCACTAGATTCCGGAACTGCTAAACGTTTAAAAAATGAGAATTGGGTGATGAAAAGGATGCATTAACAAGGGAACACAAATAAGGGAAAAAAATGGTACTATTTCCAAACAAACACACAAAACAATGTACTGGATTTATTAAACAGACTTCATACATGCTCACATTTGCAATGATTGAAAAAATGCAAACAGGGTTTATGCTCCCTTTAAAAATGTTTTATTTGCTGGCCCACTGGTGCTGAGGGCTGAGGCGCTGGATGCCTTACCTCATGCTACGCCAGTGACTCGTGTTCAGAAACGAGCATGGGCCACCGGGGGTTGGCAGGGTTGGAGAAGGATCGAGCATTCAGAGGACTGCTCTCCTTCTCTGCGGGGAGGGGGGACATCAGCAGTCAGCATGTGGCTGGCCCCTGGTGAAGACTATGGGGCAGTGCTGCTGAAGCTACAGAAGCAGGGGCGGGAAGGGGCAGATGCCAGGAAGAGCGCATGTGGAAGCGTGTGCACTTCTCCCATTGGCATCACTGTACACCCCTTCCCGCAGGGGGGATCTACACAAGAAAAACTCTCAGCAGCATGAAGGCTGCTTGCCAGTGCCACCATGGTCACGTGCAAGTTAGCTCCCTCCTGGGTCCACCCTCCTGGTCTCCATGGTGGTGGGGTAAGTACCCACTGTGAAGCGACCAGGAGGTAGTGACCGGGAGGTCAGAAGCTCTGTCCGTGACCAGAGCAGCAGCCGGGCTGGTTGGCTAGATGGGGGGCAAGGAACCAAAGGCAGAACCTCCCCCCAGTTGAGGACAATAAATAATAAATAAAAAAAAAGTTTTATTTATTTATTTATTTTATTAATTAAAATCTCAGAATTACAAACCTTTGAGTCAGGGACTCATTTACAAAGGCTCCACGTCATAAAATGTCAGTAAGAAAGCAAGGATTGCCTACTAAGAAACGTAGTGCCCCCTGGATTACCCCAGAACTACTACAACAGTTAAAAATGCATGACAACCTCTGGCATCATGCCACTGCCTCCAGTTTGCTAAGCTATAGGCAGACCTATAATGCTATAATTTCTTCAGTTTTGAATATGCCCTGGCTAAAGAATGGGATCCATTCTTGTCACGGTATCAGAAATCCCTAAACATTTGGAGACACTAACCCCAAGAAAAACTGCCCGCAATAAGTGTACCTGGACAATCTGCAAGGCCAAGGTGGAGCACTACAGAACCACCCTAGCCACCTCCTGGGGTAGCACAAGAAAGTTCTGGGATAACGTCAAGGGGCTTTATGGTAAATCCCACTCCCCCCCCCCAACTTAGTGTTAACGGTACTACCACCACAGACACACTTCACATAGCCAACTGCCTCAACTCCACCTTCTCAGACCTCACCTTAGTTCTCCCTAGCAAATTTTTCAATCCAATTCAGCCTACCCCACCGCCTGAGCTCCTCCACCCCCCTCAAACTCAAGAGTCATTACCCCTAAAGAAGTGAAAGTCTACCTGTACAAAGCCCTCCAGAGCTCCAATTACTGCAAAGACACCTTTGATATGCGTATCCTATACCTTGCGCTAGACTCGGTTATCTCTCTACTCACGGACCTTCTAAATCTGTCCCTGTACCTGGGTCAGTTCCCAACCTCATGGAAAATGGCAGTAATAACACCAATATTGAAATGTGGTGACGGCTCCCCCCCCAAACAACTACCGGCCCATCTTGATTCTCCCCCCACTCTCTAAAGCCCTTGAAAAGATCATGACCAATCAGCTCACCGACTACCTCCTCGCACACAACCTCTTATATAGGGTGCAGCATGATTTCAGAGCTGGCCATAGCACTATGACTGCCCTCAAAGAATTTGCTAACTCTCAGCACTCCACGCTTGACAAGGGGCACCTCAAAGGGGCCATGTTTATAGACCTCTCAAAGGCCTTCGACATGGTTTCTCACCCCATCCTTCTTAGCACATTACAACAAATTGGGGTCTCTCATTGTCCACTCTCATAGTTCTCCAGCTATCTTTCATCTAGAACCCAATGTGTTGAAATTAATAATACCATATCTACTATGCTGCCTGTACACTCAGGAGTTCCCAAGGGATCTATCCTGGGTCTCCTGCTATTCAGCATCTACCTCAATGCCCTGCCTAAATCCTGCCCTGGCAGCCTTCTCCTCTATGCGGACGATGCTGTTCTTTACACCGCACATCCTGATCCTCTCTCTCTCCAGCATACCTTTCAAAACTCCATCTCTCAGATTGAACACTGGTTTGCTGAACACAGATTGGTGGTCAACATTAAAAAAACTAAGATGATGCTCTATGCCCACCACCAAAACAGATCAAATAATTTCCCCCTGGAAATACTCTCCGCCTCTCTCATCCCACTGGAACAAGTCCAAAGTATAAGTATCTAGGTATTACATTTGACTCTTCCCTTTCATTCCAAGAACATATAAAAATCCTCACCTCTGCCACCAACACCCGCATTGGTCTTCTGTACAGACATAAATATTGCCTGCCACCTGAAGCACTTCACCTAACCATTACCTCCTCAGTCTTATCGCTGATGGACTATGGCCTCACAATCTATGCTGTCGCTGACCCTATGGCACTTCATCAAATACAAGTAGTCATCAATAAGGCCTGCCAGCTCCTCTCTGGTGCTGACAGAAATACACATACCTGCACCATATACGCGTTTACCAATATCCCCTCCCTTGAGGAAAGACTATTATACCAGACCTGTCTCTTCCCCAAAAATATCCACCTGGGTTTATCCCCAATAGGTGTCATGGCATCTCTTCAGGCAGCCACCATCTCAGCATCCACACGGGCTGCCCCAAAAACTATCTGGAAGGTGCCTAGGGTCAGGACCACCCTGGCCCAGTGATCCTTCTCCCTTAGAGCTCCATCCCTTCCACCAGCTGTCACATCAATCACCAATCCAGGTCCTTTTAAAGCTGCCTTAAGGGCCCGTATCCTCTCCTCACATCAATACCAGTGTAACCAATAACCTGTGGATCATGCACCATGCTGCTAGGCCACACACCAGCCCTTGGCCTGGCAGTGGAGGGTCCTCACTATTTCTAGCCTACAGGCTCCTCACCTACCTCGGTTACCATATAGTTGAACCGGACTATGAATGCATTGTATTATGTTACGTATAAGACAAGGCCTCCCTGAGGCGGCTTACTACCAAATCATATCATGCATTGCTTTAGCCACCAATTGTATAGGTCTTAACCACTCATTAGGTAAATATGTTGATAGCTCTGCCCTGTTTTAGCTACCAAATGTATAGGCATTAACCCGTGCTCATTGTAGTTATACTCTGTATGATTGCTCACCCACATTTATTCTATGTATGTACTGTATGAATGTCTGTGTTTTATTCTGATGTGGATCCTTTGGAAATGAGTCTATGACTCAAAGGGCTGTAATTCCAATTTCCTAAATAAATAAATAAGGACACAAGGGAACACAAATACAGAAGGTATACAATGGTAGGCGAAAAACACAGTAATGCAATGACAAAAACACACAGTGCAAAATATACAGCTAAGTATTTGGGCAGAGCAATACAGGGCAGCAAGAGTGCTGTATAAGTTTTTTTTTTTATTTAGTTGTTTAACCAGGTATAGCACACTATGCTGATAGCTTTTTTACAGGAGCGACCTGGGAGCACAAGTGACTTGCTCAAGGTCACACAGTATGCAAGTGGAAGCTGTAGGATTCAAAGCCAGGTCTGGTCTGCTGGATGTCATCAGATTTGCAGCTCAGAGCCTTAGACCACTGCGCTATACTGCCTCCAAATATGTTTGCATGAAGCAGTAAATGACCAGTAAAGAAGGAGTGAGGAAACAGTAGAAGGAAATAGGACAGGTATAGTACAGTGTCAATATTGCTGGGAATAATTTTGGGAGAGGGAATACTAAGATAACCAAGATGAGGCAGGAGTATAAACAAAGAGGCAGGAACTAGGACAAGAGTGTCCAGGCGTCAGAGAAATGGCAGTCCAGGGGACTTTGTCACACAAATTCAAAGGTAGGAAACAAAAAGAAAGGAGGAAAGGGAATCCAAATGTACAGCTGAGTGGAGAGAGAGGAAAATTAGCAAGGGGGGAGCAAGGGTAGGAAGAAAGTGGAAAGGAGGATCAGTGTAATAAAAGGGCAGGAGCAAGATAGAGACAAGAAGGCAGGGTGAGCAGGACAACAAGATGTACAGTTAGGGGAAGATAGAGGCAGATGAGTGGACGAGAGGATGGGGTACTAGGAACAGTCAGAGCTGTTTAAAGTAAGAAGATGCTGCCAGAGTTTAAGTTTAAAGTGGTCTAACTTCATTTCAGCAGGAACCTCAGAAGGAAAACTATTTAACCAGACAGGGTCCCTAAACATGAACGCCCACTGCCTTTGGGAAGTTCTATAGAAAGAGACAAGGAAGGTTGACTTAGTGGAGCTATGTGGAGCCCGGCAGCAGTAAGAAGCTGCTGGGCGATCACCTGAGAGTGACCAAGGGCTAACTTCCAAGCAAGTAGTGTGGTATTACACTCTCCCCCTAAGACTCAGCCAGTTTGCTTCTTTGTAGAGATCGCAGGTGTGGGTGAGTCTATGCCCACAAGTCAACAAGTTTTATTAAGTGCGATCTGATCCTGTTTAGTGTTGTTTCAGTTGCAGAGCAATAGATTACTAAACCGTTGTTCACAATGGAAAGGACTGAACTTTTGATAGCCAACCAGAGAGCATCAGGTGTCAAACAAGTTCTGTGCCTATAAAGTAAGCCAGTTCTGGTATTCACAGCTTTACAGACCAGATTGACATGTTCATGGTAGGAGAGGGAAGGATCCAGGGTGATACCAAGGTATTTACAGCTATTAACATGCTGAAGAGGCTGGTGATGGCTATTGATAATCCTTAGGGGCAGACCACTATATTTATTATGGGGGTTGGCAAACTGCATCACTTTAGTCTTTTTGTAATTAATGATGAGTTTGTGGAGGGAGAACCACGTTTCGATTTCAGTAAAGTATTTTTGAAGATTAGATTCCAGATGGAGGGGATCAGAATGACAAGAGAAACTAACTGTGCCATCTGCATAAAGAAGCATGTTTCTAGAGCAGGCAAGGGGAAATATATTAAGGAAGAGACTGAACAGTACCAACCCAAGTATTGAGCCTTATGGGACCCAGAGTGAGCAGGATGGCTGGAGAAGAAGGTATCAAGGATTTTCACTCGTTGGGCTCTCCCGCTTACATAGTTGGAGAACCAGGAGGTGGCCTCTTGGGAGAGGCCCAATACAGAGAGAGATTTAATAAGAAGAGCATGCTTGACTGTGTCAAAAGCTTTTTTAAGGTCTATGTACACAGACCCCACTACATGTCCAGGGTCCAGAGCTTTGTGAATAAAGTCTGTAAACTCTAGAAGGGCAGTGGTAGTACTTTGTCACTTCCTAAAGCCATGCATAGTAGACTGTACTTAGAGAGGTAGTCAGATAATTGATCTGATGTTATCCATTCAAGGGCTTTGGAGATCGAGGGGAGGATAGAGATGTGACGGTAGTTACTATGAATGTCTATCACCATCCTTGTGCATGGGAGTTACCACACCGCCTTCATTGAAATGGAAACTGGCCAAGACAGAGGAGAGATTTAAGATTTTTGTGAGAGGGGGTAGAACAGCGTCAAGGGCCAGATGGAGTAGCTTTAGGTCCAGAGAGTCTCCACTAAATCTGGGCTTTCACAGTGCACAGGCAAGGTAAAATTTAGACTCCCTTAGTGTGATTGTCCTGAAGTGAAGGGGGGGGATGAGGCAGAAGTTACAGGGGCACTGGGGTTATTGTTGAAGAAATCTGGGGGGAGTACCCCACTAAGATCAGTAAATTTGGAGTTAAAGGTATCAGCAATAAGCTGCGGGTCCTGGGTTGTGACCCCATTAATATTCAGCATGGGGGCTTGCTTTTCCAATAAGGTCCTTTAGGTTATTCTAGAACTTCCTCCCATCACCCCAAGAGGAAGATAAGCTAGATTTAAAGTAGGCAGCCTTAGCCAGGCATATTTCTCTGGTACAAGCATTTCTGGTGAATCTGTACTGTTGCCTGTCCCCAGGGAGGCCACATGCCATGGCCTTGTGCCAGAAGTTATCACGGGTGGCCATAAGATTTAGTAGTGCAGGGGTGATCCATGGGGTGCCAGTGCCTTTTATAAGATGCTTGGAGAAGGGGGTGAAAATGTTGCAGGCCGAGTTGAAGGTGGAAATGAAGTAAGTGAGGGCTGTGTCAGAGCAGGTGGCAGAGTCAATAGGGGACCAGTCACAAGCAAGAAGGTAGTTCTGGAATTACCTGAGAGCCCCTTTTTTTTAAGGATACGCTGATGAGAGGACTTCACAGGCAGTTTAGGTGAGTGATTAGACCAACAACAGAGAATAGGTGAGTGATCACTTAGGGTGTCAGGCAGGACCACAGTGTTAGAGTCTCATTCAGGGTGGTTGGGGAGGATGAGATCAATCAGAGCACTAGTCCCAGTCCTATAATTGATGCTGGTAGGAGAGAACATGACCTGGGAGAGATCAACAGCTGCTGCCGCATTCCTATAAGGACACACATCATGCACCAACCAGTTGATGTTAAAATCACCCAGCAAGATCACTTTGGAGTGGCTGGAAAGATTAGAGACAAACTCAAGGATGCAGTTAAAGCCAGTTTTTGTGTCACGGTGAGGGATTCAGACAGACAGTACTGATAGTGACTTACGTGTAGTCCCAATGGAAAGCTTGATATCCAGGGCCTGAGTGGTATTACCTGATACAAGGGGAGAACCTATCCCTTGAGAGAGCCACAGAGATAAATAGCACACCCTCCTCCCCCTTTCCCCAGTCTATCTTCCTTAAAGAGTGTATAGCCATTCAAGGAGACAGCGGAGTCAGGTATTTTGGGGGAGAGCCAGGTTTCAACAACCGTGAGGACGTCTGGTTTTTGATGAACTACCCAGACTTGAAGAAGGTCAGTTTTCTGCAGAAGACTGTGACTATTGAAAGAGGCAAGCAAGAGGCCCCCTGAGTAACAAGTAGAGGGAGTGGACTGTGATCCAGGACCCTGGTTAGGGTGAATGTTTCCTGAGAGAAGCAAAAGAAGAAATACATGTCTAAACAGTACGTGCTTAAGGAGTTTAAGACTGGGTTGTGCTATTCGATGAGAGGCTTTAACACAGCAGGTGGGCAATGGCAGGGAATGGAGAAGGGGAAAAAAACACAAGGGGGGCAATCAAGGTGATATACAGAGGAGGTGATCAGAAAGTGGAATGGTGGCAAAAAGTGGAAGGCAGAGCTAACGATGACAGAGGCCTGTGAGGAGCATTACATAGAGGGAGAGAGAATTCTAGGAGCATATTCCCAAAGGGGGTTGGATGGAGGGCACTCAGCAGAAATAACAGAGGCAGGATTGTCCTAGTGGGGATTCTGATGGCAGTGACAAAGTTAAAGTAAGGAGTAGCTGGAGGTATCAGTAAGGAATTGATGAGGAGTGTAAGAGTCACAAAAATAACACATTTCATTTTTCTCTGTACTGCGCCATAGTGCTTAGCTATCCACCTTAGCCCACTAAAATCCGTACCCCACCACCCTCCTATTGCTTACCACCCCGACTGCCTAGCCCACACTACCTAGACTCCTCCTCCTCGCTAAAGAATGCTTTGGCTTACCCACCACCTGTTCCTGCTCACCCTCACCCTCCTTTTCCTTTATGCCAACTCCTCCGCCTACCCTACCCCTCCACCTACTCTCACCTTTCTATACTACTACCGAAACATTGTACCATGGCTTTACTCTGAAGTCTTAACAAACATCACCCAATTAATACCTGGGTGCAAAGAGCCATATTTCCTAATTGGAAACTGCCACATCATTATAACTCACTAACGATCACCCTCTACTGGGACTCCAGAAGACAATCCAAGCATCTTAAAAAGTACAAGCAGAAACTCACTCCTACCTATTATGAACTAAGAATGGCATCGCTGAAACTCCTGCTCCTCCTACTTTTTAATATCTGGTGGATACACCCAAACCCTGGTCCTGTTGCACTGAAGCCAACAAAAACAGGGAAAGTGGTAGTAGTCTCCATTATCACTCTAAATATCTGCAGCCTCCTTCCCAAATTGGCATCTCTTCAAACTCTCACTGGACAAAAAACCCTGATATACTAGCCATTGTCGGAAACCTGGCTATCTCCAGCACCCGGATCATGCGGTCTCGCTTGAAGGCTACAATCTTTTCCAGACTCGACAGGCAAGCAAGAAAGGTGGGGGCTGTGCTATCTACATAAGCGACAACCTCTCTGTCAACGCTGCAGCTTCACCCCCCACAAATACGAGATGCAACTCCTCCCTATCAAACTGCTTCTTGGTGCACAAAACAAAGTTCTCACAGTGGCACGAGTCTATATCCTCCAAAAGACCACCGTGCCAGTATTAAGTTGTACTTGATTTGTTAGTCTGCAACCTCTGAAAATGAGCTCCTCCTCCTCGAGGATTTCAACATATACTGGCTTGCCTCTGACACTGGCTCTTACAAAGATGACATCCTAGCAGCAAACCTGACTCAGATGGTAACCTCCCCACCGGAAAAATTACAAAACTGGTACAAGCACTCTTATTGACTGGGTTCTCACAAATCACCCTGACGGATAAAAACATTAAAGTCCTCCCTGACTCCCTCAGTGACCACTCCCAGTGTCCTGTACCTGGTCTAATAAATTTCTCAAGCCACCCCAAAGTTATAACAAGCAGAGTATTGCCTTATGAGAATCTTATCAAGTTGAAAACCCATCTCCTACAACAGGACTGGGCGCCAATCCTTGAATCACTGATATTAATACCGCACTAGAATACTTCATTAAATCTTTCAACTCTGCATGCGACTTACCTCCTGATAAAAAAGCATAAAATCAAAGCGTATCAAATCCATGGATTACTGCCAAACTACTTGCCGAGCTCAAGGTTCGGGACCACCTCTGGGCAGTTGCCAGAGACACAGGCTCACCTCATGATACCCTAAAATACAAGCAGGCACGAAATAGATGTACCTCACAAATTAGGCAAATGAAGAGCGCCTATTTCAAAATGCCCTTGAATCCACTGGGGTGATGGAAGAGCTTTTGGGACAACATCCAAAACATAATGGGTAAACAATCAAAATCTCACCTACCATTATGAAAGTTGATGGATCCACCACTCTTGACCCAAAGTCTATTGCAGATGTGCTTAATAAGACATTCAGAACCTTAGTGGGTCCTCCCCAGATTTCTTCTCGGACTTACCTGTGCCTAGCCTAGTATCACAAAACACCCCTCGTGACAAACCACAATTTTACTTCAAGAAAATCAAAGTGCCTGAAGCACACAAGTTACATGAAAGGCCTGCTCCAAATCCAGAACAAGTAGTGACACGCTAGATCTAAAAATCCTGTCTCTCACCCTGGATGAAGTAATTCACCCCTTGCAAAAATTCTTAATCTGTCACTTCAAAGTCAATTTCCAACAAATGGAAATCTGCCATAGTTAGGCCAGTGCACAAAGGGGGAGAAACCTCAACAGGAAACTATCGACCAATATCAATACTTCCTCCCTCTCCAAAGCACTTGAACTAATAGTGGCAGACCAACTCTCTGATTACCTGGACAAATACAATCTACTCTGTAATCAACAGCACGGCTTTAGGAAAGGACATAGTACAACAACAGCCTTACTTGATTTCTCTGGAGAAGTCCACTCAGCCCTGGACAAAGGGTGCGAAACAGGTGCAGTCTATCGATCTTACAAAAGCTTTCGACACAGTCCATCATGGCCTACTTACCTCCCTACTTTCTAGCCTAGGCCTGGCCGAAGGTCCTTGTGCTTGGGTAAAAAGTTACCTGTCCAATCGGTCACAGGCTGTCCATCCTCACATCTGAGGCCTCTTCCTCCCTGACTAATGAACCCTCTGGTACCTCTACTACTTCCTGTCTCCCACCCAAACTCACTCCCCCCCTTTTTTCCTGTCCCCTCTCACTTACTCTCCCGCTCACCACCTTTCCCTCCTCTCTAGCCTCCTTTTGGCGCCTAATGATCACCCTCTCCCTGGAAGTTTCCTTAACCTCTAAATTGTCTACTCGCTTGAACCTGTTATAGCTTGTTTTTCTATGAAACTTAAAAACGTTACTGCCTTAAACTGTTAATAGCAAATTTATGATGTAACTTTCCTGTCTGGTTTTACCTGTAATGTGTATCGTGCTTTGTTAAATGTTCTTTGTGACGTGGAACCTTTGTAAAAGAGCCCTGGCTCAAAGGTATTAATTCCTAGACTAATAAACTAAACTAAACTAAACAAAGAAATTAGTAGGAAAGATAGCACAGTGCAAAGACTGCTGCCTATGGAGTTGAAGATTAGAGGTTCAAATCTGGGCGGGGGAGAGGAAAAGTGATAGAGCGTGAAGGGGAGAGAAGAGAGTGGGGGCAGAGGAAGTGAGAAGGGGCGTGGATTAAGGGGAGCACAGGAAACAACAGGTAAGAGGAGAGGAGGCTCAAGACTGACCTCTGTTGGTCAGAAGATATAACCAGCAATAGGGAAAATAGGGACTTTATCAAAATTTGGTGTGTGTCATGTGACCGATCACATGCTCACCACAGCACTATGAGGCTAGGGGCAGCCATGAGTGGGCAGGGCAGTGAATGTGCAGCATCAACAGGCTAACCAACCATGGCCCATACCTTCTGAGACAGCTCCTGCAGTAGTGAGATCCTTGGGAAGTGAAGAGAGCGAGTGGGGGGACATACCTCTCAACTGTCCCTGATTATGAGGGACAACCCTCAAAATTGCTCCATCCCTCATTGAAAAGGTGCTACCCTTGCAGAGAATGTGCTGTAAAGCCAGACTTTAAAGCAGAAATGCATTATATTCTACGATGCAAAATCAAAAATAAACTTTGTACAAGTAAACACAATGGTTTACACAACATTCTGAGTTTTATATCCATGTCTGAGGATGTGTCCCTCATTATGAGGGTCAGTGGCCCTCGTTTTGAGTATCCATGTCCCTCATTTCAGTGACAAAAGGTTGAGAGGTATGAATGGGGGGAGGTTCACTAGAAGCCTTCTGAGATGGCTCCTGCAGCAGCGAGGCCCTCGGGGAGTGAAGAGAGTGAGTGGGTTTAAGGAATGTTGTCAAAGAGTTCTACTAAACTCAACTGTGATTATCTTGCTCATGGCCTCAATAACACCCAGGCTGTCATGGATTATTAAGTCTTATTCATTACATTATTATATGAAGGTGTTATATGGATTGCTAGGCTCCTGTATTCAGAGCCAGCCATTACAGCCATGCATCCAGAAGTGCTGAGCTGCATTTGTTGAATGGCTGACTTGGGGGCAATATTAAGACAGTAGGGCACTTAAACTGAGCATACAAACTGCCTGAATATGGGGCTGATAGTGACTATATGCGGCACTGACAATATCACAGCTGAAAATGGCTCACAAGGTAGCCCACTGTAGATACAGCTGCCCAAATAGGACAGTGCCAGGGCTCCTGTGGGACGTAGTTAGCCCTTGCATGCTAATGAGCCCAATGGGCAAGCAGGATGCTAAGGTGCCATTTACATGCCCATTATGGGCTCATTAGAATGCTGCACAGCCCCTTAGTGCTCATGCTGGACTTTGAAAAAGCTGATTCGCTGGCATCTAGTGGACCCTCACTCCTGATCATCCATGTAGGTATGCTACCTGATATTCCCAGCTGCCTAGTAGTGTCTGCACTCTGATCACGCATGAAAGTATTTTACTTGATTTTCCCTCTTGCCTAGTGGTTCCCAACCCCCCACCCTGATCACCCACTGGCTGTGGTATGCATCTTCAAATCACGCCCTGGTAGTCTAGTGGACCATCCGCTCCCTACAAACAGTCTTTGAATCCCCATTGATCCAGTCCCACTGCTCTGCATCCCCCCACCCCACCCTGGACACCAGTCAGAAGACACCAAATGATGGCAACCAGCACAGCCCTCTCCTCACCTCCTTGCAAGACTGTACCCATGGTTGCTCACTGACAGTCAGACAGCAGGTTGAAGAGGAGGTGAGCAGAGCTTTACTGGTTTTTGTCATTTGGTAGATACTGACAGGTGTCCATGAGGAGGGGGTGCAGGGTGGTGGAACCCAAGTAGGTGGGTTGGATGGGAGTTCAGCAACCATTAAGGGGTGGAGTGTCCACTAGACTAAAACGGGGGCTGATTGGAGGATTCATACTGCAGTGAATGGGTGACTGGGGGGGGGACCATTAGACACCAGGGAATAGACAGCTGTGGCTACAATAGCCCAGCATGGGCAAGCAGGTGAGGACCACTAAAGCCCCAGGAATAACCATGTTACCAAGTCCAACATGGGCAATGAGGGGAGTGGCACAGCCATTGTGCCCAGTTAAGGGCAGGGTTTTGGCAGCAATATTCATTCCTTTGATGGCAGCTGTTTAGCACTGCTGAAATCGATGAAAATACCACATCACCCTTTATACATGAAGAATCCCTCCTATGCATAGGCACAGCAGTATATTCTGTATGGTTGTGTTGTTAGGTTAGTGCCACGCAGCATGGGCCTCTGAATATGGCCCTCACCCTGACTGCTGGTGCCAGTCATGAATAGCACAGCGCTAACCCAGTTAATATCATGCTAACCATTTAAATATGAGGGCCTACTAAAGAATGTAAAAATAAAAAGAATGGAAGACTAAGTATGCATCTCTTTTTTTACTGATGATTTTGTAAGAACTTGTAAATGTTTGGAAATATCATGGATGTCACAGAACTGAAAGAAACCAACACAGTTGCTCAGGCATTTACCAACCACAATTGCACTGTGTCCATTTTTAAATATGAAGTACAGAGTTTTCATTGCCTTTGAGGCACACAGATAACTAATACAGTAACTTGACCACCTGACAATCTGAGTTAGGTATGCAGTTTCTATTGCTACCATTTATTCATTAAAGGGGCTCAAAGTGATTTTATTTTAATAGCCAACAAAGTTGACTTTTAGTTACATTAGGAAACGTCAAAAACCAAAGTAAGTTGGTTTCTATGTCTGCACAGTGGCAGCCTTGCCATTTGCAATGCCAGCAAAGCAGGTTTCGAATCCAAACCCTAAATGTCGGAAAGCCAACGAGGGGAGGAGGATCAAGTGTCCCAGAGATCACTCTCCCTCTCTGGGAAGGAGGTCCATTATCTCTGCTCTTCTACGACCACCTGGGGTAGCCACAGATGGAGGTGCAGTGAGAGGCACCAGGCAGGACAAGCTCTGAACTGGCACATTCAGCCTGCACTCATGCTTGGAGCCCCTTGCATGAGCAGCCCAGGGGAAGGGAAGAGAACACCAGCAAAATGGCTCCATATCTACACAGATGAGGGGGAATACTCTCTGGTTCCCCACTACCACCCTCCAGCTCCAGAAATGGGTTTCCCAAGGTGAAAAGTAACTCATGGCCCTGCCAAAGAGGAAAACATCGTGGAGTCCAAAAGAACATAGGTAAGGCTTTTTGTGAGAAGGTTACCAGTGGTCTGATAACAGAAGGAGGTGGAGACAAGAATCATTAAAAAAATCAATAAAATAAGTATACCAAAACATAATTTCTATAGCTACTATTGTTTGTTTTTTGTCTGTGCCTGGTCTGGTATTGCCAGCTCATTCTCACTCTCAGCATCCCTAAGTGAGAAAAGAATGTCTGATTTAGTAGAGCTGCTCCTTTAACTCAAAAGCAAAACTCCATGCAGAGTGGTCAATGCCGCTGAAAAGCTGAATGAATATCAATTTATTCTGTGTACGTTTCATAGCCTGTTAGGAAGGTGAGTATAACCCTCCAGGAGTATATGGCTAGCTAAGGTGTAGCTTTGTGAATCTTTTCAAAACAAACTACATCAGCAACCAACCAAAGACCAGGGCCACTGGTTTATGATGAATAAAGAAAACAAATTCCATTGTTATTATTTGAAATTCCAGGACTGTTCTAGTGAATGCTAGTCTAATTTCCATATTTTACCAGGATTCTGCTGTCTTGCACTTATTATATAGCATGGAAAATAGTTGGCCCCTATTGTGTCTGGGTTTCCATACAAGCAACTTTCTTGCTATAGTACAGTTCAAAGGTCACCATTGTTATTCTGTAGCAACAACTAGTGTTGTGGTGTAACATTGTTGCAGTGTAGCAGTAACAGTACTCCTATACAGCATCTACTTTGTTTTCCTTTGCAGCTTGTGCCAGCTGTCCTTCCTGGTAGCCCCTTTAAACCCTTCAACACATTTGGCATGAAATTAATTCACATTAAACTTTTAGAATTAGCAAAATTGTCCCTCTGAACTAAAGGTTCGGCTTCTTTTTTTGAGGGGAACACAACCCCCACTGTATTTTATGTTGTCCCTCCCATCCTGAAACATGCAGTTAATTTCCTCAATTGAAAATACCCATCCCACATCCAGTTGCTTAATGTCAACCAACCCAGTGTAAGAAACAGCAGTTTAAATTACATTTAATATTACATCGTATTAGCAATATTTTGTAAAACTGTCCCATGCTTGGCAAAGATATGCACTGAGTATGGGTTTCCATTTGAATTGAAGCACTTACTGAGTATTGTTTCTCAGTGCAGGACAGTTACAAAGCAAGAAGCTACATGGTGTTAAACTTAATTAAAACTATTTGTGACATTGGGTGGGTGTGTATTAAACAGCTGGGTGCAGGAAGGGTATTTTTAAGTAAGATAAAAAGCCACAAGATTTGGGGTGTGGCCAAACAATATTTTAAAGTAAATTGGAACAATATATACTATTTAAAATGGCATGGGGCAACCATACAACCCTCAGTCTTGCTTTCATCTCAAGGCTGAGATGGCATCAGGGACCTCTTGAGTGTTGCTGTTGAGGTTCCTATGATGTCATCTCTACCCCTCAATGGAAACACAGCCTTGCTGTGTATGGTTGTCCATACATTATTCTATATGAGTATAAATATAATGACTGGAAAAAAGCAAAGTACACAGCAAAATAAATAAAGCAAACTAACAATAGTAGCGGGACGAGTTTACATCAAAATACATGCCATGTGGGGTCACTGCTCTGGTGTGAAAAACCAAATTCTGGAAAATGCTGGGAATTTTACCAGTGTCCATATTTGGAATTTTACATTTTTTTACAAAACAATGTAAATCAGTGACCCTGCTTATGACTTTGGTTTATGCCCCTTGGTGGGTGAGCTCTTACTTTCAGGAGAGTGAAAGAAAGTCTAGGGTTAGTGTAATGCAGACCATACTAACACAAGCTATGGAACTGCTCCATTTTAGGGAGGCAGTTTGACCTAGTGATTACAATATAGAGCAGTGAACTTGGAGACCTGGGTCTGAATCCCACAACTGCCATTTACTCACTGTGTGACCCCGAGTAAGCCACTTAACCTCCCTGTGCTTAACCTCTTGAAGTCTATTTCTGTACACTTAAAATGGCAGCAACCTTCTCCCTCCCCACCACCATGGACTGTACCGCACTTTAGGATGCAGTTTTCATGAAAGGTGCTACTTGAAATTCCTTTCCTTTATGCTAGCAGAAGTGCTCTGTGCTGAAAAGCCCAATATTTTAATTTTATCACCAGTGTAGATTTCTGTATAATAACTGCAGAAGCCCTGCATTTGTATTGGTAGTGTAAGGTTACACACACACCCACTGTACATGGCCAAGTGATGTTGCCTTGCAGGTTGAGATGAGCCAAATATGAATTGCACTTCAGAATTTATTGAATTCAGGAGGCAGTATGATGCAGTGGTTTAAGGCTCTGAGCTGCAAATCTGGAGACGTGGGTTTGAATCCCACAGCCCCCACTTGCATACTGTGTGACCCTAAGCAAGTCACTTAACTTCCTTGTGCTCCCAGGCTGCACCTGCAAACAAGCTTTCAGCTTAGTGTGACTCACCTGGTAAAAAATAATTGGTTAAAAAGAATTCTGGATGTCTAGCTGGCCTAAGGTGTAAGGCCAGTTAGAGTGCTATGGTAGAAGGTGATGAAGTGCCAGAGGATACCTGAAGGTCAGCATACATTACATTTTACCTAGTTAATGTAGCCCAGTTTGTTGGAAGCACTATAGTGGGCCCTGCAGGCTTTTCAATCTCTTGCATCTTTTTTTCATGTCTTTTGCTTTCTGCTATCTTCTGTATGGTCATCATGATGTTTTCTGCTCTGCTTTATATTAGAACTTTTCTTCCGAGTGATGTTCTTACAATTTGCAAAGATGGTGGATGGGGGAGGAAAAATTCATTCAACAAACCCAAAGTAAAATCAATCCTCTTTATTTCCTTAAATATTTTCTATTTACCTTCATCTGTAATTTCCAGTCGCTGAATAATCCACTCCAGTATGTCATGACCTGCAAGATAAGTGAAACCATAATCACACTACTTTGGAATTTAAACAATAAAACATAAAAGGTCTGTTGGTTATTAATGCATACATATATTTATCATACCTGTGAAGATACAGTTTCCCAGATAAGAGGGGTACTGTAATCCTTATTAGGTCTAAAGTAAAAATAATATGTTTGTTTCTGCTTCAGACCTATGACAACCACTAATTTTCACTTAAAAATGGAAAGAAAGAACCTAGAATCCTTAATGGTTAAAACTTATCACCCAAGCCGAACCAGTAGTGCTGAGGGCTGAGGTGCTGGACACCTTACCTCACACAATGCCAGCGACCCGTGTTCAGGAATGAGCATGGGCCATTGAGGGTTGGCAGGGGAGGAGAAGGATTGAGTGTCCAATGGACTGCTCTCCTTCTCTGGGGAGGGGGGTTGCCAGCGACCGGCATCCTACTGGCCCCTAGCAGCAGCTGGGGGGCAGTGCACCAATGCTACAGTAAGGGGAGGAGACAGGGCAGACGCTTGGAGGAGAACATGCGGGCGCACATGTGCTCTCTCCATGAGTGCCATTGCACACCTCACCTCAAGAAGAAAAATGGAAAAAGATTCTGGCCGCTCAGCGTGACACTGTCCCCTGTAGACGCTGCCCCTGAGAAGGCGCTTCCCTGGCTGGATCTGTTTTGGGTGGGTTGAGACGCTCCCCACCACCCTGCCATGAAGGGTAAGTCATGGGAGCATAAGGGAGGGGTGCCTGATCCTTGGGGAATGGCACCGGAGGAACAGCCAAGGAGGGCTGGCCAGGATGGAGAAGAAATACCATAATAAAAAAAAATACATATATATCATCCAAACATGATTTAAAACTATATTGATACATAGTTTGATGTCAGATATCTTTTCTAAAGTCAATCGAAATTCATCCTAGTATTTGGTAACCTATTTACAAATCACTGCACCTGTTTATCCTTTGATTAAATATTTTACCATTGAATTGCAGCTAACATAGCTCAGCTGTAGCAGTAGTTAGCATTTAGCACCACGGCCAGAGCCCCCCCCCCCCAGGTCAACTGAAGCCTTTCCCAGAGAGCTGCATCTCACACAACTGAATTCTAGATAACTCATCAGGAGGTCTGAACTCCCGGGACCAGATTCCAAGATGAATGCCGCAACTCGCTGGCATATGCAAGTTGCGACAATCGCCGCTATGCTGGGGACCCTGCACCATATTCCAGAAAAGGCAGAGTCCCCGGCAGTTACACTCTGTGACTTGCGGCAGCTCCAGGGTTGTGCCACATAAAGGGAGCACCTGACCTGGGTGCTGCAAGCTGTAGGCCGCAGGGTGCAAGCAGCACAAGGCATGGTCCCGCAAAGCCCTGCACCCCAACACCATGGCACTGCCCCACAGGGTAGAGATGGGGCGGGGGCCATAGGACTGCCGTGGGGGGCCTGGCATGCATGAGACGGGTACTGCAGGGCACAGTTTGGGGATGGGGATGAGGGGGCGCCAGCTGTCCACAGAGAGTGGCCCTGCCACAGGGGAGTGGGGTGGACACCCACAGGGGACCGTGGGGGAGCAACTGTAGGGGCACAAGGCACAGTGGTGTAGTCCTGGTGGACGTAGGTACCATTATACCAGCTAATAGCTGGTCTAACTGTACTTATGCCATTATCTGCTGGGTCCCACTTGGAATCACAATTTGCAATTCTGCCAGCCGCCCTCCTGGAATACCGGTGTAATCGATGCTGGAAACCCCCTTGCGCCATGTCTTAGGGGGTTGCTGGCGTAGCCGGAGGTGTAACCCCCCCCTTTGGCACAGGTGGCCTGTCCCACATCACAGGCCACCTCTTGGAATTGTAAGTGGCGTAACACACTTCACAAAGTGCAATTTGCGAAATAGAGTTTGGCGCAAGTTGCCTTGCAACATGCGTAAGCCATCTTGGAATCAGGCCCCAGAGTCTGTCACACTTCTGTTAAAGGAGGCTATTTAACACATGCTGATCCTTAAAAATGAAAATTACTTCCTTGACTGCATGCAAGCAACCATGTTTCTGTATATTTCAGTAAATGGTAAGCTCAATTGGCATTTTATAAGCAGAATTAGTCACTCCACACCATGGTTTAAGTAAGCAGTAAGACACAATTAGGTGGTGTTGTGCTGCCACAACCAAATGCCCAGGGGCATAGCAAGGCATGGGGCTGCAAGCTAAGAGTCTTCAGCCCCAGGAAGTGTGTTTGTGGTAGCACAACCAACACCCCAGAGTGTCTTATTATACTGATGAAATGGATTTTGTGTTAAGAAGTGAAACAAAATAAAAATAAAAAACTTAAAAATGTTTACAGATCAGTAGTTGAGACTGAAATAGTCCCTCTGCAGATAAGATGTCACTACAGGGTGCTAGTGTAAGCTGCACTGTGTGAGTCATTATGGTGTGCGCACTTTTTGTATGAACTGTCTCTTGCAGTTACCAGCCCTCCAACCCCAGTTTTGTTCTACTGTTTTTAAATTGAAGAAAACCCTTCCTATTGTTTTACTTTGTGGACTTGAATAGGGAATGATTGGCTTCAGGTGGTTTCGTTCAATGACTGAGTGGGTCAGCAAGGAAGTGTGCATGAAAGTGAAACCAGGATTAGGGATTGCAATATCAAGGAGTGGCACACTGATATTTGTAGTAATTGAGCAACACTGGTACCAGGACATATGGGATATGCGCGGGGGCGCCTGTGGGATAACAAAATTATTTGTACAGTTGCCTGTGACCTCGAGTAACCTCACGAGTGGCAAAGCCACTCAGGTTCTCACTAGTTCTCACTCAGTGGTTGCTCAGGGTCACACAGTATGCAAGTGGAAGCTGTTGGATTCAAACCCAGGTCTGGTCTGCTAGATATCACCAGATTTGCAGCTCAGAGCCTTAGACCACTGCGCTATCCTTATCCTTATGCCTCTGAGGCATGCATCAAGCAAGCAATAATACCCAACAGGGTAGGTGTTATTGGGATATAACGGACTGCCCAGGGGCATAATGAGGTCCCACGCCACAGGTAGAGGGTCTTATAGCCCCTGGAAGGTCTGCTATATCCCATAATGCCCACCCTGGAGGGTTTTATTGTGCTTAGAAAATGGGCCTACATTATCATTCTGTTTTAACAATGATTTAATCAAAAAAGTGTGTAAAATATTATTAAAAACGAACAGAAATGTCGTGTTCTGTAAAGTAGTCCCTTTAGTGCCACTAGATAGTGCTGCTGTTTGTGATATCCATTTTTTTGGTATTAGTTTAGTTTATCAGCTTTCCATTGCTGTACCCAGGGAATTGTTTCTTTTAAGTTTTCATCCTTCCCCATTATCTCTTCACACTATGTGGATAAATATGGTTTTGGTTGGAAGACTGACAACAGAGAGTACTACACTTAGCTGTGGAGCGAGAATGGCGCAGTGTCCTGTGACACGCTATCCGGGGACACGAAAGCCAGCTGATGACTTGTGGAGAAAAAAAGGAGGTACTTGCTTTCTGTTTAAAACTATGAAGGTTGCTGTTTTGGGGTCGATTTGTGTGTATCTGGTTAGCAGTACTCTACGAAGCACAGCAGTAGCAGCTTTTCAGCAGCACAGGTGGACAACTGCACAAAATGTGTTAGTTGAACGGAGGAGCAGGACTTTCCTGTGAATCGTGCTGCTGGGTAGCAGCAGTTGTGAGAGTGGGCAGAAGATCAGAGGTCCTGCTTTGAGGACTGTCTGGTGGGGGGGCCTATAGCTCACTCTCTCGCTATGCCTACAGTAAAAATAAATGGCAGCTATCTGAACGTGGGCACAGGGATACCAGGGGATGATGGTTACTGCCAGGGGGAACTCGTTATTCTGTGGGCGTTGTTAAGAAATAACAGCATTGGTGTCAGGCTGTTTCAGCCAATCAGATATGGCTTTTGCAGTGTCCATCTTCTAAAATCCTTAAACCACAACCAGTCATGGCTTATTTCTTACATACAGCCTATCATAATGCCAATTTATCTATGGGGGAGCAAGGTGGGCTGGAAAGACAGTAGGGTAAAAGTAATATTAGTCTTACCTTTAAAAAAATTATTGCATAAACAGCATATCAAGCCAGCCCAGTGGCACTGAGGGTTGAGGCCCTGGACGCCACAACTCACGCCATGCCGGCAACCCAGGTTTGAGAACAGACTCGGGTTGTCAGGAGTCGGCAGGGGAGGAGTAGAACTGAGCATCCGGTGGACTGCTCTCCTCTCCTGAGGATGGGGGGTTGTGGTTCCCATCACTTTGCGACTCCCAATGGAGACTAGGGGAAGCAGCACATTGGGAATGCTCAGCAGGGGGTGGGGACGTGGCAGACATCCACAGACGTCATTGCACATTTGCTTCCTTGGGGCACACAAGGTAAATATCCCGCTGCTCACACTCATGATGCCTCCAAAGAGGTACCATTCACAGATTGCTTCCAAACAAAGCTTGACTTGAAGGGCAGGGGCTCAAGGTGATCCATTCTCCCTCCTATCCCCCCAGGAGGGCCCCTTTGTGGGGGGCAAGCCATGGTCCTCCCTGCTTCAGCTGGGTCACAGCAGAGGCTGGTAAAGAGGCCGGGATGTTGAGACCCTTCGTAGCAGGGCCGATTGTGTGTGAGAGCAGAGAGCAAAAATAGAGTACACAAAAAGCAAAAACAGCGTATCTAATAGTTTGTGGTGAAATAAGCATATTTACCAAATGGGATCTGGAAATCCTGTTTCCTGAGTGATCATAATCTGGTCGCACGGGGGAGTTGGATAACTTACCTGATCCTCTCCATCACAACTATTTCCATTTTATAAGTGGACTAAAATGCTCCAGAGGCTGCGAAGTTTTCTGAACAAACCTTGCTGGGTGGTTGAAATTGGTGGTTGGCTTGGGCTCAGCCAATAAGTGAGGGAGTTAACACAACTAAAAAGGAAACAAAATTGCATCTCCACAAAAATATTTGGACCAGGAGGTTCTGAACTCTAAAAGCACCAGTTACAAGATTTTTTTTCATGCTACTTATTTTCAGTAAATCTCCGTCTTATATGGCTGATCCTAAAGCACAGATCCCCACCTGCCACCCCAACATACTAACAATCCCACAAGCCTGCAGCTTAGGTCATCAGTGAAATCAGGCCAGGGGCTCCTGTGATAGCCAGCCTGGAATTTTGTCTTGGAACAGGAACAGAGAGAGGAACCAGCAGTGGGAACAGTGTTCCATGCTGTATTATCCCACCCCCTGTCCAACTGTCATTGTAATCCCACACGGCTGATTCAGTCATTGACATCAGACTTGGGGCTTGTGGAATTGTAAGAATGTCAGGATGGCAAATGGGGGAATCACAGGATCAGCCAGGTAAAACTAAGGCTTACTGAAAAAGTAAGTGAATAAAAAACTCTTGTACCAGGTCCCTTTAATGTCTGGGACCTCCTGGCCCAAGTATGTTGTATGAGGATCCATTGTCATCTCCCTTTAACCCACACTCTCTCATGTGTTATTTCTTATGTAACACATACCCTACAGTGTGTTATTTGCTCATAAAATGGCTCACAGTTGTTTAATGTAAAAGAATAAAATAAAATACCTTGTTTTAATGTAAAATATGTAGAATACTGGTTTGGCAACCATGTGCAACCAGCCTGTGCTGCCACTGAGAGGTTCAGATTACAGCAGACCTCGAGAGTGCCGTTGTAATCTGACCCTTGAGGTGGCAGGTTGTACATGATTTTGCCCAACAAGTATTTTTTCATAGTGTATGGAGAACAAAAACAACATGTTTTTGTTTTTTTTGTTAAGTGATTGAACAGTTGTGTCCCATTCTCAGTCTTGGCCACTCTCCCACTGTCAGTTGCAGGTGACAGCTAATACAGAGAAACAGATCATTTTAAAAATGAGATTAAGTAAATTAACATCCACATAAAAGTTTCATTTTACAAAATTTTGTTGAAAACAGAGCAGGCTACTAAAGGTTCACATTGTGGTCCGTTTTGCAGTATCTGTTGGGGCGCAGTGTCTTTTTCAGCTCTGCTTTCATTACAGCTGGTCGCGCAGACATTGTTTTCACCTGTGTAGAATGCTGCTGTGCCACAGAAGAGCACAGCCATGTTCCATGACCTTTGCACTGTGGTACAACAGCGTTCTGCTTAGGATGAAAATCCATGCAGAATAAGCTTCCTCCATACACTATAAACTCTTTGTAATTGTTTTAAATGGAAAATTACTTTGAAAATATTAACAGTGGTGGAACTTGGCGTAACTCAGTACCAGATGTGAAATTAAAAGTCTGACACTTAGATTTCACTTTTGTCAGACAGCCTTCATACACATTTGTCAGCTTCAAAACATCCTATAAAATAATTACATTTATCAGAATCCCATTTAATAAAAGGCTTACAACTTTGAATATCAATGTTTCATTTTCCAAATAACCAAACAGGCTGTGTTTTTCACTGAAGTTTGTCGAATCTGTTTGTTCTATAATATAATCTAACTTTCAATACATTAAACCATCACAAAGTGTTCCTAGATTGAGAATCTAGTTATTAACATTCTTTGCCAAAGATAAATTTAAAAAGCATGTTAAAACCAGCTACAATAGTAGTAGAACATTTTATACATGCTTAATAAGCACTTTACAAGTTCTAACAAATCCTTTTGATGTGTTACTTTTAAGATGAATCATAACTTCAGTTTTAGTTAGTTATCATTTTTCCTCATGGTCTCGGCCTTCTAAGCAAAGAGGGCCAGTTTTTCCAATATACACAGATCTGTAGCTTTAGGCAAAATGTTTAATGAAGAAATAATTTTAACAATGTATCTTTTTTAATTAGATCCAGATGTGTATCCTTTGGTATGTTAAAAAATTATTATATTAGAATACTGAGTTTAAAGGTTTCCACCACTTGCGTTCCACATGGTAAAATTATTTTTCCTCTAATACAGTCCCTTCATATCTGCCCGTCTAAACTGCAAATGATGTAATTTCAAACCTAAATTTAACCACAACAATTTCTTAATTTTAGCATTTTAATAGGTGTAAAATAGTTGTCCTGGCCATAAAATGTTTTTTCATGTGTGGATACAGAATGGCCACCTCAGCAATATCCATTATTCTAAAATTAATACTTTTCTTGAGTATTTCTAAAGGGACATCATCCCTGACCTTTTCAATATAAAGTATTTGCTATAAATTGTAACATCTAAACACTTCCAAATAACACAACTTAGGTAGCCTCTCTTCACCCATTTATACAGTTCTAGAGCAATACAATTGTTCTAGTAGCTGGTACTGGGCCCGGTGGCACTGAGGGTTGAGGCGCTGGACAGAACACCTCGTGCTACACTGGCAGCCTGGGTTCAGGAGTGAGCTCAGGCCATGGGGGCTGGCAGGAGAGGGACAGGATCGAACATCCGGGGGACTGCTCTCCTGTCCTGGGAGGGAGGGGGAACCCATCCCGGGGGGCTGGGGACTTCTAGCGTCAGCTGGGAGCACAGCACCCTGAGACCAGAAAGGCTAAGGGGATTGGCTATGGCAGCAGCCCTGCAGGCACGCATGGGAGCGTGCATGCCGACATGAGGACACATTGCATGACCGAGCCACTGGGGGGGAACTAAGCAGATAACCCTGTCCCTGGGAATAGGCAACAGCACCACCACCTTCAGCCACACTCCACCAACCAGACCCACTTCTCTCACCTGGGCCGAGCCCATCGTGGCCCGAACTGTAAGACAGAGCACCCTGGGTGGGTTGGGAGGCCCTACCTCGGGGGGCTCAGAACCAGAGGGATAGCCACTCTGGTGCCAGTAGAGGGAAGGGTTTCAGGTCCGAAGGTAGAGCTGCAAGATCGGAGGATGCCTGAGAGAGTTCCCCTGGAGCCGGTGAAATAAAGAGAGTTTGAAAAAAAACTAAAAAATAGAAGCCGATATTGTTCCAATTGGCAAGGTACCAGTTTCAGACAGAAGGCTGAGGGGGTAGGACGAGGAGCATTTAAAATGCTTTTCAAGAATTTATTTTGGATTATTTCAAAACTATTAAGATCTACCCACCCCCAAATCTTTGCTCTGTATAACAGATAACTATTCACTTTGACCTTATAGATACATACTGTAGATACAGAGAATTTGTCAGAAGCAAAGGACTGCTTGGCTCACCCAGTCAGCCCAGATGTTCCTTATCTATTTTGCCTCCAATCCCTATCTGGTCTCTGGAGACTATCCCGCCTCCCTGTTTCCTATCTAATATACCCCTATGTCTATCCCATGTCTATTCCATGAATTCCTGAAGCCTCCCATTGTTCCAAACTCCACCACTTCTGCTTGCAGTCTGTTCCAGGCGTCTACTACCCTTTCATTGAACAAATATTTCCTCACATCACTCTTGAACTTCCCCCCTCCAGCTTCATTGCATGCTCCCTGGTCCTGGTGCTCATTTTCATTTGCAAAAGACTGCCCACCTGCACTCTGTTCACCCCTTTGGAGGTATTTGTAGGTTTCTATCATGTCACCTCTGTCTCTCTCTTTCTCCTCTCTTCCAGGGTGTACATGTTCAGATCCCTCAATCTTTCCTCATAGGGCTTCTCGTGCAAAACATATACTATATTAGTTGCCCTCATTTGGACCATCTTCACCCTGTCTCTGTCCTTTCTGAGGTGTGCTCTCCAAAACTGGACACAGTACTATAGCTGAGGTCATACTAGTGAGCGATACAGCGACACCATTGCCCTCCTCCTGCAGGAGATACACACCCCTATGCACCCCAGCATCCTTCTAGCCCTACCCATTGCCTTATCACACTGTTTTGCCGCCTTGCGATCCTCAAGTATGAAAACTCCAAGGTCCCTTTCCTGTCCAGTGACTCTCAATACCCCGTCCCTCATCCTGTACTCAGCTCAGCTCAGCACCAGTTTTTTCCTATGCCTTAGGTGCATGATTTTGCTCTTTTTGGCATGTAGCCCCAACTGGCTGTTTTTTACCACTCCTCAAGGAGTTTCCTAAGATTGTTGCACATTTTATCCACAACCTCCTGAGTGTCCACCCTAATGCAGATTTTGATGTCATCTCCAAAAAGGCATACCTTCCCTTCCAGTTCTTCTGCAGTGTCCCCTGTGAAGACATTGAAGAGGACTGCCCCAGTACCGAGTCTTGTGGTACCATGTTGGTTACTCTACTATCCTTAGAATGAGTGTCATTAACCACCACCCTCTGCCTCCTACCCATTAATCAGTTTCTTACCCAGTTTACCACTTTGGATCCCACTTCTAGGCTAACCAACTTCCTAATTAGCCTCCTGTGTGGCACAGTATCGAAGGACTTGCTAAACTGCAGATAGGCCACATCCACTGCCTTCCCCTAATCTATTTCCCTGGATACCCAGTCAAAGAAATCTATCAGATTCTTTTGATAAGACCTTCCCTCTGTAAATCCATACTGCCTGTGGTTTTGCAATGCACAGGATTCAAGATGCTTTACCAGTCACTCTTTCAGTAGGGGTCGCATTAATTTCCCCAACACTGAATTAAAATTGGCCAACCTATGGTTGGTAGCCTTCTCCCTGCTGCCACTGTTATGTAGAGGGACCATGTCAGCCCTTCTGCAGTGCTCCAAAATCACACCTGTTTTCAGTGAGTTGTTGAACAAGGCTGTCAGTGGAGCAGCTAGAACCTCCCTGAGTTCTTCTAGCACTCTGGGGTGAATCCCATCCACTCCTGTAGCCTTGTCCATCCTCAGGGCTGCAAGACCTTTCAGAACTCTTTCCAAAAATGGACTTCTGTCCACCTCCTTCCCCACCTACTCTTGCTTCTCCCTGGTAGTCCATCCCCTCCTCCCTTTACAGTGAAGATCACGCAGAAATGTCTGTTTAAGATGACAGCTTTTTCTTGGCCGTCTTCTCTATAGTCTCCCCCTCCACCCTTCTAATCCTTACTACAAATCCCCTTGTTTTCCTCTTCTCACTTACGTAACTAAAGAAAGTATTTTCCCCTTTATCAGTCCCTTTGGTAATCCATTTCTCTGACTGCACCATTGCTCCTCTCACTACCTTGTCTGCTCCTTTCTGCTTTGCTCAGTGTACTCCTTATACCTCCCTGTCCTCCTCCTTCTGTGCTCCTTGTACTTCTTATGTCACCATATTTTCTTTTACCACCTTTGCCACTTCCTTGGAGAACCATATTGGTCTTTTTTTTTTTCCGTCTGCTTTTGCTCACTTCCTTCATGCAGTTGTCACACAGTTGTCTGCAGGGAGCATGGGGGGGGTTGGTGAAGTTGCCAGGGAGCCTTTATCGAGGTGATCGGATTAAGGGGACTGTTTGGAGTGTCTGTTCGGCATTGAAGAGCAGCTGTGACCAGGACTTGCGGGGCACAGGACCCACCAGAGTGCTAAGGGAATAGGCACAGCTGCAAGAACAGGGAAGTACCTGAGTTAAGGGCTTACTTATTTTTCTGTGCATTCGTGTACTGTTGTGCTCTAAAGGGCTGTGAAAGTATTGGTTGGGGGAGGGAAGGGAACAGGACACTGGGAGTGGAACTGATTGTTTCCACTGGGATGCCATTGTATTTTCCCATCATCTCTCCTCCACCCCACCCACCCCAGGCTACTTCTTCTTTATAGGGGGGTGCTAGAATGTGATTGGTGTACTAATCAGAGGTGCTACCTATAGGACGGTAGCAGGGATTGCAGAGATATCATATTCATTGGACCTTTACTTGGGGTTGTGTGGGGCAGGCACTGGAAAAGGAGACTATTGAAGGTGGAAGCTCAGCAATCAAAACGGTGAGTACCTGGGAGTGTATTAAGGCATAGGAATCCCATAAATCAGAGGAGGGGTGCATTGCAGATTGGGTGAGGTATGCTTGTAGGAGGTGTTGAGGGCATCATTAACCCTCGCTGGTATACAAGGGATAGAGTAACACAGAAGTGGGGAATGCAGCGGTACATAGAGGGATACATGGATGGGACAGCTATGATGGGGTGGAGGGTGGAACAGGGACAGCAGGGAATGAGAGGGGGCACCATGGGTAGAATAGTGGGTGGCAATGGGTGAGGGGCAGCTATTGGGATGAACATATTATGGAGACTAGATGGGTGTTCAATCTGTTACAGGCTAAGGAGGCTGGAGGAAAGAGTGCAGTGGCTTGGTGGAGAGCTGGAGAGGGTGTGGACTGAGGGGATGAGAAAGGGGGCAGAAGGGCCTCCCCAGAGGATAACAGGAGGGCACATCAGGGGAATGACATAAGGTTGGGTGAGGGAACAGGGAGGGAGTGCAGGTTCACATTTGATAGGAGGTCAAGCAATAAAGGCAGGGCAAGGGACAGGGGGAAGAAGCCAATGCAGGACAATACAGGGGGTGGCAGGCAGTAGGTTTGCAGTGCTGGCAACAATGGTGGAAGAGGGGGAGTTAGGGAAGCACCAGGAGAGGGAGGTAGGAGGAAGGGGAATGGAGTGCACAGGGACCAGGCAGTTGGAGGAGGGTAGCAGGGGGCAGGCAGTGAGGTGCACAGCTGAAAAGGAAAGTTTTGAGAGCAGGGGTGTAGGCGAGAGGGGCAGTGCTGATAGGTCAGAGAAAGGGTGCATAGCTGACAGGGACCAAGGGGAAAAGAGGGAAAGGTTGATGATAGCATGGGACCAAGGTGGATGGGGGAACACAGGTTGGGGGAGTCATGGGGAAAAGCAAAGTGATATAAAGGGGCAAGGAAGGACGGACGTTAGCAATGGACAAGGAGGTAAAAGGGGGAAGGGTGGAACAGGGCGGGGGGGTGCTAGTGTTGGGGGACTCCATACTGAAAGGGATCAGATGGGACAGTAAGGGGGAAAGACATAATCTAATATGGGTTGAGTCTATTCCCGGACTGATGGCAGGCCGGGCAGAGCAGGCCATTCTCAAGTGCACAGAGAGGGGATGGAAGAAACCGCATGTTGTGGTGTACGTAGGCATGAACGATCTGTCGGGGGAGACAGTCGAGGTAGTAAAGGGGAGATATGAGGAACTGGGGAAGCTGTGCGAGGAGGTAGGGGAGTCAGTGGCCTTCTTGGAGGTGCTTACAGTACCCTGTGCAAATACTATGAGGAAGGGAAGGATAGGGGAGTTCAACACTTGGTTGCAGGGATGGTGTCATACCAAGAGGTATGGGTTAGTAGGGGCTGGGGCACAACCTGAGATAATAATGACCTGTATGCAGAGGACAGGCTACATTTGAACGGGGAGGGGAAGGGAGAGTTGAAGCAGGGGATGGAGGGATACATAGTAACATGGGTTGCTTTAAACTAGGAATGGGGGGTGGCAAGTGAAAAGCTGGTAGGCAGGGTTTCCAAAGGGGAAGCCAGACAAGTCTACCCCCAAAGCTACTGGAGAGGGCATCAGGGTAGGAGCAATGGGGGGGTTCTTCGTGGTGGAGAAGGGATAGGAGCAGGGTGGAAGGTAGTGTCACTAAACACTAGGAGCCTGGGAAACAAATCAGCCAAACTGTAGGCTCTCTTGACAGTAGGGCAGGTGGACATTGTGGCCACAACAGAAAGTTGGGCTACCCAGTACCAAGACTGTGATATGATAATCCCTGAATATAGGCTGTTCAGAAAAGACAGGGCAAACAGGAAAGGGGGGGAATCTATGTAAGGGAAAGAATAAGGTGCGTAAGGGAAGAGGGGAAGAAGGCAGGACAGAGGCCCTGTGGATGCAGTTTCAATCAATCAATCAATCAACCAATCAATCAATCTTTGTTTAACCAGGTGAAGCACCATTGAGGTAAACTCATTTGCAAGGTGTACCTGGACATAGTTCATAAAGACAACAGAATGATGTAATACAGTACCAACAATGAAACAACACAATGTGATAAGAGACACCAAAGATACAATGTAACACTAATAATCACTACAGTTATATATAATATATACATGTGATAATTGTCATCAAAAAAGTTATTAGCATGCACAGGAAAAATAAATGGAAAGGAGGCAGATGGAAGGGGGAGGGTAATAGAGGGACCCTCTTTTTCAGGATCCAAAGGGCAGGGTATTGAGGATAGGGGTGGTGTATAGGGCACCAACTCAGGGGGAGGAGCTGGACAGGGAGTTGGCAGATTAAATTAGGAGAGTTTGCAGGAAGGGAAACACAGTGATGGTGGGGGACTTCAACTTACCTGGGGTGGACTGGAGCACACCAACCACCACATATGCTAGTGTTACACGAGGTTCCTGCACCCTAATTGATACCCTCAGGGGTACACCATAGACAGCTAATGTTTAGGCATAGGCTATACTAATATATAGGGCTAAGGGCATCTACCGTACAAGAGTAGATGTCAGGATATAAATGCATATTGTTGTAATCCACTTTGCTTGCTAATGCACACACATTATACAATGTATTTTCTGTCTATTTCTTACTTGTCAGATGCCAAGACACCTATCCTTGAAGTAATTATAATATGTAAGGCAACATTGCCATCCTTTGGCGATGTGCATCACTACACCTTGTTATGTAAGACTCTGTATAAGAACTTCTTTGTTCTAAAACTGATGACTTTACAGAATTATATAATGTTATCTTGGACCATGGAGCCACCTCTAATTTAGCCAATAGGGCTCATCTCTGTAACTAGAAATGTTTCTATCTTTTAGTAACCATAGTAATTATCACAGGTATATAATGTTATGCACAGGCTTTACACTTGGAGACCCGAGAGATCCCAAGAGACTACAGAGACACCTCGAGGTGTAGGAGCAGCTGCTGGCTCCCAGTTCGTATTGGTAAGAACTGCTTAGGGCAACTGTGATTTATCCTTTTGTAGTAATAAACTTGTTTATTACTAGATACAACTTGTTTGTGATTGTTTGCATTCCCAATATCGTCAAGAATCTGAAAGTGAGGTTTAGGCCTCTCTTACAAATTAGCTGACCCGTGTGCAGGCGATATTGGTGTTTCAAGTTTTCACTTGTTGCTGAAAGTTTTCCCTCCCACAGGGACTGTAGGTGTACATTCCGTATCACCTCTCCCATTCTCCTACCAGTTTGTAGATACTTGCAAAGTCTGGCTGACTTTTGGGTGTGGTCGATGCCGTCTCGACCCACTCCTACAACTTTGAATTGCAAGCCTACAACTATACAGTAGCCGCTGTGTTTAAAGTACTCGTGTTGTGGATCGATTCGCAACACGCTGTCTTTTTCACAGTTTGAATTTTTGTTTCCCTACACAATGGCCACAATATTAGATATCTGCTCAGAACTGAGACTCGATGTCTCTAATTTCCTTACCTCCCATGGAGGATGGGCTGACTTTGCACGGGACGCAAGACAATCTGAAAACCCTGTACTGGGGATTTCAACCCAGTATGCAGAGACACGACAATCAACCAATAAGCGTTGTGCTAAAGGGTTGATGGCCGCCGATCTCTACACTGCTTTGGAAGCCTCTGAAGCGAGGTTTCATACCCTTGATCTGCAGATCGCATCTCTTAAGCAAGAGATGGGTTTACAGGAAACTGAATGTGTTAGAATACAGCAGAACTTGGAGTCAGAGCTCCAGTCCCTGCGAAATGAAAAGGATTCACTATTGCATCATTCAGCACAGGCTAGTGAACAAGAAATGTGTACTCTGAAACAGGAGTGTGAAAGTTTGAGACAGGATAAGAGTCAGGTTGTGCAAATGAATGATTTGTTGAGTGCTGCGAATGCACAGTTGAGTGATGAAATGGGTGAGCTTCAGGATGAGATCAACCAGGTACGTAATGATTTAGAAATAGCCTATAGGGACAATCGCGAATTGAGCACTGCGTACCGTGTTTTGCAAGAGCAGAAGCAGGATCAGGTTGATATGGATGTTGCAAGTGTGAATCATGATGAATGTAGAGCTAAGATGGATAAACTGCGCCATCAGCGAGAGGTTTTGGCTGGCCACGTTAAGGCAATGGGAGGCGTAGCCCCTGCCTTTCACTCGTCATCAGAAGGGGAGTTATCTGATGATGACATCTCACAGTACAACGCCCAGTCATGCCCCTACTATGGCCCAGCATCCCCACCCAGCCATCCACAGTATGGCAGGTCCCCGCTCACTACTCCTCAGGTCACACGTCGATGACGTCATGACGCTCATCATGGGAAACGCCATCATGGCTGCGCCCATGATGGGGGGGGAGCAGGCCCAAGCCTGGTCCCGCCGGCGCCTCCGGTAGCCATTATTAGTGTGGAGGACAGGCAAGAGATTGAAACCATGATTGATAGAGCATTAGGTAATGTTCCTCTTCCTGAAAGAAGTATGAAAGCCATTAAAAGTCAGATCCGACAAATTTGCCAAGAAGCTGGCACTCAGGAAGGGGTTGTCCATACTGCAGCTGAAGCTGCAGCTTGCGCAGCATTGGACGGTGCACGAGACGCATTACTTTTGCCTGATCGACCACCGACTAATCCCCTACAAATGGCCTACTCTGTCCAGCAAATTGCTGACAGTATTGGTTGGATGAGCCCGTCCGACAATCTCAGCTGTCACTTGGAAAAGGTGCGCTCCAAATGCGAGATGCTCAGCCTCGCCGCAGAATATCAGATCCAAATACTATGCCAGACCATCAGTCCTGGTTTATGGGCCAAACTCCCCAAAGTAGTTCGCCAGGATGGGAACGCTACCTTTGACAAAGTTGCAGCTGAGCTCATCTCCACTCATAGCCCAGGTGTGGTAGGAGTGATGCTAGCATACCCCGTAAAGCAAAATGCAAAAGAAAGTCCAGCGACCTACCACCAGAGACTCTGGATGGCCTACCGAGCAGGAAAGCATCTGGCACAAGAAGCTGCGGATGTAGATCTTATTGAATATAAGACCTTGTTCCTTAGGAACATGATTCCAGCTGTAAGAGAAAAGGTAGAGCCAACCACTTACCCAAATACGGATAGGTTTGCCGATATTCTTCGGAAAACCGAGAGGGTGTATCAACTGTACATCCGTGATTTGGGTTCCGGTTCCAAGAAGGTTGCTGCCATGGAACCCACCTCCGGGACCGCGACACACTATACCGTGGAAGGGCAGGCCCAGCAACAGCAACCCAAACATCCATCGGTCCCTCCAGCTAGCAACCAACAAAACCCCCAGCAGGGCCCACAACAACAACAACAGTGGGGTGGGAACTGGAATTGGCCCAAAAACAGAAGGCATAAGGGCAGAGGGAAACCATTACAGAGAGCGGGTCCCTCATATAAGGAGATAGCTGAAGAAAACCGAAAATTCCGAGAGCTCCTGGGACAAGTACGCTCCGTAGCAGATGCTGTTCCCGCACAGACCCTTGCGGCAGTACAACCGGTGACCCATGCCACTACTGGCCACGGAGACACCGGAAGTACGAGCTCTCAGGCCCATACAAGCCTGAACCTGGAAGCTCCTCCCTACATTGCATCAGTACAGCACTGTGAAGTCATTCATGCAAGTCAGGCCCAACCTCTACATGCCTCTGGCAATACAGATTGACAATTACAGGCCCCAGTCCGCATTGTAAACAAGCTGGTCTTGGATACAAACGGAAGGCCCTGCACCGAGGCCGAGGTCGGGGGCCGCCAACTAATTGTCTTATTAGATACAGGTGCAGCTGTATCTGTGTTACACGATGAACACCCGGACATGTCCCCTTGGTCTACCGGACGGAAGACCAATATGTCAGGAATTGATGGTACTAGGCTACCTGCATACCGTTCTCTACCCTTACTGGTAGAGCTAGGCCATTTGAAGGCCTCACACGCTTTCCAACTAATGGTATTGCATGATCATCCTAGTATCATAGGGAGTGATTTCCTTGCACCACACGGCTGTGTGGTGGATCTAGCTAACATGCTGCTGATACAGATCCAGGGTCAATGCCACACCATCTTAATTCCTGACTCACATGCTATGGCAACAATATCTATCAACAATAAAGAGTATGATGTCATAGATTTGTTCAAGAACCATGAACTTTTTTTCCAAAACTCCGACCTATTCTGCAACGACATTTGGAAGCGTTTGCAGTTAACAAGCATGATTGTGGCAGAATGCATACCTTATCGAGGTGCCAGGCCCAGCACATGAAAGACAAAGGCAATACCCCTTCCCCACTGAGGCCTTACCCTCTCTCCGAGAAACGCTCAAGTCACTCCTTAAACAAGGAGTAATCAGGACTTGTGTTTCCACTGCCAACTCTCCCGTTTGGCACGTGAAGAAACCCACAGGCACCTGAAGACTTACTCTTGACTGCAGGAAATTGAATCAGGTCACTCCTAGTTGCTCCCCATCTGTGGCATCGGCACCAGATGTGCTTCGGCTTTTAACACCGGATCAGAAATGGTTCAGTGCCCTGGATATTTCCAATGGTTTTTGGTCATTACCATTGGCCCTCAAGAGTCAATATAAGTTTGCCTTCACTTTTGAAGGACGACAATACACGTGGACTCGCTTGCCACAAGGATTCCATAACAGTCCATCCCTCTTCCATCTCCACATGATGGATGCCCTACAGAGTTTCTCAGCCCCCCAATGTCTCTTACAGTACGTAGATGACCTGCTGTTGGCCACGGCCATGCAGGAACAACATCTGGATCTCTTGGACGAACTACTGACTCTCATTCAGAGAGCAGGCCTGAAGTGTAACCCAGCAAAAGCACAATTGTGTCAGAAAGAAGTACTCTTTCTGGGTTTGAAAATAATTGACCAAGGCCGGTGCCCTACTTGGAAGAAGATTCCGGGATTACAAAACTTGCCATTACCCACCAGTGTGGCAACTCTTCAAAGGTTTCTAGGTATGGTAAACTATTCGAGAGATTTTATTTGTGATTTTGCTCAGAAAGCCACTCCTCTGTATGATCTACTCAAAAAGGATGTTCCATGGAATTGGGGTCTTGCTCACACCCAGGCTGTGACATCACTGAAGCAGGCTCTGGCTTCCACCGCAGCACTGGTTAACCCCAATCCAGCCCTACCATTCCATCTGGAGTGTGCCACCTCTGACATTGCCATGTCAGCAGTGCTGGCCCAGAAGGTGCATGGCACCTTGAGACCTATTGCATATGCATCACAGCTCTTGACCCCAGTGGAACAGAAGTATGGCCTTTGTGAAAGGAACCTTCTGGCCACCTACTGGGCTGTCAAGCACTTCCTGTATATCATTGGGTACTCACCACTGATTCTCAACACTAATCACACGCCAACTACCTTTCTGCTCTCAGATAGAGTGAAGGATGGGTCAGTCTCTAATACTAGGCTGACACATTGGTCACTTCTCCTCCAGGATAAAGATATCCAGGTCCACCAGACCAAAGTCCCATCTCTGCTAGCTCATGGTCTCCTTTTTCAGGGAGAACCCCATGACTGTACACTGCAGTCACTCGACCTCCCAGATCCGGGTCCTTTCCTCCCTGCCACGCCAGAGATACTTGAGAGTACCTCTTTGTGCCGTATTTTTACTGATGGTTCTGCATCATACTATCAGGGAGAACAGATTGCAGGGATAGGTATTTTGGTAGTTTATCCTTATGGGAACACTGTCAAGATATCTAAACGCTGTAGTGTGGCTTCATCACAGTATGCAGAGATGGCAGCGGTGGCCTGTGCCCTTGAGTTCATCCAACATGGAACTCAGGATACCATCATTTTTACAGACTCTAATTGGGTTTGTTGCTCCCTTACAGAATTTCTCCCTTTCTGGCAGAAGAACTCCTTCCTCTCCTCTGATGGCAGTCCAGTGAAATACAAAGAATTGGTAATCTATATACATGCATTGGCACAGAAATACACACACAAACTTTATGTGCACAAGGTTAAAGCTCACTCTCTTCATGATCCCTATCATGCATTCGATGACACAGCAGACACCCTTACCAAGGAAGGGGCCCGAGTGGGGGACATCTGGATGATGGACCACCCAGAAGCCAATGCAGCAGTACATGTTGCAGCCCTTAAAAAAAAATCTGAGTCTTTTTCTCCCCTGGACCTCTCAGCAGCCCAACATTTGGACACTGAACTCAAAGAGGTGTTCAGATTCCTTGACAAAGGTACTGAAGAAAGACTTCCTACACATAACCCATATCGCAGGCATGAAGGTAAGCTACACTTATCCCCTGATGACAAACTCATTTGGTTCCAACCAGAGTATACTACCACCAAATTGTGGGTAGTCCCCAGACATTTGAGATCTGAATTTTTGCACCAAGTACATGATACTCCTACTGGTGGACACCAAGAAGCAGAAAATACCCTTCAATGCCTCAAGACCACCACCTGATGGCCTGGTATTACCAAAGAAGTTAAACAATACATTGACAATTGCCTTGTTTGTGCACAAAACAATCCCATACCTACAAAACGAAATGCCAAACTTTTACCACAGAGACACTCTGGCCCTTGGCATGCCATCCAAATTGATTTTATTGGTCCTTTGACCAACACCAGTAGAAACAACAAATACGCTCTTGTGGTAACTGACATTCTCTAAGTTGGTTGAGGCTTTCCCCACTAAGACATGCACCGCAAAGACAACTGCCAAAATCCTGGTAGAACAGATTTTCTCCAGGTGGGGCCTGCCTCTCAAGGTAGACTCCGACAAAGGAACCAGCTTTACAGGTGAGTTGATGAAAGAGTCCCTTGAACTCCTTGGGATTCAGCAAAAGTTCCACATACCTTATCACCTTCAATCCTCAGGTCACGTAGAAAGAGCCAACAGACGGATTAAGCAAATGCTTTCCAAATTCATTGAGGACAATCCCAAAACCTGGGATTCCCTATTGCCTTTACTCCTTATGGCAATCAGGGGCACACCCTCAGCCACTACCCAGCTGGCTGCCCCTTTGAAGTGACTGGAAGACAGATGAGATTACCTGAACACTTACTGTTTGGCCTGCACACCCCCACACGCAGACCGTGTGTCTGTGGATCAGTATGTGGAAAAGCTCAGAAAGACCTCCTTACACACACACTTATGCGCTGCAAACTGCATGGGCAAAGCCCAGCAACAGTCCAAAATACAATTTGACAAACACGCACAAGAAGTGGATTGGCAGGTTGGAGATCAGGTAATGGTACTTCGATTTGCACATCCCACCCACTCCTTCTCCAACAAGTGGGAAGGCCCTTACCCCATTGTCAACAAGCTCAGTCCGGCAGTCTATCAGGCTAGACTCCTCCACAACAACAAATTGACTTACAAATGGTTACATGCAAACCAGTTGAAATTGTACAAAGGAACTTAAACTTACTTTTCCCAACCCCATTGGGCGGAATTGTACTAATGTACTAATCTTTGATCTTCCTTTTCAGATACCCTGACAAGATGGCTATCTTGTTCCTATATCTCCTCCTTGCAGGAGTGATCCCTTGTGCCCAAGGCACAGTACTGGACCTCCTTCGACAACTGGACCCTCCAGCACCTCCTACAGAGGGAGGTTCCATCAAAATACCAGATACTATGATTACTGTCCAGGAAGGTTCCGATGCATACCTCACTGCCTCGATCATTGCTCCTGACAAATCTACCCTTCAAATTGAGTGGCAAACCACATCACAAGGATAAATTTTCCCTGTGGCCAAACTCTCCAAGGGAACTTTTCAGGGTTGGCCCAATGCTAAATTATCCCCAAATGGTTCACTGTCCTTGTTACAAACTGCACTAAGACATTCTGGTTTGTACAACATAACTGCTTTAATTGATCCTTCCTACTGTAACTCTCTCTCCAAAGATTCTGCCCGCAGATTATGTGCTGTACACCACATGGCCTCTGCTGCCATGTATCTCTCTGTTTTACCGCCCACTGAAAAACAACTTTTGGAATGTCCAAAACATAACCCTGGTCCCCGTAGTGGTCTCACAGCCACTGCCCTCCCAGGTTCTTTGAGTAATAATTTACAGTTTATGCATATACCTGTTTTGTTTAATCTTACTTACTGGAACATGAAAGAATTTGGTATGTGTCACAATACTAATACATCTGCATTTTATAGTACATTATTACTTGATTGTTTAGCTGCATTTCAGATTCGTACTAAGGATCCCTTTACTGGGGTTTATTCTACTGAGCATAGAGGTAATTTTAGGAGGAAAACCCCTCCTGGTACCCTCAATCATAAACGTAGTAAACGTGAAGTTGGCAGTTCTGATGTTACAGGTGCTACAGGTACTGTCACAGGTCTTTTCGGTACTGCTATGTCCATCTGGAACAAAGCAGACATTGCTGCTATCAAAAGTCATTCTGCAAAGTTCTCCACTGGTTTGGTTAACAATGTTTTACCACCATTATTGCATGGTGTGGATGGTCTTAGTCAGGAAGAAAGATACACTGTATACAACATGCACGACATTGCAAAAGCATTCACTGATTCAAAAGACAAGATTAACGCACTCATACAACAGAATAACAAAGAAGCTGAAAAACAATACATTGGTAGGGAAATACTTTGTTCCGCATATGGCTCATACATCTTCACTACCATCAACAACCTCTTCCGTGATTTAGAAACTGGAAGAATCCCTGACATAATACATGATAGACACATCTCCAAACGGTACTGTCCTAAATGTAAACTCTCGACTTGTGTTTCCTTGTGTATGCAACAGACTTTGTCTATTCCTCTTTCCACAGCGAGAAATTTGGGGTTTGTGACCAGGCACCCTAACACTGGTCCTTGTTTTTCTACTAAGAAATGTTCCATAACAGATACCATGTTTGTCTCTTTTACTGTCTTCTTACCACATTTTGATCCCACTACAGCTTTGTTCGACAAGCTTGCACTGGCACATTCAATAGGGCATTTGGATGAAGACATCTACAGAGAATGCCTGGATCTACCACCTCTACTGGTCTACCACTCCTTCCTGGATGCCTGGGTGGCACCGCACACGGACTGCTGTGCAAAAAACAATACATCTACTTGTGCCGATGTGATGTGTTTGATGTCATACGCCCTGTCTGTGGCTACTCTCCAGACAGCATTGATTGGACTTTCACTATGGATGATGACATCACTGAGAATGGCACCAACTCTTTTGAATCGACTTTGTCACCTGATCAGCTCTACCAGTCCTATCGTGAGGAAGCTCATCACCTGTCAACATGGATTTCGAAGACGACCTACACATGCCATGTCCAGTTGCAAAAATGGAGACTGCCTACTGTACACTCACAGTATAACTCTGACGGAGAGTATTGTATTGTTACAAATTACAAGTCTTATACGTATGGTTCTGTTACTTGTCCTATTGATTACCCCAACTTCTGTTTTGTTCCCCATCAGAAGACTGTTATTGGACATACCGTTATAACCCCCATCCCCCTTATGGATGCAGACATTATTGATGGTAACCCAGATTATTTAGTTACACTTTCAGAATACCTACTATACTTTAACATACACATAGATCCGCTTACACTCACACTGAAATCTCTTTTAGATAGAAAGGACACACACCTCATCCACATCAGCAATAATATTACCAAAGCCAATGAAGCTGTTCTTGATCTGATCAACGATGGAGATATGAATAATGCATTGACTAACACCTGGTTAGAGATCACTTTTAAAGGTTTTGTTATAATACAAGGATTTTTGATATTTACTTTGATTATTATGCTTTGCTGCCTACGACGTACACTACACCAACACTGTGAGCAGCTTGAGTTCCTTTACAAGGCTCGCACGTCGGGATTGTAAACGACCACTGCTCCTGTCCATTCCCTGGATTTGCCTGTGTTGCCCTTAGAGGCAACAAGGGGGGGAATTGTTACACGAGGTCTCTGCACCCTAATTGATACCCTCAGGGGTACACCGTAGACAGCTAATGTTCAGGCATAGGCTATACTAATATATAGGGCTAAGGGCGTCTACCGTACAAGAGTAGATGTCATGATATAAATGAATATTGTTGTAATCCACTTTGCTTGCTAATGCACACACATTATACAATGTATTTTCTGTCTATTTCTTACTTGTCAGATGCCAAGACACCTGTCCTTGAAGTAATTATAATATGTAAGGCAACATTGCCATCCTTTGGTGATGTGCACCACTACATCTTGTTATGTAAGACTCTGTATAAGAACTTCTTTGTTCTAAAACTGATGACTTTACAGAATTATATAATATTATCTTGGACCATGGAGCCACCTCTAATTTAGCCAATAGGGCTCATCTCTGTAACTAGAAATGTTGCTATCTTTTAGTAACCATAGTAATTATCACAGGTATATAATGTTATGCACAGGCTTTACACCTTGGAGACCCGAGAGATCCCAAGAGACTACAGAGAAACCTCGAGGTGTAGGGAATGCTTAGCACTGGCTCCCAGTTCATATTGGTAAGAACTGCTTAGGGCAACTGTGATTTATCCCTTTTGTAGTAATAAACTTGTTTATTACTCAAATGCAACTTGTTTGTGATTATTTGCATTCCCAATATCGTCAAGAATCTGAAAGTGAGGTTTAGACCTCTTACACTAGGGAGCAGGTAATACTGGGGGCATTCCAGGATAGCTTCCTGGTGCCATTGGTGCATGAGCCAACTAGGTTGGGAAGAACTCTGGACCTTGTACTATCAAACAGGAAAGCTGTAAGGGACCTGGAAGTGGAGGACCCTCTGGCTAGAAGTGATTGCCACTTAGTGTGATTCACACTCAGAATGGGGAAGCAAACTGGTGGTTCGGGTACCAGGGTGATTGACTTCAGGGGAACAGACTTCAACAAGATGGGAGAAATCCTGATAAGGCATCTGGAGGGAATCCAACCCACCATGGATGCTAATCAAAAATGGTGCATTATTAGGGCAGGGCTGGAAGAGGCTACTAGACATGTGCTAGGGTACAGAGCAAGGAGGGAAGGGCAAAGAAGCCCAGTTGGCTGACCAAGGAGGTAGTGGAGGGGGTAAGAGCAAATAGGAGAGCTTTCCAAAGAGTCAAGAGATTGGGGGGGAGACGGGGATGTGTATACAAAGAAGTAAAGGGAGGTTACAAAACTAGTCAGTGCTGCCAAGGCATCCAGGAAACTGAGGGTGGCACAGGGCATTAAAGATGGAGAGAAGAACTTCTTCAGATACATTGGTGAAAGAAGGAAGAACAGGGACCAGATAGTGAGAATTAAGAAGGACGGGGGGGTACAGAAGGGGGAGGAGCAGGCAGAGGCACTGAATGAGTACTTCTGCTCTGCATTCATGGTTGGAGGGGACAAATACCTCATGGGAGTGGTGGAGAGGGCAGGGGAAGGGAGGGGTTGACAGGAGGAGAAATTACAGAGGGAAGAATACTGGAAGGGCTGAGTGCACTGCGGGTGGACAAGGCACCTGGACCTGACAGCATTCACCCTAGGGTATTCAAGGAACTGGCAGGAAGCCTGGCAGAACCACTGGCTGACCTGTTCAATACCTCTATGCACAGGATGTATACCACAGGACTGGAGATTGGCCCATGTGGTGCCCATTCACAAAGGTGGATGAAGGGATGATCCAGGTAACTACAGACCAGTGAGCCTCAAATCATTTGTGGGTAAGCTTATGGAGACAATCCTTAAAGAGAGGCTGGTGACATTTTTGGAGGACAATGGTCTCCAAGACAGGCAGCAACATGGGTTTGTCTCAGGCAGGTCCTGCCATACAAACCTGATTGAGTACTATGATTGTGTGATGAGGGAGCTGGACAAGGGCCATGCTGTGGATGTGCTGTACTTGGACTTCGGCAAGGCTTTTGATTCCGTGCCACATGGGAGGCTAGGGGGGAAGCTGGAAGATGTAGAGGTGGGTACAAAGATGGTCAGATGGATCACAAACTGGCTGAAGGGCAGGCGGCCAAGGGTGGTGTTGGAGAGGAAACTCTCATTGTCAAGAGTGGTAACAAATGGGGTGCCACAGGGATCAGTACTGGGGCCAGTACTGTTTGGGATATTCATAGTAGACAGTCTGTTCTCAGACGATACCAAGATGAGAGCTGTGGTGGATGACATTGAGGGGTGGAGCGGACTGCAGGGGGACCTGACCAGACTACAGGAGTGGTTGGAAATATGGCAGTTGGGGTTCAATGCCAAGAAGTGCAAGGTAATGCACTTTGGAGCTAAGAACCAGAGGAGGAGCTATCAGCTGGGAGGGGTACAATTGGGTAGCACAGAGGAGGAAAAGGACCTGGGAGTGATTATAACAAGGAATATGAACAACTCGGTGCAGTACAGGAAGGCAGTAGTCAAAGTCAACAAAATGCTGGGCTGTATAGCAAGGGGGATCTCCTAGTAAGGTGATCCTTCCCTTGTACAGGTCACTGGTCAGACCACACCTGGAATACTGTGTACAGTACTGGCGTCCATTTTTGAAGAGGGGCATCAGACTGTTGGAGGGGGTGCAGCACAGAGTGACAAAGAGGTTCCGTGGTTTGGAGGGGAATTCATATGAAGAAAGGCTGAACATGCTTAACATGTACTCGCTTGAGGAGAGGAAGGACAGGGGAATATGATTGAGGCCTTTAAGTACCTGAAGGGGATAAACAAGGCTAGTGCAGGTGAGATATTCCAGATCAGAAGAGGGAGGGATGCTAGAGGGCACCAACTGAGGTTGGAGGGAGGTAAATTCAGGAGGGAAATCAAGAGACGTTATTTCACGGAGAAGGTGGTAGACAAGTGGAACACTCTACCCAAGGAGGTGATTTCCTGTAGGACACTGGGTTGCTTCAAGAGGGGATGGGACAGAGTGAGGTGGAAAGTTAGGTGAGGAGGGGAGGGAAGGGTGAGGCAAGTGCATGCTGAAGGGCTAGCTGCACAATTGAGCAGACTCGATAGATCATGTGGCCTGTTTCTGTTGACAATTCATATGTTCGTATGTTCATATGCAGAGGAAACCCTAAATACTTACAAAGCTCCCTCAGTACTCATTCCACCACAGAACCTATTGAATCTAAGTATACTGTTACTACATGGTTTTGTGTGAAATATTAGATTATTTAATCATTTTATTCTATTTTTAATTTTCTGAAAAAAAAATACTAAAGTAATAATATTCAGAAATGCTTTTCAGTTTTTCTCTTCTTATTCTCCATTTAAACTTCCCTCTATTCTTTCCTGGGAGAAGAATGCTTGATTTTCCTTTGGTTTATTGATATGCCCCAATCTTGTGTTCAGTTATCTCGGTAATCTCATGAATAAATATGAAATTACAATTTGTTTTTCCACATCCAGTATTCAGGAAATTCTGCAATCAAAACTTTTGCGAATTGTAAGTATCATCTACAGTAGTTTACTAGGAAGATCAGCCAAAAAGGGATTAAACAATGTGAGTAAAAATATGTAACCCTATCTTAAGCCTCTGTGTGATGGTATTTGTTTAGTTACAGCACCCTTGACACTTGTCTTAACTTTAACCCAAGTATCTGTGTGCTATTCTATCATAAAATCCAGGAGGTCACTATTAATCCCTAGTTGTCTCAGTTACTGTCATATTTTCTCCATACTTATTTTATCAAAAACTGCTTCGAATCTATGAATGCCACAAACAATACTGTATTTTTTAGTCTTACATACTTACCTATAAGTTAAAGCAAAAGCAGTTTTCTGCTGTGGAATATTTTCTGAAACCTGTCTGTTCCTCTGGAATAATATCATTAGTTACAATCCACTTCTAGACCTGCTGCAACTGTATCTTTCAAACTTGTTCACTAATGTATCTATGAGACAAATTGGCCTGTAATTTCCCATAACCTTCCTGTCTCCCACTATAGACTGCAGTTATAATATTACCTTTCCAGCTGGGAGGGGAGGTTCTTCACAGAATTTCATTAAAGAGACTATCAGTGGGGCCGACCAATCTGTTTTTTTGCTGGTATAGTACTGCGCGTATACCATTCTCACCTAATGCTTTATTTTTTGATTGATCAGGGATTAATTTACATGCCGCATCCTCCTCCACAGTTAACTGTGATGGTGAAGTGCACTGCATATCTTTGTTAGTAGCAACTCTTGATATTTTCTTTTTGAATTGTTCTATCATAAAAAAAGATTAATAACATAGTATTCCGGACTTCCGGTGACGTCAGGGACCCAGCGGCAGGTCACTAGAAAATAGCTGCCACCCCCGAGAGCCTTAAAAGCTAAAAATTACCTAGCAAAAGCACTAAAGTGGTAAAAATGGCAAGTAATCGATGAAATAAAGATTGCCAGAGCAGATCCAAAATGAAAATCGCCCCAAGGGGGCACAGTGCACTAGGATTACAACTGCAAGCCAGAGAGAGCAGTCAGAGCCCTTCCCCTGCGAGCATGGCTGGCACGGAGGATAAGCACGATCACCTCATACGCTCCAGATTTGAAAAGCTTTTTCAAGAGCTCAAAGAAATGTGGGCGGAGACCAAGGCAGAGTTCCGACAATTAAACCACAATCTGAGAGGTCTGGAGAAACGAATCGGAGAGGTGGAAGAAAGAGTTGGTACTACTGAAGACAAAACAACTAAACTGAGCCTAGTACTCCAGGTTCTTCTTCAGCATACTGAAAAATTACAGCAAAAATGCACAGATCTGGAGGGACATTCTAGAAGAGAGAACAGCCTTATACACGGCCTCAATGAGGGAGCTGAGACCGGCCAAATGTCAGACTTGATGGCAAATTTATTAGCCGATGTCTTGCAACTGCCTACTGAATTTCAACTCGGAATAGAAAGAGCCCATAGAGCGCGCCAACCCAAACCCCCTCCAGATGCCAAACCCCACTCCATTATTATAAAATTCAACAGTTTCAAGGTGAAGGAGGAAATTCTAATAAAAGTCTGGCAGCAGAAAGAAGTGAAATATCTGTCCAGCAGATTGCATTTTAACCATGATTTCCCCCTGAGGTGCAGAAACAAAGGTTATGATATGTGGAACTGTTGAAAATTCTTAGTGCAAAGAACATTCGTTTTAACACACCTTACCCAGCACATCTACAGGTTTTCTGGGCTGAAGGGGATAAAACTTATGAGTTCCCTGAGGAAGCAAAGAAGGCCTTGATTGAGAGGGGCCTGTTGGAAGGCCAGGAGACTGGTCCTCTGAACTTGAATTCCCAGCATGATCCGTGAGGCCATTCTCATTGGCTGATTGCCGTGAGTAAAAAGGGGAGAGGTCGCGGCTTATCCGCATCATCGCTGCTGCACATTAGTGTCATCAGATCTGCCTTACAGAAAGCATAGGAAGAGAAATGATCACACATCATGGACACCCAGGACTGAGCAGGAGCTGTACTTTCCTCATTACCTGACAAGTGGGTGAGCTTGCTTGTAGTCTGTTATGGAAGAGCCTCACAGTTGTCCTACAGTCCATGTGCTGATCTGCAAATTGTAAAAAGCTGATCTTTGAACTCCCAGTCCTCTGAAGAGTTTAAATGCAGTGTCTGACCTTATGGGACAATTTGTAGGGGACTTTCATTACTTTCCTCTCTTACGTGGAATTGCTATAGTATATTGATACTCTACAGTTCTGTCTCTGGTACAAGTTTTTCTATGACAATCGCTAATTGCTACTTAACAGTATAATTGAACTAATTAATAGTGCTTTTGCTATCTAACAGATGTTTACCCTATTTTTGCTGAAATATATTGGGCTCGGGGGTACTGATACAGAGGGACTTGCTTACAGCTGGTACCTGCCACAGAGGCTATACTGACAACTGCCATAATACTGAGGTTGTACTTCTCAACCTCTGCACCAGCGTGACATCACACACTTGCTGATTACTCATCTTTACAGCCATCTCAGTTCACCTTGGACTCAGTAGGAGAGCTACTTTTCAGTGGCAAGGGCTTCATCCCTCTCCCATCTCCTGGGTCTGGTGACCTTCCCTATTCTGGGGTGGGAAATCAGGCAGATAGAGATCTACAAAGGGATTGGTAGCGCTCCACATTTGGAAATCGAATGTTTGTGTTAACTCTTAAATGTGTTACAAAAGTTTACAGATTTGACCAGTTCTGTTATGTGTTCTTTAAGAGAGAAAATGTTTGTCTGGTGCCTAATTCTAGTTTTAGGGAGATTGCAGGCACTACTGCACTTCTAAGTTATAGAATAGCAATACATACCCTAGCTACTGTGATCAGTCATCAAATACTTTAATAATGTCTTATAATGTTAATGGTTTAGCCCATCCTATTAAAAGGAGCCGAGTAATGTCTTTCCTAAAGAAAACTAGGGCATTGTTTATGATGCTGCAAGAAACACATATGAGTAAAGCAGTGCGTAACAAACTGACTAAGTCTGGTTACCCGAGAGTCATCACATCTGCATATGGGAAAGGTCGTAGACAAGGGATAGCGATGTTGATCTCCCATAAGACACATTTTGAATTAAAAGATCCTTTAACAGATAAAGAAGGTAGGGTTGTAGGGATTAAGGGCCATTTTCATCGCTCTCTGATTACTTTGATCTCGCTATACGCCCCACCTGGTATAGATTACTCTTTTTGTCAGGATTTTTTTTGAAAGTCGTAGGACATTTAGTTATCGGAGGGGATTTGAATTTAAGACTTACTCCTACCCTTGATTCTTCGACCCCAACAACAAGGCAGGATAATGGAGTGGCTAGTAAAGTAACGAAGCTGCTGGGGGAGTTAGGTGTCTCTGATATATGGCACCAGCTGAATAAGAATGCCAGATAATACACATTTTTCTCACACCCGCAACAAACCTTCTCTAGGTTAGATTATTTTCTAGTACCTAAGGAGTCCATGAAAATATGTAAATCCTCTGAGATAGGGGTTGGGGCTTTGTCAGACCACTCCCCCAATTTTTTAAAGCTATCTGTGGGCCCCCTAAACACTCTTCTTTTTGGAGGCTTACCGTTTCCCTCATGCAGAAGGAGGAAACACAAGAAATAATTAAACAAACTGTCGAGCAAGCCGTACAACTAAATCAACACCCAGACATTTCCCCTGGAATTTTATGGGATACGGTAAAAGCCATGATAAGGGGGAGGTTTACTGAAATTTCAGCTCAGTTTAAGAAGCAAAGGCAACAGAAAAGTAGAGCTCTGCAGGCCCAAATATGAGATCTAGGATTGCAACAACAGCAGCAGAAAACTGATAAGGAAAGGGGCAAGCAACTGGTAAGGCTGAAAGAGGAATTTATAAAAATTTTGGATTATCAAGTGGAACAGCGATTGATGTACTGTATTTGTATCACAGTTTCTATGAGGGAAGGCCTAGAGCACTTAAACTACTTACTAGTAGGCTATGACAACACAGAGTAAAGGCCACTATTACTAAAGTCAGGGACTCAGTTAAGCATACCTTGCAACATACCACTGAGGGTATAACTGAAGCTTTTAGATTATATTATGAGAGGCTTTATAGTGGTGGGCCTAATCCTACTAAACAGGAAATTCAGGAATTTTTATAGCCACTGCAGCTTCCACACTTGTCACAGTCGCAGAGAGAGACCCTGGTTCTACCTTTTATGGAGGGGGAAATCTTAGCAGAAATTAAGAGACTTAAGACTGGTAAGTGTCTGGGGTCAGACAGACTACCAAGTGAATTTTTTAAACAGTTCAAAGAGGACATAACTCTTTTGTTATGCCGGGCGTATAGCTATGTCCGCTCTGAGGAGGGCAAGATGCCCCATCTTGGTCACAGGCAATTATTTCTGTTATTCTGAAGTTGGTCAGGGACACCACCAACTGTTCATCCTACCACCCAATCTCCATCCTGAACACAGATTATAGGATCATATCAAGTATTCTGGCCAGGAGGGTGGAGCAGATCCTCCCTGGTCTCATCCATGAAGATCAGGTAGGCTTTGCCCCAAGGAGACAGACAGTGGATAATATTAGGAGGCTGATTAACATCATAGAATACTTACAGAGCTCAGCCCAGCCAGCATATATGAGTCTGGATGCTGAGAAAGCTTTTGACCAGGTTTCCTGGGCATTTCTTCAGGGCTCCCTGTCCGGCTTTGGATAATCCCCTTTGTTTTGTCAAATTACAGCAAAGATATATGCCAAACCAACAGCTTATGTCAGGACGAATGGCTACGTGTCCCAATCCTTTGGGCTTGCCAGGGGTACTAGGCAGGGGTGCCCCTTGTCACCTCTTCTTTTTGCTCTATATATTGAGCCCTTAGCTCAAAGTGTACGGTTGAATACAGACATTTGGGGGGGGTGACCTGGGGTACTACCTGTCATAAAATTGCATTATATGCAGATGACATTTCGTTATATTTGACAAACCCTGAGAAATCACTGTTTGCAGTCTTTGACCAGATAGACATGTTTTCTTGGCTCTCTGGGTACAGATTAAACTGGACTAAGACTAAGGTCTTGACCTTGACATCTCAAATACCTGAGGACTTAGTTGCTAAATGCCTCATGAACTGGGATTGTATGACTATTAAATATTTAGTGGTCTGCTTGGGTAAATCACCACATACTCTTTATAAAGATAACTACCCTCCTTAGAACAATATGGGCTGATTTGCAAAGATGCCATCTTTTACCCTTATCCTTTTACTCAAGATTACAAACTCGTAAAACAAATATACTTCCTCAGTTTCTCTATTTGTTTCAAGCTGTCCCCTGTCCAGTTCCACAGAGAGGCATGGTGGTCTGGCAGAAAGAGATATTAACTTTTATCTGGGCACATTCACGTCCAAGAATTTCAAGGAAAACCCTCCTACTACCCAGACAGGAGGGAGGTAGAGGCTGCCCCAGTTTGCAGGATTATTGGATAGTGGCTCAGATGAAGATGGCTCATCTCTGGATGCACTCTAACTATAACCCCCACTGGAAGTAGATGGAAACTGTGAACAAGGCTAAGGTACCCCTATCAGCAGTCTTATTCAACACCCCATCTAAAATAAATCCTGAGGATTACCAACACTATGCAGTTTGAACAACATTACAGGGATGGGTCCAGGGCACTAAGAAAGGTTTCACAGCTAAAAATATATGGAAATATAGATGGTGGTGTTATGATGATAGTTTCTTGCCTGCCACTCAATTGGGTTGGTACAAGAGACAGATGGAAAAGGGTTTATGTGCCCCCTGGCAAGTTCTCAAGGGGGGAAGGTATGCTACTGTTTGAAGTAATTAGAGCCAGTGCTAACCGGAACCCTGCAGATTGTATATATTACTATCAGATTAGGGATCATATCCAAAATATATTACGCCAAATCATGAGCTGGCAGGATGAAAGACCCTTCCCTATGACTTTTGAGACTATCTGGAAGGGCAATGGGAAAAGGGGCAATTACCATCTTATACTGGAACTTAATAGCGGATAAAGCTCACAACATACAGCAAACACATCAGAAACGGGAGGGCGAGCCGGGTCTTACACTGAACTACCTTGATTGGATTAAAATTTTCAGAAATGGTTGGAAAACCACTTCCTCACCAAGCTGGCAGGAATATGCTTGGAAGGTCAAGATTCAGTAGTTTTACACCCCATATAAACTATTTAGGGTGGGTGCTCTACCAGGGGCATCCTGCTGGAGGCACTATGGAGCCACGAAAGTGGACCAGGCACACATATTCTGGCATTGTGCAAAGGTCCGAGAGTTTTGGAACCAGATAGCTTCTCATTTAAGATTTATTTGGGCTAACAATTGAAGTGGGCTCTGAACATCTAATACTGGGGCTATACCCAGATGACATTAAAGGTAAAGAAGGGCATTACTTATGGGCAATTCTTACAATAGCAGCTTTGAAAGCTATAACTAAAACATGGCTCCAGCAGACCACCCTGTCCACTCAGGACTGGCTGGAAATAATCTCCTAGATTTATAACATGGAAAGAATCACTTTTGCTGTAAATCATCAAAACGAACAGTTTACCAATAGATAAAATAGATGGGATTTGTACAAAGATAAAATACAACAATCAATTAATTGTGAATTGCTATTCTGACTGAATAAATTATCTCCCCCCTTCCCCCATATCTTCTTCTTACCATTACCTCCCCCCCCTTTCTTTTTTACTACCTTATCTCCTAATTTGGGTGTGACATTACCTATTAGTTGTTTATTCTCCCTATTTATCTTGTGAAAGTTACACTAGCTTTTAACGTAATACAATGATAAATGTTCTTAGTATTGTTGTGTGAAATAAGAAAATGCTGAAAAGTCAGTTGTATGTCTGTACCATGGAATTAATCAAAAAACAACTATAAAAAAAACATAATATTTCCTGTATTGGTAGAAGACCCATATTATTACTCCCCTCAGGCTTTGTCAGAGCTTTTAAGCTTCTCTTTAATTTATCTTTTTTGTTACAAACACTCTTCTTCAAACCATGCAGTGTAACCCTACTTTGGTCTTGCTTCTAATTCACAACTACACTTCATACAAATGTATCATATATTGTTGAATCACATGGAATACCTCAAAACACTCTGATGAAATAAAAAAACTAGCACTCTTCATAAGTCCAAGAGAGTTTTATCAATGTCTATCAAATTTTCATTGATTTATTAATTATTATAATTCACTTTAATGAGCACCTTTCCCATATTTTGTCCTGTGCCAGGAAAATGATTAGGAGGCTCCCTTACCTGAAGAGGAGTTCCTCCGTGATAGCTGTAAATGTTTTCTTCATCCCCCAAATGAAGGGAACGGATCATATTTTGCCACTGAAGAGGCTAACCGCTTGATCCCTTTCCACTTCCTGATCTTGGATGCCATCTCTGAGCTTCCTTGTTTTATGATGTCACTATAGGACTAGTGCAGAAATGTGCTCCATGCAAGCCTATGGAGCATGGTTTTAAAAGTTTTTTCGATTTTAGCCCAATTTTTAGTACAAATCGGAGCCGATATTCAAGTAACATGAGCCGTGTTACTTGACTACTGGCTTCAATTTGTACTAAGAATTGGGTTAAAATCTAAAAAATAACTTAGAAACAATGCTCCATTGGTTTGTATGGCGCACAACCCCATGCTAATCCTATAGTGACATCATAAAACAAGCTAGTGTGGGGACAGCATCCAAGATCGGGAAGTGGAAATGATCGAGCGGCTAGCCCTCTCTGGGGCAAAATACGATCTCTTCCCTTCCCTGGGAGGGTGAAGAAAACAATTTACAACTACTATGGAGGAACTCCTTTTCAGATAAGGGAGCCTCCTGACCATTTAATGCACCCAGAAAGGCGCTCTTTGAAGAATAGTGCTTAGTAAGGATGTATGTCTTAAAAAATAAAATGTTGGTGTCTTTAGATTCATCAGTAATCATTATGTTTGCTTTTATTCATATTTTTACATACCTTTTCATCATTTTATTTTTATGTTTGCCAACCATGATGTCAGAAATTCTTTACTGGCAAAGCTGGCAGTGTATTTCAATGAGAAACAGCAAATCTGTTTTCAGATTTGTAGAGAGGAATAAATATTTCTATCACTAAAATATTATATTCTTGCTAGAACTATGTGATTTTTCATACCCAGTGATCTTTTGTTATGATTTAACAGATATTTTCTTCCTTACCAGATTTTACTTGGGAAGAAGAAAATTGAAATTAATTACAGTTTAAAAAATTGTAAAATCATAGAGACAGGGACCACAAAAGTACAAACATAAAAAGGCAATGTTTGTTGCTGAAATAATTATCTATTTCTGTTGAAAAACATAGAAACTTGTATTTAGTTTTTTATTGAAATACACTGAGCTCCTAAGTAGTTGACAGTTTCTGACATCACAATACCATATTTCTATTGAATTCCTTTTACTAGCACTGTGAAGTGCAAAGGCATAAACTTACTTGTTTCCCTGCACAAACAAATAATTTATTACAAAAGTAAAAAGTAATTACTAACAGATCAATATACAAGCAATAAAATAGTCAGTTGTTTATTACAAGTGAACACATGCTCTTTAAATGTCTTCATTCCAATTATTTCCACATCATTGTTACAATCTTGGTAGAGTAACTGAGATTCCCGCTCCAAACTTCCTACATCATCTAGTTCTAGAGTCAAAGAGAAATTGTTGCTTTCTGTTCTCTCTGTAATTCTTAAATCATTAACTAGAGACCATGATGCCAGATCTATCCAGCAATAATATATGGTTGAACCTGTAATAGAAGATGTTGGAAAATGTGTTTAAATTCCATTCAAATTTGATGGAGTTCTGCTGTTGATACTAACCAAAACATGCTCTGTTACTAGTTCTATACATTTTGATCCAGATCTATTAGGTATCATGTCCATTGATTGTTTATAAGGTATTTCAAAACCACTTATCTGTTCCTACAAGATTGTATCATTTGTTCTAAACTGGATAACCCTAGCATTCAAGGTTCCTGAACATATTAAACTTTCTTAGGATAACTATCTTGGCGATCCCTAATAATCTCTCCAATCATATCACAAATTGTTTCTATATAAGTTATTGAATTTATATTTACTGGTTAGTGGTTATAAACCACTGCCAGCGAGTACCTAACAGCTCCATAAACCACATATGTGGTTTATGGAGCTCCGTAAACCATTGGCAGAACAGTATCACAGCATCACCAGAAAAAACACTGAACAAGCTGTCCTTGCACTGGATGTTCACAAGCGCTACATAATCAGTCACTCAGTGCAAGACATGCTTGTCGGTGGTAACAGTCCTTGCAAAGTTACACAAAAGACAATTTAAACCAAAAAACACCAAAAACTAGTAAATATAAAAAATAAAACACGGAGAAGTGTGGTTCTCTGGGGATTTTATGCACCCCCTCGGTGTGTGATGCCCATATAAACCCCGAGAGTGAGGGGTATCACACACTTTCATGGTGCATCAAATCTCCATAAACCACACTTCTCCATGCATTATTCTATATATAAAAGGAACATATTTGTTTATCAATACTAATGACTGAAATTACACTCAAAACCTTCTATTTTCAGAATCATTCCCCAATTTAAATGAACACAGTTTCAGAAGCAAAACAGGAAAGGACGATTCATGTGTAAAATGTACCCCCAAAAGGCATAATAATGATTACATAAAATGTAAACATGCAGCATATCCTGAGAAAACATATGCCCCCCCCAGTGAATTATTTCTATTTCCAACACTATATTAAGCACTCCCAGTTTATGTTTAACAGGAACAGCCGCACTCGAAGAACTAGACAAACTTCAGAAAGTTGAATCTAAATGGAGTTACTACATATCTCCCATCTGTTGGTAAACTTTAAAAGTTTTTTGCAAGTTTTTATCAAAAGTACAAAGAGAAGGATGCCAAACAAACCGTAGTGCTTCAACCGATCCAGTCTTCATCGGGGGCATGGCCTCATGTCTACCTAGTCTCATACAAATAGTGTCATTCATCAGTTATGCTAATACACCTGTAATATATAACTTAGCAACATGCTTTTAAATACAACTAGATCATTTGAATACAATAATCAGAAAAAAAACTGTATAGAAACATACTGAAGTGCTTAATCTTGTGCAACAAACATATAACATTAAAAACTTATAATGAGACCTATAGAACAAATGAGCGAGATCTTGGGAATGCATGTCTGTCAACTCCATAAAAAGCCAATCAGAGAAATAACATTTTTTAATTATGTGGTTTCCAATAGATAATAATATGAGGTAAAATGGGCGGAGAAACAAGAACATTCTAAAAGGACATGAACTGTGTCATACATTAACTACACAAGATTACCATCTTGAAAACAAACACCCATATTTTCCAAGTATAGAGGCGGATGGAGTTAAGGACATGCACGTCATGTACTGAAGTTCTTAAAAATTGTACCCCCCAACACTGCAATATCATTACTCTGATGCTTTCATAACTTGAGTACTGTTCTGGGATTAAGAAGTCCCTGCTGAAGGACAAGGGCCTTGTTAGTCAACCAGTGCCCACATTTCATCAGCAAGTGACCATCTTAATATTAAAAAACTATCAGAACGATTCCTCCCATAGCCCATAGTGGAGCACGTCTCTGCGTTCTCCCTGGGCACATGTCATAATTTTGATGAGTGCGGGGACGGGACTTCAGCAGCTCCCAGAACTGGGAAGTGGTAGGGATCAGCTATGAAGAAATTCATGATCCCTTCCACGACTAAATTAGCAAACAAATTTTGGCCATAGCTATCTAGTTCTGTTTTGGCAAAGGTAAGGCACCATCACATGTGACGTAAAGCATTAACTTGGTGAATCTCATCAAATCACAATAACCACGTTGCTATTAGAGTCTTTTGGACAATATGCAGCACAAAAGAAGAACCATTATTAATCAAGGACAGCGTGAATCTGGGGAATGGGGTAAAGTCCAATTCTTCTATAAATTCCTAAGGTTACAGAGTATTTAATTTACTGGTCCATTGTGTTTCCTTCTGCAAAAACCATTTAAGTCTATCACTTCCTTCCCAAGTGGGGATACATGTTCAAGCAGCATAAAACTAAAATCTTTCAAAACAAGAACCATTTATTTATTAAAAATTTGGTAATCGGGATAGGCACACTGAGCCAAAGCTCATTTCCAGGAACAACCCTTGGTATAGGACACAGCATGGGTTATTACAAACCTATTCAGGAACATCACATAGGTAGATACAAAGTGAGGATGGGACTCTTCAAAATGTATTGCCAACATAATACTTTCCCATTTTGTTAATAGTCACAACAGTGTTCCTGTATTCTTTCATTTGCCTTTCAAATAGTATGTCTTATGTAACATATTACATGAACATCAAATCACATATATGACAAAACAGAGTCATGCTTGTCATAAATTCCCTTAAGGTTACAGTATTGCTATTATTTTCAAAGGTTTTGCCAGGCTTGGCATGTTTGCATACTGTGCAAAATCTGCATTTAAAAAAAATGTTTTTGTGTATATGCAACAGATACAGCAAGGGATTTTGAGAGGTAAATAGATTTTGTGGACTTAAGAGGAAGTGTTTCCAATTCAATACTCAGCTCCTGGGTTCATATGCCTTAGGTGCATAATTTTACACCTTTTGGCATTGAACCCCAACTGTCATACTCTTGACCACTCCTAGAGTTCCCAAGATTCCTATGCATTTTCACCACCCCCTCCTGCATGTCCACCCTATTAAAGATTTTCGTGTTGTCTGCAAAAACGCATACCTTCTCTTCCAGTTCTTCTGAAATGTCACTTAAGAAGACATTGAAGAGGACCATTCCCTGTACTGAGTCCTGCGGCACCCCGCGGGTCACTTTACCATCACTAGAGTGAGTGCCATTAACCTCCATCCTCTATTGCCTATCCATTAACCAGTTTCTAACCCAGTTCACCACAATGGACCCCACCCCTAGGCTCCTCAATTTCTTTATCAATCTCCTGTGCAGCACAGTGCCAAAGGCCTTACTATCCAGATAGACTGTGTCCACTACCCTTCCCTGATCAATTTCCCTTGTCATCCAATCAAACAAATCAATCAGATTCATCTGGCAAGACATCTCACTCTGGTCATGAATCCATGTTGCCTTTGGTCTTGCCACCCACTGGATTCAAGATACTCTACCAACCTTTCTTTTAACATAGTTTCCAGTAATTTCCCCACTACTGAGGTGAGTCTGACAAGCCAATAGTTATTGCCCTTTTTCCTGCTGCTGATCTTGTGTACAGGGCCCACATCTGCTCTTCTCCAGTCCTCCAGACTCTGAGCTGTTGAGTAAGGCCATCAGTGGTGCAGCTTAATCCTCTCTGAGTTCCTTTGGTACCATTAGATATATCCTGTCCAGTCCCATAGCCTTGTCCACTTTCTGATCTGCAGGTCCCTTTGAAAATGGACTGCTGTCCCCTCCCCCCCATTGTTCTGGTTGTTCCCTGGTGGTCTGCTCCCTCTCCACTGTGAAAACTGAGAACAAGTACCTATTCAGGATGTCTGCTTTTTTCTTGGTCCTCTTATGTGCAGTCTCCCCTGCCACCCTCATAATCCTCACTATCCATCCCCTTGCTTTCTTCTTCTTCCCGCTTATGTACCTGAAGAAAGTGTTATCCCCTTTAGCTGCCCTTTTGGGATATCCTTTCCTCTGCCTGCACCTTTACTCTCCTGACTGCCTTTTCTGCATTCCTCTAGTTTACTTGGTATATCACCCTGTCTTCTTTCCTCTGCATTTCCTTACACCTAATGAATGCCACCTTTTTTTTTTCCTTCACTATCTCGGCCACTTCCCTAGAGGAACATGATGGTCTCATGTTCCTTCTGTTTTCACTCACTTTGTTCATACAGAGGCTGGTTGTGTTGATTTTGCCCTCCCTTATTTTTTCCCACTGTATCTTTAACCCTCTCTGTAGTCTCCACCCCCAATAAGACAGATTCTGAGGCAGTCTACAATATCTTTACAATTTACCCTCCTAAAGTCCAAGCCCTTCATCCTCATGTGGTTTGCCTCTGTTCCTATCTTAAAGTTAAACCACACTGTACAGTGATCACTAGTACTTAGGGGACTGCCCACTGTGACATCTTCAAAGCCATCCCTGTTTGTATGCATCAGTTTGTATGTCCAGCACTGCCCCATCCCGAGTGGGTTCATTGACTAGCTTCCTGAGAAAAGCCCCTTCTTGGGAGTCAAAGATGGCTCTGTTCCTTGTCCAGGCTGCAGTTGGAATGCTCCAATCCACATCCAGCAGACTGAAGTCACCAATTAGCAGTACCTCCATCTTGCATGCCATCCTGATGATGGCTTCCCCAAGTGCCTTATCCAACTCCTCCCCCTGTGCTGGAGGTCAGTGATTTGTATAGTTTTGTATGGACAACAATCTGCACATAGAAACATAGAACCACAGAAATTTGATAGCAGAAAAAGACCGGTGGTCCATCAAGTTTTCCCTGACCCTGCCTGTGCCATGACAACCTGTCATTGGCCTGGATTAAGATGCACTCTACCTCATTACCTGCCTGGCTCATGCTCCCCCCCACCTGTATATGCTTTGACCAACCAACCCCCTTTATCTAGCCCACCCTTTTTTGAAGCCAGCTACTGTCTCCAAGTTAACCACCCCACTGGGCAATAGTTCCACATACTTATCACTTTCTCCGTGATGAAATATCTCCTCACATCCCTCCTGGATTTTCTCCAACCATCTTATATTTGTGTGCTCCATGTTGTTGTATTATGCAATGTCTGAATAACTGCTGGCAATCCACTCTGGTGCTCCCCTTAAGAACTGTAAATGCTTTGATCATGTCTCCCCTCTCCCTTCTAGACTACAATGTTTTCATATTCAGGTTACTCAGCAATCCCTCATACAATTTCCCCCTGCTGCCCCTGAATCATCTTGGCTGCCCTCCAATGTATGTATTCTATTCAGTCCCTATCTTTTTTCAGATATGGGCTCCAGCACTACACACAGTCTTCTAGATGATGTCTCACCAGGGATACGTGGGGGGTCACCTTTATTCATCTACTAGATAACTCCCTACCAATTCACTGTGCCCCCACTCCATGTGGGCCATCCCATATGCCTTATTGCATGAGACTGTGTACCTGAGGCTGTCACTTATGATACAGTACAATTTTCTAGATGTAACCTTTAATTTGGAGTTTTGCTATGTTACTGCTACTGTACACAGTGCCAAGATTTTAACCTAGCAGTGCTCAGAGTTCTGTATATAAACCATCATGCTGTCAAGCCAGCAACCAAGGTAAGGTTCAGGAATGGATCCAGCTGCTGGCAATTGGGAGAATGAGACTGAAAGAAGGGTTGCCCAGGGCAGCACACCACAGCCTGAGGAGGGCTGGTAAAATGTTCCATTGCTGCAGCGATCCCCCACTGATAGGCCAGGTCACACCTGAAAATAGGCACTTGGCTGTCTAGTGTGACTTACCCAGTCAGCAAAAACAAATAAATAAATAGCACCTCCATCCTGAGCACACTGCATCTTGGGAAGTCAGGAACAGGACTGCATACCACAATGGATGGCCAGTGAAAGGTCATGGGAGAAAACCAGAGCAAAAACCTACTTTCCATCAGGACAATGGCTGCTGGTACTCTTAGGTCCCACATCACGAAGACTCCCCCTCCTTTGTTGTAAAAGTGGTTAGAAATAGGTAGTGGCTGTCAGAGCTGGAAGGTCATAGAGGTCCAGCTTAAGGACTTGATGGCAAGCATGGAGAAAAAACATGGTATATGTGTGTGTGTTAGGGTTAAAGTCACAAAAATAGGGAAATGTGGCATTAGGGTTTCTAAACCTAACACCCCACCCCCACACTGCACACACCAACAGACATCAGGGATGTGCCTTGGGGGTCATCAGCCCTAACACTCATCCCATTCCATAAGCAAGTAAGCTGAGATGAGTACAGCCTAGAAGAATGAGGTGAGCATTAGGGCTGATGACCCCAAGGCGCACTCCCAGTGCCTGTTGGTGTGTGCAGCATGGGGCTGGGATGTTAGGTTTGGAAACCCTAATGCCACATTTCCCTGCTTTTGTGACTTTAACCCTAACTAAAGCACTAACAAAGTTTTTTGTAATTTATTGCCTTACTTTTTAAGATAATATAATCATATCCTTATTTGTCTATGAGAGTCTAGATGTGGAAGTACAGGGCCCTCCGAGCCCTACACTTCCATTTATAGGACAATAGTGACCAAATTGTCAGCACAGAAATCATATTACCCCACCTCATGTACTCAGTACAGAAAATGTTCAAAACGTAATTCTGTGCAACTGCAACGTCATTCTGCAACACAGGTGTGAAAACACATTTTGGCCAGGATTTGAAAAATGGTAGCTATGACATACATGAGTTGGGGTAATAAAAAGGCTATGTTGACAATCTGGGGTCAAAATATTGAAAATGTCCAAAGTTACAAGCATGCATAGCGAAATTGCAATGAATGATCATAACTTTGGCATTTTTGCATATTTTTAACCCAAATTTTCAACATAGCCTTCTTATGACCCAACCTCATGAGCAATATGACTGCCATTATGCAAATTCTGCCTGAGAGGTGAATTCACCAAGTGACTGCAAAATCACCTTTCTGGCAGGAGTTGCATACTGACAGTCCTATTGTATGTGAGGTGGGGTCCCCAAATTCCTATGTCAAAACTTTGGTGGAAAAATGTCAAAAAATGGCTGAGTTATGATAAGTTGAAACCCCTACTGGAATACACTGAACCGCATTTACTTTAGATATCATATAGCAGTCATCGGTTCCAGCAGCAACATGTGTCCAATTGGAAAATGGATCTCAAACCTGGGACCTGTTCATATGAGTGAAGGTGTGTGGGGATGTACTGGGGAGTGTGGGTTGTTGGGTGCTGAGTGGGAGGTCGGGTTGGGGAGCTGATCATTGAGGGATCATTTTCCTTTTTTACAGGTTTGGTTAAAAAAATCATACAGGGACCATTTTCTTTATTTCACGATTCTACCTGAAATGGGATGGTGGGGCATGCCACTAGACAGCAGGGAACAATTTTTATTAAATGGGGACAGCGATCGGAGGGGGTGCCGCTACACACCAGGGAAGAAATGCTAACTAAAGGGGATGGTAAATAATCAGTGGGTGGGGGTGCCACTAGACACCAGGGAATAAACTGTGGTAAGAGGATAGTGATCAGTCAGTGGGTGGGGTGTGCCAGTAGCCACCAGGGAAGAATACATTTTCAATAGCAGGGACAGCAATTGGAGGGTAGGGGGTGCCACTAGACACCAGGGAATAAACTGCAGTAAGAGGACTGTGATCGATCAGTGGGTGGGGGTGCCAGTAGACACCAGGAAATACATTTTCAATAATGGGGACAGTGATCAGAGGGTGGGGGTGCCACTAGACACCAGGGAATAAATGGGGATGGCGATCGGTGAGTGGGAGGTGCCACTAGACAGCAGGGCATAGCTTCCAAACTTTTGTCACTGAAATGAGGAACAATAACATTCAGAATGAAGGACAATGAGGGGCACAGCCTCAAACATGGATACACAAGCCAAGAGTACTGTGAAAACATTGTGTTTACTTGTGCAAAGTTTATTGTTGATTGAAACAGAAACTTATATTATTCTGAGATGCTTAAAGTCTGAATTTACAGCACATTTTCTGTTTTGACAGCACCTTTTCCATGAGGGAATGAAGAGGGACAAAGCAATTTTGAGGGGTAAAACAAGGGGTGGGAGGTGCTATTAGACACCATTGCAAGGGCAGCTCATACCTGAAACTGCAGCCAGCAGCATGAGTTCAGCTGTGGTTGCAGAAGTCAAGAAATTACTGTTGTTCTCATACAGAGAACACAGGGGGCGCGCTCATCTCACTAAGCTGGGCACCCGGGATTTTGGGTGCCCAGAAAATGTATTTCTGGTGATAGGCTTAATAAACACACATCAGAATCTAGCTAAACAAGTCCTGTTTAGCTAGGTTCTGATGTTTGTTTATTAAAACCCAGCATTTTTGTGAATTTTTCACCTTTTCCATGAGTAAGTAAGGTAAGACAGGTACAGTATAGGAGAATGGGGTGAACATTAGGGTTCACAACCCCAAGGCACACCCCTCAGGCCAGTTCCTGCATACAAAGTTGGGGTGGGGTCTTAGTCTTGGGAACTCTAAGGTCGCATTTCCCTACTTTTGCTGCTTTAACCCTAATTGTGCATTAACATAGTTTTTGTGGAGAATTTCCTTACTTTTTTCGAAAGTATAATCATAGGCTTATCGCCTTGTGGCAGCGCAGGGCTCTCTGGGCCCTGCACTCCCAACCATCCATAATTTTTCAGAGAATATACTGTAAATGTATCTTTATTTTCTAGTGGGAGCGCAGGGTCCTCTGGGCCCAGTACTGCCATCACTCCATAATCCTCTACGTAGTTGCAAGTGGGAGCACAGGACCCTCCAACCCTGCACTCCCTTAATGCTACCCATATTTTCATGTAGGCATACAGGACCCTCCAGGACCTGCACTCCCATCCATGCATGATTTTTGACATAGTGTACTGCTAAAGTTGTACAGCCCTGTGTTCCCATCCTGTAGTGTGCACAGCCAAAGAAACAACTGACATTTACATGTTATCCTATAGAAAACACAGGGAAATCTGAAACCTGTGTAGCTAAACACCAAATTAATATATTTTCATGAAATTAGCAAAAGGCACATTGAGGTGGAAAGCCCTTTGTATCCTGAACATTTCAGAACAAAATTGCAAACCATTTCTTCAAGCAGAATGACAAAGAAATGACTGGGTAAACCACCCATCACAATGTTATCCTAAGGGAAACAAAGCAAAATCTAATCCCACAGTACTGCATAGCCAAATAATATATTTTCACCAAACCAGCAAAAGGCACATCTGTAGGGCAAGCCCTTAGTACCCTAAAAATTTCAGCCCAAAATTCCAAACAATTTCTTTGCCATAAAGTGAGAAAGAAACAGCTATATAAAAAAATAGTTTTTCACAAATTTGGAAAAAGAATCCTTTACCGAGCTTCCTTATCCACAATTTGCAGTAGGCGAAAAATCCTTTTTCGCAAACTGTGAAGAAGGATTCTGTTTCATCATAAAAGAGAATTCTTTTTTGCAAATTGCAGAAAAGGATCCTGTTTTGCAGTAAAAGATTTGTACCATTTGCGGTAAAAGGTTTTCCATGGATAAAATAAAAACATTTCTGAACATTTAAAAAAAAAGCTGGCTCCAGAATCAGATTCCTTGGGCCCTGGTTAGGTTAACACAGCTATTGGTGTTTACCAAATCCCTCTATTATTTTTAAAATTTAAGTATGTTTGCCTCGCTATGCAAAAATAAAATGGCGGCAGCACTAACTAGGATTCTGCATTTGTGGAACAGGATTCTGCTTTTATGAACTAGGAGTCCACATTTGTGATCAAGAATCCCATTTCAAGCTTGGCATCTAACTTTTCCTACAAGAAATAATGGGAAACTTTAAAATTTAATAACTTTGGAACAGTTTCATATTTTTTCACCAAACCTTAAAAAGTCACCACAGTGACCCAAGACCTGTATATCCTAAAAATTTCAGACCAAAATTATTGTGCAATGCAGTGACAAAGAATTTGACAAAAAGTGGCAATTTACATGTTTACTGACACTCCATTTCTCTGCACCCGCATATCTGACTAGAACAAAACTTTCCACGTCAAGAGATCTTTGGTTCCTGACAGCACATTCAAAATTTCATGCAAATTGCTTCAATAGTTGCAAAGTTATTAAAGTCCCAAATTTTCAGTTTAACATAGAAGTGAAGATTTAAAGAGCCACTGACGCCGCAAGAAGAACTTTGAAGAGCATAATATTTGAAGACAAAGTAGCTTATATTTCTCATTAGCTCTTTATTTCTTACCTCCATTATTTATTACTGAGGTCAGATGCATGAAAACAGAAGAGCTATTCCCTGAGGGTTCATCTTCCCCTATTGCTTTTTCCCAACCTGATGTCACAATACTGTGCTTGTGACATCACAGTTATTCCCATAGCAACAGACTGTGATGTTACAACAGAACTTTATGATGTCAGGTATGGAGAACATTATAGATGCAGATGAGATCTAAGGGATAACAATCCTGTTTTTTGTCGGAATTTCTTCAGAACAAATAATGAAGAGGAGAAATCTATAGAAGATATGTGAAATGCAAGCTGAAATGTGTCCAGCTATTACATTTTACAATGTTTTTTCAAAGGCATAAGCTGCTCTTTAACCCTAATATAGGGGTGTGACCATGCCTCTATAATATATCTATATACACACACCATGTGTGTATTGATAAATAACATAGAGGATAATGGCTGAGAATTGGGTGATAACCACACTGTAATCACCTCGAGTGGTTGCTAGGGCAGCATGGTAAACCTCGAGAGTGCAGCTGGAGAGGTTTACTGTAGCCCTAGCAACCACAAGAGGTGATTTCAGCGTGGTTGTCACCCGATCCCCAGCCATCATCTTTTATAGGTGTATGGTCAAAAAAACACTGTTTGCATTCTATGTGTGGAAATTATGGAACTCTGGTGCATTCTGTTTTGTTATACCACTGTTTGGAAGTTCCAAAGTGTGGTTAACAACTTTTAAAATTCTAAACAGTGCATAACAAAGCTGTGCGACTGCTGATTATGGTGGTTAATAGACACTTCCCATACATTATAAGGTAAAAAGTGTTATATTGCAAAATAGGGTATGTCACAATGCATACTGACCCACTAAGACTGCAGCCTTAACAATGCTGATCACATTACACTAGCCAAGTGTAGCACTGAAGCCAGCATTTGAAATCAGACAGAAACAGTTATGCCTTTATAAAAAGAGTACTTTTAAAAGGTATGACTAGTAAACTGATCTTGTTTAGATCGAATATACAGTGGTCTGACTCAAAAGACACAGTTTATCATCACTTGTGTGGAGGCAGGACTTTCATAGCTCACTTGTGGTTCCACCACGCATGAGTTATGGTCCTGCCCCCCCCCACACACACACACGTGAAGATAAAGTACATGTTTTGAGTGAGCCTTCTGCATAGTCCCAATGTGCTGTGCACAAGGCTACTTTTGGTATTTTTATTTGTATTTCAGACTGCAATATTTAAGCAATAAGGAATGACAGGGTGTGTGTTATCATGTAATAACGTCACTCCTGGGGTGGGTTGAAAGCAAGTGACAGGTGCATCCACCACCAGGAGTGATGTTGATATTACTACATCCTGGAGTACCTATTGCAATTATACAATGGCTTGATGTTATACAAAATAAAATATTTAAAAAGTTTTAGTAGATTTTTAGTGTAGCAATATATCTCTGTTTCTTAAAAGTAGCTCCAAACAATCATCCAAAAGATCAATACAATTATGTTATTGTGTAATAACATCACTGTCTCAGGCACATTGACCAATCAGAGTCCAGGAAATTTTCTTGCCATTATATAATTGTATTTATATTTGTTTGTATGTTTGTGTTCACTAAAAATGTAGTTTTATGTTTCAGACTTTTTTCTGTTAGTGATGGCAAAAGACCAAGGAGCTAAGAGTTATCAAGAAAATATCCAGAGTTATCGGTACAACATGCATTCATGTAATGGCAGTAGTAGTCATAGCTGCGTCACTAAGCCTCAGCTCATGTGTAATGCCACTTTATGTGGCCTGACATAAATACAAATATTTAAAAGTGATACCTGTATTTGTAAAAACTGCAGTATTATTGTCAATAATAGTATTTGTTTTGCATAGCCATGTAGATATAAATTATAGGGGGCAGTAGCTTCCCCTTTATAAGGGCAGACCAGGCAGTTTAGTGTTAAACCCTGATTTTTGCACCCTAATAACACAGCCATCCCTGAATGGAATAGCCTGAAATTTAGTATGCATGGAGTCGGTGCCAGGATTTCTGGACACTGTAAATTTGCTAACAGTCAGTCAGAGGTTGAAAAGTGACAGAAAATTGCAAACACATAAAATTATGGAATCTAAGAAAAAATTACTCACCTTAGTAATGTTGTTTCTTCTAATGGAGTCTTGCTATATTATGACAGTAGCAGTTTGTCCCACCACTAGAACTGCTCCGGAGGTGAAATGGTTAATACCATTCCAAAATAGAACTTTGAGCACGAGCTCTAAGAAGCAGCTCTATCTGTGTAATTTCAAACCTGAACTGTCAGATCTTTACGAGCCAAAACTCACTAAGGTCTGTGTGGAAGCTGTAACCTACACTAGCCAAATGGCTACCTAAATATTAACAACCATTGCTGGTCCCAACACCCAAGACTCAAGACAGGGACCAGAACTACTAACACAATTCTAACAACATGAGAATAAAACAACAGTATAATAAAACACACACACCAAACTCCCAAAAGGGAGAAACGCTAAAGGGCATAAATAGTGCCCACACTAAGTTGCCCCACCCCACCCAAGTAGAAGTTCTGAGAGGGGCAGGCTGGGGAGGTCATAATATAGTAAGACTCCATTAGAAGAAACAACATTACTAAGGTGAGTATTTTTCTTCAAACAACATGAAGTCTTGCTATATTATGACAGTAGCAGACTACACAGCAGTACCTCCATGGAGGAGGGCAGAACCTACTTAGGAATAGGCTCTGAAGAACAGCTGTGCCAAACCAAGCATCTCTCCTGGCCTGGACATCCAGGGAGTAATGTTTGGTAAAAGTGTGTACCGTTTTCCAAGTAGCAGCCTGGCATATCTCTAATATAGGGATGTCTCTGGCAGCAGCTAGAGATGCAGCTGTACCCCTGGTAGAATGAGCCCTCAAGCCAGAGGGGGGATCTCTGCCCAGTTTCTGATAACAAAATTGGATACAAGAGACAATCCACCTAGCAATTGATCTCTTAGTGGCAGGTTTGCCTTTCCCAACTTCACCATAGGTAAGGAAAAGTTGGAGGGATTCGAACCTGTGACCTTTGGTATGCTCTATATAGTAACTAAGAGCTCTCTTAACATCCAGGCTGTGCAACCTCCTCTCACCAGAAGAGGAGTGATCAGTGAAAAATACTGGAAGGGAGATAGATTGGTTAAGATGGAAATCTGAAACCACCTTAGGTAAAAACTTCCTATTAGTCCTAAGGACTACCTTATCCCTGTGGAAAGAAATAAAGTCAGTTTCCACTGACAAGGCTTGCAACTCACTTATGCATCTAGCAGAAGTGATAGCCACCAGAAAAACAGTTTTCCAAGTTAGATACTTAAGCTCTGCAGAAAACAGAGGTTCAAAAGGGGGTTGCATTAACTGGGCAATACAAACATTAAGGTCCCAGGCAGGGGCCAGTTCCCGAAAGGGTGGATTAGTATGGAGTAATCCCTTAAAAAACTTGGAAAACACAGGGTGAGTGGAAAGAGGGGATGACTTTCCTGCTGACACAAAAGCAGATACAGCTGCCAAATGGACTCTCAGGGTAGCTGGTCTGAGACCCAAGGAATTAAGATGGACCATGTAATCTAATACAATGGGCAAATCAGCAGATTCTGGGGAAATATTTTTCCCAGCACACCAAATGGAAAACCTTTTCCATTTAGAACTATAAGTAGCCCTAGTGGAAGGCTTTCTGGAAGCCTTTAGGATTTCAAACACCTTGAGAGAGGTGTAAATCAGCAAACTCTAACTCCTCAAGAGCCAGGCCTTGAGGTTGAGGGATTGAGGTCCGGATACCAAACCCTTCCCTGGGCACAAGTTAACAGGTTGTGAATCCTGGGAGGCAAAGGGAAGAAGGATTGTCAGTGACAGAAGGAGTGGGTACCAGGGCTGCCTGGCCCAATCCGGGCAATCAGAATCACCCTGCAAGGCTGAGATCTGATTTTGACTAATACTTTGAATAGGAGAGGGAAGGGAGGAAAGCATAAAGAAACTTCCCCTCCCAATCCAGGAGAAGGGCATCCAGGGGGACTGAGCCCAACACTGGAGGCCTGCAACAGAACAGAGGAAGTTTTTGATTGTCTGGGGCTGCAAAAAGATCTATCTGAGGAGATCCCCATCTGGCAAAGACTATCCCCAGCACTTGAGGATCCAGGGACCATTCGTGATGGCCCTGGGAAATCCTGCTGAGAGCATCCGCTAGGACATTGTCCTTCCCTGGAAGATGAACTGCTATGAGGGAAGTGTTCAGGGAATAGGCCAGAGACCACAACTTCATTGCCTCGGTGCACAAGGCCGAAGACCGAGTGCCCCCCTATTTGTTGATGTACCACATTGTTGTGGTGTTGTCTGTTCTGACTTGCATCACCTTGTTGTGGACAGATGCAGAAAATGCTTGAAGAGCTAAAAAGACAGCTCTGAGTTCCAGCAAATTGATGTGGAGCACGATTCCTGGGGGACCACGCTCCCTGAGTGGAAAGGTCACCCATGTGGGCTCCCCAACCCAGAAGGGAAGCATCTGTAGTGAGAGTCAAATTGTGAGCAGGGGGAATGAAGGGGACCCCCAATCTTAGGGGGTCTCTTCTCTGAGACCAAAAGGTTCTCAAGTGAAACTGAATGTCTCTCATCTGAAATCTTGCTCCTGCACAACAGCTGTGGATGCCATGTGTCCCAGGAGCTGCAGAAAGTGTCTTGCTGGTCGAGAGACCTGCAGGGTGAAGGAGGAGGCCAGAGTCACTAAATTCGTCACCCTTTCTAAGGGAAGAAAAGCTCTGGCTAGCTTTGTGTCCAACTCTGCCCCTATAAAGGTGAGTACATGGACTGGTTCCAGAACCGACTTTGGTAGATTTAGCAGAAAGCCCAGGGAGGTGAGAAGCTGCTGGATAACTTGCAGGTGAGATTTTACCTGTTCTGGGGACTGGCCTACAATGAGCCAATCGTCTAGATAGGGAAAAACAGCAATTCTTTGCCTCCTTAAGTGAGCCACTGCCACTGCTAGACACTTTGTGAATACCCTTGGGGCAGAGGTAAGGCCAAAGGGCATTGCTCTGAACTGGTAATGACCTGAGGGTAGTTCAAATCTGAGGTACTTTCGATGGGAGCTTCTGATTAGGACGTGGAAATAGGCATCCTTGAGGTCCAGGGAGGCTAACCAGTCCCCTGGTCTTAGGGAGGGTAAAATCATTGCCAGAGTTACCATTTTGAACTTTGGTTTCAAAAGATGCTTGTTCAGATATCTGAGGTCTAATATGGGCCGCCATTCTCCTGTCTTTTTTGGGGTAAGGAAGTATCTGGAATACAGACCCCTGCCCTGGTGCAGGGGAGGAACCCTTTCCACTGCTCTGAGAGCCAACAGGGTTGAGACCTCTGCTTCCAGAGCAAGGGTCTCTGAAGCACTTGCAGGTAGAAAAAGTCTGGCTCTCAACTTGGGAAACTTTTTGAAGCTGAGAACCAGACCCTGGCTTACTACTTCCAGAACCCACTTGTCTGAGGTTAAAGAAGCCCAGTTCTGACTGAAAGTAAGCTAGCCTGCCCCACGGTAAAGAGAATCGGCCCTGGGCACCCCATCAGGTGCCTGCTTAGCAGGAGCTTTAGGCTGAGGGGTGGGAGCAGGCCTGCCCACCCCTCATCTGCCTCAGCCTCTGAAGAAGCCCCTCTGAGCATAGGCAGAGGAGGCCTGAGTCTGGTAAAAAGGCCTGTGAAAAGGCCTACCCCTACCCCTTGGGGTATACCTCTGAGGAGTGGCTTGCCGCTCCTTAGCTTGGGCACTTTTGTAAGTAGTCCTATATTCATCCATCTTTTTCATGTAATTCTCTGTCTGCTCCCAAACAGAGAATTTTCCACCACAGGAAAATCCATAGCCTTAGTCTGGGTATCCTGTGACAGACTAGTACACCTGAGCCAGGCCAACCTACGAAAAGCTACAGATGTGGCCATGACCCTAGAGGAAACATCATTAACATCCACAGCAGCATGAAACTGTACCTTAGAAGCCTCAATGCCATCAGCAGCCACCTGTTCTAGTTCGCTAGCCAGCTGGCCATGGGCTTGCTTGGCTAATTCCATAACAGTATCCCATCTAGATTTCTGATACCTAGCTACATAAACCACATAATTTGCTTGCCTGAGTCCCAGAGAGGCTGCCATATACTGTTTTTTCGCCATGGCATCAATCTTCCTGGAATCCTTGTCAGGAGGATGTGAAGCCAGGGGATATTAGCTTATCACAGGCTGCAGCCTGAACTACTCCCAACATGACTGCATTGCTGAGAAAGGAATTCTGTATCAGGACCTGACAATGTACCTTCTGTCCATCTTTTATCTACAGGAGGCACAGAATTAGGAGCTTTAAAATTTGTATTGTTTGCTTCCTAAAGACTTATGCAAAGGAATAGACAATCTCCTAGACTCTGAATATCCATCATTTCTACAAAATCAGGCTCCTCTTGCTCATCCACAGCTTCTTCCAAGGGAAGCTGGAGGGTTTCAGCAACTTTTGTAAAACATAAAATGAGATGGGGACTCAGATAGCATAGGGGAGATTCTAGAGGTCTGTCTGGGGAAATGTCCGTTCTAATGGGCACACCCAGACCTTCCCAGCCACATTCATACTGTTCATAATCATCCTCCTCCTCTGGTTCATAAAATTCCTCAACATCATATTCCTGAACCACTGGAACCGGATCGAACCGACCTTTGCCAGATAGTGGCGGTTCGGATGGAACCTGAGACAGTGACTGGACAATTTGTATGGCTTTTGCTATCTCTGCAGCAGTTGGAGAAGGGTTTGGACTCCAAACCTGCTGACTTTCTTGTTTTCTTTACTGGAATTGGTTCCTCAGAACCAGCTTTTTTTTGCCCGAGAAGTCTCGCCTGGTCCGAGGGCACTTCCTCCTCGATTCGTTGGCACCGAACCGGCTGGCCATCCGGTCAGCGAACTTTTTAGTTTCTCGTTCCCTGAGCCTGCCTAATCTCTTTTCCAGGGTGGCTGTAGGAATTTTACATATCTGGCAGTCTGACTGGAGGTGGTCAAACCCCAGACAATAGACATAGTGTGTGGGTCAGCCTGGCAAAGACTTCCCACAGACATCACAGTGTTGAAACCCAGTGGGCCGGTTTTTCTTTGGTTTCTCAGACATAATGCCAGCCTAACCAGAAAAACTTGCTCTTTAAATGGCAGTGCCAGGCAAGACACCCTTATCGGTTCCTAACCGTGTCACGGGTATTGGAAAAAAACGTAATAAAATCCGGTTTTTTTAGAACCGATAAGAACCGGGAACCGCACTAAAATGTTAAACTTTAAAGTTAATAAGTTTTAAACCCAGCTGATCGGTTCAAAACCAAACCGATAAACTTACAAGTTCCACACAGACAAAACCTTTAATTTACTTACGATTACCACAGACAGAGCTTGAACCGAACGGTTTTGCGGTTATAATAAAACTATTCTCGGTTGAATCGAACCAAGAAAACACTGTTTAAACCGAGAAATGAACCGAGCAGTAGGAGAAACTCGAGCGACTGTTCACTGAGGCGGAGTAAAGAATCTGACAGTTCAGGTTTGAAATTACACAGATAGAGCTGCTTCTTAGAGCTCGTGCTCAAAGTTCTATTTTGGAATGGTATTAACCATTTCACCTCCGGAGCAGTTCTAGTGGTGGGACAAACTGCTACTGTCATAATATAGCAAGACTTCATGTTGTTTGAAGACCTTGTTTTGTTCACCGATAACACAAAAATTGGAAGCTGAAACTACAAGGTAACACCCCTATATTAGGGTAGGGTAGGTGTGACTAGGGAACTGCATTTGATGATTGATTGTCAGAGAGGAAAGACTTCTGAAACTACGCACTCCTGAGCCTGTGGAGTAGATTCAGGAAGCAGGGTTACACCGCTTGTTTTTATTTTACAACAGGTATAATACCGTTGTCTGCATGTAACCTTTCCAGTACATCTTATTGCTCTTAAGTCTTTGGTCAGTTTGTCTGTCCTGTCTTGTTCTCTCTTTACCCCAGGGAATCGTGTGACAGAATCAGTGGCTGGAGTGCCTGAATTGGCCGAGCTGGCCGGTCGGTCGGCCATGTGCTCCCAAGTGACTCTGAACACCCTGTGTGCCTGAGAGGGAGCTGGTACTGGAGCATAAATGAGAGGTACCGGTTGGACAGAGCAGAAGACAAGAGAAATATATGTTTACTACCAGACCACCTAGCAAAGGAACGTATTCCAACTCCATACTATCTAAATACATATATGCTGTACATATAGGATAGTGCATGGGGAACAGTTGACAACAGGGCTATTCTTTCACCGAGTTGGCACTATGGTGACAGATTGATTACCTCGAGAGCGCAGCTTGAGAGGTAATCTGTCATCATAGTGCCAACGAGGTGAAAGATGCCCTGTTGTCAACTGTTCTCATGCACTTTCTTTATAGTGTATGGTGGAACGCTGTTTTTTGGGGGAAAAAATCAGTTACTACAAGGAAAAAGAACTTTACATTTTGAACGTTTTCACGCTTGATATTTTAACTGCCTAAGAACTTTACATTGTGAACATTTTAACGCTAAACATTACTACTGCCGCCGACATTGCTGCTTTCGGTATGTGTCCTATGGAGTGAGCCCTAACTGTCAAATGCTGCTCGAGGACACAGTGTGACGTTTGCAGTGCAATAGAAAACATCATTCTGTTGCACTGTGAACATCACTAGTGTGTGACTACAAGGTTTCGAAAACGATGGATTTTGGTGGAGAACGACGTTCCACCATACACTATATGTATATATACACAGGAATGCTCATGTAGCTGATAGTTGAATGTTGTAATTTGTTTACTTCTGTATCTGTAGCTATAAAATCAGAGCATACAGTTAGTAGCTTCACTAGTTTTAGACCAATATTAGTTACTTTTCTTTTTTTTTACTTATTCTGCTTAGATGCAGCCATTGTATTTATTACCTGTTCAAGGCTGAGCAGGTCCTTTTTTCATAAAAGTTAATAAGTAAGGGGGCTATAATAGTTAACAGTTATTAGCCATCAGTCAATAGCTATCATTGCGATTAATACTGCAACTATTACTGCAATTAGCAGGGGCTTATAAGCTGGTGATTTAAGGTATTTGTGTCCACAAAGTTGGGTTAAGAGCTATATAGGCTGTTTAATTAGTTAGCTAGTTAAGGTTGAGATTGACTTCAAACTGAATCAATCAATCAATTAATTATTGCCACCTGCACCTATATAAATTAATAGACAAAGGTGTTTATTGTTTAAAGTGCTTTAAGGAGCTGCATAAAAAACACATGAGTATTCCGCTGTTGAGCCCAGACTTGGTGTCTTCCCCCAGTTTGCCATACCTTCAGTCATACCTGCCATACCTACAGTGGACCATTAGCTGTTCACTAGACCTCTGAGTTTGGGGCTTCTAAGCTCTGAGCTTTGAAGGAGTGTCCTCTGATAATTATTCGAGTGCAAGAGTGTTTTGATTTAATCAAGCACATGCAGTCGTATATGCAGACCTAGATAACGATAAACTGCAACCGTAAGCAGGACTTAATGGGCAGATTTGACTGGGTATGAGGTAAGGACGTCTGAAACAAAGCAGGGCCTAGCAGAAGCTACAGCAGAACAGTGAATTTGCAACATAGAAGCACAATTGCAACTGCACAAGCACCTTTTTTAGCAGAGTAGTGCAGAGCAGAACGGAGCAAGTAAGTTGAGGTTCGGCTTTGCGATTGGGTCTGGGTTTTATATTATTACTGTTCCATTTTTACATTCGCTTGTGCGCATGCGCAAGGAACATTTTGGGATAGTATGACTTTCTGGAGGTGTGTGACCCTCCTGTCCAATACACTGCTCCATGTAGCAGGCGCGACCATAACCCACCAATGGATGGATGAGCTGTCTATGACAGCAGTTGGGCTGCAGTGGTTTCAGTTCAAAGAAAACCACCGCTGGTAACCTATGTGTACGTTTTGTTGAATGGTTCCCTTCCTCGGTGCACTGAGCATAGGGCTTGCTCAGTGACAATGCTCTGTTCACACTCGGGGTCTCGGAAGTGAAGAGCTGGGCACGGGTTGCATTCTTCGGGTTTGCAAACAACACTTTATATATGCTATTTACAGTCTTTATCTGCTTAAATGCTTATTTTTTTTAGCAAACAAATTATTTTTTGTGAGGTCTCAAGGGTTGTGTACTGCGTGATTTATCAAACAAAAGTCCTGCGATTCTAGATTTACTTTCTTGTTTATGTAGACCTGTCCTGATTAATGATCTGGTGTGTTTTCAGTTGTTTAATTAACTGAAGTAATTTATGTGTAGCATAATGTACATTTAAATTAGTGGTTATCAATTTATAGATTGCGACAGTTTGGAGTCCTCCTGCTCCCCATCACAAACATATATGTTAGACGGACTGGAGAATTGTTATTTTTGTACACAATACACGGACTGAGGTTATGACTCTAGGATTTTCTAAACTGTTTTTTTTTTTAATTCCCCCTGGATAATAATAAGATGCACACAGCCCTTCTCCAGCGCTGCAAGACATCCGGTAGAAATTATGAAGGAGAGAGTTTAGTAAAATTGGAGTTCTGATGCAGTATTTCCACGTTAAAAAAACGTTGCCCGTCCTTAAAATACAAAGGTGTTGAACAAACGTCGAATTGGTTTTGGCATGTGGGTATTTTACAGAAAGTGCAATAACTGAAAGGGGGTGCATTATATCTGGATAGTAGGTTTGACACAGCTATGGCAAATTGATTCAAGAAGCCTTTTGGAGTTGTAGGTGGAATTCAATGGGAGGAGATGGTGTGAACAACAGCACGTAGTATTTTAGGGGTTTGTTACACTAGCAAACCCCACGGAGGAACATTGCATCCCCGTGTAACCACACTGGGTTAATTTTCCAGTTTTGTTGCAGTCCCCCAGATTGTGTTAGTAATGTGTTTGCCTGATGTGGTTTGGACATGGAAAAGAGTGGCGATTTGTCGGCTTAGTGTTCATAACACACTTTCCAGATTTACTAGAGGGAGGAGGATGGTGTATTGTAGTACTTGCACACATCAGGGAAAGCTATTACCAGATAGTTTACATGTTTTTACGATTATATTTCTACCTGGTCTAGGGAGTGAGGAGCCATAAAGCGTTTGGATTCTTGGCTTTAGACAAATTAAATCACCGCCACATGCTATTAAGTGATTGATTTACAGTCCCCCGGAGCTGCACTGCCAGGCTCTGACTTCAGCCAGCACACGTATATCTCGTCCCTCCTCCTCCTCCTCCTCTAAAATGAACAAAAAACCTCTCTTGAGCTGTTAACCAGACTCTCAGTCCAGTTCCCAAAGACTGCCAAGTGTGGTGTTGCTTTGTAAGGGCCCCTGAGCTTTCTTTCACTGCAAGTCATAGGCATGACGTGGGTTACCACTGAATACTGAAACGGGTTTTATAATGGGGTGCCCCCCCAATCTCCTGCAGCGCCTCCCCCAAGGAGCCTGAGAAAGACAGGTGGGGGGGTGAATAGCTTTTTGATTAGAGGCTTCTGCAACAAGCTCTTTCCCGGGAACCCAGCTTGTTGCCATGGTGACTGCCTTTAATAAAATGACACAAACGTGGAGTAGTGGGGAGGGGAGGGGTTTTTTTATCCTCAGGGACAGGAGGCTAGGCTTCAAATGAAGGGAAAACAAAGAAAACGAGATAGTGAGAGAGATGGAGAAATGCAGAGAGGAAAATGAGGGGAAACGTTAAGTTACTAAATGACTGAGAGAGACAACAAAGCTTCGTGTTGGAATACAGACGGCTGGCTGACTGGATAAAAGGGACATGGAAACCCAGTGGAGAAGAAGGAAGAGTGATTGGCACCGAGTTGCAGGGAAGGACAGGATGGAGGAGGCAGAACCAAAACCGAGCCATACTCGGAACTTCAAGGGAGGGGGAAGGGATCGTTGGGGATGCCAAGAGCCAACACCAGCAGTGGGGTGAGGGTAGACAGACAGCAGGCATGGGCGAGGATACAATGTATTGACCAGCCGAGGAAGGGCTAAAGTCCAAACTGAAAAGCATAAGGGTAGACATGGGATGGGATGGGATGGGATGGGATGGGATGGGGGGAGGTGCATACCTCTGAACCCCCTTGCCTCGAAAATCGGGGACACATGGGCAAAATCGGAGGCACATCTAAAAAAAAAAAAAAGAGTATTATCGGTTCGTGAAGCTGTAACAATAAGTGGTTTAGTGATGAAAGCATGTTCTGGCTGAGAACCATACTGCAAACCTATTTTCTGGTATGACTGTATGATGCAAATCTTCACTCGTCAGTGCAAATGCCAACTTTAGGAACTACAGAGGAAATCTGTAATGCAAGATCAGAGACATCCCTGAAAATCAGGAGTAACTAGAGTCATGGAGAGCAATCGCATTCTTTTTTTTTTTTCCTCTGGAGTGTGGAATGGTTTAGTCTGTAACAATATCTGATTTTTTTTTGTACAATAGCTATACATAAATAAGTCTACATCTTTGTACTGAAGTGGAATTTGGCTGCGTGTCCATGATCCGATTGAATTTCCACTGCCTGAGTTTGTGGAGTCACCTGGCATTGGACAGCGTCTCACAGGACTGTCATGTTATACCCAGACATTCTATCGAACTGCATTACTGGCCAGAAGAGACAGCTGTGGCGCGAAGTGAGCGCTGGTCACATCGAGGGAGGAGGAGCGGTTTCTGAAAGTGATGGAGGTGATGAGTTTAGGGTACAAAATATTGTCCTGCTAAAAGAACAACAGGCACTATGCCATATTACTACTCCCCCTACAACGTAAGTTTTCAAGCTGCTACCCGAGTCGGATCCTTGCAACCGAACTGTACTAGACAATCATTTTGTTTCATACTGTAAAGATGTTCTTTTCCAATAGAAAGATAGCTAATACTGCAATGTTCGAACGTGGTTGCCAAAATGTATACTGCAGCAGGTTTTTTTTTTTTTTTAAATAAAATTCAAGGCTCCCAGACCCACATGGATTCCTGCATTTTACATGGATTTAGAGTCATCTACAGGGGAATTCTTCCCGTAGACTTGCATAGGTTATACAGGAAAATAGAGCTATTTAGCTTCCATAGGAATTAATGTAGTCTACAGGAGAACATATGAAAATCCACGCTGGAGTTACAGGAAAAACTCGGGAGCACTGTAGATTTCATTTACTCACTTTTTCAATCGACGTACCAGATTCGTGCACAAATCAAGTATCTGTTTCACTTGTGTGAATGTGTCTTTTTTTTGGGGGGTGGGCTACTGTAGGTGAGGCTTGTGGGAACTTTTACCGGGTACCCGATCATTCCCGGCCTAATAATAAAAATAAAATGTAGCCAAGTACTTCTCTTGCTGTAAAATTGAGATTAATCATCTCAGTGGTTAATGGAGGTGCAATGTTGGGGTCGCAAATGCTTTTCAGGGGTCAGATACACACGCACTCCTAGTCAGGGTGGTGCAGGTTCCAGGTGCAAACAGGCAGCATGTCCTGCCAGCCCCAAAAACTGCTACATCCAATGCCAAAACATAACTGCTGTTGGAAGAGAATCCCCATTTGAACTGCTAATCCACGGTGCAGACGATGATAGCCGGATGCATCTGTGATGAAAATGTTTTCATTCCCTGGAATCTTTTCAATAGCACAAAGTCAGAAATTCGGGGATTCAGATTTTGGTTCCAATCTGATTCCCTTTTTGGAATCAAACATACTCAGAATTTTCTATTCCTCTTCTAACTCGGCAGACAACAACCAAAACTACACTACAGCACCTAATTTTACAGCTCCCCCACCCACCTTCACACACACTTAAACCTTCCCATCTCAGAGCCCCCCCCTTACAGTACCTGACTTAGATGGGGTTGGGGACTCAGTGCAGGGTCCCTCTGCTTCCTTAGAACTGGTAGCATGAGCAGTGGGCACCTGTTCTGCAGCTCCTCTGACCCTCAGTGCTGGTGGGCTGGTGTGCTCTGCACCTGCATTGCTGAGGGTGGTAACCTGGTGGCTTGGTCCATCATGTCAGTGTGTTTCTCAGTGTTCTATCTCTTTACCCCACCCCACACACACACACACACACTTGAGTTCAATGGCACAAACAGTTGACCCCTGGCCCCAACAGTGATCCAGTCAGTAGTAATACACCATATGTTCTGTGAGTCCACTCCCAAGCCTGACTCTCTCCATCCTGTCTCCTTGCTTCATTTCACTCTCCTCATACTAAGCCCAGCCCTAAAGAGTCTTCTGAGACAGTGGGGTTGGGGGCATCCTGCTTGAAACCCAGGGTTCTCATACACTCACTGGTGTTTCTCTGACTTTGGCTGACTTGCAGGGAACCTATGGGGAATGATGATGTTGGCCACAAGCCTTGGCATCCTCCAATGAATTTTGTGACATCAGAGTGGAAGTCCACCATGAGATGAGTGCTAGTGGATGGGGGCAGAGGATGAGTTGGGTGGCAGCTTTTCTCTGGTGACAAGGATTGTCCCTTAAGTGGAGAGATGGGAAGACTCCTGCAGGACTGGGTGAGGAATAAAGTGATGTTGTTGGCACCTGGCTTTGTGCACTAGTGGACTACTGGACAAGACCAGAGCTACGGAATGTGGACACATGAGCCCATTGGCTGCATGCAGTTGTTATTAGTGCATCGGGGGGAGTCGAGGCTGAACAAGTGACCATTTAGCAGGAGAAACAGAGATAACATCAAGGAGTGGCCACCTGTGTGGACTCAGTTGCAACAGTGAAGAGGAGAGAATAAGAGTCAGACCCGCATCGGCAGTGCGGCAGACAAAAGAGGTAAGGGCAAAAGAGATCAGGAAAGGATTAGACTCTGATTTTCTATGTGCTTCTGTAGTAAAGTTGAAAACTAATTTGGAATCGGATTCGATTCCAGTTCTTACAATTTGTCAGAATTCAGATTTTTGGCCCTCAATATTGAAAACGAGACATTCCTTCATACCTACTGCAATTTTGTTTTCTGTTAGCTCCAAAGTTGTCAATGGGGAGTTAATAAACTAAACATTTGCCACAGGAGTAGTGCTTAATGCCTCTGCAAAACTTTTCTACCTGTCAGTGCCTCTGCCAAACTCCTCTACATATGCACTCCCAACAGAGCCAGAACTACCAATTTAAGCCCACAGTAGAAACTGCAGCTTCACCAATGCAGTGTTTCTGCACAACAACAAGAAGAAAAAAGCAACAAAAAGAGTGTGAGGGCAGGAAGGACCATCACCAGAGATCACTAGCGGAGTAGCGGAGAAGAGACCAAGGGAAAAACAACAGTAGCATAGAAACGTAGAAACTGATGGCAGATAAGGACTGCTTTGTCCACTGGCAGTTCTATGTTTAAGCCCAATATTTACACTTTAATAACTTTACAACCATTCAATGAATTTGCACACAATTTTGAATGCAGTGACGTGAGGTCATTTGTCCACTGTAGAGCACCGATGGTTTGGAACTTTGGTCTGAAATTTTCAGAGTAGAAAGGGACTGGTCCACAGATGTACCTTTTACTGGTTTGGTGAAAAAAATATTAATCTGTTCCAAAGTTATTTAATTTCAAAATTTTCATAAATTGGTTCTGAGCATGCTCAGTAAGCACCTCAAGATAGCTGTATGAAACAAAAAAAGAATTGTTTTTTCGTATTGACATCATCCTTTTTCATTTGAGGAAAATTATTTTTCATTTGGCGGCCATCGTGTCTTCAGTTTTGCCTGAAAAATTCAAATTTGGAAACCTCAAAAAATGATATTCTGAGGAGGAACTAATACATTTACCTTGCTTATTGGGACCCCCTTAGCTGGATTCTGTACTTTACTGCTCAAGAAATACAATTAAAATGTTTTTTTTTTACATTGAAATTTTTTTTGTATTCACATGATACTAAAAAAAGATTTTATTTTGTATCACGACTCATGAAAACATATATTTTTTTATGTGGGAAATCAATGTATTTCAATGGGTTTTTCAACTTTGGTGCATAACTTTGCCAGTTTTGCATAGTTTCACACCAAATTTTCAACACACCCTTTTCAATTCCCCTCCTCACAAACAGTGTGGGTGTCATTTCACAAATCCATCCAGAAAAGTGATTTAATAGTCAGTTGGTGAAATCATATTTTGGGAGGGATTTCAACATTTTCACCAAACTTGTTCATGAAGCAGGGTCATAAGAAGGGTATTATGAAAATTTGAAATTAGAATATGCTAAAATGGCCAAGTTGTGTGCATCTGTTAACATTTACTTACGCTCACTTGTAACTTTGTTAATTTTCAGTATTTTAACCACAGATTATTAACATAGCCCTTTCTGTTGTTTGACAGTTCCCAGGGCCACTGGCAAACAACTGGACATCCAAAATTACAAACAAGCACAAAATGTCTGCACTAAAGCCATACGGCTAATGAACTCCACCTATTACAAAGACGCTTTCACCAATACATGGGGAAATGGTCGTGCTTTCTGGGACAATATCAAGGATGTCACAGGGAAGCAGCCAAAAACCTCTCCGGCCATGTTAATGGTTGATGGATCCTCAACCCTCAACCCCAAGGTGATCGCAAACATCTTTAACATGGCTTTTTCAGACCTTAGTTCTGTTTTACCCCATGACTTTTTTGAAAACAGGGCCTACTCTCCAAATGCCTCATCCCCAGTCTAACCATCCCCTCTTCTACTTCAGGGAGGTAAGACTGAATGAAGCTCACCACTATATTACTGCAGCTATCTCTAAATCTAGATCTAGTAGCGACACCCTGGACCTTAAGCTTCTGTTGCTCACCCTCGATGAGGTAATTCATCCATTAACAAAAATCCTAAACCTCTCTCTCAGCTGTGGAAAATTCCTGGACCTATAGAAAACAGCCACCGTGACACTCGTCCATAAAAGTAGGACTGATGGTTTCAGAGGCTCTGAGCAGCTGGAGGAGGGCAGTCACTAGTCTGGGCAGGGCAACAGCAGTCAACAACAGACCAGACGACACTCTGAATAATCACAGCAGGCAGGGTCAGCCAGGGATTGGAAATGTGCAACTCTTGGAGTGGAGCTGTGGAGGGAAAGAACGTGTCTTATGCTGAGGTGAGGCAATGGAATGAAGGGATTCATTTTAAAACATTGGCAGATTGGCAGTTGCATCATGCAGCCAGCAAGTACTGGTTTTGGTGGTGGTGGCTAGCAATAGCATGGCAGGCAGGCATAAGAATTTCCTCACAAAAATGCTGTCTATCATGGTCACTAGTCTAGTAGTGTCACTACTGGTACATATTTTTTTTTTTCTTGTGCCTGCCGCCAGCCAAGTTTGTTGTCAACTACCATTCTACCAATGCCACAGCTGCCAATCCAAAGAAATCTTCAGTGGCCTGCTGCTTATATGCCTGCTGAGACAGAGTTTCCCTTGAGTGAGTCTACTCTGCATTGGTAGGTATTAAATTCCCAGACCTGCCTTCCAGCCTTCCACAAATCTTCCACAGTGACTGTCTGCTCGGAGCCTTGAGGTGGGCTGTTTGTTTTGCTGCTTGCTGCTGACTGCTCATGATGACTGAAGCTAAGCTGAATCTGACAGTGTGTGTGTGTGAAGCCAAGCCCTTTCCTGGACCTCATCCTGTACATCTGGTAATGTGACTTGTTGGCAGCTGCTGCTGTACAGTGTGCGACTTGTGAGGTGGGGTCAGCATAGTAATATAATCTTAGATGGTCAGAATAGGACCCCCGGACACAGGGTGGGTCTGATCCTGACCATCTAAGATTATATATACTGATGGCTGTTTCATGTCTCTGGCTTGCTTAGGTTTATAATCGGGGAGCCTTCCTAGTCCTAGATAGTATTCACCACCATGCTGGAGTTAGGAGTGTCCCAGGAGTGGGGAGTCGCAGACGGTCAATCACTTGACATCCGGGTACAAGAGTAAAGGGCCTAGAAATTGAGACTGAACCAGGTATGTACTATGGTTTTCTTTTTAACTGTGCACAATGCCAATTGGTGGGTCTGCTGCTGCAGCTGCAAGTATTAGTAACAGTGTGAGTGTGACTGAGAGTGAGATAGGAAAAGCAAGCATAGAATTCTTAACTTGTCTCGAATGAAAAGGTGCCACACACCACTGCAAATACCTGCAAGTGAACGTTCAGCATTGACAAATGCTTGTTTGTTCTATTATTACTTTGTATTTTCAGCCTCCCTGTGTGCGTTTTTTTAATCAGGGGATGTAGACTGATAGAATTGCTAAAAAAACACTATGCTGCTTAGTCTTTTTAGTTTCTTGGCATTTTAGTTCTATTTTAGCCTTTTAGCTGGGTAAAGTTTATGGTGCTGGATAACTACTGAATTGAGGGAAAAAAGGGGGGTTGGTTTTTTAAAGGTGATTTAGTGCTATACCTTTTTTCTTTCCTCACAGTGCATTCCATGACCCTGTGGAGGGAAGAGTGTTACGTAACCCTACTACTAGAGACCCGGCACATTTGACATATTTGGTCTATGCTGATATGCATTAAAGTGAATAAAGAAGCTGTAACCTGAAAGGCATAAACAGTTTACTACAAGGAAACCTGCCCTTATCTTCAGCTCCTTTTTTTCCACACCTTGAATTGGCTGAGGAGCGGGGTACAAACAAATCACCCAAGTAGACCCGAAGCACCTTAAAAATCATTACCTCTGGATGAGGATAAAATCCTTGAACTTAATGTATAAACAAAAAACTGCAAAGTTGCAGCAGAATTTACAACTTAGGAATTTTTGCACTAGTTAGCATAAGCTAATTTGGACACAAGCAAACAGCGATTATTGCTACTTACTGGGAAGGTGTTGGACTAAAGGACTAAAAAAGCCTAATAAAGCCTATATGCGTTTCAGTTCTCTTTTTTTATGCAAACTAATATTTGTTTTTTTCCCCTTTCTCTTGTTCTTTTGAATCTGGGATTGTTTGTTTGAAATCAGTATAGAACTTGTTTGATATTTCTCCTGCAGATTTTGTTAATGAGGCACTCTGTTTGGACAACCTAGGAACTCTTGTTTTGTCCCACATTCTTTAACAGATATGGTGAAAACTAGGAAACAGCAATTAGAAAGGAGCAAGGGGGATATTGGTAATTCAGAAAAATCTCCCAGCCTATCACAAGGCAGAAAAGTTTGGAACTCTTCCTTATAAGGTTGTCACAGCATACAAATACAGATAGTATGTACAGCGATATTATTCCGAATGCTTTAGAATCCCACTGCACTCCTATTCTAGAGGGAGGTTGTGCCAGTAGGAGAGCAACTAAGAAACAAAGAGGCATGCCAGATTCTACTAAGATAATTAAAAAATCAAAAATAATGGGGGAAAAAATCTAGAAATATTACCCTAAAAAGTAAAGGTAAAGAAGAAAATACAATATTGAACATAACTAAACAAACCAAAATTAAGGTCCATTTTTTTAAGGTTAGATCCCAATAAATCAGTTATTAAACAACATGTGATTGGTGGAAAAGAGGGAATGTTGATCTAAATACAGAATCTTCTACAGGTAAAGAAAATATGGAAGGAGAGGGAAATACATCAACACATGTGCCAAAGAGTGATCAGGGGGCTAATTTAAGCAATGACAGCTTCAGCCAGGAAAATAGAGAGTCACATATTACAACAGAAGCATCAGAGAGTCTGAATTTTGATTCTTCTTTTAGTGTCTCAAAATCATTAGAATTTTCCCCTGATTATTTTCATGAATCCAATCCAAATCCCACTTGGCATCATGATTTAAAAAATATTGCCAATGAATTACAGGAGACCATAAAAGGTATCAAGCAATTTGCAACACCAGGCTACACAAGGGTCAATCTATCCTCTGACCCAGCGTTAAGTGAATCTACAGCAACATATCCCTTTATGTTAAGTGAGGAGTTAAAAAAGTTTGTGTGTAACCCATATACAGCACATCTGATGATTATTGATCATCTAATTAACATAAAGTATGAAATGGACACCATTAAAGAAAATATAGCCATTAATGGTGCAAGATTGGAGGATGTATTATAAAAACTCAATAAAGTCATTCCATTGGAAGGGTCAGTGTCTATTATCAAGGTTCCTACTCCTCAACTCCATCCAGATCCCCCCCCCCATAGACATCCCTACGTCCACAGTACAAAAGCTAGGAAAGAAGGGCTTGAATGACTGTGTGGGGAAAACCATAAGGAACAGGAACAAAATTAGGAAAAAAGCCATATAGACACAAGAACCTAGGGATAGTATCTCTGATAATACTCTTTCACAAGCAGAGGCTGTTAAGTCAACTGCTTCTAGGAAAGATACGATACAATCAATGCTGGAAATAAACCAGAATGAGCTGGTGGAAATCCCTAGAGAATCCCTTCTGCAAATGCAGTCCCTTACAACTGAGAAAATTATGGGACATTAAAGTAAATTAGAGCAAAATCTGAATTATCTAAGGGAAGACTGGGACAATTTGAAGAACAAGCCTGAGGTGATTACAGGAACTGTTGACCCAGAAAGAATAGATGGGCAAAAGAATGGTCTAATACACTCAAAAGTGACCAATAGCATCAACAATGTACACAGGGATTAATATCACTGATTGTGCTATTTGACTCTGTACAGTTTCAAAGTGTCATGTGGTTGGTCCTAGAATGAGCTTAAAGAGAAGATTGTGCACCTATTAAGAGCAGTTACGGGGGCAGATATTGTGAATACAGATGTGGTCCAGATATGGGGTGACAGGGATGTAGATGGTGCAGGATGTCTATTTATCTTCTGTGCTGTACCACATATAGCTAATCAAATTTGGCTAAATAGTGAGGCTTTAAAAATTTGGGCTATACCATTCAATATATAAACAGAAGAAAAATGAATAGAGGGAGTGAAACAGTCAGGAGGCAACTGGCACAAATTTATATATTTGGTCTAAAAGCACCACTAAATGAGTCTGTAAACAGGCTGAAAGAAATACTGATCAATTTGTTCATATATGCTCTGAGAATTACTGAAAGAGATTTTGGAATAATTAAAGTTTGGAGAAGGAAAAGTGATGCAAACTTAGGCTGTGTGGATGTACTCCAACGAAGTAAAGATATGGCAGAAACCATTTTGAGTAAAGCTCCAACGTTGGATGCAACAGGAGTGCATATAATAGACAGTACCACATTGAGTAGTCTAAAACCAGTAGCTAAACAGAATAATGGAGAAGTAACCGAAGGTAAAAGTACAAATACACTATATCTGTATGGGTCAGGCAAAACAAATAATGAAAATAATGATAAACTTAAAGGCACTATGTCACATCTTTTTGAACAATTACCAAATGCCTCAACTGATAACCTTGATGCAGTTTCTGTCAGTAGACAGAGTGCAGACATGTGACACGGTGTATATCATGGTCAGTTATTAGAGTTTATACAGAAATATTTTAGAAAATGTCGGCCTCTTAGATGCCATGGGATTGCACATAGTACCTGCTGAGACTGTCCTTCATCAATGTGCAATAAATATTATTGCCCCCGGACAATACAGAGCTAAGGAATGGAGAATATAGGAAAAGAGGCAGAAACAATTATATATAATGTCTCAACCTCCAACATGTTTGAGGTACTAGGTACCTAAGATAATTGACTGATGACAAACCATAATGTATCTGGAGAATGGGACCACACTAGGCTACTGTTGGTCTCATGGAATATCTCAGGATTAGCCAATAAATTTGTGGATAAGGAATGGAAGGATTTTATTGCAAACTTTAATGTAATCTGCCTACAAGAAATGTGGCACAATACAGAGACAGATATTTTGCTGAATAGTTATTTAATGTTTCAGTCATTTGGTTTGAAGGAAGCCAAAAAAGGTAGAATGGCAAGGGGGCTTGTATTATGGGTTAAAATAGATAAAGATGTCAATATGGAATTATTATACTGCAGCAGGAACATAATAATAGTGTTTATACAGTTTAAAGGAAACAGATTTTGCCTGGCTAATGTGTATGTCTGGCCTAAGAATTCAAAATTCTATGATCCTACAATCTAGGAACAAATTGAAAACCTGATACATAAAAGTTGGGCTGTTAAGCCTGTGAAGAGTTTCTTTGTGCTGAGATTTTAATGCAGGAATTGGGTAATGTTGATGGATATATAGATAATTATTTCCATAACTGGGTACAAGGGAAGCAGTTAATAGCTCAAGGGTCTCAAAGGACAGTAGGATGTGCAGTATGGGACATAAACTCATACAGGTGCTAAAACGACATAACTTGGCCCCCTTAAATGATAGGATCCAAGGAGATCAACCTGGTAACTATATTCACTTAGCACCAAGAGGACCATCAATAATTAATTATTATTTCTGAAACGTAGATATCTTGTTCTGGGATTCTTTAGTAATACCAACAAAAGCAGAAAGTGACCATTTCCCCTTGATGCTAAAGTCTATATTATTGGATAAGCAGCTAATTAGGCATCCACAGCCATTAAATATTGATATTAGGAATAATAAAATCAAATGGAAATTGAGTGCTTCCAGTCAAATAAGGGACATAGTGTATAATACATTTTTAGAACGCCCAGATAGGAAAGTAAACAACATGACATTAAAGCAAGAAATAGAAAAGTGTCTAGATAAAATGAGTCCACATTATCTAATTCATCTTCTACTCAGGGCTTAGTTAAAAAAAAAAAAGAGTGTGGCATGGTTTGATGAGGAGCGTTGCAGAGCCAAAAAAGATCTTAACAGAATAATCAGGAGAGTTGCTATAAATAGAAGTGGAAGTGCTTATGAAGAACTTAATAAAAAGAGAAAGGAGTATAAGAGGTTGCTATTTATGAAAAAGGAAGCCTATCAACAAAAGTTATGGCAAGGTATGGTGGGAGTTATTAATGAACAAGACTACCAGTCATACTGGCTTTTAGTGGCCAAGGGGACGAATAGTACTAAATACAAAACTGAAACACATTTAACACTGAATAAGTGGATAACATATTATTCTACCAAATTTTACAGTGACGAGATTGTCCCCAGAACTGAGGTTCTTAACTATGAGATGAGGCATTTTGCACCATTTTCTAATCTAGAAGTTTATATGGCTATTGCTGCACTGAAACCTAAAAAGGCCGCAGGCCCTGATCAGATTCCCTCAGAGGTGTATTTGGACTCTCCTTCATAATGGGCAAAGCATCTTACAGCTTTCTTCAACTATTGCTGTAGTAGTTTGGATTACCCTGTGTCATGGAAGGGTGCTTTAATAATAGCCATATTTAAGAAGGGCAATACAGCCGACCCAGCCATGTATAGGCCAATTTCTCTGTTAGATCACAGGGGTAAAATCTTTTCCAAAATAATTTTGAATAGGCTCGGGGAACAACTTGTTAATTTAGGGGACTTGACAGACGCCCAGGCAGGTTTCCGATCTGATTATTGCACCACGAATAATTGTTTTGTAATTCATCATTTGTATGAGAAATATAACATATTACGTAAACAGAAACTATATGCTGCTTTTATAGATTTCAGTACTGCATTTGACAGCTCATCACATAACAAACTATGGGAAACAATGAACGAAAAAGGTTTTACTCCTGAAATTATAGCTATTATAAGAGAACTATATATGGCCACCTGGGCTCAGGTTAAGCTTGGTTCACAACAAGGGAGTTAGACAAGGCAGTGTCCTTGCCCCACTTCTATTTTGTATTTATATTGATAATCTCTTGTCTGAACTTGATAGATCATTAACTGACTCACCAATTATTTCAGGTAAACATTGTGTACTTTTACCATATGCAGGTGATCTGATCTTGTTTCCTCTCACTCAATCAGGGCTGCAGGCCAGACTCAATTTATTGAACAACTATGCAAAAGAATGTAAGTTAGAGATCAATGACCAGAAAAGCCTAATACTAATTTTTGGAGGACACAGTGGATTGAAAAAGTGGAGGACAGGCATAAAAAATTTGACACGGTAAAGGAGTATACTTATTTGGGCCTACATTTGTCAAACGATGGAAAGTGGACAAAGCAAACACAGAAATTAATTCCTAAACTAAAAAAAACAGCAATGTCCCTACATATGTTCAACAAAAAATACGGAGGTAACTCTATCAAGGCCGTTCCACCAGCTATTATGGCTAAATATAATGCCCAAGCACTGTATAATGGGGAAGTGTGGCATCCTCGAGAGAGATGGACAAACTAGGAGCACCATTAAATAGCCTACTTAGAAGGAGCTTGGGACTAGGTAATTCTGTCCCAGCTTCAATAATAAGAGCAGAACTGGGGATTCCCAGTATAAGGGCATTCTTCTCAATCAGGAAAACCAACTACTGAATCAACATTCTGCAACATAAACAATACAGATTTACTATGCTCTGTCAGAATGAGAAATATACCTGGCTAGGCCTAGGGCATTTGAAATCTAAATGGCTGGCCCTGATTTCTCAGATATTGCAGGAGACAAAGCTAGTCGTCTATTTGGAGAACTGTGTTAAAGCAGGTATTTTAATTAGCCTTAAATACCAGCCTTATGTTCCAAACAAAATCATAGACTATTATAGACTCAGGGACCTTAAAAATAATATGAGACCGAAGATATCACCATGTTTCAGGATGAATGACAATGTGTATTTTCTTAGATATCATCATGATATTCTAACAGATTTAGCACAAAGAGTGCATTTATACCAGATTTAGGCTGGAGTTGTTTCCTAGCAATATACGAGATGCTATTTATAAGAAGAATTGTTCTAAGCAGTCTAAACTGTGTTATTGCTCCTTAAACTCGATTGAAGCCCTAAAGCATGTGATGTTTGTATGCAGTTGGTGTAAGACTCCAAGGGAAAAATGGATCCTACCTCCATGTAATTCTATACTAACTTCGGACTTGGAAATTCTGTTAAAGATATTTTTCACTACTTCTGATGTAACAATTGTTAAAGCAGTAGCTAAGTACTTAGTTAATATTGCCAGAATTCACCTTTGGCATAAGACAAACAGACTAAATGCAGTCAGGAAAGTGGCCAATTAGCTAAGATAGTGTAGTAGCGATATAGGGGTGCTAGAGCGAGACAGCTGTATTTTTTTCCTCTTGTGGATACTAGCATTATCTATGATGTGTTAACTACTAAGAAATGTTTTGTATAGATATTTTCTATATTTGTGTATTTATTCGTACAGAGAGATATAGTGTAATTTGACATGTATTTTTAATTGTTATTTTTAACTGTGTTTTACTGAATGTTTTATACAGGTGTAATGTTATGATGATGATTTATGACTTTTATGTTTACATTTGAAAAGGTCTCTGACCGATCAATAAACATCATTTCTTCTATATTAGGGTTGAGTAGGCACACCTAGTGCACTGATTTTTGCACCTTAATAATTTAGTGATCACTGGATGGAATAACCTGAAATATGGTTTGTACATATTCAGTGCCATGATCGCCGGATCTTGTAGGTTTGACAATGGTTGGTTGGGAGGTTTAAAAGTGCTAGAAGGTTGAAAATACATAAAAATATGTTTTTAAAGACATCTTTGTTTTTGACCGATAGCACAAAAATGGCTGCAAGTTGAAACCTAAAAGTTTCAGGTTCATTAGAGTTTGGGCAAATGATGACTTTTGGATAGGTGGCTTTACTGAGAAATTTGTTGTTTTCAAATTATTAAAAAAATTAAATGTGTTTGCACATGGTCAGTTCATTTTTTTCACTCATTTTCATACAGTGATTTAAAAAAAACTGTTGTATGTCAGTTTCATGAGTAGGAAAACAATTTTGTGGGATAAGACCCCTGCTTTCATGAGCCTTAGCTGTCATGAAAGTAAGGAAAAGAAGAGAAACCTTTGCACATCAAAAATAAGAAAATGAGTTGGATGTCAAATCCGAATTTTGTGGGACTGATAGTGTAAGGTGTTGACACCCCCCACCCATACACATTCTGTGTCAGATGTACAAGGTGCCACTTAGGTGGCTCGGGGGGGTAGTGACATAGGCATCCTGAAGATGTGGGCCCAAAATGGGAAAAACATGGCCAAGTTATAAACAAAATTGAAAGAATGAATATTGAGAACAACCTATGTCATTACACAAGCGCATTACTGCAGTCCAGTGGTTAATGTTTTTCAGTTTTTTTCTTAGTAGATGGGGTGCAGCCAGGGTGGAGGAAGGGTTGTTCCAGTCACCCAAACAATTGGTGGGAGAGGGGAAGAGAGGAAGAGGGTGGGTATAGGTGCTAAGTGACCTAGAGGGATGGGATACTTGTGACATTCAGGGAGAGGAGGGTGGCATGGGTACTACTGGGTGGAGGATGTTTGTGGTACTGATGACTGCCCAACACTGGGATTGGGCAACTGGTATTGGGAACCCAAAAGGGAGATATGTGGTGAGTAACCAGGGTTAGGTACCTACTGGCTGCATATTAAACATATGCAGGTGGGTGAGGTGGGAGGAAGTGGTGGGGGTCTGCTACAGATATGGTGCAGTATGTATGATCATGCAGTTGCTTCAGGACACTCATAAAGTCTGCTACAGGGTAATGGATGTCTGCAGCAGCATCTGGTGGGGCCACAGTTAAGCAAGTTATAGGTCTGAGGCAACATATATCACTATGCAGCTGCTTTGGAGGGGTCCAAAGGAAAGAAAGTTATGACTGAGTCTGCAGGCCCCATGTGGAACAGCAGAGTTGTGGGGCACAGCTCCAGACCTTTAGTTTGGCATGGGGTCAAGAGGCTAGGGCCTGGGGTAAGGGGGTGGGCATTAGGGTTGAAAACCTGAGGAACACCACACCACTGATTTGCCAAGAATCCCGATTCTTTGAACCCTAAGACTTTGAATCCATTTTTTTCTTTACCATATTTTGTCAGTTTTAGGTTTTTCAACCTAACAGATACGTTAACATAGTTTTTTGCACCTAATGTCTATCTTTTTTTTAATTTTTTTTCTGTGTATGAATTTAGTGCTTGTCAAAGGTGCTGTATTAACTAGAACCCAAAGTCCTCTGCTTATCCACATGACAGGTACAGAATGGGCAATCACAGTGCAAGTGTCCCCTCACTTACACACCAATGTGCCTCAAATCTGCTATGGAGGGAGCACCACATAGGTTAGAGGATAGTTCAGACTCCATGCCCATTCAATCCTCAACATATAATGTGAGACTGCCAACAAGGTTGCCAATTAGTGTCAATTGTGTTGTTGGTTTTGTGATGTGGACACCTGTCCATTGAGAACTGGCCTGAGACCACCACAACTCATTTCACATAGGCCGCTGAACAGCCCTCAGGTTATAAGGGCTTCCAGACACTACTGACCTATGTTGGATTTTAACCAGTGACCTAGAGGTGAAAAGCTCTGTAAGCTGCTACCAGTTCACTGACCCATCCAGTATCATTTGGCGATATGAATATAATTTCTGAAAATAGTAACATTACAAATACCTGTCAAAAATAATGTCCTGTGCTCTTTAAATCTCCCTTTCAATTGATTCCTCAGAAAGGAAACTTGTTATCTGAAAACTGAAGTTACATTTCCTAGTGTGTTTCCTGCTTGCACAGAGCAGAGTGACCTTCTTGACTGCTACAGTAAAGATTCCACAAAGCTGCAGCTAGTAGTAAGCAGGGCTTAATGGTCTATTTGATCTTCTTCCATACCCAAAACCTCCTGCGATCCTATTTCCTATGTTTCCAAATAAGTTGTCAAGCATTATAAATATTGGTGTCTGAAGATACAGGGCGGGATATTCAGACGGCGCCACAAAGAAGCAGAAGCAGGCGCAAGTGCAGTGCTCCCCTGCGCAACACACACGAAATTCAAACACAGCACCGGCCAAGGTGCACTTGCGCAACACAGCTGAATATCGCACCAACTGTGCCATGGCACAACCAGGGATGCGCAGTGGAGCAGAGTCAATGCGCAGTAGCACAACCAGGGATGCGCAGGGACAGGGACAGGATGAAGTGGTGCACCACCCATGGAAGCCATGGGTGGAGGAGCATGCAGCAGGCCAGACAGACCCCCCCAGGCACCCCATGAGCTGCACAACCAGAGGTGAGCTGGATGGGCCACCAGCCCATGAACACCAGCACCAAATCCACAGCCAGGGCATGGTGCCCCAGCACACCCCCTGGCAAGCAGTGACTGCAACAGAAGGAGGGCCAGCCACCCAGTGCCATCCCATCCCACCAATGCAGAGCACACCCTGTACAGTGATCCCCAGACACCCAGCCCAGAAGCAGTGCCCAACAGTGCATGGCACCGAATGCATGCCACCACCACCACCACCGTGACAATGCAACCCTGTGCACCATTGAGCCATGCATGGCAGCCCCACTGTGAGCACCCCGCAGTGGGTGGCACCAGCCACTGATGCAACGACTGCAGACACAATGCCCCCCTGCATGGCCCCCCCATGGCACAGCAGAGAGGTCAACCCTGTGTCAGTCCCCGAGGGACCCCGCATGCAACAAGGCCTGTCCTGGACACCACCACCAGCAGGACAGCACCCAGCGCACCCACCCATGCACACACCCTGTCCCAGCACTGGTCCCAACAGACAGCACAGCTGGCCACTGTGGTGCATGGAAGCATGCGCCACACAGGCTGCGACACAGGGCACGGACAAACCCCCACCCTGACCCAAGGGCACTCCCAACACAGGGCCACAATAGTGGTGCAACAAATGTCGCTGGTGTGTGTCCACTGATGCTGTGTACCCATGGCCTGCACCCCACCATGGCACAGGTGAACCAGCCAACTGGCACATGCACCATGAAGCCATCCACCACCAGCATGCGGCCGGAGCACAAGTGACAGACAGTAGAACACAGACACAACAACAGACACTAGTGACAGCATGGAGGGGGGACAACAACAGCATAGCCCACAGTGTCACCCAAGGCAGACATGCAACAAACCGGTGACAGAACGCAAGCCACCATGGCGCCATGCCCAGAGGGTGGCTGGCATGGACAGCCACCAATGACATGCCAGCAGACTGTGCATAGCACAGACATGCAAGGGGCCCAGCTGCATGGGCCATGGACAGACTGACAGGGGCATCAAGGACACATTGCATGCACCAGGGACCACTGCACACAGGCATCCAGTGCACAGGGAACAACACACATACCATGGACAGGGACCGAGTCCCCCACCCACATCATAAGCAGGGCCCTGCCGGACACACACACACGCCCAGGCCTGCACCACCCCCGACGCCATGCACACCACTGCAGCCAAGCACCATATGCCCGCTGCAAATCAAAGACCACCACAGTTGTCATATCAAACAAGTATATATCAAAGAGGTAAACTGTACAAACAACTCAACAAACAAAAATATGTACAAAGTGGGGGGAAGGGCCACAGACTGGGGGGGGTGAGCATGGGGCAAGGGTGTACATCAGGGAGTGGGACAGAGGGGTGTGAGAGACAGTCCGGGGGGAATGCACATCACGTACACTGTAGGCCCTAATGGCAGCCCCTCTCCTCACTCCAGTCCCTGTGGCGCCGCCAGTGCCTCCTACGGTCGCCACACTCCATTCTCTGGAGCAGCTCCAGAGTAGCCCGGGACAGCTGCAATAGATCCTGAATGTTCCACTCCAGGGTAGTCCAGCATTGTCCACCTAGGACATGGGAGAAGAGTCAGTATGTGTGATTGGCCAGACCCCTACAGCCCACTCAATGTGCACGGCATACAGCCGTGGACCACACCCCTGTGATGGCATGCGACCACCCACAGTGTCCACACCCACAAGATCCACCTACCCAGGCACCCATAGCTATGCAGAATGCTGCACACACCCACTGCCCATGTTCTGCACAGCACCAACGTGGTCATACAGTGACATGGCTATGCAGTGTGAAGGCATCGGCACAGCCATGGACCCAGTGCATGCACAGCCCACCTGTGACACCCACCCACACATGCAGTGCCACAGGACAGTGCTGAGTGCACTGTGTGGCATGCATGGCAGGGGGGCCAACTGCGGGTGGCCATGCCCCGCCACCACCCCTGCAACCCACCATGCACAGATGTAAGGGGAAACACGGCACTCACCTGCATCTTGGCCAGCAGGGCACTGCTGACCCATGGCTCCACCAACGTGCCCTGGCTGCAAAGCCATGGCACCCACTTCGGCCTGCTGTCCCTTTCCTCAGGCCAAACATGCCCTACAGCAATCCTCCGGGCCTAGGGTGCAAACACGGAGAGGGAAACATCAGTACAGGTCAGTAACATAGCCCCCCTGTTTGTGCGTGCCCACACAGCCCAGCCATGATGCACCACCACCACCACCACCACCACCAGATGGCCCCCACCCCCTTGCGGTGTGGCCTGATGCACACCATGATACCTGGACAGACAGACACTACCAGTGATGGGATGGAGCACCTACCTGGCCATGGCACAATGCCTCACCGGGCACATGCCTGCAGACACCCCAGGCAGTCAGGGTCCCGCCACTGGAGGTCATCATAGCAGTGGTGACACTGCTCCACTGACCTGCTGTTCCCTGTCACCTCCTCCAGGCCCTCTGAGACCTCCTGCCACACTGCAATCCATGGCCTGTGGAGGGGTTCCTGCCCAAAGAGGGCACCAGCATGTGGCTCCACCAGGGCCACCAGGTTTGCCAGTTCAATGGCACTCCAGACCTGCGCTCTGGTCCAAGGCATGTTATTGTCTCAAATGGCATCAAAATGGCCCTCTGTAGTGCATGTGCCCCACATGCAGAGGCAGCGCAGTACTGTGTTGCCAGTCCCTATTGCGCTGTCACTGGACTGTGTGATAGGGGTGCAGCCTTGAGGACGCATGGTGCCTAGGGAGCAAAAGTTGACCACAGGGTCAAGAGTCTGTCTGTGCACGGGGCGCCACAGTGCTATTGGGACACCCTGCGTGTAGCGAGGTAGGGTGTATGTGTGTGACGCCCTGCAGTGGCCTACCGCACTGTGACACTATGGCACCCATGGTGCACCATGGCATGAGCACCACATGGGCATACAGCGCACTATCACCACAGGCACAGTGGTGGCCATGCTCTGCACTGCCTCCCATGCACAGCACATCAGCAGCACCACACACGTCAGCATCAGCAGCCCGGGCATGCACTGTGCGGTGCCAATTGCGCACGTCACAGTGCTGCGCCATAGCCCGAGCATGCTCACCTACATTGCACAAGGCGCAACAGTGCAATATTCAGCCAGGTTATACAAATCAGCTCATTAGCCATTCCACAGTGCATCCACTGCATTAGCATCCACTTACAGTTGCGCCTGCCCTCATTTGCATGCGTTGCACTATATATATGCGACCTGGGGCTGCAGAGTCCATGGTTCAGTATTGCAGTCCTTTGTGGTAGGTTGCATGCTGTTGGGAGGGGGGACTGTGGTTTGGGAGGGCTGTATGGGACTGCACAGTCCAAATTAACACCTGTCATTCCCACAGGCGTGAGCATGACCGAGCGTGAGGAAGAGGAGGAACAGGGAACGGGGAGAAGGAGGAGTCCCAACTTCACCAGGGCTGAATCTGATGCCCTGTTCGAGGCATATCTGGACAAGGAACCGCTGCTTAGGGGACAGCGGGGAATGCCACAGGCCCGTGCTGTGGCGCGGGATGAGGTGGCGCATGCCGTGAACCAGCAGGGCAGCCACCAGCGGTCCGTGCAGGAGTGCAAAAAGAAGGTAGGCATGGACAGGAGGTGGATCAAGGACAAGGTGACTGCCATCAGTGCAGCACGTGCTGCCACCGGTGGGGGCCAGCCAGATGTACCCCACCTGATGCCATAGGAGGAGCGGGTGGCCAGCAGCATGTGGAGTAGTGCCATCAAGGGCATTCCTGGTGGTGGCTTCTAGATGGGTTGCAGCCCATCACTGCATGATAGGTCCTGTGCTGTCAATGTGTGGATGGTGGAGGGCATGCCACAGGGCAAGGCAGGGCCACTAGCGCTAATGTGTTCCCTTACAGCTCCTGAGCATCTACATGGGGCAGCGGTGGTGGGTGTGTCTACCAAGGGGGAAGCCCAGGACATGGAGGATCACCCATCCACCTTCACAGGTGTCCGAGGGACAGGCCAAGTGCATACCTGCATGCCTGTCCAGACTGATGTGGGTGGTGCAGGTGCGGACGAGGCCCTGCCTGTGTCCCAGCGTGACATCGCCCCCGGTCTCCAGTGTTCTGGGCCACAGATTGGGGCCAGATCCAGCACCGATGATGATGGTCTGCACGTCCTGGACAGTGATACATGTGGGACACAGGATGGTCCCACAGCAGGCAACCGCACGGGCGTTACCGCGGATGATGCCGCAATGGCTGCCTGCGTAACAATCGAGTCCCATCCTGTGCCTGAATGCCCCAGTGGGGCAGCATTGGCATGCATCCAGGGTGGTGGGGCTGTTGCAGCTGCTGCAGCAGCGCTGGTAGGCCCTGGCAATCGGCAGCCGGAGGGGCAGCACCAACAGCCCCAACAGTCGGCTAATGGCAACGGGGGGACACTGTCGGAGGTGATGGCAGTGCACCGTGTGTGGACGTGCCCCAGCATGGCTCTGGTGTGCAGCACCCAACATCAAGGGGTGCTGGCCAGCAGGACCAGGAACACCATGAGGGACAGCATGCTGGACCAGCAGACGACCCCTTGGACGACCACAACCGTCTTCTCCAGGCTTCAGTTGATCAGCAGATGCAGCTCATGATGGCGGTGGATGCACTCAATGCAGTTCTGCGCCAGGCAGACGGGCGGCGCAGCAGGGACCAAGGATTGCTCCTGGCAGAGATGTCCTGGCAGCGGACAGATATGACTGCTGCCATTGACAGGCAGACCACTGCAATGACAACAGTCATGGCTACACTGGGCACCCAGTTAGGTGCCCAGCCACCACAGACACCACATAGTGTCATGTCCACCCGCCGTTCCCGGCACTGTGCGACACCTGCTATGTTGACACCAGGTTCAGCTGTGGGCATACCAAGCACGCCTGGCATGGGCATGTTCAGTGGGCTGCAGGCCCCTGCGCGAACATGGTCACATTCACGCAGCGTCACCCCTGGGAGCCTGTCGGCGCCACCCCAAGAGGCCACTGGGCAGCCTGGAGTGGCTGGCAGGTCGCGGCGGGGCCACCCACACATCCATGGTGGCCATGGTTCTGTGCCACGTGACTGACCTGTCTCCCACCGTGGCCACTGTCTGCCGCTGCTCTGTGTGCACTGTGGTGTGCATTTTATGCAATGCATGGGTAGGGTACCCATCCCTGCAAACACACAGTCCCTGTGCAGACCCTCCCAGCTGCTGGCCACTATGGCATGTGCATGATGATGCCTGCATAGCACTGTCTGCCAGTGTGCAATGGTACCCAGCATCTGAGGCACGCACAGTGACAGTCACTGGGCATGGTCGTGTGTGGTTCTGTGTGGAGGTGGCTGCTGGGGTGGGCATGCCGTTTTTCATTTGTGCATGTGTTGTGGTATGTGTGCACATGTCATGTTCAGCCCTGCCTGTCCCTGCCACTGTGTGCGGTCCCCCACTCAGACCCATTCCCACCCCTGGGGTCCAGCCCTGCCTGTCTGTGGGCTGTGCCCTTGCCCTTGGTGGTTGTACATGGCCCCATGACCTACCTGTGTTGTTCGAAGTGCTCCTCTGTAATGGTGTCTCAGTGCTGCTGTGATATCTGGAACAGCCAGGGGTCTCATCACCCAGGGGGTGGCTGCTCTTCACCAGCTGGACTGGTGTCCTCATCGTCCCCACCGCTGTCCCCCTCTTCAACCTCTACGGCTATCCCACAGTCGGTGGCCATGTTGTGCAGGATACAGCAGGTCAGGAACAGCCCGCAGGCTTTCAAGGGGCTGTACTGTAGGGTACCGCCTGATGTGTCCAGGCACTGGAACCGTGCCTTCAGCGGCCCAAACACCTGCTCGATGACATTCCATGTTGTGGAGTGTGCCTCATTGTACCATAGCTGCGATGGGTTCGTGGGGCGCCGGTATGGTGTGAGCAGTCAGGGCCATAGCGGGTAACCACTGTCACCTGTGTGTAGAGGGGGGACATTAGAATGGTGGTCTGCATCACTATGCCATGAGCCATCATGGCCAGTACCCATGGCACCTCTGACAATGCACCCACCCACGTCTGCTCACATCGTCCTGCATGATATGCATATTCACCTACTAGATGGCTGGTGGGGATGTCCCCACTCTCAAACCTGTGGCACAGTGCAGACTGGTGCCAGATAAAGGCACTGTGTGCTCCCCCAGGGTGCGTGGCAAAGACATTGGTTATGCACCCCCTGGCATCGCACACCACCTGGCAGTTTATGCTAGGGTATCCCTTGTGGTTTATGTATGCCACACCCTCCGGGCCAGGTGGCATGCGGATGCCTACATGGGTGCAGTCAGTGGCCCTGAGCATGCCAGGCAACCATGCTACCCTGTGGAACTCCTGTATGTGTGCTGTTCACTTTGCCTGTGTGCTGGGAAAATGGATGTACTCCACAGCACGTGGCAGCAGTGCACTGAGAAATTGTGTGAGTAGGCATGATGCGACTGACTGGGATACGCCTGTCATGTCCCTGTTGGTCTCTGGAAGGTGCCCGTGGTGAGCAGGCACATGACAGCTGTGACCTTTGTCTCCACTGACAGTGCATGGCTCCATCGTGTGGGTGCCTGCATCTCTTCACTGCACAGCTCACAAAGCTGCCTCAGTATCACCCGGTTCAGGCGGTACCAGCCCACAATCACTGTGTCAGAGTACTGTTTGAAGCTGGTGCGGGCTTGGTACTGCCTGTTCTGGGTGTACCGCAGATGGGCCCTTCCACAGCCATGCCTCCCTGCTGCCTGCCCTCTCACACCCCTCATTACCACCTCCATCTGGAAGGTGGCACTGGCAATGTCCCTGGCTGGTGTCCCCCCCCCCCCGGGAAGCTGTTCTCCTGTTCCCACCGCTGTCTGTTCCTGGTGCTTCATGTGCACCGGATTCACATCCAGCTGTTTGCCTGTGGCTGTCCTGCCTCTTGCCACTGCTCTCAGTCCACTGTGGCACTTTCATATCCTTTTCCACACACTGGCATGGGCACACCCATTCCTACCCTCACTCTGGCACACTTCTGGTGGGCCCTGTCCTACTCCTGCCCACTCCTGCACCCTGCTTCCTGTATTTCCTCCCTGGCACTCTGTCTCCATGCTCCCACCTGTGGCTTCCCTGTGGCATGCTCTTCCTCCCCTCTCTTGCTCCCTTTTATTTTGGCTCATTTCTGCTGTCACGCAACTTCCGCTTGCTCCGCTGTTGCGCACATCGCATGCTGTTGAATATCACACTGTGCATGTTATTCATGGTTCCGCCCCTATGGTTGCGCATGCATTCATTACTGTTGCGCTCTGGCGCATTGCTTGTTGTGCTGCGCAGCCGCCTCCCGATGAATATCGCACAATGGCGCATTTCCGCACTTGAGTTGGCACATCCCTGTTGCGCATGGCACTTCCGCTCTGAATATCCCACCCACAGTGTCCATTTCCATTTGAAGCCATGTACCTGGTGTGGGATATTGTCCCAGTACAGCCACAAACCACCAGCTCTGCTGACAGTCCCCAACAATTATTTCACCTACAAGAAATGGTACATACTTTAATTAACCTAAAAGTACAGGACACTGGGTTGAACAAGCAGGTGCTTTTAAACGACACTATCAGGTCTGCACATTTGAAGGGGCACAAGTTGAGCATGGTGCTGTAAACACAGCACTGTCATGCCGTGCTCCCAACTGAGCTATAACCTGTCAGCTGTTACTCTACAATGGATCAGAATGCAATCAAACTCAGGTACCCCTTCAAGCAGCTGTTTAATCATAAAATCAAATAAAAATACATCACATTTAAATAAAGATAGACCTGGGATCCAGCTCTGAATTTCTAAGTAGAATAGAAACATTTCTGCAAATCATAATTAACAATTACAGCCATAGTGCTCGCTCCCTTTAAAATCAGTAAGCTTAGAAATAATCTAATTTGACACCTTATGGTGCATCCTTTAAATAAGCTCTTACAAATTTCCACAGATTTTGTCACTTATTTTCTTTTCAAAAATTCTGATTTGCCACATATTTCCAGACTCTCCCTGCCCCCTTTATATGCCATGTTGCAGTTTATCCTTGCACGGTGCTGAAATGCCTTATTGATGCTGTAACCCCGGGGGATATGCTGTTGCTAGCCTTGCTTTAGAGCAGAAAGCAGCTAACTAAAAAAGCTACATTTTCTTATTAATTTAAAACTTATATCTCAACAGGAGTCAGTGTCTGTTGAGATTAAGTAGACAGATACTTTATTAGAAGTAGAAGGGGTCTTATTTAGGGTTAAAAAAAAGAAAGAAAAGAAAGAAAGTCAGTGTGTGTTCCGTGCTGGGAAGGGTATTGTATCAGCTGACTTTGCTAAACCAGTAGGAGGACAGAGAGCTTAATTGGGGGTGTGACTTAGACACTATAAAAGCAGGTGACTCAAATTACAACTTCCTGTTGCTAGCCTTTTTTCTTACTACTTGCCCTCTATCCCACCCTAAGCCAGTTCTACTTTTATAACCACTGGATCTGACTGTCAACAGGAACTTCCTGTTTGGCAGTAGCAAAGGAAGGATCATAGAGAAACATTGGTTTTGTCAACCCTAAAGGAAAAAAGTAGCTCACTCTCCCCACTAGCTGCTGGTGGTCTTGACACTGAGCAAGGAAGAAGGAGGCTACTAAAGAAGATAGGAAGTTGCTGTCCCAGAACAGGAAGGGTGAGAGTTGTAAGGAGAGGAGATAGTAAGCATACAGAGAAACAGGAGAGGGGACACAAAATAAGACATGATAAGAGTGGTGCAGTGCAATGGCTGTGGGGCGGCAGTGTTCCGGGAGACATTCTGGAGGCTGTGATGCTGCCCTATTTGCAGGCACCTTTCTGGTCTGAGAGAGGAGGTTGCCCGTCTCCAGGCTGAGCTGGCTAGGATTCGTGAAACCTCCTCCCCCACCCAGGGACCACCAGGGCCAATGCCACTACCTCAGAGGTTGCCAAGAAAGAGGAGAGGCTGGACCAGGGTGGGCTCAGGGAGGGAGAGGGTGGTGGAACAGAGTTGCATCCCTCCAGCTGTACCACAATTCATTCACTCTTCTGGTCGATAGTGGTTCCTCTATGGAGGCACCTGCAGCGGAGACCAAGGAGGATGCTGGGAACCTTCACAAAGGAGACCCACAGGAGGGTGGCATGGGAACCCACAGGAGAAGGAAACAACTCCTGGTGGGGGACTCAATCGTTAGTGGGGTAGAAATGGGGGAGGAAGGGGAGAGGGAGGTAAGGTGCCTTTCAGGCGCCATGGCTTGGAGGGACAGGAAGCGAACCCTCAGGATCATGGGAGGAGCTGCACGATGGAGGGAGCTGGATGTCATTGTCCACCTCGGGACAAGTGACCTGGCAAGGAATGGGATCAGAGCAGTGCAAGAGGAGTTTGTAGAGTTGGGGAGGAGCCTTAGACAAGTAGCGTATACGGTAACCTTCTCGGAGGTGCTGCCTGTCTAGGGCAAGGGTGATGCTACAGCACTCCTCAAAAGGGAATTCAATGAGTGGTTGAAAAACTGGTGTGGAGCTCAGAGTTTTGGCTTCATTGGGGAAAGGGGAGCCACCTGGAGGGATGCAGACCTATACTGGTGCGATGGTCTGCATCCATCCGGGGAACCAGAATCCTAGGTGAGAGGTTTAAATGCTTCATTGGCAAGCATTTAAACTAGCCAAGGGGGGAGGCACTGAAAAGGAGCAGGGAAATCCCCCCCCCACAAAACATGGTAATTAGTAAGGTGAACACCAAGGTAGAGAAGTTATTAGGGAGCAGGACAGAGGTAAATGTAAACAAAGGCAAAGGCAGTAAGGACAGGAATGGGGCTAAAAGGGGTAAGGCTATCAAAAAATGGAGGGTGATGAGTACCAATGCCCGTAGTCTGTGTAACAAGCTCCCTGAACTAGTGGCCTTGATGGAAGAGGGTTGCCTGGATATTGTGGCAGTCACAGAAACATGGTACACAGAGAACCATGACTGGGATGTCAACATACCAGGATACACAATCTACAGGAGGGACAGGGAGGGTAAAAGAGGAGGAGGAGTAGCTCTCTATGTAAAGGAAGGGATCAAAGCAACAGAACTAAAGAGTAAACAGGGAGCAGATGAGGCACTCTGGGTCATCCTGGAGACAGGAAATGGCACCACAATCCACACAGGGGTTGTATACAGACCCCCATCTCAGGAGGAGGAATGGACAAGAAAATGATAGAAGGCTTCCTTAGAATGGGAGAAAAAGGAGAGATATTGTTAATGGGGGACCTGAATATGCCAGATGTTAACTGGAGCACCTTTGCTGCAGGCACATCCAAGAGCAGGCTCATTCTTGATGCCCTACAGGGGGCAGGCCTCAGACAGCTAGTATTGGAACCCACTTGGGAGGGAGCAGTCTTAGACCTGGTACTCTCAACTGGGGACGGAGAAAGAATCTCAGATTTAGAGGTGGGTAGCCATCTGAGAACAAGCGACCACCAAACAGTGTGGTTCACGATAAACACAGCCATACAATCAAGCCATACAAAAGCAAGAGTATTGGACTTTAGGAGGGCTGACTTTGGGAAAATGAGAGAGTGCCTTAGAAAAGCACTAGCAAACAGGCAAGAAGGAGGGGTGGAGAAACAATGGGGAGTAATCAAAACAGCCATCACAGAGGCAACAAGCCTTTGTGTAAAGCAAATCAATAAAACACAACGAAGGAAAAAAACACTATGGTTCTCAAAAGAGGTGGCCGGGAAGGTTAAGAAGAAAAGGATAGCATTCAGGAAATATAAGGAAATACAGAAGGAGCAAGACAGATAACTTTATCAGTTAAAGCAGAAAGATGCTGGGAAGGCAGTCAGAATAGCAAAGGCCCAAACCGAGGAAAGGATAGCCAATTCTGTTAAGAAGGGGATAAGACCTTTTACTGGTACATTAGGGAGCGAAGAAAGACCAAAGGAGGGATACTAAGGCTTAATAAAGGGGAGGGAATGTGGGTAGAGGGGGACAGTGAAAACGAGGATACTGAATGAATATTTCTGCTCAGTATTCACAAAGGAAGAGGAGTGGGGTACCTAAACCAAACAAGAGAAACACTCTGAAGATGGGGGTCGATACCAGTCCATTTACAGAAGAAAGGGTTCTGAAAGAACTAACAAAATTGAAGGTGGAAAAAGCAATGGGGCCTGATGGGATTCACCCAAGAATTCTAAAAGAACTAAGGGTAGAACTAGTGACACCGCTCACTACTCTCTTTAACACATCATGGGAGGATGGGGTGATACCTGAGGACTGGAGAAGGGCAGATGTGATTCCTCTTCACAAAAGTGGGAGCAGGACAGAGGCAGGAAACTACAGACCAGTTAGTTTGACCTCAGTGGTAGGGAAAATGGTGGAATCACTTCTGAAGGAAAGAATTGTTGAATACCTAGAGGCCAGTTGGGCACAGGACCCAAGGCAGCATGAATTCATGATGGGAAGGTCGTGTCAGACCAATCTAATATATTTCTTTGACTGGGTGACCAAAGTAGTAGACCAAGGAGGGGCTGTGGAGATGGCCTATCTAGATTTTAGCAAGGCATTTGATACAGTCCCACATAAAAGATTAATACACAAGTTAGCCAGCCTTGGAGTGGGCCCCAAGGTGGTGGCCTGGATAAAAAATTGGCTAGACAACAGGACGCAAAGGGTAGTAGTAAATGGAGTACACAGTGAAGAAAGGAGGGTTACTAGCAGGGTACCGCAGGGTTCAGTACTGGGACCGGTCCTTTTTAATGTCTTTATAAGTGACATTGCAGAGGAATTGGAAGGAAAAGTATGCCTCTTTGCAAACGACATAAAGATCTGCAACAGGGCTGATACACAAGATGGAGTGGAAAGGATGAGAAGGGACTTGGCAAGGTTAGAGGAATGGTCAAATGTATGGCAGCTAAGATTCAATGCAAAGAAGTGCAAGGTAATGCACATGGGAAACAAAAACCCAGGGGAAGAGTACACAATAGGGGGTGAGATACTGACAACAGTAAAAATGGAAAGGGACCTGGGGGTAATTATATCAGATGACCTAAAGGTGGGCAAGTAATGTGAGAAGGCAGTAAGGAAGGCTGGGGGGATACTGGGATGCATAGGAAGAGGCATCAATAGTAGAAAACAGGAAGTTGTTATCCCTCTGTACAGACAGTTGATGAGACCCCATCTGGAGTACTGTGTGCAGTTCTGGAGACCCCATCTCCGCAAAGACATAGACAGAGTGGAGGCTGTCCAGAGGAGGGCAACCAAAATGGTGCAGGGTCTGCACCAGAAGACATACGAAGAAAGACTAAAGGAGCTTAATATGTATACCCTTGAGGAAAGAAGATAGAGAGGGGACATGATAGAAACTTTCAAGTACCTCAAGGGAATCAACAAAGTCCAAGAGGGTAGCATCTTTCAGAAAAAGAGATGTGCAAGAACAAGGGGGCACAATTTGAAGATAGAGGGGGGACGGCTCAGAGGTAATGTGAGGAAGTATTTTTTCACAGAGAGGGTTGTGGATGCATGGAACAGCCTCCCTGAGGAGGTCGTGGAGTCAAGAACAGTGGGGGAATTCAAGAATGCATGGGACAGACATAAGGCAGTCCTAGTGGGGGGTAGGAGGAAGTAAGCTGTTGGTTAACTAGGATCTGCAGCTTATCTGTTAGGTAGGAAAATGGGCAGACTAGGTGGGCCAAGCAGTCCTTATCTGCTGTTAAATTCTATGTTTCTATGAAGTCCCTCACTTATGCTCCATAGCTGACGTCATTAATAACGTCACATGAAATGACTTGACAGAAATCCACCGCAGAAGTAATTATTCCTGACACAGAAGGAAGAGAAACCTGCCACAGAAGCTTAGGAGACCCCTGCAAAATTTGAGATAGAAGTGCCTCAAAGAATTGAGTCCCTATTATAGGTTAGCTACATCAAATAGTTTAAACATTTGGCACGTTTCCTGCCATTTTCCTACCACTGTTGACTCTCTTTGCACAGTGTTGCAGTTTATCCTTGCACGGTGCTGAAATGCCTTATTGTACGCATAACTTCTTAATTCATCCTTGTGCACTTTTTTTTTTTGCCATTGCCCCGAGCTCCAGTATGAGCTGTGCTGGCTCTGCCACCCGCCCTTTCATGCTCAGGCTTACTCCCCTGAGTGGGGCCACCGAGACAAGCACTGGTAGCCAAGAGGGAATGGCAGTGGAGCCAGCATCACTGACGGGGCCGGCATTTTCTTGATGCTGTAACCAGGGAGGGGGGGATGTGCAATGACAACCAGCATCTTCCCCGCCCCCTGTATGTTATGGTGCCAGTCGCAGCGGATCCCCCAGCCTCTACCAGAGGTCCATGATGCACCAGGCACTCCACCCCCCCCCCAAAAGAAGGACAGCAGTCCACCGGATGCTCAATCCTTACTCCTCCTGGCTGGCCCTCTGACTTCCTGGGTCTGTTCCCGAACCCTGGTCATCGCAGAAGGATGCCATGCTTCTGCGCCAGCAGCCTGGCTATCATTGCACACATTTTTTGTAATATATTGTGCTGTTTTGTTTCTTAGTCCCTGGTACCTCTTTTTCAGGATGCATCTGGAAACAAGTTGTTTTCAGCTTAGCATGCATTTCCTGGTGAAACTATTTTAAATAAATAACTATGTATTAAATTATGACCCAAGACCCACAGCACAGAATCCCGGTCTAACTTAAGGAATGCAAGTTGGATGTGGCTGTCCCCTTTCATTGACTAGCTGCTGCAAATGATGTCTTCTGAATGGGCTGCTGCCCAGTTTGACAGTAGTCAGTCACAATTGCTGGCCTCCCTCTCCTCAATTCAGCTTTAGTGCTTCATTCATGGTATGACAGAGAGCAGTGGTAAAATGTTCTTCTTTCCTTTACCTGATGCAAGTTCCTGCACCTCCTTCTTCAGCTGTCCTGTCACATTTGTAATCTTCTATTTCCTATAAACCAGGGAGACCCATAATTTGCTAGAAACAAAATGTTTCCCTTTCTGCTTTGCATACCCAGCCATAACAGTAATATGCCTTCTTGTTCATGCTGTATCAGCCTCACTTCTTGTTCAACTCTTCCAGTTCCCTGCATTATATATGCTAAATTCCCTTCTGCCAAAACAGCCCTCTTAATCGCAGTATCAAACTGTTATCTGCTCTCTGCTCAGTTTTGAATAATTTTTCAATCCTTGGGCCAGTTTAGCCTCAAAGGACCACTGAGGGAATATGCTGCATCATGGACTTTGCTGTAGCATCTGCCTTACTAAAGTCTTTTAATGCCATAACCTGTTCCATGTCTGCATCCTTCTGCTATTTTGATTTCTTCAGTGGCATCTTGAAGAACAGGAATTGCAATAGGGGTTTGTAGGTAATCCAACAGTATATGATAAAAAATAAAATAACGCTTGTTAAACTGGACTCGGACATAGAAATGAAGCTTATGAGAAACATTCCTGGTCTGCTCAGAAGCAAACTTTACTACCCCCCTGCCCCCATACGACTATGCAGTCAGTAGAAAGGTTTATATATTAAATATTTTCTTAATAAGAACATAGAAACAAGCTGGAAGAAGACTAATTTGCCAATCACTTTCATCTCCTACTTAGATATATCCACTAATATCTTTTCATCAAGATAGAGATGCGTGAAGTTGGCAAATTGCACTTTGCAAAATAATAATTCACGAATAAGTGTGAGATGTCTGAACTAGCAGGACATTTGTAGTGAAAGCTCCTGCTTTTGTTGAGAGCCAGTGACATCCTTTTGGCATCTTTTTTTTTTTTTTTTAATCACCATAAAACTCCTGTGACCTTCAGATTCTATACCACAATAAGATGATGTTATGGCAGAAATTCCTTGGGTACCTGAAAGAAGTAAACCAAACATATTTGAACTTATATAGCTGGAGCTGCATGAGTCTGAAATGGAGTGGTCAGAACCTTCTGACACACTGGGGCCCCATCAGCTGCAAAAGCTAGAAGATTTGACATCCAAGCTTACAAGGAAACAGCATAAGCAAGCACTAGAGTCAATATACTGTATCTGTTTCTTATGAATTAGATTACTTTCTGTGGGTAGCTGGTCAATACTGCTAAACAAAAAGAGCATGGTGAGAACCGTGCAGGAAAACTAGCGTGAGCAATTACAGCTACAGGGGAATAACAGCGTGGTACATAACAGCAATGTAGCTGTGATTATTCACGCCAAGAAGTCAAGACCTGCGGCTGTCAGCCAGAGAGCTGCACTGCTCTAGTGGCTAAGGCCCTGTACACATAAGGCTAGTTAAAACATTTTAAGGTGCTTAAAATATTTTAACTAGCACAAACACAGCGCCCGTCTGCATTTAGGCACGGTTTCAAAGCGTGTTAGGAAACTGTGTTTAAACCCTGCTGCGAGCTAGTCTCAAGTCAGTTTTTAAAAATGGCTTTATGAGAGAAAGCGTGTTACCCTGTAGTGTGGATGGGTGTCTGCATATTGCTCCTCCAGGAAGCATGTTAAGGGTCGTGGAGAACCCGTTTTAAAAAAACATTACTGGAGGCAGATGCAGACGGGAGTCGGCTGTGGTATAACTGAGTTAAAACTCGGTTGAAGACTGATCTGGACGGGCTGCTGTGGTGAGTTTAAAAACGTAAATATTTTATGAATAGAAGGATGACAACAACAGTTTTTGGTTTTTATAGTAGCACATTTTGCATTTCAAACTGATCTGTGCTTGTACTTTCTGCTTTAGTGTGCCCCTTCTGTGCTGGTGCCCAAAATGGCTGCTTGGTTTGCTTGTGCCTAGCACCTCCTCTGATGATGAACGCCACAGTAAGAGCCATTTTAGTCTAGGATCCACTGCCTCTAGCCATATTTCATTGACTAAAACTTAACATAACTCTTTCAACTGCACTTGTTTTACTTGATTACCTGTGTATTACATTTTATATTGATGTACTTTATCACTGATGATAAAGTAACAGTATTTGTTAGTAACAAATTTCATCATATTTTTTTTTAGCACAAATGTGTTTTTGAGGCCTTTAGATTCATCATCAGTATATTTGTAATCCATCAAATAGCTTAAAAACAGCTATAATGTATGGGGAGCCCTTATTACCGCATAAAAGCGGTAAGATTATTTCTTGATAATCCCAGCGCTGTGACGTCAGGGGTTGTTAACCCCTCTTGAATACGTCACAGCGGTGGAATTACAATTGGAGGTAATCTGCACATGTGCACACCTTTCTTAGTGTCTCCCAATGAACAGTCACGGCACTGAGTGCTGGCCCTTATGGAGAGCGGAACCTTGCCTAAAAAAGGAAAAAGGACCTGCCAGCAAGTTTACGGAAACTGCTCAGGTACCATAAATCTGTACAGTCATACAGTACTCTGTGGGGGGGAGGATCATATCTGTTGGGGACTAAATGTGCTGTTCTGTCACCCCCACCCTCTCGCATACTTCTGAGAGTAACAGTCAAAGATGCAAAGATGGAAAGAAAGCCCCATTAGCATCTGTAGTGTATGGAGCCACTACTCTATAAAAGTTAATGGATGGCCAGGGCTCAATAACCTTGCCGCAATCAGTTCTTGAGATTTCCCTGACAATGGTAAACCTATTGAGCTGCGCTCTTGAGGTTTGCCATGTTGTCATGGAAACCTCTTGTAGTGATTACAGCATGGTTATTGTCCGCTGGCCATCCATTTTCCTCTATTTAATTACTAATTCTGTAATTATTACTTAAGTCAGTAAGGATTTTTTTATCTTTTATTTATTTTATTTGATTCACCAGGAAGGTATACTGGATCAAACATGCATTTTCAGCCACACCTGGGGAGAGGGGGGACAAACAATAGGTACACAATACAAGCTTACAGATAACAAACATCAGATCAACAATCTGTTTAAAATATGTACAATATTCACAGAAGTACAACTGCAGGCAAATGATCAGATGAAGACTAAAGTTAAAATAGCAAGTATTTTCTAAACATCCACAGACTGATAGTCCTTTGAAGTGGCTTTTTACAAAATACACGTGTTTTGGAGTGGACATCTATCCTCTGTTTAACAAAATCATTTAAAGCAGCAGTGCAACGAAAATGGGCTAAATTTTGAACCCACTTTTTTCTTCCTAATTGATTCCAGATGTCTTCCAGTTTATTCGGGTAGTAAAATTTTCTTTTTTATTATCATTTAAGAATTTTTTGAAAGTTTTAAAGTAATTATTTCTCACAAAAAAAAGATGGGCACCCAATGTTTGCATAAAAACAATATTGAGGACCCAAGGAGAGTAAGAAACCAGACAGAAATACAAATGTACACTACACAGAATAGGAAGCATCCAGAAAACCCAAATCAATAGTTCTGCCAATATTGGGCATAACCATAGCAGAAAATTAGCTTTTTGGAATAACTTGTTTTTCATTGCACTGCTGCTTTAACAATCTGGGACCATGAGAAGTTAGTGAATGTTCGGCCACCTTAGTTCTTATCTGACTCCCTTGGTACTGTTTTGTTGAAGATAAACACAATAATTTGCTAACATTCACTTGTTTTAACTTATCTTTTGAGACTGTAGGAGTTTCTGACTTCAAGACCGTGTGAAGAAATGTTAGTGTTGAATAATGAATTTTATGTTCAGGTGGCAAGATTCCAAACTTCTGGTATAGATCAAAATGATGTTCTTATTTGCTTTAGTTGGTAGCAAACTTAATAATGTTCTTAAATGTAACCACATACTTTTGAAGTGCTGTATTTGGTATATTATATAGCAAAACAAAGCTGTACTCCAGGGTTGGAAGAAGCACCTGGTTTACTATAATTCATTTAACAGGCAGTTTTAAACTATTTTTGTTCCTATAAAGGTAACCCAGCTTATTGTCAATTTGTTAGTTACTTTCGTAACATGCTCTTGAAAAGACAGTGTATTATCAAGCATTCATCCAAGACAATTAAAACTAGGTACTTCTTCCAGACTCTGACCATTCTTCTCTAGTATAACCATATTATTTCCTTCTAGTCTTTTCTTGGTTCCAAAGACCATAGTTTTTGTTTTCTTTCCATTTAGTAATAGTTTATTTTCTGTAAAACAATTTTCTAATGCATTGTATAATAGTTACATTTATAGCTTCTAGGTCCACTCCTATCCTCCCAGTACAGTAAAGTACTGTATAATCTGCATACATTATGGTTGAAACATCCTTGCACATTTCCAGTAAGTCATTTACAAATACTGAGAACAGGAGTGGAACCAGAACTGAACCTTGTGACACCACAGTATGTATTGTCCTCATAGCTGATTTTACTATTACAATTTTAACTAATTGTCTTCTGTTCGATAAATAATGTCTAAACCAATCCCATCTATAATTTCCCATTTTTATGTTTTCACACTTGTGAATCAATATGGGGTGGTCCACCAAGTCAAAGGCCTTGGTCAGGTCCACAAAAACTCCCCCAGTGAGCAAACCACAGTCCATTCCACTATAAATGTCACTGGTCAACCTGACCAAGGCCATCGACATGCTGTACCCTCCTTTAAATCCATAATGATCTTGTGTGAGGAGCTGATTTTCTTCCAAGTATTTTGACAGTTGGTTAAAAATTACCTTTTCTAACAACTTTGCTAAAGCAGGCAAAACTGAAATATGCCTATAATTGGAGATCAAATGCTTATTTTGCATCTTATGTATGGGTGTTACAACTGCTGTATTCCAGCAGTTTGGTAACATATTTGTACATAAGAAAAAGTCAAATAGATATGTCACTGGCTTAGTCAATTGTTTTGCTGTTGTTTTTAACAGTCTAGGAAATAAACCATCTACACCTGGGCCTTTGTTACTTCCAAGTTTAGACAAGAGAGTGTGGACTTCCCTTTCTTTTACATTAAAAAAGTTAAATGTTTTTGAGCAGGGTTTATTATGTTTTTTGTTGTCTGGTCTCTTAGAATCCTGATTTAGTTGGTTTTTAAGCAATGTCATGTCTGTAAAGAAAATTCATTAAATGCAATGCTAGTTCCAAATTACTGTTAATTTGTTGTTCTCTAATTTTTAATTTGTCAATCTTCACTTGACTGGAGAATTAATACAGTTCTCTAAAGGAATACCAAAACTCCTAGGATTTGTTAGATTCTTTAATGTTTTTTCTTTGTAATATGTTTGTTTTGATCTCTTAATTTCAGTTTTGCATGTGTTACACATTTTGCGATATGCTACAAGTCCATTTGTGAATTAGACTTTTTGAACTGTTTCCACAATATATCTCTAATCTTGGGCAGTTCGACATGCCTGCCACTGTCAATATTTAAAAATCTTTTCTGCTGAGGTTAATTTTTGATTCTGCAAACTAGTTTCATGGAGTGAATGTATTAAGATAGTTGGTAAACAACACAGAATCACACCAAAATGTATAATGTATTCATGGCAGGCATGGTATGCAAACAGGATGCTTAAAAACTTCAAAACCACATAAACCTTAGTGCAGGAATAAAATGCAGTGAAAATTAAAATGGATATAGTGATACTTCTGCAAAAAATGCATTACTACTTAAAAATGACATGTTGAAATGTTTTGCCACTAACAAATACTGCAGATTTAACTCACTTTATTTGCAGTATGATATGATTTTGTATTTTATGTCTTCTTTATTCTTGTGTCACTCTTGAAAACAGGACATTGCTCAAAGGTCTTACCTGGTTAACAAAATATAAAATAAAAACATAGAAACATAGCAAATGATGGTAGAAAAAGACCCTTGGTCCATCTAGTCTGCTATAAACCCTATCCTACTCTAACATCTAGTGTCTATGTGGTGTTTTTGCTCACAATACCCCCTCCCATGTTCCCAGCCTTATTGTTATTCACAGGGTCACTATTATGTTCTCAACTCTGTCCCAACTCTGTTTGAAGCTGTTGATAGCTTTGGTGGCCACCACCTCAACTGACAGGCTGTTTCATGGCTAGTCACTCTCTCTGCAAAACAGAAATTCCTCACATCCTTCCAGACTCTTACTCTCGACTCTCCCTCCCACCAGTTTCCACTCATGTCCCCATGGTCTAGATTTAGAATTCCTGTTGAATAAATCTTTGTTGTTCACCTTGTTCATTCCTTTTAGGAACTTGAAGATCCCTATCATGTCAACCCTCTCCCTTCTGGCCACCAGTGAGTACATGTTCAGTGCCCTAAGCTGATCCTTATAGTCTGTCCTACAGGCCATAGCCATGAGTTATTTTAATTACCCTGTGCTGCACTGTCTTCAGCCTGTTCTTTTCTTTTATTTATTATGTGTTAATATGTCCTCTGGAGCCACTTGTTGCTGAAAATGAGCGGTTTTACGCGCCTTCAGCTAAGCGAGAACAGCAAAGCTGTCCTGTTCTGGCTCAAGCTGAAGGCAAATGAAACTATTCTTTTTCAGCAATGAGTGGCAACGGGGGACATATGAATATATTATTGATCGAGAGTGATCAATAATATATTTGAAAAAAACTGTTCCCAGAACGTACCTGTTTCCAGGGCATCTGTGTGTGAGATGCACTTCACAGAATAAGAGTGCCTCACGTGCAGGGGAAAGGAGCACTCCGATTGGTCGGGAGCACTCCCTCAATCTATAATTATTTTTATTTATTAAAGTGTTTCACCAGGAAAAAAACATACTGAGCTCAAATAGCTCATTTCCAGATGTGTCCTGCAGAAAAAGGAGTGGGGTAATTTATATATACAAAACAAGCAAACAAAGCTGCTCCATATCCAGTCTCTGTGCCTGGCTGAAAACAGAAACAGTAGAAGCCGCCTAGTTGGAAAACTGCACACATTATCCCCCTATTCAAATCAGGAGACCCCACTGACTTGAACAACTATAGGTCTATTTTGTTGCTTCCTGTTTTATCCAAGCTACTTGAAAAAATTGTAAATTCTCAATTAAGGGAGTACTTAGATCATGAGAAAATCCTCAATCCAGTCCAGTCAGGTTTCAGACCCAAGCACAGTACCGCGTCTCCTCTTGCCAAAGTGTCAAATGACTGGCTAAAATCCCTGGACAGTAAACAGCACATCTATGCACTCTTCCTTGACCTCAGCAAGGCATTTGATGTGGTTAATCATTCCATACTTCTTGATTCCCTGAGTAGCATCGGTCTAACCTCTGCTGCAGTAAAGTGGTTCTGCTGCTACCTTACAAATTGTAAACAGCAAATTAAAGCCCAAGGGGAATTCTCCCCACTAAAACTACTGCCCCAAGGCATTCTGCAAGGTTCCATTTTGAGACCTATCCTCTTTGCCCTTTACATCAACCGCATCAACTCTGGCCTGGTTGCCAGAAACATTCACCTCTTTGTAGATGACACTGTCCTCTACACGACCAACCCCTCCTTGGACATTGCATACAAGGAGCTACAGCAGGATTTTATCATCCTCCAGCACAACCTGCTGAATCTAAAGCTCTTGCTAAATGAAAAAAAAAAAAAGCTATGATTATCTCTGCATCCCACAATATGGGGATGCCTGGGACCCTACAGATTATTACCCTTCTTAATGAACCACTAGAGCTAGTGGATAAATTTAAATATCTGGGAGTCTGGTTGGATAACAAACTCCCCTTCAGTGTCCATCTAAGTGAGTTAACAAAAAAGCTAAGGCAGCGTCTCAGTATTTTCTACCGCATAAGACGCCTAGGTAGAAAGCGGCTAGTTCAAACAACCTTTCTTCCCCTGATTGACTACGCTGACTTCATACATGGCCACTGCCTCGAGTATGCACTCGAAAAGCTGGATAAACCCCCCTTCATCGCACATTGAGATTTGTTCTTGACTTGCCTTTGCAGAATCATCACTGCGCATTGTACCAAGCATTAGATTGGCCGTCCCCCTCCATGAGGAGGCAAATAAACCCACTCACATGGCTATTCCAGGCTTTGTCCAACAAACTAGCACCCTATATCTGTGACCCGTTTGAACGTTCAAAGGGTGACTATGGACTAAGGAACTCCTCCTTTGTCCTCCTTAAGCTACCATGTACAAGGACATGTCTTGGCTCAACTGCCATTAGCTCCTTTTTACCAGCGCTTTGGAATAACATGCAAAAATTACTTAAAATCTCTCTGCTGCCTAGCCCTTTTATATTTAGGGGGCTGCTCTATAGAGGCCTGAAAACAGTGTGTGATTGTTTCAGGTAAAACCTTACCCCACTCAACTGAGTTTCTTAACCTCTGTAATCCTGGGCCCCTTATTTCCTGTGTTGGCCAGTATCCCTTTAGGGTAACCATCTCCCCACCTTCCCCTCTCATCAATTAGCTTCACAGAGGGCCTCATTCTATTAGGCTGCCTTATTTTCCCTCTCAACAATGTGTCTGATACCCTTTCTTCCCACTGCCCTTCTCTATGTCCCTCCTCCCTCTCCTCACTTGTACTCTATAAGCTACAACCTCTATACACTGCACTTTGAATGCCTATATTTGCATTTGCGTTACATGTCTGATTTGTCCACATTGGTATATTGTAACTGCCTGTACTGATGTCTACTTTTGTAGGAAGTGTTGTCTACTGTAAGCAAAAGTGTCATCTGTATCCAGGACCATCTTGAAAATGAGCTTGCTCAATGATGTAACTGCCTGGTTAAATAAAGTTTGATTGATTGATTGAGAAGCAAAACACCAGCACCAGATGCAGTACTAAACCATGAAAAGTTTATTTTAATACAGATCCAAGCAGTGGTGTGGTAAAACATGAACTCCTGACCAGTTTTGCCAAACAAGGCTTTCTCCAACGGGATACCAGTATGGGAAGGAGGTGTATCTTAAAAATACAATGCAGCCAATCACAGGCTTACCAAGGAATGAATTCATTAGTTAAAGTGATTGTGCCAAAAGTGTTACCAGTGCTTTTAAATCAGTACAACAACCATGTTAAAAATAAAAGTAAAAAACTCTGCAAAATGCAATACCTTACACCAGCATAAGGTACAAATAACCATGTTCACTTCATTTGCATCAACAATTCTTTTCTTAACCTTTTAACTTTGCAACAGTTCCATTTATAACTAGAGCAGCAATATGAGAGTCCAAAGGTATCTCTGGGCCTTCACTTGTTAATGAAATGGGTCAGTGCCGCCTACCTCTGGCTGGCATGTACCTCCAACTCAGAACAACATAGTGAGAAAAAGCCTTAATTGGGACATAAAACATAAAAAAAATGTGTTAGAGATACACAATCAATACAGATTACACCACATACAACAAATTCGAAATGTTTCAAAATTTTCTATTGTTTTTCTTTTTCTTTTTAAGAAGTGTCATTATATGCAACCAGCCATTAAGATCTGGCTGATAATGTCCCCTAAATGAAAAATCCACAGTGCCTCTCTTTGTAGTAATAAATCATAAATCATCCAGATTGCCCCCAACACCCCACTTCCCCCAAAATTATTTTTCTATCCCACAGAATCTAAAGGTCAGATGAAGCTGTAAAGTGTTCTATATAGGTAAAACCATTAGGGTTCCGAAGGTAAGGGTAGGAGAACACATGTGGGTATTGAAAAAGGTGATCTACAGAATGCACTTGCTGTTCATGTGTTAGAAAAGCCCTGCTGGCAGTAACCACACCTTTAGATTTTGTGGGATAGAAAAAGCATTTTTTGGGGAAGCAGAGGGGGGCAATCTGGATGATTCATTATTACAAAGAGAAACACTGCAGCTTTTCAGTTAGGGGGACATTATCAGCCAGGTCTTAATGACAGGTTGGATATAATGCCAATTTTTAAAAAGACAAAGAAAAATAATAAAAAATGTTTAAACATTTCAAACTGTTGCATGTGATGTCCTCTGTACTGATACTGTATCTCTAACACACTGTTTTGTATGTTTTAGGTCCCATGGGAGGCTTTTTCTTACTATGTTGTTCTGAGTTGGAGGTACAAGCCAGCCAGAGGTAGGAGGCTCAGACCCATCTGATTAACAAGTGAAGGTCCAGGCATAACTTTAGCCTCTCATATAGTGTATTGCTGCTCTAGTTATAAATGGAACTGTTGCAAAGTTAAAAAGTTAAGAAAAGAACTGTTGCTACAAATGAAGTGAGCATAATTATTTGTAATTTATGATGGTGTAAGGTATTGCACTTTACAGGTTTTTTACTTTTATTTTTAACATGGGTGTTGTACTGATGTGAAGGCACTGGTAGCACTTTTGGCACTATCATTTTAAATAATGAATTCATGCCTTGGTAAGCCTGTGATTGGCTACACTGTATTTTTAAGATACACTTCCTTCCCATATTGGTATCCCTTTGGAGAAAGCCTTGTTTGGCGAAACCAGTCAGTAGTTTCACATTTTACCACACCGCTGTTTGGATCTGTATTAAAATAAACTTTTCATGGTTTAGTACTGCATCTAGTCCTCACATTTTGCTTCTATAATTTATGTCTACAGTAGTACAAAATGTAAGAACACAGGGTACATATTGGATACAATATACAGATAGCAGCGGAAAATAGAAACAGGTATATACAATATTTGCAATATTTGTGGCAGCAGATAGGAACCCGAGTACATACAATTTACAGGTAGAAACACAATAACTGCAATATACATAAAGATAAAGTTTTAAACAAAAATAACTGCAATATACAGTGTCACCATTTCGGTATATACAATAGGTACAATATGCAGTAAGTGCAATATACAATGACATCAGTTAGGTACCTGGGGATTAAAAGGGAGAGGTATAATATATCTTTATAATGAAAAATGGGATATAGGATTGGGGAAAGAATAATTAGCTGGTAAGGAGAGTTCTAAGGGGAGAATAGGAGCAGGGAGAATGGAGAATTTTAGCAGGTGTGAAGAAGAAGATGTGGGGAGACTGGGGAGGTGTCAGGTGTATAGCAGACAATGGAGGAAGGGGGAGGAAAAGCAAGGCCAGGCATGTTTAAGGACAGAGACAGGAGGGGGTGGTGTAAGAATGGAGCAGAGAAATAAGGGAGAGTTTAGAGGAAGCAGAGCAAATGTTTAAGGGGAGAGATTTCCAGAGTTTAGGAAAGTGGAAATAGACAGCTGATTGGCCAACAGGAGTTTTACGGGAAGGGAGTTTGAGGGAGTGAAACCCAGAGTTTCAGAGGGAGTAGGAGGAGGGAGTAGAGGGAAAGAGTAAGGAGTCATGATAGAGGGATAGAGAGGATAGCCAGAATTTTGAGGTAAAGGAAGCACAGTAGGACAGGCAGCGATCCTCCAGGGAAGGGAGGGAGAGAGCAGAGTAGAGAGTACAATGGTGGGTGCGGGTATGGCAGTTGAGAGAAAAGCAGCAGAAGGAGTAGAAGAGGGGATCCAGTGTAGCCAGGGTGGACTTAGGGGCTTTTCTTAAGTGAGGACTCCAGAACTGGGTAAAGAGCTCCACTTCTGGCTTCATCAGTGACCTGTAGAGTGGTAATAATAGTTCTTTTCTCCTGCTATCAGAACCCCTCCCAATACACCCCAGCACCCTGGTTGCCTTGCTGTTAGCCTTATAGTACTGGCTAGAGCATTGTTTAAGGGAGTGACTTATGATGGCTTTCAGGGGATCATTAACATATCTTTTAATGTGCTGTTCTACATTTCCTGTGAGGAACAAACAAAGAGGATTCAGGAGTATCTCTTGGCTAAAAGAATGTTGCAGCCAGCTAATGTGTTGCTTGATTGCTTGAATCTGTTTAGAAAAAAACATGTTCTATTAGAAACAGGGAAGGAGCAAACATTTTTTTTATGATAAAAGTGACTCACCATGAATTCTCCTTCAAGGCCTTGAGAAAAATAGTTGCTTATCAGGAAATTGCAGGAATTAAATTAGGATTCTTTTCAAATGAAATCTGCTCAAGCAGAAACAATTCCATTTTGAAACGACACAAGTGTACACTCATTTTACAAAGAGTACATTGCAAATATCTACTAAATCATCCAATGTCTCTGGTTATTCTGCTTTCTGTTTAATCTGTACGCCATCCATCTTCATTGCAGTAAACTCTGCCGTTACTAAAGAATGACAGGAGGCATGATACATGACTCAGAAGTGCCTTTGGTATTTAACGATCCTTTTGAAATAAACTACAAAGGATATTACTAAATAGATATCACAGGGAAAAAAATATAAAGCTGGTGTCCTTCTTGTGCAGTCAAGTTTTGCTGAGGCAGATTAAATCAGAATATAAGAACTGAAGGGACTGAACAAGTCTGTTTGCCCCTTCATGGTTATTCTAAATTGGCCCACCTTTTTTCGGCTCAGTATAGCAATGTATTTAAATTTGTTTTTCCATCACACCAGAACTAGGCATGCAAATTAATCCTCCTATGCTAGGCCAAGACACCAGCTGCACCACCCTAATGAGTCCCAAACAGTAAAAAGAAAAACATGCCCTGGGGATTCCTGTTTCAGCCTTTGCAGATTATTTATGGGAGCCCACAAACACACACTCCATGGCAAGAACTTAGGGCAGCACACCAAAGAAATACAACTAGACACTCTGCTGTAGTGACCTTTATCTTGATAGTCCCAGTGTAGACAACAGGCAGTAAAGGGGGATGTTTATACAAACAAGGAGCTGTACGCTCATTCAACAGATTTCAGACTACAGGCTCTGGTTTCTCTGTGTCTGTAGTGGGGGGAGTATGTGCTGCGTGCATATGCAATCATGGCAACAATGATATTTCAACATCTCTTGTAATATCCTTCTTCTGACACAGACACAGAGAAACTGGAGCCTGTGGCCTGAAGTCTGTTGAAAGAGTAAATGGCTCCTTCTTTAATTCATCTGTGTTGTATCAACATTGCCCTTCACTGTCAGTTATCTACACTGGGGCCATCAAGATAACGTTTACTACAAAACTGCATGTGTGTTTATATTTCTTTGGTGTGCTTCCCTGGGTTTCCACCGTGAAGTATGAGTTTGTTGAAATTTGTCCCAAAGGAGTATAGTATCCCCCAGTAGTCAGGCCTTCAGATTATTTTTTTTTTTGGGTGGAAGTCAAATACTTCCATGGGTTGAAATTTGGAAGTCATTTCAGTTTTACTGGAGTCAAAATACTCCAGCTGTCAATTTTTGGAAGTCAAAATAATTCCGGTCGACAAATTTTGGAAGTCAAAATACTCCAGATCCTAGTTTTTGAAGTCAACTCATTGGCCTTCTGAATACCTCACTGTAATCCACGCCACAACCACAGAAATACATTTCTTAAAGTTAGGGGAGGAAAACATACACAGTGTTACAGTAATTTAAAGCAGCCTAGAAGATCTGGTGTCATAATACAAAAATGAAGCAGCACCAAGTATGTTCATATGAAAAATGCTTCTTTTTACTGGCAACATACCATAATACAGACGTAAAAGAACATACAGTGGTAATTCAAACATCAACTAGACGCCCAGCGCTTCGATTCTTAACAAGTCTTCATCAGGGGGTGGTACTAGTCTGGAAAAACATCTCTTAAATAGCATCATTCATTCAGCAATTATATTAATTAAAGCTTACAGCACATGGAGACAAAATATTTCTTAAAGAACCCCATACCCATTAGTAATCACGCCTAAAAAATAACTATAATTATAAATAACATTCAAAACTGCCACTATAGCTATGTCCTAAAACAAATATATTTATTATTACAACATCAAATTAATAATTATAAATAAAGTAGTAAAAAAGCATTTATATCACCACTTACAATAAATTCAAAAATATTTTAAATTCCTAAGGCTGCTATATTAAAAAGCGCCAGGGGTTCAAAAAATGCTACTACTTAGAATCATAGAACAAAGCAATATAGCAGATTACCAAAAGAATTCTACCCAAAAATGTGTAATATCATAACAGGGCCCCCTAGTAACTAAGCAAGTTACAATAAAAACTCAGACATTTCTGAGACAGAATCAGGGATCACCTCCCTGATAAATTAGAGCTGTTGTGAGAGGTATGTTTGCCATTGCCAATGAGCAAGTCTTTCTCCCTTACTCCCTTTATAACTAAACATCTACACCACATATTTCATTCTCAGCCTGGTCCCTGACTGAAATAGTGGGAACTGAGTTTGACTGCCTCGTATCAAATCATAGAGATAAAAGCTCAGCCTCTGGATAATGTAGCAACAAGTTACCAATTACCATTACCAACTAGTGCATTCTTTGTGTAAACTGATTCAGAATCTTATATTGAATTTGAGTTGCTGTTCTTGTTACTGAGTCGATGTAAAACTGTCAAATAATAATTCTGTTTCTGTGGTACATGCTAAATGAAATGTGTACAGGTCAGAACTTGAGCCTGTAAACAGATTTTCTGTCTAGTGATCAAATCCAATTATTAAAAGCTTAAATAAAAATAAATTATGCAACACACACAACCATCAGGGTCCCAGGCCAAAAAAACATTGGCAAACACAGAAAGCAGCCGAGTCCATTTTTTTCTCCCAGTCTGTTGAAATCTGTGGAACTTTGGCCCACCAGACTTTTAGCAGGCAAGTACCTCTTCTAGACTAGACTAATGAACCTGTTGCTGTCATCTGTTCTGACATAGGGATCCAGAGAGATTACAGATCATGAGATTATGTTCAGAAAATGTTGTCATGCACTACTGCCTTGAAATCCTAATATACAAAAAAAACCTCAAGTTGCTGCAGTAAGCTGAAGAGCTCGTATTTTTCTTTACCAGTCTCATTCCTGAAGAAAGCCTAATGATGAAAATATTAGCCAATCCCAAAGCATTAACAAAACAGCAGACTGTAGAAGTATTATTTATATCAGATGAGACAGTCTCTTATTTACATTGAAAAAATACCTTTTTATCTGTGTTGTTCCAAGAGAAGAGTGAGCAAAGTCGCCACTCGTCTGCTGGCTGCTGCATTGTGTCTGGGTCTGGCCCTCCTCTTTCTTCTGCTGCCTGGATGCTGCTGGACTACTCGACTTTTGATTTTGGGCAGGGCATGGCTGCTCAGCCTGCTTTGCTCACCCGCTGCATGCTGCAGCCTCCACTTCCGATCTGCAATGTGCTGTGTGCTACTGCCAGGCAGCTCAGACAACACAAGCCAATGGCCACCGAGGAGCCGACGACAACCCTTGCTGTGCAGTCTGCACTTTCCCACCACAGACTGAGCTCCCTAAGGTCATCCTGGCTCTCATACATGGTGTATGGGCCATGTCTGTGGGGAGATGGTGCGGACACTCAGAACAATGGCTGGCAACAGGGGTGGGGCACGGGACGTACCCGGGCAACGGCCGTCCACCAAGGCACACATGCGGGCACACAGTCCCAGTCTCAGGGCGATGGCACAGGCCCATGAAGGCCCCCATGGTGCCACCCCCCAGCTGACCCCACTGTAAATAGTCCACCCATTGGAGCCGAATCCAAGGGTGCCCGGGAGCTCTAGCACACACAAAGGTGACAGAAGCACCCTCAATATGTCGAAGGCAGCCTGCACCAAGGGGGCACCAGGGAACCTGGTCATAGGGTAAATACAACCCACTGGCAATGAGCACCCACAAAGCGTCCTACACGGTGGCATTCCTGGGTCTGTCCTGACTCAGCCCATGGCTGGGCCCATCACCATGACCATGGTGGCACCACACATGGAGGTGTCACATGCCAGCGGTCAGCATGACACGCCCACTCTGTACAGGCCCATGCATGTACAGCTCTGTGCCACGTAGCAGCCCTGGGGCCAGTTGCCAGCCTGCATTGCTCCAGTCCTGCACACAGCAGCATGTGCACATGACACATCCGCCACTGTCACCCAGGGCCCTGTCGCTGGCCGAAGCCCAGCCGGTAATGGCAGTGTGCAACGGGCAACAGTGGGATGATAGGTCACCATGCTGTATGGCATACACAGACCCTTGCGCCCAGCATGGCTGAGTCCCTGATAATGTACAACGGACCTAGGGTGGTGCATGACCTGCCTCTGCCATGTGCAAGGAGGAGGTGCATGCAAAGTTCTGCATGGCACGGCATGCCCTGGCATGACCTCCAGTGGGGTCACGCATCAGCCAAATTGCCCCTGCTGTGTCAGCTGCCTGGTCATGATGTTCCATGCAGGACAGGGCGTGGTATGACGCACAGTGTAGGCCCACCCACCCCACTCATGGTGGCCATTCAGCATGTGTTGTCATCAACATGGCTGTGCCCCCACTGATGGCAGTGTGAGGCACACACAGCCCACGGGCCATGGCCTTGCACATACCACTGGGAGTGCGGAGAGGCATCATGGTGCAGTGTCATCACTGTGCGAACGTGCCTGCCACAAGCGCATGCCACACTGCACAGCCACTCGCATTGTCCCGGTCCCTGTGTGGCATGCCATGGCCATTGTCGTCCGCACAGTCCTGTGACCTGGGGTCCTGTGGTGGCCCCAGGGGCATCGGCATGGCCTCCTGCTTGGCCAGGTTGTGCAGCATACAGCACATGGTGAACACCATGCAGGCCCTTGCCAGGCTGAGCATGACCATGCCCCCCCTGTGGTCGAGGCACCTGAAGTGCATATTCAGCTGTCTGATGGTCTGTTCCACGATGCTGCACATCCTCCAGTGCATGTTGATGCATGCCTCCCCTGCCAGTGTCACTGGTGCCAGGAATGGTGTCATGAGGTAGGCATGTGGGGGGTAGCCGCTGTCACCTGCAGGGAGAAGAGACACAACATCACAGTGCGGCACCGGGACAACTGTCGATGTTGTCCCCGCCACTCCATGTATATGTACCCAGTAGCCAGCCATCATGGTGGCCGTCCTGTTGCAGTGCACCAATCCCAGATGCATCCAATATGTAGGTGTCATGCATTGACCCCAGGAATCTGATGCACACATCCGTGAATAGGCCAGCTGCATTGCACACAACCTGGCAGTTCATACTGTGGAATCCCTTCCTGTTGCGGTATGCCTCCTCATCCACTGCGGGTGTCATGATCGCAACGTGTGTGCAATCAATGGCCCTGCACACCTTGGGCATCCCATGCATTGCCAGAATGCCTGCTGTGTAACACGTAGCTCCTGTGCATCATGGGGCAGACATACGTGGTCCCCCAGGTGTGGCAGCAGTGCATCCATCACCAGCGCCACAGCATGGGACATGGAGGACTGGCTGACGCTGACTGTGTCCCCGGTCATGCGCTGGAATGACCCCGAGGCATAATAGGACAGGGTGTACATCACCTTGGTCTCCACTGACATCGCCCTGGAGCCCCGGGTCCTGGGTGCCATGGCCGGGCGGACCAGGTCGCACAGCTGTGCAATGATCAGCCACAGGAAGCAGAACCACTCCAGGCAGTGCATGTCCACCACCATGTAGTGTCAACCCTGTCCTGGAATACCCATGGCCGTGGCAGCTGGTTCCAGCATCCCCATTCCTTCACCTCCAACAGTAACATATGTAAGTTCACACCTAGACACATCTTCCATCACTGTGTTGGACACCACCAACACTGGCATGCTGGCATGTTCCTACCCTTATATCCATGCGGCGACATGGGCGTGGCTGCCATCAGCGCTGGAACGCCCTCCCACTGCTATGTAACCCACGGCATGTGTCTGCATCCACGCAGTGCCCGTGGCGTTGTACAGGCAGAACAGTGATGGCAGGCACTGTGGTGGACAGGATGGCGCGCTACCCTCATCACCTATTCAGGGTGTCGGAGGATCTTTATATGCTGAACTGGGGTGCGAGGGACCTGTGGCAAGTCCATGCCTTCGGGCAGGTGGGTACCATAGTGTCTACATTCCGTATCGCCGCTGTGTGGCTGTGTGTCTAACCTATGCTCCCGTTTTTCACAAGCAGGTTTCCAATGGCTGGCCAGAAAGGATGGAGCTGTGCCTTCAGGTGCAGCCAGACGGGGCTCTGTGCTACATCGTGGCACCAGGGCAGCGGCAGCAGAGGTACCGGCAGAGGCCCCCAAACTACCTATACCTGAAGGGGGAATGTGGCCTCCTGTTCTACAAGGACACAGGGTACAGGCGTTGGGAGGTGTACGTCCCATCACCGGTGGGTATTAAGGTACATGGCACCTGGGGGGGTGTCAGTTGTGTTCCAGGCCCTGACCTGTGCCATTTTGTCTTTCAGAGATCCAGGGGCCCTGTGTGGCAAATGATGCTCCGGAACAATGGAAGGCCACCACAGGAGCTGGATACTAATGAGGTCTCAACGGACAGTGACGGGGACATGGGCAGTGTCCAAGCCCCATCCCTGTGATGGGTGGCAGCAGTGACATGTGGGCCATCCCGCCATGTTGCGGTGGGGCCTTTGTACTGTGCCTTTGAACTTGGCTTTGGGTGCCATGTTTGGCTGCCGGCAGGACGGGGGGGGGCTGTTGTCCTGTATGGTATCGGGGTGGTGTTACTGTACTGCTGTGTGTGCTGCAATAAAGCATTATTCCTACCACCTGTGTGTTCCTTGTCTATGGGAGAGTGGCTGTGTCTCGGGGGCGGACATGGCCCGCCATGGTCATTGGTCCAGCGGGGGTGGGTCCCCATGCAGACTCACTGTTCCTGCCATGGTGTATGTCCACACATGGCACATGTGTCCATTCCACTGTGCCCGTGTCACTGCTATGGTGTGCAGTGTGCCACGTGGGCCATGGCAGCGTGCACAGCATGCCAGGTGGCACACCCCTGTATGGCAGACTGCCAGATGGCACTTCTCTGTACAGCAGACTGCCAGGCGGCATGCCCCTGTATGGTGGAATGCCATATGGCACGCCCCTGTACAGCATGGTGGCAAGTCCAACGGCTGTGTTGACCACATCCACGGCCGTCTGATGTTGGGGCTGGTTCCTGCTCCTGCTCTGTGTGGTGCCACCTCTTGGGCATGCTTGTGTCCTGCTGGGTCGGGCATGTGCCGCCTGATCATGGTGGCCCAGATGTGTTCCCATGTGCACCTGTGCACGGGTCCCTACATCTGCCTCTTCCCTCGCGTATCTGTATGCCTCTGGGCCTGCGCACCTGTTTGACGTACCTGTGTTGGTGCATGCCAGCTTGTTCCGCTACATGTCTGGTTATGTGGCCACACCCCCACATTGCGGCTCCGCTTGTGTACCGTGCATGGGTGTACGTGTGTCCACTATGCATCCTTCATGCATCCTGCCCTGCATAGGAGTGTGCGGCCTTGCATCATATCCTGCTCTGCACGGCCTTGCACACCATGCACAGTGTACGTGCATAGCGCCCCATGGGTTGCAAAACTGTGGAACCAGCTAGCCTGCTAGTCACCAGTCAATGCACCTCCTCAGCTCTCACAATGAGTTGCACCAACAGACAGCATAGAATGGTGCCAAATACCTGTTTATGCATGTGCAAACCGAACACGGCTGGAAGTTTGCGGGGGGTGGGAGGGAAACAGAATTTGAAACCAAACCAGAAAAAAAAATACTCCCCACAACTTAAAAATGGACATCATCAGACAGCAATCATGGCAATTTACGTCGACACCAGTAAAAACAGATGTCAGACATTAAACAAGTGAATTTAAATGGATGTCAATGACTCCAATGAGTCAGTTTTTAGACGTTTTCAGCTAATTTATAGATCTAAAATACATCCAAAATAGACTTATTTGAAGCCCTACCAGTTAGTGTACTGGATCCATGGGACACTGTGGATTTGTTTATATTACAAAGGCTTTTTGGTACCTGACAGGTACTCTTAAGGGGGCTGTGACACAATTTTAAATATTTGTACATTGGAACAATTCTGTTCCTCATTTCTTTCTATTGGTCATATAGAACCTCCTAATATGTTTTGGCTGCTTTTTTCCATTGGAAAAGCTAAGGAATACTTTGCATTTGGCCTCATCAGTACTTAAACTGTTTGTTAGTTTCAAGGACATTCTGTGGTGTCCGTTTATACTGTTCCACCATGATAACTAATCAGTGTGGAACAGTGGGACCTGACATCATAGAATGTCCAGGAAACTCAAGAACAGAGAGTGATCACCAGTGATGGTTGTGACCCTAAGGCACAAGTGGTGACATTCAAAAACAGACAGAAATCATTTTCTGAATACAGAAACATGCCAGAATTGTGAATATAATCATAAAGAAAAAACAAGGTCACTTAAAATATTTTAAATCATTTACTTTTACTTTAAAATAGGGATGCTCAGTACTGCTAGTTCTGTTCCAGTATGGCTACACAGGAATTTAAGAATTTCTGATTCCAGATCCTATTTAATTCTGATTCCAATCAGGACATCAAAATCGGAATTGTGATCCTAAATCCTAATTCCTAATTCCTAGGACATTAGAATCAGAACTGTAATCCTAAATTCTAATTCCTAGGACATTAGAATCAGAACTGAAATCCTAATTCCTAATTCCAAAATCCTAGTTTCCATCAAATGTAAAAATATTACTTTACATTAATTTTGGAGTTAGGATTTTCAGACTGCAATTCCAAAAATCGGATCAGAATCGAATCCATAATTCTGAGCATCCTTACTTTAAAGCCAAGTGTGCCTATGTTCCCTTATAGTACCTGGCATGCATCTGAGGAACATATGCAGTTGAGGGGGAAGGAGAATTAACTCTTGGCCTACAAGTATGATAATCTCACCATAATTACATATCTTGGAGTGTCTTAGTGCACTTATAAAATGACTTGACATTAAAAAAATAAGTTTAAATGAAACATGTTTTTGACTCCATTTAGCTGAAACAACTGTTACATTCCTATAATACCAGCTTATACTATGCTCAAATGCCACTGCGAGTTATAATTTACTACATGAACTTGAGCATAATACAGGCCCATGTTGGAGGTTCAGAGTAGCTGTTTGATCTTCACGGAGACATCAGGCCTTTCATCTTGTCTGTGATCAGTGAGCAGTTTGTCAGAGGCAGAGAGACAGTATTAGAAAGGATAGTCAACCAGCCGTACCAGGGTATGGGGTGCTCTGTGACTCAAGTAACACTCAGTTGTAAAGACCAGTAACAGCACTCACCACACGCTTCCCAATGAAAAAACCTGAGACAGGGTATAAGTTCAAAAAGTACAGTTACGTAAGAACTTACCGAAACAGTAGATCTTCGAGAGAGGCTCTTGCAGTAGGTAATTACATATAGGACTGACGTCAGCAGGCGGCAGGATCCCACGGAAAAATTTCTAGCTAGCAGTCTCTGGCGAGGGACCGCCCCCACATCAGGTGACCAGCGTCAGGAGATGTCGGTATAAAGGGAAGGTCCCTCACGCCTGCCTTCCAGTTCTTTCCCGCCACAGGCCACAAGAGGCCGAACGAGAGAGAAGCAGATATTTCCCCCACTGGAAAAGGAGCTGAAAAAGCTTAGGGGGATGAAGGGCGAGAAGATATTACCTACTGCAAGATCCTCTCTCGAAGATCTCTACTGTTATGGTAAATTCTTACGTAACTGTACTATCTTACTTTGAGAGGGCTCTTGCAGTAGGTAATTATATATAGGACTGAGTCCCAAGCAGTCTGGAACAAGAAGAAGCACATGGGAGGAGGAAAGCTACTCAAAGCAGATCCTCTAACTCTGAAGGCCTTAAGGAAGGAGGCCTTACAGAACAGCGATCCCAAAGCCCGCTCTACGGTGAGAGGCAATATCCAAACTGTAATGTTTTGCAAATGTATGGACAGAAGTCCAAGTAGCGGGAGCACAGATGTCTGCCACTGACACATTCTTGAAACATGTCGCCGAGGCAGTGACCCCTCTGATGGAGTGTCCTCTTACTTGACCCGGAAGGGTCTTGTTGTACCTGTCATAACAGAAGGTGATGCAATGAGCCAACCATTTAGACAGGCATTGCTTGGAAACAGCATTGCCTTCTCTTTTGGGAGCAACAGAGACAAACATTTGATCAGTCTTTCTGAGATCCTTTGTTCTGTTAGTGTAGTATCTCAGGATCCAGTGAACGTCCATAGTGTGAAGCAGATACTGCCCCTGATTTGGAGTACTGCATAAAGAAAGCGGGTAACTCTATGGACTGGTTCAATGTAGAGTCCACTACCACCTTGGGGACAAACTTAGGATTGGTGCGTAGAGCCACACGTTCCTTATGAAAAATTAAGCACGGGATTTTACACATCAGGGCCTGGAGCTCGGAAATCCTCTGAGCAGAGGTAATGGCCACTAGGAAGAGTGTCTTCCATGAAAGGAACTTCATGTCTGCTGAGGCCACCGGTTCAAAAGGAGGCAAAGTAAGTTTCTCAAGAACGAAGTTCAAATCCCAAGAAGGGGCGGGAACTCAGACAGGGGGGTCTCAAGTGAAGAACCCCTCTGAGGAAAGTCTTAGAGACTTCCAGTTGAGCAAACATCCTATCTGTGAAGGAAACATGGTAGGCCAAAATGGCTGCCATGTGTACCTTCAGAGACGAGTGACTAAGACACAGGTCGAAGAGATGGCGCAGGTACTCCAGCAGTCACCCAACCGAGCAGGAGAAAGGCTCGAAGCCTTTTGAAGCGGCCAAGATTGAGAACCGTTTCCACTTCATGGCATAAGTAGACCTAGTGGAGGGTTTCCTAGCCTCCACCAAGATTTCAGCCACCTGGGGAGAATCCCCAAAGCGGGCTTGAGCTATGTCTGCAGGAGCCACGCATGTAGTGGAAGGGACTTGAGACCTGGATGGGCCAGGGTCCCCTGATCCTAGGTCAGTAAAATTCGTGACAGTGGAAGAGGAAGAGGAGGTTCCTCTGAGTATTGTTGCAGAAGAGAGAACCAAACTTGCCTGGGCCAGAAAGGAGCGATCAGAATCATTCGTGCTCCTTCTGAGCCGAGTTTCTGCAAGACACGTGGGATCAGAGGAATCGGGGGGGGGAGACAATAGACGAATCTTTCCTTCCAATCTAGAGACAGCATGTCTCTCCAGAAAATGCCTCGCTCTTGAACGAGCGAGCAGAAGTCGGGAAGCTTTGCGTTTAGAGGTGAAGCGAACAGGTCCACCTGAGGTGCTCCCCAACGTAGGAAGATAACGTCTAGGAGCCCCTGATCCAGTTCCCACTTGTGAACTTGAGCAGACAAGTGACTTAGTTTGTCTACTAAGGAGTTCTCAACCCCCAGAACATGAATTGTCATGAGGTGACGGTTGTGTTGTGCTGCCCAATCCCAAACTCTCATCACTTCCCTGCAAAGAGGGTAGGACCGTGTCCCACCCTGTTTGTTGATATACCATATCACACACATATTGTCCATCTGGACGGCTAGGTGGCCTGGAAGAAGATGCAGGTGGAGAGCCTGGAGAGCATAGAGCACCGCCCGATGCTTGAGCACATTGATGTGCAGGGATTGTTCGAGCTTGGACCAAGAGCTCTGGATCCGATGTGAACTGAGATGAGCTCCCCAACCTTCGCCCGAGGCGCCTGTGGTCAGAGTCTGGAAGAGAGGGAGGGAGGGAGGAAGAAGGAAGAATGGAACTCCCCGAAGAAGGTTCTCTCAAACCATCCACCACTGCAAGTCTCGAATCATGGGAGAGGAGACTAGGACCAACTGGTCCAAGTTGTCTACCAACTGATCCCATTGAGAGTGAAGCGTCCACTGAGAGACCCTCATGTCGAGCCGAGCGCGAGGGACTGTTGGGATAGCAGCCACCATAAGCCTGAGGAGACGAAGAACTGACCTTGCACTGACCCGTCTGCGGCCGGACAACAGGCTTACCTGAGTCTGGAGTGTGGCCGCTCTGTCCGGTGGTAGGAAGGCTCTGCCTAGGGTCATGTCCAGTATCGCCCCAATAAACTGGAGCCTCTGGGATGGGATCAAGTGAGACTTGGAATGGTTGATGGTAATACCCAGACAGGCAAAGATCTGCTGGGTGAGGGAGAGGCAGTGCAGGAGTTCCTCCCTGGATGAGGCCACCAGGAGCCAATCTTCCAGGTACGGGAAAACCTGTACCCCCCGGGTACGCAGGTAGGCCACCAGCACCGCAAGGCATTTGGTAAAAACTTGGGGAGCCGAGGACAGGCCAAATGGAAGTGCCTTGAACTGGTAGTGGTCCCCATGGAAAGCAAAACGGAGATATTTGCGGTGAGATGGGCGGATAGCTATGTGCAGGTAAGCGTCCTGCATATCCAGAGCACACAGCCACTGGCCCGAGTGGAGGAGGGGCAGAAGGCTCTGCAGTGAGAGCATCCTGAACCTCTTGTACTCCATGAAAATGTTCAGGGAACTGAGATCTAGAATAGGTCTTACATCTCCTGTCTTCTTCGGGACCAGGAAGAAGTGGGAATAGTAACCCATTCCTTGCAGGGGAAGGGGGACTGGTTCTATCGCCTCTTCCAGAAAAAGTGCTGAAATTTCTTCCTGGACCAGAAGAAGATGTTCCTGAGAGTATGACGACCTTGGGGGAGGGTGACGAGGTGGTTTCTGCAGAAACTCTATTGAGTGTCCTTCTGTGATTAGCTGGAGCACCCATGAATCTGATGTTATCCTCTCCCAGCCCGGAAGGTGGAGGGAAAATCTCCTCCTACTGGTTCCTCCGGAAGCCTGGAGGCTGTGGGAGAGGGAAGGAGTCAGGTGGTGTGTGGCAGTGCACGCAGCTGAAGCCCCGCAGCTTTTTGGGCGGGGGGGCTTGGCAGCTGGGGGGGCCTGATGTTTAGTGGCCCTCTTTCCCTGTGGTCTCGCTTTGAGCCGATTCCGTCTGCTAAAGGGACAGCACTGCGATTGATGGGGATGATACATAGAGTCTACAGACTTTAGTGCCGTCCCCTTCTCCTGCAGGTTGGCGATGATGTCCTTGACATCATCCCAAACAGCACCGAACCCTGCAAGGGCACTTCCTGGATGGTGGACTGCACTTCCGGGACCAACCCTGACACTCAGAGCCAAGCATGATGCCATAGGCCTACAGTGAAAGCTGAGCTCCTACCAGCAGTGTCCACTGCATCGTAAGTCGCATGAAGGATGTGTCGACTGGCTGAACATGCAGAGCGGACAAGGTCAACCACTTCCTGCTTGACCTGAGAGTCCAGAAGGGAGTCCAATTTAGATTCCAACTCACTGAGAATCGCCTTCTGGTAATCCCCCATGTGGCCGACATAGTTCAGAGCCCTAATACCCAGAGTAGAAGAAGCAAAAATCTTCTTGCCATACTGGTCCAGAAGGCGGGATTCCTTGTCAGGTGGGGACGAGCTAAGGTGTTTGGGTTGAGCTGACCGGCCATGAGCGGTGCTAATCACAACCAAGTCAGCTCGAGGGTGGGAGCCTAAATAGTCAACACCCTCAGGAGCCTGGTATAGCCTGTTCGACATCCTGGGATGTGGGGCTAAGGACGACAGCTGTTTCCAAATAGTGGTAATAAGGTCAGTATGAGGCTCGATCCAGGGTGGCACCAAAGTGGGAGCTGTCACGGGCAGATCCAGATGCTCAGCGAGTGTTTTACACTGGGGGTCTGGCTCCAAGGATTCCACTTATGTACTTCCTGGATCTTTCGTAGCAACGCTGTGAAGGAAGGATCCTCTGGAGGAGACTTCAGAGGAGTCCTTGGCTGGGGCTTGGACAGAGAGCGTGGCTCGTCGTCTTGCTCAGAACAACCGTCAGAAGCAGCCAAGGTGTCCGAGGAAGGAGAAGATGAGGAAGAGGTAGACTCCCTCTCCCAACGAGGGGGAGGAATGGACCCCTTGGGAAGCCCTCGGGGAAGCGTGTCCTGCCCCTCTCTGGACCCAGAGGGTTTAGCCCTGGTGTCCGGAGGTGGGGAGGGAGTTTGTCATCGTGGACATATGGGAACCGGCACTGGCGCCATCGTTGGAAGATGACTCTCCACCTCTCTGGTGAGCTGAGCCTTGGCCTCAACCCATCAGGAGGCCAGAGTCTCCTGCAGATCCACCGGCAGCTGGGGGGGCAGTGAAGGAGGAGGAGGGGGATATGGGTATGGAGTATACCCATAAGGCGCATATCCATAATCCGACGGCAGGAAGCCCGGCATCGGGTATTGAGGCATCGGGTACTGTGGTGTCAGATAGGTCAGCACCGGGTACTGAGATGCTGGATACTGCAGTCCAGGGTATGACAGCATCGGATACGACGGGGTCAGGTACCCGGGAACCGGGGGGGGGCAGCCAGAGCAGACGGCCCGGCCGGAGGCCCCATGGGCGGTTCTGTAGCAGAAGGCCCGGGGGGCAGAGGGCCCGGTGTCGCTGTGCCATCCAGGAGCGGGATGTCACCCGGAGTCAGCAACACCGGCATCGGAGCCGGCGGCCGAGGAGCCAGCATCGGAGCCAGCGTCCGGGGAGCCGACGTCAGATCGGTCGGACCAGCAGGTGGACGGTCTGACAGAGGTGGAACAGGAACCTCAGCATCGCCCGGGGATGGGGGGAGAAATCTTCGGGGTCAGGCTGAGGAGACTCCAGGGTCCCGGAGGGCAGCGAAAGGCTGTGGGGAGCCAGGAACGACGGACGTGGGGGGGGTCCGGCATCGACTCATCCACTGTGTGGACGTTGGATGAACCAACGTGCGGCTTAGCAGCGGGATCCGGGCCGGCACTGGAGGGGCTGACTTAACGGACCCATCGCCAGAGACAGACCGTGTTGGAGGAGCAGCCTGGTGGGGCAGAATGGGGGTCACGCACCACCCCTAAGGGTCGGATGACTTACCGACCTTTTCCGTGCGGGAATCGGAGGAGCAGACGTCCAGCTTATCGGAGCCGCTCGCACCAGTAGGCCACGAAACCATGGCTTTACTGGGAGCGGAGGCCTCCAAAAGCCTGGAGGCACCCGAATGGCCAGAGCACAAGTCAGACGGGCGGGCCGATGCTGCCTTGAAGCCTCTAAGCGGCCGCCATGGAGTGGTCCCTGGGATACATTTTAGCACAGCGAATTCTGAGGAAGTCGCGGTGGAGAGGAGCCCTTGTCCCTGTGTTTTCTTTGTCCTTTTTCATGGCGGCCTTCAGGGAAGTTGACGCCTCGTCAAGCATTTTCAATTCTTTCTCCATTGAGCTCATTTTCTTTTTCAAAATATGGGCCTCCAGGGACTGCTGCCACCTTCTCCGGGTGGCCCGCATTAAAACTAAGGCAGTGCTGGCACTTCTCTACCAGATGGTCGGGGCCTAGACAAAAAAAGGCACAGGGAATGGCCGTCCTCGTGCAGGAGTTGGGCGCCGCACAAGTCGCACTTGTTTTTGTGCTCAGAGGGGGTAGGGGATGACATACACCAATGAATACCTGACGGATGATAGGAAAAAATTGAAAATACTCGGTTAAAATACCGACGAAAGAGCCTGACGAGCAGGGAAATTTTCCGCGAGGTGCTGGCATGAGCTAACAGCGGGAAAGAACTGGAAGGCAGGCATGAGGGACCGTCCCTTTATACCGACGTCTCCTGATGCCGGTCACCTGACGTGGGGGCGGTCCCTCGCCAGAGACTGCTAGCTAGAAATTTTTCCATGGGGTCCTGCCGCCTGCCGGCGTCAGTCCTATATGTAATTATCTACTGCAAGAGCCCTCTCGAAGTAAGATTGTTGATTATCTTTACTTAGCAGCAGCAGCAAATAAGGACAATACAAGACACAGCAAACTCTTCTCATGTTTCACCCAGTTGTGGGCTTTCTCAAAGATAATGCCCCCTGGTGTGTGCACTCTTAAATAGCAGTCACAGGTGACTTTTGGTGATCACGTTATATATTCACAGTGCAGGTGCACAATTCGTATGCAATAATACAGTGCACCATGTATGAAACAAATAACAAAGAGTGCTAATACCAACACCAAAACACATTACAAACAATTCTTCCTGCTGACAGCGATGTTAAGATATTTCATTCACCGTATTACACCTCTGGTAATAAAAAAGACTTTTTTGCAGTCACAGTTACGTTACCTCAGTTTAAATCTGGAAGGGCTGTCTGAAATACTGGCAGGAGCAAACTGGGAGAGCCTTAGCCCCTTTTTTTTTTTTTACTAATTTATTAAACATAATTCGAGTAACAAAGTCACCTGATGGTTACAGGCACCTTTTTATGCATCTTATAGTTTATAGTACTGGGGAGGCTGGAGCAATGCCAAGAGGAGGTGAGAGTTCAAGTAATCCTGGGCAGGTGAGGGGAGAAATTAGAAGTGTTTTCTTTGCTTATGAAAGAGTAGCCCTTAAAGTGAGAAGAAATTTGTGGCAGTTGAAAACAATACAGTCCTATCTAGAGGCAGACCAAGCACCAAGTAAGCAATAAGACACAACACGGTGTGCATTAGACAGTTCTAATGCACAGCTAGGGGAACACAGTGAGGCATGAGGTCATAGGCCGAGTGCGTCCAGTCCCCTAGCCCTGCATTAGAACTGTCTAATGCACATCCCTGGAGTGGCTTATTGCGCTTATAAAATGGGTCTGTATATTCTAAATGGGGTTTCTACTTTTAGCTGTGAATTAGACACTTCTAACGCACGGCTAACAACCAATCAGACTGCTTGAAATCCTTTGCCCATTTTATAAGGGGCCTCAGGATCACAAAGGACCCCGTGCTGTGACTTGACGACAAGGAGTTTGTGAAATAATGGAGGGTGATAGCTAAGGAAGCAACCGATAAATGGATGAAACTAATTGTTAAGAAATCGGCAGCCCTAGCAAAAGAAATTGAAAGTGAATTAGAAGAAAAGGAAGGGGTGCTGCAGACATTCCGAGACAACTCGCATTTTGATAAATTCAAAAGGGAACTGCACAAAGAAATACAATACCAAGAAAACAAAATATGTGCAACAAAAAAACACAAACTCACTAGAGACCAAAATGACTATGCTAATGAACATATCTACAGTTGGCCCAAAAGGGGGTTTCAAAATAAGAAACAGCATTCCAACAAGAAGTATAAGGTGTGATTTGAACCTGTGTCTATTTTGAAAAGCACGTCGGGGCATACTTCAGGATCGGGAGCAAATAGTGGATCAGAAACCAGCAGGAACAGCGATTCAGATAACTCGGATGGGTGTTTTTTAGAACAGATACACCCACGCCGAGGGAAGAGGAAGGGTCGGTACCAAGTCACAAAGAAGAAGAAGAGGAAGGAGAAGTTCACAGGGTGCAAGGAAGACAGATGCAGAAGAGGAGGTACCAGGAATAACAGCTGAGACTCCAGGGATTCCAGAACTTTCTGAGGACACTGAAGATAACAGCATTATTAACTTGACTGACTACACTCTGTGAGAAGGATAAGTAAGTGTCTTAGAGTGCTTTCCTTTATTCCGACTACTGATCTGGACTTTTCTGACACTATTGTAGATCTGTATAGACTGTGTAGAGTTCTTAGCCTTAGGTGCTTCTACTATAAAACTATAGAAATGGGGGGGCACAACAGAGAATGATGAGCTGAGTCATGATGTAAACAATGCACCAGAGGGGGTAGAATGTATCCTCACAAAAGAAAGTATGGAAGCACTTGTATGCTTTGAAAATGAGGGGGAGGAGGAGAGGAGGGAGAGGAGGACCAGATTAGTACAGAAAATACAGTAACTGAAGACAGTACTGTTAGAAGGAAATCTAGTACTTTCTGTTCTGTCTGCCCAACCCCACGCAGTAACAGTGCTGCAGAAACTATGCGAACAGGACATAGAGACTAAGGAAAGAGGAATATGTACCCAGGTTCAGTAACTTGATGTCCGAGGAAAGGGAGGCAATGGGGTCCCTTACGAATGACTAGGCCATTACAGTAAAACCTGCAGATAAGAGTGGGAGTGTTGTGGTGCAGAACACCTGTGATTACATTTGTGAAGTGGAAAGGCAATTGAGTATTAGAGATTGTAACATGGGGAAAAGAAAGGGTTGCGCAGGATTGGTCCAACAGCATCTGGTGACCGATGATTAATTCTCAAGTAATCCATGGTTGCCTGAGAATTAATCAATGGTAAAGTGCACCCACATTTCTGTTCCCCATGTTAGTTTCCTGTCCCAAAACAATCTTAGCCTGCAATTCACAGTCAACCAACAGATGGCTGTCAAACAAGAATAGATATGCTTACGTGAAATGTCTTGTAGTTCCGTCCTAAGTAGCTTGAAAACTTCTATATGACTATGTACTTTTTTTTCCTTGGTCTATTGGCTCAGAAAGACATACCCTTTGAGTAACTACACAGTAATGTATGCCACATATGATTTTCCACATTGCCTGATTTTCCAGATTGCCTCCATGTCTTTTATTAAATATTTAAAAAAAAATACTTTAACAGTGGAACCTAAAAACAACAAAAACACATACCTTGGACCAATGTCTATCAAACCAAAAAGTTTCAGGTTTCAGAGTCTCCTATTTTTTCAGTTATTGGGTGGCAGAAAAAGGCTTAACATTTAAAAAAAAACTGAGACTTTTGCATTTCTTTGCACCTCTGTAACTTTGCCTTCCCTGAACTGATCTACATGGAATTTATGGGATCAAGAGTTCCTGACACAAAGGCTAAGCTTTCAAAATTTCATGTAAATCAGTTAAAAGGGGATAAAGTTATTAATGTACAATGCTGGGTGTAAAAATCACAGATAATTGGATCAACGTCAATCAAACCAGAAAGTTTCAGGTTTCAAAGTCTCCTATTTTTTTGGTTATCGGGTGGCAAATAAAGGCTTAACATTTAAAAAAACTGAGACTTTTGCATTTCTTTGCACCTCTGTATCTTTGATTCCTCTGAACCAATCTACATGCCATTTACAGGATCAAGAGTTCCTGACACAGAGGCTGTGCTTTCTAAATTTCATGTAAATCAGTTGAAAGGGGACAAAGTTATTAATATGCAATTCTGGGTGTAAAAATCACAGCTAAAAAAGATGTACGCCTCAGTGTACTACCATTTGTAGGTCGGCAAGTGAATTGCAGCAACAACTTAAAGCACTGATGGATGTGTGCACAGTCTACTAATAATGCCTGAGTTCTGTGCACTGTTCACTAATAATGCCTGACTTCTGTGCCCTCTGAGGTAAGGATGAATCACGAATGGATGTGTGCACTATCCACTAATGATGCCCGAGTTCTGTGCTCTCTGAGGTAGGGATGAATCACTGATGGATGTGTGCACTGTCTAGTAATAATGCTTGAGTTGTATGCTCTCTGAGGTGAGAATGAATCACTGATGGATGTGTGAACTAACCACTAATAATGCCTGAGTTCTGTGCCCTCTGAGGTAAGAATGAATCACTGATGGGTGTGTGCACTGTCCACTAATAATGCCTGAGTTCTGTGTCCTAGGGCACTGGACAGGGGACATGCGGTGGATGTCCTCTACTTGGATTTCAGCAAGGCCTTTGACTTGGTGCCACATGGTAGACTGACCTGCAAGTTGAAGAGTCTGGGAGCAGGGAGGAAACTGGTCAGATGGGCCAAGAACTGGCTGCAGGGTAGACAGCAGAAGGTAGTGGGGGGGGGCATCTGAAATCAGGACAGTAACAAGTGGGTGTACCACAGGGCTCAGTGCTGGGACCGGTTCTGTTTAACATTTTCATAGCCGACATTGCAGTAGGGATTAAGAGCAAGATCAGTCTCTTTGCGGATGACACAAAGATTTGTGCCAAGGTTGATGGGGGGGGGGGAGCAAAAGTACTTCAAGAGGATTTGGCAAAACTGGAGGAATGGTCTCACACTTGGCAGCTTGGTTTCCCTGTTAAGAAGTGCAAAGTGATGCATTTAGGAGGCAAGAACCCAGGACACAGTTACCAGCTGGAGGGTGTCCCCTTAACAAAATCCAAGAAGGAGAAGGATCTGGGAGTGCTGGTAACCGGGGAGATGAACCACTCTGCTCAGTACAGGAAGGCAGCAGCGAAGGCAAACAAGATGCTAAGGTGCATAGCAAGGGTGATTACTTCTAGAAGTGAGGAGGTTATCTTGCCCCTGTACAGATCCCTGGTGAGACCACACCTAGAGTATTGTGTGCAGTTCTGGTGCCCCTACTTGAAAAGGGACATCAAACTACTGGAGGGGGTACAGCACAAGGCAACAAAAATGACCCTGGGGATGGGTGACAGACCATATGAAGAGAGGCTGAGAGAGCTCAGTATGTATACCCTGGAGGAAAGAAGGGAGAGAGGGGATATGATTGAGACCTTCAAGTACCTGAAGGGTTTAAACAGAGTAGACACCAGGTGTATGTTCAATATGAAGGGCGGAAGGGAAACCAGGGGACACTATGAAGTTGGAAGAGGGCAGGTTCAAGAGGGAACTGAGAAGGCACTATTTCACAGAAAGGGTGGCGGCAGGGTGGAACGCTCTGCCAGAGGAAGTTGTATCGCTGTAGAGTGTTGGAGGCTTCAAGAGGGGGTGGAACGTCTTACAGTGGGCAGTGAATGAGGGCCTTATCAACAACAAAGAGAACAAGCATTTGTCAATGCCGAACATTGGTTCCTTGTTTAACGCGAGCACTTCCCTGAGCTCCCTCTATACCCTGCAGTGTACCTAATCTAGTCCCATAGCCTTATGTACTTTCAAGGCAGCAACTTATTTCAGTAACACCTATTTTAAATCCCACCCTCCTAAGCACCTAGCACCCGCAATGTATTTTTTTTCTACAAAAAAAAAACTTTTAATTGGGACCAGCAGAACCTGCCCACCTCCACGGCTGGCCTCATCTTGTAAACTAATTTAAGTGAGTGGCAGCAGCAGCATCAAGAATACAGAGTAATCCCACAGATTTAAGCAAGAGGCAGCAGTGCTAAGAATACAGAGTAATCCCCCCAAATTTAAGTGAGAGGCAGCATCGCCATGAATACAGAGTATTACCCATCCCCCACAACAACAAGCATTGACCTGACCACTCCGTCTGTCCAAGAATGTTTAAAAATCCATTTAACAATAGGATGTGTGATATTTAAGCAATAAGGCACGACAGGGTGTGGTATATCATGTGATATTGTCACGCCTCAGGTGGTTGGGCACGAGGCTGCAGGCCAAGTGCATCCAACCACCCGAGAAGTGACGATATCCCATGATATACACACCCTGGAGTGACCTATTGCTATTATGAACTGGCTTAAAAGTTTCAGTTCATTTATTTAAAAAGAAAACTGTTAAACTATTTTTTTATTACATTTGTGATGTGGAAGTGTATCTTTTAATTAAAAAGTCCATAGTTTCTGCTTTCCCCAGCAGGTGGTGCTGCTGCTACATGATGACTGATCTTTGTCAGTCTGTAAAACTGCTACTCTGTCATGGTATATGCTGTCTGTCGTCTGTGGTCCCCCCCCCCCCATAATTGCAGTAATGAGCAATGGAGTCAGAAGTGGTCAGGTTCAGTAAACCAAACAAAAATTAAGCCAATGGGATAGGTAACAGAAGATTTGGAAGCAACAACTGAAGATGAGTTCAGTAAGTGAATCAAGCGCTGCTGCTGCTGTTTTGAAATGAGTGCGCACTTCAGCATCTGAGAAACATGTTGGCCAGCACTATGTAAAACACTGAACTCGAGTTTAAACAACAGATAGTTTTTAAAAAAACTGGAACTTTGGTGGAGTGACTTACTTGCTCCTGTCTAAACCACGAGTTCAACACTTCTGTGTCATGTAAAAATCTATGGGCGGGCGATGTGGCAAGTGTTTCGGTTGGAGGAGTTTGTTGACATGGCTCAGTGAGGAGGCTGGTAGCTGGAGGTTTTTTTTGAAGCTGTGATGATGTAGCCTGATATCATCACAGCTTCAAAGACCTCTCGACCAATCAGCTTCCTCCATTTGCGGGCACCAGTTCATAATAAGCAATTTATCAACTGTAACACCAGCTTTGTTGTCTATTATTAATTTTGCACCTGTGGGGCATATTATGTAGGCAAGACGAAATGCAAGTGGAAAGAGAAGATTGCTGAGCATCTGAGAGCAATAAGAAATGCGAATATGGAATATGTGTGGGCTGTGCACATGCAGGCAGTAGAGAACAAGACGGAACGTGTTTTGAAATTTGTGGGAATTGAAAATGTTACCATGGGACCGAGGAGAGGAGACAGAGAGGGCTTATTGAGCAGAAGGGAGAACTTCTGGATTTATACACTAGGAGCCTACATGGGTAAAGGCCCAAATAATCATATTGAACTCAAACCCTTCCTGGAAAATAGGCAATAAAACTGCAAGACTAACTGTACCCTGCTTTGTTCTTGTTTTATAGGTTACAAAAAGGTGTATGGATAAAAATGAAGCAGCTAGGAACTGCATTTTTATGTTACAGCCTGGGACCACATAGACGAGATAAGTGAGTACACATAAGCAAGTATAGTTTCCTGCCTTGATTTTACCCCTCTAGGAGGCTTGGCAATCAGTAATTATACCATGGACATAAGTGAACAGCCAATTAAATCATCAGACTGGCAGTTTACCACCATTGTAAATCCTCTGATAACCAACAGATAATGAAAAGCTCAGCATCTACCACATCTGTAGCATAGAAATAAATACAATAAAAAAAAAGAACCCTCTTTAATATTTGTATTTTATTATAGTAAATAAAATTAACCTTGGTATAATCGCAATAAGCCACTCGGAGGATGAGGGTTATCGGGGGATTTACCACGGCTGGCTAGGATTTACCCACTCGGCTGTGCCTCATGGGCAAACCACTTCAGCCGTGGTAAATCCCCCGATAACCCACACCCTCTTGTGGCTTATTGCTTAAGTGCACAAGCTACTGTTCATATCCTCCCCTCTATAATCTGAACATTTATGGGATGCTCCCAGTCCAAATAAGATAAGTGCTAACCTTCCCTCTCAGGTCCTTGGGACTTCAGCTAACACACTCTGTACCACTATCCACCTTGGACATTTGATACTGCAGTTTAGCCCTTGACCCACCTGCCCAGGATCAGACTCTGGCTCTGCAACAACCCAGTTGGACTAGCTCCAGTACAATGTTAAACAAAGGAGATAGGAAATTGAAATATAAAGATGCATAAAAAGGTGCCTGTAACAATCAGGTGACGTTGTTTCTGGAATTATGTTTAACAAATTAGTAAAAAAAAAAAAGGGTTTAAGGCTCTCCCAGTTTGCTCCTGCTAGTATTTCAGACAGCCCTTCCAGATTTAAACTGGGGCAAAATAACTGATTGCAAAAAAAGTATTTTTTATTACCAGAGGTGTAACACAGTGAATGAAATATCTTAACATTGCTGTCAGCAGGTGGAATTGTTTGTAATGTGTTTTAGTGTTGGTATTAGCACTCTTTATTATCATAATTATTTATTTCATATATGGTGCACTATATTATTGTATAAGAATTATGCACTTGCACTTTAAATATATAACATGTGATCATCAAAAGTCACCTGTGACTGCTATTTAAGAGTGCACACACCAGGAGGCATTATCTTTGAGAAAGCCCACGATTGGGTGGAAAGTGAGAAGAGTTTGTTGTGTCCTGTATTGTCCTTATCTGCTGCTGCTGCTAAGTAAAGACAGTCAGATTTTTGTATTTATACCCTGTCTCTGGTGTTTCTTTGGGAAACATATGGTGAGTTCCGTGACTGGTCTTTACAAAAGGATAGTGTCAACCTTTGGTTTAAGAATTGGTGGATGCGGGTGTACAAGTAAAAAATAATTATGGACAAAAATTATGTGGGTTGGGGTAAGAAAGGGGCAGTTTCTGTTTGGTTGTGTTAGTGAGTGTTGACAGTATTACTGAGCCAAAAATGCCAGAACACTACAGAAATTTAATTTGCCATTTTGAAGCTGAAGTGTATGTTACAGTGAACATTTTGAACTATACTTTTTTTTATTCCATTTTAGATTGCCTCTTACCTACTGGCTTGCAAAATACCCTTCTTCTCCTAGTCTGCTTTAACACTTTTTGGTATGTTTAAAATGAAAAGGAGCTCTCATTTAGGGGTGTGCAAGTAATGAATATTAATTTCTGAATATTCAGCTGACTAACTAATAGTTTTCACTTTTCATATTCAGCCAAGGGTATTTGGGAGTTAATATATGAAAAATATTTTCCCTCTCCTGAGGTGGCCTGGGCTAGTCTCCTGTCCATGCTGTCTCCCGATTCCAAACTTTTCCCATCCCCCATCCCTTTCCTGGCATCCCATACAGGTAAGAAAAGTGAGAGATGGCTCCTATAGCACCTTGCCAGGAGCTGACAGCATCTCTGTAACACCCCCTCTCTAACCTGACTACTCCATTGATAAAATACCTTGGGGGTTATACTCCTCCTGGGCCCACCCACCACTGAGCTCAGTCCTTAACTGGGGGAGGACAAGTGTCAGATATCCTGGCTAGTCAGTCCTCATCCATTCCCTCCCCCTGCTGTGCTCCCTAGCTCACTCTGCTCACTAAGGCCCTGTCCACACTACACCGCTCGCGCTCGGTAACAGATGCAATCCATTATGGCCGGGGAGCGGTGAAGTGTGTCTACACCTCAGTGGTGTCCGTTATGGGACTGGCACTGCCAGTCCACACGTCGGGAGCCGAGCGACCATTACCACGGTGCCCGATCCCACAATGCAGCTCGCGCTGCGCTTTGTGCCCTGCAGAGGACCGTTACCGGCCATCCACACTACCACTGGTAATGTTACCAGGGTGGGACCAGTTTCATAACCATTGTTGAAACCACCTCATATGTGGTTTCAACAACGGTTATGAAAAAGCCTCCTGTAACGTTACAGGTGTAAACGCGACCTGTTACGGTAACGTTTTACACCCTCTGTAACATTACAGAGGCATAGTGTGGACAGGGCCTGAATCAGCTGACCAGTAGAGCAAGTGTGAGTGGGGTCAGACGCGAGCAATCACGGGGAGGCAGTAGCATCAGTGGCAGTGACGATACTCTGACCAACTAGACTGCCTAGCATCACTACTACTGCTACAACTGCCCTGCCCCCTCCCACACAGTCATTCATGACTACTCTCTGCTGATCAACTGATTTACCATCCACTCCTGCTAGAAGTAAAACTGGTCTTGATTTGCATGATGATTTGCATATACTTCCCATGATGCTTTGCAGTATTGGATTATGTGTGATTTTGTATTTCTGTTTCCATTTATGATGCTTTTGGAGTATAAATACATTATTTCCACTCCAGGAGCAACATCTGTGGATGTTTCCATTCCAAGAGAATCATCAGAGTAAATAATATATGCAAGTGGGGCTATCACTCATGATGTTGGTGATCCAGGTTTGGGAATAAGCTCAAGACATTGGTAGCACCTGGGGAAGGAGAATTGCATGTCCCAGTGGATATTGAAGGGTAGTAGGCTCTGTTGTGATACTAACACTTGGGTGACCACAGGTGGCAGTACAGCCAGAGCAGCTTGCAGGGAGGGAGGATGCCAATTGATGCCATGCATTTGTGTGACTATGTGCACATGGTGCCTTCACAGATGACACCCAAGTGGGAAGAATGCAACAAAGTGGAATGAATGTGATGCGTACTTGGGTCCTGCCCTCAGGACAGGCCACTCCATCTTTCGGTATAACAAGGCCGCCTTACAGGTTAATTTGTGAGCTCTGCATTGCAACCACAATAGATGCATTAACATATATTTGTTTGCAATTAATTTCCTTACTTTTTTACAAAGATAACCAAAAACAGCTTTGTAGTGATTCTCAGTGTGCAAGACATGAATCTTGCTTTGTAACTGGCCAGCCTCGTGAACTACACATGAAGCAGCTGCATGGTGACACTCACTGTGCCAGACCAATAGCTTGCTTTGTGAGCGGTCCTGCCACTCACAGAGCAGCAACATAATGAAGTAAAGTAAGTAAAACTTTATTTTTATAGTACCTTTCCAAAACCAAAGCACTGAATATATTTAAAATTCACAGTTACACCATAAATTTTCAGTAAAACAAATACAGAATTAATTAAGAACAATCAGGAAAGGCTAAAGTAAATAAATATATTTTCAACATAGATTTAAAACTGATGAAGGTCAGGTGCTCTCTTAACTGACAAGGTAGAGAATTCCACAGGGTAGGTGCTGCACAGGAAAAAGCACAAGCGCCAGAAGTTTTTAAACGAACCCTGGGAATTTCTAGCAATCCCTCATCAGCGGATCAGAGAGGACAAAGGGGGGAGTAGAGAGTCAGGAGATCTTTCAAGTAATTGGGTCCCTGTTCATGTAGGGCTTTAAAGGTTAGCAAGCCAACCTTATAGATGATCCGCCACTGAACGGGCAGCCAGTGTAGTCCACGCGGCACAGGTGTAATATGACTGGTCCTTGATGTACCAGTCAATAACCTGGCCGCAACATTCTGCACTAGCTGCAAGCAGCAGATATTGCAGTAGTCAAGATGGGTGGTAATGAAGGCATGGACCAATGTTGGAAGGTCATCCAGAGGAACCAGTTGTTTCACCCGGGCGATATTTCTCAGATGGTAAAATGAGGATTTAACCATGGCCAACATCTGAGGTTTCAGGGTCAGGCCGTCATCAAGAATAACACCCAGGTTACACACCCGGCCTGAGGTAGTGAGCTGAACACCATCAAGCCATAGGCCCGACACCTGTCCAGCCCCCAAACCCGTCCCCGGATGACCAGGGTCCACTACCAACACTTCAATCTTGTCCGGATTCAGTCTCAGCCAGCTAGTGCTCATCCAGTCTTTGACTTTGGCAAGGCAGTTGTTAAGCACTGAGACCACATCAACCTGTCCAGGTAAAAAGGACATATATAGCTGAGTATCATCTGCATAGCAGTGAAAACTCAAGCTATATCACCTAATGATATCTCCCAATGGCAGCATATACACTGCGAACAACATGGCTGCCAATATGGAGCCCTGCGGCACTCCACAGGACAGGGAGAGGGCGTCAGAGAAATAAATTCTGGAGACCACCCTCTCAGACCTGCCCATGAGGAAAGATCAAAAACAATTGAGGACTGTACTCAACAGCCCACAAAGGATCCACAAGGACTCCAAAAGCACACCATGGTCCAGAGTGTCAAAGGCTGCTGAGAGATCAAGGACCAGAATGGTACAAGCCTTTCGATCTCTCGCCATTAGGAGATCATTTAATATTCGGACAAAGGCGGTCTCCATGCTATGTCTCTTCCTAAATCCAGACTGGAGAGCTTCATAGACATTGTGGATGACAAGGTGATCATCCAGTTGCAATGCAAGCACCTTCTCAATAATCTTAACCACAAAGGGCAGGGTTAGAGACAGGCCAGTAGTTAGCTGGACAGTCAGGATCCAAAGAGGGCTTTTTAAGGAGTGGTCATATGACCACCTCCTCGTGGGGTCAGTAAAGCTCCCCTCTCCAAGGAACTCCAGACAATTTCGGCTAGGATCGGGCAGATAACATCTACACATCCCACTTAAAGGGGGTAGGGCCCAGGTCCAAACTACAATTGGTTGGGTGCAAAGCCTGAACGATCTTCATAATGTACATGAATTCCAGATGGCTGAAATCCATCCAGACAGTCTGAGAGCTCACCACCTCCCGTCGACCTCCGCAATCCCTCATTGGAAGAGCCAGGCTGATACCAGACCTGATGCTGGCAACCTTATCTGTGAAAAATTTAGCAAGCCACTCACACTTAACCTGAGAAAAGGCTTTTCCAGATTGGAGACAGATTGGATTGCACAATCTTTCAACAGTTCGGAAAAGCTGAGCTGATCAATTCTGCACCACAGAAATCTCCTGTACAGGAACTCTGCCTTCTTTCGGGTGATTTCTGATTAATAGTCCTTATAATGTTCCATCAGTCTAAGCCTGTCAGCATCCAGGCCGGACTTCTGCCATGCTCTTTCCATCCTTCGACCAACTCACCTCAACTCCTTCAAGGAACCATCGAAACAAGGGGATCTTGGGCGAAGAGTGAGTGGCCGAACACGAACAGGAGCAATCAAGTCCAGGGCATCTCCAACCACCTTGTTATAGGTGGGTACAAGATCCCCTGGACTCATGCATTCACCCAGCAATCCTGATAGGTCCGGGACCACCGATAGATCATCTGGGGTAACTCCCCTTAAACGGCGGTACTGGACCATCTCCATAGGGGCAGGTCCATTAGGAGAGCCCCGAAACTGAACCCTATTATGTGATGGTCAGACCAACTGACTGGTGCCACCCCCCAAGTCTGAGATCTCCATCCACAGAAGGAACACAAGATCCAATGAGTGACCTCTTATATGGGTAGCGGAGGTAACCACCTGTGCAAGGCCCAGAATGATGCTCACTGCACCAGACCTGTAGCCTGCTTCACAAGTGGCACCCTCCTCTCCCCCTTGCATATAAAATATACCTCTCAGCCCACTAAGCACCATTACCCACCTGGCCCCCTGCACCAATCTTTTAAGTAAAATACAGCACTGGACAGCAGTACAACCCTCCCTCCACCTTAGCTGGTCATTGTCTACTAAAGAAAAAAACTGTAAAAAAAAAAAAAAACTCAGGTGAGATGTGTGCCATACACACATTTTAGAGCTTAGGTTTTTTAGTTGTTTTTTTCCTTTTGTCTGTAACTTGGCCATTTTTGGCACATATTTTCAAGTTGCCCAATTCACAGTACCCTTTTATGATCACCTAAATATGACACAAAATATGTTGTGGGAGTTGAAAATTTGTGGTCAAAAAGGCCTAAACTAGCCAATTATTAGCAAAAGAAAAAAAAATCCATCATCCACATTTATGAGCAAACGTGCATTTTGGGAGTTAAGTTTTCATCCAACTTTTTCTTGGTTACCTACAGGTATAGGAGCACTTTGAGGGACATTGTGGATTCACAATGTGGAACACTGAGGATACACAACATATTCAGTGGGCACCAGTTGGGGGGGGGAGGTTGGCATGGATGCTAGAGGGTAGTTTTTGTATTGCAGGTTGGGCAGAAGGGGGAAGCAGCAGTGGGATTGGGCACCTGCTGCCAGTCCATTTAAAGACTGCATTGGCAGGAGGGGGATACTGGTGCCAAGGGTTGGTCATCCTCCTCTGATCCACTGGAAGATTGGGAGGAAGGGGAGATACTGGTGGTGGAATTAGGCACCCACCACCTGTCCACTGAAAGATCAGGTGGGGGTGCTGAAAAGTAGTGGCAAGGTTGGGCAACCACTGCCAGTCCATTTAAAGATTAGATAAGCAGGAGGGGGAATACTGGTAGAGGTGTTGGGCACTGCCACTGGTCCATTGAAAGATCATGCTGGAGGGCCGGGGGATACTGGTGGCAGTATTGGGCTCCTGCTGCCACTCTACTGAAAGATCAGGTGGGGAATGGGGAAAAGTGGTGGCAAGGTTGGGAACCCATTGCCAGTCCATTGAAAGATTAGATAAGCAGGAAGGGGAATACAGGTAGAGGTTTTGGGCACCGCCACTAGTTCACTGAAAGATCATGCTGGAGGGGAAGGGGTTTACTGGTGGCAGTGTTGGGCTCCTGACAACAATCTATTGAAAGATCAGGTGGGCTGGGGAGTGGGCATACAGGTAGCAGGGCTGGACACCAACCAGCAGTACACCGAAAGATTGAGCAGGCAAAAATGAGGATACTGGTGGTGGGGATGGCATACGCCACTGGTCCAATGAATGATCTGGTGGGCAGTAGGTGGGATGCCAGTTGCAGGGTTGGGCACCCACCATGATTTAGGTAAGCATTATCATAGTTGGGTGTCACCGGTGGCAGAGATGAGCTCCTGACCACCATAGGAATTTGTGGGGGGTTGGGTTGGGCAACAAAATTCAGCTCCCAGTTGTCAGCAACTTAAACTAATGGGAGGGCCATTTTTGTGATACAGAGCTGCACAAACTGGCAGTTTTGAGTCACAATATTAGGCCATATTTACATAACTTATGTAAATCATTTTTGCAAAAAAATGTAGTTATGAATATAACATTGCCAAATGTTCAGCACATGATCTAATATGGCACATTATTTTCTAAATAATACGCAACCATGTAGTGTTTATTTTTGTATTTTTTATTGTATTTTTATTTTTTTTAACAAATCGGAAAGACCTTTGAGCCAAGGGCTCTTTTACAGAGGTTCCACGTCAAGTCACAAGAATAGCAAATTACAATGGTTTCAGTAAGCAGTACAACATGAGGAAAGTAATTACATAAACAAAAGAACAATATGGCAAGATAAATATTGTGTCAAGTGCAGCCAGTGGCCTTGTCTGCAGAGGGGTGAAGGGGACTACAAGGAGAGGACAGGGAGTGAATTGGGGGGTGGAAGGAGCAAAATAAGGGCAAGGAGGGAGATTCCACAATGAAGCTTATGCAGGAAAGACCCACTGGGGGTTGGGGGTAGAGGGAGAGAACAAGGTGAGAAAACAGAGGAGGGAGAGGGGAAGAGGAAGTGGAGGAATAAAGGAAGAGGGGATGAGGTAGGATGAAAAGAGGGCAGGAATGGGAAAGGGATAAGGGAGAAAGTGCTATGAGTGGAATAGCGCAGCAACTGGATACAGCTATACAGGGGCAAATGGTAAAAGAGGGAGGACCAGTGCATTTAGCTGTCAGCAGAGATTAGGTATAACAGTCACAAGATGCTCTGGAAACTAGGAATTGACGCAGCTTCCGCTTAAATGGTCCCAAGGTTGCAGTCGTCGCAATCTCCGGAGGAAGAGAATTAAATAAATTAGCAGCTCTAACTGCAATGGATCAGTGTCGGAACGAGGTTCGACAGCAAGGGACAGTAAAAGTTTGGCTCACAGAACTTCATGTACTACGAGTGCCCCGGAAGGGACTGAAAAGCTGAAGAGAACCTTGTGGTAGGAGACCAACTGCCTTCTTAGCCAGAAGGCAGGCTTGATATTCAGTGCGAGCCTGAAGTCGAAGCCAGTTTGCTTGTTCGTAAAGGTCACAAGTGTGAGTACGATATGCTGCACCAGTTAGTAGATGGCATGCCTTATTCAGAGCTGTGGCAAGCCAACGTAGGGTTGTGTCTGTGACGGAACCATAAATGACCAAACCCTAGTCAATAATAGACACAACTGAACTTTGGATAGCCAATCTGAGGGCTTCGGTAGTAAGGCAGTGTTTATGCCTGTGTAGAAGGCTTAGGCAAATGTTAACTGCATTGGCAACATTCTCAACATGGTTGGAGTAGAAGAGCGTACTATCCAGAGTAACTCCTAGGTATTTAAAAGACTGAGACTGATCAAGGACAACACTCGCACTGTTTTTAATCACCTATTGTTTGGCTTTGTGCTTTCTGTGGGTACCATGGAAAAGCATGACCTTTGTTTTTTTGCAATTAAGCACCAACTTATGAGAGATGAACCAGGACTCAGCTTCAGTAAAACTTTTCTGAAGTTGGGCCTGAAGGAGGGTAGGATCAGCAGTCTTTGAGAAAATGACCACATTATCCACGTAGAGGAGTACTGGTTCGGAACAGGAAGCCAGAAGATTATTGAGGAAGGTGCTAAATAGAAGGGGTCCCAGTATCGATCCTTGAGGAACCCCAGAGCAGACAGGCAGTTTAGCAAAAAGGGCAGACCCTGTTCTCACCTGTTGTGTGCAGTTTGCTAGATAGCTGGTGAACCACTTTAGGGCTTCTGAAGATATACCAAGCCCAGCAAGTTGATGTGTCAGCAAATGGTGATTGACTGTGTCAAATGCTTTAGACAAGTCAATAAAGGTTGCACCAACAAGTTGACCCTGATCAAGAGTAAGGTGAATGAAACCTGTGTTCCAGTAGGGCCGTAGATGTGCTGTGCCCTTTCCGAAAACCATGTTGTTCGACACATTGTAGGCTGTATTTTTCCAGGTACTCCACAAACTGGTCAGCAACAATCCTTTCAAGTGCTTTGGACAACGGGAGAAGAATAGATATTGGCCTATAATTCCCAGATAGTAATCTGTCCCCACTTTTAAAAACTGGTGTAACCAGAGTGGATTTCCAGATCTGGGGGAATTGTGAAAGTATGAGGGAGTGATTGAGAAGCTTGGTGAGGGGGGATAGGACTTCATCTAGAGTTAGGGTAAGATGTTTAAGGTCGAGGGAATCACTGCTTGTCCTAGTTCCTCCTAGAACTTTATGTAGGTATGTCTTGGTCTCGCTTTCCGAGATAGCTTTGAAGTAGAAACATGGGTGGGTCATGGCCTCTTCTGATTTGATGGACATAGGAGCTGTGCTGGGCGGTTCAAAGAAATTTGGGGGCAGAGTTTGGCTAAGGTCTGTGAAGGATGAATTAAATGTGTTGGCAATTAACACAGGGCCCTGGGTGATAGACCCATCAACATTTAGCATAGTTGGAGCCTGCTTGGATGCTTGCCCAGTGATTTCTGAGAGGTTTTCCCAGAATTGTTTCCCATCCACCCAGGTCTTGGCAAGGATGTCCTTATAGTAACATGCTTTGTGCTCACGGACAGCCTTAGTACATGCGTTCCTGGACATCTTATAGGCCTGTATGTCAGGTTGACTGCCAGAGGCCCGGGCCCTATGCCAGAGGTGGTCACAATCTTTCATTTGAGCCAGAAGGTTAAAAGAGATCCAGGGATTATCAAGTCCCCAGATCCTACATGTTCTAAAAGGGGCATGGATGTCACAGGCTTCATTGAAACGTTCAAGGAAGTATTGTAGAGCTGAGTCAATATCAGGTACGGTTTCAATGTAAGACCAGTCTTGTTGTCGGAGGAGAGACTTTAGTGGCTGCAGGTGGCCATGGAAGAGCACTCTACTTGTGATTGTTCTGTCAGGGGGCTTGATAAATTTGTTAGACCAATAACACTTGGTAGGAGAGTGATCACTGATAGTGTCAGGCAATACTTCAGAATGGGAGATATGTGTTGGACGATTCGTTAGGACCCAGTCCAGGAGTGTGCTAGTCCCAGTCTTATAGTTTATCCTGGTTGGAATTGTTATTAACTGGGTAAAGTTAACCTAACAGGATGGTTTCTGTGTCTTGTTTTAGACTCATGACACAGTTCATTAGGGGTTTTAAGCCCTGTTTGGCAAGGTCTGGGGGAATATAGACTGAGCCAATGTTGAGGACCTTGTTGTGTGCACCGAGCATAACCTTAACAGCAGGGATCTGAATATCCATAGCTGTTCAGGGAGGGAAAGTGGATAGGCCAATAATGACTCCTTTAGGTATATGGCACAGCCACCTCCTCTTCTAGATAGTCTGTCTTGTCTGAAAAGTGAGTAGCCTGGTAGGATGATGGCTGAGTCAGGGGTAGATGGTGACAGCCATGTTTCGACTGACAGGATGTCAGGATCGAGTACTACAACCCAAGCAGTGACGGCATCACATTTTTTTAACAGACTGCAGATGTTCATACTGGTCAGGACAAGGGTATGCTGTTTTTTGTTGCCATTGACTCCATATGAAGGAGGGCCCGGATTAGGATATACACTCCCAGAGATAAGGAGAAGTGTAAGAATGAGGCATTTCAGGAGTTGTCGTAGTAAATAGAGTGTAAGGGGATGAGATTTCCTCTTTAGACGTACTTTAACAGGGCCCGTTAGGAGCAGAGAGGCTTTTAAGCAGCACAAGAACAGTCGGGTCAATAGAGGATAGACAGCTTCCATGTTTCATGTGCAGCCTGCTGTGGGGCATCTTCCATGGGAAGAAAGGGGTGTAGTATGTTACATCCACACTGGTGATCATGCCAAGTGTGATAAGAGGAAGCTCTGTGGTAGGGAGAACAGGGTTATGAGATGTGGGATGCCATCCTAATGAGAGTGGGACTCAAAGTGTGTAGAAAAGCACCAGAAATAGTTTCATACCTTGTGATGCCATTGGACAGAGAGGAACCAAGTGAGGTAAAATAGGATTTAGTAAGGAAGTAGTGTAAGGAAGGTATATAGCAAGTAAAGCTAATGTGACTTTAAGAGGGTAGACTTTCTTAAATGAAAGAACAAGATCCCTCTAGTGACAGATCTGTATAATCTGCTAATGGAAAACTGGCCACTTGGGGTGGCGGGGGGGGGGAAGAATTTCATGTTAAACCTATTTAATGGCTTTAAAATTATACTATACGAAATGCTAAATGTTTTAAAAACCTTTAAGAAAACAAATGAATTAATCAGTAATTTAGCAGCATTAACTTGAATATAGTAACATCACTAAAGATCAGGAACTTAACAGCCCTTTCAAGAAAAACAAAAACAAACAGAAAACAGTAAATTTAAGTATAAGGAGAAATTGTGGCATCAGGAAGAATTAGCCAGGAGAAAAGCCACTCGAGACGCAGCAACAGAGGACAGTGTCCAATCAGGATGTGGCTGTGGAACGTGCTAAAAATTGAACCTGATAGCTGAGTCCTGTCGTACCTTTGCAGGGTAGAGGAGCTTTCTTCTGGGCAGACTAGCTGAGTAGCACAGGTGGAGGCTTTGTTAGAGCCGACCACACTGGGCAAGGCTTCGGAGGCAGCAGAGATAGGATCCGTGCTAGAGGCAGCACCCAATTTGGGCCTGCACTTTGCAGTGTAGAGGAGCTTTCTTCCAGGCAGACCAGCTGAACAGCACAGGTGGAGACTTAGTTAGAGCCGACCGCACTGATCAAGGCTTCGGGAGGCAGCAGAGATAGAATCTGTGCTGGAGGCAGCATTCAATTTGGACCTGCACTTTGCAGGGTAGAGGAGCTTTCTTCCGGGCAGACCAGCTGAGCAGTGCAGGTGGAGGCTTAGTTAGAGCCAACCGCACTGGGCAAGGCTTTGGGAGGTAGCAGAGATAGGATCTATGCTGAAGGCAGCACCCAATTTGGGCCTGCACTTTGCAGGGTAGAGGAGCTTTCTTAAGGGCCAGACCAGCTGAGCAGCTTAGATGGAGGCTTAGTTTGAGCCGACCACACTGGGCAAGGCGCACCGGGTGTTATGCTTGTGTAACTGTGATAACTGACCATTCGCACTCTCTAGTCCACGGGGAATTGCCACCCTGTAGGGGTACCTAATGTTATGCTTGTGTAACTGCGATAACTGTTTGGCCATTTGCACTCTCTATTCCATAGGGAATTACCACCCTGTAGGGGTACTAAAGGCAAGGAACCCTTGAAGAGTGTTCCACCCCTAGAGGTGCAGCAAGAATGATCCCACCGGCTAAAGGTACCTTAGTAAGGATCCCCAAAAAGAACATTGAGCAGTAAATGTTGACTACGAGGTAGAGAAGTAGATTGACAGCAATGAGACAGCTTGATGAAACACAAATGATATCCACAGGTCGTCAGGACTGCATTGATAAAATGGATTGTACCAATGACATCAGGGGGCTTCCTAAGGAGAGAGGGAATGGCTTGTAAGGCTACCATCTATCTCCATCCAACAGTGGGAACCTACCTAAGGAAACTAGGGAATATACTATAAACAACTAACTACACATTATTACCTCTGACATGGAGGAGAGGGAAAATACCCTTTTAACAGGAGGAAACCTTTGGGGATCAAAGGCCTAGGTCACCTTCCCTCCAGGCAAGAGGTAGTTTATTTAGTGACAGCTCTGCTGCTGCAATTTAGAAACCCAATCAAAGGGGAGGAAATATTCCAATTTGGTGGAAAGCTCTCACGATCCCTCTAACAGGAACACTGTGAAGGGTTGCAAGAGGCCTCTGCAACAACAGGTACTCTGAGTGAGAGCAGACCCCCAAGGTGGGAGGAGGAGAGCAACGACCCCCTGAGATACTTAGCTGGCCTAACGACTAAAACAAACTGGGTCAACCAGAGGTCATAGGGAGAATAGCTTTTGAAGGTGCCATGGTGATGCCATAGCCAAAGGAGCACTTTTGGGTTGTGAAGACTCCAGCCCTTGGCAGCTGAAATCTTAAATTCTGCATCAAGAGGTGTGCCATATGACTGCACACTAAAGCTCTGCCCAGAGCAAGGACATTCCCACTATGGGCCAGATGAGAAGGACTTCACCCCGAGGTTCACATACTCAAGATGCTTTGTGAGTGCAGAGCGAGACCGCCAGCTTAAAAGGTGAGCCCTGAGTCAGAAAAGGTAATGAACATGGTTGGCATGCCTCCAATTTATGAATGAGAGCATAAATCAACTGAGTGCTTGATAGGGGGAGGCCAGGCAAAGCCAGTGGCTATAGATTATGTAGCAGGCCTTGAAAGGTTGCGAGTGAACTCTGCAACCACAAGATTGAAAGGTTGCAAACAAACTCTGCAACCACTAGAACTACCAACTAAGGTAGGGCCTGGGTGAGGTAGGAGGTTGCAGTGTGAGTCAGCGTTTGGTGATTTGATAGTAGTAGCAACCAGCATAAAACAAGCCAACCCATTCCATTACAGAAGCCAAATTAATGGTGACACACAAGGTAGGTGTTTGTGAGAGGCTGTGACGATAGTGACTGAATCAATGAGGTTTAGCAGATTGTAGCAGGATTTGCAACAGCATTTGCAACAGCATAGGTAAGCAGGATATATCGCATAGGAGATAAGCTGAATTATGTATATGCTAGGCAACCAGTTCCATAAAGGAGCAATCACAGTTTACATAAAAGCATTTGATGCTATGGTTTCAGCATGAATAGTGAATTGATATGATTGGAAAGAATACCTTAAATGCCATTAAGGCAGAGATAGGTTAATCCAGTAAGGAGCACACAGCGCAGTAACAGAATGCAATGAACATCTGAAGGCCATATAGGCTGCGAGGTTAATGATTTAAGCATGGCTAACTGAAAGCCATGTACACAAGAAAGCAGGGCAAATCAAATAGCTTACATAAAAGCATGCTTCTGCTAATTGGAGCCACGATGCCCTACCATGACACCGCAGTCCCCTTCCATGGGAATAACAGGGAAGCCAGAAGCTGAGCATCATGAGACTGAACAACAACTGTAATTCTGGCAGGGTGGGAACCCCCAAAAGAGGCTCCATTACAGGCAAGGTCCTAGTGAAGTACAAGCCATATGATAGCTTGCTGCCAGAGTAATGTGAACAGGGGAAGCAAATTAATGACTGAAAGGTTCAAAATAGTTAAATTCAGAAACAACCTGCTAAAATGCCTGCAGCTGGAAGCCAAGACCAGGCAGCCAATGTAGTAGCTGAAGTTTCAGTATAGCAATGCAGCAGTTGGGCCTGGCTGAGCAAACGCTGAATAAATTGAGCAGAGCATGCTGAATTCCAATACTAAGGCCCCATCCACACTACACTGCTTGCACCCAATAACGGATGCAGTCCGTTACGGCCACGGAGTGGTGCAGTGTGACCACACCCCAGCGGTGTCCATTCACGAGACCCGGCACCGCCAATCACACGATGAGATCAGGCGACTGGTACAGCGGCGCCCGATCCCACAATGCAGCTTCGCGCTGCATCTTTGTGCCCTGCGAGGACTGTTACAGCAGTTCACACTATCGCCGTAACGGTCCAAGGGATCATTATATTCCATAGAAATCCACCTCATAGGTGCTCTACAACGGTTACTTAAAATGCCTCCTGTAATGTTACCAGTGTAAACGCACGCCATTACCAATGCGGTTTATACCCTCTGTAACATTACAGAAGGGTTTTCGGGCTGCAGTGTGGACAGAGCCTTAATGAATTGAGCTAGCATTGAGTGAAGTAAGAGCAGAGCTGTTGAACACACATAGCACACAGGGAGTGGAAGGGTGAAGCCTAGACCAGGTGCAAATAATTAAGGTGGAAAGCACAGGAGACAGCAGGCAGGAAAAGAGCAGTGGGAGCTGAAACACACAATAATAATGCAGTTGACTGAGGGCTTGCAAATCTGTTGAGTAAAGGGAGCCTGACAGCACAGGCACATGACAGCTTAAGCTAAGGTAACAACACTTTGTAACCTGCAGCACAAATAAACAATGTATACACAGGGTGCTAGAAAGCTAGAAAGCCCAAAAGAAAGAAACAAGCAAACACAAGTACAGAAGCTGGAAGTAAACAAGCACACAAGGAAGCACCTAGCAGCCGGAGGCAAAACAATACAAACCAAAAGCAGGAGAACACATAAAACAGAAGTCCAGCACAAACCAAGCAGAGCCCAAACCACAGCAACACTGGGGCAAAGCCTCAGCATGCCCTAAGGGAGAAGGCAGACTGACAGAGCCTCTGGCCGGCAAAGACAAAGTGCTTCAGAAAGAGACTGGGAGAAACTGCTTATATAGCTCAGGAAGGGGGTGTGGCTGGTTGCTCACCCCATTGAACTACAGGCATAGCCTTTCAAAACTACACATTTTTTAGTAAAATGAACTATCAAAGAACTATCCTTGGGCCAAGCTCTAACAAACCTGAAAGATTCAGGTCTCAACTCCCAGCTGTTTTTGTGCTATCAGTGAACAAAAAGAAAAGGTCTTAATTTCCATATTTTGGAGGGGGGGGGTTCAACCTTCTTGACATTTTAAACTGCTAAATCATTCATCACCAAAATTTACAAGATCCAGAGATCCTGGCACCAATTCTGGGCATGCCAAATTTCAGGCTATCCTGTTCACGGATGGCCTCGTTATCAAGGTGCAAAGACTGGCATTTAACATTTAACTGCCTACTCAATATAGTGGCACTACCATACCCCAATAATAAGTATGCAATAAGATATGACAGGGCATATATTATGAGTTAATAATCACATGCATTGGCTCTGTTGTTAGTCAAGAGGCCTAGCCAAGAGCCTTTAAATGCACCCAAAAAGTGTAACTGCTGCCTGAGAGGCAACATAGCCTGATGGTTAGCATACTTGCTTGGGAACCAGTAGATCACAGGTTAAACCCCACCACACACACACACACACACACACACACACACACAAACTCGCCAAACACACACGCACACACAAATGCTAAATGTGTAACCTTCAAAACGGGAGTTTTTGGATGCAGTCTGTGATAGATAATTGTATTTGTGATGGGACTGGATTTTCAGCCCATCCGAAATCAGCACAGCTGCTGGGAAAAAAACACCACAAGTGGGGCTTCACTTGTGGGGCTGCAGTTTTCCCTACAGGCATCGTATTTTCAAAGCGGGAGCCAATTTATGACTGGTTCTCCGGTTTATGACAACTTGCAGCCATTTTTTTGCTGCAACTGTGCCAAAATGGTACACCTGGTGGAAACAGGCATGCCATCTCCTGCAGCAGTGTGAACTGAAAATATGGACATCCGCAGGTGCAGAGATTTCAAGCCAGATTATACCAGTTGCTGCAGAGTGGAACTTAGTCCCAGGAGGGCTGAAAATCCATCCCATGATGTCTTTGACTATTTCGCAGCTGCTGCTCGATTGTGAGCTTTTTATTAAAGAGAAAGTGAGTTTATCCAACCCAGTCCACATCAATGGAAGATTCATACAAAAGCAAAGTGGCTAAACTGCATACACTAATAACAAAACTGCTCTGCATTCCACTGCTAAATTTGTACAGGTTGTTTTTAAAACATTAGCTAGGAAAACATATTTAGATAAGTGTTTTCTTCTTCTTTTTCTGCATGTGATGAACTATGTTTTTAATACATGCTTTTGTACAAATAAAAAACCTTGAACCCTGAACCACATAGCTGCAAAAATGGGTAGAAGCAAGACCTCACTGGAAACAAGCTGTGGCATCTCAGCTTGGCTATCCTGGAAGAACAGGTCATTGAATTATAATAAATATTAAAAGTCCCTAAACTGCCTTTTTTGTACTTATAAAAATTACTTTAAAAATAAAAGTAGAAAAAAATATATTAAAATAGGAGATTTGTTTTGAATGGGTAGGAAGTCTTGCCCCCATATAATTATAGGAGGTAATTACATACATTTAACACGTCATTAAAAAATCAAATTCTTCTGTCTTAGCCATTTTATAATATTATTTGTAGAATGTTATCAATTTATCCAAATTGCAGAGTTAGAAATAAGGACCCACATATTCAAAGGAGATGCACAGCCCAAAATGGAGATGTGTGGTACATCCCAGAAAATGCACGGAAACACGATATTCAAAAGGAAGAGATGCATCACACATTTCCGAATGCGTGTTTGTGCAGAAATAATGTATGCAGTGCAAAAAAAGGGTGTAGGCAGCTGAATATGCCACGCAGGTGTATATTCAGTCAAAATGTGCGGCGCATGTGTCGCATAACACAAAACTGTGCCACGCAAAGTTAGGTATGTAAGGGGGATGGCCTAAATCAGACAGCCACCCACAGGCAAGCTGTAGAACTGCAGACAGGCCACCCTTAGACAGCCCTCAGAGGTGCACTTGGATGTTGTCCAGACACCTACACACAGCAGTCATGCCAGGGTGGTAGTACCCGAAGCCACAGCCATGCTGTGCCAGCTTGCCAGACACCTGCTGGGTACTGCTGGGTGATACCACCGGCACTGCCCCAATCAGCCACCCCCCTCACCACACCCAGGTTAGGGATGCCCAGCTGCCACATGATAGTCTGGTGCCTCCCAAGCACACCAGCAGAGCAGACAGCTACAATGCGGCACATGTACCAGGTGTCATGGCATGCACCCATGTGGCTGCCAGAGGGCCACCCAGTGGAGGCATGCACCCGTGGTGGCATCTAGGACAACGGTGAGCAGGATGTATAGTGGTAATGGGGGCAGCATGGCTTGGGTCAGGGACAGCCCTGTGGCACACACCCATGGTGGAACACCACAGATGCACACAGCATGCCAGTGCCTGACCCATGCCACCAGGAACCACATACATGTCACTGATGCCATCCCTGCAGTGTGACAATACCACAGGGGCCCCGGGTTCGGATCACTGTGGTATACTGGTGGTGGACAGTGCATAACTGTGAGCAGCGTGGGGCAGGGATGGCATCACCTGCAGCCTGGAGGCAGCAGGGGTATGCTAAGTACACTGACCCCTTGGCATTGGCCGTGCGGCCACCTAGGGCATGAGCTTGCACTGTCATGTTTGCTGCTGTGTCACACATTCGGACCAGTTGTCACACACCTTGGCACACATTTGGGTGCTAAGGGGTTGGGGGGTATGTAGCACTGTACTCAGGCCAATGCAGTGCACCTTCACACAACCATGCATTCTCACCTGCCTGCTAGGCTGCACTACCTCCTGATCACCTTTGTGGAGTGGTGGTGCTGCCTTGTAATGCTGGAACTGCCCATGTCAGTGGTATGAAAATAACCTGAATAGATTCCAGTAATGGGATGCAAATGTGCTGTTTGGGAGCTGACTGTGCAATGAGGCCATTTGCATATCCTGGCTGAATATTGCAATCTGCGCACCGTGCAAGTGGCTTTGCATTGCGCACTTCTGTATATTCTGAACTGGACTTGGGGTACCTGCCACGCCACGCATCTCCCACTGTGTGATCGTGCATGTCCTGGATATTCAACCGCACATGCGCGATCGCATCTTATGGCGTACCTTCTGAATATACCATTATTTTGTGTTAGTGCAGTTGAATAGCGTGGCACAAGCACTTGCGCCATGCAGCCTGACACTTTTGAATATGGGGCCCACAGTGTGTAGAGACTTGTTATCATTGCAATGTTATTGTACTGATGTGACAATGTATCTAGTTGTACATTCATTAAAAAAAAATTCTAAAGCAAAAATAAAGTGTTGAAATGGATGAATTTTGGTGTTGTACTTGCAGCTCTTTGACTCCAGTTTCGTTTGCTCATAGCTAAATTGATCCCGACATACAGCAGTACAGGAGGAAATGGCTTACAAACGTCAGTAATTCAACAGACATTTGAACCTCAGTCAGCAGTTCCATATCTGGCAGCTCTTTGAATCCTGTTTCGTTTGCTCATAGCTAAATTTTTCCTGGCATACAGCAGTGCAGAAGGAAATGGCTTACAAACTTCAGTAATTCAACAGATATTTGAACCTCAGTCAGCAGCTCCATACCCGGCAGCACCAAAGGAAAACTCAGCCTGTTCAGTACACAAAATGAAAGCAGCCCTCATCCTCAACGGTGTACTTCATACCTCTCAACTGCTATGCATTTTGCATAGTGCTGTGCTGTTTGCACTCAAATTGACCCTAGCTCCATGAAGATTTATTGATGCTCCTCATAATGTTAGAGCTACTTTGGGATGAAAGACTAATAAAAATGTAAACTAACTAGACAGAAACAGTCCTGAACACTAAACATGTGAAGCTCACTATTTTTTTATTTATTATTCTTTAAACTGAAAAGGTGCTATGCATTCTGGCCATTTGTTCTGCATTTTCAAGGGCAGTGCTACACTGTTGAGAGGTATGACAACCTTGTCTCCAGTTTCTTCACTCAGACACAAATAATAAAAAAAAATGCAGACTTATTATGACAGTTTTCCTGTATCAAATTCACTTCAACTTAATTATTCAGCTACTCTTTATCACCAGCGTCAGACACTGCCACCTGCATGACCCTATCCTTTGAAATGCCACGGCAGCTTGGATGACAAGAAGTTTCTGCCATGTGTTTCTGACAGCAAGTGGCCTCTCTCTCATCCGCTTAGTACAGCTATTATTTTCAGGTAACCAAGCAACAGATAAAGCTAATGAAGGACCACAAGGCTGACATAGCTGCTCAGCTTAAGGGGTTTATCCTCTGTGGAAAAAATATATGCCTGTAATAGTGCTACACACATGTGAACAGGATTCTTACTAGTTGCTCCTTTCACTATCCACATTGGCCCACTAGTAATTTATGCCCAGTGAAATTCCACACTTTTTTTGTTGTTGTTCATAGAATTCTGCAGGTTTTTTATTATAAATCGTGATATTATTTTAACCAGTCAGGCTTGTTTATTTCAAAACATTCCAGACACTTTTTTGTAGATTAATGCACCACCAAGACCATTCATATATTGTAAGAGGAAATACATTATTTACAGTATGAGAACTAACCAAAGGTAAGCAGTTCTCATACCCCAAGAATGAATGTTACATCACAGTTACAATTTTATGAGTGGTCTCAGTGGTGGTATTAGTATATAGTGTATAGTAGAGCACTGTTCTATATAGAAATCCATCCTTTTCGAAATGCTGTTGTACCACAGTTCAGAGGTCATGGAATGTGATTGTAGCCTTCTGTGGCAGAACAGCATTCTAGAACCTCTAGAGACTGCACTAGTCAGTTTCACTGTGAAAGAGAAAAAGCCACAATGCACACATTTCACATAATACTATACACTATAAAAGATACAGGATGAGCAACTTTATGCACAACCAGTGTGTTCTGCCACCTTGAGGTTCTGATTCCCACGGATCTCTCAAGCTTCACTCTCAAGGTCAGAGGGAATCAGAACCCCTCTATGGCAGAGCATACTGGTTGTGCATAGTTGCCCATCCAGTATTCTCTATATTATTGCTTGAGATTGATCAATAATATATTAAATTATTAGAAATACATCCCAGAAGGTGCCCGTTTCCAGGGCAGATGCATATGAGACACTCTTCACGGAATAAGAGTATCTCACACACAGAGGAAATGAGTACTCCGAAGCGTCGGGAACACTTCTTCAATCTGTAATAAGCATAAGAAGGTGTCTCATGCTAACAGTTCTAAAATTCTGAAGTTCTAAGTTCCGTAGGCAGAGTCCATTTCCCACACAGGGGTTTCTCTAATTTTCTACAAAGTAAAACACTTGGATTTCAGATTCAATTTGCATTTTTAAAAAACAAAAGTCTTGAACATGATTCATAATATGCGTGTAAATGTACAGTTCTGGCATCTCTTGTGCTTCCAAGAGGGTCTTCCCTAGTCTTTTGTGTGCCAGAACTCTTCGGCTTCCCTAAGCAGTTTTCTGATGCAAAGAACCCAAGAAGGTACTTTTAAAACCATGAGAAATGCTATAACTGTACATGTAAACGTATATAAGAAATTCGGCATGAGATTTTGTAGGAATTCTGCAGGAGGTTCTCTGTATTTCTTCAGCAATTTTGTAATATTTGTCTTTCCACATTAGCCAGAGTTGAGGTCAAAAGCTGCAGCCAATGCCCAGTGGCACAGATGGCCGCGGTACTGATGCTTTATGTCCTACCATGCTGGCCACTTGGGTTCAGAAATGAATTCAGGTCACTGGGATCGGCCTGGGAGGGAGAGGATAGTGCATCCAAAAGGTTGCCCTCCTCTCCCGAGGAGGGGTGGCCTGTTGGCCTGGCCACAGACTGCCACCAGGTGGAGGCCTAGTGGGGAGCTGTGGGTAATGTCATATGTGTGTGTGCCTTCACACATGAAACCAGATCTCACACAGCATGGGGTGTGGAAAATGCAGAAAAGGGATGTCAGAGGCTGGATGAAGCTCTGATCACTCGTTCCTGGGTCTGCACCACCACTCGGTAATTCACCATACGTCCGCCCAGATATGCTTGAACTGGGGACGGGGGCGGCCCTCCACTCTGTTGCCCCGCCATGAGGGGGGATCCATGGGAGGAAACCCAGACTGAGGTGAGTCCAGGGGGTTGGCAGGGGCCAGTTTTGGGCATAGGACAGAGCTGGTCAGCTGCCCCAGGACATAAGTGGCAGAAATACCTTGATGAAAAAAAAACCTGCAGCCAAAGTCACCTTGATTACCCAGTAGTAGCCCTAGGCACAACTATGCGGGTAATCTAAATTCAGGAGCAGCTCGGATCCCTATAATATCAGCCTGACCAGGACTAGAAGTGCTACTAAGTTTTATTTATTTCTTTTATTTGAAAATTGGTGACCAGGAGAGACACACACTGAGCCAGGGCTCATTCCAGGTGCAACCGGGGGAAAGGGAAGGGGAACTCACAGCTACAAAGGTATATAAACCAGGCTGATAATGATCATTACAAAAACAGTGACATAATGTGCATACATCGAAGTGCAGTACAGACAGTAATGTCAAAAACTGCAACAGGTTGTCTAATAAATAGCATGCTGAATCAAAACAAGAGTGCAAATCAGGTAAATGCAAAAGTGCAGAGGAACATGGTTGCTGGGACACTGAACCAGTACTCATAGGTGGGGTCGGGAAAGGTAGGACAGGTTTAAGAAGGTAGAACAAAATAAGGGGAGAAGTTTTAATTGATGTCTCAGGGAGGGAAAGGAGAGAGAGAGAGAGAGAGAGAGAGAGAGAGATGGATGGAGGACAGTAACTGATTCCAGAGCAAGGGGAGATGGTATGAGAAAACAGTTTTCCAGCTGAGAAGTGTGGGTGGGAAGGGAAGAAGTGTCAGTGGGAAGGGAGGAAGTGTCTGGGTCCCTGGAGCGCAAGGAATAGTAGGAGGAGGGGATGGGGGGAGATGAGATGGGATAAGTAGGAGCAGAGGGACCTAAACCAGTATTTAGAGATGAGGGAGGCACAGTGCAGCTGGTGATGTATGGGGAATGGGAGGATGGATAAGGAGAAATAAGGGGAACAATGGTGGGTACGAGTGACAGAGAATTACTATCAACATGGCAGAAGGAGTTACAGAGGATATCCAGTCTGGTAAAAAAGTAGACTGGATGGTACCATAGACCACATCTGCATAGCTGAATACTGGGAGGACTATTTTGGTGACTAACTCCCGGTGGACCAGTGGAGAGAGGCATTCCTTATTGCGGTATAGGGCACCAATTTGGGGTGGAGTTTGGCATGGATGGCTTCAACATGAGCTGAGAAGTGAAACTTGCTATCTAACCACACATCAAGGTACAGTACTTGACGGTTGGGGCAACCTCAAACATCCATCTAGCATGGAGAAAACAGGGAAGGAGATGAACCTAGCCAACTTCTGGCTTGTACCAAAGGGCACAGACACAGATGTTTTTGTGTTGACCCTTAGTTGCTTGACCTGGAATCAGCCCAGAATATTGTTAAAGTCTTGCTGTAGTGAATCAACCACAGACGTAGTTGAGGGACCTAAGATATAGAGGGCGGTATCATCTGCATACATGTGACTATGTGAGTTGTCACAGGTAGAGGTGGGTCATTGAGGAAGATCAAGACTAGAACTGGATCTAGGATGGAGCCCTATGGGACTCCAGCCAGGATAGAGAGTGGTGGGGAGAGTGCGCCTCCTACCTATACCAACTGCTGATGGCTTATCAGATAAGAATGGAACCAGTTGGAAGTGGGGGCTGAGAGGCCAGCAGTGCTCAGCTTACCCAGAAGGAGAGAGTGTGACACCAAATCAAAAAATGGCCAGGTCAGCTGGCCTGATGGCATGGAAGGCTGAGGCACTGGGTGCCTTACCTCCTGCCATGCTGGTGACCCAGGGTCAGGAACAGACTCAGGTTGCTAGGGGACCAGTGGGGAAAGGAAGGATCAAGCATCACTAGGACAGTTCTCCTTCCTTGGGGAGAAGGGTTAGTGTGGCATGCTGCTTGCCTGCTACCCAGCGGCGGCTGGGTGGCAGCACATGCACGTCACCAAGTAGGCAAGCGATCTCCCATTCAGGATGCCGGACCCATCTCCATGGAAGCAAAACTCAGACATTGCACGTCTGTGGGCCCAGGATGAAAATCAGGAGGAAAACCACCACAGGCAGCAGAATGAAGACTGCCCCCCCCCCCCACAGGCCCTGCACCAGTGGCTGGGCACAACCCCAGTCCTGTGACAGAGGACAACGGTGAAGGTAAGTCCCAGAGAGCTGGGTGACAAAGCGGGGGGGGCTTAGTCAGAACTGGATCACCAGAGAGAATCAGAAAATAAACAGAATATGGAAAACAAATGGCCAGGTTTATGAAAATGGCCACAGTGATGCACCCCTGATCCATCCCTGAAAGGATGGAATCAGTGACCTTAAGTAGGGAGATGATGGTGGAGTGAACCTTCCTAAAACCAGACTGGAAGGGGGAAAGGAAGCTAGAGGAATGGAGGAATTCTACAGTCCGTGAATAGACTAGATTTTCTTTCAACTTCACAAGTGAAGGGAGGAAGGAAGTAGGGTGGAGGTTCCCAGCAGTGCATGGATCACCCCCTTTGTGGAGGTGGAGAACCTTGGCAAACATTCAAGACTAAGGAACAGTGCAAAGGACAAAGGAAAGGTTTAGCAAGTTAGTGAGGGTGGTGGTGATGGCTGGAGCTGACAGATGAAGAAGTTTAGGGTCCAAACCATCTAGGCTAGATTTGAAAGGGTTTAGTCAAGACGGAATAAGAAGGGTCTCCTGGGAAGTGACAGTTGGAAAGTCAAAACCCAGGGGGGAAGAGTGGGGTAGTGGAAAGAGAGGAGAGGGGGAGAGGGGAGGAGTCAGGAGAGTGGGAGGGGAGAGCACAAGTGGTGAAGAACTCATTGAAGTGTGCGGCAAGAGAGGTAGGGTCTGATACTGGTGAACCATTAACTAAAAGGACTGAGGGAGCAGACTGGGCAGGGGATTAAAAAGGGAGTAAATCACCTTCCAGAATTTAGCTGGGGAGTTAGTGTTATTCTGGAGGTTAGCCTTGAAATAGAAGGACTTGGCAGTTTGGATGGCCTTAGGGCAAGTGTTCCTAAGTGCCTTGTAGGAGAGGAGGTCCCGTATGGAGTGGGATAATTTGTACTTGGTCCAGGCTTGGTTACGGGTCTTGTACAAGTTGATGAGATCACAGGTGATCCACGGGTGGTGAGATGATTTTACCCTGGATTTCCTGATGGGGGTGTACATATCCCAGATAGAAGAGAATAACAAATGGAATAGAGATACCGCCATATCAATGTCTGGGGCAGTGAGCATGGGGAACCAATTAGTACCAGCCTGTTTGGTCAGTAGAGCCTCTATGTTCAGTGGTCAGAGGGATTTAGACCAGATGTACTTTGGAGAGGAGGAAGGAGCCAGACTCTTGTGACACAGAATATCATACAATCATCACTGAAGGCATCCGGTAGTATGCCAGCTGTGATCATGCGATGGTGTGAGAGGAACGAATCCCATCCAGGAAGGTGTGTTTAGACTAATGGGGACTGAGTCAGGTGGGTTCTTTGATGAGTTGCGAAAGGTAAAGGGACTCAGTCCTATAGGTAGTTGACATGGAGGTTGGGGAAAGCCAATTAATGTTGAAGTCACCCAAGAGGATGAGCTTACCACCAGAAGAGAGTTGAAAGCGAAGCCACCAGAGAAGAGTGGGAAATTTAATCAGGCAGCAGTGAAACAGTCTATAATAATGGAGTACGCAAACTGTTGATAAATAGGCAGACATAATATGAGGAGCACAGAATATGTATATGGGTTATACCCAGATAGGGTAAAGCGGAGAATGCAGTAAAACAGGCAATAGGCAAGAGTTAAAGTAATAGCCACCTTTGGAAGAGGACCGTAAGGTGAAGTCCACAGTCCTTGGAACATCAGGCAGTGAAGGGAGGGTAAAGGGTCAGTGGAGCAGCATGGCTGACTCCAGGCAGATTCCTGATTGTTCTTTGCACTCGGTCCTTCATGCAAGGACCACAGCACTGAAGGACTGCTTGAGAGTTACAGCTGAAATAGGGAAAAGGAGCTCCACCTACACTACACCTGATTGATGGTAAATTGGCAGCACAGAACAGGATCTCTGCCCCTAGGAGGGCCACCATATTGTCTCTCCTCTAGTACTCTATCTGGCAAGCAAAGTACAGGAACCTTCTTTACAAGGAACATAGTTTATGACAGGCAAATTAACTTTCATCAGAGGGTGGACAAAAGAGAAGATGAGAATGCCCTATACTGGACCTGCAAATAAATGCACAACTCCAATGGCGCCTGTGAGCAGAAAAACATTGGCAAAAACTAAGGAGGGGATAGGGTGGTGCTTTCTGTTTCCTTTCACAATGCTGGACCTGTAGCTCCCTGATTGCCTTCCTATGGGTTCCCATCACTAGGGCAAAGCTTAGATGGTGCATGGGGAGGTTTAGATCCTAGAAAATGAGCTGGTGAGCTTCACGTGGGTCAGCCTCTCCAGTGAAGCCAAAAAGATGTTTACAACAGCTGCAGACACACTAGAGACCTATTTCAAGGACGTTCTCGTATATGTTTGTGCCTGGCACAACAACAATGCCTAATGACACTGGCAAATTCTTTGATAAGTCTACAAAAAAATAAAAGTAGATATGGTTTACGCACAAAGAAGGAAATTCTGCAGTCTGCATTATTTTCTTCGATTTTCACCGTGATTCTGCAAATAAAGAATTCCTTGGTATATGCATATAAAGTGCTCTGTAGCCCGGTCATTCATTCATACATAATGTATATAGATCCAGTAATAAGCTCTGGTGAAAGTTAATGATAACAGTGGAGACAGATTCAAATGACTCAAGTTTGGAAATATATACTATTAAATTAATTCATTTAATTTCTCTTAGTAATAAAATTTTTGAAAGCAACTAAACAGATTTTCTTGTTATATTGCAACTGTCATTATGGTCCATTGCCACGTTCACGTCAGCTGACAAAAATCGGCTAAGTTCTTTAAGTGACCACAAAGCAAAATATTCAGAAGCCAACCCTGGCAAATGAATAACCACACCATGAAATAGACACTGAGTATAGTACAGTTCACATTAAACTGCCTCAAGAATGAGTTACATTAGAATTTCTTAATGGGAGGGGGAACGGGGGGAATAGTCTTCTTGTTCATATTATGTTCCTGGTCTTGACTATGTTTATTTTTTCCTCAAATGTACCTCAAGGATCCAATTATTCCTGTATGTTATGTTATACTGTACATATATATTTGCTTTTTCTTTCCTGTCTTAAAGTTTATTCAATTTGCAAAAAAATAATTTCTTAATGAGTTGTATAAGTGTTGCTAAATAGAGATCCTTGTAAAAACTGCTGCCAAAAGTTATAACTCAGTTTTGCATTTCATCATCACAGAACTGCCTAGGCATTTCTGCTGAGTCACTAAAACATTTTATAAAAATTGCTCTCAAGCCAGTTATGTTGAAGGGGGTTCTATGTCCTGCTGACAATCACCAAGCGTCGCCCGATAGGGCGAAGTCACATCGCTGAAAATCAGTTTCAGCGATGTGACTCCCCGGTGCACAGCAAAACGGCACCAGGGACTTATAATTATTACGTTTTATGCAGGGGAGCCTGCCCCCTACACCCCCTCCCTGTGGGGGGCCTTTTTTTTTTATTATTACTAATTATTTTACCAGGTGAGACACACTAAGCTGAAAGCTTGTTTGCACGTGCAACCTGGGAGCACAAGGAAGTTAAGTGACTTGCTCAGGGTCACACAGTATGCACCTAGGGGGCTGTGGGATTCAAACCCAGGTCTCCAGATTTGCAGCTCAGAGCCTTAACCCACTGCGCCATACTGCCTCCATGCACCCCTCTACTTAAGGATTCTCAACTCCAGGGAGGTGCATGTTGCAGGGGGGGGGGGTGCAAAACGTGCAAAAAAAAAAATATTGGGCTGGGTGTAACAAAAATGTACATGCGCCCGGACCCAAACCCAGCACCCTGTCTACCCAAGCTGCGAACCCACCCACCACGCCATGGAGCCAGCTCGGCAGCCCACTTTGGCACCACCCCTCAAAAACCCTCCCGCCCCTCGCTGAGCATGCTTGCTCCCACCCCTGCATGCATTACATGTAGCGACATCCTGTCGCTATATGCTAAGCCCACCCCATCCAGTCACCCTATCTCATCGGTAGACCCCATGACATGCACCGCAATTGAGCCGCTGTTTTTGGTTTCACTCAATTGTGGTCGCGCATGTCATGGGCTACCTTTGAAAAGCAGGACAATGTAAGTTGTCAATGCACTGACAACTTTAAAAAAATGCAAAACCAATGCATTGTTGCAAGCTGCCAAAAAAAGCCACATCGGAAGGGTCTGAGGGCTTGATGTTTTATAGCCTTCCCCAGCCCCTTGCTGCAAGCCACCGAAAACTACCACATCAGAAGGGTCTGAGGGTTTGATGTTTTATAGCCTTCCCCAGCCCCTCGCTGCAAGCCGCTGAAAACTGCCACATCGGAAGGGTCTGAGGGCTTGATATTTTACAGCCCTCCCCAGACCCTCGCTGCAAGCTGCTGAAAACTGCCACATCGGAAGTTACGGGACTCGGAGCATTAGACTGCAGACGAGACATTATTGTTTTTAAATCTTGGTGCCTTTTTCAGGCAGCGCTGTCATTTAAATCAGGGAGCTTCTTGTTTAAGCTCCTGCCTGCTTGATTTTTCAGTATTATAGATTCTAAAAGTCTCCTATATGACCCTGTTTGTAGTATTTCATAGAATTTCTGATTTTAATTTTGTTGTGGGCTCCTCCTGGCTTTGTAACCTGTGCTGTAGTTACAGCAGCCCAGCCTGGCTTGTCCCTCTCCCCTCCCCTTCCCTAGTGCCAGCTCCCATTTCTCTAAATCCCTCCCCTTGCAGTTCCCTGCTTCTAGATTGCTTTCCCCCTTACTTTAAGGCTGACCCTGTTGTTTCTTTTACATTCCAGGGTCTGAGGGTTTGATGTTTTATAGTCCTCCTCAGCCCCTCACTGCAAGCCGCCAAAAACTGCCACATCGGAAGCTACGGGACTCGAAGCATCAGACTGCAGACAAGACATCATTGTTTTTAAATCTTGGTGCCTTTTTCAGGTAGCGCTGTAATTTAAATCAGGGTGCTTCTTGTTTAAGCTCCTGCCTGCTTGATTTTTCGCATCCACCAACCCATCCCCCACCCCTTCCTTTATTAAATACTTTGTGGTTCTGCCCCTGCTCTTCTCTGACTGGCCTCTGCTAGTAGGGGAGTATCTGAGTGGCTCTCAGCCAACTTTATTCCTTATGAACTCACATCACCCACTGACAACCATGGGCCTTTTCCTAAGACCACATTTATCAGTCCCTCTACTGGTCCTAGCAGTCTTTATTCCCCACCTATGTCCATCACCAGCGTCAACTGCTAATAACCCTGAGGCTCTCCCCACCCTTTATCCATCCTCTCACCCACTGAGGTTCTCCCTACCCCTCTATCCACTCTCACACCCCCACCCTGTCCACCACCATCTCCCTCCCCCCATCCCATCTGGCCCAGCTCCATCTACATCTGGTCTCCCACAACACACTATTGCCAATGCTTTACCATGCTATCCCCACCATATGTGCTCTGCCCATCCCATGCTCTTTTCCTCTTAGCTCAGCTTACTATCACCACGGCTCACACAAACAATGTATGTCCTCTCTCCTCAGGTTTGTCTCCCTGCTCCTACTTCTATCTGGCAACATTCATCCCAACCCGGGCCCGTCTCCTCCCTGCCAAACTCAGACCCCCCCTACATCGGGGCTATGCATAGCCTCTATGAACATCTGTAGCCTCTTAAAAAAAAATGCTGCCCTCCAGTGCTGGAGGGCACAAAATCAGCCTGACATTCTGGCAATTGTGGAAACCTGGCTGTCTAAGTCTACCCCGGACTCTGCACACGCTCTCCCTGGCTACTCCTTTTAAGGGAAGATTGTCGGTAAGTGTGGGGTGGCTGCACCATCTATAGGTGTGACTGCTTAATGGGCCGCGCTCTACCAATCCCCAAACTCGACCACGGTACCCAAGCCATTTCACTTAGGATCACCCCAGACCCCTCCAGGGCCCCTCTGACTATCTTGGTAGCCTACAGTCCCCCGTGGAAACAAACCCAAGCAATCCGATCCCTAACTGGCTACTTTTCCAGCCTCCCGCATAAGGGTGAGCAGACACTAGTAGGTGATCTCAATACCAACTGACTTGCCAGTTCATCTGCCCTTGCCAAGGATGCTTTTGCAGCCCTGGACCTAACACAGCTGGTGACCCAGCCTACCCGTCTGAACCCATCCAACAGCTCTTACACATTATTGGACATCATCCTTACCAACCGCCCACACACAATTGTGGACATCGTTGTCCATCCTAACTCCCTGACTGATCACTCTCCAGTAACTTTCACATGGTCCTGCCATCTACCAAAACCTGTGCCCAGCGTGGTCTCCCGCTGACTTATCCAACCAGGTAACCTCGTTAGGCTGAAGCAGCACCTCGCCCAGTGGGACTGGTCGCCAATCAATTGGGCCCCTAGTATTGACGAAGCACTCGACTACTTTACCCACTCCTTCAATAAGGCCTGCGACATATTTATCCCGCTGGTCAAAACCTGGACTAAGCAATGTAGTGCACCATGGATCACACCATCACTGCTCAAACAGCTCCACCACAGAGACAGTCTCTGGCATACAGCCATTTCCTCAGGCAAGTCTGGGGACAGGCAGCCCTACAATGTTGAGCACAACAGATGTACATGGGCTACTCGTAAGGCTAAAGCGGAGTACTACAGATCCACACTAGCCTCCTCCTGGGGGTCTACCCGGAACTTCTGAGACAACATAAATGAGCTAAATGGGAAGTCTCACTCCCCACCCCCGTCTCTATTCAACTTTAATGGAACCGCTATCACTGACCCTACTAATATTGCAGACTGCCTTAACACCACCTTCTCAGACCTCAGCGCAGTTCTCCCTAGTAACTTCTTCGACCCTACCTCCCACCCCCAGCCACAGCCCCTCCCTCACCCACATTTCTACCTGAGGACCATCTCACCACAAAACTCTTGGCACTATCTAACAAAAGCCCTCAGTGTTACCAGCCCTTCCTCTGACCCCCTGAATACTAGGATCCTACAGCACGTCCTTGATGTAGCACTTAACCCCCTGAATGATTTACTCAATCACTCCCTCTGCCTGGGCCAGTTCCCCCTAGCTTGGAAAAAGGCTGTGATCACCCCCATCTTCAAAAGTGGTGACACCTCCTTCCCTGGAAACTATCGGCCAATCGCTATTCTCCCTCATCTCTCAAAAGCCCTGGGAAAAAAAAATGGCAGACCAATTATCTGAATATCTTGCTCCTATGCAGAGAGCAGTATGGCTTCCGTCCAGGTCATAGTATGACCACTGCTCTCATGGAGTTCTCAAACTTCCTTCATGAAACCCTTGACAAAGGCCACCTTGCAGGGGCTGTCTATATCAACCTCTCCAAGGCCTTTGATATGGTCTGTCACCCACTCCTACTGGACACTCTCCTTCAACTAGGTTTTTCCCAAGGCCCACTGGACTGGTTCTCTAGCTATCTCTCTTCAAGTTCCCAGTGTGTCAAAATAAACAACACCCTCTCCAGCACCCATCCCATTCGCTCGGGGTCCCGCAGGGCTCCATCTTGGGCCCTCTTCATTTTAGTCTCTACGTAAATGCCCTACCCAGCTCCTGCTCCAGCAAGGTCCTGCTATATGTAGATGATGCGGTTCTCCTCTCCTCCCACCCTGACCCCTCCTCTCTTCAGGCCTCCCTCCAGCACTCTTTCAGTCAAATTGGAAATTGGTTCAACAACCCCAGGCTGGTCATTAACATAAAAAAAACAAACGCCATGTTGTTTGCCCATCATCAAAATAAGGCAAAAAACTCACCTCTCCATATACTATCCAGCTCACTCCACCCACTAGAACAAGTTAGCAGCTACAAATACCTGGGCATTACCTTCGATTCTGCCCTCTCCTTTCACTCATATATCAACCTGCTCACCTCAGCAATTAACATGTGCATAGGCCTTCTCTACCATCATAAGGACTGCCTCCCACCGGATGCCCTCAGATTGGCTGTCTCCTCCTCTGCCCTGTCTCTTGTAGACTATGGCCTCCCTGTCTACGTTGCTGCTGATGCCACCACTGTCAGGAGACTCCAACTATCCCTAAATAAGGCCTGTAGGCTCCTCACTGGTGCAGACAAATGGACTCATGCATGCACTCTATACTCGCTGGCCAACATACTCAATCTAGAAGAGCAATTACAATATCAGACCTGCCTCCTGGTTAAGAAAATACTTTTAGGTCTCTCCCCCTCAGGGGTGTCTGCCTCCCTCCACCCTGCTTCCCCCTCTGCCTCTACTCATGGCTCCACCAAGGTTGCTCTCAGAGTCCCGAGGGTATGGACATCACTTGCCCAGAGATCCTTTTGTTACCAGGCACCACACTGGTTCAACGCCCTTCCCTCCTCAATTTCCTCACTCACTAAAATAGGTCCTTTTAAGGCAGCTCTCAAGAGCCTTATTTTCTCCACCCACAGCTGCGAATGCACTCCACAAACAGGATCTTAGCCCATAGGTGCCCCCACTCCCTCTCCAGGCCCTTTTCTAGACTCATGACGACAATCTCCTTATCTCAGGCTGCACTTCTGAATTACTGTATTTGTCCTTGGAACCTAGCTATCGCACTGTATAGACCTCTGTACTGCTATTGTAAACTGTAACTCTTATCTGTGCACTGGATGGCTCGGTACTCTGTGTTGTTTGTTCTGACACCTGCAAATATATGAATACTGTTGCTATTCGCTGTTTGGTATGTAACAAAACTTCTGCAACCTCCTGTTTATCATACTGCATCTGTGTTGCTGTCTATGTGTTGAATCTATTGGAACTGACGTGGAGCCTTTGGAAACAAGTCCTTGACTCAAAGGGTTGTAATTCCGATATGTAGAATAAATAAATACATTGTTATTGCAGTTTAATGCAAATTGTACTGCATGTGGTTTATAACATCCTTACATTCTTAGTTCAAAACCAAAGTCAGGGAATTCACTCTCCAACTTAAATAAACTGATGTCCATTCATGACATTTTTTCAAACTAAACAGTTTATTCGTAAAGCAACACAGCTCCGTAAAGTGGTGGGTCAAAAAACAACTGACGCTTCACCTGTTACAGGCTTTGTCAAAGTGAACATCCTTTATTGTTTTATTTCTTAAACAGCATACATTTCATCACTTGAACAATTCAGTTTAAAGTGATAGACATCATTTGTGCGTATATACATAGTGAAAAGTGCCCAGCACTTATTTAGTGTAGAAAGGGAGAACTGCAACAGTACCACATAATGGTTCCGGGTGTTAATAACACGGAACACAACATTGCGGAACAGAACATCATGGGCAAAATAAAGCCGGGGGCAAAAGATAGCGGGGCAAATAAAAGCAGGGCATTATAATGGTTGGCAAACCAAAGCTGCCACAACAGAAAGCCTGCCATAATGGTGCAGACCAGGTGGAGTCTACAGGAGCAGCGGGGCTACAAATGACCACCCCTCACAGTACCGCACTGTGCCTGCCCATGCCCATGCATGGTGACACCTGCTCTGCCAGCTATGTTGCCATGTCCTGTCACCTGCCATGGGGCTGCCGTAGGATATAACAGCGCCCTGGGGATGCGTCGCCGCAGACCATGGGCAGGGAATGGGTAAGTGTGGCAGCCCATTCGTGACGTACCTTTGGCAGGCTATGGCCTAATGGCTGTATTGCTGGGTTGGGTCAGTGGGCTGGGGGGGGAGAATCACAAGGCACCGTGCTGTGTGGCCGACCACTGGTTGGTGGCCATGTGTGACTGTGTTGGGGTCCCGTGGGGTGGCTGCTGGGGGGACCATAGGCAGTTGCACTTGGGGGTGCGAGCATGGGGTTCTGCCCCATTGGTAGCTGTGGTGTTCCCATTGTGCCCGCACCATCAGTCTTTCTGTGTGTCACTTCCCTCCTCCCGTGACTGTGGGGGCACTGCGGTGTCCGGGACACACCGCGGGCTGGTGGCCCGCATTATTCTGTTCAACGTTGTTGTTGTCAGGCGATGTTACTGCCCACGATGACAAGCATGCGATATTATGTCCCACTTTGTTTTGCAGGCGATATTATCACCCGGAACCCTACAGGATAAAATCATGGTCCAGAACATATTTCACCATAGTATTTTACTTCATTAATAATCTTTATTAAAGAACTTTTAGCTGATTACTCATAAAGCAATAGGGTGCTTCTGGCCAATCTTCTGAGATTATATGCATACAATATTATTACAGTGTTATTCATCAAAATAATGGGGACCTCTATGTTTAGAAAGGATTGGTGGCAATGTTATAGAGGGAAAGAAGTGGAGGAAGGTTGTGGTGGGGGGGTTGGGAAAGGGAGGAAATGGGGAAGAAAGAAGGAAGCATGGGAGGATGGAGAAAGAGAACAGAGCCAAAAGTGAACATGAAGTACAATATTATGGTGAAATATGTGCTGGACCATGATTTTATTATGTAGTACTGTGCTGTTCACCCTTTCTACACTAAATAAATGCAGGACACTTTTCACTATGTATATAAGCACAAATGATGTCTATCACTTTAAACTGAATTGTTCACATGGATGAAATGTATGCTATTTAAGAAATACAACAATAAAGGGCATTCACTTTGACAAAGCCTGTAATAGATGAAGCATCAGTTGTTTTTTTGGTGCACCACTGCACGGAGCTGTGTTGCTTTGTGAATAAACTGCTCAGATTGAAAGAATGTCATGAATGGACATCAGTTTATTTAAGTTGGAGAGTGAGTTCCGTGACTTTATTTTTGAACTTTGAACACTGTATCACTGGGAACCGATTCCCTGTGAGCAGCTCTGCTTCTCAAGAGAACCTTTACATTCTCGGTGGCTTTATGGCCATTTCTAGTAATTCTGGATATAAATTATAAATAATAAGGAACAGAAATATTTATTCTGCATGCCTTTGAAACTATCGCATTAAAAACTGCTTAGGTGAAATAGGAAGAGTGAAGCCAGTTGCACAAAGTCTATCTACGGAACTGCCAAGAATGTATTGTACGTGCTTGGGGAGGGAGGGGGGAGGGACTTAATGGACACTACATTGCTAGAGGATCCCACTATGTATCTGATTGGTATTTGGCAGTTTTCAAAGGGAAACATTAATGTATAGTGGCTGACATAGCTTGAAAGACCATGAGAAGCTCTTTCGGTTCAGGTAAGGCTCATTTGTAGCTAGAAGTACTCCAGAGATATGGGTGGGTGAGTGAGTCTATTCAATGGTAGTACTACACTGCAGCTATTTGTAGAAGCTTGTGATGTCATCAAGGAACAAGCAGTGCTTGACTTAATGTAGTAAGGCACAGCTTATTCCTCGATGACATCATAATGTTTTATAAATGGCTGCAGTGCAATATTAAAGAGCCAGTAGAATTAAAAATAGCAGACAAGAAGTAGTCAGTAGTCATTTTTTTATTTCTGAAGTTTTTTTCCTTTTCCATTTGCCCATTAGAAAGTGTTCTGTGTGAGAGTATTATGCTGGATGTGTGGAACAGCACTCTGCCTGGCAGCTGACATAGTTAGTTCTATTCCCTCCACTACATCATCAGCACCGTGACTTCACTGACTGTGACGTCAAGGGTGATTGACCTGGCAGCTACTGAGTGGCTCTTCCTGAGTAGCTATGATGTCACAGTCAGTGAGGTAACAATGCTGATGATGTAGCAGGGGGGAATAAAACTAGATATGTCAACTGCCAAGCAGAGTCCTGTTCCACAGATCACACCTACTAACATTAGGTAAAAAAAAAAATCTAACTATCCAAAGGAAAAAGAAAAAGCACCTCAGATATAAAAGGTAATGGTTGGTTGACTGCTTTTAAAAACTAATATTAATTTTAGGCAGTACACTAGCTCTTTAATGTTATCTAGACCTAGTCATCTGGATCTCTGGAGTACTTCTAGTTACAGGAAAACCCAACACCTCCTTTGAAAGAGCTTTTCATTGGTTTTCAGGCTATGATAACCACTGGGCATGAATGTGTACATTTAACTAAACAAAGAACAGCACTTGAGAGGAAACATCCCACAGGCCTATGGTAATCCTGCAGACAAAGTGAGATCTATTATCTGCATGGAATACCTGAGGTCCAAATTTCAGTGGGCTGGGAACAGGCCAGGGATTACATCTCATGAGCACCTCGCCAGCATGTGAATTACAGCTCTGCACCAGTGACCTGTAGAGAAACTGTTATGTTCAACGACATCTCTGTAGGGGGGCAGGCACTTTCCCTTTAGCTTACTGTGTATGCCAGTTTGTGTGTTTTTCATTTTTGTATTTTGCGGTGCTTAAAACAGAAGGAATGCCTAGAGGAATAAAAAAATATGTTTGAAACACTAAGAGTGTAAAATGTCAGTGAGAAGTTTGACAAGTCTCACAGTTAAATAAGGTCCGTTTTTTAAAACGATATTGTGATTTTCAAGTATATACCCCTTTTATCATGTTTCGAAAGGAATGGTGTTCCATTAATATTTGTGTTACTTTTTCTAGAGTGGTATGTTTGATATTACACTGAAGAAGCAACTGAAATAGTTACCAAATATTGTGTTGTGAAATCAGTACTCATGTGTATGGGCAACTGTTTGGTGACTTAATGATCTATTTAGTGGTTGAGTGAGTCTGGTCTACATTTTTCTTTAGTTTTTCTTGAAAAGAATGTTTTCTACATTTGGCTATGTTTTTACAGCATCTTGAGTGTAAATTTCTCTAGCATGCCAACCCTGTTTTGTATAACTGCTTACAAAGAGTAGGAGGATTAGTATAAAATAAGTTTCTGGAATTTTATTCTGCATGCTGTTACTAGTTCAGTGAAGCAAAGGCATTTAAAATCAGTGTCTCTTTTTTTGTTGTGATTCACTCTTCACTGGTACACACAATCACCTATCCTTGGACAGAGAACCATGCCCACCCTGAGACCTGTAGTCACTTGTCCTAAATCACACATGCTGTTACTCGCACTCAGAGGTCTTGGCATGCCCAGGGATATATATATATATATATGTGTGTATATATTTATATATATATGTATATGTATAAATATATATATATGGGTGCAGTTGCACCCCTGTAGCTGGGGTTGAGTAGGCAGTTTAATGTTAAACCCAAATTTTGCAAGTTAATAACTTTGCAACCTTTCAACGGATTTGGATGGAATTCGGAATGCACAGTCTCAGATGATAGATCTCTTGATATGCCAAGTTTCATTTTGATTGCATTAGTGGTTTTTATGCAGCAATGCACCCAAAAGCACATTTTCCACTCCCCCCCCCATTTTTTCTGTTTTTTGTCCATCGTGCTGTGGCCACACCATTTGAAATTTTGGTCTGCAATTTGCAGAGTAGAAAGAGATTGTCCCAAAGACCAATTCACCATTGGTTTGGTGAAAAAATATTAATCCGTTCCAAAGTTATTTAATTTTTAATTTTGGGGTTCCGAGCATACTCAGCTCACTCTCATTTATATGTATGTTTTGCAAAAGAGGATTTGGCTCACAATCAAGGATTTTGTCACCTCGCGAATGGGGATTTATTAAATCCCCATTCATGAGGAAAAATTATTACCCTTTCATGAGCCACCATCTTGTTTTCAGTTTCCCCCACAAATAAAACATTCTAAATTCTCCCACAGATGTGTTGTGTGGTATTACAAGTGTGGGTTTTGTTCAGGGAGACGCCTTGTACAAACCCATGGCTTTGGTTTTCTTTGGTTTTGTCAAAAACAGCCATTTTAAATGTTAAAAATCTTTGATCGTCACTTGCTAACGATCCTTGTTTGTGAGGTGACAAAATCCTTGATCTTGTTTTCGGGACCAGATGACCCGATCTCACAAATAAGGATCAGCTCGAAAATAGGGATTCTGTCAGCTCATGAAATGGGATTGGCTCTCAAAAGAGGATTTTGACAGCTTGCAAAAGGGGATTGATTTTTTGAATCCCCTTTTACAAGCTGTCAAAATCCCTTTTCGCAAGCCAATCCTTGTTCCTGAGCTGCCAAAATTCTTGATCGTGATTTGCAGACCAGATGACCCTTTCTCACAAACAAGGATTAGCTCACAAACAGGGATTTTGTTGCCTCACCTCATGAAAATGAGATCACCTGGTGAAAGGAGATTTTGACAACTCATAAAAGGGGATTGTTTTTTAAATCCTCTTTTGCCTAACAAAATCCCCATTCATGAGGTGTCAAAATCCCCATTTGTGAGATGAAGACCAGATGGTCAGATAGGATCTGGTCCTCATCCCACCTCACGAAAGGGGATGGCCTCAGGAATGGGGATCCACTATGGTGGGTTGCTTATTGTTTAAATTAAATGCCAACATTGGGGTGCCCTGTTTTCGTATCGGCATGTATCTCCCCCCCCCCCACAACGGTATTGTGGCACTGGGAGTCCACCCCAGTGTGCCATATATTTTTTTTTTTATTAAAATTAAATGCTTCTGACACTGGGATGCCCAGTCCAGGTGTCGGATGATGCTCCCCTCAAAAGTGATACTGTTCAATTGCCGACACGGGGTGCCCAATCACATGTCGGCATGTGTTCCTCTCCCCCACACTAATATGGCACACTGGGAGCCCACCCCAGTGTGCCCAAATAAGAAATGTTGAAAAATATCTATTAATAAAAAAAATTCCCAAAGTCTTTTTTAAAACCTGAAAAAGGAAAATGGTCCCTTGTCATCGCCCCAGTCCCCTCCCATCCACACCCTCCCACTGACCACCCACCTCTGCACCCCTTTTCCCACACTTACCTCCAGAGGTTGAGAGCAGTTATCTCCTCTGGACAGGGACACATCTGCACTCTTCAAAGCTGAACCGCAAACTGAAAAATCAAAGGTAAGCGCCGTATAATGGCTGTCAATTGGGGGGGTTCAACTTAGGTTGATATCGCAGCCATTTCTGGGAATTTTGGTCCAAAATTTTCAGCGTGGAGTTCTTGGGACCCCACCTCGTGAACACTGGCACTGTCATTTCATTACTCGGTCCTGGAAGGTGATTTAGCAGTTGCTGCGTAGAATCACCTTTCAAGACTGATTAACAAAGTGACACTGCCACTGTTCATGAGGTGGGGTACCAAAAAGCCAGTGTTGCAAATTTGGTGAAAAAATTCCCAAAAATTACTGCATTACGAGCATGCGTTGCGCAGTTTCTGTGCATGCTTGTAACTTTGCCAGTGTTTAATATTTTCACTCCAGATTTTCAACATTACCATTTTTTCACATCTCCTTATGAACAGTATAGCTGTCATTTTTCATATCCTGCCCGAAATGTGTTTTTGCATCTGTGACGCAGAATGGCGTGGTCACTGTGCAAAATCAACTTTCGGAATGGATTAACAAAATCGCAGTGTCACTGTTCATGAGGGGAGGTCCCAAACACACCATGTTGAAAATTAGGTGAACATATTTCAACAAATGACTGCATTACGAGCGTGTAATTTCTACGCACTCTCATAGCTTCCCCAATTTTTCATGTTTTCACTTCAGATTTTCAACATTACAATTTTTTCACACCACCTCATGAATAGTACAGCTGCAATGTTTCAAATCCTGGCAAAAAATGTTTTTCTGCACCTGTGGCACAAAACGGCATTACAGTTGCACAGAATTACAATTTGACAGAGATTTGAAAGTTTTCTGTACTGGGTATATGCGGTGAGGTGATAAAAAGGTTATATTGAACATTTGGCATGAAAATTATTTAAGATGGCACATACAAAAATGGGCAGGTTGAAGGGAGCTCAGGGCCCAGCAATATATACCAGTTACCAATTACATTACACTTTCTCAAAAAGTAAGGAAATTCATTGCAAAATACTTTGTTAATGCATCATTTAGGGCTGAAGTCACAAAAGTAGGGGAAATGAGGCATTAGGGTTGACACCCTAACACCCCCCACCCTACCCACTGCAGACCAACAGGTGACAGGGTGTGTCTTGGGGGCACTGGACCTAACTCTCACCCCATTCTCCTATACTGAATCATGTAAGCTTTGTTACACATGAATTGGGGTGAAAGTTAGAGCCGACGACCCCAAGGCACACCCCGTCACCTGTTGGTCTGTGGTTGGTGGGGCTGGGGTTGGGTGGTAGGGTAGAGGTGTTTGGGTGTCAATGAAGTTTTTTGCAATTAATATATATATATAATATACATATTACTGTATATAAATTACACATACCGCCATAACGCAAAGAATCATGGGGTGTATATGCAAATCACCATGACATTTTATACTGGTTCAACATTAAGCAAGAATGCATAGTGCTAAAAGGCCTCTCACACAATTTGCAAAGGAGACAAACAGAAAGACACAGACACGTACTTCATCCTACCAGGACTCATCAGTGTGCCTCATCTGTATCACACCACAGGGGAAATGAACCAGCATTCTTGCTTAAAACTGAACTAGCCTAAAAATTCATGGTGATTTGAATATACATCCCATGATGCTTTGCATTATGGTGGTATGTGTAATTCTGTAATTCTTTGAAACGTGGTTTTATTGCCAATACCGCTTGGGGTAACCCTTACTTCAGTGCTTCTGCACTCAGGTTCTTTATCTTTTAGGTTGTTTTTTGGGGGGGTGGGCTCACCCTGACCCTAACTCGTAAGACCAACTTAGGGCTGGTTCATTTCCCCTGAGGTGTGATACAGACAAGGCACACTGATGAGTCCTGGTAGGACGAAACACGTGTCTGTGTCTTTCTGTTTGCACTCTTTGCAAATTGTGTGAGAGGCCTTTTGGTACCATGCATTCTTGCTTAAAGCTGAACCGGCCTAAAATTTCATGGTGATTTGCATTATGGTGGTATGTGCAATTTTATAGTTCTTTGAAACTTGGCTTTATTGTCAATGCCCTTTGGGGTAAACCCTGTTTCAGTGCTTCTTCACTGATGTTCTTTGTGTTTTAGCTTTTTTTTGTTTTCTGGAGAGGCTCACCATGACCCTAACCTGTAAGACCAACTTAGGGCTGGTTCATTTCCCCTGGGGTGTGATACAGACAAGGTACACTGATGAGTCCTGGTAGGACAAAACACATGTCTGTGTCTTTCTGTCTGCACCCTTTGAAAATTGTGTGAGGCCTTTTGGCACCATGCATTCTTGCTTAAAGATAAACCAGCCTAAAATGTCATGGTGATTTGCATATACATCCCATGATGCTTTGCATTATGGTGATATGTGTAATTTTGTAGTTCTTTGATACTTGACTTTATTGCCAATGCTCTTTGGGGGAACGTTTGCTGGTATATATACACACACACATATATATATATTATAGTAGTACGGTAGTGCTACCATAGTTAGGGTTGAGTAGCCCTTTTAAGGGAAAAGGGTCAAACATTGCACCTTAATAACTTTGCCATCGTTCAATGGATTTGCCTGAAATTTGAAATGCATGATCAAGAACCATATTTCTTGGGATCTGCCAACTTTTGTACTGGTCAGATATACGGTTGCAGAGTTATTAAGCATCATCTGCATGCACATTTACGCTATTTGGTGAATTTTTTGCTCATGCCTACAGGTTGCACAGTTTGCGCGAGCGGACCAAAAACTTCATGAAACATGTGGCTGGGGTGCCCCATGTGTCTTTTGAAGATTTCATGAAAAAATATTGAACGGTTCAAAAGTTATTCAAAAAACAAGTTCCCATTATAAGTCAATGGGAGAAGTTAACAAAAAGTTTGACACTTTCGAAAATGCACTTTTTAGTGTTCCAAATGGCCCTAGTAGTGTCACAAATCTGCCATTTTGTTTTCAGTTAGCGATCAGAAAAATGCTTGCTATTTAAATTTGGGACCCTCTAGCAACACAATTCTTTTTGTGTTTACTTAGTCGGACCCTGAGGATGCTAGCCATGTCTTTATTTTGGGGTGAAACACCCTAGAAATATGTTTTTCAAATTTCTGGAAAAAGTAATGTTGCAAAGTAGTGTCGCAATCATGACACTTTCGCAAATGCTTGCGAAAGCTTTCGCAAATTGTGACACTACTTTTCAGGCTATGACCAAAATGACAGGAAATCTTTGCCACCCTGCTGCGAAAGAACGGTTTGGTCTTTTGAGCTGAAATTTGGAGAGAACGCAGCCAACATTTCACAGATGTGCCTCTTGGTGGTTTGGTGAAAAAATATTTCATGGCTGCAAAGTTACGATACTCTGAAGTTGGCATTTTTTCCCATAGACTAACATGGTGGCATATGCTGTGCCTTTTGGGGCTCGTATCTCGAAAATGCTGCGAGATACAGATTTTTTGTTGTGAGTTGTATAGCCCTATGGGCTATGCTATAACAAAAACCTAGCCAGGAAAATCATGATTTTTGTGAAATTTTAATTTTTTTTCTACATCTTGCGGTTGCTGACATATTTGCAATTAAGTACTTCCTATGCTTGTTTTAAGCTTCAATGCCCATTACAATGCATACATTCTTTGTGTTTCTCTATCCAGTTGTTTGGCAAAAATGGGGTATGTGCTTCCATTACTGTCACACTTACTGTTTTCACTTGCGTTTATGTCCCCATTGCTTTACCATTACCATGTACGCCACCGTGTGCGTTACCCTTTGCGTTGTTATTTGTGCTTTCCTTTTCATTACTGTTACCATTTGCATTTCCACCTTGTGTTTGCATTGCTGTTCCTGTTACTATGTCACAAGACATCACATGGCGGGAGGGCCCTGCACTCCCGCCGTTGCATTACATTCACCATTTCTCGTCATCATTCTCAAAAAGAAGGGAAATTAGAGGCAAAAAACCTCTGTTTATTGCATCAGTTAGGATTGTTCCACAGCAACAAAATTGAGAAAATTCAGTGTTATGGTTGAAACCCCCCTTGGACCCCTCCAGCCCACCCACTCCAACCGGCATCGGGGTGCGCATTGGGGTCGTCGGTCTTAACTCTCACCCCATTTTCCTATTCCTTGGCTTCTTTACACATGTGATGGGGTGAGACTTAGGCCACTTGACCCCAATCACTGCTGGTTGAGGGAGTGGGCGGAAAGAAGGGTCAAGAGGTTTCAACAACATAAATTTCTCACTTTTGTCGCTAGGAACAACTCCAACTGATGATTAAATGGAGTTTTTGCCATATATATATATATATATATTTTATAGCAAAAACTTTGTTAATGCATCAATTAGGGTTAAAGCAACAGAAGTGGGAAAATGAGATGTTAGGATTGAGCCCTAACCCCCACCCTACAGCCCACCCTATCCTCCACACCAGCAGGCATCGGGTGTGCCTTTGGGGTCATTAGTCTGGACTCCACCCCATTCCATGTGTAAAGAGGCTGACATGTAGCGTATAGAAGAATGGGTGAGTTAGGCCTAACACCCCATGGCACACCCCAATGTCCATTGGTGTGAGGAGGATGGGGGTGGTAGGGTGGGGGGTTAGGGGCTCAACCCTAACTGATGCATTGACAAAGATTTTGCAATGAGTTTCCTTACTTTGTGAGAAAGTGTAATGTAACTGATAAATCTGGGCCCCATGCTCTCACCAAGCTGCCCATTTGTACATAACGATATGCATCTGTGGGAGCATGGACCCTCCAGGCCCTACACTCTTAGGTACAAATAACAATGGAGCCATACAGTAGCCCTATAGGGCTGAAATGGAATCCTTGTAACACTAATTTGCCAATATCTCAGTAACCATAAAAACTATGAAAACAATTCCACTGCAGTTGTAATCATGACTTTGAAACCTCCAAGCGTGCTTAGTCCACCAGCTGTAGGTAGCAAAAAATCAGTATCTCACATCATTTCTGATATATGGGCACCGAAAGTCACTGTGGGTGCCACAGTGTTATCCTATGAGAAAAATCACAGCTTCTTGATGGCATATCTATGGAACCGATTAACTTCTGTACACCTAAGTAGCATAATTCACATCTCTGGGACACCCCCTTTATACCGTGCAAATGTCAAGCCAAAAGACCAAACTGCTTTACAGTGCAGTGGCAAAGTTTTTTAAATCCTAGTTTGTGAGGTGGCAAAATCCCCATTCGCGAGGTCCATCCCTATCCATGAGCTGTCAAAATCCCTGTTTGTGTGGAATCCTTGATGGTCAGATTTTGGCCATTTGGTCTGGAAGTTGCAAAACAGGATTTTGCCAGCTCACGAAAGGGGATTGGCTCATTAACAGGAATTCTGACAGCTCACAAATGGGGATTTTGACAGCTCGTGAATGAGGAATTAAAAAAAATCTCCTTTTGCGAGCTGACAAAATCACCATTCGCAAGTTGATCCCTTTTCACAAGGAGTCAAAATCCCCATTCACAAGCCAATCCTCATTTGCAAGAAGGGCCATCTGGTCGTGAAATGACGATCAAGGATTTTGTCAGCTCGCGAAAGGGGATCAGCTTATGAAAGGGGATTTTGTCAGCTCACAAAAGGGGATTCAAAAACCCAATGCCTTTTCATGAGGTGACAAAATACCCATTTGTGAGCCAATCCCCTTTCATGAGCTGTCAGAATCCCCCCAATCCTTGTTCGTGAGATAGGGCCATCTGGTTCTGAAGTCACAATCAAGAATTTTGTTACCTTGTGAAAGGGGATTGACTCACGAACGCGGATTTTGTCTCCTAGCAAACAAGAACTGGAAGCGAGTCTCAATTGAAGAATTTTAAGATCTAAGACGGACATTTTTTGGACAAATTGAAGGAAACCAAAGGCATGGGTTTGTAGAGGGCATCACCCTGAAAAAAACCCATGTTTTATTTGTAGACGAAGCCACCCATGGGGCAAGCTACAACATTTTGTTCGGTTGAAAAATGAAAACAAAATGGCAGCTCACGAATGAAGAATTTTTCCTCAAGAATTGGGATTTTATAAATCGCCATTCATGACCTGACAAAATCCTTGATTGCGAGCCCAATCCCCTTTCGAAAAACATACATATAGATCTTGGAGTGAACTGATCATGCTCAGAACCCAAATATTCAAAATTAAATAACTTTGGAACGGGCTAATATTTTTTCACCAAATCAACACTAGATTGTTCTTTAAATAAACCTCTTTCAACCCTGAAATTTTCAGACCAAAATATTAAATGGTGTGCCACAGTGCGATGGGAAAAATTAGCAAAAAAGTGCCAATAAAACAAATAAAGCATTTTTCAGTGCTTCACTGCACGAAAACCATAAGTCTGACTGAAACACAACTTGGTAAATCAAGAGATCTACCATACAAAATCTTGCATTCCAAATTTCATGCAAATCTGTTAAATGGTTACAAAGTTATTAAGGTGCAAAATTTGGGGTTTAACATTAAACTGCTTACTCAACCCTAACTATACTGGCACAACTGCACCAGTATAATTTATATATATATATTCCCTAACCCCTCCCACCACCACCCCATCCTCCACACACTGACAGATGCTGGGGTGTGCCATGGGGTCATCAGGCTCAACTCTCACCCCATTACATGTGTAAACAGGTTGACATGCTACAGTAAAGGAGAATAGGGTGAGAGTTAGGCATCAAGACCTAATTTCACACCCCAACATCTGTCAGTGGTGGGAGGATGGGGTGGAGGGGGAGGGGTTAGGGGGTCAACCCTAACATCTCATTTCCCCACTTCTGTCACTTTAACCGTAACTGATGCATTAACAAAGTTGTTTGCAATAAATTTCCTTCCTTTTTCAAAATGCGTAATGTAACTAGTAAATGGTATGTACTGGTGGGAGAGTGGGGCCCGAAACTGCCCATTGATGCAGAATGCATTATGCATAATGACATGCATCTGTGGGAGCGTGGGCCCTCTGGGCTCTGTGCTCCCACTTACACATAACAACAGAGCCATACAGCAGCCCTACAGGCCTGAAAAGGAACCCTTGTAACACTAATTTGCCAATATCTCAGTAACCGTACAACGTATGAATAAAATTCCACTGCAGTTGTAATCATGACTTCGAAACCTCCATGCATGCTTAGTCCTCTTAGCTGCGGGTAGTGAAAAATCCGTATCTCGAATCATTTTCGAGATACGGTAGCCTAAAGGCACCACAGGTGCCACAATATTATCCTATGGGAAAGTGCTCAACTTCAGAACACTGTAACTATGGGTCTGTTGAATGTTTCGGGACCAAACCACCAAAAGACACATCTATGGGTCTGTTGAATGTTTTGGGACCAAACCACCAAAAGGCACATCTGTGATACCAGGGCTTGCCACCCTGCAAATTTCAGCCCAATTGCACAATCCACCTTAGCACAATGAAGTGACAAAGAAAACAACACATGGGACAATGTTTTTGAGCATTGTTTTAATGAAAACAAAAATGCTTTCATGAAAACAAAAATGTTTTCATAACACCCCTATACCTTATAATGAAATATTGTCGCTCACAAAAAAAATGTTTTCGCGAAAGTTTTCGCAGTGCACATATAAATTTTCCCATAGGCTAAAATGGGACATGAAAAACTTGCATATCTTTTGAACAGATTTTTTTCATCATATCTTCAAAAGGAGCCAGTTTATAGATGTGCAAATTTCAATCCACTCAGACACATTCTTCAGTCCTTTAAGTCCAACAGAAAAATGCGCAGTTGGTGATTTTTCACTTATTTGACACTCTAGAGTTCCACAACCGTACATCCGACTGGAGCTAAACCTTACATATCCGGAGATCTATGGTTGGATACTGTGCATGCAAAATTTCAAGCAAATCTGACAAACAGTTGCAAAGTTATTAAAGTGCAAACTTTGGGGTTTAACATTAAAGTGGCCCGCCACCCATAACTATGCTAGGTCTACCAGGCCAGTATAATACATATAAATATATATATATATATATATATATATACAGATCACAGACATACACAACGCCAAGAGAGGGACAGCAGTAGACCAGTATCCTCAAATAAAGATAAAAATGATATCTTAAGTCAGCCATTTTCATATCCCATAGATATAGATATATATATATATATATGTATATACACATAGTTATATATATATATATATATATACACACATATATATATAAAAATACCTGCCCGGTAGGGCAGGTGTAATTAGGGTTGTATGGCCACTTCTATGTCAAACCAAAATTTTGCACTTTAATAACTTTGCAACCATTCGTCCGATTCACCTGAATTTGACATGCATATTGCCATACCATAGATCTCTGGTTGTGGAAATTTTCATTCCAGTCAGGTTTGCGGTTGCAGAGTTGCACAGCATCAAAAAGTGTGGAAAATCCTCAACTTTTGTGAAGTATTTGAGCATCTCCACAGCCCAAGCAGTTTGTCCATCTGGTCTGATATTTTCAGGGTATATGGCCACTGGGTCTGGGAAGTGCTTTTTGAAGGCTTGGTAAAAAATATTAATCTGTTCAAAAGTTATAACAGTTTACAGTTTCCCATTATATCCTATGGGAAAAAATATATGTTCCGTGCAACAGTGACAGATTCGTCTGCAACAGCACGTTTTACTGTCGCATATGCCCTCTGTACTGTCATGCCACTGCCATCTTGTTTTCAGTTAGCAGTGGAGAAAACACGTTATACTTTAAAAACTACTGCCCCTAGGAAAACACCAACTGTTGTGTTTACCTAACCAGGGAGCTAGGATCGGCATCCATGCATCAGAATCTTTTAAAAAGACCCAGAAATATATTTATCTTGATCTAGCCATTTGTACTGTTGTAATATGCGACAGTACAAGCATGAAACTTTCACAAATTTGTAAAAGTGTTGCACCGTACTTTTGCAGTTTGTAACACTATTGCAATTTGCGACAGTACAATCACCCAAATCATAGTTTGCCACCTCATTGCCACTACACAGTTTGGACTTTTGGGCTGCAATTTGCTGAATGGCAAGCCCTCGCACCACAGATGTCCCTTTTGGCGGTTTGGTGAAAGAATTTACATAGGTTCCATAGTTACAGTACGCTAAAGTTGTGAATTTGTTCCACAGGATAACACTGTGGCATCCTCAAAAAACACAGTTTCTTTGCCACTTCACTGCCACTACATGGTTTGGACTTTGGGGCTGAACTTCACAGGGCGGCAAGCCCTTGCACCACAGATGTGCCTTGTGCTGGTTTTGGTGGAAACATTTACATTGGTTCAAGAATTACAGCACTCCGATATTGCAAATTTTCCCATAGGATAACATTGTGGAGGCTCAGCGCCTATATCTTGAAAATGGTTCGAGATATGGATTTTTCGCTAAACACAGCTTAGCATGCATGGAGGTGGCTAGGTCATGAATACAACTGCAAAAATAATCTTTTCTGCAGTTTCTATGGTTACTGAGATATTGCCAAATAAGCGCTACCAGGGTTACTTGGCATGCCTCTAGGCCTCTGCTATATGTCTGTACTTGTGGGTAGGTAGGAGTGCATGGCCCAGACATATGTCTGTGCTTGTGGGTAGGTAGGAGTGCATGGCCCAGCAAGCCTATGCTCCCACCTATGCAAACTATTTATGCTAAAGTTGGAGCACTGGGCCCTCCTATGCTATGCATCTACACTTATGGGTGGGTGGGAGTGCAGGGCCTTGGGGGCCCATGCTCCCACCTATGGATACAATTATGCAAAACTAAAAGCATAGGGCCCTTCTGTGCTATGTTTCTATACTTACAGGTAGGTATGTGAGCCCTGTGCTCCCACCCATGGATACCATATTGCAATACAGGGAGCACAGGGCCCTCAGGCGCTATGTCTCTACACTTATGGGTGGGTGGGAGTGCAGGGGCACAGAAAGCCCATGCTCACAAATATGTATCCCATTATGCAAAACTGAGAGCACAGGGCCCTCCTGTGCAACACTTCTACATGGATGGGTGGGTGGGAGTGCAGGGCCTGGAGGGCCCCACTCCCACCTATAGGTACCATGATATGAGTGACATTTCACTTTCTCAAAAAGAAGGGAAATTCATTGCAAAAAATTCCATTAATGCATCAGTCAGGGTTGATTCCACACCAACAAAAGTCTGGAAATTCAATGTTAGGATTACAAGCTCCACCCCAACACACACCACTCCACAGGCCAAGGTGCCTTTGTCATCGGGCTTAACTCTCACCCCATTCTCCTACACTGTACCATCTCAGCTTGTTTACATGGAATGGGGAGAGTTAGGGCCAATGACCACAAGGCACACCCTGGCACCTGTTGGTCTGTGGATGGTGGTGTGTGTGTGGGGGAAGTAGGGTTGGTAACCCTAACATCGAATTTCCAGACTTCTGTTGCTGTGGAATCAACCCTAACTGATGCATTAATGGAGGTTTTTTTTTGCAATGAAGATAGATAGATAGATAGATAGATAGATAGATAGATAGATAGATAGATAGATGATATACAGTGCTCAAACTCCAAATATGTAATTTATTTCCATAAATGAGAAAGAGGGACCATAACTTACTAGTGGTGAAGCCACAAGTGAGTTATGAAAATCTCACCCCCTCAGAAATGGGAATACATGGTGTATTTGGAGTCCAGCTCTCATATGTTTAGTGTATACAACTTAAATACAAAGTTATTTTGTATAAATGGTAGAGTTTTCTTATTTAAGTCTACAAGAGTATTCGCTGTTATGGAGGTCTAGTGTTGCATCCCCCCCCACGTGTGCGTGCGCGCGCCACACACACACACACACACACACACTACATGGTGAGATGGAAGTGTAGTGCTGTAGTGTCTTTTGGAATATTAGTAGTTTCACTGGTAACATGCTAAGTTGTTTTTTTTTATTTGATCAGGAGTCTGATGTGTTGGAGAGAGAGAGAAAGCTTGTTTCAACAGTGCAGTGAGGTTATCGTGAGAGTACATGCAGAAGTGTAGAGTTGATCTTTGTGTTACAGCTCAGTGTTTGCTGATTTATATGATTGTATGCTAAATAACTATGTGTTGAAGGCTCCATAGCTATGTTTTTTCATGAAAGTCTGGATTTGAGTTTCAAGTAAAAATGTTTAGAAGTTTTGGTTGGTGATATTATACCTGGTTGATTGATCAGGGTATTGATGATATCACATCTGATTAATAAGTTGTATATTTTATTAGCATACATTATGAGCTGGTTAGCATGCAGTTTTCTTATAGCAGTGGAAGGCTAAACCAAGTAATTCATGGATGGATGGATGGATGGATGGATGGATGGATAGATAGATAGATAGATAGATAGATAGATAGATAGATAGATTGTCTGTCTGTCTGTCTGTCTGTCTGTCTGTCTGAGGCAGACAGATATGGAATGGACCAAATAACAATATGTCTGATATTTTATGAGTGGCCCATGACCCTATGACATTACACATATTGGGCCCAATTCCAGAATGGAGACGCAGGGCTTGCAGCAAGCCCTGCATCTGCCGCAAAGTGCCCCACAAATCCATCAAGGCTCCTGGATGCAACCCTGTGCTATTCCAGAAGTGTTGACGCATTTACAACAGTCTACCTGCTTTACAGCAGCCTGCCCCATTGCCAGGGTCCACCCATGGACGCAACGTTAGACCATCGGGGAGATGATCTAACTTTGCGGCATCAGGGGCTTGCGGCATTGGCTTCTGGAATCATATGTTTGATGCAAGTCAGTACTTGCATCGTTCTGGACCCGTTCTGGAATCGGGCCCATTAGGTCCATGCCATATCTTTTTGTTGAAAAAACTTTATTTAATTTTTTCAATATTACCATTGCACCATGAAAATATTTCATAACAGATTTTTTAAAAAGAGACATCACTTTTGAGACTGTAATTTCAACGTTCTACAGACATCACCCAGCTTTATTGCTGTTAATGATACAGTACTGTATATCTGGCAAAGTCTAACTTTCGGTAGCAGTATTTATTGTGCTGTTTAAAGGTTCATGCCATATCTGATTTATGCAGTGGCATGGGTTTGTGTATAAAAACAGTGGTGTGTGCGACACATGACAAGCAAAACACAACGTGTGTGTATTGGTCCATGACAAACAAAAAACAACCTTGATATGTGTGTGTGTAGGTCAGTGACAAGGAAAAAACAACCTTGGTGTGTGTGTGTGTGTGTGTGTAGGTGTAGGTCCGTGACAAGCAAAAAATAACCTTGATATATGTGTGTGTGTGTGTGTGTGTGTGTGTGTGTGTGTGTGTGTGTGTGTGTGTAGGTCTGTGACAAGCAAAAAATAACCTTGATGTGTGTGTGTGTGCATGTATGTTCGTGTGTCTGTGTGTGTGTGTGGGTGTGGGTGTGTGCGTGCCCATTGAACATTTGAGCAGCTGCTGCTCTTAGTTTAATTGGGAGAAAATACACAAGAAAATAAACAGTTTTCATTACCAAATTCAATGCAAACAGCCAACATGACTTAAATGAATGTAACACAGACTGCAGACACGTGTTTCTGTGGTAATGATAGCTTTGATGTGACAAAGGCATTTAAAATGCAAACCTGCCAGAGTATTTCACCATCAAATCTATTTCTCTAAGAGAAAGCTATAATTTAGATTTATACAAGTGGGTTGAATATTTTTGTCTTGTATCAGTGAATCAGTAAAAAAAATAATTTTGCTAGATGCTCTGTATCAGACACTAAAATGAAAATTAAGTTGGGCTTCAGCTCACTGTAATGACTGTATGAACTGATCAAAATGATATTACTTTTCTTGTTACATTGGAGATCCTGTGTATTTTTCACTTCTTGCTATTACGACTTAAAATACAATCTTCAGAATGAACTAGTATTTGTCAGATACTGTAGTTTTTTTTTTTTTTTTTGCTATCACTGTATTTACCTCCTTGGCCACCTGGCCTGCTCCCCACCTTGTTGTCACATCCTCTGCTGGGGACTCCAGATGCCATCTGCCTCTACTGCATCAGCCCTACAACCAAGCTCCTGCAGCTTACCCCCCGCAATGGGGCTGCAGAGAGCCTCCAAATCCCCATGGAACATGGATCCAGATGGGTGCCACACTCCACGGTGAAACTCGTGGACAGTCATCAAGCTGCATGAAACAGGCACCATCCCTTTTTCAGATTTTAGTACTTCCACCAGAGTCCGAGGACGTGCAATCAAGTCAGCGGAGAAGAGCGTGCATGCGTCCGCACTCGCTCCCTCCAGACGTCTGCCCCCAGCTCCACCCTATATTTGCACAGCGTAGCATGCTTGTCTTCAGCCTCCGCTAGGAAGCAATCATGCACTGACTGTAGGTGCCCCCTCCGGAGATGGAGAGCAGTCCCTCAGATGCTCGATTCACCTCCTACCCTGCTGACCTCCGGCAATCTGCGTTCATTCCCGAACGCAGGTTGCTGGCATGGCATAATGTGCAGTGACCAGCACCTCAGGTCTCAGTGCCACCAGGCCAGCAGATACTGTAGTTTTAAAAAGGGCTGAGAGAAACTGACTTGTGCCTTTTGAAGAAGATTTTTTTCACAACATATCAACATTACATGACAATATCCATTTTTCTGCAGAAACACACAAAGTAATACTGAATGACAGCTGCCCAAAAAAGGCGCTATTTCACGCAAAAAAAAGTGGGCTAGATTCACGAAGGGTGACACAGGGCTTGAACCCAGGGGCCAGAGCAGCTAAACTGAAAAGTTTGACACCGAATGCACCCAATTCAAGAAGAGCGGGCACATTTGCAATAGTTTATCCACTTAATGGCAGCTTGCGTTAAATATTTGGTGCAAATCCTGCAAAAAGGGTATCTGAGATTGAGACTGCTGCAAGCTAGACCAGAAAAAGCTGGTCTAATTTGTGGCAATCACCGCACAGGATCAAAAATCCAGATCACTGGCCAGGGAACGCCCCAAGCCCCATGTGCAATATGTTTGATGCACCAGGGACTTGCGACATTCTCAGGACATTTCAAAACCAGGCCTAGTGATTTTTGTTCTAAACAGCTGTTTTCATTTGAAAAGGAGTAATTTCTTTTCATGCAAAAACAGCAAACTTGTTTGAAAACTGAAAATATTCATGCGGTTCAACAAATGCAAGAAAACTCCCAGATACATAGACATCGATGGCTGAAAAAGGCTCTTGGCCCATCCAATCTGCCCACCCTTCCTAACTATTCTGCTTTACCTAGCGGCAATCCTTCCCCTTTTTGCTGACCCCCAATTTTTTGTAACCGAACCCACCTGCTTGTCCCATCCCTGCTTGAAGCTGCTGACTGACTTGGCCTGTAACACTTTTCTTGTAGCTTATTCAACTTACCCACCATCCTCTCCATGAAGATCTTCTTCCAGATGTCCTTTTAGAATCTAACCCTCGCTAGCTTTACTGAATTTCCTCTCACCCCTGTGTTTGAACTCAAGGAAAATTGTTTCTTGGCATCTACTCTATTTAGCCCTTTCAGGCACTTGAAGTTTCAATCATGTCACCCCTTTCCTTCCTTTTCTCCAGGTTGTACATGTTTAAGTCTTGCAGCCTCTCCTTGTACATCAACCCCCCCACAGCCATGCACCATCCGACTTGCTCTGTGCTGTACTCCTTCCAACTTGTTGCAGTTGTAGTCCCCTCAGGAGCTATGTAATATACCTTTGAGTGTCTACTGACCTCTAGGTTGTGCCATTTTCTATGCCCTTTGAAGACTGGGTCAGCTGGTCTGACTTGACATTCCAAAGGGAGGAGTCAGTGTTCTTTGCTGAAGGGCAAGGGCTGCCGAGTCAGAGTTGGTGGGAGATGTGCACTTGGTACACTATGCCAACTTCCACTGCCCTGAACGTTTCTATATCAATCCTGGCTTCAAGAAAAAAATACCTGTTCGTGGCAGCAGCCATTGAGCACAGTCTTTCAAAGGGGGGGGGTGCCCCTCTCCATCAGGTGAAAAACTCATCCAAAGGGAGTAATAGAAGTCTGTCTGTGAGGAAGTTGGTGCCAGGAAGTTCGGCGGGCAAAGGATCTGAGGTAATGTTCAATCTATTTTACATATGGTGTGACTGGTTTGGCACTCAACAATTCCCTCTCTCCCCAAGAGAGGGACAGTGACTGGCAAGTTACAAATTCCTGTCAAAAACAACAATTTTCCCTCAGAGTGTGTGTACTGAGGCCCAGTGTGCCCCATTAGCAAAGTCTGTGTACTGCTTGTTGGCACCAGATGTGATGCCCAAGTGGTCAAGGCACCTTTGTTCAAGTGAAGAAGAAAATCTAGCGAACTATCAAAGAATAGGCTCTGTGGGAGGACAGCATGTGCTCTAGAAATTCCTCACAGGATCTCTTAGTGCTGCAAGGTGTCAGCCCTGAGGCCGCGAAACTGTTAATAAACATAGAAACATAGAATTTGACAGCAGCTAAGGAACGCTTGGCCCACCTAGTCTGCCCATTTTCCTGCCTGATGGATAGGCTGCAGATCCTAGTTAACCAACAGCCTACTTCCTCCTACCCCCCACTAGGAGTGCCTTATGTCTGCCCCATGCATTCTTGAATTCCCCCACTGTTCTTGACTCCACAACCTCCTCAGGAAAGCTGTTCCATGTATCCACAACCCTCTCTGTGAAAAAATACTTCCTCACATTACCTCTGAGCGGCTGCCCCTCTATCTTCAAATTGTGCCCACTTGTTCTCGCACATCTCTTTTTCTGAAAGATACTACCCTCTCGGACTTTGTTGATTCCCTTGAGGTACTTGAAAGTTTCTATCATGTCCCCTCTTTCACTTCTTTCCTCAAGGGTATACATATTAAGCTCCTTTAGTCTCTCTTCGTATGTCTTCTGGTGCAGACCCTGCACCATTTTGATTGCCCTCCTCTGGACAGCCTCCACTCTGTCTATGTCTTTGCGGAGATGGGGTCTCCAGAACTGCACACAGTACTCCAGATGGGGTCTCACCAACTGTCTGTACACAGGGATAACAACTTCCTGTTTTTTGCTGTTGATGCCTCTCCCTATGCATCCCAGTATCCCCCAGCCCTCCTTATTGCCTTCTCACATTGCCTGCCCACCTTTAGGTCATCTGATATAATTACCCCAGGTCCCTTTCCATTTTTGTTGTTGTCAGTATCTCACCCCCTAGTGTGTACCCTTCCCCTAGGTTTTTGTTTCCCAGGTGCATTACCTTGCACTTCTTTGCATTGAATCTAAGCTGCCATACATTTGACCATTCCTCCAACTTTGCCAAGTCCCTTCTCATCCTTTCCACTCCATCTTGTGTATCAACCCTGTTGCAGAGCTTTGTGTCATCTGCAAAGAGACATACTTTTTCTTCCATTTCCTCTGCAATGTCACTTATAAAGACATTAAAAAGAACCAGTCCCAGTACTGAACCCTACAGTACCCCGCTAGTAACCCACATTTCTTCACTGTGGACTCCGCTTACTACTACCCTTTGCATCCTGTTGTCCAGCCAATTTTTTATCCAGGCTACCACCTTGGGACCCACTCCAAGGCTGGCTAACTTGCATATTAATCTTTTGTGTTGGACTGTATCAAATACCTTGCTAAAATCTAGGCAGACCACATCCACAGCACCTCCTTCATCTACTATTTTGGTCACCCAGCCAAAGAAATCCATTAGATTCATCTGATACGACCTTCCTGCTGTGAATCCATGATATCTTGGGTCCTGTGCCCCACTGGCCTCTAGGTACTGAACAATTCTTTCCTTCAGAAGTGATTCCATCATTTTCCCTACCACTGAGGTCAGACTAACTGGTCTGTAGTTTCCTGCCTCTGCCCTGCTCCCACTTTTGTGGAGAGGAATTACATCCACCCTCCTCCAGTCCTCAGCTACCAACCCATCCTCCCATGATTTGTTAAAGAGAGTAGTCAGTGGTGTCACTAGTTCTACCTTTAGTTCTTTTAGAATTCTTGGGTGAATCCCATCAGTCCCCATTGTTTTGTCCACCTTCAATTTTACTAGTTCTTTCAGAACCCTTTCTTCTGTAAATGGACTGGTATCGACCCCCTATCCAGAGTATTTCTCTTTTTTGATTTAGGCACCTCCCCCTCCTCTTCTATTGTGAATACTGGGCAGAAATATTCATTCAGTATCCCTGCTTTTTCACTGTCACCCTCTGCCCACATTTCCTCCCCTTTATTAAGCCTCAATATCCCTCCTTTGGTCTTTCTTCACTCCTTAACATACCTATGTAACCTCCCTGTTACCTGAGGTTACTGGAGTCCCACTTAGAACCACTGGCAGGCAGGGAAAGGCAGCTTGTGAGACTCTAGTTAAATGGGTTTTACACTGTCTCACTCTGTCCTCAGTCTCACCTGAGCTGGAGGGATGACATCACCATAAAATGATCACAGCAGCATAAGCCACATTGGAATGCTCGCAGCAGGGGTTAGTGATAGAACGTTGGGGAATTCAAGTCAGTCTTTGGAGTCTGCAGCAAAGACTCGAGAGTGGAAGAGGTGTGCTGCAGTTGGCAGCCACTCAGAGCCTAGCTCTGCTTTAGAGCTACATCAGAAACTGGGTTGTGTGTTCTCACCCTAAAGAAGAACACAGAAGAGACCAGAAGAAAGTGGTAAAGACCATCCCATGTGTTGTTCCAGTGCCCCATCCCCGGAGGGATGGGGGGGATTCCAGCATTTCAGTGGCAATCCCCTGGCCCTGCCTGGAAAGGGAAAAGCTGCCTGAAAATGGGAAGTGTGTTGAGAACCAGAGAATTTGTTTGTGTCCTTTGAGAGAAGCCCTGGGGCACCTGCATACCACAGTGAGTCTGTTCTGATATAGAGCCTATATTCACCAAGACAAAGAGTTGTGTAACAGTATCTGCCTACTGTGAGGTCAGGAGAAGACTTACCAAGTACAGTGCATTTAATTTGTGTATGTCTTCAAAGCATCTGAAACAGTGGGGGTCTAAGGAATGAACATAGCCACTTACAGAACTTTTTAAAGTTAGGACACCACCTGAACACAGTGTAGAATGTTAAATGTGACAAACATTTCAAGATAGCATCTACAACCAGTAGTTTGAAGAAAGGTGTTGTTCCAAATGAATGGCTGGGTATAGATTTGGGAGCAACAGGTGGGAGACCCCATCTTGAGTAACCAGGTTTACCTCTATGAGTTCGCTTTGGGTACCTATAACTTTCTCCCAGGCACTTGGCCAGTGTCTGCAGAAAATACCGAGATGTGGGATTAAGGATGATCTTCCCTTTAGAGCTAGAAAGTGCTCATGGGTGGTTTAGGGAGCCACCATCAAACTCCTTGCTATATGGAAAAGTGTCCAAGTACTGGTCGGGGTGCCATGTCAGGGAATCAAAGTAGAAGAGTACCAATTTGGGCCGTGTGAGCCCAGAGTAGTTCAGAAACTGAGGGTTTTCGTGTAGTGAAGATGTGCTCTGACCTCTGTAATCTGCATTACCAGCAAGTGTAGCCCTGTGGGGGTTCATCTTTGCTTTGTTATTCCTGTGTTGATGTGAATAAAAGCCACACTCTAGAATCCCATTCCTGGTTTGGACATTTTTCAGTTATTACTTCCTGTGTCAGGAGTTACATGGGCATTACTGTCAGAAGTACAAACCTAGCCATGATGCTGAGCAAATAGATTTTCTCCCCGAACCTAGGCGTTACAAAATGGAGACACTGCTGAGAATTTGTTTTAAATTTTAGGGAGAGAACAAGAAAGATTTGCTCAGATTGTGGCTAGCATTTTGGCTGACTGGCAGCAGGTAGCCCAAAAAGTTTGAAGCATTGCCACCCAAGTGTGCCGCTATGTGCTGCTATTCATGTGCTGCTGTAATTGTGCCATCAGTTAACCAGGGTGCAGTAAAGCCAGATTGTGTATGCCCCTTGTCCTGCATCAAAATATAATGTTCACCAGCTTTTGAAGTTCATGTGTGACAAGAAAAAGTATGGAAAACTGTGGGAAACAAAGAGATTTGTGCCCCAGAGGTTTAAAGTGCTTGTTGTGTGGACTGGGGGAGTCGCTGAGGAAAATGCCATGAAAAATGGTCAAAATGGTGCTCCCGCTGAGGAGTCACAGTTGAAAAAAAAAAGTGTGGTTTACAGTTTAAATTTTGACTGCTCGACGATCGCCATGGAGAACAGCACGAGAAGAAAGAGGCTCATTTGCATGGCGTCGAGTGATTGGTGAAACCGCAGTCTGTCCTGCCCCAAGCCAGCTCTAGAGTGACTGCACAGTGTTCAAGAGGGGGAGAGAGAGAGAGAGAGTAGTGTGAGAACTGGCTTGCCAGGAGGAGCGTTGCAGTGACTGAAAACATTATGAAAGTAATAAAATCAGACTTTTCTGTTTCAAATCAAGCTCAACCCACAATTCGATCGTCTGGGAAGAAAGCATGGTGTTCGATGGGACAATCGGCAGGACTGCCATCCTGCTTCAATCCAGAGGTCTCCAAGACTGGCTGTAGGCCGAATTTTCCATTGCAATAGCAAGCTACTGATTAAATGAGTACCATCCAAAGAAACAGCTCAAACTGTGTGTGATTTTAACTAAAGTCAGCTGAATCTATGTGTAAGCAGTGTGATCATTGTGCAAAGAAGGACTGTGTCAAGTTAATCAAGCTAAACAAGAATTCTAAGTATTAGACTGTGAGCATAATTGTGGGTTCAGCAACAGTATGATTTTCAAAGCAAAGTGAGAGACTGTGGGTTGTATGATAGATGCAATGAAATACAGACAGCCCTGTGCAATGAAATACTGTGGCTTTAGGGACTTTAAGCAAGAACAGTGATTTAAAGCAAATGAAAAGTCCTGTAAAAAATCATATAAATGTGCTGAGAGAGCAAACAGTGCAGTTTATGCGGTTTGAGTGAACTTTATCAGTAAAGCGTGTAAATCGGATGCGCAGTGGCTTGAGTCAGAAACAGAACATTGATGCGCCAGGAGTGTTGCCACCGCCATGACAGGGTAGGGTAGTAAAGGAAACACAGCAGCAGGGGAGCCATTTTGTAAAAGTTTTCCAACAAAAGTGAGACTTGAGATAACAGTGAGCTTTAGTTTTTTCTCTGCAGTCATGGCTTCGGGATCAGCCCGCTACCTGGATCATGCCCAAGCTATGATGGTAGAAGAATTTAACAGGTTGAAAGTCATTGAGAGATGTTACTATGGGGGACGTTTGCCTTCTCATGTGGCGATTCCTGGATATCCAGTAGGAGTGTGCATAATGTGCTTGAAGGCTGGAAGGGACGTCTTCACGGTTCCTCATTGTTCTGGGTGCCTAGAGAAACATGGCCTAACTAGGGCACCCAAGATTTGTTTGGTTCCCATGTGGACATAGCTTCAAGATTCTGCAAGTGGCAGCACACAGCACCAGGTGGAGCCTGTTGGAGGAAGCCCAGCAGAGTGTGGCACAAAGGAAGAGGGTGTAGATCTACAGGCAGAGCAAAGTAGTGCTGATATATCTGAGTCCGGGTCACAGAAAGACAGTGCGGAGGGAGCATCATCAGATCCATGGAGAGAGGGGTCGAGCCCTAGTCTCACCGGAGAAGATGACATGAGAGAGACTCTTGAATGGTAGGTGTCGACCTCCATGCCCAGTGAAGAGTGGATAGTCTCAGGAGTGAGGATGACTGCTCACTCCTGGCCTCAGATCCTCAGCGAGGAAGAGGATGAGGGGGGACCTATGTGGCCTTGTGAAGAAGGTGCTGGTCCACAGCCTCAGGCTCTTGCCTTGAAGAAGCAAACAGAAGGAGAGATTGGTGACTCCACAGTCCTGTCCCCACAAGGAGGAGTCAAAGATCCATTTTACATTGCATTGAGTATGCGTAGCTGGCAGAAACAGGACTGGCCACCCCCAAGCCGGGCCAGAGGTCTAAAGTTGACCAAGTGTAGTAAAGAGGAAAGACTGGTTCATAGGAAGACGAATGAGATTTATTGGATATCCTTTCCTACCTTTCTTCGGAGAGTCTGAGAGAAGATTGAAAGAAACAGGAAATCGTGGATCATGGAAGAGGCAACAAACGTGTGCATCCAGGTGCAAGTTGGTATGTCCAAGACAGATTGTTCAAAGAAAAATTCAAACAATGGAAAATGAGTAGAACACTATTCATAGACACTGTTCGGATCCTGAATGGAGAGGGCCATGAAACCTTCTACAATGTGAATTATGAGCTCCAAGACAGGGTAATAATTCTTGCATCCGACCCATTGTGTTACTTTCCCCAATGCAACCAACTTCCTGTGAATGTGCCCATGCCTACCAAGTGGAGAACAGAGCAGTGATAGCTAGTGCTGCCATCCAGCCATTGCCGTACATATGTTGTTCTGCCAGACTGGCATTCCAGGATCCAGGTGCTCCAGATTCGTCAGCCTTGCAGTGTGCCTTCCAGATTCTATCGACTGGCTTTCCAGATTCCATCTCCTGGCCTTCCAGATGACTTCATATCCAGAGAGGACACCAGCCCAGCTGTATTCTGATTCATCGTCTGGGATTTTGGATGACTTCAGACCAGCTGTTTCCGCTCCTGTTCCAAGGTTCCATCTCCTAGATGACATCAACCCAGCAGTTTCCAGAAATGCCATCCTGTCATTTTCCGAAAGATTTCCACCCAACTGTATCCAAAGAATGCTGCCAGGGAGAGTCTTCGGCTGGAGATCTAGGTTTTCATTCTTCAAGGGACTGGTAAATCCAGACTTTTCTATCTTAATGACATTGCAGTACACACCCTACACCCAGCAGACTGCAGACTGTTTGAACTGTCCTCAAAGACTCTCCACTTCAGGATGACAGTCCTACAAGAATTGCGCTTCACCGGAGTCTGGCCCAGGAGAGAAACTTTCTTGGACTTACCTTTGGGCACTGTTGTCACTAGATGGGACAATTTAAGGCATTCCATCCCCAAAAAGTGTATTGTAAATAATGTTACTGTTTGTTTTTTACGGTTTCTACTGTTTTTCTACTTGTCTAAAAAAAAAATATTTTTGGGCCGGCCCGACGGCGCAGTGGTTGAATTTCCACTTGCGACACCAGTGACCCGGGATCGAGAATGAGCCTGGAGAGCTGGAGGGCCAGCCGGGGGAGAGGACTTGAGCATCCTAGGGACCGCTCATCCTCTCCGGGGGGAGGGGGGTGCTAGAGCTCGGCTCTTGCCTGGCCCTGGGTGGAGACCCGAAGTACAGCAAGTCCGATGCAGAACAGAGGGGTGACATGCCAGATGTTGGTGCCTTAGCGCCTTGATTTCGGGGGACATGGCATGTCACGAGAACATGGGAAAATGCCTCACGGCCTCCTGGTAGACGGAGCACCAGGCACCAACTCTCAATGCCCCTGCCAGGCCCGGAAACAGCGTCCCGACGAATGTACATGTTTCGGGGTGAGAAGCCCCCACCCCGTACCCGCCTGGGGGTATAGCCATGGCTTCATGGGGGACGGACTGCTCCAGTCACCTGGCAGGTGAGCGAGGGCTTAAAAGGCCATAGGTGTCTCCCGAAGAGAGGGAGACCCACGAGGAGAGGGGGAGCATAAAAAAATATATATATATATTTTTGGGATTCTCCAGTGTTTAGATGGTAGGGGTTAGATAGTTACTGTGTTTGCAGATTAGGGGTTGTTTTTGTCTTTTCTCTTGCAGGTGATCCTGACGAAGACGAGAAGAGAAGAAGAGGAGTGAGGGACTCATCAGAGATCCTTATGTGCCTTAAAGTAGTTGTGTTTAAAGTGTGGTGTTGTTGTTAAGTGTGTTAACTTTTACTTCTACAGGTATGGTTGTGGGGGATTGTGGGAGTAATACTTAAAGTGTAGTGTTAGCTCCTTTGGTTTGGTTGCAGGTGTCCAGGGATGGGGGGAGGTACCCATGTGTTTTGTTTGGGTAATTTTGGGTTCTGGTAAGACAGATTTCCCTAGAGGGCTGGGGGGATAGGCAGGCTGTGGTCCTAACTGGCTGGAGGAGATGCAGTACTAATCTATTAAGGCTGTGCTCTGGACAATTTTTCCAGGGCCACTAGGTAACTATAGCAAGATCATAGATTAGAGGCTAATGTGTCAGCCGATGGCCTCTGGGCCCTTAGTGTTGCCTGCCTGTGCCTGGCACATGGTAGGAGAGGGCCTGATCACCCCTCTCCGTAGGTAGCACACAGGGTAAGATGGCCTAGGCCGGGTAAGTAATGACTACAGACAGTCATTTTCCTGGCCGAGGGTGGGTGTAGCCCCTCATTACCCAGGGTTACTAGAATCCCACTTAGAACCAGTGGCAGGCAGGGAAAGGCAGCTTGTTAGACTCCAGTTAAATGGGTTTCACACTGTCTCACTCTGTCCTCAGTCTCACCTGAGCTGGAGGGACGACATCACCATAGAATTCTCACAGCAGCATAAGCCACATTGGAATGCTCGCAGCAGGGGTTAGTGATAGAACGTTGGGGAATTCAAGTCAGTCTTGGGAGTCTGCAGTAAAGACTAGAGAGAGGAAGAGGTGTGCTGCAGTTGGCAGCCCCTCAGAGCCTAGCTCTGCTTTAGAGCTACATCAGAAAGTGGGTTGTGTGTTCTCACCCTAGAGAGGAACACAGAAGAGACCAGAAGAAAGTGGTAGAAACTATCCCATGTGTTATTCCAGTGCCCCATCCCCGGAGGGATGGGGGGAATTCTAGCATTTCAGTGGCAATCCCCTGGCCCTGCCTGGAAAGGGAAAAGCTGCCTAAAAATGAGAAGTGTGTTGAGAACCAAAGAATTTGTTTGTGTCCTTTGAGAGAAGCCCTGGGGCACCTGCATACCACAGTGAGTCTGTTCTGATATAGAGCCTATATTCACCAAGACAAAGAGTTGTGTAACAGTATCTGCCTACTGTGAGGTCAGGAGAAGACTTACCAAGTACAGTGCATTTAATTTGTGTATGTCTTCGAAGCATCTGAAACAGTGGGGGTCTAAGGAATGAAAATAGCCACTTACAGAACTTTTTTAAGTTAGGACACCACCTGAACACAGTGTAGAATGTTAAATGTGACAAACATTTTGAGTTAGCATCTACAACAAGTAGTTTGAAGAAAGGTGTTGTTCTAAATGAATGGCTGCTTGTAGATTTGGGAGCAAGAGGTAGGAGACCCCATCTTGAATAACCAGGTTTACCTGTATGAGTTCAGTTTGGGCACCTATAGCTTTCTCCCAGGCACTTGGCCAGTGTCTACAGAAAGTACCCAGATGTGGGATTAAGGATGATCTTCCCTTTAGAGCTAGAAAGTGCTCATGGGTGGTTTAGGGAGCCACCATCAAACTATATGCTATATGGAAAAGTGTCCAAGCACTGGCTGGGATGCCATGTCAAAGAATCAAAGTAGAAGAGTACCAGTTTGGGCCGTGTGTGCCCAGAGTAGTTCAGAATCTGAGGGTTTTTGTGTAGTGAAGAAGATGTGCTCTAACCTCTGTATTCTGCATTACCAGCAAGTGTGGCCCTGTGGGGGTCCATCTTTGCTTTGTTATTTCTGTGCTGATGTGAATAAAAGCCACACCATAGAATCCCATTCCTGGTTTGGACATTTTCAGTTATTGCTTCCTGTGTCCAGAGTTACTTGAGCACCACTGACCAGAATTACAAACCTAGCCATGATGCTGAGCAAATAGATTTTCTCCCTGAACCTAGGGGTTACACCTATAAAAGGTCTTATCCCCCTTCTTAACAGAGCTGGCTATCCTTTCCTCAGTTTGGGCCTTTGTTATTCTGACTGCCTTTCCTGCCTCTTTCTGTTTTAATTAATAAAGTTCTCTGTCCTGCTCCTTCTGTGTTTCCTTATATTTCCTGAATGATATAATTTTCTCCTTAACTTTCCCTGCCACCTCTTTTGAGAAGCATAGTATTTTTTTCCTTCATTGTGTTTGTTGATTTGCTTCACACAAAGGCGTGTTTTCTCTGTGATGGCTGTTTTGATTATTCCCCATTGTTCCTCCACCCCTCTTCCTTGCCTGTTTGATAGTGCTTTTCTGAGGCACTCTCTCATTTTCCCCAAAGGCAGCTCTCCTAAAGTCAAATACTCTTGCTTTTGTATGGCTTGACTCTATTGCTGAGTTTATCACGAACCACACTGTTTGGTGGTTGCTTGTTCCCAGATGGCTACCCACTTCTAAATCTGAGATTCTTTCTCCATCCCCGCTTGAGAGTACCAGGTCTAAGATTGCTGTCTCCATCCCGAGTGGGTTCCAATACTAGCTGTCTGAGGCATGCCTCTTGTAGGGCATCAAGAATGACCTTGCCTGGATGTGCCGGCAGCAAAGGTGCTCCAGTTAACATCTGGCATATTCAGGTCCTCCATCAACAATATCTCCCCTTTTTCTGCCATTCTAAGGATGCCTTCTATCATTTCCTTGTCCAGTCCCTCCCCTTGAGATGGGGGTCTCTATGCAACGTCCCCTTGCCCTGTGCTGCCTGGGATGGGGAACTCCAAGAGTTCCAGTGCCTCCGTCCGGGCCAGTTTTGTGTCAGTAAAAATACCCCACTAGGGTTGAATCCAACCCAGAAGTGCATGAGAGATGTTCACCCTATGATGATGATAAACAATGCTTCCACCATGTCGGTTCAACATCAGTTTCATCAACCAACACTACAGCGACAGCAAGATGTTGACAGCGACCATGTTGTTCGGCAATTGTGCCGCCTGACCGCAATCACGTCAAAGCACAGGGGCACATCCCAGCTGTTTGTGGGGGTCTTCACAACATTCTGAATCCTCTCACTGTTGGTGAGCAACAGATCCTGCAGGGCTTTCTACCTTGTCGGGCCCTGAACAAATTGCTCTAAAAATGCCTTCTGGCAGGCATCCACCAGAAACTGATTCCTAGTAATAGCCGTGATTAGAACTTTCCAGTCTATGTGGAGCATGTAGAAATCCCCAGCTACCACCATTTCTCCTAGACTTGCTGCCCTCTTAAGTGTCTCTCCCAGTGCTCTGTCTGCTGTGGATCCTGGCTTGGTGGCATGTAGACCACCCTGATCCTGATTAGTTTCCTCTTCCCTGTCCCTTCTAGTCTAGTATTCACAAGGTTTCCAAACCCCCTGGCCCACCGACTACCTATTTCTATTGCTTTAGTCCTCTCCTTAACATACAGTGCTACCCCTTCTCTCCTGCTCTTTGCGCTGTCCTTTCTAAATAGGATGTAGCCTAGTATGGTCATGTCCCAGTCATGGTTCAAGGTTGCCACGTCTCTGTCACCATCACCAGGTCATTTCCACCCTCTGTCCTTCCTATGTTAGAATAATGCTGTTGTGCCCATTTGCACCCCTCGAATGTCTTGACTTTTACATTTCCATTTCTAAGGTAATTGTGTAACTGAGTTCTGGTTATGCCAGCTAGTCATTGTTTTCTGGAAACAGCTTCCACTTGCATACTGTGTGACCCTGAGCAAGTCAATTAACTTCCCTGTGCTCCCAGGTTGCACCTGTAAAAAAGCTTTCAGCTTAGTGTGTTTCACCTGGTTAAACAACTAAAATAAATAAATAAATTAATTAATGTGATAATAAATATTGGTTGAGTCTAGTCTCCCCATAAGAAAAACTTTCTAAAGAATTCACACAAATTTAAATGGCTTTGTTTACATGATCGGGAAGCCTTTTAAGTGACTCACTCAGCCCCAGGCAGCCATTTTGAATAAGGTTTAGCATAGAACATTTTGACTCACATGTGAGTTCTGGGACTGAGTGAACTTAGTTATGAAAAGAATAATGGTTTATTTGGCATTCACTTTGCAAATCCGCACTAAAAACTGCAATAGCATTTGAACTATAGAGTACCTTTACAGTACATGGTGCTTGGAGTGTCTCTTATGCCTGTAAGAGTGTCATGTTACATGTTCTTAGAGTGCATATTAATACTGCTGCAGAGACCACTTTTCCAGTTATAAGAGTACCTTCATGTGCTTAGGGTATGGGAACCATGAATCGTAGTCAAGCGGTTCTGATACCCTGCGAATGCAGGTGAGACTACTCTTTTTTAAATTTTATTTATTCACCTTCCTTGGCTCAGGGTATACCCCTTCAAACCTGTCCTTGAAAGTCACCCCAGCCCCGTCAACCTCCATCCCCTGAGACTGACCACCACTCCTAGAATTCTGTGGCTTATCCCTTGAGGTGGGACTCTCCTTTGGCTACTGTCAGCATCTGAGGATGTTGCCTTCATGGACATCTGTGCAGTCACACATGCTGAGTATGTGCATAAGCTGCAATGGCAAAAACTTCTCCTATCTGAAGCTTCTTACTGCAGCCCTTCTGACTGCACCGCCACCTGTGGTCACCCGGGTGGTGGAGGAGGAGAGCATTCTTGGGGATTCTTGATCCTCCTCCTCCACCTGACCTGCCCCAGCAACCCAAACTTGTTCCCAGACTCCAGTCACCATCATTTCAAGTGGTAGTCCTAGCACTGCACTAACTGTTTGGCCAAATGAAACCACTCCTGCGGCTGTACGAGTGGTCTCCACAGCAGTATAAATATTGACCAAGGTTTATTAATAACATATTTCAAATTTAAAAAATCCCATGACTTAACACATTTCCAGTGCACTTGTTCATGAGACACTCTTCACTAAATAAGAGAGTCTCACGCACAGGGGACGGTAGTGTTCTGACTGGTGAGAAGTGCTCCCTCAAACTGTAATGACAGAACTACAAAATGAAGCTGAACGCTGATGATTTGTAAATTATTTTTCGAAAGTGCAGCATCTGCACAGTTTATTTATTTGTGGTGTACATATTCAGTATCATTCAAATATTCAGACAGTACAGGTATTTATTGTCCGGTTAATTTCAAACACTAACAGGAACCACTTTTCCCAGGCTGTTTTTCCGTAATCGTCTCTAAACAAGCTGCTCCTGTAAGTTATCAAGTTGTTTGGTTGACGAGTGTATTACCTGTCATGGCATGAGGAATGGTGGTGATCATCAGTCTTTGATTCTGTGTCTTGATGCCCATTTCTAGATCCTGCATCTCCACTATCAGGGCCTCGATCTGGAACAGACAGCAGTAAAGAACAGTTATAAGGAAGCATTCATGTTTCATACCAAGAGAGCATCGTTCAGAACTTTTACCTCTGCAGACTTTCCCCCACCAATCCTAAAACTGGTCTGAAGGGTAAGCAGAGCACATATGCACAGTTCCAATGTAATTCCAGGCTACGATCAATTCCTTCCATGCACTGGAATTCGAGGGGCTAACTAACATGCACCTCAGAAATCAGAGCAGGAATCATTTCAATAGAGAACTGCTTGTATCTGTAAGTCACATTTATGGGTAGAGGTACGTTCTTTAACTACCAGTTCCAGTTTCTTTATTGTTCAATCTGTACCACCCTTAAGGAAATTCAGCGGGGTTTGTGATTTACACACTGGTGGTCAGTACTATTTAGAAATTTGTGATGTAGTTTATGTCCCTTTCAGCCATGGTTTTCTACAGAATAATATGGATGCACTGTGGCAACAATATAGGGGCTTTATAAGGCTATAAAACTATGTTATACAATTCTGATACAGTCCTTTACACTAATATGTAAATCAGAAATATCCATAGATGTATAAAAGGCCAATAACAATGGAAAACATCAGAATCTTGGTATTTAAACAGCAGCTTCTACAGAAATATTGGCTTTCAGGTTAAAGTGCAACTTTTTCAGTACCTCCCCCCAGAAGCATAAAAATTCCTTACCGGGCTCTGAGTCCCCTGGTGCCAAAATTTTAAATTTCCTGTACCCCTATTTAGGAAGGGATCATAATTTGGCTCCATGGAGCTGAGCCACGCTGATCCCTTTCACTTTTGTGTATCACTTCAGGCTGCAGCCCTCCCCCGATCCGCCCTGCGCTACGTCATTTTCTGACATCATTATTTTTAGACCGTGGGGGTGCACGCCATATACTTTAATGGGGCCTTTTTTAAAGTAAAATTTGGGTACTTTACATTGCCAGTAGGAACTAATTATAGCCATTATTTTGCATCACAGATTTTTTTTTGTTCTCTGATGATCTGGGTTGGACAACATTTTTTTTTTTCTATCCTGTCAGGCCATGTTGGGCACTGGAAATTCTGTTCTATCCTACAGTCCCTGCCCTACTGGTATGGACCTCTTGTGCTTTGCAAAACACTTTGGGATACAGTGTCTAAAAAAAAGTCGCTCTACAAAACCAAATTCTACTAAATTCTACAGTCCCTGCACTACCAGAAGCTAACTCCTGTGCTCTGTAAAGCACCGGATCTGTCATAGTTGGGGGAAGGCAGATCTTTCTTTCCCTGACGGGCTGAGTTGGGCACCAAATCTGTCAGGTGATGGGGGTAAGGGCTTTTTTTTTATTCCCTGGGAGGTAAGAATAGTAAATTAATGATGCCCATACCTGCCATTTTTTCCAAAAGATTTTGCTTCTGAGCAAGGTTAGTCAATAGGGGTAGTCCAGGACAGCTGACCACTGCTCAGCATATGGGGTTGCAGCGTGCATGGCAATGTGAACCCTCTGTGTGTATTAGGGAGAGTGCAAAGCTGAAACTGGGTACCGAGAGAAGGAGAGACAGCAAGAGAGGGAAAGTTGGGCAGTGGACTGGGATCATGTGCACTTACGATTACAGCCTTGGAAGTGCATGCTGTCACCACAACCTCCCCCACCCCCACACACACACCAGTCTCCTACACTAGTGCGCTGCAAGTTAGAAGTGATGGAGAGGTCCAAACTCATTGGTTGCAGCAGCACAGTGGCAGAGGATGACATCTGTTTTATTCTTGACAGGCTGGGTTGGCTACCAGACCTATCAAATAGTTTAGGGGAGAGGGTAAGATTTTTTGGTTTTATTTTATTATTCCCTAATGAGCCTGGCTGGACACTGGACCCATCAGATAACTTTTCGCTGCTCTTTTTCATTCTAATAAGAAAAAAATTACTGTAGCCGTGACCAGCTCATAACTTCTTGCACTGGCAGTTTGCAGTGTAATAGTAGTGTGAGTATGCATATTATCTGATAGGCTGACAATAATATATCCTTGCAAGTTAGCATGGTGAAAGCATTAAAACTGTTTTCATGTTGGCTAAGTGTTGTTTTGCAAATAACCTCTCCTTGGCCTCCTGTTACTCCCCCCCCCCCCACATACACACACACACACACACACACACACACTTTGTTTTCCCTGTCTCTGGACAGGCTACTCCAATTGACTGGAAACTCTACTGTTTCTTCATTATAACGAGAGGCTGGAAGAGATAATTTCTAGTTTCTGCGAGAATCGAATAGTTGTGCAGACTGACAGTTTATTTATTACTTCCTCTATGAACTCATTTATTGTGCAGCATGCTGGGTTGCAGCATGCATGCATGGCAGTGTGATCACTATGTGGGTTTCGGGAAGAGTTCAGAGCTGAGATTTAGCACCACGAGAAGGAGAGAGGGAGAGAGGAAGAGTCGGGTGGTGGAGATGGTATCACTGGCACTTGGGTTACGGCCTTGGAAATGTGCTGCATCTGTCCCCCTAGGTTCATTCCCCTACACTGGTGAGCTGCGGGCTGAAGGGGAAGAGATGCCTGAAAAAGCTGGCAGCACCAACAGTGCAGCAGCAACCCAAAGCCTGCCATGCAGTGTTTGAGCCCCTCACTGTTACCTGAGTGGATGGGCTTTGGAAGAACAGTATTTTACTACCCTGCCTATTGCACCTTCTGCTCATTGCTTCATTACTGCTCCTCCTTATCTCCAGGCTAGGTTTGGTGCAGGATCTATCAGGTGATTGGACAGAGGGGGGCAGATTTTGTTCCCCTGATGAGCTACGTTGGGCACCTGCCTGGTAAGATAGTTAGTGGGAGATGGACAGATTTATTATTACCTGACAGGCATGATTGGGTACCAGACCTGTCAGGTTGCTGGGGGAGGGTCAGATTTTTTTTTCCATTTCCTAATGGGCCAGGCTGAACACCCAACCTGTGAAGTTGCTGGGGGGGGGGGCAGTTTTTTATTCTCTGATGAGCTGGGTTGGGCACTGAATCCATCAGGCAGTTTGGGGGAGACAACTGTTTTTTATTCCTTGATTGGCCATATTGGGCACTGGATTCATCACAATGTTGGGGAGAGGGGGCATTTTTTTATGACAGGCTGGGTTTATACCGGACCCAGCAGGTAGCTTGGAGAGAAGGACATCTATTTATTTTATTCCCTGCTGGTCCAGGTTGAATATCAGACCAACCAAGTAATCGGAGAAGGTCAGATCTTGTTTATTCCTGATGGATCATGTTGGGTACTGGATTTGGCAGGTTGTTTGGGGAGGAGGACGGATTTGTTTTATTCCCTGATGGGATGCGTATGGTACTAGACCCATCAGGTAGTTAGGTGGGGGGGGCAGATTTGTTTTATATTCCTTGACGAGCCAGGCTGGTCACTGGACCCCTCGAGTAGTTGGGTGAGAGGGACACATTTATTTTATTCCCTGTCTGGCCAGGGCAGGCACTGGAAATTACATTCTATTCTACATTCCCTGCCTTACCAGTATGGATCTTCTGTGACCTGTAAAACACCAAAAAGGAGCAGGGTAATCCTTGACTGTCTACAAGTTGGTTTTCTCAGGCAGCTAGTCAAAGAACTCACTACAGACGAGGCAGTGCTGGACCTGGTGCTTACAAAGAGGGACAGCATAGCAAACATCACCATGGACACTCCACTATGTACCAGAAATCACCATACAGTGTGGTTTGACATAAAGACAGGAGCAGAGGCAAACCACATAATGGCGAGGGTCCGGAACTTTAGGGTGGGGTGGATTTTAAAGAAATGGGAAACTGCCTCAGAAACTGCCTTGTAGAGGGGGATTACCAGGGAGGTGTAGAGGCACAATGGGAAACAGTAAGGAAGGGCATAATTAAAGCAATCAGTCTCTGTGGGAAGGAAGGAAGTGAGTAAAAGCAGAAGGAAAAAGAGACATTATGGTTCTCTAGGAAAGTGGCCAAGGTGGTGAAGGAAATAAGAGTGGCATTCAGAAGGTATAAAGTAATACAAAGGGAGGTGTACCAAGAAAAACAGTGGGAAGCAGGTATGGCAGTGAGACAAGCAAAAGCACAGGCAGAGGGGAGGATAGCCAAAGGGGTTGCTAAAGGGGCTAAGAGTTTTTTCAGATACATAAGTGAGAAGAGGAAAGCAAGGGGGGGTAGTGAGAATTACGAGGGCATCAGGGGAAGACTGCACAGAAAAGGACTAATAAAAAGATGCCTTTCTAAGCAGGTACTTCTGCTCGGTCCTTACAGTGGTTGGGGGTAGGATGGATCACCAGGGAGTTGCAGGAAAAATTGGGGGGGGCGAGATGGACACAAGTCCATTTTCAGAGGAAAGGGTCTTGAATCGACTTGCAGCTCTGCAGGTGGACAAGGCTATGGGACTGGATGGGCTACACCCAAGGGTATTACAGGAACTTGGGTAGATGCAAGCTGCTCCACTAATGGCCTCATTCAGCAGTTCACTGGAAACAGATGTGGCTCTGGAGGACTGGAGAAGAACAGACATGGATTATTTATGTAAGAGCTGCAGCAGGGAGGAGGCTAGCAACTTTAGGTTGGCTAGTGTCACTTCAGTGGTGAGGAAATTAACAGAAACCCTGCCTAAGGAAAGGCTGGTAGAGTGTCTTGCGTCCAGTGGGCTGAAAGACCACAGGCAACATGGATTCACAGGGGGAGGTCATGCCAGATGAATATGATGGATTTCTTTCAGTGGGTGGCCAGGGAAATAGATCGGGGAGGGCAGTGGACGTGTGCTATCTGTACCTTAGGAAGGCCTTCGACACCATGCCACACAGGAGACTGATAAAGAAATTGAGTAGCCTAAAGGTGAGATCCAAAGTGGTGAACTGGTTCAGAAACTGGTTAATGGATAGGCGACAAATGTTAGTGGTCAACACCACTTTCTTTAATGATGAAAGAGTGACCAGCAGGGTGCCACAAGGCTCAGTACTGGGACCAGTCCTCTTCAATGTCTTCATAAGTGACTTGCAGGAGAACTGGAAGGGAAAGTATGATTTTTTGCAGATAATATCAAAATCTCTAACAGTGTGAACACTCAGGTGGGGGTAGCAAGAATGCACTGGGATCTTGGGAAACTTGAGAAGTGATCAAGAGTATGGTAGTTGGGGTTCAAAATCATGAACCTAGGGCACAGAAACCCAAGAGTGGAGTACTGGATGTTGGGGGGGGGAGTACTGACAGTCACTAAACAGGAAAAGGACCTTGGGGCTATCATAACTGATTACCTCAAAGTGGCAAGGCAGTGTGGCAAAGCAGCGGGTAGGGGTAGTTGGATGTTGGTTGCATAGGAAGGAGTATCTCCAGCAGGAGGAGGGAGGCTGTATTGGTACAGTGTTACTCACTAATGAAACCCACCAGGAGTACTGTGTCCAGTTTTGGAGGTCACACCTCAGAAAGCATATAGACAGGGTGGAGGCAATCCAGAGGCAGGCAACTAAAATGGTGCAGGGGTTGCACAAGAAGCCTTATGAATAGAGACCGGGGGATCTTAACCTGTACACCCCAGAAGAGAGGAGCGCAAAAGAGGACATGATAGAGACCTACAACTACCTCACAAGGGTGAACAGGGTACAGGAGTGGAGTCTCTTTCAAGGGAAAAAGAGCACCAGCACCAGAGGGTATGCAATAAAGTTGGAGGGGGGAGTTTAAGAGGGATGTGAGAAAGTAATAATTTATTGAGAGGGTGGTAGATGCCTGGAACAGACTGCCAGAAAAGTGGGAGAGGCAACAAAAGTGGGGGCTTCAAGCATGCATGGGATAAATATAGGGAAGTATTAGTAAACAGGCAAGGAGTGGAGAGGGTCATCACGAAAATGTAGGGTCTACTCTGCGGAGACAGTAGGCAGGGAACATCTGAGCAGACTAGGTTAGCCAAGCAGTTCTCTTTGGCCAAAACATTTTATATTATTTTTATATTTCTAGTGAAAAGTAATGGCAATAGTTCAAAAAGTGCTCGTATGTACATAATAAAAAAACACTGATCTGAGGAGGAATGGGGGAGCTGGAAAAGCATGACTGCACTTAGAAAAGATGCCCAGTGAGTCTGTATGCTTCCCTTAGTGCTACCTGACATGAGGCCCAGTGCGGGGCCAGTAGAGCAGTGCAATGCTCCAATAGCATGTTTTACATGCCCCAGAGAGAGAGCAGAGGTCAGTGGTGGCAGGTGGCAGGGAGCCTACAGCTTGAAAGCTGCTTGTTTATTTATTTATTGAAATTTTTCACCAGGAAGGCACACTGAGCAACAGGTTGCTCATCTCCCAGTGCGACCAGGGGGGAAGGGGAACATGAGGATGGTATACAGAGGTTTGGTGCACAAAATAAGATTTACAATTGATTATATTCACATAAAGTGTATAGACTGTACACAAGTACTGAAATAGTGGAAATACTAACAGTTTTAACTACATAAATACAATGCTAACAGTTTTGAACTAGCTAGATACAATAGCATAAGATAACATTAAGGCCGAAAGCGGCTGAATAGAATACTAGTGGATAACACAGATATAACTAGTTAGCTAGGGTATAACAGAAGTGCAAGTTGTCTACAACTGCAATAGAGATTAGGAGTAAGCCATATATAGGGCTAAGTAATGAGGAGGGGGAGAAATGAAGGTAGGCAGAGAACAGGGTGGGTGGAAGGAGGAATGGAAGGAGGAGGGGAGAAGAGGGAAGAGAGGGGTCTGCCGGGGCCTGAACCTACCAGTATGCTGAGAACCCTGCTTGCACAAGGCAGAGGAAGAGCATGACAGGAGGGATTCAGGAAGCAGGTTGTAGGCAGTGAGAAGGAGTAGGCTTCAGAAGGACAGAAGAGAGGGTGAAGGTGAGAGAGAAGAGAGGCCAAATCCCAGCCCATTCAGGATGCAGAGAAACCCTGCAGTGGGACTAGGATGACAGAAGAATTGGGGGGAGAGTTGGGTTTTCTATAGGCGAAGACAGAAGAGAGAGATGAGGGGTAAGGATGGGTGGAAGTAATGAGGTGCGGAGGAAACAACTTTGCCTAAAGCTAGCCCCCTCCTGGATGCTGAGAACCCAGTGAGGGAAGGGAAAGACGAGGCTTACCTAGACTAGGCTTGTGCAGCAGGGTGTACATGTTCCCTGCGAGAAAAGGCGAGAAAAGAACCAGAAGCATGTAACCAGAGCTGAAGGGATTCATTAGGCAGCAAGAGCCACATTAGTTATTGGAAGAACACTTCAGACTAAGTAACAAAGTTTAATAAAACAGATGTTGACCAAATGTTTCTGAATACAGTGGGAAAAACTACCCCCCTCAGGATGAACTATTGACTTCCAATAGCCATATTACTCTCAGCCTTTGGGCAATACAACTATTGCCAGTCAATAGTTCATCCCACGTGGTCAATGTTTTCACACTATATCCCTCAACTCCCTTCAATATTTATATACTAAGCTTGCTCATGTGACTGCATTTTAGCCAATCGTAGCCAATCAAATTGCAAGTTACTATTTCCAGGGCTTATAGCACAGCAGACTGGATGGAACACTGGTCTTTTTCTGCCATTGTTGTCTGTGTTTCTAAGGGTTCATAGTATGGTTCTGACAAGGTAACCAGCTGATCTCTTCCACCTCCCGATTGATCTGCTGCCCCCGTGCTCAAGTAAGTAATGACATGTGCCAGGAAGAGTGCGGAGCACACCCCTTAAAAGTTAATGGGGGTCAAATTTATGCATAATAATGGACACTGTAAGATTATTAAAGAGCTAGCATGCTGACTAAAACTAATCTTATTTTTAAAAAGCAGTCTACTATAACCTTCTATGTCTGAGGTATATTTTTCTTTTCCATTTGGTTAATTAGAATATTTGTTATGTAATGTTAGTAGCTGCGTTATGTGGAACAGCACTCTGCCTGGCAGGTGACATATCTAGCTCTGTTCCTCCCACTACATCATCAGCATTGTCACCTCACTGACTGTGACAGGAAGAGCCACTCAAGAACCTCCAGGTTAGTCGCCTATGATGTCACAGTGCTGATGCAGTAGTAGGAGGAATAGAACTAGATACGTCAGCTGCCAGGCAGAATGCTATTCCACACATCCTGTGTAATACTAACACATAGAAAATTTTCTTATGGCCAGCCTCATGGCGCAGAATGCTGAGGCACTGTCAAGCACCTTACCTCAAGCCACACCGACAATACGGGTTTGGTCTCGAACTTGGGTTCCAGGGGTCGGTGAGGGGGAGGAGAGGGGGGGCAGGATTGAGCTAGCTGCTGGGCAGCTCTCCTATCCTGAGCAGGGGTGGCATGTCTCCGCTGTCTCAACTGACACCTAGTGGAGGCCGGGTGCCAGAGCAAGGATGGTGGGAGGCAGATGTAACATCGGGTGGCTGGATAGAGAACTGGGCCAAGAGCACATGTACTGCACGTCTCCACGTGCATGTGTTCACCGCAAGCCACAACCATGGGCTAGGGGAGGAAACAGAGGAAAACTGGATGGCATGGAGGGGAAAATTATGCCCACGCACCTCATGTCCACCCACTGCGTCATCAAACCCTGCAGTGGCACTACTGGATATGGACCTGGGGAGGAAATGGTCCACCCCCTCCTGACCGCACCATGGTGGGCAATCCATGGGGGTACCTAGCCACCAGGCAAGCTGGGGGACAGTGGATGGTGGGGAAGGTGGTGGTGACAACAGCTGAAGGGAGTTATCCCACCGTGGCCGGTGAGTATAAACAAATAATGTGAAAAAACAAAACTTTCTTATGAGCAAAAGGAAAAAGAAAAATACTTCAGAAACAAAAAATGACAACTGGCTACATCTTAAAATGTGTATTACTTTCCTGTTTGCAATTTTTGGCTCTACTATCTCTTTTTTTTTTTTTTTCATTTTTTTGTTCTGGTTCCATCCCTTTTGAGCTCGGACCCTCCCCTCAAGCTGCCCCCATGCCCAGGCTTAGCTCCCTGGGTGGAGCCATGGGGGGTTCCCCAATGGACACTGTGGGCAAAGTCCTGGCTTACTCCCCAGGTTGAGGCCTCGGGAGCAGTACCTCCCAGCAGACATCGAAGGCAGTGGACAGCGGAGAGGGTCATCATACTTGGGGGAGGGGTTGTCTTTTTTCCTGTGCTTGATCCCTGGGGGCAGGGACATGCAATGGCATCCAGCATCCACCCCCCGAAGCATAATGGCGCTGGTCACGGTGGTACCCCTAGCCTCCACTAGGGGTCCATGATGCGCCTGATACTCTTCCCCTCCCTCCTCCGGGGAAGGACAGCAGTCCATAGGCTGCTCGATCCTTCTCCCCTGGCTGGCCCTCTGACTCCTGGGTTTGTTCCCAAACCTGAGACATCAGCATCACAAGCGGAAATCCAACCGCTGTGCTGGTGGGCCGGCCTTGGTTATGCCATCTCTTTAATGAAGGCTATCGCTTGACTAACAAGGACTTCATCTGCTGAGCAGTGGTTTTGATAAATCTCACAGTGGCCATTATTATGCATAAAAAAGTAACTAAATCTGAAACCCACTGACCGTTCATGGGACATGTCAGCACGTTCTGTCATTACTTGTCTGAGCACGAGGACAGAGCAGATCATTCAGGGAAGTGGAAGTAATCAGCTGGCTACATTGTTGGTGCCAAACAATGATCCATGTCCTTCCCATGCAGATGTCTAATAAAATTCTTAAACTAGAATAGAAAGGCTTTGTCAGCCAAAGTTTATAAAATATATAAGTATTACCCTGATCTTGGAAAAACACTTTAAGGGTTTAATTATAAAATATAACAAGAATTGTAGGAGCGTCCCCCCAGTAGAGGAGCCAGACATGACAAACAGCCCTTTGCATTAATACAAAAAGTGTCATTGTTGTCGCAGCTGGAGTCAACCATGGTCATGGCCCTCCTCACAATGTCTTGGGTCTTCAAATGTCTAAAAAGCCTCTAATTTTTCTCTAAAAATTTTCAGGTTGAAAGAAGGGCATATCCACTGAGCTTTCTAACAATAGGTGCCCATATTTGCCAATTTCCAAAGCTAGCATCCCTATTACACATACAGTCCACTTTTCCCACTTCCAGTGCAAGAGCAACACTGGTCCTACAAGGTAATAAATAATTGTATGCCCTGAGGGGAGTGATAGTGACAAGACTTTCAAAACATAATCAGATCAGTCAGTGTGTGCGCATGCTGAAAATGTCTTGCTTTCAATAGGCGTGAATGGTCACTCAAAACAGCCGTGAGATTTGACAGAACGTAGCAATACGCATTTCATGGTCAATTTGCACAGATTTTCTGTGGTGGTAATACTAAAGACTGACAGTTTCTCTTCAACAATAATTAGAACTAATTACCCCTACTCTGGCAGGCAATGTTATCACCAATTTTGACATTAACTATGTAAATTACCCTTTCAGCATGCTGCTTTCAGAGCTTTATTTCTGTCCCATATATTGCGTAATGATGTTTTGTTCTTGTTTTTCTCTTTGGAGCTACCCCTTCATTCATCAACATTTGCTGCATATACTCTGCCACAAGGCAGTATAGTGCAGTGGTTTAAGGCTCTGAGCTGCAAACCTGGAGACCTGGGTTTCAGTCCCACAGCCCCCACTTGCATACTGTGTCACTTAATTTCCTTGTGCTCCCAGGTCGCACCTGTAAACAAGCTTTCAGCTTAGTGTGTCTTTCCTGGTTAAAAAATAATAAAATAAGCAAGTCAACCTACAATATAAATTGTCTTCTTTTACTTTCAGTTTTAGCAAAATGACAGACAGAAGTTTACCACCCAAATTAAATGCCAAAAAAATCAGCTTTTTGGTCAATATTGGGCACAAAAATGTTTTTGTGGTATGACTTGGACACAAAACCAAGTTACATACTTTGTGAACCTCATGTATAGGCCAACCACACAACTTGAGTCCCCCCTTCTTGAAGGCCTAGTTTTAGCGCCAAAAACTAGACTTTGCCATGAGTACATACAATTCCTTCATATGATCTGCTCCCCCCCACCAATAAAAACAAATAAAATTAAACAATGGCATAAAACACATGCTAGTCTCTGGTTTGTCAGTGCCTACCTTCAACAGTAATGTTTTTGAGCATAACATCACTGTATGAAGGTCCAGCATGTACGTGACTACTGCAACATAAACAAGAAATCACTTGATCCCCCGAATGTGAAAGCCATCATCGGCATCATATTCACAGTCCCTTACTCAGTGGTCCACTCCTCAGCCTCCCTCCGTGACTGTAAAATTATCAGGAGCATGATCTTTCTCTCTACCCTTTAATATAGATTATTCAAAGTACAGTGCAAGGTCAAATGCCCTAAATCTGCCTTACCCACAGGTTTATAATAGGTTTGGTGAAGCTATGCTACAAGTTAACTTGGTTAAGTTTTGGAATGAGGTATAGACAGATATAAAGGTAACAAATTCTATACGGGTTCCACGTCAATACAACAACATATAGAATACTGTATGGACAATCATACACAACAAGGCTGTGTTTCCATCGAGGGGTTGAGATGACATCACAGGGACCTCAAGAGCGAAGCTCGAGAGGTCGCGGCTGTCATCTCAACCTAAGATGGAAACACAGCCTTCTGTTAGGGATTGTCCATATACTATTTTATATAGTATATGGTTCCAAAGTGCAAGACACAAGAGGCTTTCTGTTTTTGTCCTTATCAGCTCACTCGTCCACCTCGTCAAGGCTCAGCGCTTAACATCACCTTCTCCCTGATCCCATTTCTCGGTGCTCCCATTCACTGAGTCGCTCTGTCCTTCATCTCTTTTTTGGGTTTTGGTGGTGAGGTTTTAAAAACTAAATAAAAAAAATTAACTTTTGGGGCATGGAGCGGTATGAGGCTCTTTCCGTCAACTGTCTCGGGGTCGGAGGTTCTCGGTAAGCGTTGCTGCCATGTTTTTGCCGGTTTTCTTGATGGAGCATCGACGTGGGAGTGCGTTTGTGTTTGATTGACAGGAATGTTGTTGTACTATCGATGTGACGTCAGATCGAAAGTACAACAACTTTTCTGACCTTTGAACTGTCCTACAACAACATTTGAAAAGCCACTGATTTCCATCTAGAATAAGCCCTAACCATATACTATAACATAATTGTTGAACCCCCGACATCAACTGGAACAATGCCGACTGTTGGCAGTGTTCCCATCAGGAAGAAGTGTTTTTTTGCAGTGGGCAAAAATTGCTGCATCAGCAGACAGCGGGCCACCACAGCGACCAATCTCCACCTGGCAAGATTTGTCGCTGTGGTGGTGTTCGCTGTCAAAATGTTGTTGTGGTGGTGTGCTACCTTCTAGACATGAGTTTCAAACCACATTACAGAAATCATTAGGAACTTCCTGTAACTGCTTCATCTGAGAATATTGGAATCAAATTAACTGTCCGCTACACTGTTTTTATTCGTTGTATGAAAACAGAGATCTTATCCCTAAATATTTGTTCCTGAATAAAAATAAAAATGTTATCATCATATTTGCTTCAGTTCTCCACTACTTGCTCAGCTTGATCTTCAACATGTCTGCATTTTAAAAACAGAGCACGTGCCACTTACAGGTCGCCAGCTTCAGCTTTTTATTGTGGCAGCTTTCAATTCTTCTTTAAAAAAAATTAAAGATTTTCACTTTCACATAATTTCCTCAAGTGGGTGAGTCAGTGGATGAGGAAGGGCAGACTTGCCATACTTGAGCAGCAGTGAAGATTGCTTCCCATACTGGGCGGGGAAGGGCAGGGCAACTGCTTGAGAGCAGTGGCAGCAGGGGGTGAGGGGGATACAAGAAAATATTTGCTCCAGTATAAACATGATTTTCTTCTCCTGATATACAATATATATTGTATATATACAATTGTACCAAGAGAACAACAGTAACGGGAAGAAAAAAAAAGTCCACAGTGAACCATGGCCCACACATAATGAGCAGATTGGTGGATGGAGAAAAATGTTTATGAACTGCAGGCAAGTGGCTACACAGCACAGGTGGGCAGACAGGGAGAGGGAGAAAATCATGACAGAAACCAGGTGGGCAAACAGTGGCCAAACGGCAGTGGGGGGGTCACACACTTTCAAAGACACAAAGAGAAAGACAGCTTTGGTGAGAGAGGCAGCAGAGTAGCGGCACCACAGGAGCAGGCAGCATGCAGTAGCAGCAGTACCACCAAGAGGATAAATAAGATATTGTAGACTATTTTTTAATGGGTATGTCTGCACATTGCAAAATTAAGTCAAAATCTATTTACATTTTTATTTACTTTATTTTTTTCTTTTACATATAGAAACAAGTACTATTCTATAATAGCAATAAGGCACTCCAGGGGTGCAGGTCCTGTGTGATAATGTCACACTTCTCATACTGAATGCACTCAGACTGTGCTTTGTGCTTCAGCCACATGAAGCATGATTTTATCCCAGCACAACACATGCCCCTGTCACGCATTATTGCTTAAATAACCCACACAGAGCAGGTTAAATCATCCCCTTAAATAGAATGAAGACTACAGATATATTCAAAAACTGAGCATCCTTTCTAAAGAGAATCACCAGACCTAAGACATGCAGAAATGCCTACTGGAGAGCTCTACTAAATCTGTCCTTTTCCCTGTAAAATATGATTTTCAAATACTGGTACCAGTTCTGCTACTGTTCCATTTCTGTTTCCTGTTTTGTTATCCTAGTGGGTGTGTCCAATTCACATAAAGGTAGTAAGTATCCTTTTAGAATTGTGTGTTCAGAAATTTCACTGTTGGCACAGTGCACCCATGTTCTACAGAACGCTGTGGTTGAGAAATAAACAATATTATAGAGATCTTAAAAAGAACTTCAAGCAGCAGTATGTGTTGGTCAGCAAAACATTTCATCATTAAGTTTTTTAGCAGACATTTATTTCTGACATCCTTACATTTCATCCTCAGTGTATTTTCAATTTTCTGAAATATTTTTAAGACAGCTTTTATAGTTAATTTTTTAATTAATGACACACGTCTTTAAAGACGGCCACCACTCGCAGTTCTTAACAGTCTCTTCCACTGAGGGTACCTATTGAATGCACATGCTACATTCATACTGTGACTGTATTAGGATGGTGTTACCACATGTTTGTGATAGTAAGCAGCACAGCACTGTACCAAGATATTTAATTTTTTTTTATGGCGGGTCTGCACAGGAGTAGGAACTTTTAAAATCTTCAAAATCATGTATCTTGGTTCAGAAAAGAAAGAAAATCATAAGAAAAATGGGCATCTTGATAGTTTTGCCAGGAAATCATAATTGCTGAAAAATACAATATGGTGACTTAACACAAACTGCTGCTTCAACACCTGACAGTAAACAAAAACATCCACTGCGGTTACTAATAGGTCCACATGGAGGGAACAATAACAAAATTAGAACCAGTATTTAACAAGCATTTGTCAATGCCGAATGTTCATCGTGTGCACTAGTGTCATGTGGGGGGTTGAAAATTGCTTCAGTGAAAGAATCAGTGTATTAACATTCAAGAATGCAAAGTAGAAGAGACAATGTTGTGCAGTGTAAGTGTCTAGTTTGGTAGTATTTGTGCCTCAAATTTTCAACATACCCTTCTTATGACCCCACCTCATGAACAAGAGCAGAGAAAATTTTCAACTCCTGGCCAAAAGATGATTTCATGCAGAGAATGCGGAATCATCTTTCCGGGTGCAAAAACACATTTTGCCCTTGATCTGAAAAATGACAGTTGTCACATTCATGAGGTGCTGTGAAGAAATGGCAATGTTGAAAATTTGGGGCCAAAATAATAAAAATTAGCAAGGTTACGAGCCTGCATTCACATATTTCAACACAGGCTCATACCTTTGTTGTTTTTTAATGTTTTTACACCAAATTTTCAATGTAGCATTCTTATGATCCCTCCTCATGAACAAAGGCAGAGTACAATTTCAACTCCTGTCTGAAAGGTGATTTTGCGCAAAGGCTGCAAAATCACCTTTCCGGATGCAAAAAAAAATTTTGGCCAGGATCTGAAAAATGCCAGCTGTCACATTCATGAGGTGCTGTGAAGAAATGGCTATATTGAAAATTTAGGGTCAAAATATTGAAAATTGCTAAAGTTATGAGCCTGCGTTCGCAGATTTCAACACAGGCTCATAACATCCTTGTTTCTTAATATTTGTACACCAAATTTTCAACATAACATTTTTATGACCCCACCTCATGAACCACAGCAGCTGATTCACTATGTGATCTTGGGTGATATACCATGCCTGGCTGTGCTTCAGTCCTCCCTTTTGTAAGACTGAGCAGAAACAGGAAAATTGATACTGAGATGTTATGTCTTAACTTAGCTATCTTGGGTAACTATATTGTAAATTATAAATAATGTGATTGCAGCCGATCAGCACATAAAACTATTGCACCTCTTATCTGGTGTACTCTCATGCGGCAGTACTAGGAGAGAGCACTCCACTTCAATGCCAGGGGAGGACAGCATAAAATTAAAAATAGACTAAACTTATTATAAATAAATGGGCAGTAAGCAAATGGGCAGAAAGGAGGGGTGGAAGAAAAATTGGGAAAAATCAAAACTGCCATCATAGAGGCAACAAGCCTTTGTGTGAAGTGAATAAAGAAAACAAAACGAAGTAAAAAAAACATTATGGTTCTCAAAACAGGTGGTGGGGAAGGTTAAGGAGAAAAAGATAGCATTTAGAAAGTATAAGGAAACACTGAAGGAGCAGGACAGAGAACTGTATCAGTTAAAGCAGAAGGAAGCGGGAGAGGCAGTCAGAATAGCTAAGGCCCAAACCGAGGAAAAGATAGCCAACTCAGTTAAGAAGGGGGATAAAACCTTTTATAGGTACATCAGGGAGCGAAGGAAGACCAAGGGAGGGATAGTGAGACTTAATAAAGGGGAGGAGAGGTGGGCAGAGGGTGACAGTGAAAAGGCAGAGATACTAAACAAATACTTCTGCTCAGTGTTCACAAAAAAAAGAACAATGGAGGTACCTAAACCAGACAATAGAAGCACTCTGGGCAAGGGGGTCGGCACCAGTCCATTCACAGAATAAAGGGTCCTGAAAGAACTCCTAAAACTGAAGGTGGACAAAGCAATGGGGCCTGATGGGATTCAACCCAGACTTCTAAAAGAACTAAGGGGAGACCTAGTGACACCACTGACTATCCTTTTTAACAAATCATGGGAGGATGGTGTGGTACCTGAGGACTGGAGGAGTGCGGATGTGATTCCCCTTCACTAAAGTGGGAGCAAGGCAGAGGCAGGAAACTACAGACCTGTAAGTTTAAGAACATAGAAACATAGAAGTTGACGGCAGATAAGGACCACAAGGCCCATCCAGTCTGCCCATTTTTTCTACCTTATGAATATGCCATCGGCGCCTTAACTCTGTCAATGGCCTATTTATTCATACTCATCTGTATTGCTCCCTTATGCCTATCCCATGCCTGTTTAAAGCCCTGCACTGTAGTCATATCCACCACTTCCTGAGGTAGGCAGTTCCATGCATCCACCACCCTTTCTGTGAAAAAGAACTTCTTCACATTACCCCTTAATCAGCCTCCCTCTAATCTCATGCTGTGTCCTCTTGTCCTGTTATTTTTTTGATATTGAAATGTTAGAATTTTTGACCTTGTTAATGCCCTTAAGATGTGTGAATGTTTCAATCATATTACCTCTCTCCCTCCTGTGCTCTAGGGTATACATATTGAGCTCTGTTAATCTGTCCTCATACGTTTTCTGATGCAGTCCTTGTACCATTTTGGTTGCCCTTCTCTGGACTGCCTCCATTTTGTTAATGTCCTTGTGCAGGTGCAGCCTCCAGTACTGCATGCAGATGGGGCCTAACCAGTGTCTCGTAAAGAGGGATTATTACCTCCCTCTTACGACTTGTGATACCCCTACTAATACACCCCAACATCCCTCTAGCCTTACCTACTGCTTTAGTGGTCTGCTTGGATGATTTCAGGTCATCTGCGATGATGATGCCCAAGTCTCTTTCTTCCCTTGTGATTGCCAGCAACTCCCCTCCCAACCTATAGGTAGCTTCAGGGTTTCTCTTCCCTGTGTGCATGATCTTGCACTTCTTTGCATTAAACCCCAGTTGCCACTCTTCTGACCATTTTTCCAGTTTTTCCAGATCTCTTCTCATTCTGCCCACCCTATCTGGATCATCTACTCTGTTGCTGATCTTGGTGTCATCTGAAAACAGGCACACCTTACCCTCCAGTCCATCTGCAATGTCGCTGATGGAGATATTGAAGAGGGCTGGCCCCAGGACTAATCCCTGAGGTACCCCACTTGTGACTTGCATCTCTTCTGATTGTATACCATTTACCGCCACTCTCTGTTTTTTGCCTGCCAACCAGTTTGCCACCCAATTGACCAACCTCTAACCCACATCAAGCCTACCCAGCTTATTAATCAATCTCCTATGTGGAACAGTATTGAAAGCTTTGATGAAGTCAAGGTAGGCAACATCAACTGCACCCTCTTGGTCCACCACTCCGGTTACCCAGTCAAAGAAATATATGAGATCAGTTTGACAGGACCTTCCTGTTGTAAACCCATGCTGTCTCGGATCCTGTGCTCCTATGGATTCCAGGTGTTGCACTATCCTTTCCTTAAGGAGTGCCTCCATAATCTTGCCCACTACTGAGGTAAGACTGATTTGTCTGTAGTTCCCTGCCTCCTCCCTGCTGCCACTCTTGTTGAGCTGGATCAGATGAGCCCTTCTCCAGTCTTCTGGGACCTCTCCTGTGCTCAGAGACTCACTAAACAGTTCTCCTAATGGCTCTGCTAGTTCCACCCTTAGCTCCTTTAGTACCCTTGGGATGTATGCCATCAGGTCCTATTACCTTGTCCATCCTGAGCTTAGCGAGCTCTTGTAGGACCCTTTCTTTTGTGAAGGGACCTGTGCACACCTCACTCTCCCCTGTGTCCCTGGTGCTGAGCTGTGGGCTCTGCCCTTCCTTCTCCTCAGTAAATACTGAGCAGAAATATCTATTTAGGATAGATGCTTTCCCTTGGTCCTCCTCCACACACTCCACCTTATCCCCTTTGATCTTAGTAATACCCCCTCTGGACTTTCTCATTTCACTAATGTATCTATAGATAGTCTTGTCCCCTTCTTTTACTGCTCACGCTAGTGTTTCCCTGGTTTGGGCCTTTGCCTGCCTTACTGCCTTCCCTGCTTCCCTTAGGGAAGCTTGGTATGCCTCCCTATCTTCATCCCTCTGCGTTCCCTTATATTTCCTGAAGGCCAACCTTTTAGCTCTGATATTTTCTGCTACTGTTCTGGAGAACCAAAGTGGTTTCCTCCTTCTTTTGCGCTTGCTTTTATCCCTAACACAATGGGATGTTGCTTCAAGTATTGCATCCTTAATGCTTGCCCATTTTGCCTGTACCCCCTCACCTGTATTTCTTCCTGTCAGGGCTAGCTTAACTTTGTTGGCCATCTTATCAAGGTCAGCTCCTTTTAAATCCCATATTTTTGCCTTGGAATGGGATTATTTAGTTCTAGTGGCCAAATTGAACCATACCATGTGATGGTCACTGGCCCCCAAATGACCTTCCACCTGGAGATCTGTGATCCTTTCCTCATTAGTCAATACTAGATCCGGGATAGCCCTGTCTCTTTTGGGTTGTTGTACCGAATGTTTGAGGCCCTCCCCCCCACAGGGAATCCACTATGTGTCTAGTTCTGGTGGATGTTCCTGCTGGTATTGACCAAAGTTTGTGTTAAAAGTAGACAATCGAACTCACCACTGCCACCTATATGAGGAGATGAATTGGCATTCACTTAAAGATAAACAAAATATTATCTGGATAAATCAAGTCAAAAATGTAATAAAAACAACAAAACCTACTTATTTGTATGACAAATTGATAAAGACAAACCATACACATAATTTGCGAAATGATAAACTTCTTTGAGCTTATCAAATAAAAACTCCAAAATCCAAATATGGTGAGATGACCTTTTCATTTTATGTAGTGAAAGTTTGGAATGAATACCATATGCAAGAGAAAAATTTAAATGTTAGTAAAAAAATCATTTAATACAGCTCTTAAACAGGAATTAACAAAGAGATGCACATGTTTTGATTAGAACTAACAAATGAAGGAAATAAGTGAATTTTTTAGAAATGTCCAGTAAATATGCATGGCAGTATATATTTATGTTTTTCCTTGTTGTAATATTATACCTTTAGGTATATGTTATTAGTATTTGTATTAATGTTTTTGTTTTTTGTAGGAAAATTGTGTACTGTATGTTTTAAGTAACTTATGCTTTCAGAAATTTCAGGAGCAGCTTGAAAATGGGACCTTGGTCCTAATGGTGTATTTATGTCATCAAATCCTGATGAAAAATAAAGGTTTTTACTACTACTACTACTACTACTACTTTTACTAATCTGTATCTGGCATGTTGCAGTCTCCCATTATCAGAACCTCCCCTTTAGCTGTCATGTTTTGTATATCTTCTAACAGTAATGTGTCTATGTCCTCCCCCTGGTCTGGAGGCCTGTAGACAAACCTAGATTGTAAGGCTGTCCCATTTCCTGTTTACAGGGCGACCTACAGTTCTTCTGGCTCCTTATGTGTATTCTGAATTTCTGTAGCTTTGATATTTTCATTGACATAAAGGGCCACTCCACCCCCAACCCCCATTGCACCTCAGTCTCTTCTGAACAGTACATGACCTAAGTGGTAGGGGAAATGATGGAATCACTTCTGAAAGAAAGAGCTGTTGAGTTCCTAGAGGCCAGCGGGGCATAGGACCTAAGGCAGCATGGATTCACAGTGGGCAGATCATGTCAGACGAATCTAATAGATTTCTTTGACTGGGTGACCAAAGTAGTAGACCAGAGAGGGACTGTAGATATGGCCTACCTAGACTTTAGCAAGGCATTTGACACAGTCCCACACAAAAGATTAATAAACCAGTTAGCCAGCCTGGGAGTGGGTCCCAGGGTGGTAGTCTGGGTAACAAATTGGCTGGACAACATGACACAGAGGGTAATATTAAATGGAGTACACTCTGAAGAAAGGGTGGCTACTTGTGGACTACCACAGGGTTCAGTACTGAGATAGATCCTCTGTCTATATAGGAGACATTGCAGAGGGTCTGGCAGGAAAAGTATGCCTCTTTGCAGATGACACAAAGATCTGCAACAGGGTTGATACACAAGGGGGTGAAAAGGATGAGAAGGGACTTGGCAAGGTTAGAGGCATGGTCAAAAGTATGGCAACTTAGATTCAATGCAAAAAAGTGAAAAGTAATGCACCTGGGAAACAAAAACCCAGGGGCAGAGTACACGATGGGGTGGTGGTACTAACAACAACAAAAATTGGAATGGACCTGGGGGTAGTCATATCAGACAACCTTAAGGTAGGCAAGCAATGTGAGAAGGCAGTAAGGAGGACTGGGGGGATAATGGAAAAGCATAGGGAGAGACAGCAACAATAGAAAACAGGAAGTTGTTGTCAGTCTGTACAGACAGTTAGTGAGACCTCATCTGGAGTACAGCATGCAGTTCTGGAGACCCCATCTCCGCAAGGACATAGACAGGATGGAGGCATTCCAGAGGGGGCAACTAAAATGGTGCAGGGTCTGTAACAGAAGCCATATGAAGAGAGACTAAAAGAGCTTAATATGTATACCCTTGAGGAAAGGAGGGAGAGAGGGGACATGATAGAAATTTTCAAGTACCTCAAGGGAATCAACAAAGTCCAAGAGGGGAGCATCTTTCAGAAAAAGAGATGTGCAAGAACAAGAGGACACAATTTGAAGATAGAGGGGGGACAGCTCAGGGGCAACGTGAGGAAATATTTTTTCACGGAGAGAGTGGTGAACATATAGAACCGCCTTCCTGAGGAGGTCGTGAGGTCAAAAGCAGTGGGGGAATTCAAGAATGAATGGGACAGACATAAGACAATTATAGTGAAGGGTTGGAGGAAGTAGGCTGTTGGTTAACTAGAATCTGCAGCTTATCCAATAGGTAGAGAAATGAGCAGACTAGATGGGCCAAGCTGTCCTTATCTGCTGTCAAAGTCTATGTTTCTATAAATCACTCGAACTAAATTAAAGTGCTTTATAATATGTTGATAGGGTCTATAAGGGATGTCTCTTATGGTATAAGAGACTCCTCTACGGAGGTATGGGCAGACACAACCACTCAGCTCGCTTCACAGCCTTCTCACCCAAACCTCAGGCCAGAGACTCTTATGCCAGGCCCTATTAACTTCTCATATAAACATTCTCATAAAAATGTTCAAAAACACTAGATCATTCTGGATCAGTTGAATCTAGGGTGAAGGAATGGCTTTGCCCAGTGCAACACTGCATCTGATGGCAGACTGGCGCATGGCATGGACAGAATGTGTGATGACATGCTGTTAGCTAGGCCCCACCAAAAAGAGGGGAACTTGAGGTAGCTCCCTATCATAGGGGAGGTGTGCAGGGTCTAGAAGACTGAACAGGGAAATGTGACAGCCCATTGACGCGGATAATGGCCTCCAGCCCTGACCCCCACATCACAGGTCCTCCAACATCCACCCTGTAGCCAAACTTGTTGTTCCCTCTCTGTTGGCTGTGCCCCCAACACACACACACACACACACACACACACACACACACACACACACACTTACTTTCTGGAATTGACTGGATGCCTCTGACAATGGAGGCATGGGGGAAATCTGATTGAGCAGCCAGAGTACTGAAAAGTGCCCAAACTGGCAGCGGAACAAAGGAGTACCTGAAGCAGTAACACTCTTGAGGGGTTTTATGTGATAATGGCAATCGCTGATGGGCAATCGCCTTAGGCTTAAGTCGCATCACGAAAGTTTTTATGGCAATGGACTCCCCGGCGCACAGCAACACGGCACCAGGGACTTGGATTTCTATTGTTTATTCAGGGGCTGTACCCCACATCCCCCTACTTAAAGATTTTCAACTCCGGGGGGGGCGCATCTTGGGGTAAAATAAAAACTCAGGAGCAGGAACAAAGGTACCCATGCCTGGACCTGAACCCAGCACCATACCTGCTGCAGCCACAGACCAATCCCTGATGCCACAACACAGGTCAGCAGCTTACCACAGCACCACCCCCTACAGCCCCTCTGTCCCCTCCCAGCCCATGCTCGGCGTAATCGCCCCCCACATAGACAAATAGCGACTTCCAGTCACTATTTCACCCACCCCCACCATCCAGTCGCCCAGCTTCCCGAATCATCCCATCCACAAGTGCCGTTATTGATTTGCCCTTTTTGGCAGGCACCCAATTGCTGTTGCCATCATCACAGGATACCCTCTTGAGGCCATGGCATGTGCTGAAGACTTTAAGCAAACTGTTCTTCATTGACAGAAGTATCTCATCTGACTTTACTTCTAACATGAACTGGATCACGCCTTTTCCCAGTGAACTGTCATCAAACTATAGAAATATATAATTCAAACATATTTCATTGAATTTATTTTACCAGGAGGAAGCTCCATTGAGCATAGCTCATCCGCAAGGAGGTCCTAGGTAGGACAGAAGGATAAACTGAAGAACACAGTACATACATACAGGATATTACAGCTTAAACACAAAGACATCTGGTAGTGCATGTTACAAGAAAGGCAAGTTTACCTAAGCGTATATTGAGAGACACATTTTCTATGACATGGAAAGAGTAACTCAAACAATTAATTACAAAATAGATTCTACACACAATAGCAATTAATGTGCATATTTCATATGATAATTAGACCTGGAATTAACAAACAGCTAAGAGCAAGATATACAAAAAGGAATAATGAGGCTGTTTTATATACGGTGCACAGATGTGAACATAAATAATGCAACATATGGCAAAATCCACATCTAAGAGCAATTTTTATGGGTGATCTATGTAGTTTGCCCTACAACAGAACAGTCAGACATTTAGCATTCATGCTGTAATTCATTTTTCATAAAGATTCATTTTCTTGTGTTGGTGTGCGTGGGGGTGAAGTATATAACCCCAAATCAAACTCCACAAGCACAAATCTAACATGAAAGTTACTGAGATCTATACTCCACCATACAATACTCAAAAGAATATTGGTATAAACCAATGATTTAAAAAATAAAGTCAAACCTTCACCAAGATGTAAAGAAGCAGTATACAAATACTGTAAAAATAAAACAGAGAAACAGGGATATAAATGGGAACAAATACTGATAAACAACAACAAAAATTCAAATCGGCTCCCGTTATCACATAGTCCAGCATTTTTTAACAGAAAATGCCACAACGCCTCTTTTCTGTAATCCTCTGTAAATCTCGTACTATGAATAAAAATCTTTATTCCCTAGATGCCATGCAAAAAAAAGTCTGGCTTAATGGTTTTCCATTTTTTTCTCCTGAAAAAAACACAATAAATGAAAAATGATTTACTGCTGAGGGTATTCACATGAAAATAGGGCTTTCCTCCATAAAGTTACTCTTCAGCTAATGCTAATTCGGTTGCAAAAGTCACAGGGGCCCCCTTGGTGACACCATTGTATTTCACATAGCAACAGACTGATATCTCAAGCATAGAAACAGAAACATAGAATTTGTCAGCATATAAGGACCGCTTGGCCCACCTAGTCTGCTCATTTTTCCCTACCTACAGCATCACCACAGACCCTACTTGATCTCCGGCTCTTTCTCCCTCCCCTCATTCCTTTCCACTAAGATTAATTTATGCCTATCCCATGCTTTCTTGAACCCCATCACTGTTTTTGCCCCCACCACCTTGGCTGGTAGGCTGTTCCAGGAATCGAGCACTCCTTCTGTGAAGACGTACTTCCTCACATCTCTCCTGAATTTACCCTCTTCAGCTTCGTAACATTTCCCCTTGGTCTTATGCACCTTTATTCTAAAGAATACTTTCCTCCTGTCTTTTTTTTTTTTTTTTGTTACCCCCATGACATATTTAAAGGTCTCTATCATATCTCCCCTCTCCCGCCTCTCTTCCAGGGTGTACATATTGTGTTCCTTTAGTCTCTCCCCATAGGGATTTTGATACAGATCTCTCACCATTTAGTTGCCCTCAGTTGATCAGCTTCCACTGTCTAGGTCCTTCCAGAGATGTGGCCCCCAGAACTGTGCACAATATTCTAGGTGAGGTCTTACCAAAGATCTACACAGCAGCAACACCACCTCTGTCTTTCTGCTGGTGATACCCTTCCCTATACACCCCAGCATCCCACTCACCCTCCCAACTGCCTTGTTGCACTGCCTGGCCACCTTTAGATCATCAGACATGATTACCTTCAGGTCTCTCACCTGCCCGGTGATCATCAATAATACTTCCTCCCTTTTGTATTATGCCCCTTGGTTTCAGTGCTCCAAGTGCATTATTATGTCCTTTTTTGCACTGAAACCCAGCTACCATACCATTAACCACTCTTCGAGTCATCTCAGGTTTCTGCTTGCCTTTCCACTCACACCCAGAGTGTCCATCCTATTGCATATTTTGGAGTCATCCAGAAAGAGGCAAACCTTTCCCTCCAGGTCCTCTACAGTGTCACTTATAAAGACATTAAAGAGGACTGGTCCTAGCACTAATCCCTGAGGAACCCCACTGGTCACACTCTCCTCCTCTGAGTGAACTCTGTTCACCAACATTCTTTGTCACCTACCCCTAATCAATTTCTCATCCAGTTGACCACCTTTGGATCCACTCATAAGCTACCCAGCTTGTTTACTAGTCTCCTCTTTGGAACAGTGTAGAAAGTCTCATTGAAATCTAGGTAGACCATATCCACTGCTCCACTATGATCTAATTCCTTGGCAACCCAATCAAAGAAATCTATCAGATTAATTTGACATGACCTCTCTTCCATGAATTCATGCTGTCTCAGGTCTTGTAATCCACTGGATTCAAGATATTCGACTATCCTCTCCTTCAGCAGTGGTTCCATTAACTTTCCCACCACCGATGTCAGGCTTACTGGCCTATAAATGCCAGCCTCTTCCCTGCTATCACTTTTGTGAAGTGGGACAACATCTGCCCTCCTCCAGTCTTGCAGAACCACTCCTGTTTCCAGTGAGCTGTTAAATAGGATTGTCAGAAGTGCTGTTAGTACCTCACTGAGCTCCCTCAATACCCTAGGATGTACCCTGTCTGGTCTCATTGCTTTGTCCACTTTCAGATTAGCAAGTCCCTTTAGGACTATGTCCTCTGAAAAAGGACTAGTGTCCACAACCCCCCACCAAGAGCTCCTGTGACTTTTTTGCAGCCCCTCTCCTTCTCCTTCCACTACACAGTTCCCCGTCCCTTTTTAACCTTACAATCTTCCTCTTTTCAATTACTTACCTAAAAAATGCCTTGATTGCTTAGGCTATCCTCTCTTCAGTTTGCACTTTCACACTCCTTACTGCTTTTCCTGCTTCTCTCTGTTTCTTCTGATACAACTCCCTATCCTCCTCCCTCTGCATCTCCTTCTATCTTCTGAATGCTACCCTTTTAGCCTTTCTTTTCAGCCACCTCTTTTGATAACCATAGCAGTCTCTTTTTCCTCTTACTTTTACTCACTTGCTGGACACAGAGGTTTGTTGCCTTCAATATGCCCGCTTTTAGCTTCACCCACTGTTCCGCCATTTCACCCAGGTCATCGCCCTTTGCCAGGTCATCCCTGAGGCATTTACTTATAAAATCTGCCCTCCTGAAGTCTTAAGCAGAATCTGTCTGCATCTACCACAGCAGGGACAAAAAAAGGCACATAGATACATAGACAGTGTCGGCAGATAAGGGCCTATGGCCCACCCAGTCTGCCCATTTGAGCTTGTAAGTTCAGTTTATGTTTTCCTAGAAGTCTGTTGCCCCTTACCCCTGACCTCCAGAATTCCTTTATGTCTGTCCCATGCATTCTTAAATCCTGTGATTGTTTCAGCCCCCACCACTTCCTCTGGCAGGGTGTTCCACTTGTCCACCACCCGTTCTGTAAAGAAATTCTTCCTCACGTTTCCTCTGAATCGTCCTCCCTCTAACTTCATTCCATGCCCTCTAATCCTGGAACATCTTTTTCACTTAAAAATAGTGTATTCCTGCACCCTGTTCCTCCCTGTAAGATACTTGTATGTCTCTATCATATCCCCTCTCTCCCTCCTCTCCTCCAGGGAGTACATGTTCAGTTCCTTCAACCTGTCTTCATAGGACTTGTGATGCAATCCATGCACCATCTTTGTTGCCCTCCTCTAAACCTTCTCTACCCTGTCTATGTCCTTACGTGAGTAAGGTCTCCAGAACTGTACACTGTACTCCAGGTGGGGCCTCACTAGTGTTTTGTATAGTGGAATTATGACCTCCTTTTCCTGCTGGTGATGCTCCTGCCTATGCATCCCAGCATCCTATTTTAACCTGCTGCCTTGTCACACTGTTTCCCTACCTTGAGGTCATCAGAGATGATAACCCCAATATCCCTTTCCTGCTTGGTGCATGTTATATCCTCACCCCCAACTGATATATTGTGCCAGGGTTTTTGTGCCCCATATGCATTATCTTGCACTTCTTTGCATTGAATTCCAACTGCCAAACCCCTGACCATTCTTCAAGTTTCTACAGATCCCTTCTCGCTCTGTCTACACCCTCTGGTGTGTCTACTCTGTTACAGAGCTTTGTGTCATCAGCGAACAGAGAAATTCTGCCTTCTAGGTCCTGTGTAATGTCACTGATGAAGATGTTGAATAGGACCGGTCCCAGCACTGATCCCTGTGGTACCCCACTGGTCACTCTTCCCTCTGTGGAGTGACAGTCATTTACCACCACCCTCTGTGTCCTGCCACCCAGCCAGTTACCTACCCACCACACTACTGTCCTGCCCACACCCATATTCCCCAGTTTGTGTAATAGTCTTCTATGTGGCACAGTGTCAAAGGCCTTGCTGAAGTCTAGATAGGCCATTTCCACTGCCCTCCCCTGATCCACCTCCCTAGTCACCCAGTCAAAAAATTCAACGAGGTTGGTCTGACATGACCTCCCCCTGGTGAAACCATGCTGCTTTGGGTCTAGTAGTCCATTGACAACCAGATGCTCCACCAGTCTCTCCTTCAGTAGTGCTTCCATGATCTTCCCCACTACCGAGGTGAGGCTGACTGGTCTGTAGTTCCCCGCTTCCTCTTTGTTCCCACTTTTGTACAAGGGGACTACATCTGCTGTCCTCCAGTCTTTGGGTACCTCCTGTTTCCAGTGATTGGCTAAACAGGATAGCCAGAGGTTCACACCACCTCTCTTAGTTCTTTAAGGACCCTGGGTGCACCCCATCTGGCCCCATTGCTTTATCAACTCTTATTACTTCCAGTTCCTTCAGGACCCTTTCTCGTGTAAAGGGACTTGTGTCCATTTCTGCACCATTCTCACCACTTGTACTCCCTTCAGACCCATTACCCTCCTCTTCCTCAGTAAAGACTGAGCAGAAACACATGTTCAGTATGTCAGCTTTACTGTTGTCATCCTCCACGTGGCCCCCATCCTCCCCCTTCAGTCTCACTATCCCTCCCTTTGCCTTTCTTTTCTCACTTATGTACCTGTAGAAGGTTTTGTCCCTCTACCACTGATTTTGCAATGTGTTCTTCTGTCTGACTTTGGCTTCCTTACTGACCTCCTGTCTCCTTTGCTTCTCCTGGTACTTCTCCTATCCCCTTCTGCCTGTGTCTTTTGTATTGTAGAATGCAATCTTTTTAGCTTTCACTTTCTTTGCTACCTCTTTGGAAAACCATAATGGTCTCCTCTTCCTTTTCCTCTTGATAACCTGCTTAATGCATAATTCTGTTGTTCCTGTAATCCCCATTTTAAATACTGCCCACTGTTCCTCAACCCCTGATTCCTGCCCCATTCCCCTTAATGCCTCTTTCAAGTATCTCCCCATTTTCCCAAAGTCTACCCCCCTAAAGTCCAGGATACGTGTTTTTGTGTGGTTTGGTTATGCTCTTTCTGTGATTTCAAACCACAATGACTGGTGGTCACTGTCCCCCCCCCCACAGAAAACACTGGGAGCTTGGGCTGCGGGGTAAGTTGTGGTTAAACATTGTTGAAATAGAGTATTTCATATTGACTGAAGGGTAAATTTGGAAGCAGCCAGAGTAGCCCACATTTAGAGGCCATATAATGAGAATTGTGTCTAGCCTTGTAGTTTGGAAGAGGAGTGCTAATTGTTTGGTCTAGGGCCTCAGCTACTTGAAAACTGACCTCCCACAGCCAATAGGGAAGCATCATGTTTGGTCGACTGTAAATCTGTTGACCACCCGAATAGTGACGACACAATACTGATGCAGGTATGTACAGCCAAACTCCCAGTGTTTTCTGTGGGGGCTGTACTACCACCCCAGACTTTAAGGATTCTCAAATCCAGATTGGAGTTAGTCCGGGAGGGGCAGGACACTGAGAAAGCGAAACATGGAAACAGACCATTGCAGCGACTGTAGTGGTCATTTTCCGTGTTTCGCTGTCGGGGTGTTGGGCAAAAGGGGGCCACCCAGCCAATAGTGCACCACCAAGAAGGGAGCAGGTTCTGCATCAAAGCATCCACTGCCAATAAGTCCCACATGTTCATGTCCAGCAAGTGACTGGAACAGCAAAGGAGTGTAACAAGTGACTGGCATCATAGATGTTGGCAGGCATCAGAAGAAGGAAGCAGAGAAGTGGGGGACTATGCCAGTCAACTAAGGCAAGGCACCAGTTCACTAATCTGTAACAGTCACTGCTGGAAAGGGTGGAAGATCAAAGGCAGGCCAAAACTGGGAATAGCAGTGTCACCCTATCTAGGGTAAGAGTATATAAAGATTTAAACAAGGCAGGGGGGAGCACAAATAAAAATAAACAAAAAGGGGAAACTAGAAACACCCTATCAGGGTCAAGGTACAAAAGCATCTCCATTTAACATAGGGAGAATAAAGGGCTTAGAATGCTAGGAGTGGTGCAGTGCAGTGGCTGTGGGGCAACAGTTTCCAGAGACATTCTGCAGACTGCAGTGCTGCCCCATCTGCAAACACCTTTCTCGATTGAGGGAGGAAAGTCACTAGACTCCAGGCCAAGTTGGATAGGATTTGTGGGACCTCTCCCCCCACCCAGAGGCCACTAAGTCTGCCACCATTACTTCAGAGGATGCCAAGGAAGAGGAATGGCTGGACTATGGTGGGCTCTGGAAGGGTGGGGGGTGGTAGGAGAGAGGCACATTCCTCAACTGGTACCACTACAAAATTCCTACGTCAGTCTGGCAGGGTGGAACTGCCAGGAGGAAGCACCCATGGTAGTAACCAAGGGGAATGTGGGGGCCCTCTTTAGTGAAAACTCCATGAGGGTCATAGTGGACCTCAGAGAAGGAGAAAGCAACTTCTGGTGGGGGACTCGATTGTGAGGTGGATAGATTCAGGAATAGGAAAGGGGAGGGAGGAAGGTTAGATGCCTACCTGGTGCCATGGCCTAGAGGGATAGGAAGCAAATCCTGAGGATCACTAGGGCAACAGGACAGGAGTGAGAGTGGGATATTATTGTCCACCTGGACACTAATGACCTGGCTAGGATCAGGACTGGAATAGTGCTGGGGGAGTTTAGGGAGCTGGGGAGGGGTCTTAGGTAGCTTGCTCAGTGGCTTTTGCTAAAGTACTGCCTGTCTATGACAGGGGACAGGAGAGAGAACTCCACACCAGGAGCTTCAACTCATGGCTGAAGGAATGATGCAGATGCGAAGGGTTAGCTACATTGGGTACTGGGGACCCCCCTGGGAGGATAACAGTCTATACAGGGGTGATGGTCTGCATCCATCCGGGAGGAGAACTGCAGTCCTCAGTGGATGGTTTAAATGCTAATTTGATGAACATTTAAACTAGCCAAGGGGAGTGGAAGAAGGAATCAGGAAGTCAGACACTGCCCCTTCCCACAGGCTGAAGTAGAGTTTAAGGAGAACCCAAGGGAAGAGGAATCGCCAAGGGTGCAAATTAATAAAGGGAGCAAGGTGGGAGAGATAAAGGGGTAAAGGAATGGGAGCACTAAAAAGAGAGGCAGGAAGGAGGGAAGGCAAAAAAGAAAAAAGGGGTGACAACAAGCAGAGTGCAGACAGAATCTGGAAGGCCATGTGTTCAAATGCTAGAAGTCTAGAAAATAGGATTCCGGACCTAGAGGTCATAATGGCAAAAGCTGACCTGGACATTGTGGCCATTACAGAGTCATGGGGTACTGAAAACCATGACTGAAAACATGGCCATACAGGGCTATACTATGTTGAGAAAGGACCAGGTGGGAAGGAAATGAGGTGATGTTATGCTTTATGTGAGGGAAAGAATAAAAGCCACAGAAATACAGGGAATACAGGGAGAGGCAAAGGTACTGTGGGTTACCCTGGAGACAAGGAATGGAGTCACTATTCACACTGGAGTGATCCACAGACCTCCAGCACGGAGAGAAGAAGTAGATAAGGTACTGGTGGAAGCAATTGGCAAGATGGCAGGAAAGGGGGAGGTGCTGTTGGTGGGGTACTTCAACCTGCCAGATGTGGATTGGAGCCTCCCAGCAGCAGCATCATCTAGAAGCAGGGACATCCTGAACTCTCTGCAGGTGGCATTCCTCAGACAACTAGTCAGTGAACCCACTCGTGATGGGGCAGTACTGGACCTGGTACTCACTAACAGGGACAGTTTTGCAGATGTCAAGGTGGGAGGCCACTTGGGGACCAGTGATCCCCATACAGTGTGGTTCGATATAAAGACAGCTGTGGAACTGAACCACACAAGGGTGGGGATCCTGGACCTTAGGAGAGCAGATATTAAGAAGATGGTTGAATGCTTCAGGAATGACCTAGCAGGGGTGGGTGACCTGGGTAGGGTGGAGGAACAGTGGGAGAAGATAAAAGGGAGCATAGTAAAGGCAACAAACTTCTGCATCAAACAAGTGAGCAAAACCAAGAGGAAAAAGAGACCGCAATGGTTCTCAAAAGAGGTGGCTGGAAAGGTAAAAGCTATAAAGGGTAGCATTCAGAAGGTATAAGGAGACGCAGAGGAAGGATGAGATGGAGGTGTATCGAGGGAAACAGAGAGAAGCAGGGAAAGCAGTAAGGAGTGCAAAGGTGCAAACTGAAGAGAGAAAAGCCCAGGAGCTAATGAAAGGGGACAAGGCATTTTTTTGGTGTGTAAGTGAAAACAGGAAGCTAAGGGGTGGGATTGTATGGTTAAAAAGGGAAGCGGGGACTGTGCAGGGGGGACCAGGAAAAGGCTGACATCCTGAACAAATACTTTTGTTCAGTGTTCACAGAGTACGCAGAATGGGAGGGGCTGCAAAAAAGTAACACAAGTTTTGAAAGGAGGTAGATGGACACTAATCCTTTTTTGGAGGCAAGAGTCCTGAAGAGACTTGCTAATTTGAAGGTGGGCAAAGCAATAGGGCCAGATGGGGTGCAGCCAAGGGTATTGAGGGAGCTCAGGGAAATATTGGCTGCACCTCTGACAGTTTTATTTAACAGCTCACTAGAAACAGGACTGTGTCCCAGGGACTGGAAGAGGGCAGATGTAGTCCCATTACACAAAAGTGGTAGGACGGAGAAGGCTGGCAATTATAGGCCAGTCAGCCTGATATCAGTGGAAGGACAGTTAATGGAATCACTACTGAAGGAAAAGATTCTGGAATATATTGAATCCACTAAGTTACAAGACCCAAAGCAGCATGGTTTCACAGGGGAAGGTCATGTCATATGAATCTGATAGATCTTTCTGACTGGGTGACCAAGGAATTAGATCAGGGTGGAGCAGTAAATGTGGCCTACCTAGATTTCAGCAAGGCGTTCAACACTGTTCCACATAGGAGACTAGTTAGTAAGCTGGGTAGCTTAAGAGTGGGTCCAAAGGTGGTAAACTGGATAAGAAATTGGTTAAGAGGTAGGCGACTGAGGGTGGTGGTAAACAGAGTTCACTCCAAGGAAGGGAGGGTGACCAGTGGGGTGCCTCAGGGATCACTGCTGAGACCAGTCCTCTTTAATGTCTTTATAAGTGACATTGAAGAGAAGCTGGAAGGGAAGGTCTGCCTTTTTGCTGATGACTCCAAAATCTGCAGAAGGGTGGATACTTTGGGGGGGGGGGTGGAAAGGATGAGCACAGACCTAAAAAAAACTGCAGGAGTGGTCAAGGGTATGGCAGCCGGGTTTCAGTGCAAAAAAGCGCAAAATAATGCACACAGGGCACAGAAACCCAGGGGGGTAAAGTACAAAATGGGTGGAGTGGTACTGATGACCACCAAGCAGGAAAGACGCCTACAGGTAATCATACTGGATAACCCAAAGGTGGCCAGGCAGTGTGACAAGGAATTAGGGAGAGCGAGTGAGATGCTGGGGTGTAAAGGGAGCCGTACCACCAGCAGAAAGAGGGAGGTGGTGTTGCCGCTATACAGATTGTTGATAAGACCCCACCTAGAGAATTGTGTCCAGTTCTTGAGACCACATCTCTGGAAGAACACAGACAGAATGGAGGTGATCCAGAGGAAGACAACTACTAGGGAGTACTGATGAGGGAAGTAAAACAGGGGCAGTAGGAGGGAACAAGGTGCAGGAGGATGAAGGAGAAAAGAGAGGGAGGAGGTGGGAGGAAGGGAAGAAAGATGAGGGAGAAAGGGGTGGAATTTTAGTGTTAGGGGACTCAGTACTAAGAGGGGTCAAGTGGGGTAGCAAGGGAGAGAGGCATAGTTGGGTTTGGGTGGAGGCCATGCCAGGTATGACAGCGGAAGGGGTGGGGCAAGCTGTTCTAAAGTATGCCAGATGGGGCAGGAAAAAAATCATCTGATTCTGCGCTTGGGGACAAACGACCTGGCTGATGGGATGGTAGATGAAGTGAAGCGGAGGTTTGAAGAACTAGGACCAGTTTGCGAGGGGGCAGGAAAATCAGTTACTTTCTTGGAGGTACTTCCAGTTCCCAGGGTAAGTACAGCATGAAAACTGAGAATTCAGGAATTTAATGAATGGCTGGGAACCTGGTGTCAGGAAAAAGGGTATGGGCTGGTAGGAGGGTGGGGTGTGATCTGGGAAGACATCAGTCTGTACGCTAAAGACAGACTGCACTTAAACGAGGGGGAGAAGAAAGTACTGAAGCAAAGGATTGGTGAATACATTGAGGAGAATTTAAACTAGGAGGGGCGTAGCATGAGGGTTAGAGGTACTCAGATACCACGGGATGGGAAACCATATGGGCTTATCCCCCATAATAGTGAAATAAGACTAGGCGCAAGCACTACAGGGGGTGCCATAAAGGGAGGGCAGGAGGAGGGAGAGGAGAAAGGAAGGGGATGGAGGATGGTCTTATTAAATGCTAGAAGCCTGGGGAATAAAATAGCAGAGCTACAGGCTGTCATGGCAGAGGGAGGGGTGGACGTGGTGGTCATCATCGAGACATGGGCCACCCAATACCATCACTGGAACCTGGCAGTTCCACGATACAGATTATTCTGCAAGGATAGAGTAAAGGGGAAAGAGGGAGGGGTGGCACTCTACATGAGAGAGGGATTAAAATGTGTAAGGGAGGAGGGGGAGGATGGAGATACAGAGTCACTATGGATGCAAATCCATGATCCCAAAATAGGACATTAAGGTTGGGAGTGGTGTACAGGCCACCCTCCCAATCAGAAGAGATAGATAAGGTATTGGCAGGACAGATCCGGAGGAATGGCAGGAAGGGGGGGTGGTCATATTAGGGGGCGTCAACCTGCCAGGGGTGGATTGGGGTACACCGGCCACCAAGTGTAGAAGGGAACTGGTAATGCTGGATGCCTTCCAGGATAACTTCCTGATGCAGATGGTGGGTGAACCAGCTAGGGAAGGGAACACCTTTGACCTTGTGCTGACTAACAGGGAGTGGGTGAAGGATCTGCAGGTGGAAGAACCAATGGTGGGGAGTGACCACAGGACAGTATGGTTCCAGTTGAAGATGGGTAAGGAGAGGGGTGCATCTGGTACAAAGGTCCTGGGCTTCAGAAAGGCTGACTTCAAAAGGATGGGTGAAGTGGTACAAGGGTTTCTGACCAGAATTCAGCCTAATATGGACACTAATCAGAGGTGGGAGCTCATAAAGCTAGGGATAGTAGAGGCAACTAAATCACGCAGCAAGGCCCAAAGTAAAAAGGCTAGGGTGACGAAACCTAGCTGTATAAGCAAGGGAGTCATAGACAGAGTTAGGAGGAAAAGATCCACCTATAAGAGATACAAGAACACTGGGAGGGTGGAGGACAGGGAGAAGTACCTGAAGGAAGCGAAGGAAGTGACCAGGAAGGTAAGGGCAGCCAAGGCATCCAGGGAACTCAGGCTGGCGCAGGGCATTAAAGAGGGGGAGAAAGACTTCTTCAGGTACATCAGGCAGAAAAGGAGCTGTAAGGACCAGATAGTAAGGATTAAGAGGGAGGGGATGGGTAGAAAGGCGAAAAGGCAGAAGCATGACTACTTCTGCTCGGTTTTACTACTAAGAAGGGGATACCAAGGTGGAGGGAGAATAGGAACAGAGGAGAAGGGGGTGATGGACAGGGAAATCACAGAAGGTAGAGTGCTAGAGGTGTTAAGGGCACGGACGGTGGACAAGGCACCAGGACCGGATGGCGTACATCCCAGGGTACTGAAAGAGCTTGCGGAGGTTCTAGCAGGCACCTTGGCAGACCTATTTAATGCTTCCCTGGACTCAGGGTGTGTACCTCAAGACTGGAGAATGGCTCACATGGTTCCACCCCATAAGAGTGGTTCCAAGGATGAACTGGGGAACTATAGACCAGTGAGCCTCACATCCATCATGGGGAAACTAATGGAGACAATCCTGAAGGAGAGGCTGGTGACTCTGCTGGAGGTCAGTGGGTTACAGGACAGTAGACAGCATGGCTTTGTCAAGGACAGATTCTGCTAGACCAGTCTAGCAGAATATTATGACTGGGTGACTAGGCAAATGGACAAGAGCCATGTGGTGGATGTCCTGTACCTGGACGTCAGTAAGGCATTCGATTCAGTGCCACATGGGAGACTTGGAAGTAAACTAAAGGGTACAGGGGCAGGGGCAAAACTGGTGGGATGGGTGGAGAACTGGCTGCATGGAAGGCAGCAGAGGGTGGTGGTGGGAGGGGAACTCTCATCCCTAAGGGCAGTGACAAGCAGGGCTCCACAGGGGTCAGTGCTGGGGCTGATGTTATTTGGGATATTTATTGCAGACATTTCGGTGGGCATCAAGAGCAAGATCAGTCTTTTTGCAGATGACACAAAGATGGGAGCAGTAGTGGATGACCTGGGGGGGGTGGCAGGGTTTGCAGAAAAATCTGGCAAGGCTAGAGAGATGGTCAGACACCTGGCAACTGGAATTCAATGCCAAGAAATGCAAGGTGCTGCATTTCGTGGCTACGAATCCCAGAAGAAACTACCATCTGGGGGGAGTACAGCTAGCTGAGACTGAGGAGGAGAAGAATCTGAGGGTGCTCATTATGGGAGCAATGAACAGCTCTGCACAGTGAAGGAGGGCAGCGGCAATGACCAAGAAAATATTGGGCTGTATCACAAGGGGTATAACCTCAAGGAGGAGGGAGGTGATTCTGCCGCTGTATAGATCGCTGGTCAGACCCCACCTGGAGTACTGCATGCAGTACTGGTGCCCGTACCTCAAGAGGGACATTAGATTACTGGAAGGGGCGCAATGCAGAGCAACAAAGATGGTCCAGGGTCTAGGGGAGTTGCCATATTAAAGTAGACTAAGAGAGTTGAACATGTACTCACTGGAGGAGAGGAGGGACGGGGAGATATGATTGAGACCTTCAAGTACATGAGAGGAATAAACAGAATAAACAGGACAGGTACAGAGGACTGTTCAAGGGAGGGTGGAGGGACACTCAAGGTCATGATATGAGATTAAAGGGTGGAAGGTTTAGGAAGAAATTGAGAAGGCACCTTTTTACAGAGAGGGTGGTGGCAGAGTGGAACACGTTACCAGCAGAGGTGGTGGCCTGTGAAACAGTGGGATGCTGCAAGAAGGGCTGGAGCAAAAGGGAGAGTCAAGGGAGAGGGGTGCAGGGAGGAAGGAGCAGCTGCAGTATACAGTTGCTAGCTGCATAATCGAGCAGACTCGATAGACCAAATAGCCTTTTTCTGCTGGCAGTTTTTGTATGTTCATAATTAAAATGGTGCAGGGTCTGCATCAAAAACCCTATGAGGAAAGACTAAAGGACCTCAATACATGCACCCTGGAACAGAGAAGGGAGAGGCAAGATATGTTAAACACCTTAAAAAACCTTGTGGGTAAATAAGGTACAGGAGGGGAGTATTTTTCAGAAGAAAAGGTGCTCAAGAACAAGGGGAAGGGAGTAGATTCAGGAGGTGGTTTTCAGGAGAGATGTGAGGGAGTACTTCTTCACAGAAAGAGTGGTAGATTCCTGAAACAGCCTTCCAGCAGAGGTGGTGGGGGCAAAAAGAATGGCAGAGTTCAAGAATGCATGGAACAAGCATAATGGAATCATAATGGAAAGGGGGAAGAGAGAAAGAGCTGTAGATCGGGCACACTCTGCGATAATAGTGTAGGTAGAGAAAAATGGGCAGACTGGATGGGCCAAGCGGTCCTTATCTGCCATCAAATTATATGTTTCTATGTGAGTCCAGGACCCTCACCCTTGTGTGGTTTGATTTTGTAGCCGTTCTTATATTGAACCACTTTGTATATTAATCACTGTTCCTCAGGTGGCCTCCCACCTTGACGTTTGCAGCACTGTCCCTGTTAAAGAGAACAAGGTCCAGTATTGCCCCCTTACAGGTGGGTTCACAGACTAGTTGCTTGAGAAATGCCCCCCTGTATGGGGCCATGATGTCCCTACATGTACCTGAAGCTACAGCTGGAAGGATCCAATCTGCATCTGGCAGGTTGAAGTCCCCCACCAACAGCACCTCCCACTTTTCTGCTATCTTGCCATTGGCTTCACCAGTACCTTATCTAACCCTCCCCTGTGATGGAGGTCAGTAGATCACATCAGTGCAAATAGTGGCACTGTTCCCCTTCTCCAGAGTGACCCACAGTACCTCTGTCCCCTCATATTTCCTGTATGTCTGTCACTTTCATGCTTCCCCTCACATGATGTGCCGTACCCCCTCCTTTTCTTCCCACCTTGTCCTTCCTGAACAGAGCCTAGCCTGAAACATAGAATTTGATGGCAGATAAGGACCGCTTAGCCCACCTAGTCTGCCCATTTCCCTACCTAATGGATAAGCTGCAGATCCTAGTTAACCAACAGCCTACTTCCTCCTACCCCCAACAAGAATTGCCTTATGTCTGTCCCATGCATTCTTGAATTCCCTCACTGTTTTTGACTCTACGACCTCTTAAGGAAGGCTGTTCCATGCATCTACAACCCTCTATGTGAAGAAATACTTCCTCACATTACCTCTAAGTCATCCCCCCTCTATCTTCCAATTGTGCCTCCTTGTTCTTGCACATCTCTTTTTCTGAAAGATGCTACCCTCTTGGACTTTGTTGATTCCCTTGAGGTATTTGGAAGTTTCTATCATGTCCTCCTTCTCCCACCTTTCCTCAAGGCTATACATCTTAAAAAATCCTGGTATGGCCATGTTGCAGTCATGGTTTTCAATGAGCCATGACTTGGTAATGGCCACAATACCAGGTCAGCCTCTCCCATGATGGCTCCTAGGACTGGAATCTTATTTCCTACACTTCTAGCATTCACAGACATGGCCTTCCACATTTTGTTAACACTCTGATCGTTACCACTCTTTTTTCCTTTTTGGCCTCCCTTTTCCCTCTAGTTTTTAATCCTCCCATTTCCATTCTCTTTCATTTCTACCATCCTAAGTTCTTTATTAATTTATACTGAGGTATTTCTCTCCCCTCAGGTCAGATTCTCCCTACTCCCTACAAAAGGCAGTGTGGAGGGGCAGTTTCTGCCTCCCCTAATTTCTTCCACCACTCCCCCTTGGTAGTTTAAATGTTCACTGAAATAACATTTAAACTATTCACTGAGGACTGCGGTTCCTCTCCTGGATGGATGCAGGCCATCATCCTTGTAAAAGACCCCCAGAAGTTAGAGCGTTGCTGGTGGAGGACTGGGCTGGAGGGGGACAAACTGGCCCTGCGTACCCACTATGGTGAGTACCAGGGGGCAGTCATTCATAAGAAGGTAGAGTTCCTGTCCAGGGAGACTGCTGCAGGGAGGAACCGACCAGCGGTACTTTTTCAGACTGTAGACAGGCTATTATATCTGGTCTGTCTGTAGCCAAAAAGTTTTTCCTGTCACTTTGTGTAATGAGTTTGCTCAGTTCTTCACTGACAGTGTTCTCAATCCAGCAGGGAATCCCACCAGTGAATCGTCCATGATTCACAGTGATCACTGTGGAGGTAGCAGAGGTACTCCACCTGTATGGGGGGAGTTTAAACTGGTGGAAGTGGCCAAGGTCATTGAAGTTGCTTCAAATCTGAAGCACACATGTTGTGAACTGGACCCAGTGCCAACGTGTTTCTTAATGGGATGCCTTGATTCTGTTGGACAAGTGTTTGCCTTGATTGTCCGGTGCTCATCAGACAGGGTCTTCCTGGATTCCTTGAAAGAGGCTCTGGTGAGGCCCCTTCTGAAGAAACCATCTCTCAACCCGGACATCTTGGTGAATTATCAACCTATCTCCAACCTTCCATTTCTGGGTAAGGTTGTTGAGAAGATTGTGGTGCAACAGCCTGAGGGGCACCTTGTGACCTTTGTTATCTAAAAGCCATTCCAGTCAGGCTTCCGAGCTAGACACAGCATGGAAACAGTGCTAGTTCAGGTACACAATAACCTTCTTAGGGCAAGGGATAGAGGAGACAGGTCAGTTCTCATTCTCCTCAAGTCTCTCTTCAGCATTATGTACTGCTGACTACTTTGTGGTGCTTGATCCACTCAGAGAGTACTGCGGTCTTGCCAGCACTGACATCCACTGGTTTCAGTCCTGTCTCACTGACAGGAAGCAATGGGTGGTGATGTGGAATTTCTTCTTCTCCTCGAAGCTCCTGTCATACAGCGTACCTCAGGGATCAATCTTGTCGCCGATGTTGTTAGCAGTAAACATGCTGCCCCTGGGTGAATGCATTAGGAAGTACAGTGTGGGTTTTCACTGATATGCAGATGATACCCAGTTGTATCTGTCCCTTGCCCCAGAACATCTGACAGTGTGAATGTGCTTAACACCTGCCTGGCCAAGATCAGCGATTGGATGTCCTCCGGCTGGTTACGACTGAACCCTGACAAGACGGGGGTTCTGGTAGTGGGAGCGGGTCAAAGGTGTGATAGGAATGCCTCCAGGGTGGCAACTGGACTTTTCCTGGGGTCAGCACCATTGATGGGCTTCCTCTAGGATGCATGACCTTGGTGTGTTCCTGGACGAGTTTGAAATTTGAATCTCAGATGTCATCCATAGTTCAAAGTGTTTTTTACCACTTGAGAAACATTGCCAGGATCAAATCCCTAGTTGCGCCTGAGGACCTGCCCACTCTAGTCCATGCCTTTGTAACTTCCAGGCTTGATTACTGTAATGCCCTGTACTTCAGGGTCTCGGCAGGTACCCTCTGCCAGCTGTAGCTGATGCAGAACACAGCTGCCAGGTTGCTGACAGGCCTTCCGAGGTTCTGTCATGCAACTCCAGTTCTGCGTGAACTGCACTGGCTGCCGGTTAGGTGAAGGGTTATCTTCAAGGTGGGTTTATTCATCTTTAAGGGGACACCAAACATTGCGAGGGTCACTCAAATTGTGAAAGCCAATGAAAAGATCTTTCAAATGAAATATTGGGTTTACCTGTAGGGGACAGGAGTCTTGAGATATGAATAGCTAAGTAATGTGTAAATCAACTCACAGCAACAGCCATTTCATGTAGTCTGAAAAACAGAAAGTGATGTCACTGAGGGGCTAGCTCTATGTTGCTAATTACAGTTTGCACCTCAGTGACATTACTTTCTGTTGTATTATTGCATGAAATGGCTGCTGCCTTGTTTTGATTTTCAGATGATTTAATAATTCATATCTCTGGCCATTTGACACCTACAAAGAAGGCAAATACCTCGTTCAGCATAACTTTTCATGAGCTTTCACAGTTTGAGCAATTCATGCAATGTTTACTGTCCCTTTAAGGCCCCACATGGACTAGGGTCTGGCTATCTATCAGATCTCCTAACACCTGTTGTCCCAGTCCACTCCCTCTGTTCCTCCTCTAGGGGCCTTCTAGCAATTCCCAGGATGAGGCTTAAAACCACCAGTGACACAGCTTTCAGCATCACCTGCCCCGTCCTATGAAATTTGCTTCCTTCAGCCATCAGGGAGGCCTCTTTAGTCGAGGTATTTAAGGGCCGGGCTGTATGATGCCGGTTTGACAATCCTTTTGTCAACCAACATCTCGCCGACAGGAATCATGACAACCGCAAATTGCAGTGTACATGATTGCTGTGTGTCTCCCGGTCCGTTTCTTTTTTAATCGGGGGGCTTTGCCCCAGAACACCCCATGCAGGGGGCTCTGCCCACCTCCGTCTTTAGGATTATCAACTCCAGTCAGAGTTGATTCGGGATGGGGGTGCAGGACCAGGAGACAGTGTGCCCCTGTCTCGGGTACACCAACACAGCGACCTGTTGGCAAAGTGTTGAGTTTGCTGACAGGGTTGTAGTTCGCTGTCTTGGTGTCGCCATATGTGGGGCATACCTAAGGGCTGCCTTAAGACCCACCTTTTCGCACTGGCTTTCCAAGACTTCGTTTTTTAAAGATGTGATAAAGACTACTGATTTGTATTTAACGTTTACTCCTGTAGTTGTTTTAGTGTTTTTACTGTTTTTTATGTGTAACTCTTGATCATTTTATCTTTTATGATTTTTATGTAAGGCGTCCAGAGCCTCTGGGAATTGGCACCAAAGAAAGAAAATTTGCCTCACCTTGCCTTATCCCTCCAGGTTGGATTGCAGTCCTCAATGTAGCTGAACCCCTCATCTCTGCACCATTCCTTCAACCATGAGTTGAAGCTCTTGGTGCAGAGATCTCTAGGCCATTCTGTCTTTCATTCCAGACTCAGATTCTACTATAAGTGAATTATAAGGAACAAACAGACTGTTTTCATGTATCTGTTCTTTGTAATAAAGGAAAGTATGTCTCTGAATTCAAAAATGTTTGGAATGTTTTGTTGCTGTGCTCTGCTGTTGCTTACTGTAGTTTTTTTGCTGGCAACTGGAGCCCCTCTTTGAAGTTCAAAAGCAGTAACATCAAGCTTGGGTTACCCAGACAGCATTAAGGAAAAAGGTGGATTATGATAGTATTGTGAATCCTTAGGGACAGTTGTGGATGGAAATCTGCACACTCAAAGACTCTGTTGTACCATAATTGTGACATCACTAGTATTGTATAATGAGTTTGAAAATTCTTGTACCATAGTTCTGACATTGTATCTATGGTACGATGACCTGCTGCTGTTTAAATACACATGCCCAACCTTTCTGATGCTCAGCTGTAACACGTCACTCCCTCTGTTCCACACATTAGTGCTAACCTGAACCAATCCCAAACAACTGATTTGCATCTCAAGTGCTTAAACTGAATAGATTTATTTAAATTCTAATCTTATATTTCCAGTTCTTCCAAAGATGTGGCTGAGACTCTGTTTTAAGTCTCTTCACATGAACTGCTACAGACTAAGCAATGCTTTGTACCTGATCATGACAACATACAGGCCATACGCTATCATGGCCATATGCTATCATATACAATAAAATATGCACAACCATAAATAACTCAAGCTGTATTTCTGTCTCGGGTTGCGATAACATCAAGGACCTCTTAAGCTTTACTCTCCAGGTCCATATGATGTCACCTAAATCCTTTGATGGAAACACAGCCTTATTGTGTATGGTTGCCCATTCATTATTCTACTATAATAAGTGGGCTGTGTTTTTTCCCCACAGGAGAGTCTGGTTATAATTTGCTGTTATAGCCAACATAATGGCATGCATGGGCTGGCTTCCCCTCAAGGAGAGCACATCTGGTGCTGTTCAGCACAACTGCAGTAAAAGTGAAACTCCCAGCCTGTACGGAGCTCAAACTGCGGCCTGCCCCATGCTGGTGGAAGAAAGGGCATATTATGAGTATTGGGTAGAAGAGGAGACTATGGATAGAATGCCTTCCTCCACTGACCTGGTTCACTGCTACCATGGCTAAGTTTAAGTGTCCCAAGGGCCTTGTTTGCCAGACAGCAGAGCAACTGTGGCTGGAGCCACAAACATGAAGCATTGTTTATGTAGCATCACTTGTCTCAGGTGTGTATTAAATTGTTATAATGCACACCACCCCATGCATGATTCTGTATGTATAAACTGAATATGCAATGGTCTACCTCAAAATATGCAGTTTATAATCATTTGTGAAAGGGCTGACTTTCATAACTCACTTGTGGCTCTGCCGTCCATGTGTCATGGTCCTGTCCCCTCATATGTGAAGATCAACTACAAATGCACTAATTAGGGTTAAAGTGACAAAATTAGAGAAATGTAGTATTAGGGTCTCCAGCCCTAATACTCCCCCCCACCCTGTAGGCAGCAACAGGTGTGGGGTGTGCCTTGGGGTTGTCAACCATAATGTTTACACCATTCCATGAGTAAATAAGCTGAGATGGCTTTAGTATATGAGAATGGGTTGAGCGTTAAGGCTGACAACCTCAAGGCACACCCCACACCTGTTGCTGCCTGCAGGGTGTGGGTGGAGTGTTAGGGTTGGAAACCCTAACACCACATTTCCCTACTTTTGTTGCTTTAACCCTAACTAGTGCATTAACAAACTTCATTTGCAAAGAATTTCCTTACTTTCTAAGATAGTATAATTGTATCCTTGTTTACCTGCGGGAGCACAGGGTCTGAAGGGACCTGCACTCCCATCTATCCATAATTTTTTAGATACTGTAATTGTATCCTTATTTGCCCTGTGCTCACATAAGTCCATAATGGTATCTGTATTTGCATGTGGGAGTGCAGGGCCCTCTGTTCCCTGTGCTCCCATCCATCAATAATTTTTGAGATGTTGTAATCTAATCCTTATTTCCCTATGGGAACGCAGTGCCCTCGGGGCCCTACGCTCCCACCAGTCCATAATAGTATCCATATTTGCATGTGGGAATGTGGGGCCCATCCATTCATAATTTTTTAAGATTGTGTAATTATCTTCCATCCCGTGGTGTGCAGCATGAAAGAAACACCTCACATTGCAATGTTATCCTATGGGAAACACAGCAAAATGTGAAACCTGTATAACTCCACAGTAAATTAATATATTTTCACCAAACAGGCAAAAGACACAGCTGTGGAGCAAGCCCTTTGTACCCAGAAAATATAAAATTGCAATTGCACACCATTTCTTCACAGCAGAGTGACAAAGAAATGACTGTGTACACCTCACATAACAATGTTATCCTATGGGAAATTAAACACACTTTAAACCCACAGAACTCCAGAGCAAAGTAATCTGTTTTCACCAAACCAGCAAAAGGCACATCTGTGAGGAAAGCCCTTTGTACCCTGAAAATTTCAGATCAAAATTCCTAACCATTTCTTCAGTGTTGTGTGACAAAAAAATCCCAGCTGTGTTATAATTCTTTTTCGCAAATTGCAAAACAGGATTATTTTTCACGTTTCTTTTTTCGCAATTTGTGGGAAAAAGAAAAGTCCTTTTTTGCAAGTTGCGAAGTAGGATCCTGTTTCATGTTTCTTTTTTTGCAATTTGCGAAAAAGTATTCTGGCATGTCCAAAAAACACATTTCCAAGTGATTTATCAAAAGCAGAATCTGACAGAACATGAGTTGGTTTCTAGTAAACACTTCATTTTTTTGAGTTATTTAATTTCCTTTCCCTCACTAACTGAAAACAAGATGGTGGCAGCATGGCAAAAAATGTCCACATTTGCAGCACAGGATTCAGCATTTGTGAAAAAGAATTACCCATTTGTCAAAAAGGATTGTTTTTTGAGTGGTACATCTAACTTTTACCATTAAAAATAATGGGAAAATTTTAAATTTATTAACTTCGGAATGGATTAATATCTTTCACCAAATCTTCAAAAGGCACATCTGTGACCCAAGACCTTTCTATGCTAAAAATGTCAGACCAGATTTCCAAACCATTCCTGCACAGTGACCTGACAAAGAAATTACCAAAAAACTGTAATTTTCACAATTGCTGACACTCCATATCTCCACATCCACACATCTGACTGGAAAGAAACTTGGCACATCAAGAGCTCTTTTCTCTCTGATGGTGCGTGCTTAATTTCATGCAACTCAGATGAACAGTTACAAAGTTATTAAAGTGCCAAACTTTGAGTTTAACATGGAAGTGTCCATTGAACCCTAACTATGGGGTCACGACCGCATCCCTATCATATGTATTCTTTGCAAAAAACTTAATTGATGCACTAATTAGGGTTAAACTGACAAAAGTAGGGAAATGTGGCATTAGGGTTTCCAACCCTAACACCCCACCTCCACCCACCTGGCAGCAACAGGAAAAACCAATATAGTTTCACCTCTCCTGCATCTTCGCCAATCAGGCGCGGGGTGTACATTGGGGTTGTCAGCCCTAATGCTCACCCCATTTGATCAGAAAAGAAGCCGAGATGTGTAGAGTATATGAGAATGGGGTGAGCACTACAGTTGACAATATTAAGGCACATCCCATGCCTAATTAGCAAAGGTGCCCTAATGCCACATTACCCTACCTTTGTTGGTTTAACCCTAACTAGTGCATTAATGAGGATTTTGCAAATAAATTACTTATTTTTTGAGATAGTCTAATTGTATCCTCATTTGCCTGTGGGAGTGCAGGGCCCTCAGGGCCCCACTGTCCCGTTCCTCCATAAATATGTACTTGTATGTTGCTGTGGAAGCACAGGGCCAAACAGAAACCAAACAGTCAGCATAGCCTTGTTATTACCTCACCTCATGAACCCCATACTGAGAAGTTTTTAAATCCCCACTGAAACATCCTTCCATGGCATGGAAACCTCATTCTGTGCCACAGGTATGAAAGCCATCTTGGCCAGAATTTGAAAAATGACAGCTGTCGCATTCATGACATGGTGTAAAAAAATGGCTACTTTGAAAATTTGGTGTCAAAATATTTAAAATGACCAGTGTTACGAGGGAGTGTAGTAATATTTCAATGTATATGCTTAACTTTGCCATTTTTACATATTTTGACTCAAATTTTCAACATAGCCTTCTTATGACCCACCTCATGAACAAGGGTGGTGAAAATGTTTAAATCCCACCCGAAAGGTGATTTTGCCAAGTAACTCTTAAATCACCTTTCCAGCAGGATTTATATAATTCCACCACCATTGTTCATGAGGTGAGGTCCCAAAAAGACCATGTTGAAATTGTGGGCTCAAAATATGCAAAAATGGCAAAATTATGCAGCAAAGTTGAAAACCTTATTGAAATACATTGAACCAGACTAGTTTCTCATATTGCAATTTGCAGTTACAGCAGCAAGACATGTCTTTGCTTGGACAGTGGATCTTCACCCTGTAACCTGTTTAGTTGAGTGAGGGTGGGGATGCAAGGGGGAGTGTGGGGGTGCTGAGTGGGAGGTGGGGGTGGAAGTGTCAGATTGGCAAGGAACTGTTTTCTTTTTTGCAGGCTGAAAAGAAAAATCAAGGGACAGATTTATTTTTATTTCAGCCTGGGACATCGATTGGAATATGGACGGTGCCACTAGACATAAGGGAACCCCATGCCATTGCAATGTCGGCGATCAGAGGGTGGTGGGTACCACTAGACACCAAGGAAAGTGAAAGTATTACAGGGACAGTGATTGGAGGGTGGGGGGTGCCACTAGACAACAGAAAAAGTGAAAGCATTACAGGGACGGCGATCAGAAGGTGGAGGTGCCACTAGACACCAGAGAAAGTAAAACCATTATGGGGACAGTGATCAGAGGGTGGGTGGGTGCCAATAGACACCAGGGAAATGTTGAAACAATATGAGGATGGCAACTGAAGGGTGGGAAGTTCCACTAGACACCAGGGAAACTAAGTCCAAAATGTTTTTGCAAATGAAGGGATCCTTTTTCATACGGCAGAATTCTTTTTTCATTTGCCCATATGAAAAAAGTGAAAATGAGTCACAAAAAAGGATGCAAATAACAAAAAACACATTCAGGGTCATTTTAACAATAATAAAGTGCAGAATCCACCGAACGGGGTCTCGATGAGCAACTTACATGTGCTGGTCTCTCTGCAGCATGTCATTTTTGTGGGTTTTGACATTTTTTAGAGTGGGAAACAATAAACAAGATGGCAGCATACAAAAAAGAATGTTTTTCCTCATGAAAAGGATTCACTCATACAGAGAAGGATCTTTTTTCATGTAACCCAATTCTTTTTTCATTTCCAACATCTATCTTGAAAGTCCCTGCTCAGCGTGCTCAAAACCAAAATGCTAAAAATGAATAACTTTGGAATGAATTCATATTTTTTTCACCAAACCAGCAAAAGGCATATCTGCAGGCCAAAGCCTTTTCTACCCTGAACATTTCAGACCAAGATCCATAACCATCTGGGCACTGGTGTTGGACAAAGAAACAGCAGCAAAATCCCCCCAAAATCACTTTTTCTACTATCCAGATCTCAGAATCTGCATATCCGATCAGAACGAAATTTGGCAGGTCAAGAGATCTACCCATGGGACCGTACATGCAAAATGTTGTGCAAACGGTTGAACAGTTGTGAAGTTATTAAAGTGAAAAATCTGGAGTTTAGCATTAAACACCTTACTCAACCATAACTATAGTGGCACAACTGTGTCACTATAATATATCAATATCTATATCTATATATATAGGGACGTGGTGGCGCCCCTATAATTAGGGTTGAACAAGCTCTTTACTGTTAAACCTCAAATTTTGCACTTTAATAACTTTGCAACTGTTCAATAGATTTGCACAAAATTTTGCATGTGTAGTCTTCTGGTGTAGATCTCTTGACATGCCAAGCTGCATGTCAGTCGGATCAGCAGATTTCATGCTGCATATAGTGAAAAATGTTAAAATTCACCTTTTATTGCAGTTTTTTGTTATCAAGCTGTGGACAGATGGTTTGGAATTTTGGTCTGGCACTCTCAGGGTAGAAAGTGTTTGCCCCACAGAGCATGTCAGTATTGGTTTGGTGAAAAAATATTAATCTGTTCCAAAGTTAGTTAATTTTACAATTTTGGGGTCTGAGCCTGCTCAGTTCAGACTTTTGGATAGAGGAATGGAACGAAAAGGATCTTTTTCTTGAGGCGCCAATCCTTGATTGTCAGAAAAAAATCCTTTTTTATGAGCTGCCATCTTGTTTTGGGGTTTTGCCCAAAACTAACTGTCATAACTCTGCCCAGGGATGTTTCTTTCACACATTAAATCAAATCAAATCATCTTTCTTTCTAAAGCGCCTTTCAAAACCAAGGCACTGTACAAAAAGATCACACATACATATAAATTAAAACAATCATAAATTAATCAACCATAACTAGGATATGCTAAACTAAATAAATACATCTTTAACTCCATTTTAAATTTCTCGATGGTTGGACATTCTCTCAACCAACGAGGTAGAGAATTCCACAGGGTTGGTGCTGAAAAGCAAAGCTTGGGATCCTGATGTTTTACAGACCCTGGAATCTCCAGCAATCCCTAGTTGGCAGAGTGGAAGGGCCGGGGCAATAGGGTGCCAAGAGATCTTTCAGGTAGCCGGGTCCCTGATCATGTAGGGCTTTAAAGGTTAGTAAACCAACCTTATAGGTGATCCGCCACCTAACAGACAGCCAGTGCAGTTCGCGGAGTATGGGCGTAATACGGCTGGATCTAGAGATCCCAGTCAAAAGCCTTGCCGCCGGATTCTGCACCAGCTGCAGGCAGCAGTTATCAACCCCAGATAGCCCTAGGTAAAGGGAATTACAGTAATCAAGACGGGTAGTGATAATGGTATGGACCAATGTTGGTAGATCACTCGGTGGGACCAGGTGTCTCACTCGGGCGATATTCCTCAGATGATAAAAAGAGGATTTGACTATGGCTGATACCTGAGATTTTAAGGTCAAGCCATCATCAAAAATAACGCCCAGGTTCCGTACCCAATCAGAGGTAGTGAGCAACATACCACCGAGCAACAAGCTCGGTGGTTGTCCAGACCCCAAACCCACCACCGGATGACCTGGGTCCATTACCAACACCTCAGTCTTATCAGGATTCAGTCTCAGCCAGCTAGAACTCATCTATAATCTGATTTCAGCAAGGCAGTTGTCTAGCATGGAGAGAGCACCATCTTGCCCAGGCAGAAAGGACAAATACAGCTGAGTATCATCTGCATAGCAGTGAAAACCCAGACTGTATCACCTGATGATATCTCCCAATGGCAGCCTATACACTGCAAACAACATGGCTGCTAAAATGGAACCCTGCGGTACCCCACAAGGCAGGGAGTGAGCGCCAGAGGAATAAATTCCAGTGGCAACTCTCTGAAACCTGTCTGCGAAGTAAGACTGAAACCATTTGAGAACTGTTCCAGACAGCCCACAATAAGTCCGCAGGCGCTCCAACAGCACACCATGGTCTACAGTGTCAAATGCTGCAGAGAGATCGAGAAGGACCAGAATGGTACATGCCTTTCAATCTCTAGCCATTAGGAGATCATTCAACACCCAGACAAGGGCAGTCTCTGTGCTATGCTTCTTCCTAAAACCAGACTAGAGAGTATTATAGACATTGTGAGTTGTAAGATGATCATCCAGTTGTAACGCAACCGCCTTTTCAATAACCTTACCAACAAATGGCAGGTTAGAGATAGGCCGGTAGTTAGCTAGACAATCTGGGTCCAAGGAGGATTTTTTAAGGAGTGGTCGAATTACCGCCTCCTTGAGGGGATCAGGAAAGACCCCCCTCTCCAAGGATTTCCAGACAATGTCAGCAAGGATTGGGCAAATAACCTCTACACATCCTACTAAAAGGGGTGTAGGACCCGGATCTAAACTACAACTGGTTGGTCGCAATGTTTGGATGATCTTCACAATGTCAGTGAACTCCAGCTGGCAAAAATCGAACCAGACAGACCAGGTGCATAACACTTCCCATCGACAACTGCAATCCCTCAAAGGAGAGGTCGGACCAATGCCAGACCTGATGCTGGCAACCTTATCTGCAAAAAATCGAGTGAACTCCTCGCATCTTAGCTGAGAAAAAGCTTCTCTGGGCTGGAGACAGATTGGATTGCACAATCTGTCAACAGTCCGAAAAAGCTGAGCCAGTCGATTCTGTGCAGCAGAAACCTCCCTGGACAGGAATTCTGCCTTCTTATGGGTGATTTCTGATTGATAGCCATCATAATGTGCCATCAACCTAAGCCTGTCAGCATCATTACCGGACCTCCGCCAGGCTCTCTCCAACCTTCAGCCAACTCTCCTAAACTCCTTCAAGAAGCCATCAAACCATGGGCTCCTTGAACAGAGGGTGGGAGGCCAAACACGAACAGGAGCAATCTTGAGCATCAAAACAAGAGCATCTCCCACAGCCTTATTATAGGCTAAAATGAGATCATCTGGACTCATGCATTCACCAGACAAGCTCGATAGATCCAGTACCACCATTAGGTCACTGGGATTAATACCCCTTAAAGGGCGGTACTGAACCATCTCCGTAGGGGCAGACCTATTGGGGGAGCCCTGAAACTGAACCTTATGGTGTGATGGTCAGACTAGCTGACTGGTTCCACCCTCAAATCAGCAATCTCCATACCCAGAAGAAAGATCAGATCCAATGAATGACCTTTTATGTGGGTTGAGGAGGTAACTACCTGTGTTAGGCCCATACCAAGAAGAAAGATCAGATCCAATGAATGACATTTTATGTGGGTTGAGGAGGTAACTACCTGTGTTTAGGCCCAGTGACGTCATCAACTGGAGGAGATTTTGACCAAAATATGAGAGTTCATTGTCGACCCAGGCATTGAAGTCCCCCAGAATTAATAATCTGGGGGACCGCAATACCAGGTCGACAATGAAGTCTGCGATCTCCTGCAGGAATTCTCCACCATCTCCTGGTGGAGAGTAGATGGGGAGGATTCAGGAACCTACACCCTCACCCAAGATATATTCAAAGGATCTGGTACTTCCCAGTGGCACATCCACAAGGCCCAGCTCAGTCTTAAACATAATGGCTACACCCCCACCCCTACGATCCAACCTTGGATGGTGTATCACTGAGAACCCGGCTGGTGTTGCCGAAGCCAATACTGGGGCCTGGATTTTCATCCAGCCAGGTCTCAGTGATGCAAGCCAGATCAGTTAACAAACAAGATCCAGCTATAATAGCTGTCTTGTTTTAATAGATCTGGCATTGCATAACACTGCCAAGGTTGGATGAGCTGTCTGGGAAGACCTCGGCTCCTGCCTACTAAAATCGGAACCCTTGGGTATGGGGACAAGACAAGAGTGACCTCTATCTTGGCCCCATTTCACCCCAGGGCATCTCCTGGATCCCACCACCCCAATCCGCCCTCCCCCCTCCTGTCCCCCACCAGATTCCACTCTCCACCTTCTTTTACATTTCCTTAATATGCCCAAAGCACGACACCTAAAATAGGTGTCAGATGGTAGTGATGGACATTCGAAGGGACGCAGTTCCCTGAGTCTGGTGGGGGAATAATGCCCAACCGTCGCTAAATCACCCCAACACATTATAATAAATAATACAAAAACAATATGTAATAAACAAAAATCAAATACAAACAAATAATATATAATCCAACACTTATATAAAAATAAAATGGGGCATTAATATATACATAAATCCTAATTGTCCAGCATTTCCCAGATATAGGCAGCTTAAAAACTATTTCCTTTAAAATAGTTGATTAAAACAATCCAAAGTAAATCTTATAAGTGTGATTAAGGTGTGATTTCTGCTCATCGGGAGCTGATGAGCTGTGCTGTGTGGTTTCCGATATCTGTAAGCCCTCAGAAAAAATTTTTTAACTATTTAAATTATTTTTCACCACTCACTAAATCCCTTGTTTGCCATTCCTTTTTCATCACTTGCGAACAAGGGAATCAGCTGGCAAACAAGGTTTCCCAGTCTGGCGATCTGGTCTTGAAAATTTCACGATCAGATGGCCAGATCGGGGATCCTTGTTCAGAAGCTGATTACCTTGCTCGCATGATGAAAAAGGAATAATGAACAAGGAATTGTTCTGGCAGGAAAGGATTCCTGTCTGGCCATTTGGTCGTGAAAATTTCATGACCAGAAGGCCAGACCGGAATTCTTGTTTGCCAGCCAATTTCCTTATTCAGCAGATGAAAAAGGAATGGCAAATAAGGAAATTGGCTAATGAACAAGGATTCCGGTCTGGCCATCTGGTAGTGAAAATTTCGTGACCAGATGAACAGATCGGGAATCCTTGTTTGCCAGCTGATTTCCTTGTTCACCAGTAACGGAAAAGGCTGGCAAATAAGAAAACAGGATGGTGAAAAGGATTCTTTTTTTGGTCATCTCATCTCCAAAAAGGAAAGTGTTGCGAGACCATCTGATCCAGAAAAATGTATGGATTTCTTTGTCGTCCCCTAACAAGCCCTGGTGTCTAGTGGCATCCCCCCATCACCACCACCATCAATCCTCATATGTTTAAATATATTCCCCCCTCTTTTTTATTTTGCTATCATTTCTATTTTTGGGGGGGTATTTTTCAAAAAAAAATTATGATGTGACCCACCTCCCAATAGGAACAATTTCTGGTTCCTGTGGTACCCCATCCCATATATATATATATATATATATATATATATATATATATATATATATTTTAATAGATTTTTTAATCCTCACACACTTCTTTCTTTGGGGGGTCATAAAGGTCCCAATCGTTTTCCCTGGTGCCCAGTGGTACCCCCCACCCTTCAATGTTCCTATCATAATTAGTGTCAGTGGAGGTTTCCGGACACACAGTCCTCTTCTTTATGTTTGTCCCTGAAAAGGGAAAAAATGTCCCTCGTTGTCTTTTGCTTATTTGTAAGCTGGGGGAAAGAAATGTCCATTGCCAATGTCACCTGTAACCCCACCCAACCCCCACTGTGTACCCACCTCCCCACACCCCTGTGACATCCCCACAGACTGCCACTTACCTAAGGAGGTCCCAGGTTTGAGACACGCTCCGCCAATCAAAGACACATCTTGCTACTGGAACTGGTGACCGCAATATGAACTAAGGTAAAGGCACTTCAATGAATTTCAATGGGGGGAGGTGGGAGTTCAACTTTCAGCCAACACTCAGATGTTTTTTTGAATTTTGGCCCCAAATTTTCAATATGGCATGGGGACCCCACCTCATGAACAATATGAGTGTCATTAGACAACTCCTGCTGGAAAGGTGATTTTGCAAAATCACCTTTCCAGTGAGATTTGTGTACCAACAGTCATATTGTTCTTTAGTGGTGGGGTCATAAGAAGGCTATGTTGAAAATTTGGGGTCAAAATTTCAAACAATGACTGCGTTATGGGCATTCATTGCAATCTCGATAAGCACGTACATAACTTTGGAAATTTTCAGTATTTTCACCCATATTTTCAACATAGTCTTCTTAGTACCCCATGTCATGTGTGTCACTGCTGTCATTTTTCAAATCCTGGCCAAAATGTGATTTCGCACCTGTAGCACAGATGGGTGTAGCAGTTGCACAGAGTTACATTTTGGCAGGGATTTGAAATTTTCTGTACTGGGTACATGCGGTGAGTTCATAAGAAGGCTATGCTGAACATTTGGGGTCAAAATTATTTAAGATGGCAAAGTTATGGCTATTTGTCATAATTTTGCTATGCCAGCTCATAACTTTGGTAACTTTATATATTTTGAGCCCACATTTTCAGCATAGCCTTCATTTTACACCACCTCATGTATGTCATAGCTGTCATTTTTTAAGTCCTGTCCAAAATTTGTTTTTTGTACCTGTGCTGTGGATTGGCTCTGTGCTTGTGCAGAGTTATGTTTTGGTGGGGACTGCAACATTTTCTGTACCAGGAACATGAGGTGGGATAATAACATGGCTATGGTGACAATTTGGTGACTGTTGTGCTATGATTGGAAGCACAGGGCCGGAGGTTCATGTGCTTCCACAGCTAGATAGATATATGCATCTATCAAGGGATGGGAGCACACACTTTGCAAAAAACTTTGTTAATGCATCAGTTAGGGTTAAAATGACAAAAGTATGGAAATGAGGTGTTAGGGTTTCCAACCTTAACACCCCATTCCCCACCCTGTACAGACCCATAGGCAGATTTTAACCAAGTAAAACTGATTGAAAGCTAAAGGTAAAGTCCTAGAAAATCGTATAGATGTGCTGAGGAAGAAAAGCTTTGCAGTCAGTACAGTTTGAGCAAAATGTATCAGTATGCAGAAACTTGGATGCGCAGTGGCTTGAGTCAGATGCAGAGTGTTGATGTGCCAGGAGTGTTGCCACCGCCATTATACGGTGGGGCAGTAATGTAAACACAGCAGCAGGGAGACATTTTGTGAGCCTGTAAAATGTATTTGGCTCCCACCTGGACAAAGCTGCAAGATCCTGCAAGTAGCAGTACACAACACCAGGTTGAACTTGTTGGGGGAGGCTCAGCAGAGTATGGCACAAAGGAAGAGGGTGTAGATTTACTGCCAGAGCAGATTCCTCAAGATGTCTCCACACCTGTGTCACAGATGGACAGTGTGGAGGGAGAATCAGTGGATCCATGGAGAGAGGGTCCTAGTCCTAGCCCTAGCCTTGTGGGAGAGGATGAGGTTCGAGAAACCTTAGATTGGGAGGTGTCCACCTCTGCACCCAGTGAAGAGTGGACTGTCTCGGGAGTGAGGATGACTGCTCACTCCTGGGCCCAGATCCTAAGTGAGGAAGAAGAGGAGGAAGAAGTGTATTTCTCTGTTGAGGGTCCCAATATGCAGCCTCAAGCTCTTGCCTTGGAAGAACCAGAAGGAGAACTTGGTGACTCCACAGCCCTGCCCTCAGAAGGGACCAGGGACAAGTTCTAAGTAGCGTTGAGTATGCAACACTGGCAGAACCAGGACTGGATGCCCCCAAGTCAGGCCGGGGGTCACAGACTGATGAAGAATAGTAAGGAGGAAAGACTGGTTCATAGGAAGGCAAATGAAATCTATGGAATGTCCTTTTCTACCTTTTCTCAGAGAGTCTGGGAGGAGACTGAGAAAAACAGGAGAGCCTAGCTAGTGGAAGATGCCACCAAAAACCTGCATCCAGGTGCAAATCATTATGTCAGAGACAAAGTTATCAGAGACAAACTCAAGTTTTGGAAGTTGGGCAGGACACTGTTCATAGACACTGTACAATTTGTGGATGATATAGGAAACAAGACTTTCCATAATGTGAATTACGAGCGCCCAGATGGGATCACAATTCTTGCACCTAACCCACTGTGGTACTACTCTCAATATTACCATCATCTTGTGAATGTGCCCATGCCTACCTTCAAGGAAGCAGAGCAGTGGTAGCCAGTGTCTGCCATCCAGCCGTTGCCATACCCATGTTAGTCCGCCAGTCTGGTATTCCAGGATCCAAGGTGCCTCTAGTTTCATCAGCCTTGCAGTGTGCCTTTCCAATTTCATCACCTGGCCTTCCAGATGACATCACTCTGAGATGACATCACCCCAGCTGTTTTCCTGATTCATCGCCTGGGATTTCAGATGACATCAGTTCAGCTGTTCCTGTCCTGTTCCAAGGTTCCATCTCCTAGATGACATCAGCCAGAGATGACATCAACCCAGCAGTTTCCAGACATCCATCCTGCTTTCCGGAAGATTTCCATCCAGCTGTATCCAAAAAATACTGCCAGGGAGAGTCTTCAGCTGGAGATCCAGGTGCTGTCCATTTTTTCATTCTTCAAGGGACTGGTAAGTCCAGACTTTTCTTACCTTATTGACATTGCAAAACACATCCTCCACCTGGCAGACTACAGACTGTTGAACTGTCCACAAAGACTCTCCCCATTGGATTTACAATAACTGAAGAACTGTGCTTCACCGGGCTTTGGCCCAGGAGAAATTCTGTCATGGACCCTGCCTTGAGGCACTGTTTGTCACTAGCTGGGACATTTAAGGCTTTCCATCCCCAAAAGGTGTATTGTACATGATGTTGATATTTTCTACTGATTTGTACATTTCTACTTTTTTCCTAAAACATATATATACATATATATATATATATATATATATATATATATATATATATATATTTGGGGATTCCCAGTGTTTTTATGGTATGGGTTATTGTCGTTGTACCATGTATTTTGCAGGTTTGGTGTGTTTTGTTTTTTCTCATTCAGGTAGATCCTGGTGAAGAAAGAAGAGAAGACAAGAGGAGGACTGGAGAGACTCATCGGAATTCATTTGTGCTTTAAAGTGTTTTTTAAAGTACTGTGTAGTTGTTAACATGTGTTAACCTTTTTCCTTCCACAGGTGTATTCGTGGGGGAGTGTGGGAGTGCAATGCTTGTGTATAGTGTTAGCTCCGTGTTTGGTTTGCAGGTGTCCTGGGCTGGGGGGAGGTTCCCCTGTTTTTGGGTAGGTTTGTTTGGTTAGATAGGTTTTCCCTAGAGGGCTAGGGGGCTAGACAGGCTGTGGTCCTGACCAGCTGTAGGGGCTGCAGTGATGGTCTATTAGGGCTATGCTCTGGGCAGTTCTTCCAGGGCTACTGGTTCCCCTAGTAAGATCATAGTGTAGGGGCTGATGCATCAGCCATTGGCCTCTGGGCCCTTAGTGTAGCCTGTCTGTGCCTGGCACATGGTAGGGGAGAAGGTAGTGCTACCTCTCCATAGTCAACACATAGGGTAGGATGGCCTGGTGCTGGGTAGGTAATGACTAGGGACAGTCATTTTCCTGGCTGAGGGTGAGTGTACCCCCATGTTCCCAGGGGTTACTAGAATCCCAGTTAGAACCAGTGGCAAGCAGGAAAAGGCAGCTAGTGAAATGCCAGTTAAATGGATTTCACACTGTCAACCTCTAGTGTCATTCTCAGCTTAGCTAGAGGGTGATGTAATCTTAGAACTCTCGCAGCGGCATAAGCTACACTTGAGCTAGCAGCTGGGGAAGTAGCTTTAGAATGTTGAGTCAGTACTGAGTAGGAGTTCCAGGAGGAGGCTGCAGCTTGCTGTGCAGCTCCTCACACAGCTCTGACAGAGAGCTACCACTGTGTTTTGGGTAGTTTGTTCTCACCCTGGAAGAAGAACATAGAAGACAGAGACTGAAGTGGTGGAGACCTTGCCAAGTGGGTTTTCCTTTGCCCCATCCCAGGAGGGATGGGGGCGATCATTAGGGTTCAGGGGCAATCCCCTTACCCAGTCTGTCTAGTGAAGCTTCCAGTGACAACTTCAGAACTGTGAGTACTTTTGTGTCAGTCCAGGAGGGGCACCTGCAAACCTTAGGTAAATTTTCTCTGACAAAAGGACCCTGTTACCTAGACTGTGTCTGTTTTCTGTTTAAAAGTGTCTGCCTATGATAGAGTCTAGAGAGAGAGAGAGAGAGAGAGACTGTTCAAGTAAAGAACTTTTAGTCATGTAGTATATTAAGTGTGAAAAACATTTCAAGATAGCATCTACAAGTTTTCTGTGAGGGTGTTATTAACCAGATGAATGCCCGAGTATAAACTTGGAAGCAAAAGATGGGAGACCCCCAATCTGGAGTAACCAGTTTACCTCTCCAGGTTCAGTTTGGGCTGCAGTTAAACTTTTAGTCATTCCATTTGGCCAGTGCCTGATGGAAATAGTTACCCAGATGTGGGTTTTGGATTCTCTATGAGCCTGTATGTGCTCTGTGGTGGTTGCGTGTGCCACCAGTATTCCTCATGAAATATGGGAAAGTGTCCTAGTACTGGCCGTGTGTGCCTAGTTGAGAGGAAATGTACCAGTAACTGGCCGTGTGTGCCAATCGCCATTTCAGAACCTGAGAGTTTGTGCTGTGTGTGTGTTCAGTATGCTTATGTTAAATGTGAAGTTCAGGAATGTCTGCACCTCAGTAATCTGCATAACCAGTATGATTGTTCTCTGTGTATGTGAATAAAGCCACACTCTAGAATCCCAACCTGCTTTGGACAGTACTGTTATTGCTTCCACTGTGTCTACATTTTCTTGGGTGCCCCTGTCCAGAAGGACAAACCTAGCACAATTATGAGCAAATGTTTTCTCCCAGGGACCTGGGTTGCTGGCTATGGTAAACGGTCCCACCAGGTATGTGCCAGGTAGTTGCCACACTTGTGTTTCCTGTCTGTGATAGCAGGCTCAGAGAAATGTGCGTACTTGTTCTGTAAACCCCCATCCCTCTCTTTTGCCCCTAGATGCTATGTGGTGATGGGAGCAGCCCTGCTAGTTAAACCAGGGGGGGCCGGTGGTGGGGTTACATATATATATATATATTTTGTATGCATATATATATCTTTTGTCACTGTAACCCTAACTGATGCATTAACAAAGTTGTTTGCTATATATATATATATATATATATATATATATATATTTATATATATGTATGTATTTGTGTGTGTGTATATATATATATATACATATATATATGTATTGTGTGTGTGCATATATGTGTGTGTATATATATATATATATATATATATATATATATATACATATATATATACACACACACACACACATATGTGTTTATATGTATATATAGTATGATATACCTGTGAGGATAAAATAAATGGCACTTATCAGTGACATTTGTGCTCCCTGAAGACCTAGAGTGGGAATATTGAAATATTTTCACTCTAGGTCACCAGGAGCTAAAATATTCTCACTGTAGGTTGCCATTGGATGAAGCCAACAATGCAAGTAGTACAATCAGAATGCAGCTGCTCACTTGCATGCTGGCTTCCACTCTCAAGTTTCATTTCTCAGTGACCGTCAACAACCACTTTCACTTCTGATTCCATTCTTTTAGCATCTCAAATTGATTACTTTTTTTATCTAATAACCTGTAATCCACCAAAGCATGCCTCATATTCCCACAAATTAGCACTGTCTTACCTCCCTCCCTGTCCAAGAAATGTCAACATCTGTGAGCAACTGGCATTTCATTCCACACCACACCAGCAACCATTGTCCCATTCCCGGGTTCCTCTTGTAGCATCAGCAACTCACTCCTGAAAAACCCGCCCACTTCCCCTACAACAAATCAGTACAACACCAATACACACTGTTGTACTGATTCACAAGCCCCACGCAAATGAGCCAATAATGGGCACATTCTTGGATAGTCTCGCTCTGTACCTTCAATGCCTCTATGGGATAAATGGACCTACAGTGAAAATAACACTAATATTCTCACTCTGTACCTCCATTGCCACTATAGGATAAATGGACCTAGAGTTAGATAAACACTGATATTCTTATTCTATACCCTCCATTGTCACTGTGGGATAAATGGATCTAGTGTGAGAATGAAATCCTACCATCTTGCTTACACAAGATGTGCTGAGTTAGGTTATTGTGACACTAAGCCAGCGTTTCCAGATACTGTATTTTGAAGCTTGTCCATAACCCTACCATTATCTTAATGTAGTTTTTTTTTTTTTTTAAGAATTTCATTACTTTTTAAAAAGTAAATTTCTCTTGTCATATCTCAAAGAAAGTCTCAGGGGTCCACTGGCACCTCCTTCTTCAGCCTACCCCAAAGAAAATCCTTGAAGTCCAGTAGTGCCATCTTCATACTCTCCCCCAAACAATGGCCTTGGAAAGCAGTAGTATCCCATTCCTTACCCTCTCTTAGACAATGGCCAGTCCAATGGCATCCTCTTTTCTCCACCCTTATTTTTTTGACTTAGAACCCAAAAGTTTCAGGCTGAAGTCCCCCCAACCCCCCCATGACTATGTAGTAAGTGGTATGGTGTTACTGTATACTGTCCTAGGTTCATATATAACCCAGATATTTCCACAACAACTAACAGCAGGAAACCAGATGGATCCTCAGCCGCAAAGACATGTTGGCGGATGGGGACAAATTCAGCAATCCCAAAAGGCTTATCAAACTGTGAGTGCCTGTACAGTCACTGGAGCTCATCGCTTGCCAAGCAATCATGATGTAGGTGTAGTCTTTCATTAAGAAAGCCAAAATGTGTGGCTCAAGATATCATTTTTTTTTATATGAGATCCCTTAGGTTAGATTCCAGGTTTAAAAGCTTGCAGATGTGAAAACTCGATGAAGGGTTTTATCAGTCTCGCTTATGTATAAATATCTTTATGGCCTTAGAGGATTGGAAAAAATGCCAAGTAAATGCATAACTTTGTGTTGTGGACTCTGCCATGCAAAATCCTTTCCACAGAATACTGTAATACCTCTAGTATACTGGTAAGCTTTTGTTGAGCTACAGAGTTTGGTGGGAACCAAGGAAAAATGTTGGTCTAATTCTAGTGAGAGAAAAGAGATCTGTTGGCTTCTTTTGTAGAATTTGTTTATCTGTCCAGATGTGGAATTAATAATCAGTTGAGTGTACCTCGTAGACTAATTAAATGGCCTTAGTTAACATGATTTACCGCTCTAAAGAAGGTGGAACAGTGAAGAAGACAGTAGCAATGCAAGTGTTTATACAGTAGCACAAACACGTTCTGCATTACAGTCAAGATTATTTTTTCCATGTGTCAATCATTAAGCAGAATCTAGGCTAATAAAACGAGAGCAAAAACTACAAACGTGAACTCGTACAACATGTAACAGACATGATTCACAAAAAATAAAAGTGTTGCACTCGGACACAGCTATGTTTGTTATTTTTTTCATTTAGCAAACACAGCAATATAGCATTAGTGAGAAATGTATAAAGCACAAAGCCTAATATTCCTATGTCTGCATAAAATAGCATTGTTATTGGCTTTGAAAACTTGCAGCAAAGCATCATCATCAAAAGTATATGAATGTAAATTCTGACAGTACAGAATAAGCATAATTCTCAGCATGCGTTTATATTTTCTAACCTATCACTGAAGATAAAGAGATATTGGGGAGAACGACAGTAAGGAAGAGAGTTTATCTTGGCTGGAAAGCACTTTACTTGGAAAGAAAGACACAGGGATAAGACAATTGCAATGCCATGTGTGTTATTTTTTATACTATGAAATGTCAATGACATCCGCCTACTAAAGAAACGCCACTATTAAGTATTCAGACCACATAAAACTATTGCTGTATCAGTTGAAAGCTTGATGTGATGTGGTTTTCAATACTTATTTAATTAAAAGTCCATTCAGCTTTATGATATATGTAGTTTGATACTTGGCCATTTTCAATGTTACTTAAGTTTAATGTTTGGTATAACATGCCATGAGATTTAATCCTGAACAGTAGAACAGGCTGATCAAACACTGACATACAGGCAACAAGTATGGGAAGCTGTTCAATTCAAAATCACAGTATTCAGAATATAATTAACAGTGAAATGTCTATGACTAACAACAAAATGTTTACAGCATAATATTATGAAAATGACAAACATGAAAATGAGTATATCACACACCAAAATGGTTATGAGACCTTCTGAAATGGTTATGACCTATACCAAAATGTGTGTGACACATACCAAACTGGATATGACATACACCAAGATAGAAATAACACTTATTAAAATAAGTATGACATATACCAAAATGGCTAGGACACATACTGAAACAGGCAATATGCATATCAAAATAGATATGACACATACCGAAATGGGTATGACACACATTAAAATGGGTATGATACAAACCAAAATGGATATGTTATACCAGAATCGGTATGATGCATAAAGAAATAATTATGACACATACTGAAATGGATATGGCCCATACTGAAATGATTATGACACATAGCAAAATGGGTATGGCATACCAAAATGGGTATGACACACACTAAAATGGGATTGACACTACCTGAAACTGGCATGATACACACTGAAAATGGAATGACACATGCTGAAATAATAATGACACATATTGAAATGGATATGACCCAGACTGAAATGGCTAGGACACATAACAAAATGTGCATTATATACCAAAATGGGTATGAGACAAACTGAAATGGATATGGCACACTTTGAAATTGGTGTGACACACTGAAATAGCTTTGATACACAACTAAATGGATATGACCCATACTGAAATGGATATGACACATAGTAAAATGGGTATGACGTACCGAAATGGTTATGACATACACCAATATGGTTATAGCACAAACTGACATGGATATGACACACGATGACATGGGTATGTCAAATACTGAAATAATCATGACAGATACCAAAATGGATATGTCATGTGTTGAAATGAGTATGACACATACCAGAATGGGTAAGAAACACACCAAAATGGGTATGACAAAAATCAAAATGTGTGTGATATGCACCAATATAGATATGACACATTCTGAAATAATTATGCCACATGCTGAAATGGATATGACCTATATTGAAATGGCTATGACACATTCTGAAATAATTATGACACATGCTGAAATGGATATGACCTATACTGAAATGGATATGACAGATAAAAAATACATATAACACATACTGAAATAATTATGACACATGCCAAAATATATATGACCTATACTAAAATGGATATAATACATACTAAATAGGGTATAATGTATACCAAAATGAATATGACACATACTGAATTGTAGATTATATTTATTTAATATATTGATACTCTTGATAAATGTGTACTGTAGTAAATAAAATGGTTGTGAAGTACTGAAAACAAAATCATATATTAAAATGTGTATGCTACATACTGAAATGATAGCAAACTGAATTATTGCCAAACTTGCAAGGCATAGACTGAATAGAGTGTAACATGTGCCAAGGTGTGAATACAGCAAACTGAAATGAGTATAACACATACTGAACTGAATATAACACAGTGAAAAGCACATGACTTGTGTAACCAATCAGAGTGCAGCATCACCCCCTGAGATTCTGTAGGACTCCACCAGTTCTTGTTCAGCTCCACTGCAGGTAAGAGCTCCTTACATTCTGTTAATCAGGAATATGCACAATGTATATTATTACATTGTTATTTTGCTACTGTACCAGTTTTAGTTTTAGTTTTTTAGTTTCTGTTAAGACGACCTTTGTTTTCAAAAGTTTTATCTGATTTTTATTAAAAACGTACTGTTATATGTGTTCTTTGTGTAAGGTTATATTTAATACCAGATAAATTCATCCTGCACTTGTCTTCTTTCAATGTTTTGTGAAGTTATACAGTATGTTGTGTTGTATAATATTTGTGTTTGCCCTGTAAAAGAGGGGGCATTACCAAAAGATCTGTAACTCCAGGATTATCTCAGTCCTGTGTGTTTTAACTGAATTTTACCAACTTACTGAAGGTTAGAGTTTTTCTTTTGCTGCATTCTGAAAACTAATGTCAGTATTTTACCACTTTTATGGACAGTAAATTAAATACATTAGCCATTTTTTACTTTGTAAGAATAAGTGCTAGGAACACATATTTTACACTACTGGAAAGCTGAGAATCTCTAATACTATAACCCAATTATTTGTAGCTTATGACATTATGGAGCATACAGCCCCATTATTAATGTCCTATTTTCTTCTAATAAAATAGCAATTTGTGAATCTAGTTATTCATCAAATTATTTATTTCACTGCCCTTTCTCCCCAGATTTCCTGACTATTTATAAGAGGAGTGTTACATTTTTACAGGCTTCAGTGCATGTGCTGAACTACTGTAGCCATACCCAGGTTAGTGAGCTACTGTTTTTTTTCTTCAGACTATTGGTGAGGATAACTATTTATAATGGATATGACACATAGCAAAATGGGTACGACAGACACCAAAATGGGATTGACACTAACTTTTAATGTCTTTATAAGTGACATTGCAGAGGGACTGGAAGGAAAAGTATGCCTCTTTGCAGATGACACAAAGATCTGCAACAGGGTTGATACACAAGAGGTGTGGAAAGGATGAGAAGGGTCTTGGCAAGGTTGGAGGAGTGGTCAGAAGTATGGCAGCTAGGATTCAATGCAAAGAAGTGCAAAATAATGCACCTGGGAAACAAGAACCCAGGGGAAGATTACACTATGGGGGGAGGTAGTAACAACAACAAAAATGGAAAGGGACCTGGGGGTAATCATATCAAATGACCTCAAGGTTAGCAAGCAATGTGAGAAGGCAGTAGAGAGGGATGGGGGTATACTGGGATGCATAGGGAGAGGCATCACCAGCAGAAAACAGGAAGATGGTATCCCTCTGTACAGACAGTTGGTGAGACCCCATCTGGAGTACTGCATCCAGTTCTGGAGACCCCATCTTCGCAAGGACATAGACAGGATAGAGGCAGTCCAGAGGAGGGCAACTAAAATGGTACAAGGTCTGCAAGAGAAGCCGTATGAGGAGAGACTAAAGGAGCTTAATATGTATACCCTTGAGGAAAGAAGGGAGAGGGGGGACATGATAGAAACTTAAGTACCTCAGTGGAATCAACAAAGTCCAAGAGGGTAGCATCTTTCAGAAAAAGAGACGTGCAAGAACAAGGGGACACAATTTAAAGATAGAGGGGAGGTGGTTCCAGGGCAATGTGAGGAAGTATTTTTTCACAGAGAGTGTAGTGGATGCATGGAACAGCCTTCCTGAGGGTATCCCGTGATAACAGCAATGCAATAATAGCGACTACAAAATAGCGACTTAAAAAGCGCGAAAAACAATTATGCAAACAGTACATTAAAATGACTGAGCTGAAATCGCGACTTCATTTACAAAAATAGCGACTGTGCAGTACCTTCTATCTTGTATTGATATAAGTGCTTACCTTACATCTGTTAGTGCTTACATTACATCTGTCCCCTCAATTTAGTTCCGTTTCCTGTTGTACTTCATAAAACCTCCACCCCAAGCAGCATAGTCAGTCAGTCAGTAAAACATCCCAATTGCTATGGCAGTCGAATTTCTCACCAGCCAAAAAGGTAAGCCACTTGCGCTATATGGGGGCTACCTTTATCGCAGAGATAAGGAAAAGTGTGAAAAAGTGTACTGAAGATGTGCAGATTCACAAAACTATAGTTGCCTAGTGCAACTGCACACCTCAGGGGAAAATGTTGTAGCTGTTGTCAAGCAACATACACACATACCTGATGCTGCAGAAATTGGTGTTAGGCATGTGATGGGTAACATTAGGACAAGATCACGCTCTACAGTGGAGACAACTGCCCAGGTTGTGGTCGAGTGTACTGCATCTGCACCTGAGGCAGTGACTGGTAGACTACCGGGCATTAGTTTAATAAAACTTACTGTGCAGCATCTTCAGCAACAGGATCGTGGCTGTCCTGCAACTCCTACCATGGTGGAGGACTTAATTATCCCTCCGGAATTCTGTATTCTAAGCTCTGGAGAACAGTTTCTACTGTATGACAGTGGGCCTGAGAAAGATCGAGTGCTATTGTTTTCTACAGAAAACAATCTCCAATTTTTGAAGGAATGTGGGGACTGGATGCTTGATGGTACATTCAAGTTGTGTCCTGCTTTATTCGATCAATTGTACTCTGTGCATGGTATTCATTCAGGAATGCTTTTAACTGCAGTCTATGCATTGAGTTCCCACAAAACAACTTCCTATGAGAGAGTCTTTGCGAAGATCAGAACACTCGTTGCGAACTCTAGCCCAGCAAATTCAATAATGGATTTCAACAGGGCATCATGGAAAGCATTTACCACTGTTTTCCCTGAAACACAATTTCGTGGTTGCTTTTTCCATTTTGCACAAGCTGTGCGGAGGAAAATCCAACAGCACCCCGAGGTGGAAACCAGGTACTGCAATGACCCGGACTTTGCACTGCACTTACGAATGCTGTTGTCATTGACGTTGTGCTCCCTACTGATATTATAAAGAAATTTGAGGAAATGAAAGAAATGGATTTTTTTGTTAAACATGATGACTTGTTACAGCCCGTGCTTGACTACTTCGAAGACACCTGGCTTGGACGTCCAAGAAGTAGAACGGGGCGTAGAACAGCACATTTTCCAATACAGCAATGGAACTGCTACACTACAACTCATATGGGGCTAGCAAGAACTTACAACAGCGTTGAGGGATGGCACAGGGAATTTAACTGTAGGCTAGGCGCATGTCATCCTAGTATTTGGAAACTGATCTATGGGCTCAGAGAAGAACAAAAGCTTTGTGAAATTAAAATGCAGCAGCTAATTTCTGGAGCTGCATCTAGTGGCACTAAACAGAAATACAAGGACCAGAATATCCATATAGCTGCTATTGTGGGGCAATACGAGTCTCGTACTTCATATGAGTATTTAAAAGGATTAGCCTACAATTTTCAGTTTAAGCAGTAAAGAAGCAAACAGATTACAGTGGCCAGCATGAAGAAGTCTTGAAGAAATAAATGAATGAAGTGCAGCGTAGTGCTGTGAAGACTTGAAAGACAGCAATAAAGGTTTTCCTGGCTTTGCCAGTTTTTTTTAAATTGTGGCAGTTGCTGTTTTGACACTTAGCATCCTTGCCGGTTTGGATGCAAGAGAGACTGCTTCGTGGGCAACAGTCTTATTTGGAAATTATAAGTCGCACATAAATCAGTGGATTCTGAGTTGTTCGAAAACTTCGGGCAGGCTTGTACTCAGACTCATCATGCATATCTTACTTGACCATCACCAACTTCATTGTTTTCAGGTTTGCAAGGTCAGGGAAATTACTTCTAGGACACTGCGAGTGTGATGCTTAAGATCCTTGCCAATTTGGATTCAAGAGAGTGTGAGTTTCTGTGTGTGTGAGCGCGGACCCGTATCGTGTAATGATTGTTGGAACTGGTGTTTTTGGCAGGCTTGTTGCATATTAAATCGAATGCCATTGATGAATTATTTTGAAATTATAAGCCGCATTGAAATCAGGCATTTTTGAGTTGTTTGGTAACTTTGGGCAGGCTTGTTGCATATTAAATCGAATGCCATTGATGAACTATTTGGAAATTATAAGCCGCACTTAAATCAGGGGTTTCTAAGTTGTTTGTTAACTTTGGGCAGGCTTGTACTCAGGCTGAGCACATTTAGATGCACCGTTTTATCAATCGCGATTTTGTACTGTCGCCTAAACTGTGGTCGCCGTTGAGTAGTCGCCCACATTAACGTCGCAATTTTTTAGTTGCTATTTTAACATAGAACCTTCCTGAGGAGATTGTGGGGTCTAAAACTGTGGGAGAATTCAAGAATGCATGGGACAGACATAAGGCAATTCTTGTGGGGGGTAGGAAGAAATAGGCTGTTGGTTAACTAGGATCTGCTGCCTATCCTGTAGGTAGGGAAATGGGCAGACTAGGTGGGCCAAGCGGTCCTTATCTGCCGTCAGTCTATGTTTCTATGTTTCTATGCTGGGACAGCATATTTAATAGGTTATTCATTTGCTTACATTGCCTGGTTTATTGCCACTATTATCTTAATTTCATTGTGAGCAGCGTTATGGGGTGGTAGTCGGGTAACTGTACAGTAAATCTGTGAGGTGGTAGTTGGTGAAAGACTCTTTATCTTTGTATTCAATCTCTTTTTAGAACTCTATTTTAAAGGGACACTGTCAAGTTCCCAGCTTCAGATTTTACCTACTGTGGAAAATACACTGCTTGGTTGCACACGTTATGCAGGAGAGGATGGTGCAGCCAGTAGTTTGACTCGGTTATGATTTTTGTCGTATATAGCATAAATTCAAAATCTGTGCAGTCCGCCGCAAAGTCGCGTGCTGGTCAGGAAGCGCGGTCACATTTCTAAATGGCACCGACGTACCTGGAAGCTCGTGCATGTCTCCCAATACCCGAGTTCAGCTAAAAGCAGTTTTTGACATAGAAATAAAAGCTGAACTCGGGAAAGTTGCTCCTATGTGTAAACGAGGGCTGTAACTTGTAGAAATCACAGTCGAAAAGTCGAGCCATGATACTAGGCATGCGTGCATACTGAGCAGAGGAATGCAGTTTGGCCTAGAGGTTAGAAGAGTACGTACGCATGCCCAGTACCACGGCTTGACTTTCCGACTGTGATTTCTACCAGTTATAGCCGTCGTTTACAGACCAGACCATGCATTAATTCCCCATTAGATGCCAGAGTGGATTAATGCACTTGTAACATGGTCTGTACATTGCTAGGTCTGTCATAGATAAGTGTGTACTGTTGTAATGAATCAGATGCTGACAGCATTGCAATAAGAAAGTAAAGTTTACTGTACTTTTGACACATTACCATCACATGCTCTTACAAACATATGTGTCATTTCACAAATTTTGCAGGAAACTACTAAAATGCATGCCTCAATGATTTCTACAACTTTTTACATATTTGTGACAGCTGTTATTGTTCTACCATTCTCAGGAGGACCGCGCTTGGTGACTTGTGCTCAGTCGAATTCAGCGTGTCCCATGCACACATGTGCTCCATTCTACAACTCCTCCCCCTTCCCCAATGGGAAGGGGTTGCTGCTACTTCCTAGGCTTCTCCAACTGCTGAAAAGAAATGCATCTCAAGTAAATTATAAACACCCTTGTCAGAAAGACTTCTTCAGCCTGTTTGATCTGAAAGACAAATACTCAAACAGCAAGTGACATGTCTGGCAGCTGAATCACAAATCTCTGAGCTGCAAACCTGGAGACCTTGGTTTGAATCCCACAGGCCCTCCCCTTCCCACTTGCACACTGAGGGACCCTGAGCAAGTCACTTAATTTCTATGTGCTCCCAGGTTGCACCTGGAAACAAGCTTTGACTTAGTGTGCCTCTCCTAGTTAAACAATTTCCCCTTTCCCAAGTCTCCAAGCAAAGAGTAAAAGACCCAGAGAAATATGTTGTCCCAGCAATATAAAAAGCAGTGCTGACCTTAATATCCATCTAAGTTTCCCTTATTCCTGTGAGCTTTCTCTTTAATTGTGCTCTATTATGCTAACCCCCCCTTTTTGTAGACCCCATATTTACATATATTTGGATGCTTTAATGTATTGTGTTTATTATTTAGTACACTGTAGTTTCATTAGTTTGCTCTTACTGTATCCTTAAGATTTCTTCAATTTGACTCAATATTGTTGACTCCAACAGAAACTAGTTTAATTTTGCTATGTAATGTGTGGGTACAGGCCATGTAGGGGTGGGTGTTGTTCCTCTGCTGTATCTTTGTTAATCTTTTCTCTTGTTTGTTATCATGATTCTTTTTTTTTTTTTGACTGTACAGAAAAGTTTTCAGTAAAGTATATTCAATTAGAAAAAAATAGCTATCCCTAACAATACGGTCTATAGGGGAACACAAAACCGCCAACCTGACAAAAATCATCCAGGGTCTAGGAGGTCAGGCTGGGGGAGCTGAACATGTACTCGCTGGATGAGATGAGGGACAGGGGGCATTATCGAGACCTTCAAAAACATGAAGGGAATAATCAAGATGTACACATGGGGTTTATTTTGGAGGAGGGTCGGGAAGGACACTATGAGATTGGGGAGAGTTAGATTCTGGATGGAGGTGAGGAGGAATATCTTTACAGTGAGGGTGTTGGCAAATTGGAATGCACTACCAGCAGAGGTGGCGGCATGTAGCACAGTGGAAGGCTTCAAGAAGGGGTGAGACAGAAAAAAGGGGAGGGTAAAGAGAGAGGGGGAGGGGGGAAGGGGCAGCTGTTAAATAGGGGAACTGGCTGCAAACTCAAGCAGACTCAATAGACCATGATGGCCTTTTTCTGCTGGCAATTTTCGTGTGTTCCTAACCTGATTGTGTCTGCTGCTCCACAGTTCATTACTTCAACACATGCAGTGCAATGTGAAAACATGCAAGACTTTTCTTACAAAAAGACAATATCGGGGGGAAGGGAAAGGGCAGGAAATTGATAACTGCTGGATAGCTGGCTTCACTAATTGATGTTTTTAGCAAAAAACAGAACACTGACAGCAGGCTGTTTGCTCCACAGTGGCATAAACTAGAAATGCATCTTATGGTTACAGAGTAAATGGCAAAATAATTTACTTTAATGTTTACATTAAAAGTGGCAAAATGCTGAAATTAGCTTTAAAACATCAGCAAAAGATCTAACCTTCAGTAAGCAATCTAAGGGCAACTAAAACACAACCAATTTAAAATAAAGAGTTCTAAAAAGAGATTGAATACAAAGATAAAGAGTCTTTCACCAACTACCACCTCACAGATCTACTACACAGTTTTCTGACTTCTACCCCATAACGCTGCTCACAATGAAATGAAGAGAATAGTGGCAACAAACCAGGCAATGTAAGCAAATGAATAACCTACTAAACATGCTGTCCCAGCATTATAAATAGTTATGCTCACCAATAGAGACTGAAGAAAAAAAAACAGTAGCTCACTAACCTGGGTGTGGATACAGTAGTTCAGCACATGCACTGAAGCGTGTAAAAATGTAACACTCCTCTTATAAAAAGTCAGGAAATCTGGGGAGACAGGGCAGTGAAATGAACAATTTGATGAATAACTAGATTCACAAACTGCCATTTTATTAGAAGAAAATAGGACATTAATAATGGGGCTGTATGCTCCATAATGTCATAAGCTACAAACAACTGGGTTATAGTAGTAGAGATACTCAGCTTTCCAGTAGTGTAAAATATGTGCTCCTAGCACTTATTCTTGCAAAGTAAAAAATGGCTAATCTATTTAATTTACTGTTCATAAATGTGGTAAAATACTGACATTAGTTTTCAGAATGCAGCAAAGAAAAACTCTAACCTTCAGTAAGTTGGTAAAATTCAGTTAAAACGCACAGGAATGAGATAATCCTGGAGCTACAGATCTTTTGGTAATGCCCCCTCTTTTACAGGGCAAACGAAAATATTATACAACACAACATGCTGTATAACTTTGCAAAACATTGGAAGAAGACAAGTGCAGGATGGATTTATCTGGTATTAAATATAACCTTACATAAAGAACACATAAAACAGTAATTTTTTTAATAAAAATCAGATAAAACTTTTGAAAACAAAGGTCGTCTTAACAGAAACTAAAAAAATAAAAATAAAACTGGTACAGTAGCAAAATAACAATGTAATAATATACATTCTGCGTATTCCTGATTAACAGAATGTAAGGAGCTCTTACCTGCAGTGGAGCTGAACAAGAACTGGTGGAGTCCTACAAAATCTCAGGGGGTGATGCTGTACTCTGATTGGTTACACAAGTCATGTGCTTTTCACTGTGTTATATTCAGTTCAGTATGTGTTATACTCATTTCAGTTTGCTGTATTCACACCTTGGCAGATGTTACACTCTATTCAGTCTATGCCTTACAAGTTTGGCAACAATTCAGTTTGCTATATGCCCATTTCAGTATGCAGCATGCACATTTTAATATATGATTTTGTTTTCAGTACTTTACAACCATTTTATTTATTACAATACACATTTATCAAGAGTATCAATATATTAAATAACTATAATATACAATTCAGTATGTGTCATATTAATTTTGGTATACATTATACCCCATTTATTATGAATTATATCCATTTTAGTATAGGTCATATATATTTTGGCATGTGTCATAAATATTTCAGTATGTGTTATATATATTTTTTATCTGTCATATCCATTTCAGTATAGGTCATATCCATTTTAGCATGTGTCATAATTATTTCAGAATGTGTCATATCCATTTCAGTATAGGCCATATCAATGTCAGCATGTGTCATAATTATTTCAGTATATGTCATATCTATATTGATGCATATCACACACATTTTGTGTTTTGTCATACCCATTTTGGTGTATGTCTTACCCATTCTGGTATGTGTCATACTCATTTCAACATGTGACATATCCATTTTGGTATTTGTCATGATTATTTCAGTATTTGACATACCCATGTCATCGTGTGTCATATCCATGTCAGTTTGTGCTATAACCATATTGGTGTATGTCATAACCATTTTGGTATGTCATACCCATTTTACCATGTGTGATATCCATTTCAGTATGGGTCATATCCATTTAGTTGTGTGTCAAAGCTATTTCAGTGTGTGTCACACCAATTTCAAAGTGTGCCATATCCAGTTCAGATTGTCTCATATCCATTTTGGTATATAATACCCATTTTGTTATGTGTTCTAGCCATTTCAGTATGGGTCATATCCATTTCGATATGTGTCATTATTATTTCAGCATGTGTCATTCCATTTTCAGTGTGTATCATACCAATTTCAGTTAGTGTCAATCCCATTTTCGTGTCTGTCATACCCAATTTGTTATGTGCCATATCCATTTCAGTATGGGTAATATCCATTTGGGTATGTGTCATAATTATTTCAGTGTGTGTCATACTAGTTTCAGTTGTGTGCCATATCCAGTTCAGTTTGTGTCATACTCATTTCGGTATGTGATAACCATTTTGCTATGTGCTATAGCCATTTCAGTATAAGTCATATCCATTTTGGTATGTGCCACAATTATTTCAGCATGTGTCATACCATTTTCTGTGTGTGTCATATCCAGTTCATTTAGTGCTAAACCCATTTTGGTGTGTGTCATTCCCATTTCAGTATGCCATACCCATTTTGCTATGTGTCATAATCATTTCAGTATGGGCCATATCCATTTCAATATGTGTCATAATTATTTCTTTATGCATCATACCGATTCTGGTATAACATATCCATTTTGGTTTGTATCACACCCATTTTAGTGTGTGTCATACCCATTTCAGTATGTGTCATATCTATTTTGTCATGCATATTGCAAGTTTCAGTATGTGTCCTAGCCATTTTGGTATATGTCATACTTATTTTAATAAGTGTTATTTCTATCTTGGTGTATGTCGTATCCATCTTGGTGTATGTCATATCCAGTTTGGTATGTGTCATACACATTTTGGTATAGGTCATAACCATTTCAGAAGGTCTCATAACCATTTTGGTGTGTGATATACTCATTTTCATGTTTGTCATTCTCATAATACTATGCTGTAAACATTTTGTTGTTAGTCATAGACATTTCACTGTTAATTATATTCTGAAAACTGTAATTTTGAATTGAACAGCTTCCCATAAACAAGAACAGCTTTTTAGTATAATATAATTGAGTTATATTACACCAACTCAAGGAGCACTGGATGCAAAAGGGCTGCAGGACCACCATCAGCATGGTTTCACAGGAGGGAGGTTGTGCAAATTAATCTCATAGATTTCTTTGATTGGGTTACCACGGGAGGTAGATCAAGGGAGAGCAGTGTGTTGAAAGTGGCCAGTGGCCAAAGTTTAGTGACCAGTGACCAAACTTTTATCAACAATATGTAATTGGCTAACCAGTAGGTTGAGGAGATAGAAAGGTGTAAAATGGTTAGTGTAGAGGCTGCAAAGGGCTAGTAAAAGGTGAAGGTGACTAGTAGATGACTACATGATACCAACATGTAGATTGATGTGCCTTGTAAGTGCAGAGGTGTTTGGATAGTAATTGTTGAAACCATGCAAATAATGATACCACTGTGCAAATTGATGTCTGTGTAGATGCCCAGGTTCAAAAGGTGTTGGGGCCCTTTAAGTAACTGTAGAAAATAAGTGAAGAGCATAAACCGTGTTTACAAAAATAAATGTTGTAAAGAAAATTAGCTTTGCTTTGCTCAGCATAATAAATGTTAACTCCACTGATCACTTGTTGTTCCATCTAAGAATGACCACATGTCTCGCAAAGTGTCAAATGTATCTTATGACCAAGGTATCTCATGGCCACTCTATTTTTCGAACCCAAACCTCAGGATGTATCAGATGACCTAGTGTCTAGGCTAAAATGTGCTGTAGTAGGCTTTGGAAATTTCCACCTTGCATTTTTGGGGTATAAATACAGGACCTAAATGTCATGGCCAGAGTGTTTTTAGAGGAATAGCTACGGCTGCTAAAGATGCTAAAACACCCAGAAAAGGGAGCAGTTCACTCCACTTTTCTGTACCTGTAGCCCTGATGGTAAAAAGCCATCAACTGTTTAGATTTGATCATGTTAGAGGTAAAATTGTTAGGGCTTATTTGGTATTAATAAATTGCAACTGATTTAAAACAACATTTGGTGTCAGGTGGCTTTATTGGATTACCAGGGACCACTAGCCAAGAACCTTTTGCTTTTACAAATTGGCGAGCCAGCCAGGAGGTGGCTTTGGTTCTGGTCTTGGTAAATCTGGTAAAGCCTAGTGTTTACTCTAAACAAGGTCCGCACAGGTAAGGGTCATAACCTAACTGTGGGGCTGGGAAAAAGAGTCTAATGGACTCAGAGTGTTCGAGTGGACTTGAACCTACAGAAAAAGGTCTATCGTGCAGCTATAAGCTGGGTAAGGATAATGTATATTTATGTGGGGTTCTGAGAACCCCAGGTTTAAGGATATGTGGAGAGATGTATTAAGGAAAAGTCTCTCAAACAAGTAAGGGCAACTGCCCTTGTAATTTGTGCTTGCTAGACGTATATACTGTTAGAGCCAATGATGGCTTTCACAGTTCAGGCTGCTTTTAGAAGAAAAGCGGTGTCTAATCAAGTAACGTTAGATAAGCAACATTTAGTGAAAGAAAAATAAACTACTGTGAATGCATACACGGTAGGTGTGACTACAGATGGGTTGATTTGAAAATCCTTCCCCCCCATGTTCCCTATCTGTGTAGTTTCAAGTATCAATTTCAACTCCCTTGCCTCCTATAGAGGCTGAGACATTTGATTCCAAACCCAGGTACTGGGGATCTCCACCAGTTGGATCTCAACCTAGTACCTAGTACTGCTACAGATTTTTAAACTGCAAACCAGAGCTCTGGGAAAAGACTTGGTTTGGCAGGTTACTGAAATGGCCAAAAGAAAACCTTTGAAAGGGTTAATAGCTGCAGCATTTGGAGATTATCATGAAGGTCCTGCAGTCATTTTTCTGAATCAGACCAGTGTATCAGAAAAGAAGAAGGAAAATACCTTGGCACAGGGTAAGTCTGATTTTTTTGGTTTTATTTAACTTTTTTTATGTCTGTCTGTTTTATTTCTGTGATACGTATACTAAACAAGGTAATGCTCCGTCTCTCTCTTTCTCGCATATTTTTCAGCATATATCTGTGTTCTGTAATTATGTTCTGTTGTCAAGGTTGCAAGATAACATTGACTGCCTTTGGTGCAGAACATGTTACAGTAAAAAAGAAGCTTCTTTGCCTCATATCTGACTGCTTTAATTAGTTTTATTTTTAGTAAAACATTTGTGCTGCCTAGATAGGGTCAGTGAAGAACTTTTGTATGTAGTTGTTGGTTGGAGCAGGTAGTGTTGAAGGTGAAGAGATATGACATCATAGATTACAATGTGCAGAAAGATTTGAAGTTTGCGGGCAACGTGCCAAGCCACTGCTAGGTGAAAATGTAATGTGTTAACAGCTATGAATGGCTTTATCATACTTCTTGTTAAAACCAGAATCTTTTTGCAAAATGGCAGAGTGTCATATTTTGGCTATGCGCCAAAAGGTGTAACCATGTGTTACTAGATGTGTCCACTTACAGATGGTATATTGTGCTGTATTTTAAAGGAGTTGGAAGGTGTTTTAAAATTTTTTTGTTCTGAAAGATTTGGCATGGAAATATGTATAAATTTGTTGGTTTAAAAGGTTGTCGGTGTTACAAGACAGGCAGGAGGTTGCACATATATCTAAAACACTTACAGTTTTCTAATGAAACTATGAGCATTACCTCAGCAAATTGGTGTCAAATAATATCAGTCTTATTTTGTGTTAAGTATTTCTTTTTGTGTTTGTGTATGTGTGTGTACTGTCTTGACCAGCAGTTTTATTTTGTGCTCTTTTGTTATTAAAAGATACTTTAATATCAGTGGAGTTCAAGGACACTACAACAATAGCCAGGTTTGAGCGACCCTTGCATGCACACTGTGTGACCTTTTGCACGTTATTTGACCTTCTTGTGTTTCAATATTTTATGTTACTACCAGTTCAAACTTGATGTGTATTCCCTACTTAAAGCACAACTTTTCACACAAAATGTATGTTTTCATGAAAGCACACCAAGAGTGAACCATACAATTTGACTTTTTATTACAGAACTGGCATTCTAAGTAAAAAGTAACAAACATTTTTATGTTTTTTTTTTTTTTCTTTCTGGGATTGCAGCCAACACAGGCAATGCTCAAGTCCTTCCTCCATAAACATTTGGTTGTAAGTACAACTCCTTTGTTCCTTAACAATATCACATGATTCCCATACTATGCAAGGCACTCGAGCTGGAAGGGAGAATTATTCATCACCTCCTGTACTTTTTTTTACTTTTTTTATATATATACAGTACACTGTTAAAAAGGACTATTACAGCTGTTTTTGAGAGTTTGCCATCTACAGTTAAAAACAATGACTTGTTTTTATGTGTGACCATGGTGTAATCATTTTTTTTTAAAATGCATTCTGAGAGATACGTACGTATGGTATTACCATCAATCCAGATCTTTAGTAAACTCAGCTGACATTTTGTCATGCTTAGGATAAGGGAACCCAGGGACGCTTGGCTTCTTTTAGCCAATGAAAATAATCTTGTTTTATTTTTAGACTTGTGTATGTTTGTTTTTGTTTTTGTTGTTTGTCTGTGTGTTTCTTCTCTTTCTTCTAGAGAAAAAGAAGTTCCCCATCTTTATAGCAAGGTATGAAACTTACTAAACTAGTTGCATATAATTCTGCTATAATTTAAAATGTACTAGGTGGGGACGGCAATGGGGCCACCTCATTACCATTTATCCAGTGTACATTTTTTTTAAGGTGTTGCACTACTGGGCTACTAATATTGCCAGACCATTTCTGGTTCAATATCCATGTCACCATCCACAGCTAACATTTTTATTGCTATAGTAGTCAAGCTGTCTCTTCCACCAGTAGGAGCTGGAAGGGGGAGATACTATCCTTCCTTCCAGTACAATACCCACAAAGGTTGCAAGGTACATCACTGTCTCCCCAAAGGGGTAAATAAAGAAAATGTGCATTTTCCAATAGTTATTTCTTATTTACAAGTTTTGAAAAGACCCAATGTACTTTGACAGTATAATCTAGCTCAGTCCCTCTGCTTTTTCTAGCGCAAACAGTTAAACCTATACCTATCATTGGTACAAGGGCTTCTGCCCTCAGCAAGTAATCAGTTAAGCTGGAGGGGGGATGTATTTCCACACATATTCATGTCTTTTAATTGTCTTTTCAGCTTTCTTATTCTGTCAGACAAATATAAAACAACTTTCCATAGCCTTACAGCAATGGATGCATTTTTTACCAAGGACTGCAACAAATAAACTTAAACTGTACCACACACCCTCTGCAATTTATTCCATGGCTATGGTCAACAAGTAAATTCACAATACTCTAACATTCCTGGACTCTGAACTAAGCTTACAGGCTATATTTGTTCTGTGTTTAAAATGTATTTTATGCATTATGCTCAATACTGAAATTGTTCTATTGCAAAAATGCTTATGTTTCACGTTTATGTTATAATGTTTTGATATACATCTTGCTACACTGTAGCATGTGTGTATTCAGAAAAGTGCTCCACATGTATAAATGTTTTTAATGCTCATAACCAAACCTAAATACTGGGGCCAGCATTGCTGACCCACCCCTACAATATGTTCCAAAGCAAAACCCCAGACAAATTAATGCTCCATTTGTCTTATTACTGACAGGTACCCCTGAAAAATAAGTGCACTCTATGCAGGTTTTGTCATTTTAAATCTTAACAATTATAATATGCAGAATTTAGATTGTGCTCCAAACCTATGCTCCAAGCCTTACCTCACTCAGTACTTTGGAGTATTTCACTATACAGGGTAAAGAAGGTAGACCCTTTCACTTGTCACAGGTGCAATAGGCACTACTATTAGTTGGCATAGGCAAACAATATATATATTTGTCTCACTACTGCATAGTGTAACAGGCATATTGCCATAAACTATATGTTTAAAGTGTGTTATTGTAACATTACAAGGTTTTATAACACAGGTCTCAGTTAGGCCTCCCAGCAACAGACAGACAGACAGGGAAATCATGTTCATCACTGTCATAGCCTCTTCTGCAGTTTGAAAGCAGGGTGTAACCATAACATTGTCATGGATTCACAGATGGTCAAATGGTATAATTTGACCTCGGCCTGCACTCCCAGGTGTGCGGTTGAGGACCCATTTTTATTTTCTCTTTCCACAATTGTCAGAATTTAGGGTCTATCACACCACTCTTTACAAAACAAAAAAGTCATTGGTTTAAAAGATTATTTATGTGTTCTTAACTCAGTTTCTAACACACTTTGCAAGTTTGCAGGTTTCCACGGTGTGGCACACATAAGATCTCCATGTTCAACAGCAGTAATACTTTCATCTAAGTTGCCAAGACCGTCAACTTTTTCCTGAAAAGAAAACAACTGCCACAGCTTTGATGTCATCACCATCTTTGTGCCTGACTGGTTCCATATAAGGACTGTTGCATAAATCAAGTTATTATTACCTCTGCAAATGAAATTTTTTTGGCAAAATTACACCTATTTGTAAAACTTTAAATCAACTGAAAAAGGTCCAGTCAGTTCAGACTCTGCAATCAAGCTTATTGTTTCTGCTTACTATGAAGTTAAGTCTGGGGTAGGGGCAATCCCCTAACTTCAGCAAGAAGATTTTTCTTCAATTGATCTTCAAGCAAGACATCCATTTCTTTCACTGCTGCTTGTTCCAGACATGGCTGGTACTTTCTACAATCCTATTGCTCTATTGTGGACTGTGTTCTTAATGGTTTATTGTAAACTATTACTTTTTTAAGGACTGTTAATCTTTGTGTCGGGGTGTAATCAACTACCACAACACAAATGCCATGCCAGTGTGTGTATGGCTACTCCATTAAAAGGACTCAATGCACAATCTAATGAACCCCTGGCCAATGTGTCTGCCAATCAGCCATCCAGCAGCCAGCAACATGAACACTGATTTTTCTACTATGCTGGTGTTTTGTTTTTAAATTACTGTCTGCATTGCCCCATGTGCCTTGTGGGCTTACCACCATTCTGCAAATGACATTTCACCTGTACTGTAACTACGCCAACTTGTGGTTACTTATATGAACTTATGAACTGTTAATTTCATGGACTGTTATTCATATAAACTTTATTAACTGGTTATATATGTTTTATAAGGACTTATCTGTCAAGAAACATTATCAACAGATTCTTCAATCAAGCTCCAAGGGTGTGCCACACCTCAACACCAGGTAGTATCTACCTTATCCACTCTCAAAATGGATTCCATGAACTCTTCTTCATCAACAAAATTGTTATGTCATATTGTGTAATATGTGGTATCACGTGTAACATCTTTTCACATATTTCAATTGTGGTGTTGACATCCCCGAGTTCTGCACTGTGTTTTACAAACTCACCATTTGTGCTCCATCTGTAACCACCCCTGTACCAACTCCAGAACAGGATGCTTTTTATAAATGCCTTGACAATCTGTATGCTGGCAACCAGTTTTAAAAAAGTTTTTTCATGTAATCAATTATAAACTGTTTTTCTAGCTTTAAAAAATGTAGCTTGTATTATAATAGCTTAGAAATTATATAAGGAAAAAGTATTAAAATGCAATTAACAGATTAAGATCAAAAGTGTTTAGTTATACCAAACTTATTTACTAATCTAAGTATTATCTGTGGGGTGCAAGACTCCCCTTACCAGTCTTCCTTCACCCCCATAATAAGAGTTGTTAAAAGTGTTCCCAGTTAACACCAGGGCCCCCTAGCTGATTAACTGCTACTTCAGTACCTGAAACCCTTATAAATAATGTACAATTTATGCATATACCTGTTGTCTTAAATATCTCCCATTGAAATATGGCTGAGTTTAAACATGCATTCAAACTAATGTGTCCTTATTTTAAGTCTCCCTAATAATAGATGTAATAGCAGCTCATTATCAGAGATCACAAGATAGAATTGCAGGGCAGTAAGCTTTAAAAACATTTATTTAATAATTATCATCTTTATTTTTATGTTTACTTTTGCAAAGGCTTGGGTCCCCAATATGGTTCCCTTGCCTTCGAGGTGGGGATTGCTGAATGTGGCCAGTAGCCAAAGTTTAGTGACCAGTGACCAAACCTTTATCAACAATATGTAATTGGCTAACCAAAAGGTTGAGGAGATAGAAAGGTGTAAAATGGCTAGTGCAGAGGCTGCAAAGGGCTAGTAAAAGGTGAAGGTGGCTAGTAGATGACTACATGATACCAACATGTAGATTGATATGCCTTGTAAGTGCAGAGGTGTTTGGAGAGTAATTGTTGAAACCATGCAAATAATGATACCACTGTGCAAATTGATGTCTGTGTAGATGCCCAGGTTCAAAAGGTGTTGGGGCCCTTTAAATAACTGTAGAAAATAAGTGAAGAGCATAAACCGTGTTTAAAAAAGCAAGTGTTTTAAAGAAAATTAGCTTTGCATTGCTCAGCAGAGATATTTTGTACAAAACCTTCCTTCAAACCAAGGTCATAGCCAAAGATACTTCAACCCACTGCAACTTAGATACAGTTCCTCATTTTATAATTTCTTGTGTTTAAAAAAAATGTGTAACAGAGAGTTGATAAGAAACAATTATATCCTTGTTTTGGCCACTGTCTAGTCAGCAAGTTATTTAAAGTGAATGTGAAGTCCCCTCATATGTTTTCTGTATCCTAAAGTGGGTTATTTTTGATAAATGTTAAATCCCCTGATCACTTGTTTTTCCATCTAAGAATGACCACATGTCTCAGCAAGTGTCAAATGTATCTTATGACTGAGGTATCTCATGGCCACTCTATTTTTCAAACCCAAACCTCAAGATATATCAGATGACCTAATGTCTAGGCTAAAATGTGCTGTAGTAGGCTTTGGAAATTTCCACCATGCATTTTTGGGGTGTAAATACAGGACCTAAATGTCATGGCCAGTGTGTTCCTAGAGGAATAGCTATGGCTGCTATAGATGCTAAAACACCCAGAAAAGGGAGCGGTTCACCCCACTTTTCTGTACCTGTAGTCCTGGTGGTAAAAAGCCATCAGCTGTTTAGATTTGATCATGTTAGAGGTAAAATTGTTAGGGCTTATTTGGTATTAATAAATTGCAACTGTTTTAAAACATTTGGTGTCAGGTAGCTTTATTGGATTACCAGGGACCATTAGCCAAGAACCTTGTGCTTTTACAAGTGGATGTGGCCTATCTGGACTTCAGTAAAACTTTTGACATCGTGCCGCACAAGAGGCTAGTTAAGAAGCTAAGCAGCCTGCAGTTGGGGAGAAAGTGACAAGCTGGGTATCAACCTGGTTGAGGAATAAGAGACAAAGGGTGGTAGTAAACAGTAGCCACTCAGGTGATAGGACAGTGACTAGTGGTGTGCCAAAGGGTTCAATGTTGGGATCGCTTCTCTGCAATGTCTTCATAAACAACACTGCAGAGGAGCTTGAAGGTAAGGTGTGTCTCTTTGCGGATGATACAAAAATCAGCAACTGGGTTAACACTCAGGAAGGGGTGGAGAGAATGCAAAAGGATCTGAGGAAAATAGAGGAATGGTCTAGGGGGTGGCAGCTGGGTTTCAATGCCAAAAAGTGCAAGATTATGCACTTAGAGCTGCAGAACCCAGGGGCTGTGTATAAGATGGGGGAGTGGTGCTTACAGTCACCAAGCAAGAAAGAAAACTAGGGGTCATCATATCGGATGACCTGAGGGTAGCTGGGAAGTATGACAAAGCAGTGGGAAAGGCTAGCAGGATGCTGGGGTATGGGTGTGCATTGGCAGAGGGATCTCTAGCAGGAGAAGGGGAGTGTTGCCATTGTATTGCTCACTGGTGAGGCCCCACTTGGAGTACTATATCCAGTTCTGGAAGCTACACCTCTGCAAGGACATTGTAAGAGTGGAAACAGTACTGAGGAGGGCAATCAAAATAGTGAGGGGGTTGCAGGAGAAGTCATATGAGGAAAGGCTACAGTAACTCAACACATACTCCCTGGAAGAGAAGAGAACAAGAGGGGACATGAATAAACCAACAAGTGCCTCACAGGAGTGAACAAGGTGCCAAGCTGAGGGTCTATTTCAGAAAAATGAAGGCACTAAAACAAGGGGGTATGCAATGAAGCTAAGAGGGGAAAGTGTAAAAGAGATGTGCGGAAACACTTCTTCACAGAAGGGGTGGTGGATGACTGGAACAGCCGGTCAAAGGAGGTAGTGGTGTCAAGGACTGTGGGGAGCTTCAAGCATTACAGAGGGACTGGAAGGAAAAGTATACCTCTTTGCAGATGACACAAAGATCTGCAACAGGGTTGATACACAAGGGGGAAGAAAAGGATGAGAAGGGACTTGGCAAGGTTGGAAGAATGGTCAAAAGTATGGCAGCTTAAATTCGATGCAAAGAAGTGCAAAGTAATGCACCTTAGAAACAAAAACCCAGCAGAAGGGTACACAGTGGGAGGGAAGGTATTAACAACAACAAAAATGGAAAGGGACCTGGGGGGTAATCATATCAGATGACCTAAAGGTAAGCAAGCAATGTGAGAAGGCAGTAAGGAGGGCTGGGGGGATAATGGGATGTACTGGGAAAGGCATCAGAAAACAGGAAGTTGTTATCCCTCTGTACACACAGTTGGTGAGACCCCATCTGGAGTACAGCGTGCAGTTCTGGAGACCCCATCTCTGCAAGGACTTAGACAGGATGGAGGCAGTCCAGAGAAGGGCAACCAAAATGGTGCAGGGTCTGCAACAGAAGCCATATGAAGAAAGTCTTAAGGAGCTTAACATGTATACCCTTGAGGAAAGGTGGGAGAGGGGGGACATGAGAGAAACTTTCAAGTACCTCAAGGGAATCAACAAAGTCCAAGAGGGTAGCATCTTTCAGAAAAGATGTGCAAGAACAAGGGGACACAATCTGAAGATAGAGGGGGGACGGCTCAGGGGAAATGTGAGGAAGTATTTTTTCATGGAGAGGGTGGTGGACACATGGAATGGCCTTCCTGAGGAGGTTGTGGGGTCAAAAACAGTGGGGGAATTCACGAATGCATGGGACAGACATAAGGCAATTCTGGTGGGGGGGTAGGAAGAAGTAGGCTGTTGGTTAACTAGGATCTGCAGCTTACCCAATAGGTAGTGAAATGGGTAGACTAGGTGGGCCAAGCGGGCCTTATCTGCTGTCAAAGTCTATGTTTCTAAGCATGCATGGGATAGACACAGGGACATATTAGGTAGAGGAATGGGGGAGGGAGTGACACCTATGATCAAGCAGAGTCAGTGGTGATGGAACAGGCAGGCACAAGGGGCAGACTGGATGGGCCTAAAGTAATTTTTTGCTAACAAAATCTGTGTTTCTATGTTTCTATGAATTTCTAAGTCATCGAAGTCTCAGTACCACATATTTAAACAGAAATGCAAACATAGCATGTTGCGCCCAAATGGGCTGCAGCTATATTCATTTGGTTAGTGGACGTCACTATCCAACTGAATATTGGGCTATGTCTGCCCAGTGCTAAGTGCAACTGTGCTACCTTGACATGAACCTGGGCTCTATATAGCCCACAGGGAACAGCACTGCTCAGGACCCCCGTGGCCTATATTCAGCCTAAACAGGCAAATCAGTCCATTAGGCATGTAAGGCACTAAGGGGCCATATGCATGCCCATTATGGGCTCATTTGCATGGGGGGCAGCAACCCCTTAGTGTCTCTCTCCTCTCTCCTCACCAACCACCCACCTATTACCCCTGCCTCCCCACCCACCCTTTCTCCCTCCCTCCTACCCATTCTCTCCTACCTCCCCTACCCATTGCTTTGCACTGTCCTCCTCCCACCCCTCCTGCTACCCTCTCCCTTCATGTCTCTGTTCCCCTCCCCTTCCCCTTCCATCCCATTCCCAACCCTCTTCCACATCTACCCCTGTCACTTACTCTAATCTTCACTACCTTTCTGTTCCTCCTTTTTTCCTTCTCAACTTCCTCTCCTACCCTCCCTCCTCCCTCCCATCTATCTCAGACCACTACATGCATCTACATGCACACTACTCCCATCCTCCTCCCTCCAACATCTCTACTCATACTAATGCCTCCTCCTCAACACAGCCTCTCCCTTACTCCCTCCTCCCCAACATTCCCCCACCTACTCCCATACCCCCACTGTCATTCTTCCTCCCAGGTACCCTCTCACCCTCAATCAAGTCTTCAATCCTTCTATTCACTCCCCCTCATGTTCCTGTTCTTCTCACTCTTTAAGTAAACCTCCCCTCCTGTTTAGCTGTCCTCCCCCACTTAACTGTCCCCGACTCTTCTTCTCTACCCCCTATGTGGCCCAGTACTTACTTCAATGTTCTTTGTTTTATTCACCTTTAGTATAATTCCCCCTACTCTTCCTCTGATGCCAATATGTAAATGTTATGCATTTCATTTCCTATTGTTATTATGTAAAGATGTTTTGCATTGTATCCCTTTTCCCATCATGGAATTATCCGACCACTTATGACCTCTATGTCTCATTGTTCTAAGCATTTGTTTTAGTACCCTTATTTCTTTTTTATTTCCTGACAATGTTTGTAACCAGGACCTCCTTGTAAATGGGCCTGCTCAATGGAGTTTTTTCCTGCAATAAACTTGAAAAACTTTGCCACATGCAATGTATGCCCTGATGTTCTAGTGTAACACCCCCCAGTCACCCATTTCCCATATCATATAAGTATGTCCTGGTGGTCTAGTGTGACCCCCCCCTCCCGATTGCTCCTCTGAGCATATTTAACAACACCCTGGTGATCTAGTGTGACCTGCCAAAATTGTTCCTCAGACCATATTGTACAATATGCTGGTGGTCTAGTGTGACCCCCCCCCCACAACCACCACCACCACTCACACACACACATTACACATAGATATGCGTGCCCTGGCCCTACCTCTGGTAAAGTCTGGTAAAAGCATTTTTACATTCAAGTGTCCAAGTCAGAGTCGCTCTCCTTCATCTCTCATTGTGACTTGACTGAATTGTGCAGATCAGCTGATATGAGTCCTTGGGATTGCTAAATAAATAAGCACGCCCACTGTGCTGGAGTCTTGAGCTTAGGTGGAGAAACAGACTTAAGTGGGATGTTTAACTCACTGAGCTTTTTCATGGCCCAGCTGCTAGCAGGAGCACACCAGCATTCACAAAACCAGAGACAGATTAGATCCAGTTTGTACCACAACCATGACTACAATAACTAAAATTACTGAATTAGTAGGGGTGAGTTTGTATACTGTACAAAACATAATTACTGCAGATGAGGATACTCAAAACAGTAATTTCAACCCTCAACCTAACCTTCAGCATAACAGTCGGTGTGATAGCTGATGTATTCTGGGTGTAGTTGCTTAGATGCCATGCTTACAAAGCCTGCCACCACTCCACATAAACTAATGATTTAACAGCTGCAATTAAATGGCCAAATGAAATGGACACAAATCATAAGGAATTGGGAATCAATGAAAGTCTAAAAATCAGGCTTTGCTATTTTTTTTTCACTAACGCCGAAATTTTAATTTAGAAGACTGAAAATGATCATTAAAATCAGGAATGAGTGTTGTACCAGCATTTGGGAAATTGCAGATAGATACGCAATAATTTATAAAACATTCTGCAAATGAAAGCTTTTTTTTAAAGAAAAAAACAGTATTTTATGCCAATGACAGTATCGAACAAAAGCTTCTGGGGATAACAAGTTTTAAAAATGTTAGTTTTCTGCAGCCCCAATGTTTTAAGGGACAGGAACTGAGAAAGAAATAGTTGCTCTCTCTCTCTCTCAGTAGTGAGCACTGTGTGTTTTCCTCAGTCATCTTATAGACAACCAAATTATTTTTTTAATCTGTAAGACAGCCCCTGAATTTGGTAGCACTTTATCTCATACCTCAGATATTTGAAAATTTAGCTACACATTTGTCTCTCGTTTGCTGAGATAAAATAGAAGCACTGAGATCAGCTTTCCTGTTTGCTCTATAACTTGATTGTAGGGGACGGCAATGCAGTGGTTACCTACTGATTAATCTGGTGTATTCAAATTTTTTATGTAAGAACAGTAGAGGAGGTGTCCTATTGTGCCCCTCCTTGCATAAGAAAAGTCAGAGGATATTGATTGCCAAAAACCAGAGGCAGTGGCTGTAGTAAATATAACTATTGAAGAACAGTTACAAATTTATCAGTGTTATGCTTTCAGTCATAAACCCCCACACAAATGTTCCTGTGAGAGCATCACATATACAAATAAAAAAGCATTGAAACTACGTTTCGTTCCATATTTGTACAAGTACTGCAACTTCATTTACAATTCTTGCTCCAGCTGTGACATCACTGAGTTACTTAAAGCGCTAACTCTCAATCTTCATCAATCGCTTTCAGTTCTTATAAATTGAATATCTTAAAAGCTAAGCAAACCTTCAAAAACTTAGAAAAAAGTAGGGAACTAACCCATAACAGTTTACCAATCTAATCCACAAAACTAATGCTCTTCTACTTATGCTGTACAGGACTACTGATGCTGTTCCTCACAGTTCACCGTGTGATTCTGCACATGCTTGACCTTATCTCAGACCTAGTCTTTAAATCTAGATAGCTAAAAACATACAGCAAACAGGATATTGGCTTATAAACCCTTAGGAAATCCTTCCTCACCAATCCAGATATTCCCACCAAATTTCACAATTTAAAGTTGTTGGTTTATTTTCTGTAGAGAAGGGCAAACAACGGCAAATGCTGATACAACTGACTTCACTGGAGCTGTTCTGCACATGCAGGATGTTTATTCCAGCCTGACTCCTTAAAGCCAAAACATAATTCTTCAAATGTAAATATCTTAAAAAATACAAAACTCCCAAACGTCAAACCTGCCTAGGAAATCCTTCCGCACTAACCTACACAATCATACAAAATTTCACTAAACATTTACATTATTTTCTCTAGACCAGAGCAAAAATTCTGAAAATAAAGCCATTGAAAATCAACTGAAAATATTTTTTTTTTCAAATTTTAATATCTCTAAACATATTGAATCAATTTGCGTGAAGCTTTCAGGGATTGTAGAGTTTGCTGTGGGCAACATATCCTGAATGTTTCATGTAATCTGTATAACCATATTTCTGCAAGCAGCAAACCAAAACAATTGTGTTTAAGGCAGAAATAGTTAGGCCATCCCCTAAGAGGTTTCTCCAGAGTACCAACAGACCCCTGGTTATTTGTTTTCATTGTTACATTTATACTTGAATTTATTAAACTGTAGTGAATTAGGAGACTGTAAGTATACCAAGAATACAGTGATGGGCAGCTACCATGGTATATTCATTGTATGCAGATGTAATGCTGAACTTTATAGCTATACTAATGAGTTATATTCATTATATGCTTGTACTCTGCAAAATCCAACAACTCAGGTGCTAAGTAGGTGTACAAAGTCCTTGCATATGTCCTGAATGTGCTGTATCATTGGTACCATTATACTGTCTTATGCTTATTAATAAACGAAAGTTACAAATAAAACATATATGATTGGTCAAACATGATCACATGACTGTGTTATTCTTGCACAACAGCACTGGCCTAACATATTTAACTTTTGATACCTTATTACTCATTTTCACCATTCAAAATCTGAGGTCATTTTAAATTGCAAAAAGACACCCCAAAGTGAGCATGGCTTTGGGATAATAGCACTTCTCAGGTGAATAAGAAAACTGACTTTACCTTGTGCCTCACATCACAAAGTGTACCATTATCCCATAATAACAGACCCTGTAATGACTTACTACTTATTGAATGTATTCAGGGCTTTTCAAGACCAAGCTAAGACAACACCTACTAAAGAAAAGCTCATGTGACTGTACTTTCTAAGTACTCCACACACACACACACTTCTGACCCTGGTCTTATTCACCTTTCAGGTAATTACCATCTCCTCGCTACTCTTACTTTGTCCTTCTACCCTGAATTGTCCCAATTTTTGCCCTGCAATACTCTGCACTCTTCTCTCCCACCTCCCCCTAAATAGTTATCATGCCCCACCCCACCACTCAGTGCCCCATACTCTCCTTTCTGGAAGCTGCTTACTGTCTTTTACCTGACAATGCCACCTAGGCTGCTACTGTTACCTAAATTATCCTAGTGTTAAAACCATCTCTGTTTCCTATTTACAGTGTATTTTTGTCTATGTTTACTCACCTAGCTAGATACTCCTAAACCCACAATGTATGTATACCCACCCTTTACGACATGGAATCTTTGTAAAAGAGCAGTCTCCCAATCAAAGGTATTGTAATCCAAGACTAAATAAATAAATAAAATAAATAAATAAATACATTCGATTTTCGAGTGTCAATTACCATATACATTTTATCTTAGGAGGCAAAAAAGAGAAGAGCTCCTTCCCTCAGTGGCTGTTTTTTCTGGTACTACAGTAATCCATTCTGAACTGTCAAATCTGTCACAGAGTTTGATAATTCAATAACAGGGCTCCATCTGCAGTACCCCCCCCCCCAGCACCACCACCACCACCCATTTGAGTGTCAGTAGTCCTGCTGGTCTCAAATCCTAACTATCCATCTCTGTACCTATGTGGGATAAATAGCATGGATGCCAAGGAACTTTTCTCCTTGAGTTCAAATACAGGGATGAGAGGGAATGCACTGAAGCTTGCAGTGGGGATATTCAGAAGGGACATCCACAAGCACTTTTCCATGGCAAGAGTGGCGGACAAGTGGAACAAGCTGCCAGAGGTGGTGGTAAATGCCACATCAGTGAGTGGAGTCCAGCAGGGATGGGATCAGTTAGAAAATAGGGTGAAGAAACAAAGGGGAGAGATGGCCAGTAGGGACAGTGAGAGTAATTAGGCAGAGAAAAGGCTGATGGGCCTTTTTCTGCCATCATTGTCTATATAACTACTGTATGTATCTATGTTTACCTGACATGCAATAGGCAAATTTCATTCCATGGCCTGATTAGCATCTAGCTCCATAAAAATAACCTCTAGTCATAATTCTAAAATAAAGCCTTTATAATTGAATATTTCAACCACTATTAGTGATCCCCAAGAGCCCACAAAATACCTGTTTTATATAAAGATTACAAGTATACAATGGTGTGTGAAAATCCTGCAACCTCATTGGCCAAAACATGTCACATAACTGCGGGTAAATCCTCTCTATGGTACTGCTCCCAAAACTTTTCTGGCCAAGTTGGACACTCTCTTTAACTCCTTCTGCTGCTTTGCTATTGACTCCCCTTCCTGCTCCCACCACTGTGAACACTATCGCTCTCTAACCTTCCTTCCACTATCTCACAGACTCATCTCTCACTGTGCCAAACTAACTTCCAAATTCTGGTTCAGGGGCTCCCCTCCTGTATCTCATCCTCTCTCTACACTCCACCTGCCCCCGCCCACTCTCTCAGGTCAAATGACGCCCACACCTTGACGGTCCCTCGCCACTCCACCCTCATCAGTCAGACTGGTTTTGCCCATCATTTCCCTAAAATCTGGAATTCCCTCCCCCCAAAATATGTCACTCCTCCTCCAACTACTCCCTTACCTCTGCCATACACAATTACCTTTCCCTCAGCTGTTCCTGCTTTAACTCACCTTAATACCTATCCCCAGTTTCTGTCTTCTTACCATCACCCCCCCCCAGCAGGGTTCTCAACATCCTGAAGGGGAAAATTAGGAAATGGCTACCCCTTCTCCTCATATTCAGTTCTTTCCTCTCCCTCCTTTCTTCTCCTCCTGCCCTTCTGGGTCACCAGTGTGCACAGCCTAACCCTATCCTTTTTACTCCAACAGCACTTGCGTAATACCTCGAGCCTGCTCCTGATACACTCATGCACTATAAATGGTTCTATCGCATTATTACTGTTTTGTACGTTCATATGTTCTTTTGTATGATTTTGGACATGTAATTTACCCAATGTTCCACTACTGTTTATTGTACGATACCTTGTGTTCCAACTGTTGCACAATCTTGCAATGTTGTATTGTTTGTACTACCCACATACTATTGTAACTGATCATCCTTCACAACCCTATGTAACCCCTCCCCCCTGATCACACCGTGAGATGAGCAACTTGTTGTTTAGTGTGCCCTCCTGGTGAAACATTTCAATAAATAAAATAAATAAATAAATCCTGCATAAACCACGGCTGAGGAATGGCATTTATAAAAAAAACATAATTAAACACATTTTAAATTTATTTTACACATAGGTCCATTGTATAATCACAATAAGGCACTTCAGGGTGTGAGTTATTGGGTGATTTAACCACTTCTTGTGTGGTTAAGTCACTTGGCTGCACTTCGTGACACACCACACAAGGTGTGGGTCAATCCCCAATAACCCACACCCTGTTGTGCCTTATTGCTTAAATCGTTGGTTTTAGAATGAGGTAAAACATTATATCTAATGTCTTTAATGTAGCAGAGGTATGGTACCATGACATAACTAGACACTTCTATAGCCTAGAAAGTGTTTTTTTTTACCACATTTAAAATTATCCTGCTTTCTAACTTTCCACCCCCTCTGTGATTCATCCACTCTAAAGACTAGCATCACCTGATATTTGCAGTCTTCCTAAAGTAACCATGACTACACTGACTACAATATGCCTAGAAATCCCATTTGTTTGTGGCAAAGGAATACCCTGTGGAATATTTCTATCAAAACAAATGCAACAGGTCTGACTTGAGAGCCACTCAGACCTATTTTCTCCAGAGTAAGGGAAGAAAGTAATGATAACATGCCATGCAGCATGGACAGAACATCATGTTTGCCACCAGCTCTTTCAAGGTACATCCATACACATGCCTATTATTTTACAATAACACAAAAATGTATCAAAGGAAGACAAAGGTATGGCATTATGTGCAATCTTTCTAAACAGCCTCAAAGAGTATAAAGTATAGCTGGGGTTTGAGGTTATTCTCTTAAAGCAGCAGTGCAACAAAACTGGGCAAAACATTTGACCCTGCATTTTTTTTCACTATAAAAGATTCTAAGCATCTTCCAGTTTTATTTGGTGGTAAATGTTTCTGTTTCATCAAAATTTGAGCATTTTATAAATGTTTTAATTTACTTTTTTCTCAAGAAACAAAAATGGCCACAACATTTGGCTTAGAAACAGCACTGCAGATTTGGCAAGTATTAGGGTCAAGGAAATGTTGTAAAAAATAAAGGAGCGCAGCATAGGAGTTCCCTAGAAAAGTAACTCTGACAGATGTGCTAATATTTTTCTTAACTATGGCTGAAGCTATCATTTTGGGAAACAGCATTTTCATTCCATTGCTGTTTAAAGATCAGCATATAACTTTTGTTTCATTATTACTAGTGCCATTATTAGCAATACAGTAACAATTTTGTCAAAAAGAAAATTGAAAGGAAAGCTTTCAGTTTTAAAAATGTTCACAGCAGGTATTTATACTGGATTTTTGTACATGTTTATAAAATCTAATACAACAGTTACTTTTGCTTCATTGTTATGTTGTCTTTGTTACTCTGGATATTCTTGTTTGAGTTACATGCAGTAGCTTTAGCAGAACTCGTAAAAGGGTGACTTGAACTGTTCTGTCACTCTCACTAATGAGGTAACACTAACAGGTTGTATTTTTAATTAAATTCCACCTCTCTAAGCATTAGAATATGGTGGCAGCAGTGCTCACTTTAAGTAATTTCAACCCCCCCCCCAAAAAAAAAAAATTGTACAGCTTACCTGGAGTCTGCTGGACTGAACTAGACTGCTGCCATATTGGCTTTATCTCTCCAGACATGAGGACTTGAACTCTGCTAAGGGAACTGGCAAGAGACCTGTAGGAACTGTGGTTTCTTTGGTGCCTCCTCTCCAGTGATCAGCACAGCTCTAACTGCACAACAAAAGCAGCTGCCTGCTGTTGAAAGAGCAATACTCCCACCCTACCTGATGATACCAGTCACCCTAGCACGACCACACGACATGAACATGGGGGCACAGTTGTTTGTTCAAGAGCAGGAGCTCTCCAGAAAAAGACCTTTGAGGCCAGTGCCTCTGTACAGCAATGTTGTTACCAGCTTGATAACCCCTGACCTTGGATGTTATCCAATCAAGGGAGCCGGATGCTGCAGAAGCAACTGTGATGCTGGAAGACTGATTAGTTCAGGCACCTTTTTTCTGCAATCATGGACTGTTGTGGGGGATAACTCCAGGACTCTCTGGACTTTGATTGACCAGTCATGTCATGTCAAAATGTATTAAGGTGAACCAAAGAGTATCACCAAAAGATCAAATACATAACAAAGGAAAATAAATATATTTGTTAAAACATTTATAAAAATATTTATTCAAGTTAAAGCAGGGAATTATGCAGATCTTTCTACAATACGTACTAAGGGAATCATGGAGCAACAGTAAAGAGAAACTAGATCCAAACTAGTTATTCAGTAATTGGCAGACATTCACTTGGAACCTTTTATATTTTATCTAAAGATTCTAGCAGTATGAGGAATAAATACAGCCAGTGCATGTCATACCAATTCTTTTGTGGAGGCCATGATCCATATTAAGTTGTCAACACTGCAGGACTGAGTTCTGTTGGCTAAGAGCAGGTTTATCCATTCATTTCTTAGCCCTGTCTATAGGTCACATTCTAGGAGAAGATGTGTACCTGTTGAAGAGTAGTAGCTCCCATGCTTGCATACATTCCCTTTCTGAAACCAGATGACCATCTATTCTGTCCCCAGAACATTTGAAAATGCAGTCTGGCCAGATTTCTTCTATATGCCCTATTCAAGCAGACATAATTGACTGCCCAGTAAGACAATGAGAATCTGGACATTCTGAGAAGAAGAAGCAGGGGCTGTGCTGACTCTTGGCAAATCTGTGAGATCTCAGATGAGCAGGACTGCTTTCCAGAGGGAGAGTTCCATCTGTGCCACAACAGACTGAGGGTCTGTGAAAGATGAACTGTGAGCAAGCCATTTGCCTGGTGGGGAGGAAGAGTGGTATTCATGTGCTAAGCAGCACAGAAAACAATGCTGAAATTTCAGGGCATAGCCAGTGCAAGAGAGAGAGACAGTGAGGAGAAGCTGCACTAAATCTGCTGCAGGGTCTGTTAGCAGGCATCAAACAAGGTTTCAGACTGCGAATAGCCAGAGGGATAGAAAGCCATAACATGTGAGTCAATACAGACAAGCAGTGGTCAGGGAGTTAGAGAGCCAGCTGAACCTTTAGAAGGAACCAGTGAAGCCAGCACATGAGAGCGAGTGCAGTTAGACCAGAGAGGCAGCAGAGCTGATTATGGGAGACTGTAGGGATCAGAGGTTCAGAGGCCCTGCAAGAAGGAGCCATCCAACTGGGAACTGTAACTAAGATAAGGGCTTGCCCAGCTCCAAGGGGAGCAGACTGTTTATTTGAGAATTTGTACTTTGCATTTGGCCAATGGACCAGGATTGTACAATCGCCTAATTTCTGAGGTTTCTCCAGTCACTTTTGCAAGTGCATGGCCTTTGGGTTGCAGGGTTCTTAACTGAGAACATTGCTCACATTGAAGGCGTAGCACCATCAGTAAACCTGCGGCAACAGCAATGGGCCTGCTTCAATTTAATCCTGGGTACCCAGGAACTGTAATTAAGGGTGCTCCCAATAGTAATAAGAAAAAATCCTGGTACCCAGGTGGAAGAGGGCAGCAGTCCCCAGTACAGGAGAATCCACCAAGTAAACTGTTTTGTAATTTGCGGTGTGGGGTGGGCTGAGCGCAGGGCTGTGCCTTGAAGGGTGTTTTGTAGTGGCAGCTCAGGGAAGCCTTGTTTCGTACCTCACCTGTGTAAGGGACATAAAAGGACATTGACAACCCATTTTGCATCATACTGTTTGTAGTTGAAAACACATATTTTATGCAATCAATAACACACAATGAGGTCTGGGTTATGGCCTAATAAGAGTATGCCCAGGTGCATTATAAGGCATGAGGCGCTTGTGACAAGTGTCTTATGCACCTGGGCGTGCTCTCATCAGGCCATAACCCATACCTCGGAGTGTGTTAATGCACTTATAAAATGGGCACTGAATCACACATAAGACACCAAGTAAAGTTTGAACTTTTTTATAATTTTAACTTTAAAATTGCATATTTTTAACTTTTTTTTTAAATAGTCCCTTTTCAGTAATTTCTACTAACAGTATAGTGAAGTTTCTAGCCATACTTTATGTAGTAACTTAATGAATAATGGGTTTTAAATACTAACAAATGAACTTTTCACTTTTTTTAATTCATGTTTGAAATTTAACTTTTCTAGAACTGCTGTAACAATCTGTGAGGTTTCATTCTATGGTGTGAAAAATAGAGGATAATGAATACCCCATTGGCAACAAGCATGTTGGATCATCAAGAGGTAGCCCTGGTGACCTAATGAACCTCGAGAGCGCAGCTCAAGAGGTTTGGCACCAAGACTACCTCGATATGTTCCAACACGATTGTGTGTGAGCTACCTGAGGTTTGAGCTCGGAGGCTGCATCTAGATGTTTGTTTGTGTATTATTTTAATTTAATTTGCCTCCATTTTTATTTTTATCTTGTTTTAGTGGTTTTAGTTTAGTTAGGGCCTTTTAGTGAGTTAATTTAGCATTTATAAGTGTATTTTTGGGTCAGTAGTTAGTTCGGCTGTTCTCCCCTGCCATACGGGAGTTCTAGCTGTTTAATTGTTAGTGTCACGGCTGCCGTTTTGGCAAGACTGAAACAGCCGATAACAGTCACATAAATTCTTAATTACTTTCACTCCCTTATTATGTGGGAGCTTTGACTGTTGATTTTGTTATGGTACGGCTGTTTTCAGTATAGCCGTGATAGACCTAAAACAAACTCTAAACCCCAAACCCAAATCAGTGGTGATTCGTGGAGTTGCTGCCAGGAGCAGATGTTTGAGTTGGGAAGACCAGGGCTGAAATGAGTTTGCTGCTGACTTGATTTGGGAGAACCACTACTGATTTGACTTGGGAGAACTATTGCCGAATGATCACTCATTCTTGAGCAAGTACTGGTGCGGTGAGAGTGCACTTCGCGCACGTTGCAATTCAAAATATCTGAGTGTGGTTGCTCTCTGCTCTGACTTGCTCTGACTGCTCATTGTGGGAAGGTTTTTGCAACAAAAGAACAGGCCATGTGAGCTGAGAAGCCTGGAGAGAACTGAAAACTGTTGTTAAAATCCTTTTGGTGGAGATCTGTTTGCTGGAGTGGTGAGAGCACGTTCAGCAAATAGGGACTGAACATGGCTCTGAGGAGTGTGCAGTCCATTGTTTTGACCACATGTTTTGGAACAGCTGGTGTGGTGAGAGCATATTCAGTGACTGTGTTCACCTTTCTACAGGTGGTTGTGGAGAGAGCACATCCAGTGACTGTGTTTAATCCTTTGGGCCTTAGGAATTTGCTCCTTTATTGCCCCGGGAGGGACATCTGGCTGGTCTTGGGTTGTGTTGGGTGTCCGGGGAGGACAACAGCAGGGGGTCTGGACTGGAGGGTACAGTCTCAACTGCTGCTATTGGGTAAGGGGGATTTCTGCAGCTTGTGGGCGACTGAGTCCCCAGTGCCCCTGGGATCGAGTACTTATTCAGCCTGTAGATTATTGCTGGTTTTGTTGCTCAAAGAAGGGGAGGGGGAAGGGGAAATGGAAGGCGGCATTTTACCTCTGGGCTGCAGTACTGAACTGGGGGCTATTACCTGGGCTAGCCTGTGACCAGAAGGGAACTCGGTGGGGTGCAGATTGGTGGATGGTGTGTCCCCCGGGGATCCCTAGTGTTTTCTGTGGGGGGGGGCCGGTAGGCTCTCTCTTTGGGGACCCATATTTACTGGTCACGGCCTGCAGGGTTTAGCCTCCAGGGATGATAACTATGGTCTATGGCTCTGAGTGGTATTAAGGGGAGGAGAGTGGAAAAAGAAAACTGGACTTGGCCACCTGGGAACTGTTCTGGTGGCTCCTTCATTTTACAGAAACTTTATTATCTGACCACTGAGGTAGTGAGAGCACCTCAAACAGATTGAATTTCTCCACATACCTACTGGGTACTTTGGTGAGAGAGGATAGTAACTTTGCTTTTTTGGTTTTGGACTGGGAGAGGGTGAGAGCTTCCCCTTTCTAAAATCAATTATCTGAAGTGGTTGTGTTTTATATATTTGGATACTGATCCTGTGTTAAAATTTTTTGGATATTTAAATTGCCCAACTCTAGTTTCTAGGGCTGGGATTTTCTGGATATATGTTGTGGGGTGGTTTAATGATTTGACTATTTTGGTAGTTTAATGTATTATTTAAACAATTAGAAGTTTATATAATGTGGGGTGTTTATTTTGGTAACATTGTAATGGTTAGAAAATGTGTTGGGAAGGCTTAATGAGAGTCAGGCATTATTTGCCCATCAGACTCAGGAAATTGCATCCTTTTGAACACCCCTATCTATCTATCTACTGAAATCTATAAACGATGTCAAGCCTCCAGGATCATCAGGAGGCGTAGGAGTAGGGGGAGAACTGGGTCTGGTAGGGGAAGGGAAAGGGGAGGGCAAATTGGGGTAGTGGGGACCAGGAGACACCCTGGGGCAAAATGGGATCATGACAGGGGTATTACCTGTCTTGTTCCCATACCCAAGGGCCCAGCAGTTGCTGGGCAGGTGTCGAGGGTCTTCCTCAGCATCTTATCCAACCTGGGCGGTGTTATGCAATGCCAGATCCATTAGGAACAAGACAACTATTATAACTGATCTTGTTGGAACAGCGGATCTGGCATGCATCACTGAGACCTGGCTGGATGAAAATGCAGGTCCTGTATTGGCCTCTGCTGTTCCGGCTGGGTTCTCGGTGATCCACTGCCCAAGGCTGGATCATAGGGGTGGGGGTGTAGCCATCTTTTTTAAGGCAGAACTGGGCCTTGTGGATGTTCTAGTGAGGTCCACCAGATCCTTTGAATGTATCATGGGAGAGGGTACTGTACTGTAGGATACTCCTCATTTACTGTCCACCAGGTGATAGTGGAGAATTCCTACAGGAGATCGTGGAATTCATCATCGACATGGTACTGGAGTCCCCTACATGGATTATTCTGGGGGACTTCAATGCCTGGCTCGACAATGAACTCTCGGAATTTGGTCAAAATCTCCTCCAGCAAATGACGATGCTGGGCCTTACACAGGTGGCTACCTTCGCTACTCATATTGGAGGTCACTCATTGGATCTGGTGTTCCTTCTGGGGATGGAGATCACGGACTTGGGGGTGGAATCAGTCAGTTGGTCTGACCATCACACCATAGAGTTCAGTTTCAGGGCAACCCCAATGGATCTGCCCCTACGGAGATGGTCCATTACTGCCCTTTAAGGGGAGTTACCCCAGATGGTCTGTTGGCGGCTCTGGACCTATCAGGATTGCTGGGTGAATGCATGAGTCTGGGAGATCTTGTGCTTGCCTATAATAAGGCAGTGGGAGATGCCCTGGACTTGATAGCTCCTGTTCGGCCACTAACTCTTCTCTCAAGGTCACCCTGGTTGATGGTTCCTTGAAGGAGTTGAGGTGAGTTTGCTGAAGGATGGAAAGAGCATGGCAGAAATCCAGCCTAGATACTGACAGGCTTAAATTGATGGAACATTATAGGGACCATCAATCAGAAATCACCAATAAGAAGGCAGAGTTCCTGTCCAGGGAGATTTCTGCAGTGCAGAATCGACCAGCTCAGCTCTTCCGAACTGTTGACAGATTGTGCAATCCAATCTGTCTCCAATCCAGAAGAGCTTTTTCTCAGGTTAAGTGTGAGGAGCTCGCTCGATTCTTTGCAGATAAGGTTGCCAGCATCAGGTCTGGTATCAGCCCGGCTCTTCCTATGAGGGATTGTGGAGGTTGACTGGAGGTGGTGAGCGCTCGGTCTGTCTGGACGGATTTCAACCTGCTGGATTTCATGGACATTGTGAAGATCATCCAGGCTATGCGCCCAACCAGTTGTAGTTTGGATCCAGGCCCTACCCCCTTTTAGTGGGATGTGTTGATGTTATCTGCCCAATCCTAGCTGAAATTGTCTGGAGGTCCTTGGGGGGGGTCTTTCCTGATCCCCTCAAGGAGGTGGTCATGTGACCACTCCTTAAAAAGCCCTCCTTGGATCCTGACTGCCCAGCTAACTACCGGCCTGTCTCTAACCTGCCCTTTGTGGGTAAAGTTATTGAGAAGGTGGTTGCTCTGCAACTGGACAATCACCTTGTAACCCACAATGTCTATGAAGTTCTCCAGTCTGGATTTAGGAAGAGAAACAGCACAGAGACTGCCCTTGTCCAGGTATTAAATGATCTCCTAATGGTGAGAGATCAAAAGGCCTGTACCATTCTGGTCCTTCTTGATCTCTCAGCAGCCTTTGACACTGTGGACCATGATGTGCTCCTGGAGTCCTTGCAGGTTCTTTGTGGGCTGTTGGGTACAGTCCTAAACTGGTTTTGATCTTTCCTCATGGGCAGATATCAGAGGGTGGTCACTGGGATTTATTCCTCTGATGCCCTCCCTCTGTCCTGCGGTGTTCCGAAGGGCTCCATACTGGCACCCATGTTGTTCGCAGTGTACATGTTGCCATTGGGACACATCATTAGGCATTACAGCTTGAGTTTTCACTGCTATGCAGATGATACTCAGCTGTATATGTCCTTTTTACCTGGACAGATTGATGCAGTTTTGGTGCTAAACAACTGTCTCGCCAAAATCAAAGAATGGATGAGCATTGTCTGGCTGAGACTAAATCCAGACAAGACTGAAGTGTTGGTGGTGGACCCGGGTTATCCAGGGGTGGGTTTGTGGGCTTGACAGGCATTAGGCCTATGGCTTGATGGCGTTCAGCTCACTACCTTAGACCAGGTGCATAACCTGGGTGTTAGTTTTGACGATGGCTTGACCCTGAAATCTCAGGTGTCAGTCGTCATTAAATCCTCATTTTACCATCTGAGGAATATCGCCCGGGTGAAACGCCTGGTTCCCCCGGATGACCTTCCAACATTGGTCCACGTCTTTATCACCATCCGTCTTGACTGCTGCAATGCCGTCTACCTAGGGCTTTCTGTGGTTGACATCCACCTCTTGCAGCTGGTGCAGAATGCTGCAGCCAGGTTATTGACTGGTACATCAAGGACCAGTCATATCACATCTGTGCTGCATGGACTGCACTGGCTGCCTGTTCAGTGGCAGATCAGCTATAAGGTTGGCCTGCTAACCTTCAAAGCTCTACATGAACAGGGACCCAACTACCTGAAAGATCTCCTGATTCCCCACTCCCCCTTTATCCTCTCCGATCCGCCAATGAGGGATTGCTAGAGATTCCCAGGGTTCGCTCAAAGACTTCTGGTGCTCGTGCTTTTTCATTTGCAGCATCAACCCCGTGGAATTCTCTACCTCGTCAGTTAAGAGAATGCGTGACTGTCAACAGTTTTAAATCCATGTTGAAAATGTATTTGCTTAACCTAGCCTTCCCTGATTGATTTTAATTTATCTGTATTTACCGTTTTTATTGTTAATTTATGTTGTACATTTGTATTTTAAATCTGTTCAGCGCCTTGGTTTTGGAAAGGCGCTATAAAAATAAAGTTTACTTACTACTTACTTACCAAGGGGGAAGGTATTCATTGTCTTTTATAGTGTAGGATGCCCCCACCAGCAGTAAAATTTACTTTAGTAAGCACACGGAGACAAAATAAAGTGGCAGTTAAAAGTTTTCTTTTTACTTACGGTCCCAACGGTGAACAGGAGGTACACATGGAGTCGTGAATTTTAAACAGTAGATTAATACATTCAAAATTTAAAAAAAACTTGCAGCAATTTTAATAAATAGATAATGTCAAGAATCAAAAGTTGCAACTATCTCTTTCACGATGTCGTGTATGCCATGCTCTCACGATCTTCATCCTGCATGCCCTGAGGAAAAAAAAAAACTAGCGCCCAATTGACAGACTCTATTTCAGCAGGGACGATTGCAAAGCCAAGCGCAAGGGACAGTTCTATGTTGTTATACTGCAGCATGCTACAAAGCTACTGCAGCATAACAATCACAATGGTGTGCCTGAAGTAGTATAACAACTTTTTGACAATGATGGATTTACATTAGTAACAATGTTCCATCATACACTATAGTATCATTGTGACAGCTTGAACTACACTCCTCTCAGTGTGACTCTGACTAGCCTGCCAGCTTAAACAGAAATCCTGTCACGAAGACACTCACATAAAACAGAGCTACCAAGAAAAATAACCAAAACCTAACAAAACAAACTAAGACTTTTACCAGCCTGAACCTGAAGAGAAGTTCTGTCATGGAGAAAGTGACAGTCGCACCAGCGAGCAGTTCCCACTTGCTTGAAAGGATGTAAGTATTTCTTGTAGATCCATTTGGAAGTATGTGTCAGCTCTGTCCAAAGTCTCTTTTTTTATTAAGTTTAAGTTTTGTTTTATTGGTCCTGTATGTGTCTCCGTGACAGGCTGGCAGGCTGGTGGGAGTCTCCGTGGCAGGCTGGCAGGCTGGTGCGAGTCTCTGTAATGGGCTGGCGCGAGTGTCACTTTCTCTGCAACAGGAGTTAGCTTCAGGCTGGCAGGCTGGTATGCAGAATGAGCAAGCGGGTTCCCGATTTTTATTTACTGTTTCATCCTGCTTGCTTTAAATTATGATTTAAAAAGTCTGGTACTATGTCCTTATTAAGAAAAAAAAAGAAAAAGGGGGACTGACACCATACAGAATGAAGACAGCACATGGCAAAAATTCCAAGGGTGAAAGGGACGACCGGAGAAAAGGCAGATGCACAAAAAAAATAAAGCAGAGATACATTATTGCATTTTTAGTGATCTCATTTTGTTGCCTGTAATTTTTGACATTTTAACATTTTAATACTGACTGCTGAGTAACCGGACCGCTGAATACTGATTTCCAGTTTTGCGGTCAGCTTCGGCTTTACAGATCACGGTCAGCTTTTGATTCTGAGATCTGTGACCGGGGTAACAGTGATACTTAAAGTTATGGGGCTTTCCCTGGGGAATGTAGTGCCAGTTGGCAAGTTATGGGCTGATAAGGACACGGCCACCATAGTCCTTCAGCCAATCAGATTAGAGAAAATGTTTTGCCCATTTTATAAGATTGTTTACCTTCTGTAAATAAGCTGATGTTGCTGGTTTATTAATCTGTCTCTTGTCTTAGTAGAACTGAAATGCATGTCAATGCTATAATTATACTCAACCTAGTTCTGTTTCAAATCCTTGATCTACTTTTATTGCATACTTCCTGAACATTAGGAACACCTACATGTAGAGCAGCCACTCCGGATACAATAGTCTCCTCTCCACTCCTCCCACTGCATCATGAAAGGCTAGACTGTGTTGGGGATGTTCCCAAGTCCAGAAAAAATGTAGTTGGAGTTGATTACGCAATGTAAACCCATCTTGGTGTGCTAACACCAGTATGGTGCGCATTCTGTTTTTCACTTTTAAAAAGGAAAAAGGGATCAGGATCAAACTGCCAGCCACATCATCACATTCTACAGAATGTGAACAATCACAAAATGTGTTTTTTAAACAAAAAATAGAGACAGTTTGAGGCTTAAGGGAGGTTGATAGTGTCCCTTTAAAGGCAGTCACCAGTTAGGCTGAGCCTGCACATAGTGACTAATTGCAACCACAGGAACACATGGCTAAGGCTGAGCGTGTGTAAGGCAACAGAAGACCAATCATATTAATTTAACTTCTGTGTTAACTCTTTTTACTTTCAGGTCCTCCGCTGAAAATAAAGTTGTATTTATTGTTTGAAATCACATCTCATTGTTGATTCCAGTGTTACTGTACATGCTAACTTAACTTGTGGGAACTGTTGCATTTACTAGGGGTCACTGAAGTGGTGATCACAGTGAGAAGTGGGTAGGTACAGCATCCCTGGGTGTTGTGCTGACCAGTCACTAGGCCCACTTATTTATTTTTCTGGGTGAAGGCACCAAGCCATTACTTCTTTTTGGATACACCCTCCCTCCCCAACTAGTAAAAGAGAAAAGAACCTAGGAACCACTGCAAATATCTACAATAGCCTGGTTGAGGTGTGAGGCAGTGGTACCCTTACCCAAAGGCATCTAAGAGGGCACCCACCCTACAAGGGCCTTGAATAAAGAAGAATCTGAGGGACTGGTATCATTGAGGCACAGGTCAGGAAGCACAGGCAAACCAGGAGATGTTATAACATTTGCAAGTAATGTTTTATGATTATCAATAACAATAACATTAAAAAAATAAAGATGTACAGGATATCTGTTCACAAAGGCAGTACAAACAAAAAGAAGTCCTTCATCTGAGAGTCTCTTTAAAGACCACCTTTCATGACGGTCCAAAACATTATGTCTTGTAGTCATTATATGCAGTACTAGACCTGAAAGAATGTGTGCATTAGTTGTTGTTGGCCAAGGTTTACTCTGCCTTCCATCATTTGGATTTGTTTTTGAGCCCTGCTTTAGCCCTGTTGCACTTGCCTTTGCTGTTCAGCTGCTAAGCTGCTGCCTCTCAATGTGATCACGGTAGGGCAGAGGAGTGACTCACACTGTGCAGTACAGTGCAGTCACAGCAGTTTTGCAAGAGGAAACTACTGGTACTTAATGTACAGACTGTGTTACCCCTTCCCCAAGACACCCTGTTAGCAATGCATTATGCCAGAATCAAAATGCCTTGTCAGTTTGTTTTTTTGTAAAAGTGACTTACTTCTGCCTCTGTAACAAAGCATGGGGATTGAGAGAAGATAGAGTTGCTGTCAGCACTTTTCCCAGTCCTTTTGACTTTCATGCATAAATTACCCTATTTTGTGAAAGACAGGACATAAAATTTTCAAGAAAAGGAGGCAGAGTTTCAACTGCTAGGAAAAGACATCTTATGAAAGAGAGTAATATTTTGTTGAGAGATTGAGAGAGAAGCTGCAATTTAAAGAGCACCTTGCCCAGTCCTTTTGACTTTTATACATAAATTACCCCTTCTTGCATGGATTCTGGAATTGAATTCTATTACTGTACTCTGCACTTAGTTTTTGGATTCTGAGCTGCACAAACTGCAGGGTATACCAGAGCTTCTGTAGCAAGCCTAGTATTTCTGTGGACCCAGGGCTGTGCTGTTCACATTACTACATGACAGAAGAGTGACTCACACACACAAGTCAATTGTACAAAGAAAATATACTGACAAGGCATTTGGATTTTGGCATAATGCATTGCTAACAGGGTGTCTTGGGGAAGGGGTAACACAGTATGTACATTAAGCACTGGTAGTTTTCCCCCTGCAAAACTGCTGTGACTGCACTGTACTGCACAGTGTGAGTCACTCCTCTGCCCTATTGTGATGTCAGCAGTACAGCCCTGGGTCCACAGCAACACCAGGCTTGCTATAGAAGCTCTGGTACACCCTGCCACTTTTTGCAGTTCAGAATGCAAAAACTAACTGCAGAGGACAGTAATGAAATACAGTTCCAGAATCAATGCAAGAAGGGGTAATTTATGCATGAAAGTCAAAATGACTGGGAAAGGTGCTCTTTAAAATCTCCAGCTTTCTCTATCTAGCTAGACAAAACATTGCTCTCTTTTTATGAAATGTTTTTGTCTGGTAGTTTAACCTCTGCATCCTGTTCTTGTAGGTTTCATCTCCTGTTTTTCACAAAATGCAACAAGACTGTTTTCACTGATCTTTCTGTGACTGGCCTGAAGACTACATTAGCCTTTTTAACGGGTGCAACCAATTAAGACACCCTGTCCCTGGGCTGATTTCCTGCTAACAATTCTGTTAACAATCTTGAAAGGTTGAAATGTTTCTCAAGGTCAACCCCCTCTGTTCCAAACTGCTAACTTCTCTGACAAACCCATGTAGCTGTCTGCATTCATTCCAGCAATATAACTGTAGACATCTGCAAACCAAAAGATCTCAGTTTCACATAAAGATTCACATATATACAGGTGTATATATATTTTTTTTACCACGAAGAAGCAAGGGGAGAAAGAAAGAATAGAATCAGTAAGTGAAGGAAGGGAGAAAACGGGGAAATTGTGGAACCTTCAGACTGGTTAATTCCTAGCGTCCACAAGGGAAATTTGATTGGACAATCAGACAGGCAAGAGATAGGCAAGTAACAGAATAGGAGATGTAACCCCTGTGCCAATCGGGAGTTACTGGTTTAAGATGCCCAGTCGGCATTGTGAGAGGTGCGCTCACACATGCTGAGCACTGCTCAGGCACACATGTGTTCTTGTTTGAAAAAGCGCCATTTGGTGCAAATCGGGTGTAGTTGTGCAGAGTTCGAGGTGGAGTGAGAGGAGCATCAAGGAGGAATGGGCACCTGCTCACAGGCCTGCATAGGGATGGCCTACAGTTGGGGCTGGAGAGGCCCATGGGCCGGGGTGGAGAGATTACCCCCCGGTTCCCAAATGTGGAGAGGGATTCCCCTACATGTGGCAAGTGAGGGAACTACAGCAGCAGAAAAGGAGCAGCAATGGCTGGAGGATCGTGAAAAGCCTGCTAGGCTCTAAAACGAGGCTGAGAGAGTGGCTGCTATGGAGGGCTCATTGAGACTGAGGCGGCAGTGATGTCTCCAGTGGGGTAGGAGCAGAGATACCCTTGCCTGAAATGTTCCCTTAAGACACTGTGCTGTTTATGTTTTGGGACTGTTGTGAGAAAAGAATTAGGCTCCTGCTTCTGTGAGAACCCTACCCGTGGATCTGCAGGTGGGTGGTCACTAGTGGAAAGGACTGGAAGTGCCTGTAATGTGTTCCATTGTACTCCCTCGCTCCCTCCCTGGAGAGGAAAGCTTTCTAATTGTAAAGAAATTGCACCTCCACTCCCTCAGGCGGAATGTCAATTGGAAAGTAAAGAAAAGGGGCAGAGAAAATGTTGTTGAGAGGAACCAGAGCTCATTTTGGCTCAGAATGGAAAGGGAAAGTTGCTAGGCCCCAGGTTCAAACCCTGAGTCCCCCAAGTGTGTGCCGTGGCTGAGTGCTACCGAAGCTGTGGAAATTGGTGCTAGAATATAACCAAGGATCCTCAACAATTGCTGTGTTTATTGTTTGAGTATTTCTGGAGAAGAAAAATAAATGCTGCCTGTTTGCATTTAAAATCATTTGGGACCGAATCATTTTAAATGCTTCGGGGAAAATGTGTTGTTTTGCTGCTTGCCTAACAAACTGTTTTATAGCCTGTCCTTGGAGCTTGTGATCACCCGAGATGCTGGGAAGAGAGAATCTGCATCCAGCCTGCACTCAGATGGAGCTTGAACCATCACCAAGAAGAATATAAATCTGCATTTAAAGGTACTGTGTTTTGTACCCCTCCTTATGTCGTTACAGTGGAGATGGTACCGCTACCCTTTCCCAGAGACAACTATACCATCAAAACCCCTACACAGGGAGGGGAGTGGAGTATGTTCTGGAGTTAGATACCTGTGCCTGAACTGAAGCTGCTGCCTACTCGAGTGAAGCCCTAGAAGTGCTCGAGCAAGAGTGAGTAAAAGTGAAAGTATTTGTCCATCTGAAGTATTTAAAGTGCCATCTATAAAAGTTAAAGGATTAAGGGGGTTACAGAGAGGACAGAATAGATCCTTGCTTTTAACTCTCTCTGCATAACAAATGGAACAGAGTCTTATCCCAACACTGTCACATCTGGCAACAAGGTTTCTGGCAGGATCTATGGTCCAGATGTGGATAATGACTTATAAAGAGCACTAATTCTGTCCAGTTAAAAAAAAAAAAAAGCCCCCAACCCCAGAGGTGCAAGTGGTCTTACCTTCCTATAAGACAGCTAGCATGATCCTTTATTTTGTTCAGCGAGGTTGTTTAGGAAGGGGAGGGATAGCATTGTGGCTCCATAGAACTGGCAGCCCAATCACTTTGGTTGTCAACAAAGGGAGAGTGTCCTGGTTTGAATTGAGGGGCATGCTTTGGGTGCAGTTGTTACCACAGTTATAGCATTTGGGGAAGAACAGTCCAAGGCTGGACATGATGGTCCTACATTTGGGAGGAAATGACTTTGCATAGATGCCTTGGATAGAACTCCTCATGCAGATATGAGGTACATTAACAACATCCAGAAGATGTGGGTCGGGGTGAAAGTGATATGATCAGCTACAATCCCCAGGTGGGTTCAGAGGAATTAGGGTAACCCAAAGGCAATGGATCTAGTAAAAAAGGCTTTAAATAGGCATGCAAGGGCAATGGCTCAGGTAGGGAATTTCACAGTGGTCTCACATCCAGAGACCACAGTGGACTGCCCGGGGTTGTACAGGCCAGATGGGGTACATCTGGCAGATGTAAGTCTAGACATTTTCAATGTACAAATAGGAGAGGTTATAGAGAAGGCAACTGACTAAAGTGTTGGGGGGTATAAGAGTTTAGTGGGAGAAGGCCACCTTCCATATCAAGCAGGAGGTGGCCTGATGGCCAAAAAAAAATGGGGGCCTAGAGCAAAAGGGACCTAAAGGAAATGCAGTGAGCCAGGAGCAGGGACAGCTGCTGAGAAAAAGCATGGCCTAATTTACACTGGGCACGCGAGTGTGACATGATTTACTTTAGACATGCCTTAGACAATCAAGAGACAGTGGGCTTACATGGGGACACAACGCAACTTACATTAGACAACGAGCCCTGAGCTGGGCAAGAGGGAGTGATAGGACCCGGTTTTCATCAGGCCTGAGTAGCAGGAGACATGACCTAATCTACACTGGACATGCAGCCAAGGACAATTTCTGACATGAGGTGTAAATAAAGAGTTGGTCAATTTGACAATTTCAGCAAGTGTTGTAAATGGTACCAGGCCAATATAGCAGTACAATAATAGCGCAGCAAGAAGTGCGCTGTGTAAAACGTGAAAGCATTTAGAGCAACAGGGGTATAATAGTGATAGGGAATTACCGCTACCCCTGTCACTCTGTGCTGATAGATGCAAGGGATCAAGTTGCCATGAGTGTGTGGTGCCTGGATGAGCTGCTCCCATGGTGGAGTGGCTAAGGTACCAGCACATAGCAGGGTTGGAGACCTGGGACCATGGTTCGGTTCCTCCTGGTGTTACAACTTTTTGTTTGGTTTCTTTTTTTAGAAAATAGAATTTTCCCCCCTCTCGAGTTTCTCACAATCCAGGAAGTCCACACCCCCTCAGAGTTTATTTTAAGTCCAGGGGTTGTGGTGGGCAATGCCCCCCATGTCGGGGGGGGGTGTGGGAGGCTTTAAGTCCCATTATTTTAAATGGTGTGCGCTTTTTGTGTTGGGTCGGTGTTTTTACCAACATTATTTCAGCGCATGCTGTTTTGCTTGCGGCATTTATTGCTGTGCTGTTTTTGCTAGTGACATCATGACTCCATGCCATTGTAAATATAGAAACATAGAATTTGACGGCAGATAGGACCGCTTGGCCCATCTAGTCTGCCCATTTTCCTACCTAACAGATAAGCTGCAGATCCTAGTTAACCAACAGCTTACTTCCTTCTACCCCCCACTAGGACTGCGTTATGTCTGTCCCATGCATTCTTGAATTCCCCCACTGTTCTTGACTCCACGACCTCCTCAGGGAGGCTGTTCCATGCATCCACAACCCTCTCCGTGAAAAAATACTTCCTCACATTACCTCTGAGTCGTCTCCCCTCTATCTTCAAATTGTGCCCCCTTGTTCTTGCACATCTCTTTTTCTGAAAGATGCTACCCTCTTGGACTTTCTTGATTCCCTTGAGGTACTTGAAAGTTTCTATCATGTCCCCTCTCTCCCTTCTTTCCTCAAGGGTATACGTATTAAACTCCTTTAGTCTTTCTTCGTATGTCTTCTGGTGCAGATTCTGCACCATTTTGGTTGACCCCTCTGGACAGCCTCCACTCTGTCTATGTCTTTGTGGAGATGGGGTCTCCAGAACTGCACACAGTACTCCAGATGGGGTCTCCCCAACTGTCTATGCAGAGGGATAACAACTTCCTGTTTTCTACTATTGATGCCTCTCCCTATGCATCCTGGTATCCCCCCAGCCTTCCTTACTGCCTTCTCACATTGCTTGCCCACCTTTAGGTCATCTGATATAATTACCCCCAGGCCCCTTTCCATTTTTACTGTTGTCAGTATCTCACCCCCCCATTGTGTACTCTTCCCCTGGGTTTTTGTTTCCCAGGTGCATTACCTTGCACTTCTTTGCATTGAATCTGAGCTGCCATACATTTGACCATTCCTCCAACCTTGCCAAGTCCCTTCTCATCTTTTTCACTCCATCTTGTGTATCAACCCTGTTGCAGATCTTTATGTCGACTGCAAGAGACATACTTTTCCTTTCAGTTCCTCTGCAATGTCACTTATAAAGACATTAAAAAGGACTGGTCTCAGTACTGAACCCTGCGGTACCCCACTAGTGACCCTCCTTTCATCACTGTGGACTCTGTTTACTACTACCCTTTGCGTCCTGTTGTCTAGCCAATTTTTTATCCAGGCTACCACCTTGGGACCCACTCCAAGGCTGGCTAACTTGTGTATTAATCTTTTGTGTGGAACTGTATCAAATGCCTTGCTAAAATCTAGGTAGGCTATGTCCACAGCCCCTCCCTGGCCTACTACTTTGGTCACCCAATCAAATAAATCTATTAGATTCGTCTGACACAACCTTCCCATCGTGAATCCATGCTGCCTTGGGTCCTGTGCCCCACTGGCCTCCATGTACTCAACAATTCTTTCCTTCAGAAGTGTTTCCACATTTTCCCTACCACTGAGGTCAAACTAACTGGTCTGTAGTTTCCTGCCTCTGTCCTGCTCCCATTTTTGTGTAGAAGAATCACATCCACCCTCCTCCAGTCCTCAGGTACTCCCCTTTCCTCCCATGATTTGTTAAAGAGAGTAGTCAGCGTTGTCACTAGTTCTACCCTTAGTTCTTTTAGAATTCTTCGGTGAATCCCATAAGGCCCCATTGCTTTGTCCACCTTCAATTTTATTAGTTCTTTCAGAACCCTTTCTTCTGTAAATGGACTGGTATCGAACCCTGTCTTCAGATTGTTTCTCTTGTTTGATTTAGGTACCTCCCCCTCCTCTTCCTTTGTGAATACTGAGCAGAAATATTCGTTCAGTATCCCTGCTTTTTCACTGTCACCCTCTGCCCACATTCTTTCCCCTTTATTTATATCCCTCTTTTGGTCTTTCTTTGCTCCCTAATATACCTATAAAAGGTCTTATCCTCCTTCTTAACAGAGTTGGCTATCCTTTCCTTGGTTTGGGCCTTTGCCATACTGACTGCCTTCCCTGCCTCTTTCTGCTTTAACTGATAAAGTTCTCTGTCCTGCTCCTTCTGTGTTTCCTTATATTTCCTGAATGCTATCCTTTTCTCCTTAACCTTCCCTTCCACCTCTGTTGAGAACCATAGCGGTTTTTTACTTTGTTATGTTTTGTTGATTTGCTTTACACAAAGGCTTGTTGCCTCTGTGATGGCTATTTTGATTACTCTCCATTGTTCCTCCACCCCTCTTTCTTGCCTGTTTGCTAGTGCTTTTCTGATATGTATATCATTCAGAAGTTTGACAATTTGAGTGAATGTTGTAAATCTGTATATATCGTTATAAATTGAAGGTTGTAAAGTCAGAATGTTTGAGTGCAATAAAGTTGTGGGCACCCACCAAAATAGTAAAAGGTTTAAATAGTAAAAAGAAAGAACTGGAAGGGGACAGGATCAGTTGTGTTCCAGGACAGTAGCTGCTGCTGTTGTTTTCACAGGGTTCTTGTGGATTTTACTTGGTAGGTTAGTTCTTTTCTTTCTTACTTCTAAGGGGCTAGCAGGGTATTGTTTTTGGTGCTGCTGGATGTTTGTAAACTGATTTGGTGGCTGTAAGTGGGGCTCATTTTGTGGGTGTTTCACTGTGTAACAGACTGCGCTGGTAGAGGCCTATTTCTTCTGATTTAAAACCTATTTGGTGGGATTTGCTTGGGCCTGGTTCTTTGGCTGCTGGGCTTGGAGGGGAGACACAGGGCTGATACACTCTCTCTCGAGTCAGGTATCTGCCCAAGACCCTCCCTCCCCAGAAGTCTGCAAATTTATAGGGGAACACCTGCCCTGCAATTGGAGGAAAAGGCTGCAGGTGCAGCTCATGTAGTTCTAGCCACTCGGGGTAGGATTTAAAGGCTGGGAGAGAGGAGCTTTGGGAGTTGTTCATTTCCCTTATAAGTTTAATGTGTTGTACTGCACCTAGTAACAGGGTTACTGGTGTACAGTGGGACTGTCTGTAAGATTAGTGGGTGACCTGATGAGGCAGTAGGGGTATCTTGGACTAGGGGGGAACCTGGTGGCTCACCCAAGGAAACCTATTTGGAAGGAGATGGAACCACACATCATTAGGGCCGGCATCTTTGGGAGGGTGGTGGGGTGCACATGGTGTGGAGCAGCCATGATACTGGACTGGGCTTGGAAGTTCGGTGGTTGCCCAGTGTGCTACCAGCTAGCACAGCTTAGGGAGGAGGTTGCGGGGATTAGGAGAAAGCTGGGGAAGGGGGTGGTATGGTTGGGGAAGGGGATGGGAATCTCCACAGGGTTGCACCAAGCACTGGGTGTGGGGCATAGGGAAAGGAGTGCAGGAGAATACTCAGGGTCACATAGGGAACCTGGCAGAGGGTCCAAAGGACACTACCAAGGAAGCAGGCAGGAAACTGGGGGCCCTCACAAAGGGGGACGGAGGACAACATTCTCAGGAAGTAGGCAGATGGCCAGGGCTGGACAGAAGGAAGCAAGGCGGGAGGTGGATCAGACCTACACTCAGTAACGCTTCAATTCTCTTCTTCTGCTTAGGATGAGGGGTGATGTAGCCATGACAGGGTAGTTAGAGATGGAAAGGTGGGAGGCAGGAGGCAGGGGCCAGATAGCAGGAAGAACGGGGGACCTGGAATGCAGGAGAATGGGGGAGCAGTGAATCAGAGCAGGAGGGGCAGGGGAAGAGGGAGGAAAGTGCAAGGAGAAGGACCAGTTGGGAGGAAAGGTAAAGGAGAAGGACCAGAGTACAAGGAGGATTCAGTAAAGGATGCTGAGGGTGTAGGCCAGGGAGCCACGACTACCAAGGAGGAACTAAATGGAGACAGGAAGGAAGGAGGATGAGCCAGGCTAGTTTAGCAGATGGGGAGAAGGACCAGTTGCGAGCAGTGAGGGTGTGAGGTACAGAAGGATACTCAGGAGGAGGAGGCATAGGATTGGAGGGAGGGTGGCCATGGTAAATAAGGAGGGTGGCATATGGCACCCAGAAAGGGGAGGAACAGGAGCCAGCTGGGTGGAGGCCTGTAGAAAGGATGAGGGACATGGAAGGAATGGAGGAAAAAGAGTGGTCAGAGTGCTCCTGCTGGGGGATTCTATGATCAGGGGTATCAAATGGGATAGGGAGGGAGAAGCCTGGCCAGTTAGAACAAGATGCTTCCCTGGACTAACGGTGCACAGGGCTAAGCATGAGGTATATCAGCTGGCAAAGGATTGTGGGGGTTCCCCAGACATACTGGTCCACCTGGGTACAAATGACATTGAGGGAAATAGCGAGCTAGAGATACAGGCAAGATTCAGGGAGCTCACCAGGGTCTGTCATGACATATGATGCACAGTTTCCTTCTCAGAAATCCTGCCAGTGCCAAGGGCTGAGTGGGAACACAAAAGGAAAGTGGGAGATAAACCAGTGGCTCAGGGAGTGGTGTGAGGCCAGAGGTATGGGTTGATGGGGGATTGGGGGAGACCTGGGAGGATAAGGAGCTGTATGTTAGAGATAGACTACATCTCAATTTGGAGGGGGGAATCCTTAAGTTGAAAATAGAGGGGTTCATTGGTGAAAAGTGGGGTTTAAACTTGTGAAGGGGGTGGGATGGGAGAAAAAGGCTGTCAAGGGGTGCCGATAAAGGAGGGACTCTGTCTCCACCCCTGGAGACCAGGAGGATTGCAAGAAAAGGCCAACTGGCAAAGTGCAGACCAGGAAAACAGAATCCCCATGGGAACATGAGCAGGGAAATGGAACTATGGGAAAGGGTGGAAGGTAGTCCTGCTAAATGCCAGAGCTTGGGAAATAAAATGCCTGAGCTCAGGTGATGCTAACTGAGGAGCAGTGGATCGCAGCGGTCACTGAGACTTGAGCCACTGCAAGACATGACTGGGACCTGAACCTGGAGGATACACTATGTTCAGGAAGGACAGGGAGAGGAAGGGAGGAGGGGTAGCAATGATAGTCAAAACTGCATTGGCATAGGGGAGTAGAGGAGGCAGAGGGAGCGGTGGAGGCGATTTGGGTCACCTTGATAACAAGGGGGCAAAAGAGTAAAAATAGAGTGGTGTATAGACCCCTGCCCTGGCGGAGGAGCTGGAGGACAGTCTGGTGGCAGATGTTAGGAGACACTGCAGACTGGGCAGAGGACAGTGGTGGTGTTGGGGACTTAAACATGCCAGGAACAGACTGGAGACTATGACATCCTCTGTGACCAGGGAACAGAGGTTGTTGGATGTCTTTCAAGGCGCGTTCCTAACTCAGCAGGTGAGGGAACCGACTAGGGAAGCACGGTACTGGATGTGGTCCTGGCAGACAGTGACCAGATTGGAGCCTGGAGGTAAGGGACCCATTGGCGGGAGTGACCATGCCACGGTCTGGTTCTGCCTGGACCTAGGAGGGTAGAAGGCTGCACAAAGGCGAGTAACCGACTTCAGGGGCAGATTTTAAGAAATGGGAAGGATCCTTAAGGAGCATTTGGATGGGATTGGGTCAGACATGGGCTGATAGTAGGTGGGAAATCATCAGGAGAGGGGTGCAGGATGCTACCAGCACCTGTGCAAGAGTAAAGGCAACGAAAATCTGGTGGGGCCAAAAACCCTGTTGGTGGACCAGGGAGGTCCAGGAGGTGGTGCGGGGAAAGCAGCCTATAAGCAATTCAAGTGCTCAAGGAGTGAAAGGGATCGAGGGGAGTACGAGGCTGATGGCTAGAAGGGCCACTAGAGTGGTGAGGGTGGCTAAGGCAAGGAAGGAGCAGAACCTGGCCAGGAAGTGGGAGAGGGAACAAGGGTTCTTTAGATACATTGGGGAAAAAGCGAAGGGTGAAGGGCAGATTAGCAGGATTAAATCAGGAGAGAGATGGGCACAAGACCCGGGGAGCAGGCTGAGTACTAAATGAGTACTTCACCCTCAGCTTTACCAGGAAAATGGGGTGCTGCATCATACATGGGAGGAGACAGAGATACTGAGGAGGGGGACCCTTACCGATCGGCAGGTCTGGGGAGAGGGAGGCATCACTGGCAGGTGGGGGAGGGCTAAGCAGGAGAAGGGTACGGAGTGGAAATCACAGCAGAGAGAGTGAGGAAGCCCTCAGCTCCCTTAAGACGGAGAAAGCACCAGGGCCAGATAAATTACATCCCAGAGTGTTGAAGGAACTTGCAGATGTCCTGGCAAAACCCTGGCAGAGCTTTTCACCATCTCTGAGGACAGGGTGGGTGCCCCAAGACTGGAAGGTGGCACATATAGTGCCTATCCACAAGGGGGATCAAGGGAGGTGGCAGGGAACTACAGGCCTATCAGCCTGACCTCGGTGGTGGGCAAGGTGATGGAGGCATTGTCAAGGAGAGGCTGGGGACCTGGATAAGTCAGGGTGCCTGGACAATAGACAGCATGGATTCATCCCAGGAAATCGTGTCAGACAAACCTGGTGGAGTTCTATGACTGGGTGACAAGTGCCTTGGACCTGGGTAGACCAGTGGACGTCCTCTTTCTAGACTTCAGCAAGGCATTTGACTCTGTTCCTCACGTGGGCCTGTTGAATAAGCTGGGAGAAATGGGGGTGGGGAACCAGATGATCAGATGGATAGGCAATTGGCTCCAGGACTGGACCCAGAGGGTCGTAGTTGGTGGGATAGTCTCATCCCCAAGGAGGGTCATTAGTGGGGTCCCACAGGGATCAGTCCTGGGCCCTTCTGTTCAGCATACTACATATCTGACATAAGGACAGGAATCAGGAGTGAGATGAGTCTCTTTGTGGATGACTCGAAACTGGGCGGTGGTGGATGGGGAGGAGGAGGGTGGCCTACAGGGGACCTGGAGGCTCTGGAAGATGGTCTAGAAAGTGGAAGCTGAGGTTCAATGCAGGAAATGCAAGGTACTCCACCTGGGGCAGAAACCCAGGTCAAGTGTACACCCTGGGGAATGCTACAAGTCTCGATGGCTGAGAGGGACCTGGGGGTGGTGGTGGATGTCAAGATGAACAACTCTGAGACTTGTAGGAGGGCAGCAGCCAAGGCCAACAGGATGCTGGGATGCATCGCTGGGGATCACCTCAGAAGGAGGAAGTGATACTCCTCTGTATAACTGCTTGGTGAGCGCACCTGGAGTACTGCGTGCAGTTTTGGAGCCACATTAAGCGGGACATTAACCTCCTGGAGAGGGTCCAGAGGAGGGCAACCAAAATGATTTGGGGCTTGGGGGACAGGACCTGAGGAGAGGCTCGAAGAGCTAAATATGTACACATTGGAGAGAGAGGGACGGAGGGGACATGATAGAGGTCTTTAGGTACATGAAGAGGGTAAATAGGGAGGAACAGTCAGGGTGCTTGAAGGAAGGAGGAAGGGCCACTAGAGGGCATGGCTGGAAGCTGGAGGGAAGATTCAGGGAGAATGGAGGAGGTGCTACTTCACTGAGAGGGTGGTGGAAACATGGAATGCACTGCCTAGGGGCTGGTGGAGGCAGAGACAGTGGAGGGTTCAAGAGGGGTGGGACAGGTACAGGGAAGGGTTCTAGAAGCAAATCCAATGCAGCAAGAATATCCGGAACTGGGAAGGGAGAAGCCAGAGAAGGCGAGGGGGACAGCAAGGTCAGCACCCAGGTTGGGGACTGACCAAACGAGCAGACACGAAAGACCATTAGGCCTATTCTGCTGGCATTTTAGTATGTTAGTATGTTTTATCAAGTTCTTGAGGAGTCACTGACAAAGCCCCTAACTCACCCTCACACCCTGCTACTAACCTGTCTAACAAACAGACTAATACATAACAAAAGTCAAGAGTACAAAATACAGAGTAATATCAGCACAGAAATTACATCAGTTTAATTTACTGCAGTTTCTTACAAACCCAAGGAACAGTGGGTTTACCAGACACTCAGTGCAGGGTTACAGAGCTCTGAGATGACAGCCTGCCCAGACTGGGGTTGTGGACCACTTCCTGCTCTGAAAATGGTTGTAAATCACTTAAGTCAAAAGCTCACATCTGAGCAAATGGATCCTCTGACAGGGAGTCTGAAAAGGAGAGGGGATATCTATATAAATCATCCTGTCGCTATTTTGCCCCCCATCTGGTTGCCCACCTTCCCCAGTCACCCCGATGACAGGTGCCGCAACTGAGTTGCCCTTTTGGGAGACACCCAATCGCGATCACCAAAGTCATGGGATAACAACAGGTCAGGTTCACACTTAAAGAGCACCATTTTTGATTTCATTCAAAAAAAGGCCCCCCACCCCAATCTGCCCATACATTAAGTGATAGCAGTCCCTGGTGGTGTAGTGGACCCCCACCCCAGGCAGTGCCCCATCCACCCCACCCCCATCCCAACCTCGAGACCAGCGACTGGCACAGCCCTCCTCTCACCAGCATGGCCAATTGTAGAGCTGAGCTCTCAATGAGTGCCCTGCGTGACTGTATACAGTGAGGCCTCCACTGAGAGCTCAGCGTTATCTCCATGGTGGTGGGAGAAAGGCTGTGCCAGTCACCAGCTTGGGGTTGGAATGGGGGGAGTGAGGTGGATGGGGCACTGCTTGGTGGGGTTGGGGTCCACTGCACCACCAGGGACTGTTACTGCTTAATATATGGGTAGATTAGGGGGGGCGCTAGACCACCAGGGAGACACTCACATTATGGCAGGGAGGGATCGGAGATAGGGTGGGGGGACCATTAGACCCGGACACTTGTATTGCTACAATGGATCGGGGGAAGGGAAGGGACCGCTAGACTACCAGGAACATTTTATGTTATTATGACTGGGATGGTGATCAGCGATCAGAGATGGGAGGTACCACTAGACTACCAGGGACACTTTCTTTTATTATGAACGGGATGGTGATTGAGGGAGGAGAGGGACCAGCCGACTACCAGGAACATTTTATCTTATTATGAATGGGACGGCAATCAGCGATTGGGGGAAGGGAGGGACCACTAGACCACCAGGGAAGGTATATTTCAATGATACAGGGATCAGGCAGAGGGGCCGCTAGACCACCAGGGGACTATTATTTAATGCTACAGGGATCGGGCAGGGGGTGCTAGACCACCAGGGACCTGATGATTATACTACGTGGGGGATCAGAGCTAGGGAGCGGGGACTGTGGCACACTGGCACAGGTTGCTCAACACTCCCAGATGGCAGATTTCTAAGTACCCTTAGACTAGCCCTGGCTGGTCTAATGGTACTTAGAAATTTGCCCTCTGGGATGTTTTGAGAATCCTGAATTAGGGGATATGACAGCCTGCATCTGCCGCAAACCCCTTAGTGCCATGCTGCAGCCAATTTTGTGCTGCAAGGACGGCGCAAGCCCCTTTTGGTGCAGGCAGCCTGCAGTTGCTGCAAACTACCTTTGAGAATGGCTCCCAGTGCATCTTTTGGCGCAAGGAGCACTCTGCTTGATTCCTTGTGGTGCAAGCCCCTTGTACCTTTCCAGGAGCTTTGAGAACCAGGACTATAGAGGTTTTTATATGCTCTGATCTTTTGGTAGCTGGCCTCACTGTCCTCACAGGATGAAGTACAGTCACAGAGGATTGTACTTAGCCCTGGGAGAACAGTGGGACCAGCAAACATCAAATCTGAGTTTAAAAAAACTCTAACATGAACTGCAGGCTATTGAATCTTCCCCTGCTGCAGCCCTGCTCTACTGTAGCACTACAGTATAGTAACGCTGCAGAGCACAGACAAGCATGGAAGCTGTTTGAAGCGTCACCGACAACACATGTTACCCCTGTGAGAGAGATTAAGGAATAATCTTGAGGAATGTTAAGGCAAGTGCCTAGAAAAGACTGCTAGAAACTACATATGAATGATGAAGCCTGACATAAGTTTCATAAGTGTGAGTACAAGACAGTAGCTTTCGCTAAGATTGTCTTGCCATTCAAGGCCTAGATGCCCGGAATCGAAATTGCATGGCTGCATAATATGAGTCTAACTTACTTTTAAAAATATCAATAGAGTCACTATCTACTATATCAGGCGGGAGTCTGTTCCATGGTGTCACAACTCTTTGATTAATCCATGATCCTCTCCTATTAGTTTTGTAGTGTTCACCTTTCAATAGACAGCTGTGAGTTCTAGTACTTAAATTAGTCACTTCTTTTCCAAGCTTATACACTCCCAGAGATCGTGATTTTTAAATGCAGCATATACTAGGCAGAGATCACCTCTAAACCTTCGATATTTAAGTGTATATAATGCTAAGTTTGCAACCCTCTCTTCATAATTTTAAATTGGGATTATTTTTAATGTTTTTTGTTGCTCTTCTCTGCACCCTCTCAAACAATTTTACATCTCTCATACGAACTGAGCTCCAGAACTGAACCCCATACTCCAACAGGGGTCTCACAAGTGTATCATACAATGGCAATATTACTGAGTCATTTCTGCTCTTGATGTGTCTGAATATGCAATTTAGCATGCCATTGAGTCATTTAACAACTTCCACTGTATGATTCCTGAAAGTTAAATCACTGGTAACTATGATCCCCAGGTCCTTTTCACTTTCTACTGTATTTAATATTGTTCCATTCAGTGTATAGCTTGCCAACATATTATGTTTCCCAAAATAGGAGGGCAGTATAGCACAGTGGTTTAAGGCTCTGAGCTGTAAACCTGGAGACCTGGGTTTGAATCCCACAGCCCCCATTTGCAATACTGTGTGACCCTGAGCAAGTCACTTAACTTCCTTGTGCTCCCAGGTCGCACCTGTAAACAAGTTTCAGCTTAGTGTGTCTCTGTTGGTTAAAAAAAATGCATTACAGCACATTTAACAATGTTAAGTTTCATTTTATGCTGATCTGCCCACAATCCTATTTTATTTATATCTTCTTGGAATCTTGGTTATGTCCTCTTGCTGTTGTATAATGGCCCCAACCTTAGTATCATCAGCAAACTCTGTGATCCATGAATGCTGAGAAGTCTGTAATGATGACACAAAGATACTAAACAAAGTGGGGCCCAGGACAGAGCCCTGGGGCACTCCACTGGTCACCTCCCCCCAGTCTGATAGAAATTCTCTAATATTTACACGTTGTCGTCTATTATTTAACCAGGCTTCGATCCATCTAACTACTGATGTTTCGATCTGTAAGTCTAAGAGGCTCTTAATCAACTCAGCATGGGGGACTAAATCAAAAGCCTTGGAAAACTCTAAGTACACCACATCAACTGGGAGATCATTTTCCAAGGCCATACTAACATGATTGAAACAAGCATTTGTCAATGCCGAATGTTGCTTGCTTTTTATGTGCTGTTTAGGTATTTGGAAGTCATTGGAGTGCAAATATTGAAAATTTGCAAACTTAAGAGCGTGCGTAGGAACTGCGAAACGCACACTCGTAAAGCAGTCATTTTTAAGAATTTTTTCACCAAATTTTCAACATAGTCATTTTAAGACCTCTGCTCATGAACAGTGTCACTGTGATTTTCTTAATTGTCCCAAAATTGATTTTGCACACCGACTGCACCATTGTGCGCTACATGGCAAAACACATTTTGGGTGAGATGAAAAATGACAGCTGTACTGTTCATAAGGAGGTGTGGTAAAATGGCAGTTTTGAAAATCTGAAGTGAAAATATTGAAAATTCGGAACTTACGGTGTGCGTAGGAACTTCTGCAACACTCACTAAAACAGTCATTTTAGGAATTTTTCACCAAATTTTCAACATAGCCATTTAAGACCTCTGCTCATGAACAGTGTCACTGTGATTTTCTTAATTGTCCCAAAAGTGATTTCACCGACTAACTATTCTCGGCGCCATGAAGCGGAAACACATTTTAGGAGATGTGAAAATGACAGCTATACTGCTTATAAGGAGGTGTGGTAAAATGGCAATTTTGAAAATCTGGAGTGAAAATATTGAAAATTCGTGAACTTATGAGTGTGCGTAGGAACTGCGCAACGCACGCTCGTAAAACAGTCATTTTTAGGAATTTTTTCACCAAATTTTCAACATAGGCTTTTTGAGAGCCCACCTTAAGAACATTGGCAGTGTAATTTCATTAATGGGTCCCGAAAGGTGATTTTGCACAGTGACCTCGAAATCACCCTTCAGGCCCGATTAACGCCATGACAGTGCAAGAATTCATGAGGAGGGGTCCCAAAAACCCCATGTTGAAAATTTGGTCAAAATTCCAAAATGCCTGAGATATACAACAAAGTTGAAAAACCCTATTTATTCCATTATACAGCTTATCGGCATTTCCTCAGTTCGGGTCGGCTTTGAAGAGTGCAGGCGTGTTCTCGATCCCACCGATAATCGTTGCGCTGAGCTCGGAGAAGTAGTATGGGGTAGGGGGTGTGTGGAGGCAGGGTGCCCAGTGGGTGAGTGCGGGTTGTGGGGGTGGGGCGGGATACTCGTGCGGAATTTCTTCTTTACAGGTTTTAAGCGACGGGATGTTTGCCGCGCTGGGGTGGGCTCCCAGCGTGGCAGCTGAAAAGGCTGTTTAGGGGGCTGGAGCTGATGGGGATTGGCCACCCCTGCTATTATATGATGCTTTGCCACGCTGGGGTGGGCTCCCAGCATGGCACATGGAAAGCTTTTGGGGCATGCAGCCGTGGAGCTGATGGGGGATTGGGCACCCCCGTTGGCCACACAGTGTGTGCATGGGGGGGAAGGTGTGCATCAGCACACAATATGCGTGCTTGCGTGTGTGTGGGGGGGGAGCTCTGCTCACTGAAGCGGAGCTCTCCCTTTCAACTGTATGCCACTGCATTTTCAGCTTGTCATAGACAGCTGCAGCAGTGATTGAGGAACTGGGGCCACGCCTGCAAACACACTGACTGAATTGGAAGACGGTTGCCACACTTCCAAAAACTCGGATGATGGCACTATGTTTCTTGCACATGCGTGCAAGCAACATAAAAACACAGAAGACTGGTTTGAAATGATCTCCCAGAAGTGAAACTGTGCCGGGTTGTATCTATTTGGCCCGATGAACTAATTAAACTTTCAAGATGTTCCTTGATAAATTCTTCCATGATCTTTCTTATAATATAATACTGGTCAAACTGATTGCTCTATAGTCATGTGGCAAAAGGCTGGGTAGACAGAGATGATCCCTGTGAAATATCAAATAAACCATACTTAAGTAGTTTGAAGATTGTCATGTGCAGCTGGTTCATTTCATTTTTTGAGACTGATTTGGGTAACTATCAGCCCCAAACCTGAAAACTGATACTACGATAAAGACATAGAGTGTACTTGGAAGGACCCTTCTCTCCTTGCTGACCTCATATTGAATAGTTGCCTGGCCAAAATGAGTTTTAACTACAGGAACAGTTAAAGTAAAATTATTAACGGATAGTGAACAGTATATTCAGGGTTCTGAATGAACAGATTTAATACCATCCCATAGGAATGGGGCCTTTATTTTGATTAAATAAATTGCAGCAACAACCACATTTTTTTCTTTTCTAACATCTTGGGTGGGTCATGTACACGCTTTCAGCATTTTACAAGAATGCACATCCATATGACAAGATAATATGAAAATGTAATATTGTCTAAAATTGTATTTTGTTTTGCAAGATTTGTTTTCAGATCATGCCTATAAATTGTGTTCCCATGGATTAAATTTGCTAAATACACAGCAGAGAGTTGAAATTTTGTGTGCCACATATGTTCCATCAGTCTTCATTGAGGGAGTAGCTTGTAATTTAAAAAAGGAAACAAGAACCTGTTTGTGAAGCTTTAATAAGCCCCTACTGCTTGACTGGATGCTTTTGTGTGGACAGTGAATTTGCTGAAACTGATTCACGTTGCTTGTACCATGCTTATCACATATTAGTTCCACCTCAGTCCCACCTGATTTATAAGAACCCTGGCCATCCTCCTTCGAAGGTTGGAAGGCCCCATAGTACCAGACTACCGGGGGTCAGTTACATCATGAATATCTTTGCTTTTTGAGAGATAATCCTTGCTCATCATCACAGCCTCCATTTCTCATCCCACTTCCCAACACATCTTTCCCCATCCAGTTATGAATGTCATTCTCTCACGAATTCTCCCACGAAGCATCTTCATACAAGTGGTCTAGCTCCATTTTTCATTCAGTCATTCCTCCTCTTTCTTATTTTAAGTTTATTACTAGTTAATTGTTCTTTTGTTCAGTCCTAACATTTATTGCATGGCAACTTACTTATTGTCAATTTGTTAAGCATTATTTTCTTGTTTATTTTGACATATTTATTTCCAGTCTATGTATTTCACATATCTGTATTTTGCATCTGTTATCTTTTCCTCTCTTTCCCTTCTCCCAGGATGCATCTGGAAACAAACTGATACCAGCTCAGTATGTCTTTCCTGGTAATACCTTTGAAATAAATAAATATTTTTTTCTATATGAAATGTTTATAAAAACAGAAGTCCATCTCATTCCATCCCCCTCCCCCCCACACACACACACTCACTCATATAAGATAAAGTCTGCACAACCCAACTGTTGTATTTGTTTGTTTGTTTTTAAATATGGTAACAGGGACTTGTGAGTCAGCTAAGCCCATAAGCCTGCTTGTCCTTATTGCATTCCTTAGATATGGATAGTGATACCAGAAGCAGTCCACTACATCAAGTAACCTTCAACAGCAGTCTACAAAATACTATGTGTATACAGATGAAAAGACCTACAGCCAAAATCAATGTGAAGTGGTTTTCACAGTTCTCATTAATAATGCTGTCACAATATCTAGCAAGTCAATACCATTTTAGTCACTGGCTCCATAACAGCCCTCAATATATGGAGGATGAGGTGGTAGCAGGTCTGAGGTCTGAAATGATGTATGATAGTTTGGGGGTATCCGGTGAACCATGGAGACAGCAGAGCTAGAGATCTTTGTTCCCCAGTAGGGGTTTTATCTGATTAGTATTTCTGACCAGAGCTGCAGGACACACATTTTATGATACCCTTGATGTAGAATTCTACATCTCCCTTCTAGACAGTCAGTCTAATCTGTAAAATGTAGCTCCATGGATAGAGACTGTTTGGGGATTTTTTAAGTTGTGCCAAAGTTTCAGTGATGGCAAGTACAGTAGGCCGGTGCAGTGTGAGCCAGGTACAAAGGAGGTCAAGTCTCAGGATAATGCTTCTTATGTGAAGACAAGCAACTTAGACCTTTGGAGACAGGATTCTTTGTGGGGAGCAGACAAGTTGCAGATGGGTCGGGGTTACTTTCCACGTCATGTGCTAGAAGGGTCAAAATATGACTGAGAGTTACAGAGTAGAAATGAGTGCTCCTTTTGCATCTTCTTGTGCAATCAGGCTGGTGGGTTACTTTCCTCTTTGCAAGTGTAGAAAATCCATGAAAGAGCTAATTGGTAATCAAATGCAGGTATTAAGGGAACGGTAGCAGGAGTATGATCTGGGCCCATGGGTAAGGGTGCTGCAGGGTAGCTTTTCTGATAGTTTTGCCATGGGTCATTGAAGGCAGGATGGTTAATGTCCCCTCAGCATCACATGTTTAAGTAAACAAGTCAAGTATGAGAAGAGTTAGGATAAGTAGGCGGGAGGGAAGGAAACAGCTAGGGATACAGTATTAATCATGTTCAATTGTAGATGAGTTGGTACTATAGAGTCTGTATACTAAAAGTAAAGGTGAAAAAAGTTGGCCAGAGCCATCTTCGGTTTAGCTTTGATTTGGGGCCTGAAAATTCGGTTTTCCTTCACCAATTCGACTGAACCACTTTGGCCTCCAATGCAGTAATTGGCATAAGTTAAAACGTATGACAAATTGGGGAGGATCTTGAGAAGGTTCTGAATACTAATTACTACAGTTTACTTGTGGCAGGTGGTGTTTGCATGCCACTGTTGGGGACTGGTGTACTTGTGGTGGTGTCACACAATCCGCAACAAGCATGATTGGTGCATCCCAGTTCAGAGCTATAGTAATTGATAGTATTCATTGGTGAGCTCAGTGCTTACACACCAGTAGCTTCTGTTTTACCTCCATGCCAATTACTACCTTCTTATTGGCCCCTTATATCAGAAAAATGTAAAATACCTCACCCCAAAAAACATTATGCATCTAAGTACATAAACTCAAATTAAAAGGCAATACATTTAGGGCATTACTTTTACCTTCCCAATGTATCGCTAAAAATGGATGTAGAATTTAAATTATTTATTTATTGAAAACTTCGGAGATTACCTTTGAGCATAAGTACTCATTTACAAATCACATGCACATCAAATACATAGTCACAAAAAAATTACAAGTATAATAAGCAGTTCCAGAGGAAATGCAGTCAAGTAAGGCTCAAAGCACTTGAGACAGAACAACTGCATACAGTGCTGAAAAAATCCATGCAGATCAGTGTATGAAAAGTCACAGGATATGTACAGTGAGAAACCAAATAAAACAGTTTAACAGTTACGATTGTATTAGACTGACAGGGCAGACCACAAAGATCTCTTAAACTTATTAATCTTGAGGGCATTCAGCAGTGTATCAGTCAGTTCGTTTAACCAGTTAGCCGCCCTGACAGCACATGGCCACTTGCCCTGCTGGATACACTGGAAAGGAGGCTTAAGGACATTCCTTGCCATGTTCCTGGTGTTGTATTGGTTGGAGACAGTGCAGAAGCTGTTTATTAAAGCAGAGGGTGTTAGGCCCAGGGGCAGCTTTTTGGATAGCAAACCGGTCTGGAGCTTTATTCTTCTGGGTAAAGGTAGCCAGTTAGTGAGTGCATAAGAGTACAATGATGAGTGCGGTTAACTGCACCAAGTACAAAGCGACATGCCTCATTACAGATCAGCTTTACTTTATTTTAGCACCTTGTCACAGGCAGCTGTGTAGACAGGGAGGCCATAATCTATGAGTGAGAGAATGGAGCTGGCCACAATAAGGCGTCTAGCACCACCAGTGAAACTATTCAAGTGATGGCACAGGGCACACAGTCTGCTGTTAACTATGGCTACCAGACTGTCAGCACGGGGGGCAAAAGATAAGGGACTCGATTCTCAAAGGACAGCGCAAGCTGCACCAATGGCAGCCTTCCTCGATTGCCAGTGTGCCAGGGACCCTGCATCTGATTCTCTATTGGGTAGGGTTCCAGTGCAAAGTAAGTAAAAAGTTTTGTTCGTATAAATATATATGAACTAGGATGTACTCAATTGAGCTGAGGCTCATTTACAATGAGGTCCTATACAAACAATGTTCCACATTATGTAAAATTTTACAATAAGGACAAACACACAATTAACACAAAATAAGTTATGTAAAATAATAAATTTTCTTCATTGTTTACAATTCCTAAGATTAAGAGCTTGCTGTCTAAACCATGCCCTAATGTTCTGCCAAGATGGTTTCCCCTTATAGAATTTATTATGGGCTGGGATCCAATTCCATTCCATTGGACCTCTAAAAAAGACAGAGTGTCAACCAATCTCTAGATTATACCTGGGTACTACAAACTCTGGGGCATATGAGGCTCACAGTGAGCTTAATTTGGTTCATCGTGAAATCGCTACATTAATATATGGGGGCAGGGTTCCCAAGCAACATTTGCACATGAAAGCAAGCATGCGCTCCTGCCTGTATTCAGATGGTCTCAGCCATTGCAGGCGATTAAATAAGAAGCACTTGTGGGTGAGCCTATCAGTTTCAAGAACAAATCTGGCTAATCTGCCATAACATACATCAATGCTATCCAGGTCAGTTTTCCTCGAGTTGGCATAAATGAAATCCCCATAGAGTGAAATGGGCAAAACCACCAAACATACCACTTTCTCCCCCCCCCCGGAGCTTGCAGCAAAGGTGGCTGTGTGCCAAAGAGTGCACCTGAGAGGTTTGCTACAAGCTGTGGGCACGGTCGGGCAGCACTCTATGAAGGTGAGAAAAATGTGTAGCTAATGCCACACAGCCAGACTAGTAAGTAGGTATATAACGATACCAGCAACAGAATAGTATTATAACTGATCTGCCTAAAGGCAATGACTGGTGTCTAGTGGTTTCCCCCTCCCGATCCCCATAAAAATTAAATATATATCCCTCCCTGGTGTCCAGTGTTCCCCATCCCTGATCCTATGCATCCATGAGAGTCAACACTGCCCTCATGTCCAGTGTTCCTCCCCATCCCCAAGCACCCCGTCCAACAATATCCAACAGTCCCTGGTGTCTAGGGGAACCCCACCCCCCAGGTAGTGCCCCACCACCCCGGCCCCCATCCAATCCTGGAGCCAGCTACCAGCACAGGCCTCTGCTCTCCACTACAGCCAGCTGCCAACTGAGCTGTCAGGGAGCACATACTGTAACAGCTTATTGTACAATATGTGCTCCTTGACAGCTCAGTCGGCAGCCGGCCATGATGGAAAGCAGAGGGCTGTGATGGTCACCAGCTCTAGGATGGGATGGGAGAAATGGGGTGTTGGGCACTACCTGCTGAGGTGGGGGCCCCTAGACAGCAGGGACTGTTGAGTATTGTTGGACAGGGCACGCAGGGATGGGGAGGGGTGGGACCGCTAGACACCAGGGAACTGTTGTATTATATTTAACAAAGGATCGGGGTTGGGAAGGGGGACCATGGCACATGATCCCTCCCACCCAGGGAGGGCTCAGGGGGTGGTACAAGTTCTCAAAATCCTCCCAGAGGACACACTTCTAAGTACTGTTAAACCAGTCCTGGCTGGTCAAATGGTACTTAGAAGTGTGCCCTTTGGGAGAGTTTTGAGAATCCCAAATTAGGGGATATGGCAGCTTGCCTCTGCCACAAGCCATCAGCACCCTGGAGCACCCAACTGCATGGTGCAGACCTGACGCAGGGTCAGTCTGGCACACTGGATCCTGGTGAGGTGTAGGATGATCTTTGAGAATCCCGAAGTCTGCAAGTTTTGACACAAGGTGCCCCTTGTGCCACTGCTGTGTGGCATAGGTACCTTGCATCAAAATCAGAGCTTTGAGAATTGGGCCTAAGGTGTCATCCAGATTTAGTCCAAGGTATCTGAAGGTCTCCACCTGTTAAAGGTTTTGTCCCTCACCATTTTGGATGACAAAGGGTGGAACTTCCCTCTTCTGTGAGAGGATAGAGAAGAGAATGGTCTTTGTGTTTTTTGTAACAGAGGACCAGTCTGTTGTTGGAGAACCAGCTTCCTAGTGACCTGAAGTTACATTGGAGAGCGGTGTTGAGGCTGTCAACGTCAGGGTTTTTGGAACAGATGACAGCATTATCAGCATAGAGAAGTATGTTGACTGTCTGACAGGGCATCGGGCAGTTGATTTATGAAGAAGCCAAATATGAATGGGCCCAAGATGGAGCCCTGATATACACCAATTGATACTCCCCTAGTGTAGGACAAAAATTTATCAATCTTCACATGCTGGGAGTGATTGTGAGACAGCTGTGGCACCACTCAACTGTGACAAACCCAGGCCAAAGAGTTTATTAAGTAGCAGCTTATGGTTGGCCTTAGTAAGGGCATATACATAGATCCGATGAGGTCACCATTGTCAAGGGCCTCATGAACATAGTTGGTGTATTCCAACAGCACCATGTTGGTGCGGTGGAGCTTCCAGAAGCCATACTGCTGCACACACTGGACACTATTTTTCAAGGTATGTGACAAGTTGGTCAGAGACTATTCTCTCGAAGGCCTTGGATGGGGAAGGGGGGAGAAAATAGAAATGGATGTGTAATCAGGCCTACGTTGACTGTGCATCTTTCCCTTCCTCTGCAGCATTTTTTCTTTAGCTTGCCTGCCTGAAACTACAGTTAAATACAGTGAAAACTAGCTAACTGGAATTATGATGCATGATTCAGTAATGATTTCAAAAATTTTCTGATTGAAAGACACTCTTTTTCATAGCCCACTAGCAACGTCCTTCCCCTGTGAGAGAGAGAATAGGAAATGATACTGAAATGTGTGCCTCACGAGAAGTTCTCAATCTCCAGCACTACTGATAGCCCGCTGCAAGTCATGTGGCTTGTCAACAACTTTTACATGTTCAGTGTTGGTTTCCTGCAACAAACTGTACTCAGAGCCAAAGTGGCTGCCAATGCAATAAGCTGATAAGAGATATAGAATTAAAGTGTGGGCTGGGTTTTAATTTATTTGTTATATTATTATGATATTAAAATTCCAGACTTATGACTTCTGGTGATGTCACAGATGAAGTAGGAGCTTAGAGATGAGAGCTCCCGACCCTCCAGAGCATAAAATATCCCCAGATGGATAAAAAACAACAAAGCAAACTGCTAATGGCTGCAAAAGAGAAGGGGGATATACGGAGCGCAAGATCCAGGGCAGACAAAATTAAAACATCCAAGAATGGCTCGAGATATCGGGCACTTAGTTCTGACCAGAGTCGGAGCCCGTCGCTGGAGAGCAGACAAGGGCCAGAGCACGAGACTGACTGGGAGGATGAACGTCTCATGAGGAACCATTTTGAGACATTGCTACAAGAAATAAAAACCTCCCAGTTGGAAAATAGGGTGGACTTCAGAAAGATCCAGGAGAGATTCACGAGCCTGGAGACCCAGGTAAAGGCTACAGAAACCCAGGTGACAGAGACAGAGATGGACATGGGGCACCTCAGCAGGATTGCGGATGCCTTGCTACTACAGACTGAGGCCCTGCAAGAAAAGTGCACCAACCTGGAGGCCCAGTCATGCTGAGACAATCTGAGAATCTCTGGCTTGCCAGAGAATACAGAGACTGGGGACATATGTCTTTTCCTCCAAGACTTGCTGAAAGATGTCTTGGATTTGCCTGCAAGTATGGAAGTGCAGGTCGAGAGAGCACACCGGGCCCTATACGCCAAGCCCAGAGACCCCAAAGCAAGATCATGCACTATCTTCGCAAAATTCTGCAGCTACAGAATGAAGGAGGAGATACTGAGAAGAGCGTGGCAAATGAAAGAAGTGAAATACAATGGCAGCTGGTTATTTTTTTATCAAGACTACCCACCATACATCCAGAGACAGTGGATGCAATATCTGGATGTAATCAGGGCCCTCAGAAGGAAACAATCAAGTTCCAGACACCGTGTCCAGCAAAAATCTGCATATTCTGGGAAGGAGGAACCCGGCTCTATCAAACCTCAGAGGAGGCCACAACCAGACTGCAAGTGCATGGAGTACCTTTAGAGCAACGGAGAAGACCGCAGGTCAGAGAACAGCAGAAAGGTGACTCCCAGGAATGGCAAGTGGCAACCCATTGGGAACATATGTGTGGCAGGCAGGGGCCTCGCTGGCAAAAACATGGTGGACATCAGAACTATACTGCGCCAGCTCACGACTGCACCAGGACATTGGAGGGATGTCCAAGACTTGATGACATGATCAGATAAGTGTGAACTTTTTCTTTCACCACTCCTCTGACTTTTGCACCCCCCATGCAGCAGTCCGATAAAAAGCTAAAAGTAGGGGAATATATAGTTAGGTAACCAAGTAGGGAAGGGGGGGGGGTTGAGATGACCGGAACCTTGCCAGGGAAAGTACTGAATTCCATTAGGAGAAAATGGGGGCGGAACAGATGGAAGCAGAGAAATGAAAAAAAAGTTAAGGGAAGGGGGAACACTTGAACAAAATGGAAAATAGAAAGGGTGGGAGGAGAAACAAAAGATATTGAAATGATTTCACAATGGGGGAGGGGGGGTATGGGGGGATCCTGAAATGGAGGCCAAGGATGGGTGTCGCAGTCAGAGGAAACTACAATACAACTCTCACACAAAAGTTATTGGTTGAGAAAGTTACAATTTTTATTACTGATATAGAAGTTGACAGCCTTCTTACAGGACTGAAAATTGAAGACAATCGATACAACAGGAATGTAAATAAATAGAAAGACAAAATCTAAGGGAATGCAGAAGACAATTGAAATGATGAGTAAATAACATTGAATGCATAATATAAATTGCACGTTAAGACTCCTGTAAATGGAGCAAATGTAATAGGAATGTAAAGCATCTAATACTGAATGTACAAAATGAACAACACGTCTAAAAACCTGTAAAATGCAGAAATGAATAAAGTATAAAAAGATTCCAGACTTACATCACAAGAATAGAAAAAGAAAGAAAACCTTAAATGTCAAGATAATGTAGAAGCAGGTGCTGTTTGTTCTGGACATACAGCACCCACCCCACATACACAGCCAGACTGTGCACACAGACACATACACTGTCACTGTGTGTTTGTGCACACAAACACAGAAACACACACAAACACACAAGTAGGTGCTCACAACAGCTGTGCACACACAAAGAACATTGGCTGCATTAGAATTCTAGCAAGTAGTATATCATTGGAGTTGCATGTATACTGCTTCAGGACTTCCATGCAGCAGATGGCATCTGGCTGTGGAGGTCAGTAGAGAATATGTGGCAGTGGTATTCTGGGACTGGGGTGTGGGTTTAGCATGAGGTGAGTGTTGCAGGTTAGACCAGATATTATGGATACTGACAGCAGGACAGATAGGGGGAGTGTGCCAGTAGACACCAGGGATAATATTGGAGGATCATGGAAGAAGGGGATAGTTCTAGAGGCAGGGAAATCATGGGGATATTAATCAGGAGCTGATCCAGGATAGTGCAGCTGAGCTGCAATGTACAAGTCTTGCTTGTTTACCAATTTGTGCAGTATATGTGTGTATAATGGCCCAGATAAGATGCAATATCTGGTTTTCTGTGGGGTCCTGCTTTTACCCATCTTCTCCATGTATTTACCCAGTATAAGTGAACTGAGATGAAGTATCTTATTTCAGTGAGGGTACTGGTTTTACAGGTTCTGACACTGCATTTACACAGCAGGTCACAGCTAAGTAAGCATTAAGCCATGATGAAGGTGGCATCTAATAGGGAATTAATTCATGGTTGGGACCGTTCTAGCATGAGTCCGAAAGCCGAGTGCCTACAACGGTCCAACCATGCATTAATTCCCCATTAGATGCTACCTTCGGAGTGGCTTAATGTGCTTGTAACATGGTCTGTGCATAAGTAGGACTGTCAGAAATGATTGCGCCTTTCCTCATAACTCCTTCAGTCACTGTATTTTTGGTATAAACAAAACTTTCCTGCACTTTTCAGACATGCAGCACACACTTTCTCACATACAGATGTGTCCATTTAAAACTTTGCATGCAACAAGACTACTGTATAATTCAACACCAAATATTATTTTTTCCTACTTCGCCACTGCTATTCGTCTTCTACCCTGCTCAGGAGGACTGCGGCATGCAAGTTTTGTTCTCTCGCCTTCTGTTTCTGTGCATAATTTGCATACGACCTCTGCGGCATTACTTTGATCCTTCACAAACATTGGTTGCCTTACATTTTGCCTTATTTACACTTACTGTGTCGGTAAACGAGATATCTGTTGACAGATCTCTTATTTATCTTGGGTGGGACTCACTGGGACATGCTAAATAACACTGCTGTTCTCTCTTCTGTGGCTCCTTTCAGTAGTTCACAAGCAACACAGCATTATGGCTGGAATAATGCCATGTTGCCGTTGTCCCACCTGACGCAATTCGACAAATTATCTTCCTTGCTTGCAGCCCTATTATTTTTGCCATGTTAAAATGCATAGTATCTCACTTTCAGTCCTATTTTTAACCAGATTTACAGTGTATTTTTCTCACGACAAACATGCTGAGATGCAATATTACCTTTTCAGTGGGGTTCTGCTGCTAAATGCTTTTACATCATCTTTTCTCTAGGATAGAGCATATAAGTTGCAATACTATATCTCATTTTCAGTGTGGTCCTTCCTAATTTTAGTCATTTTTACAGTGTACAGTATTACTGAGGGTAGGACAGCTGAGATGCAGTATATCATTCTCAGTGCGGTCTTGCTTTTTTATTGATTGTTGCAAAGTATTTATCTACAATAACTCGGTGGAGATGCAATATCTCATTTTCATTTAGTATCCATTTTCTCAGTATATGTTTTCAGGATAGATGCATTTTACAGTTTTTGGACATGTGTTGTTCATTTTATACATTCAGTATTAGATGTTTTACATTCCTATTACATTTGCTCCATTTACAGGAGTCTTAACATGTGCAATTTATATTATGCATTCAATCCTATCACCAGGCACTTGGGTTAATATCCCAATACTGATACTGTAGTGCAGCATGAGGGGGGTGATGCACTCCTGAGGTGCCGTCTTTTGGATGAGACGTTAAACCGAGGTCCCATCTGCCTGTTCTTGTGGTAGTTCAGGTGGATGTTAAAGATCCCATAGCACTTCTCGAGAAGAGTATGGGTAAATTATATTAAACAGCATATTGGAACATAAACAAACAATAAAGAAAAATCAGAAACAAAAGCATAGAACCAAAAACATAGTCAAGTTGACAAAAGAAGAAGTAATACAAAGGGTATCAGGAGTCACCAATAATAATAACAAAAAGAAAAGAAAAAAAAAAAAGAATACTGTTCAAATAGGAAATAAATAAATAAATAATCGGCAGCCAGGAACAGGACCCCTGTTCCCTGTAATGTGAAGAAGCAAACAAGGAAATCACCAAAGAAATCATCATGTCACTGCCGGCAGTTCAGTAATCCAAGGCAACTCCTTCCATAATTCAGCTATCTCATTACCTGATAAGGCAAGACATTCAGCAGCATAGACAGTTTTAACATCTTTCAGTATCTTGTTACCTAGCTCCAAATGGGAATATTCCTTTTGCTGTAAGGTAAAAGCACACCTAGCCAACCAAATATTCCACTTGATAATAGTAAATAAGAGATGAAGAGTATCCGTATTGCACTTTCGCCAAACAGGTGGAGCAAAACCATACATAAGGTGGTCATAGGTCAGGTGTGCAAAAAAAGGCATGGCCCACAAATCAGCCAAGTAAACCCAAAAAGAATTAATAAAGGAACAATGAAAAAACAAATGCTCCGCAGTCTCAGTGAAATTAACCCAAGGCAGTCTGCTATAAACCCGATCTCGTACCTATTTATGCTTATGGTTAGCTCTAACATTAATCCTCCCATCACAGAAAAGCCAATGGAAATACCACATATGGATAGGCATCCTGGAATTACAATAAAAAAAGGGGCAAGGAGGAATGAAACTGGTCAAGGCAGCCCAAAAAAACATCAGGAATGCCACAGAGAGAGGACAACAGGGATCTATAGAGTATCTTATGGGAAGCAGAAGATAAAAGTTGTTGAGGTGTAATCCTCCATTGCTTCAAATGAAGAAACGTCTCTCTAAGATATTGTAGAAAAACTGGGCCCTTCAGGGCCTTTAACGTATTTTGCTCCCATTGCCGGAACCAGGGCTCACAATTCCCAAACAACCACGGCTCCCAACCCTTACATGTATTAACAAATAAAGGTTTCAAATTAGACATAAAAAAAATACTATTAAAAAATTAAATGGGGTTATCCATATCCAGGCCACCCTCCTTAATGGGTAAATATAATACATTCTGTTTGATAGGGTTGAGACGGCTGCCCCAAATGGCTTGAAAGAAAACACTCAAAAGGGAGGTTTCCAATTTTTTCGGAATGGGAAACACATAACTAAGATATAAAAAAAACAAAATAAGAAAAGTCTTAACCAAAAAAACTATTTTTTTCTTCCCAATCTTACTTTTATTCCATTCCATGACTTTATGTTTCCTGACAGCAAGTTTCTCCTCCCAGTTTAAGGTAGCAATCTCAACGGAGCCTAGCTTAATCCCAAGGATGGTCAGAGGGCCTGAGGTGAGAGAAATAGGCCCTAGAGTTGGCTGGGGACCAGGGTCAAAACCCAGAGCCTTCCCACAACATTTATCTAAATTCAAGGAAGCACCGGACACTGCACCAAAGGATGAACAGTGGTGAAGAGCCCGATGAACAGACCGGCAGTCAGCAACTAATTAACAAAGGTCATCAGCATAAGCAATGACTCTGGTCGAAGCCTGAGCAGACGGCCCCAGTATCGAAGCAATAGTAGAAAGGCCATTAATGGACCACAGCAAGCGATCAATAAACAAAGTATACAGTACAGGGCTCATGGGACAATCCTGCCGGACTCCCCTCTTAATAGAGACCATGGGGCCAACATGACCATTCACAACTGGTGTCGCAGTAGCATAGAGGGACTGAATCCACCCTACCAGGAGAGGTGGAACATGATAGTGACTGAGAGTATCCCATAAGAAGGTGTGGCAGATGGAATCAAATGCCTTCCTCTGTTTGAGGGATACCACAAATCCACTGCAGGAACCTTTTAGACCATGGGAAAAGACTTCCCGTAATAGGATCAAATGATCCTGGATACTGCGGCTAGGGATGGCACAAGCCTGTTCTGGGGAAATAACCTGTTCAGCTATCAGAAGCAGTCTATTAGTCAGAATTTTAGTAAGCAATTTACAATCTGCATTCAACATGCAGATAGGTCTCCAATTATTCAGATCAGCCTTATCCCCTTTTTTAAACAAAAAAAATCAAAGTTCCTTTATTAAAACTCAAAGGAACTATACTAGTGCTCAGCATAGCATTAAATACAGCAGCAAGTTCAGGGCACAGATGGTCACCAATGATTTTATATAATTCAAAAGGCAAACCATCTGGCCCAGGGGAAACATTCTTTCTCAAGTGCTGGAGAACAACTTCAACCTCCTCACGGGTAATCAAACGGATTGCCTGCTGCACTATTCGAGAGAGAACTGTTGATACTGAGATGGTCCTCAAAAACTCTCGAATCTCCCTAAGGTCTGAGGGTATGTCAGTGAAAAGGACTCTGGAAAAGTCAGCAGCTATGTGGGAAAGTGAAATACTAGAGGTGTGTAAGAGGTCAGAGGAGTCTCAAAGACTGGACATGGTGTGAGTCTCCACTCTCTGGGCCTGCCGAGCAAAGGGGTCAACTTCCTGGGAATTGCCCTGAGTGCCAAATTTATGTTCGGCATACAAATGAGTAGCACGTTGAGAGGAAAACAACATCATGTCTTTGCGAATCAATTGAATTTGGGAAGTAAGGTCTTGACCAGTAGTGTGGGCAATAGTCAGTAAATTCTGAAGGTGTCGTCTGTGCTGTAGATAGGTCAAGTAAGCAGTACTACATTTCTGCTTACTATAGCATTTTAAAAGTAGAATTAAATCAGTCTTCGTATCCATCCACCAAGTAATAGGGTCATCATAGAAAAATAACACGGAGTTCCGAGCAGTAAGAAATTGGTGTAGTGCAGACAATAACTCTGGGTCTGTCAACAAAGATGTATTAAATTTCCAAAGTCCCAGACCCTGGCAATGGGAGGGGGTACCACCAATAGAGATGGATACCCTCCCATGCTCAGAGAATTCAACCGGAGTAACAGTAGCATTTGAAATAGGTAGTGTTGGGGATGAAATAATAAAGTCGATTCTAGTGGCCAAGACACCTTTGTGGAATGTGGGGGTGTGCTGATTAGTAAAGTCTAAGTAGGTGTCTCGTAGGCGAGCCATATGGATAACAGTGTGTAGAAAGTGAGAATCACAAAAAAGCTTCTTAGTGGTAGCAAAATAACTTTTGTCCTGCAGACTCAGGCCACAGTTGAAATCCTCAGCAAACAGAATCTGCTTGGAGGTGAATAAATAAGGTTGGATAAGAGAAAGAATGTCAATATGACTCGATTTAGTTTGTGGGGCATAAATATTAATTAAACGAAAGGGTATGTGATGTATAACTGTGTCAAGAATAAGGACTCGGCCAGGCACTAAACCATAGAGTTTAAGCAAATGAAAATCGAGAGAACGGACTAAAATACCAGCACCAGAGCAGGTCTCATGGCCAATGGACCAAAAAGGGGGGCCACATAACCAGTGTCTTTGAGCACGATGTAGTTCATGCAAAGTATGGAAGCGAATACCCTGTAAAAAAATCAAGCCGAGTTGTAATGAAGCAAGGAAAGCAAAAACTGAATTCCTCTTGTCTATACGTTTAATGCTGTTCACATTCAATGTGTGATGAGCAAAATGTGTGAAAGTATCAGGCAGCATGAAAAAAAGGGCAGGAGCACAAAGAACCAACCAGAGAAAAAAACAGTATTTCTTTTTGCCCGAACCAGCCATACTCTTCCCTTTCATCCGGGCTTTCCTTTTTTCCTTTTCTGAGGACCTTTACTCTTAGTCCCCATTTCAGTGTCAGTAGTCCCATCAGGGTGGGAGGAAGAGACAGAGGAGGAATCAGACTCCTCTCCAGAATCAGTAGTAGTATCCTGTAAAACATCATAAGGATTAGAAACAGGAATAGGCGAGGGTCTGAGGGCCTTAGAGGGCGGTGGGGCAGTTTTTTGTTTGGACCTCACAGAGCATCTACAGCTCACAGGAAGAGGCTCGGCGGGGGCATTTCAGGGTGAGCCGGGGCCACCCCCAAGAGTTCGGGGGCAACAACTGCAGGCACCAGAGAAGGAACAGGACTCAGGTGCAAGTGCAGTCGATGTGGAGGGTCAGGGAGGGCCCAAATCCAGCTGTGGTGGAGAAATCTTAGTCCGAAGTTTAGCCTTCTGGGCTTGGGAGATAATAAAATGCTGATCAGCACCATCATCATAGTACTCCTGATTTTTGGCTGCCCATGTACAGTTCCATCATCATAGTGCTCCTGATTGTGGACCGACCATGTACAATTTTAAAAAGTGTGCCCAGGTTCCTCACATAAATTGCATTTACTCTCATTGAGGCAGGCAGAGCTAACATGACCCAACTCTCCACAGGAGTTGCATTTAACCTTATCACAAGCGCTACTCAGGTGAGAGGGATTGCCACATCTGTAGCAGGCCTTAGGCTGGCCGGAATAAAACAACACCCCCCTATCATGACCCAAAAAAAAGGAATTAGGCAGGTGGAGAAGTCCAGAGTCTTCAGACTTGAGCAGCACCTTGACCCTCCACCCCCCAGTCCATATATTTTCAGAGTCTAATATGGCCTCAGGTTCCCCAATAACAGTGCAGTCTTGAGTGAGTGATATTTCACCCAAAATCTGTCCAAATCTCGAAGCGTCTTGAAGCTGATATCAAAAGTGGTCTCCCCCAAGATATGAATAAGGGTATAAAGTTTGTGGGCAAAGAACTTCATGGAGTCCTTCAATAAAGTTCTGGCCACATAGACATGATCAGGGGGTGCAGCAGACCACCAATATAAGAGAGATGGACAGCATTATGGCATTTAGCAGGCAAGATAGGGAGCCGAAACAATGAGGAAAAAGTTTTCTTCTGTCTGTCAGGCATGAGATTCAAAGGCACTGCAGGCGGAGCATGGTCAAGGGCCACAGTAACAATCAGAACAGTTTCAAAAGGGAGATGCAGGGCAGGGTGCTGGGTGAGATGTAGGCCATCAGGGATGGCTAGGGGATGAGCCAAAACCCGCTCAGGGCTCGTGTCTCTAGTGACAGTAGGGTAAGGAGGTAAAGCAGAAGTCACAAAGTCAGCCTCTATTGGCATACAGATAGGAGATTTACCAGGAGATCAGCAAGCATCAGGAGAACACTTTTCCCAGCCAGCACCCTCTAATGCTGAGTCCACGGACCAAGGCCCAGTCCCCGCGGAACGTCAGTAGCCCAGATAGCCAGACATGGAGGGTGTAAGGCAGTCTTAATAGGAACAGTAAAAGAGTCACAAGCAGTGGTTGCAGGCAAAGTAGGAAGTGAATCACAGGCAGACTTACAGTGTCCATCGGCAGACGGCTGGTCTTGCAAACAAGTAGAAGGATGACTCAGTGGGCGTTTGACAGAAACTGCAAAGCTGTATGTACAGGATTGCTGAATTTTCTGCATAAGAGCTGCTTTCCTCGCAAGAAACTTCCTTTCCTCGGATTCTAAAAGCAGCTGTAAATCACGGGTCTCAGTCGACTGCTCACCAGAAGTAGCAGCCAAAGATTCACTTTCAGCCTCCTCAAAACTGACGATCAACTCAGAGTCCATGTCAGGGTCAGGAGCCAGCAAATACAAAACAATACCATCATCAGCAGCAGGTTCCAAATCCAAACAATTTATTTCCACCACGTTCTCCTGAACATCAAGTAAACCAGCAGTCCTAGGCAAAGACAAGGCAAGAGGGGAGACCAGCTTTCCAACCCCCATTGCTTCTACCACCACTCCAGGGCTCTCATCCACCATCTTGGTCCCGAAGACAAAAGGGTCCACCCCTGCTCACAGGACGCAAGAGTAGAGGAATTTCCCTGGTGCCCTGGCCAAATTTCCCCCATTCACTAAAAAATCACTAAAAATACTACCAACAGCTTAATCTTGTTCAAGATCAGTTGGCATTCATTTGTATCCCCCTTCCCCGTGTCGTGCCTGAAAATAGGCAGAATCTGCCTAGTGCACTTACCCGGTCAACAAAAAATAAAATAAAATAAAAATAAAATAAAATTGAGATGCAATATCTCATTTTTAGTGGAGTCCTGCTTTTACACATTTTTGCAATATAGTTATTCAAGATAGTCAAGCTGGGGCGTGGCTAGCAGGCAAGCATGGAGGACGCTTGCTAAATAGACTCCCTGGTTGGCGGCTTTAAACGTCTTATTTATAGCTGTGAATCTAATTCTGGGCTTTTCCTGAAGCGATATACCTGAAGTCTGAGCAGATGGCTACTACTAAAACTAAAAATCAGCAGGCAAAAATTCAATTTTGATCCAGGACTTCAATCAGTAGAGACGAGAATCCGTCTCGGGATACTGGGTCCTCCTCATCAAGTGCCAGCTCAGCAAGTGTGCACATAAACTCCACCACAATGGATATTACCAAAACGCTCACAGGAGTACCTGATGCACTAGCATAGATGCAGAGGGGCATGAAAGCTGAGTTTCACAATCTCAACTCGCAATTCACCCATTTGCAGTCTATGGTTACCACCTTGACTGATACTACTGCCATGCATACCTCACAAATATGCAAGCTTGAATGTAGGATTGGCGATTTGGAGGATACCTATGCGGGGGCCTCGGCTGAAAGAAATGGTCTGCTATCTACAATTGCTGATCTTCGTGAGCACCTGGACGACCAGGAGAATCATTCCAGGCACTCGAATATTCGCATTATTGGGTTGCCTGAGGGACTGGAAGGCCACAGTCCTAATGTGGGGATCCACACCTGGCTGATCCAGAAGTTGGGCCTAGTGGAAGAAGCTGCAGGGTATGAAATCGAGCGAGCGCACCGGGTCGGTCCCCCTCCTAAACCGGGGGATCATCCACGTCATTGCCTTATTAAGTATCTAAGATTTCAAGACAAGGAATCAATATTGCAGAAGGCTAGAATGGAGGGCCCTCTCAAGGCGGATAATGCGACTGTGTATGTGTACCAAGACTACAGCAGGGATCTTCAGACGAGGAGGCAAAAGTTTAATCCCACGAAAAGCAAGCTGTACAGGATGGGATGGAAATTCTCTTTGACGTACCTGGCCTGGCTGAGGGTGGATAAACCTGGTCAGAACCCTCAATTCTTTACTTGCCACAAGCTTGCTGAGAGATGGCTTGAGGAGGATGAGAATAGGGGAGAACGAACAAGGCCCAACGCCTAGTGAGTTCAATGTTGATCAAGAATTAACTCATATCAGTGAATGTCTATGCTATGCTTGATGTCTGTGTTTTGTACGGTAGGCCTGTTCTTCCTATTTTTGCCCCTAAGGCTCTTATTGCCTCCTCAAGTATGTTGTGGGGTCTGGTTGCACTCAATTGCCCTGTTGTAAATCAAGAGGCGTGTGGTTCTCCAGATGACCCCCCCCGACGAATCTACGGATTAGGGTATCATTGGGGGGGGATATTACACGTGGATATTGCTGGTATTATTGACGGCTACAAGGGCAATGAACTCCGCTGCCCCTCTGAACATTTCAGTGACTGGCTTTTGCTTTGGATGCATTATACCGACCGTGCTAGGGGGGCACAGGTATCAGTGGAGCAGGTTTTCTCTCTTTGGGACTGTCTCATTAACTCCACATAAAACTGAAGGTGGAGACCCTTATAAGCAGGCCACGAAAGTTATGTACAGTCATGTGGAGTCCGTGTATCAACAGTGGCATACTAGCCGTGCTGTATACGGCACTAAGGTTACAATTAATAAGTGCTTGCATGGGCAGAATATTAGAATGTAAATTCACCTAGAGGTTGCTCATGTTTAAATAATACAGCTATTTTGTTATTTGTTTGTTTACTTTTATATGTTGACTATGCTGCCCCCCCCACCTAGTTATATGGTCAATAGGCAGGGCAGGGTTTGTTTTCCCTCCTTAATGTTTATAATGGGAATGCTGGCGGGTTCTTTCCCGCATGGGGAAGGGGGCCTCAGTCACGTTCAGATTGAGGCTGGGGAATGTTGGGGAAGTCGTGAGGAAGGGGGGAGGCAAATCTCTGCTAAAGAAGGGGGGGGGCTACTCGAGGCCTTAAATGGCAGCCCTTTTTGCTTGTTAGAGGGGGGAGATTCCACTTCGGAGGCTCCACAGTACGCTGGCACTGGAGCATTATGATTTGGGGCCTTCTTTAAGGGTGTCATTATTAGGGTTTGGATCTGGGTTCAATCAAGGGAGAAAACAAGGGGGGTGTCAGGGGTGGAGTTTGGGTGGGGCGGAAGAGGATGGAAATGTTGGGGAAAAAGAGTGTACAGGCTTTTTCATTGCTGACCAGAAGACTATGTGATTGTAGATTGCTGTTTAATGATGGGGCCTGATGTAAACTGTATTTCTTGGAATATAAATGGTCTTAAGTTTATTGTGAAATGGAAGAGGGTTATGGCGGAACTCCGAAGACAAAGGGGGAACTAGCCCTACTACAGAAGACTCATTTCTCTATTGTTGAGTCACAAAAAACTGCTGAATTCATGGGAGGTACATGGGTCTCCTCAACTTTCTCATCTAAGGCACGGGGTGCTTCCATTTGGCTTCCCCGGGGCTCCAACCTGCAGATAGTGGATACATTGGTGGATGTATATGGTCGGTATGCCCTGGCAAGGGTAGAGGTCCCAGGTAGGGGAAACTTACTGGTAGGCTTCATTTATGCACCAAATATAGAAAATCCATTTTTTTCCAGAAGCTTGCTATAGATATGTCCTGGTGGGAAGGCCCTTGGCTATTGGGGGGTGACTATAATTGTGTCCTTGACACTGTCTTGGATCGATCCAATCCTTCCCCTATCACAAAATCTCATAATGTGAAGGTACTGGAGGAGTTGCAGGTTGATTTTGGCCTAGTTGACACTTGGCGCCATTTATATCCTTCAGGCCGAGAATATAGTTTCTATTCACATGTCCACAATTCCTATGCCCACATCGATAGGATGCTGCTATCTAACGTCTTAATTACCTCGGTGGGAGAGGTGGGATACACGTCCATTCTACGATCGGATCATGCTCTCCATTATGTTAAAATCTGTGGGTGGGGGAACCCTGAGAGAGCTAGGGTCTGGAGGCTGGACCCGTTGCTTCTGCGGAAACAGGAATATGTTTCATTCGGGGGGGGCAGCTATAAAGAAATTTTTTCATTTTAATCATAAAGGGGATACATCGCATTCCACATGATGGGAAGCATTAAAGGCCTATATATGAGGGCAGACTATTGCCTTTGCCACTCAAGTGAAGCGGACATCCACTAGAGACCTAGAATCTCTTAGAACTAAGATTGCTGCATATGAGAGGGCACACATGCTTAACTCCACTGCCACCATTTATAATATAGTGCAGAAACTAAAATGGAAATTTAACTCCCTATCCAGTGCTCAATTGGAGTGGTCTATTCTGCTGGCAAATGTGGGACAATATTTTGATGGGGATAGGTCAGGCAAATAATTGGCATGGCAGCCAAAGAGGAGAGAATCCACCAAGAGCATAGCACAAATTCAGGATGCACAAGGGAATATGGTAAGGGATGCTAAGAACATAGGGGATGGATTCGGTACCTACTATAAATCACTTTACACCTCAGAATGCAACCCCAAGAGTGAGGAGTATGATCAGTTCTTTGCAGGGGCCCCACTCAATGAGATCAATGAGGAGGGCGCTGAGAACTTGGACTCTCCCCTTACTAAACAAGAAATACAGTTAGCACTGAGGACTTTGAAGAGCCAGATGGCCTACTGATTGACTTCTACAATACATCTGAGGGATACCTCATGAAACCCATGTTTGATGCTAATGAGGAGGGGTTGCAGAGGGTTGAGTTGCCCCCCTCCACACGGTCTGCTACCATAACAGTGTTGTCTAAATCAGGGAAGGATCCAGTCTTGTGCTCCTCGTATAGACCAATTTTGCTGCTAACTGCAGATTATAAGATCTTAGCGAAAGCCATTGTGACTAGACTGGAGCGGATTCTTCCCTCAATAGTACATTCGGACCAATCTGGGTTTGTGAAGGGTGGAATGGGTAAACATAACATAAGAGGTACCCTGAATGTTATACTTAGATTGGCCCGCACTAGGAGTTTACATGGAACATCAGTGGTAGCACTTGATGCAGAAAAGGCTTTTGACCGTGTGGAGTGGGGGTACTCATTCCACACGCTAGGTAAACTAGGGGTTGGCCCTGTATTTGGAGCATGGGTCAAGGTGCTCTACCGGAGTCCTTCAGCACAAGTCAATGCCAGGGGTGTTATGTCTGGGTCATTCCAGTTGGGGTGGGGCATGAGGCGGGGGTGTCCACTCTCACCGCTGCTGTATGTCCTCGCACTGGAGCCTCTTTGAGCAGCGCTGAGAGCACATGAAGGAATTCGGGGATTCTGAGGAGGGAACTGGGAACATAAGATTGCTATGTATGCGGATGACCAATTATTATATTTGCAAAACTCCGATGACGACCTGCCAACAGTACATAAATTAATGCACTCATCTGGCGCAATTTCAGGGCATAAGGTCAACTGGTCTAAAAGCAAACTTATGCCAGTGGGGAATTTGAACCGAGCACAGTTGATTGCTCGGTTAGGAGGGCTCTAATTGGTTCACTCATTAAAATATTTGGGGGTGCGGATCTCTGCTAAAGTAGGGGAACTATATAAACTAAACCTGAAATCCCTCATGAATGAGATTTCAGAACAGTGTATGTGGTAGACAGTCCTCCCTATATCGCTATTCGGCAGAGTGGGGGTTATTAAAATGTCGATATTACCTGGACTACTCTACATGTATCACACTCTCCCCATTAAGGTTCCCCAAATCCACTTTAAACATCTAGACTCCTTTCTTCATAAGTTCATATGACAAAGGGGTTGGGCTAAAATACCTAGGGCTTTACTTCAGAGGAAGCCTGAGGATGGTGGTGTAGGCATCCCACATTTTAAATCCTATTACTGGGCAGCCCAATTGGCATTCATCCTGACGGAAAAGGTGGGGGACGAGTGTCCGTAGATGGGACTGGAGGAAGACATGCTATTCAGTAATTATAAGAATGATCTGTTGGTTGGGAGCCTGGGGGGGATGGCCTGTGAGTAGGTTGTTAACCCTTTCACTGCTGTCACTCTGACTGCCTGGACTCAGGCCCAGAAACAAATTGGATTTGTAGGAGGCAGCTCTCCTAATCTCAGCATGCTTAATTTCATGCGACAAGGTGACCGATGCACTGCTGGGATGGTGCAAAGACTATGGGCCTGGAGGAAGAAATGGCTTGTGATAATTAACCAGCTATATGAGGGAGGACTGATTAAAAGTTTTGCACAAATCTGTTCACAATGGAATATACCCCCAGGAGACTTCTTCCTATACCTATGAGTTAGACATAGCTGTGGGGACAATTTAGATTTGGCAAACAACTGGGTCATGCCCTCCCCTTTTGAGGAGGAGCTGTTCCACCTGCAGCCAAGGGGAAGCCTCCTATCATTATTCTATCGGCTGCTTACTAACTCTAGACCCCAATTATTGCATCCTAGTGCGGTGAGATGGGGCAAGGATCTCTCTCTATCAATAGACCAAAAGACATGGTCCATGGCATGTGTGCACTACATGGATTGCTCACGTAGCAACAAGTTGAGACAGATCCAGCTCTTCTTCCTGCATAGGGCTTATATGAATCCTAAGAGACTGTGTAGTATTGATGCTGCATGCTCACCTATATGCCCCAAGTGTCAGGCAGATGAAGCTGATTTTCTGCACTTGGCTCTTACCTTCCCCAAGGTGGCCCCTTTTAGTCACCAAATCCACCATATCATGCCCCAGGTTTTAGGGTATGCCCCTTCTAAATCCCCTCTGGAATTGCTCCTTGGGGCAGACCCGCATCATCCAAATAAGGACTCTCCAACCCACTGTGGTCCATCGCTTTAATTAACACCAGGAGAACTATCACACAGGGGTGGATGTCAGCTGGTGCCCCCACGGTTGCGAGGTGGGTGCAGAATGTGAAATTCTGTATGGTGCTGGGAGCGTGCTCAGTTGGGTGCTCTAGGTAAAACATTCTCCTTCAGTGCTGACATGCAATATCTTATTTTCAATGGGGTCCTGTTTTTACCCATTTTTACAATATATTTACCCAGGACAGGCCCGCTGACAGGCAATATCTCATTAGGGTCCTGTTTTTACCCATTTTTACACTATATTTATCCAGGATAGCACAGTGGAGATGCTACATCTCATTTCAGTGTGGTGCAGATTATACCCATTTTTACCCAGTGTTTTTCCAGGACTGCTCAGATGACGTGTAATAACTTGTTTTCAGTGGGGTCCTGTTTTTACCCATTTTTACAATGTATTTACCTAGGATACGTGTGCTGGGAAGCAATCACTTTTTGTTATACATTAGCAAGGATAGTACAGCTGACAGACAATATCTAATTTTCAGTAGAGTCTTGCTTTTACCCATTTTTACACCGTTTTGGCCAGGATAACCCAGTTGAGATGTAGTATCTTGTTTTCAGTAGGGTCCTGCTTTTAGCCATTTTTACACTGTAATTACACAGAATATGCCAGAAGAGATGAAATACCATGCTTTCAGTAAGGTCTGCGTTTACCCATTTTTACAGTGTATTTATCAGGACAGCCCAGCTGAGCTGCAATATCTCATCTTCATGGGGTCTTGTTTGTATACATTTTTATACTGTATGTACCTGTAATAGCCTAGTAGAGTTGCAATGTCTCATTTTCAGTAGGGGTCCTACTTTTACACATTTTTGTAATGTATTTACCCAGGATAGTTGGGGGATGCTAATGGAGTGTGTGGGCAGGAGAGTACACAGTGGGAGGGGTTGTTTTTTTGTTTGTTTATTTAAATGTCCAAAAATAATGAAACTATGGTTAAACATTGGAAAAATTCAATGTTTCTTCCTAGTGTCATTGTTTTTTGATATTTGGACCTCAGATTTTCAACATGGACCCTAATATTTAAATGTTTATGCAGCGCTAATTGGGTTAGTGCTGTATGATTAGTCTGAGGCAGTAACAGCGCAGCCTAGAGTCACTATGCACTACTACCACCTGATATTCAGACAGGCCATGCACTCTGCTCAGAGTGCACTGTCATAATATTGGTCAGAGCCAGTCGCACACACGGCCAGCTCTGAACATGGGGGCCATAGCCCTTTTCTGACCCTACCTTATGATCAAGACAGGTGGAATCTTTCAAATCCTGTCTGAAAGATGATTTCGAGCAGCGACTCTGAAAACATGTTTCAGATGGTGATTTAATAAAATGACACCTGTCGTGTTTATCGTATGGGGTAAGAAACAGGCCGTGTTGCACATATGGGCCCAAAATCTGCAAAAATCACAAAGCTGTGAGTAAACATTGAAAAACATTCAGTATTCCTTCTGTTCTATTGTTTCCTATGAATAAAGAGCATGAACAACTTCTCTCTTAAATTCAACTTGTTTATTGTCTTACTTTAAACATTGTTTTTCTTAACCAAGGCAATAAGTCCCAGCAGGCTGTTTAACTTCTTCTTTTTTTAACCAGGAGAGACACACTAAGCTGAAGCTTGTTTACAGGTGCAACCTGGGAGTACAAGGAAGTTAAGTGACTTGCTCAGGGTTATGCAAGTGGGGGGCTGTGGGATTTAAACCCAGGTCTCCAGGTTTATAGCTCAGAGCCTGAAACCACTGCACTATACTGCCTCTTTCTAAAAAGGAACCTCCCCCATGTAAGGGGGGGGGAGGTTTGGTGTGGGGCTTCCTCTCGACCACGCTGCCCCTGTTTGGATGCCCCCTCTCCTCGGGCGCAGAGTGCTGATGCGCAGCTGGGAAGGGAGGGGAGGGGTGCTGCAAGTGGCAGGGGGGATTGGACGAGAGGGGGTGGGCGTCAGTAGGGTAAAAAGGCCCCACTCACTTGGCCCTGTCCTCTTTGCCTCCAGTCTCATCGGCCTGCTGCAAAGTTTGTTCCGGAGCAACTGCATGCCAGCAACAGCCCACAGCCTTTCCCGAGCAGATCATATGCGTTCCACTGGCCTTGCTGCATTCGCCCACCTTCCTGGACTCTCCACATTTTGGCAGGACTTTTGAATTTTGTTTTCACTCTTCCATTGTCACTGCAGATCTCAGGGCTCCATTTTTTTGCATGACCCATTTTGCAGCCCTCCACGTGGCAGCGGTCCTTTTGTTTGTCATGAGCCTCCTAGCATAGCGTCCTCACAAGGAAATTTAAAGGAGATACTCCAGCAGGCCAGGGCTTTGACAGAGGCTAATGGGGGTGCAGTGTGGCTTTAGCAGGTGCTTTGTGAGGGCCAGCCTGGACAGAATTTTGGATGGCCTAGCGAGCCTTTACCGGGTGGTGCAGCCAGGGGTGCGAGCAACATCCAGAGGCCTGGGGGTAGAAGCGACCGGGTTAAGAGCAAGCAGAGCTGGCTGTCTCCTTCCTTTTTCACCTTGGTGGGAACAGAGCATGCTTATGCTTCGGGCAGGTGGTCTGCCGACCCGGCTCCTGGTTGCTCTGGTCTGCCTCTCGGGGTCACGCTGCCCAACTTTGCCTCCTCCCTGCCCTCGGGCACTGGTTTCCAGTTGTGGCCCCTGCCTTCCAGGTCAGTGCTCCTTCAGGGACCTCCTTGGCCTGCAGCTCCCCAGTCCATTTGCCTCCAGTTTGCCCCCCCCCGCCTGCCTGCTCGCCCCCGTGGCTAGCCCCCAGAAGACCATCTCCACAGCCAAATCTCAGAATAGGAATGCAGCAGAGGTGGACCAAGTATCCAAGCAGTTTGCAGCAGATCCAAAGTCCAGCAATCCTTTGGGTGAGTACTTTATTTATTCCTTGGGGGACTGGTCTTTTGGGGGTGAAGAAGTTGTTGGTCATTAATCAGTAGCAAGCCTGAGCGACCTGGTAGGGAATGGAGCATTCAGAGGGGAAGGAGTGAGATAGGTGCAATGGGCAGAGAAAGGACAAGCGGTTGAAACCCACAGAGATACCCCTGCATGGGGTAGGGAGCTAGCAGACAGGGTTGATAGGGTATAACAGTAAACATGGCAGTTCTCCAGGTCATGTTCACAGACATGCTGGGAGCAGTAGCCAACCTTGGTATCAAGTAGCCACTCAGGGTTCCCCGGAGAGGCAGAGGTATGGGTAGGCAAAGGCCCGGCTGGACCTGCGGTCCCATCACTGAGAGAGCCGCTGGGGACCAGCCAGGAAGTAGTAGCGAAGGGACAGAGTAGCAGCCCAGTGGTGGTGCAGCCTGCAGGGGGAATGACATGACCGTAGCGGCAGCAGCAACCCCCATGGCTAGCGAACCTGCCGACAATCTAGCAGCCACAGTGAAGCTGCCGATGGCAGAGGTACAAGGGCTGAGGTCTGGGACCACTTCATGCGACCCGGGGTCGCTGGCAGCCCACGTGCCATTGTCCCTAAAGGAGAAAGTCTGGAAGAAAAAGTACATCGATATCTTTTTTCTGTTATACGGAGAACAGGAGATTAAAGAAGGGGAGAAAGATGGTGATGGGAAGAAGGAGAAAAAGGACAAAAAAGACAGGAAAGTAAAAAAAGATATGTTGACGTGGATAGCATCATTCAACATTCTGGCCATGGCAGTGCTAGAGAAGGAGCCTGGGAGGCAATGGGATTGATAAAATACCAGGACCACATATTAAAGTCCTACTATTCCTTTGGGGGTGATGCTTGGCCCGGGTATGATGAGAAATTCAGGAAGAGGGTGGCTTCGGACCGCACAGTAAAATGGGGCAGAATGCAGACCTTTTTATATCTAGAGCAGATGTACCCTAGGCAGCCCTTTCTTTGGCGGTGGACTAACAGTGGGCTGCTGGTCCTTGGGTCCCCCTCTGGGGGGGAAGTATAAAGGGGGGGCAACAAAAAATGAAGGCAGCTTCTGGCAGTATAACAAGGGAGCATGCCCCTTTCAGAGCAACTGCAAATACAAGCACATTTGCCAAAGCTGTGGGGGTGCACATCCAGGGACAAAATGCAACAGAAAAAGCGATGGCAGCAGCTCAGGCAGTGGATCCACCTCGAGCGGAGCTGGAAAAGGGCCCTTCTCCAATTAGGGTGGGGGCTCTGCTCCCCTGGCTAAGATGCTACCCAAATAGAGAAGCAGCATGGGAATTGTGGGTGGGTTTTTGTAAAGGTTTCAAGATACCATATCAGTGCTCACGGGTCTCACAATAAGTGAACAACTTAAAATCAGCCATGGAACAACCATATATATTGGGGGAAAAGATACAGAAGGGGGTGGGACTGGGGAGGATAGCAGGGCCATTTCACATACCCCCGCCCCCGGACAACTTGCCAGTCTCTCCGCTGGGTCTGGTACCAAAGAAGAACCCAGGGGAGTTCTGCCTCATTCACCACCTCTCTTTCCCTCTGGGAGATTCAGTCAACAATCAGATAGACCCAGAGCTAACCTCCATAGCATACACATCGTTTGACATAGCGGTACGGTGGGTGCAAGACTGCGGTACGGGGGCCCTTATGGTAAAGGCGAATATTGAACCGGCTTTTCGCCTGATCCCAGTGCACCCGTATGACTTCTGCCTTTTGGGTATGAAGGTAAGGGAGCAATATTACGTAGACAAGTGAATGCTGATGGACCGTTCAGTCTCATGTTCCATCTTCAAGAAGTTCAGCACCTTCTTGAATTGAGTAGCATGCTCCTCCGTGGGGGTGGAGTCCATTATACACTATTTGGATGACTTCCTCTTCATCAGGCCAAGAGACTTAAATACCTGTGGTAGGGATTTATCGCATTTTAGGGGCATAGCCCAGGAGTTCAGGGTGCCCCTAGCTAAAGAAAAAATGGAAGGACCATGCACCAGACTTACATTCCTGGGGATTGAGCTGGATTCCGTAGCTGGAGTCTCCAGGCTGCCAATGAAGAAGGAGCAGAGGCTGTTGGGTTTAACTACGGAGGTCAGGAGGGTTAGAAACGTCACCCTGTGGAAGCTACAGGAGCTGCATGGGCACCTGAGCTTCGCCTATAAGGTCATCCCCATGGGGTGCCCCTTTTCCAGGCATTTGGCCAGGGCCATGGTCAGAGTCCACTCGCCACACCACTTCATCCGGATGAGCAAAGGCATGAAAGCAGACTTGGAGACCTGGGTGGAATTTTTGGCCTCCTTTAACAGGGTTGCCTTGTGGCAGACACTGGCTGTCAGCAACCAGGAGCTAAATTTTTTTATGGATGATTCGGAGGGGCTTGGGTTCAGGATATACCTCCAAGGCAAATGGTGCACTGCTGCATGGCCTCAGTCATGGCATGACGCGGGGTCTAATAAGAACCTGACCTTTTTAGAGTTCTTTCCCATCATGGCCACTATTGAGGTCTGGGGTAAGAGGCTGGAAAATAAGCTGGTGGTCTTTTGGTCTGACAACATGGGGTAGTACAAGTAATCAACCAGCAGTCTGCAAACTGTGACAAGGTATGCTCTTTGCTGAGGAAGTTTGTCCTGCAAAGTTTGAGATTAAATATCACGTTTAGGGCAAAACATGTGCCAGGAGTGGATAACAAAATTGCTGACACACTCTCTGGTTTCCAGAGGTACAGGTTCAGAATGCTGGTTGCCAAGGTCAAGAAAGAACCCCTGGGCCTCCCCGCCTGATTAGGGCACAACTGGGAGGTATTTGGCAGGTAATATCCACTTCACTTGCCCCTGGGACTTGGGGCACATATAGCCAGGGAGTGTCATGATTTTTGGATTACTGTGGGGAGCAGGGAATAGCGGACCCCTGCGCTGGGGTGGCAGGGACTCTGCTGGGTTTCCTATGGGACCTAAAGGAAAAAGGGGTGTCAAGAGGGTTGATAGGGTCAGTGCTGGCAGGGATTGCATTTTTCTGGCAAGCTGCTGGGGTGTGGGAACATAACGCAGCAGTTTGCCATAACAAAGTTCATGGAGGGTTGAGTGAGACAGACCCCTTTGGCTGGCGACACTAGACAGACCATTTCCCTGCAAGGGTTAAGAGCACTGGTGCACAGCCTGGATAGCCTCACAAGGGATAAGCATGAGTGCCTGCTTTTCTAAGCTGCTTTCTGTCTGGCTTTTTTTTGGGGGCTTTTCGGTTAAGCAAGTTGATGGTGGCCAACAAGACTGACTGGCACGGTGGCCTCAAGAGACAGGATGTAGCACTGCTGGATGGTAGGCTAACTATCTGGCTCTGCAGGTCAAAGACAGACCAAAGAGGCAGAGGGGCACAGGTCACCCTGCGGCAGCAGTGGCGGGGTATGCCGATATCTGCCCAGTGCGGGCAGTGACTGAATTCCTAACAGTACGGCCCCGGGGGAGGGTCAGCTACTGATTCACAAAGATGAGGTGCCTCTGTTGAGATACCAGTTCTGCCAGGTTTTTAAAACATGCCTGGAAGCTTGTGGGCAGGATCTAGGTAAGTTTGGCACCCACTCATTTAGAATAGGTGTGGCTAGCAGTGGCCAGCTTGGGCCTGGGCGAGGGCCGGATTAAGGAAATCGGGAGAAGGCAGTCCAGAAGATACAAGGGCTATGTCAGACCACTACAGACAAAATAATTACATATGTTTTCATCCCTCCCCTTGTGCCTGTAGGACAAAGATGGCGAAAGCAGGTGTGGATAGTGGGATTTTCTTATGTGTTTTGGGCCCAGAAGAGGGGGGGAGGAAAGGATATATGGGATGAATCTGAGGATACCAAAAGAGGATGCCACTATCCGATGGATTGGGATGCTGGGCATGAGATGGGAACAACTGATGCCCTGCATCTGACTCAACAAAAAGAAGTTTGGCGTGCCTGACATCTTAGTGGTGCACACAGAGGGAAATAAATGGGGTCTCAGGCCTCATCGGAACTGATCCTGTGGATAAAGTGGGATTGGGCCACTCTGAGGACATTGCTGCCCCAGTGCAGGCTGGTATGGTTGGCAATACTGCCGCGCCTGGTCTAATGCCATGCCCATGTGCCCAAGGCCACTAACCGGGCCAGGGTAAAGCTCAATAATGAGGTGGGTAAGTTTGTCTGTTGGACAGGTGGCATAATCATTGCTCATGAGGAAATTGAAACTTCCTGCCCTGGGTTATACCACACAGATGGGGGACATCTATCTGACGTGGGGCTAAACCTGTTTAACAAACCCATTCAGACCATGTTGGAAACCACAGTTTATAAAGGGTAACACAGTGGTAATTCGTAATATGAGCTGGTGGTGGGGGGGGTGACACAGGCAAGGTTTAGCTGTGCCCCCCCGGGGTGGGTTTGGGGGCATCTCAGTGAGGCATGGAGAGTGCAGTACACCCATTCTCTGCTGGCCTTAAGCTGTGAGGCTCAAGGTCGGAGAGGCAGGAAAAGGTGGGGGGGTCCCACCCTGTCAGGAGTGGGCAGGGTAAGGGATTTGGAGGAAGTTCTTCCACCTCTGTGCATGCGGCTGAGGTGGAAGGGGCCCTCCAGGAGGCCAAGACACCCCCTAGAACATGGGGGGTGTATGGTGTCCGGGCCAGGATCCGAGGCCCCCTCGAGGGGCCTGAAATGGGTGATAGTATAGTATTTATTTATTGGTTGGATAAATTGGGTGTACTGGTATTGGGGTATTGTGGTTTCCTACATGTGTAAATATTTGTGATGATGTGCAAGCAATGTGTGCATATTTATATGTATGTGCAAAACCTGAAAGTTAAAAATGAATTATGATAAATGTATTGTGATGAAATTAGTGAATTTCAAGTACAGTTGTGCTGCAGCCTTTTAAACCCAAGAATTGGTGTGCAGTGTTTTCCTTCCAAACAAGGGGGCATGAGCGGCGGGGGAGTTGGGGCCTCCGTGTCCAAAAGGAACCTCCCCCATGTAAGGGGACAGGGAGGTTTGGCATGGGGTCTCCTCCTGACCACGCTGTTCCCGTTTGGATGCCCCCTTCCCTGGCAGCAGAATACTGATGCGCAGCCGGGAAGGGGGATGCTGCAAGCGGCAGGGGGGGATTAGACAAGAGGGGAGAGGGTGGTGTTATGGGGCAAAAGGCCCCCACTGCTTGGCCCTGTCCTCTTGCCCTCAGTCTTTGGCCCGCCTTCTCCAAAGTTTGTTCCTCCCACCCACCCTTTTTTCTAGGGTTTTTCAGTCCATGGCCATAGGGCTGAAGTATACTACAAGAAGAGCTAGGGGATTGTTGCGCACAATGAATTAAGTGACAGTGATAGTGGGGTGCCTATGGGTTTGGGACACCTCATTGAGGCCTGGAGAGTGCAGTACCCCCATTTTCTGCTAGCCTTAAGCTGTGCAGCTGAAGGTCAAAGAGGCAGGAACTGGTGGAGGGGGCTCCCCAACCTGTCAGGGGTGGGCAAAGTAAGGGATATGGAGGAAGCTCGTCCACCTCTGCACGTGCGGCTGAGGTAGAAGGGGCCCTCTGGGAGGCCAATACACCCCCTTGGACATGGGGGGTGTATGGTGTCCGGGCCAGGATCCAAGGCCACCTCTAGGGACCCAAAATGAATGATAGTATAATATTTATTGGTTGTATAAATTGGGTGTACTGATATTGGTGTATTGTGGTTTCCTACATTTGTAAACATTTGTGATGTTAAATGTGCAAGCAATGTGTATGTATTTATATGTACATGTAAAACCTGAAAGTTAAAAATGTATTATGATAAATGTATTGTGATGAAATTAGTGAATTTCGAGTAAATTGTGCTGCAGCCTTTGAAACCCAAGAATTGATGTGCGGTGTTTTTTCTTCCATATAAAGGGGTATGAGCTGGGGGGGGGGTAATGGGGGCCTCCATGTCCAAATGTCCTTTCTCTTTGTCTTGTCAGAAGTTCAGCTTCACTCTCTCCAGCTGGCTCACACAGCTCACACTGATCACTTCTCCACTTCCTTTTCCTCCCAGCTAGCAAGCGAGACTTCTGGGGAAAAGAGGTTCCTTGATTATTTAAAGTCACAGTCACCAATTGACTTGTACAAACTTCAACAACAAATCCAAGTTGCAACATCCTTCGTCCCAATGAACTTTGAAAAAAGTTAAGCAAAATTCAAATTTCCAAAGGGTACAGTAATTAAATTGGTCGCTTTAGTACCTATCTTGAGGGCAGATGCAATGAACATGAACAAATGTGTCCATCTCTGCTATGGAACAACTCTTCAGTTCTTCCGATTTTCCACATTTGTTTTTGGCATTTTATCTTCATATTCACTGGAAGTATGGACACAGAAACATAATCTCAAATTCAATGAAAATAAATGCAAAGTGATGCACTTTGGTGTCAACAACCAGCGCGATGTATGTACAATAAACAATAAGGCTATAACTTGTACAGATAGAGAAAAAGATCTGGAAGTGAGGATTACAAGTAACTTACAGTTTGATACACAAAATAAGGAGGCCATAAAACAGCAAATATAGTGATAGGGAATATATTTAGAAATATAAAAAACAGGGATAAGGATGTTCTGTTACCCTTGTATAGGTCCCTGGTGAGAACATTGCTAGAATATGGGTCACCTTTAACTTTTCCACAAGGAGTAGGAATAACTAAGCTTAGGGAGAGAGTACAGAGAAGGTACACAAAAAGCATTAAAGGTATGAAAATGAGGAATACAGTAATAGATTGAGGCAGTTAGGACTGTGCTCACTCTCGAATAGGAAGACTAGGGGTGACCTATGTTTTGTATACAGGGCATACAAGGACAGGGTGTTGTGGGAATCCACTGGTTTAAAAACAAGACTTGGTGGGGCCGGCCTGGTGGTGCTGAGGGTTGAGGCACTGGACACCACACCTCGCACCACACTGGCAACCTGGTTCGGGAACAAGCTCGGGTCATCAGGGGTCGGCAGGAGAGAGTAGAATCAAGCGTCCGGAGTACATCTCTCCTCTCTTGAAGTGGGTGGGCTCTCCCTCGCGCTGCACTAACAACATCTGGAGGAGGAAGGGGTAGTCGCAGTCAGCGTGGGGATGTGGAAGGGGATTGGGCAGCAGTAGGTGTCTTTCACTTGGACAAGGGAGCATACCTGACATGAGCAGGATGCCATTGCACATCCGTGCACGGAGCAACACACAAGGAAAAACATCCTCTGCACCCTGGATAGGCGATGGAGCCCTCCAGTGCCCTGCCATCACACTCTCAACACCGGATTCGCTCTCTGGCTCTCCCAGTCTCCCTGACTGCCTGGTGGATGTAGTCCAGGGCATCAGTCCAGTTAGGAGGGCAAATGTCTGTCCCCAATTTCCTGGGGAGCAGATTTCAGATGGGAGGTAGAAGTGCAGTGGTGAGTGTGAGTCTCCTGAGAGAGTTCCAGAAGTGTGGTACAAAAACAGAGTTGACAAAAACATAAAAAGACCTGGTAATGAAAGATGAACTAGGTCACATAAAAAGCAAATAAAAGGAGAACAGTATAAAACTACTAAATGAGGACAAGGGTTCAGTCAGTGAGTGGTCAATATATGGAACACGCTTCCCTCCACCATTGTGGAAGCACCCACTATGAAAGCATTCAAAAACCATTTAGATAAATTTATGGGAGAATGAACTACAGAGTACCTCCACTGATATGTGACAAGTTTCAAATGGCTTTGTGGCCGCTTGACTTGAAACCCTACCTATATATGAGCACCAGGTCTCCCACTTTCAATTGTGTAGCTTAGTCTGGTTGAACACTGTGGTGAGTTGATCACAGCTCCAATAGATATTCCTTTTGCCATCTGTTCCAAAAACTGTTCATCAGTCTTTTGTCTGTATTTCCATCTTTTGGACATTTCTGCTTGTTTGGCAGTGGCAAATTGATCGGATTGTGAAAAGGTTTGCGGTGGCAATGTGGTAAGTTGTTGCCCGTGAAGAAAGTGGGCTGGTGTCAAAGGCTGAGGTTCTCCAGCATCACTATGCAGGAAAGTCAGTAGTCTAGAGTTCAGGATTGCTTCAATTTCAGTCAGTATTGTGCTGAATTCCTCGAACCCCAGAGATGCTTTTCCTAAGATGTTCTAAAGGCTTGTTTTTACTGATCCCAATAGTCTTTCCCAAAATCCACCCCACCAAGCTCCTCTTTCCACAATGACCTTCCAAGTGATTCACTTTTTAGAAAAGAATTCTCAGAGGGGGGAAGTTTTTAGCATTTCCCATAGCTCCTTTAAATCTTGATCAGCCCTTTTAAAGGTTCTTTCATTATCTGAATACATTATTTGACACAATACCCATCTGGCGATGAGCACCCTGAAGGATAACAAAAAATGTTCTGTGGTTTGGTCTGAAACAATTTCTAGATGTACTGCTCCTGTTACATCACATGTAAACAATGCAATACAGGCCTTGCTAGTGTGTGGTTTCACCTGTACGTACAGTGGTCTAGTGAAATCTACCTGTTACATCAAAGGGTGGCATATTAGGCAGTGTTGTATAACATGCTTGGTTAACTGTCTCCCCCATAGAATCCAAAATCTTTCTCTCACCTGCGTCAAGGTGTCCTGGAGACCAGAATACATCAGCTGCTCATGTTGGTGTCGTATTTGTTATTCAGAAAACACATCCTTCGCCAGCAATATGCAAGGGTGTTGCTGCTTATCACTTAGGTCTGACATATGTAGACATCCCCCCCACACACACACACACACAGTAGCTTGTGTTCATCTAAGAATTAATTTAATGCTCTAATTTTAGAGTGATGGTTTACAACACCCCCTTCCTCCAACTGCTTTAGTTACTCATTAAAATCTTGTCGCTGTATTGTCCGTATCCACTGTCTCTTTGCTGCCAAAATTTCCTCTGGGAAAAGTCTCCTTGTTTCTTAACATTCCTTGTATGCTTGTTGTAGACAAATCTCCTCACCTGAGCCATTTAACGAAGTAGTACGCTTGTTGTAGACAAATCTCCTCACCCAAGCTGTTAAGTGAAGTAGTACGCTTGTTGTAGACAAATCTCCTCACCCGAGCCATTAAGTGAAGTACTGTATTTAACTTGCTGTAATCCTTCAATTGCAATATAGCTGTTGGCAAGTCTTCTTTGTCAACTTGAACAGTGACTTGATGTTGCACTATAACTTCAGCACTTAAGTGGGCTGAGTCACTCCCATTATTCAAATAGTGTCACAGCCATTCGTCTTCCGGAAAAGTTAACCACAACAGTCCTTTCCACCACAAGGTGCTCTCTTTTAGATTATCAAGTCATTGTCCTCTAGTAGGAATGTCCGCTGGGTTCTGCTTTCTGCTGGAATGCAACCAATTTGAGGACTCTGTCAGTGCTTGTATTCCTCCCAGCTAACAAGTGAGACTTCTGAGGAAAAGGGGTCCCTTGATTATTTAAAGTCACAGTCACCAATTGACTTGTACAAACTTCAACAACAAATCTAAGTTGCAACACCCTCATAACTTTTTTGGTTTTTGACATTTGACCCCAAATTTTCAGCATAGTCTTTTTGAGACCCCACTGGATGATTATGACTGGTAGAATTTTTCAAATCTAGTCTGAAAGGTGATTTCACAAAACGACTGCAAAAACATGTTTTGGAGAGGATTTGAAAAATAACATCTGTCATGTTCACGAGGTGGGGGAACAAGAGGGCTATGTAAATAATTTGGGTCCAAATTCTGCAGAAATCCCAAACTTATGAGTAAACATTGAACAAATGTCAACTTTTTTTTTTTGACATTTTGACATCAAATTTCAACATGGCATTTTTGTACCCACACCTCATGAACCAGGCAGGTTACATTTTTGAAATCCAGTCTAAAAGAAGATTTTGCAGAGCAACTGCGAAAACATGTTTTGGGCAGGGGAGAATTTGAACAATTTCACCTATCTGGTTCATGAGGTGGGGTAAAAAGGATCATATTGACAATCTGGGGCAAAAATACTGAAAAATAACAAAGTTATGAGTAAAAGTTGAAAATGTGTTACAAAGCTATTAACCAAACTTGCCATGTTTTGCATCAGTTCATGGCGGGCTTTGGAAGCAGCAGGATGTTCTAGTCACTGGAGGAGTTCATCAGATAGATAAGCGAGGGGTGCAGGTGGTGTGGGGTAGTGAGTGCTGGGGGGTCAGAGTGGGGGCAAAGGGTATGGGGAGGCAGAAAACAATTTTTTTCGCAGGTAGTATTGGGGGATGGGATTAGAGGGTGGGGGCTGGAGACCATGCAGAGGGAAGGAGCAGGAAGGATTCAGTCTGTTGCAGAGAACAGGGTAAGAGGATGGGAGTGGGAGACCACACAGTGGGCCAAAGCAGGAGGGATTTGGTCTGTTCTGAGGGACAGAACTGGAGGGTGGAGGTGGAAGACATTGCAGAGGGAGGGAGGAAGAGGTATTTGGTCTGTTGCAGGGAGGGCAGGCAGCAAGGTTGCAAGCAGAGAAGAGCTGGCACCACCATTACTTGCTCCCTGACCTCAGAGCAGGCAGCGGGGTCTGGAGCAAGAGGTGGCGCCAGTAGAACTGTCAAAAACAAAAGAAAAAAGAGTAAGGGGGAGAGGAAGAGAGTGAGCACTGATTCATGCATGTTCATTATGTGCTTCAGCTCCACTGCATGGAGTAAACATTATGTGATGCATTTGGTATCCGGGCATGCACTTCCCTATATTCTCTGCTTCTCTGTTGGCAATACGTCAGTACAGCTCTCGCTATGCAGCTGTAAAAAGTGTTGTCTTGTGATGTCAAAGTGCTAAAATGCTAAAGGAAAACCGAGTTCCTTCATACCTGCTTCCTTGGTGTCCAAAATGCCAGATTTTGGCATATACAGAATAAAAAGTCGGCATCAGCTCATCCTTAACTAGAAGACCAAAAGTTGATGTAAACCAAATATTCACAATACACTAGACGCCTGCGTACATTTAAACTCAGAAAAGGAGGAGCCAAGGGGGCTGGGTGGCTGGGCATGTTGGTGGTGTGCTGATGTCATCCCCTTAGAGGGGCCAATACTTCTGTTTACCACATGATGGGCATGTCCTTGCAAATGCAGGGAAAGTTGGTACCTGCATGCCTAATGAGACCCATATGTGTTCTTTTTCCCACCATCATCTGCACTGATACAGTACCTCTCATCGCCCATGTGACTGTAGTGCAGGGGAGAGTGCAACCCTCCCTCCCTTTCTAGAGGAGGAGGTTGTTCTGCAGGATGCTCTAGCCTCATCTGCTGATCTTGCCACCAGTATAAGTCTCGTGATGCAAACCAAGGACCCTGGCACTGCCATGCCACTGTATTAGCATAATAGTGGTAGAGTTTATTCCACATGGCACCAGTGCTTGAATTATCATGAAAAAAGTAGTGCGGTCCAATGGCCCATATACAGAGATGTGCGTAGAGTCAGTGAAAATAGAGTGCAAAAATCCTCACAAAGCTTGGGGGGTCTGGTGGCATGCCTTCCCCCCCCCCGCCAAAGTTTTTTTTAAAACATCACTGTAAATGATGCATTTTCCTGCATTTTAGAGCTAATTAAGGTACATTAAAGCCCACTAGGATGAAACATTCTGTGATACGGATGTTATTGTTTCCTGCAGGAATATTTTTAAAATTAAACTGTTTAAGGAATTGCATTCTTTGCTTCATTTGTAAAGTGGATTGCTTCTCACTCCCCATTTCTCTCACACTCTGTGAAAACAGATCCTCCAGATCATACTTATCCCTTTTGTTAACTACCCCTTTCTTTCAATCGCCAGCCCTCCACAGGATTTTTTTGCTAGCCCACTGCCTACAAGTTATGTACCATACCTCAGTCACAAGAAGTGGACAAGCAAGGCAGCTTACGGAAAGGATTAGCATCATATGAGCTGCCATTCTGATTTGAGCACAAGAAAAAAAAAAGGGACACAGCAGCAGAGCACAAGAGCAGCAGCAGCAGGCAATGAAAACAGAGGGGCAGAGACTCAGGACAACCAAAGGGTGATTTGTTATTATGATGATAGGCAGAGTATTAAAAAAAATTAAATTAAACTTGTGGATGAATCCTGCATCAGTTAACAAGGGACCTCCCATATACACACACACACACACACACACACACACACACACACATATGCCACCCACTTTATTTCTTGCATAAGATTGCTATACATTATGGTCTCTGAGGTTTAGTTATTTTTGGATGACTGATGTCAAAAACGTCAGTGGTCAAAAACAGAAAGTCATTCCAGTTTTGGGGAAGTCAAAATACTTCCCAGGTTACAACTATGGAAGCCAATATAATGTTGTCAGAGACAATGTTGTAATATACACATTACAGATAATGCCACCCCCATTAATTCAGGAAAATAACACATCATTGTTTGACTGCCATGCCTGCAAAATTCAAAGTCACCTACATTTTTCACTACTAGGAGTCAAATACATCCTCCTTAAATAATTAAATGAAGCCCCTGGCTGATGGCATGTTGTCCCACTAACTCAGTTGTCACTAATGGCAGGTTTAAGAGACAGTGAGATTAAAATGTTTTTTCTTAACACATGCACTATTTCCTTCCAGGTCTCCCTATTTTCAGGAGTGCACTTATTTTGACCACCCCCCCCCCATATACACACACACACACAAACACACACACATACAACACGCTCATCTCATACAGTCACACTACTATCCAAAATATCCATCATTCATAGGATCTTTTCTTTTACTGGCTCTAGCACCGAACTTCTGTCATGTTATAGACATACAGGCTAGCTCTCCTTGATTTACTGGTCCAAAATCTGAGAATGTTGCAGATATGCCTCGGCTGCTCTATGCAGAAAGCAACATGCTGTCTATTTTCTATACTATACATATTTCTCCTGGGCTCCAGAGACACAATGCACCCCCCATAGTCTTGCATCACATGGACTCCAGAGACACTTGTCAATTAGCAGTGTCAGTGGCTCAGTAGGTAGCACACTCGCCTCTGAGGCCGGGAGATCAGAGGGCTGTGGGTTCAGTTCCCACATCTGGCACTTGGGTTAATATCCCAGTACTGACACTGTAATGCAGCATGAGGGGTGCTGCATTTCTGAGGTGCCGTCTTTCGGATGAGATGTTAAACCGAGGTCCCATCTGCCTGGATTGGTGGTAGTTCAGGTGGATGTTAAAGATCCTATGGCACTTATCGAAAAGAGTAGGGGAATTTCCCCGGTGTCCTGGCCAAATTTCTCTTATTCACTAAAAATACCACCAACAGCTTAATCTGGTTCAAAGTCAGTTGGCATTCATCTGTATCCCTCTCCCCCGGGTCGTGCCTGAAAATAGGCAGGATTTGTCTAGTGCACTTACCCAGTCAACAAAAGCTAAATAAATAAAAATCCCCCCAGCCTTGCTTTACTTGACATGGGTTTCAGAGACACACAGCGCCCCCTCGCTTTGCCTTATTTTACATGGACTCTGGAGACACAAAGCACCACTTAGCCTTGCCCTACTTCACATGGGCTCTGGAGATGCACAACACTCACCACTAGTCTAGCTTATTTCACATGGGCCCTGGAGACACAAAGAAAACACCCCACCTTGCCTTACCATACTTTACATGGGCTCTGGAACCCCCCCTCCCGCAGCCTTGCCTTGCTTCACATGGGGTCTGGAGACAAACATGTACCTCTGCCTTGTCTTACCTTACATCACATGACTCTAGAGACAAATGCTCCCTCCTCAACCTAGCCTTACTTCACATGGGGCCTGTAAACACAACGCCTCCCACCCACCCCCACCAGCCTTGTCATACTTTACATGGGTTCTTGAGATAAAAATCAACCCTCTCTCTAGTCTCCTTAGCTTACTTCACATTGGCACTGGAGACAAGTACCCCCTCTTCAAGCTTGCCTTACTGCATACGGGCTCTGGAGACTAAAGCACTCCTCTCCCCCATGCGACGTCAGGCTGAGGAGGCCAAAAGAGTGTAGCCCTGTCCCACACTCAGGATCTCTCTCTCAGCCCTCTCTGTGCTAACAACTTGTGTTGACACCGCCAGAGGGTCCAGGATCTAGTACAGCTCTGCATCTGGCCCTGCCCCACACTCCAGCCCCAGCAAGTTAGCACTGCCTGCCCACCCCAAGTTCCTGTGAGTCCTGACTTACTCATCCTAATTCCTGCTGATACAAAAAAAAACATATTTACATACCATTTGGAAGTGTGTGCTCCTGATTTCCTTATCTTGTGTAAAATAAGAAGACTCCTCCAGCAGAACAGCCAGCAGTAATCCAATTTCAACAGGCACTACAGCACAGAGGTGGCACACTGGCCCTCTGGGCTCCCGAAACTGCACTTGTCTCTCTCTCTCTCTCCCCCTCCCTCCCGCCCTTCCTTCCTCCCTCTCTCTCACAGCTCAGCAACAGTAAACAAACAAGTTGTGCTCAGGGGTTCAGTGTAGAGACTACTGGCTACTACTTTTACCTCTGGTTTGTCATCTATAGTTTTAACTGAAATGAGCACCCCCAACTGTGCTTGTTCAAGAAGACATCACACCAGACATCAAAGAAGGCAAGCATAACAACATTTTTTTTTACAATAAACAAGGATAAAGATAATGATCTCTAACTATCACCTTTTTAAGTATCTGTGAAGGACTAACTTTGGTGCCAGCTGTGGATACTGCTTTTAGCTGTGGGAGGCTTTTATTTGCTTTCCAGGAAAGTGGCCATCAAAGCAGTCAAGCAACAGCATGCTTTCACTTAAGGCTTGTTTACAACGCCGACTTTGCAGTGCATCAACCCATGTGCACAGGTTGCTGCAATGCGAAGTCGGCTTTGTAGACACTTTTCCGAGCGCCATAAGTGTGCTTCGGAATCCTTTTCTGCTGTGGCTTAATTGTGGGTACCCATATCAGAGCAAGCATGTTAACCAATGTTGTAAACTGCTTGATGCGCTCGCTCTGGTGGGAAGCCTTCTGTCTCAGTGTCTCCCAGCATCCTTCACTGAATTTACAGCCCCTCCTTAGAGCAACCTGAAGCGCTGCAAGGGCAGGCTGTATAAACACTAAATTGATGGAGGAGCAGCCAGCACAGTGGGAAGGGAGCAGCACAAATGCAAGAGCACTGTGGGTTGTGCAAACATTGCTTTAGATAAATATCTGTCTCAAGCATCACTTAAGTCTCTTTCATGCTGGCAGTGTAGCTATGGGTTGGGGGAGGCTGTTGTTTCCCTGGATGGCTGATAAAAGGGAAAAATATGGTGTTAATTTCTATTTTTCACTTAGGCAGGGCTGCTGCAACTTGTGTTTCTGACTGAATGGAGATTGGCAGCTTCGGCAGTGAGAAGTAAGGGAGACAAAACATGCCCCCCCCCCCGCACCTTTCAATTACACAGAACTAAGGGATCCCTACTAAAACATAAGGGGTCCTGGACCCCTCAGACCCCCCATGTAATTTGAGCACTGCATGGCACCTTTCCCCAGAGACCCAGGTTACCTAACAAGGGCAAAACAGTATACGTTAAAACTGTGCAAATACAGCAGTCCTCAAATAAATAACAATACAATTACATGTTCAGCAGCCATTTCAGCACTGGATATGTTCTATATGACAGACTCATTAAATACCACTTTAAGCAGATAGGCCTATCTTAAAGGCCTCCACTGATTGGGCCTCTCTCAGGGTTCTTCATGGAGCATTTCATATTACCATGGCAACCATTGCAAACTCCTGATCACCCAATGATTGCAACTGAGCCCTAGGAATATCTGTAAGTCCCACATCAGCGGAGTGGAGAGGGTAGCAGGGCTAGTAAGGAGACAGGAGTTCAGCAAGGAAGAAATAAGTAGTTGTATTAAGTAATACTGAGTTAGCCTTTTTTAATAAAATGTATGCTATAATAGAACAGGAACATTTAGCTGCATAAAACATCTTTTTTTCTACAAAAAATTAAATGTTCCTAAAGTGAATATTGTCTTCTAATCTACTAAGGACCCAGTAAACATTTATAGAGCAATGTCAGTCCTTTAATAACCAGGTTTTGTAGTTTAAGTATAGGTTTTTGTTTTGTTTTGCCCCCTGGATGAGAGCTGCACTGCCTCTGGCTCCCTAATTATTCCTGTGCTAGCTTTGTCATGCTGCATCACAAAGCTTCAGCTGCTGCCATATCTCATCCCTGGAGCTTACCTTATGGCTGGGTCCTCCCTACTACCTAATCTGATGACACAGTGCATAGGAGGTCCACTATGACATCATGCCTACCTTGCTTCTCCCTGTAAAGGAGACACTCTCCACCACAACATGCTGTGACCACGTCAGTGCCAATTTTCTACTGGCGTAGCAGGATGACATGTGGGCTTCATCTTTGTCCAGTGCTGCCCCACATCCAGTTGTGGAAGGTGCTGAAGCTGGGGCAACAGCACCCCCCTCATCCTCGTGAGCATCTGCACACTCTACCAATGCAGATCTCCCTGGACTCTCCATCCCAGGGATGAGAACTGGGCTCAGGGAATGAAACCAGGTCACCCACATAGCAGCCCGACGTGCTACCCCTGAGCCCCTAGGTTAGGCTCTATTTGTGTTTTAACATTGAATGCCAGAAGCACAAGAATTAATTCCACGTTTCCTTCTCTTCAATGGATAATTTTATCCCCAACTTAAACAGCATTCCAACACTGCTGACCAGGTAACTGGGGCATGGTTTTCAACACTTTCACAAATTATTCTCAATTAGATGTTTTTTGGGTGCAGTATTAGCCACTGCTAAGCCATTTAAAATCACAAACTGTAGTGAGAAAGAAACAGGATTTGAACCCAGGTCCCCATAATACCATTCCAGTGTACTAATCACTGAGCTATAGGCTCACCTGGTTGGACCTAGGAATAGGATTCCAGGACATGCTTCATTTTTTTGGTATTGCATATCCTGCATCTAGGAACAATCAAGATGACAGGTAGATGTTTGTTTGCTTGGTGTAGTAATAGCCACTACTAAGCAATTTTAATTACAAATTGTAGTGAAAGGGAAAATATGTGACCTACTGGGAATTGAACCCAGGCCCCTGGAATACCATTTTGATCCTTTGACCACTGTGCTACAGGCTCATATGGTTGCACCTGGGCTTCCTGGACATATTTCCTTTCTCTGGTATTGCATATCCTGCAACTAGAAATAATCAAGATGACAGTTAGATGTTTTTTGATGCAGTATTAGCCATTGCTAAGCAATTTAAATCACAAATTGTAGTGAGAAAGAAATAATGTGACCCACTGGGAATTGAATCCAGGCTCCCAGAATACCATCCCAAAAAAATACAACAAATGATTCTACAATGCTCAGTTCACAAAGCAATCCTTTCATTTTAAAGAAGCTTCCTCTGGAAGCACTGTCTGACTGGCTGTTGAGGAAGAAAAAAACAAAAAACAAATCATCATCATTTTTATTTATCGATGCCCTCTAAGGGCATCGATAAATGAAACAAAATCCATCCCCTTTCATTAGACCCCTCAACCGTTTCTCGTTAGAAAGGAACGGGAAGGTCGACAATGGGATTCCTGCAGAATTCAGTTTACATGAATGTGTAGGGACTATCAACTTACACAAATATTTCTTTGCAGATTCATTTTCCGAACTACAGTGCTATCATTTCAGCATAAACCTTGATCTCGCAGCCACTAAGGTTCTTTGTTATGATAATTGATGTTTTGAGCTTCAAAGGAGAATTTTTATGACACTTCATTAATAATATTTCCATTCATCACCTTATTTCCTGGCACCACTTCGCTGTCTGTGGCAGTGATCTTCCTTTCAGTATTTTCTCAGAAATGTATTAAAACAGATTAAGAAGCTAGACCATGATTGGCTGACTCTCATTACTTGACCATGTATTGTGTTCCTTACATACAAATAATGACTGTTTGAACAATCTTTTGTATCATAGCAAAATCCACAAAAAATTATAATCAAAGAGTCTGATATAATTTGGGAGGTTATATTGCACTCACATTTAAAAAAGATCAACATCTGTGTCATAGCAACTTGAATACGTATTGGTGCATTTACATTCTAAGAGTTAAAAAAAAGCTACTGAACAGCCACATGGATAAATGCCAATTTACTTTTTAAACTAACATTAAAAAGATTCCTGCTTTTTTTCTTTAATTTTTCAGACAAGATCGTTGTATTAGCTCAATAGCGCACTCCAGGGTATGCATCTGCATAAATCAGTTCACTTTCTGGATGGCTAAAGGCACTCAGCATTGCCTTCTGCCTCACAGCACACACAGGGTGTGCATCAGTTCAGCTCTGTGCATACCCTATTGTGCGTCGCTTCTTAATACCATGTAGTATCCTTGATGTCAATGGCACTATGGCAGGCAAGGGTGTACAAATATGGCGGTAACCCAAAGGAGCTCACTTTCAGGATGGAAATTACAAGCCTGACTCAGTTCCAGGAAACAAAAAGGGGATATTGTTCTAACACAATACACCTCAGGATCATAGTGGAGAAACACGAAAATTTGGTAGGGTCATTTACTGCTATCTTTTATGAGTCTGCCTGGACAGGTGTGGTCACAGAGGACTGCAGCATAGCTACTGAGGTCCCTATATTCAAGCAGAAGCAGGAGCAAGATCAGATCCAGGCTACTACAGACTGGTCAATCTGACATAACTGCTGAGTAAAGTCCTGTAAGCCATTATCAAGGACATAATAAAGAAGTACTTGGTTGAGGCCAAGGAGTTTTCCACATCTCAGGATGGCTATTGGTGGAGGCCAAGGTGTTTTCCCCCTCTCAGGATGGCTATTGGTTGAGGCCAAGGTGTTTTCCCCCTCTCAGGATGGCTATTGGTTGAGGCCAAGGTGTTTTTCCCCTCTCAGGATGGCTATTGGTTGAGGCCAAGGTATTTCCCCCCTCTCAAGATGGCTAGCGGTTGAGGCCAAGGTGTTTTCCCCTCTCACAGGATGGCTTTATGAGGGCAGAGCATATCATACCAGCCTGATCACCTTCTTCAAGGAAGTGACCAGGGAGGTGGACAGGGACAAGGCCCCACACATAATCAATTGGGACATAAGCAAGATCTTTGACACTGTGGCACAAAACAAGGTTTCAGGCAAAGTACATCAATGCAATTTGCACGAGGTATACACAAGATGAACTGCTTACTGGCCTGGGGATGAAAAACAGAGGGTTATGGTTGGTAGGCATTACTCTGAGTGGTGGTGGTCAGCAGCATCCTGCATGGATCAGTGCTGGGGCCATCACTGTTCAACATGTTCATATCTGGAAGCTGAGGTCCACAGCAGGTTGCTTAAAGATGACACTTAGTTGATCAGGGTGGTGATCCCCATCAGGATGCTAACAAACTTCAGTAGGACTTCAACAAGCCGGGTATGTGCCATGAGCAGACTCCTGAAGTCTGGCCATAGGCCACGATCAGACTCCTGGGGTCTCAGCTTCAGTGTAACCAATTGCAAAGTGCTACACTTGGGAAGGAAAAATAGAGGTAGGATCTACACACTCTGTGGAACTCCCCTTGCAGTGGAGCAGAAAGTGGACCCAGTATCATAACAACAGACAAGGGGCTGAATCATGCCAAGCAGTGTGCAGTCGCTGACAAGAGGTCTGGCACTGTGCTAGGACATATCAAAAGAAAGGTGACCAGCAAAGCAAGGGAAGTCATCCTGCCACTTTACAGGGCCCTGGTTAAGTCTGACCTAGAGTACTGCTTGTACGTCTAGACCCTTTAAATCAAAAAGGCCATTGGAAAAGTTGAAAGGGTACAACACAGAGTCACCAAAATGTTCAGGGGTAAGGGGAATAAAAGCTTTGAGGAGAGGCTGATAGCCCTTAATATTGTCGCTTTGGAAAAATGATGCAGAGAGGGGACACCGTCTCAGTCTTACACATACTCAGGGGCATCCAAAAATTTGAAAAGACAGAGATATTTGATCTGGTAACTTGCAGCAGGACACTGGACACACCATGAAGATCACAAATGCTTAAGTCAGAGGAAACATAAGAAGCCACTTCTTCTTACAGTGGGTGGTGAACCTATGGCATAGCCTCCCAGCAAAGACTGTAGGTATGAATACAGTGCAAGCCTTTAAGGTAAGCCTTGACAAACTTCTGCTTACCAAGATCATCACAGAGTCCCCTTGGTAGTAGAGTTTATAGGCAGTCCCTATAAATTAGTACGTGTTGCACAGCATAGTAATTCATCCCTGTTCGATTCAGTTCAAAGTTTATTGATCAGCTAATATTAGCCACATCAGTTATAAGAAACATTATATAGGATACATTTTAAAATCAGAAACATTCTAAACAAATATACGTATGCATCACAAAATTGTATACATTTGCATATTCATATTTTTATATTTCTGCACTTGGGTCCCCCATGAAAATGGACATTTGATGCCCCTTAGTTTTTACCCGATAGACACATTTTATTTTTGCTTCTATTCTTCCTTCCCTGGCCCCAGTCAGCCTATTCCTTTCAGCCATCCGCCCAGCCCCGCCCCACCCCAACCTTTGGGCACTCACTTTTGTACCCCCATGGCTTACCCTCCACGGCAGGGTGGTGGGGAGCCCCCAACTCGACCCACCAGGACTGGATCCAGTGTTCGGGTGGTGCCCTCTCAGGGGCGGTGCCTACGGCAGATGGCCATTATGCCACTCAACCGGACCACAATTTCCGCTTTTTTCCCTGTGGAGGGGAGCATGCAGTGCCGACAATGGCCATGCGTGGGTCCACACACAGCATGTCCGTTGGCTGCTGCACCTCCATGCCTCACTGTACAGGACCTGGCGTGCCAACACCTAGCCTCCACTGGGTGTCAGGCAAATGCCGATCTCTGTTTCCCATCCTTCCCAGGACAGGAGAGATGTCCTGAAGATGCTCGATCCTCTCCCACTCTGGCCAGCCCCCGGCAACCCGCTCACTCCGCGAACACGGGTCGCCGGCCTGGCAGGAGATAATGCAACACTGTCTCAGCCCTCCACGCCACTAGGCCAGCTGATAAACCCATTTTAAATAAAAAAATAAAGCTTTCCTAATACCCTGCTTATTAATTAAGGGTGGCAAACCTGATGGATCTAGAGTCCTGTCCAGCCTTAAATTACTATGTTACGTTTACTATTCAGGCACAATTTAGCAAGTCCCCTGAACTTTATTACTAAGGACAATTGCATAAAAACATTGTCTTTGTCCCCGACATCATCTCATTTTCCTGCCTCTCACCCTGTAAAGTCATAATTCTCTGTGATATCAGTCTGTCGCTGTAGAAATCACTATGAATTTACAGAGGATTATAACTTCAGCAGGGAAACGGCAGGAAAATTAGATGATGTCCAAGATACAGATATCCCCTTTTTTATGTAAATGCCCTCAGTAATGAAGAATGAGGGAACATAAATACAGAAAGTTAATTAAATATATATAGAACTCGATCTGAATATTATGCTTTAAAAGTTTTCCTGTTTACTAGAAAAACATTTTAAATTGCTATGCTAAGATGTAACTATAAACAGATAACAGTATATCAAATAAAGAGGAAATGGCAGTTTTTTCCTTTTTATAATCTGTTTATATAGGATAGCACAGCTGAGATGCAACATCTTATTTCCAGAGGGACCTGCTTCTAAGTTCTACCCAATTCTGAAACTAGGTGGATTGGAGCACTGAGAGGTTCAGCGACTTGTCCAAAGTCACACAGTGAGTGTTTGGCTGTAACAGGGTTTGAACCTTCAATCTCCCAGTTCCCAAGCAGGTGCTCTAACCACAAGATCACACTGACTATTCTCTACTAGACCACACTGCCTTTGGGGAATAATGCATCCAGACCCATCATAAGAGATGCTCCTTCCTGGATCAATGGCACTGGATTCTCCTAGTGAATTTTTCCCATTTTTTTGTGCTGCTATTGCAAGTATAGTAGCACCCTCTCCATCTTAAAACCCACAGGAATTGAGGAACAGAGAGATGGTAGGATTCTACAAATCCAGAAGAACGCTAAAAGATTCCCAGTGGTTTTAAACTGGAACATTTTAATTTGTATTTGTGTAGTGTTTAGTAGAGTTGATGCCAGACTAGGGGATGGATTTTCCAGTTCCGGCATACACCTCAGGATTCCGGTACAATACTGCAACTCACAGTTTGTGGTGCAATTATAGAAACATAGACAATAATGGCAGAAAAAGATAATTGGCTGTCAATACCTCTTCCTATACACCTCAGTATTCTGTTTGGCTTACTGTAGGCCTTTTTGCACCGGCTTGATTGTTTTAGGAAGTCACTGATGATGACCCCTCAGTCTCTTTCCTCAGATGTCATGCCCAGCTTTACACTCCCTTACCATACAGTACTCGATCCTATTTTTTTCTTTTTTTTTCGGCGGGGGCAGATTAAAGTTTATTAAATTTTCAATTATAAGTGACTTACACAGAGCATCAAAAACAAACATTTTGACTTCTCATACAGACTTTTCATGTCACAGTCAGACTAACACAAGGTCTTCTGGGGTTTTTGTTCCCTATGTGCATCATTTCACACTTTTTGGTATTGAATTTCAACAGCCAAACCTTTGACCACCTCTTTAGCCTTTGAAAGTTTCTCTGAATCTCCTTAATCCCCTCCTCACTGTTTATTCTGTCACAGAGCTTCATATAATCTGCAAAGAGACACATCTTGTACTGGATTCCTTCTCCCATGTCATTGATGAACATATTGAAAAGGACAGGACCCAGGGCTAATCCTTGTGGCACCCCACTGGTGACCTCCATCTCTTCTGATTTGATTCCATTAACCACAGCCCTCTGCTGTCTCCCTTCAGTCTTTGGGAACTACCCATATCGGAACTGAGCTATTGAATATCCCTACCAGGGATTCAGTTAGATTTTCTTCGAGGATATCTCCCCCCATTGAGTCATGTCATAGAACTGTATGCTGTCAGCATCAGGACCACCTGGAAACTTTTTACAGGCAGGGGCCACAGACGTCAGTGCACCATATCAACGCATAAATAACGTTTGCATCCCCAGTATGCCTCAGTTCTTTCTCCCACCATAGACCACTCACAGTCTACAGCTGCTGAAGAAGGGGTACAGAGCAAACGTCGACACCGCCACAGTGAAGACCATCACAGCGACAGAATTCGACTGAAAGCGTTGGATCACAGTGATGGACTCCACTGGCACCGGCACTGCATTTCCCGGTGTTTCGCCCCCTTCCTGAGACAATTCCAGCTTGGAGTTGTATATCTAGAGACCAGGGTGGGGTGTGAGCCCCACATAGGGGGTTCAGGCACAGCTCCCCAATGAAAACACACTGACATACCCGACAGTAAGTACAGTGTAGTGCAGACACTCGGCATTGTGTCTGTCGATGTCAGGGATGTCAGTGTGGATGCTGTCGCTGCATAATAGTAAAACCACTGAAGAATGTCATTGAATATTTGCAAGTATTTTGTTGTTGCCGAATACTTACTTCTGCTTGTTATATTAAATTATATTTTATGCCACAAACAAAGAACCATTGTTCCACTACTGCCATTGCAACTCAATTAAGATTTATAAAGATGATCGTGACAGCCCACCGTTCGCTCTCTCTCTCTGGGCTGTAACAGCTTTCAGAGAGGTATTTGTCTATGGGTATTTGCTGCCACCAACTGGGTTCACCCGGCACTGAACTCTCCCTTTCTCTGAATTTGGAGGTCAAACATGCAATTGCACAGATCAAAGCCTGGTAGTGTGACTCTCGGGTGGTGGATGCTACCAGAGTTTTGCCTCAGCCAGTGGAAACCATGAATTACCTTAGAAATAATAAAAATCTCTGCCACAACTGTTGAGTAAATAAATAGCTTTTTACTTAACAGAAGGTCAAAATTAACATTACAGGGTATATATGTTTAACACAAGAGAATAACACTGTTACAGGAAAAGTAAACAAATGTTTTTAAATAACAGATGACAAAAGAAAAAAAGGCTATTACTGAGATATCCTATTATTATTATTATCCTTCTCTGTCCATCAAGAAAAACTGGACCCTATGCTATCTGCCAGCTCCCACGGACATAGCTAGAAGGGTAGACCCAAGCTTAACCTTTTAGATGTAGCTTCCCCCAACTCCAAGAGAAACTCCTCAATACTCACTGTCTTTCAGCATCTTATATTCTTTCTTGAGAATAGGTGATTCCTATTCCCCCTTTGAATGCACCAACCATCTTCCATGTATGTATTTAATTGTCTCAATCAGACTGAACACCTATCAGTGATCAGTTATATTTATTTTTAACCTTAACTTTGTATTTGAGTGATCCAATCCCTTTTAAATTGTGAGTCTATGTGGATATTTCCACTCCCCTTTTTGGCCACTGTGTCTGAGATTTATTACTCAGCCCTTATCTAAACACTGGTGAACAATGGAATCCCAGCCTGTGTGGGTTTTTTTTCAGACTGCTAAAAAAATACCAGCAGAAAATCCAAGCTATTAACTCCTTCTTTCCCATTGCTGTCACAATGATGACCACTCCATTTACATCCTTTGCCTTGACAAAACCATAACATTAAGGCCTGCAAAATCTACCTAGGGCTTGATTCTCAAAGGTCAGTGCAAGTTGCACCAACGGCAGCTTGCACCGATTGGTAGAGTGCCAGGGATCCTGCACCCGATTCACTGTAGAGTAGGATCCCAATATCAAAGTCCCACAGCCTGTGGCAAATGTGGCCAAGCAGCAAACAGACAGTGCACCTGAGAGGTTTACCACAAGCTGCAGGGCAGTCAAGTGGTAGCCGCGCCCATGGACAGAGACCCACCAGGAGGCTGCCGAGGTCAAGGGGGATGAGGCAGTGCATGAGGAATGCTGGTGGGATGCAGATTGATGATGGGAAGGGTGGTGCCAGCACCCCAATGGGGCCAGAGAAGAGCTGCCGACATGTTAGTGTGTTGGGTCACCCATATGCTGGGCACCATGGGGGGCAGTGCCGGCACCACATCACAAAGGGCTCTAGCTTTATTTCTGTAGGTCATTGTTGTTTTCTAGGTGTGTGCACTTGGCAGATACAATGCTAGTGCACATACCATGTTGTCATGGGGTCATGGGAGATGCCAGCTGGCAGCAGCACATGGTCCTTCCCACCCAGGGAGGCTCCAGGGGGTGGTGCAAGGATCGTTAGATCAGCCCTGGCTGGTCTAATGGTACTTGGAAGTGTGCCATCTGAGAGGGTTTCCAGAATCCCAATGCTGGGACTATGGCAGCTTGCATCTGCCACAAGCACCCTAGCAGTCTGGTGTACCCATTTGCAGCCTATTCTACCATTGGGCACTGTCCCGTCAATGCCTAAGCCATCAACCCCACTCTGGGCTCCGGCAATACACAAGCTTTTTATCATACAATGTCTGAGCTGTTGCAGGGTATAATGCTGCCACCACTGATGACTACATCAGTGGCGACTCCAAACGGTCTGTCATTGGTTGTTCTATTGACATTTCCATATTCCGGCCCTGCCTCCAGGCTAGGTTTAGTTGGACTGCCGTTGACAGGTCATCCATCGTTGGTGCCTCCTTCAGTTCCTCCTCCTCCTCCTCCTCTTGTCGTTGACCCACAGCCCCTACCAGTGGACATCGACGATGATGTGGAATATAATCCAGAATACATGGAAGAAGAGGAAGAAGCAATGGAAGTGGAAGAGGAAATAATAGATGTGGCTGAATAAGCTCCACTCTATCCTCTTGCTGCGAAGGGAGTGTGGTGAATCCACCTAGGTCTCCCCCTGAAGATGCCTTTTTGCAAGCCTTCCTTAGGACATAGAGGTCTTCCACTTTGGGTTTCCCTGGTGAACGTGGATGTGCTATTAGCAGCTAGAAAGACATTTACGTGATACAGATATTCACAAAAATAGAAATGTTTTACTTTCTGGTGTATTAGACATGTGCTGAATCTCTATACGTGTCCAGTTCATAAATTTCTGGACTACCTACTGTCCCTCAAGGACTCAGGACTAGGGAATTCCTCAATAAAGGTCTACATGGCCACTTTGTCAGCCTTTCATGCTTTATATGAAGGTAAGACAGTGGCCCAGTTGGAGGTTTCCTGGAGATTTCTAAGAGCCATCCTCCTTTTGCAACCCCAAGTCTGAGATCCAGTTCTGGTGTGGAACTTTAATTTGGTCTCAGAGACACAGACTGCACCTCCTGTTGAGCCTGTGGATCTGTGTGAGATGTGCTTCCTCTCTTGGAAGATATTGTTTGTAGTGACAATGACGTCTCCTAGAAGCATTTCAGAGTTACAAGCTCTGGTTGCAGATCTTCCGTTTATTAAATTTTTCACAAGGATAGGGTCACATTATGAACCAGTCCTCATTTTCTCCCAAAGGTTGTGTCTGACAGAACACTAAATTAGACAGTAAACCTTCCTGTTTACATTTCCTCTCCCACAGACAGTGGGTTATGTCGTTTACATACACTAGATATCCGCAGGATGCAGTATTGGTACCTAGATTATACTAAGGATTATACTAAGGACTCAATAAGATCCTCTCAACTGTTTATTGTTTTTGCCCCTAGAGTGGTGTCCAAATGGCTGGCCAGTTGCATTACGTTTTGTTACCAGAAGTACAGTAAGCAGATTTCTGGTTATTTTTATGCTAGTTCCACCCAAGGGGTGGCTACCTTAATGGCTTGTTTTCAGAAAGTGCCCACTGCCAACGTGTGTGCTGCTGCCACTTGAAGTACTGTTCATACATTCACTAAATACTACAGTCTGGACATTATCTCTTATAAACGTGCTGGCTTTGGTCTCAATGTTCTACAAGGCTTCCTCACTCAGAATCATTCGGTCCTGCTGTCATCCCTCCGTGCTTGGTACTGCTTGGGAATTGTCCCATGATGTGGCTCAATGGAAGGAGATATCCTTGAACAAGATATGATAGTTACCTACTGTAACATTAGATCCTCAAGAGAATTTTTTCCACTGAGCCATAGCTCTCCTTCCCACATCCCTCCTTGTCAGATGATGGGTGACTACACTGCCCGGTGCTTCCAGCAGTAAGTTTTCTCCTTGGGTGCCATTAAGGCTTCCATACTCAGGTTTCCATATCCTCTCCTATGTGCCTGGTTTTGGTCCTGGTTGTTTCAGTCCCTGCCATTCCAATGATCCTCCAAACTTGTCTCCATGGGGGAAATGAGGCATGCTGGGGGCACTGACGTCATACAGGTGCCGACGCAGCACATACAGTAGACATAAGTGGCCCCAGCCTGCAAAAAGTTTCCAGGTGGTCCTGATGCCGACTGCTTACAGTTCCATAATGTGGCTCAATGGATGAGATTCTCTCAAAGATCTACTGTAACAGTAGGTAAGTATTCTGTCCGTTGCCAATTCCTTGAACACCTTCCAATGCACCCCATCTGGCTCAGATCTATCTTTAGGGCTGCTAACCCTTTCTGAACACTTTCACTGGTAAATACTTGCTGCCTCATCTTCAGGACCCTCCTTACAGCCACCTTAATGCCACTTTGTGGCAGAGGACCTCTGTCTTCCCTCGTGAATACAGAACAGGAGTAGTAGTTTAGAATGGCTGCTTTCTGCCCATCCTCCTCAATTACCTTACCTCCCCCTGTTTGCCTATGGATTTCTCCTCCCTTCTTTGTTTTTTTCCCTAATATATCTAAAGAATTGTTTTCATCACTGTTGACCCCTCCACAATACACGTCTCTGTGCCTGCCTTTGCTTCTCTTACCACCTTCTTGGTTTCCCTTATTCTCATTTGGCTCTCTCCCCATTATTCCTCCCCTTGGTTTTCCTCCTACCTGGTGAAGTCCTTCTTTGCAGCTCTAACTGCTTGCCTGACCTTTGTAGAGAGCCATACTGGTACCTTGTACCTGTTTCTTTTGACTACCATTCTCATGCAAGACCTTGCTGCCTCAAGAATGGCCTCCTTGACTTACCACTATCTTTCCTCCACATCCCCGATGCAGTCCACTCTGACCATCTTACTCCAGACCAGCTCCCTCAACCAGTTGAAGTCTGCCCTTCTGAAATCTAGACTTCAACCTTTGATGAGGACGTGCTGGTGCCAAGGGCCAATTTGAACCATATAGAGTTATGGTCGCTGTAGCCTAGTAGCTCCCTCACTTTCACTCTTCCTATCACTTCCAAGTTGGTGAGCACTACATCGAGAATAGCAGCCTGCCTAGCATATTCCTTAATCAGCTGCACCAACAGGCTGTCCTGAGATGTATCCAGCAGGGCTTTACTTCTGGAGCTTCTGGCCACTGGAATATCCCAATCAATATCTCACAGGTTAGATCTACCACCACCTCCTCCTTTGCCCCTGTAATTCTGTCCCTAGTTCCTTATCGCTCTCTTCACCCCATCCTGGAGGTCTGTAGATAATCCCTATCCATAGATTCTTGCCTGAGGATGCCATGAGCTGAACCTGCAGTGATTCTATTTCCCCATTACTATCCCTGATGTTTACATCCTCCAGTTCCTCTGTGCCTTCCCTGACATATAGGGCTATACCTCCTCCTTTACTTTTTCCTCTATCCCATCTAAATGTGGTAGAACCTGGGATTATCAGGTCCCAGTTTTTATTCTTTATAGCCCAAGTTTCTGTGATGGCTACTAGGTTCATCTCAGAGTTTGCCACCATTGCCTGGAGCTCACTAATTTTATTTCCCAAACTTCTGGCATAAGGCAGACCACTTTCCATATTTCTCCTGATCCCCTCTTGCTTTTTCCTGTTCCTTCTCCCTTATTCTTCTCTAGCCTCCTTAAACCCTCATGGGCCTCTTCCTCTAACCTATTTCGAACTTCAGCCTTACTGTTACCTACCTTGCTGCTATTAGCCTCCAGTTTGATCCCAAGAGATTTTTCTGCCACAGTTTTCTCATGTAGCAGCTTCTTCGTACCAGCATTCATTTCTGTTAGTTGTGCTCTACTCCGGTCTATTAAGGATTAATGGATCTTTCCTGGTTTTAATTAGAACCCTAAAAGGTTCTAAAAAGTCCTTGTTTTTGAACCTCATTAGGAACCTTGCAAGTTTACATATTACATATTATTCATTCTTTAATCATAAGCTAATTGTCTATTGGCATGTCAAAATCTGTATAACTTTTTTTTGCAGATAGATTCTTTTTGGTTTTAAATTCTTGAGCCATCCAGGTTCTAGTGGTATCTCTGTGTTTTTTTTTTCCCCAGCTAGATTTTTGCCATGTAGTGTGTTGGTAGGCTTATGCACCCCATCCCCCCTCCCTCCCAACCAGCTGCCACCACCCCTTGGAACTCACAGGACTGCAGTTCCCCCACAGCCTACTCTCCATAGTGGGGCTAGGAGAGAGAGGGCTGTCCTCCTCACCAGAGCATAATCCAGATGGTGGTCAGCAGTTCCCAGGTGATGGTGCAGGTTTAGAGAAGCACTTAGGATTTTATCAATCAGCCTGCACTGCCTTTTCCTTGTTCTGATCCTGCTCATCCCCGCAGACAGGTAGTGTGTGCCAGGTGGAGGAACACAAGCACTGTGGCAAACTGGTAGACACTCCTGCATGTGTCACCCCAGCCTGAACTGCCACAATGCCTCCACGTGGTGGCAGTCGATGGTGGGGCTGACATGCCTCCCTCCTGAGAAAGGAGGGCATCCAGTGAATGCTCAGTCATCTCCTCCCTGCCGACCCTCTGCAACCGAGTCTGTTCCCGAACCTTGGTCACCAGCTTAGCGGGCTGTAGCTCCACCACCAAGCCACTGGGCAACTCTTTGCCTGAAATCTGGCACTGCACATCCTTGACACTTACTGGCTGGAAACTACTATAACCCAGTTTAAAATACTGTTGTTGCAGAAATTTGATGGAAAACTTGAACATGCCACAGACTTGAGCTGGGCACTGTAAGCTAGAGTTTGGACCACTTAAGGGAGGAGGGTGCTGGTTGCTCCATGCAAACCCCATGGGAACTCCAACCCTAGTTCTAGCTGTATAAACACAGCATGTGACCTCCAAATAGAAGTCAGGGGTTATGTCCAGGGGAAGCAATGGCCAATAGGAAAAAAATTACATTTTGCTTTGGCCCCTTTTAACAATGGGAGCTGGATGCTTCCCCCATCACATGCCTGTGCATGCGCACATGCACACACACACACACACACACACACACGCACATGCACATACACACTTGATCTGTGAAAGGTCTGGAAGGAACAGCAGACTTCCTTCTCTATGTAAAAAAGAAAATGGCCTATTTTTTTTCTGAATTGTGCCATGCAGTGAAATACAATTTAAATCTTAGAATAGCTCCACTTGAAATATTTATGATTCTACTAAACCAAAATCTATATCTGGAAGAGAAGCAGGTATTTTAATTGAAAATCACTCAAAGTTTTGTGAATAAGCCAGACCAGTGGTGCTGAGGGTTGAGGTGCTGGATGCCTTACCTTGAGCTGCTCCAGTGACCTGGGTTCATGCATGACCTTGGGTCATTGGGGTGCAGGCACGGGGGGGTGGGAGGAGTGGGACTGAGCATGCTGTCAGGCCGCTCTCCTCTCCCGGGGGTGGTGGGAGTGGGTTGTTGACCCTCCTGTAGTCCCGTCCCCACTGCGTGGAAGTCTGATGGGGTAACATAGGTGGGCAGGGCACCAGTATGGGTGGGAAGAAGGGGCTCAGTTGGCTTCTGGTGTGCATGCATGCATCGTGCCTCCCGTCTTGTACATACAGCCAGGTGCGGTGCCTGGGGAAAACCAATAAGAAACCCATAAAATCTAAATAAAAAAGTTTTGTGAATAAGACTCATGTAACAACCCCCCCCCCCAGCAGGGGGAGGAAGTTATTCACCTTATGTATTCAGCCTGAGATTGACACTTTGGGTCCAGATCACAGGGTGTTGCTTTGATGGAGGAGTTTAGTAATAGAAAGTGAATCATCAGAATCTAGGCTAGTCTGAGTAAGCTTGGAGCAGGCTGAGGGAGCAAACTCTCAGGCCTGCAGAGTTCTAGGAGAGATGAGATGTAGTTTCTTTTTTGGGGATCAATATATTACATCCAGGTTGTAGTGAGGCTACCAGCAGGGTGTGGGAACCCTAGGAGCATTCTCTTCAAATAAGACAACCTGATAGCCATCTAGACTGTGGTGGACTGGTTATCCCTGAAGACATTGCGGGAGAACCTGGGGGCAATCATGGATAGAGGTCCATGCAGTAACAAAACATCTGAAGGTGAAACAGAGCTGCCACAGAAACGCAAGCAGTAAGATAAGAAATTCATCTTCATGGCTCATTGGAAGGATGAAAAAGTATGAGTCCCTCATCAGTGGCACAGTGGCTATGACCCACCAGGTAAAAGGGTGATTTGAGTGGGTGGAAAGGTGCTGGTCACCAGGTAGCACACATGGCTGTGTAAGGGATCTGATGCAATGGGCCCCATAATTAATTAGGACAGGCAGAGACCCAAAGGATCATGCAAAGGAAGGCATGACACCCCGATGGTCTCCCCTGCACAGAAACCACATTCACTTCCCCTGGCATTGGGCAATTCCTACTGCTAGCCCCTCATGCTGCAGTGAAATAATATGCAGGTGCCACTTGTTGCAAAGCTGCAAGCCCCCAGCCAACCATGAGGGGTCCCAGTGATGGCAAAACCTGGACATCTCCCCCCAGGGCTGGCTCACACTGTGCTCATCAGCATTCCTCAGTCTTGTCTTCCATGATCCTGGCTCCCAAAGTCCACTCCCAAAGAAAGGCCCCAGCATGGACGCGTACTGGGATATCCAACTGCCCAAATTAATACTTACTTTTAAAGAGCCCCTGAAGCAAAATGTGCTACATTGCAGAATCCGAATAAGCATACCCCCCAGTAAATCTCATACCAAAACTAGATTTCTGCGTCACTTCATTTTAAAGTTATGAGCTATTTTGTAACCCTGATTTCACTACCTGTTCAAAACAGTCTGTATCATATAAGAGCTATTGATAAGGTCATATCAGGGCCTCACAGTCTAGTATTCCCTGTCAGCAAGCGTATAGGATCTGTTTCTCCAATGTTTTAAAGATCATGTGAGAGGGTTCTATGATAAAAATATTACACAAATTTGCAAGTGCCAACTTGGGGAAGACAACCTATTACATCTATTGATTTTATGTCCTCTTTATATTCAAGAAATAAATCTGTACTTGGGTAGTGTATTATCAACTTTAGACATGGAACCTAAATATTAAGTGACTACATTATTGAAATCCAAAAATACTGAGATATTAGAAAGTGTTGCATTGTTCTGTAAAAAGATAGAACATAAACTGCACATTATAAATAAGGAATAGGTTACTATAAGGGTGACGCTTATATTTGTTACTAAACCTTAGATGTAGAGACATGTGCAATAGTTTAATTATAAACATCTGAATGAGTTTACTGGTAGAAATACCAGTTTAATTGCACTACTCAATATCCCTGTATATTTATTGGTAATTGTACCTCTATGGATTTTAACAATGTAGAATGTTTATATATATATATATATATATATATATATATATATATATATATATATATTTATGTATGCTGAAATGTATTGTGCGGTATTTTGTAGTGGCAATTCTGTCTTGTCAATCAATAAACTGAACTGAACTAAAGATCATGTGCAATAGTTGTCTGAAGTACAACAGGCAGCACCATTCAAAAAACATTGCTATAAAAACTATATGTGTTTCAGGTTCTGTAACAAGGTTGACAAAATTGTATTTTATAATGCCCTTTGGTGTGGTCCATTTCTCAAGAGTTGCTAGATGCTGAGTCAGCATGCCTCCAGGCTGCTGAAGCCATTTGGTGTGCCTGTTAGGAAGCTGTACTGCTAGTATTGTAATGTCGGTAACTTCACTGATGTTTGTCAGTGTCTACTTTACAATATGTTTTAATAGGGGCCTTATATGTGTTAATTCCTGCTAGGGGCGGAAGTGTTCGCTCTGGTAAAATGAACATTTTAATTTAGAGTAGAGCATAGATGAGCCTGGATGTAAGTCAAAACAGCTTATCAGGAGAACACGTTGTGCTGGCTAAATTAGAAACTCCTAGTAAGTTTTCAAAACAGCATTACCTCTCCCACCCCCCATTGACAAGGAGATGGAATAATTGTTTTAAAGTGCCATTCTTAGAAATCACTTCAATTGAATGATAGGTGTGAATGATCTCAGCCTTTCACCACATCAGCAACTTATTCAATGCGCAAACCTCACAACAGTGTGCTATGACCCAGCATCCAGCAACCCTGGAAAAAAGGACCACAACAAAAAGGCACATAAACAAAATATTGTCAGCTTTGTTACAAAACCTGAAACATTCAGTTTTTAAAGCAATGTTTACTGACTGGTGCTGCCTGTTTAATTGTGAAAACCATTGCACATGATCTTTACAACTTTGGAGAAACAGGTCCTATAAGATTGCTGACAGGGAATACTAGACTGTGAGATCCTGAGATTACATCAGCAGCAGCTCTTCACTGATACAGGCTGTTTTGAACTGGTAGTGAAATCAGGGTTACAAAATAGCTCATAACTTTAAAAGGAAGTAACACAGAAATCTAGTTTTTGGTATGAGATTTACTGGGGGGTATGCTTATTCTAATTCTGCAGTGTAGCTCTTTTGGCAAGATGGTGTCAGTTGCTCTCTAAAAGTTATTAACTATTAGTGATTGTATCTGAAATGTTCTTTACCATTTTGCCAGTTAGACTATTTTCTGTTTGACAGTACTAAGTGTGATGTGTGGAACAGCACTCTACCTGGAAGCTGACATAGTTATTTCCCCCCTTCATACCTCATCAGCATTGTGACCTCATTGAATGTGACATCATAGATGACCAAGAAGAGCTACTCACCTTCTGCCACAATGGTCACTAGTGATGTCACACTGAGTAAGGTCCCAATGCTGACATGGTACGTAGGGGAACAGCACCACATATGTCAGATCCCATGTGGAGTGCTGTTCTAGGTATCATACCAAATACTTAAGCAATAAGGACCAAGAAGCCAGTCATTTTGGATGGATTAACGACCAGGTAGGGGGATGGGTGGTACAAAGTGCAGCCAAGGGCCACTTCCCTCCAGTTGGTCATTAAATGATCAGCTTCAAGGTTGTTATTGCAATTATGAGTCTAATAGCAATAAAAACATTCATTTTTGCCATATTCTTTTTGTTTACTTACATTTAGATTTTAGCTATGTTGGGCGAGCCATGAGCGCCACAGAGCGTCAGATGGAGTGGTCATTTCTAAGACATAAATGACTAATCCAGTAGCTAATCAGGAGCCTTGCACTCATGGATAATTAATTAATTAATTAATTAATTATTGAAATGTTTCACCAGGAAAAGAACACTGAACAACAAGTTGCTCGTCTCACAGAACGTCCTGGGGGGAAGGGGTACAGATAGGGAATATAGACATGTAAGCATATGAGTAGTGACAGTTACAGCAATGAAACATAAACAGACAATTACAGGTATCCAAAGGCTATTACAGGGGAACATAGTACAGTACAGCATAGCAAACATTGACAATTACAGCAATGAAACTGGGACAGCCAGTTATACAGTAGGTATACATACTGTAGGTTATTTACAGCAACTGCGATTTAAAAGTACAAGTGCAGGTTGGATGCAAGTAGTCTACACTACATGTATTACAGTAATATAAGAGCCTAAGTAATTAAAGGATAACACCACAACAACTGAGTCGAGAAAAGAAGATAGGGCAGAAGGAGGGGTGAGGCAGCTAGAGAGCCAGTATTCGGGGTGGCACTAGCAAGAGCAGTTGATAGGTAGTTGTGTAGGACAGCAGTTAGGGATGATGTGGAGGATGAGTGATGAATCTGGGGGGGGGGAGTGAGTTCCACAGCTTAGGGAGGCAGTGGGAGAAGCCATTTTGTCCCGCTTTAGTATTACAGCGAGGGATTGTAAGGGGCCTTGTGTCACCTGATCTGAGAGAGTAGGGGGAGTGGGAGGTTGAGGAATAGATAGAGTGGTAGCTAGGTAGAGAGGGAGAGAACCAAGCCAGAATTTAGAGGTGAATTTTGCACAGCGGAGGGTATGCCTGCTAGTAAGTGAGGGAACGGACAAGGCACGATAGAGGTCACAGTGGTGAGAGACTTATAATATCAGGTAATACAATTTCTAATGACCAAAAGAAAAAAGATAGAATACTTCAGAAACAAAAATAGTAATGGATGACTACTTTTAAAACATTATTTACATTTTCTGACTGCTATTTTTGGGCTAATAGCACTTTAAAGCCAAGAAATACAAATATGGGCCAGCCTATTTTCACTGCAGCATGGGGAGCCACTAGCCATGTTGGCAACAGGAACTGAGTTGCTGTTGCAGACTGGTAAGAGGTTGTAGCAATGTCCACTCCAATGCTTCCTATCTCTGGGGGTGGGACTGGTTTGCCGTCTCTGCCCATGCCCCCTGGGGCTTGCAGGGAACAGTGCAAATGCACCTGAAGGGGACACCAACTTCCTCTGCATTGGCACACCAGTGCATGCTGATGTTCATATTAAGGTTCATACTAAGATGGTAAAGGTGCAAGGGAGCTGTGAGTCCCATAACCACACCTAATTAGTTATAGTAGCCAATGCGAGCCTTGTTAACAATGAATTTATCCAAGTGAGTTTTAAATGTTAACTTATTTTCACTTGAGATAATTTCAAAAGGTAGATTATTCCATGGGTTAACGATCCTCTGAGTGTAAAAGTACTTACGTGATGTGTGATGGAATTTAGCCCTAGTTATCTGGAGGGGGTGTCCTCTGGTGTTATAGGTGTTATTTTTTAACACAAAACCCATTTGAGTAAATAGATAAGGGTCGTTAACAATGTCAAACATATAGCTTAAGTCACCCCGAAGATATCTAAGTGATAATGGCATAAGTGTCAGATCATTTAGATGTTTTTCATATGGAACATTAAATAGTCCAGTTATAATTTTTGTAAATTTCCTCTGGATTTTTTCCAGAGATGCACTCTCCCCTGTTTTATATGGACTCCAGAGCTGAGAAGAATATTCTAGATGGGGTCTAGCATAAGCTCTAAACAGAGGAAGCATTACTTCAGGATTTCTAGACTTGATGTTTCTTTTAATGGACCATATTACTCGGTTTGTTCTATTGATGGCCCCGTTAATCTGTTTATTATAACCTAAATCATTTGCTATGAATATACATAGATCTTTTTCACCAGTAGTGCTTATCAATGGGTTCCCATTTAACAAATAAACAGCCAATGGGTTGTTGAAGCTGACGTGCATCACCTTACACTTTGAGGCATTTAGTCTCATACCCCAAACCTCAACCCACTGAGATATACTATTTAGGTCTTGTTGAATTTTATAAATACTGGCCCAGATATTCAAAGAGGTTGCACTGGCGCAACCCCACAGTGTGCCCTGGTGGGATATTGAGAAGGCTGCCTGGTGCAGCACAAATCCCAATGCACCGGGGTGCAATGATAATGTATGCGGCGCAGATGCAGGGAACGTGCCCATGCATATGCGGCACATCCCGATATTCAACCCGGGATGTGTGGCGCATGTGCTGACACAGCCCTGCATTGCGCCGCATGGGGGTCTCAAAGTTGAGCCCGTGAAAAGTTGGAACAACTCCTGGCCACCCACAGGTGGGCTGCCGTATTGCAGGGCGCAACACAGCAGTCGCCAAACCCAGAACACCATCCACAAGCACCCACATCTCCCTGGTGGTCGAGTGGTACCCCCCCACACACCCTTCCGATCGCTGGTAAATGTATAATACATAATTCCCTGGTGGGCTAGTGGACCCCCTCCCTCCCGATTGCCAGTGAATGGAGATATAAACAGTCCCTGGTGGTCTAGTGGACACCCCTCCCTCCCGGGCGTCCGATCGTCAGTAAATGGTGAAATATACATACCCTGGTATAGTAGACCCCCTCCTGCCCGATTCCCCGATCACCGGTAAAGCGCTGTAACAACAGACCCTGGTGATCCAGTGGCACCACCTCCCACCCACACAGGACCTTGCCCACCCCTCCCCATCGTCAGTGGGTGGCTGCAACCTGCCCGCAAACTGCCTGGCCACCTGCCGACTGACAGATACAGTATGGGCTGTAAGCCCATTGGTCCCTATGTGGATCAATGGGCTTGCAGGGCATACTGTGCTAGACAGTCCTGAATATGTGAATGAAGTCATTCACAGATCTGGGACTGTCTAGTACAGTGTGCCCTGCAAGCCCATACTGTACCTGTCAGTCGGCAGTTGGCCAGGAAGTTTACGGGTGAGTTGCAGCCGCCCGCCAATGCCTGGGGGGAGGAGCAGGGTGGGCAAGGGGGTCCTATGTGAGTGGGAGGGGTGGAAGATGCCACTGGATCACCAGAGTCTGTTGTTACGGTGCTTTACTGGTGATCGGGGAATCGGGCAAGAGGGGGGTCCACTAGACTACCAGGGTATGTATATTTCACCATTTACCGGTGATCGGGTGCTTGGGAGGGTGAGGGAGTCCACTAGACTACCAGGGAATGTTTATTTCACCATTTACCAGCGATTGGGCACTCAGGAGGGAGGGGGGTTCACTAAACCACCAGGGAGCTATGTGTGCTATGGCTTTTACCGTGATTGTGGCTATGGGGCAGGGGGATGCCCCAGGACCCCCACTGTGCACATGTCATGCTGTGCAGGGCATCAGGCGCAAGTCGCTGGGCTGCCCTGCACAAGGCATACAAATGGGGCCATAATGACATGCAAATGGCTCCATTTGCACCTTGCATATATTATGGCCTCATTTGCATGCCCCCCGCTGAATATTGCAGGTGATGCGCCTGGTGCAACTGCACTGCGCTGGGCGCATTCCGTGCTCTATCTGTGGCTTGTGCGGTGCACTGCCATTGTGCGCATCCGCCGGTCCATGCCATATTCAGCGGTGCTTTACCATACGAACATCTAGAATTTGCCAGCAGATAAAGGCCTAAAGGTCTATCAAGTCTGCTCGAATGTGCAACTAGCACCCCTTATTCTACAGCCTCCTCCCTTCCACCCTTCCCCTCCATTGACCCTCCCCCTTGTCCTGTCCCATCCCCTTTTGAAGCATTCCAGTGTTCTACTGGATACCACTTCTGCAGGTAATGCATTCCACCCAGCTACCACCCTCTCTGTAACAAAAGTGTCTCCTCATCTCCTTCCTGAACCTTCCTCCCTCCAGTCTCACATCATGGCCCCTGGTGTTCCTCCCCTCCCTTACTTTGAACAGGCCCTCTGTACCTGTCTTGTTTATTCCTTTCGTGTACTTAAAGGTTTTAAACATGTCCCCCCGTCCCTCCTCTCCTCCAGCGAGTACATGTTCAACTCCCTCAGCCTCCTCTCGTATAATAAGTCCCCCAGCCCCTTGATCATCTTTGTTTCCCTGTGCTGCACCCCCTCCAGTAACTTAATGTCCCTCCTCAGATATGGGCGCTAGTACTGCATGCAGTACTCCAGGTGTGGTCTAACTAATGACCTATACAGTGCCAGAGAATCACCTCCTCCCTCCTCAAAGATATACCCCTTGCAATGCAACCCAGCATTTTGTTCTCCTTTGCAGCTGCCTTCCTACATTGTGCGAGTTGTTCATTGACCCTGTAATGAGCAACCCCAGATCCTTCTCCTTCTCTATCTGGGCTAGCTGCACTCCCCCCAGCTGGTAACTCCTCCTTGGGTTCTTCACCCCAAAATGCAGCACCTTGCACTTTTTGGCATTAAATCCCAGTTGCCAGGTGTCTGACCAGGTTTCAAGCTTTGCCAGATCATACTGCAACCCCTGCCATCCCCCTAGGTCGTCCGCCACCGCTCCCATCTTGGTATCATCAGCAAACAGACTGATCTTGCTCTTGATGTCCAATGATATGTCTGCAATGAATATCCCAAACAACACTGGTCCCAACACCAAGCCCTGTGGAACACCACTCGTCACTACCCTTGGGTGTGAGAGCTCCCTGCCCACCACCACCCTCTGTTGCCTTCCCTGAAGCCAGTTCCCTACCCATCTCACCAGCTTTGCACCTGCCCCTGTGCCTTCTAACTTACTTCCCAGCCTCCCATGCGGCACTGAGTCAAATGCCTTACTGAAGTCCAGATACAGGACATCCACTGCATGGCCTCTGTCCAGTTGCCTAGTTACCCAGTCATAGAACTCCACCAGGTTGGTTTGGCAGGATCTGCCACGTATGAAGCCATGCTGTCTGCTGTCCTGTAGTCCTTTGGCCTCTAGGAGGGTCACCAGCCCCTCCTTCAGGATAGTCTCCATCAGCTTACCCACTATGGACGTGAGGCTCACCGGTCTGTAGTTCTCTGGTTCATCCTTGGGGCCACTCTTGTGGAGGGGCACCACATGAGCCATCCTCCCAGTGCTTAATTTGTGCCGGTGCTAGCCGGGGCTCAGCCCCAGCATCTCTTTTCATTCTGGGGCTCAGCCCCAGCACCTCTTCTCTCCGACATTGCGCTTGACTTTATTTAGTTTAAATTAAATATTCAGCAGCAGCACTCACAGAGTCCAAAGCTGAGCCGGAGAAGAAACAACAAGTTACTACTCAAGTCAGGCCCAATTGATCGCCGGACGAGTCTGCTCCTCCTCCTCTTCTCCATTGTGAGCCAATCAAAAGTGCATGGTGGCTTGAATGTGGTGGCGCTTGACGGCACGCACTGTCGCACTGCAGTCAGTGACTCGAGGAATGATGAGGAGGATTGGAAGGACTCGAAGGAGCTATAATGTGATCGCTCATCACTGTGCAGCCAACTTGTGCTTGCTCGCTGGATGGATTTATTTTTGGTGGTGACCCCTAGTGTGAGAACATGGCTCAGGGCAGTGCAGTGCATCGAATCCCGATCAATCTATCCTATGGCAGTCCTGTGAGGATCTCTTCTTGCTGACCAACGCCGTTCTTGCTGTGGTCTAGTACCGTGGTGTTAGTCCGTCTGTTACCTTACCACTCCTAGTCACCGACTCCCCCCCCCGCCTGACCGGCTGGTCAATTCAAGGGCCATGACAAGACAGTAGTTACTTGAGTGAATAGGCCCACCATCGCTGGTCATGTTGAAACCTGGAGAAAGGAGCGAGGAGGAGTGTCGGGAGCAGGAGTCACACAGAGCCAGCCAGGTCTCATTTCAGACTGGAGAGAAGACTAGCGCGCTGCTGGTAAGGAGGTAGGTCATTGTCAGTCTCACAGTCTCAGTACATCAAGAGAGTAACGACCTTTACATTTTCAGCATTGTGCCTTGAGAACTGAAGAGTGAGTGAGTAAGAGAGAGAGAGCTCTCACCTTGACTGTCTGCTGCACAGTGCACTTGTTGTGGGTCAGGGTGGGCCTGGCTGGTCGGGTGTGAATTTGATCTAATTAAATCAGGGAGGGGAGTATAGCTAAAAATACCCACTGCCAGGGGATGAGAATAATACCCCCGGTCAGGGGGGTAGAATACTGCTCCCCAGTTTTCAAGACAGGTGGATATAGACTAGAAAAAATGAAAGGGGGGGTATGGTATTTTTGTGAGAGTGGCTGTGGGCAGAGGTTAGACTTATCAAATTTTATTTATTTATTTTTATTTGTTTATTTAAATCTAGGATTACAATACCTTTGAGCCGAGGCTGTTTTCCAAAGGTTCCACATCAGCGTGATAATACCTTGTTTTAATGTTTTAAACAATCATGAAGCAGCCTGTTAAATGGTTTAGCTGAGTTATGTTGAAGACTGAGCAGCAGGCTCATGTGCTAGCCTGCTGAAAGACTGTGTAGTAGCAGGCTGATGTGCTAGCCTGATGAAAGTACCCCCCCCCACACACACACACACACACACACAGGCTGAATGCTAGGCAGAGTAGGTAGTTGCCGGCCACTTTCTGGTGGCTGCAGCAGGCCAGGTAGATATCTGAGGTGTGTGACTGTGTCACTGATGTTTCATTTATCAGGAATCTGGCAAGTGAGTGAGTGTATACAGTACGGAATGCTGCAGCTACATACAGTGTATTTTGTGCCCGAGTACAGTAAACTGACACAGGAAAACAGAACCTGCTTTGGAGCAAAAGTTCAGTGGAGCCAGTGTCCATAGGGAGGGAGGGAGGTGAATCTTTGTATAAAGGTTTGTGAAACTGCTCTAAAGGGGATGTAAACGTCTGTGTATCCGGCACCCGATACCTAGGATTGTGGGTGCCACTCCCAGTAGTGTGTGCTGCTAAATCATAGGCATTAGCAGCACATACTACCAGACGCTGTTAAGTCAATTAAATCCTTAATCCCCTTCACACAGTCGTCAGCCAAGGTCCTTTAACTGCTTTAACTACCTCTAAGAAATTAAATAATTATAATAGCTAAAAGGTAAAAAAAAAAGGAGTACAGGTATCCAATGGACCATTTTTTTATTTCTAGTAATAAGTCAGATTAAAGGGCATAACATATTGTTTCACAGTGGGCCAGCCTCCATGTGGTAGAACACTATGGCACAGGCAAATACTGCATCACTAAGCAGCAAGGCTGACAAGCATGAAAGGCATCATCAATACAAGTCTGATAAAACCTAAAACACAAGGTGGGGGGTTATCTTGGCATAATGGGAATAACGGCAATCTCACATAAGGGAGCTGGGGAGTGCATACAAGCATAGCATAGGATGGTATAGAACCAGATCCTGCAACCAACCCGATATGAATGATTTTTGTACAAATGACTAGTGAGCTGAGCTCACTCACATTAACTTGTACAAAAATCAGTTACATGTTCTGATGGTCCCCAGAAACCCTTGGGTTTTACATGGTCTGTATTGAGTATTGTGGCTTTTATTGATGATAAAACACACTTCTGTTACAGGTTCCCTAGTACCTCCCCCTGACTCCTAGGGAAAGAAAATTTTCACCTGGACGGAGTCAGAATATTGGAGACTCTCGCTCATCTTATTAAGCAACAACAATATGTACCACATAGCATCTAGCAAGGTACAGCTTTGCCTGGTACTGTACGGTGCTCGGTGGCCTGGGGTTCGATAAGTCTTAGACCCTGTCATATGACCAAATGTTCTTACTTGAGCAGCTAACCTCCCATTGTAACAAATTAATTGCAGGAGCATAGTTATAATGTTATAGGTTGGCCAGAAGCTCTTGGGTTTTGGATGCTCTGTGGTGAGTTTTGGGGCTTTTATTGAAGATAAAGCACATTTCTGTAACAGCAGTGTGCTTTATCTTCAATAAAGGAACATGTAATAGAAGTATGTTTTATCTTCAGTAAAATCCCACAAACACACCACAGAGCATCCAAAATCCAAGAGCTTCTGGAGGACTACCAGCCCCCACTTCCCTGGCCTTTGGGTCATCACGGCACTGTGCCATTGCTTCTACATGCCCATGATCCTTTACCTAAAAAACCTTTTCATGCTTCAGTTTTAATTGGTTCTTCTACTACTTGTACCATGCAAGATGCTATGTGGAACATGTTGTTGCTTAGTAAGGTCAGCCAGAGTCTCCAATACCATAACTCCGAGTTATGGTGCTGGAGACTCTGGGTAACTCCCCCCAAAACATTCTTCCCCTAGATTCAGGGGTAGGGAACCTGACACAGAAATGTATTTTATCTGCAATATAACCACAGCCAAAACTCACCACAGAGCATCTAAGAGCAAAAGAACTACAGCGCCTACCGCCCCAGACCCCCGCCTTTGGTCAATTCACAGTATCTTGCCCTTTATGCTTCACGATCCTTACCAGCAGTCAGCCAGACTCTTCAATACCCTGACTCTCCCCCAAAAAAATTCTTACCCTGGATTCAGGGGCAGGGAACCTGACACAGAAATGTGTTTTATCTTCAATATAACCCCTAAAACTCACCATAGAGCATCTAAAAACCCACAGCTTCTGGGGGCCTGGTGGCCCCCAGACCCCCAGCCTTTGGCATTTGGATTCAGAGCCTTGGTACCTCTTTCTTTACAAATTAAGTACTGCATCCTCCAATCCTGAGGTACACACCCTGAGTGTAGTATGGCATTAAATAGGTCTGCCAAAGGTCCCACAAGGACCTCTGCCAGCTCCTTCAGTGCCCTGGGATGGATGCCATCTGGGCCTGCCGCTTTGTCCACCCTCAGTGCCTTCAAACCCTCCTGAAATCTGCCCTCCATGATTTCCCCATCTGTCACCCCCTTCCCCTCATTTCTGCCATTCCTCCCCCCTTGGGAATCATCCCCCTCTTCTCCTTAGTAAATACAGAGCACAAGTAATCATTTAGCGCTTCTGCCTTATCGCACCCTGCTTCCACCCAACCCCCCTCCTTCCTAATCCTTACTATGTGATCCTTACAGCTCCTTTTCTCCCTGATGTACCTAAAGAAGTCCTTCTTCCCCTTCTTAATGTCTTGTGCCAGCCTGAGCTTCGTAGATGCCTTGGCTCTCCTAACTGCCCATGTCACCTCCTTCGATTCTGTCAGGTACTCCTCCCTGTCCTCCCCCCTCCTTGTTTTCTTGTACCTCCTAAAGGCAGATGTTTTCCCCACTACCTTTTCCATGACCTCCTTGCTCAACCAGCTTGGTTTCTTAGGCCTAGCCTTTTTGCTCTGGGTCTTGCAGCAGGTTTTGGTTGCTTCCACTATCCCCAGATTTATGAGCTTCCACTTCTGGTTAGTGCCCATACTAGGTTGAATTCTGGCTAGTACCCATTTACCACTTCCCCCATCCTCCCAAAGTTGGCCCTCCTGAAGTCCAGCACTCTTGTGCCAGATTCCACTCCTTCCTTGCCCATATCCAGTGTGAGCCATACTGAGTGGTGGTCACTCCCTGACAGCGATTCTTCCACCGTAAGTTCTCTCACAAACTCCCCATTTGCCAGCACAAGGTCAAGGGTATTCCCTAACCTGGTTGGTTCACTGACCATTTGCTACAGGAAGCTGTCCTGGAAGGCATCCAGCAGTACCTGCTCCCTTCTATTCCTGGTTGTTGGGGGTACTCCAGTGCATTCCTGGCATGTTGAAGTCCCCCACAATCACCACACTACCCTTCTCGCAGGTCCTTCTGATCTGTTCTGCTAGTTCCCTGTCTAACTCCTCCATCTGAGAGGGCGGCCTGTACACCACTGTCATTCTGAGAATCCTATTCTTGGAATCCTGGATTTGCATCCAAAGTGACTCCGTACTACCCTCCTCCCCTTCCTCCCTTACACACTTCAGTCCTTCCTTCACATATAGTGACACCACCCTCCTTCCTTTACCAATTACCCTGTCCCTACAAAATAACCTGTACCCTGGTACAGACGGGTCCCAGTCATTGTATTGGGTGGCCCATGTTTCTGTGATGGCTGCAATGTCTACCTCTCCCTCTGCCATGAGCACCTGTAATTCTGCAGTTTTTCTCCCAAGGCTCCTAGCATTAAGGGTAACCACCTTCCGCACTTTCCTCTCCCTCCCATCCTGCCCTCCTTTACTAGCATCACCAATAGCACTTGCCATTTGTCCTTTGTCACTGTTATGGGGGGTAAGCACATATGGGTTCCCAACTTATGGTCTCTGCATGTCTCTTGCCCACTTGCCACCCCCCGCTCCTAGTTTAAATTCCCAACTTCCTCTGTGTACTCCTCCATCCTCTGTTTCAACACTTTCTTTCCCTCCTCACTCAAGTGTAATCTGTCCCTGGCATAGAAACTACTATACTCCCAGGTCCCTCCCCACCCTCCCAACAGCCCATACCCTTTAGCATGACACCAGGTTCTTAGCCATCCATTAAATTCCTCTATTCTCAGCTTTCTTGTTGTGCTTGCCTTGGGCACTGGAAGTATCTCTGAAAAAGTTACTGATCTTCCTGCCCCCTAACATAATTGTCCTAGTTCCTCAAACCTCCTCTGGACTATATCTACTGTCTTGTCAGCCAGGTCATTCGTCCCAAGATGTATAATTAAATAAGGCTTGTCCCTACCCATTCTAGCATATTTCAGAACCGACTGTCCCACCCTTTCTGCTGTCATTCCTGGCATGGCCTCCACCCAAATGTGACTATGCCTCTCCCCCTTGCTACCACCACCTGACTCCTCTTAGTATTGAGTCCGGCAGCACTAAGATTCCACCCCACTTACTCCCTGCTTGCTTCCATTCATCTCCATCTTTCATTCATGGTGCATCACCATTGAATATCACCTGGTCCTGGCCCCGGTGCATCCCAGTTGCGCTGCGCCCAGGCTTGCGCCACTGCCGGGCACAGTCTGAATATCCGGGCCACTATCTTCATTATTACATGGCCCACCAATCTTGACATCATTGACATATTTAATTGAGGCTGACAGGCAATTTTTTGTAAGGTCTGCTATGAATATTTGAAAAAGACAAGGACCTAATACTGACCCCTAGTAACCAGCCCTGTGTCTGACAGTTAGAACCTTCTGTAATCTGTGTGCCAGTCAATTGTCAATCCATTTGACAAGGTGTCTGTTTATGTTGGTATCTAGAAGTTTGACTACCAAGGCCTGATGAGCCATAACATCGAAGGCCTTGCTAAAATCAAGATAAATTATGTCGTATGGAATACCAATATCTACATTCTTACTGACGTTTTCATAGAAACACATTAAATTGCTTAAGCAGCCTCTGCCCTTTTTAAACCCATGCTGTTCCCTATCAATGGAGTCTGTAGTATCACTTATAAGATCTTTAATGATACTTTCAAGTACTTTACACACTGTTGATGTTAGACTGATTGGTCTTTAATTTTCCCAGTTGGAACGAGGGCCCTTCTTATGAATTGGTATAACCTATGCAGTCTTCCACTCCTTGGGAACAAAATGGAACTGTAAGCAGTATTCAGATAGTAATCGTAATGGATGAGAGATTTGGTCTGCTAATAGATATAATAAGTGGCCACTAATTTCACCTGGCCCTGGTGTATATTTATTTTTCAGAGAGAGAAGTTTGGCAAGAATCATATTCTCAGATAGTAGTATGGGGGCTTGTTGTCCACTGTTATAGTAACATTAGCTCTACCAGATTTAGTACAAAAAATGTCACAAAATTTTTGATTCAGGAAGTTAGCCATTTCTAAGGGATCATGAGAGAGACTAGAATTATGTAATAGGGGGCCTACCTGACAGGTAGGTTTTTTAAGGGAATTAATATAAGAATAAAATAACTTCCCATTATCTTTATTAGCAGTACTTGCAGGATTGAATTCCCACTTGTTCTTAGCTTTCTTTATCATAGCCTGTGTTGCAGCCTTGCCGCTGATGTCCCCTTGGGGAGGAGAGAAACATTCTGTAGGAAACAGAAGCCAGCATAGGTTGACGTCCCAGACCCACTCAGGCCCAGTGACCTCACTGGATCCGGCTTCAGAAGAAGAATGCTGTGGGGTAAGCAGGTAAGTGGTAGGTCATAAAAACAACACTCACAGCGGGCTCAGGGAACGGCCAGAAGAAGAGCAGTCCACACATTATGACACACTTGCAAACTGAATCTTTTAGTAAAATAAAAGTATAAAAAGGGCAAATGCCTCAAGTACAAATCAGTGGCAGCACCCCCCCTCCAGTACGTCAGCATTTCACGTCTGTTCCTGATGCTTTATTAAGACAGCAGCAGCTAGATTCAGAACACTTAAATAGCCCCCCCCCCAGCATGTGTGGAGAACCACTTAAAGTTATATACCACTTAACTGTCAAGAAATAAAAATCACTGCTTGGTGCACATTGCTAACATCACAACCATATTCATAATGGCTCCTATGCAAAAGGGTGGGTAGATGTCGCCTGAAGTGCATACCCTACCTCGTCCTATGCGGCCTGGACAGGCACAGGGTAAGCGGTATGCACTACCACTAACACCCGAGGGGTGCCTGTCCAAGGCCATGCCCCCACGGCATGCATGGTCATGCGGATGGTCGTGGGTGGAGCTGCAGACCTGGGTGGGCATCCAATCGGATGCCAGTGCCAGATCCCTGAGTGGATCCCTTGCAACCTTGCTGAGGTGGGGAGAAGATGAGCTCCTTACAGCAGCAGTGCTACATTCCAACCGGCAGGCGCCCACACTGCTGCCCCTGCCCTCCCCTGCAGCAGAGTGGACTGGTGCAGCAAGGAGTCCAATATGCGCTGCCACCACATTCAGCAGCCGGTATACACGGGGGTGCGTACTCAGTTATGCCTGGTCTCGGCAGGCATAACCGGCACCCGCTCCACCTGGCACTATGCGTTTTGTGAATGCCGCCAGAGCAGTGCATGCCCCGCCATGCTCCCTGTGCGGATATCCACGGGTTTTGGTGCTGGGCACATAAGTGCCTTGGCGCTGCACTTACGTGCCTTGTGGTAGATACCACCAGGGGTCTATGGGACCCCTGCTGCGCGGCATTCACCCGTGCAGTTGCCTACGCACCTCGAATCTGCGGTGCGTAGACAACGCATCTGTTTGTACATAAGGCCCATTGTGAACTCAAGTGCAAAAAAACTTGTGTATAAAGTGCAAAACTTACAAAGATTATTAAAGGGCATATTAGAAAAAACTCTATATTGCAAATTACTCCTACATTATGTAAATATCAGCAAAACATACCTAGTCACTATATACTGCATAATTCGTATCTTCCACTAAATTCAAAAAGGAAAACCAAAACTTCTGTAGAAACAGTAGCTAAAGCGAATAAAGTACCAACATTAATACATATTCAACAATCTATACTCCTATGAAGTGGTAGGTAATGTTGGTGTGGGAAGTTGTCAGATCAGATTGGGATGGCCAGGCATGAATGATAAAACCTATATAAAAAATACAAATAAGGCTGTACCATACTGTTCATATTTATATAGTGCCTTTCATGCAAGCCTCAAAAAGTACTTTACAGTCAGCACACAACTCCATGCCAAACAATTACTGAAGTGCAGCCACCTGTGGAGTGGAACACGGTAGCCGTTCAGCAAAAGTACACAACACTACACCACAAAAACAACTCTTCTACTTCCATGCTCAGATGTAAACTGATTGCTATTAAACCAAGTCAGTCTAATGGTGGGATAGTGAATGGGGTAAATTTGGCCAGGACGCTGAGAAAAGTCCGCTATTATAATATTGAGAAGCATCAAGGAATCTTTAATGTCCACCTGAACAACCACCTGACTGAGCTGACAGGACGTAAGGTCAACATTTCCGCAATATGACACCTCACAACAGCACAGGGCCCCCCCAACACCATGCTGAGGCATCAATATGGTTACTTATAACCAGTGGAGAGTGCCCCTGCAGAGATACCAACACCATTTCCTGCAACACCTAGTGTTCATTAGAAGTCTCCCATCCAACTACAGACCAGTCTTGACCCTGCTTACCTTCTGAGATCTGACAGGGTCAAGCTCCATGGTGGTAAGGCTGTAGGCTAGTCAGTCTTCATCATACTGTACTGCTGGACACTCCCAGTGCTGCAACAACTGACCACACTAATTTGAGATTAGCAAAATAATTACAGTACTTAGTATGACGGCAAACATAAAATAGGGCACAAGTGAAATAATTTAATTTGGAGCCAAGCAAATGAACTGGCCTTAATCATATATTACTTTATCCTTACACATGCCTTCAAATTGCTGAATTCTTCACAAAGCATTAGAATCATAGAATCCCACCAGCAGAAAAAGACCACCTGGCCCATCTAGTCTGTCCAAAAATATCCCACCCCTCCTCCCTCTCTTCTGAGAGGCACCTGTGAAACAGACTCCTGCAATTCAAATGTGCCTTGAAGCACTCAAACACCATAGAGCATCTCACGACTGTACCATATCTGCTGCAAAAATCAAACAAATTACAAAAAGAAATAATTTCTTTGCACATCTCCAGTGAGCCCACACCAACACATTCATTCTTTCTAGCGCTGAATAAATATCTCAAGAGGTTACCTTCCATACAAAATAAATTGTAATTTAAATCAAATACAATTGAACCTGTCCAATTACTGCTCCATTTTATTGAAATCGGCTTGCACTTACAGAATAACACAAGCCCCACACAAACTCCTTCAAAGGTGTTTACCAGCTGTTTTTTCTTTTATGACTACACCATTCTTTAGTTGAATTTAAAGGCTTGTGGGAGCCAGATACCCATTAGGCAAATTTCTGTTAGTTTATTTTTAACACATATTCAGGTTTTAACTCTGGATAGTTTTTATAACAAGTGACTTCAGTCCCCAGAGTTCAATGTCAGATTTTCAGATTTCTTGTCAAATGAAATTGACAAGCACAGCACTGAACACAGCAGTGTTAAATGTCAGCCTTCCAGCAGTGTGCAGTGACCTCTCTGCTCTGACTCACTTCAAGCTGTCAAGGGTATTTCACAGTATATGATAAACTGAGGCTCAGGTACATTAGCTCAGACATGCAGTCAACATCACAGCCATTTTTCAGTTATAGGACCAGAATTTTACACACAGCTTCCATGACACAAGCCACAGAAAGCACCACAAGCTCTGCTTGGCAGCAATTTCCAACATCACAAATTCTTTTTGTACCACAACTGCAGCACTTTCCTGCCGGCACACATGACTGTAGTATGTCTTCAAACAGGCATGGGATAGGCATAAGGGAGCAATACAGATGAGTATGAATAGATAGGCCATTGACAGAGCAAAGGCCGATGGCACATTCATAAGGCAGAAAAATAAATGGGCAGACTGGATAGGCCTTGCGGTCCTTATCTGCCATCAACTTCTATGTTTCTATGTCATCTTTTTTTTTTTTTTTGCCATCTATTTATACACTGCTACTTCGGGAAACTCTCTCGGGCATCCACCTTATCCCCAACTCTACCTCCTTACCTGAAACTCCTCCTATGTCATGACACCAGCCTGGCTATCCCCCCGGCTCTGAGCCCCCCGAGGAAGGACCGCCCTATCCGCCCAAGGCGCTCTAGCTACAATTCGGGCCGGGCTGGGCTCGGCCCAGGACAGGAGGGAGTTCGGCTTGATGGAGTGTGGCTGGTGGGAGGTGGTGCTGTCGTCTATCCCCGAGGGCAGGGTTTTTTCATTTTTCTCCCCGAAGCTCGGACGTGCAATGAAGTCCAGCTCAGCAGCTGCACACTCCCATGCACCCCTGAAAGACGTCTGCCGCAGCTCCAATCCCCTGCATTCTGCAGCCGTGCACTGTGAAGCCTCCAGCTTCCACCAGAGGTCATCAGTGCAGCGGCAGGTGGATTCCCCCCTCCCCAGGGAAAGAGAGCAGTCCATAGGATGCTCAATCCTTCCCCATCCCTGCCAACCCCCAACGACCCGGGCTCATTCCCGAACCCAGTTCGCCGGTGTGGCGTGAAGTGTGGCATCCAGTACCTCAACCCTTAGCGCCACCGGGCCGGACGTTTCTATGTCATCTTGATGGCTGCCTGCAGAGAACTTTCACTGCAAGCAAGCACAGAGCAGGAGAGCTACCACAAAATGCAACAGAACAGTAAAGACACTCCAGTATCCAGTAATAACTGTGGATTCAAAGAGTCGGAGGATGAACTAAGGCAGATTTGGGGTGCTAACAATGTATACAGTGGAGACAAGACATGTAAGAAGAGAAATGGCTGTAGTTTCAAAAATCGTAAAGAGGCCTTGTCAACCACTTTGGTCTCATATTATTTCTGATTGGGAAAAAAAAGTAACATTTGCTTATCTACTGTACAATTTGCTGGTGCAGCTGATTGTTTTAATTTTACAATTTCCTTTTTCTTACTGAAAGTGGAAGACCTGGTATTGGTGTCATCCTACTGTAGCTTGCTTTGTATATAGTCCATGTTATCCTTTAGCTGAGTACTTCTGATCTTTAGGAACACCCCCAAACAGTCCAGCCACTTGTGATGTATAGGAGTCTCCTCCCACTTTATCATGAGAGGCTAGACCAGGGTTGGGCAACTGAAGAGAATCATAGGGCCCCAGCTGCGTCCCTCAAACACACCCAAGGGCCGTAAGACCATCTTTCCCACAGTCACAAGCCAAAATTATACATTTGAATAAAAAACAAGCTATATATTATAGCATTAAGAATGTAATAAAGGACTTGAACGCTTCCATATTGAATAACAAGCATTTGTCAATGCCGAATGTTGATTGCGTTGGTCTGTTAAGCTCGCTCAGTGGTCCTGTGTCACTCGTTCATTCTGCTTCTCCCGGTGCTGCAGGCTGCAACTTTGTACAGGACTCCTGGCTGTGTTGGCATGTTTTCTTCTGCCCACAAAGAAATCTGTAGCTGTCCTGACAGAGCTGTGTTGAGGTGGGTCACTCGCCCTCTCTCAGCCGTTCATTCTGTTTCTGCTGGCACTGCAGGCTGCCCTTTTGTACTGGGCTCCCGCCTCTGTTGGCGGCTTTTTCTGCCCACAAAGAAATGTGCAGCAGTCCTGACACAGGTCCATTGAGCTACTCACTCCCCTCTCCACTGCCCGCTTTCTGGCGCTGCAGGCTGGCCTTTTGTACAGGGCTCCTGCCTGCATTGCCGCCTTTTTCTGCACACAAAGCAATCCGCAGCAGTCATGATAGAGGTCTGTTGAGCTCGCTCACTCCTCTCTCACAGCACAGCACTTTAGTGCAACACCTCTCTGTGTTTGCCCCGGCACTGCTAGCTGCCCTTTTGCACTGGACTTCTGCCTGTGTTGGCACCTTTTTCTGGCCACAAAGAAATCTGCAGCTGTCCCAACACAGCTCCATTGAGGTCGCTCTCTCCGCCTGCCTCACTCTCTCATTCTGTTTCTCCTGGTGTTGCAGTCTGCTGTTTTGTACTGGCCTTCTGCCTGCATTGGCAGGTTTTGCTGCCCACAAAGAAATCTGCAGCTGACCCGACACAGCTCCGTTGAGGTGGGTCACTCCCCCTCTGTCACTCACTCATTCTGTTTCTCTGCTGGCGCTGCAGGCTGCCCTTTTGTACTGGGCTCCTGCCTCTGTTGGCAGCTTTTTCTGCCCACAAGTAAATCTGCAGCAGTCCTGACACAGGTCCGTTGAGGTAGCTCACGCCCCCTCTCTCACTCACTCATTCCGTTTCTTCCGGTGCTGCAGGCTAGCCTTTTGTACTGGGCTCCTGCCTGTGTTGCAGCCTTTTCTGCCCACAAAGAAATCCATAGCAGTCATGATCACCTCCATTGAGCTCCTCACTCCCCTCTCTCACTTGCCGTTCTGTTGTCCGGCACTGCAGGCTGCCTTTGTACTGGGCTCCTGCCCGCGTTGCCACCTTCCTGGCCACAAAGAAATCCGCTGTAGCTGTCCAGACAGAGCTCCATTGGAGGTCGCCGCTCACTCCCCCTGTCTCACGCGCTCATTTTGTTTCTCCTGGTGCTGCAGGCTGCCCTTTTGTACTGGGCTCCTGTCTCTGTCGGCATTTTTGTCTGCCCACAAAGAAATCTGCAGCAGTCCAGACACAGCTCCGTTGGCCTCACTCACTCCCCCTCCCTCACTTGCTCATTCCATTTCTGCCGGCGCTGCAGGCTGCCCTTCTGTACTGGGCTCCTGCCAGCGTAGCCACCCTTATCTGCCCACAAAGAAATCTGCAGCAGTGACGATAGAGCTCTGTTGAGCTCGCTCAATCCCCCTCTCTCGCTTGCTCATTCTGTTTGTCCCACCGCTGCAGGTTGCCCTTTTGTACTCAGGCCCTGCATGCATTGCTGCCTTTCACTGCCCACAGACAAATCCGCAGCAGTCCCAACAGAGCCCCACTGAGCTCACTCACTCCCCCTCCCTCACTCGCTCATTCTGTGTCTCCCGGCGCTGCAGGCTGCCCTTTTGTACTGGGCTTCTGCCTGCATTGTCACCATTCCTGCCACTGGCATCCACAGCATCTCAACAGAGCTCAGTTGAGCTGTACTCCCCCCAGTCGCCGATCCTAATCTGTCCCAAACACTGATTTCCGACGGTGACTGCGGTATCCTGCACTGGAAGCGTGGAAACACATTTTGGCCAGGATGTGAAAAATGACAGCTGTACTGTTCATAAGGAGGTGTGAACAAATGCCAGTGTTGAAAATGTGGCATGAAAATATTAATAATTTGCAAACTTACAAGGGTGTGTGGCATCTGCACAACACACGCTCGTAACACAGTCATTTTATGGAGTTTCATCACAAAATTTTTAACATAGGCATTTTAGGACCTCTGCTCATGAACAGTGTCAGTGTGATTTTCTTAAATATGTGCTGAACACCGATTTCCCACAGCAACCGCGTTATTGTGCGCCGGAAGAGCGAAAACACATTTTGGCCAGGATGTGAAAAATGACAGCTACACTGTTCATAAGGAGGTATGGCAAAATGGCAATGCTGAAAATTTGAAGTGAAAATATTGCAACGTTGCAAGGGTATGACCATGCTTGGAAACTGTGCAATGCACATTCGTAACACACTCATTTTATGGACTTTCGTCACCAAATTTTCAACATAGGCATTTTAGGATCTCTGCTAATGAGCAGTGTCACTGTCATTTTCATAATGTGTCCCAAACATGGATTTCCCACAGCGACCACGCTCTTCTGTGCCAGAACTGCAAAAACACATTTCGGCCAGGTTGTGAAAAATGGCAGCTGTACTGTTCATAAGGAGGTGCAGAAGAATGGCAATGTTGAAAATCTGGAATGAACTTACTCGCGCAACGCATGCTTGTAACACAGTCATTTTATGGAGTATCATCACCAAATTTTCAACATAGGCATTTTAGGACCTCTGCTCATGAACAGTGTCACTGTCAGTTTCTTAATCTGTGCGGAACACTGATTTCCCACACATTCCGCGCTATTCTGCGCAGAAGTGTGAAAACACATTTCAGCCAGGGTGTGAAAAATGGCAGCTCTACTGTTCACAAGGAAATCTGAAAAAATGCCAATGCTGAAAATTTGGGGTGAAAATATTGCAAATTCACAAAGTTACGGGTGTGCGTAGCAACTACGCAACGCACGCTCGTAAAACAGTCATTTTGGATTTCACACTTTGCAACATAGCCTTTTTGAGGCCCACCCATGAACACTGGCACTTGTTGTTTCGTTAATCATTCTCGAAAGGTGATTCCGCCGCAGTGACCGCGAAATCGTCTTTCGAGTCGCATTAACGCCATGACAGTGATAGAATTCATGAGGAGGGGTCCCAAAAACCCCATGTTGAAAATTTGGTGCCAAAATTCCAAAAAATGTCTGAGATATGCATCAAAGTTGAAAAAACCTTATTTATTCCATTATATAGCTTACTGGCATTTCCTCAGTTCGCGGTCGGCTTTGAAGAGTGCAGACGTGTTCCCGGTCCACTGAAGAATGTCGCGCCGGACTCTGGAGGTAAGTACAAGGATAGGTTGAGGGACCGCAACATGTACTCGTTGGAGGAGAGAAGGGAAAGGGGTGATGGGATAGAAACCTTCAAGAACTTAAAGGGCATCAACAGGGTTAGTACGGAAGGGCATGTTTTGATTAAAGGGAGAAGGGATTACTAGGGGGCACAGCCTGAAGTTGATGGGGGAGGTAGAGTCAGGAGGGAGGCGAGGAAGCATTACTTCACAGAGAGAGTGGTAGGGGGATGGAATGCGCTCCCTGAAGAAGTGGTATCTCTTAAAACAGTGGAGAGCTTTAAAAGGGGGTGGGATAGGGTTAAGGGCAATATACTAGTCAGTGGGAAGATGGTGGAAAGAGGGGGGCAAGGAGTGGGGGGAGCAGCAGGAGTCTAACCTCTGTGCTGCACAATCGAGCAAATATGTAGACCATTTGGCCTGTATCTGCTGGCAGTTTTGTATGTTCGTATGTAGTGACCACAACCTCCAGCTGAGCTGTGAGAGGGTAAAGGACAATATTAGGAATCATATTTTATTTTAAATTCAGTTTTTTCTCCTACACTGCTGATCCTCTCAGCCCTCAGGACACACTGGTCTGGTAACCTCCCAGCCTTGAGGACCACTATACCTTGGGGTTAATGCAGTATGTGGGCTGAGAGCACCAGCAGCCATTATCAAGATGGCAGTGTTGTTTTTCATCCCAATTTCTCTTGCTTTACCTCCCACTGCAATGTCACACTCAGACACTGGGGGGAGCATGGACATGCAACTTCTGTGGCTGGGAGTGATCACTCAGTTCACCCACTTTTGCCAACTGGAAGACCACAAGTGGTGTAGGTAATGTAAGGGATGGCACTGAGAGGGGAGATAAAGTGCTTTGTGTCATGCACACCCATTGCGTGCTTGCATCACAGTCAATGCCATTGTCTTGGGGAGGTACAAAAAGTCAGAGGAAACAATGGCCGCAGCAGGACGAAGCCCACTCTTCACAGGTCCCGTACTACTTACCAGGCTGAAGGTCTCCAAGCTGGATTCAGTATCATCTAGGGGTAGGATCCTCCCTTGTGGGCTCCACCCTGAGGGGTAAACCATGGGCACTCCAGAAGCTTAGCAAGTCCTGGGGAAGGTGAGTGATAGAGCTGTGTGGGTAAGGCTGATAAGGGCTGTTGTGGGTTGGAGGAATTTAAGCATATTGAAAAAAATTGCAAAGCTTAGTCTAAAATAAACACAACCTTGAAGAGTAATCTTTGACACTGGCTTCACCAACTCAGATGACAAAACAATGATGTTCATCTAATGGCAGACCAATTGCTTCCCTTATCAAGAGGAACTTAATAAGAATTTGAGTGAAGGGAACTTAACCCATTCATTAACTTAAATGGTCATGCAGCTTAGTTCACATTTTCGATTGTAACACACTATACATATACACTTCACAAAAGCAAAGCAAAAAGCACATATTTTTCAGTTCTAGGCTGTTTATAAGAACAGTTTATATGAAAAAACAAATACCATCATCAGCTGGTGTCATGGCTGAATGTACTAGAGCGTCAACAGCCAGTACTGTGGCATTCATTAATTTCCTGTATTTCATTCACCACCAGTATCATTCATGACCTGAATTTTTTACACGACAGCACCATACAGTACTATGATATTCCTTTTTTGCTCTTGTCAGTAGACTTATACTCCATCAAAACATCCTTTTACTAAGAAGAAGTCATGTTTCTCCATTTTAATGCTGGTGTATAGATTTGGTGTATGAGAGATGTCTGTACTTTAGAAGTATAAGAGAGGGCAGCATTGCGTGTTCCATAGGTGGCTGTTTCAGTGTTAGGGCTATGTGTTGTGTGAGAAAGGAGCTAGGTCATTGTGAGTCATGTGGGTGGATGTTGGTAAATGAGGGATTATAACAGATGCATGAGACAGAATATGAGTGTGTGTGTGTGTGTGTGTGTGTGTGTGTGTGTGTGTGTGTGTGTGTGTGTGGTGTACTCGTGTGTATGTGTGTGTTGTGTCATTGTGTGTCCCTTGGGTGACTGGTACGTGAAGAATTTTTGTAGCTATGTGACAGGGGAGCTGGGTCACTGAGTGTCCTGGGGGTGGCCTTGTATGACATGAATTTGTACAGGTGTGTGAAACAGGAGCTAGATCACTCTGTGTTCTTTGAGTGACTCTGGTGTACAATGAATGTGTGCTGCTGTGTGTCAAGGAGGAGGTAGTAAGTAACTAAGCAAGTAAAGGTTTTATTTATATTTTGGCACCCAATCCCGGAGGCTCTGGGTGCCATTACAGCTAAAATTAAGGTTAAGGTAGCATCAGCAACACAATCAGGCCCCCCTTAAATACCTCCACCATTGGGGCCTCCCTCAGAGATTTTGGCAACGAGTTCCAGAGGGCCGAGTTGGCCACCTCAAAGGAACGATCCCCTGAGGTTTTCAGCCTGGCCCTCGGAACCGCCAGGAGGCCCTGGGTGGAGGAGAGGAGGGAACGTACTGAGGTGGCTTGAGTAAGGAGGTCAGACAGGTAACCAGGGCCCAGGCTATTTAGGGCCTTATAGGTGACCAGACCCACCTTGAAGATGATCCTCCACCTGACAGGCAGCCAGTGCAGATCATGCAAGACCAAGATCACATGGCAGGACCTCGGAAGGCCCACCAGCAACCTGGCCGCCGTATTCTGCATTAGCTGCAGTCGGTGGAGGATCCTTCCATTGATCCCGAAGTACAGAGTATTCCAGTAGTCCAGCCTGGAAGTCACAAACGCATGTATCAGTGATGGCAAGTCTTCCGGCGGAATCAGGGATTTAATTTGGGTGACATTCCTTAAATGGTAAAACCCACTTTTGACAACAGCCAACACCTGGGCTTCCAGGGTCAGCCTGTCATCAAGGATGATGCTCACATTTCTCACCCTGGGGGAAGCCATCAATGGAGTGGACCCTGGACAAATCTGGTTGACACTCCGGAGGCATCTCCATCATGTCATCAACCAGACTCAGTCACTAGCACCTCCGTCTTGTCTGGGGTTAGCCTCAGCCAGTTTGAGGACATCCAGTCCTGAATCTCGGCCAGACATTTATTAAGCACTTCAATGACACCTTCAGCTCCAGGGGCAAATTACATATACAGATGGGCATCATCTGCGTAGTAGTAAAAACCCATAATATATTGTATAATGAGCTCTCCGAGGGGCAGCATGTACACCGCAAACAGCATCGGTGAGAGGATCAAACCTTGAGGCACTCCACACAGCAGGGTCTTCGAGGAGGAGGAGGAGAAGGAGGAGAAATTCCCCATCACCACTCATTGCCTCCTGTCAGAGAGATAGGACTTGAACCATTTGATGACTGTTCCAGTGAGTCCACAATACACTCTAAAGTGATTCAATAGCACAATGTGGTCCACAGTGTCAAATGCTGATGAGAGATGGAGGAGGAGAAGAATTGACCATTCTCCTCTATCTCTCGCACTGAGGAGGTCATTTTGCACCCGAAGTAGTGGCATCTCTGTGCTATGTCCAGCTCTGAAACCAGACTGGAAAGGCTCATAGATGTCAAAGGCCGAGAGGTGTCCCTCGAGCTGCAGAGCCACCACTTTCTCAATAACCTTCCCTGAGAATGAGATGTTGGAGATAGGTCTGTAATTTGCCAGGATGTCAGGGTCAAGCGATGGTTTCTTCAGAAGAGGCCTCCTTCAAGGTGCCGGGGAAGCACCCCTCTGACAGCGAGCACTGGACTATCCCAGCGAACAATGGACCAATGGTCTCGGCCCCTCCCGCTAGGAGATGGGTCAGGCCAGGGTCTAGTTCATAGTATGTGGGCCGCAGCATTGAAATCACCCAGACTACCTTAGCCACATCAACTGGCTGAAACTCCCCCCAGGCAATGAGAGTGCCTCTGTTCGGACCAGGCCAATCACTGTGGGACAGATTTTGTCCTGTTGGGGAGATCCCTGCCCGAATGGAGGCGCCCTGTCTGAGAAGAACAGAGCAAACTCTTCGCACAGTGCAGTTGAAAATGATCTTTTCAGCTGCAGACAGATTGGACATAACAATCTGTCTACATAGAAACATAGAATTTGATGGCAGATAAGGACCGCTTGGCCCATCTAGTCTGCCCATTTCCCTACCTGATGGATAAGCTGCAGATTCTAGTTAATCAACAGTTTACTTCCTCCTACCCCCCACTAGAATTGCCTTATGCCTGTCCATGCATTCTTGAATTCTCCCACTGTTCCTGACTCCACAAGCTCCTCAGGAAGGCTGTTCCATGCATCCACTACCCTCTCTGTGAAAAAATGCTTTCTAACATTACCTCTGAGCCGTCCCCCCTCTATCTTCAAATTGTGTACCCTTGTTCTTGCACATCTCTTCTTCTGAAAGATACTACCCTCTTGTACTTTGTTAATTACCTTGAGATACTTGAAAGTTTCTATCATGTCCCCCTCTCCCTCCTTTCCTCAAGGGTATACATATAAAGCTGCTTTAGTCTCTCCTCGTATGTCTTCTGGTGCAGACCCTGCACCATTTTGGTTGCCCTCCTCTGAACAGCCTCCACTCTGTCTATGTCTTTGCGAAGATGGGGTCTCCAGAATTGCACTCAGTACTCCAAATGGGGTCTCACTAACTATCTGTACAGAGGGATAACAACTTCCTGTTTTCTACTGTTGATGCCTCTCCCTATGCATCCCAGTATCACCCCAACCCTCCTTACTGTCTTCTCACATTGCTTCCCCACCTTTAGGTCATCTGATGTAATGACTCCTAGGTCTCTTTCAATTTTTGTTGTTGTTATTAACTCACCCAGTGGCGGATCACCTTTAAGGTCAGGTTACTGACCTATAAAGCCCTACACGAACAGGGACCGCGGTATCTTCAAGATCTCTTTATTCCCTACTGTCCCTCTCGCTCACTCCGCTCCGCCGACGAGGGATTGCTAGAGGTTCCCAGGGTTCATTTAAAAACTTCTGGAGCACGGGCATTTTCTTACGGTGCCCCTACCCTGTGGAATTCTCTACCTCGTCGGATACAAAGCTGCCTGACTGTTGAGAGTTTTAAGTTAGAATTAAAAACTTATTTATTTCAAAAGGCATATGGAGAGTGATTTTATTGTGATTATATTGTTATTGTTGTTGTTTGTGTTATATGTATGTATTTTAATTGCTTCTATTTGTACAGCGCTTTGGCACTGAAAAGCACTTAAAAAATAAATTTTTACTTACTTACCCCCCATTGTGTACTCTTCCCCTTGGTTTTTGTTTCCCAGATGCATTACCTTGCATTTCTTTGCATTGAATCTGAGCTGCCACATATTTGACCATTCCTCCAACCTTGCCAAGCCCCTTTTCATTCTTTCCACCCCACCTTGTGTATCGACCCTGTTGCAGATCTTTGTCTCATCTGCAGAGACATACCTTTCCTTCCAGGTGCTCTCTAATGTCACTTATAAAGACAATAACGAGGACCAGTCCCAGTACCGAACCGTGGGGTACCCCGCTCGTTACCCTCCTTTCTTCACTGTGGACTCCGTTTACTATTACTCATTGCATCCTGTTGTCCAGACAGTTTTTTATCCAGGCTACCATCTTGGGACCCACTCCAAGGCTGGCTAACTTGTATATTAATCTTTTGTGTCAAATGCCTTGCTAAAATCTAGGTAGGCGATATCCAGAGCCCCACCCTGGTCTACTACTTTGGTCATCCAGTCAAAGAAATCGATTAGGTTTGTCTGACATGACCTTCCTGCTGTGAAACCATGCTGCCTTGGGTCCTGTGCCCCACTGGCCTCTAGGTACTCAACATTCTTTCCTTCAGAAGTGATTCCATCATTTTCCCTACCACTGAAGTCAAACTAACTGGTCTGTAGTTTCCTGCCTCTGCCCTGCTCCCACTTTTGTGAAGTGGAATCACATTTGCCCTCCTCCAGTCCTCAGGTACCATCCCATCCCATCCTCCCATGATTTGTTAAAGAGAGTAGTCAGTGGTGTTACTAGTTCTACCCTTAGTTCTTTTAGAATTCTTGGGTGAATCCCATCAGGCCCCATTGCTTTGTCCACCCTCAGTTTCAAGAATTCTTTCAAAACTCTTTCTTCTGTGAATGGACTGGTATCAACCCCCCTATTCAGAGTTTCTCTCTTGTTTGGTTTAGGTACCTCCCCCTCCTCTTCCGTTGTGAATACTGAGCAGAAATATTCGTTCAGTATTTCCTGCCTTTTCACTGTCACCCTCTGCCCACATTCCCGCCCCTTTATTAAGTCTCTATATACCTCCATTGGTCTTTCTTCGCTCCCTAATGTGCCTATAAAAGGTTTTATCCCACTTCTTAACAGAGTTGGCTATCTTTTCCTCAGTTTGTGCCTTTGCTATTCTGACTGCCTTTCCTGCCTCCTTCTGCTTTAACTGATAAAGTTCTCTGTCCCGCTCCTTCTGTGTATCCTTATATTTCCTGAATGCTATCCTTTTCTCCTTAACCGTCCCTGCCACCTCTTTTGAGAACCATTGTGGTTTTTTCCTTCATTTTGTTTTGTTGATTTGCTTCACACAAAGGCTTATTGCCTCTGCGATGGATGTTTTGATTATTCCCCATTGTTCCTCCACCCCTCCTTCTTGCCCATTTGCTAGTGCTTTTCTGAGGCACTCTCTCATTTTCCCAAAGTCAGCCTTGCTAAAGTCCAATACTCTTGTTTTTGTATGGCTTGACTCTATGGCTGTGTTTATTGTGAATCACACTGTTTGGTGATCACTTGTTTCCAGATGGCTACCCACTTCTAAATCTGAGATCCTTTCTCCTTCCCCATTTGAGAGTACCAGGTCTAAGATTGCTCCTTCCCGAGTGGGTTCCAACACTAGCTGTCTGAGGCATGCCCGCTGTAGGGCATCAAGAATGACCCTGCTCTTGGATGTGCCTGCAGCAAAGGTACTCCAGTTAACATCTGGCATATTCAAGTCCCCCATCAACAATATCTCCCATTTTTCTGCCATTTTAAGGATGCCTTCTATCATTTCCTTGTCCATTTCCTCCCTTGAGATGGGGATCTGTACACAACCCCCTATGCGGATTGTGGTGCCATTTCCTGTCTCCAGGGTGACCCATAGTGACTCATCAACTTCCTGTTTACTCATTAGCTCTGTTGCTTTAATCCCTTCCCTTATATAGAGAGCTACTCCTCCTCCTCTTTTACCCAACCTGCCCCTCCTGTAGACTGTGTATCCTGGTATGTTGACATCCCAGTCATGTGTAACCCCTAGATGGCGCTATCCCAGGGGCTACTACCCCTGCCTGATTTGCCACTAACAGGTTGAGGGGCCTGGATCCAATGGCGGGTGCCTCCACCCAGAGGTCAGGGTTTGCAATAGTTAAACTTACTTGGTCACAGCCCTCTGGGACACTGCAACCCCCCTTTCTTCCCACTAGTGGCCCACACAATATAGCAGAATTACCTTCACAGTATACACTTACCCCCAAGGCTGGTTCAGGCACCGGACATCCTGTAAAATAAGATACAGTGCAACAATCACAGTACAGTACTTTAACATAGACAAATACCTCAGGCAGTATAACTTTGTTGAAACAAACAGCTCTGATTTATTTAGGGATATAACAAGGACGGGGAAATCAGGTTAATTAGCTTATCACTTTACTATCTACCTATGGCTCTGTGCACAGGCCTATCCCTACCAGTTACTGTCCCTGGGTACCCAGGCCCTAGTGGCTAGTCCAAACGTGGCAGCTGGTAGGGGCCCTTTCACACAGAGAAAAGGAAAATTAAACAGTCAGCAGTACAGTAATTCCATTTGGTTTAATGTGGCAATTCAACAGGGAGCGACCCTAATTAGTACTCACGACCTCCAAAGAAGATATGGTCCTTCAATGTCAGCAGGGCTACTTTTGATCTCCAAGAGACTCTCACACATTTATATGGTAAAAAAAGAAAGCACTATACCAGGCAGGCTGCATCTGTATCCCAATCGCAATTACTGCACAATAACCAGGAGAACACACAGCAGATTCAGTTCCTGACAGACCGAGTGTAATTCAACAATTTCTTCAGTCTTCTACAGGGTGAGCCTGGTTTCTACTCTTCAGAGATCCTTTGATTCTTTCACAGGACTGATTCAGTCCTAACAAGCAGTTACACAAGTTGTAGACCGAACTCTGGGCCTTGCACACGTTTTTTGACTGAAACTGTGCACTGAAGGAGCACAGGGTTTCTTTCCCTTCACTTTCAGATCTCAAACTGAAACTCCCAACAGACAAAACCGGGCACTTCCTTTGAGTTCCTCCCAGTTCTTGACTGGATTGGCTGTCACTCACAATAGACTGCTGCTGTTGGTCCAAAAGGCACGAAGTCTAAACTACATCTCCCAGAGTCACTGCCCATACAATCCTCTTGTGGCTGGCTCAGATTATGAGTCCCAAGTTCTGATTCGTCCAAGGCATCATTTTAGAGCTAGTTTACCCACACTGATTGGTCCAGTTCAGCAGTTCAAAACCAGAATGGGGAACTAGGCAGACAGTTCTGACTGCAAAGAAAGCAGGTTAGACAAACTGTAATTTTATTATTACTGTAAATGATTTCTGGCAATCAGTTATATCTTTCAGACAGGTTCCTTTGCACTCCTAGTGACTGCAAAAATGGGGTGAATTGCAGCAGCTTGAGTGGTACTCAATCAAAGAAACACACAGTCCCCCATACAAACTAATTATGTCTGCAAGCAGACAGCTCTTAAAGAGACAGTACCAGAGGTTCTAAAACACTCACTGATAAATGGCTTAAGCTCAAACACCATTCAGGCTTGGAGCATTCAAGCAAGCTCCTGAAGTCTTTGGGAACCCCCATTTGCAGGGGTTACACCTTCCTGGCCTTGGGAAAAGCTTGACGTCCTGGCGCAAGTACTCCATAAGTTTCAACTGCAACCATATACATTTGCATTAGGCTCCACATGTAATCATCAGTCAATACATCATTTTACCAAGAACCATTTCTGAAACATTGCAGTACGTCCTCTTTACACAGTATAACACACACATTGTAATAAACTCAAGTTATTACCTCTTGTACATGAAACCTGAAGAGAGGGGACCTTCCTATCAGTTACCTTGGGGCTGGACGGGGCAAGGCACCATACTTAGAGGGCAACACAAGTAACTTGAGTTAGCACTAACGCTCAGTTTGGGCAATGAGCTCGGGACACATACACTCCTTTATGGACAACATTGAGAGGCAGGTCCACTGGCGCCCAGGGAATCATAACTGAGGTGCACCACAGGCTTTACAGCTCGACCAGTCTTTCTAGGGGAGCTGTTACAGTCTCTGCACTCTGAGCCTCATTTTCAGCATTGTTCTCACTTGTCAGGGAGTCTCCATGGGGTAGAGAGGCTAGAACTTGGGGCACTTTCAGCTCCAGGAGTTACAGTTTCTGAGTCCACAACATTTGGCTCGCATGGAGAGCTTTCAGACACTGGCAGTGGACTGTCAGGGCACTCAAAATACTCTTCTTGTTCGGTGTATCACCAGTCTGCCCCAATCTATCATTTCTCCCCCTAAAGCTCAAACAGTTCAACCATGCACAATGATTCCATTTCATCTGATCTGATGCTTTGCACTTCACTTTCTGGGAGCATTGGCTCCAGGGATGAATCTGGGCATAGACAGTCCAGAAGGCCCAGCTTTGTCTCCAGTATTGACTAGGGATTGCCCAAACAATTGACTCAGTTCGTAAGAAGGATAGTATTCAAAGTCACTCACTTTCTTCTGATATGGACTGACAGTCATGCTCAACTGGGACTTGTGCAGGGGAACACTTTAACTCTGCTTCTGTAGGTGCAGACTTCCTTGATCTTTTCTTAGCAGCAGCTCTAGTCACTGGTCCAGAGGGGCATCTTCTGGGGCTCAGACTCAATCAGGATTTGTCCAATGGGTAGTAAATGATTTCTATGCATTGTTTTACATCTTTTGAATTGTTCTCAGGCCTTACTTTGTACACTGGCAGATCATCTAGTTTGCCCACTACAATGTGAGGGAGATGGTGCCATCTGTCAGCAATCTTGTGTTTGCCATGCAGTCCCAGATTTCTTAGCAATACCCGATCTCCCTCCTGGAGTTCCTGTGCTTTCACCTTTTTATCATACCTTTCTTTGTTGGCCAGATTTCTTTTGGCAGCCATGGTTTGAGCCAGTTGGTACGCATGAGTTAGCTGGGCCTTTAACTTTTGCACATACTGTAAATAGTTGTCAGCTTGAACCCCATCAGGAGAGACCCAAACACACATCTACCGGGTAGTCGAGCTTCTCTTCCAAACATCAGGCGGTGGGGAGAACCCAGTGGCATCACTTTTGGTGCAGTTATAAGCATGTACCAGGGTGCTAATTTGTTGGCTCCATCTAGGCTTGTCCTTTGGGTGCAGGGTGCCTAGCATATCTAGCAAAGTGCGGTTGAACGTTCAGGCTGTGGGTCCCCTGGGGTGGTAAGGAGTGGTTCTGGACTTTCTCACTCCCCACAGAGAAAGCATCTCTTTGATCAGACGACTCTCAAAGTCTCTCCTTGATCAGAATGGATTCTTTGTGGAGCCCCTATGAACAAAAAGTTTTCTCAGTACTTTGGCTACAGTGGATGCTTTCTGGTCTTTGGTGGGAAAGCTTGGGCATATCTCGTGAAATGGTCAGTGACCACCAGCACATTACTGATATTTCTTTGATCTGACTCCAAACTCAGAAAATCAATACAGACCAGCTCCATGGGTGCACTGGTGGTTATGTTAACAAGGGGCAGCCCTCTGGGGCAAAGCTTTCCTCTGTAAGCAGCGCACTACAAGTTCGTATGTGTTGCTCCACATCAGCCCCATCTTAGGCCAATAGAATCTGGATCTCACCAAGTCAAGTGTTCTGTCTATACCAAGGTGCCCCATGTGGTTGTGCAAGGACCTCAATACTGAGTCTCGAAGGCAGTGGGCAGCACCAGTTGTTGTTTGTCTACTTGTCCCCCTCTGTCTACTGTTTCTCTATATAACAGTTTATTGATCAGTTTCAACTTAGGACCTTCTTTGTATAAAGTGCAGTTCTCAAATCAGTGGGCGTAATTTGGACACATCTTTTCCTGCATAGAGGGCTTCTAAAGCTGATTTGATCATAGGATCGCGGATTGAGCCCGCGAATACTGTCATTGTCCAGCTGAGGCAGTGCACCAATGTCTATTGCAGAAAAGTGGCAATAAGCAGCAGGTATGCAATTCTCAGAGGGTCCCAAGCAATCCACCATGCAGTCCACTGCGTCCGTGGACATTTGTTCCTCCCTGTCAAACTCCGGCAGAGTGCCGAATGTCAGGTTCTGCCAATCGGACCCAATCATTCTGGGGAACAGGCCTCCGGGAGAGCATCAGCATCTATGTGGTTCAGACCTGCTTTATTCGAGAGCATAGTCATATGTAGATAATGCAGAAAGCCACCTGTGGCCAGTGGCATCCAACTTAGCTGAGGTCTGCACATAGGTCAAAGGATTATTGTCGTTTTACTAGTATTTTAGCCCCATACAAGTACTCATGGAATTGGTCAACAATAGCCCACTTCAAAGCTAGGAACTCTAACTTATGTACAGGATAGTTCTTTCGGATGGGGTCAGGCTTCTACTGGCAAAGGCCACTGGTCTCAGGCCATTTCGTGCTCTTGGTACAACACAGCCCCAACCCTTGCAAGCTAGCATCAGTGTGCAGGACGTAAGGTTTTCTTGGATCGGCATAGCCAGCACTGGAGCATGGGTAAGTTGATATATGATCTCATGAAAAGCAGTCTCACAATCAGGAGTCCAGCGGGCCCCAAATACTTCACTCGGATGAAAATACACTCTTTCAGTCTTGAGGGACGCTGACTTTTGGTATTTTTTGTGGGTTGGGGGATACCCTTGAGTAAGGTTAAGTAAAGGGCGGATCACTCTTGAATAGTCCTTGATGAAGCGCCGATAATAACCACAGAATCCCAGGAATCTTTGCAGTTCTTTTAGATTTTTGGGCTGTGGCCAGGTGGTCAAGGCCTCAACTTTACTTGGGTCGGTCTCTATTCCTCGGTGGATACTATGTGTCCCACATACTTTACTGATGTTTGAAAGAATTGACACTTATCAATGGACAGTTTAAGGCCAAAGTCCTCCAGTCGATCCAATACCTTAAATAATCTGCTCTCATGTTCCTCCAGTGAGCTGCCAAACACAATAACATCATCTAGGTATACCAGGCACTCTAGTAAGTTCATGTCCCCACTGCACGCTCCATCAATCGTTGAAAAGTGGCTGGGGCACCTGAAATCCTTGAGGCATCCTCATGAATTCATAGAAGCCAAGCGGACAGATAAAGGCTGTCTTCTCACGGTCCTCTGGGGCCATCGGGATCTAGTAGTACCCACTGCGGAGATCCAGCACAGAGAACCACGCTTCCGCTTAGGCAGTCCAAGCATCCTGAATGCGGGGCATTGTGTACTGATCAGGATAGTCCGCGTTTAAGGTGCGATAATCACGCACATCCTTACTGTCCCATTCTTTTTCCTCACTACCACAATGGGGGAAGCATAAGGGCTTCTGGATTCTTGTATTACACCAGCCGCTAACATCTCTTGCAGATGCCGTCTCACATCATCTATATCAGCAGGTGCCAGGCGTCGAGACCTCTCACGAAATGGTCTTTCGTCATGCAGCCGGATATTGTGCTCAGCTCCTTGCACGCATCCTACGTCCCATTCCTTTAAAGAAAACACCTGGTCTCTCTGGGCAAGCTTCTCACTGATCCTCACTTTCCATTCAGCTGGCAGCGGGAGTTGCAAATCAAACAAGTCAGAGCTATTTCCGTCATTCTTCCTTGAACTCTTGCTGCTGGGTAGCACTGCAGTGTCTGCACAATGCACATTAGCCAGGATGCAACCTCTATTTACTCGAATGTCTCTTTCAGACACATTATGAACTTGGACCATTACCCTTCTGGCATAAGCATGGGCTCTAGAGGGCAAAATACTAGGCTTGACCAGCAGTCCCTCTGGCAATTTTCCATCGCCTGGTGCATCCAACATTAATATTTTATTCTTAACATCCTTTCTGATACGGACCTCTCCTGTAAGGTACACTGGGCATTTGTTGCCAGGATCAGAGACTCAGGATCCTTCTTCCATACAATTCCGACCGGTTCCTCTGGTTCTATATTTTCAGCATCTCTCTGTGCCTCATAGGCCTTCTTAATTAAAGCCGAACTCTTAAAGCTCTACTAGTCTTTGACCCTGTTTTCATAACACAAATGTGCCAGCCTTCTGAACATATGAGCATTTGTTCCAATCAACAAAGGGACACCATCATACAGTCCAGTGGGGGGACACACTAAGGCTAGGGTCTCTACTTGTTCGCCACTCCAGCCACGGAGGTGGGGAAAGACAGCCAAATGGATATACCCAGAATAGGGTAGGCCTTCTCACTTAACCCCATACATGCAGTCCTTCTAATGGTTGTAGGGTACGTCTGACAAATGCTTCTGATACCAATCTTGAAACATAATTGTCACTTGGGAGCCACTGTCTCATACAGCTCTTGTAGACACTCCATTTACCTTTACAGTGGTCTCCATGGAGGGACCCACTATTCTGGACCAGTCTGAGAGGCGGTAGTGGGGGCTGGGCAACTGACCTTGCCACAAAAGGACGTGAATTAGCATTTTGGTGCCCTCACTGGGATCATTTCGTGCACCTCTTAACCACTGATTTGTTCTCCAAGCTCTCCTTGTAGCCTATATGCAACTTTGTCAGTGTCTTTTGGGGATTGGCATTCCTTTTCATGTGCCCATCCTTCCCACAATTATAGCAAAACATACTTTTGGAGTTTGAGCTGGCCGAGTGCCACACTGGGAGCCAGGCGGGGTATTACTAACTGGAAACCTTGGTGCCATCTCTGTCTGCGGCGTGATAAGCATTTGGAGACATCTCGTCAGTTTCTCCACTTCATGGTCAAGGAATCGAGTTCGAGCTGTTATCAGCAGGAGATACATGGGTGGGTATCCCCACCCCATAGCAGATGCAGTCGGATATAGGTCGGGCCTGCATTTGCAGGCGTGGCCTTCATAAAGGACTGTTTTTGAATTCGGATCTTCTCAACAGTTCGCCCCATTGTGGCATATCTTTTTCCTTATCAGAGCACTCATTGACTGCCAACCTCTGCCCTGAACTTCACTTGATGGGCCACCTCAGTCACCTGGTCATAGCCACAGCTATTGGTGCAGATCCCTCCCGAGGTCGCCTTTTTCAACTCCTCGAATTTCTCTCATTAACTCATCATAGGAGGGTGGGGATTCCAGTCGATTTGCCAGGCGTAACTGAAGCAACAGCAGTTCTGAGAAGGGGCAGACTTAAGGATTCTGTCCAGTCTGGTTCGGTCCAGTTCAATCGCTGGCAAACTACCCTTTCTGAGGCATTCTTGCAACAATTTTTCCAGCCGAGACATACACAGACAACAACTCCTTGGTACTGTTGTGCATTTCTTACTCTCCACCATAGGTCCTCATCAGAATCTGGGCTCCATACACATTCTCCAAGGCCTCAAGATAGGCTTGCAGTCGCTCAGGGTTACTGGCCCGCTTAGCACGGATGGTAGCCAGGGCAGGACCTCGGAGGCTCTCACTAACCCTCTTCGCTGCTTCCGAGCATTGCCATTCTAGCACTTGGGGCAACATAGTCTATCCAGGTCTCCAGTCATCCTCCCTTGGGGGTGGGAGGTGCCAGAGAAGATCCTCAACCTTCGTAAGAGTCGTGACTAATGGCAGGTGCAGAAATAGGAGTCTGCATTGGTTCAGCCACCATTACGGGTACTGGAGCAGGAGAGGGTGTTGGGGAGGAACACCCCAGGTGGCAAGAATAGTTTCTTCAAGTCCTCCACAGTTTTCCTTCTCCCAGCAACCATTTAGCAAATTTCTCCTCAAAAGTTTCAGATAGTGGTGGGGCTCATCTCCCGGGTCTTTACTGTCCTTAGTTATCACTCTCCAGCAGTGAGGGCTCCTCTGGGGTAATGGTCTGTGGTACTTTGGAGCTATCTATGGAATCCTTAAACTCTACTAGGGCCAGGAAAGTGTGGGTGAGCAGATTAGCGTGCCGACCCACCACCACAGGATTTTGTAAACCTTCCACCTTGGAAAGTACTCCCTGCACAGTGTCCGTGTGATGCAGGGGATGTCCAGGATAAGCATAGCATTTGAAATTGATCTCCTCCCAGTACACCACTCCACCAGCCGTGCACAGCCACTTCTGTGGGTACCCATTTATTTATTTATTTTTTTTTTCCTTAACAGTGGTTTGTAAATATGGCCACTAGAGGACACACAATCCCAGCGGTGAGCCTCCAAATGTAACCCCTAGATGGCGCTATCCCAGGGGCTACTACCCCTGCCTGATTTGCCACTAACAGGTTGAGGGGCCTGGATCCAATGGCGGTGCCTCCACCCAGAGGTCAGGGTTTGCAATAGTTAAACTTACTTGGTCACAGCCCTCTGGGACACTGCAACTCTTCTTCCCACTAGTGGCCCACACAATATAGCAGAATTACCTTCACAGTATACACTTACCCCCAAGGCTGGTTCAGGCACCGACATCCTGTAAAATAAGATACAGTGCAACAATCACAGTACAGTACTTTAACATAGACAAATACCTCAGGCAGTATAACTTTGTTGAAACAAACAGCTCTGATTTATTTAGGGATATAACAAGGACAGGGGAAATCAGGTTAATTAGCTTATCACTTTACTATCTACCTATGGCTCTGTGCACAGGCCTATCTCTACCAGTTACTGTCCCTGGGTACCCAGGCCCAGTGGCTAGTCCAAACCGTGGCAGCTGGTAGCCCTTTCACACAGAGAAAAGGAAAATTAAACAGTCAGCAGTACAGTAATTCCATTTGGATTTAATGTGGCAATTCAACAGGGAGCTAACTTCTAATTAGTACTCACGACCTCCAAAGAAGATATGGTCCTTCAATGTCAGCAGGGCTACTTTGATCTCCAAGAGACTCTCACACATTTATATGGTAAAAAGAAAGCACTATACCAGGCAGGCTGCATCTGTATCCCAATCGCAATTACTGCACAATAACCAGGAGAACACAAGCAGATTCAGTTCCTGACAGACCGAGTGTAATTCAACAATTTCTTCAGTCTTCTACAGGGTGAGCCTGGTTTCTACTCTTCAGAGATCCTTTGATTCTTTTCACAGGACGGATTCAGTCCTAACAAGCAGTTACACAAGTTGTAGGACCGGAACTCTGGGCCTTGCACACGTTTTTTGACTGAAACTGTGCACTGAAGGAGCACAGGGTTTCTTTCCCCTTCACTTTCAGATCTCAAACTGAAACTCCCAACAGACAAAAACCGGGCACTTCCTTTGAGTTCCTCCCAGTTCTTGACTGGATTGGCTGTCACTCACAATAGACTGCTGCTGTTGGTCCAAAAAGGCACCGAAGTCTAAACTACATCTCCCAGAGTCACTGCCCATACAATCCTCTTGTGGCTGGCTCAGATTATGAGTCCCAAGTTCTGATTAGTCCAATGCATCATTTTAGAGCTAGTTTACCCACACTGATTGGTCCAGTTCAGCAGTTCAAACCAGAATGGGAACTAGGCAGACAGTTCTGACTGCAAAGAAAGCAGGTTAGACAAACTGTAATTTTATTATTACTGTAAATGATTTCTGGCAATCAGTTACATCTTTCAGACAGGTTCCCTTTGCACTCCTAGTGACTGCAAAATGGGGTGAATTGGCAGCAGCTTGAGTGGTACTCAATCAAAGAAACACACAGTCCCCATACAACTAATTATGTCTGCAAGCAGACAGCTCTTAAAGAGACAGTACCAGAGGTTCTAAAAACACTCACTGATAAATGGCTTAAACGCCAAACACCATTCAGGCTTGGAGCATTCAAGCAAGCTCCTGGAAGTCTTTTGGGAACCCCCATTTGCAGGGGGGTTACACATGGTTCTCTGTGTACCATGTTTCAGTGACTGCCACAATAGCCAGGCATCCCTTTTCCATCAAGGTCACTAGTTCAGGGAGCTTGCTGCACAGACTGTGGGCATTGGTACTTATCACCTTCCATTTATTTTTTATGGCCTTACCCCTTTTAGCCTCATCCCTGTCCTTACTGCCTTTTTCTGCATTTATCCCTGTCCTGATTCCTACTGACTTCTCTACCTTGGTGTTTACCTCTCTAACTACTGTGTTTTCTGTGGGGAGGCTGGGATTTCCCTGCTCCTTTTCAGTGTCTCCCCCCTTGGCTAGTTTAAATGCTTGCCAATGAAGCATTTAAACCTGTAACCTAGGATCCTGGTTCCCCCGGACAGATGCAGACCATCGCGCCAGTATAAGCCTGCATCCCTCCAGGTGGTGCCCCAGTCCCCAGTGAAGCCAAAACCCTGAGCTGCACACCAGTTTTTCAACCATTCATTGAATCCCATGGTGTGGAATACCCTAGCATCATCCGTGCCATAGACATGTAGCACCTTCGAGAAGGTTACCGTACATGCTACTTGTCTAAGGCCCCTTCCCAACTCCACAAACTCCTCTTGCACCACTCTGATCCCATTCACAGCCAGGTCATTTGTCCCTAGGTGGACAATGACATCCAGCTCTCTCCCTCGTGCAGCTGCTCCCGCGATCCTGAGAATTCGCTTCCTGTCCCTCTGAGCCGTGGCACCAGGCAGACACCTTACCTCCCTATCCCCTTCCTCCCCCACTTCTACCCCCCCATTGATTGAGTCCCCCACCAGGAGTTGTTTCCTTCCCCTGTGTGGTCTCGTGTCACCCTCCTGTGGGTCTCCTTTGTGGAGGTTCCCAGCATCCTCCTTAGTCTCCACTGCAGGTGCCTCCATAGAGGAACCACTCTTTGCCAGAACAGCATATGAATTGTGGAGAGGTACAACTGGAGGGATGCACCTCTGTTCCACCACCCTCTCCCTCCCTGAGCCCAACTTGGTCCAACCACTCCTCTTTCTTGGCAACCTCTGAGGTAACAGTGGTGGCCCTGGTGGTCCCTGGGTGGGGGAAGAGGTTTCACGAATCCTAGTCAGGTCAGCCTACAGTCTGAAATAGCTGAGCTGGTCTGTTCTTCCCAGCAGCAATCACCCTGGACAGGACCTCTGCCTTCTTATGGTTGATTGCCCCCTGATAATTATTAAAATGATTCCTCAAGGCCAGTTTATCTTCCATGGACTGGGTCCTTCGACAACAATGCTCCAACTTCCGACCCTCAGTCTTCATCTCCTTGACAGCCCCATCAAACCATGGGGGTCTCAAGCGAGAAGACATGGGTCATATATGGACCAGTGCAATGACGTCAAATGTCTTGGTAATGGCCCCATTACAGGGTGTCACCGCCTCACTCTTGCCAACTGCACATGCAGCACTCACCCCAGAAAAGTCTACTACCACCAAAAGTCTCTTCGGGGCCGGCCCGGTGGCGCTGAGGGTTGAGGCGCTGGTCGCTACACCTCGCGTCATGCCGGCGACCCGTGTTCGGGAACGAGCACGGGTTGTCGGGGGTCGTAGGGAGAGATGGATCTGGCATCCGGAGGACTGCTCTTACTCCGGGTGGATTGGGCGGCCGTGCTTGCCTGACTTAGCGTGAGGCTGGGGATCGACAGCACGCAGCCGCAGAGACAGGGGAGGCAGGACGGGCAGACGCTGACTAGTGCGTGCACGGGAGCTATGCGTACTCAGTCGCTGGGCGCCATTGCACGCCATGCCCGCCGGAGAAAAATTCGGAAAAAATGGAGCCTGGCAGCACGACGTCGTTCCCCGTCTCCATTCCTGGAGGACACCTCCCTGGCATGGACTCGTTCTGGTGGGTTGAGTCGCTTCTCACCACCCTACCGAGAAGGGTAAGTCGCGGGGTGCTGAGGGGAGGGGGTCTCATGTCTGGGGATGGCGCCGGAGGAACAGCAGAGTGCAGGGGGGGTAGCCGGAGCTCCTGAGAAATAACATCATAAAAAAAAAAAAGAAAAAAAAAGTCTCTCCGGGGACAGTCCTCTTAAAGGGCAGTTGGGGACCATCTCAATGAAGGGGGGGACTATTGAGGGGGCCCCCAAACCAGAACTCCACCATGCAGTGATCAGACCAAATGACCTGATCAGTCTTGATGTCTGTCACATCAAGCCCCAGTGAGAATACCAAGTCCAAGGTGTGGCCATGTTGGTGGGTCGCAGAGATAATTACCTGTGTCTGGCCCAGAGGTGTCATAGTCTATAGGAGGTCGTAACTGAACAACGAGGATTCATCGTCAATCCAGGTATTGAAATCCCCCAGAATTAACCATCTAGGGGACTCCAACACCCCGTCAGTGACGAAGTTTGCTACCTCCTGCAGGAAATCCCCCCGTCTCGGACGGCGGTAAATGAGGAGAATCCTGCAGCCTGCACCTGGACCCCCATGCACTGCCACACATTTGAACGATGAGGTAGAACCCACTGGGAGCACAGAGCAGTTCAGGCTGGATCTAAAACAGATGGCCTCCCCCCCACCTCGTTCCTCCTCAGACGGTGCACCACCGAATACCCGCAGGGACCGATGCTAATGACTGATGTCGGTCGCAGAGTATTCTGTTGGTGATGCCAGTGTATGAGAGATCTGTACAGGTATATGTGTGAGAGGAGCTGAGTTATTATTTGTCCTGCAGGTGACTCTGGGTTTGTATGAAGTTGTGTAAATGTGTAGGAGAGATGGATCACTGGTGGGTCCTATGGGAGAGAGTGTCAGAGAGAAAATCAATTATTGCCTGTCCTGTGGTCATGTCTTGCACATGAGGGACTTGTGTATGCACATGAGAGGCAGCCAGGTCATTGTGCATCTCCCAAGTATGCTGAAAAGAAGTCCAACCACTGTGGGTCTGAGAAGTAGTTCTAGTACATGAAGGATTTTTGTAAGTATGTGTGAGAGGTAGTCAGGTTTTTGTGTGTCCCTGGGATGACTACTGCTGTTTCAAGGGTTCATATAGGTGTGTGAAAGAGGGAGCCAGATAATGGGGTGCCCCATGGGTGGCTTCTGGGTTGTGAGGGACCCGTGTTTGTGTGTGAGAGACGCAGCCCAGTCATTGTATGTACCATGGGTGACTGCAAGGATGAGTGGATTTGTATAGGTATGTAAAACAGGGATCACTGTGTATCTCAGCAGTGACTGTTAGGATATGCTGACTACTATAAGGAGTAAAAGAGCCCTACTGACTACCCTAACTTTATACACTAAAACATGCCAAGATAAAAAAAACCTCAGGATGCCAACTGACCAAGCATCACTTACCCTCTTTCCATGCCTCACTTGCTCCAGCTATAATCATTTAATCACTCTAGAGCTAAACATAAAATGGTAGTTAAGAATAGCAATGCATCTGCACAAACTACATTGGAGAAATGGGACACTATCAGCTGAGATTGTAATTCTCACCTCATAGATACATAGATACATAGACAGTGTCAGCAGATAAGGGCCTATGGCCCACCTAGTCTGCCCATTTGAGCTTGTAAGTTCAGTTTGTTTTCCTAGAAGTCTATTTCCCCTTACCCCTGACCTCTAGAATTCCTTTATGTCTATCCCATGCATTCTTAAATCCCGTGATTGTTTCAGCCCCCATTACTTCCTCTCTGGCAGGGTGTTCCACTTGTCCACCACCGTTCTGTGAAGAAATTCTTTCTCATGTTTCCTCTGAATCGTCCTCCTCCAACTTCATCCCATGCCCTCTAGTCCTGAAACATCTTTTCGCTTAAAAATAGTGTTTTCCTGCACCTGTTCCTCCTGTAAGATACTTGTATGTCTCTATCATATCCCCTCTCTCTCCTCTCCTCCAGGGAGTACATGTTCAGTTCCTTCAACCTGTCTTCATAGGACTTGTGATGCAACCCATGCACCATCTTTGTTGCCCTCCTCTGAACCTTCTCTACCCTGTCTATGTCCTTACGTAGGTATGGTCTCCAGAACTGTACACTGTACTCCAGGTGGGGCCTCACTAGTGTCTTGTATAGCGGAATTATGACCTCCTTTTCCTGCTGGTGATGCCCTGCCTATACATCCCAGCATCCTATTTGCTTTACCTGATGCCTTGTCACACTGTTTCCTACCTTGAGGTCATCAGAGATGACAACCCCAAGATCCCTTTCCTGCTTGGTGCATGCTATATCCTCACCCCCAACTGATATATTGTGCCAGGGTTTTTGTGCCCCATATGCATTATCTTGCACTTCTTTGCATTGAATTTCAACTGCCAAACCCTTGACCATTCTTCAAGTTTCTGGGTCCTTCTCATTCTGTCTACACCCTCTGGTGTGTCTACTCTGTTACTGAGCTTTGTGTCATCAGCGAACAGTGAAATTCTGCCTTCTAGATCCTGTGCAATGTCACTGATGAAGATGTTGAATAGGACCGGTCCCAGCACTGATCCCTGTGGTACCTCACTGGTCACTCTTCCCTCTGTGGAGTGACAGCCATTTACCACCACCCTCTGTGTCCTGCCACCCAGCCAGTTACCTACCCACCACACTACTGTCCTGCCCACACCCATATTCCCCAGTTTGTGTAATAGTCTTCTATGTGGCACAGTGTCAAAGGCCTTGCTGAAGTCCAGATAGGCCATGTCCACTGCCCTCCCCTGATCCACCTCCCTAGTCACCCAGTCAAAAAATTCAATGAGGTTGGTCTGACATGACCTCCCCCTGGTGAAACCATGCTGCCTTGGGTCCTGTAGTCCATTGACAACCAGATGTTCCACCAATCTCTCCTTCAGTAGTGCTTCCATGATCTTTCCCACTACCGAGGTGAGGCTGACTGGTCTGTAGTTCCCTGCTTCCTCTTGTTCCCACTTTGTATAAGGGACTACATCTGCTGCCTCCAGTCTTTGGGTACCTCCCTGTTTCCAGTGATTGGCTGAACAGGATAGCCAGAGGTTCAGCCACCACCTCTCTTAGTTCTTTAAGGACCCTGGGTGCACCCATCTGGCCCCATTGCTTTATCAGCTCTTATTACTTCCAGTTCCTTCAGGACCCTTTCTCGTGTAAAGGGACTTGTGTCCATTTCTGCACCATTCTCACCCTTGTGCCCTTCAGACCCATTACCCCCTCTTCCTTAGTAAAGACTGAGCAGAAATACCTGTTCAATATGTCAGCTTTACTGTTGTCATCCTCCACTGGCTCCCATCCTCCCCTTCAGTCTCACTATCCCCTTTGTCTTTCTTTTTCACTTATGTACCTGTAAAGGTTTTGTCCCCTTTACCCACTGATTTTGCAATGTGTTCTTCTGTCTGAGCTTTGGCTTCCTTACTGACTTCCCTGCCTCCTTTGTTTCTCCTGGTACTTCTCCTATCCCTTCTGCCTGTGTCTTTTGTATTGCCTGAATGCAATCTTTTTTTTTCACTTTCTTTGCTACCTCTTTGGAAAACCATAATGGTCTCCTCTTCCTTTCCTCTTGCTAACCTGCTTAATGCATAATTCTGTTGTTCTTATAATCCCATTTAAATACTGCCCACTGTTCCTCAACCCTGATTCCTGTCCCATTCCCTTAATGCCTCTTTCAAGTATCTCCCATTTTCCCAAAGTCTGCCCCTAAAATCCAGGATACGTGTTTTGTGTGGTTTGGTTCTGCTCTTTCTGTGATTTCAAACCACAATGACTGGTGGTCACTGTTACCCAGGTGCTCCCCACTGTTACCCCCATCACACTGTCCCTGTTTGTGAGCACAAGGTCCAGTATTGCCTTCTGCCGAGTTGGTTCCATGACCAGTTGCTTGAGGAAGGCACCTGAAGGAGTCCAGGATAAATCTGCTCTAGTTGATGCTGCTGCTGGGATGCTCCAGTCCACGCCTGGAATATTGAAGTCTCCAACCAGTACTACCTCACTTTGTCTGCCATCCTTTGGATGGCTAGCATCAGCTCCTCTTCTGTTTCTTCCTCCTGGGCTGGTGGTCTATAGACCACACCTGTGCGGATGGCTGGCCCCATTTTCCTTTCCAGCTTAACCCACGTATCTCTCCCATTTTGTTCCTCCTGGATCTGTGGCCCTTATGTCATTTTTCACATACAGTGCCTCCTCCTCCTTCCTGCCTGCTCTGTCTCTTCTGAATATGTTGTAAGGTATGGCCATCTCCCAGTCATGGTTATCATTACACCAGGTTTCAGTGATGGCCACAATGTCCAGGTCTGACTGTACCATGACAGCCTCCAGATCTTCCATCTTGTTGCTAAGGCTCCTGGCATTTGCACGCATGGCTTTCCATGATTTGACCTCCCTAGACTGCTTCACTGTTCTACTCCAGCCCCTTCCTTGGTTGTCATTTATCCCTGGTTCTCCTTGCTGTCTGCCCTTCTGCTGAATTTTGCCCCTTTTCTGCTTATCCACCTTTTGGACACTAATCTCCATCTTTGCACACTGCTTTGCAGAGATAGCCACCCTCTGGTTCACTGGTTCCACTACTAGCTGTGGGGTGAGCAAGTAGGTACCGCCCTGGCCTGCTACCCTTTGCTAGTTTAAATGTTGTCAATGTAGTATTTAAACTTATCATTGAGTGCTTGATTCTCCAGGATGGATGCAGGCCGCCAGGCTTGAACAAACCTCCTCATCCTCCAGGTGGGTCCCCAATCACCAATGAATCCAAACCCTTTCTCACAGCACCAGTTCTTCAACCATGAGTTAAAGTTCCTGGTGCATGCACTCCTATGCTTTCCCTTGCCTCTCACAGGTAGTACTTCTGAGAAAGTGACAGAAGTAGCTACTTGCTTGAGACCCCTCCCAGTTTCCTAAACTCTTCCTGAACTTCCTTTGCTCCCATTTGCCAAGTCATTAGTACCTAGGTGGATAATGACATCCAGCTCACCCTCCTGTCTTGCCTTCCCAGTGATCCCCAGTATCTTCCTTCCATCCTCCATGCCAGTGGCACCTGGTAGGCACCTCACCTCCCGTCCTCCCCTCCTGTGTTCCTAGCTGGATCCCTCTTACGATGGAGTCCCCCACCAGGATTTGCTTCCTCCTCCTCTGGGGTCCACTGCTTTCCCACTGAGGTCACCTCCTTGCCTAACCTCCACATCCTTTTCCTTCCACTTCCTGGGTACTTATTTGGTTGTCCTCATTTGCCAGTGTGGCATATGAGTTCTTGAGAGGAATAGGATCTGGGATGTGCCTCTGCCTGACTGCTCTAACCCTCCCTGAGCCCACTGTCATCAAGTGCTCCTCGCTCGGCATCCTTTGAGGCAGCTGCATTGGACTGGGTGGTCCCTGGATAGGGGTGATGGTACTCTGACCCAGTTTACTTCCGCTCTGAGTCTGGCTACCTCATCCCGCAGTCCTGAGAGATGCATGCAGATAGGGCAGCACCTCAGTGTCCAGAAGGTCTGCCTGAATATGGCTGCCCCACAGCCACTGCATTGCACCACTCCCCACATTATACTGCAATTCCACTACTTCTCTGCTACTGAAGCTTCTCAGTTCTCTTTTTATTTATTTACAGTACTAAAAATCCTGTAACTGATCCTCAGACATATATTTTTTTTTTTAAGGAAAAAGAAACCAATAAATAAATAAATGAGTCAAAACACTTGTCGTGCTGAGGGTGGTCTTCTTCCCCCTTATGCCCCTCCTACTTCACACCTCTTACTATACCCTGTGTTTAGCTCCTGTCAATCATATTTATCAGGGCATATAATTAAGAGTTGGGGGAGGGGGGCGAAAATTTGCAGCAATTAAAGACAGCACAGAATTACACCACCACTATGTTTTAAATTTTCAACAGCCCAAAAACAATTATAAGTAAAGACAACACAGAAAGAAAGTATAGTGTCACTACAAGCCTACAATCTAAGTTTAAAAGAAAAATACCAATTACCAGTTACTCTGAAGCACTGAATTGAATATGTTTCCTTCCTTCACCTTCTGGCTTCTTCACCTCTCACTCTATCATGTCATTAGCACATCTGCAGCACTTGCTACATTGAGGAATGGGAAGGTGTTCCTTTTGTACGGATCAGAGATTCTGGTCCGTATTTTCAATGAGAATCACATAATCCAATGTATTTTCAGAGCCATCATTACTGTTTAGGAAACTGCATTTTATTGGTATTGCTCTAAGTGTCTGTTAAGAAATATGCCTCTGTATTTTGCTCTCTATATTTGTTCCCATTATCTCCTGTATTTGACTTTGTTCCTTGTTTGACGTGGAGCCTTTGGAAATGAGTCCCTGACTCAAAGGTTTGTAATTCCTAGACTTTAATAAAATAAATAAAAAAACAGTAATATTCAATGACAGACAGAAGATGTAGAAATTTTAACCAACACCTAAACAAATATTTTTCAGTTGTAGAATACAATACACTGAGGTAAAACTGATCACTAATTGGAATGTCATATACAATATGTGTAAAGACTATCTGTTATTGGGAAATACATGACAAAGGTTAGAACATGTGAGGTAATCAACCTATCAGAGTATCATCACTGCCAATTATCATATGGGATGGGGACAATAGCAGTGCTGACCTTACATAAGTTGTCAAAGGCACACATCTGATCTTTCACACCACGGGTACCTCCCTAAGTTTTTCAAGAAGTGCTCTACCAGTTAAGCACCACTCAGTCATTGGAGGGGTAGAACTGGGGGAGGTAGGGAAGAGGGAGGTAAGGTGCCTGCCCAGTGCCATGGTTTGGAGGGACAGGAAGTGAATCCTCAGGATCGTGGAAGCAGCTGCACAGGGGAGGGAGCTGGATGTCATTGTCCATCTAGGGACAAATGACCTGGGTGGGAATGGGATCAGAGCAGTGTAGCAGGAGTTTGTGGAGTTGAGGAGGGGCCTTAGACAAGTAGCACGCATGATAAGTTTCTTGGAGGTGCTACCTGTCTATGGCATGGGTGAGGCTAGAGTACTCCACACCATGGGATTCAATGACTAGTTGAAAAACTGGTGCGGAGCTCAGGGATTTGGCTTCACTGGAGACTGGGGGTCCACCTGGAGGGATACAAGCGTGTACTGGATTGATGGTCTGCATCTGTCTGGGACGGGAACCAGGATCCTAGGTGATAGGTTTAAATGCTTCATTGGCAAGGATAAACTAGCTAGGGCACTGAAAAGAGGCAGAGAAATCCCAGCCCCCCACACAAAACAGGGTAGTTAGCAAAGTAAACACAAAGGTAGAGAAGTTGATAGGGAGCAGGATGGGGTAAATCCAGAAAAAGGCAAAGGCAGTTAGGCCAGGGATGGGCCTAAAACGGGTAAGGCCATCAAAAAATGGAGGGCGATGAGTGCCAATGCCCATAGTCTGGGTAGCAAGCTCCCTGAACTAGTGACCTTGATGGAAGAGGGACGCCTGGATATCATGGCAGTCACAGAAACATGCTACACAGAGAACCATGACTGGGATGTCAACATACCAGGGTACACAATCTACAGGAGGGACAGGGAGGATAAAAGAGGAGGAAAAGTAGCTCTCTACATAAGGGAAGGCATCAAAGCAACAGAACTAAAGGGTAAACAGGAAGGGGTGGAGGAACTGTGTATCACCCTAGAGACAGGAAATGGCACCACAATCGGCATAGTGTTAGGCAAGCCTTGATATTTTGAGGAAGAGCGGAGCCAGAGCCGAGACAAGGGTCTGGCTTGGCTCTTAGAGCCAAATCACGAGCCGAGCCTAAGGGTGAGGCTAATACGAATATTAGCCAGACCCGACTGAGTGTACTGTCATTAGTTTGATGCCAAGGAAGAAGGTAAGCATGTGACTGTTATTTGGTGTCTTGTACCGAAGAAGTGGGGCAGCAACACCGGACAACTTAACGTGAAACAAAATTGGTGAATACAGAAAGAAGGAGAAGCCTCATAGTATGTTCTAGCCCCATCCCATATTATCAAATGCTTGCATGCAAAATTCTGTTTCTGCCCATAATTATTCCCTCCAAATGCAATCGTGCGCTCATACACACACACACACACACACTATAGCAGTAACATCCATTGTCCTTCTCCCATGGAAATGACATAATTAACATACTTGTAATTATTGCACGGAGTAGTTAATGATATACATGCTAAATTTAAATTAAAAAGTATAAACACTGTCTTGCAATTATATTGCAACTACAAGTCCCCCCTCCCAACCACCACAAGTACTGTTGCTCCATTCCATGAGCAACATTTGAAACCCATTACATCTTACTGGACAATAAACACAGTAGCACCCACCTCCTTACATGCTATCCTCATCTAGTCATCAAAGACCAGTCACAGCACGGTGAATGTTGACCGTGGCTAGACTTGGTCTGTTAATGTTACTTGAAATGATTGCTCCTGACAGCAGTTTGGGGGGAAGCATGGAGGATGGAGAAGCAATATAATTGCAGAAGTGTGCTGTTGTTTTTTCTTTTTAGTTTAAATTTGGCATGTATATTGATCATTCCCCTATGCATCACAAGCACATTTCTGCTAATTATTTGAGTTATTGCTAGTGTATGTGTTTTGTGTATATTGTTTGGGGGGGTTTAAATATGAGCAAACCAGGCATTTGTTATCACATGCACACGTGATGACACGGAAGTGGGACCAGAACATGGTACATGACTTCCTGTTCACCTCTACACACTCACCAAGTTTCTTTCAGGGACAGCTAACCAATACACCAAAAAGCAAGCACCCAGTATTCCCCACCCCAACCCCACCCCACCCCACCCAAGCAATTGCAATATGCCAAGTCTGTCTGGCCATGGTGAACTTTAGTGAGACGTAAGTTACAGACTGTTTGATCTAATGCCCCAATGGACCTTTTGCACCGATCTTCTGACTTTGACAGACATGTGAATGAATGCTAACCATATTGAATAGCAACACCATTGTCCAATTAGGTGTTGCTATATTTAATGATGTCTGCATTCATTCACAAACCTCACTTCTCATAGTCAGAAGTTCAGTGCAGCAGCACCTCAAGGGCTTTTCAGTCATCCGTAATTTGTGTGTTTCTCTCACCTGACCTCCAACCATGGCTAAACTTGACTAATCAGGTATATTTATTTATTTGCTTTTGTTTACCGGGTAAGCACACTAGACAGTCGAGTGCCTATTTTCAGATGCGACCTGGGAGGATTACAAGGTACATACAATCAGTAACCGCAAGAAGAGTCAAAGTTAACATACAAGAAACATCGGGCATTACAGAGATTAATAGGGTAGCTAACAGCATAGAAGACTTCAGGCACAACTGATTAATATTAAGATATCAGCATTAAGATACATAATAGATTAATTGGGTAGATATACAGCGTAATACAGAAATAATATAGACATTGTCAACAAAGGCAAACAGTATAGGGTATGCCATACCATGGGGGGGAGCAGTAGAGATACAGCACAAAACAGAATAGTACAGAAATTGTGAAAAAGGCAGACAGTATACAGTAGACCTCATCCAATTTGGGGGGGTCCGGGTGGATAAACAGGAGGAGTACAAGACTGCAATATGATCAAACTGCACATGACAAACACAGCAGAGATAAACAAGACATATATTAGAGAGGCAGTGGGGCCCTAAACATTAACACTGCAAGCCCCCGCCCCCCAAAAATATGTAACTGGTTATATTGAAAAATGAGAATATGAAAATGTATGATATTCATTCCCCTCACTAAAGAAGCAAACAAAAAATTACAAAACCAAGACCAGTGTCTCTGATCACTGCTTAGATTTTGTTCCCCCATGAGAGTGTTTCTGCTGACACCCTCCCCTTCAGCACATTTGAATACCTGTGAAACAGCTAGGCATATTTCTAGAATTTCTCATTTTTTCTCCTCTTCTCAGTTTGAGCCACCAAAATTGATTTGTTTGCTTGAGAGGCTGTTTAAAATGAAATCCCACCAGTATGAAGAGGACTGAAAATGTCCTAAGCCAGTTCACCCAACCCTGTTGAAGCAGCAGTATTTGCTCGAGGGACCTACCGGGGGGGGCTCACCACTGGGACCCAGACCTAGCAATATTTGCTAGTGACTCGAGGATGATCCACAATCCCAGTCCTCGATCCTGACAGCTGGTTGACAATCGTGGTATCAATCACTGCACTCCCCACTTAGACAGCTATACCATCTCTCAAAAGCATGTGACAGTTTCTTCCCCAAAGACAAGTTTCTTGCTTTATCAGGGAGGATGTGCAAAAAGCATAATTACTTGAGCACACACTGTATCTAATTGTTACCCACAAAAACTGCAACAGCCACTAGGATAGAACTGTATAATCCTAACACGATAATTACAAGTGGAGGACAGGATAATGTGAGTGTGAGTTTTTGCCAGACCAGCTCCAGATGCCAGCCTTCAGCCTCCTTGTAACAGTAGCTAACCTCAATAAAGTGACTTTTCTCAGTGTCATAACCTAGCTCCACACTTCCACCCTCCCTGCTGGGATGTTTAAAAGCACTACAGCCCCAGTCGCCCTGCATCCAGATCAAATTTTAAAATACGAGTCCACAGTCCCCCCCCCAATCTGATTTTCTAATGTTTCACTTTCACAACATGAAACTTCACATTTTCTCCTCTACAATATCATTCCCTACTTGCCATTTCAAGATGATTTTTACAAGCAGCTAACAGAGGTATGAACGGCGATATGAAGTGTTTATTTACCAAGGCACAATTGTCTGTTCTTACACCCATCTGACATCTTTAAACACAGAACAAAATTTTCCTTATCCTAGTTATACTGTCCTATGGTACGGTACAGAGGGGCTGTACAGGATTAGGGCACAAGACACATGGGGCTCTTGCTTGGCTGCACTGCCTCCACCAGTTCTACATCCCTCTGCAGCTGCTGCTATAATATACGTATCCATATATACCCCGGCCTGTACCCCCAGACATATACCAGCATACTGCCTACCTGATGATGTCTGACTAGCTGCTCTGCACTGCTTTCAGGACTGTTCTTTTCCCAATGAACTCCTGGACTGTGATCTTCAAAACTGCTGTCTTTACCTGCTGTCCTGAGAGAGACCAAGTGCCACCCAGCACATTGGAAAAGGGGACCCACCAAGCCACTAGAGGCATGGTGAGGACACAGGACTGGAGGCAGTGAGAGTCATCACGGGTGCTGCTGCTGGTCAAGTGTGGAGTGCTGCTGTTGGTGATGATCCTCTGCTTTTTTTCTCAGCTCCAGGGAGGACAATGCAGACAAGAGGAAGGAGGACAATCTGGCATCTCGGAGTCATTCAAGTACCACCCTAGGGTACCACCATGGCGCTACAATGAATTGATAAAAGTGTGGAGGAAGTGCTAGTCCAGCACTTCCTGTGTCCGTGTGGCTGCAGACTCCCTGGCTGCAGTGCCCATCATTACATCTGCATCAGGACTTGAACTTGGTCTCACAGAGTGCCAGCTCCACCGGACGCTGCTAGGTTTTAAAGCACAGGCATGTAATTTAATGCAATGGTGGGGGGAAAAGACTGAGGGGGCACCAGCCTTAACTGAGAGGGCACATGCCCCCATTTTGGGGCTAATGATGCCACTGATTTTAACCAATCAGATGTTTAATAACTAAACTTATCATAGCAAATAACGTAAATCAGCTATGACTGACAAGTTTTTGCCACCAAATACAATGTCCGTTTCACGCCACACAATATAGTGTTTTGTTTTTTTAAATCTTCCATCAGCTTGGCTCGAGGCTCACAATTTGAGACTACAGAGGAGCCAAGCCATGCCTTGGGCTCGAGCTTGGTTCAAGCCAGTCCTGACTCGCCCAGGTTTAAATCTGTACAGGGGATGTTTATAGACCCCCGTCTCAGGGGGAGGCAATGAACAAGGAAATGATAGAAGGAATCCTTAGAATGGCAGAAAAAGGAGAGTTATTGTTAATGGGGGACCTGAATATGCCAGATGTTAACTGGAGTACCATTACTGCAGCCACATCCAAGAGCAGAGTCATTCTTGATGCCCTACAGGGGGCATGCCTCAGACAGCTAGTGTTGGAACCCACTCGGGAGGAAGCAATCTTAGACCTGGTACTCTCAAATGGGGATGGAGAGAGGATCTCAGATTTAGAAGTGGTTAGCCATCCGAGAACAAGCGACCACCACATAGTGTGGTTCACAACAAACACAGCTGTAGAGTCAAGCCATACAAAAGCAAGGGTGTTGGACTTTAGGAGGGCTGACTTGCAAAATGGGAGAGTGCCTCAGAAAAGTACTAGCAAACAGACAAGAAGGAGGGGTGGAAGAACAATGGGGAAAAATCAAAACTGCCATCACAGAGGCAACAAGTCTTTGTGTAAAGCAAGTCAACAAAACAAAATGAAGGAAAAAACCACAATGGTTCTCAAAAGAGGTGGCAGGGATGGTTAAAGAGAAAAGGATAGCATTCAGGAAATATAAGCAAACACAGAAGGATCAGGACAGAGAACTATATCAGTTAAAGCAGAGGAGGCAGGGAAGGCAGTCAGAACAGCAAAGGCCGAAACTGAGGAAAAGATAGCCAACTCTGTTAAGAAGGGGGATGAAACCTTTTATAGGTACATTAGGGAGCAATTAAAGACCAAAGGAAGGATACTGAGGCTTAATAAAGGGGAGGGAATGTGGGCAGAGGGTAACAGTGAAAAAGCAGGGATACTGAATGAATACTTCTGCTCAGTATTCACAAATGAAGAAGGGGGAGCGGTACCTAAACCAAACAATAGAAACAATCTGGATAAGGGGCTTGATACCAGTCCATTCACAGAAGAAAGGGTTCTGAAATAACTCTTAAAACTGAAGGTGGACAAAGCAATGGGGCCTGACGGGATTCACTTAAGAATTCTAAAAGAACTAAGGATAGAACAAGTGACACCACTTACTACCCTCTTTAACAAATCATGGGAGGATGGGGTGGTACCTGAGGACAGGAGGAGGGCAGATGTGATTCCACTTCATAAAAGTGGAAGCAAGGCAGAGGCAGGAAACTACAGACCTGTTAGTTTGACCTCCATGGTAGAGAAAATGATGAAATTACTTCTGAAGGAAACGATGTTTGAGCACCTAGAGGCCAGCAGGGCACAGGACCCAAGGCAGCATGGATTCACAGTGGGAAGGTCGTGTCAGACAAATTGAATAGATTTCTTTGACTAGGTGACCAAAGCAGTAGACCAGGGAGGGGCTGTGGACATGGCCTAACTAGACTTTAGCAAGGCATCTGGCACAGTCCCACACAAAAGATTAATATACAAGTTAGCCAGCCTTGGAGTGGGTCCCAAGGTGGTAGTCTGGGTAAAACATTGGCTGTACAACAGGATGCAGAGGGTAAAAGTAAACAGAGTCCACTCTGAAGAAACGGGGCTTACTAGCGGGGTACCGCAAGATTCAGTACTAGGACCAGTCATCTTTAATGTCTTTATAAGTGACATTGCAGAGGGACTGGAAGGAAAAGTATGTCTCTTTGAAGATGACACAAAGATCTGCAACAGGGTTGATACACAAGGTGGGGTGGAAAGGATAAGAAGGGACTTGGCAAGGTTGGAGGAATGGCCAAATGTATGGCAGCATAGATTCAATGCAAAGAAGTGCAAAGTAATGCACATGGGAAACAAAAACCCAGGGGAAGAATACACAATGGTGGGTGAGATACTAACAACAACAAAAATGGAAAGGGACGTAGGGGTAGTCATATCAGACAACCTGAAGGTGGGCAAGCAATGTGAGAAGGCAGTAAGGAGAACTGGTGGGGGGGTACTGGGATGCATAGGGAGAGGCATCACCAGTAGAAAACAGGAAGTTGTTATCCCTCTGTACAGACAGTTGGTGAGACCCCATCTGGAGTACTGTGTGCAGTTCTGGAGACCCCATCTTCACAAGGACATAAATAGGGTGGAGACTGTCCCAAGGAGGGCAACTAAAATGGTGCAGGGTCTGCACCATAAGACATATGAAGAGAGACTAAAGGAGCTTAACTTGTATACCCTCGAGGAAAGAAGGGAGGGGGGGACATAATAGAAACTTTCAAGTACCTCAAGGGAATCAACAAAGTCCAAGAGGGTAGCATCTTTCAGAAAAAGAGATGTGCAAGAACAAGGGGGCACAATTTGAAGATAGAGGGGGGACAGCTCACAGATAATGTGAGGAAGAATTTTTTCATGGAGAGGGTTGTGGATGCATGGAATGGCCTTCCTGAGGAGGTTGTGGAGTCAAAAACAGTGGGGGAAATTCAAGAATGCATGGGACAGACATAAGGCAATTCTAGTGGGGGGGTAGGAGGAAGTAGGCTGTTGGTAAACTAGGATCTGCAGCTTGTCAATAAGGTAGGGAATGGGCAGACTCGGTGGGCCAAGCAGTCCTTATCTGCCGTCAAATTCTATGTTTCTAAGTTTCTATCCTCTGCACTTCTACACTACTTGTCTTCATTGCTTAATCAGGTGCAGCACCTCTTATGGCCTTAACAGCCACTTATTTATCATGTTTTTCCTTCTTGTTACCACCTTCTTCACTGCTCGCTACAGCAAGCCAATGCTTCTGGAGCTTCCATCATCATTGAGTGGAGGTAGCTTGCAGAATAAGCCAGACACACATGTATGTTTTTGTTGTATATATACAAGACAGCAGTTTGAGCTTTCTCACAAACAGGATCATTGTATCCCTTTTTGATGTCAAAAGTATCTGTTATAACAATAAAGTGAGTTGGGGATGTAGTACAAGGGAAAAATGACACTGTGGGCAGTAACTATAGACCTTGGCTAAAGAATGAGGTCTTTATCCTCTCCACAGTGCAAAATATTCTCAAGAACAGCCTCCCCAACATCACATTATGACTATTATCAGGAGTAGAAAAAGCTGTCAAAAACTAGAGAAAGAGGCAGTGTCATTAATAAACTATTTAAACTTTAACTATAACAGCTGATTTTTTAATGAACCGTGAGTCTGATGACATTTTTTATCCTGTTGAACTTAACTTCTAACAGCACTCATTAAATGAATATTAGATCAGAAGTTCATTATCATACCAAGTATGCCTGAATCAGCTCATTTGCATACCTAGTGTACCTTTGTAGCCTGAGAAAGGCACACTAGATAAATGATCTGATTGGTTGAGCATGTCTCCACTCAGTATAATACCAGATACAGAGAGATGCATTTTAAAGCAATATTAAAAGGGAACTGTCATCAACAGGATTTCTTAATGTCTGAAAGCCCATAAAAAGTTAATTTGATTGAGCCATTGTGTTGATCTGTGCAGTCCAGAGTTATTCATATGTAAATCACCCTGTAATTAAGGGCTGGTGGCAGCCATATGTTTTGTGCTCCTGACAGGAAATGATGTCACCGAAGGTATAGGTCCTCCTTTGACTGTATTTAATCCAACAGGTTAAATAGGAAATCGACTGTTTTATTAAGTGCGTTTTAAGGTGTTATTACAACACTTTCTTCATCTATAAAAATTGTTTTGTATGCGCACTGAAACTAGTGAGTTATCACCTTTACATTTCAAACTGTTAGTAAAAATAATCCATCTTCAGAATTGCTTTAATCTCTAGGCTATACTGCCAGTGCCAGCTGATCATCAAAAATTACACATCTCAAGGCTGGCTCTGTAGTGCCAACAGGTATTGATGCCCCATACCAGGATTTCTAAACCCTGGCTGTGTTCATGTCAGTACAGATTTCTGAGACTGCCACAGCACCAACATTGGTCTTTTTCTATTCTCTCTCTTGTAGCATTTTCTCTTACAATTTCAGGTGTGAACTCAGTTCTACAGATGCAAATGTGGCTACGTACCTACTGGCCTGGCATCACGGGGCCAGCCTTGAAATGTGTAGCTTTTAATAATCAGCTGGCAGGACAGCTGTGAACAAGTTTCGTTTTTGTCCATCAGAATGGGTTTTGAGCATGTGTTAAGATTCTGAAAATATTATACTCTTTCTATCCAGATTTGACTTGAAAAGAAAAAATAGGACACAATTACTTGCTTATTAATGGCAAAAACACATAGATGGACAACATTGTTAAAACATGCATAACCTGAAAAGCATTATTAAAATATAGAATAATATATGGGTGAGTGTGTGTATCCAGAATTTTACACAAACCTGAGGTGTGGGATGCAACATAAACCCCGAAGGGTTTATAAAAGCATCGTACGCCGAGAGTGTGTGTAAAATTCTGTTTTTTACACATGCACGGCTGTGCACACACACACATTATTTTATTTAATTAATGGTGACATTTTTTCTCTTTCAGTACAGCTAGTGCAGCACTCCTATCAGAGATACACACACACACACACAAACACACACACACACACACACACACACACACAGCCTGTCTCTCCCTTTTGTTTTCTTCTTTTGTTTTTTCTTTACATTACAGTGGTAACAACATTCTGGAACATCATGGTCCATCAGCATTGCTGCATAGTGCAAGACACGCTCTAAGGGAATGAGCGGCAGGATCAACCAGATTGATTTTTTTTCATTTTCAAGGCAGGATCAACTAGATAGACATTTAAAAATACTTAAAATCATACTTGTCTTAACAGGGTGTGGCAAAACTTGAGTGCGGGTACCTGTGCTCGGTAATGGAGCCACCATGTTGGGCAAGATGTTCAGCCTGCCCACAGTGAAATTATGGGCCAGTTAGCTTTTTGTGGTGATGCTTGATTGACAGGCATTGATTACAACTTCCTGGTTGTAACCACAAATATCAACCAGGGGGTTGTAACTGGAGATAAATGTGTATTTATCTGTATGTAAAAAATTATCATCATTAATTAAAGAGTATTTTTTCTTCATTTGTAATTTATGGTATTTTTCAGTTTTTTTCTCCCCTTCCCCCCTCCCCCCAGGGTCATGGCATACACGTGCGTGTACGCGCATGCCAGGATCTGGTGGCCCCATCAGTCCCTCCCCAGACTTGTGTCACTGTTCCAACCATCTGCGCTGCCCATCGGACCTCCACCCAGTGGGAGAGGGACTACAGCGGAGTGGGCATCCACCCCCTTTGAAGGGAAGAGCCACAGGAATGCATCTCCGCAAACTACAACAATAGGCATTATGCTACTGGGTTATCCAGTGATATTAGCATCCTCAAATTGAGCAACTCACTTTGAGCGACTCATTTTGAGCGACTGTATGCATAGCGATTGTGGAAGGAGAGCAACTATGGAAATGACGAGGGTAGAAGGGCTAGAACAATGACTGCAGGATAAAACGCTGGTAGGAGGGACGTCACAGGAAGCATAGGGGCCAAAGACCAAGGTGATACTATGTGATGGGGAAACGAGCATTAAACATGACGGAAACAGCAATAAACTCTGTACAGAATAGTTATGTTTACAACCCTGTCCCAGACTGTGTATCCCAATGACTATATATTATAAACTGTATGATTTGCTGTTCATCTGCAAAAAACTTATATGTCATATTTAAAAAAAAACAGCAGCAAAGGATTTATTTAGGGTATGAGGGCAAATAATATGGAGTTTTAGGGGAAAAGACAGATAAAAAGATACTAGAAGAAATATGCTCACTGGGTCAGGAACAGAAATAATATGTGTTGCTCCCATCACCCAGAAATCCTGTTTTTTCCCTTGGTCCTACATGCCCTGTACACATTGTTAAATCATTTTAGAAAACATTATTAAAAACATTTTCAAACTCACCACGGAAGCCCGTTCACATTGTCATGTACCATGTTTAAGCATGATAAAGGTCCGTCCGCACTAGAGGCTGTAACATTTTAAAACGCAGCATGCTTTGCAAACAATGCTAGCTAAAGGGAGGACTAATAACAGAACGCAAAGGAGAAACACGCATCGCACTCCTGTTCACACCACCAGGTAAACTGTGTTTCGTTTGAAACCATGTTTAAAAACCAGTTTCAAGACTAGGTAGTTTGCAGGGTTCAAACATGTTTTTAAACACGGTTTCAAACCATGTTCAGTGTGAATGCAAACCATGTTTTGGCTTGTTAAAACATTTTAGGACCTTTAAACACTTTAACAAACCAAGTGTGAACAGGGCCACAATGTCCCCCACCCACTGCTGTACCAGTATACAGTCCCTCAGGGAGCTCCTAAGTAAGCAATAAGACATGATGGGGTTGCGTTAGAAAGTGCTATCGCATGGCTGGGGATCGTAGTGAGGCAAGAGGCTGCGTGTGTCCAGTCCCCTAGCCATGCGTTAGAACTGTCTAACGCACATCCCTGGAGTGGCTTATTGTGCTTATAAAATGGGTCTGTGTATTTTAAATGAGCTTTCTAGTTTTAGCTATGCGTTACACACTTCTAACACATAGCTAACAACCAATCAGATTGCTGGAAATCATTTGCCCATTTTATATAATCCTTGTATGCATGCATATGAGTGGGCATGTTGCAGGCCTCTGATACAGATAGGTTGCAGTGCTGGTGGAATGATTTAACTTTAAACAGAAACAAACTGGAAATAAAGAAGGACTGCCACCAAAAGTGCTACATTGCAGAATTAAAATAAGAATACCCCCAATAAATCTCATACCAAAAATTAGGTTTCTTCATTATTTCATTTTAAAGTTATGAAGTATTTTGTAACCCTGATTTCACTACCTATTCAAAAAAGCCAGTTTCAGTGAAGAGACACTGATGATGTAATCTCCTGAACTCACACTCTATTCCTCTTAGCCAGCAACCTTATAGGACCTGCTTCTCCAAAGTGTAAGAAACTGTAGCTATAGTAATCCTTTAAAAAAATTGACATAGGGTTGAGTGAAGTGCTTGCATTTCCGGAATGTTCAGATACATGACACTGTACTTTAGAACTCGTCAGGAGGTAGTTATGGAATGCAGCACTGAACCAAGGCATAGAATGTCAAGGTGCTCCACATTTTTAAAATGTTGGGGGGGAGACACAATCTCAGAATGTGACAGGGATGTGCCATTTAAAAATGTGGTGAGACAATCAGTCTCAGAATGTGATAGGGACTCACATTAAGGAATTCGGTGGGGATTGGCAATTTCAAAATATAGTGGGGAAGCACGCTGTCTGAATGTGACAGGACACACCATTTATTCTGAAATTGCATGTCCCTGCCACATTCCAGAATTGTACGCACTCACCATATTTCAACACTGTGCATCACATCCCCACCACATTCTAACATTATGCAACACAGCCATATTCTAAAATTATGCATCCTTGCTACATTCTGAAATTGCACATCTCTTCCCCACTCCCAAATTGCGCATCCCTGCCACATTCTGAAATGGTGCATCCCCTCCAAATTCCATAATTGCACATCCCTGCCAAGTTGTGTTTCAATGCCACATTCCAAAATTGTCAGTGCCATGCCCCCAAATTCTGCATCACTCCACATTCTGAGATTATGCATTACTGCCACATTCTGAAACTGAGCATCACTGCCACATTCTGAAAACATGCGTCACCGCCACATTCCGAAACAATGCGTCACTGCCACATTCCAAATTTTACAGCACTACCACATTTCAAAAGTGGGTTACCACCACATTTCCAAATTATGAGTCACCGCCACATTCCAAAATTGTGCATCACTGCCACATTCTAAAACTGTGCATCACAACCACATTTCAAAATTGTGCATCCACCACATTCCGAAATCATGCATCACCACTACATTCTGAAACTATGTGTCACCACCACATTCCAAAACTGTGCTTCACCGCCACATTCCAAAATTGTGGGTCACTGCCACATTCTGAACCTGTGCTTCACTGCTGCATTCCAAAATTATGCGTCACCACCGCACTCTGAAACTGTGCATCACCACTGCATTCCAAAACTGTGCGTCACTGCCGCATTCCTAATTTGTGCATTACTGCCACACTCTGAAGCTGTATGCCACCACCACATTCTGAAATTGTGTATCAGTGCCACATTCCGAAATTATGCGTCACCACCACATTCCAAAATTGAGCATCACAGCCACATTCTGAAATTGAGAGTCACCGCCACATTCCAAAATGGAGCATCACTGCCACATTCTGAAATGATGCATCACTGGCACATTCCAAAACTGAGTGTCACTGCCACATTCTAAAATTGTACGTCACCGCCACTTTCTGAAATTGTGCGTTACCACCATGTTCCAAAATTGTGCGTCACCGCCACATTCCAAAACTATATGTCACTGCCACATTCCAAAACTATGCATCACCACCATACTCCAAAATTGTGTGTCACCGCCACATTCCGAAACTGTGCATCACTGCTGCATTCTGAAACTGTGCGTCCCCACCGCGTTCCAAAATTGTACATCATATTCAGAAACTGTACATCACTGCCACATTCTGAAATTGTGCACCACTGCCATATTCCAAAATTGTGTCACCGCCACATTCCAAAATTGTGCCTCACTGCCACATTCTGAAATTGTGCATCACTGCCAAATTCTGAACCTGTGTGTTACCACCGCATTCTAAAATTATGCACCACTGCCGCATTCCAAAACTGTGTCACCGCTGCATTCCAAAACTGTGCGTCACTGTCACATTCCTAAATTGTACATCACCACCACATTCAGAACCTGTGTGTCACCACTGCATTCCGAAATTGTGCATCACCACAGCATTCTGAAATTGTGCGTCACCGACACATTCTAAAATTGTGCATCAGTGCCACATACTGAACCTGTGCATTACCACCACATTCCAAAATTCTGTGTCACCGTCGCATTCCAAAATCATACATCACCACTGCATTCCGAAACTGTGCATCACTGAGGCATTCCAAAATTGTGATTCACTGCTGCATTCCAAACCTGTATATCATCACTGCATTCCGAACCTGTACATCACTGCAACAATCCAAACTTGTGCATCACCACCGCATTCCAAAACTCTGTCACCGCTGCATTCCAAAACTGTGTTACCGCTGCATTCCAAAACTGTGCGTCACTGTCACATTCCTAAATTTTGCATCACCACCACATTCTGAAACTGTGTCACCACCGCATTCCAAAATTGTGGGTCACTGCCACATTCTGAAATTGAGCATCACTGCCACATTCCAAAATTGTGCGTCACTGCCACATTCTGAAACAATGTGTTCCAGCTACTTTCTGAGACTGTGTCATTGCTGCATTCCACAGTTGCAACCTGGTGACATTTTGAAATCTCATACCTGCAGTATTTTTTTTTTATATAGCTATTTGGTCCCTGTCGACTCCTCCCGCCAACTGGCAATGGGGACACATAGGTATTTTTTTACAGATTTTCTCCCCTGACCTCCCCCCAGTCCCTGGCACACAGCTGTGTGAGCATGTGGAAGCACGCTACACATCCCATGGTGCTAGTTCAGCCCCTTCCACCTACGCTACCCACCAGACCTCCACCCAGTGGGAGCAGAACCACGGGAGGGTGCCAACCCACCCTCATCACCCTCCGGAGAGGAGAGCTGCCCATCGGCATGCTTGATCCTGCTCCACCCTCCCCCCATGCTGGCACCCTGACGACCCGAGGTCGTCTCAACTTGGGTTGCCAGCGTAGCGCAAGGTGTGGCATCCAGCGCCTCAACCTTAAGCACCACCGGGCCGGCCTCCCTGCAGTATTTTAAAACTTGAACACAGCATTGTCATTCACCACTGCATTCCATCCCCCCATCACATTCTGAAGTACTGTACCTTGCATTTACACATTATGGAAGTGCATGTGCTGACCCACCCCATGACAGTTTTCCTTTTTCAGATGTTCACTACACCTGCAGTTTTAAGTAACATAGGAGAAATAAGTCATATAAGGTAGCTTGCAGGGAGGACTAGGTTGTGAGTTCAGGAGATGACATCAGCAGCAGCTCTTCACTGAAACCGTTTTTTTTTAACAGGCAGTGAATTAAGGGTTACAAAATGACTTGTAACTTTTAAACAAAGTAACTTACAGATCTGATTTTTGGCGCGAGGCTAATTAAGGATATGCTGATCCGATTCTGAATTTATTGATCCAAAAATGTTGACCTCAGTCCCTCGTTAAGTCCCAAAGTTCTGGCAGAATTCCCCTCTGGGGGATTAAAATAAAAGTTCACAAATATTGTTTAACTTTAAGCTGCCTTCTGAGTTTTAGCCTAAGTTCACACAGAACTGCCCACTGTCTATCTGACTGAGCAAACCTATTTACACACCAGTGCAAGGATAAGGCCTCAGTTATCATTCAAGGCTTTCCGGTTCAGGCAGCAGTCTCCACTGAAGTTAGTTGAGGGGTGTCCCCCTGTTTGCAGCTTTCAGTGTCCTGGTTCCTCAGCAAGATGCAGGCTAAAGAGAATCACCCTCTGGTCTGTACCCCCACCATCATCTTCACACCACTGGGGGCCTTTTCTTCATCCCCTGCTAGGAAGCAGGCACTTGGCGCTAGATTTGACAAAAGCCCCCTACTGGGACGAATCCCAGCAGCAAAGGACTAGGAAAACCAGCATGGCTTTCCTCAGATCCAAAGTCATCAAAGCCACCCTGCTCTCTGAATAAATTATACTCAGATAATTACAAAGCAAGTCACTCTAGTGAGTCAGTGGGGAATGTTAGCTAGCAATCTCAAGTGCAGTTTAAAACACAGCAACTGTTCTAGCTGTGAGCTGTCTCTCACAGCTTCTCTCTCTCTCTGTCTCTCACTCCCTCTCGTCTCCAACTCATTCTCCACTCATGGATGCAGTACCAGCTTCTTACACACACAAACTCTCCATTGCTGATTGGCTGCTGAGAGGGACTTGCCTATTCATGCCCTCTCATTGGCTCCCCGTTTGCGCAAGTTTTGCTGGGAGCCACATGTCCCATGAGTCCTATGAGTTGCTCCTTGTGTCTCTCTGTTTTATGTGAGACACTGCCAGCCTCAGGATTGGCTCACTGAGTGCCAGCTCTGTCTTCTGACCTGTGACCCCAGTTGCAGTTGCTGGGGATCAGTGGAATTCGGCATGGATCTGCCCATTGTTCTCATGGACTTCTTTTATTATACGAAAACATTCATTTTTTATTAGAATATCGGAATTACAATCCTTTGAGTCATAGACTCATTATCAAAGACTCCTCATCGGATGACATAAACACAGCCATGAAAGTAATACAGCAAAGATGTTGCATAACTAGTTGAACGGTAGATGTACAAACATTATTAAGCATTATAATACATTGATGAGTGCCTATACAGAGTGTTAGCTAAACAGTTACATACAACCTTTGCAGTGCTAAGCAGTTACGTATATCCTTTGCCATGCAGTAGTGCAGGCATTATAAAACATTGGTGCAAACCTATACAGAGTATTATCTTATCGGTTATATACATCCTTAGCAGTGCAGTGATGTAGGCTTATACACAGTGATAACTAAGCAGAGTAACAAGAGAGCAGAGACACAATAGTGGGTACTGGTGCGGTTTACTGGAGCACTCTTGGGTTAGACTTTGTCTTGGTGTGGGCCCACTTTAGTAGTGACTGTGCTGTAGTTTGAAATGGCAGTAGGACTAACGTGGATAGGTGCAGGTACATGAGGCGTAGAGATGATTCTTGAGGGCCACTTTGAAAGGGCCAAGCTTGGTGTGGGTAGTGACCGAGGATGGTAGGGTGCTATACCAGGCAGAGGCCAGGACTAGGAACGATCTCTGGGCAAGCATTGTCCTGACCCTGGGGATGACCAGTGTTATTGTGTCTGTTCTGTGTGTATGGACTTTGGGGGTGGCTAGGGGCAAGGAGGCCGACACTCCTGGGGATGTCTGTCCAAGTAGGGATTTTTTGGCCATGAGGCATGCTTGGAACTGGAGCCTTTCATCAGGGTTGAGGATCTGGACATGGTCGTAGAGGGTGCAGGTGTGGGTCATGTCATCAGCCCCTGACACGAGCCTGCAGGCTTTGTTGATGGTTACTTTAATCTTGTTGAGAGCAGTGGTGTCAGTGGTGGCATAGACCAGTAGGCTGTAGTTGACCAGTGACATAACGGACGAGGTGATGGCTAGATGCAGGGCTTCAGGGGGTAGACAGTCCCTGTGTCAGTAGAGGAGGCCAATTCATGCATTAGTCAAGGATGGCAGTGTGCTGATGTGACCATGAAAAGTGAGAGCAGGGTCGAACATGATCCCTAGGTATTTATAAGATGAGACCTGCTCCAGGGGGTGGTGTGAGCTGGACAGGATTTTCAGTTGGGCATTTTTTAGTTTGTTTTGGTGGTGTGCAAACAGCATGGTTTTATTTTATTTCTGGTTTAGTACTAGCTTGTGCTCAGCAAACCATTGCTCAGCTTGGCTGAATGAGTGCTGCAGCAAGGCCTGTAGGTTGGCGGGGTTTGCATGGGAGGCACAGAGGACGGTGTCATCTGCATATAGAAGTATCTTGCCAGAGCATGAGGTGGGAAACATATTCAGAAACAAGCTAAAAGGTAATGGCCCTAGGATGGAGCCCTGTAGGACTCCAGAGCGGGTGGGGCAGGTGCTGGATACAGTATCATTTATCCTGACGCATTGCATCCTGGAGGTCAAATAGCTGACAGACCAGTTTAGGGGACCTTGAGAGAGGCCCATTTGCATCAGGGTGTTCAGCAGGAGGGGGTGGTTAACCATATCAAAGGCCTTGGACAGGTCAATGAACACAGCCCCTGCCAGCTGTCCCTTGTCTAGGGCAGAGTGAATGTAGTTCGAGAATTCAGTGAGAGCTGTTGTAGTGCTGTGTCTGGCTCGGGACCCGTGCTGCTCCGCACACAGCAGGTTATGGGTTTCTAGGTAATTGGTCAGTTGGTCTGCCACTACCTTTTCCAGGGCCTTGGACAATGGGGGGAGAATGGAGATTGGGTGGCAATTCCCTGGGAGTAGTGGATCCCCACCTTTGTGGATGGGTGTTACAACCGCATTTTTCCATTTGCTGTGGAACTGTCCAAGGCAGAGATAGCAGTTTAGTAGGGCAGTTAGTGGGAGAAGCAGTGTGTCCAGGACCAGATGGAGGAGTTTGATATCTAGAGGGTCGTTAAGGGAGCTGGTGCCATTTAGGGCCTTGATCAGGTAGGGTTTGGCTTCCCGGGGGGGGGAGATGGTCCGGAGGTAGAAAGGGGGCATGGGGGTCTTGGCTGGTTGTGGGGTCAAAGAAATTGAGAGGGAGCACAGAGCTTAGGTCCGTAAGCTTGGAGTTAAGAGTAGTGGCAATTTGTTTCAGGTCAGTGGTGACTGAGTCATTTGTGGAGATCTGGGAGGGGGAGGAGACCGCTACTTCCCATTTTGTGTTTTTGTATTATCCCAAAATTTGCATGACGAGCCCCAGGTGGCAGTCAAGGTAGCTCTGTAATGCTCGGCTTCCACTTTGCGATGGCCCCAGGTGCATTTATTCTATTCTGCACAGTAGGCTTGCCTGTCTGTGAATTTTCCCGATTCATTTGCCTTACAACAAAGGTTGTCACAGTTCTTGAGCTGCTGTAGGAGGGATGGAGTAATCCAGGGGGCATTTTACTGCTTGAGGTGGGTCTTTTTTAGGGGAGTGAAGGTGTCGCAGGCTAGGGTAAAGGTGTTGTTGAAATATTCTAGTGCTGCGTCCACAGAGATGGCCTGGTATATAGGTGACCAGTCGCAGAGAGCTAGGTGATGCTTGAGGTTTGTAAGACTGCCAGGGCAGAGGCGGAGACGAAGCATGGTGGTGGTGGGGGGCAGGTTGCTTGACCATCCATGTAAAGATTACTAGGGAGTGGTCACTGAGAGAGTTAGGGGAGGACCACAACATCCTCAATTTTATGCAGGCGGTTAGTTAGTACAATGTCCAGCAAGGTTTGTAACCCGGTGGCTGAGATGTACCTTGTGGGTTGGGTCACCATCTGGTGGAGGTCAAGGGCTGAGAAGGAATCTTTGGAGGTGGTTGTGGATGCAGCCAGACAGTTTAGGTTCAAGTCACCCAGAAGGATGTGTTCTGACTTGTGGTGAAGGCTTGTAATGTATTTTGTCAGGGAGAGAAGAGAGTGGGTTTGCTTGCCAGGTGGTACATAGGCCACAGTGATTATGATGGGGGCCTTGGAGGGGTCTGGTGAGACCTTTATGGACATGGCTTGGCACTATGATCTACAGTATCATAGGTGGGGAGATGGCTTGTGCTAGTAGGGAGTCCTGCAGGTATACTGCACATCCTACGCCCCTCTTGCCCACTCTGTCCAGTCTGAAGAGTAGGTAGCCTGGAAGGGAGATGAGGGAGTCGGGGGTTTTCTTTGAGAGCCATGACTCAACCATTGTGACAATGTTAGGTTGGTGCCTGATGATCCAGCATTGCAGTGCGGCTGTTTTGTTTAGTATGCTGCATATGTTCATGGATCCTATCTTTTGGGCTCGTGGTTGGCATTAGCACTTGGCTTGGGGGAGCCTGGGCCAGCGTTGGGAGTGGATGTTTCCAGATAGTAAATGGATGAGGGAAATATTGTGAGTAGGGGCAGTCGCTTATTCATGCGGCAGTGCATTAGGCTTTTAGTGCCACGCATGAAGGTGATGCATAGAATAGCGATCAAGCGGATGGTGGGGATCGCATGGGAGACTGGTGTCCATGATGAGCAGGGGTAAGACTGCTGGAGGGGTGTGTGCGTCAGTGGGGGGTGGAGGAGTGGCATGGGTGGGCAGCGTGGGGGAGCAGGGGTGGCACTGAGTGGTGGGGAAAGGTTGTGGCACTGAGTGGTAGGGAGCAGGTGTGGCCACGCTGAGTGACATTAGTATGAGGAGCGCCAGTTTGATAGGCACCTGCAGCATTGTAGTGGTGATCATGGACTGAGGTATAAGAGGTCCCTTGTGACGTACTGAAATGTGGCAACCACTTTGGAGTAATGGCAGTGTCCCAGACTAGGGTGCAAGGTTCAAGCCCCCAGTCTGGAAACTTGGTGGGGCCAATGCACATATGGTGCAGGGTGAAATCGCATCCAAAATATGTGGCAAGGGAGGTTAGAGTAAGGGCCAGCAGTGACTCCTAGGGGGCACTTTGGGTACTGCAAGCAGGGCTATGGAATGTGGGCTTGTAGAATGGGGGGGGGAGGATGAATAGAGAAGGCTAGAGAGGCAGGAAGTTGTGGAAGGTGACTCAGCTCAGCCACCTGGTGGCAGGAATGTATAACCTGCTAATGGGAAAGTGGGGACTTGTGTCGAGTTCAGCTGCAGGAGGAGAGTAGTTACATTTAGGGCTCTGGTGGACCTCACTAGCCCTGCTGTGTGGGCTAGGGTCCCAGTCTATATAGGGGAACAGAACAAAGACCTTCATTAGTATGCAGCGGGAGCTTGCAGGCCTAGTTACTGCTATTCTGGACACTATGCTCTACTGCGCATGCGTGGACACTGTTCTGTTCTGCGCATGCGCCAATTAGGAGGTCCCGAGGGGAAGAACAAAGCCAAGAGAAGGTGGTGCCCTGTAAGACCTGCAGCTTACAGATGTTTTCTCTTGTTGCTCATGATCTCTGCTGCCTGTCCTGAGGACCATTAGTCAGGAGCAGTATCCAGGAGTGCATCACAGGCTCTGCTTTGTTTCAGGCAGGTGGCCCCTTTAACAAGAGTTGCTCAAGCATCGCAATCCAAATCAGTTGCATTGCTGAAATAAAGCCATAACCTGATGCCAAGGTCCAGTGTTGCTCCCCGGTCCCCTGCTGCAGTCCTAGGGCTGAGGAGTGCAGAGAGGAGTCAGCTGCTGGTGGGCAGTGGCTCCAGTCACAAAGCAAAGGGTAAGTCCCAATTTCAGAGAGGGTTACGGTTCTTCTACACTAGTTAAGGGAATGAGAATAGTTCCTCTGTAGTGATGTTTGAATGCTTATGCAGTGAAGATTTGGCATATGCTGTCTCTGTGCCTGCTACAGAGACTACCATCCTTTTATGGGTCATGGAGTCGTAATGTTGTGGTCAAAACCATGCACATCAACAATACCGCATGCAAAGCAGCATGAGGCAAAATAATCTCAGTACAACAAGCCAACCACCACAAACAAAGCCCACATCGGAGGAGTATCTTCAGTCCCACACACCCCGGACTAATCATAACCAACTCCGCAGAGTCCTGGACTTCGGGGAGAAAAAAACAATCGGACCGGGAACTTATTTTTTTTTTTCAAACAAAAAAAAGCTGCAGCAGAGTGGGACCTGGGGAGAACCGAACTTCAGCCCCTGGTCCCCACTGCCTCCAGAAGCAGGTGCTCTAGCCACTTCATCATGGGAGCAGCTCAGCCAGGCACCACCTCAGTGGCATCCTGCACTTTCCCTACTGGCAGCCTACAGTGACAGCGGTAGTGGTTCTTACCACACGCCAAAGAAAACTGTTGCCATAGAACCATTAGCGCTTCTTACAGTGCTATATTTCATACACGGTTCTCACCGGGCTATATTGACTCAGTACCCTTTTATGGTACAGTGAAGCCCATTTAAATGCACATCGGACAAGTGCACATCCCGCTTAAATGCACATTTTTTTAATATCCCAATTTTTTTCCTATTGACTCAGTGTTAAATATATCGGTTAAATGTACCACGGATAAGTGCACATATTGGTTAAATGCACATCTTTTCATCTGAAAACCTAGTTAAAATTAGGTACAAATACTTCCTAAGTGCACATCTATCTGTGCCACCTTTAATGCTGGTTCATCCTAACATCACAGGAAAACAATTGCCATGATTTACTTAATTGAACTAACCTTAGCTGACACTTTAGCTGGCATTTAACTACAGGTACAGCTTTAATCATCAGTAACACTGTAGAACTGATCCTGAGAACATTGCAGAACTTTTGCTAGAGAGACATCAGAATGGATTAGATTAAAAAGAACACCCGTACATTGGGCAGAAGGTTTCACTAATTCAGAGCCTGTCTGAGCCCAATGTTAAAAGAACAGACCTTGTGAAAGAGTGTGGCATTGATTTCTCTGTGATTTCCCATATTTTTTCAAAACAGGAGCATTTGCTGCCTGAGTGGGAGAGTGGGGAGAAAACACACAGAAAAAAGTGACACTATGGCACCGCCACCATTGCGGAAGAGGAGAGTGTTGAGGAGCTGCCTGCTGGACTGAGTCTCCATGATTCCATGGAGTATGCAGACATTGATGCTGGTCTTCAGACAGAAGGCACTGTAACAGAATAGAATAGCTGTAGAGACATTCGGGGTTTGCAGGCACAGGATGACGAGGAGGAGAATGCGCCAAACGAGGAACAGATTCCGCTGCTGTGGCACTAGCGAGTAAGGAAGTTTGTTTTTAGTAAAGAAAAGCAGGACTTTGCATTTTATTTAATTTTTGAAAGCTATGTGCAGTCTCTGGCTATTGCTGAACATGTTTTTTTAATTGATCACTTAAATGCACAGCCCGGTTAAGTGCATACTTTTACAATATCCCGAGGGTGTGCACTTAAGCGGGCTTCACTGTACTATGAAGACACAGGAACCCTCTGGAGGAGGGTTACACCCCTAGGTTGTTGCAAGGATGAGGTCCCCTTAGACCAAAAGTACCTTATGGAAGAAAGTCCATGGATCCCATAAGGAGAGAGAGGTGCAACCTGAGGAGGGGAGGATGGTGGGAGCAATGATATTAAGTGTTGAAGGACACTAGAGCATGCAGTTAAGTACCGTTAAGTGCAGGGTGGTGTGCATTGCCAGTACCCCACCAAACCATGAGTGTAGCTCTATAATTATTCTTTTTTTCCACTAGTGTCCCCTGTCCTTTGGGTTGCATGCTTACTCTAGCCAGGAGGCAGGTGAGCCGCTGTCTTTTCCGCCAGCACTTTGTGGTCAGCTGACAGGGGTTGTACCAATACTGGATGCCACACCCCCCCCCCCGTGAGCTGAGCAGCATGCATCTGTGATGTACCCATCCAGCAGTCCATCACAGCATAGGATTGTGAGCTCACACATTGACCCCAGTGTCCCAGGTGCAATACACTGCTGCCTCACCACCCTAGCCCTAATGTCCTGAGGGAAGGAGCTTATAAACACACTTTTCCAGGGGCACTTAACTAAGACATCTTTAATATTCGGTATTCATTTTTCCTCCAAAAAATATATGAACTGTAAACACAAGTTAAGGATGGACAGAGAACATTTTGATTGCAAACTCTTGAACAGTTCAGAGGTTAAGTGCAGAAAGATTGATAAAACACCAACCGACTCAAACCATTTTTTTTTCTAATGGCTAAGAAACAGAAAATATGCATGTTTACAAACAGAGTGACAGATGGGCATCCATCTGTTATGGTAGCATAAATTCACTAAGGGATTCCTGTGACATCATAAACTTCAAGCACACAGCCAAGAGGTGTGTGCCGTCACAGGAATCCTGAGATGGTCCAATTTAAAGTAATCATAACAGATGGATGCCCATCTCTTATTTTTTGTAATATGTGGTTGCCATTTTTTTTCTCCCAATTTTTTTTTAAATGCCAGTACTAACTCAGTCAGTGCCAGTACTATCTCTGTCGGTACCAAACACACAAAACACGTTCAGCAAAATGTACAGTTGTCATTGACAGAACTCCCGCCATCTCATCTATCAGCACTGCTCTTGTCACTTTTGAAATGAGGTTTGACAGCCATGACAGGAGCGAGCACTGAGGACAGCTGGGCACAAGAGAGCTTTGCTGTTCTTTTCTGTAATACCATCATTTTGATGTCAGGTCAATAGTATTATGTATTCCTGACTTCAGAACTATGATATCAAGACTCTCAGGCAGGCTGAGTGCTCCTTTCAAAAAATGGCAATTGTATATTACAATTGCTTTGCATAAATGTCCAAAAGCCACAAATCCCAATATCTGTTAAAATAAACTGAGAAAAACTGATTTTGTTGAAACAGGTACTTGCGTATATATATTTCATACGTACACACTACGGTTTTGAAGTGGTGTTAATGGATGGGTAGTCACTCTTTCTGTAGGAAAAGAGGAACATGTCTAGAGCCCAGGATCCAGGTGAGCCAGTGAAGAGATGAAAGAGCTGCCTGATGGATGCACAATTCCAGGGAGAGACAGCTTTACATTCCACTGCGTGATGGCCCCGTGGTGGTCCAGGTTGATAGGGAGACATGTAGAGAGGTGCTTTCCCCACCAATACCAGGTCAGCCTGGAGAGTCACACCATGAGGGTAAGCCATACGGCTTCATGCTGGGAGTAGAGAGCAGCGCAGGGGTTAAATTGGGCAGGGGCCCATGGAAATTCAGCCCTCCACCTCTTACAAAATTGTATCAAAATTCCTGCACCTCTGTCAGCTTTCTACTTTGAATACTACATAGAGAATACTGGATGGGCAACTATGCACAACCAGTGTGTTGTGCCACAGATGGGTTCTGATTCCCGGTGACCTCGAGAGCGAAGCTGGAGGGGTTCCATGGAATCAGAAACCTGAGGTGGCACAACACCTGGTTGGGCATAAATTCCATCCAGTATTTTATAGTGTATAGTATCACTATAAAAAAAGTTTTTCTTTTTGGGGAGAAAAAAAAAACTGGCCAGCTCGTTTAAAATGTGTGGTTACCAGAGCCTTGGCGAGGTTGTTAGGGAAGAGGATGTCTAATGATGGGCTGCTATTGGCTGCAATCGGCACATGGGCGGGCTTTCAGGAAAAAAAAACATGGCGGCTGGATGTTTAGCTAAGCAAGATGAGTGTTACTAGTATTACACGCAGCACTTAAAATTTTTTTTTACATTAAAATACCCTACCTCTGAACTGCAGAAAATGCATTTGAAGCCAGAGACCTTGGGTGCAGTGTTTGTTTACGCTCATTGTCATTAACGTTTGAAAAGACCGTCACCACTACACTGCTTTGCTTTGTGGTTTACTCAGTTGGTACCATGCAGCAGGTGGAATTCAACAATACAGTTAGCTCACAGAGTAGCGCAAGGACTTCTAGAGCATTTCAAAATGATGCTGTTGTACTACACTGTGGTACAATCACGTTCCATGACCATCCAACAACATTTTTAAACGCTCCGATTTCTGTGTACAACAACCCCTTACTATACACTATAGTAGAGTTCTACCACCTAGACATGACAGTTCCCCTACCTTAAAATCTAGAAGACAGGGTTTTCCCACCTAAACATTCTTAAAGGGGAACTGTCATCATTCCCCTGACAAAAACACAGGACCAATAGGTCCTGATTAGGTAAATCACACTGGCGGTGAGATTTTTTTAAAGTAAGTTACAAAGCTTTTATTTGTAATTCATCTAGTAGATCCTGCGATGCTCCACCCATCACTACTATTTCATAGTCCTCCACAGCAAGCCCTTTGATGACACAACTGATGGTCTGAGCCGCGGGGGACTCCTATGTGTTAGTACAGTGGTTAGAAAATATCAAAAGATATACAACGCACGTTTGCGCTTCTAGCTCCAGTACCGATCGGCCAAGGAAAGTGTTCTACTCAGTCGATCTGTACCAAAGCACAAACATGTGCTGCATATCTTTTGATATTTCCTAACCACTGTACTGTCACATAGGAGTCCTCTGCCACTCAGCCCATCAGTCGTGTCATTAAACAGCTTGCCACGGGGGAATCTGAAATAGTATTGGCAGGCAGAGTGTCACAGGATCAACCAAATAAATTACAAATAAAAGCTCTGTAACTTATTTTAAAAAATTACCACCAGCACAATTTACCTAATTGGGACCTATAGGTCCCATGTTTTTTGTTGGGGAAATGATGACAGTTCCCCTTTAATTTTAATCACATGGCAGCCAGAGGATATTCCAGGTGACCAGAACCATGTACGATGGCAGTTATGATTGGGAAGAGATCATGTAAGTGGGAGTCAGTGTGAGAAAGAGGTAAATAGTATATAAAAAACTATATATTAGAAAAAAAGTTTTGTTTAGGATCTTAGTAAGTTGTATTCAGGATCTATAGTAAGATGAGCAATCCCAGAAAAGATGTAGCCTATAGTGGGGCCTGACTTAAATGTGAAAGACAGCACTAAGACCCCACACCCAAGTGTCTGGGTGGTGGAACGCATCAACAGTATTCAGTAGAGAAAGATGACATAAGTGCAGGAATTTTCATAGCCTGCAGTGCATGCTAAAATGTTTATAAGCTCTACGCTTTTGTTTGCCGGTCTCGCTGTCCTCTCTCGGCTAAGTAAGTCACAGTCAGACTGTTCCCTTTTAAGAACAGTATCTAAAATACTATTGTGCCACAAACTGTCAAATTGACACTATAATTTTTAACATCACAGATTTTATGTACTGTGTATTGAGACTGGAAAGAAATCAAGTACGTACTCTCTTTTGATATAACATTGAGATGCTATGAAACAAGATGCCTGAAGTAGTGTTGTTTGAAAATACTAATTTTTCAGAAACAGAAATTGACAGAAGAAAAGGCCCATTTGCCCATCCAGTCTTCTGGCCCTGTCCATAGTAGGATTTGAATGCCTTACTAGTTACTCAGTTTTGCCACGTGTGTACACGTCTACACCTTTAAGCTGTATTTGTCACAGTCAATTCAGCTAATCCTCTTTATCAGACTAAGCAATGGCCAAGAAAGAGTGATTTGCTTATCACAAAAAAACTTGGTCTTCTGAAAGCTGGATTACAATCTGTCACTTAAACATCTTTGAATACTGATTAGTTTAGGATATCCTGCTCTTGGGGTACTAGGGGGCTCAGTTAGGGCTGGTCTTAAGAATAGAAAATAAGCAGCTACCTAGGGGTGCCAATTTTGAGAAGAATTTTGAGAACACAATTAAATTCTTGTTTTTGTTTTCTTTTTTTTTTCTGGCTATCAGGACCAAAGAAAGGGTGAACCTGGGGGGCATTTATTTCAAGTTTGCCTAGGGGTGCTTTAGGATCTAAAGGCTTTTCCGTCGACAAGCAGTGAATTGGGGAGACTTTGACCTCTAGGTCCCTGACTTGAATGCAGTCTAGGTCTGCAGGGGCTGCAAGCCATCAGTGTCAGCATCTGCTGCCTGTCCAGTGCTTTCATAAAATGACAAGTGGAAGTCTCAGTTTAGGTCTTCAGGGAGAGGTGTCCACATCCCAGAAATTGCCACTATTGCTAGTGGCATTAATTTTCACACTTGTTGATGGGCAGCATGATGTCTGTCGTCCACGAAAGGTGATTCTTCCACGACAAGCAAAGGTCAGCTGCCACCTTTCATGAGTAGTAAAATTCACTACCAAGAAACCTGCTGTTACAGTCCTGTAGCCTAACCTGTATAATCTTTGGTATGAAACATTACTGGTATCTCTGTTGTATTTTTGAAGTAAGGTTCCATTATAAGTGCCATGTCTACCAGACTGTCTATGTAGACCTGTAGAATGCCCTAGTTCTGCCTTTGCAGCTGTATCAAATTACTCTGTACATACACTCTGTTGCGTGTTAAAAAATACAAAAATGCAAGGCAAAAAAAAAAATCCTGTAGCCTAAACAACTGCTAAATATTAAACAAACAGTGCTTCTAAAAATTTGTCGTGCAACATTTATCACAGGGTATTTCTTTGTTAACAAAGGCAAGCCACACGCAAACAACATTACAATTGATGTATTTTAGGATGCTTTACCCCTTTGCAGAATAAAACTGAACTCTCAGTTTACATTTCCCACCCTCGGAAGATTCAATACATATAGCATGGCAAATAAATACAGTTACTCATAATCAGTGTACATTTGGCTTGCTGTTGATTTCCTTAAGAAGACATTTAGGGACTCAATGTAGAAATATCAATCTGCTGTTAAGTGAAAAATAAAATGACCACCGTGGAGTACATGCTATGTTGCTTTTGACAATACACTACCAAAATAATACCTGTAAATGAAACAGCAGAATATATATAGACACCCAAAATAATCACAGCCTTTGGATGTAACAGGTTGCATTAAACTTAGGAAGCCGAAACCACAGAATCCCCCTCCATCATAAAGTTGTCTCTATGACTCCTATGAATAATTTTCATTGCAATAATCCTATAGTTTTACACTGGATGTGACACAGTAAACTTGCAGGACACACTTAATAATTGTCGCAGTACAACAAAATGTATCGGTATTCATAGCAGTCCAGGTAATGTGGTAACATTAAATAAATATATAAACCACACGTCCAACAATCTAGTGCTTTATGATTCAGAATCACATGCAATTCATTATTCTTTGTGTTTCTACTAGATTCTGCCATACTGTTTCATAAAGCAAACATTTTGTTGCAATTTAAACAAAAATCCATATTAGGGGGTTACCTTTTTCAGAAAAGCCATCCTCGGCCGGTAATGTTGGCCTTGGTCAAGGTGTTTGATTGTCATCTTGCAGTCAAGAGTTTCCCAAAAAAATAATACAAAAATAGAATGGATATTTATTTAAAATTAAATGCAAAATCAAGGTGGCGGTGCCTCTGCCTGTGGAGCAGCTTTACTCACACTGTACAGTCTAAATACTGAAAGACAGCTGTGTGGACCAGAGCTTCATTCACAGGGCCAATCAGGATCGAGCTCCATACAGATGATTAGCATAATTTCACTCCTTTCCCTTTGAGCCGTTCACAGCTGCTACAGATTGATTGTACCCACAATGGTCCATCCAGGATCACACTAGAAAAACTGCTATCGACTGAGTAAACTCCACCTTGTTACATCACTCGAGCTCCCCCTTGCTGTGACATCATGTGCCAACCCACCTTATTCCTCCCAGACACACAGAGTCATATGAAGAGAAGTGCCTGGTTTGAACAGCTAGAAAAGAGAGAGTAGCACAGAAAGACAAGCTGAGCAAGGAGGCAGCCTGGACGAAACAGCCACCGCTGAAGAGTGTGCTGAAGAATCCTTCACAACGGTGGCAGGAAATCTGTCTTCAGTGTGATGTTCCTGTTTTCAGACATTACATTAGCACCACTAAATAGCACATTTTTAACTGTTCAGTATCTGAAATAACTGCTAACAGAGAATTGTGTTAAACCTGTAAGTCATTTGTTTCCTGTAGGTAAAGCTTTTCACATGCTGGATCACATTCTGTAATTGTTCAGTAATGGCTCTTTCTTAACTCAGTGAGTGTTTCTGATTTACATATAGGCTCAGACTGGCTTGCATAGAAACACAGAAACATAGATGTTGACAGCAGATAAGGACTGCAAGGCCCATCCAGTCTGCCCATTTTTTCTACCTTATGAATGTGCCATAGGCCTTTACTCTGTCAATGGCCTATCTATTCACACTCATCTGTATTGCTCCCTTATGCCTATCCCATGCCTAGTGGAAGCCCTGCGCTGTATTCATATCCACCACTTTCTGAGGAAGGCCGTTCCATGCATCCACCACCCTTTCTGTGAAAAATAACTTCCTCACATTACCCCTTAATCAGCCTCTCTCTAATCTCATGCTGTGTCCTCTTGTCCTGCTATTTTTCTTATATTGAAACATGTTAGACTCTTTCACCTTGTTAATGCCCTTAAGATGTTTGAATGTTTCGATCATATCACTTCTCTCCCTCCTTTGCTCTAGGGTATACATATCGAGCTCCATTAATCTGTCCTCATATGTTTTCTGATGCAGTCCCTGCACCATTTGGTTGCCCGTCTCTGGACTGCCTCCATTTTGTTAATGTTCTTGTGCAGGTGCGGCCTCCAGTACTGCACTCAGTACTCCAGATGGGGCCTAACAAGTGTCTTGTAAAGAGGGGTTATCACCTCCCTCTTACGACTTGTGATACCCCTACTAATACACCCCAATATCCCTCTAGCCTTACCTACTGCTTTAGTGGTCTGCTTGGATGATTTCGGGTCATCTGTGATGATGATGATGCCCAAGTTTCTTTCTTCCCTTGTGATTGTCAGCAACTCCCCTCCCAACCTGTAGGTAGCTTCAGGGTTTCTCTTCCCTACGTGCATGATCTTGCACTTCTTTGCATTAAACCCCAGTTGCCAGTCTTCCAACCATTTTGCCAATTTATCCAGATCTCTTCTCATTCTGCCCACCCCATCTGGATCATCTACTCTGTTGCAGATCTTGGTGTCATCTGCAAACAAACAATCCTTACCCTCCAGTCCATCTGCAATGTCACTGATGAAGATATTGAAGAGCACTGGCCCCAGGACTGATCCCTGAGGTACCCCACTTGTGACTTGCATCTCTTCTGACTGTATATCGTTTACCACCACTCTCTGTTTTCTGTCCGCCAACCAGTTTGCCACCCAGTTGACCAACCTCTGACCCCCCCAAGCCTACCCAGCTTATTAATCAATCTTCTGTGTGGAACAGTATTGAAAGCTTTGCTGAAGCCAAGGTAGATAACATCATCTGCACCCCCCTTGGTCCACCACTCTGGTTACTCAGTCAAAGAAATCTATGAGATTAGTTTGACAGGATCTTCCTTTTGTAAACCCATGCTGTCTTGGATCCTGTGCTCCTATGGATTCCAGGTGTTGCACTATCCTTTCCTTAAGGCGTGCCTCCATAATAGTGCCCACTACTGAGGTAAGACTGACTGGTCTGTAGTTCCCTGCCTCCTCCTTGCTGCCACTCTTGTGGAGCGGGATCACATGAGTCCTTCTCCAGTCTTCTGGGATCTCTCCTGTGCTCAGAGACTCACTAAACAGTTCTGCTAATGGCTCTCCTAGTTCCACCCTTAGCTCCCTTAGTACCGTAGGATGTATGCCATCAGGTCCTATTGCATTGTCCACCCTGAGCCTTGTCCACCCTGAGCTTATCGAGCTCTTGTATGACCCTTTCTTTTGTGAAGGGACTTGTGCACACCTCCCTCCCACATGCGAATAAGTGAAAACCCCCTAGTGCCCCATGGTGGGTGGGCAGCCCCTTCAAGTAGCAATGTCATTTTTGGTTGTCATGCTCTGACTCTTAAGTGTTAAAAATGAAAACAAATATTGTTTACTCTGTAAAGGGGGGGCTGGGTAGAGAGATAATAAGCAGTCATGTTAGATGTGGATATGGAGGAATACATTTTTGCTGTGTTGCATTGGGTTTCAAGTGGGCCCAACCAAAGACAGTTCCCTAATTGGCCCCAGGTACCCTAGTCCGACCAGCTTTACACACTTGTGGTTGGTACCATTTTAGAACTGTATGTTGTAGTTTATGTCCCCTTGAATCACACAGTTCTATGGTAGAGCACAAATGCATTGTGAATATTATAACAAGGTAAGTTCTTAACATACAGGATGAACTATGTTCAACTGTACATAATATAGAGAATAATGCCAGTGCAGGTGTGTATTATGAGGATGTTTCACACACCAAGGGTGTGACAAATCATCATAACACAAACCTTGCACAGGCATTTTTTTTTATAATAACTGGTTCAAGGTTTCAGAGAGAAAAACTGTAAGCTATATTTGTGTAACTGAGTGTGTCGCTCAGCGTTCACGGTGCTTGCGCAAATACAGTGTGCCTTCTTTCGTGCGTCAGTGAAGTGAGAGCATGAGGAGAAAAACACCATGATAACCTGCTATTGAGTTGTTATGGAATTCAGTGAGTTAGTACAGTGTTTTTTTGAGACTGGATAGCAAGTCATTATAGGGGGTCCCAGTTATTTTAAGGGTATAATAACTGGGCTCTGGTTTTTCCCATAGAGAAACCCACTTATAATTCGCTGTTGTGATCATTTCTCTGTGTAGAAGCCTTGATCTCTTTGTGCACTTTGTTTTTTGTTTTGTTTTTTTTTATTATTTGCTGTGGCAAAAGAACAGCAATTATATAAAACAAAGCTTGAGAGGCTGTGTAAAACTTGAACTTTATACTCACCCTCAGTGTGGGATGCTGTTATAAACCCTGAGAGCTTTGCTTTCAGGGTTTATGTAGCATCCTACACCTTGGGTGGGTATAAATTCTTGTTATTCACATCCCCTCAAGTATTATTCTATATATAAAACTACCAAGGGGTTCCGATGACATTTATAAACCATGAGGTCAAAGGAAGAGGGGTTTGTATTTGTCACCAGAAAACTGAGATAGTTCTGCACCCTTATTTTGTGTACAGTTGGGTGTAGTTTACTCATAATACAGTCTCGGTATTGGTTGATGTAATGAGATAAACGACTAACAGCATACATTTGTGAGATCAGGGAATGTGAATTGAGAAGCAGTGATGGCGACTCCGACTCAGAAGTCAGATTAGGAAAACATGGTTATAATTTTAAGTGACAGCTAAATTATGTTGCTATCTAGCAAAGAGATAAAATGTGGGATATAGGTTTTCTTTTCAGGCAGTGAACAGAGCAGACGTTCATGAAGTGTCAGAGCCGTGACTGCTTAACTGCTTTATAATATATGGTTAGGGGTTATATTATGTACAGAATTCAGTGGCTCTCAAAAAGTTGTTGTGCACAGTTGAAAAGTTGTTGTGCACGTTCTATCAATTGCACCTGTGTCTCTGCTCGCACTGACTCCCACCTGCCAGCCCACTTTCATTTTCACTGAGCACATGGAGTTCAACATAGAGAGAGAGAGAGAGAGAGAGAGGCTAGAGGGTAGACTTCAATGGCTCAGTTGAAGCTGCACATCCACCGTATTAGAGGAGTGTTGAGGTGCTGGCAGAATAGCAGGAACCCTTCTTGACACTTAGAAAGCGGCACCAGCACACTGTTCTGACAGCAATCGAGTAACGCACTGCTTATACAAGCAAAGGACAAACAAGCATACCTCATTTTTGTCACCACAATGTGCATCTGCTTCATCATTTCCCTGCTGTCAATGATGCTTCTTACCCAACTGGATCAGCAGATTGCTGCGAAAACAGTGTGCTGGTACTGCTATCCGAGTTTCAAGAAGGGTTCCTGCAATTCTGCCAGCACCTCAACCCTCCTCTAATATGGTGGATGCACAGCTTTAACTGAACCATTGGAGTCCTCCCTCTAGCCTCTCTCTCTCTCTCTCTCTCTCTCCTATTGAACTCTATGACTGAGCACTCCCTGCTTGTGCCGACTCCTGCTTGTCTGCCCACTTTCAAATTCAATGAGCTCTCTCTCTCTCTCTCCCCCCATGGCACTCAACGCTGCTCATAGCTCCCACTCTCTACTTCACTCTTCAAAACCATATACTATAAAAAATAAAATATGGGTGACCATACACAACTCGCCTTGTGTTTCCATCTTAGGGATGAGGACATAGCATGGACCTCTCGAGCTACGCTCTCGTGGTCCATATGCTGTTATCTCTACCCCTCAATTGAAACACAGATTTGTTGTGTATGGTCACCTGTGCATTATTCCTTATATTTACAAACAAAAATAAAACTATTGATCTGATTTACACAAAGTCATCTTGTCTTTAACATTAAATATTAAAAACAAAATATGTAAGGTTCAAAATTAAAGTTTTCCTGTGGACTTCAAGACCGAGCACAAAAGTGGCTATGGGAAATGTTTGTGACTGAATCTTAAGCTTATGCCATTATGTATACAATTATGGGCACATAGCCTGTAGGTAATAGATTTTATTAACTAGAGTTGCCACGTGCAAACTGTATAGTACATAAAAAGTGATTTTCCAGTATCAATTAAAACATTTTCAAATAAAATATATCGACACAGTTCAGCTTTCATTTCATTTATTTTCTGTTTTTGTCTCCCCTCACTCTTTATTACTGTGAACAGTTCCATCAAAACTGGATCTTTGTCCACCAGACATCATCTCATCCTACTGCTTTTCCCTTATAATCCTCTGCGTATGACATCATAATCATTGACACACTAACAGATTGTGATGTAACAAAGAGATGATACTGGGAGCAAAGCAAGAATAGTCGATGCCTTGGGAGAAAGATTCTGTTTTCATGCAAAGGTACACGGTAACAAAGAATGAGGGAGATAAATACAGAAATTAAAAAAAATATAAAGCTGTATTGTCTCTAAATATCATACTGTAAAACATTTTCCTAGATACTGGAAAATCTCTTTAAGGGTATAGCATTTACAAAGGTAGAAGTCCAGCGTACCTACACAGTAAACAAAAACTAAATTAATAAAATGTAATAAAAATGCCCCATGCCTCTGAGCTCCCTGTGTCCACTAAAAGAGGAATGTGGACAATATGTTGCAGGGCTGATCAGGCACTAGGAAGGGTGGCATGAATGTGGTACAGGGCTTGCCAAAGTTATTGCTTGTTCCACCATTTGCACCTCCTTCTTGGTGTGCAATCCTGTGTTCCAAATCATGCAGAAGCACTTCCCCATCTCTACTAGCTGCTCACACAGTGGGACTGAATGGATTGGGGCAGGCCTCTGTGCACCCATAGTCTCACTTCATATCCCTCTGCTGGTGGTGAGGGCTTTCTGAAGCCATTGTGGCTTGAGTCTTTAGTCTGCCTATACTGATTCAGGCTACCCTTTGAACTTTTCGTCACCCAAATGTGGGACCCAGTCAAAATAATACACATTGTAACACAGCAATTTAAAGGGGAACACCCAGCACTAAAGGGCCTACACCGAAGAGTAAGGCTGGTCCCAATTTGCACTTTGCGTGCAAAAACATGTTTTTTTTACCTACTGCTAACTGAAGTGTAGTAGACTTATCAGACTAATTTTGCTTACCTCCTGGCTGACATTTTCTGGTGAAAAGGGAGAAGAAAAAGCAGAGCAAAACAAGTTGGGAGGAGTAAGAGGGTCATGGACAGTTGTAGGTGGGAGAAGAAAAGTCATGTAGAAGAGACTTTATGGAGAAAGCAGAAGAGGCAGAGTGGATGGACAGGGGAAGGAGGACTAGAGTTTAGGAAAGCAGTATGAGAAACTAGATTGTCCAACAGTAGTTTTTCTAGAAGGAATAGAAAGGGAATGGAGAATGTTATTGTGAAGAGGGTAGGAGAAAGATAAGGGAGAGGATAGGAGGGACGTGAGCTAGGAGGGAAGGGAGCTAAACCACAATTTAGATACAGAGGAGTCACAATGGCAGTGGCTCCTGGCATTAACAGAGGAGAGGAAAAGGGCAGAGTAGAGTGAGCAATGGTGGTTACAGTCTAAAGCAAAATGACAAAAAGAGTGGAAGAGGGGGTCAAGTCTAGCAAGGGAGGATTTGGGAGCTCCACTATAGACTGTGTCACCATAATCAAAAACAGGGAGAATAACCTTTAAAACAATCTCAAAACAGACAGGAGGTGGGATAGTTGCTTTGTTCCTGTACAATGCCCCAAGATTGGGGTAAAGTTTTTGGTGAATGGCATCAATATGAATCGAGAAATCAAGATGACGGTCAAGCCAGACTCCAAGGTATTTAAAAGAGCATTCATCCTCAATCATAACACCATCAAGGGTGTGAAATAAAGGAAGAGGGGTGAATCTGGATAGCCTCTGATGGGTGCCAAAAGTCATGGAAACTGGTTTTTTTTATGTTGAGAGATAGCTAGTTAGACTGGTACAAGCACTGAACATTGTCAAACTCCAGTTAAAGCTGTCAGGTAAGATCATAGGAAGAGGTGCAAGATTATGAAAGAATTGTATCATAAGTATACATATGAATAGACATAGAGGAACAGACTAAGGGGAGGTCATTTAAGAATATGAAAAAGAGAATAGGACCCAGGAGAGACGCTTGAGGAACACCTGAGCAGATAGGGAGTGGTGATGAAATGGAACTTCCTATCCAGACAGCTAGAGACCTTCCCTCAAGGAAAGAACAAGACCAGCTGACTGTAGAGTCAGTGAGACCTGCTGCTTTGAGCTTGTCCAGAAGGAGGGGATGTGCCACCATGTCAAAAACTTTAGCAAGGTCAAGAAAAATGGCAGATGTCATCAGTTCCTGATCCATACCTGAGAGAATGGAGTCAGTGAGCCAAAGGAGGGAAGTAAAAGTGGAATGGGATTTCCTAAAACCAAACTGGTGGGGGTGAAAAAAGAGGAGGAATCAAGGAAGGGAGGGAGGGAGAGAGCTGAGACAGTACAAGGTGTTCCTGTAACTTTGCTAGGGTGGGAAGGAGAAACATAGGATGGAAATTACCAGGAGAAGAGAGATCACCACCTTTAGGGAGAAGAATGACAGTGGCCTGTTTCCAGGCTTCGGGGACAGTAGCAGAGGAAAAAGAAGGGCTGAGAAGTAGGGTAATAAGCAGTGCGAAGGAAGGAGCTGAGAGAAGTAGAAGTTTGCGATCAAGACCATCAGGGCTACCACCTTTGTGAAGATTAAGGGCAAGCAGGGAATTAAGAGTAGCAGAGGTAGTGGCAGAAGAGAAGGAAAAAAAGAGATTTGAAGGAGGAGAAGGTAGAGAGAGGGAAGAAAGGGGTAAGGGGAGGAAGGGATAAGACAGAGGGCACATATAGTAAAGTAGGAGTTAAATGAAGAGGCAAGTCACCAACCTTGAGTACGGGGGGTGGGGAGACTGGGTCAGAGGGGAGAAAAGTGAATGGATAACCTTCCAGAGCTTGGAGAGGTAATTAGTGTTGTTCCGGAGTGTGGATGCAAAATACTCAGACTTAGCAAGTCTAATGGCTTTGGTACAGGACTTACAAAGGTGTCAACAGTTTGCCAAAGCAGTAGGGAAGCCAGTGATCTTAAAAGAACACCAGGCAAGGTCTCTGGTGCGGAGACAAGCCATCACCTCAGCTGTTATCCAGGGAAGATGACAGCCTTGTACTCTTGATTTTCTCAGGAGTACATGACAATCTCAAACAGCCATAAGTTTGGACTGGAAATATTGCAGGGCAAAGTTTATATGATAAAGATTAGAAGTTTATATGTTGGTTTATACGATTCAGGAGTCCTGAAGAAGCTAGAAGCAAAATCGATCGAGTCATACTACCTGCGTGTTGTTTTCAAGTGCCCTGCCCTGTCTAGTAAATGCAATAGTTTATTGTATTACACTGTAGCACTTTATTGGCATTGTTTGGCACTGAAACTTTGCACTAAAACACTTTCATAATAAAGTCAGTGCTGATAACCTGTTCGCTGGTGCCAGTTTTTTGTTTTGTTTCTTAATATAGACTGCAGTACCTCCCCCTTTTTTAATTGCTCTGTACTTTCTTGTTTGTAACTTTTTATGTATAGATTTCAAAATAAACAAATGATTTGAAACACCTTGATTCAGGGTATAAGACGTTACATAAAGAAATATCAAAAATAGTGAACTGAAACCCCCCTCATTCTGTGGTACAGCATTCATGGGGAATTGCACATGTCCATAAGGTTCAAGCTTCAATGTCCATTACAATGTTCAACAAGAGCCCTTTGCAGCAATACCATGGCAATAGGTTAATAGAGACGGTAGTCTGTAGCAACACTGCTATAAAGGTCAGCCATGTGCCCTTAGAATCCATGTATCCAAACACACCCATATTCAGATCCGATAATTTAGATAAGCTCCCCCATCCACACAACCTCACACAGCGCTAGAGAAGGTTACAAACAACTGTAAACATCAAACCTTCAGCAAAAAGACAGAGCTGCCCAAAACAGGCACAGTATATTACTGAAAAGAAACACTGATTGGAGAACAATTAACTATTACATTGAGCAATATTTTATAGGGAAGTAAATGGGAACTGTGAAAGAACTCTATTATAACAATGGGAGCTTATTTAATTAACCTGATCAGAGCAGGCAATGGAAGGAGTGAAGCAGAGATAAACACCAGTGCTGGAATCCATGGCTTCTAACGTGCATACAGCACACTCAGGAGCATGGAGTGCCATGAGGTAGCAGCCATTTTAGACACTAGACTCCTCTACCATCCAAAATTGGAATGCTGTGCTCCATGTGACCAATTTCAGCTTTATTAATTTTTAGAGACAAGGTGTGGAGCCAGCATCGAACCCCCCAATAGGAGTGTATATTAAGGAGGACACTACCTACCATGCTAACTCCCGACCATGGTGATTAAATTCAAACATTATCAATGAGAGTAAATACAGGAGTTCACAGCACAATTAAGCACAATACAATATCAGAGTTCCATACAGTAATACACACTTTGCATGGTTCATTTTCATTCAGACTTCCTCCTCCAGATCCAATCCAGCCTCAGCAGAAACCCTTGAGAAGTCTAATTTGAGTTTGTCCAGGTATTTTGGGGCTTCCACGAGGTCTGTAAAAAGAAATGTTTTGCTAGAATATGACACTTTCAGTCTTGCTGGGAGACGAAGGGAGTCAGTTACCCTCAGCTCCCAAAGTCCCTGTTTCACCTGGTCAAAACCCTTGCGCCACTGTCGAGTGGTGAAGCTGATGTCAGGGAATATAAAAATATTTGTGCCATATGATAAAAGAGGTAATCCCTTGCATCTAGTTTTGGCCAAAACTTCATCTCTATTGTGCTCCTCAGAGGTTACAATTAGGATCATTCGAGATAGTTGTGTGGTGGCTGGATGCTGCTGAGGAGTAATCCTATAAGCTTTAAGTATTTTATCTTTAAGATCCAGTTGCAGCAGTGCAGCTAGAGTTTCAGCCATGGACTGGCAGATGTCTGATCCTTTGGCTCCTTCCATAACACCAAGCAGATGTAGGTTGCCAGCCCGAGCTCTGTTCTCCAAATGTTCTACCCGTGGCTGAGGCAATTTAATTTCCTTCACCAACCCAGATGTTACTGCCACTAATTTATGTGTGGAATCAGTCAAAAATATTCATGTCCATCTGGACAGTGTCCATTCTAGTTTCAGCTGCAGCAACTCTTGTGGTAAAGGCGTCCAACTTGCAATTCAAATCCCCACTGCCTGCTTCAACTCCAATCACAAGCCCTGTAGGGCAGCTAGGAGGGCCATATTCATGGGTTCCAAATCCCCACCATGCAGTGCTGCCACATCTCCTTTCGTCGATCCTCCTGTCAACTTTCCTGATTTGCTGGGTTCAGGCTCTGGTGGAGGTGCATTACAAGACTTCCCTATTCTGGTGAGTAATAAAAATGACTGTCTCCGATTCCAGACAACTGGCTGTACATGAAGGTGTTGAAATAAATTCAATTAGATAAACTTTGGAGGCTGTAAAGTGAAATTGTGGTTTATGAGGTGGAGCTGTATGAAAACACGTCTGTTCCAGTCAACCACTAGCTCCGCCTCCCCACTCTGTCCTTTCTATACAAGTTATGTCCTAGCAACTCTTTAGATCAATTATCTTCTTCTGTCCACCAGGTCACTGTGATGGCAACAACTTCTATTTCCTCAGTTAATGTTATTTATAGTTTCTAGTAAGTAAGTTTTTTTTATTCATGCTCCTCGCATTGATAAGTAGGCATTTGAGGTTCTTACTTTTCCCATGTGTGTTGTTTTGTATGATGTCTTAGCTTGAGCATATGTCTTACCTACTGAGGTGGGTTCATCTGTGCTCTCTTTACTTGTTAACATAGATGCCTCATGGACTGCAACTGATCCCCCAGTACGTATTAGTTTAAATGCCTGTCTATATGGTACTTTAATATTTCCACTGCTCCTGTTTAATTGCAGTCCATAATTTCTGCACACATCATGCTTGTTAATGAAGAAATCCCAATGTCTAATAAATGTGTGACTTTCTTTCTTTGCCCAGTTTCATAGCCAGGAATTTGTTATTTGTTTATTTGTTTTAATTGCCCAGTGTCTATCCTGCACAACTCGTGGCACTGGAAGTATCCCTGAGATTCACAATTTACAATTCTTTGCTTTTAGTACTTTTCCTATTGCCTCAAAATCATATTTCATATCCTCATTCAAAAGCATCCCACCATCATTTATTCCTGCCTGGATGAGTACTAAAGGAGAGTTCTTGCTGTGTCAGTCCTTTGAGATTATTTTTGATGCTGTTAAGTTTCACTCCTGATAGGCAACTATGTTGCATTCTTTTCTCCCATTACATATCTCACGATCAGGGAACCTGATGATAGAATCGCCCAAGGCTAGTATATTCTTAACTGATGCGTTTACATCATTTTACTTTTCTACTTGTTTCATTTTCTGTTCATTCTGATCTCCCTGCTGTGTTTCAATTATTTGCTGCTCTATAGCTTGGACGGGTACCTCTATTAAATCATTATTCTCACTTTGGAGATGATTGTCATCATGATTCAGTATGTCAGACCTGTTACTTAAGGGAATTAGATGCATATCTGCAGGTCTACTTCTTTTTCTCCTCCTGTTGCTAGTCACTAATGCCCATTCATTCCCCTCAAAATCATCTATTATTTCCTCAGCACTTCTTACTCCTGGCTGACGTGGCAGACCGTGTTCGCCAACAGCTCACAGGGTTTCAAGTTCAAGTTCAAGTTCAAGTTCAAGTTTATTGCAGGAAAACTCCATTGAGCAAGCTCATTCACAAGGAGGTCCTGTGACATAAACACTTAAAGTACAAACACAGATAGGTAATAACAGTATATACATGAAATACACGTTACATGATGCAGGCTGGCTATACATACAAGGGTACCACACAGGGTGACCGCAGGTGGTAAACATTGATATGAGACAGGGAAGCGACTTATAGGTTGCATACTGATAAATGAAACATGATGACTGGTGTGATTAGATTTAATCAAATCAAATCAAATCAAATATACAGTATTTTGGCAGCTAGAACAAACAACAGTCTACAACTGATATGGGAGGGAGGAGAGATTTGATAGAGTAGCAGTGGAGCTTAAGCAAAGATAAAGCCAGGAGTAGAAGGGGAAGGGAAAGCAGTTAATATGACAAATCAATTATACCTTACCAGTGGATAAATATGGCACACATGGGGAAGGAAGAGACTTAATGACAGTTACAGGTGTCTTTTATTTTGGCTGAACTTAGCGATTTGTAGAAGTTTATTGAAACTGTGCTAGTTAGTTTCAGTACGGTTTGTAATTGGTTCCAAATGGAGGGAAGGGCATATGCAATGTTTCATTTAATATAGGACTTAACCTGCATAGGTCTCATCCAAGGTTGCACTCCTGGCTCACTACAACAGTCCCTTTTGTTAAAAGCAATAAAATAATGCTTTGCCCGAGTCCTGTTTCAGATTCCTGGTCCCTTATAGTAAAACAAGAGAACTGTTTCTGAGCTCTTGGTAGTTCCAGCTAGTACTGCCCCTCCCCCACCCATTACTTAACTGTGTACTTGTTGTACCTTGTGATATATGGCCAATTACATCAGTTTTATATGTTAATACTGCCCTATCATTTGGTTTCTGTGCACTTGTTTCCAAAATACCTCCCATTTCATCAATTAGGAGATTGTTAACCTCATGTTGCCTGGTTTCTAGCTCTTGAATACTCTCAAGTCTGGCCACAACAAGTGAAAACTGCATTTTTGTTTCTCCTCCAACCTCTTCTGTGTTGTACATTTCACAGCCTTTACACATATCTGTTGTTATTATGAATTAATCAAGGAAACTGATGGGGGAAAACTTTGAATGTCCTTTTATTTCTTGAATTATTTTGTGATACAAAAGGAATTTAGTAGGAAGAGTTTAGTAGAGAGACTCTGTTTCCCCATTGGTGTGCTCAACTAAAATTCCTTAATTATTGCCTCAGCCACAGATGCTGATACTCAGCTGAGAGTAAGTTTAAAAGGAAACCTCAGTCACTAACCTTCGTTGTTGTAATCAAAGTTATTTAAATTCCTACCAGTGTTTCCATTAGATTCTGTCCTGTGGAATATCCTTGCATTTCCGTCTTTCCTGGCTGACGTGGCAGACCGTGTTCAGCAACAGCTCACAGGGCTTCATTTAATATAGGACTTAACCTGCATAGGTCTCATCCAGGGTCGCACTCCTGGCTCACTACAACAGTCCTTTTAGTTAAAAGGAAATAAAAGAATGTTTTGCCCGAGTCCTGTTTCAGATTCCTGGTCCCTTATAGTAAAACAAGAGAACTGTTTCTGAGCTCTTGGTAGTTCCAGCTAGTACTGCCCCATGCGAACTGTAGTTCTCTGCAGTACAGAGACTACAGATCTCAGCAGCCCTTGTTAGCCCTTTTGTAGATCACCTAATAGAGTAGAGAGATAGATACAGGCAGAATATATATATATATTTTTTTTCCTTTTTCCTTTTTAGATAGAGGTAGAGTAGGCTGGTAGAGAGAGTGAATTAACACACACAATTTCTTAGACTGGCCTCTGCTGTATCTGCCTCCACCTGTGCTCACCGACGGCTTGCAGGATTTCACTTAATATAAGACTTAACCCAGAAGTGTCTCATTCAGGGTCAGGCTCACTAAAACAGATCCTTTCATTAAAAACAGTAAAATAAGGCTATGCCTCAGTCCTGTTTCAGACACTGGTCCCTTATAGCAAAATATGAGAACTGCTTCCTAGCTCTTGATGGTTCCAAATAGTGTAGCCCCATGCTAATTGTAATTCTCTGTACTACAAAGACTACAGATCCCAGCAGCCCGTACTAGTACTTTTGTAGATCACCGACTAGAGTAGAGAGCTGGATACAGGCAGAATATATATATATATATATATTTGTTTTTGCTTTACCTTTTTAGATATAAATGGAGTAGTTTGGTAGAGAGAGTGAATTAACACGTACAACTTCTCAAATCAGCCTCTGCCATGTTTGCCTCCACCTGTGCTTCTACTTAAACATGTTTTAAAAAAGTGTGTTTGTTTTATGATTTTTAATACGAAAATATTGTTTTCTATATGAAACAGGAGTAAAAAAAAAAACATAGTTCCAGTTTAGGCGTATTAATATTGCTGCTGGACCTGGTACACAGGCCAAACAAGTGTAGGAGTATAATTACAGCCAGATAATTGTACACTTGTACATGACTTTTAGCCAATCAGGTGGCTAGAATGTTCTTACCCATGTTGTAATCCTGAATTTACCACCTTTGCGCTTCAGGGCATGTCCCTTCATCCTGCTGGAACACACCAGATCAAACATCTCTAGCTGTTCAACCCCTCTGCTACCCTTTAGTATGCAGAAGAATGAGATCATGTTTCCCCTCAGCCTCCTTTCCTCCAAGGTGAGCATGTTAAAGGCCTCCAGTCTCTCCTCATAGTTATAATCCTCCATGCCCCAGATCATTTTAGTGGTCCTGCATTCCACCCTCTCTACTGCCTCAAAGTCATTTTTGTATTGGGGAGCTCAGAACTGCACACAGTGTTCCAGGTGGGGCCTAACTAGGGCCCTGTAAAGTGGTAAGGTTACTTGCCCTGCTGTTCCAGTCACCCATTCATAATGCTCACCAACATTCTTGCAGCCTTCTTGACAGTAGCCATACACTGGATGTTATGCTTTAGCCCTCTGGCTGGTATAACTCTCAGGTCTCTTCCCTCTCCACGGAGGCAGAAGACCCCCACACAGTGTGTCAGTCCTAACTCTGTTTCTCCATCCCAAGTGTAGCATCTCTCATTTGACTACACTGAATAGAAGACTCCAGGATCCACAAGAGAGTCCACCACCCTTGCCAGCTTAATGTCGTTAGCAAACATAAGCAGCCTGCTGGGACTATAGCTTCCGGATCATTGATAAAAGCATTGAACAGCAGTGGCCCCAGCACCAATACTTAAAGGACGTTGCTGAATTCCCCTCTCCACTCAGAGTAGAGCTCATCAATCACAATCCTCTACTTCCAGCCCCTGAGACAGTTAGCAAGCCACCTTGTGTGTAATGCGCCGGTGTATCAGCCCAGAAAAAAGCTTATCATGTGCCACAGTGCCAAAGGACTTGCTGAAGTCCAAATAGACTATGTATGCAATCCAAGACTAGTACGCTCTAACCTTTGCATTACTCACAAAGTTAAAATCACATTTCTGCTGAGCGGTTCTACTGGTTTTGTTGCATGTAACAAATAGAGTCCAGTGCACAACTGCCACACACACACACACACACACACACACACATATACAGTAAATCTGAAAAGTAAAACATTTTACTGCACTGGTTTTGTGCACTGGACTCTGTTTATTTGTTACTTGCCATAAAACCAGTAGCATCCTCCAGCAGAATTGTGATTTTAATTTTGTCAATAATGCAAGGTTAGAGCGTGCTAGTCTTTGAATGTATTTAGAGTTTGGGACCTTGTCATACTCCTTTTAGCATGCTCCATTTGATCACCTGTGAATTACCTAGGTGGCAAGCACTTTAGTTGGGGTCTACTATGAAATCCCAACAGTCACTCACCCAACACACAATAGCCCAACTGAGTCTGCTCAACAGTCACTTGTCTGACAGTAGAAAATTGCCCATTGCGGAGGTGATTTGCGTTGCCCCCAGCACTCCCCATACTTAAATATAATCACCTCCACAGTGGGCAATTTCTACTGCTGGGCAAGTGACTGTCGGGCAAACGGATTCGGGTTATTGTGTGTCAGACGAGTGACTGTCGGGATTTCATAGGACTCCCCTTTACTTTAAAGGAGCTAATTTAGTCAATGCACTCTATTTAGGAGTAGTCACTGCAAGCAGTTTATAGTTAGAACCAAACCATGGGGTTCCACCTTGGCATCTGATGGTTTGGCTTATTTACATTGGATTTCCAATCTGAAAACTAAGAGAACCCCTTTTCGTGGTGATAAAAGTAAGAAAATAGCCAATAACACAGTAAAAATGATTTCCTTTTCAGAAATACCATATGGGGGGGGTGTGTGCACTGGACTCCGTTTGTTATGCTATGTATGCAATCCTGCCCCTGTCCATGTCCCTGGTCAGGGACATCATGCCAATAGAATTTCTGGGGGTGGGCACACAATTAAAAATTAATCAAGGAAGCATACTAAGTTATACTTTTACAATCCTTAGTCCATTTAATAAGAAACATGTGGATGGGAATTTGGGGGGGGGGGCACCCAGACTCTGAGCATAATGACTCTGTCCCTGATCACTCTTTCAAAGGAAACTTAGGAAGTGGCTCATGTCTCCAATCCCCACCAACACACTGTGGGTGGGGATTGGTTCACGCGGCAAATGTGGGTCACCCACATGGGAGCACTGCATGCTCTACTGGTACCACTGGGCTGGCCTAGTGTTCAGAGCTTCTGAAAAAGATCTGATCATGTGTACCACATTCTGCCTCTTTTTCCCAGTTCAGTCCTGGGCAACTATAGGTTGGGCAGTCTGATATTTTCAGCATTAATGTCAGTGGTTCGGTAGGTAGCATGCTTACATCTGAGACCGGAGGCTTGGAAAGTCATGGATTCTACCCCACACCAGGTACTTGAGGTAGAATCCATAACTGTCACTGTAGTGGAATACTAGGGGGGTTCTGCACTGAGGAGGTGCCATTCTTTGGATGAGACTTTAAACCGAGGTCCTTTCTGTCCATCTCTGGTCACTGTCCAGGTGGAAGTAAAAGATCCCATGGGACTTACCTAAGACAAGTAGGGGAGTTTCCTTGGTGTGATGGCCAACATTTCCATGTCAATAAAATAGGTCCATGCAACCCACTCCCCAGGATCTATCAGGAAACAAGCTACGATAGCTTAGTGTGCCTTTCCTGGTAACAAAAAAAAATGACGGATAAATACACTTTTAAAAATCATGGTTTACCAAGCACTAAAGGAGCTAGGATGGCGTATACAAAGGTGATGGAGCTGGTGAGTGCAAGCAGAACTGTAGGGCATGCTCTCAAACTGATGGGGGGGGACAAATAAGGGGAGACATTAGAAAGCATTATTTCACACAGAGTTACATGTGGAATAGCCTACCCAGTAAGGTTGTGTACACTAGCACAGTTTAGGCTTTCAAGGCAGGACTAGACAATGTCCTGAGGGAGAATGGCATTAACAGTTACACAGCATGAGTAAAGGTGACATTCCAGCTGATAAGCTTGGATGTGTGTCTGTACTCAGACTGAGTAACATCACTACCGTGGCTATGCTGAAGTTGACTGTTTAGCAGGAGGGGTGAACAAGATGGACCCTAAGTCCCAATTGTCATCACAATACTATGTTACTAAGTAATACAGTCCTAACAACATAACATCGAGAGCAGCGGCATGCCACTTGGAGGAACTAAACTACAAGTTAGAGGAAGTTGCATGCCCCTAGAAACAAACCGTGCTGGGAAAGGCTCAAGAGCAGCATACTACATGATGGAAAACGCTACAAAACCTGCTGGAAAAAAACATATTCTGCTATCTGTTTTTTTTTTATTTTTTTTATTTTACTGTTGATTTACCCAGGATAGCCCAACTGAGATGCAACATTTCCTTTTAAGTGAGGTCCTGCTCTCGCCCGCCTTTAAAGGCTGGGTGGGATGACGAAGCACAGCTACAGTAGGTTATGTGGAGGCACTCATACAAAATAGGCATAACAGGCATTAAAGCAAATATATTGTCATAGCGGCCACAACCGACAGATAAAAATGAATGAACATAGCCCACTTGGGCTCGCACCTCAAGCAGTGGGCTGTTCTGGAGTTCAGCGCCTCCACGGAGCTGACAGCCTGCCAGTGCCCACGTGCACAAGACTAGCAGCAGATACAGATGAAAAACAGCCTCGGCCCCTGCTGGCCTTGCCTTTGCTGGCTCTGAAGCCCTTTGATTTTTAATCCTGTTCCCTGTGTAAAGATCATCTGCACCAACTACCTTTTAGCTTGGTTTATACTGGCAGTGCAGATCTATTAACTTCAGCAGCTGTGTGTGAGCAATCTCCCGCCTGGCACCAAATTTAAATCTGCACCTCTGCTACACAGGATTTGTGGGGTTCCTGGACTTTTTCTCCCACCCTCCCCACCCTCCCCTCCCTAGGCCACCTTAAATGCTCATCCACACCCCTTTCGGTGAAGCAACAGGATTGGCTGTATCCTGACTCCACCCACTCATTGGCATATTCTTTAGACTAACCATATTGGGCTGGTCCCTGTTACAACCCCTTCTAGTATACTTCCCTAAGCTATCTCTCTTGATACATTCTTGGCTACTGTACTATCAGGGCTATTTCTCAATCACAAATTGCTGTGTGTTTCTACATAGCAATCTCATTAAATTTAATATACTCTCTTACTCTTGTCCGGATATAGGGATCTGGCTTTGTCGGAGGCTCAGTTTCTACCTGGCTTGTTGTAGATCATGCAGTGCTTAAGAAGTGAAAATACAGGGTTGTATTTTCACAATATTTTTATGAACAGGTACCATTGCCATCACTTGATACTGGGGATGTGGTCCCATGGCTTATTCATGAGGGGTTGTTGCTGGTTCTCTATCGCAACCCTTATCCTACTTGCTTATTCTGACACACACCTTCTCACGTAGTCTCCTTACATCAAAAAGGACAATACCTCATCTGCCTGCCCCGTGAGCTCTAGCTCCAGCTTACAGTACTTATGCATCCCTTACCTTCCCTCCCCTCCCTCCAGCTCTCAACTCAAAAACCTCACTATGCAGGAACACATACCGAGCTGCCTATATAGAGTATGTCTCCCTCTGCATATGATAACCTCTCCACTCTAATCTTTGCAGTTAGGGTGTTAATTGAAGCAGCTTTAGGGCAACAACGCCGATGTTGTGGTGCTCCACCTTCCATCTCCATTAATTCCTGCAAACATGCAAGGAGCAGGAATTGTAAAATATCCTTTCATGCCATCAGGAAACTGTTGCTCCTCCTATTATTGTGCTCAGGCAATGTTGAACTTAACCCTGGCCCTCCTGCAGCCATCACTTCTCCATCTGACCTGCCTAGCCTTAAAGGAGTGAGCTTTATGCACGTCAGTGTTTACAGCCTGCTAAAGAAGATATCTTCTTTCCAAGCATGGATATGTCATACAACACGTGATGTTCTGGTAGTCACAGAGTCACGGCTCAGAGCAGGCATGCCAGATAATGAAGTGAAGATTCCCAACTACTCTATATTTAGAACTGACAGAAAGGCCAGAGGCAGTGGTGTAGCCATCTATGTCAAGGATAAATTCTCAGCGACAATCCTGGACTCGACCTCTGTCCCAAATGAATTTGAATGCCTGTCCCTAAAAGTTGGGATCTCTTCTTCCTTCGCACTGTGTGTGGTTGGTTGTTATAGGCCCCCCTCTGCTGGATTTCAGCTTCTAAAGGACTTACATAATATCCTAGGACCTGATCCCCCAGAAGTTACCATACTAGGGAACCTTAACTTAGACTGGTTTTCCAATGCAACTACACCACTAAAATCACTTTGTGACTCCCTTGGATTATCACAACTTATCAACAAAGCTACGTGCCCTAACAAAAAGAATGTGAACAACAGTACATTGCTAGATGTCATTTTAGTAAATAGGCCCCATTTATTCTCACATGCTGCCACTTTTTTCTCTGATATCAGCAATCACTGCTTTATTACTTGTGTAAGATCAAATTCCATGACTATGCCTTCATCTAAGGTTACCCTTAAGAGAAGCAGATGTAACTTTGATCCTTTGGCCTTCATCACTGAGCTAAGGGATTCTTTACGTTGGCAGGGCTTTTACTTATCTAAGACAGTGAGTGGGACTTACAGCATTTTTCATGAAATAGTGACCGAGGCACTAAATAGACACACACCACTGAAAAAAAATAGGGTGAGGAATAAATCCTGTCATTGGTTCTCACTGGAACTGAAGGATGCTATGTTGAAAAGGGACTCGCTCTGGAAAACCGCGTGCAAAACTAAGCTTGAAAAGGACTGGTGTATCTTTAGGAGAGTATGGAACACCTGCACCAAGACGATCAAACAGGCTAAGGCTAGCTATTACCACGCTGAACTTGAAACTGCTTCTAGTAACCCTTCTAGATTTTGGAAGACAATCAAGAACTTATCAGGTCATACCGCCAAAAACTCTACCTGCAAAACTTATATCTGGCAATTCCACTATCTCTGATAGACGCTCCATTCTTGTTGCTCTATGATCGCCATAACCGCATGAACTTGCCTTTGACAACTCACCTGCTTGATCCTTATGCTCACAACTTAGTGCCAAGACCATGAATCCATTGACCCCAAACCATCCTTCATGTTTCAGCCTGCTACTCTGAAAGAGGTTGAAGACCTCATACTAGAACTGGATCCCAGAAAAGTGCTGGAGAAGATTTTATAGACTCGTATTTCATAAAGTTTGGTTACCAGGTTTTAGCTATGCCAATCACACATCTCTTTAACTTATCTCTATCCTTGGGCACCCTACCTCCTATTTGGAAAACAGCCCATGTCATCCCGATCTTCAAATCTGGTGACCCATGCCATGTGACCTAAACAACTACAGGTCAATTTCTCTTCTTCCAATACTGTCCAAGTTACTGGAGAAAATTGTGAGTACCCAGCTTAAGAACCACTTAGAATCCAATAGCTTGCTAAACCCACTGCAATCAGGCTTCAGAGCTCAACACAGTACAATCACAGCCCTGGCCAATGTGACTAATGACTGGCAACGGGACCTAGATGATAGGAACTTTGTCTGTGCAGTATTTCTGGACCTAAGTAAAGCCTTTGATACAATGGACCATAGCTTACTTCTCTCTTCCCTTCTGAACACTGGCTTGGACCAACTTTCCTTAAGATGGTTTGACGATTACCTTACAGGCCGGCTACAACAAGTAAAGGCCGAAGGTGATTTCTCACCTCTCAAACGTCTTCTGCGAGGAGTGCCACAGGAATCCATCCTGGGACCTTTGCTGTTTGCAATCTACATCAATAATATTGATACGAGCATAAAAGAGGCCAATATACACCTATCTGCTGACGAAACAGTGATGTACATAAGCAGACCAACACCTGAAGCTGCATACTATGACCTCCAATCTGACTTCAACCTGCTGCAGATCCAGCTCATAAAACAAAAGCTGCTTTTAAATGCTAAAAAAATGAAAGCAATGCTATTCTTGCCCTATACTCAGGGTCCAACCCAACCAACTCTGGATCTTTTCCACCGATTACTACATTACTTGGCAAACCATTAGAATATGCAACAAACTTCAAATATCTGGGAGTCTGGATTGACAATCGACTATCCTTCACCTATCATATCAAGGAACTGGCAAAAAAACTAAGACAGAGACTTGGACTATTTTTTAGTATCAGACATCTTCTCACTAAACAATCCAAAATGAGGTTGGTCCAAACTACTTTCCTTTCACAGCTAGATTATGCAGACTTCCTCTATAGCCAATGTCCTGCCACAATGCTAACCAAGCTTGATACACTGTACCATGGAGCACTAAGGTTCATCACTGACCTCCCCTTCTCAACACACCACTGTTCCCTATATGCGGCTGTGGGGTGGACTTCCCTACCCTATAGACATAAAAAAAAAAAAAACACTGCACTTTGGACTTATAGAGTTATAACCAAAAAACTGCCCCAGTACATTTTTGACTGCCTTCCGCTTCGTTTGGTAGGTACCTATGCACTAAGAAGTACCGCCTATATCTTGCTGAAAGTACCAAAGGTAAAAATACGCTTTGGTATGGCCATCATAAGTTATGTGCTGCCCGTTCTGTGGAACAAGTTGCAAAAACATTGAAACTCATCATTCCTACCAACCTGTCTATCTTCAAGACTCTATATGCTCGTTCATTTAAGGAATCCTGCAAATGCTTTCCTCGCCCCTAATCTTCCCATTTCGCTATAGGTAGTGCACTTCTATATCCTATCCGGCTTCTTTGCTTTCACCCCTGCCCATTTGTTCCCATCCATCTTCTCACCCTTAGCTCCTAAATACCTTATTTTTGGTCATTGTGCTGATACCTAAATACTTCAGATTCCCACAGCCATGCGTCATTGCCCTACCTACCACTAATTAGGCAGGAACAGCACTCTATGGTTGCTGAAACTTATATCCCCTGTTTCAGCACCCTGCCCTCTCCCCCTTAATGCTCCCCACTCTTACTGCCCTTATACATTTTTTCGCCCTCCCACCTTCCTTTTTGCCCTCAAGGTACTTTGCCCCCTCTTTGCCTGCTATGCTCCCCTAGTCCTACTAATTATTTTTTGATTGCCGGAGGTATGTTGTGGACATCTGCTGTAATATGCCTGTAAATATGTTTATGTTTCTTGTGCTGGCTCTTGTGTATATACTGTCATCATTTACCAAATGTGTTGTACTCACTAATACTAACGCTTTCTAGTTGACACTCTTTCTGAATACTGTAACCATTGTGAACTTTGATGTCTTAATTGTATTGTACACTGATCTCGAAGCTATCCAGGTCCATTATGAAAATGAGTTTTGCTCAATGATGATCACCTGGTTAAATAAAGATTTTATTGATTGATTGATTGAATGTCATATCTATAGCAAGCCCATGACATATCCTATATACTGAGAGAGAGAGAGCGAGAGAGAATAAATTATGGTAAAGTGTAGTATACAAGGAAATGGGGCACAGGGTCATTATGTCACATGGCAGAATTCCACAAGGCACAAGGGCATTGCACAATTTCTGCCTGTTTTTGTTCTGTGGGGGGCTTTGCCCCACCCCCTGTTACAGGGGGCTGCGCCACCAAACCCCTCCCACTAAGGATTCTCAACTCCAGGGGGGGGTCCAACTCGGAGAGCGCACAGGTCTGGGTTCATCATAATATTGTACGCTATTATACGTGTGACATTATGACCCGGTATGAGGAAATGTAACCCACCCACAGATGGGTTACCGGTTGCCTGTCCTCTCTCTTTTGGTAGCAAGCAGTCTGCTGTTTGTGGCCTCCACCCAGGGATGGAGTTTCTGTGGGCTGGAGATCAGCCCTGGGGTTGGCTGGCTATAAATGAGGCTGTGTGGTGTCTTTTGCGGGAGTTTGCCCATGCCAAGGTTTTGGTGGGTGGTTCCGCAAGAGCAGGGCTGATTGCCTGCTCCTGCCCCTGACCCTTAAAGTCTATCAAAACAGTACAGTGACGGTGCTATAGTGGCGGCAGTCTCCTAGCTCAATATACGGTCAGGAGGGCTGGATTTGAACCTGCAGCCCAAGGTGTGGAGTGGGTGGAGGAAGGGCCCGATCTGGATCATGTGTTGCTGGGAGTGCCTGCGGGAGCAGTCAGCAATGGAGCTAGTGGGAGTTGGGGAGTGTGTGTGTCACCTGGACCCAGTGCTGCCTTGGAGTCAGCTCGGAGCCCATGCCATTTGGAGATAGCCAGTATGAGGAGTCAGTTCAAGAGAGGAGACTGGCTGGTGGGGATGTCCACCCCCAATGTCTGCAAGGGGGATCTGCCTGCTGAGCCATGGATGCAAGATGGAGGCTATGCGGAGCTCCGTAGTTGAAAGGGTCTCGCAGCCTGCCTTCATGAATGTGTGAGTGGAACAGTGTATAAGATGGAGCTGAGGGAGGATTCTGCTGCTGTTACTTCCTGTCAGCACACCTCACTTCAGCCATCAGCCTCCACTTCTGATTCCATCTCCTAGCAGCCACCCCTGTGAGGACATCGCTTGCCCCCTAATGTGGGGCCCCATTGGACCATGACTGATTCTATGTTAGGCCAGTGAAAGTTGGCAGGGGGTAGAACAAAAGTGCAGTGACTTAGAGGCTGGGTGTTGACATCATGCAGACAGCAGTGGTAGTTTCCCCTATTTATCCTCCCACCTCAGTCTGTTGAAATGCCCATGACTGCCTGACTTTTAAAGAGCAGGCCAATGTCGTGTGTTCACCCACAACAGATGGGCTCTCTACAAAGCCCACCAGGAGGACACACATGCAGTAGTTCAGTTAGATCCCTCCCCCTTTGCCCTTGTGTGCTGCCTCTGCTTTGCTCCTATGACTTCACCGGCCCTTTGAAAGAAGTCAGGTAGTCACCTCCCAGACAAAGAAGCAGCAAACTCCGAAGTTCTGGGGGTGCTTTGTCATTTTCTCCAGCACTTGGTTAAATTACAAGCATTTGTCAATGCCGAATGTTGTCTTGCTGGCACTGGCATTGGTAGTGCAGGAGTTAGAGAGATGCATAATAGGAATGACAGTGAGGTAGTGAACTGACGCCAACCCCACCACCTGGCCCCCCACCCTGCAGAGATTGACAGGCATTGAGTTGTGCCTTTGGGTTGTTGGCCATAACGCTCATGCCATTTCACCTCACTCTACCCTGCAGACACAAAGAAGTGTCATGGTGTGCCTTGGGGTCTTCAGGTCTTACACTCACCCATTCCATAAGGAAATACACTGAGATGGGTGCAGTATAGGAGAATGGGGTGAACTTTAGGGCCCAAGAGCCCAAGACACACCTCAATGCCTATCACTGGCTGCAGGGTGGGGGTGGAATGGCATAAGCATTACAGCAGACAATCCCAAGTCACACCCCTGACGCCTGTCAGTCTCTACAGGGTGGGGTACTATTGTTGGAAACCCTAACACCCCGGGCATTTGTTGGTATTTTCACTCCAAATTGTCAACATGGGCTTTTTGTGACCCCACCTCATGAACAGTGGCACTATCAGTTCGTTAGCCAAAAGGTGATTTTGCACAGCGACTGCGCCATCTGGCACCACAGGTACGAAAACACATTTCGGGCAGGATGTGAAAAGTGACAGCTTTACTGTTCATGAGGAGGTGTAGAAAAATGGCAATGTTGAAAATCTGGAGTGAAAATATGAAAAATTGGTGAAGTCAAGAGCGAGCATAGAAACTGCGCAACACACGCCCATAACACAATTATTTTGGGGATTTTTTTAACCAAATTTTCAACATAGGCATTTTGGGACCTCTGCTCATGAGCAGTGTTACTGTGAATTTGTCAATCTGTCCTGAACGTTGATTTCCCACAGCAACTGCACCATTGTGCACCACATGCTAAAACACATTTCAGGCAGGATGTGAAAATGACAGCTGTGCTGTTCATAAGGAGGTATGAAAAAATGGCAATGTTGAAATCTGGGTAAAATATTAAACATTATCGAGAAGTTACAAGCGTGGTGGAAACTAAATAGCATGCCTTCAGTAGCACTTTCATTTTTTGGAATTTTTTCACCAAATTTGCAAGATAGGCTTTTTGGGACCCCACCTCATGAACAGTGACACTGTCGTTTCATTAATCAGTCCCAAAAGGTGATTCCGCGCAGTGACCACGAAACAACCTTTCGGGACCAAATAACGACATGACAGTGCATGTGTTCATGAGGTGGGGTCCCAAGACCCCATGTTGAAAATTTGGAGCCAAAATTCAAAAATTGGCTGAGATATCCACCTAAGCTGAACCCTCCCCCAATTTATGCCATTATATAGCTTACCGGTATTTCTTCAGTTGGCTTTGAAGAGTCCAAGCGTGTTCCCGCTCCACGAAGATTGCAGCGCTAGACCTCTGGAGAGTAAGTATGGGTGAGTGAGGTTTGGGAAGTGAGGTGCGCAGAGGGTGGGTGCGGGTTGGGGTGGTGCCGCGAACAACAGACCGTTTTCTTTTTTTCAGGTACAAAACAAAACAGACACTGCGTTGCATTGCGCTGCGCTGCGGAACAATTTTCTTTCTTTACAGGTAAAAGAAAACAAATGTTGGGCACACTAGGGTGGAGCTCCCAGTGTGCCCGCCTTGACCGAGGGGCCTGATGTTGGCAACACTGGGTGGGCTCCCAGTGTGCCACACAATAGGGTGAGGTGGGGTGGGGTGGGGCCGGGGGCAGGAACATTCTGCTGATTTCCACTACTGTATCTTTGCCTCCCAGATGATATACTACATTTCCCACTTGGACAGAAGGTAAACAGTACACAAACAGTTTGACAATAACTTCCACAACTTGTATGCTTCCATAAACCTTACCATTAAATATTCTACCATCAACATAAAGTTCCTAGACATGACAGTAGATATATAAGTGAAGATGGGAATACTGAAACTGCAATCTATGTAAAATCCATCGATTATCATAGAAAGCTACACATCACCACCAGCTTCCATCCTAGCTGTACAAAAAATCTGTAATTTACCACCAAGCAATCCAGTATCACGGGATATGCTCAGAAGAAGAGACAAAGGGGGCCAGACAGTCAGCACAGCTGTAAGACTATCACTTGTGACACCAGCAACCTGGGTAGCAGAACGAGCCTGGTTCATTGAGGGCCAGTCCTGGGGGGAAGGAGATTAAGCATCCCAGAGGACATCACTTCCTCAGGGGAAGAAAGGTAACGTCCTCCACTATGATACTAGTACAGCAGTAGTAGTAGTAGTAGAGTTTATTTATTTCGGGCACCCTTACAAAACATAAAACAAACAGCATTAGAACACAGCATACCGAAAATTTATAATACAATAGATATACAATCAATAAATACAACCGTTTAAAATTCCATACAAGCCAATTCCTAAGCTGTCTAGTGGTTTAAATATATTCCTCAGGCTCCAAAGGCCTGTTGGAAGAGGAATGTTTTAAGATGTTTTTTACATACCTCTGGAGAAGGTGCCTCTCAGAGGCATCCTGGCAACAAGTTCTGAAGGACCGGGGCAGCCACCTCAAATTCCCTGTACCCAGAAGATTTCAACCTAGCCCTAGGGACCTCCAGGAGGGCCTCTTCTGTTGATCTAAGAGGGCAACTCAGGGTGTAGGGATGCAGAAGCTCCTTCAGGCAGCTCGGACCCAACCCATATAGGGCCTTATAGGTCAAAAGATCTATTTTAAAGGTGATGCACCAGCACACTGGCAGCACCGGCGTAATATGACTGAACCTCGATTGTCCAGTCAACAGCCGGACCACCACATTCTGCAGAAGCTGCAGGTGCCGCATCACACCTCCTCTGACCCAGAGGTAGAGTGCATTACAGTAGTCAGGCCTTGAGGTGACAAATGCATGTAATGGTATGGCCAGGTCATCAGGGGGAATAGGGGATTTAATTCGGGCGATGTTCTGGAAATGGTAAAAACTGGTCCAGGCAACAGCCGACACCTGAGCTTCAAGTGTCAGTACATTGTCCAGAACAACACCAAAATTCTTCACCTTAAGGGAGGTTTCCAGTTTGGTCAGACCAATAAAAAGGCCCAACCTGTCTCCAGAGGCCCCCCACTCCCCCCTTTGCCCCGGCTCAACCACCAGCACTTCAGTCTTCCCTGGGTTAAGTTCCAGCCAGTTCGACGATGTCCAAACCCGAATCTCGGACAAGCAATTATTCAGCATGTCAACCACACCAGATCTCCTGGGTGTAAGGGACAGGTAGAGCTGAGTATCATCAGCATAACAATGAAAACTCAACTTATACTGTCTTATGACCTTGTCCTGGGCCAACATATGCAAACAACATGGGGGAGAGGACAGAGCCTTGGGGTACGCTACAGGGGCGGGCCATCAGGCCTGAGGAATAATTCCCCAGTACCACCCTCTGAGACCTGCCCCAGAGCAAGGACTCGAATCAGCTGATGACCTTGCTGGTGAGTCCTACATATTCCCTCAGCCTATCCAACAATGCCCCATGGTCCACAGTGTCAAATGCTGATGAGAGATCAAGGAGAATGAGAATCAATTGCTCTCCTCTATCCCTCACCCTGAGCGGGTAATTCAGCACCTTAACCACATGATCTCCATGCTGTACATAGCCATAAATCTGGACTGGAACAGTTTGTAAATCTGGAAGTCTGTGAGGTGACTCTCAAGCTGTTCCATGACCAGCTTCTCAAGAACCTTCTCTAAAAAGGGGAGGCTCAAGATAGGCCAGAAATTCGCCAACACATCAGAAACTCTGAGAAGAGCCCCGCTGCAAGGGAATTCCTAACAATCTTGGCAAAAACCAGACTCAGGACCCTGATGCAACTAACGAATAATCATGTCAGGCACAGGTCGAGGTTACAGAATGTTGGTGTAAGCCCCGAGATCACCCAACAGACCTTTACCTTCGTCACCGGTGAGAACTCCCCCCAGGGTGACTGAACACATCTGCCCACCCAATGTCCACCACTGTTGGATGATGTTATTCTACTTGGAGAAATCCCAGCCCTAACAGAGGACACTGTCTGAGAAGAACCAAGCGAACTCTTCCTACTTATGAGCTGAAAAAGCTCTAATGGGTTCCAGACAGGCCGGATGTAATAGCCCATCTACAACCCAAAAGAGCTGAGCCAGTCAATTCTTCCCAGCTGCAATCATCCTGGACATAAGAGCTGCCTTTTTTTGATGATTGCATTCTGCTATTTATCAAAATGAGCAATCAGAAACAGTTTGTTCTGCTGGGACCTGGTTTTCCACCAATGCCTCTCTAACCTCCGCCCCCTGGTTTTCTGCGTCCTCAATTCACCATCAAACCAAGGTGAGCTGAGGCGTGTGTAACCCCTCACCCCTGCTTTTTTGCCAAAATGACAGGTGGCATGCTGTTGAAGCTGACAGCAGTACCTGGTGGGGACCTGGGTTCCGGGAGGATGAGGTCACTCGGCACAGGGGGACCTAGGTTTGGCTACTCTGCACAGGGGCACCCAAGTAAATCCGAACACAGGAAGCAATAACTGCAATGTCCAGAACCAGGAATGGGATTCTTCAGTGTGGCTTTTATTCACCTACTAGCTGAACAAAACAAAGCATAGATGGACCCCCATGGGGCTACATTTCCTGGTAATGCAGATTAGAGACTACAACACGGTCCATTTGAGGAATGAACCAATTATACTGTTTTCAGGCTCTGGACCCACCAGGCACACAGCCTGGACTTGCACGCGCTTTGGGTACACAGCCCAACTGGCCCGACTCCCCCGCCGGCCACTTGATCCACGGTCTATTGGAAGAATGAACCAATTATCCTGTTGTGGCTCCCCACACCACTTAGAGTCTGCGACTCCTAGAGAGAATTCTTCCTTACTTGTTAGTGACTCCCCATCTCACAAAGAGAATTTTCTTTACACTTGTTGTGGCTCCCCACACCACTTAGAGTCACGACTCCTAGAGAATTTTCCTTTGCAGCCCCACATCTGGTGCGCCCTCATCACTGGCCAAGTGCATGAGGCAAATGCTAACCAGCAGAAATCCGTAGAGGTGGACCTGGTTACTAAAGATGGGGTTTGCCCACCTCCAGCTCCCAAAGCCCATATCCGCCCATTTCCTGGGAAAACTAGAACCATTTCTTTTCTGAGCTTCTAAATGTAGATTAAAGGGTAGATGATCTGGGTGCATCTCCTCTACATATTACTTGAATCACACAGCACTCTAGCATTTGATACTACTTTACTTGTTTGGCCCAGTCCTATAGGCTTCCCAAAATGTAGCTCAATTCCTAGATTTCCACACATGTACCAGGGTGAAGAAAACATTTTTGCCCTCTCATGTTAGAGCAGACACTCACCCTTTAGTTGCAGGTGCCCGACAGACGAATCACAAATCTTCCAACTTTCAAAATAATTGCTGAACTGAGCTGGCAGTTTTTCTTCCTCTTGGCAGAATTAAGAGGATTGCCCCAGGAATTTGCATGGGGATCTTTACATTCCCCCCCCCCGGAGGGAGGGGCACTGAGACCCGAACAGCGGTCTCCACCACTTGAGCACACTTTCACTTACTGAAGACAAACTGGACACTGACTTGGACACTGAACACTAACTTTTGAAAACTCCCAACGTTCTATCTAACTCCCTCTGCTGCAGATTCCAATGTGGCTTATGCAGCTGCGAAAGTTCTATTGGTGATGTCACCCCTCAGTCTCAGCTGAGACTGAGAACAGAGTGAGACAGGGTGAAACCCATTTAACTGGAGTTTCACAAGCTGTCTTCCCTGCCTACCACTAGGTCTTACTGGGATTCTAGTAACCCCGGGTAACAAAGGGGTTACACTCGCCCCTGTTCAGGAAAATGACTGTCCACAGTCATTATTTACCCAGCCTTAGGCCATCCCACCCTAAGTGCTACCTGCGGAGGAGGGTGATCAGGCCCCCTCCTACCATGTGCAAGCACAGGCAGGCCACACTAAGGGCCTAGAGGCCTGCAGCTGACATATCAGCCTCTACACTATCCACTTACTATGGACACCTAGTGGCTCTGGTAGAACCATCCAGAGCATAGCCCTGATAGATCAGCACTGTAGTCCCTACAGCCGTTCAGGACCACAGCCTGTCTATCCCCCCTAACCCTCTAGGGAAAACCTATCTGCCCCCAACATAATATTCCAAAAACAAAAACAACCCGGGGACCTCCCCGACCTTGGGCAACCTGCAACCACACACCATTAAAATGCCACATTACTGCCTCCTCCCTACCCCCACAACCACACCTGTAGAAGGAAAGGGTTAATACAGCAATAACCATAACAATAACACCACAGTACTTTAAATTTCTACACAATAAAGCACTGATGAGGAACTCCGTTGAGCCCCTCCTCCTCTTCTTGTCTTCTCTTCTGTGTGGGTGTACATCGATCATCACCAGATGATCCAGAGCCTCCACGACAGCCCTATTATAGGCCGTCATGGCATTCCCCGGACCGTCCGTACAAGCCTCCAGCACAGACGAAATGTTCAGTTCCACCATCAGTCACTCTGGTCGCAACCCTTTCAAAGGGAGGAACTTAACCATTTCCACAGGGGAAGGAACATTCAGGGGGGCTCTGAAGCTGAACCTGATGGTGCAATGATCTGACCAAATGACCAGATCAGTCTCAATGGTGTCAGTTTTAAGCCTCAGGGAGAACACCAGATTGAGCGCATGCTCGCAACGGTGGGTCCTGGCTGTGGTCTCAAGAGTAAGGCTCAGAGCCTCCATGCTAGACAGGAAGTCTCTGGCCCCAGATGAAGCCTCGTCATCCACCCAGGTGTTGAAGTCACCGAGAATAAGCCATCTCAGCAACTCCAACACCCTCTCGATGACAAAGGCTGTCACCTCTTGCAGGAAACTCCAGTCCCACCTAGGTGGATGGTAGACCAGAAGAATCCTGAACTCCACCCCGGGACCCCCACTGGGTGTACTGCCAGGCTCAGCTCCAACCTGAAACAAATGGCAACCCCCCCATGTTCCTTCCTTCGGCAGTGAACTACAGTGAACCCGGCTGGGACTGATGCCTCTAACACAGGGCCTGAAGCATCCCCCAGTCAGGTCTCCGCAATGCATGCCAGGTCAACTGATGCAACCAGCTCCATCGTTACAGCGGTCTTGTTGCCCATCGACCTGGTGTTACACAACACTGCCCAAAGAGCACAAATGGTGAGGCTGGTCCATCAGCTACCTGCCCTCTCAATCCAGAGGGCTCCCTGGCCAGAGAGACAGGGCATGGAGGACCCCATTCCAATTGCCTTCTCGACCCAGGGCATCTTCTGGTCCCCACCACCCGAATCAGACCCTCACCAGCTTCATCCCTCTTCACATCTCCCCCCCCCATGCTCCTCCTTACAATGCCCAACTCCCTACATCTCTGAGAAATACTTCAACCTGGGTGACCACAGGTGGTTGTGTTTGTTGGAGGGCCAAGGGAGAGGAGGGATGTCATGAATCTCAGCATGCAAGCATGCCTTGTGTGTGTGAGCCCATGATGTCAGTGCAAGTAATGTCCCAGGAGACGGGAGCAAAACACAAAAATGTCCCTAGCTCTAGAGAGAACTGTATAGTCAGGCCCTAAACCACTGCTTGGGATGCCACCTGATGAAATATAAGGCCTGTGTATACATCCCCCTGCCCCATCTCTACCTGGGGGGAATAATCAAGATTCTGTGGAGTCATTATCCATGTAAGGGGTGCCAGAGGACCAGGTACACCATGGGTGTTCCTGAGACAGACTGGAGCTTGAAACAGGAAGAGGGCATACAAAGAAAGGAAAAACAAAAAAAGAATAGATTACCACCGCGCTGCTCTCCACAATTAATTTATTTAGCAATGACACAGACCCAGACAAATAGACAGGGAGCAGGAATGTGCGGTACAAATACCATGGGGAAACATAGCACAGTACAAAGAAAGAAACACACATGACTGTGTCCCTGGTTTTGACTTATAGCCCTATGGCATCACCACTCCCAATCACTTAAAGGAACTGCAATCCATGCTCAGTAAAGAAGGTTAAATGAAAAATAAGTTTCTTTGGCAACCATTTCTAGTTTTCAAACAACCATCCAACCTCTCCAACGTACTTTTCTGATGCAACTTCCCATCAAATCAGGACGGAAAACCAGAAGAAACAGTGCACTGCAACAGCACAAGAAGCAAAACCTGTCCCTACATATGCGCACAAACAGCCATCAGAACAGCACAGAACAAAGTAATACAAATACATGGATCATAAACCAGCAAATCAGGCAATGTGGCTTACCTCATACAGTGTAAAAAATGCCCAGAAGGATGCTATGTGGGAGAAAGTCAACACCAACTATAGTAAGATACACCAGCTGTGTTCATGAGGCCCTTGACAATGGTGGCCTAGTTGGAGTTATGTATACTGACTTTACTAAAGCCTTCAACCTGGTCAGCCATAAGCTCCTACTTAACAAACTCCTTGGCCTGGGTTTGTGACAGAGCATGGCTGACACAGAAACACACACACACACAAACACAGAATTTGATAGCAGATAAGGACTGCTTGGCTCACACAGTGTGCCCATTTTTCCATGCCTACCCTATCCTGTCATCATAGACAAGGCCACTGTTTTTCGGTTTTTAACGGAAAATCCGGTAAAATTCCGGAATTAGGGCTGCCTGAAAACCGGTAAAAACGAAGATTTCATGGAATCTGGCATTTTCTATCAGATCAGTCAATCTACAAAAAAGTCTGTTTTTCTCTTAATTCCTTCCTGTACTGTTTTTAGTTTGCTTTATTTAATGCTCTGTATATTAAGCCTTCTTTAATTCTGATTATTTATGTACATACTAAAAGAATGATAACAGAATCCCGGTAAAATCCAGAAATTAGAGTAACAATCACCGTTGAAATTCCGGAATCTTAAGTCTTGAAAACAGAATTTAATTGTTTTAATCACCGTAAATCAGTGGCCTTGATCATAGATCATACTTGATCCCTGCCCCACCCCCCCGCTTCCCAACTAAGATTCCTTTGTGCCAATACCATGCATGCTTGATGCCCACCACTGTCTTTGCCCCCACTATCTTTGCTGGAACTCTGCTCCCGGCATCCACTACTCTTTCAGTAAGAAGTACTTCCTCATATCTCTCCTACATTTTCTCCCTTCCAGCTGCATTGCATGTCCCCTTGTTTCTATGCATCTTTTCCTCTAAAAAATACTCCCCTCCTTACCTTACTTAAACACGAGGTATTTATAGGTCTGTATCATGTCCCCCCTTCCTTCTTTCTTCTAGGGTTTGCATATTCAGGTCCATTAGTCTCTCCTCATAGGGCTTCTCATGCAGACCCTACATCATTTTGAGTTGCTCTCCTCTGGACAGCCTCCACCCTATCTATGTCCTTCCTGAGATCTGGTCTTCAGACCTGGACACAGTACTCCAGGTGGGATCTCACCAGTGATCTGTAATACCCCTCCATATGCACCCCAGCATTCCACTGGCCCTATCACTGCCTTATCACACTGTCTCCCCACCACAAGGTCATCAAATATGATTACCCCCAGGTCCCTTTCCTGTTTGGTGATTGTCGATACCTCTTTTCCCATTTATTACAATGCCTCTGGGTTTCTGTGCTATAGGTGCATGATTTTACATGTTTTTTGCACTGAAACCCAATTGCCATGATCCTGACCACTTCTCAAGTTTTCTCAGGTCTCTGCACATTCTTATTTCATCCCCTCTGGCGTGTCTACCCTATTGCAGATTTTAGTATTATCTGCAAAGAGGCATACCTTCTCTTCCAGTTTATTTGCAATGTCACTTATAAAGACATTAAAGAGGACTGGTCCCAGTACTGAGCCGTGAGGCACCCCGCTGGTCACCCTCTTGTCTCTGGAGTGAGGTGTGTTTACCACCACCTCCTGTGACCTATCCATTAACCAATTTATTACCCAGTTTACTACCTTAGGACCCACCCCTAAGCTGCCCAATTTCCTGTGGTACGATGTTGAATGCCTTACTAAAATCTAAGCAGTCCTCCTCCACCACCTCACTGTGATCTATTTCCTGAGCACTCAGTCAAAGAAATCTGTCAGTTCTGACTGACATGACCCCCCCATGGATCAGTGCTGCCTTGGGTCCTGTAACCCACTGGATTCAAGATACTTCACAATCTTCTGCATTTGCTTAGTGACTCCATTAACTTCCCCACCACTAACATCTGACTGACTTGCCTATAGTTGCCAGCCTCCTCCCTGTTACCGCTTTTAGGAACGGGAACTACATTTGCCTTCTTTCAGTCCTCTGGAACCACTCCTGTTTCCAGTGAGTTTCTGAAGAGGGCTATCAGAGGTGCGGCCAGTACCTCCCTAAGCTCCCTCAATACCCTTGGGTAGGGGGAACATTGTTTAACCAGGAGTAGCACACTAAGCCGAAACTTGTTTCCAGATACGACCTGGGAGCACAAAGAAGTTAAGTGACTTGCTCAGGATCACACAGTATGCACCTAGGTGGCTGTGGGATTCAAACCCAGGTCTCCTTATCTGCAGCTCAGAACCTTAACCCACTGCGCTATACTGCCTCCGTCTGACTCTGGCCTTGTCTGACTCTGGCCCCATAGATTTGCCCACTTTCAGATTTGTGAGACCCTTCAAGACTTTCTCCTCTGTAAATGGACTTGTGTCTACCTCCCTCCCTCCAGTGCTCCTGCTGCTTTTACATGGCCCATCCCCTTCCTTTCCTCTGTGAAGACTGAACAAAATTATTTGTTTAGGATATCTGCTTTTTCCAGATCCACCTCTACAGTCAACTTCTGCCCTTCTTAACCTCACAATCCCTTCCTGCATCTTCCTCTTTCCATTTATGCACTTAAAAAAGGTCTTGTCCCCTTTAGTTACACCTTGGTGTATTCTTTTCTCAGTTTCCACTTTTGCACTCCTGACCACTTTCCCTGCTTCCCTCTGCCTCTCCTAATAAACCTCCCTATCCTCTTCCCTCTGTGTCTCTTTATACCTCCTGAATGCTACCCTTTTAGCCTTTATAGAAACATAGAAACATAGAAGTTGATGGCAGATAAGGACCACAAGGCCCATCCAGTCTGCCCATTTATTTTTCTACCTTATGAATGTCCTTTTCAGACACACTCTGAGAATCACAGACTGGTTCCACATCTGTCTCATCAATCGTTCCCACCGGGTAAAGACTGATAACTCTTTGACATTAGGGGAGTATCTATTGGTGTCCCCCAGGGCTCTATCTTGGCCCCACACCTTTTTGGCCTCTTCATAAATCAACTGCCCAATGCCCGTCAGACAGGCAACGTACTCCTCTATGCTGATGATGCAGTCGTCTATTCCAAAAACCCTGACCTTGATAGCCCTACCACAGCTTTCCAAAGTAACTGTAGGTCACTTGAAAACTGGTTCTCCAACAACAAACTGGTCTTTAATTACATAAAAACAAAGATCATGCTCTTCTGTAGCCTTCCACAGAAGAGGAAAGTTCCACCCTTTGTCATCCGAAATGGCCACGGTCAAAACCTTGAACAGGTGGGGACTTTCAAATGCACTGGAGTATCTCTGGATAACACCTTATCTTTTGCACCCCTTGTTAATAATCTGCTGGCCACAGTTAGCAGAAGACTGGGTTCCTTGTGCCATAACTGGAACAGTCTCATTGGGGATGCTAGATGCCTTATTGTGGCCAGCTCCATTCTGTCACTTACAGATTATGGGCTCCCCGTCTATGTTGCTGCCTGTGACACAGGGCTAGACAGAGTAAAGCTGATCTGTAATAAGGTATGCTACTTTGCATTTGGTGCAGATAACCGCACACATACTTCTACCCTTTACACACTCACTAACAGGCTACCTTTACCCAGCAGAATAAAGCTCTAGACGTGTTTGCTAGCCAAAAGGGTGCTCTTTGGCCTAACACCCCCTGCTTTAACAAATTGCTTCCGCACTATCTCCAGCCAGTGTAACACCAGGAACATGGCCAGGAATGCCTTTTAGCCTCCTTTCTGGCATACTCGGCTGGGGAAGTGGTCATTTCCTGTCAGGGCTGCTAACTTGTTAAACAAACCACCTGATATGCTTCTGAATCTCGTGAAGTTTAATCATTATGAGAGATCACTGCAGTCTGCTTCTGCAGTCCAATGCAATTGTAACCATTAAACAGTTTTATTCTGTTTCCCTCTATACATAACCTGTGACATTTTATATAACGATCTGTATCGATTTCTTCAAAACTTTACTGAATGTAATTGGTCTACCTTAAGTGCCTGGAGCCTGACTAAACTGCATTTTCACTGAAACTGCTTAGTGTACTTGTAATGTTTTTTGTGACTATGTATTTGATGTGGAACCTTTGTAAATGAGCACTTGTGCTCAGAGGTAATCTCTTAAGTTTTCACTAAATAAAATAAAAAAAATTAAACAACCCCTTCAGACCAGAATGATTACCCGCACACCTTATAAAGTAAGATAATCAACACACCACTTAGACATCACTTCACTCAACCTAATCACTCATTTCTGGACTTATCATCAATACTGATATTTAAAGGCAAATTCAGAAATACACAGAAAAGGAAGTGCATAGGAACTCAAGTTCATTAAGCAACTTGATTTAAAACAACGCAATCTGAATAGAGACACAGAGCTCATGGCACACTTTGGGGAGCTCTGACCCATTTAATTACCCCATAATCCAACTCCTCGTTATGTAATATGCTGTAATGTCTCATTCTCTGTTACCTATTGTTTGCTTTGTACTCTAATTGTATGACGTGGAACCTTTGTAAATAAGTATTTGACTCAAAGGTCTTTCTGAATTGTCCAATAAAATAACTTGGGCAGTGAGATTGCTCTGTTTATTCACTTAGTAAAAATATTTTGTGTGTGTGTCTCTCTCTTTGCCATATACAGCACTTTGAACCTTTTCTCTTGAGTTACCTCCCTGCTTTTGTCCCTTTGACACCTCTAAAATGAACTGTGACACATCTATAATTTTAAAGGGGATATTTTAAACTTTTCAGGGACTCTTGAATTCTGAAAGCCTATGAAAAGCTCTTTTGAACAAAACATTGTGCTTACCTGTAGGTTTTATCAATCCAGAGATATTCATTGTAAATCAGCCATAAATTAAAACAAGGCAGCAGCCATTTAATGTTAAACTGAGACATGACGTTATGCCATGGGAGGACTAGCTGTGCTTAAACAGTAAGTGTTCATATCTATTAAAAAGGCAAATGACTAATTATTGTGTTAATGTGTTACTAAAAGTATTTCTACTTTTATAACTTATTAAAGAGTTATTATAAAAGTAGAATTATTTCTACTTTTATAATGTATGGGGAGCCCTTATTATTAACTGAAATTAAGCAAATTACAACCTTGTTATGACATCACTCTGTTGTTAATCCTTCTTGAGTATGTCCTATCAATGGTATAACCAAACAGAATGCTCACGACAATCAATGTTCTGTAAAGTAATTCAGTAAAGTAATTTAATCTGTGATTTTTACAATCTTGGTAGTCCATACACTATAAAATATAGTGTATAGTCTTTGGTTAACAACTGTGCCGAAAACAGTTCTCAAGGTTGTCATGACATCTGAAAACCTCTTGAGCTGCGCTCTCGAGGTTTACAATTACATCTTGGCAACCTCTTAAAGTATTTACAGCATGATTATTAACTAAAGACCATACATTATCCCCTATATAATAACTAAAAGAAGAGTGAGGGCTAGGAGGGTGCGAGCCTCTTAGCATCTAAGCTGTCCAGGCTGCAGAGATATGAGCTCCCCAGCATTTGTTGAGTTACATTTTTGGACTATTTGTTAGCGTCTGGTTTGAATTTGGATTACTGTTGACTAGTTTGTCATATATTTGGGACTTGGTCTGGGCAGGCCAAGAACTTTACTCAGTCAAATTGGTTCTTTGTCCCTTTTAAAGGATTTTATTTATAATTGTTTATTTTTGTGTTTTGTGTGTCTGGGGTGTATGTGTGTGTGAAAGGTGTGTGGTTGTGAAACTGAGATCGTGTAGTGGGTGGTTGAGGGTTTTGTATTTAAGTTTGTGGGGTTAATTTGTGGGGTCTTGGGTGGTTGTGGGGTGTGTGTGGGTGATTTGAGGATTCTGTTATTTTGTGGTGTGGGTTTTAATTGGAGAATGTGTCTTGGACAGAGGCCCTTAAGGTGTAGCTACTCAGGGGGTTACCTTCAGGACCTCTATTCCTTCAAGCTTCCAGCACTTCCGGCAGAGGTTTATCGGAGGTGTAAGGCTTTGAGGATATCTCGGTGGGGGTTGTACCTGAGTGGCTGCCGGGGTGTCTGGGATTTGGGTGGTGAGGTCAAGGAGACTCCCTGGGATGAAATGGGAACTTGAGAGGGGACTGCCATGCTTAGTTTTCATACACAAGGGCTCTACCTTACAGAGTGGGCAGATGACTGGTCCAGCTGCCTCACCTCATCCTACTCGGGTTGTGTTATGCAATGCCAGGTCAATGAGGAACAAGACTGGCATAATGGCAGACTTGATATTCTTGGTCAACCAGGCTTGCATCATGGAGACCTCGCTGGATGAAAATGCCACTCCCATGTTGGAGGCGGCAGTGTCGGCTGGGTATTCTGTGATACACACCCCAAGAGAGGATTACAGGGGTGGGAAGGGTGGCCATTTGTTTTAAATCTAGCTTGATGTAGGACAAATCCAAAGGGAATTACCTGGAGGGCAGCTCAGGAGGGCAAGACACAGTTTTTAGATACTGTGGGAAAGATAAGGGGACTGTGAGCAAGAGATCTGGGGCTAGAGATATCTGAAGAAAACTGGGGGATACCGTTAAAACTCCATGAGGGGATTTTAATATGCAATAAGCATAAAGAATCATTTTATAAGTTTATACATAGACTGTACTGCTCACCAGTGATTGTGCACAAGTTTAACCCAGCTGTTTCACCTGTATGTCTCTGGCGTAATGGAGATCTGGGAACTTATTATCATTATTTTTGAACATGCCGAATTTTACAAACATTTTGGAGGGAATTGGCAAGGGAAATGGAGGGAATAATGAGACGTGAGATCCAGATCCTCCCACAGTTTCTCTTATTTGGAGTGGAGGACTTGGGAGAGGAGGAGTGGCGCCTCTTGCTGAGGTGGGTGAGAGTTTTACTGATCTTAGCCAGGCACTGTATTTTAAACACCTGGGTTTCTGGGGCTGTACCCATGACAGAACAATGGAAAAGACTGGCCCTATGGGCACTGACCATGGAAAGACTAGCCCTCACGATGAAGGGTAAAAGGGAACTGTTTTATAATGCTTGGTAACCTTTCATAGCTTCATTATCAATAGAGCAAACCCAGATATTAAATGAGGGGTGGCCATGAGAGGGAGTAGTGGTAACCCCATGAAATCACTGAAATTAAGTTAACCATAAATGATGTGAATCTTCCTCTTTACCTCCTTGTACTTTTTTTTCTTCTCCCTCAGGTGATGGACTTTGGATCAACTTTTGACCCTTCTCCCTTTCTCTCAGAATATTTGTGATGGAATTTATAGTATAATTTATGATATGGACCCAACTCTACATAGTTTACTAAGTTTGGATTGTACATCTTTTTTTTTGTTGTGTATGACATTGCCTGTTTGTTGATATAATTAAAACCTTTATAAAAATATGATGCAAAAAAAAAAAATCTAGCTTGAACATCATGATGCTACCTGTAGGTCCTACAAGGTCCTTTGAGTGTGTGGCTGCCCATGGAGGCATTGGTGTAGGCTTCAGGATTCTCCTGCTCTATCGTCCCCAGGAATAGATGGGGACTTTTTATGGGAGATCGAAGAGCTTGTCATCGGCCCAGTGTTGGAGTCCCCCAGTTGGTTGATTCTGGGTGACTTCAATGCTTGGGTTGACAGTGGGCTCTCAAGGTTTGGAAAGGATCTCCTTAGCAGCATGGAGACCCTGGGCCTGACACAAAATGTAACAATGGCAATACTCTTGGGTGGCCACATACTGGACCGTGTTTTTCTTTTGGTTTAGATGTTATCGACCTCAGAGTAGATCTGGTATTTTGGTCAGATCACAGCACCGTGGGGTTCACGTTTACGCCCCCCCCCAGATGGTCCTGCCCCAATGGAGATGGTTCAGTACCACCCATTAAGAGGAGTTTCCTCTACAGGACTGTTGGCAGTGCTGGACCTACTGAGTGTTGGGGCAGCTTGTGCGATTGGGATGGAGGAAGCAGTTGCAGCCTATAATGGGGCTGTTGCTGTGGCCTTTGACTCAATCGCACCCATTCGTGTCCAGCCCCTCTCTACTCTCCAGAGACCTCCTTGGTATGATGAAGGTCTCCAGAGTTTAAAGATCAGGGGCAGAGGTTATAGAGACGCTGGAGGAGATCTGGCCTGGTGGAGGACAAATTGGCCCTGAGGCCACATTATGCCGAATCTCAGGGGGCAATCTCTCGAAAGAAGGCGGAATTTCTGTCTAGGGAGATTGCTGTGGCAAGGAACAGACTAGTTCAGCTCTTCCACATGGCAGACTGGCTTTTACAGCCTGCCTGTCTCCGTGTTGGAGGGGCAGGTTCTAGCACTAGGTGGGAGGAGCTGGTTCTTTTCTTCGCCGACAAGATTTCCTCTATCAGGGCTGAAGTCTCTTTGAGTGTCTCTCAAAAGGGATGCAGGGCCCGGCATGAGTCGTGCTGGAACACTCCTCCTGTCTGGAATGAGTTTGAGTTGGTTGGGGTAGAGGAGGTGGTGGGGATAATCTCAAAGCTGCGGCCTACACAGTGTGATCTGGACCCAGGTCTGACCCACCTTTTGGTTGGATGTTTTGACCTTATTGGACCTGCGGTTGCTGAGGTAATCTGTGGTTCCTTGAGGAGTGGGGTCTTCCCATCGGCCTTGAAAGAGGCCTTGGTTAGACCCTTCTGAACAAGCCGTCTTTGGACCCAGACTGCTTTAGCAATTACAGACTGGTCTCAAACCTCCCATTTTTAGGAAAGGTTATAGAAAAGGTGACAGCCGTGCAGCTTGAGAGACATCTTGCCTCCTCCTCCACCTATGAGCCTTTCCAGTCTGGGTTCCATGCAGGGCATAGTACGGAGACTGCCCTGGTGAGGGTACTAAATGACTTCCTGATAGCAAGGGACATGAAAGACCGTACTGTCTTGTTCCTTCTGGACCTCTCTGCAGCATTTGACACCATGGACCATGAGGTACCACTTGACCGCCTGAGGTTCTGGTGTGGCCTGTCCGGTAGTGTCATCGACTGGTTCAGGTCATACTTGACAGGCAGCGTGCAAAGGTTGACAATGGGATTTGTGTCATCTAACCCGAAGCCTTTGTGCTGTGGGGTTCCGCAGTGTTCGGCCCTGTCACCCTTGCTGTTCGTGGTATACATGCTGCCATTGGCTGACATTATCAGGTGGTTTGGGCTGGGTTTTCACTGCTGTGCAGATGATACCCAGCTGTACTTGTCCTGTGCACCTGATACCCAGGTGTCAGACTCTGTATTTAACAGCTTCCTTAAGGAAATCCAATTGTGGATGACTCACAACTGACTTAAGCTTAACCCAGACAAGATCGACATACTGGTTGTGGATCCGGGACATCGGGGTAGAGGGGGGATATGGGGCTACCCCCAGCATAGTGCTGGGGGGTGTTCCTCTTTCCCCTTCTAGACAAGTGAAGAATTTGGATGTGATCCTAGATGACAGCCTGACACTTAATGCTCAGGTGTCGGACATGGTCAAAAGTAGGTTTTACCATTTTAGGAATATCGCCTGAATCTGAACCCTGATCCCGCCTGAAGACCTGACCATGCTGGTACACACTTTTGTCACTTTCAGGTTGGACTACTGTAATGCCCTGTACCTAGGGTCATCTGGAGGCAACCTCCACAGGATGCAGCTGGTGCAGAATGTGGCGACAAGATTGTTGACGGGGGTGAAAAGAAGTGAGCATATCACCCCAGTCCTCCACACACTGCACTGGCTGCCGGTCCAGTGGAGGATTGTCTTCAAGATAGGGATTCTGACCTTTAAGACCCTGCACAATAGGGGACCTGTCTATCTGCAAGAACTCCTTGTCCCCTACCGACTGGCCCAAGCACTCCGTTTTGCCAGGGGAGGCCTCCTTGGAGTTCCCAGGGTTAGGTTGCGGCATTCCGGAGACAGGGCGTTCTCGGTGGCTGCGCCTACCCTGTGGAACTCCTTGCCTGATTATTTAAGGGAGGCTCCCTCGGTAGAAGCCTTAAAGAAGGGCCTGAAGAAATATTTGTTCCAGCAAGCTTTTACTGATTGATTTTCAGAAATAATTAGTCTGTTTTAAGTGGGATAGGTAGATTATTTGAATACTCCCAGTTGAATTATATCTGTGTATTTTGGGTATGATTTAAACATTTGTACTGTTTTATGTTGTACAGTGCCCAGATTCTTCGGAATTGGGTGCTTCAGAAATAAAGAGTCCATCTATCTATATCTATCTATTTGTATATGCAATGAAACTAGTGAGTTTTCACCATTACTTTTCAAACAGCAAGCAAAAAAAATGACAAAATTCTGATACACTGATATTAGAAAATCTTCAGCTACTAAGGAGCCTAAAGTATTTTAGTGAGAAACTGTAGATGTATCTACTTTTCAAAAGAAATACACACTGCTTTCAATAAGACATTGCATCTTTTTATATTGTCCACCTGTGTTCTTCTGCAGTTAATAAACAAGTAATTCTCTTGTTTTTTCTTCCCAAGTAAAATCTGGTTAGCAAGAAACTATGACCAGTTAAATCATAGCAAAAGCTCATAGACTATCAAAATTTTCATTTCATGTAAGAACAAAAAAAAGGTGCTGTGTCAGCGTGTGCCTAACAAAACAATAAAATGTAATACTAAATTACCTAGCAAAAGAGGAAGACGGAGGGCAATCTACTAAATGCATCCCCTCCCTTACTGAGACACAGCTGAGCTGTGCTTCACTTTGGGGGTGGCTCCAGGTAGTGACATGGTGGTGGAACACTTGGCAGCATCAGTGGCCATGTGCTGCTATGAACCCCCTCCCCTTTGGATACAGCAGCACACATGTACTAGTAACGAAGGAGGGCGGGCTATGAAATATTGGGAAAAATCCACACCCTGAATGAAAACTACCTTCCAAAGGCAGAGCCCAACCTGGCTAGGGCACAGAGCTCAAATGCTTGAGTGGGCAGTACTAATGAGGAGCCAGCAGCAGACATCTGATCTGGTGACACAGGCAATGAACAGCAGACGTCATGCATCTCTGCAGCTGATTTGTTCCCATTTTTGTGGCCCACCTTCCTCTCTCACCAGTTCTGTTACTCTCCATGCCAGTCTATGCTCCTAGCAGCCTGGACTTGGGGTGTTAACCTGGGTCTCCAACATATAGGAGCAGTCCCACCCTGTGTATCCCCATGGAGCCAGCCATGAAAAACTTGTGAGATTTGATCATATGTGAGTATTTGTTATGATTTAGCTAGTGGTCTTTTGTTACTATAGCATTGAGATTTTATGAGTTGGTACGTCTTATATGTTGTTAATAGTCAGTGGCAGTGTCAGTGGCTCAGCAGGTTGGACACTCACCTCTGAGGCCAGAAGATCGAAAGGTTGTGGGTTCTAGCCCCACATCAGGCACTTTGGGTAAATCCCAATACTGACACTGTAGTGCATCATGAGGGGGATGCTGCACTCCTGAGGTGCTGTCTTTCAGATGAGACATTAAACCGAGGTCCCATCTGCTGTTCTGGTGGTTGTTCAGGTGGACGTTAAAGATCCCATGGCGCTTCTTGAATAAGAGTAGGGGAATTTCCCTGGTGTCCTTGCCAAATTTCCCCATTCACTAAAAATACCACCAACAGCTTAATCTGGTTCAATTTCAGTTGGTTACCATCTGTTTCCCCACCCCGTGTCGCTCCTAAAAAAGGGACTTCTAGTCTCAGTGGGCCTACCCGGTCAACAAAATTCAACAAACTGGCAAATGTGCTGTTGCTTGTGGGGGTGCTGACACCAAGTGGGAGGCTCTGAAGCAGAATATAATGAGGCAGTGGCTAACTCCAGCCTCACTGCTGGAGACCTATATGGTTGTCCAAGTATTTCAAGCATTTCTTCTACCTGTTTTTCTTTGTCACTGCTTTTACGCATGTCTTTGATGCCTCAAGGAAAGCGCCCTTGATTGCCTTCCATTTCTCCTCCACCCTGCCTATGTCCCCCCACCCCTACTAACTTCTCCATGACCAGTTTTCTTATCTTATTGAAGTCCACTCTTCTAAATCAAGGACTTCGGTTTTCAAGTGTGGCTTACCAGTTCCTAGGGCCAGTTCAAACCACACAGAGCTGTGGTTGCTATTTCCCAGTGGTTCCCCCACTCTCATGGCACCCACTAACTCTGTATTGGTGAGCACCACATCTAGGACTGTGGACTGCCTGGTGGTTTCCTTAAAGGAAAACCACACCCTCATATCTTCTAAATTTTATTTGTTTCCATGTCAACAGACAACTCTTTTCATGTAGCTGTTAGAGATGCATGCAACTGCCTTAGTCTGTTTTCATACTTCATACTAGACCCTGTAACTGTCCTGGGAGGCTCCATTTGGTGGTTGTTGAAATCTCATTGTCCCTGAGAGCTGCATTAGCATATGAGAACATGATGCATAATCAATCTTTAAACTCCCCAGTATGCCTGTCTTCTTAATTAGTCTTCAAAGAAACAAGCTGCAAGAACGGATGAAATACCACTTTTACCTTCAGTAAGCTTTGCAAACTATCTGAGATGTAATGCAGGGTTTTTCCCTTTAAACTCCATTCAGTTTATGTGTTTCCAGAGAGTTTTTGCAGGGTATTTATTTTTTCAGCATTGAGATACATGATATAAATAGTTGATCTGACATCATGTTCTCATATGCTAATGTAGTTCTCATGGACAATGAGATTTCAACAACCATGAAATGGAGACCCCCAGGGCAGTCACAGGGGGCTACACATATAGCCCTAACAGCTACAGGAGAGGACTTGTCTGTTGACATGGAAACAACATTTTAATGATATGAGGGTATAATTTTCCTTTAACTGGTTGTACCAGGAAATAGCCCTGAAAGGCATCCAGCAATGATTGACCCCTGGTGCTCTTGGTCACCGGCACCTCCCAATTAATGTATGGCAAATGTAGGTCCTCCACCACTATCACCTCCCTCTTTGCTACCCTTCTTTTAAGTTCCTCCTCAAGTTCTCCATCCCTTTCCTCCCTTTGACCTGGGGGCCTATGGATTACCCCTAATCTTATCTTCCTAACTGAGGGAGCAGTGAGTTGCACCCATGTAGACTCAGTTTCCCCATCTTTACTTCAAATGCCCCCATCTTCAGTCACTTCAATACTGTCCCTGACATAGGGGGTGATCCCCCCCCCCACCACCTGTCCTGTGATCTCACCTGAATAATGTATATCCAGGGACACCATCTCCCAGTCATTATTTTCTATGGCCCATGTTTCTGTGATGGACACAAGGTTCACCTCAGTGTGTGCCATTATTGCCTGGAGCTCACTAAGTTTGTTCCCCAGGCTCCTGGTGTTAATGTGTACTGTACTCCCTTCCACTTGATTCCTGCTCTGACTCAGCTACCGTCCATCTACCTGTTGTTTTCTCCCTTCTCCTTTAGTGACTTTGTCTGCAGTTTTTCCTCTCACAACTGTCCCTCCCTTATTCTCATAACCCCTACAGTGTTCCCTGTATTCTGCTACCATCCCCTGGGTGTAGGGGAGTACTATCTTGGATCCCCTTCTGCTCACCCTCTATTGTGGATGCTTTAGACCTGGACTCCCCCACAACTGGTTTAATGCCTGATATAGACATCAAACGTCTGGCCCAGTCTACTGGCCACTCTCTTGTCAGGTGAAGCTCATCACCTTTGAAGAGTCATCTATCCCAGAAATCCTCTCAATCCCCTACAAAGTGGCACCTAGCCAACTATTGAATTTAGTTGTCTCAGTATCCCTAATCCTGTCCTGCCTTCCCTCCTGGCCCCACACAGGGAGGACTTCAGAGAAGGCCAGGGAAGCTGAGTGTGCCGCCAATCTGCACCCCAGTCTATGGAAGCTCAGCTTCACTCCTTCTACCAACCGGCTGACCAGATCGCTGGTACCTAGGTGCACCAGCACCCCCAGCTCCCCACTTCCTGCTCCACCATCCTCTCTATTCTATCTAAGTCCCTGTTGGCTGATGCTCCAGGCAGGCATCGGATTAACCCTCCTCCATCTGCCCCCCTCCAGCACACTGTCTATGACACTAACCATCGAGTCCCCAATCACTAGGACCTTCTTTACAGTCTTACCCTCCTTGGGTGCCAAGGTGCTGTCTTGTCCATCACCTGAGAGTGAATCAGAGGCCCCCATTTGCGGAGTAAGGATCTTAAGCCTCCTCCAGGGATGCAAAGTGATTTGCCATCTGGAGGTAACTGGAATGGACAACTCTTTGAGGCTTCCCCTTCTCACCCTCCACCCTCCCGGACCACTGGGCCTCTGGGGGGAATGGGGGTGAGGGGGTTAGGCCCTGCTGAGCTGAGTACACAACTGGGCAATTTCTATCCAGGCTGCTACCAGCTGAGCATGGAGCTCTCCTATGGTCTTGCAGAAGGGGCAGTGTCCCCTGCTCCAGAGCACTTCCCTTAAGAAGAGTGCCCCACAGTCACATAGAAACATAGAAGTTGACGGCAGATAAGGACCACAAGGCCCATCCAGTCTGCCCATTTTTTTCTACCTTATGAATGTGCCATAGGCCTTTACTCTTTCAATGGCCTATCTATTAATACTCAGCTGTATTGCTACCTTATGTCTGTCCCATGCCTGTTTGAAGCCCTGCACTGTATTCATATCCACCACTTCCTCAGGTAGGCCATTCCATGCATCCACCACCGTTTTTGTGAAAAAGAATTTCCTCATATTACCCCTTAATTGGTCTCCCTCTAATCTCATGCTGTGTCCTCTTGTCCTGCTATTTTTCATATATTGAAACATGTTAGACTCTTTCATCTTGTTAATGCCCTTAAGATGTTTAAATGTTTCGATCATATCACCTCTCTCCCTCCTTTGCTCTAGGGTATACATATTGAGCTCCATTAATCTGTCCTCATATGTTTTCTGATGTAGTCCCTGCTCCATTTTGGTAGCCCTTCTCTGGACTGCCTCCATTTTGTTAATGTCCTTGTGCAGGTGCGGCCTCCAGTACATCACGCAGTACTCCAGATGGGGCCTAACCAGTGTCTTGTAAAGAGGGATTATTACATCCCTCTTCCTACTTGTGATATCCCTACTAATACACCCCAACATCCCCCTAGCCTTACATACTGTTTTAGTGGTCTGCTTGGATGATTTCAGGTCATCTCTGATGAAAATGCCCAAGTCTCTTTCTTCCCTTGTGATTGCCAGCATCTCCCTTCCCAACCTATCGGTAGCTTCAGGGTTTCTCTTGCCTATGTGCATGATCTTGCACTTCTTTGCGTTAAACCCCAGTTGCCACTCTTCCGACCATTATGCCAGTTTATCTAGATCTCTTCTCATTCTGCCCACCCCATCTGGATCATCTACCCTGTTGCAGATCTTGGTGTCATCTGCAAACAGACAAACCTTACCCTCCAGTCCATCTGCAATGTCACTGATGAAGATATTGAAGAGGACTGGCATCACAACTGTTGCCTCACCACTAAACCACATCTAACACAGAACTATATTGGTGAGAGAGAAGTGTAAGTAGTACCAACAAAGATTAGAGTGCAGTTCCTGCCCAAGTGGGAGAATCAAGTAACACTGGGTAATTCAGCCGTAGGGTGACAGTAATTATACAAGTATGCAAGTATGCCCCAGAGTTGTCAGATGCTCAGGCTAAAATCCGGCTGCAGACAAGAGACCATCAATCCTGTAGAATCCCTACACACCAAGAAACAGCCTCCCCAATAACAGAGGGAAGTATTTCAAGCAGAACAATACCACAGTTCTAAGAATCTGTCCTTCACTACCGTACCAGCATTTAAAAAAAGCACCGAACTATAGAACTGTCCTACTGAACTTAGATAATTGTAGTATCCTTTCACCACTGTGCAACCTTGCAACAATTTTAGTAGTTTATTTATAAGATTCCTTCTGGCGGCCCTGTGGCGCTGGTGTTGAGAAGCTGGGCCTTACACTCACCGCCATGCCGACAACCCGAGTTTAGGAATGAGCTTGTGCCGGCCGAAGTCGGCAGGGGAGAGGATCGAGTGTCCGACAGACAGCTCTCCTCTCCCGGGGGAGGGTCAGGGATTGTCCTGCATACCAGCGGCTCCTGGTGGAGATCGGGGGTGCTGCAGTACGCAGACAGCACAAGTAGTGTGACTTACGCCAGCAGGGTTGCCATGTGCATGGTATTAGGGGTGCTCACGCAAAGGGTGGGGGGGACATAAGTGGACCAGAAAATGGAAACACCCAGCTCTGCAGGGAAGGCGACAGCACCTGACCCCCATGCCCACTGCCTGATCCGTCTCACCCGGCCTCTCATATCCTCCACCCGGGCCCTCACCCACAGCCAGGGTCTGACTTTGAAAAGTGCCAAAACAGGAGGGGTGGCCCCACCCCAGAGGGGTTATGCTGGGGGCACTGGCTGTGGGGGGGAGAGGAGCCTTAGGGCTGAGAGGGCCTCAGATGGGGCAGGACCAGGCAGGATGCCCAAGAGAGGTTCCACAGGCTGTGACTGGAGAAAAAAACAATGCAAAACACAAAAAAGATTCCCTTCCCATCATGAATCAATCTCCCCAACAGCAGAGGGACATATTTCAAGCAGGACAATACTATAACTTTAAGATTTTGTCCCCCGTACAGAACAAGCTTTGAAAACAACCACTTAGGCACAGAAATGTCCCTATTAAACTTAAACAGATCACTTGTCGTAACCCACCTTCACTGTGCAGCCTTGCAACAACTTCGCAATTACTTTTTGCTTCAATGCAACCTATAGCTTGCATCAGTTCCACACCAAAAAGTACCTCTCCACACTGCAGGTACATCTGGGGTCTGAGTAGTAGGGGGTCTACCTGGTATAGAGTGTCCAGCTGCTGGCTACCTCATTGGGGAGACTCTGATGTCCTTTTCACATGGCTTCTTCATGCGGGGGGCAGCTTGGTGACCTACTCCATAAGAAGCTGCCAGAAACTGACAGACAAGTAGACCACAGCCCTAGATTGGTCTGCCATGGTCTGGAGGTGTAGTCTCTTCCCTGATTGGCTCCCGGTAGTAACCTTCCTTTCTCTACTCAAAGCTCCGCTGTTGCAAAGCTTGCTTTGGTGCATGGGGAGGGTTTCCTGCTTGATTTAGGGAACTGTCCTCCCTGGGTCTTAAGAATTCAGAGGCAATCTGTGTAGGGGACAGGTGGCACCAGCAAGAATTTAAATCCCCAGGCAGACAATTGGAGCCAGAGGCAGAGCCCTGGATAGGTTTGCTGGGGGGGGGGTGGAAAGCATGGTCTCTTCCCTGATTGGCTCCCGGTAGTAGCCTTCCTCTACTCAAAGCACTGGAGCTTCCTGCGGTGCAGGAGGAGGGTTTCCTGCTTGATTAAGGGAACTCTTTTTTCCTGGGCCTTAAGAATTCAACAGCAATCTGCACAAGGGACAGGTGGCAACAGCAAGAAAGTAAAACCACAGGTAGAGCCCTAGATTGATCCCCCTGGGTCTGGAAGGCACGATCACATTCCTAATTGGCTCCCAGTAGGAGCCTTTCTTTACTCAAAGCTCTGCTGTTATGGAGCTTGCTGTGTTGCAGGGGGAGGGTTTCCGGCTTGCTTTTGAGAACCTTATTCCCCTGGGTCTTAAAACTTCATTGGTGATCTGTGCAGGGGACAGGCAGCTCCGCAAAAATTTAAATCCCTAGGCAGACAATAGCAGCCTGAGACAGAGCCCTGGATTGGTCCCCTGGGGGCTGGGAGGCACCGTCTCCTCCCTGATTGGCTCCCAATAGTAGCCTTCCTCTACTCAAAGCTCTGCTGTTATGGAGCTTGATGTGGTGCAGGGGGAAGGTTTCCTGCTTCCTTTAGGGAACCCTCTTCCCCTGGGTCTTAAAAATTCAGTGGCGATCTATGCCATGGACAGGCTGCACCAGCAAGAATTTAAATCCCCAGGCAGACAATAGCAGCCAGAGGCAGAGCCCTGAATAGGTCTGCAGGGACTGGTAGGCATGGTCTCTTCCCTGATTAGCTCCCAGTAGTAGCCTTCCTCTACTCAAAGCGCTCCTGTTCTGGAGCTTCCTGCGGTGCAGGGCGAGGGTTTCCTGCTTGATTAAGGGAACCCTTTTCCCCTTGGTCTTAAGAATTCTTTTTTTATTTTTTTATACTTCATTTATTAATTTTCTCTCTGAAAATTATATCTTTCATACAATTACTGATACAATCCAGCCTGTTGTACAACATATTTCTTATAACTTCAGCATGTTACGACTTTTTATGTTATGCCTTCCATTTAAATCCTTATTCATCAATTTTCATTCAATCAACTAATTTATAACCAAACTAAAAAAGTAAACATTCGGGCCATCTATTTACAAAAGTACTAAGACCATTTTATATTTAACATTTCACCTTATCCATTCTGTTTATATCATAATCTGTTGGTTATATGCAGCATTAAATGCCCCATTCCATGTGATCTCTATCTAAACTCTTTCCCTCTGGACAGATTTATATACCCCAATATTTCTTATGGAGGATTTTCTTATTTTTTATCCATTTAGGACATAATACTGGGGGTCCATGCTGATTTTCCTAATGCTGCCTGTCACCACACAATCCAGGGCCTCTCTTTCCCGGTCCATGGGCAGGTATACCCGAAAGTGATAGAATAAAAAATAAATAAACACTTATATGTGTAGAACCACTACTTTATATTTTCACCGTCAGTACTGGCATGTGGGGTCTGTGCCAATTCCCATCGAGTCCATCGATTGATTAACTTTTCTGGTTTTTATTGTAGATCAAAAGTGACCTTCTCACAGTCCCTTATACACTGCACTCTTTGTAACCATTCCTGTTTTGTAGAAGGGTCAGTCCTCAACAATTTTTTGTTGATGGCTTTGAAGGCTGCCACCTGTAATATAGCCCATAGGTACACGGCATCCTTCCCCTTGACAGAGCAAGGGGGAAGGCCTATCGCCATATCTTCAAGCTTCTTTCGATCTGCAATATTGAGTATGATCATAGTCTGCTCTTGGCTCTCTCTCCAGTATCCCTCTAATTTAGGGCATGGTACACAAATATATACATGTAATGCCTGTTCTGTCCGACACTCTCTCCAGCTCCTTGGAGAACTTCTTGGTGACCATCTGGACAGAAAGCTAGGGACCAGGAAGAAACGTGCTCTGGGTCTTAAGAATTCAACAGCAATCTGCACAGGGGACAGGTGGCACCAGCATGAATTTAAATCCCCAGGTAGAACCCGTCCCTAAATTGTTCCCCGTTGGTCTGGTAGGCGTGGTCACTTCCCTAACTGGCTCCAGGTAGAAGCCTTTCTCTACTCAAAGTTCTGCTGTTATGGAGCTTGCTGCAGTGCAGGGGGAGGGTTTCCTGCTTGCTTTAGGGAACCCTCTTCCCCATGGTCTTAAAGATTCATTGGTGATCTGTGCATGGCACACGCGACACCAGCAATAATTTAAATCCCCAGGCAGACAACAGCAGCCAGAGGCAGAGCCCTGGATAGGTCTGCCATGGGCTAGAAGGTGTGATCTCTTCCCTGATTGGCTCCCAGTAGTAGCCTTCCTCCTCTACTCACAGCTCTGCTGTTCTGGAGCTTGCTGCAGTGCAGGAGGATGGTTTCCTGCTTGATTGAGGGAACCCTTTTCCCCTGGGCCTTAAGAATTCAACAGCAATCTGCACAGGGGACAGGTGACACCATCAAGAATGTAAATCCCCAGGTAGAGTCCTAGATTGTTCCCCCTGGGTCTGGAATAGGGTTGTCAGAACCCTCTGAAGTTCTGGGTTCTAGTTCTAGTCTAGAACTTTTGAAAAAGTTCTAGTGTTCTAATCTTTTTTAGAACTTTTTAGAACTCGAACCCTATTTTTTTATTGTGCTGCCAGTAACAAAGATAGTAATAAAATACATGTAAAGGAAAAACTGTTCAAAATAAGGGGGAGAGAAATTATCTTGTGTGACATTGATAGGAATACAACTAGGTTTATCTATAGTTTCTTCTGTTTGCTAAAGTCAGCAACTAATACGTAACAGGCCCACCCACCCACCCATATGTTAAAAGTTTTCCTGCTGCAGCCATCATGGTTCCTTAGTGAAAGAAAGAGGCACATTAGCCATTTATGTACTCAGCTATATATACTCATCGTCATGAATTAGGAGAAAAATAACTGATATTACCTAATTTCAGCTATTTGCTGCTTTCTGTTTTAAATGGTGAATCAAAAGTTGCTATGTTTAAAGAAAGCTTTTATAATAAAGTCAAGCCAGTACTACAGCAGCAACATGTGGAACTGTTACAAAACATATTATGTCATAACATATTCAGTCAAGACATTGGAATAAAAAAAATTTGCAGAAACCACAAGAAGGCTGCTCCAATCCTAAGTTGTGCCTGTGTGAAAAGCTGAGCACCAAGAACAAAAGACACAGCACCAACACTTCCAAAAATATACTGTATTGTGCGTTTTAACTGATAGCATCCACAGTACAGAAGCATCATGCAGGACAAAACAGTTTAAACAGACAAAAGGTCCTTTTGTCTGTTTAAACTTATTTTATCCTACATGACATTCTATACCCCGTGTCTTATCGATAAACAGCACAATCAGTATATTTTTGAAGTGTTGGTGCTGTGTCTTTTTGTTCTAAATAAAAAAAATATGCTTCAGTCATTGTTGCTGGCAAAATGCATGCATTTCTAAGGTAGTGCATACATATACCAACATTTTTGTTGGAAATTGAAGTAATACATACAAAATTCTAAGATGATGCATTTTGCAGCTGATGCTTCAATAAAATCTGTATTTCAGTCACATAAATAAAAACAGTGGTTTCTCACCACATACTAAGGAACATTTATGTAGCTGCAGCAGTTGGCATGTGATGTTTAAGGGACAGGCGTCTGTCAACCCCATTATGTATCAAATTATCACTACTTATAAAGCAAAAACACTATGATACGTTACATTCTGTGAAAACTGCTGATGCAGATTTTCTTTTATTTCTGATTCCTTTATTCTTTTTTAAAGGGACAGGACAATTGTGCTAGGTGGCAGCAGTTTGCAATGTATTTAATAAGAATATATATTATGTGTACAGTAGGTTCGGTCTGTCATCATTTTTTCCTCACCATCCCCAACTGATCACGAATCTGTAAATGAAAGAACTAAAACAACACCACCTTTCACCCCATCACCCATTCCATTTTCTTCCACCACCCTCATCTGCAGTAGCACCATGACCATACCACCCATATTAAAACCAACCCACAACCCTCACCCATGTACTAGCATCCATTTTTCGTTTATGGCTAACATTTCTGTAATTGAAAAAATAATAAACAGCTACCAATTAGAACTCATTGTTTTGTCCTCTTTAAAATTGAAAAATAGACCGTCTCCTGTCCCAGCCCATGCTGATGCACCACAAAGTCACAGAAGGTAAATCCAAAAATATATGTTTGCACTTTAAATATAAATAATATGATACAGAAAGGATTGACATGACAGTGTCCCTTTTATGCCAAATTTGGGCCTGTTCCCACTGATGTTAAAACTGCCCTGTATATAAAACTTGTTGACTTTAGTTTAGACCCTAGCTACAAAGCAGTTTGCCATGAAATGGTGAAAGTTTTGGGGGTATATAGTCCAAGGTAGTAGATCGAGAAAGAGAGAAGCAACCAAAGTCATCACAGTCTGTAAAAGTTTCCTTTTGGTGCAGAGACTCCGTCCCACACAGTATTTTACCAGCCACCACCATCTGAGTTGTCATCATCACCATCAACATCCACAACATCAATCACTTCAGGATCAGTTTGTATACTCTTGTAGGGATACGAAAATCTTGACTTATTAACTTTAATAAAAGATAGTGTGTACATTTTCTGGCAGCAACCTATTTCTGGTGTCTGTCACAATATTGCCAGCTGTACTAAACATGCGTTCTGAAGAGACACTTGTTGCAGGACAACCAAGATATTTACAGGCTTCATCATACAGCTCTGTCCAAATTGACTTTTTGATCTCCAGTATTCAAAGGGCATGCATCAATAGGAATAGGCAGTTCTTGCAGGTAACTGTCTACCATGTTGGACAGAGACCGCTCAGAAGAGGAATCAGCAGAAGCAGCTGGTATAGCAGCAATTTGGGAAAGGTTTTGCTACAGATTTAGCTTGCTACTAAGGGCTGAAGAAGTGGCAGTTGTGGAACAACTACTGTTAATGTTTGGTGACTTTTCCAGTTCTGTATCCCTTTGTGAAGATGAACCTGCATGTTGTGGTGATGACAACCTGATGGTACTGTGCGTGTCTGTGTTTGACTCCTGTGAGTGCTGCAGCTCATCTAGCAACATACATTTGTACTGCTCTATATCATCTGTTTTGGAAGATGATAGCCTTGAACCTGGGATCTAAGAGAGTTGCAAGGATGTAGTGTCTTGATTTCGTCATTGCAACTAATTTGTCATTGGTTTTGAGCGCTCGCTCATTCTCTTTCTGAGATTCCCATGATATAGAACGACATCTGCTTCAGATCTGTCTTTTTCTATTTGTAGATTTAGAACACTAAGATGATGTGAAATGAGCATTATGGTGGGATAACCTGACTCACAGATGCACCTTCAGAAGACATGTCCCTTGTAGCTGTCTCAAAAGGAGCTAGGATACAGCACACTGTCTCCATTAATTTCACTGCAGCACAGACAGCATAATGCCATCTCCAATAATGTAACTGGGCAGTACTCATGTACAGCTTGCTTTGCTCCAAGAGGCTGCAGCATATAAAGCGTTGAGTTCCAACAGTGGAAACATTTTGAATCAGCTTTTGCTGGGGCAGCTTGTGTTTTTTTTGCAGTTCGGACAATGTCCGTATAGCCGTGGTTGAATGTGAAAAGTGAGTCACAATTTTTTTGCAAACAGCAATCATACCATCCACTTGTGTTTCGTTGCTGAGAAATCCCGTGACAATTAAGTGTAAGCAATGTGCAAAGCAAGAAGCATGCAGAAATCCTCCATCCTGTATTGCTTTTAAGATGTTGGCTCCATTGTCACTTACTATGAAAGCCACATTTTAGACCGTGAGAATAAACCCATTCATCAAGCAGGTCATTTAGTTCCTGCAAGATGTTTGCAGCAGTATGACTTTGCCCAAACTTCTTTATATGCAACAGCATAATCTTTTGGGGTGTCTTTGTTTTGAAGAAGCACAAGAAAGCGTGACCCAATGAGTGTAAGGACATGTAATCTATGTTTTGAGTGCTGGTCCACATATCTGTTGTGACATGAATAACCCACCCTCTGCAGTTTTAAGTGCAAGCATCACTGTCGCTTTTAAAGCCTGATAAATGTTTATTATTTCAACATAGGAAAAGTACCTTCGATGAGGAACATTGTAACAAGGCTCTGCTAATGTCATGAGCTCCTAAAATCCTCATGATCTACCAAGAGTATGGGAGAAAGCTCCGGCTAACAGTTCACCAGTTCGGTGATTAAGATGAAGGGTCTTTGGATGATTTCTAGTAAAGGTATTCTTCCTTTCAAATGCCTGAGACAGTGTTAGCTGTTTGCAACATGTCCCTGCTGGTTTATTATACACCGTGCTTCGATGAGCAGATGGAGCGAGAGATGGTGGACTAGGACTTATACATTCAGTGCCATCACTGGATGTGCAACTGGTACTAATGGTGCTGGCATTGGTGGTAACAGTGATCCTAGGGCTGGCAGTGGTTCTGCCGCATCAAGTTCAGACAATTCAGTATCCATTTCAGATTCCTGATCCTGACCCTTCTCACGTGCGGTCTGGAAGATGGAGGACATGGGTTTTGGTTTGGATGATCAAGCAAACCAATGCTTTTCAGATGGCGTTAAGAGCTGTAATGCCAAGGCATGACACAACTTTACCACGGCTTACCTCTGTTTACACAGGGAACAAATTGCTCTGCATGGATCAGTTTTACTGACTGAGAAATAATTCCACACCTCAGATGTGACAGATTTTGTTCAGTGCTAGGAAGATAGCTAAAGACTGTTTGTGTCTTTTCACCTGTCCTAACAGAACCTGGGACATGCTCCTTGGTGCTAGAAGAGTGGACAGAAGACTCTGATGGATTTTCATTGCTGGCCAACACAGAAGTGGTGGATTCAATGGATATGTCCTTTTCATTGTCAACAGTGCTGGATGTATTTGCAAGTGCACTACCTGATTCATTGTCAGCAGACTTGCTCATTTCACTTTGTTGAGGAAGTAATGATTTGTCACGAGACACAACAGTGTGGGACTGAGACAAAGAGCTACTGTCCGAGTCAGAGAGAGACTCACTGTCACTTGCATTATTGCTGCTAGTCACAGGGATCTTAACGGCATGAATGGCATACCTTATGGTGCCTCTCCGTGTGACCCCAGCAGTTGTACAGGTTTCTTAAAAGGTCCCCTTTACCACACTTCACTGTTGCTCTTTTGCTGTTTGTTGAATTTTTATCCGTGAAACATTTTGGCTATTTCTGTTAGCACCAGGATTACCACTACCACCAACACCTGCTCCAACACCAGCACTAAATGCTTCATCTATGTTGGTGTCAGCCATAACAGACAGTAAGTACCAGTACTACCAGTCCAGTATACTGCAGTGAACACACCAACACCCAAACAATTCCTGTGTAACAAAGCAATGTGATCTGTAATCGCTGGCTACAACTCCAAAATTTTATTTTGGTTGTGTGACACTGTGATACGTGGACTGAAAGTAATTGAAGAATATGACAGTTTGCAACTAAAGGATCCAGGTTCAAGGCTTACAGAATGATTGGGCTGCTGGGCATAGCATGCACATAGCAATCAAAGGAGCACACAGCAGCAGGGTGATGGGCTGACCACAGGAGACGAGTCACATCACAACCCAGGAATGAGAATTATATTTCTACGTTTCTGTCATGTAAGGTTAATGCCACCACACAACTGGCCACTGGGCTTCTCTCTGTAACACACACACTGGGTAGGGTACAGTGCAGTCAGGGCACACAGCAGCAGGGTGATGGGCTGACCACAGGAGACGGAGTCACATACGCAAACCAGGGAATGAGAATTATATTTCTACGTTTCTGTCATGTAAGGTTAATGCCACCACACAAGTGGCCACTGGGCTTCTCTCTGTAACACACACTGGGTAGGGTACAGTGCAGTCAAAGGGCACACAGCAGCAGGGTGATGGGCTGACCACAGGAGACGGAGTCACATACGCAACCCAGGGAATGAGAATTATATTTCTACGTTTCTGTCATGTAAAGTTAATGCCACCACACAACTGGCCACTGGGCTTCTCTCTGTAACACACACACTGGGTAGGGTACAGTGCAGTCAAGGGCACACAGCAGCAGGGTGATGGGCTGACCACAGGAGGCAGATCCATCATAAACCAGGAATGAGAATTATATTTCTATGTTTCTGTCATGTAAGGTTAATGCCACCACACAACTGGCCACTGGGCTTCTCTCTGTAACACACACACTGGGTAGGGTACAGTGCAGTCAAGGGCACACAGCAGCAGGGTGATGGGCTGACCACAGGAAGCCGAGTCACATCACATCAAACCAGGGAATGAGAATTATATTTCTATGTTTCTGTCATGTAAGGTTAATGCCACCACACAACTGGCCACTGGGCTTCTCTCTGTAACACACACACACTGGGTAGGGTACAGTGCAGTCAAAGGGCACACAGCAGCAGGGTGATGGGCTGACCACAGGAGACCAGTCACATACACAAACCAGGGAATGAGAATTGTATTTCTACATTTCTGTCATGTAAGGTTAATGCCACCACACAATGGCCACTGGGCTTCTCTCTGTAACACACACTGGGTAGGTACAGTACAATGCAGTCAAGGCACACACAAGCTTCTCTCTGCACACACACACTAGGGTTACTTCAGAAAGATTTATTTGCCTTTTTGCCCCTACGTTTCTGTCATGTAAGGTTAATGCCACCACACAACTGGCCACTGGGCTTCTCTCTTAACACACACTGGGTGGGGTACAGTACAGTGCAGTCAAGGGGCACACACTGGGCTTCTCTCTGTGACACACACACTAGGGTTCAGAAAGATTTATTTGCCTTTTTGCCCCTTGTATGCTTGTTACTGGCAGCTGCTGCAGTTTCAAATAATCACATTTCACATTCACAAAGGTTCTTATAATCTTCAGTCTTCTTATTTTTTTTAGTCTCTCTCCGAGTCCTCCTCCAGTCCTCCTGATATTGGTCTCATCAATCCTCCCTATTCCCCAGTCCTTCCCCAATCTTGATTAATCCCTCCGATTCCCTCCTTCTGTCCTGAACCGGCCCCTAGTCCCACTCCCAGTCTCCCCGATTTTTAGCTTTTTCTTGTTCTCGGTCTCACAGGAGAAGTGGCAGCGACACTGGACAAGAGTAGTGGACGCTTAACGCTTTGCTACAGTTTGCTGGTGCTGCCTGCTGCTGCTGCCTCTGTCTGAGATGATCCTCAGTCAAATGAGCTCCTCCTAATAGGCATCTCTTTAAATACCCCCACAGATCCCGCTGCTCGCATTGCTTACTCGACCCCACGTCGTCTCGCGTCTCGCGGTGATTCGAACCCTTTTGTGAACCGTTTAGTGTTCAAGTTCTAAGTTAGAACTCGAACACCAGGGTTTGAGGAGGGTTCGAATCTTTGCCGAACCTGTTCTGACAACCCTAGTCTGGAAGGCATGGTCACTTCCCTAACTAGCTCCCTGTAGGAGCCTTTCTCTACTCAAAGCTCTGCTGTTCCAGAGCTTGCTGTGAGTGCAGCGGGAGGGTGTTCTGCTTGCTTCAGAGAGCCCTCTTCCCCTGGGTCTTAAGAATTCAACAGTGATCAGTTATCTTGCAGTGGGGAAGCCACAAAGCCTCTTTAGGAGTAGGGAGTTCTTAGAGGGTACAATCCAAAGAGACAATTTCCCAGTATAATGGATAAGAGGCATAGGAAGCTGGTGCCCTTTCAAGGGTAAACTAATCTTACCCATCCAGATACTGTACTAGTCATTCTTGAATATACTCAGAAACATGTAGGAGATCCTATGTACTCAGCTGTAATATATGGGATGCCATTCTTCATATAATGAATAAGTGACATTAAAATTCATTATAGCATTGCTCTGACAAGTCATAATGTCATCACTCTGATATCAGCTCAACGGTATTATGAGATGGAATGTTTGGAGTGTTCCATATACTACAAACAATTACATAAAAAAAACAAGCAGTAACTAGGCTTGGCATTTCATTTTGAGATTCTGGGTGACATCATAAACAACTTGAGTTTTGCTGTCATGGTTTATGATGTCACCAGAATCCCTCGACAGAATGATTTCCTATCTATTATTCTACTTGTAATTTCGAAAGTTTGCACTGCTCACTAATGTACTGTATCATGTCACTAATTGTGTTTGTACACTGTAAGTTTGTATTGTATGTACTCACTAGAAAAGTTTTAATAAGAAAGAGTTTACAACAAAAAAGATGATGCAGTGCAGCGTATTTTTTCCTAATATTCTACCACTACAAAAAGTCTATCAATATATGCTGCTCCCTGTTTCAAAGCATGTTTCCAAGATCAAGGAAAACTATTTAAAATATAATGTTCAGACAGATGTCTGCACATATTTCAGTAATTTTCTGTATTTGTTCTCCCTTATTCTTCATTATTAAGAGCTTTTACATGAAAACAGGATCTTTGCGTCACGGACTTCATCTCATCCTTTGATTGGTCCACCTGCTGAAGTCATAATCCTCTGGGAGTTCATAGATATTACTCCAGTGATAGATGACATAATGAACAGAGAATTATGAATTCATGGGGGTGGGGGTTGGGGGCAGGAATATTAGATGAAGTGTGGTGAAAAAAAATGCTTTCATGTAAATGTCCTCAGTAATAAACAATAAGGAGACATAAACAGAGAAAATCACTAAACTATAAACTGAATTGTGTCTGAATATTTATATTTCAAAATGTTTCCTGGAGATTGGAAAAACACTTTAATGAAACCTTCACATACTGTAAATCCACACACTGATTCAGTCAGTAATTTTAAAACTCATTTGACTTAGGTAAAGGATACTTCAGTTCATGATTTGATCTGATGCTACTACACCTCCTCTGCTGACACCTAGTGGTGAAAAGTCAGAGCTAACTGTTTTCTCTTTTGAATTTCACTGGAAAGAAAACTCACAGATAGCAGGTCATGCATCTGGTAATAGAATGCAAGACTGCCGTGTTCTTAATTAATAATTCATTTCAAAATGCTACGTTTTAAGGCGGACAGTCTGGATGGGTAGATGGGCCTTTTTCTGCTGTCAGTGTCTATGAATCTATGTATGTCTGATATTACTGTGCAGAAATTGAATAAATTTGATTAGGAATACCCAGCTGAATGCTTACTATTGCAGTGCTGATGTACTGCTACATTATTGCTGTCAGTACAGGCGTAAGTAGGTACATATGGTACTTGCAAAGCACAGCTTGAAACTTTAAATTTATATTTCTACTTTTCCCTCTTTACCAAATGGGCAAGGTTATTCTTCAGTCCATCGACAAGAATGGACCTCCACTCCCTAAAGGAGCAGTTGTCTCTGGCCTTCAAACACCCATTACATTTCCCTCAGTGGGAAGGGGGGGGTTGGCGACCCAGAGGTTCAGATTCCATAACAGGGAAGGGAGAGAGTAGCCCTGTCATCCATCTGAGCATTACCATTGTTCCCACTTTTTTTTATTCCTCCTATGTCCTACCCACACTGTGGCACGGCCCAAAATAGAAAACCTTTCTGACCAGTCTGATGGGGGCTGGGAGTCAGCACCAGACCCACACACCACACTCTGACACTTACCAGCACTGGACTCAACAAATGATGCCATCATATCCTATGTTAGCATTCTGTGGCACACCAGTGACAGGATTACACACACACCCTCCCCATGCCTGCAGCCACGTTTTCCTGCCCACACAACACCCTCCCCATGGTCCACCAGGGGGGTAGGGGTGTAAGGGCATGCGCCACTCACCCTCCTTGAATCAGGAGGTGACCAAGACAGATAGTCAGGCCTCCCTGTGCTGCCCAGTGTGTGCCTGTCAGGCTCATGATGCAAAACTGTGTTGTCAGCATGGTAAGTTGCAATGCTTATCACTGGGCCATAGGGTGGACCTTAAAACTATTATAATATTTTAATCCACATTACAACAACTAATGATAAGGAGTTCAACTGATTCACTTGGGTTTACACAGGAAGGGAAAGAGATGTCCTTCTTCATTAGTAAAGAGAACCGGGAGAGGGTGGAGCAGCAGCAGCAGGTTTTTTTTTCGAACAAAAATTGTTTATTCAGTGAGATAACAGGCAGCTCACAGGGTGAAAACTAGAGACTTAAATCATGGGCAACCCCAAAAAACAAACGGCTGAAGGTGGCAGGAGAAAATGGCAGCAGGCCATGGGACCAAGAGGGACAAGTAAGCCAACAAGGGAAAGTGAACCACAGAGTACAGACCTTACAGATAACAATGTTATGAATGCTATAAAAGCTGTAGATCTGCAAGTGATCACCCTGGACACCGTGATACAGGAATGGAATACAAGACTTACTGCGGCTCTTACGGAGGTGAAGGAAGCATCAGGATCAGCTTTATGGGTGGCTACAGCAGCAGTGGGACTACACAAGGAGAACAAACAGCTCCGTTTTCAGTTGGAAGCATTGGAAAATAGGACTTGATCATCCAACCTACGAGTTCTAGGACTCTTAAAAACAGGAGGGCAACCAGTCAACATGATTTCCTGTACAGTGGTTGCAAAAAACTCTTACATTGGACTCAGTCCCTACTGTCTACCCCCCCAATGGTATCGACAGGACACAGTGGGCCACAGAACTTTTTTAATTACCCTGGCCGGCGATCATGAAAGGGACAAAATATTAGAAGCTGCCAAATGGAAAGGTCCCTTGGAGCAGGAAAATGGGGGCGGAATATTGGTGTTTCCCCAGTCTTAGCTATGGGACCTGTGAGTGCAGAAAGGGCTTTGGCAGTGCTAGAGCCACACTACACTCATTGGGGATTACCCACATGCTACAATTTCTAGCAAGACTAAGAATCATCTACTTTGGGAACTGTTATGTGTTCTCCAATCCCACAGTATGGGTACCCTAAGTTAAAGGATAATGGTTCTTGCAACTTTAAGTAGGGCATTGTTATAAATCACTCCATGTGTTGCCTTAACACCAAAATGGCACTGACCATATGGCGAACCTGAAGGCTCTCACCAATAGCGTGGTTAGAGACACTGGGCCCAATTCTCAAAAAGCCACTTGGATTGGCACAAGCTGCAACAAATAGCAGCTTGCACCAATCTCTGGTGTGACAGGGACCCTGCACCCAATTCTGGAATGGGTGGAGTCCCGGCACAAAACTCCCACAGTTTGCAGCAAAGCTGCTTGTACATCAGAGGTACAGCACGAGGAATGGGAATCCCACAGGCTGTGGGAAAGTCCAGTGGCAATGCCGCCTATCAGCAGCATGTGTGACAATATGTTGGGGAGGGTCTGTTCACATCCAGGTCAATGACACACAACAAAGGGCACAACCATGTGCACGTGAAACACAGGGTAGTAGTTGGTGTGCACAGTGTAGGCAGTCATTAATGTGGCTACATGTCCCTTACCATGTCAACCAGGATATACTACTTGATACCATGCACCCAGCTATTGCGGTCAGCAGCTTCTGTCATCAGGTCTACCAGGAGACTCATGTTGTGATGTTTCATGCTGCAACTCATACAAAGTGCAAGATACAGACTTTAAAGCACATTTTGTGCCTGTTGCTCAGCAGATTCCTTCTGATATTAATGAGCAGTCTGTTCCAATCACTCTCCCTGTAAAACAGTCCTGTGGAAAAGGGGTGCTATATATTTAGCTCAAAAGGTGATGTGCCGACTCTGCCACAGCTGCCACTGCACTCTGGGGGGGGGGCAGTGATGCTAGAACCCCTTTTGGTGCATGGGGCATTAGACCAGTTCAGGGCTGGTCTAACTGTGGGCTGGCACTGCGAACATTGGAGACCTTCCAGAAACTGACATAAATGGATATGGCAGCCAATGTCCAGCCCACGGACCCATGCGCCATGGTGCACTACAGTGTTTGGTGCTAGGCTGGCACAGGATCTTTCTGGCACAAGGGCACCAGACCTCGATGCAGCCTGTATTTTAGAATAGGGTTTGTTGCAATGTTTGATACGAAGTGCCCCTTGCGTCAATACTTTTTGACACAAGCACCTTGCGTCAATTCTGACTATTTGAAAATTGGGACCACCGTGTGCAGTTCTGAACATTTCAGCTATGCTGCTGTTCTAATAGCCTACTAAGGTAAACATATTTAATATATATTAATTAATGGTGATATTTTTTTACACATGGATAACAGCACTTTTATATCCAGTTACAACCTCCTATGTTATTTTTGGTTATAACAGGGAGGTTCTAATCAGCACCTGTCAATCAAGCTCCCCCAAAGAAAGCTCACTGGTGTTTATTCCATCTGTGGGCAGGCTAAACATCTCAAACAACATGGTGTGTGTGTGTGTCTTTCTGTCTATGTCTGACAGAAGTGCTGAAACAAAAAAATGATCACCAATAATTTAATAAAATAATACATGGGTGGGTGAGTGTAACCAGAATTTTACAAACACATCCTCAGTGTGGGATGCTTTTATAAACCTATGTAGCATCCCACACCAAGGGTGTGTGTAAAATTCTGGTTATACACACCCACCCATATATTGTTCTATATATAATATATGGGGAGACCTTATTATTAACTGAAATCAAGCATATTACATGGAGAATAATGGATAGGTAAATGTGTATTATGGATTTTTTTCACATACCCTCGGTGTCTGATGACCCATAAATCTCAAGAGTGAAGCCTGAGAGGTTTATATGGTCATCACACACTGAGGGCGTGTGAAAAAAATCCATAACATCAAACTTACCTTTCCTTTATTTTTCATAATTGCTGGTGTGGAGCTTTAGACTATAGTTCTAGCAGTCTGAAAGAAAAATATGTTTATTTGCTAAAGTGCAGTTTTATTTTTGATGAAATTGAACTGTGCACGAATAAAACACAGTTGAAAATACTGCAGTTGAAATACTTCTTGTGAAACAATGAAATGCAACAGTTTTAAAGTCCTTTCTTTGGGGCATGTCATATCAAACTGATTTCAGGTTATTAAGTGTCATATCAACATGATTTTGGGTTATTATTGCCTTTGGAGCATAATAACCTGAAATCCGGTTGATATGCATTTTTAACAAAATGGTAATCCGGTTGATATTTATGGTCACCAGTAATTATAACCTTATAATAACTGGCCAGCAATTTTTTCCATAGGCTGAGCCAGTTATAACTTAAACACGTGCCACGACAATCAAAAACAGCCACTCCCTGATTCGCTGTTGAGCTCCTGCTGGGTGGGCTAATAAATTTGAGAAATATGGTTGCTCCGTAGCGAGGAGCCACAAAACCAGGAGTGCTCGTCTGCACCAAGGAGAAAAAAAGCTCCATTTCTGCCGACAGTCCTCGTTTTTTCCTTTCTCTGCACTTCAAAACATTAAAATAAAAGCTATCTGGTTGATCGTACCATTCAGAAATCACACTGGACTACAACTGCCAGCAGGAAGGGCTCCAATCCGATGTGCCTCACTGAGGTAATCGCAATCACGATTTACAAATCACCAACAAAGTAAAAGAAAAAATTAAAACTAAAAGCAGCAAAAAGAGAAAGTGTGTGTGTGTGTGTGTGTGTGTGTGTATCCGCGTGCATGCGTGCGTGCGTGTGTGTGTGTGTGTGTGTGTGTGTGTGTGTGTGTATTGACTTGCCTGCATGAGTAAACAGCACCACAAAAATCAATGAGGGAAAAAAATTGCTAACCAGCAATTATAACAAATAAAAGATGAGGAAGTGTGCTTTTAACTTGAATTTAATGATTGCCCTCAGTGTGGGATGCTTTAATAAACTTATGTAGCATCCCACACCTCGGGCAACCATTAAATTCTCGTTAAGCACACTTCCCCATCCATTAAATTCTTCATTGGCAAGCTTTTAAACTAGTCAAAGGGGGAGGCACTGATAAGCAGCAGGAAAATCTCAGCCTCTCCCTACAAAACAGGGTACTAAATGAGAAAAGACCGAGGTAGAACGGTCAGTGGGGATGCTGCAACAGAAGGTAAAGCCATCAAAAAATGGAGAGCAATGAGGACCAATGCCCGTAGTCTGGGTAACAAGCTTCCTGAATTAGTGGCCTTGATGGAGGAGGAACATCTGGATATCATGGCAGTCACAGAAACATGGTACACACAAAACCATGACTGGGACGTAAATGTATCAGGATACACTATCTACAGGAGGGACAGGGAGGTTATAGGAGGAGGAGGAGTAGCTCTTTACATAAGGGAAGAAATAAAAGCAACATAACAAAAGGGTAAACAGGGAGGAGAAGAAGCACTGTGGGTAAATTTGGAGACAGGCAATGGCACCACAATCCACACAGGGGTTGTATACAGACCCCCTTCTCAGGGGGAAGAAATGGACAAGGAAATAATAGAAAGTATACTTAGAATGGCAGAAAAGGGGAGATATTGCTGATGGGTGATCTGAATATGCCAGATGTTAACTGAGTGCAGTTGCAGCTGCCACTCAAGAGTGGAGTTATTCTAGATGCCCTACAGGGGCATGCCTTAGACAACTAGTATTGGAGCCCACCCGAGAGGGCATAATAGACTTGCTTCTCTCAAATGGAGATGGAGAGAGGATCACAGATGTAGAAGTGGGTAACCATCTGGGAACTAGCGACCATCGAACAGTATGGTTCACAATAAACACAGCAATAGAGTCAAGCCATACAAAGACAAAAATACTGGACTTTAGGAGGGCTGACTTTGCCAAAATGGGTGAGTGCCCAGGAATGCACTAGCAAATGGGCAGGAAGGAGGGGTGGAAGAACAATGGGAATAATAAAACTGCCATCACAGAGGTAACGAGCTCTGTGTGAAGCAAATAAACAAAACAAAACGATGTAAGAAACCACTATGGTTCTCAAAGGAAGTGGCAGTGAAGGTTCAAGAGAAAAGAAAGCATTCAGGAAGTATACAAATCGCAGAAGGAGCAGGACAGAGAACTGTATCAGTTAAAGCAAAAAGGAGGCTGGGAAGGCAGTCAGAACAGCAAAGGCCCAAACCGAGGAAAAGATAGCCAAGTCAGCTAAGAAGGGGATAAAACCTTTATAGGTACATCAGGGAGCGAGGAAGACCAAGGGAGGGATAGTGAGGCTTAATAAAGGGGAGGAGGGTGGGCAGAGGGAGACTGTGAAAAGGCAGAGATACTAAACAAATATTTTGCTCAGTATTTATAAATGAAGAGGGGAGGTCATAAAACAAACAGTAGAAACACTCTGGATACAGAAGTTGATGCCAGCCCATTTACAGAAGAAAGGGTTCTGAAAGAACTCTTAAAACTGAAGGTGGACAAAGCAATGGGGCCTGATGGAATACATCCCAGAATTCTAAAAGAACTAAGGGGAGAACTAGTGACACCACTGACTACCCTTTTTAACAAATCATGGGAGGATGGGGTGGTACCCGAGGACTGGAGGAGGGCAGATGTGATTCCCCTTCACAAAAGTGGGAGCAAGGCAGAAGCAGGAAACTACAGACCTGTTAGTTTAACCTCAGTGATAGGGAAAATGATGGAATCACTTCTGAAGGAAAGAATTGTTGAGTATCTAGAGGCCAGAGGGGCACAGGACCCTAGGCAGCATGGATTCACGGCCGGGAAGGTCATGTCAGGCAGATCTGATAGATTTCTTTGACTGGGTGACCAAAGTAGTAGATCAGAGAGGGGCTGTGGACATGGCCTACCTAGACTTTAGCAAGGCATTTGACACAGTCCCACACAAAAGATTAATATACAAGTTAGCCAGCCTGGGAGTGGGTCCCAAGATGATAGCCTGGGTAAAGAATTGGCTGGAGAATAGGACACAGAGAGTAATAGTAAATGGAGTCCACTCAGAAGAAAGGAAGGTTACTAGTGGGGTACCACAGGGTTCAGTATTAGGACCGGTCCTCTTCAATGTCTTTATAAGCGACATTGCAGAATGACTAGAAGGAAAAGTATGTCTCTTTGCAGATGACACAAAGATCTGCAACAGAGTTGATGCACAAGGGTTGGGTGGAAAGGATGAGAAGGGAATTGGCAAGGTTAGAGGAATGGTCAAATGTATGGCAGCTTAGATTCAATGCTAAGAAGCGCAAGTAATGCACCTGGAAACAAAAACCCAGGAAGAGTAAACAATGGGGTGAGATATTAACAACAAAAATGGAAAGGGACCTGGGGTAGTCATATCAGATGACCTAAAGGTGGGCAAGCAATGTGAGGGGCAGCAAGGAGGGCTGGGGGATACTGGTATGCATAGGAGAGGCATCACCGTAGAAAACAGGAAGTTATTATCCTCTGTACAGACAGCTGGTGAGACCCATCTGGAGTACTGTGTCAGTTCTGGAGACCCAATCTCCGCAAAGACATAGACAGGATGGAAGCTGTCCAGAGGAGGGCAACTAAAATGGTGCAGGGTCTGCACTGGATGACATATGAAGAGAGACGAAAGGAGCTTAATATGTGTAGCCTCAAGGAAGGAGGAGGGGGACATGATAGAAACGTTCAAGTACCTCAAGGGAATCAACAAAGTCCAAGAGGGTAGCATCTTTCAAAAAGAGGTGCAAGAACAAGAGGCACAATTTGAAGATAGAGGCGGCTCAGAGGTAATTTAAGGAAGTATTTTTCACAGAGAGGGTTGTGGATGCATGGAACAGCCTTCGGAGGAGGTTGTGGAGTCAAAATCAGTGGTGGAATTCAAGCATGCATGGGACAGTCATAAGGCAATTCTAGGGGGTTGGGGTAGGAAGAAGTAGGCTGCTGGTTAACTAGGATCTGCAGCTTATCCAGTAGGTAGGGAAATGGGCAGACTGGGTGGGCCAAGCGGTCCTTATCTGCCATCAAATTCTATGTTTCTATGTCTATTATTGTATATATAATGTATGGGGAGACCTTACTATTAACTGAAATCAAGCAGATTACAACCTTGTTATGCCATTATTATGACATCACTCTCCTGTTAACCCTTCTTGAGTATGTCATATCATAGAGAATAATGGACAGGCAAGTGTGTGTTATGAATATTTTTTTCACACCCAAGGGGTATGATGACCCGTAAACCTCGAGAGAGAAGCTTGAGAGGTTTATGTGGTCATCACATCCTGAGGGTGTGGAAAAAATCCTCATAGGCACACACTTGCCTATCTGTTATTTTTTATAATTACTGGTGCAGAGAGTCCCATCCAGCCCCAATAGTCCAAGCCCCGTTGGAGAAGTCCAGTAAGGTGCTTGTAGAAGTCCACTGGAAATCAGGAGGTCAGTAAACGGGAGATGAGTCAAAGACTGTGCAACATTTAAGAAATTGTTAGGCTACTTCAAAGAGTTAGCAACTTTACTAAAATCATGCTGTTAGCTCAGGCTGTTAGCAGTGCAACGACCAGGAAGTGCTGCTGTGGCGACAAAGATCTTCCGGTTGCTGTGGAGACCAGTAAGAGAGAATAAAAAACTGTTTAAGTATTTCTTCAAATCATGCTGTTTTACAGCTTTTTGAAAAAAAAAAGAATTGTGAGGAGTTTTGAAGAAACATGCCAGATGGAGGCAGTGGTGCCGAATGTCGCAGTGGTAAGAAGAAGCGGTTTGAGGGGCAAAATCACAAGCACTCAAGCTGTCTGAAGTCAAGAGTTCTGCTCAAGTGTTCTAACAGTGACTTTCAGGTGGTGGAATGCTGTAATAACTTGATTTCGGGTTATTACTGCATTTTAACAGTGTCTGAATTCTGGTTGATAAAGGGAGTCACCAGTAATTATAAAAAGGGTCTGAGAAATGGAGCTTTCTGATTGGCTGCAAACATTCTAACAGCCTTATGTTAATCTTTTATTAACATACATGTAGAGCTTAACCATATGTTGAACAAGGTTTAACACTGTTTAAAAATATGTTTTATTATAATAGCAATAAGACACTCCCAGGGATTATGTTAATGGTCACTTAATCGCCCGCTAGGGGCATGTGGCACTTGGCTACACCTCGTGCCACATTACACCCCTAGAAGGTGATTAACAGACCATTAACATAACCCTTGGTCATGCCTTATTGCTTAATTATAATGGTATAACAAAACAGAATGCTCACAACAATCAATGTTCTAACAAAACAGAATGCTCACATCAATCAATGTTCTGTAAAGTAATTCAGTAAAATAACTGAATCGGTGATTACACAATCTTGGTAGGCCATACACTATAAAATATAATGTATGGTCTTTGGTTAATAACCACACTGAAAACACTTCTTGAGGTTGCCATGACATCTGAAAACCTCTCGAGCTGCGCTCTCTCGAGGTTTACAATGATGTCATGGCAACCTCTCGAAGTGTTTACAGTATGGTTATTAACCAAAGACCGTATATTATTTTCTATATAATACATTTCTTTTCGTTTTCCCCCAGTTGTGTGTAATGCATAGAATATTATACCTTTGAGAGGATGAATGAGGTGCATGAACAGTCAACAGACAGTCTGTTTTTCACCACTCCTGGAACTTGATCTGCTTCTGGGAATGAATGAGCAGTTTGAACCATTGGCAGTCACTGACAATTTCCACAGAGCCACAGCAGCAGCAGGTTCATCATATGTAACACACACACACACGGACGACTGGCTTACATACCCACTCAACGGAAAATATGGCTATGGACAGAACTACTTCATACTTTTTTTATTGCCTGGCTTTTCTCATCTCACTTGGATGACTGATAGGGAGTTGATTAGCTCTACCACAGATTGACAGAAATGTGATGTAGGAGAGCTGAACAATGGGACAGATGCCAAAGCTAACAGCGAGAAATTAAAAGCGGTCTCTATTTTTTATAGATAAACTGGAGATAAGCTCAAGTGTCTGAAGCACTGTATTTACGTAGTGCTGTCAGTGTAAATTGTGGCATCCGGTACAGCAGTTTGAAATGCGTTCAGTAAAAGGGACCTGCAGTCTATGAATATTTTTTGAAAGTATGTGACTTGTTCAAAGCTTCCAAGTGTTTGTAGACTGTTACATTACTGGCAGTTTACACTATGTTGGTGATACTGTGCTTAAGACCCTTGGAGCAGTCTCCACAGAAATAAGTTTGGAAGCACATGGTGAGCAGGAGTTAAAAAAAATCTAGACTGCTGTGGCCAGTGTCACTTGGCAGCACATGAAAACATCTTGGGTGTACAAGCTGTATTCACAAGCTACAGTGTCTCCCATTCACTCCAATGCATTAAAAAAAAAGAAACACTTTATAAAAGAAATAAACATCATAAGAACATAGGAGAGGTTGGAAGAAATTATAAATTACAATATAAGCCCTTTTAAGTTTAACCTACATGAGGGAAGAAAACTTGTTCTATCTATCCATAGATGTTATTTTGTACTATAGTCTAATGTTCAAGTTCTGTCATTTCTTCTCCATTTTCCATATTATTCTGAATAAAAGAAGCCTGCTCTTTCGGCTGTATATTATTATATTTAGCCTCCTGAAATAAAAAAATAGTATTTTAACTGATCGGGGTTAAATAGTATATATTTTGGGTTCATAAATCAGTAAACAATTGACGGGAAATGGCAGAGTAACTCCCAGCTTGGTAATGTCCTCTTTACATGAAATACATTTTTTCCTATGTTCCTGGGTGGAAGTTGCTACATTAGGAAAGATATGGAAAAAACTGCCTTCCTTTAGTCATTTGCAATATAATCTTTTGGTCTGTTTAAAAAGTAATTTGAAATATATAGCATGACATCGTTCTTAGTAAATCAGGATTGTTAATGTCTACACATTCTATGTACTCATATATACGTTATTGGGGGCCTCCGAGAGGTGTCTCTTAAGGTATGAGATACTAAGTGGAAGATTTGGGCGAGAGAACTGCAAAGTGAAGGTGAGTGGTTTTGTCTGCCCAAACCCCAAGACAGATGTCTCTTATAGCCACTATTTCAAATCTATAGTAACTGTACTAGTCATTGTATTTGTTTCTTCATAGCCTTATCATACAACTGTGTAGCCCACTGTAATTAAGCTCGCAAAGCCATTGTTTCAGCCAAAAGTGCCAGTGTTGGTCAACTGTGGCTGCATATCCATAACCTAATCAAACCACTTCTAAGTGGGAGGCAGTATAGTGCAGTGGCTTAAGGCTCTGAGCTGCAAATCTGGTGATATCCAGCAGACCAGACCGGGGTTTGAATCCCACAGCTTCTACTTGCATATTGTGTGACCTTAATCAAGTCACTTAACATCCCTGTGCTCCCAGGTCGCTCCTGTAAAAAAGCTTTCAGCTTAGTGTGCTACTCCTGGTTAAATAAATAAAAAAGCTCACTGTGCTTAAACTCACCAGCCTTTGTATTCAGCCAACCATACTGGTACCAATCACTTGACTCTTCTACTTAGTCTAAGTACATTTTAGTGCCTAACCCTGTCTACTTGGGGGCTAAATTACTTATCTGCCATATCTACCCACTCTACTTGTTGTACCTACCCTGTCTCATTCCTTCTCACCATGCTCTACAACTTTCCCTTCTGTTTTGTTTTCTCTCCTTCTATCACTGCCCCCGCTCCCTCCTTCTGGCCTATTCACTACCTCTCTTCCCTCTCACCCCCTCTCTTACCTCTCCTCCTCCTCCTCCCCGACCTCACTCATCTCTCCACTCTTTCCTACACCCATCCCCATCCTCTCTCCACCACTCCATCTGTCCCCTATCCCCACCCCAATCCACCCTGGAATTCTGCATACTCCCTCTTTAAATCTTGAATTTCTTCACAGAGCTTGCCTCTTTTCTCCACCCCTTCCCCCCATTCAAAATGGCAGAAATATCACACCATTCTCCTTCTGCTTTTCCTTCTCCTCTTTCTAGCTAGCAATGTAGAACCTAACCCCAGCCCCTCCTTGTTGTCCTCCCTTCCTACTCTACCTAAAAGCCTCAGTTTCTTCCACCTCAATGCAAGGAGCTTCCTCCAAAAGCCTGACTCCCTTAAAATCTTGATTTCCCAGCACTCTGCTGACCTTTTGTGCATCACTGAAACCTGGCAGTCCTCCAGGGTACCTGACTGCAGCTTAGCTGTCCATGACTGCCACCTCTACCATCAGGACTGAGGCAAGTGTGGAGGCAGGATAGTCCTCTATGTCCATCAAACCCTCTCATGCTCTATCTCCCTCAGTGAGTCCTTCACCTCCTCTCATGAGCTCTCGCTAGCAAAGCTATCCCTCCCCTTTCAGCCTCCATATCTTTGTCAGTGTTGTCTGTTTCTCCCCAAAGATCTCTCTTCCTTGTCGACTCCTTCTCTTCTCTTGTCTCCCATGCTGCCTCCAGTGAGCTCATTCCCCTCAGGGAGTTTAACTTGAACTGGCTGTCCCCTTCCTCCAAGCCCACTCTCCACAAGACTGAGTCCTTGAGCCTTACACAGTTAATTATCAAATCCCCCCCCCCGACTCACTCTCCACTGTCATAACCACTCCCTCCAGGACAGGGTGCGCTCCTCTCACCCCCATTGTATCATTGCTGCAGGCATTCTCCTGGACATCTTCAGTGACCATTGCCTAATCTACTGTGTTAGGAAAGTGCCCCCCAATCTGCCCCCAAATACCTTTGATATAGGCCTCTCAGATCCCTTGATACTGACACCCTCCTAAGCAAACTTGGTGCCTCTGATTGGTCCCCTGTCTACTCAGTCACAGACATTGATTCAGCCCCTCCCTCTTTACTGCCATTTTTAACAAGTTCTGGAATACTCATACCCCCCACTTAAAAGGCCAAAGTAAAAATGTTCTCACCACCTCTGGATCACAGCTGACCTTACTGATTTGTGTAAGTCCCAGGACCCTGCATGGTCACACTTTAAGTCCTCCCAATCCCTGTCTGACCAGCAATACTACAGGTCAGTCAGGAACACCCGTACCAAGGTGGACCATACTACAAAGGCCCACTATTTCAAGGCTAACTTCAAATCCAGTTTAAATTCCCTCTATGAATTATGGAAGGTTATCCACTCCTTATTCAGTCCCCTGCCCAGTCCACCCCCCTCCCCCGTCCTCCAGTTAGATGGCTCACTGGTATCTGACCTCTCCTTTGTTGCAACTTACTTTAACAACTTCTTCACAACCTGTGTTCTACCCTGTCACTCTCCTCTGGATCCCACAATCCCACTCTTACCCCAATCTTCAGAAGGATTCCACTTCCCTCCTGTCTCCTCCCTGGAAGTCTTCCTTGCCCTAGTCAGTGTCACTTGACACGTCCAAATCCAAGCCTGATGGTTTGGACCCTAAACTTATTCAAATCTCTGCACCAGTCATTGCCCTCCCACTCTCTCACCTTCTGAACCACTCCTTTTCCCTTAGTGCTGTCCTTAAGGCCTAGAAAGTTGCCAAGGTTCTGCCCCTGCACAAAGGGGGCAACCCCTCCTCCCCAGGTAACTACCTGCCAATCTCACTCCTCCCCTCTCCTGCTAAGCTTCAAGAATCCATAGTCTACTCTAGGCTTGCAGACTTCCTTTCCTCCTCAAATTTCCTTTCGCCATTCCAGTCTGCCTTTAGGAAGAACCACTCCACCATCTCATCCTGCTGCATGTAACTGATTCTATCCTCTCTGGGATTGACCAAGGACACATCACTTTAGCCATTTTCATCGATCTAGCCAAAACTTTTGACTCAGCATCTGACCCACTCCTACTGGATAAGCTGAAGTTTTCTGGCCTGTCAGCACCCGCTGTGAGCAGGTTCTGCTCATACCTTATGAACCGTCAACAGTCGGTTCAGGTGGGTGGTGTTCTGTCCCCCCCATCCATGTAGGGTTCCCACAAGGCTCCATCCTGGGTCCAGTCCTTTTCTCCATTTTCCTAAATGACCTCCTATTGGCCTGTGTCTCTTCGCACACCCACATGTATGCAGATAACATGGTCATCTACACCTCTGGCTCAACAACCCCAACTGTTGAGGTCCAACTCTAGCAAAACTTTCACAATGTGCTGCATTGGTTCCAAACCACCCAGCTCCAGGTTAATGTCAAGAAAACTGTGTCCATGACTTTTGGCTCCAGCCAGAAACTGGCAAAGCTTTCACCTTCCCCTCTCTTCTCCATCTTGGATGGCACCTTCCTTAAGTACGTCCCTACCTTCAAGTACCTGGAGGTTTGGCTTGATAGTAAGCTTGATTTCTTGGTCCATATTGATGGCATCCACACCAAACTTCTCCCCAAACTTGGTGCCTTACACTTTGTAATAAGGACTGCCCCCCTTCCCCCGTTTGCCAGGAGCTCTTAACCAAAACGTTTCTCCTGGTTTTTGACTATCAGGTCTGTGGCACCACTCCCTCTTCTTCCCTTGCCAGACTGGACACCCTCTGGAATGCTTTCTGTCACTTTGCCACCAATTCTCCGCTCCAAACACATCACTGCTCTCTCTATTCCTCCCTTTCCATCTTCCCTCTTCTCTTATGCTGCCAGTCCCACCGCATCTTCTTCATTGCTATCTCCCTTCCCTCCTATCTCTCCTCACTCCTTTCCCCTGCCCTCTCCTCCTTTTATTCACTGCATTCCAGGGATTCCCATACCTTCACTAGTCCCAGTCCTCGCTCATATGCTGGGCAGGCTGCCTTCTCCAACTGTCTCCCCTCCCTCTGGAATCTAATCCCCTCCTCTCTTCAGCTCACCACCTCTCTCCTTGCTTTAAGATGCCTGCTAAGGCATACTTCTGTTCCTCTCTGTACTTGTCAGTCCCTCTCATGAACCTCCTACCTCCCCTCTCCCAGCCTCTCCTCCCCACCTGCCAGCCTATTTCTCCCCTAGCCGGGCCATCTACGCTTCTAACCCCAAGGTTGCACTGTAATATATGTTGTCCACATTTTTATGCACTTTTGCACACCTTGATTACTGCAGCCATGTAAAGAACCCATGTACTGTTCTTTTCTCCAGCTAAACATTATGCTGTTGCTAGGTCACATGGAGGCCCCCCACTTATTTCCACATTGTTTCAACTGCCATTATATTTTGTATATGCACGTTGGACTTCCTGTAATGGCTCTTCATGTCTGTACACAATTTACCCCCTTCCCCTGGTTGCACCTGGAAATTAGCCTTGGCTCAGTGTGCCTTTCCCAGTTACCACATTTTAAATAAATAAATTACAGAATAAGAGACACTACTCAAAGGCCATATTCATTTATTGTAAATCATTTGAGTTTATCTTGAGTGATTTACCATAGGTTGATAGACTTTTTTAATTTACTTATACCATCCTCACACATGGTGCCAAAGTGAAGCGCTCTCCTATAATGCTCACACATGAGACCACACTGCATACAGGATAAGATGTACAGTGGCTCTGTCCACCAATTGGCTGAAATCACATTAGTGATTTATAATAACCATAACAGGGTCTCTCATGCACGTAGTTCTAAAATTCTGAAGTTCTAAGTTCATTTGACATGGTCCATTTCCATTCACATGGGTTTCTATACCTTTCCACAAAATAAAACATTTTGATTTTGAATTCAAGGTCTATATTTTTAAAACAGAAATATTTGACATGACTTATAATATGTTTCCATGTACAGTTCCTGTGTCTCATATAGTAATAAGAGTTTCTTCTTAAGTCCTTTGTGTGCCAGAACTTATCAGCTTCACTTCGCAGATCTCTTACCCAAAGACCTCGAGAATGCAGTCTTATAACCATAAGAGACACAGTAATTGTATAAATAAACATATATTATTGTCCGTGCTTAAGTGTTTGGTTTACTGAATCCTGTTATCTCATTCTTACCCTTTATTAATTCTGGTTAGGTTTTGGACTGATTGACTTTAAAAGAGCCTGCCTTTATTGGACTCCTATAGGCCTTGGACAAACAAAAGTATGTTTTCTGCAAGTAATAAAACAGCTTTAATTATAATGGCCTTTAATAACTCCCAAGTTGTGCCAAAATTTGTGTCCAACAAGTCTGGTAGCCAAACTACTCTAAATATTGGTATTCATATATATTCTCAAGTGAGCGAGTGGGCTGAGAGGCAGACGTGCTGAGGAGTAGCAGATCTGCAAAACAATTTAATGCTCGACTGTATCTTTTGTCAGGTACACGCACATCTAGAAGGCTCTTTTTTTCAATAATATTGGATCATTATAAAGATTTACTGTGCTTATAGAAGTGCTTTTGTTTCTTCTGCTTACTTTCTTTCTAGTGACTTCAGTCCGTGGAGCTTTAAAGGGGACAGGAAATCATTTCTAATTTGTAGCTGTTTATTAAGTTCTTATTCTCAGAAATGATATGCATTTCCCTAAATTATCCACATTCAACTGTACCTGAATAAAAACGGAATTGAAAACTGTATTTGGCATTGTTTTGTTTTTATGGGCAGCATTCTGATGCAGTTCTCTTCATGGAGCCAATAACTTGGAGTTTTAACTACGTCACGGTTTGTGTATAGAACTCTAAGCATTATTCTGATAGGTCAACAGCTCATAATTAGCATTCTGTGTACAAACCGTGACATAGTAAAAACTCTAAGTTATTGGTTCCATGAAGAGAACTGTAACAGAATGCTACCCATAAAAACAGAACAATGCAAAATATACTTTTTCATATCACATTTATTCAGGTACAATTAAATGTGGATAATTTAGGGGAATGCATATCGTTTCTGAGAATAAGAACTTTATAAACAGCTGCCCTTTAGCACAGATGTCCTGCCCCCTTTAAGAGAGGAGGTAGTTGAAGGTGAAGTCAGGTGAAACCGGAGTGGATGGCTGAGCTTCAGGAAGGGAGGCGATGCGTCAGAAGTTATTGAGAAGCAGTGTGTGAAACTGGTCTACGGACTTGCAGGGAGCTGTGGAGGAACACTGAATGAGGCTCATCATGTTGTTGGGTCACTTGCTCCATTTTCAAACTTTTGCTGCTTTGAAGCAATTGAGAAGAGGGGTAAAAGGTGTCATATCGAGTATACTACAGACTGCTTTCCGTGACATGTTGTCTTAAATCACTTGAGTTTTAAAGGCAGATTTTGGTCTTTGTGACTGGTTGTGTAGTGCAAAAAGCAATCCTAAAATAGCAGAAAGCCACATGGTTTTACTATTTTTATGTGCAACTCCAATTTGTCTCTGTTTGAAATCAGGGTCTCAGGTGAGTAGGTCCTTTTTTTCAGTTTACTTTATGCCACTTTGGCACCCAGTCTGCCCTGTCAGCCTCCCTTACCCCAGCCCCATCACCTCGCTGTCCCTGGGACATACCTTTCTGACCCTGCAGTGCCCCACAGTTATCCACTGTGGCGGAGCCCCCTAGGTTCCCCAAGCCGGGGAGGAGTTTAGCTCAGATGCAGGTCGGGAGGCCAGTGAGTGGGTGCAGGACCTGTGAGGAGAGGCAGCTTCATTTTGCAGGCTGGGGGATTTTTCTTCTTTCTCCCCCCCCCCAAGGGCATGTCATAGGCTTGGACTGGAGTGGATGTTGGCACGCGAATGTGCCGACATCCCCAGTCAGGAGGCACCCATCATGGCTCCTCAGTTTTGGAAGATAATAATGAACAAAAGTTCTAAGCAAACATCTACCCCTAAACTTAAAAAATCAAAAAAAATTATTTTTGACTTGCAAAGAAAATCAGGGTATCTACATAATTAAATCTCTATTGTAGGATGGGATAGATTTAATTGATAGTTCACTTGGAAAATCTCTTTAATTGATTTAAATTCTATGACTTGAGAAAGATAATTTGGAGAGCCATGAGCAAAATATCTTAGACAGAGCTGAGATTTTAGAAACTAAAGTGCTCCCTCACTATTGTGAACCCTTCTATAAGAAATGTCTATTATAATGAACACCTGTGATGGCTCCCACTGTTGTCTGATTAGGCCTATTAACACCCCACTATAGTGAACAATAGTTGTAGTGAACAAATTGACCAGTTCCAAAGGTGTTCCATATAAAGAGGGATCACTCACTGTAGTTTTGTTTTCTTTGCTGGGGGTATTTGAACTTGCAAAGTGATACCCTAGCCAGTGTATAAGAGAAAAGTGATCTCACTTAGAAGAGTAAGATTAGAGAGGTTATGCAGGACCCACAAACACACTATTGAGAGTTAAAGAAATTAGAAAGAGCCAGAAGGGAAAGACTATGGGTTCCATGCTAGGTGCATTGGAAGTATCACATTCTGGTAACTCCTATGATGAAGGGGCCCTGTAAGATTCTTAGTTGGTATGCCCCAACAAATAAAGGATTTAACTCTGCATTACTTTCCATCCTACATACGAACATACTAGTTTGCCAGCAGAAAAAGGCCCCCTGGTCTATCAAGTCTGCTCGGGTGTGCAACTAGCACCCTTAGCTTGCAGCTGCCCAACCCCCCACCCACACTCTCTCCTTCAGGAGGTCCTCTGTCCTACCCACCCAGACCCTCCCTCTTTCCCTGTCCCATACTTTTTGAAACTGCTCACCATTTTACATGAAATCACCTCCTCTGGAAGGGCATGCCACTTTGACACCACTCTTTCCATGAAGTAAGGCCTCCTAAACTCCATTCTAAACTTCCCCCCTCCAATCTTAGCCCATGCCCTCTTGTGTCCCTTCCCTTCCTCAACTTGAGTAACCCCTCAGCTCCCAATTTGTTGATCCCCTTCAAGTATTTGAAAGTTTCAATCATATCCCCCCATCTCTCCTCTCTTCTAGGGTGTACATATCCAACCCAGTTAATCTGTCCTTGTAGGTTTTGCCTACCATCCCCTTTACCATTTTTGTCGCCCTTCACTGCACCCCCTCCAACAGCCTGATGTCCTTCTTCTGGCACGGTCATCAGTACTACATGCAGTACTCCAAATGTGGCCTGACCAAGGACCTGTAGAGAGGTAGGATCCCCTCCCTATGTCTGGATGAGAATCCCCTTGCAGTACACCCCAACATCCTATTAGCCTTAGCTGCCACTTTCCTACATTGTGCAGAGTTGTTCATGCTCCCTGTTACTATCACCCCTAGGTCCTTCTCTTCCTCAGTGACCCCCAGCCTCACTCCCCTTAACCAATATTCCCTCCTCTGATTCTTGGCTCTGAAGTGCATCACTCTGCACTTCCTCATGTTGAAGCCCAGTTGACACCTTACTGACCACTCCTCCAGTTTTGTAAGGTTACCTTGTAGTTGTTTCCACCCATCTTCCTCATTCACTACTGCCCCCATTTTAGTATCATCTGCAAACAGACTGATCCTACTCCCAACCCCTTGTGATATATCCAATATGAATAGCCCAAACAGCACTGGTCCCAGCATAGAGCCCTGCGGTACCCCACTTGTCACTGGCTTAGGTGTTGAGAGTTCCCCCACTACCGCCACCCATTGCATCCTCCCCCCCAGTCAGTTCCTGATCCAATTTACCAACTTTGCTGCCCTCACCCCCACTGAACTCAGTTTCCCCCCAGCCTCCCAAGAAGTACTGAATCGAAGGCCTTGCTGAAGTCCAAATACAGGACATCTACAGCATGACCCCTGTCCAACTCTCTCGTTACCCAATAATAATACTCTGTCAAATTTGACTGACAAGACCTCCCCAAGATGAACCCGTGTTGCCTCCCATCTTGGAGGCCCTTCCTCTCAAGAAATCCCACCAGTCTCTCCTTCAAGATCTTTTCCATAAGTTAGCCCACTACGGAAGTGAATGAGGAATCCTATGTAAATCAGGACATAATTAATGTCATGCAGACTCAGTATTGGAGGCAGTATAGTGCAGTGGGTTAAGGCTCTGAGCTGCAGATCTGGAGACCTGGGTTTGAATCCCACAGCCACCTAGGCGCATACTGTGTGATCCTGAGCAAGTCACTTAACTTCCTTGTGCTCCCAGGTCGCATCTGGAAACAAGCTTCGACTTAGTGTGCTACTCCTGGTTAAACAATGTTCCCTTTCAATATGCAGCCAATCTCATTCTCATCGAGCAACTTGTGATCCTACATAACAAAATTGAGACCACAAGAGAAAATATAGTAATTAACGGGGCAAGATTAGCTAATTTAATCAGTTTGCTGAATGCTGTGCATCCACCAAAGGAGTCATCATTGATAGAAACAGGGTCATTACAACGAAATGATGCTCCTCTAAGACCAGATTTTAGTTCCATCATTATCCCTGAAACTGTTACTGAAAATAAGTTAACAAAAAAAAGAAGGAAAAAAAAAGGAAACATTAAGGGAGCTAGTCAGGCTAAGGTATGTGTTGACATATGAACAAGTTTTCAAAAAGATATAGTAGCAGGGAAAGCTGTTTTGCAGGCCCAAGCAGAAGCTGGGCCTTAAACTCCTATACAAGGAACCGAAACTACAGAAAAACAAAAGTCCCTATTATTGCAGGGAACTGATCTGAGGAGCAGTTTCCTGAAAATGTCCAATGAAATGGGCACTCTTCAGAAGGAGGGGAATAATTTTAGTTTCAAGATGTATACTGATGTTGGGATGGGGGATTCCATCAAGTGGGCCATCTGAAGGAAATGATTGCGAAGTAGGTGGTTTACAATAAGATAATAGTAGAAGAGAGCAAGCTGATTTTAAAACATTGAACACTGATAGGAACAGAGTATTAGCACCTAAGGAAAAGATGATTTGCAGCCTTGTTCAAGGAGTCTCTCAACGTGCTTGTGATCCCCTTAAGAATGTCCTGAGGTCATCCTGTTCAGTATTACAAGTGGATAGAATGATGGAATCTAATAGAAATCAGATATCCAGAATACATATAACATAGCGTATATGAGATTAACTGGCTTAGAAATTGTGTTCATATTTCCAGCTCTGCTTTCAAGGAACAGATTGGGTACCTGGTTAGGGCAGGCTTGGATTTAACCACTGAGGATGCTGAAATCGAAGAAGTTTGTGTTACCTTTATGGAAGGCCACAAAAATGTAAATGATGTTCATTTTGTTTGTCCATGAGTAGCCAACTTTATCTGGATGAATTTGCACATTTTACAAAAACAAGAAACTGGAGTTAAATTTTCTAACAGGATGATGTTTAATACCCTTGAGTGTATCTCCCATGATGATTTGAATGTCTCCACTTGTCCTGAGTTTGTCTAAAAGGGTGAGACAGTTGAAGAAAAATGATCATAAATTGATCTTCTGTTATGCAACATCTTTAAGAAATTTTTGCAAATCCTACTTATCAGAAATTAGGTAAAGTGGGCTACTAGCAGAGAGAATATTTCCAAGGGGCTGTTTTCAGGCATGACCTGTGCCTGAAAACAGTATGAAGGGGGCAGATAAAAATAACTGTTAAATTTATTGAGGAAAGATTACTACAAAAATTGGAAACTTTGGATTCACTGGGACTGTTTCTAATTGACCATGCACTCAGCTCTCCCTCTTTAGCCAGTAACAACTCTAATACTGAAGAACTAGGTCCCTCAGGCATAAACTGATCCCAGACAGATCATCATGCCACCACAGTGCCGATCTCAAATAGATTTGTTGACTCTGGCTGGGTATGACAACTATCTTAATTCTGATAGTGGAACTGACAGATACAGATCATGAGCTGTGGGACACTTACTGATAACTATAATAATTTCCTCCTATCCTGGAACATTGTGGGTATTAAGACTACCTGATAATGAGTGGTTCAGTTTCCTCACACAGCATAACATTATCTGCCTAAAGGAAATGTGGCATAGTAGAGATAAAGACATTTCCCTAAATGGTTTAAAACTATTTCATCTACCAAAGAAGAAAGATAGAAAGTTTGTCTGTCTTTCAGGTGGTCGGGCTATTTACCTAAAAATTACTCTTTGAAAGCCGGCAACCCCATCACTATGATTGCTAATCTCATGGTGGTATTGCTGGATAACCCAGACTTTAAAATGGTCCTGTTTTAATATTTCCATTCCAGCTGGGTCTTGTTACTACTCAGAGGCCACCGGGATGCAATTGGGGCCAATCTGCAGGAAACACACTTTAGATTCCCGGACAGAGATATTTGACTGGTTGGAGACTTAAATGCCAGAACTGGGCTTTTTGATAGCGTCTTGGATAATTCAGCTTTAATGTAACATAGAATCACAGAAACACAGAATTTGTTGGCAGATAAGGATCGCTTGGCCCACCCAGTCTGCCCATTTTTCCCAACCTACAGTATCACCACAGACCCTCCTTGATCTCTGATTCATTCTTCATCCCCCACTTCCTTTCCACTAAGATTTATTTATTTATTTATTTATTTATGTAGTTAAACATCAGTTTAGAAACCTTTGAGCCAGAGGCTCATTTACAAAGGTACCTCGTCACAAAGAGGACATCAGAACAGTAGTACAAGGGACACAGTACTTACAAGCAAAAAAGTTACAGTTCAATTACAATTTTGTTACAATAGAATACAATCTCCAACGAAGCAAAAGATAACAAAAGGTGCAAAACTTATGGTCGGGGGAGAGCTGGTGGGGGTAGAAGGGAGGGAGATAGAGGAGGAGGAATTAGTAGGGAAAGGAAGGGGGGGGAGCCGCTCAGTGAGCATTGTCAAACAGAGTATATATATATATTTTTTTTTTACACTAGGCTAGCGGCAGTTACATTTGAGAGAGCTAAGCAAGAAGTTTCTGAGCCTGGGCTTAAAGCAAGCTAAGGTTAGTGAGTTCGAGACACTGGCAGGGGAGGAGTTATACCAGTGGGGGCGACGGTAGGGAATGCCCTCTGACCTTGAGAGGTCCTGGCTCGGAATAACTAGGGTAGCTTTTGACGAGCTGCGCGTGATCAGGGTCAGTGCAGTATGGCAAATGGAGTTGGATAGGCCTATGGGGGATAGGCCACGCAGGGCTTTAAAGGTGAGCTGACATGTCTGATACATGAGTCGCTCTTCCAGGTTGAGTAGGGTAGCCAGGGTGTACAGCTCACATGTGTGAGTGAGTCTGGGAGCACTCGTGATAAGTCTGCAGGCCTTATTAACTGTGAGGCGAACCTTGTTGAGGGCAGTCTGATCTGCTGAGCCATAGACTGGAAGGCCATAGTTAATGAGAGACATGACAGAGGAGGTGACAGCCAGGCGGAGGGCATCAGGAGGGAGGCATTTCTTGCCGTAAGAATGCCCAGCCGTGAGTTGGCAACAGAATTTAGGGCAGATATATGTCCATGGAATGAAAGTGCAGGGTCAAAGGTTATACCAAGATATTTATAGGACTGCACCTGGTCAATGACGAGATTGGTGTGGAGTGGACAGCTAGGGAAACTTGCTGTACTTATTTTGGGGGTGGGAGAAGAGCATCATTTTGTTTTCTTAAGGTTGATAACAAGTCGGTGCTCAGTGAACCAGGTAGCTGCAGAGTCAAAGACTAGTTGGAGGGAGTTCTGTAGCAGCATGGGGTCATTGTGGGAGGCAACGAGAACAGCATCATCAGCATAGAGAAGCATCTTACCTGTACAACTGTGGGTAGGGAGTTAAGAAAGAGTGAGAATAGTAGGGGTCCAAGAATTGAGCCCTGCGGCACCCCAGAGTGAATGGGGCATGTTTCGGAGAGAGTACCGTTGACTTTCACACATTGGGAGCGGGCGGAGAGATAGCTGGTGCACCAGGAAACAGGTCCTGAGGCAAAGCCTATTAGGTCGAGAGTGGAGAGCAAAAGAGGATGCAAAACAGTATCAATGCTTTAGACAGGTCAATGAATATAGCACCAGCCAGGGCACCAGAGTCCAAGGAGGCATGGAGGAAGTTGGAAAATTCCAGGAGTGCTGTATTGGTACTATGACCTGCTCTGAACCCATGTTGTTCAGGGAGAGAACATTGTACTTACAGAGGTAGTCAGAGACTTGGGACGCCACAATTTTCTCTAACGCCTTGAGAGGGGGAGAGGGATTGAGATGGTCGGTAGTTACCCGGAAGAGTCCTGTCACCACCTTTATGGACAGGGGTAACTGTGGCAATCTTCCAGGCAGAGGGAATTGTCCAGACAGAGTGATTTGTTGAAAATGCACGTAATAGGTGAGAGGACCTGATCCAGGACCTGACGTAAAGGCAGGGATCAAGTGAGTCATTACGATGGTGTTACCTTTAGGGCTTTTAGCAAGTAAGGCCTAGCTTCTTGCATGGTGACTTGATAGGTGGAAAGAAGGGCGGGCAATGGGTGGTGGTACAGATGGGGAGGTGGACTGAAAAAGTTACCAGGAAGTACTGAGCTAAGGTCGGTAAAGGAGTTATTGAGGTGGGTGGCAATGAGGGCAGGGTCAGAGGAGACAGTACCATTGATGTTGAGAAGAGAAGGAGAGGGGACTGGGAGTGACCATTCAGTTGCTTGATGTTGTCCCAGAAGCACCTGGGGTTCCCCAGGAGGAGGTAAGAGAGGCTTGGTAGTATTCCGCCTTTGCTTGTGGATGACCCAGGTGCACTGGTTATGGGCGGCAGCATAGGACTGCCTGTCAGCTGAATGGCCAGTAGCAACAGCAAGTGCAAGATTGCATGCTGCTTAAGTTGCCACAGTAGGGCAGGGGTGATCCAAGGGGCATGTTTCACTTTGGACCTCCTAGCAGTTATGGGAGCAAAGATATCACAGGCAAAGTTGAAAGTGCTTACAAAGAAGGCCAGGGCCAAGTCAATGTTGGTTGCCCTCGTCAGAGGGGACCAATCAGTGTGGGCAAGGAAGCGCTTAGGCCTATGAGTCCCCCAGGCCTAAGCCGCCTTCGAGTTTTCCTCTGCTCACAGAAAGGGTAGTGGTTCCCTGTAACAGTCTACCAGCAGAGGTGGTAGGGGTGAAAACAGGGGTGGGGTTTAAGAATCCATGGGTTAGGTATAAGGAAATCTCTGCTGCAATGACCCCCTGGTCTCCACCATGGGTTGCTGGTATGCTGGAATGACCCATCCCCTTCCAAGGAGGCATGGAGGAAGTTGGAACCACTACCCTTTCTGTGAGCAGAGGAAAACTCGAAGGCGGCTTAGGCCTGGGGGACGCATGGGCGTCGGTGGGTCGGCAGGGGTGGGTTGAGGAAGGAGTGCCCTTGTGGTGCTCTCCTCCCCGGGAGAAGGGGATGGGTCATTCCAGCATACCAGCAACCCATGGTGGAGACCAGGGGGTCATTGCAGCAGAGATTTCCTTATACCTATCCCATATCCTATTTGCTTGCAAATGGCCTCAGTAATAAATAAAGGGGAAGAGAAATACAGAACTAATATGAAATACAAGCGGAACTGTGTCTACAACTAAATGGGAGTGTGCACTCTTCTCCCCCCCCTCACAGATCACCATCGAAGGCTCTATCTCCGCCGACCCTGCCCACATAGCCAACTTCCTCAACACATCATTCACAGACCTTAGTTCGGTCCTCCCCAGGGACTTCTTTGACCCTCCTTCAACCTACCCACCCCTGACTTTCAATATCCTAGCTTCCACTTATGCAGGGTGACTCCCCAGGAGGCTAGGCCACACCTGCTTCAAGCTCTAAAGAGCAATAATATTGGCAGCGACTCCCTGGACCTCAGTATCCTCTGCTGGGTCCTGGATCAGGTCCTTGCCCCCCTAACTACCCTGCTCAATAAGTCCGTCTGCCTGGGGCAATTCCCTACAGCCTGTAAAACAGCCACAGTCATGCCCATACACAAATGAGGTGACAGGTCCTCAGCCGGGGAACTACCGGCCTATCTCCATCCTTCCACCCCTCTCCAAAGCCCTAGAAAAACTGGTGGCTACCCAAATCACAGATTACCTGACCAAATACAACATCCTCTGCCATGAACAACATGGATTCCGTGCAGGTCACAGTACCAGCACTGCCCTTATTGAGTTCTCAAATTTTCTTCATTCCTCCCTGGACTTGGGCTCACTAGTAGGGGCAGTGTTTATTGACCTCTCAAAGGCTTTCGACACTGTCTCCCACCCCCTCCTGTTGGATGCCCTCAACCGCACCGGCTTTGCCGCCGGCCCGGTCTCCTGGTGCTCCAGCTACTTGTCTGACCACTCTCAGCGTGTTAAAATTAATGGGACCCTCTCCAATACATGTCCTACCCGATCCGGTGTCCCCCAGGGTTCCATCCCAGGTCCACTTCTCTTCTCACTATACCTCAATACCATGCCCAGAGCTTGCACGGGAAAAATCCTGCTGTACGCAGATGATGCCGTCATCTTTGCCACCCACCGAAACCCCATCTCCCTTCAGGACATCTTGCAACTAGCCTTCAATGATGCTGAAGCCTGGTTCAAAGAGCACAGACTTGTAGTCAATCTAAAAAAAAACCAAACCATGCTCTTTGCCCATCCCCAAAACAAACTCAGTAATTTCCCACTCCATATCCTCTCTGGCTTGAAGCATCCTCTCGATCAAGTCTGCCTGTACAAGTACCTTGGGGTCTCCTTTGACTCTGCCCTCACTTTTCACGACCACATTGATACTCTAGCCTCAGCTATAAATACATGGCTAGGTATCCATTATCGCTACAAGCACTGCCTCCCCCCCAATGCCCTCCGACTAGCAGTCACCTCCTCAATCATGTCCCTTGTGGACTATGGCCTGCCTGTCTATGGTGCCGAGGACATGACCACCCTCAATAAAATCCGACTCACCTTGAATAAGGCCTGTAGATTAATTACGGGAGCCACCAGATTAACCCATACCTGCCAGCTATATGACTTGGCTAAGCTGCTTAACCTGGACGAATGGCTCAGATACCAAACCTGCCTCATAACTAAAAAAACACTCCTTGGACTATCCCCTCCCGGCCTGACAGCCTTTATCCACCTAGCTCAACCCTTAGTCCAAACTCATAGCTCCTCCAAGGCCACCCTGTCTGTCCCTAGGACCAGGACTACACATGGTCAACGGTCCTTCTGTTACAGAGCCACCTCCTGGTACAATACTCTCCCCAGCTCCATCACCGATACCCGTACAATCTCCAGCTTCAAAACCGCACTTTGAAATCAGCTATTTAACATGCGTAGCTGTGCTTGTCCCCGGCTGTAGGTGTTCCAGCTCATTGTACCCGACAAAACTCTCTGAGTAGCTCCACAACAACAACTGACAAAACTCCTAGAGTGGCTCGCCTCCCTAACCTATCACCTACCCTGTCCCATAGCCACCTGTTTTTACTAACATAGCAGTACCTGCTCAAGACTAATTGTCTGCTTAACCAATGTATGCTTACCTCTCAATCTTATCCAAATTACTGTAATAACCTGTGAATACCAAACCTGTAACACTGTTATTGTAAACAAAGTAATTACAGCATATATCTGCCTAAACTGTGACCGCTATGATGTAAAAAGCTGTTGTACTGTGTTTTTGTCCTCTTTGTGACGAGGTACCATTGGAAACGAGCCTCTGGCTCAAAGGTTGTAAACTGATGTATAAATAAATAAATAAATAAATAATACATTTTGTTAAAGTTGCCCTAATGGTATCAGCAGCTCTTTAAAACTGACTGTTAATCTTGCCAAGACCCAGGTTATGATATTTGGTTCCAAAAACAGCCCTTATACTTAATGGTAGTGGGCAGTTATGTGTACCTGGACAGGCATCACTTTTGCTGCAGATCTGTACTGTGTAAAATATGTGGCTAGTAGTACATTAGGGAAACTTAGAAATACAGACCCGGGCATCAGAAAGTTTAACTACAGTATGTGCATCAGTTCAATACCAGATGACATTAACTGTCTGTGCAGCCTTGAGGGTACAGCAGATGTGAAGCATGTGGTCTGCTCAAGATATACAAAGGCTAGACAACTGTGGCTGGACCCTTTTTTTTCCTAATCATTAATAGGTTTGGACAATGATGCAGTTGTAAACATTTTACTAACAACAGAGGATGAATGGACAGTAAATAAAGCTGCAATTATTTCTTTGCAATTACAAGCATTACTAATAGATTTATTAAAGTCCGAGATCTACTGTTATTGTTTACTCACCCTTTTTTGTATGCACCTCTGATATGATGCACTTTCTGGCTACCTTTTAATGGATTTTTATATCTTGTATGTATGTGGAATTGTATTATTTTATATGTTTTGTAATTATCTTTTTTTACAACTGATCAAATAAACTTGAACACTATATTCTCAAGTGTCTCGCTTTTTTTAAGTAACACCGTGCTATTACGATTGCTTGCCTCAGCAAAAGCATGGGTAGTCATTGCCTTTTTTTAATCTCCATCAACTCCTTTTCTGTTTATTTTTTATTATTTTCAGCTCCTTAACATCATGTTTCACCTCTGTATGCTCTCTCTCAATTGACTGTTGTTTGTATAAAGGAATCTAATTTTTCATCCACTTTGCTAAGCATTTTAAATAAAGCTCTACAAGAAATAAATAAACAAACACAAGGATGAGGTCAAATGGGATCACTATCAGCAATAAAACTTCACAAACATATCAAGGTTGAACAAACAGACTACAAAAATGATAAGATATTATTAGTCTTAAAAGTAGCAGGTAATGAACTCAGTATGATATTGGTTATCCTTTATATTCCACAAAAAAAACTCTACAAATGACTTTTGAATATTGTGCTTGAAGATTATTCTGATTATTCCTGATTTTCTTGCTGCAGACTTGAATACTAGATACAACGGTGAGCCAGATGATAAAAATTTTGATAAAAGAATAAGTATAATAAATAATAATCTTACAGATCAAATCTTGCAGATCTAAAACAACTCATGGATAATAAAACAAATGAAGCAGGGAAGTTGTGACAGTCAATGTTAAAGGAATTAGATCTTATAATAATAAATGGAAGATCAAGGAGTGACCAACTTGGTGCTTACACATTTCATTTATCCAATGAAACTTCATTAACAGATTTCTTTATAACTAATGTAAATGCCTTGCACAAAGTACAGAATTTAGAGATATTAAAATGGTCAGAATCTCCTCATCTTCCTCAGAAAAGTTCTTTATCATATGTTATTACAATATTCATGCATATAAATAATCCTGACTTTGAAGTAATAAATACTGAAAGGATAAGGTGGACAAATGAAAACATACAGTAAATAACTTAGGTGGGATATTACAGTACTCAAACCTCAAATCTTAAAATTTCAAATTTTGTGTAGAGACATGGAATCAGTAGAAGATGTAATCCCCAATTTTCATATTTGAGGAATTGATATCTTATATGGCACCATTATTATATCAAGAATGTAAAATTGATGTTAAAGAAAGTGTTTGATTTAATGTAGTTTGTAAATGGGAAAATAAAAAGCCAGATAAGTTGGTCCCAGAGACAGGAAAAGAAAAGAAAAGAAATCTAGGAAGAATCTTCATAATTTGAATCAGCAAAGGGAAACATATAATAATATTTTGAACAATGAGAAATGTAAATATAAAAAAAAAACATTATGGCAAAAATTAAAAGATACTGTTGTGCAAAAAAAGTCAAAGAATTCTGGACCTTGGTAGCTAGGAGATGCAATACTTATGCATGTTCACCTGATGTGCATATACTGTACAACCTTTAGAATGGGAAACTCATTTTAAGCAAATTAATCATGAAATACAGGAACAATTACATCATGATATTATTCCAATTCTAAGACAATCTCTTAAAAAAATGTTCGGTCCGATTGCATTTTATTTTTTGCTAAATGAAATTCATCTAACCTTGGCTCAGACAAAGCCTCAGGTCCTGATAGGGTGATAGCAGATATGTTCAAACACTATGAGGAATGGTGGTTGTCATTTTCTCATCACATGTTTAATTACACACTTCAGTTTTCAGCTTTTCCATCTTCATGGGTTGGCAATATTATATTTATTATTCATAAGAAAGGCCGTTTGAATGACCCAATGATGTATAGTCCAATAAGTCTGAGTGACACCACACAAAAGATTTTTTTCACATATATTACTTTCTAAACTGCAGGAGTAGGTAGATAAATCTGCATAATTAGTTAATTATAATATGGCTTTAGAAAATCACACTCAACAATGCAACATTGTATGGTATTAGCCAATTTAGGGTATAAATATATTAAGATAAGAAAAGGTAAACAATTCTATTGTTTTTTAGTTTTAAAAAAGACTTTTGACAGCGTTAGCTAGAAGGCACTTTGGGGTACTCTTTACAATCTTGGCCTTGATAGTTTCTTACTGGAGTTAATAGTAAGAATCCACGAGAACACATGGTCTAAAGTGCAGTATACAGTAACATGAATGGTGATTTAACCAATTATATTAACACAAATTTAGGAGTCAGGCAAGGATACATAGTAGCACCCTTGTTATTCAGTTTATATCTTAATGGCATTATTGGACAGTTCGATCATTCAGATTTTCATTCGCCAAAAGTGTTTGACAGAGGAGTACCTCTTTTGGCATATGCTGATGACGTAGTACCTTTTTCCACATCACTCCTAAGACTTCAGAATAAATTAGATAAGTTTACGGCATTATGTGAGGAAACATTTTTAGTCCTAAATCAAATAGAAACGCAGTTGCTAATATTTGGTAGTATTCCTAAGCACAAATATGCATTGTACCTTAAAGGCAATAAATTACAAACTGTGAAAACGTACTACTGTTGTGGCCTAAGATTTGCATATAACTTAAGTCAAAATAGGCATTTTGAATATGGTACCTGAAAACTAAACTAAAGAAATCTTATTCCTGGAATTATGTGATTCATGCAAAAACTATGGAGGTCGGTCCATGATGGACTCACTTATGGTAATTAATGCAAAAATTAGGACTGCAATAATGTATGCAGGTGAAATTTGTGGTGTCTTTAGTGTGGACACAGTAGAAATAATGGCTCTACAATGCCAAGTCGACAATGAACTCATTGACCGGCATCACAACGCAAAGCTCCCTGTTGACTGTGATTTGCAGTTGGCAGGGAGCCACGCACAGCGGGGTCTGTTTTTTCTTCGGGGGGGCTTAGCCCCCCGAACACCCTACGTGGGCGGCTCTGCCCCGCACCCCTGTTACTAACGATACCAATTCTGAGTAGGAGTTGGTTTAGGGAGGGGGTGCAGGATGGGGTAAAGTGTTGCCAGGTCCCGGGTGCAACTCCTATAGTGACATGTCGCTGATGTCGGCAGCGACGCGTATGTCACTGTAGGGTTTTTGCCGCAGGAGATGCATACCTTATTGAACATATCCTCTTATGTACCAGAACAAATTTTGTGGGCTTAACTGGACCACTATACAACTGAGACATTATGAAAACAGCAGATGATGATAACCATAATGGAGCTTCGATTTTGGTCTGAAGATAGACTTTCAAGAGCATTTATAGAAGAACAAATTATATATTCTACTTAAGGGTTTAACTTTCCTTATCTTAACTTCATTAAAGAAATATTATACCCACCAGGACTTGGCTTTGATTCAACAGAGATCTTTTATGTACAAAGAACTGATCTAGTGGCCCAAATGAAGCACAAGTGTAGGGAAACAGTAGCAACCAGGGATATGCTCAAAACTAAAGAATATATAGTAAAACAACATTTGTTAGAGAACTGTATCTCTCACAAATTAATGACAGGAAAGCTAGATATTGTTACACAAGATTCAAATTAGAAATGTTCAGAAGCAATTATTCTGTAGACAGCATAGAAAAGCTGGTCACTCTCCATTCTGTAGTTGTAAACTGAGGGAGGTTAATTATATTGAACATGCTATTTTCTTTGGCCCGCTTTACAAAAAACAAATAAATACCTGGTTGAAGGACATTCTTAGTGACATCTTTGGTTCTACAAGGGAACTATTGGTGACTTTGTTTTCTCTGCTGAAAGTGTTATGTTAACCAGAATTACAGTTTTTTTTGTTAGCTCTGAACTTAATTTGAAATTGATAGGAAAACGTATACAAATGTTTGGATGTTATGGAATTCACAATTTGTAAACTTTGTAAAAATAGTGGTGACAGTCCCAGTATTGTAGATGAATAATATAATGGCTCCTACAATATAGACAGCTATACTGTCTGGATAACATTGAATGTTCCCTTATTCTATAACATTCAGCTTAGATGTTTATTGTTAGAAAGGATATAAATACGTATTACATGAAATGGGACCAAGAGTACAAATCTTATTTGAGCATCTTATGCACTTGATTAACTGTTAACTACTTCTTCATGTTGTCAAATATATAAATGGGCATGATTTTCATGTATTAGTAAAAAATTTTATATTGATGTAAAATGTTTTAATTGATTTCATAAAAGCCTTGAAAGCTGAAAACTAAAGAACTGAACTAATCCAAAAATATAAGTCACAGCCCCAAATTTTTTTTTTATTTCTCTGACATCATGTTCAACCTCTTGATACAGATTTGCAACTTCAGTCATTTTTACCATATCAGGTAATTCACTTATTTTAAGAGTTTGAGCTTTCAACATTTGTAACAGTGACTGAACAGCTTCTACATGCGAGCAGATTATAAGAGTTGAATTTCACTGCAGTCTCAGAAGCTAGAAAATAATCTGGGATGAAAATTTTTCATTTGTTTTTTGCATTCAGTCTCTCAGTTCTTTTCGCATCAGTATAATGGGACTGTACCCTCTAGTCCCACCAGAGGTCTGGTAGGGACATTCATGCAGGGAGATTCTTCTGAGACTATTGGTGCATCTCCACCCGGGTTCAATAAAGTTTACTGACACATTTATCTTAGGGCCCTTTCTTAGTTGACCTATCAGTCTTGGTAAAAGAACTTTGCCTCTGATTACATTTTCTTTGATTTTATTGAAAGGTCAGAAGACTTCTTCATATGTTCATTTAAGTTTCAACATGGGCCTCTGAGGAAATACTTAATGTGACTCTACATTGAAAACAAAGTTTCAGAAAGCATAAAACAAAGTCAAGATATTAATGGTAAGTATGTCAAGGCAAAATAATGTTTTATTTGACACCTTTTCAGATTGATCAATGTGCCTGACAAACAGAGATGAAACCTAAACAAAAAAAAAACATTATCACCAGTTGCTAAACTAAGCCTATAACTGAAAGGCATATATGAAGAGGGGAAGACTTTTTCATGAGGGTGATCCAGTTTCAGAAGCAGACTCTGGTACTTTCAGCCAGGCAGCCATTACTAGGAGGAGTGCTGTGCATGTCAGCCCATCCCAGCTGGTAAGGGTTGGTGGTGCATTCTGCTACTGAAGCAACCGCTGCCGGTAACCCCGGTAGCTTGCTTCTCCGTCAGGAGGCCTCTGCTCTGGAGGGACCCGTGTGCAGCCAGGGGTGGAGGAAGGGCAGAAAGCAGAGGGAACAAAAGCTGGACAAACCCACCCTTACCATGTAGAAGACACCGCCTGTGCTCTCGTTCCCCTTCACCACATGGACTCCTGAAGGCAGGCTCCCACTGGATAGCAGTAGTCGGGGCACAGAGATCAGTGGATGCCCAGTCTGAGGACCAGGTATAACATACAGAAAAAACAACTTATGGATAAAAAAAAGAGGTGAGACTTAAAGAATCTACTAAAATCAAATGTTTAAACTACTATTTTTAAATAGATTTTATTTAATATTGCCCAGAGTTTTGAATTCGTCCCAAATATCAGTCTTACAAATATTGCAAATTAACAAGTACTTATTGTAGTCTGTTTCAAAAACATATGACTGTCCCCAACTGACCTCAGAGTTGCTGAGCTTGTGACATCACATGTGGTTGCCATGGTGATACTATGATGTCATACTATGGGCTATATGAAGCTAGTAAAAACAACAATTTAACCTAGGAGAAAGAATAACAGTAGGAGACGCAAACCAATGTGAATAACACGAGGCTCTAGACATGATAAAGGAAAAAATAGAGACCTACAGTACAAGACAGCCAGATTAATCCAATTGAAGACAGACAAATTTACTCTGAAGAGCAAAGCATGCAGAGGACCAGACAGTACTGTAAGGTAAATACAATAATAGCCATTTCTTTCAGATGTGTCAATGAGAACTGAAAAATAAACAGAACAGTTGGACCCCTGAAGCATCCCCCCCAAAATTAACATAATAACAAAGGAAAAGCACATGGCAGAATGCCAACATACATTTTTGCATCAGTATGCGTAGAGGAGGACAATGTAACAATAACCGACAGTAAAATGTTATTCAAAGGAGCACATGAAGACAGTGCAGGGCATACACATAACAGATGAAAAAGTTAAACAAATAAGCAATAGGTAATGACTGAATATATCTAAAAATTTCATTGGAGTTGGTTATTCAACCTACCAGCAATAATATTTAATGAGTCAATAGAATTCTGCCTATGTACAGGAGGATAGGAGTTTGACCCATGTGGTGCTGGTGTTCATAAAGGTCCCCATCACTGGCCAGGAAATGGTAGGCCAGTAAGTCCGACATCAGTAAGAGAGAAGATATTGGAAGCAATCATAAGAAATAGAATTTGTGTTTGATTCTAAGGCTCAGTATGGATTCTGTAAAGGGAAATCAGGCCAGATAAAACATATTGCATTCTTTAAAAATGTTACCAAGGAGCACGACTTAGAAAGACCTATGGACCTTGTGGACCTGGGGTTCAGGGAAGCATCTGATACTATTCAATGCAGGAAGCTTGCTCAGGAAAAACCTAGGTAAAGCTGGTTGAGTAATACAGTGGGTCAGTAACTGACTGCAGGATAAAAAAAACAAAGCGTTATAATTAATGTCAATCTATCAGCGTGGAAACAAGTGACCAGTGGTCTCCCACAGGGGTCTGTAGTCAGACCTGTTCCATTCAGTATATTTGTAAGTGGTCCAAAGAGCAAATCAATCAATCACTCAAGTTTTTTATTGTTTGGCGTAAGCCATTACAATTTAAAAAGTACATTAAGTATTAAGACATACAGACACTTTTATTAACATTACATTGTTTACATCAGAGAACCCATCTACTTAGAATGAGAAGTCCAGACTGTATTCACTCAGGAGTCCATTAATCGATATTAGAATCAAAGGCGCCAACGTTCAGGAGTTCATTAGTTATGGAGCAAAGCCCATATTTAAAATATTAAAACATACAGCACAATAGCACCTTTAAAGGAGTAATTCCCCGAAATAATCTCATGTTTGCTTGAGTCACTTGCAGAAGTATTTAAAAGGGGTTCAGGGCATTATTTATGTTGGGTGAAACCAATCACCACCACCACAGTCAGTTCCATTATCTGGCGTCCTTCTGTCCATAATAGCTTCAAATAAAAATAGTTCGGACGAGGCTTGCAAAATTAGCGCCGAAATGAATACAAACTGTGTCCATCTCAGCATCAAGCTAGATAACACAGAAGTTTATCATGGATATTATAAGCTAAAACCTTATCATTCAATAGTGTTATTAGAATCAGTGGCCGCAGGTCTCAAACCTAATTCCATACACCACAATTATCGTCTCCTAATAGGAGACCCATTTTCAGTGCATAAAATCAGACAGAAGAAATAGGAGAACAGCTGGGTGAGAACACATCACCACTTTAAAATAAAGAAATTCATCTATAGAGACAAATGGTGCTACTAGTGTTTTATCTTTTCACTTCAGGAAAAGTATGTATTCAAAGCCATGGCATTTCAAAATCAGGGGTCCAAATATTTGAAAAAGAGAAAGGAGAAATACGTATTTTCCTTTTAGGACCAAAGCTTAAACAGTCATATATTACACCAAGGTCATGGCTGGTGAATACACGCCCATATTATGGGCCTTCCCTTTAAGCAGTTTGCAAATAATCAGTGTTATTCCATTCTCACAATTAAGGAGTTTATTAGTAGCAGAGAGCCCATTAATTTTGTGCCACTACTTTCTTTACTTCCTCAAAGAGTCACAAAATAAGAGAAACCAGGGGGACTTTCTGGCAGCACTCACCCTGAGAGTCTCTCAAAGGGACTCTCATAACTGCCTACCTCCCTACAGCTCAGTGATTACCTCCATGGAGCTTCTCACAGTATTTAATGTGAGTTCAAACCCAAGAGGGAAACAAGGAAAATGCAACTTCAGGGAAATTCACCCCAGGTCTATCAGTAACATGGAAGAAATAAAGGGCAAATCAGTACCTTTTGGGGGGTGATACCCCTTAAACCAATCCTCCGGTAATCACTGAAAAAAAACATCTTTTACCAGGAAGACAATCATCCAGGGTCTCATACAGAATTTCACTCCTGTTTTTCTATTTTCTGGTGGTCCGAGGTATCTGAGGTATCATCCTAGTTCCAAACTTCAGCCAGTACCAGTCACAGGTCCCCCTCAATTCTTCCTCTGTTCAGTCCAGCTCCATTGATATGGCAACACTGTTGGGACAAAACATAAATAGTGCTCCCCTAAGTGCAATAAACACAAACTTTAAATAAATACATTTTAAACATGCCAGCCCTCAGGCAACCATGGCATACCTGTTAAAGGCTTTGTGTGACCACAGTATTCAGACTCCTTCGGCGTGCTTCAGCAATCTTTTCCTATTAGAGTTGACCAAGTTTTTTGAGCGAATCATTAAGGTCCACTTCACATTACCGCGCATTATTTAAAATCAGAGCATCTCTCTCACACTTGAAAAAAGCACCAAGTATGCTGAACATATGCCCATCCAGAAACAGTAGCAGACCTCCACAAATGCAGTTGTTTTCACAACCATGTTTTTGCAAGCATTCCAGCCATGCCCAGCGGGATGCTGAAAACAACGGCCTAATTAACCGCCAACTACAGGAGCATTTTTTGTGGCATGCGGCAACAAACTACAAAAAGTAGTATGTCTCTAAAATCATTTGTCCAAATATGTGGAGTTTCATTCATATCCCCCAACAAATGTAAATATTTTGTCCAGCAACCAGGAGCAGAGACATGCTACAAGGAGCTTAAGCAGCCCTCATGGGGCATCTTGCAGCCCTGCCCCCGAGTGAGAGTTGTTACCCACCCCCCAAGAGCAAATCAAAATTTCAGCACCAAGTCTTTCACATAGACTGATCAACATAGTGCTTAACCTGCCTGGATACAGTTCCACAAATACAAACAGACTGCACTGTATTGCGGTAAAATTGCTGGATACATGCATGCACTACTGAAACAGTGGAATCAGACAGTTTGTTTTCATCCTGCCTCTTAGCTGTAGTCTTGCATGTGTGCAGACACAGTCCCTGTGATAGTAAATATAAGGTGTAACATATGGATTACTTGTTACAGTTCAGGAGCTGCTGTTTTATGATTCCTGTGGGACCTGAAGCTTCCAAACAACAGAACTGCTCTGAATAAAGGAGCTTACAACCAAGAGGTGGGATGACAACAAACTAGTTCCACTGTTTAATTTTTGGTGTGTAGGTGCCCTGCAATTTTATCACACTGTGGTGAGATCCATTTATATATATGAGTGTCTCGGAGGTGAGTACCGCAAGCTGAGTTGCCAAGTTTGCAGAAGAGACCACGATGGGGAGAGTAGTTTCAACACAGGTGGATATAAATGAGTTGCAGAAATACTTGGACACATTAGGAATGTGGGCAGACAGCTGGCATATAACTTCAGTGTGGAGAAATGCAAAGTCATACACTTTGGAAGGAAGAATTTAAAAGCTAAATGCAACTCAAATGAATCAGAGATCACCAAAAGTCATCAGGAAAAAGACTTGAGGGAGCACTGATACCGGCATCTGCTGGTTCAGAGCAGCATGTTTAAATGGGACCAACAGTGAAGGCTGGCAACTAGTAATGCAACTAGTGTGCATCAGGAGGAACTTTATAAACAGTCAAAGCACATTATACAATTGCAAGAAAGAATCTTGGACTGTGATTGGTCAGTCTGCGGCTGGACCTGAGGTGTTAGCCCAGCATAACATCACAGGTCTAGTCTCAGCACTTTGAATCGCTTGACTGATTGTTTGCACTAGCATTTGCATTGTTTGCATCTTCTCTTAAGAAATAAAAATAGTTTTCCACACTAACAAAAACATTCTTTAAAATTATGTTTTTTATTCTGTATATAACAACATATATAATATGTATATTTATATAATAGGAATAATGCACTCCAGGGTGTGTGTCGTGCTGGGATAACGCCACGCCTGGGGCATTGGATGCCCTGTCGTGCACTATTCCTTTATTATAATATTCTTGTACTGATGATTGGTCAGGCCCATCTCGAGTACAGTGTGCAGTTCTGGCCCCCATATCTGAGAAAAGATATGAACATGGTTGAAAAAGTCTGAAGTAGAGCACCAAAGGTGGTCAAGTACTTGGAGAACATAAGTTAAGAGGGCAGACGGGCAGAACTGGGACTCTTCTCACTGGAAAAAAGGAAACTCAGGGGTACATAATTATGGTATCAAAATACCTGAAAGGGATAACACCATCACATCACACACAGTGCTTCAGAATACCCACAGACAAAAGAATATAAGGGCACATACTGGCACTAAAAATAGAAAATTTCAAAGGAACTATCAAGAAGAATGGTTTCTCATACCAAGTAGTGAACGTGTAGAACAGAGTCCCAGATCAGGTGTTATCTTGTGATACTGTAGCTAGCTTTAAACAGGCTTGATAGGTACTTAAAAAAATTCAGGTTACAGGGTATTCCAACTGAGCTGCAGGGGGAAGACTTGGATGGGCCAATGGTTATCTTTCTTTCCTAAAATTGTATGTTGGTATGTAGAACTACTTGGGTCTCAAGGTAATGAGAGGTAAAGCTGAGAGTTGTCTGCATAGCAGTGACAACTCTACCTTGACCTAATCATGTCTCTGACTGCCATCATGCACATGGTGAACCACACTGAATATATGATGACCCCAGAGGTACACTGCATGACTGTTCTGAGGTTGAGAAGGAAAGGATTCTCATTACTATCACTTTGTTAAGCTGGTCAAGAATAATGATCGGAACTGCTTCCAAAATGTTCTCAGCAGTGGAAATGTGGCAGTTTATCAGAAGGCAATGGTCCACTGTATTACGCAACACAAAGAGATCAAGGACCATAATTCTGGACGAAAAGGGTGGAGATGAGTTGAAAACTGGCTAAAAACCATATTTATTTATTTAGTTTTTGTTGACCGGGTAAGTGTACTAGACAAATCCTGCCTATTTTCAGGCACGACCCAGGGGAAGGGGATACAGATGAATGCCAACTGACCTTGAACCAAATTAAGCTGTTGGTGGTTTTTTTTTTTTTTTAGTGAATGAGTGAAATTTGGCCAGGACACCGGGGAAATTCCCCTACTCTTTTCGATAAGTGCCATGGGATCTTTAAAATCCACCTGAACTACCACCAATCCAGGCAGATGGGACCTCGGTTTAACGTCTCATCTGAAAGACAGCACCTCAGAAGTGCAGCACCCCTCTCATGCTGCACTACAGTGTCAGTACTGGGATATTAACCCAAGTGCCAGATGTGGGAACTGAACCCACAACCCTCTGGTCTCCCGGCCTCAGAGGCGAGTGTGCTACCTACTGAGCCACTGACACTGCTATTGATTGAAAGAAATAAAAAATAGTGATATAAGAAGAAGCAGGGAGTTTCAGATATGAAGACATCATTATTATGCTTAGTGTAGATCAGTTGAGGGTAGCTTCTTTTCAAGAAAAGAAGGCAGGCAGATATGCTCCTATTTCATGACACACAGAGCTGGAGCGTAGATGAAGGAAACAGAATCTTCCTTTTTTTCTCTCAGGCAAGTCTCAACCTTAACAAGCACTCTCCTTGAACACATAATATCTTTTCTATAATATTCTATGCATGCTTAGGATGTCAAATGTAGATCTAGGTGAAGATGTTACTAAAGTTAAGTGGTCCACGGTGGTGACGGTCACCAATACAGTTACCTCATCGTATCTGTGTAGAGATTTTTCCTGACACACACAATCAGACAATATTTTATTTCTCCTATTACACAAAGAAATTATCTCCCAAAACATTGGCGGCTTTGCTGGAGTGGCTGTCAGGAACCAAGGGCATCTCATAGCATTAGACCAATATTGGGCGGATTTAAATTTGGCATTGATGATGCTCTTGGGAACCCCAGACATCACAGAGGGCACTGCTCTTATAGTAACCCCCCCCAACCACCACAATTACAGCCACATCCCAGCAATACATTATGAAAATATACATCAAAGCAGCCAAAAGGGGCATTACCAAACTGTGGTTGCAGCAAACTGCTCCCTCTTTTACCTTGTGACAGAATATTGTTAAATTCATAATTTTTTGCCCAGTACATGTTACTCATCTAAACATTTAAATTCCGCAATAAAAAAGATGGGTTGTAGTGCTTGTTGTAAGTTACTCGGTGAGTCTTTTATGCCTCTTAATGGCATAAATCTGTAAGGGGTCAGATTGTTTCATATGGCTATAACAGCATTGTTTTGGATGTCAACATGAGTCTGAAAGGAAAAGTGAAACAAGAATACATAATTTGTTGTTTGTTTCATTGTTTGCACAAATAAAGGGTACACTGCCAATACTATGACAAACTCTTGAACTAACATTCCCATAAATGTGGGAAATATGTTTTTATGTGTGAAACCATTTAAATCTCACATCATTTTTATAACATTTGCTTGATAGCCAGGGCTCGAAATAACTGGCTGTCCACCCGTCCTGGACAGCCGTTTTCCACCCGGGACAGCCATTTTGTGAAGTCCACAGGCGGTTTTCACAGCCAGTAAATTTGCAGCCAGAGTACTGAGCTGGGCACTAGGACCCAGCGGCAGACGGGAGGTTTCCGGACGGCGTCGACGTCATGATGCGTAGCTCCGCCCGCCGAAAAGTGCAGCTCCGCTCACCCATTCCCACTGACTGACGGTCAAGTGACTGCAGCTACTAGCATCACCTGACCTCTCAGCGAGCGGGGAAAACTGACTGGTACTGACTCACGCTCCTCACTCTCACTAGTCTGGCCATAGGGTGAGGAGCGCAGAGTGAGGAGAGCGCGAGCGAGCAAGTGGAAAAAAAAATTCTGCAATTTATCAACAGCCCTTCTCAGGGATCTAGCATTTGGGGGCTGCTGGTACTTGGAGGAGGAGAGGGGAGGTGAACAAGGGGGATTTATTAGTCTTAAAAGTGAAAAAAAGACTTCTGCAAATTCTCAACAGCCCTTCTCAGGGCTCTAGCATTTGGAGCTCAGTTTGTGTGAATCAGTCCTGCTGGTACTTGGAGGAGGAGAGGGGAGGTGAACAAGGGATTTATTTAGTTAGTCTCAAAAGTGAAAAAAAAGACTTCGGCAAATTCTAAACAGCCCTTCTCAGGGCTCTAGCATTTGGGGCTCAGTTTGTGTGAATCAGTCCTGCTGGTACTTGGAGGAGGAGAAGGGAGTTGAACAAGGGATTTATTTAGTTAGTCTCAAAAGTGAAAAAAAAGACTTCTGCAAATTCTCAACAGCCCTTCTCAGGGCTCTAGCATTTGGGGCTCAGTTTGTGTGAATCAGTCCTGCTGGTACTTGGAGGAGGAGAGGGGAGGTGAACAAGGAATTTATTTAGTTAGTCTCAAAAGTGAAAAAAAAGACTTCTGCAAATTCTCAACAGCCCTTCTCAGGGCTCTAGCATTTGGGGCTCAGTTTGTGTGAATCAGTCCTGCTGGTACTTGGAGGAGGAGAGGGGAGGTGAACAAGGGATTTATTTAGTGCAAGTCAAGTCTCAAAGCAGTCAGACACTGTACCTACACACCTAAAACCTCTCAAAGCCAAAAGAGACCTTGTGATCTGCAAGTCTCATCATCTCTGACTCTGAATAAAAAAATATATATTGAGTGTGCAGAGAGAGGTGAAGGCAAGGCTCTATTAAAGCTTATTGTTCACTAGCCTGTGTAAAGCCCTCCAGAGCTTGAACCTGAAGATAGATACTGACGGACTTTATGACTACTACTACTACTAGTACTACTACTAATTTAAACTAGCCCCTGTCAGCCTGCTGTTGTGCTCTGCCACTGGACTAACTGAATAAAAGTAAAATTGAGTGACACTGTGACAACTTCAAGAAGGCACTGTCAAAGGGAGAGGAGGAGCTTAAATTACAAAACAGGTTGACAGCAGGATACCCCTCAGGTTTTAGTTGTGAAATCTGAGCGGGAGGAAAATATAAATATTAAACTCCTTTGTCCGGGGTTTTACAGGGAGGGAAAGAAAACTAAACAGACTGTTCACGTCTTCTAATATCTCTGATCATCACTTCACTGTAGTGTCCACTGTCTTCAGAGTGCTTACTGTACTTTAAATTCGTACTAGCTAAGTAAACCAAAAGGGGAAAAAAGTGTCTTTGTTAAAGTTTGGCTTTAAAAAAATTACAGGAAAACCTTCAGTTTCAAGCCAAGAGAGAGGAGAAAGCTCGGGTTCTTCTATGTGTATTGCTTCTCCATTACTGATCGACTCAGTAGCACCAACTACTCACCCCACCATTGTGGCCACAGATGTGACAACTTGTAGTGCCAGTGCTGATATGCCAGCAACTCTGACTACTGCTGAAAGTGGCGGGAGTCCCGGGGAAAAAAGAAAAAGGGGGTTCCAGGAGACCTGGAAGAAAAATAGGGAGTGGCTACTATATGAGCCTGATGTGGGCATGACCTGCTCATACTGCAAAAAATACTTAAGGGAGACAAACACTTTCATGAGTGGCTGTAAGAGCATGAGACTTGAAAATGTACGAGCTCATGAACTCTCCAAACCTCATAAATTAGCCAATGAAAAATACTGTGTCTAACACAGACCCTTCCAACTTAGCAATAGAACGAGGAATAATACAAATGGAAAAAATGAGGCGACACAAGTGGAACATTTGTTTAGAACAACTCTTTATTTGATTAATTCAGAACGCCCATTCACAGATTTCCCTGGCATCTTAGAATTACAACATGTAAATGGTGCAAATGTCGGAGTCAGTTATAGAAGTGACAAACAGGCAGCAACGTTCACACATTTTATGTCAGAATCAATAAGGATAAAAGATGCAAAACTGGTTAACAGTAACACTTTCATCTCTGTCCTATGTGACTCGAGCACTGATGCCTCAGTAATAGAAGAGGAGGCAGTCTATATTAGGACAATGGAAAATTTCCATCCAGTTAACAAATTTGTTTCCCTTCAGCCAGTCTCTATTCCAAATGGTGAAAGCATTTATAACTCAATAGGTGATGCCTTAGAATTCACCTTGGACTGTAAAGACTGGAAAGAAAAATTGTTGCTTTTGGATCTGATGGGGCATCCGTCATGTTGGATAAAGTGACTGGGGTGTTTGGCAGGATTTTGAAAGACGTACCTCATTTGTTAGGGATTCAGTGCAGTGCCCACAAGTTGGAGCTAGCTATAAAGCAATCAGCAACATCTATTCCATACATGAAAACAACAGATGAAATCTTAATGGGTATCTATGAAATATACCATAAGTCTCCCAAAAACTGGGCCGGTCTCAAAGAGTTAGCCAGTAATATGAGGTACACCATTCACAAACCAGTTAACGTGTCAGGGACCCGGTGGGTTGCACGCAGAGAAAGGGCTCTGTCTGTTGTTCTGTCCAGCTACAAGGCCTTAGTTGTACATTTACAGCACATTGCTTCCACACCAGGGCAAACAAAAGATCAGGCCAGTGGGTTGTTCAAAACAATAAGTACTGTGAGATTTGTCCTCTTTTCTCAGTTTCTGGCTGAATACCTTTTTGTCATGATGGCCTTCAGTCTAACTCTACAGAGAGACAGCTCAACAGTAGAAACAAGTCAGCAAGGTTGAAAGCACGGTGCTCTGGCTAGAGAACTACCCTGCGCAGGATAAACTTGACAAAGTCTGTAACGAATTGCTGTTGCTCCCTGACTCTGACACAGCTGACAGTGACACTAGCACAAGTCGACTGACAGGCTCAGCCACTACTCAGGTTCAGTTCCATGGATCTGATATCTTCCTTAACTTAGAAAGGGGTTATTCTATAGATAGAACCAAACGGGCAGTGTAGCGTGATGTTACAAGCCTTCTTTCATCAACAATTGAAAGTATTAACTCACGATTTTTCAATTTTAAAACAGACAAAGTCCTACTGTCATTCAGTATATTTAACCCATTACAGTTACCACCAGATAGTGACCAACTAGCCCTTTATGGCAATGAGGAAGTCAGAACTCTCACAGAGCATTACAGTGACCTACTGAAGAAACACAATAATAATATAAACTTGATTGAAGCGCAATGGTTAGAGCTTAAACCACTTATGAAAAAATCACTGAATGAGCTGTCTCCAAAATTTCACTATTTGGATTTCTGGCAAAAAATTCTCCATAATGATGCACATGAACAGCGATTCCCTGATATTCTGGTCTTAGTCACAATAGCTCTACTGATCCCAACCCAAACTGCAGTAGTTGAGAGAGGATTCAGCTTGATGGGCAGAGTGAAGTCTGACTGGCGGTCCTGTCTGTCTCCTATGACTACATGTGAACTAATGTGTGTCAAGCTGTCAGATGCTAGCGTTGCTACATTTGACCTGCAGGATGCCATAACACTATGGTTCAAATCTGGAAAATAAAAGAGAAGACCTCATGTGAGACCATATGGCTGCAGTCTACATTCAAGTTCTGATTCAGAAATAGACTAGACTCAATCAGTGTTTTACCTTGAAAAATAACCCCCCAAAAAGCAACAGTTTTCTCTCTTTCCACTTTACAGTCCATTTTATGTTTTAAGTTTAAAATTCACCTCACAAAAATGTGGACAGGTAAAACTTTGTCCGGACAGGCAACATTTACATTCCACCTGTCCCTTGGACAGGCATCTCAAAAAAATTATTTCTAGCCTTGTTAATAGCTGTAGAATATGGCTGTGAATATAGCAAAAGAAAGAACTATAGAGGCTGTCATGGTGCTTTTTGATGTATCTGCTTTCAAAGTTGTTGTTTCAGAGCTGGTCAGATCAGGGAAAATGTTATTACAAATCTCCCCTCTCCCCTATACACAACCCCTCATAACATCTGCCAGGAAGCTAATCAAACAATTCAAAACTACATGCAGAATGATAAGGACTTTAATATAAAAGAAACAGAGTAACAAAAGACAGAAAGGCATGTTGCCTTGTGCTGTCCTCTCCATTGGTCTCCTTGCCAGCCTTTTTTTTCCCCTAACAGTCATAGACTCTTCTTGGTCGCATGGGGACCACTGGGGAACTACTGTCCCACACAAGGGGTTTGATTTAACCGTCTCTAACCTTCTAGCTCAGGACAGACTGCCTCCCTGGCCTGCCTGCTGTCTTGACCTCAGATGCCTTCTGGGCACTGCCTTGGTGAGAAGACTTCTATCACGAAGACCCTCAGCCAGTGGTACCCCTCCCCCCATAAGGTTTCTCCTCTGGCTCTTCCTTGTGATACTGGCCCTTGCGGGTGACATCGAGCTAAACCCTGGTCCCACAGATCAGGCCCCCTCAATCCCTGAATGTTGGAAATTAGGAAAGGGGTTAAAAATTGCTCACTTAACATTCACAGTCTACTACCCAACCACGATGAACTATCTGCCTGGGTCGTCCACTGTAAGCCTGACATACTAGGCATTACAGAGTCCTGGCTGAAACCCTCAATACCAGACTCGGCCTGTGTACTTCCTGGCTATCAGTTTATTAGACAAGATCAGCTGGGAAAAAAGCGAGGGGGTGGTATCCTAATTTACTATAAGAGTCACGTTAGTGTAGCTACGGTAATCCATCAGCAGTACTCTCTGTCTACCTGCAAGCTGCTGCACACTGTACTGCTGCTTGGAAATACAAAGAAGCTGCATGTTGTATGCACATATAATCCCCCAAGGGTGGTCTGCCTGGACTTACCCACCTCCTGGATACCACTGGTCCTTCTGTTGGGGATAATGAACTTTTGATCCTACGTGATGTGAACTTAAACTGGACAGGAAGTAACTCCAAGCAGTTTGAACCTCTGTTGGTGAGTCTTGCCCTGACTCAGCTTATCCAGGAGCCCACTAGATGGGCTGCTAAAGGTGGCACTAGCTTCATACTGGACTGGGTCCTATCTAACCACCCAGATAGGATCAGCTCAGCTTGAACCCTACCTGACTCCATCTCACCCCGGTGTTTTGTGTGTGGAAGGTCCCCTTCCTAAAAATTCCCCACAAAATCATTCATGTTAGGGATTTCTCCAAGTTTGATCTGAGGTCATTTCATGATGATCTGAGGACCACTGACTGGTCAGGAGTACTCAGTGCCCATGACCCATCCACAGCTGTTTCCCAGTTTCTCACTGATTTCAGTGCCCTGCAGGACAAACATGCCCCCCTCATTAGACAGAGAGTGAGGGAGACTGCCACAAAATGGCTGCATGGGAGCCTCCTAGCCCTTATGCGTGCAAGGGACAAGTATTGGGCTCACTTCAAACACATGTTGGATCAGTCCATCTTCCAACAGTATAGGAAGCTCAGAAACGAGTGCAAAAATGCCATCAGGGTGGCAAAAATGAATATTGTAAATCTGCCCTGCTTAGCTCTGCTAAGGACCCACGAAGGTTCTGGAGGAACATAAAAAATTTAGTCAGCGGCTCCTCCAACTTGGGAGTTTCTGATATGATCATTGGAGGGTCAAGTTGTAATAATCCACTCACAATTGCTAATGCTTTAAATTTCCACTTTTCTGACTTGTCCAAGCTTACATCCTTTTTCCCCTGCTATAGGGGATATTAGAAGCCCCTCAGCCACTGTCCCTCAGGAGGCTCACCCCTCTCACCCATTGTTTTATCTCAGGGCTGTGTCTGTCAAGGAGACACAGAGACTTCTCTCTGGTCTCTCCCTACACTCCAGCGCTGGCCATGATAACATGGAGCCCAAGCTTCTGAACCTGGGTGCTCCCTACATTGCCATCCCAGTGGCACATATATTCAATCTGTCCCTTGCCACTGGTGTTATCCCTGGTATTTGGAAAGTAGCAAGGATTGACCCCATTCTGAAGCAAGATAACCCCAAAGTCCTGGACAACTATCGTCCAACTGCCATCCTGTCGGCCATTAGTAAACTCTTAGAGAAAACTGTGGCTGAACAGCTTACAGAGTATATTCAGACTCATAAGTTGCTGTCCCCTGCACAGCATGGATATCATAAAGGGTACGGCATGACCACTGCCCTTGTCTCTGTCTCTTCCAGCATGGACCAGGGTGAACTCTCTGGGACTATATTCATTGCGAACTCTCTGGGGCTATATTCATTGACTTATCCAAGGCCTTTGACCTTGTAGACCATGCATTATTATGCTCACAGATGCAGTCCTTAGGCCTACCCCCCCGCCTTGAGTTGGCTGAGAAACTACCTCCAGGGCAGAATACAGCAGACTAAATTCAACAAGGTCCTCTCTGACCCCACTTGAGTGACCTCTGGTGGTCCCACAGGAATCAGTTTTGGGGTCCCTTCTCTTTTCTGCATTTGTTAACAACCTCCCTGCTGCTGCTTCCAACTGTAGTGTCACCCTTTATGCAGATGATCTTGTCATCCTTGCACATTCCCAAGACATTGGGGTTCTTAACCTTCAGCTGAGTGAGGCCTTTAAGAATACTCAAGCCTGGGTAACATCCCACAAGCTGGTCCTTAATCTGAAAAAAAATCAGGCCATGCTGTTTGGGTCAACAGCCAAGATCAAGGCCTCCCCTGTCCCTCTATGTGTCAGTGGTGCGGATGGCTCTCCCCTCCTAACCACTGTTTCAATAAAATACTTTGGGGTTACACTTGACCCCCAACTCGACCTGGGGAGTCACATCCTAAATGTCTGTAGAACCGTAAACTGCAAACTGGGTCTTGCCTACAGGGCAAAGAATAATTTGACATCTGCAGCTCGCTTGGCACTGGCCAGAGGTGTGCTGCTCCCTTCACTAAGCTATGGCCTTCTCCTGTTCACTGTCACCTCCAAGGTCCACCTTGCCAGGTGGAACACGACCTATAACAACATCTGTCGCTTTGCCCTGGCTGTCCCATGTCTCACCCACCATTGTAAATTATACGACAAACTGAGCTGGCTTTCCCTGGACAATCACTTGAAATATGGGTTGGGCTGCTTCGTAGGAAAGGTGTTCAGAACTGGTACCCCAACGGGGCATGCGCAGCTTCTCATGCCTGCTGTATCCTACTCCTCCTCCTACTCCCTCAGGTCTCAGGGTCCAGCGGTGCTCAAAGTTCCATATAATCGAACCCTAATGGGGGATAGGGACTTTGCTACATGTGCTCTGAGGCTATGAAACTCCCTTCCTGACCATGTACGTTCCTCCCCCTCCCAACTGTGCCTCTGGAATTCCCTGTGAGAGCACTTGAAACTGTCCTCGGTGTGTGGGTGTCCCAAGCCACCCTAACCAGGTCTCCAAATTGGTCCCATTTCTGACCCACTGCCTACTGTCCTTCAATCTCTGGGTAGCATGTGATTGATTGATTGCCATTTGCTTATGAATTAAGTGGCCCTGGTAAATAGGGTCAATCATGCAATGTAATTACCATTGAATGTGTTAGTCTATTTATTCTGTATGTATATGTATATTTTACCTATTACTGCTCATTGTAGACTATCTATGTTTATCTTGCTCTCTTGTAACTCTGTACATTACCCCTCTTGTTGTTATGCTGCTAGCCTTGCTTGTAGAGCAGAAAGCAGCTAACTAAAATAGCTACATTTTCTTACTAATTTAAAACTTATATCTCAGCAGGAGTCAGTGTCTGTTGAGATTAAGTAGACAGATACTTTATTAGAAGTAGAAGGGGTCTTATTTAGGGTTAAAAAAGAAAGAAAAGAAAGAAAGTCAGTGTGTGTTCTGTGCTGGGAAGGGTATTGTATCAGCTGACTTTGCTAAACCAGTAGGAGGAGAGAGAGCTTAATTGGGGGTGTGGCTTAGACACTATAAAAGCAGGTGACTCAAATTACAACTTCCTGTTGCTAGCCTTGCTTGTAGAGCAGAAAGCAGCTAACTAAAAAAGCTACATTTTCTTATTAATTTAAAACTTATATCTCAGCAGGAGTCAGTGTCTGTTGAGATTACGTAGACAGATACTTTATTAGAAGTAGAACGGGTCTTATTTAGGGTTAAAAAAAGAAAGAAAAGAAAGAAAGACAGTGTGTGTTCTGTGCTGGGAAGGGTATTGTATCAGCTGACTTTGCTAAACTAGTACGAGGTGAGAGAGCTTAACTGGGGGTGTGGCTTAGACACTATAAAAGCAGGTGACTCAAATTACAACTTCCTGTTGCTAGACTTTTTTCTTACTAATTGCCCTCCATCCCACCCACCCTAAGCCAGTTCTACTTTTATAGCTACTGGATCTGACTGTCAACAGGAACTTCCTGTTTGGCAGTAGAAAGGGAAGGATCATAGAGAAACACTGGTTTTGTCTACCCTAAAGGAAAAAATTAACTTACTCTCCCCACCAGCTGCTGGTGGTCTGACACTGAGCAAGGAAGAAGGAGGCTACTAAAGAAGATAGGAAGTTGCTGTCCCAGAACAAGAGGGGTGAGAGTTGTAAGGAGAGGATAGAGTAAGCATACAGAGAAGCAGGAAAGGGGACACAAAATAAGACATGATAGGAGTGGTGCAGTGCAATGGCTGTGGGGTGGCAGTGTTCCAGGAGACATTCTGGAGGCTGCGATGCTGCCCTATTTGCAGGCACCTCTCTGGTCTGAGAGAGGAGGTTGCCCGTCTCCAGGCTGACCTGGCTATGATTTGTGAAACCTCCTCCCCCACCCAGGGACCACCAGGGCTAATGCCACTACCACAGAGGTTGCCAAGAAAGAGGAGAGGCTGGACCAGGGTGGGCTCAGGGAGGGAGAGGGTGGTGGAACAGAGTTGCATCCCTCCAGCTGTACCTCTCCACAATTCATTCGCTTTTCTGGTGGATAGTGGTTCCTCATGGAGGCACCTGCAGTGGAGACCAAGGAGGATGCTGGGAACCTTCACAAAGGAGACCCACAGGAGGGTGGACATGAGACCCCACAGGAAGGAAACAACCCTGGTGGGGACCCAATCATTAGGGGGTAGAAATGGGGAGGAAGGGAGAGGGAGGTGGTGCCTTCCTGGCACCACGGCTTGAGGGACAGGAAGCTAATCCTCAGGATTGTGGGAGGAGCTGCACAAGGGAGGAGCTGGATGTCATTGTCCACCTAGGGACAAATGGCCTGGCTAGGAATGGGATCAGAGCAGTGCAAGAGGAGTTTGTAGAGTTGGGAGGGGCCTTAGACAAGCAGCACATACGGTAACCTTTCTCGGAGGTGCTGCCTGTTTCATGGCAAGTGGTGATGCTAGGGCACTCCATACCAGGGAATTCAATGAGTGGTTGAAAACTGTGTGGAGCTCAGGGTTTGGCTTCATTGGGGACTGGGGAGCCACCTGGAGGGATGCAGACCTATACTGGTGCGATGGTTTGCATCTGTCCGGGGGAGGGACCAGGATCCTAGGTGAGAGGTTTAAATGCTTCATTGGCAAGCATTTAAACCAGCCCAAGGGGGAGGCACTGAAAAGGAGCAGGGAAATCCCAGCCTCCCCTCACAAAACATGGTAATTAGTGAGGTAAACACCAAGGTAGAGAAGTTATTAGGGAGCAGGACAGAGGTAAATGTAAAAAAAGGCAAAGGCAGTAAGGACAGGAATGGGGCTAAAAGGGGTAAGGCTATCAAAAAGTGGAGGGTGATGAGTACCAATGCCCATAGTCTGTGTAACAAGCTCCCTGAACTAGTGGCCTTGATGGAAGAGGGTTGTCTGGATATTGTGGCAGTCACAGAAACATGGTACACAGAGAACCATGACTGGGATGTCAACATACCAGGATACACAATCTACAGGAGGGATAGGGAGGGTAAAAGAGGAGGAGGAGTAGCTCTATGTAAAGGAAGGGATCAAAGCAACAGAACTAAAGAGTAAACAGGGAGCAGATGAGGCACTTGGGTCACTCTGAGACAGGAAATGGCACTGCAATCTGCACAGGGTTGTATACAGACCCCACATCAGTGGGAGGGAATGGACAAGAAATGATGGAAGGCTTCCTTTAGAATGGCAGAAAAAGGGGAGATATTGTTGCGGGGACCTGAATATGCCAGATGTTAACTGCAGCACCTTTGCTGCAGGCACATCCAAGAGCAGGTCATTCTTGATGCCCTACAGGGGCATGCCTCAGACAGCTAGTATTGTAACCCACTGAGGGAGCAATCTTAGACCTGGTACTCTAAATGAGGACGAGAAAGAATCTCAGATTTAGAGGTGGGTAGTCATCTGGGAACAAGCAACCACCAAACAGTGTGGTTCACGATAAACACAGCATACAATCAAGCCACACAAAAGCAAGAGTATTGGACTTTAGGAGGGCTGACTTTGGGAAAATGAGAGAGTGCCTTAGAAAAGCACTAGCAAACAGGCAAGAAGGAGGGGTGGAGAAACAATGGGGAGTAATCAAAATGGCCATCACAGAGTCAACAAGCCTTTGTGTAAAGCAAATCAATAAAACACAACGAAGGAAAAAACCGCTATGGTTCTCAAAAGAGGTGGCAGTGAAGGTTAAGGAGAAAAGGATAGCATTCAGAAAATATAAGGAAACACAGAAGGAGCAGGATGGAGAACTTTATCAGTTAAAGCAGAAAGAGGTTGGGAAGGCAGTCAGAATAGCAAAGGCCCAAACCGAGGAAAGGATAGCCAATTCTGTTAAGAAGGGGATAAGACCTTTATAGGTACATTAGGGAGCCAAGAAAGACTAACAAAGGAGGGATACTGAGGTTTAATAAAGGAGGGAACGTGGTAGAGGGGGACAGTGAAAAGCAGGGATACTGAACGAATATTTCTGCTCAGTATTCACAAAGGAAGAGGAGGGGAGGTACCTAAACCAAACAAGAGAAACACTCTGAAGACGGGGTCGATACCAGTCCATTTACAGAAGAAAGGGTTCTGAAAGAACTAATAAAATTGAAGGTGGACAAAACAATGGGGCCTGATGGGATTCACCCAAGAATTCTAAAAGAACTAAGGGTAGAACTAGTGACACCGCTGACTACTCTCTTTAACAAATCATGGGAGGATGGGGTGGTACCCGAGGACTGGAGGAGGGCAGATGTGATTCCTCTTCACAAAAGTGAGAGCAGGACAGAGGCAGGAAACTACAGACCAGTTAGTTTGACCTCAGTGGTAAGGAAACTGATATAATCACTTCTGAAGGAAAGAATTATTGAGTACCTAGAGGCCAGTGGGGCACAGGACCCAAGGCAGCATGGATTCACGATGGGAAGGTCATGTCAGACGAATCTCATAGATTTCTTTGACTGGGTGACCAAAGTAGTAGACCAGGGAGGGGCTGTGACATGTCCACCTAGATTTTAAAAAGGCATTTGATACAGTCCCACACAAAAGATTACACACATGTTAGCCAGCCTTGGAGTGCCCCAAGGTGGTAGCCTGGATAAAAAATTGGCTAGACGACAGGACGCAAAGGGTAGTAGTAAATGGAGTACACAGTGAAGAAAGGAGGGTTACTAGCAGGTTACAGCAGGGTTCAGTACTGGACCGTCCTTTTAATGTCTTTTATAAATGACATTGCAGAGGAACTGAAGGAAAAGTATGTCTCTTTGCAGATGACACAAAGATCTGCAACAGGGTTGATACACAAGATGGAGTGGAAAGGATGAGAAGGGACTTGGCAAGGTTGGAGGAATGGTCAAATGTATGGCAGCTCAGATTCAATGCAAAGAAGTGCAAGGTAATGCACCTGGGAAACAAAAACCCAGGGGAAGAGTACTCAATGGGGGGTGAGATACTGACAACAGTAAAAATGGAAAGGGACCTGGGGGTAATTATATCAGATGACCTAAAGGTGGGCAAGCAATGTGAGAAGGCAGTAAGGAAGGCTGGGGGGATACTGGGATGCATAGGAAGAGGCATCAATAGTAGAAAACAGGAAGTTGTTATCCCTCTGTACAGACAGTTGGTGAGACCCCATCTGGAGTACTGTGTGCAGTTCTGGAGACCCCATCTCCGCAAAGACATAGACAGAGTGGAGGCTGTCCAGAGGAGGGCAACCAAAATGGTGCAGGGTCTGCACCAGAAGACATACGAAGAAAGACTAAATGAGCTTAATATGTATACCCTTGAGGAAAGAAGGGAGAGAGGGGACATGATAGAAACTTTCAAGTACCTCAAGGGAATCAACAAAGTCCAAGAGGGTAGCATCTTTCAGAAAAAGAGATGTGCAAGAACAAGGGGGCACAATTTGAAGATAGAGGGGGGATGGCTCAGAGGTAATGTGAGGAAGTATTTTTTCACGGAGAGGGTTGTGGATGATGGAACAGCCTCCTGAGGAGGTCGTGGAGTCAAGAACAGTGGGGGAATTCAAGAATGCATGGGACAGACATAAGGCAGTCCTAGTGGGGGGTAGGAGGAAGTAAGCTGTAGGTTAACTAGGATCTGCAGCTTATCTGTTAGGTAGGAAAATGGGCAGACTAGGTGGGCCAAGAGGTCCTTATCTGCCGTCAAATTCTATGTTTCTATGTACCTTGTTTGAACCTGTATTTTCATTGTACTCTCCCGGGTCGTACCTGAAAATAGGCATACAGATGGTCTAGTGTACCTACTTGGTCAACAAAAGCTAAATAAGTAAATAAATAAATAAAACACCACCTGGAAAAATGCCAATGGCTGTACTTGTGGGACCTAATTTCCTTGCTGCCATCCTGTATATATTCTTAGCTGGACATGACATGCTATGATAAATCATTATTCTAATAATGCTTCCATATATTTCATAATGTTCTTGTGCAAGTAAACAGCCTTAAAAACATTTTTGGATTCATCAGAAAAATGGGAATTTGAAATAGCTTGGGATGTTTTTAACAGAATGGGGGAAAAATATATTTATTATGGAATCTGATATCTTTACTTATGAACCAGTGGCAGTCATGGGTACTTTTCATGCCATGGAGATTTTATTCCATACAAATATACTGATACCTATATTTGCATTCTTTGTTCATTGTTCTCAGGGGAACTGAGCTACTAAGTGACAGGTAGAACCCCATCTTGGTGACTCAGCCAGCTAGACTTCTTTCATATTCCCTGAGTAGCAAAGGTATAATCCTATATTTCAGATACCATATTATTTAAGACTTTATTAATTGTGCATTCTTGCAATAAAGATAATTGTATCAACTAAATTTCTTTTTTTTGTAAATATCTTTTTATTAAACAGATTCACTAAGTTAGCCTCATGCACCACGCAGTCCGGTGCCTTACCTCCCGAAAATGCTTCTGATTTGTAGTTGGCCAAAAAATATCCATTAGTATAGAAGTACAATCACTCATAAAATCATCCTCACAGGGACACAGGCATTTCCCAGTTCTAAGATCCACCCCCACGCTGCCCAGCGCTCAGCCAGCTTTATGACGTGATCACAGAGAGAGCGCGGGGACACTCTCCATTATAGTCTATGAGGGCACCTTTACAATCTTTTTTTTATATTATAATGGCCATTTGGTAATGAAACATGGGCACTGGTCAACTAACGAGGTCCAGGGGTGGATCTTAGAACCAAGAAATTACTGTGTCCCTGTGGGGATGATTTATAAGCGATGGTACTACTATACTAATGGTGTGGTGCACACCTGCCTCCATTTAGCTTGGTGAATCTCTTTAAACCAGATTTGCACATATATACCTTACAGATTAATGAACAGATATAGTATTCAGCAGCAGAATATCAGACATCAGATTATATTAACGGAGAAGTCTTAAGTCTTAAGGTCTACAGAGTGCCTGCTGTCCCCCTACACAGCAAACAGGGGAGGCAGGGTGTCTCTGCTACTGTTGGGTCCCCTTTGTCTGAGGTAGTATGTATGTTACTGCTGGGCGGGAGGGCAGGAAGCACTGAGCAAAAGGCTTGTCAATTTAAGGTTTCTCCGCTCCATCCTATGTGTCTCTCCATCGGCACCGGAATCTCCAATCCCCCCGTCCAAAGTTGATCAGGATTAGGGAGTAACTACGGGAAAAAAATCTGAATCATGTGGCATCACATATATGACACACCTATTCCACCTTGAGGTGAAGGTATCTATGTTCTCATTTAAGTGATACAGTATTTTTTCCCATCTTGTAGATGTCATTAACTGTGGCTCTCAAGCCAGTCATACTACCTATGTTTGGAGATAGCCAATTTCTGGTTATACATTTCTTGGCTGCCAGAAGCATGATCCCTAGTAAATATTTGATATGCCTGTTTCCAAGTCCTGCTGGGTAGTGCTGGAATAGGTACAGCTGCAGAGTTAAAGAAATAGGCACCTGCAGGACCAGAGATATTTCCTGTTCCAAAGGTACAAGACCACATAATATGAGAGTTGCTTCGTTGAGATTCCCCACAGAGTCTCCAGCCTGCCGCTGATACACCTCTTGGATATCTAGAGGTAATTGCCGGGGTTCTAAAATATCATATCAGATGCTTACGGGCATACTCCTTCCAGATATGTGAGGTTGCCACTCAACTTGTTCCATAACAGCCCTTCTCCCAGTCTCATAAAGTAAGCTTTATCCAGAGTCTCCACTCCCATCACCCAGCCACCCACAGGGTGTTCTCTTGTAGGGTGTCTATTAATGCTTTGTGTATTAGGGAAATCAAATGATTGGAGGTTTGCATATGGATATGGTGCATTAATTCTTGTATCAGAGTTGGGGCTTCCATGAAGTAAGGTACATAGGATGGTCAGTTGTTAAGAAAATGGCAGACTTGTAGATACTGAAAAAGTCCTGCTGAGGTAAGCTGTATTGTTGCCGGAGGTCCTTGAAGGACAGTATATTCCCTCCATCACACATCTGGCTCAAAGAACTTAATCTGTGCCTTTGCCAGTCCTGAAATGTAGGATCCAAGTGAGCTAGTAAGAAAGATTCCAGTTGTGCCGTTGGCCATACCCACATCAGGTGGGGGCTAGTGCTAGTGAGGAGACTACACCCCTCCAGGTCTCTTCTACCCTGCGCAGTCAGGATTATCCTCTAGCCACTCTCTGAGGATTAGGTCTGTGCCAAACAAATAGCCAATTATGTCATGCAGGGTGTCAGATCGTCCTTCATGGCAAGCCACTGTGGACCATCACCCCTTATATGCCAATGAAAAAGGCTTCTAAGCTGTGCTGCTGTATAGTATAACTGTAGATCAGGCAGACCTAAACCACATCAGCCCTTAGGCAACATTAAGGTTTTAAACTGGATACATGGACAATTTCCCTGCCAAATATATGTCAAAATAGACACTTGTTATTTCTTCCAATTCGTCGGAAGCACCAGCACATGTACATTCTGAAATGTATAAAGGAAAGGGAGGAGAACTACCCTCCTAACCGAGTCTATCAACTGGATTTCTAAAAAAAAAAAAAAATCTAATAAAAAGGAAAGGGTAAAAAAAGAAAAGGTTGATTTTCATTTCTTCATAAAGGCAGCTTTTTAATAAAGAGAAAGGTCAAAATGATATGCACTGTGGTTTGAATTTTACAGTCAGTCTGATGCTTCAATCACAAGTAATGCCTCTTTTAGTTAATTCTAGAAGTATTAAAAAATATTGCATAAGGTGTTGGAAATACTTATTTTATTTCACAGCTTCTCTGCAATGTCAGCAGCAAGGGTCAGTATAGAAATACTGTTTGATCGTTCATCCAGGTTCCAAGATTAGCTCTTCTACCAAGCACACAGGGCATCAAACACCAACCACAGCAGCCCCTCAGGATGTAAGGTTGCAAGCTAGGTGTTCCTAATTCTTAATTCTGAGTATCACTATTATCCATACATGGCCCCCTTCCCCTCTTGGTGATATCACCCTTGGAAAATGCACGCATCCCACAACATATGCAATCAACCCCTCTAAAGGCAGCTCTCCAGATGGGCTTGATCCCAAACTGTTATTCCTATCCCCTCCAGCAATCTCCTCCCTGCTAGCAGATCTACTAAATCTATCTTTCTCATCTGCCTCTATACCAGCCACCTGGAAATATGTAATTGTCCTCCTTCTACCTAAGGGTGGTGACCCCACTTCTCCTGCCAACTATCGCCCTATCTCTCTCCTCCCATTCCTGGCTAAATTACAGGAGCACTTGGTCCTCTCTGAACTGACTGCCTTTCTCTCTAAATCCTCCTTCTTGACACCTTACCAATCTGGATTCAGGAAGGATCGCTCCACTACCACCTCCCTGCTTAGGCTCATCGACTCTATCTTCTCAGGGATGGACCATGGCCTAATCACCTCCACTATCTTTGTCAACCTTGCTAAGGCCTTCAACACTGTCTCCCACACTGGCCTATCGAATACTGCCATAAAATGGTTCAGTGCATGCCTCCCTGGTAGGTAGGTAGGTCTCAGTCAGTTAAAATCACTGACTCTATTTTCCCGGCTCTCCCTATTAATACCGGTGTGCCGCAAGGCTCAGTGTTAGGTCATGTTCTTTTCTCTATCTTCCTAAATGACCTTTCTACAGTATGCACCTCATCCTCTATCCACATGTATGCCAATGACACGGTGCTGTTTACCTCAGTTCACTCACCCGCTGATGTTGTTACCAGACTCCAAGCTGACTTTGATAAAGTTCAACAATGGCTTAGCTCACATCAGCTCTTTTTAAATGCCAAGAAGACCGTCTACATGACCTTTGGCATTAGGCAGAGACTCTGAAGGCTCCCCTCCTCACTCCACTTCCACACCCTTGATGGGACTATTGTAGAGGACTCCACCTCTTTTCAGCACCTTGGTGTTTGGCTTGACCAGCACCTAAACTTTTCTGTTCATGTTGACACCATCCTGAAAAAAACTGCACCCCAAGCAAAATGCCCTGTACAGGAACCATAGTTGTTTATCCCTTCCAGTAAGGTGTGAACTAGTTCAAAAAATGATAATCCCCATTTTTGACTACTGTAATGTAGTCTACAGTGCCACTCCCAAGACCACCCTGTCCAGATTGGATACCCTCTTACCCTCCTTCTGCCACTTTGCACTGGACTCCCCCCTCCACACTCACCACTGTGCCTTATACCATTCACTCACCTTTCCCTCACTTGACAACTGGTGCCTATCCCATACCACCAAATTTGTGTCCAAACTCTGGCTCAGTTCTCTCCCATCCTATCTCTCCTCTTCTATTAGTATCCCTCCCCCTCCTCCCATTCCCTCAGATCTCAGGACACACATACCCTGTTCATCCCTCACCACTCTACTTCAGTAGGCTAGTCAATCTTCTTGTACCATTTCCCTAAACTCTGGAACCAACTACCTCCTCAAATTAGGCACTCATCTAGCCCCCCTCCCTCTCTTTCTCCCTTCTTAACTTCTTTTCTCCCAACTGTTCCTGCTTCTAAATTGTTCTATCCCCCTCTCCACACCCTGCCCTCAAGTTCCATCTTCTTCAGCCTGGCATCCATTCTCTTCACTATCTTCGGACTTGTATTTACATTCTGGCTATGTAACCCCAATATTCTAGCACTTCAGCTTAGTCAGCACTTACAACATTGTTTTCTTAATTTATTTTTAAATCTTGTTCCTTGTTAATGTACTTCTACCCTTAATGTGCTTGCTTCATCTGTTACTGTAATTGTTACTGCTCTATATTGCATTTTTACTGTAAATTGTCCCTCCTGTCCCCTTTTCCCCACAGGATGCACAGGGAGATGAGCAATTGTTTTTGCTCAGTGTGCCTTTCCTAGTGAAACTTTTCAATAAATAAATAATAAATATGCTCCATGGTTTGTAATGAGTGCTCGCACACGCCATGATCTTGCATCCCTACCCAAGAAAGTGAGAATGTGGTCTTATTCACCATCACCAGCCTGGGCTGGCAGTATAGCCCAGAGGTTAGAGGAACGAAGTGTGAACAAGCTTGACACATCCAGCAGACCAGACCTGAGTTTGATTCTCACAACCTCCACTTGCACACTGTGTGACTCTGAGCAAGTCACTTAACCGTGAAGTGTTCCCAGGTCGTCCCTGAAAACAGGCACTTGTGCCTAGTGAGCCTTACCCGGTTACCAAAGACTAAAATAAATAAAAAATAAAAATAAGAGTAACAGGTTTAGGATTCGAGCCATGTCTATGAGTCTACCCAAAATGCTCTCACCATTATTAACTTTCATACACTCATTGTCATGCAATTGCTATCACCTGGATTTCAAAATGGAAATGGACAGCCACATCCTATGACCTCACTGAGACATTTCTCCTGACACTCTGGATGGTAACTGGGTAGCTGAATAAACTGGCAGGTTGGTTGACCAATGAATGTGATGATACCATTCACATGCTACAGAAAGGGGCAGAGCAGCTGCAACAACCATAGCAATAATCAAAAAAAGTCACGCTTCTTCTGTACACCAGCACTGAAATAAAACAGCACTTTTTATTTATGTATTCAGTGTGCACTGCTGTTTTTTTCTGGTTGCTGCTGGTTGACTGAAGAAGCCTGGTAAGATTCTTACCAGCTGGCTGGTGGCTATCAGATTCTGTCTTCTGCTATACTGCCATAGTGTTAGTGCCATTGAACTTGTGTGGCAGTACACAGGCCTGTACAGGTCAATGCTAGTGTTCTGGTAAAATGTTCTGCTGCTTATACCTACTATTCTGCTATACTGCCATAGTGATAGTGCCTTGGTTATACGTACTACTGCTTACCCCTATCTTTCTGCTATACTGCTACACCATCAGTGTCTTACAAAAATGTACTGGTACTTATTCTTGCCACTCTGATATAATACAATCTACTTGTTTCTGTGCTGTACACTATCTGGGTGATCCCCCATAGTGGCCTTCCAAGTGCACTGATGCCTACCCAAGCCAGGCTCTACACTATGTGGGTGATCCCCCCCCCATGCTGGTGTCTTCCAAGTGCATTCCTGCTGACTCACCACAAAGTTATTACACTGAGAATAAGCTGCCTCGTAGCAGTACCCTATCTGGGTGTTTCCTGAACAGGTGTTTTCCCAGCCCACTGCTGCCAACCCAGGGGGCCCTGTCAACGCCAACTTTACATGCTGCCCCATCTATTGCTGTTTACCCAGCTGTGTGCTCACCATGCCCCCCACAATTAGTGTATAGCCAGCACTACTCCCCCCAGCCTCGCCTGACTGACTTCAGTAGTACCATACAGCCAAACCACAATGCCCTGCTTATTGACAAGCCACTGCTTTAAACCCACAGGATGTCTTCCAGCATTACCCCAATACTGAGGATAGCTCCACAACAACTGCTCTACTAACTGCCTCATGAAAGGTAATACTGCTCCTGCTCCCTATTCTCATTACCACAAAATGTTCCTAGCATCTATTGTTATTGTTCTTAGTCTAGGACTATGTCCTAAAATACATAACCTAGAAAATAACAATGTGGTGAAGACACAAGGGAACCTGTTGTGCCTATGGGGCTCAGTCTGACTCCGACCAAGCCCAGTATACAAGTATCCTAGGAGAAATGTCAATGAGAGTATGCTTATACAAGCCTTTGTGTGAAGCCATAGAGGCAACAAGCCTTTGTGTGAAGCCATAGAGGCAACAAGCCTTTGTATGAAGCAAATAAACAAAATAAAATGAAGGAAAAAAACACTATGGTTCTCAAAAGAGGTGGCAGGGAAGGTTAGGGAGAAAAAGGCAGCTTTCATGAATTATAAGGAAACACAGAAGAAGTAAGGACAGAGAACTGTACCAGTAAAAGCAAAAGGAAGCAGGGAAGGCAGTTAGAATAGCAATGGCCCAAACTGAGAAAAAGATAGCCAGCTCAGTTAAGAAGGGGGATAAAACCTTTTATAGGTAAATTAGGGAGCAAAGAAAGACCAAGGGCGGGATAGTGAGGCTTAATAAAGGGGAAGGGGTGGGCAGAGGGTGACAGTGAAAAAGCAGGGATACTGAACAAATACTTCTGCTCAGTATTCACAAAAGAAGAGGAGGGGGAAGTACCTAAACCAAACAATAGAAGCACTCTGGATGGGGGGGGGAGGTCGATACTAGTCCACTCATAGAAGAAAGGGTCCTGAAAGAACTCCTAAAGCTGAAGGTGGACAAAGCAATGGGATCCGACGGGATTCACCCCAGAATTCTAAAATAACTAAGGGAAGAACTAGTGACACCACTGACTACCCTTTTTAACAAATCATGGGAGGATGGTGTGGTACCTGAGGACTGTAGGAAGGAGGATGTGATTCCCTTTCACAAAAGTGGGAGTAAGGCAGAGGTAGGAAACTACAGACCTGTTTGTTTGACCTCAGTGGTAGGGAAAATTATGGAATCACTGCTCAAAGAAAGAACTGTTGAGCACCTAAAGGTCAGCGGGGCACAGGACCCAAAGCAGCATGGTTTCACAGTGGGAAGGTCATGTCAGACAAATCTAATAGATTTCTTTGACTGGGTGCCCAAAGTAGTAGACCAGGGAGGAGCTGTGGGCATGGCCTACCTAGACTTTAGCAAAGCATTTGGCACAGTCCCACACAAAAGATTAATAAACAAGTTAGCCAGCTTGGGAGTGGGTCCCAGGGTGGTAGCCTGGGTAAAAAATTGGCTGGACAACAGGACACAGAGGATAATAATAAACGGGGTCCACTCTGAAGAAAGGGGGGTTACTAGCAGGGTACCACAGGGTTCAGTACTGGGACCGGTCCTCTTTAATGTATTTATAGGTGACATTGCGGAGGGACCAGAAGGAAAAGTATGTCTCTTTGCAGACAACACAAAGATTTGCAACAGAGTTGGTACACAAGAGCTGGGGGTGGAAAGGATAAGAAGGGACTTGGCAAGGTTGGAGGAATGGTCAAAAGTATGGCAGCTTAGATTCAATGCAATGAAGTGCCAAGTAATGGACCTGGGAAACAAAAACCCAGCGGAAAAGTACATGGGGAGGAGGTACTAACAACAACAAAAATGGAAAGGGACCTCGGGGTAGTCATATCAGATGACCTAAAGGTAGGCAAGCAATGTGACGGCAGTAAGGAGGGCTATACTGGGATGCACAGGGAGAGGCATCACCAGTAGAAAACAAGAAGTTGTTATCCCTCTGTACAGACAGTTGGTGTGACCCCATCTGGAGTACTGCTTGCAATTCTGGAGACCCCATCTCGGCAAGGACATCGACAGGATGGAGGCAGTCCAGAGGAGGGCAACTAAAATGGTGCAGGGTCTGCACCAGAAGCCAAACTAAGAGAGACTAAAAGAGCTTAATATGTATATCCTAGAGGAAAGGAGGGAGAGGGAGGACATGATAGAAACTTTCAAGTACCTTAAGGGAATTAACAAAGTCCAAGAGGGTAGCATATTTCAGAAAAAAAGATGTGCAAGAACAAGGAGGCACAATTTGAAGATGGGGGGGATGGGTCAGGGGCAATGTGAGGAAGTATTTTTTTCATGGAGAGGGTTGTGGACACATAAAACGGCCTTCCTGAGGGGGTTGTAGGGTCAACAACAGTGGGGGAATTCAAGAATGCATGGGGCAGATATAAGGCAATTATGGTGGGGGTTGGAGGAAGTAGACTGTTGGTTAACCGGGATCTGCAGCTTATCCAATAGGTAGGGAAGTGGGCAGACTGGGTGGGCCAAGTGGTCCTTATCTGATGTCAAAGTCTATGTTTCCATGTAAATACTTTTTCCAGCAGATGGCTTTGTTACATGAGACTGGTAAACATGATCAGCATTGTGAATCGGCACTTAGCAAAGCTAACAGAAATCAAATCAAGTATGAAACCGTATGCAATTCTACTGAGCATGAATGTGGACATGGAGGGGAACCCGTATCCTGGACCAGCAAATCATGGGATTAAAGTAGTTCATGAAAATGCAAGACTCTTGGTAGGAAAAAATGGACCGATTTAAAATATGGGTCCAAAATAATGATTGGGATATAATATGCTTAACGGAAAAATGGCTAACAAAAAAACATCCTGGACAAAGAAATACAACTGGAAAACTACAGCCAAATTAGATTGTACAGTCCCAAAAGGGTAGGGATGTTGCTTTACAGGGAACTCTTGACAACTTGGAAACGATCTACTCTGGAACTTTAGAAGGACTTGAATGCCTCATCATGGCCATAAGCTCCTTAAAACTAAATGCTGGTATTGCTTATTTCCCGCCCAAAGTAAACCACTCCACTTTGACTTGCTGGCCCAAACCCTATAGGATGCTCTTCGGGGATGGGATGGTCCTCCTTGGTGACTTCAGTTCAGCATGGGTGACCTGGGGGGGGACAAATTTGCAGGCAGCTTGGCATCTCTGATGGTGATCCAGCTGGTGGATTCACCAATGAGGAAAAGCTCATATAATAGCCCCAGAAATGTCCTAGACCTGACATTTATTATCTCACATATAAAAGTGTTAAGCTACAGGGTACTAAGCCCTAACCTGGCAGACCACAGCCCAGTAACCTGCTGCCTTGACAGAACAGCTGCAAAAGCACCTAAACAAAGCTACAGAACACGCAAAACTTTTAGGAATTGCTGTGCAGAAAGCTTCAACCTTAGCATGCAAAATGAAAGGTGGAGCAGGCTGGAACTTATTCCAGTCATCAATATGGCCATTGAGGAATGTACCAAATCATTTATCAAAATATGTAACAAACATGCCCCCAATAAAAACCAGCAGGATCAGGAAACAACACATGCTGTGGGTAACAGAAAAGTTAAAACAAATTTGAAGAAAGGCCAGAGCATGGAGGAAGGCAAACAAAGTAGCCAACAATGAAGACTGGGAAACTTTAAAAAATAAGAAATAACTATAAAAATCAAATCAAAAGAACAAAAGTAAGATACTTCAGGAACAAAATCAACAACACAAGCAATTCCTCCATGTACTGGAAAATGGTAAAAACGCAAACAGGTGCAGGAATGAAGCGCAGTTTATGAAAGATATTGGTTCTGTCCAAACTCCACAGATCGCAGCAAACCAACTAAACCAGTACTTTTGCACACTCCCTGATGCAAAAAATCCCACCAATTCTAGAGCTTAATGGTAGCAAAGAGATGACTGAACCCAAGATGCAGAAGTCACAATTGAAAACAAAGTCTTTGCTTCAAAACCATAAAAAGCAATGATGCACAGAAAACGAAAAAACTAAATGCAAACAAATCACCAGGATTTGACAATGTAGAAATCAAGTTCCTAAAAACATCAGCAGACAACATATACCCATTCCTGCAAAATATCTTTAACCAAAGCTTAATGGAAGGTCCTTCCCAAAGACCTGGAAACATGCCAAAGTGGTTCCTATGTACAAGGGAGTGGGCCAAATGACCCCTCACACTATAGACCCATAGCTCTACTATCTGTCATCTCAGAACTATTTGAAAAACTAGTATGTAAACAGTTATCCACACACTTAGAAACACACAACCTTCTAATGATCCACCAGTCAGGTTTTAGGGCAAACAGATCCACATCCATTGCCCTTGCAAACTTCCTCAGAGAGGTCACTAGAGCCCTTTATGAAGGTGATGTTGGAGCAGTGTCTGTGGACCACTCAAAGGCATTCGATATGGTTGATCACAAAATCCTTCAAGAAAAACTGAAGAAAATAGCAGTAACACCAGAAGCAACAACCTGGTTCACCTCTTACCTAATAAACCACAGACAATCAATGGTTATGAGTAACATCATATCAGACGTGGGGCTTCTATACAGGGGGCTGTCACACAGGGATTGATACTGGACCCCATACTATTCCTGGTCTATGTTAATGACCTTCCTGGATATGTACAATACAACATTCCACAAAAAAACTACACATAGATTACACAATTCTCAAAGCAAGATCCAAAGACTTCTTCCAAATGGAGAAGAAATCTCAGTTGGATTTTGACATTCTTCGAAGCTGGTTTCCCATAAAGATGGTGTTCAGAGGGAAACAAAACAAGTCTATGGTTTTCTATAAAAAAAAGGTACAAAAATTTAAGACACTTGCGAGCTAAAAATATGACTTCTAGATGAGTCCACGGTCAAAGAAACAGAAGACTACAAACACCTGGGAGTAAACATAAAGTAGATAACACCTTATGTTTTGAGAACCATATTATATCCACTATCAAAAACGTTAATGCCAGACTGGCAGTTCTCCACCTAAATGCCAATGCCATACCAAAAAAAAGCAAGACTGGCCCTAGCCACTCAACTCCTGCTGCTGTCTATTCTGGAATACAGAAGCATAGCCTACCAGCATGCAACTAACTAGCTGCTGGAGAAACTGGACACAACCTATCCCAAAATGGCAAGATTCATTCTTAGGTGCCCATATGGCACCCACCATTCTGCAATGCTCAAAACACCAAAGTGGAATTCCCTCAACCTAAGAAGAGAGAAGTCCAGGGTACTCACAGACTACAAAATCATCAAGGACATGATTACTGGATATCAGGGACTAGCAACCAATTTCCCAAATAACACATACTGCACGCGAGACATCAAAAACAGAGGCCTCTGTGTAACTAGGGTCTGAACCAACTGCGGGAAAATAAGCCTAGATTACCTTATTCCCAAAACCTGGAATTCCCTGTCCCCAAAAATGCAGAGGGAGTAAATCCCTGGCTGAATTTAAATCTACTATATAGTCAAAACTTTTAGAGTTCTGTGACTGTTACTAAACTAATGGCGCAATCTCTTTTCAGGGGCAAAGCCCCTCCACACCAACAGCATCAGTACCTGCCTGAAATATTAAATGTAAATATTTGCTTATATTGCCATTGTAAACTGTTTTAACTAATGTACATGTTATGTTTATGCTGTTACTTTAACTGTTGTAACCAGTATATAATGCACCTAGCTTGTTTATATTGAAACTGTCATTAGCGTAACTAATAGAAACATAGAATTTGATGGCAGATAAGGACCACTTGGCCCACCCAGTCTGCCCTCTTTTACCCTGCCTATACTGTCACTACAGACCCTACTTGATCTCCTCCTCCTTCCCCTTCCTCTTGCTTCCCACTGTGGTTCCCTTGTGCCTATTCCATGCATGCCTGAAGGCCACCACTGTTTTTACCCTCACCACCTCTGTACTGTACTTCAACACAGGACAACTTTGAAAATAGGACCATGGTGACCTTAACAGTTTTATCCTGTCAAAAAAATATTTTTTACTACCACTAATAGACTGGTTTGACAGCTTATAACATGTTTGTGCTAACATTGAACAAATACACCTTAGTTGAATTCTTGACCCCCAGTAAATTTTTTGTCAAAAAATGCTATTATCTTTCCACATACTATTTTTAAAACATGTTGTTTATTGAATCTCAACATTGACATATCAGTAAAACAGTTTCAAGCAGTAACTTCAAAAAGTGTGGACACCATCATACAGTCACAACAGTGAATACTGAAACAGTTTGTGAGCTGCCAGGGCTTCTGGGAAGGAGGAGAAGGTTGTGTTGGCCATTTCCAAAGAAAAAGAGTTTGAGCTAACATATTACTAAAGATAAACATTTAGTAAATATAAAGCACCCCATATTTACATTTATAAAACTACATTCATGCTCTAACTGTTACTGAGATAACACTCACTCTGGAACCTAACAAACTGTGAACAGTAAAAATTAACATCGACAAAAGTTTACAGTCTGCATTATTTTTACACGCCTTAGTCCTCGACAGAGCCTGACTCCCTGTCCCGGTTTATGCTCTCAGTCAATTTTAGCAACAGGCTTAGCAGCATGTTTGACAATACAAATCTTTCCTCAGTGTCCGACGTGAAGTTTGGCTGGAAGCATAAGTGATGCTGGCACCCACAGCACACTCAAGCAACTGCAGACCCCGTCAAATGGCTTTCTTCTCTGAAGAGTCACATAGCTCCGGTCCAAAACCATTTTTTTTATCAGCAACTCCCCATGTAGCAGGCAAAGTACATCTGGCTGCCTCCAGAATATAATCATTTTATCCCACATTGGTGGTGATGGCCAGAATTGTTCTTGGTGGCAGTCTGGGAACCATGATTTTCTTTGGTGTGATTCTGTAAGCTTTTTCAGAGCTTCTAGGAAGTCAAACACATGCAGGGCTAAACCAAGTAAATTATTTAAAATGCATCCCCTCCTCCACACTGTGGAGGGGTAAGTCACAGTGGAAAAACAAGTATAGAGGTAACTCCCAGTGATGAGTGGTAATGGACTGGGGGAGAGTGGTGAGTGGGAGGATGGGAGCCTGCTGGAATTACAGGGGCATAAACAGAAAGTAAAAATTAGCAAATAAAAAGTTCCAGCATCAAGCCCATGTTTTCATCTGGGTCCGTGACTGACTGTCTTATTTGTCCCCATTTATTTTTACTTGTTTAATTACTAGTTACTCTTCCATGTCTGCCGACATACAAGTTTCCAAGGGCAAAATTCACATATTCAGTCTCCTCATCAATGAGACCTCCAGCTGTTTGGTTCTTAACCACACTGTGGACTACTTCCAGCACACTGATGGTGGCTAAATGATCTACAGAATGCCCCATGTTCAATTTTAATTCATTCTGTGGACCAGATTGATCCACTAGTCCAAAATGAATCTTCAGATCAATTTTTCTAAAAAAATGTACAAATGTCCACCAATATGTCAGACTGATTGAGATTTAAAATTGAAACGAAACTGAGTCCCTTCTGAAATACTTTTATTTGATCTTTTATGAGGGTGTTCAGGCAGCAACCCCACAGAACTGAGTGAACAGCATGTCCTGGCCCTCACAACCCTCAGGAAATCTGAGAAAATGGAGATGAGAGTAATTGTAGAATAACTGTAATTAGTTTTGAACTGAAAGGCACACTAAGCTGTAAGAGTTTGTTTCCAGGTGCATTTGGGGGGTGCTGTTACCTGGACCTGTATAATTGACAGGAGAATGATGGCCATAACACGGGAAATTCCCCTAGTCTTGCATCGGGGGGCACTGTTTCTCTGTTCTGTGAGATGGCGTACTTCAGTCCTGGACTGCTTCTGGAGCAAGCAGGAGGTGTTTCTGCTCAACAGCAAACAGATTGTATAGATTTGAATGAAGCAGATGTGGAATCGGAGGATGAGATGGTCTGCCGAAGAGACTGAACCTGTGCTAGATCAATCAGAGGATACCAGGATGCAGATCCGTGATGGAGAAACAGTTTTGGAGGATATCACAATGGCGGACATACAACTGCAGCAAGACCTGGAAAAAAAGCAACAACAGCTTTGAGACCTGATGAAAGAGATGGAACATGATTTCCAGGTAAAGAAACAAAGCTTGAAGAGGAGAGAAAAAGGAAACAGCCCATGAAAAGTCCTCATATAGCACCTGGGGAAAAAAACAATCCTATGGTTGGAAACTGGATCCCAAGCTGCTGCACACTGTGGGGGCACAGAAGAAACAGCAGTGAAAGATCATACATCTGGAGACTCTCAGAGTGATTTTTTTTTCCACTCGGGAGGGAGCAATCTTAGACCTGGTACTCTCAAATGGGGGTAGAGAAATAATCTCAGATTTAGAAGTGGGTAGCCATCTGGGAACAAGCGACCACCAAACAGTGTGGTTCACGATAAACACAGCCATACAATCAAGCCATACAAAAGCAAGAGTACTGGACTTAGGAGGGCTGACTTTGGGAAAATGAGAGTGCCTCAGAAAAGCACTAGCAAACAGGCAAGAAGGAGGGGTGGAGGAACAATGGGGAGGATCAAAACAGCCATCACAGAGGCAACAAGCCTTTGTGTAAAGCAAATCAATAAAACACAACGAGGAAAAAAACACTATGGTTCTCAAGAGAGGTGGCAGGGAAGGTTAAGGAGAAAAGGACAGCATTCAGGAAATATAAGGAAACACAGAAGGAGCAGGACAGAGAACTTTATCAGTTAAAGCAGAAAGAGGCTGGGAAGGCAGTCAGAATAGCAAAGGCCCAAACCGAGGAAAGGATTGCCAATTCTGTTAAGAAGGGGGATAAGACCTTTTATAGGTACATTAGGGAGCAAAGAAAGACCAAAGGAGGCATACTGAAGCTTAATAAAGGGGAGGGAATGTGGGTAGAGGGTGACAGTGAAAAAGCAGGGATACTGAATGAATATTTCTGTTCAGTATTCACAAAGGAAGAGGAGGGGGAGTTACCTAAACCCAACAAGAGAAACACTCTGAAGACGGGGGTCGATACCAGTCCATTTACAGAAGAAAGGGTTCTGAAAGAACTAATAAAATTGAAGATGGACAAAGCAATGGGGCCTGATGGGATTCACCCAAGAATTCTAAAGAACTAAGGGTAGAACTAGTGACACCGCTGACTACTCTCTTTAACAAATCATGGGAGGATGGGGTGGTACCCGAGGACTGGAGGAGGGCAGATGTGATTCCTCTTCACAAAAGTGGAGCAGGACAGAGGCAGGAAACTACAGACCAGTTAGTTTGACCTCAGTGGTAGGGAAACTGATGGAATCACTTCTGAAGGGAAAGAATTGTTGAGTACCTAGAGGCCAGTGGGGCACAGGACCCAAGGCAGCATGGATTCACGATGGGAAGGTCGTGTCAGATGAATCTAATAGATTTCTTTGACTGGGTGACCAAAGTAGTAGACCAGGGAGGGGCTGTGGACATGGCCTACCTAGATTTTAGCAAGGCATTTGATACAGTCCCACACAAAAGATTAATACACAAGATAGCCAGCCTTGGAGTGGGTCCCAAGGTGGTAGCCTGGATAAAAAATTGGCTAGACAACAGGACGCAAAGGGTAGTAGTAAACGCACACAGTGTGAAGAAAGGAGGGTTACTAGCGGGTACCTGAGGGTTCAGTACTGTGACTGGACGTCCTTTTAATGTCTTTATAAGTGACATTGCAGAGGAACTGAAGGAAAAGTATGTCTCTTTGCAGATGACACAAAGATCTGCAACAGGGTTGATACACAAGATGGAGTGGAAAGGATGAGAAGGGACTTGGCAAGGTTGGAGGAATAGTCAAATGTATGGCAGCTCAGATTCAATGCAAAGAAGTGCAAGGCAATGCACATGGGAAACAAAAACCCAGGGGAAGCATACACAATGGGGGTGAGATACTGACAACAGTAAAAATAGAAAGGGACCTGGGGTAATTATATCAGATGACCTAAAGGTGGGCAAGCAATGTGAGAAGGCAGTAAGGAAGGCTGGGGGGATACTGGGATGCATAGGAAGAGGCATCAATAGTAGAAAACAGGAAGTTGTTATCCCTCTGTACAGACAGTTGGTGAGACCCCATCTGGAGTACTGTGTGCAGTTCTGGAGACCCCATCTCCGCAAAGACATAGAGTGGAGGCTGTCCAGAGGAGGGCAACCAAAATGGTGCAGGGTCTGCACCAGAAGACATATGAAGAAAGACTAAAGGAGCTTAATATGTATACCCTTGAGGAAAGAAGGGAGAGAGGGGACATGATAGAAACTTTCAAGTACCTCAAGGGAATTAACAAAGTCCAAGAGGGTAGCATCTTCCAGAAAAAGAGATGTGCAAGAACAAGGGGGCACAATTTGAAGATAGAGGGGGGACGGCTCAGAGGTAATGTGAGGAAGTATTTTTTCACGGAGAGGGTTGTGGATGCATGGAACAGCCTCCCTGAGGAGGTCGTGGAGTCAAGAACAGTGGGGGACTTCAAGAATGCATGGGACAGGCATAAGGCAGTCCTAGTGGGGGGTAGGAGGAAGTAAGCTGTTGGTTAACTAGGATCTGCAGCTTATCTGTTAGGTAGGAAAATGAGCAGACTAGGTGGGCCAAGCGGTCCTTATCTGCTGTCAAATTCTATGTTTCTATGTTTCTATCTGGAGACTGGGCTCCCAAGAATACTTTGCAACAAGCAGGATGGATCTTTGAAGCAGGCCGCTGGGTTCCGGACCCGGTTGTCCCAATACCTAGGTCACCAAACTGGAAAAGGAATACAATAATTAACAATGGAGGCTGTGTTTTATCTTTGGAGTCTGCATTGGAGAAGGGCACTCCAGCGGAGACAGCTGCAAATCTGCAGAGCATGGTCCTGAGTGCAGAAACTGCAACAGACGCCAGCAGCAACACAATACAACCAATAGAAGTTGTTACAGACTGTCAACAGGGAATGAATACAGACTCCATCGATGAACCCACAGCATGACATACCCAGGTAACCTCCATAATTATGGAAAATGAAACTGATAGCATTACAGACAGAGAAGGTTTGGGGTCTACTCAGGGGGAGGATGATCACCAGGATGTTGCAACTAAACAACCCAGCTATGCTAGCCTCTTCCACCAGCCAGCTGTGGCGGCTAAAAGATGCTTTGTTGTCCGGATCTTTTTCAGAGGAGGTATTAGCAAGATACTGGACAGATTACATGTGGGGAAGACGTTGCTTCCTGATTTAATGCATTTTACCAGGGCAGGTGTATGCATTTATTCATGCTCTGGGTGACACCAAGTATGATATACGTTTCTGCTCAGCTGCACTACAAGATAAATTCTGAAAACTATATTACACATTAAAAGACTCCCCTGCATGGCAGGGTTTTTATGCTGTCCCACTTTCCAAATCATCAGTCAAAATGGTGACTGTTCTATTTTGCAATGAGGAGGTGAGGGTGAATGACATTATTTTCTGGTTGGAGAAACTTGCTGATATACAGGGTAACCCAAACCCAGTCATAGATGACAATGGATTTTAGACTTGAGGTTGGACCTTTAGAGTTCAACTTAAACAATCAGATGAGGGGTTTAGACATCTCCCAACTTCCTTTTTCTTTGGGAGAGATCATGGTATTCTGTTTTACTGGGGTCAGCCTAACAGCTGCTATAAATGTGGATCCCTGAAGCATTTAAACTCGGACTGCACTCAAGTAAGATGCTTTCAGTGTGGGGAGTTGGGACATACTGCAAACCTGTGCACAGTTCCTCCGATGTGTAACTTATGTGGGGATGATGAACATTACTTCCGGTCCTGTCCTTGGGGAGCTCATAACTCAGAAGATACTTTGGAGCAGGAATTTTACATAAACAGGGCAAAGAGATCTCACAGGCCTGGGAGATATTACTCTCAACCCCCACCACCACCACCACCACCACTACACCTGGAGCAGCAACCACCTGAAGAAAGTGCAGACCCCCACACACACACACACACTATGCAGAGGTCTAGTAGTATCACTAGAGCCAGTCCTAGAAACAAGGGACCTCCTCAAACATAAGTCAGATTTCCCCCTACAGCTGGCCAGCCTGAATGTTAATAGCATAAAGTCAGATTTAAAAAAGGACACTACCTTCTCCATTTTACAAAAATTGCAGTATGATGTTTTTCTTTTGCAGAATACTAGATTAAGAACCTTAGCAGAAGTGGAAAGAGTCAAATCAGCTTGGTTTTCTGGGAATTCTTCTTGGTCTCTTGCGGAGGATCAATGTAGTGGTCTGGGGGTTTGTTTTTCTCACCCAGGTATAACGGTACACAAGCTTATGGATGTCTGTCCCGGAAGAGTTTTGATTTTAGACATGGGGTTTGAGGGGAATGCCTATAGGGTAATAAATATTTATGCCCCACAAACAAAGGCCCTCAGAGTGGAATTGTTAAAAATGTATGTACTAATAAACAGATACTTTTTGGGGGAGGTTTTAATACTAGCTTTCTACACTCTGACTCTAAAGGAAAACAGGTTAAAACTTATAGTGATATCACCTTTTTGCATGTATTAATCAAGCAACATGGGTTAAAAGATGCTTAAGCTACCTTTTGTCAGAAACCGGCTCATACCTATTTCAGGGGATTAGTATCAACTCGGATAGATTTTTGGCTACTTTCTCATACAATACCAATTTCTCATTCTGAGATGGTTTTAATGGGAACTTCTGACCATACCTTAGTAGGGATAGTACTATCCACTACACCTCCAAGGATGGGGGGATGGGGTATGGAGACTGAACTCTAGTCTCCTTGATGACCAAAAGATATGTCAGGAATTACTTACAATACTTAAAGACTGATGTACAGTAGGTTTTTTTATATGACTCCCCTTTAGAGTGGTGGGAGGATACTAAGCATCTACTTATAGCCTTTTTTTAAACGACAGCTATAGAACATAGTTTGCAGCACAATGCACAATATTTAAGACTCAGAACACAGTTTCAACAGTTACTGTCTGACCAGAAGAAAAACAGACATGATAATAGGGATCAGATAAATACCATAAAACACGAAATGTTCCAGATGTAATATGTTAGACATACTGTAAGACTCTTGTGCTGTAACAAAGATTTGGAACTCAGGGGAAAAAATCCCAAACTACCCCATTAGAGAATTGTTGTGGGAGAGTTGAATCACTTCAACTAATGGGCATAAAGAATGCAAAAGGGAAAATTATTTTAGGGGATGAGGCTATTTTAAGGGAACTGCGGAGACATGTCTCAGAACAGCAAGAAACTACGGATGAGCAACCTGACTTTTTTGATCATATTTTAACTGCAGCCAGTGTTCCACTAGTGACTTTGGAACAGGTTAAGGGCCTTTTGGGCCCTTTGACCCTGAAAGAACTAACAGAGGCTGTAACATCATTAAAAAAATGGAACATCTCCGGGATCAGATGGGTTACCAATTGTATTGTATGTAAAATTGCTGCAGCTAATTCCACAGGAATTCATTACAATCTTTCAGGCTTTTTTTCAGAAGGCAGGTTGAATATTCAGATGTTTGAAGGTCTGTTAATTTTTCTTTATAGGAAAGGGGACAAACCCGATCTACAAAATTGGAGGAAAATTACTTTACTGAATTTGGATTTTAAAATCTTTGCTAAGATTTTATGTCTCTGTATGTCAAAAGTATTGCACTCAATTATTCTTGAAGCCCAGGCCTGTGCAGTTCCTGGGAGAAGGATAGTTGGTGCTTTATTTTTACTCAAAACAGTCATGGAACAAGGGGCCCAATGTAGAGCTGAAGGGTATGTCATTAATGTGGACCAATCGAAGGCTTTTGATAATGCTTCTCACACTTTTCTGTGGGCATGTTTGAAGAGATATGGGTTTCCATCTCAATTTGCTGAATGGATAACATTTTATTATGGGAAGGCCTTTGTTAAACCATATGACAATAAATGGGTTGATGAGAAGTGTTTGATTCAGAAAGGTGTTCAACAGGGCTGTCCTTTAAGTCCCCTATTGTATATATTTACTACAGATCCCCTAGTAAGAATTTTGACTTTATCTCCAAATATTCCCGGTGTGCATCATCCAAATGGGAGTATCACCAATTGTATTGCTTATGCAGATGATTTGATCCTTCTGGTTCAAAATGCAGAGTCAGGAAGACATGCAAATAATCTGGTTCAGTCATTATTGGCAGTGTTGGGGGGGTTAGATTAATACAATTAAATATATAGGAGTAACCTTATATGTACCAGAGACAGTGGGAGGAGTAGGGGTAACTTTAGAACCTTGTAAAATTCTAGGGGTTTATTTTGGTCAATGGGATATGGCTAGTTTTAACCGGGCCCTTCAAACTGGGACTGGTCAGCTGTTAGTGATGAAATGGAATAGGTGGCACATGAGTAAAATGAAAAGGGTAGATCTGCTTAAAACCTTTTTGGTGCCACTTTTCTTATATCTTAGCTGTGTGTACCCCATCCCCAAATGTCTTGAAACTTGATTATATTATTGTTTCTTTTCTTGTCTGCGGGGAAGTGGGTTGAACCCACTCAAACAAGGGGTTACGTGTTTGGATAGGAAAGATGGGGGTTGGTATGGTGCAGCCTGTAGGGGGGGGGTGGTGCATATATTTTTATGCTAATCTGTTACAATGCTATGCGGAAGCTGACCCAGTGGGTGGCCTGGGGAGCCTCTTGCTTAACTGAGGTTATGCAGGACTGGAAGGAAATGTCTTTTAGACATAAAAATAAGAGAACCCTGGGGCTTAATTCTTAAAAACATGGAGGATATCACAGCACCAATTACTAACAACCCCTAGGAAACTTCTATATGCAGAAATAGTGGAGACTTCTTTAGTGGAACACCCTTTTCAAAATGGAACAGGCACCCAGCAATTGGCAATAAAGAACCTCTTGACTAACTCCAGACTCCCAGCAAATGTGTGGGATATGGTATGGTTGGGAATACATGGTAGAATAAATGTGAAAGGAAATTAAAAGCATAAAGCAATTGCAGGATGATATTGTCCTAGGGTATCCTGTCAAGAAGAAACTGAAACTGTGGAGCATTTATTTTTTTTTATGTCCCTATATTGTGGAGTTTTGGAAAAATTTTGTCTCACCAGTGGGGATCGGACATACGGCTTCACATATCTCCAGCAATATTATTTACAGTGGTATAGGTTGTTGGGCCCATTATGATGCAGAATCCGTAAGAGTACTGATGGCAACCCTAGTCTACTAGATTTGGCATGTATGGTGCAGGCTGGTACTTTAACAGCAACACATTTCACAAGTAGAATTAATTCAGTTTATTCAGAAGGATTTGCAAGAATTGAAGCATGTAGATTACAGGCAGTTTAACAGACAACTAGCATACATGGTTGGATGCTTTCAAATGGACATGTTAATTTGAATATGTAGCGCTTTCTGATTTGTTTGGATGTGATTTTCTTAGTTCTCATAAAAAATTCCCCTACTCCTTGGGTGGGGGAGGGTGGGGAGGAGAGGGTTTGTTTTCAGTATTTATGGTTTAATTTTGAGGGTTTATACTGGCAATTTTAATTTTTACTGCATGATGGAATACTTTTTTTAGGTTAGTCTTTCTTAGTACATTTTGGGGTTCTCACAACATGTTATTGCATGAATGTACAATGCAATACTTATTTATGTATACTTTTCTTTCCTAGCATTGTGATTTAGTGTGATGTAACACTGTATTGTTTGATATTTTAATAAAAAATTCCCCTACTCTTTCTCATATGTTCCATGGGATCTTACCTACCACCTAGACAGTGACCAGAGATGGGCAAAAGGGACTTTTGTTTAATATCTCATCCAAAGACCGGCACCTCCACAGTGCAACACCCTCCTTGTACTGCACTACAGTGTCATTTAAGGGTATCCCAGAGGCAAACGTGCTACCTACTAAGCCACTGGCATCAGAAAAGTGGGATGATTCATAATCTCCAAAGGTTTCACTTGCATTCTCAGGACCGTGGTCTGTGCTCTTGTGGCTGCTGACTAAGCCTCTGCTGCCACGGTCTGAGCTGCTTCAGACTTAGTTTTATTTGAAACCATCCTTGTGTTGTGAGAGCCCAGCTTTCTCTCAATGTAAAACATTGTTTTAGTGAGGACCTTGAGGCTGGCACAAATACCATGCAATGTATAATAATTTCAGAAGTGTCATCGAGCCCTGTCACAAATGCCAAGGGCTTCTCATGGTCTTCTCCTGTGCCTTTTCTGTTAGGTATAAATTTTTTATTTGATGATTTTTTTTGTAACATTTATTTATTCATTTTATTTCAAATTTGATGATGGGAAAGGCACACTGAGCCGAGGCTCATTTCCAGGTGTGACCCAGGTACAGAGAGGAAAAAGAGTAACGGAATGGTGAGGAATTCAAACAGCATGTACAGACTTTGGTAAGGCTAGGGGGATGTTGGGGTGTATTAGTATGGGTATCACAAGTCGGAAGAGAGAGGTAATAATCCCTCTTTACAAGACACTGGTTAGGCCCTATCTGGAGTACTGCATGCAGTACTGGAGGCCACACCTTCACAAGGACATTAACCAAATTGAGGCAGTCCAAAGAAGGGCAACCAAAATGGTGCAGGGACTGCATCAGAAAACATATGAGGACAGATTAACGGAGCTCAGTATCTATACCCTAGAGCAAAGGAGGGAGAGAGGTGATATGATCGAAACATTCAAACACCTTAAGGGCATTAACAAGGTGAAAGAGTCTAACATGTTTCAATATAAGAAAAATAGCAGGACAAGAGGACACAGCATGAGATTAGAGGGAGGCTGATTAAGGGGTAATGTGAGGAAGATCTTTTTTCACAGAAAGGGTGGTGGATGCATGGAGCAGCCTACCTCAGGAAGTGGAGGATATGAATACAGTGCAAGGCTTCAAACAGGCATGGGATAGGCATAAGGGAACAATACAGATGAGTATGGATAGATAGGCTATTGACAGAGCAAAGGCCAATGGCACATTTATAAGGTAGAAAAAGAAATGGGCAGACTGGACGGGCCTTGCAGTCCTTATCTGCTGTCAACTTCTATGTTTCTATGTTTCACAGAGAGTACAAAACAAATATAGTATCTACAACATGTACATACAGTTTTACAAAGAGTACAGTACAATTTCTATAATTTATAGTGAGTTAGTATGCAGAGTAAAAATAGATGGGGTGAGATTTATTTCTATCTAGGCTTGAAATGCAGATTTTGATGTCTGCTGTTAAATAACATTCTTTTCATTTGACTTCCAATAAATTATCTTCAAGGAATTGCAGTTTTTACAAAAAGTTGATGAAAACTTCGTAGAAAATGTCTGGCTTAAAACAAAATTATGTCTAAAAATAAGGAAACATATACAGTAAATACCATTTTCTCAGAAAGATAGGCTGGATTAAGTGACCTTAAAAGTGCCTATGTTAGTTTGTTTCTGCTGAATTGTCTTCTAAAACTATAAGAAAACTAAACATTTGTCAGACACTTGGAAGTGGAAAGTTTTGCTAAAAATTCACACATAGCAATATTACCAGAAAAGGTGTTTGCTTTGCTGGAAATGATGGAGAATCCATCAATGCAATGGCCTCCTCCTATAAAAATGATATGGAAAAGAGAATAATACATGTTTTCCCATTAACAATGGTTCATTTTAGGAAAACCTATAAATTTTAAATATGCATTTCATAACTTACATGGACAATGTATTAGAAGTACGCAATACACCTGGTGCCACAATATAAACAGCAACAATAATTTAGGCTGTTTGGGGCTTGCCTTAAATCGTACAGACCTAGCACTCAAGAAGCAATTAAACTCAAGAAACAATAGTGAAGAAAACCTACATAAATAATATGAAACCATATATTATCTGGCCTGGTTGCTACAATACTCCAGCAATCAAATAGCTTAGAGGTAAAAAGGTCCACACAAAGAAATGGTGTTAGCAATCCATTATAATAATAACAGAGATTAATATTTAATGACTTCTCAGACACAGTTATATAATCATAGTTACAAGCTCTAAATAAGTAATACACCACTCCAAAAGTATCATTGGTAATCAAATTCAAAGTGGAAATACTTTTCTCAGAAGGAAATAGAGGTACAGTGATAGGTAGGCATGGCCTGGTAATTGGTGATCAAAAGCCTTGCCTTGCAGTGTAGAGGGCTGGATTCAGAAATTACTTCTGGGCTCTCGTTCCCTGTTCTAGTAGGGAGCACATGTGGCACAGAATTAAGCTTAATCGGGTGGGTGCGGGAGCACAGAGTACTTTGTTACCCTAACTGGCAGGTCGATCAGGAGTGGGTGTCAGTTTCAGATGAGAGTACCACTTGTAGTTGCGGTAAGGTGAATGTTAAAGGCAGCTGTGGCATGGCGTACTATAGGGGGAACAGGGAAAATGGGAAGATGCCTACAGAATGGATGATCAGATAACTCCCAGTTTAAATGATATGCACAAGGGGATGGGCAAGTGGAGTGTGTTTGAATGCTGTGGTAAAGGCATGAGAATCCTCCGTGCTGAATACAGTACAACTTTATATAAACGAGTCCTGTGATTGTAATGCATGAAAGAAATGCTGAGTTGCTGGCTATTGGTCCCGAGATGTTACACACAGAAAGGTCTGTAGTTTGAATTGTTCAAGCCAAAGAGTACCAATGTATCATTTATAAAGCAGTGTCAGTGGCTTAGTAGGTTGCATTCTCACATCTAAGACCAGTATATCAGTCATGGGCTCTAGTCCAGCACTGAGAATTTAGGCCAATCCCCAGTACAACACTAACACTGTAGTGCTGCACTGTTTAGGTGTCATCCTTTGGATAAGACATTAAACCAAGGCCCCTTAGTCATCTCTGGTGGCTGTTAAGGTGGAAGTTAAAGAGCCCATGGCACTTATACTAGAGTAGTGGAATTTACTAGTGTCCTGGCCAACATTTCACTTCTCAATAAACAATTCCATGAAACCCATCTAACATGACACACCTACAAACCAGCTGTCATGTCTCAGTGTGCCTTTCCAGGTCAAACAATTTACAAATAAATAAATAAATAAAACTGTTCAAAAGCCTCAGTAGATATAAAGTGCTATGGTTAGCTGGTTGGTTGATGGGCACAAGACCCGGGGGAAGCAGGCTGAGGTACTAAATGAGTACTTCACCTCAGTTTTCACCAAGGAAAATGGGAGTGCTGCATCACACATGGGAGGAGACAGTGATACTGAGGAGGGGGGACCCTTACCAATCGGTGGGTCTGGGGAGAGGGGAAGGCATCACTAGCAGGAGGGGGAAGGCTAAGCAAGGAGAAGAGGTAGCAGAAGTGGAAATCACAGCAGAGAGAGTGAGGGAAGCCCTCAGGTCCCTTAAGACGGAGAAAGCACCAGGGCCAGATAAATTACATCCCAGAGTGCTGAAGGAACTGGTGGATGTCCTGGCGAAACCTCTGGCGGAGCTTTTCACCATCTCTCTGAGGACAGGGTGGGTGCCCCAGGACCGGAAGGTGGTGCATATAGTGCTTATCCACAAGGAGGGATCAAGGGAGGTGACAGGAAACTACAGGCTTGTCAGCCTGACATTGGTGGTGGGCAAGGTGATGGAGGGCATTGTCAAGGAGAGGCTGGGGGGGGGCCTGGAAAAGTCAGGGTGCCTGGATGATAGACAGCATGGATTCATTCCGGGGAAATTGAGTCAGACAAACCTTGTGGAGTTCTATGACTGGGTGATGAGTGCCTTGGACCTAGGCAGACCAGTGGACATCCTCTTTCTAGACTTCAGCAAGGCTTGTTGGATAAGCTGGGAGAAATGGGGTGTGGGGAACCAGGTAATCAGATGGATAGGAAATTGGCTCCAGGACTGGATGGGATAGTCTCATCCCCAAAGAGGGGCTTAGTGAGGTCCCACAGGGATCAGTCCTTAGGCCCCTCCGTTCAACGCCTATGTCTCTGACATAAGGACAGGTATCAGGAGTGAGATGAGTCTCTTTGCGGATGACTCAAAACTGGGGGCAGAGGTGGATGGGGAGGAGGGGAGGGTGGTCCTACAGGGGGACCTGGAGGCTCTGGAAAGATGGTCTAGAAAGTGGAAGCTAAGGTTCAATGCAGGGAAATACAAGGTACTGCACCTGGGGGCCAGAAACCCAGGCCAAGTGTACACCCGGGGGGGGGAGGGAAATGTTACAAGTCTCGATGGCTGAGAGGGACCTGGGGGTGGTGGTGGATGTCAAGATGAGCAACTCGAAGACTTGTAGGAGGGAAGCAGCCAAGGCCAACAGGATGCTGGGATGCATCGCTAGGGAGATCACCTCCAGAAGGAGGGAAGTGATACTCCCTCTGTATAACTGCTTGGTGAGGCCGCACCTCGAGTACTGTGTGCAGTTTTGGAGGCCACACTTAAAGAGGGACATTAAACTCCTGGAGAAGGCCCAGCAGAGGATAACCAAAATGATTTGGGGCTTGGGGGACAGGACCTATAAGGAGTTGCTCAAAGAGCTAAATATTTACACATTGGAAGAGAGAAGGGACCGAGGGGACATGATAGAGGTCTTCAGGTACATGAAGGGGGTAAATAGGGGAGGAACAGTCAGGGTGCTTCAAAGGAAGGAGGAAGGGGCTACTAGAGGGCATGGGTGGAAGCTGGAGGGGGGAAGATTCAGGGGAGAAAGGAGGAGGTGCTACTTCACTGAGAGGGTGGTGGAGCCATGGAATGCGCTGCCTAGAGGGCTGGTGGAGGCAGAGACGGTAGGGGGGTTCAAGAGGAGGTGGGAAAGGTACAGGGGAAGGGTTCTGGAAAGAAAATCCAATGCCGCGTGAATATCCGGAACTGGAAAGGGAGAAGCCAGAGAAGGCGAGGGGGGCAGCTAGGTCAGCTCCCAGGGTGGAGGCTGACCAAACAAGCAGACGCGAAAGACCATTAGGCCTATTCTGCTGCCATTTTAGTATGTTAATATGTTAGCCAGAGGGTCATGTGACTCTGTGCTGCAGCTTATCATGCTGACAACCAGGGTTGGAAATATTATGGGGTGGTTGGACATTTGGGAATCTAATCACTTTTTCATTTGCTTGGATTTTAGGATTACCCTACTCTGAATCCTAATCCAGTCTGATTACAGTAATCTACTTGATTCAGATTCGGATTTTGGAAGCCGAATCCTGAAATCCAAAAATCCAGAATTCTACCGTGAACATCCTATCAGCAATAACATCAATCAATCAATCAATCAATCAAAATCTTTATTTATTCAGGCGGACATCATTGAGCAAAGCTCATTTACAAGATGGACCTGATAGGTCAAGGATCAAATTGAAGGTACAGTAGCAGATATATACAGAACACTTGTATTTAAATGGATACAGTAATATAAACATATATACAAATGAAGGATAGAGGTTGATAAAACCTAACAGGACAAGGTAGGATACAATAAAAGTACACTAGAAGAAACCAGAATGTCCAAGTCCCAATAGAGGAGCCAAAGCAAGCACGCAACACAGGGTAACCAGTATTACAGGCTCCAGGGCAAACTAAAGCAGACAAACAGATATAATAATTGATGACTGCAAAAAATGATGATAAACAGCCTCTGACGAATGACATGGAGGGCTGGTGGGAGATTCAGACAGGAGCTAGGCTACTAGTAGTAGGAGGTATGGAGGAGTGGTTAGGTAGAAGTAAGTACAGGAGTTGGTGTGGGGTCTTGGTCAGGAAGCAAAGCTGTAAAAAGGTATGATGGGGCTGAGTACAAAATCAGGGGCTGCAAGGAGGGAAAACTAAGGATGATTTATGGAAGAGCTGTCAATAATAATTGCTGGACTGAAAGGGGAGGCTGTGAATGACTGGACTAGGGCCTTGTGGTAGCAGTTGCATTTTCTGGGAAGAGACTTACGTAGAGCTTTTTAAAGGATGCTAGAGGTATAAAGTTGGTCAACTTTAGGGTCTTCTGTAGAGAAATCCATGCCATTGCTAGACAGTAGCTGATTGCAGACCTCCCATGCCGGGTGTAGGCTTTGGGTAACTTAAGCGTGATGAAGTTGTTGCTTCTTAGGGCATAGGACCTAGCTGTGGCCAGTGTAAAGCAGTCTAAAATATAGGATGGAAGTTTATTAAACAAAGCTTTGTATATCCATAGTGCAGCATTTCTGTTCCTTCTGAGGTGTAGGGATGTCCAACCAACTGCAGCAAGGCCAGCTGTTGTGAAATGATTATTGAACGCATCTAGTACTTCCCGTTTATCAGAGATAGCAACCTTATTAAGGTGCACTTGAGATGGCAGAGAGGTGCTAGAGTCCTGCCCTAAGATCCCCTTGATGGTGCCCCAGAATCTAGCAGGATTGTGGTAAGAGGCGTCAAGTTCAGCCATATAGAAAGCAGCCTTAGCATCCCTTACTTTTTGGTGCAGCTATTTCTGGCTTTCCTGAACAGCATCCAGTCATTTGGTTCCTTAGTCTCCTTGCCAGTTTCCATAGCTTATCCTCTCCAACAGTGGAGATTTAAGGTCGGCTGAAAACCAGCGCAAGATTTGCTTTTGTTCTAACGCTAGTGATTGGTGCATGAGTGTAAGGGCACCTATGATTATGCTATTTAACACCTGATGTGCTTTTTCCACAGAATGCGTAAGGTAGAACTCCTGCCAGCATGCAGAGTGGCTTAGGTCATGGAGATATCCCTCAATATTAAGGTTTTTCTTGGATCTTCTCAGAAGGAATTTTGCTGTGTTAGCTGGCTTGCCGGATGATCTTATTCCTGCAATGAGACAGTGGTCACTTATGTCACTGAATAGCACTCCAGTATGTGAGAACATAATTTAGGATTTTCAGCACCTCAATTTGAATGTCCTAAATCCTAATGTTAGGATAAGATTCCAAGGTATTTAGATTCAAAAATGGCTGTCCAGTCACCCCTAGCCTGCATTCTACATCTGATCTCTCCCACATCAGTCAGCAAAGACAGTGTTGAGTACCTAGTAATGATCTTGGGTGCCTCCTACCTCCGATAGAGTTGCTGGCTTTGCCGGTATATGGCTTCTCCCAAATGGCTCAGGGGAGTCAGCTGAATGGGCAGAAATGCACGGTTACAGAGAGGGGTGTGAAACCCTACTGCTAGCAGAATGTTGACACAGGACACCGTAACATCATATGGCCAGTCCTGTAGTAGTGAGTGTTGATCAGTTTTCTGAGTGCTGGGCACAAAATGATTCTCATCTCAGGCTGTGCCCCTGTGGGGAGGGTTGTGGGATACAAGGTGATGAAAAATAAGTGGAAACATTAGTGACATTCAGAATGATGTGCTCCGTGGACTAGAGACTGGAAAACTATGGTCGAGAAATTAAAAAAAAACTTTTGATCATAGGAGCCTCCATGATTCAGGAAGTTGATACCTATCTCTAGCCAGGGATAATGGTCAGATGTCTCCCAGATACATCAGCGTGGAGAGAGACTGACTGCATTGCTAAAATTGTACAGCAAGCAGGAGAAAACACTGATGTCCTGGTACACATGGGGACTAATGATCTCGCCAGCCAGTCAGTTGTGGAGACCAAGGAACACCTGACCAGGCTGGGTGACAAACTATCATCCATTTCATCTAGCATCTCCTTCTCTGAGATCTTGCCACTCTGGGAGAGGGAGGGCAGATGGACAGAAGGTCAGAGAAGGGGAGATAGGGGAGCTAAACAGGTGGCTCAAGGGTTGGTGCCAGGGAAAAGGACACAAATTTGTAGGGAACTGGCAACAGTTTTAGGAGCGAAAGTTCTTTAAATTTGATGGACTGCATCTGACTAAGGAGGGAGTCAGTGCATTGGAGCAGAAGTTTGACATCTTTGCAGAATATTTAGACTAGCAAATATGGAGAAGGGTGCAGCACCCGATATGTCAAATGGGAAGAACACCCCTCCCCCCCTCAGCTAGCGGTCAAACAGGAGTTCAGCATGTTTGTAGTTCATTTGCATCACCAGGTAAGGAAAAAGGTCCGGCCCCCCATACGATGCATGGGGGAAACACCAGACCTCGCCCAACAACTAACACACTGAAATCTGGCCAATGGAAAATCATGTACACAAATGCTTGCAGTCTACGAAACAAGATCCCAGACCTGCAGGCAATAATAACAGAGGCTAAACTGGACATAGTAGCCATTGGCGAGACATGGTTTACCAGTAACCACAATTGGGAGATTTCCGTACCTGGCTATGTACTGTTCAGAAGAGACCCAGGCAAAAAAGGCGTAAAGGGAGGCCCTTTATGTCAATGAAAGTATCAAAGCCACAGAAATTCAGAATATGCATAAGGAGCCAGAAGAACTGTGGGTCACCCTGGAAACAGGAAATGGACAGCCATATGAACTGGGGTTGTCTACAGGCCGACAGACCAGGTGGAGGACACAGACACATTACTGTTAGAAGATGTACAAAACATGACCGCTAAAGGGGAGGTTCTGATAATGGAGACTTCAACATGCCAGATACAGATTGGTCAATACCAGCAGGAACATCTGCCTGAACTAGACACATAGTGGATTCCCTGTAGAGGAAGGGCCTCAAACAACTAGTACAACAACCCACAACACACAGGACTATCCTAGATTTAGTACTGACTAACAGGGAAAGGATCAAAGATCTCCAGGTAGAAGGTCATCTGAGGGCCAGTCACCATCACATGGTATGGTTCAGTTTGGCCACTAAAACTAAATTATCCCATTCCAAGGCAAAAATATGGGACTTCAGAGGAGCTGACTTTGATAAAATGACCACTAGAGTTAAGCTAGCCTTGGCAAAAAGAAATACAGATGAGGGGGTACAGGCAAAGTGGTGTTACTATAGGATGCAATACTTGAAGCAACATCCCATTGTGTTAGAGAGAAAAGAAAGTGCAAAAGAAGAAGGAAACCACTTTGGTTCTCAAAAACAGTAGCAGAAAAGGTCAGAGCCAAAAGGCTGACCTTCAGGAAATATAAGGGAATGCAGCGGGATGAAGATAGGGAGGCATTCCAAACTTCCCTAAGGGAAGCAGGTAAGGCAGAAAGGCAGGCAAAGGCCCAAACCGAGGAAACACTAGCACAAACAGTAAAAGAAGGTGACAAGACTTTCTATAGATACATTAGTGAAAGGAGAAAGTCCAGATGGGGTATTGCTAAGATCTAAGGGGATAAGGGGGCATGTGAGGAGGAGGACCATGTAAAAGCATCTATCCTAAATAGATACTTCTGCTCAGTATTTACTGAAGAGAAGGTAGGGCAGGGCCCACAGCTCAGCACCATAGACACAGGGGGGAAGGAGGTATGCACTAGTCCCTTCACAAAAGAAAGGGTCCTACAAGAGCTCAATAAGCTCAGGGTGGACAAGGCAATGGGACCTGTTGCCATACATCCCAGGGTACTAAAGGAGCTAAGGTTGGAACTAGCAGCGCCATTATCAGAACTGTTTAGTGAGTCTCTGAGTACAGGAGAGGTCCCAGAAGACTGGAGAAGGGATCTTGTGATCCTGCTCCACAAGAGTGGTAGCAGGGAGGAAGCAGGGAACTGCAGACCAGTTAGTCTTACCTCAGTAGTGGGCAAGATTATGGATGCACTCCTTAAGGAAAGGATAGTGCAACACCTGGACTCCATAGGAGCACAGGATCCAAGACAGCATGGGTTTACAACAGGAAGGTCCTGTCAAACTAATCTCATATATTTCTTTGACTGGGTAACCAGAGTGGTGGACCAAGGGACTTCAGCAAAGCTTTCGATACTGTTTCACATAGAAGATTGATTAATAAGTTGGGTAGGCTCGGAGTGGGTCAGAAGTTGGTCAACTGGGTGGCAAACTGGTTGACGGGCAGAAAACAGAGAGTGGTGGTAAACAGTATACAGTCAGAAGAGATGCAAGTTACAAGTGGAGTACCTCAGGGATCAGTCCTGGGGCCAGTCCTCTTCAATATCTTCATCAGTGACATTGCAGATGGAGTGGAGGGTAAGGTTTGTCTGTTTGCAGATGACACCAAGATCTGCAACAGAGTAGATGATCCAGATGGGATGGGCAGAATGAGAAGAGATCTGGATAAACTGGCAAAATGGTCAGAAGAGTGGCAACAGGGGGTTTAATGCAAAGAAGTGCAAGATCATGCACATAGGCACGAGAAACCCTGAAGTCACCTATAGGCTGGGAGGGGAGTTGCTGGCGGTCACAAGGGGAGAAAGAGACTTGGGCATCATCATCACAGATGACCTGAAATCATCCAAGCAGACCACTAAAGCAGTATGTAAGTCTAGGGGGATGTTGGGGTGTATTAGTAGGGGTGTCACAAGTTGTATAAGGGAGGTAATAATCCCTCTTTACAAGACACTGGTTAGGCCCCATCTGGAGTACTGCATGCAGTACTGGAGGCCACATCTTCACAAGGATATTAACCACATTGAGGCAATCCTGAGAAGGGCAACCAAAATGGTGCAGGGACTGCATCAGAAAACATATGAGGACAGATTAATGGAGCTCAGTATCTATACCCTAGAGCAAAGGAGGGAGAGAGGTGATATGATCGAAACATTCAAACACCTTAAGGGCATTAACAAGGTGAAAGAGTCTAACATGTTTCATTATAAGAAAACTATCAGGACAAGAGGACACAGCATGAGATTAGAGGGAGGCCGATCAAGGGGTAATGTGAGGAAGTTCTTTTTCACAGAAAGGGTGGTGGATGCATGGAATGGCCTACTTCAGTAAGTGTGGATATGAATACAGTGCAGGGCTTCAAACAGGCATGGGATAGGCATAACGGAGCAATACAGATGAGCATGAATAGATAGGCCATTGACAGAGCAAAGGCCAATGGCACATTCATAAGGTAGAAAAAGAAATGGGCAGATCGGATGGGCCTTGCAGTCCTTATCTGCTGTCAACTTCTATGTTTCTATGTTTAATTCAGAAACTCTGGGCCATTCACACAAAATTGAGTCTGGTGGCTTCAGACTTGACACAAGGAAGCAGTTATTTATATAAAGAGTGGTGAGGTTATGGAATGCCTTGCCTTGACAGGATGTACTTGTTGTGAAACTGTCTTCAATTAGAAATCGAAGAGGACAAATATTTAAGGTTTAGAAAGATTTCGTGTTACGACTGCTGAAGTGTAAGGGAACAGTCTCAACAGGCCTTGCTTCCTTCTTTCCTTAGATATGTAATGTAATGTAAATTCATTACAATTGAAAGAATTTGACTTTCTTTGTTGTATCCCAATTCTCTCCTGATATGAATTCCTGCAGACCCTGGTAATCCTTCTGCTGATTCCCCCACTCCCTCTTCAGTGCCCATTACATTACCATGCACGTACCCTGGTACTGGTACCTCTGTCCTGGGTGAGATTACCAGAGGTTCATGTGTCATCACCTCTTTACTCAGCTTGCCTCTAGTTTTATTTATTAATTTAAAAGTTGTTAACCAGGAAAGGCAGTATTGGGCCGAGGCTCATTTCCAGATGCAACCTGGGGAAAAAGGGTTACAAAGGGAGAAACAGTGACATAAACAAAACAAAGAATTGCAGTAAAGTAAAATGCATGGGCCACGGTTACAAGACCCAAAAACAATGACAAAAACAGCAAAACAGCAGCTTAGCAAACATGGGTCGCGAATACAAGACCCAAGAACAATCATATAAACAACATATTCAAGTGAGCAAAATCGAACGTCGCGTTTACAAAACCCTAAGCAAAAAGTAAAACAGCCTGATACAGGCGTACAATTAAAACACAGATGGAGCCTTAGTTATAATACTAATATAGAAGTAGGACCAGTGGTATCACAGAGTATGGATGGAGTCAGGATGATTAACTGCAGGAGCAGAGTAATCGGTACAAGCTGAGATCCCCTGCAAGGTGGAAAGCTTGGGACTAAGGGGAGTTGACAGCAGGCAGGGGACAATTTCAAAATTTAAGGAAGGGAGGGTTGGGAGCACTGAGAGCACAGCAGATGGGGTAGGAGTCTGAGGAGCCTTTTGAGAGAGAAGAAGGAAGAGGATAATCAGAGGTATGGGGGAATTTATTCCAGAGACAAGGGAAATGATAAAGGAGAAAGCAGACTGACAAGAGGCTGAGTGGGGGTGAGGGAGAGAAAATGTGCATGGATCTCTGTGGCAAAGGGAGTAGTTTGAGGTGGCAGCTTGTGAGAGACAAGAGGAGAGGTAGAAGTAGAGGTAGAAGTTTGAGAGTTCCTGGCATGTTGTGTCCAGAGATGTTGCACTCTTTGTTCTTTAAGTTGATGATTACATTGTGTTTGGTCAGGAAATTAGTTTCAACAAGTGCAGCAACACTGGCATCCTTCCTCACAAGGAACTCCCACTTAGGCTAAAATCCTCCTACCTAAAGAGCTAGTGTACTGCCTAAAATTAATATTAGTTTTTAAAAGCAGTCAACTACTACCTTTTATATCTGAGGTGCTTTTTCTCTGTGGGTAGTTAGATGTTTTACCTGATGTTAGTAGGTGTGGGCTGTGGAGCGGCACTCTGCCTGTCAGCTGACATATCTAGTTGTATTCCCCCACGACATCATCAGCATTGTGACCTCACTGACTGTGACATCACAGCTACTCTAGGAAAGCCACTCAGTAGCTGCCATGTAAATCTCCTTTGATGTCACAGTCACTGAGGTCACAATTCTGATGATGTAGTGTAGGGAATAGAATTAGATATGTCAGTTGCAAGGCAGAGTGCTGTTCCACACATGCAGCATAATACTCTCACACAGAAAACGTTCTAATGAGGAAACGGAAAAAGAAAAAAAACTTCTGAAATAGAAAATGACTACTGACTACTTCTTAAAATTTGTAACATTTTCCTGTCTATTTTTGATTCTACTAGTTCTTTAAAAATCAGCCATCTGGACTCCCATCACATCCAGGGACTGCCCCTTAGCAACATGTACGGTTCCTCAATAGGTTTCCAGTTATTCTGATTTTCCTCTGGCAACTTCTTTTCACAGATCATGGTGGACCAAAGAAATCTAAGTTCCAGAATCTCACAGTAAATGCTATTGATCTTTCCTCTTAAACGCACTTTCCTTTCCATTTCACTGTAGCTAGATCGGCAGTTTTCTTGGGCCTCATTCTTGCACTTTGGCAAACATAGGACCATTTAACCCTGGCTGGTCCTAATTTCACTGGTTCTGGGAACATTCCCGCAAGAAGTGGCACATAGTTCCAAACTTTCCAACATGCATCTTGACAGTCCTTGCTCTGCCATACTGACCCCTCTTAGGGAGCTGCTTCCCATAATTTCTCAGCTGGCTTCTTCAATTTTCTCTGCCATCACAACCTGGCTGGTCACCTTGGTTCATCTTCTGTAATTCCACTCTCAACTCCTGGATCTCCAATATCAAGTCTGTGACCACACCAGTCAACTGTTCCATTCTGTCTTATTTATGAGCTGTCTGTACCATTTATTCCATGGTGCCATGTAGGCATATTTGGAGTGCAGTCTTGAGAAGTCACTCCAATTTTTTTGTGGCCTCAATCTCAGATGCCAACTTGATTACCTCTTCTAGGGTTTGGGCTTCAGCATTTCTGAGCTGCACTCTTAATTTCAGAATTTCCTATGTGACTAATGAAATGAACTTTTGCTAGCATGCCTTGTGTAGTCAGGTGTGTCCCCAGATAGGTTTTAATGATCAGTTTCTATACTCCATTCTCAAATTCTCACAGGATTTCTTTCTCCTGTCTTTTTCTTTCCCAGACATTCACACTGCATCCGTTTTCTAACATCAGAGGCTTCAGACATTGCTTCAGTGCTGTCTTCAGTTCCTCACAGTTCATCCAATCCACAGGCATGAATCCCTTTTACACTTCTCTTACACAGCCCTTAAGGAGAAGTGTCATGAACTGGAACTTAGCTTTATTATCCTAGCTGTTGACTTTGGCTACCGTTTTGAATTGTAAGTATAACTTACTCTCTGACTTGGTTTCTCTCACACCGCAGACCTATCCCTAGCTTGGGACTGTGCCATGTCACTCAACCTACTCTCAAAAGTTTTCTATACACTTGCTCACTTTGCCACTTGTATCTCATCCTCTAATATCGTCTAATACACTGCCCCTCTAGCTCTACATGTAACCTGCTCTTAGCACATACATTTAAGTAATTCCCTTTAAGCCCCCCAAGCCTAACCCCTACTCCCAGCTCAGGTAGTATTCCTGTTCTCTACCGACTCCTGTTAACGCTTGCTAAACCACTCCCTCTCCCCTGCTTTTCCTATCGCTGCTAGCTTCTCTGGGGATATTACAGGTTACACATCACTGTGTTTTCAGCTCTCTTGGCTTCTTTCTCCCACCTCCCTCTCCTCCCCTGCTTCATCCATTATCTTTACACCCCTATCTCCTCTCCTAGCCACTATGCCTCCCTGTAACCACATTCTTCTGTCTCTTCTAGCCCTCATCTTGCTTCCTACCCTATGCCATCTTCCTACCTCCTCCTGTCCTTCACGACCCTCTACTCTGGTCCTTCTAGCCATCTACCTCTCATCAGGTACGATTGCAATCTCCCTCAATGGAAAATCATGTACACAAATGCTCACAGCCTGGGAAATAAGATCCCAGACCTGCAGGCAATAATGTCAGAGGCTAAACTGGACATAGTAGCAATTAGTGAGACGTGGTTTACCAGTAACCACACTTGGGAGACTTCAGTACCTGGCTATGTATTGTTCAGAAGAGACCGAGGTACAAAAAGGGGGGGAGGAGTGGCCCTGTATGTTAATGAAAATATCAAAGCTGCAGAAATTCAGAATACACATATGGAGCCAGAAGAACTGTGGGTCACCCTGGAAACAGGAAATGGGACAGCCATGAGAACTGGGGTTGTCTACAGGCCCCCAGACCAGAGGGAGGACATAGACACATTACTGTTAGAAGATATACAAAACATGACAGCTAAAGGGGAGGTTCTGATAATGGGAGACTTCAACATGCCAGATACAGATTGGTCAATACCAGCAGGAACATCTGCCAGAACTAGACTCATAGTGGATTCCCAGCAGGGGAGGGCCTCAAACAACTGGTACAGCAACCCACAAGAGACAGGGCTATCCTAGATCTAGTACTGACTAACAAAGAAGGGATCACAGATCTCCAGGTAGAAGGTCACCTGGGGCCAGTGACCATCACATGGTATGGTTCAATTTGGCTACTACATCTAAATCATCCCATTCCAAGGCAAAAATATGGGACTTCAGAGGAGCTGACTTTGATAAGATGGCCAACAGAGTTAAGCTAGCCCTGGCAAAAAGAAACACAGGTGAAGGGTACAGGCAAAGTGGGCAAGCATTAAGGATGCAATACTTAAAGCAACATCCCATTGTGTTAGACAGAAAAGGAAGTGCAAAAGAAGAAGGAAACCACTTTGGTTCTCAAATACAGTAGCAGAAAAGGTCAGAGCCAAAAGGCTGGCCTTCAGGAAATATAAGGGAACACAGCGGGATGAAGATAGGATGCATACCAAACTGCCCTAAGGGAAGCAGGTAAGGCAGTAAGGCAGGCAAAGTCCCAAACTGAGGAAACACTAGCACGAACAGTAAAAGAAGGTGACAAGACTTTCTATAGATACATTAGTGAAAGGAGAAAGTCCAGAGGGGTATTGCTAAGCTTAATGGAGAAAAGGGAGCATGTGAGGAGGAGGACCCTGTAAAGGCATCTATCCTAAATAGATACTTTTTCAGTATTTACTGAAGAGAAGGTAGGGCAGGGCCCACAGCTCAGCATCATGGACACAGGGGAGAGGGAGGTGAGCACTACTCCCTTCACAAAAGAAAGGGTCCTACAAGAGCTTGCTAAGCTCAGGGTGGATAAGGCAATGGGACCTGATGGCATACATCCCAGGGTACTTAAGGAGCTAAAGGAGGAACTAGCAGAGCCATTAGCAGAATTATTTAATGAGTCTCTGAGCACAGGAGAGGTCCCAGAAGACTGGAGAAGGGCTCATGTGATCCCGCTCACAAGAGTGGTAGCAGGGAGGAGCGGGGAACTACAGACCGGTCAGTCTTACCTCAGTAGTGGGCAAGATTATGGAGGCACTCCTTAAGGAAAGGATAGTGCAACACCTGGAATCCATAGGGGCACAGGATCCAAGACAGCATGGGTTTACAAAGGAAGGTCCTGTCAAACTAATCTCATAGATTTCTTTGACTGGGTAACCAGAGTGGTGGACAAGGGGAGCAGTTGATGTCACCTACCTTGACTTCAGCAAAGCTTTTGACACTGTTCCACATAGAAGATTGATAAATAAGCTGGGTAGGCTGGGTGGGTCAGAAGTTGGTCAACTGGGTGGCAAACTGGTTGACGGGCAGAAAACAGAGAGTGGTGGTAAATGGTATACAGTCAGAAGAGATGCAAGTCACAAGTGGGGTACCTCAGGGATCAGTCCTGGGGCCAGTCCTCTTCAACATCTTCATTAGTGACCTTGCAGATGGACTAGAGGGTAAGGCTTGTCTGTTTGCAGATGACACCAAGAAGACATATGAGGACAGATTAACGCAGCTCAATATGTATACCCTTGAGCAAAGGAGGGAGAGAGGTATGAGAAGATCGAGGCATTCAAACACCTTAAGGGCATAAACAAGGTGAAAGAGTCTAACATGTTTAAATATAAGAAAAATAGCAGGACAAGAGGACACAGCATGAGATTAGAGGGAGGCCGATTAAGGGGGAATGTGAGGAAATTATTTTTCACAGAAAGGGTGGAGGATGCATGGAATGGCTTATCACAAGAAGTGGTGGCTATGAATACAGTGTAGGGCTTCAAACAGGCATGGGATAGGCATAAGGGAGCAATACAAATGACTATGAATAGATAGGCCACTGACAGAGCAAAAGCCGATGGCACATTTATAAGGTAGAAAAAGAAATGGGCAGACTGGATGGGCCTTGCGGTCCTTATCTGCCGTCAACTTCTATGTTTCTATGTTTCTATGTATTCGCATAAATGGTGCCATCTGGCAATGGACTTTTTAAATATGAACAATTACGACGATGGCCTGAGGGCGATTCGGCACCTATTCCTGACCAATGCCTTACACTGGGATCCTAGACGCCTGTACTGGACCAAAACACACAAGCAACAGAGGCTGACTTCCACCTACTATGAACTACGGCTATTGACTCTCAAACTCCTGCTCCTCCTCCTCTTAATGTCAGGAAGTGTTCACCCTAATCCTGGCCCTATCTCCCTCAGCACAACAAAGCCAGCCAAAATGGAGAGGGGACTCACCTTTGTCACCCTAAATATCTGTAGTCTCCTACCAAAACTGGCCTCCCTACAAACCTTTGCCAGCCTACATAACCCGGATATCCTGGCCATTGTTGAAACTTGGCTGACACCCAGCACCCCTGACCATGCCATATCTCTTCAAGGCTACAAGATACTCAGGCTGGATAGGACCTCAAAAAGGGGTGGTGGCTGTGCTATTTACATAAAGGAATATCTCACATGCCTCCCTGTTACGTATACCACCACGGATACCGTAGTACAACTCCTTCCTATCAAGTTACTCCTTGGTGCCCACAACAAAGTCCTCACGGTTACTGCTATCTATATCCCACCTAAAGACCCAGGGTCCGGCCTCCAAACTGTACTAGAATTCGTCAGATCTCAACCTCCTGATGCCGAGCTCCTTCTCCTTGGTGACTTTAATATCAACTGGCTAGCACCAGACACAGGGTCGACTAAGGATGCTATCCTTGCTGCAAACTTAACACAGCTGGTCAATTCACCTACTAGGAAAAACTATAAATCTGGTAATAGTACCCTAATAGATTGGATCCTAACCAATCACCCTGCACGGATAAATAATGTCGCTGTTCTCCCGGACTCTCTTAGCGACCACTCTCCCATAAAATGCACCTGGTCAAACAAGTTCAGAAAACCACCTCCTAGAACCATCTCTAGTAGAGTACTACCTTTTGGCAACCTTACTCCTCTCAAGGAAAATCTTAAACAGAAAGACTGGTCTCCCATTTACAATACTCAAGATGTCGATGAAGCCCTTAATCACTTCATCAACACTTTCAACGCTGCCTGTGATTCCTATGCACCTGTAAAAAAGTGCAAAGTGAAAGCACTCTCAAATCCTTGGCTCACTGCTAATCTATTGGCCCTACACAAAGGAAGGGACCACCTCTGGGCTATAGCAAGAGGCACTGGCTCTCTGACTGACATCCAAAAGTATAAACAGGCCCGAAACTACTGTACCAAAGAGACTCGCCGGGTGAAGAGCGCCTACTTCAAGAATGTCCTCTCCAACTCCTGGGGTGAAGGGAAATCCTTCTGGGACAATCTAAGAAATATCACAGGTAAGCAGTCCAAGTCCTCCTACTATATTAAAAGTGGATGGCACTACCACCCTTGACCCCTTGGTCATAGCAAACACCCTTAATGAGACTTTCATGACCTTAGCGGTGTCCTCTCATCTGACTACTTGCTGATACTGACCTCCAATCTCTATATCCCCCTCTGCCCTCCAAGCATACCACCCTTCCATCTTAAAATAGTTAAAGCATACGAAGTTCATAAATACATAAAGAAGGCTATATCTAAATCCCGGGCAAGCAGTGACTCTATTGACCTTAAAATACTGTCCCTTATTCTGGATGAAGTTCTACTCCCCCTCACCAGAATATTCAATCTCTCCCTCTGCTCCAGCAAGTTCCCTAGTAAATGGAAGGCTGCAATAGTCACTTCTGTGCACAAAAGTGGTGACAAGTCTCTGCCTGGTAACTATAGACCTATTTCAATACTTCCTCCCCTGTCAAAGGCTCTTGAACGTATTGTGGCTGACCAACTAACAGACCACCTTCAGAAATATAACATCCTCTGTACCCAGCAACATGGATTCAGACAAAGGCATAGCACATCGACAGCCCTGCTCGAATTCTCAGGAGCAATCCACAAGGCCTTGGACAAAGGACTCCTAACTGGAGCTGTGTACATTGATCTAACAAAGGCATTTGACACTGTACATCATGGTCTACTCATCAGTCAACTACAGTCTCTTGGGCTCTCCCCAGGCTCTGGTGCCTGGATAAAAAGTTACCTTGCCCAACGCTCTCAGGTTGTAAAAATAGCTGGAGTTCTCTCAGACCCTAAGCCTGTCCTCTCAGGAGTGCCGCAGGGATCCATCTTAGGCGCTCTCCTCTTTAGCCTTTTTTCTAAACTCCCTTCCTAAATCCTGCCCAGAGCAAATTATCCTCTATGCTGACGATGCTGTGATTCTATCCTTGCACAAAGATCCAAACCCCTTACGCCTTAGCCTCCAGCATGCATTTGCCTGTGTTGAGATGTGGTTCATTGAGCATAAGCTGGTCCTAAACCACAAAAAAACAAAATCCATGCTCTTCTCAAGCCGGCAAAACAAGAAAAGGCAAGTACCTCTCACTATCAACACATCCCTGGGAATCACCCTTGAACAGGTGGCTACCTTTAAATATCTTGGAATCACCTTTGATCAAGGCCTTGTTTTTGCAACACATATTGATAGTATAGCCAAAACTATTAATCAGCGGCTTGGGATACTTTACCGGAACAGACAACTCCTTACCCTACCAGCACTGAACCTAGCTATTCAATCCTCAATCATACGATCGCCGACTACGGCTTAATTGTCTATGGGTCTGCCTCTTCTAGTGCACTTAAACGCATCACAACCTCCTCCACTAGGCCTGCTGGCTGCTTACTGGTGCTGCTCATCGACGACTCATACTTGCAAGCTCTATTCTGAAACTGGGTGGTTACAACTCTCAAACCGCTTAAAGTACCTCACCTGCCTTATGGCTAAGAAATCCATCATGGGCCTCACCCCTCCTTGCATTCAAGACCTGTTATGCCAGAATACAAGTGTCCGACCCACCAGAAGATCAGAAAATCAGCCTCTTCAGGTCCCCTGTTGCCGGACCACACAGGGTCAACGATCATTTGCCTATCGTGCCCCCAACTGGCTAAATACCCTTAGCACCACTATTACCTCCTCTAACTCTTTAGGTGCATTTAAATCTAGCCTATTCTCTCACCTTGCCACCTCCAACTCTTGTGACTGCCTTGATTAAATCCTAACTATTTCCCTTCCACCCAGACCACTTACCTGACAAAGGCCTGGTAGAGGTTTCCTTTTCTGTAACTATGGTCCGCTCCTCCCTCCTTTCTCTCTCTTGTACTACCTATCACACTTCCCTTACCTATCTTTCCCTTCCCATATGTTTTCTAAATGATGACAGTGTTTAATTGGTAATTATCTATCGTTCACAAATGTCTTTGATGTTTAACTGTTTCATGTCTCTGTTTATTTCCACAATGTAATCTAAATGTGCAACTCACTGTAACTTTATTGTTTGTACCTAATTTGATGTGGAACCTTTGTAAAAGAGCCTTGGCTCAAAGGTATTAATTCCTAGAATACAATAAACAATAAAATAAATAAACAATAAACGCAATGCTCATCCTAAAAACTATGTACTTTCTAACACTGTGCCAATTACTGCCAAACTCACCTGACTCAAACCTCAATCGAACAATTACACTTAATATCCCATTCACACTCATCCCTAAATCAACCTCCGCTCCTGAGCTAAATCCATTTTACAGCACAGCACCTCACCTCAGTAGTGCAACAAAGGGGCACATTGTGTATCCCCTCCCAGTCCTAACACTAATATGACAATTACCAGTTCTAGAGTAAAGCACCGCTTATCGAATAGACAAAATTGGACGCATGTACTAGCGAAACTAAAGTGGCAAGCAATTTGCTTGGCATGGCTACTTCTACTCCTCTCTGGGAATATCCACCCCGACCCTGGCCCCATAGCAAAAACCATAGCCCAGCAAAGTGCAACAGCCCCAACTGGCAGGCAAAATGGCTTAGTTATTGCCTCTATTAATATCTGCAGCCTCCATTCAAACATTGATGCACTACATGTCTGGGTTACCCAGCACCAGCAGGATATCTCATCAGTCTTTGAAACCTGGCTTACCCCTGGAGTTCCTGATACCACTATTCAGATTCCAGGTTACACATCTTTTAGGCTTGACAGAGTAAGTAAACATGGGGGGGGGTTGTGCTCACTACATAAAGAGCATCTCAAGGCCCAAACGCTGCCTCCTATAGATACAATCTGCAAAACACAGCTCCTAGCTATAAAAATCTTACTCGGCATGAATGGCAAAACAATAACAGTGGCATCAGTCTATATCACCCCAAAGATCAGCAAAGTGGCTTCAAATATATCCACGACTACCTTACTGACCAATGCCAGGGCTCAGAACTAATAATGATGTGGGATTTCAACATTAATTGGTCATCCCCTGATGCAGCACCATATAAAGATGCCTTAACCGCTGTCAATCTGACCCAAACAGTGAGCTCTCCTACTCGATTAAATTACCATGCAGGAACAAGCACCCTGATTGATTAGGTTATTACTAACTGCCCGGAGAGAATAGCACGCGCATCAGTCCTCTCGGATTTCCTTAGCGACCATTCTCCCATTCTTTTCAGCTGGTCAGATAAGGCCCCCAAAATATCAACCAGAACAGTCACTAACTGGGTACTAAAAAAGGGGATAATGGCTGCTTTGAAAACACATCTTAGTCTTTAAGAATGGAGCTTCCTAGATTCTATAAATGATGTTGACACAGCTCTAGAAAACTTCATATACAAATTCAATGAGTCTTGTAATATCTATGCCCCCTCACTAAGCGGAAGATACAGGACTCTTGCAACCCCTGGATCTCCCCCCCAACTACTGGAAATGATGAAACACAGAGACCACTTGTGGGCTAAAACCAAACAAACCAGCTCTCTGGTTGACATCCAGCATTATAAAACTGCTTGGAATAAGTGCACCTGGGCTATCCGGTAAGCAAAAAGCCAGCACTTCGGAATAGAGCTAACTAACACCTGGGGTGACAGCCATAGGTTCTGGAAGAACATTAAAAATCTTACAGGTAAACCTAAAAAAACTCCACCCACCATGCTAACTGTTGATGGTATCCATACCCAGGATCCCAGTGTCATCACTAACAAGCTTAATGAAGCTTTCACTGACCTTAGTGGCATTCTACCTCCTGATTTCCTACAACCACCGACCAATGACACCCCTTTACAGGAACATATCTCCATTCCTAATTCACTGCCCCCTTTCTACCTGAAAATCAATGTCACAACCCCACTCAGCAGGTCGGGCCCTCTGCTCCCACAGTGTCAAGCTCCGAGCGCAGTATTGTGAACAGAAACAGAAACAGGGTAACCCTCCTGTCTGTTTTGTGGGTTCAAATCAACCTTTGGTCTCAAGTTCTGGAGGGATTCAAACTGTGAACCTCTTGCTAGAGTACCCAATATACAGGCTCAGATAATTCTGCTCTTCGGGAGATGCCAGATATCTTTCACCTAAGGGCACCTAACCAGGTGTACAGAATGAACCCTTTAAAAACTCTATGAAAAGACCTCAGATAAACTCTTACCTTTTTCTGAGTTTGGTAAACCAGTAAGCTTTTCACAGTGTCAACTTTAACCATATATGCTTCACTTGCCAAATAAAGAATTTCAAAGGCACACCAAGTAGTCTCTTAAAATAAGAGGTTTTATTTAAAATAGATAAAAATATGTAAAATGTAAATGCAGAACAATATATCACAAAACATACACTCACTTAAAAGAATAAGGTTTAAAAGTACAATTTCCTACCAACCATACACTTAGACTTGCCTATCTAATGTATTTTTCTAATAGTGCTAAAAAAGTAGATGTTGTAGCTTCAGAGTCCAAACATGTGTGTGTCTAAAGGTCAGTCACAGCATAATTAAAACAACTGTCTTGAGCTTGCCTTCTCCATGATGTCACCCAGCTCCTACTCTGTTTATTAAAAAATGATACAACCAGGATGTCTCATCATTCAGAAGGTAAATTAAATAGGTGACATCAGCAAAAACTTGTCTCCCCATGTGACCTCTCAATTAAGTCTCTAATTTTCCAAGTTCTTTCTTTCATCCATGAGCAGCATCCTGCTCTTTTACAGACATCAAAGGAACATTTATGATTTAGCACCTAAGTGACATAACCTGGTTTCTTCCTCTAACGTCGTAAAAGTTTAGGAATTCCTATCCTAGCAGCTTGCAGCTACAATTAAGCTAGATAAACAGGAGATCCTTAATTTAAGTCTCTTCCAGCCTGTAATTATCTCCTGGCTTTTAGGATAGCAGCTTGTAGTTGAACCCTGGGGGGGGGGTCATCCCACAACACAGCATGTCTCAAGAGAGACATTCAATAACACATTTTTATATTACAAAAAGCATAGATTAATCAGAACCAGCTGTCCAAGTGTCACAATCATCACTCTAACAATGGCCAAAAAGTACCTCATTAAAGTGATTGGCAAGTCCAGAACCAGTAATGATTCACTTAACCTCAAGCTCATCAAGCTCGCCATAGATATTATCCTCATCTCCCTTAACAAAATTCTAAATCTGTCCCTTACCTCTGGTAAATTTCCCAAAATGTGGAAAGCTGCAGTGGTAACCCCTGTCCACAAAAGTGGTGATCGCACCATCCACTCTAACTACCAACCTATTTCAATACTTCCCCCCTATGAAAAGCATTGGAATGCATAGTATTGGACCAACTGACGGATTATCTAGACAAGTACCAGCTACAATGCCAACAACAACATGGCTTTCGAAAGCATAGCACCACGGCTGCTCTTGCTGAATTTGTTGGATACATTCACAGCGCATTTGACCAAGGGCACTTGGTGGGGGCAACCTACATCAACCTCACCAAGGCTTTCAACACTGTCAACCACAAACTTCTCCTGAGTCGACTTTCCCTTACAGGCCTACCATCAGAATCAATTTCTTAGTTCAGAAGCTACCTCACAGGGAGAGTGCAAAAAGTGAAAATTCAATCTGTCCCCTTTGATTGTCAGCCCATTGCTACCGGCGTGCCACAGGGCTCAATTCTCGACCTATTTCTATTTAGCTTGTTTTTAAACCATCTTCCCCAGGCAGTTGAAGACAACGTTCTCTTTTACATGGACAATGCCATTCTCTTTTCTAGTCACCCTGACCTTGCTGTGTTCAATAATCGGATGCAGTCAGATTGCGCCGCAGTTGAACAATGGTTCTACAAATCAAAATTACTGCTTAACTACAAAACAAACAAAACCATGTTGTTCGCCTCCTCCCATAATAAACACAGGTCCTACCAACTGAAAATATACAACAATATCAATTCCCCCCTTGAAATAGTTCACAGCTTCAAATATTTAAGCATAACTATGAACAGTACTCTCACATTTGCCCAACATATTGATTTAGTAGCTAAGTCAGTTAACGTGAGATTGAGTCTGCTTTACCGAAATAAGCACTGTCTAACCAATGAGACACTTAAAATTACTGTCTGAAGCACAGTACTGTCAGTCACAGACTATGGACTGCTAGTGTATGATGCCACAAATAACACAGTCCTCCGTCAGATTAAAGTTGCACTAAGTAAGGCCTGTAGACTTGTGTTGGGTGCTGACCGTATGACGCACGCCTTTACCCTATACCCACAATCTGAATGGCTAAATTTGGAGAGTAGATTAAAATACCAGGTCTACCTTCTTGCCAAAAAAATCCACTCTAGGTATTACCCCCCCCCCCAGGAGTTCAAAATCTCCTCTTTCACCCACCTCCAGCAGAAGCATAAGGGGTGTAACCAGTCATACACTAAAAATCCCTTTCCGCCGTACCACCCGGGGCAGCAGTCCTATGAATACCGTGTGCCGCTCTGGTTAAACTCCCCTGGTGGAGACCTTCTGAAGGAAATCAAGCTTGGCCCTTTCAAGACAAGACTCTCAGATCTACTTGCATCCTCCAGTGTCTGCGACTGTAGGATCTAATCTCCTTGCATGGACATTCCACTCTCTAGTTTCGCCACTGCTAATAATCTAAGTTAACCTACTCCCCTCCCCCTCTCCAGATGCTGCTGATGTTTCCAACCTCAATATCTCTTACCATTTTACTCATCTTCTTGTCTTTTCCCCTGCTACTTCCACTCACTCTTCTCCACCCCCTCCTCTCTTTCCCACCTCACACCTTGGATGCTTCTCTTTCACGCATCCCAGTTCTCCTGCCCTTATGTACTGTCTCTTTATCTAATCAAAGAGTACTATGCTTAATACTAGTATTGTATTTAGACAAAAGAACTGTTGTTGAAAATATGTTCTGGCTATCATTTCCTCCTCTTCATTTTAAATAACATTTTTGTTACCTTTGTTTTACAACCTGTATTTACTTTACTGTGTGCTACCTTGTGCTGCTCACCTATTTTGTAATCTGTTATTTACTGCTTTATTTTATCTTGACGTGGAACCTCTGTAAATGAGCCTCTGGCTCAAAGGTGTTTTCTGAATAATAAATAAATAAATACCCAGTCAGTCCTGTCCCTCTCTCCTACGCTGGTGTATGGTCCGGGTAGGAAAATGGGTTGGGCCGTAGGACTGCCATCTCTTCCCGGCTGCCATCCATACTGGCAGCAGACTCTCTGTCCCTTTTCACTAAGCCCAGTAGTATCCCACAGCTTCCACCAAATCTGTAACTGCCCATGCCACTTACATAAAGGGAGCCTTGTTGGATTGTTAGGCCCAATGACTTGGTAATTAGTCCCCAAAGGGACCAACCAACACTGGAAAGATTGAGAGTGCTGAAATAAAGGGAAGGCTCTTTTCTTAATGTGGGTACACTGGGTGATTATAAAAAAGAAACTAACACACATAAGTCAGTTAAAACAGAACTATTTAAAATGGTAAGTTGAGGACAAAGATATAGTGATGGGGATAACTATCACTAAGGGTATAACTTTTGCAAACAAGACTCTAGCAAAGAGAAAACGGTCTCAGTTCAATAAAGGATACTTAAAAGATTCTAAAGGGACAAGAAGCTAAGCTGTCTACTCTTTTCAGGTCACCATTAGATAACTACCTTTTGACCCCATGACCCTGGACATCTAGAATGGGTCAGTTTTTATGGTGTCAGCCCTTTTTTGGCTTCCCTATATGGTCCAATCTTGACCCTTTGGACCGGGATGTCTACACTGGGACAAGCTGTCATGAAGTCAGCCCTCTTCTGGTCACCCCAGATAGCCCAGTCTTGACCCCGCAGCCCTAGATGTCTGGAATGGGGCAAGCTGCTATGGCATACGCCCACTCCTGGCCACCCTGGATGGCCCAATCTTGACCCCATGGCCCTGGATGTCTGTGATAGGACATGCACCTATGGCACTGCCCTCTTCTGGGCACCCCAGATGGCCCTATCTTGATACTGTTGTTCTGTGGTGCTGGACCACTGCTACTGGACCTCAGGACCTCTACTGCTGGATCTCTGAACCTCTGATGCTGGACCTCTTGACCTCCAGTGCTGGACCTCTGGTGCTGGGCCTCCAGATGTTTGTCACTGAACTGAAGGTGCTGGACCTATTGACCTCCAGTGCTGGACCCCTAGTGCTGGACCTCTGCACCTGTGCTGTTGGACTTCTGGATGTCTGTCACTAGACTGTTGGTGTTGGATCTTTGGCACTGGACCTATGGATCTGGGTCTCTGCACTTCTGAAATTGGACCTCTGGACTTCTGTCACTGGACCTTTGGTGCTGGACGTCCGGTACTGAACTTCAGAAAATATGGCGCTGGGTATGTGGTGCTGAAAGTCTGGACTTCTGGCACTGCATTTCTGGTGCTGGACCTCTGGACTTTGAGCTCTGTATCTCTGATGCTGGACCTCTGAACTTTTGTCACTGGACATCGGGTGCTAGACCTCTGGCACTGGACCTCTAAACCTCTGGTACCGGACATCTGACACTGAACTTCAAGACCTCTAGTGCTAGACCTATGGAGCTGGACCTCTGGTGCTGAATCACTGGCACTGGACACCTGGGGATGGAGCTCTGGTGCTGGACCACTGTACCACTGAGGCTGGACCCCTGGTACAGTACCTCTCAACCTCTGGTGCTAGATCTTTGGCATCGGACATCTGGTACTAGACCTGTCAACCTCTGGTGCCTGATCTTTGGCACTGGACATCTGGTGCTGAACCTCTCTATCTCTGGTGCTGGACCTCTAGCACTGGACTTCAGGGCCTCTGGTGCTGGATTTCTGGAGCTGGATCTTTGGACCTCTGGTGCAGGACATTTTGTACTGCATCTCTGGTGCTGGACCTCTAGACCGCTGGTCACTGGATCTTTGGTGCGAGACCTCTGGTGCAGGATCTCTCATGCTGGAGATCTGACACTGGACTTCTGGTGATGGATCCTGACCTATGCACTTCAGACACTAGGCATCAGGATCTCTGTCACTGAACCTTTGGTGCCGGACCTCTGGCACTGGACTTCAGGACATCTACTGCTGGACTTCTGGAGTTCTGGTACTAAATCTCTGGACCTGGACCGCTGCATCTCTGGTGCTGAAGCTCTGAACTTCTGTCACTAGATCTTTGATGCTGGACTGTTTGTGCTGGATCTCTGGCACTGGACCTCTAGACCTCTGGCACTGCACTACATAACCTCTTGAGCTGGACCTCAGGACCTATGGCACTGGAACTTTGGTACTGAATATCTAGAGATGACTGGTTCTGGACCACTGGTGCAGGACCTCTGGTGCTGGAACTCTGGCACTGGACCAGGACCTTTGGTGCAGGACCTCTGGAGCTGGCCCTCTGGCCCTGGATCATTGGTGCTGAACATCTGGTGCTGTATCTCTAGTGCTGGACATCTGGTGCTGTATCTCTGGTGCTAGACATCTGGTGTTGTAACTTTGGTAGTGGACTTCTAGTACTGGTATTGTGTCTCTGATACTGGACTTCAGGACTTCTATTGGTGAACCTCTGAAACTAGATCTCTCTAGATTTCTAGTGCTGGATATTTGGTGCTGGATCTCTGGCACTGCACCACTCATGCTGGACCTCTGGTACTGGATCTCAGGCATTGGGTATGTGGACTTTGGTACTGGACCTCTGGTGGTGGACCTGTGGGCCCCTGACACTGGATCTCTGGCACAGGACCTCTGGCGCTGGACCTCTGGCGGTAGACCTGTGATGCAGGATCTCTGTTAATGTTTTCTTTTTTGTCTGAATTTTTCTTTAGTACTGTGTGTAGATATTTTAGTATTACAGTTATTATTTATGTAATGGACTACAGTATTGTATGATTAAGAAATAACGATACAAGTCTTATTAAACAGCACAGTACAAACATAAGTAATCCTTTTGTAACTGTAAAAGCTATCAGTTATAATGTTATCTAGTCGTTAATTAGATTCATGTACAGCTATAAATTCATATAGTTGTATTTATTTTATTCTTAACAGTGTTAGCACACTGCATAAAACCCACTTTACAGCAGCAACCCATTACTGTAAGGTCCCAAGAAATGCAAAACTTTACTCAAACATTAAAACATACAGCATATGATTGTACCAAGTCCTACACTTTACCACAATAGCTCACGCATCTATAATAGCATAATCAGTACACTACATCATGCATAGCATTTACAGATTAATGGGGCATTTAAAAATTTACTTTGCTTTTAAAAACTTTTGTCAGGTGGTAAAAAACAACAACATAAGTATCATGGCAGGAAAAGACCCAACAAACTGTCAAGTATGCCCAGTACTTGCCTGCATTCACGTACACGATAAGGCTGGACCACAACTAATCTACTGATGATGCCCTGATTGTATTGACTTCCACTTCCCTAGTCCACTCATCCCCTTCCTACAACCACTCACCAGTCCTCCTCTGATTTATACTAGTGCCCTGTACCTATCCAACTTGTGTTTGAAGCCCTTGATAGATTCAGCATCAATCACTTTTTCTGGTGATGCACTCCACTTCTCCACATCCCCTTCTGTAAAGAAAAACATCCTTACATCCTCATAAAGTTTCCCCCACCCATTTCCATTTATTGGGTCTCGTCACATTCCCCTCACTTCATGTGAACAGGGCTCTGCTGCCCACTTTATTAATACCCCTAAGACACTTAAGGGTTTATGCCATCCCCCCCCAGGCTTTAGTGTGTACATACCGAGACTTTCCAGTCCCTCCTATGTCTTTCCTTGCTGCCTCTGAATCATCTTCACTGCCCTCATCCGAACAGCTTTCAAGTGGCCCCTGAAGAAGAGGTTTGGTCTTTGAAGCCCTTGTGCTTATGTGGTTGTCTCTGGCTGACTACAATTGCAAAATGTGCTGTATCTTTATGCAGCTCATTGTAGTAATTGTTGCATACATAGTGCTCAATTAGCTTGCTTAACTATCTGTACTGTAAAGCTTTGTGAAGTAAATGAAAATCCTGGTATTACCAGGTTGGTTAAAATTCTTGTCGAAGAGTGCTCCTTAGACTGATGTTGATGCTTGCTATTGTTTTTTAGGAAGCAACCCAGTCTTATGGTGGCCCGTTTTTGTGTGGTTGCTTTTCAAGTGGTCAATGTCCCTCTTCAGCTGTGGACTCCAGAACTGCAGTTTACTCACCAGGACTGGTAAAGGTGATTGTGGGGGTATATATCTCTGAGGTATTCCATAATCATTACATAATGGGTTGTGTTCACCTGATAGGTTGCTTGATGCACATGTGACTTCTAAAGAAGTCCAACCCCTTTCCTCTGTGGCCCTTCCCATACTGGATCAGTGCAAAGACTTCCAAAGCTGTACCTAGGAATAGAGTTAACTGGACACCTTTTGGCTTGTGAAAAACAATCTAGACTGCCATTGTAGTTAATTATTTCATTTCCTATTGATACATTCTAATATACTGACCAGCCCATACCGCATGCTGGTTGCTGCTGTTATTTGTGTGTGACTGTCTACCAGGTGGGATGTGGAGTGCCTCAGAGAGATATAGCCCCACAATCACCTTTACCAGGTGAGTAAACTACCATTTTGGGGGATAATCTCTGATGCACTCCACAATCATTTCATCATGTGTTCTAAAAAGCAATACCCAGATTCAAGGATGGGTTAGACATGTCACATTCCAGATTATTGGCCTGTGCTGATAGTAGTACTAAGTGGCCACAGTTGGCCTTTGAGTCCAATGATACATCAATCCTGTAATGTCTTGTGAAGGTGTGCAAAGATGACCATGTGGCAGCTGCAATGATTTCTTCCATGGTGGACACATTTTTCTCTGCCCATGATGTTGCTATCACTCTAGTGGAGTGTGTTTTAATTTCCTCTGGTGGAGTTTAATTATTTTTTTCTATATGCTTCTGTTATAGCTGTCTTGAGCCACAAGGCAATAGTGGAGTGTGATGCGGGATGCCATTTCTTGAGTCCATGAACAATAATGAATAAGCGGCCTGTCTTTCTTATGTCTTTAGTCCTGTTGATGTAAACAGACAGCACTCACTTCATGTCTAGAGTTTAGAGCCGGGGCTCCCATTCCAGTTCTTGTAATGGCATTTATACTGGTAGCTCTATTGTTTGATTCATGTGAAAGGGAGTAGCTACTTTTGGCACAAAAGATGGGATGGTTCTTAGGGACACACGGTCACTGTAGAAGATTAGGTAGGGAGTTTTGCATGACAGTGCCTGTAGTTCCCCCATATGTCTAGCCAAAGTTATAGCCACCATAAATGTGGTCTTTAGGTTCAACCACTTGAGGTATATGGCCTCAAGTTGTTTAAATGGTGAATCTGTCATTGCTCTGAGTACTAGATTTCAGTCCCACGGAGCTGATATTGGCTTTAGTTTTCGTCGAATATTTGTGGCTGGACGTTAGGCTGTCACTGCTAATGATCCCCAGGCCCATTTCCTCCAATGATTGCTCCACCTTCACTACACTCAACAGATATCTTAGTATAGTAAGAGGTGTGAAGTAGGAGGGGCATAAGGGGGAAGAAGACCACCCTCAGCACGACAAGTGTTTTGACTCATTTATTTATTTATTGGTTTCTTTTTCCTTAAAAAATTATATATATATATCTGACGATCAGTTACAGGATTTTTAGTACTGTAAATAAATAAAAAGAGAACTAAGAGAGCTTCAGTAGCAGAGAAGTAGTGGAATTGCAGTATAATGTGGGGAGTGGTGCAATGCAGTGGCTGTGGGGCAGCCATATTCAGGCAGACCTTCTGGACACTGAGGTGCTGCCCTATCTGCATGCATCTCTCTGGACTGCGGGATGAGGTAGCCAGACTCAGAGCGGAAGTAAACTGGGTCAGGAGTACCATCACCCCTATCCAGGGACCACCCAGTCCAATGCAGCTGCCTCAAAGGATGCCGAGAACAAGGAGCACTTGGATGACAGTGGGCTCAGGGAGGGTTAGAGCAGTCAAGCAGAGGCATATCCCAGATCCTATTCCTCTCAAGAACTCATATGCCACACTGGCAAATGAGGACAACCAAATAGAGGTACCCAGGGAAGTGGAAGGAAAGGATGTGGAGGTTAGGCAAGGAGGTGACCTCAATGGGGAAAGCAGTGGACCCCAGAGGGAGGAAGGCAGATCCTGGTGGGGGACTCCATCGTAAGAGGGATCCAGCTAGGAACACGGGAGGGGAGGACAGGGAGGTGAGGTGCCTACCAGGTGCCACGGCATGGAGGGATGGAAGGAAGATACTGGGGATCACTGGGAAGGCAAGGCGGGAGGGTGAGCTGGATGTCATTATCCACCTAGGTACTAATGACTTGGCAAATGGGGAGCCAAAGGAAGTTCAGGAAGAGTTTAGGAAACTGGGGAGGGTCTCAAGCAAGTAGTTACTTCTGTCACTTTCTCAAGTACCTGTGAGAGGCAAGGGAGGCATAGGTGCATGCACCAGGAACTTTAACTCATGGTTGAAGGACTGGTGCTGTGAGGAGAGTGTTGATTCATTGGTGACTGGGGACCCACCTGGAGGGATGGAGGTTTGTTCAAGCCTGGCGGCCTGCATCCATCCTGGAGGGAATCAAGCACTCAATGATAAGTTTAAATGCTATGACAAGTATTTAAACTAGCAAAGGGGTGGCAGGCCAGCAAGGATGGTACCTACTTGCTCACCCCACAGCTAGTAGTGGAACCAGTGAACCAGAGGAGTGGCTATCTCTGCAAAGCAGTGTGCAAAAGATGGAGATTAGTGTCCAAAGGTGGATAAGCAGAAAAGGGCAAAATTCAGCAGAAGGGCAAACAGCAAGGAGAACCAGGGATAAATGACAACCAAGGAAGGGGCTGGAGTAGAACAGTGAAGCAGTCTAGGAGGTCAAATCATGGAAAGCCATGTGTGCAAATGCCAGGAGCCTTAGCAACAAGATGGAAGATCTGGAGGCTGTCATGGTACAGTCAGACCTGGACATTGTGGCCATCACTGAAACCTGGTGTAATGATAACCATGACTGGGAGATGGTCATACCTGGCTACAACATATTCAGAAGAGACAGAGCAGGCAGGAAGGGAGGAGGAGTGGCACTGTATGGAAAAATGACATAAGGGCCACACAGATCCAGGAGGAACAAAATGGGGAGAGAAACTGTGGGTTAAGCTGGAAAGGAAAATGGGGCCAGCCATCCGCACAGGTGTGGTCTATAGACCACCAGCCCAGGAGGAAGAAACAGATAGGAGCTGATGCTAGCCATCAAAGGATGGCAGACAAAGGTGAGGTAGTACTGGTTGGAGACTTCAATATACCAGGCGTGGACTGGAGCATCCCAGCAGCAGCATCAACTAGGAGCAGATTTATCCTGGACTCCCTTCAGGGTTCCTTCCTCAAGCAACTGGTCATGGAACCAACTCGGCAGAAGGCAATACTGGACCTTGTGCTCACAAACAGGGACAGTGTGATGGGGGTAACAGTGGGGGAGCACCTGGGTAACAGTGACCACCAGTCATTGTGGTTTTGAAATCACAGAAAGGGCAGAACCAAACCACACAAAAACACGTATCCTGGATTTTAGGGGGGCAGACTTTGGGAAAATGGGAGATACTTGAAAGAGGCATTAAGGGAATGGGACAGGAATCAGGGGTTGAGGAACAGTGCGCAGTATTTAAAATGGGGATTATAAGAACAACAAATTATGCATTAAGCAGGTTAGCAAGAGGAAAAGGAAGAGGAGACCATTATGGTTTTCAAAGAGGTAGCAAAGAAAGTGAAAGCCAAAAGATTGCATTCAGGCAATACAAAAGACACAGGCAGAAGGGGATAGGAGAAGTACCAGGAGAAACAAAGGGAAGCAGGGAAGTCAGTAAGGAGAAGCCAAAGCTCAGACAGAAGAACACATTGCAAAATCAGTGGGTAAAGGGGACAAAACACAGGTACATAAGTGAAAAAGAAAGACAAAGGGAGGATAGTGAGACTGAAGGGGAGGATGGGAGCCGCGTGGAGGATGACAACAATAAAGCTGACATATTGAACAGGTATTTCTGCTCAGTCTTTACTAAGGAAGAGGGGTAATGGGTCTGAAGGGAGTACAAGGGGTGAGAATGGTGCAGAAATGGACACAAGTCCCTTTACACGAGAAAGGGTCCTGCAGGAACTGGAAGTAATAAGAGCTGATAAAGCAATGGGGCCAGATGGGGTGCACCCCAGGGTCCTTAAAGAACTAAGAGAGGTGGTGGCTGAACCTCTGGCTATCCTGTTCAGCCAATCACTGGAAACAGGGGAGGTACCCAAAGACTGGAGGACAGCAGATGTAGTCCCCTTATACAAAAGTGGGAACAAAGAGAAAGCAGGGAACTACAGACCAGTCAGCCTCACCCTCGGTAGTGGGAAAGATCATGGAAGCACTACTGAAGGAGAGATTGGTGGAACATCTGGTTGTCAATGGACTACAGAACCCAAGGCAGCATGGTTTCACCAGGGGAGGTCATGTCAGACCAACTTCATTGAATTTTTGACTGGGTGACTGGGAGGTGGATCAGGGGAGGGCAGTGGACATGGCCTATCTGGACTTCAACAAGGCCTTTGACACTGTGCCACATGAAGACTATTACACAAACTGGGGAATATGGGTGTGGGCAGGACAGTAGTGTGGTGGGTAGGTAACTGGCTGGGTGGCAGGACACAGAGGGTGGTGGTAAATGGCTGTCACTCCACAGAGGAAGAGTAACCAGTGGGGTACCACAGGGATCAGTGCTGGGACGGTCCTATTCAACATCTTCATCAGTGACATTGCGCAGGACCTAGAAGGCAGAAGTTCACTGTTCACTGATGACACAAAGCTCTGTAACAGAGTAGACACACCAGAGGGTGTAGACAGAATGAGAAGGGACCTGCAGAAACTTGAAGAATGGTCAAGGGTTTGGCAGTTGAAATTCAATGCAAAAGTGCAAGATAATGCATATGGGGCACAAAACCCTGGCACAATATATCAGTTGGGGGTGAGGATATAGCATGCACCAAGCAGGAAAGGGATCTTGGGGTTGTCATCTCTGATGACCTCAAGGTAGGGAAACAGTGTGACAAGGTATCAGGTAAAGCAAATAGGATGCTGGGATGTATAGGCAGGGCATCACCAGCAGGAAAAGGAGGTCATAATTCCGCTATACAAGACACTAGTGAGGCCCCACCTGGAGTACAGTGTACAGTTCTGGAGACCATACCTCACGTAAGGACATAGACAGGGTAGAGAAGGTTCAGAGGAGGCAACAAAGATGGTGCATGGGTTGCATCACAAGTCCTATGAAGACAGGTTGAAGGAACTGAACATGTACTCCCTGGAGAGAGAGGCGGGAGAGAGGATATGATAGAGACATACAAGTATCTTACAGGGAGGAACAGGGTGCAGGAAAACACTATTTTAGCGAAAAAGATGTTTCAGGACTAGAGGCATGGGATGAAGTTGGAGGAAGGACGATTCAGAGGAAACATGAGAAAGAATTTCTTCACAGAGAGGTGGTGGACAAGTGGAACATCCTGCCAGAGGAAGTGGTGGGGGCTGAAACAATCACGGGATTTAAGAATGCATGGGATAGACATAAAGGAATTCTAGAGGGCAGGGGTAAGGGGAAACAGACTTCTAGGAAAACAAACTGAACTTACAAGCTCAAATGGGCAGACTAGGTGGGCCATAGGCCCTTATCTGCCGACACTGTCTATGTATATTATGTTTTTGGATTTCTTTTGCCAATATGGGTGACACTGCACATTTTTGGCATTATATTTCATTTGCCATATTTTGAACCACATTTCCAGTCTGCCCATGTCCATTTTCATTCCTCACATTCCTTTCATTGTATCCACCCTGCCTCTGATTTTGGTATTATCTCTCCCCTATATCACAAATGAATATACTGAAAAAGACCTGCCTCAGGATCAACCCCTGTGGTACCCCACTAGTGACCTCTCCAACCCCTGAGTACCCCCTTTTGACAACTACCCTCTGGTTCATCTCCCCCCCACCAAGTCACTTACTAAACCATCTAGTTAATGTGTCTCCCATCCCCAGACCTCTAAGCTTTTTCACATATCTCGTACTGGGTGCAGAGTCAAAGGCCTTGCTAAAGTTCAGGTATAATATGTCTACTGCACGGCCCTTACTGGCTGCCTTTGTGACCCAGTCAGAGTTGTCTTACATGGTCTGCTTGACCCAAGTCCATGCTGCCTCTTGTCCTGGAGTCCACTGGCCTGCAGCCATGCAACTGTATGCTTTTTTTGCAATGATTCTGAACAGTTTCCAAAAGGACTAAGGTCAGCCTGACTGGCCTGTAGTTCCCTGGGCCCTCTCTACTCCCACTCTTGCTGAACGGGACCACACTGCCTACCTCTGGTTCACTAGAACCACCCCTGTTTCTATGTAGCAGTTAAAAAGGTCAGTCAGTAGTTCCACCAGGAATCAGGCAACCTCCCTAAGTACCCTAGGGTGCACACTATCTGGGTCTGGTGACTAGTCCACCTTCAAGGTCCTGAGCCCCTTTAGTATCCTCTCCTTTCATCCCTAATCCATGTCCCCCCCAGGCCAGAATCCCACACCCTAGGAGTGATCCCTATAAGGGGTAAGCCCTATATGCTGACCTATAAGGCCCTACATGGACTACCTGCAAGATCTTCTGTTTCCTTACTGCCCCTCCCGACCATTCCGCTCTGCTGACGAGGGATTGCTAGAGGTTCCCAGGGTTCATTTAAAGACATCTGGATCCCAAGCTTTCATGTTCATGGCCCCCACCCTGTGGAACTCTCTACCTTGTCAGATACGAGAGTGCCTGACTGTGGAGAGTTTTAAAGCTGCTCTGAAAACATATTTATTTGAACTAGCTTTTGGTGATTCTGTCTAGCCATGCTATTTGTTTGGGATCATTTTTATTGTTTTATCATTTTAAATTGTAAAGGCGCTATGATCTCTGGCAATAACACCTGTTTTTATAAATAAAGTGAATCTGAAATCCCTCCCCCTCCTTCTTTGTGAAGACTGAACAGAAGTATTCAGTTAGAATATCTGCCTTTTTCTTATAGTACTCCCCAGTTTCCCCTACTTTGTTCAGTCAAATGATTGCCCCTTTTGTGCTCCATTGTTCCTTGATAAAGCAAAACAATGTTTTTTCCACTTCCTTTATACCCTCTGCTATTTTCAACTTCACATTCACTTTTGCTAATAATATAGCAATAGTACAGTACATAGCAAGTAGCAGTACAACAATTAATGTATATACCGTAGTAATACAAAAGTGAGCTATTTAAATGAAGTTCTAATTGAAGCAAAACTATAGCCCTCCCAGGTGGCCAGGGTTAGTCCTACCGCTTCCCCCACCCCAATTGTTAATGATAGTTGTTCTGCACACCATGCAGTCCACTCAGCAAAACACTCCTTTGTGAATGCTTTCCATAGTACATATAGTACAGCACACCATCTAGTGGCACACTGGAGAAACTGCACCCAGTATTATTTTACGATTAGTCTAATATCAGTACATCTTCCTTTTTTTTTAAACTGCACATCATAAGTAACTAACTAAATTTAGTCAACCATTAGTGTTGCACAACAATATAACCTTTCCCTATGCATGCTACTGTGGTTCGGTAAATTTAACTGTCTTACTAAACAAAACAGTGCCAATTTTCGGATATGTCCCAGGACAGTTCAAAGAGCTAGAACAGTTTTATATAATGGTAGAGGTTTCAAAATGCAGTGTGACACCGTTATAAAGATAGATACCAGAAACATATTACAACAAGGCAGGCAGTAGGATACAGCACAAGTAAACACACAAGTAGTTGCGAACTGGCAAATCTAAGAACATAGTGCTTCAGGTACAGGTGCAGTTATCTATGGCTCAGTGCAACAACAAAAAAAAAATTTCCAGCTTTTCTAGGCACCCTCTGTGCTGTGCACCAGGAGTTTTTTTGGCCCTCAGTCTGAACTCTTGCCATGTCTACAATGCTTTTTCTATGTCAAATGTGGTGGCCATCCTTTTTTACTTGAGAAAACTAAATTAGAATGATGGTGGGCACTTTCACAAGGGCTTGGAACATGGCATGGGGGTTGTCTGGGTAAGTAATGAGAATTTTCCTGAGGGGAGAAGGGGTGGGGCAGCTGCGACCTAGTGGCGCTAGCTGCACACTCGAGCAGATTTGATAGACCATAAGACCTGTTTCTGCTGGCAGATTTGTATGTATGTATGTACCATATAGTATAACTTTAAAGGATATGCTGGTATTATATTCAGTATTCTTCAATCAGTCTTTAAGGTCTTTTACTAACTCTTCCACTGCTGGAGTGCTGAAACACTTCTCCACCTCTGGCACTGACAGGTAGGGGTATGCCTTCATTGTCCTCTGCCTTTATTTCCTGAGGCATTTGTGACATGTCATTTCCTGGCACTGTTTGCCCTAAACTGGGTTAATCTTCCATCAAAGTTACTGCATCGGGTACCTGATGGAGCATCCCTGGTACTTTAAGCAAATGTCTATGGTAATGTATCAGTATTTCTCCCTTATCTATCAAAACCTTATATGACTATGGAGTTGTCTCTCTAATCACCCTTGCCTTTAGTTCCCATACCCTTTTGGCCTGAATTCTCACTACACCATGCTCAGTCAGTGCATAGAGGTTTAGCATCCCTATTATAGTAGCTTTTTTGGTCTGGCATCTTTCTAGCCCATGTCCTGTGGCATGTCTGACAGGAAACGTGCATCAGGCATTGTCATTCTCAGCTTGTGGTTCATTAAATGTTCTGCTGGTGAAGAACCACTTGCTAGCAGTGGTGCCCTGTAGGCCAATAAAGCTAAATAAGGATCTTCATTACTGTCCATGGCCTTCTTGTAAAGTCTTTTTACAATCTGCACCCCTTTCTTAGCCTGTCCATTGGACTGAGGATAGTGAGGACTGGAGGTCTTGTGTGTGAATCCATACTGTTTTGCAAACTGTTCAAAGTCATGGCTACTAAAATGTGGACCATTACTTGAAATCAGGGTAGCAGGTATACCACATCTTGTAAAATTGACTTGGCATGTATTGTCACTTGTTTTGCAGATGTCCCTGGCAGATAGGCTACCTCTGGGTGGTTGGAATAATAGTCAATAATTAGGAAGTAATCTTTCCCTTGCAGTTGAAACAAATCTGTTCCAACCTTCTGCCATGACCCTGTTGTTTTTTTATGATGACGCATGGATTCTTTTGCCTGGGTGTGGCGTACTGTGCTTTTAGCATATCTCACAATTTTTTACCAGTTCCTCTGTATGCTTGTTCATGTTAGGCCAATACATCACATTCCTTGCACGCTTCTTACTTTTCTCTATGCTCAAATGTCCCTCATGTGCCAACTGAGTCATATGTTACCACAGCAAGGCAAGCTGTCCTTTAAGCAATGCTCCCTTAACTACTGTGAGTTCTCCAAGAAAATGTGAATAAGGTGCAACCACAGTGTTATACTTCTCCTCTTGAATTCTGCTATGTATTTGTTGCAAGGTCTTATCTTTTCCTGTTTCCGTGGCAATAAGTTTCCATTTTTCTTCAGAAACTGAAAAGTCTATTACAATAAAGTCTACATGACGGAACAAAAAAAGAAAGTAAAAAAAAAAGTCCATGTGAATTTCCACATCGCACTTTGTAATACTGCTTGCTGGAATTTGCAGAAGTGATCTAGAAAGAGCATCTGCTACCACTAAATGCTTTCCAGGTGTTTGTGGTGGTGCATCCCCCAGGCTCTTCTGTGAAATGGCAATAAGTGGTTTGTGATCTGTCTCTGGTAATACTGACAGTCCATAAATGCATTCATGAAACTTCTCACATCCAAATACTGCTCCCAAGGTCTCTTTCTCTAGCTGAGCATAGCACTTTTCTGCTGGTGCCATGGAGTGTGTTGCATATGTTACAGGCTTCAATTACTCTTGGTGCTCTTGCAGTAAAACTGCACCTAGCCCATCTTTGGAGGTGTCTATGGAGACTTTAATTTGCTTAGTCGGATCATTAAAACACAGCACAGGTTCCTTAGTCAGAATGTCTTTTACATTATTTCACCCTACTGTGTGTTCGTTGTTCCACTGCCATTCATGTTTTGCTTCTAAGAGGCTTTTTAAAGCTGCAGTTTTGGCTGTCAAATTTGGTACAAACTTGCCCACATAATTTATTAGTCCCATACATCTCTGCAGATCCATTTTTTTGCTTGGGTTAGGCATTTCTTTTACACTCCTGCCTTTTCCAGAGCAGGCTGGATCCCATCTGGTGAAAGTTTCTCTCCTAGGTATGTAAGTTCTTGCACCCCCATTTAGCATTTTTATAGTTCAGTTTCAACCCTGTTTGTCATGCCAATTGCAGAACTTGGGCCAGTCTCTGATCATGCTCTAGTTTTGTTCTTCCCCACACTATAATATCATCCAGAAATACACCTACCACTTTTATATCTTCAATAAACTGTTGCACTGTACGGTGAAATGCTTCTGGGGCTAAGCATATGCCGGAAGGAATGTTTGCCAAATGGTGTGTTAAACGTGCACAGCTTTGCACTTTCCTTGTCCAGAAGGATTTGATAGAAACCCAATGAGACATCCAGTTTATGAATGCAGCACCCACCATGCAACTTGTAATATCTGACCTGGTGCAAACAGTAATGCTCTTTTTTCACTCGCATGTTCAAATCTTTTGGATCAGTGCAAAGTCTCAGAGCACCTTTTCTTTTTTCCATTATTACTACAGAGTTACCCAGTCTGTAAGATCTTGTATCTTTTTTACTATGCTCAAAGTGAGTAGTTTGTCTAGTTTCTCATGCAGTCTTTCCATTAGAGCTACCAGAACTTTCCTTGCAACTTGCGTCACTGGTTGCATATCATGGTTAAGATGAATTTTGTACTGTAATGGTAGACACCCAATCCAATCAAAAACATATGCAAACTGTTTTGCTTCATTTCCTAGTTTATCAGTAGCCACAATTCCTAGTATATCAGTAGCCACAATTCCTAGTTTATCGGTAGCCACAATTCCTAGTTTATCAGTAGCCACATTTCCTAGTATATCAGTAGCCACAATTCCTAATATATCAGTAGCCACAATTCCTAGTTTATCAGTAGCCACATTTCCTAGTTTATCAGCAGCCACAATTCCTAGTTTATCAGTAGCCACATTTCCTAGTATATCAGTAGCCACAATTCCTAGTATATCAGTAGCCACAATTCCTAGTATATCAGCATCACGCAGTGTCTGTGCAGTGGCCAGGCTTATGGCTGATGTAATTACATCAGTATTTATTACTTGGATGCATTTCGCCAAACCCATTTTTTCACATTTTTAGATCTAAAAGAGACTGTCTGACCCCTTCCACAATAACAAAAAGTGCGTCAGTGGACTGTCCCTTCCAAGTTACTTTGGCTCTGCACATACCTTTGGTAGGGACTGGCTCACTATTATAAGCATGTAGTGAAATTGGCTTCTGCAACATGCCTGGCTTTTCTTTAAGCTGCTTGTAGTAAGACATTGGCAAAATTTTATTATGTGCTCCCGTGTCCAACAAAAGAAGAATAACAGATCTATTAACTTCTAAAGAAGCAACCCATTCATCTCTGGCACAATTTGCAGCTCCCACAGCTCAAATAAACAGATTGTCTCCCTCACCGGAGTCGTCTGCGATATCTTGCTGGCCCACTAGCTTAACTTTTCATTTGTAAACATTGTTTCACAAAATGGTTCTTGCCACATTTTTGACACACTTGTTTGAAAGCAGGACAGTTTTTATGTTCATATTTATTTTCACATCTTCAACATGATGACCCACTGACTTTGTTCAGCAAAGTTTTCCGCTTGTCAGGTAGTGTCTTTTTAGCTATGTCTGGGGCCCTGTGTACAGCACTGACTGCAGTCTCACCCTTCTTACTGAAGGTTTCCATGTGCAGCCTTGCTGTTTCTGAGGCCTGGCAAATCTGGACAGCTTTTTCTGAAGTGAAATATTTTTTTCTGAGGAAATGAGCACAAACTCAATTGCCACAGATGCCAAACACTATTTGGCCTCTCATCCTCGAGTCACCTATAGGCCCATACAGTAGTTGCATAACTGGCTCTTCAGACGCAAATCAGTAACGTGCTGCTCAATGGATTCTGTGTCTTTTTGAAACCGAGACCTGAAAACATACCTTTCGTATGTTTCTTTTTTTTTTTTTGAGGTGTGCAGTAAGATTCAAACTTTTTCATTACAGCACACTAGTTACCTTCTTCTTGTTCTGTGAACTCAAAAGTATTGTAGATTTCTAGAGCTGTTGGCCTGCTACTGTTAACAGCAACACAGTCTTCTGCCAGTCTCTTTTCTCTTCTGCTCCAATCGCTGTGAGACAGAACTCAGAACTTTGTTTGAAGGCTCTCCAGTGTTCATACATATTCCTTGTTAAGGTCGGTTCACTTGGTTGCCGAATTGCAACCATATTTTCCCTAGATAGCAAAGGATCCTAACTCCTGATACCATGTAATGATGCTCAGCCAAACACACTTTATTGAATGCTTTCCACAGTATCTATCTATATATATATATATATATATATATATATATAGAGAGAGAAGAGAGAGAGAGAGAGAGAGAGAGAGAGAGAGAGAGAGATAGTACAGCATGCCATCTAGTGGTGCACTGGAACAACTGTACCCAGTCTTATTTTACTGTTAGTCTAATATTAGTACACCAGTCATCACCCATCTTTCTCATTCATGGAAACCCAGCTCTTTATCAAGTGAGTGGACCCTGTCTTAGATCCATAGGATCTGCTGTGGCAAAAAGTATTATGAAACCCAGATGTAATGCCACACATATAAAGAAACTCATAAGCCAGCCCAACGACCCGGGTTCAGGAATGGACTCTGGAGGTCAGAGGGCCAGCCATGGGGAGAAGGATTGAGCATCCTAGGGACTGCTCTCCTTCTCCGGGGGATGGGGGTTGTGTGTCCAGCATGCTACGGACCCCTAGTGGAGGCCAGGGGAACCACAGTGACAGTGCCATATTAGTGGGGGGGCGGGGTGGACACTGGCCGTCATTGCATGTCCCTGCCCCCGATACAGCATACAAAAACAAAATGCTGGCCCCAAAGCATGAAGCTCTGCTCTGCCGCCTCCACTACCTACTGTGTCTGGTCCACCAGGTGCGGCCCCACTACCATGGCCCCACCCTGGAGGGTAAGCTAGGGCAAGTTACCGTTGACCTTGGGTGGAAACTCATACCTCCACATACAGAATATAGCCATACACACAAAACACATACAGTGCTCTCTCAATTATCTGCCCTTATTTTATGCCCCCCCCCAATCTTACCACTGACTGATTAATCTGAACTAATTGCTCACTATGTTACTCGTATGAAAGTGGGTAGATTATTACCGGTGCATTGTATACACAGAGTGACTAACAATGTGCACAAACAACCACATACACACATCCATACCCACTGGCACATACACATTCATGCACTTATGAATGCATACAAACAACCCCATGAAGAAACACAAACACACAACCATAATACCTTACGGGTACACACTGCAAGGATTTGAACCTTGTTACAGCTAAAGCCAGAAGTGACAGCTAACAGGGTGTTAGGTTGCAAAGTAATAAAGTAAAAACAGTAAGTTTTGCCTGCACTCACACACAAATATAGACCCATCACACATCCACATGTGTACATCTTAACTATAGAACCATAAAAGCTTGACAGCAGAAAAGGACCATACTGGCCCATCTAGTCTGCCCTTTTTTTCCCTACAACTCCCCCTCCCTGCCAGCCCCTGCCCACCCCCCGATACTCAGCCCCATATGCTTATTCCATGCCCTCTTGAATTCTTCAACCAATTTGGCCCCCACCACTCTGTCTGGCAGTCTGTTCCAGGGCTCCACCACCCTCTCTGTGAAGAAATGCCCTCTCACTATGAACACATGCTATTTGCCATTCTTTCTTAAAATCGCCAGATCTATCCAATTCAAGGCCAAGTGAATACCCCCAAGCAATGGTAAACTGAACCAGAAGTTATAGTTTCTGTTGTAGTTACATTATTGTGGTTCCACCAAAAACTGCAAAGCACATGTGTTGCACATCACAGGGGGACAAGTCCCTCTGAGAAAGCCAGGCAATGCAAATTGCTGATAGAGAGAGATCAACAGATGCACAAAGAATCTAACACAGCACTGTAAAATTTCACAAAAGACATATACTCACACACAGTCATAATACACAACATACACATATGCATCCATTAAGAGTCACACGTACTGTACACATGACCAGGCATGCAACTTTGCACACAGCCTAACACATCACCACATAAACAACACAGAAACCTAGCAAATGACAGAAAAAGGTCCAGCAGCCCATCCACTCTTCCCACCCTACTTACAGGCTCCATGAAGACCCTAGTGACCATCCCTTTCCCTTACCTCTGCCCTCTTACTAAGGCCAAATCCCTGTTCCACTCCACATTGAAACCCCCCAATGTTTTGGCTGTCACCACCTTCTCTGGAAGCCTGTTCCCCTTGTCTACCACTTTTTCAGTGAAACAGTGCTTGAAGACATCCCTCTTGAAATTTCCCCACCAGTTTCATTGAATTCCCTCATGTTCCTGTATTCGTACTTGGGACAAATATGTCTTTGCAAGCCCCCCAGTTTGCCCAGTGTGCGTATTTGTATGTTTCTGTTTTGTACCCCTTTACCTTCAAGTCTCCAGCGTATACATGCTGATGTCTTGCAGCCTCTCCTCGTGTGTGTTTTCCCCCCATATCCTGAATAATTTTGATTGCTGATTGCTGCATTGCTTCCACTCTCTCACAGTCCATATGCAGGTGTGGACTCAACTTTGCATCACACTCAAAGTGCAGGCACACCTCACCTCCTGACTTCTGTTGCTTATTCCCCTCCCTATACACCCAAGCCTGTTGGCCTCCCCTCTGCCTTGTCGCACGGAGCTGTGGATTTCAGATTTTCCAATATTATTACCCCAGAACATTTTCTTCTGCTGTGCTCTCTAATACCATGCCCCACATTGTGTATTGTACTCTCAGTTTCTTCCTCTCCTTCCTGATGTGCATTATATTACATTTCTTCACATTAAAGCTCAGCTGCCAGATCTTGGACCATTTCCCAATCTACCCAGATCCTCCCTTAGTGCCCTAATTCCCTACTCAGTGTCTACCCTTGCACAGATCACAAAGCTCTGCTTACACACAGCCCCAGTTACCACATACCAACAGTCACAAACACTCCAGGCACACAGCTACACAAACTGAAACAAAAAAAAAACCCAATGCACATCACCATATTCTCATGACAAGAAATACTACATACATACAAACTGCTACACACTTCCAACAGAAACTCACATCACATATATGTTCACATGCACAAAAAACCCTAACCACACCAATGTGAGTCTGCGTGTGAGGTCTGGTGAGGGGTCTGCTAAGAGAAGCAGAGTAATTCTGGCTGCCCAAACTTCACACTAGGATTCTCTTACTGTACATACTATAAGACACCTCATGGAGGATATATTAACTTATTACAAATCACTTGAGTTTGCTAGAATGCTTCATAATACATTATAAGACACATTGGGCCCCATTTTCAGAGCTGGCCAACTGCATACACAAACAGGTACGCCGTACAAAAGAATCGGGCTGGCTCTGGCACCATATTCAAACAGATAGTGCAATCTGACCTGACCATGCTATCTGTTTAATATTGGACCCTGGTAGTGTGGCACACAGCAAGCAGTTGCCATGTTTGGCACAGCGCTACCAGAGGGTGGGGCTTAAGACCACACATTGGGGTAAAACATGGCATGCACTGGTTAGCACCATGGCCCCCATGGATGTTATTCAACCCAAACATGCAAATGAGCCCATTGGACATGCCCATTATGGGCTCATCTGCATGTGAGTGCATCCGAGTGCACCGGGCCAGGTCCCGTCAAGCCCCAATCCCTGGAAGGAAATCATTGGTGGTCCAACGGTCCCACCCCTGCCCAATCCCTGTCCCCATAGCTAACAACAAAAACATTGGTGTTTCATCATCCCTCCCTGCCCTAATCCCTGTCCCCATAAAGAAAAACATAAACATTGGTGGCCCACTGGTCCTCCCCTCCCCTCCACGTTCTCCAATTGACATCCGGTTAGAAACATAAAAGCCCTGGTAGTTTAGTGGCCCCACCACCCTACTCCCCCTCGAATCTGACCCATGCCAGTGACTGGCACAGCTGTCCTCACACTGTCACGGCCAGCCACCGCCTGAACTGTCACTGAGCATGTACAGTAGACAGTACGCACTCACTGGTTGACCAGTTTGAAAATGGGACCCATTGTGTTTCTATTTTCAGTTTAAATCTAGCTGTACTCCCCTGAGCACCAAAGTGGAATGCTCATCTGTTAAATGTTCCTGCACAAGAGACCATGTTATGTAAACTCAGTGGTACAGTGAATCAATGTGCTGATTGGCTAAAATCCTGTCATTTATAAAACTATATATAATATGCTTCATTTTTCCTTTCTGATGATGAAGCAGATTGAAGTAAACTTTTATAATTTATTAGTTTTGAAACAATTTATCAGTGGGTGAGTATGCTCTAAAGATAGTTGAGTGCTACTTAGAATGGGGGTATAGAACTGGAGTCAGAGGCTAGCAGAGAAAAAGAAACAGCACACCACAAGTGCAGTTCAGCTCACCAATTGTTATGCATAGAGATCCTATATATAAAAACTAGAGGGGACATCACGTGGAGTACTAGGGGCTTTCATGCCACCACATATATCTGGCTTATACTACATCTATGAGGATAATATGTAAATGAATGGAGAGGTCACGTGATGATCCCTCTAATATTTATATATGTGATCTCTATGGTTACATGTTGACATACACAGAGCACCATGTGATGTATCTCACTAGACTCAATTTGTGACTGAGAGGCCCAGGTGTGACTACTCACCCACTTTATGAGTGACCAAATCATTCCATTGTTGAGAAGTAGCCTGAGAGACCAAGGCGCTAAACTAAGCATTAACACATACAAACCTCACTATTACTACTACCCTTAAACTTGTATGCAGTAGTCTATTACGTGCCTGAAAAATTAAATGTACTGCTTTGTAAAGTCCACGTTATTATTGAGCTTATGATTTTTGACCCTTTGTAACTTTGATTGTTGGATGTATCACAATCTCTCGTCGTTTGCTTTGTTTTGACTTGCTGATCTTTGCCTGCTCTTCGTGTTTCTGTTATTTGACATATCAAATAGAGTTACCACCTGTCGTGTTTTTCGCAGGACAGTCCTGATTTGGGCAGCTGTGTCCTACAAAAAAAACATGAAAACTACTACATGTCCTGACATTATAGTAGAAAAAAAATATTTCTGAGTTTCCTCTAAACTTTGCAAAAAATTAAAATATCTTAAAATGATAAGAAACACTAGAAACAGCTAAAAATACAACACTTAGTCTTAATTCTGATTATTTAGAGAAACGAGTCTCTTGCATTGGTCGAGGTTACAAACTGTCCTGCGAAAAAGCATGTTTCAGTAAGAATTGTCCCTTGAGAACTGCACTGAATCTATAAGTTATTTCTCCCCAGTAGAAGTTGTTTTTCAAATACTGGCTCAAATTATGTTATTCATCTAGCTATCCAGGCATTTTAGTTATTCTAGTGTGTGTTTTTAATTTACATGCTGCTGGTAATAACATTTTAGAACGGTGTGATGTAGTTTATGCCCCTGTTCTACTCTTCAGTTGTTGGCACAATGTATCCATGTTTTATTACTGAACTCTGTGGCTGAGAGGCACATAAACTATATCATACAGCTCTAAAATGGTGCTTTCCACCCGACTGTAAAGCAGAAATACCCACTGAGGTGACTGAAAGTCCTGTATAGGTGGAACAATAACAGAATTTTAACCAGCAATTATAATCCGCTTCTATTGGGAAAAATGACTTACAGATTCAGTGCAGTTCTCCTTTAAAAAGTGGTAGTCCTAATATCAAATGTTTTTACTGTTTTCCTATTCTTTGTAATTTTTTGACTGTTGCTTTTCTATTATCCAATGGTCTTTGTAATCTCTTGGGTCATGCCTGAAAATAGGCATTTTATTTATTTATTTTTTTATTTAGTTTTTGTTGACCGGGTAAGTGCACTAGACAAATTCTGCCTATTTTCAGGCACGACCCGGGGAAGGGGATACAAATGAATGCCAACTGACTTTGAACCAGATTAAGCTGTTGGTGGTATTTTAGTGAATAGGTGGAAATTTGGTCAGTGCACCGGGGAAATTCCCCTACTCTTTGGATGGTGGCGCTGTGCTGGTGCTGTGATGGCCAGTCTGCCCAAGACTCCGATGAGGATGGACGTGCTACGAGCCAGGGAACAGGCCTTGCCCCTGGTCTCGATTCCTACTGAGGCCGTTTCTGGAATTACTACCTTTGGGGTTGCCTTGGGTGAGGTATCCCTACCTGGGAATGGAGAGTCACGGGAAGTACAACTTTCTTCTAAGTCGGCTGAAACGGCGGAGGACGTCCGTGAGCTGCTGGAAGCTGAAGAGTGCTGGTTTGCTGCACAGAAGAAGGAACTGGAGTCTCGACTATGTGTGTGTCTTTGACGAGAGGAAGTGAGGGACGTTTCCACCAGTGCTGCTATTGTGAATACACAGCAAAGAGGATGGCGTTGCTCTGCTTCCTGATACTGTTATGGGAGATAATACTGCTCGTTTGGAGGATTCTGCACAGCCAAATTTGGCTGTTGAGGTATTTTCTGATAAGGAAATTACTGTTTCTGACACTGTGACAGGGGTTTTGCATCTCCAACTCCTCAATACACTGCTTCTTCTGGTTTGCCTATGGAGGTTCGGGCTGAGCAGAGTAGCCATGCTGCGATGCTTTCTTCTAAGAAGTTCCCTGGAACTGTTATGGACTGCCCTAAGGTTTCCTTCAATGTTGGCGTTTCCTCGGTGGGAGGGGGGGACACCATTTAAAAGCCCTAATAAATTTCAAAAATCTCGAGGAAAGACAAGTGGGGTTACTGGGGAGGGGTTTGTGCCCCTCTTACCGTCTTCGGCCGGCGGCCCCTCTAGTAGTACAGCCTTTCAGTCCTCCTACCCTCTCCCATGGACTGGGTCTCTCATTCCTTGAAGGTGGCTGGGTGGGTTAGAAATGCAACTGATTTGGGCTGGGATGCTAATCTCTCTAAATCAGTGGGTAACACAGTGGATTCAGTTGGTTCTGTTGGTGTACCCTTAGCTTTGACATCTTCCCAGATAACTCCTGGTCAACATGTTACTATTGATGCCTCTTTTAATGTCACTTCCCCAACGGACATTTTGTCTGACATTCAGGAACTGGAAGGGGACTCTGACGCTCTTGCAGCCCCCTCATTCCCTGCTCCAGCCCCCCAACAGTCAGTTGTATCTCCCTCTGACATGGATATTACACCTGTGCAATCTACACTTCCTGTCTCTAAAGACTTGGTTTCTGTTTCTGCCCCCACGGATCCTGTAATCCCAAAACCTGGGGTTTGGTAACCTGGGGCAGCTGCTAAGTTGTTCTCCTCCCGTTAGACATGCCCCTGAACTGGCTATGAGGTGTAATGCAGTTCGGTTGCTTTTTTGGGGTGATGTCTCTAATGTACCTGATTGTTTGTACGTCAGACGGGCTTTGTTGAAAAATAGTATGAAATTCTTTGCATATGAAATTTATGCGCTTATTCATATGCCTGGGGACGTGAATTTTGATATCAGCTTTAAACATCCTAATGGCCTAGAGTGATTTTGGAAGCAATATAATCTTTTAAAAAATGGTCCAGTGTGGTGTCCTTTTTTGGCTATTCCCCTAACCAAACCTATGACCAAAACAATCACAGTTCTCTTCAGGAATGAAGGTGTAAATGTGGTGGACATAACCTATTGGCTGAATCAACATTGTAAAGTTAATGGTTATCCTGATCCCATTCTGGATGAAGAACACCTCTGGACAGGGGGCTGGAAATATAAGGTTATGCTGCAACAGGACCAAGGGGTAATTAAACATTAGCCTAATTTTTTTTTTTTTTTGGGACGGGATAGAGGTGTGATCTTTTATCCAGGACAACCAAGAACGTGCTATAAATGTGGTAAGCTTGGGCACCTTAGTAATGTTTGCGAAAAGTTGAAATGTGGCTTATGTGGGGATATGGGCCATGTTGGAGCTCACTGGAGGCAGCCCAGAAAATGCAATTTATGTGACGAAATTGGGCATACTTTCCGTCATTGTGTTTGGGCTTCACATAATAGCCTAGACCAGTCTGTTTGGGCGGAACACGAAGCCTATGTGACATCTGCACAAAAGGACAAATTGAAAGCCTGTACTCTTATGGAGCAGTTGGGAAAAGGGGATCTACATCCAAATCTGGCTTCATCACCTGCTCCTTCGGTTGTAGAAGGGGATGGTTTTGGCAGTCCCCCTGATTCTATACAACCTGCTTTGGCTTCCTCTCAAGACATATTGAGTGACACTGCTTCTAAGGTTCTGGACAGTGACCCTATACCATGTGAACAGTCTCAGACCACGTCACTGGCAGTGAAAATACCATCATGTGGTAATCTTGTTGTGGAGGATTCTACTGTGGTTATGCCTCCTCCTGAAGGTTCGGGGGGACATACCATTTCAAAGAGTCACCCGTTCTAAAGCAGCCTCGAAGAGCATTTGTGTGGACACTGTTATTTCAGTTCATAATTCTTTTGACATACTTACGGATATACCTGGTGAGGAACAGGAGGGTGAGTCTGATGGTTCCTCAGTGGCTTCCATGTCTTTGGACCCCAGATGGAACAGGGAAAGTTGGGAAGTGCAAACCAAAGAAGAGGAAGAAAAGAAAATAAAGTGTCTTCTGACATGCTCCTTTAATTTTGCTTCCTGATGCATGCTTCTCTTTCTATTACTACTATAAATGTTAATAGCATTCTCAGTCCCAAGAAACGTACTATTACTTTTGCAAGTTTACATGATAGAAATACTCAAATTGTTTTCCTTCAGGATACTAGATTGCACACTGTTTCTGAGTTGAAATGTGCAAAAAAGGATTGGAGGTGGGGGCCTTCATTGTGGTCGATGGGGAAGATATGTGTTCTGGGGTGGGTATTTTGCTTTCCAATCTATATTTTCAAGTTCTGAAAGTATTAAATCTCTTTCCAAGGAGGGCACTGTTAGTGGATCCTGTTTTTGGAAGTGTTACATACAGGCTGAATAATATCTACGCACCCCAAACTAAGGCAGAAAGAGTGGCCTTGTTTCGCCTAGTTGCACCCTTCTTGTATACCTCTAAATTGATTGTGTGGGGGGGACTTTAATTGTGGATTAAATGCTAGGGATTGGGGTAGAAAAACTACAAAGGTGTTTAGTGATACAAATACTCTGTTATCTATCCTGAGTAATGCTGGCTTGTGTGATCTTTATGACGTAATAGAAAGGACACCTGTGCATACCTTTTATAAAAGAAAGATATCCACTCGCATTGATTTTTTGTTTACCTCTAAGAGGATAAATTGTACTGATATTAAGATTTTGCTGTTAGAAACTTCTGATCATCTTCAGGTTCATGCTGAGATTGGTCTAAATTATAACATTACATTGGGACGGGGTTATTGGAAATTGAATACTTCCATTTTACAGAGTGACATAGTGAAAAGGGACCTTTGTGATATCTTGCAGAATAGACTTGATATGCGTTTTTTGTATGATGCATGGGGTGACTGGTGGGAGGATTCCAAAAAGGATGTTAAACTTTTTTTTCCAAAAACTTCTGGCTCCTTGGCAGCTTCTAAATATCTGGATTATTTATCATTAAGAGCAAAGTATTTGAAACTTTTCACTCAGATGTGGGAGGCTGGTACGGATTTACAGGCAAAACTTCAAATTTTAAGGGATCGCATGTGTGCTTATCACACTCAAAGAGAGCGTGAGAAGGCTTACTGTCAAGCATTTGTTACGCAAGGAAAAAAGGACTGTGTTAATCCTTATGATTTGGAACTCCAAGGTGTGCAGAAGTTGCCAATGGGTGCGCTGTTTGGACGAGATGGGACTTTGCATACCTCCCATTCTGGTATTACTAGAGTAGTTACGGAATTTTTATGGTCTACTTATCAAATGCATGATAACACTCAGCAGTATGGCTTGCTAACATCTAAGATATTACCCGGGATTCCATGTAGTGAGCTAGAGGCTTTAATGCATCCTATTTTGGAGGAAGAAATCTGTCAGGCTATAGATCATTTATTGGCTAATGCAACTCCTGGTTTAGATGGTCTCCCTAATGACTTTTACAAGGTATTTAAATCACAAATTTCAAAGATTTTTCAGTCTGTGTATCAGGAATTTTTGGAAGGGGAATTTGACCCCAAGTATGCAAGATGGTGTTGTGACCTTTTTGTACAAAAAAGGTGATGCACATAATATTCAAAATTGTAGGCCTCTGAGTTTACTAAATTCAGATTATAAAATACTTGCTAAAATCTTGACGTCTCGGTTGGCTAAGGTTGTACCTCATGTAATTTTATCCTGTCAATCTTGTGCAATACCAGGCAGGTCCATATATCAAAATTTGATTTTTCTTCTGGAAATTGTAAAACAAGGTATGAATATGAATTTGGATGGGTATTTGCTGTCTCTAGGCCAGGAGAACACATTTGATGTGGTATGACATAGTCATCTTTGGAACACTTTGTTGCACTATGGTATTTCCACTGCTTTTGTAGGTGTATTACAACGTTTATATAGTACGGCACAAATGATACCATTGATTAATGGACACTTAGGGACCCCCGGTTCAGTTACAGAATGGGGTTAGGCAAGGGTGTCCCTTAAGTCCCCTCTTATATGTATTTGCTATTGACCCTGTTTTGAGATTCTTTGAACAGTCAGAGAATATTAAATTGATTTGTAATGTTTTTGGTATGCAGTATCCTACAGTGTCAGCGTATGCAGATGACTACAATTTTCGTAAAAGATGACTGCTCGGGGGAGAGTTATGCTGAATGGTTTAACTATGATGCATGCTGTTACATGGATTTAAATTATGTAAGTAAAAGTACTTTGTTTGTTTTGGGCACTGCAATAGTTCCTATACAGTTTCCAATTCCGATTGCTCAGGGTGAAATTAGGATTATGGTTTGGGGCATTTTGTGCTGAACAGATGAATTGGGATTATGTTGTTGTTTAACCAGGAGTAGCACACTAAGCTGAAAGCTTTTTTTACAGGTGCAACCTGGGAGCACAGGGAAGTTAAGTGACTTGCTCAGGGTCACACAGTATGTGAGTGGAAGCTGTGGGATTCAAACCCAGATCTGGTCTGCTGGATGTCACTAGATTTGTAGCTCAGAGCCTTAAACCACTGCGCTATATTGCCTCCACAAACCTCCTCCCTCATGTGTATCATATTGCACATGAAAAAGTTGAGTCCTGGAAATCCTGGAAGATGACTAGAAAGAAATGTATTTATTTGTTGAAAACATACATTTTGCTGTTTTTTTATATATATATATATATATATATATATATATCATGTTTAACCAGTACCTTTCCATATGCATACTAAGATTATGGGGCTTTTCTTTTTATTTTTATGGGGTAGTCGGTTAAATCGGGTCAAAAGAACTTATACATATAGAGCTAGAAAAGAGGGAGGGCTGGGAATGATACAACCAATAGTCTCCTTATTTAGTAATTTTTTCTATAGTAACATTCGCCCACTGCTCCTTGGTGAAATGAATTTTGGGATTATTGGAATGAAACATTGGGAAGCTAACTTCTTGCCTGTCTGGGGACAAGGGAAATGGCATGTTTCAGATAAAAGTTTACCTGTCTATGTTCAAACCACGTTGAAATATGTCCGGCTATGGAATATTGTTTTACATTGGTTTGTGGATTCAAACGCCTTTTTTATAATGAAGTTGTGGCTCATTGTTATCCGGAATATCCAGTCCTTGCTATTTCTCCTCAGATGGACTCTCAACTTCTCATTGCTAGCATTATTGACCCACGAATTCCTTAAAAAATGCAAGGTGTTATTTGGTTGTGTGGACATCAGAAGTTGAACATCAAGGGCAATCAGAAACATAAAATGATAAAGGAAAGACTTTGTCTTGCTGAACACTGTGTGGAAAAAATTGAGACTATGCATCATTTGTTTTTGACTGCATTTATGTATCAGGTTTTTGGGATGCTTTTGGTGCTTTATGGGGGAACAATTATTTTCTCATATATCTTATGATGTTTGGTTTTGGGGCAGTTAGGTGTGGGTGGACTAAATGGCATAGAAGTACAGTATGGATAATTTTAGCATGTTTGAAATGGGTGATCTGGCATTCCAGATGTCTCCGAGTTTTACAATCAAAGGAAATTACTGTATGGGATATGTTATGTCAGGTACAACTGGAATTGGACAAACTTTATCAGTATGAATATAGTACTCTGGGGGTTGTCTTCTGTCTGGACCTTTGGAAGGGTGTGGAATGGATGGGATAGGTATTTCTGTGTATTGTATGGGACATGTGTTGCATTGTTTAGTTTCCTTATTTCTCTGTTACATTAGTTGTTTTTATTCCTGATGGTTGTGTTTCTTGTTTTGTTGTTTATGATCTTTGTTTCTTTTTGTTTTTGTTTTCTAATAAAGATTTCCTCTACTCTTTTCGAGAAGTGCCATGGGACTTTAACAACCACCTGAACTACCACCAGAAAGGCAGATGGGACCTCGGTTTAACGTCTCATCCAAAAGACGGCACCTCAGGAGTGCAGCACTCCCCCCATGCTGCACTGCAGTATCAGTATTGGGATATTAACCCAAGTGCCTGGTGTAGGACTAGAACCCAGGGCCTTCTGATCTCCTAGCCTCAGAGGTAAGTGTGCTACCTGCTGAGCTACTGACACTGCATTATTGTTGGGTCCTTGAGATGGTGGGAGAGCCGAGGATAATTCCTATGGACTGGCACCAAAGAGAGGCCCAGGCCGCCCGGCACGCTACTGTACTCAGATGCACAGGGGCCCCAGAGTCTGAACTTTTCCGGGGCCCAGAATTCCTCTCACAGCACCTGTTTTATTGTCTAGTGCATCTTCCTGGTCAACAAAAATTAAATAAACAAATATGGTTCGATAGGGATTGGTAATCCAATGGGAATGTATGTGAAAAAGCCTCACTGAGTGAAGTCTCTGCAAAGTGTACTCTGCCTCATAGAAAAAACACCCTTGTAAAATGTTCAATTATGGAAGTGAGATTAGAACATGGGGGGTGGGGATGCAACATAATTCTTTTAAGTAGACTGTCCAAATCTGAGCCAGCTGTTAGAAACAGTCATGTAATGAAGGCAATAGTACTGGGGAGGGGGGATAAGGCATCCAGCTTGCTGACAGGGGTTTTACACATTGCTAGTTATGATGCTGCCTTTTTAGAACAGCTCTCAGTACTAACACCATGCCATTCCAATAAGTTTACTTTTTGCAAGGAACTAGATAGGGGTGGGAGGTCATTTATGAGCTAGTTCTAAGTCTGACAGTTTTGTTAATTTTAGAGCTGCTCTTAGCCTATTAGAAAATGGAAAATGTGTCTTTCTACCCATTTCACATAAAATAATGAACTCTGGTCTGTGTCCAGACTAGGCTATCTTCACTAAGGTGCAAGACCTCATTTAAACACTGGTGTTCCAGCTGTTTTCAGCAGTTGTTACATGAACTAGAATAGAGCTGAATATTTGGGTGAGGGGCCTGAAAAGGCACAATACTGTTAGTTGAAACTTGTTTTCAGGCACATCCCAGGGGAGAATTAAGCACTGAAGATTATGTGACTTGCTCAGAGTCATACAGTATGCAAGTGGTGGCTGCAGAATTCAAACACAGGCCTCCTTGGTCTCTGGACTCACTGCTTTATGACATGATGGGAGTGGTGCAGTGCAGTGGTTGTGGAGCAGCTGTCTTCAGGTAGACATTCTGGAGGCTGCGATGCTGTCCTATCTGCAGGCACCTCTCTGGACTGAGGGAGAAGGTTGCCCGTCTCCAAGCAGAGTTGGCCAAGCTGAAGGCGGCACCCACCCAGAGACTACCGGGTCCACAACCTGTACCTCAAAGGATGCCAGGAAAGAGAAGTGATTGGACTACAGTGGGCTCAGGGAGGGTGAAGGAGGGGGCTCAAAAGCACATCCCCCAACCAGTCCCACTTAGTAACTCCTACACTATTTTGGAAGAACAGGAAAACCCCACTCAAGAACCGGAGGCTGGGACCAGGGATGATGGGAGTGTTCTCCAGGATGGAGCCCCAGGGAAGGGAGGCAGGGAATCCTGGAGGAGGGGGAAGCTTCTCCTAGTGGGGGACTCTATTGTCCAGGGGATGGAGTTAGGGTCACCTAGCAGGGGGGAGAGAGGGAATGTCAAGTACCTCCCAGGAAGCACTGTATGGAGGGATGGGAAGTGGATGCATAGGATTGCTACAGCAATAGCTAAGAGGGAGCAGATGGATGTCATTGTCCAGCTGGGGACAAATGTCCTGGCCAGGAGAAGGGTGGAGTTAGCCATAGTCCAGGAAGATTTCAGGAAGCTGGGGGAAACCTGAAACAGCTAGCATGCTCCATCTCATTCTCGGATGTTCTACCTGTCCAGGGCACAGGGGAAGCTAGGGCACACCACATCCATACCTTCAACTCCTGGTTGAAGGATTGGTGTGGAAGAGAGGGTTTGGGCCTCATAGGGGACTGGGGCCTGACCTGGGCAGATGCAAGCTTATATAAGGAGGATGGCCTGTGTCTGTCCGAGAAGGGAACCTTGATCCTTTGTGAAAAGTTTAAATGCTTCAGCTGTGAGCATTTAAATTGGCCAAGGGGGAGAGCCAGGAGGGTCAGGAGGCTTAGGAACACCCTCCCATGGGAACACGCAGGAATATAAGTGGAATACAGGAATAGCTATAGCAGGCAGGGAGGGGCAGGCAGGTGAAGAATGTATAACGAGTGTACGGAGGGCAAGAGCACATAGAAAAGGAAATCAGGGTGGGGGGACGGTGCTGGAGAGGGAGAACAAGAGCAGAGTGAGGGCAGACTGTAAAACATGGAAGTTCATGCTAACAAATGGCCATAGCCTAGGAAATAAGGTTCCAGACCTGGAGGCCTTGTTGGCAGATGCAGACCTTGACATAGCAGCAATAACAGAGACATGGTACTCTGCTAATCATGGCTGGGAAGTCAGTGTACCAGGCTATACACTGTTCAGGAGGGACAGAGAGGGTAAAAAGGGTGGAGGAGTGGTCCTGTACATCAGAGATGGTATAAAGGCTACAGAAGTTCAGGAAAGACAGGGGGAGGTAGAGGTAATGTGGGTCTCCCTGGAGCCAGGGAATGGAACAGCAATACGCACAGGGGTGACCTACAGACCTCCGGCACAGAGGGAGGAAGTAGACAGTGAACTAGTGGAGAATATGTGACATGGCAACTAAAGGTGAAATCCTGCTACTGGGGGATTTCAATATGCTGGATGTGGACTGGGCTACCCAGATGGCTGTTTCAGCCAGAAGCACAGCCATCCTTGAATCTATGCACGGGGTTCGACTCGCAGCTGGTGCATGAACCAACCAGGGACAAGTCAATTCTGGACCTGGTATGGACCAATGGGAACAGAGTCAAAGAAATACAGGTGGAAGGGCAGCTGGGGTCCAGTGACCACCACATGGTGTGGTTCAGCATGGAGACATGGACTCAATTAAGCCACGCAAGGGCAAGAGCATTGTATTTCAGGAAGGCAGATTTCACTGAAATGGGTAGAAGTATACAGGCAGTTCTGGGGAAGGGAGAGGCAATACAAGGGTGGAAGAACAATGGGAGAAACTGAAAGGGGCCATAGTAGAGATAACAAACCAATGTGTTAGGATAGTGGCCAAAGGGAAAAGAAGAAGGAAACAACTATGGTTCTCCAAAGAGGTTGGGGACAAAGTCAGGGCTAAAAGGCTGAGTTTCAGGAAATGTAAGGGGAGCCACAAGGAGGAGGACAGGGAGGTGTATCTTGAATGTCTAAGAAAAGCAGGGAACCCACCTGGTTCTGACACTCTCTAAGTAGTAGAAGTACATTTATTTATGAGGCCCTCTTCCTCTGAGGCTCAGGGCACCGTACAGGTCTAGACAGGCAGATAAATAAAACAATACAGTAAATAAAACAAATAAATAATGAGCAGCTTAAAATCAGTAATGCAGAAAAATAACCAAATTACAGTCATCATGGTTAAAACAGGAGCTGTGACATAACGAATACCAGAGACTAATCCTGGTCCCCAAAAGCCTATCACATAGAAACATAGAAACTTAGAATTTGATGGCAGGCCGGATTAGCGCACAGCAGTGGGTTCCGCTGCAACGCCGGCGACCGGGTTCGGAACGGACCTGGATCGTCGGAGAGGTTTGCCGGGGAGAAGGATTGAGCGTCCGATGGGCAGCCTCTTCCTTCCGGGAAGGTGTGGGCAACATCCAGAGCATTGGGGACTCCTGGCGGAGGCCGGGAGAACTCATGCTGCCGACGTTCAAAATGGGGGGGGAGGGAGGCGGGGCGGACGCTGGCGTCATTGCATGTCCCCGCCTCCTCGGGGGAGGTAAAAATTGGAGTAAAATTCCTGCGTCTAGATGACGCTGTGCCCCAGGAATGCCCTGATTGGCCACTGGAGCCATTCCCCCAACCAGTTACAGTTCTGCGGTCCGATATAGGGGGTCGGAACCGTGGCCCCACTCTCTGGGGGGTAAGCCAGGGATGACCAGGGGAGTCTGAGATATCCGGTGGCCAGGGCTCCGGGGGTCCGTGACCAGAGTGGAGGGATGACGAGAGGCGAGGGGTAAAAAGAAGAAAATATAAAAAAAAATTAAAAAAAAAAGAATTTGATGGCAGATAAGTACCATTGGCTCACCCAGTCCAAACAGGTATGCTTTTAACCACCTTTTAAAGGCCTCCACTGATGGGGCCTCCCTCAGTGCCCTAGGCAGAGCATTCCACAACACAGGGCCGGCCACCTCAAATGTTCGATCACCAGAAGATTTTAGCCAGGCCCTTGGGACTGAGAAGAGGCCCTCCTCAGGGGAGTGAAGGGGGTTCAAGGACTGCACAGAATGCAGAAGCTCTGATAGATAGCCTGGACCCAATCCATGTATGGGCTTTGTAGGTTAGTAAGCCAATCTTAAAGGTAAAACACCACTTCAGAGGCAGCCAGTGCAGGTCACACAAGACTGGGATCACACGACTGGACCTCGGAAGGCCAGTCAGCAACCTGGCTGCTATGTTCTGCACCAACTGCAAGCATCATAGGGCACCTCCAATAACACAGAGGTACAGCCCCTACCAATAGTCCAGCCTGGATATCGCGAGTGCATGCAATACTGTTGGTAAGTTTTCAGGAGGGATAATCTGGCTGATGTTCCTGAGATGGTAAAAACCACTTCTTTTTTTTTTTTTTTGGTGCCAGATTCCCCTCCCTGTAGGCTCAGCCCCTGCACCCCGCAGACCCCGGGACTTACCTCAGGTAATGATCCTCCCTGGCTTGCCCCCCTAGGGTGGGGCCACCTAGTGGGCGTGACTCCCAATGGAATTCCATAACCAGGTTTCCCCTGTTACTGGGATGCCTCCCTGACTTACCCCCCAGGGTGAGGCCGTGGGGTCGAGCCGCCTGACAGAACACTAAACTCAGTCACCAGCCAAGTGCCAGGGGAAGGCGGAGCGGGTCTGGAGAAGCAGGGCATCATGCATGGAAGCCTGTATTTTTTGATACGCTGATATCCCTCATGAGAGGCGTGGCATGCAATGATGTGATGGCTCCGAAGCGAAAATGTTCGGCATGCCTCCCTGCAATTTGGGCTCCAGTAGCTGTTCCCCCAGCCTCCGCCAGAGGGCAGTCATGCTCCGATACACACCCACCTCTCCCCAGAGGAGAAGGAGCAGTCCATCAGATGCTCAATCTCTTCTCCAGCCGCCTCTGACTTTTAGGTCAGTCTCCGAACCCAAGAGGCTGGCGTTGCAAGCAGAAGCCCTACCACTGCGCTGGTGGGCCAGCACATGTAAAAGTCACTTCTGACTACAGCAGACATCTTAGCCATCAGTTTCAGCTGATCATCAAAAATAACTCCTAGTGCTGGCCCGTCGGCGCAGTGGTTGGAGTTCCATCTGCGATGCCTGCAACCTGACTTCAAAAACGGACCCGGGTCGCTGGAGGGCCGGCCGGGGGAGAAGGATGGATCATCCGTGACAGTTTGCCTTCTTCTCCGGGGTGGGTGGGATGCGGCTCAGCATCTGCTGGCCCCTGGCGGAGGCTGGGGGCATAGCAGGACATCCAGCCCTAGATGTTTGGGGAGTGGCAGACATTGGCACTTGCCATGACGTCAGTGGCACACCACTCCTCCCCCGGGGAGAAAAGCGGGAAAACAGCAACCTGGCCGATTGGGTGACAGCTTCCCCGACTCCTCGTCGCTGGACTCCCGGACCTCCATCTGCTACCTCAGCAGCACCCAGGGTTGTGACGCATGGCCGAAAAGGCTAATCCCTTACGCAGGTAAGGGATCCTCCCAATGAAGGGATACATTGGGGATACATAGTCCGACTGTGATGTGGAGTAGTGGGTCAGAAGCACAGGACCAAGTCCCATGGGGCCAGGAGGATTGGCCAGCGTAGGGTTGGAGCAAAAATAAATTAATTAATAACTCCTAGATTTTTGCCAGATGTACATACGAGCAGTATATAATGTATAATGTATTCTTGTACTGATGCTGGCACACGATCAGAAAAGGGACCAAATCTCACCTTAGCACTTCGTCTGGGATTGATTATAAATAATTGTTGCAAGTTAATCTGCACCATCAAGCACCGGTTTGAAATATCCCTCAATTTTATCTCTACATTTTTACTGTTACAAGCTGTGTGTATGGTACCCTGCCTACTGTTGATGTTGTTATTTGTGTTGGTTTTATTTTTGTGAATCTTCAAATTACCAATAAAAAGTTAAACTTCAAAAAATAAAAACCTCCTAGATTTTTCATCTATTCTGTAGGCAGAAGCCAACAGCATGGACAACCCAAGCCAAAGCGCTGTCTCTCCCATGAGTATTTCTGCCCCCAAGCTGGTTCAATCACCAGAGCCTCAGTTTTGTACTGGTTAAGTCTCAGTCAACTAGATTTCAGTTCACTCCTGAATTCCATACAAGCACAAATTCATCATCTCAATGGCACCAGGTGTCCCGGGCACAAAACACAAATACATTTGGGTATCATTCACATAGCAGTGGAAACCCAAATTGTATTGTTGAATGATATTTCCCAAGGGTAGCATGCACATTGTGAATAGTACAGGTGATAGGACCAAACGTTGGGGCATGCTACAGAGAAGGGGCATCAGAGATGATGAGAAAGTTCCCATTACCACCCTGTGCATTCTGTCCCAGAGGTAGGACTTGAACCAGTGAATGACAGTGGCTATGGGCCCTCCATACTCCCTCAGATGATCCAACAGCAACCCGTGTGCCACAGTGTCAAATCCTGTGGAGATATCGAGGAGAACGAGGCCCACACCTTGCAGCACCCAGTCAAGTTCTGAAAGGTATTAAAAGCAGGTTTTCAGGAATACTCCACACATGAGACAGTCTTCTAAGGGATTGTTTTTCCTTGTCAAGGGGGTCAGGTGGTCCACTGATGCGATGTAGTGTCTAATCTGCAGATAGCGGAAGAATTCCTGGTGTGGGAGGAAAAACTGGTGAGATAAATCTTGGAAGCGCCACTCCGTACAATTGCCTGTGCAATCTTATTGGCCCTTGTGTCTACCACATGCTAAACCCTGGGCCTGTGACTGGGGATGTAAGAGCCTCTGTATAGCTAATCAATGACAGTGGGCCCAGAAAATGAGTTAAAGATAACTGTGTCCAGATCTGCATTAAATTCTGATGGCGTGAGCCACGCAAGGAACCAAACTGCTGGACAGTAATGTAATCAGGTTGAAGGCAGTGGGTATTGCAGCTAATGGCATGCCCCCTTTTCTGGTGTTCTTTATCATGCACCACCTTGAAGAGATTCTTCATTATGCCCAAATCATTAAAACTGAAGACTGAGAAACTAATAGTAAAGTCTATGATCGGACATTGCTAAACCCCAATTTCCCGCTGGCTGATCCTCAGTTTGCTCCCCCACCCCTAGATAAAACAAGATAGATCTTTTGTAACCTTAGACCAATGTGATTCTAGGACCCAGACCAGTAAAGTTTGGACTAAAAACAAGACAGGGAGGAGGAGGTTCATCTTAATGTACTTATCCCACCTAGCAGAGATAGGAGAGAACCTTCCATCTGGATAAATCAGCCTGCAGGGCAGAATACAAGGGACCATAATTGATGTCAAACTGTTGTGGCAGGTCAGGGGTGATCTGTACTCCTAGATAACGAATTTGTTTTTTCTTGGCCCAGGAGAAGGGGAAGCCTCTCTTAAATCGTGATGGGCAGGTGCAACTAATCAGCACTGCTTCAGATTTGGTACAGTTAAGCTTGTAGCCTGAGAGCCTGCCAAATTGTTTCAAGATGCACAGCAGTTCTGGGACAGATGTTTCAATATCAAAGACAAAGAAGATAGAATCATATGCATATAGAGATGTTTTGTGTGCCTCTTGACCCACAGTGATAGCTTTTAAAAAATATAAATTTTATTGAAGAATAGTCAAAAATAGAGATGAACCAAACTATTAACAACATATATAAGTGGAACAGTGTTACATAGGATATAATTATACATCTTTTTTTTTTCTCATGAATAACATTTGACAGAGTAGGCAACATAAACTACTACCAAGGCTATGTACTAACAACTAACAAGTTGCCTTTCCAAGAACTACTGTGGTGATATTAAGTCAAAGACATCTGACAATGCAAAAATGGCTAACCTTACAGGTTAAAAACTGATCCCATTAACTATGCAAGTCAAGTCAGTTATACCTGTCTCACCTGGAGAAAGGAGACCCACATTTTATATCTACCAAGATTTTAGTGGGCCAAGTGTGTCAGACACACTTACTCTGCCTGTTTTGCTAAGGATGTTAACCACTCCAACCTGGATGGTGGAGTTTCAGACCTCCATTTAAATAAGAGTTGTCTTTTATTTATTTATTAGCTTTTGGTAACCGGGTAAGTGCGCTAGGCAACAGACCTGCCTATTTTCAGGCACGACCCGGAGCCTCTAGTGTTGCCAGTAGGAGCTGGAGTTGTGTGTGATGAGGAAACAGAGCTGTCCCGGAGCACATTACTCTTGAACTGGAACCCAGGCCGCCCCGAATATTGTTCCGGTTGTGCTACCAGCTGTGCCACCAATGCAACCGGGAACTGGGATGTCCCAGAGCACATTACTCTTTCTCCAATGCACAACCTGGTGCTGCACAGATAATTACATTTTTAATCACAACAGTGTGGCGTGCATATTTATAGAGCACATACAAACAGAGGTTTTCCAGGCTGTGCATTGGAGAAACAGTAATGTGCTCTGGGACAACCCAGTTTCCAGTTGCCTTCATGGCACAGCTGATAGTGCAATTGGAATGGTATTCCGGGCAGCCTGGGTTCAAGTTCCAGCTGAGGCACTTGCTCCTTTCTCTCCTCTGTTTTTATGTGCTTCACAAATATGTACACCGCATTCTTGTGATTGAAGCCCCATCATCCACCTCCCCAGAACTTACCTGACCTGGAGTTATACCCAGGACTGACCCCAGGGTGGAGCCTTTGGGAGGGGGGCCCTTCCTCCTATCAGATGACAGTATACAACTCCAGGGGTGCCACAGGTCAGTGGTGCAGGACCTGCAGTGCGAGGTGGACAGCATCCTGCACGGCACGGGTACATACACCATCTTCCCCGCCTCCAGCAACTGCTTGCAGCGACTGTCAAACTCCTGGCCTCCACCAGGGGTCAGACAAGTGCCGGGAGCTTTCTCCCCCTTCCCATGGAGGAGAAGAGCAGTCTGTAGGATGCTCACTCCTCCTCCCCCCCCAGCCCACTCTCTGATGCCCAGGCTCGCTTCCAAACCCGTGTCATCGACGTCGCAAATGGTAGTGTTACTACTTAATATTTTCATATCTTAACAGAGGAGAGAAATAGGGCAGTAGGAGTTGCACTTCAAAGGGTCTTTACCAGATTTGTGACACACTGTCATCTGAGCGTGTTGGCAGGATACTGGGGAGGTCCCACCCTCTAACATATGATTAAAAGTCTGTGTCAGCAAATCCAGTTCTGCTGGAGAGCACCTCTCATACCATTCAGCTGGCAGGCCATCCCAGCCCCGGGCATTTTTTTCTTTTTTGCTTTTTATTTTTGCAGTATATGGTGTACATATTGAGGAAACTTTTAAAATGCATTTATTTATTTTAGTCTTTGGTAACCGTGTAAGGCCCACTAGGCACAAGTGCCTGTTTTCAGGGGCAACCAAGGAGCACTGGGCAGTTAAGTGACTTGCTCAGAGTCACACAGTATGCAAGTGGAGGTTGTGAGACTCAAACTAAGGTCTGGCTTGCTAGATATACTAAGGTTGTTTACACCTCATTCCTCTAACCTCTAGGCTCTACTGCCAGCCCAATACAAAACATAACAAAGAAAGCAATATAGACTTTGTTCTTATAAATATAGGGAGCATACACAGTACCGAAGCATTAAGAAATTAATTGTATTATAACAGAAACATCCGCTACAAATAAAATAACAGCAGGTAAACTGCAATAGTAGATATACTTCTCTGTTCAGAAATGCATATCCATAGACTGCCACAGAGTTATATAGGATAAATTAAAGAGCCACCAACGCCTTGAGAAGAACTTTGAAAAACATAATATCTGGACACAAGGCAGCTTACATTTCTTAATACACCTGTTTTTGTGTCATCCCATTATTTATTAACTAGGTCATATGCATGAAAGCAGGATAGTTGTTCCCTGAGGGTTCATTAGCTCCTATTGCTTCCTCCCAACATGATTTCATAATACTCTGCTTGTGACATCACAGTTATTCCCGTGGCAACCTACTGTGACAAAAGAAGATTATGATTTCAAGTAGGGAATGAGCTTTGGAGGCAGATCAACTGGGAGAAATAAAGAACTTTTATTTGTGGAAATTACTTCAGTTATAAACAACAGAGGAGAAATGTATAGAAGGGATGTGAAATACAGCCTGAATTGTGTCAAAATATTATCTTTTTCAAATTTATCCTAAAGGCGTCAGCTGCTCTTTAAATTTATGAATTATTATTATAGCACGTTCCCCCTAAACCGGTATCACTTCCATGCAGGACATCAGAAAAAAGTTAATTTTTCTTCATTTAAGAGATAAACAGCAAAATAAAAGTAACTAGATAAAAGGCATTTTTAATTCAACAGTTTGCAGTACTGGTACTGGAACGTCCTCATTTTAAAACAGTTTGGTACAATCCTACAATATTTGACATGCCTCCACATGAAGAAAATGTACAGGAACTTACTCATTTACAGAGACAGACAGCATTTTATGTTCGATCATGTCTATTCTGAACTCCTTACTAGATGCAACAATGCTTACAATATTTTTAGTCATTTTTATTTCCTTATGAATTCAATAGATAATGCCATTAAGGGTTTAAATACTAACCCAAAACTTTTTTTTCCCCCATAGAGATTTTTATCCTCTAGAGCCCTGGCAGGCAGCTATGGCCCTCCTGATGGATGGACTGTGTCTCCAGTCCCACCGCTCTCCCACACTCACCAAACCTTGGTAGTTCCCCCATGGATTCTCCCCATGGCAGAGCCACGAAGGAGGTTGCTGGCTTCTCCTCTCCCCCAGAGACCCAATCCAGAAGCCAGGGATAGCCCTCAGGAGCAGTGGACCATCATCAAGCCTGCCAGGCTCTTTTTCCTCTATTTTTGCCTGTCCCCCCCTTCCCTCCCAATGTGAGAACATTGGACTGAGCCTACCCACCCACACTGCCCTCCAGCCACTGCCAGAAGGCAGTCAATGAGTGGGACAAGCCTCCCTCTCCCAAGAGAGGAGTGCAGTCCTCCAGATGCTCAATTCTCTCTCCCCTGCTGGCTCCCCCAGTGGCCTAGGTTCATTCCCGAACCCAGGTCACCAGTGTGGTGCAAGCTGTAGTCACCAGCGCCTCAACCTACAGCGCCACCAGGCCAGCTTAACCCAAAACTTTTTATGAGAATATTGAAACATGAATTGAAAACGCGATGTATGTGTATCGGATAAATAAAGTGCGAGTGGGAAACACACTGATATGGTTCCATGTGATAACAGAGATCACAAAATAGCGATCGCTGTTATAGTGATCGTATATTGCCAAAAAGCAAATTGGCAATATGCACATGCCGGCGAAAAGACATCCGGCAAGTAAACTAAGTGTTTATGCAGGAGAGAGGGTTTGTCCTCTGCACCCCCCTGATTAAGGATTACCAACTCCAGGGGGGGTGCATGTTGAGGAGGGGGTGACAGTCCAAAATACATATTTTTAAAAATACAGCAGCAGCAGGCAGCAGCAAAATTTTCTCCCCCCACTACCCAGCCTCGAACCCAGTACCTGCTGCCCTAGAGCTAGCTACCCTCACCACCACACCACATGGCTAACTCAGCTGTAACAGATACACTACCACAGACAAACCCTCTTCCCTTCCCTTCTGGTCGCCCTTGACTACAGTCGCGGTCACATAGGGTCACTACCTTTACAGGGTAGCCCAACAGGATAGCGCTGTAAATGAGTCGCTGTTTTGACAGTCACTCATTTAGTCACTATCATCACTGGATACCCACTGATATACTTGGGCTAGCTATTTTATATGTGTAACTTCTCAGATACTTGGCTGCTGTTTTTGCATTAGTAAAGCATATGTTTGTGCTAATATGTGTAACTAAAATGTATTTGCTTGCCAGCTTTGCATTTGTAAAGTTAAATGTTTGTCTTATATGTGAAACTAAATTTAAATGTATAGACTTTTATAAACAGGACAATCTTTGAAATAGGCTCTTCGGGACCTAATGATGTTTTATAAGACCTTCTTCCTGTATAAAAATAAAGACATTTACTACTACTTATGCCACTTCCAATTCGAGTTACGTATTCATCTGAAGAGGATGAGATTCCAATTAGGCACTTTTAGACTTTTTAGTTTTAATAAAGTCCGATATTAGAGTTCATACTAGTGTTCTAATAGGCAGATAAAATCTAATGCCCATGTTAACTGCCCCCCCCCACTATATCAGTGGTAGTATTTAATGTTAGAGCTTGATGACATATAGGCATCTAACCTATTCTTGAAAACGTTCTTATTTTTGCTTAGTTATCACATCTAGTAGAAGACTATTTCATAACCCGATAACTCTGGGTAAAAAAGAACTTCCTCCTTTCACGCCTAACTCTACTTCCCCTCAGCTGTAGTAGATGCCCTCTTGTTACTTTATTGCCAAGTCTGAAGTCCATATCTAAAATAACCATATAGCATATGGTTAGGGCTTATTGTGAATGGAAATGAGTGGGTTTCATAAACTTGTTGTAGGGCAGTTCAAAGGGCACAGAAAGTTGTTGTAGTATCGTTCTGCCATCACATCGATACTGCAACAACTTTTCCTCCTTGATCTGCCATCTGATTGGTGGAAACATGAGTGCTCTACAGTAAAATATTCAACCAAACATGGCGGTGCCGCGTAGCGAGCACTTCATGAGACATCTCAACTGATTTGTCCATTCTTGGTTTGTTTGTTTTTTTTGTTAAATGAGTGCCACCGACAATGTTTGTAGGTTTGGGAGCAGAACGGGACTCAAAACAAATGTTCTTTTTTTTTTTAAACAGCAGAGCATGACACAGGAGCAAAATGACTTCACAGCCAACTGAGCATGACCGTAACCAAGCTGCCAGGAGTAAGCAGGACCATAAACACAAGGTATGAATCCTTGTGAATAAAAGTTTAAACAGTCTTGGGAACCATATACTATATAAAACAGTGGATGAGTGACCATTAACAACTAAGGTTATGTTTCCATCTCAGGAGTTGATGAAATCATCGAGACCTCTCAAGCTTCGCTCTCAAGGTCTCTATGATGTCATCAGCTCTCGATGGAAACACAGCCTTGTTGTCTTCTCTGTCACTGCCCCCTCCATTTGGAATAGGCTCCCTCTGTCCATTCGCCAATCCACATCCCACGCGTCCTTCAAAGCTAACCTGAAGGCCTGGCTCCTGGAAGAATCTACTTGCAACTGCTCCCAAGATCATGCTAGCACACGAGCTCCACCCTAGCACTTTCCTGGGTGGTAAATAGGGTTTTTGACTGCACTCCCTAACTCTTCCATCCCCCCTGCCTCCCCTGCTCCCACACTCTCTAGCTTATATGCATCCATGCATATATCTCCTGACTTTGTTGACAAATTTAACCTGCTGTCTGACTCTCGAATCACTAACTTTATGTATCTCAGTCCCATGGCTGCCACCATATGTTAGATCCAGGCCTCAACACGCCTTGGTATACTGACACTAGTACCCGCACCACTGCAACCCCAAAGGGTGCTTACCCTATGTTTCCTGTGCACCTTGTCTGCATTATGCCTATATGATGAATGCCTATGCTACGTAATTCTTTGACATTGATGCCTGTATACCATATACAATGTTTACTATTGTCTGTTTTACCTGTATGATGAATGCCTATGTTATGTAACCTTCTTTGCCACTGATGCCTGTTTACCATTTGCTATGTTTACTTTGTGTGTTTGTTTGCCACCACCTAGTGGCCCGGGTCATGACTGAAAACAGTCCTTTGATCAGTTCACTTACCCGGTTACCAAAGACATAAATAAATAAATTGTGGTTGGTCACCCATCCACTATTCTGTATAAGTTCAGGGCCATTAACTAAATAATATAAAAATAGTAAATCCCCTCTTATTCATTGTGTTTCTCATGTCACTAATTTAGTGTTTTTATACAAATTTCATAGTCCACATACTGCATCTCAGAAATTGTTTTAGTCAGTCTCCTCTGCACCCTCTCAATATTGTTCACTTGTCTTCTTTTGTATGGTGCACTCAACTGCGACCCATAGTCCAAATGTGGACGGACACAAGCCCTGTACAAAGGTAAAATCACATCCTTATCTCTGCTTTTGATACTTCTTTTGATGTTCCCCCAACATTTATTTGCTTTGGTAATTACACTGTTACAGTGATTGTCAAAATGAAACTTATGATTAACTAATATCCTTACATCTCTTTCGGTGTCAGCTACCTTTAATATGTCCCCCAGGATTTCATATTTTTGCCTGGGGTTATGTTTCCCAAAATGTAACACTGTGCACTTATCTTTAATAAGAGTCATACTCCAGGTTTTGGCCCATGTGCTAATTTTATCTAATTTAGATTGTATAGATGCCTTCTTTTCCTTTGGTTCACACATTCTGCCTAATTTGGTGTCATCTGCATACTTCTGGCACCAATTTGTGACATTTTTAACAAACTCAGAGATCACCCTCTGGGTTCTACCCACCAACCAGGCTTCAACCCAGTTTATGAATATACTATTAAGCCCAACAGCCTCTAACTTCATCAACGCCAAGTGTGGAACCAAACTGAATGCCCTCTGAAAATCCAGATACCCCACATCCACAGGACCGTTGTTATCTAGCTCGTGGCTAAAATTTTCATAGAAACCTACAAGTTAGTGAGGCAGGACCAGCCCTGATGAAATCCATGCTGTTGTGCATCAATCCCATTTATAGTGGCCCAGTGATCTAAAATTACATCTTTTATTACTGACTCCATTATTTAGCCAGGGATCAAAATTAGGCTAATTGGGCTATAGTTAGCTGTAATCATTCTGCACCCTTTTTTTATGAATGAGGACCACATACATTTCTTTCCAGTCTGCTGGTACCACACATTCATCCATGGATTTACAATAGATTAATTTTAATGGTTCTGTAATATACTCACCCAGTACTTTAACCATACTACTGGTAATTTTTGTTGGGGTCTGGGATTGTCCTTAAGATTTTTGAATTTATTAAATATTTGTTCATTAGCGAGCCATGGTTATCATTACTATTGGCGTCTTTAGCTCTGGGTGTAAACTAACCTGTAGTTTTATTTGAAAAAACTGAAATGAAATACTTATTAAATTCTTCTGCTATTTCACTAGGCAAAGTAATAGAGAATTTATATATCTATAAAAAGCTTTACTATTAGTTCTTTATGCTGCTTTTGCCAAACTAATTTCCCCTTGCTATATACTTTGCCCAGACTTCTGTAGTTTATGTAGCCTTAAATTCCCTATCATAGAATCATAGAAACTTGACGGCAGAAAAGGACCTCTTGGCCCATCTAGTCTGCCCCATTTCCCTCCCACTATTCCTCCCTCTCCCCTCAGCAAGCCCCCATCCCCCCCACTCTGTAACCACATATGCCTGTCCCATGCTCTCTTGAAGCCCAACACTGTTTCAGACCCCACAACTTCCTCCAGAAGCTTGTTCCATGCCTCCACTACCTTCTCAGTGAAGAACCGTCCCCTCACATTGCCTCTGTAGTTTCCTCCCTACAGTCTCAACCCATGCCCTCTCATTTTAGTACCCTCTCCCTGTGAAATAAATGTCCTGAACATACACTGTTTATCCCTTTGACATATGTCCCCCTCTCTCTTCTAGTTTCCAATGTGTAAAGTCCCAATTCCCTACACCTCTGTTCATACGGTTTGCCCTTCATCCCCTGAATCATCTGTGTTGCTATTCTCTGTACCCTTTCAATCATACTATGTCTTTGCACAGGTATGGCCCCTACAGGCCTTGTATTTCTTCTTGAGCTCCTTTTTTATGCTCTTGGTCAGCCATAAGGGTTTTATCCCTTTTGAATTGTATTTTTTTTAATTTTGGTATGTATTTATCACGGATATCTAAAATGATTACTCTGAGAGCTAACCATGCTTGTTCCCTATATAAGTCACCCAAGATGTGTTCCCACTTTATTTTTCCCAGATCTTCAGACACTTTTGCAGGTTTGCTCTGTCATACAGATACATCTCTGTACACCCTACATAATTTAATTTGGGGTATTAATATATCAAATGTCACCACAGAATGATCTCTATTTGCTTGAGGGTCCCTAACCTTGCATGATGATGCCACAATGTCTTCAGACACTAGTACAGTGCGACCTTGATTATCTGAACTCAACGGGGGACATGGATTGAGTTCAGATAAACGAGTGGTTCAGAAAATCTAGAGAGCCAATGATTTCAGTGAGAGCTGTCATTCAACTGCATCTGGAGAAATATTAAACATGGACAAAGTGAGAGTTAAGCTAAACACATTTTATTAAGGTTACTAAGGTTTAAATGAGTGTTCAAAAGTAAAATAACTTTATTACACAGTACTGTATCCATTAAAAAAAACCTTCTGTCATAAAGTTAGTGGATATCATCACTCTTTACCCTGAGACATTAACACATTTCTCAACAGAGACTAACACTACCATCTCCTTTTAGGGAAAGTCAGTCATATTTCTTAACCAAAAATCTGGACAGCTGTAAAGTCCAGTACCATAGAAAGACTTTCTCTGGGGTGAGTAATTACCTGCTCCAACCCCACCAGCCATGTCACTTTTAAGCAGGGGCCCAGTCCTAGGTCCAACACCTCTTTATAAACCCACTATGACTCTTGATTCATTTCACTTGTTACAGATATAGACACCTGAGGGTAGACACTCAATGTGTTACCCTAGCACAGGTTCCAAGCCATTTTCCACCCACTTCTCCTTTGTAGGTTTTCACTCAGAAAAGATTAAAACACATGTACCACCTCAGACTCCTTGTCTGCCCTTGGGTACCTCTTTCTTTGATATCAGGCCTGCCACCTGATCAAATATGCTACACTTTTGCCTACAGAAATGGACCATTGCAGAGCCACATCTGGCCTTGCCTACAACTAACTTGACCCCTCTGTCTTACACAAAGTGTCTGCGGGAATATGGAAGGAGTAATAGTAGTTTCTACTCTCCTATTTCAATCGTTTATAACCTATGACCCCAAATCCTTGGCCATCTTATCCCCAGGCAGGTCTCTACAGAAACCTATAGGAAGCCAAGGAACCTCCCATGCTGAATACTCTGCAATGTTAAACGGCAGGTTCCTAAACCTTTTCACTCTGGGGTGTCTTAGTAAACATCCTTTTAAATCACTGTGCTATTTTCAGCCATCTGTTGCCATCTAGTACCTTGTGACCTGTGTGAGATTCTTCCCTTTTTCAAGGGTGACATTTTTTTAATGACCTCTACCCTCCTTAACCTTAACATTCTATAACAGTTTGGCAACATTAGCATTTTTAGCATGTAGTATACCCCAGTCAATACTATTAATAGATTTAGCTGCATCAATACAAGAAACAGTCCCTTCAGCCTCATGGGCTTCTTCTTGCTTGCTTGGAGTCTTCAACCCTAGCACAGTATCACTAGGCACAGTCTTACCTGGGGTCTCACATTCAAGTTCCATACTTGCATCTCCGACCTCCAACAGGTAACATTTTGTGAACACAGGAAACAAAGGAATATCCTGCTCAGTCAGGGGGTCCTCCTCAAACTAAGCCCATGAAAAATCCTCCACTGACTCTTTGTCCAAGCTCTCCGGCAGGAACCTCTCGAGCACCTGGCGCCAGTGTTCCGCCTCTCTACGTAGTCAGTTTGCCCCCAGCCACTGCCCACACATCCAGTGGATCATCCTTATCAGGGTCTCCACCTCCTGGGTGTTGTCTCTCACACCTCCAGTTTGCCTTGACCTGCACCTCTTCGTTGTCTTCAGGCTTGGCCTTCGTCCGAGCTCCCGGGTCCAGTCCAGGCAGTAGCTTCTCTCCACCTGTCGGCCATGGTTCTGGTCAGAACTCCATAGACTTTCTTCTCTGGGTTCTTCTCTGGCAACTTCTGGTGCATCTCCACCTGGGATATCTGGGCAATATCCACCAGAAAATGTCCCTCTTCAGCCACTCCAGCAAGTTATTCCACTTCTGACACCAAGTCTGTGGAGGGGTTGTGGGATAACAGGCGTACCAGACACCAAACTTCAGGTTCAACACACAATCTCTGTGTGATGTTTATTCAAAATACAAGAAATAACCTTCTGTATTGACATGTTTCTTCTTCAGTACATCAGTTTGCAGCAAAAGATGATGAATATCCTTTCTCTGCACTTAGCCAGCACCTACTGACACTGACCTCTGATTTAACTTATCAGTTGAGATGCAACCTCCACCCCTATGTGGGCCCTGTTTGCTTGGGTGGAGGGGGCTCAAATAAGAAAAAAAAAACAAAACAAGCTAAAAACAAAGAACCTCGGTGCAGAATCACTGAAAGAAGGGTTACCCCAAAGGGCACTGGCAACAAATCAAGTTTCAAAGAAATACATCATCATACATACTTCCATAATGCAAAGCATCATGGGATATATCCAAATCACCTTGTCATTTCAGACTGGTTCAGTTTACAGCAAGTTACATGCATTTTAAACAGCACAACTAACTTAATTTCTATAATAGTCACCAGGTACTTTTTACCATTATCAAAAACACCTAGTGCCATGGTATTTTCAACATTTACAGGTTTCATAAACATAAGGTATATACATCAAGGTATTTTATGACATACTGCTATTACATACTAAATCCAACAACAATAAACACAACCTGTTTTACAAATACTCGGAGGTCACCACAATAACCTCCCTGTACGAGGACCCGAGAGGGAAAAGGAGAATTAAAGAGGACACCACAGCATAGTCAAGAAAGGGGAGGGGGTGCCCATAGGTGGCCAATCTTATGGACTAGAAATAGTAAAGGATAGAGTAGACTAAGAAATAGAAGAACTGTTGCAACAGATTTAAGAAAAGGTTGATTCTCAAGAGTGGCAGGAGCTCCCTGTCACAGTCCATCCTTCTCCTTAGTAAAGACAGACCAGAAGTATTCATTCAACACGTCTGCTTTCCCTTTACTGCCCTCCACCCACCCTTTCTTTCTTTTCAATTTTACTATGTTCACATTAGTGTCCCTCCTGTTACTGATATATCAGAAGAAGGCCTGCTCTCCATCTTTGATCTCCTATGACCCTTTCAGTGCCTTCCTAGCTTTGGTCTCCCTACCCACCATACTAGCCTCCTAAGCTTTCTCTTGGTAGTCCCCCTCATTGTCATCTATTTGCAGTTTCTTAAAGGTTCTGTATGCATCCCTCTTTCCCCTCATAGCCTGGCACACCTCTCAAGTGAACCAGCTTGATCTCCTGGTTTTGAAATTTTTCCCCTTTTGCCTACAGCAGGTATCAGTGGCAGCTGTTATTCCTTCCTTAACCATTGTCCACTTTTGATTCACCCCATGCTATTCTTTAGACCGACAAGGTGCCCCTTCAGTAGCTCTAACATCTTTTTATAGTCAGCCTTCCTGAAGTCCAACATTTTCATTTCAGTGCTCATTGTTTCCTTCCCCATATCCACCCAGAACCACACCATGTGGTGGTCACTGCTCCACAAGGACTCCTCTACCTTTATATCCCTGGCATGGTCAGCACTTAGAACTAGATAAAGAACAGTTCCGTATCTGGTAGGTTCGGTCACTTCCTGGACCAGGAACCCATTCTGGACTGCATTCAGGATCAACTGGCTCCTGGTACACAGGTGGACAGGACACTCCAATCTACCTTAGGCAATTTAAAATCTCCCATTACCACCACCTCGCCCCTGTCTGTTGCCACCTTTATCATGAAACCCAAGTCCCTGTCCTTGTCCTCATTTTGATTTGGTGACCTACAGATTACCCCCAGCTTCACTATCCTTCCTGTTATGCTTGTATCTGTACCCACAGCACATTTACCTTCCCTTCTCTTCCCTTCTCTTAGCTTCTCCCTGGTGGCAGTGATGCCATCCCTGATGTAAAGTGCCACCTCCCTTCCCTTTGTCCTTGCCCTATCTATAGAGAGCATACCCTGGTATGGTGAGGTCCCAGTCATGGTTCAGGGTTGCCTAAGTCTCTGTTGCCATCACCAGATCCTCCATCCCCTCTGCCATGATGGTCTGCAGATCATCCATATTGTTCCCAAGACTTCTAACGTTTTAGAGATACTACTCTCCACCACTCCTGAGTCCCCCCTTCTTTCCTGACCAAGAGTTTCCATCCACTTCTGCCTTTCTGCCCTCCCCTTTCCTCATCATCCTATTGTTCTTTCCCTTTCTTTTGCCTACCCCTAGCCCTCTTCTATTCCTCCTGCTCACCCCCTTCCTGCCCCCCCTATGTTTTTCACCTGACCACCCCATCCTTCTGAAATCTCCTTCGTGTGCTCTCTTCCACTCACGCCACTTCCTCCCCTTACTGATCCTTTTGTGTTTTCAACTTGGGGGTACACCTGCTTGCAGCCTCCTCTGGAAACCCAGTATGCTTGGACCCTTTCTACCACCCCATTCAGTTTCAATTCACGTAACTTTGATAATAAACCCTTATCCTTTCTCTGAGTAACCTCACTCCCCTCTGACTTAGGTGTAACCTATCAGGTGCATACAGGGTTTTATCATCCCAGGATCACTCCCAATTCCCTATGTATCCAAATCTTTCCTCCCTGCACCATTCCCTCAGCCAGCCATTAAACTCCTCTATCCCATGTTTTCTAGTTGTGCTGGCTCTAGACACCACCAGCAGTTCTAAGAATGCTACTGATCTAGCCTTCTCCCTAAAACCTGCCCCACCACTCAAAACCTCTCCTGCATTATCTCTACCTCACAGCTAGATAAGTCATTGGTATCTAGGTGGACAACCACATATGGCTTTTCCTGAATCCCCTGTGTGAGTGGGCCTATCATAGGGCCTATGCACTCTGCTGTCATTCCTGGGAAGCACACAATTTTCCTACCTAGCTACCCCCCCAGCCATCTAATCCCTTTCACAATAGAATCCCAAATTACTATGACTCTACCACTGCCTGTCCCTTTGATCCCCTTTCCTATTCTGCCCTGTCTTTCACTACCTTCCCTCTCCCTCCTTCTATCCAACAGCTGTCTGCCTATCATCCACTTTCCCTTCTCCTCTACTCCCAAAAGTTAACTTATTTAAATATTGCTTTATCAATAAGTAAAATAATAGAACAGATGTTGCAGATTTTTTAACTTTCTTTGTGGCACCGCAGCCAGGCTAGGAGATGTACCCCATATCTGCCCCTGGGTTCCTCAACCCACCCCCTCCCTGGCACTTCTCCATGGTACCTGGTCCAGGAGGACCATGACTTACCCTCACAGAGGAGCTCCCTTAAGGAGAGACCAACATCACCTTTGAGTCCTGGTCAAGTCTTACATAAGCGGCGTTTTGGCCCAGCAGCGGCTGAGGGTCCTTGGGTTTCATGCTGCCTAGAGGGAGGATTTTTCTTACAGAGTTCCTCTGAGGCTCAGATGTGCAATGGCATCAAACTTCATCAGGATGACCGAATCTGTAGAGATGTATAAAGTCAGCAAACTTTGCTCCACAAATTAATTCGCAAAGTTAATCAAATTTGCAATGTGTAACGTGCAAACTTCATGACATTTTCTGTAGGCAATGTGGTATTTTTCAGGCGAAGTCATGCAAAAGCATGGAAAGCCTGACTTCACCTGAAAAAGTATCAGTTTCCTATTAAAACTCATTGCAACATGGTGATGTGGGCAATCTGCAAAGTTTTTCACAAAGGCAAATTTCACAACTTCACTGGCAAAGGAAAAACAACAAACCTACTACTCTGTCTGGTGCTGGCTTTTGTTGCTGTTAGTATGTGTGGACAGAGTTTTGCTGGAAAATAGTATCTCAGTTTTACAAAGTCACAGCCGCTTGCCAATACAACAGCACAGTGATTAAGGCAAGGCAAGGCAAATTTCATTTTTAGGCACCCAATCCCAGAGACTCTGGGCACCATACAAAACAAATGTGCAAATAAACAATAAATAAGATCACACAAAACAAACACAGCAAAAATAAATAAAAGCGGGGGGGGGCGCTGTGGAGCCCGAGCAGAACGGCAGCATTTTGCAACAGCTCCTGGACTGAATTTTAAAACTATTAAAAATCTCCTCTAACCATAGAAATTGACTCTAACAAATAGCACCACTCAAAAGAGGATCCCTCTAAACATAAAAATGGGTAATCCTCATAAGGACAAAGGCGGAGGCACAGGCGCTAAATCAGCCGGTTCATCTCAACATCTGAGACACGTTTCCGAGGTACAGGCCACGCTTCAACAGGAGTCGGAAGAAACAATGGCATCTATAGGCCTTAAACTGAATAGGCTTATTACTTCAGTATCAGATCTAAATAACAAGATAGACTCTTTTGGTACGAGGGTTACGATAGTTGAAAAGATGGCAGAGGAAATGCAGACTGAAGTTGGGGAAATTAAGAAGCAGACAGAATCAGCGTCAGCGGCAACATCACTGATGGTGAAGGAGAACATGCACTTGAGGGCCAGGCTTGAGACTCTTGAAAATCAAGCCCGTTCTTCGCACATTCGAGCACTAGGCTTGCCTGAGGGAATAGAGGGGGACCATCCTTTGATGTACTTAAAGGAATGGCTAGTAGAAAAACTAGTCCCAGAAGGTCAAGAAGTTTCTTTTGAGCTACAAAAAGTATATAGAATCACCCCCAGAGGATATCAAGAGGATACGGAAACACCTCGTACTCTGCTAATTGTAACAGACGGCATAGGCACTAGAGATAAGATCCTCCGTTACACTCGCCAAGCAGGCCCCATCTTACAGGACGAGCGAACTGTCTATTTATTCCCCGACATCAGTTATGCCACCCGCATCAGATGGAAAAGGTTTGATGGAATTAGAAAACGGCTTAAGGAAGCGAATATTACCCATTCCATGGTATTTCCAGCTCGGCTGCAAATAGTACACAGTAGGAAAGTGTGGGTGTTTTCAGACCTTAACGAGGCAGGCAAGTGGGCCGCACGCTTTGCTGAATCTAGCCAGAATCGATGACGAGATTGTGAAGAGGAAAGTAGTGAGTCAGAAGACCATGAGGACGGCTGAGGAAAATGCAGAGAGGCCAGAAATCAAGCTTATTTCATAAGACATTCTAAATTTCTATAACACTCTAAATAAATAATCCTTCTAATGGCCCACCTTGTTGAAGCCATAGAACTGAGCATTAGTTTTGCAAAGCTCTCAATTGCTTTAATAATAATTATACTTGATTGAGTGATTCATTTAATTTTATATAGCCTGTACTACAGAGCTGTTATAATTACTTAATACAGTATAATCAATACTGTTCGTAATAGTGCTTATTTCTACCTGATGTAAGGGGTGTATCATTTGAAAGATCAGGCTAGGCTGGGGTAAATGCTGTCTTTATTGTTTTATTTTAGCAGGACTTGTAGTTATATAGTGTGACACCAACAGTCCCAGCTCAGGGACTTTTTATTTGATGGACACTAAAATGCTAGCTTTTAGTGAACGAAATAGTCACACTGCTCATGGGCTTGTAAAGGCAGCTTTAACATACTACTGAACTTGTTTAGTTAAATGTTTAGTATTCCCTCCTATGTGGTATCAAAGTATTTGGGAACCACTAATCCTAAGATTAATGAGAGAGGTAGTTCTCTCTCTATGATTTGTATCAGTCTTATTGGTATGTCCTGAATATGGCAATATTGTCTATATGATAACATAAGATAAATCAAAAAATAAAGTATAAAAAAAAAATTAAATAAATAAATAAAAGCAGGATACAGCAAGGTGGAAAAAATAACCTGCAACAAACAACAATTTCTAAAACAATATCTGGAAGATAAAAATCTAAGAACAGTGTCTAAAACACCATGTCTGGGAATGCCTGATTAAATAGAAAGGTCTTAAGGTGGGCTTTAAATACCTCAACTGAAGGGGCCTAGCTTACAGCTGATGGAAGCGAATTCCACAGGACGGGGCCGGTGACACTGAATGCTCTGTCACCGGCAGTTTTCAGTCTCGTCCTGGGAATCGCAAGAAGGCTCCTAGAGGAAGAACAGAGGGAGAGGACCAAGGCAGCAGGTGTTAGAAGGTCTGACAGGTAACCAGGGCCCAGTCTGTGTAGGGCCTTTAAAGGTGGGCAAGCCCACCTTAAAGAGGACCCTTCTCCTAACCGGCAGCCAGTGCAGTTCACGCAGCACTAGGGTGATGCAGCAGTACTTAGACTGCCCTGTCAACAACCTGGCAGCTGCATTCTGCACTAGCTGCAGTCAGCAGAGGGTACCTTCCGAGACCCCGAAGTACAGCACATTACAGTAATCAAACCTTGACATCACAAAGGCATGTACCAAGGTGGGGAGGTCCATGTGTGCAACTAGGGGTTTGATCCTGGTAATATTCCTCATATGATAGAAACTAATGCGGACCATTGACGACACCTGAAATTCAAGTGTCAGCCCACTGTCAAGGATAACACCAAGATCACGCATCCTAGAGGAGGCCTTCCAATGGCACAGACCCCAGGACTAATCCTGTTGCTGCACCAGAGGCCATCCTATCATGCCCTTTGTTTGACTCCACCACCAGTACCTCTGTCTTATCGGGGTTCAGTTGCAACCAGCTGGAGGCCATCCAGTTATTGATCTCAGCAAGGATGTTGTTTAGCACTTCCACTGCACTAGATGTCCCTGGGGCAAAGGAAAGATACAGCTGGGTATCATCAGCATAGCAATGAATACCCAGACTGTACTTCCTAATGAGCTCTCCCAGGGCCAGCATATACGTGGCAAACAACATTGGTGACAAGACCGAATCCTGAGGTACTCCACAAGACAGGAGGCTAGAGGAGGAATAGAAATTCCCCATCACATCCCCATTGCCTCCTGTTTGTGAGATAGGATTCAAACCAGCAGATGACAGTGCCAGCAAGTCCACAATATTCTCTTAGGCGGTCGAGCAACACACAATTGGCCACCATGTCAAAAGCTGAGGAGAGATCAAGGAGAACGAGAACTGTCCCCTCCCCTCAGTCTCTCGCCCTGAGGAGGTCATTATGCACCCGAACTAATGCAGTTTCCATGCTATGCCTCGCATGAAACCAAACTGGAGAGGCTCATATAGATCAAAGGCCATGAGGTGCTCTTCAAGCTGTTGCACCGCAATCTTCTCACCAACCTTTCCAAAAAATGGAAGCTTGGAGATAGGATGGTAATTTATCTTGATGTCGGGGTCCAATGATGGTTTCTTCAGAAGGGGTCTCACCAGTGCCTCCTTCAAGGCATGTGGGAAAACCCCCTCCGACAAGGAACATCAGACAATCAAGGTGAACACCGGGCCTATGGAGTCAACACATCCCATCAAGAAACATGTCGGCACGGGTCCAGTTCACAATATGTGTGCTTCAGCTTGGAAGCAGCCTCAATTACCTCAGCCACCTCCATCGGTTTAAACTCTCCCCAACTAGGCAGAGTGTCCCACCGATGCCCCAGGTGATCGCTGTTGGCCACAATTTGGCTCACTGGTGGAATTCCTCACTGGATGGCAGACACCCTGTCCAAGAAGAATTGAGCAAATTCTTCACATAAAGCATCTGAAAAGTATTTTTTTGGCTGTAGACAGGCTGGCTGTAGTAACCTGTCTACAGTTCAAAAGAGTACAGTTGGTCGATTCTTCCTGGCAGCAATCTCCCTGGACAAGAACTCTACCGTCTTATGGTTGCTTGCCCCCTGGTACTCACCATAGTGGGTACGCAGGGCCAGTTTGTATGCCTCCAGCCCAGTCTTCCTCCAGCAGTGCTTTAACCTCTGACCCATATTCTTCATCACCTTGAGCTCCCCATCAAACCATGGGGACCTCAAGTGAGAGGATTTATGGCATACATGGACCAGTGCAAGGGAGTTGAGCACGTCAGACATCGCCTTATTATAGGTGGCAACCACCTCGTCCATACCCCCAACATATGCACTACCCACACTAGATAGATCAGCTACCACCAGAAATCCCTCCAGGGTCAAACCCCTCAAAGGGCAGTAGCTTACCATCTCTGCAGAGGGAGGGCTCTTGGGGGGGGGCCCCCGAACAAGAACTCCACTGTGCAAAGATCGGACCAAACGACCCGATCAGTCTTGAGTTTGTTAACTTCAAGCCCCAGTGAGAAGACCAGGTCCAACATGTGACCACCCTGGTGGGTCGCAGAAGAAACCTCTTGCAACAGGCCAAGAGACAACATCATCTGGAGGAGGTTGTAACCTAGCCTAGAAGATTCGTCATCAGCCCAAACATTGAAGTCTCCCAGAACTAAACATCTGGGGGCCTCCAATGTTCACTGATGATAAGTTGGCTACCTCCTGCAGGGCTACTCCTGCCGCCCCAGGGCGGTATATCAGGAGAATCCTGCAACCCGCTGCTTGAGACCCCATGTGCATGGCCACCATTCAAACAAACCCGGTTTTCTCACAGGGTGCAAGGTGAAGCCTTGCTCGGCTCTCATGCAGATGGCCACCCCTCCGCCCCTGCATTCCACTCTGAGGCAGTGCACAACAGAGTACCCAGGGGGAACGGCAGCCTCCAAAACAGGGCTGGCATTGTCACCCATCCAGGTCTCTGTAAAGCAGGCCAGATTGACCGAAGAAACCAAGTCCACTATAACTGCAGTCGTGTTCCTGATCTATCTGGCATTGCAGAGCACTGCCCTCAGGGGACTGGTGAGCAGTGCAGCCCCTCCAGCTACTTGCCCACTCAGTCTGGTGGGAACCCTGGGGACAGGTACCAAACATGTCTGGCCTCTTCCTTGGTCCCGTTGTAACCCAGGGTGCCTTCTACACCTGACTAGCTCTATCCTGCCCCCATCTGAAGTGTCTGAGGTGCCCTGCCATACCCGATCAATGTGGCACCTCCTAATTCCGACCTCCCGACAGCGACGTGCTGTAGTGGTGGAAACTGGGAGGTCAGTGAAGGGCCACAGATCGAGCAGTCGGAACGCCTCGTACACAATCCTAGCTGCCCCAGACCCTTACTCATCCCCAGACACATACTATTTATTTTTTTATTTGTTTAAGAGTTTTACCAGGAAAGCATGCGGAGCAGACTACTGCTCGATTCCAGATGCGTCCTGAAGGTGGGGGGATGGGGTATTATGTAACTAAAATGCCCCAAAATAGCAACTAATGCTAGCTAGATAACTCAAACATACACACAATCATACAATTAATACACTAACAACCTAAACACTCAAACCTCATGCACACATTACCTAAAACCAACCCCTCTTCCCAAAACCCAACCCCCATCCACAATTCAGGAGAGTGAGATATGGAGTTAAGGATCCAAGTTCAGGAAAGCATAACCCGCAGAGCTCAAGCAATACAGCCCTTAAAGACAGGGCCACAGATTATGACAAACAAAATGAAAACAAAGTCAGTAACAGTATTTGCTTCACAACCCAGGAAATAGTGGACTAGGGGCCCTCTCACTGACCTCAGTCTCACTAGGGCAGATTGACACAGCAGTGAAGAAAACTGTTTGGGTGCCAAGAAATCAAGAAGTACTTCCAAAGCTCCACAGGAGCTGCTCTCACCAGCTCCAGGAGAACAAAGAGCAGGTTATCAGTATCTTACAGGTCCAGAGTCCACCAACAATCTAGCCCTCTAACGATAATCCAGTCAGGGGAAAACCACACACTGACGATGATGTCCCAATTCACAGGCAGCAGACAGTCCAAGCAAGAAATGATCTGGCAGAGGAAAACCTGCTCAAGAACACGAAAACAGATCCACAATTGCCAGGCAGATTCCATCCATTCACCAAGGGCAGTAAAATTTGTCATCCATGTTCTCTCAGGGAAGTAATCCAGCCGGCAACTGGGGCGCTGCAACCCAATTGGTCCTCTAGTCAGATGTTAGAAGAGACACCTTCCGAAGAAGTCAGCAGTCCCAGAAACTGACGGTACCTGGGATTGAAAAGTCCCATCGGTCGAGGTCTGCAGACAATCTAACAGCAGACTATTCAAAGGACGGCCCCTCCAATAATTAAGAAAGCACTTCCTTGAGATGGAAAGCCAAGTTCAGAACCACTCCATGACCACTGTCGGAATATTTGTGGCCCGGTTGTAGGAAACAGGACATCGGCAACAGTCTCCTTTTTTTTTTTAATAAGCACCCAGAAATGCAGGTGAGGGATCTGTGGGAGCATTAAACTGCAAAACAAGAAAACTAAACTTCTCGAACCATCTCACTTCCCAGCCCTGCCCATTTACTAAAACCCTCTGTCCCCTAACTAAAACAGGACTGCCAAAAATAAAATAAAGCATTTGGGATCTTAGGTTGAATCAATGGCCATAAGATCAGGAATCTCCACATTTTAGCTCTCCTAATAAGTGGAACATCAAAGGTGAGAATCCGTGGGGGAGGCTAGTGCTCTCACTCAGAGAACTTGCAGAGGCAGGCACAGCACAGGCACAGATTAAAGAACCACTTGTCCTGCTGGAAGCTCTGGTTCACACTCCAAGTCTGGGTTGTCACTGCCATGGAACAGTGGAAGGCTGGTGAGACAGACACCCTCAGCCAGCTGGGAGGGAAGGTTGTGCTGCAAACTCCATGGCTCCACACTGGTGGCTAGTGGCTAGAAGGAGAAAGCACAATCAGGGCTAGCTGGCTAATACTTATTACTGTGAACTTTCTGGGCTTTATGATGATGAATCACTCACTAAACATTTTTGCCAGAATACGAAACTAATACAAATTTAGAATTATTGATCAAGGCTGAGTTACCATGTACGATAAGTTTGTTATCCCCAGTTTTTATACCAGTGTATTTTTTTTTTTAACTTTAAAAATCCTTTAAAACTCTACATACCCATTTGTAAGGGCTGTCGGCCATAAACAGATGGATATATTTCTGGGATGACTTTACTCAACTGGAGGAATGGGATGCTATTTTATGGCACCCTTTCAAATGCATAGTATCACAAACCAGGCCAACATTGACACCCACCCCTTCCCCCAACTGCACCCTTCACTACCTCCCCCGCATTACATGATACAACCACCATCCTACAGCGTAACACTGATATGTTTCTAGCCGCAGTATACCCCACAGTCATACAGAACGTTTTAAAATAATCTTTGTGCACATCTTAACAGCTCCCTGCACCCTTCAGGGATCTCCCTTTTTAATACAAATAAAATCATACTTCCCCTTACTCACCTTAATGGGCAGGAGTACTGGAGGGTGGCAGCTGGTCTACCTGTCTGTCTATCAGGTGCTGCTGCTGTGTTGCTTGGTTGATGTGGTGGCACCTCTACCTCTCTCTACATCTTTCTTTTTCTTGCTGACCCTCATAACTCTCAGCTGCCTTTCCGACTGTTAAATGTCCCAAAGAAAGTTTTACCCTTAACAGCTTAGCACATTCATATCAGCTTCCTCATCCTGGAGTGATGCAGCAAAAAGAAATTAGATACCAGGGACTGCTTGGTAAGGGGGGGGCACTAGATGTCAGGGATTGCTTATATGGGTAGAAGCGGAGACCACTAGATGCAGGTACCCGGTCAATATGCCATGTGGATTATAGCACAGTATAATCTGCATGGTAAAACATAACAGCTACAGGGATAGCGTAGCACGCATACATTATTGCTATCCCGGTAGATGTCATCACTCAGGAGGAAGAGGGCAATACACTAGCTTCATGCCATTTTGCTGAGCTGCTGTCGTGGTGCAGAGGTTAGGGATACAAGCAGCAAAGGGCAGTGGAACATCCCTGAGATCAGCATTCTATTCCTGGTCCTGTGTCTTTTCTGGGGGGGTTTTCTCCCCCCCGACTTTTGGTTTTCATTTGTTCTCCCTCCCACCTTGCACTTTTGCGCTCCACCCCCACAAATACACTCCCCCCACAAGTTCCTCCCTGTTCCCGAGTTGCCACCCCCATGGAGTTGATTATTAATAGTTTAGTGAGTGCGGGAGGCGGTGCCCCCCGCAAACATTCATTGCAGCTGGATTTTTTTAGCCATGGTAGCGCTCTACTGTATGTTTTTCCTGAATGTTACCACTGGCTTCCCCATTTTTCGTGCACGTTTTTTTGACTACGCTACCTTTGGTTTCGGTTTTATGACCTAGTGCCCTAGATGCCAGGATCTGCTCAGTTTTGGCAGGAGGGGGCACAGCTACATGCTAGAGATTGCTCAGTATGGCCAGGAGAGTGGGAAGCTAGATTCCAGGGTCTGATTAGTTCTGGCAGGAGGGGGCACTGCTACATGCTAGAGACTGTTCCTGCCTGTTTTAATTTGTATGTTTTAACTGTGAATATTCATGGTTTTATTATGTACATACAAGTGCTTTGGTATTTGAAAAGCACTTTTTAAAAATAAAGTCTGACTTGACTTGACTTGTTCAGTATGGGCAGGAGTGGGGAAGTTAGATGCCAGGGGCTGCTCATTATGTGCAGAAGGTGAGGACAATAAATACCAGAGACTGCTTGGTTTGGGAGAAAGGAAGAATCACTAGATGCCGGGTAATGCTAATTACAGGGCAAGAGGGGGGGACTGTTAGACACCAGTGGCTGCATGGGTATGGTGGGAGGGACCCCACTAGACACAAGTGACTGCTCAGTATGGGTGGGACAGGAACTAGCAATGTTGTGAATTAAAGGTTTGCCACCAGGGACTGCTCAGTAAAGGTAGAAGGACCACTAGAAGCCAAGGGATGCTTAATGTAAGGTGGAGGGGGACCCCTAGATGCCAGGGAATGTTCAGTACAGGGGAAAGGGGCGAACAACTAGATGTCAGAAACTGCAAAGATATGGGTGGTAGGGACTGCCAGACACCAGGGATTATTCAGTATGAGAGAGAAAGGAACTAGAGATGTTGGGAATTAAAAATTCTGGCCGGAAGTTCAATTCTGAATATTCTACAAAATGTTCATTGGGTTTGAAACTGTCTTCAGTTTCAGCAGCTAGGCATATCCCTCTTGACTCAGTTGGCTGTTCCCCAGTTCCAAGTCACTGTCTTATGTGCATTAAAATAAGTGAACAGAAAGTTTTAAAATAACATGTAATGAAACATGGCTGTGAAAAGTAGAAGTTGCACATGTTTCTGTTGTACCACAAATGAAACAAAGCAATGTTCCTTTCTTTTACTTTTCACTTGTGGTGAGTTTCATAACATTGGGGTTTATTTTATGCAATTCTTTTAGAGAACAATGATTACTCTTTTTTTTTTTTTTTTTTAACTTACACTTTTTGACTCCGCTGCTTGTACCCAGCCCAGGGCCTGTACCAGACAGCTGATCTCCTGCAAAAGGCTGCCCATGATTCACTGTCAAGAAGGGGCCCTTATTAGAGCCCATTTGTGTCACGGTCAGGGCATGGTGGTCATGGCCCTAGACCTTCCTTCATGAATGAATGGATGGATTCCATCCATCTTTAGAAACTCCACCCCCAGCTGTCAGCACAGATGGAGCACTGGTGCATGTACAATGATCTTGACGAAGTCCCTCCAATTCCAAGGCCACTAGGAGGACTGTAACAAATGAAATGAAGCCTTCCACCCACCCTTGAAGTAACACTTCTATTTAGATACTACAATCTCCCCTACTGGCCCACCATGGTAGTCCTGGGTATGAGATGTGAACCCAGGCAGGCCCAGTGGCAAAAAAGGTGAATTTTAAGGTTTTTTTTCACTATGTGCAGCTTGAAATCTGCCTAGCCAACCAAAACTAAACTTGGCAGATCAAGAGATCTACCCAACCAGACTGCTCATGCAAAATTAAGTGGAAATCTGTTTAACGGTTGCAAAGATATTAAAGTGCAAAATGTGAGGTTTAACATTAACGCGCCTGCTCAACCCTAACTACAGTGGTGCTACTGTGCCACTGTAATACCTGAACATGCACAGCATATCTATGGACACTACTGGAAGAGTCACAAAACATGTACAAGGTAAGACAGAAGCAACTTTCAGCAGATTATAACTGTCATAGCTGGACACTACTCCACCAGTATACAAAAGGACACATATGTGGTATATATGAACATGATGCACAGTACCACGCATAGGTAAAAACAATCATATATAATAGTTATTTCTGCACATTATAACAAGTCATGACAAATGAAGTAGAAGGAACTACTTTAAATGGTGGATTTATTTTCATTAACATAAAAGCGTACAAAAGTATAACAACCTATTGTCTATTTTTTCAACAGTAAACCCTCCCATTTTATAAGCACATTTACCCACCACACACTGTGGCCTCATGCCTCATAAAGCACCTCAGGCATGTATTATTTAACAGGAACGACACACCCTGTGGTGGCTTATTGCTTACTTATAAAATGGGGAAGGGATTTAGGCTATTCTGATTGGTTGTTAGCCGTGTGTTAGAAGTATCTAATGCATGGCTAAAACTGGAAACCCCATGCAGAATACATAGTCCCATTTTATAAATGCAATAAGTCACTCTGGGAATGTGTATTAGTTCTGATGCATGGCTAGGAGGATGAAGGCACTCAGCCTGCAGCCTTGTGCCTCACTATGCCCCTTAGTCATGTGTTAGAACTAAACGCACACCCACTCATGTTTTATTGTTTACATATACAGTCAGAAGCTATGTGCTGCCATGAGATAGAACACCTCCATCTCTGAACTTCTCCTTGCACCCTGCTGGCGTATGCAAGTTGGCCAATGTTAGACTCAGTGGGTGGGATATTCAGACTGTGCCAGGCTGTGGCACAAGCCTGGGCGCAGCGCAACTTGGATGTGCAGGGGCGTGGACAGGGTGATATTCAACAGAGCTGCGATATGGCACAGCATCATTGAATATCACTCCTTGGCCACCCACAGTGCGCATGGCATAGTGGCACTGTGCCAATGCAAGTGGCCAGAGTGGAGTAGGGGAATGCGCTAGTGCAAGTGCCGTTGCGATAGGCGCAAATACCGCGATATTCAAAAGTGCACATGCAAATGGGGACATAATGTATGCAAAGCGCAAAAGGGGCCATTTGCATGTCATCATGGCCCCATTTGAAACATAGAAACATACACTTTGATGGCAGATAAGGACCGCTTGGCCCACCTAGTCTGCCCATTTCCCTACCTAGAGGATAAGCTGCAGATCCTATTTAACCAACAGCCTATTTCTTCCTACCCCCCACAAAAATTGCCTTATGTCTGTCCCATGCATTCTTGAATTCTCCCACAGTTTTGGACCCCACAACCTCCCCAGGAAGGCTGTTCCATGTGTCCACCACCCTCTCTGTGAAAAAAATACTTCCTCACATTGCCCCTTAGCCGTCCTCCCACTATCTTCAAATTGTATCCCCTTGTTCTTGCACATCTCTTTTTCTGAAAGATGCTACCCTCTTGGACTTTGCTGATTCCACTGAGGTACTTAAATGTTTCTATTATGTCCCCCCTCTCCCTCCTTTCCTCAAGGGTATACATATTAAACTCCTTTAGCCGCTCCTCATATGGTTTCTCTTGCAGACCCTGCACCATTTTAGTTGCCCTCCTCTGAACTGCTTCCATCCTGTCTATGTCCTTGCGGAGATGGGGTCTCCAGAACTGGATGCAGTACTCCAGATGGGGTCTCACCAACAGGGGGATAACAACTTCCTGTTTTCTGCTGGTGATGCCTCTCCCTATACATCCCAGTATCCCCCCAGCCCTCCCTACTGCCTTCTCACATTGCTTGCCAACCTTAAGGTCATCTGATATGATTACCCCCAGGTCCCTTTCCATTTTTGTAGTTGTTACTACCTCCTCCCCATTGTGTAATCTTCCCCTGGGTTTTTGTTTCCCAGGTGCATTACTCTGCACTTCTTTGCATTGAATCCAAGCTGCCATACTTCTGACCTTTCCTCCAACCTTGCTAAGTCCCTTCTCATCCTTTCCATGCCTCCTTGTGTATCAACCCTGTTGCAGATCTTTGTGTCATCTGCAAAGAGGCATACTTTTCCTTCCAGTCCCTCTGCAATGTCACTTATAAAGACATTAAAAAGGACTGGACCCAGTACTGAACCCTGCGGTACCCCATTAGTAACCCCTCTTTCTTCAGAGTGGACTCCATTTACAATTACCTTCTGTGTCCTGTTGTTCAGCCAATGTTTTACCCAGGCTACCACCCTGGGACCCACTCCAAGGCTGGTTAATTTGACTACTAATCTTTTGGGTGGGACTGTGTCAAATGCCTTGCTAAAGTCTAGGTAGGCCATATCCACAGCCCCTTCCTGGTCTACTACTTTGGTCACCCAGTCAAAGAAATCAATTAGATTCATCTGACATGACCTTCCTGCTGTGAACCCATGCTGCCTTGGGTCCTGTACCCCACTGGCCTCTAGGTACTCAACAATTCTTTCCTTCAGAAGTGATTCCATCACTTTCCCTACCACAGAGGTCAAACTGACAGGTCTGTAGTTTCCTGCCTCTGTCTTGCTCCCACTTTTGTGAAGGGGAATCAGATCAGCCTTCTTCCAGTCCTCAAGTACCACACCATCCTCCCATGATTTGTTATAAAGGGTAGTCAGTGGTGTCACTAGTTCTCTGCTTAATTCTTTTAGAATTCTGGGGTGAATTCCATCTGGCCCCATTGCTCTGTCCACCTTCAGTTTTAGGGGTTCTTTCAGAACCCTTTCTTCTGTGAAAGGACTGGGATCGACCCCACTCTCCAGAGTGCTTCTGTTAATTGGATTAGGCACCTCCCCACTTCCTCTTTTGTGAATACTGAACAGAAGTATTCATTCAGTATCCCTGCTTTTTCACTGTCACTCTCTGCCCACCCACCATCCATTCTATTCAGCCTCACTATCCCTCCCTTTGTCTTTCTACGCTCCCTGATATACCTATAAAAGGTTTTATCCCCTTCTTAGCCGAGTTGGCTATCTTTTCCTCAGTTTGTGCCTTTGCTATTCTGACTACCCTTCCTGCTTCCTTCTGCTTTAACTGGTACAGTTCTCTGTCCTGCTCCTTCTGTGTTTCCTTATACTTCCTAAATGCTATCTTTTCTCTAACCTTCACACTCCACTTCTTTTGAGAACCATAGTGGCTTTTTCTTTTGTTTTGATTTGTTTATTTACTTCACACAAAGGCTTGCTGCTTCTGTGATGGCAGTTTTGATATTTCCCCATTGTTGCTCCACCCCTCCTTCTAGCCTGTTTGCTAGTGCTTTTCTAAGGCACTCTCCCATCTTGCCAAAGTCAGCCCTCCTGAAGTCCAGAACCCTCACTTTTGTATGATTTGACTCTGTAGCCGAGTTTATCATGAACCACACTGTTTGGTGGTCACTTGTTTCCAAATGGCTACCCACTTCTAGATCTGAGATCCTCTCACTGTCCCCATTTGAGAGTATGAGGTCTAAGACTGCTCCCTCATGAGTAGGTTCCAAAACTAGCTGTCTGAGGCATGCCATCTGAAGGGCATCAAGAATGGCCCTGGTTTTGGATGTGGCTGCAGCAAAGGTGCTCCAGTTAACATCTGGCATATTAAGGTCCCCCAAAAGTATCTCCCCCTATCTCTGCCATCCTAAGTATGCCTTCTCTCATATCCTTGTCCATTTTCTCCCCAGCATGGAGGTCTGTATACAACCCCTGTGTGGATTGTGGTGCCATTTCCCATCTCTAAGGTGACCCACAGTGCATCCTCTCCTCCCTGTTTACTCTTTTGTTCAGTTGCTTTTATCCCTTCCCTCACATTGAGAGCTACTCCCCCCCTTCTGCCCTCCCTGTCTCTCCTGTAGGTTGTGTACCCTGGTATGTTAACATCCCAGTCATGGTTCTCTATGTACCATGTTTCTGTGACTGCTACGATATCCAGGCATCCCTCTTCCATCAAGGCCACCAGTTCAGGGAGCTTGTTGCCCAGACTATGTGCGTTGGTACTCATTACTCTCCATTTCTTGATGGCCTTACCCCTTTTTGCCCCATCCCTGTCCTTATTGCATTTGTCACTTTCTCCATTTACCCCTGTGCTTCTCCCTATTGACATCTCTATGTTGGTGTCTACCTCACTTAGTACCTTGATTTTTTGGGGGGGGCTAAGATTTCACTGCTCCTTTCCAGTGCATCCCCCCTTGGCTAGTTTAAATGCTTGCCAATGAAGTATTTAAACCTATACCGATCCCCGGTGACTTGCGCCCTGCCAGGCTGCAGCCGTTGGGGACCGACGCCCCCTACACAAGCAGCAACATGCTCCGACGCCTGATCGCGGGCATATGAATAACATGTAAACATCTCATATCCCTAGTGGTCCAGTGGACTGCTCGCAGCCCGATCGTGGGCATATTTTGAAATATAATAGTCCTATATCCCTGGTGGTCCAATGGACTGCTTGCAGCCTGATCGCTGGCATCAGCAATAAATTATGACACACCCATCCAACCCTGGTGGTCCAGCAGTACCCCCCTCCCCACCTGCCCACTGAGCCCCACCACCCCGCTCCCCCAGTCAGCAGTGGGCGGCAGCTCACCAACCGCTTGCTGCCCCACCACCCACCGACTGACTCCATATGGTAGGGCTGTATGCCCGTTGGTCCACAGCATGAGGGCGATGGGCGTGCAGCCGTACCATACTAAAGTCCAGATATGTGAATGGATCCATTCACATTTCTGACTGTGTAGTACAATCACGACTGCAACCCATTGGCTCACGCTGTGGACCAATGGGCTGACTGAGAGGAAGCGGGGTGGTGGGACTCAGTGGGCGGGTGGGAGAGGTGCCACTGGACCACCAGGGTTGGATTGGTGTGTCATAATTTAGTGCTGATGGCCGCAATCGGGCTGTGAGCGGTCCACTGAACCACCAGGGATATAGGACTATTATATTTCTACATATGCCCATGATCGGGCTGCGAGCGGTCCACTGGATCACCAGGGATATAGGACAATGATATATAACATATGCCCACAATCGGGCATGGGGGTGCCAGCACGAAGGTGCCACCAGAGCTCCAGTGGCCACCCACAGGTGGCAGCTGCCGTGTTGCACCCTGCAATATGGCAGCTCACCTGCAGGTGGCCAGCTGTTGCTCCTTTTTTTTTGGCTCACCTTTGTGCAGCACAAGTAGAGGCTGCACATGCATGGGCTCAGCACATCCCGGGCTGAATATCGGGATGTGTAGAAGTATCATGGAGTATGCCCCACTTGCACTGCATACATTACTGATGCGCTCCAGAGCATCGGGATTTGTGCCAGGCTCAATCCCCCTTTGAATATTGCACCGGGGTGCATCAGTGGGTTGCGCATAGTGCAACTCTTCTGAATATCCCACCCAGTATGTCTTACAAGGCCATTCACAATCTTACCCCAAAGGTTCCACTAGCCATTCTTTGTTGCATCCTTCTCCCTAAACTCTTGTATGAGGATTCAGTGTGCTCTTCAGCTGCCAAGGCCACATTAAAGAAGAAGGATGTAATCTACAATAGTATATGTTGCTTTGCCCTCTCTACCAACCACCTTGCGCATCTCTGCTCTCTGCAATGTAAGCTCAATTGGCTTCCCCCTCAGTTTACTAGGGATCTCATGCTGGGTGGTGTGGTGTATATAATGTGATATGTAACCAAGTCCCTGGATCTTTTGCCTCCCTTCTTCAACCTACTAGCAGCACGTACCCTTTAAGGTCTACTGTTCCAACCCTTCTCTGTGTTCGGAAAATGAGAACAGTCATTGGGAATACTGCTTTCATGACTTTGCTCCTAGGTTCCAAAATTCCAGCCCCCTCAATGTACAAAATTGTCAATCTGTTCAAAGTTGCCATACTGCCTACTGCAAGCATGTATACAAAAGTGTTCTCTTGTTCCTGTATTTAACCTTGGTCTGCCTCACCTGTATTTAATTGTCGCCTCTTGTTTACAGAGTCCATGTCTTACTCATTGCACTTTTGTATTCCTTGTATATGTACTTCACATCTATTGTATAATTTTGTATTGTGTCTTGTACTGTGCTTCCTATCTTCACACATTTTTTTACTACAGTTCAAATGAACATTATGTCTTTGTACTACATTTCTAGCCTGACTATAATCTCCCAGGTCGTGCTTGAAAAAAGGCAAATTTGTGTCTAGTGCACTTACCAGGTAACCAAACACATAAATATGTCTAATTATATAGTACACTCAATCAATCAAATCTTTATTTCACCAGGTGAAACACCACTGAGAAAAACTCATTTACAAGGTGGACCTGGAAGGGTCAAGAAGAATCACAAGGCAATACATAAAGAATAAGCAGAAGAAAACATGAAGACATATAATTACATGCAAGTAGCAACATACTAGCAAAGGCAGAATTATACATGAGCAGAGTAGGGTACAGAACTCTCACAGTATAATGATACTTAAGAAACTTTAATGATGTGGGCATAAGGAACCTTACATCTCGGCATTCCAGTAGCTATATATACACAAATCAAAACATATACGTATGTATATATAATTGCGTACATATATACACGCAAAACATACTTTCATACAGATATACACACACACGTATACATAATTAACACACTTGCACACACACACATAAGCACACGTACACAAATGTACACGCACACATACTGTACATACACAAGTATACATACAGGCACATACAAATGTATTCTCATCAGTGCAGCACTCATTTGATAACAGCAGAGTGTCCTATCCAACTAATAACTCTAAAGTATTTAGCAGTTAGTAAAGCATGCATCAACTCTAAATCTTAACTTTTGGAGATATCCAGGCTACCTTTTAATGATTCCTTACTTTAACCTTAGCAGATAAGAAAAGAGCATTGTTTTTACTTGGCTGAGCTTGACTGAACATTGCTGGGAAACCAGGGCAAACAAATAAACAGAAACAACAGTTGTAAAGTCCAGGCATATTGTTGTATTATACTATTACTACATACCGAATTACTACAGATTCCAACACAATAAACATGTCAGATGAGAAGCCTGGAGTCTGTATGAACTAATGTCCCAAAGAGAAGGACTCTGAGTGCCAGACAAATGGCACCAGCTACACTGAGGCATGCTGGGGAGAAGAAAGAAACAGAACCCAACTAAACACAGGAAAGCATCATTTTGCCACAAAGCCCCACAATATATACAAAGAAAACTGCCCAAACGTTTGACTTGCTTGGAGTGGTGATCCATCCAGTAGCGCAAGATACAAAATTCAACAGTTTTGTTTTCACTCCAGAAAAAGCACCCATCAATAGCAATAATTTTTGTCCCTCATGGCTCTGAGTTGCTATCAGATCAAAAATCCTCCATACTGGCACAAATCTCTTGCTGATTTTTTTGGGAAACAGCTTACCTGTGTCAGTTGGGTTTGTAAACTGATAAACCTTACTCCCATACATGATCTTCAAGCTGGTGAGCATTATCAACATGTGGTGGGACCGTACGCCATCAAATCCCTTCCTCTGTTGGCGTGTAGCACAACTCAGGTCAGAGAAGATGTGGACCCGAGTTTCTTACCATTCCAGTGGTCTTTGTTCTGAGCTGTCTTCAGCATAGCGTGTCTCTCTCTCTACTGTATTGCCCAGCACCACCAGAAGGGTCCTTGCCACAAGTGCCTAACTCTGCACCTCTTGAGGAGTTATCTGGTACGTTTTAAAGGAAAGCTGTCCTTTGCAGGGGCTCCTGCCCCTGCAAAGCTTACCCTCTGGTTTAGCTTTTGTGAGCAAAACAGCTTTTTTCTTGTGCTGCAAAGCAGTTTAATTTAATTATGAAAAGTTCGCCACTCAGAAGTATGGTGGATGCTGCGGTGGCTCCATTAACTGTAAATGTGTGGCGCTGCACTGTGCGCTTCAATACAAATGCACTGAAGTGCACAGAGTGGCGCCGCACCTTTACAATTAATGGAGCCGCCCCAGCATCCATCATACTTCTGGGTAGTGGACTTTTCATAATTAAATTAACTACTTTGTGGCACGAGAAAAAAGCTGCTTTTCTCACAAAAGCAGACCTGGAGGGTAAGCTTTGCAGGGGCAGGAGCCCCTACAAAGGACAGCTTTCCTTTAAGGACTGAAAGGGGTCCTTCCAATTGAAGCATCTCTTAACTAGTTCCACTTTTATAGGCATGGGAGTTGACTGATAACAGGAACTTCCTGTTTGGGAGCATGAAGGGAGTGATCACAGAGGCACAAAAGACTCACCATCCTAGAAGGAAAAGAGTAGCTCTCCCTCCCTCCCCTCTAGATGCTGGAAGTCAAACTCTGAAAAAGTAAGAAACAGACTACTGAGGAATACAGGAACTTCCTGTCCCAGAACAGGAAGGGCAAGAGCTGTAAGGGCACAGAGGCAGTAGGAAAGTAGGGACAAAAAAAAAAGTAAACAGAGAGAGGAAAGACTAAGCATACAAAACAACAGTTGAGGGGCCACAAATAAGACATGATGGGAGTGGTGCAGTGCAGTGGCTGTGGAGCGGCAGTCTTCTGGGAGATGTTCTGGAGGATGTGGTGTTGTCCCATCTGCAGGCACCTCTCTTGGCTGAGGGAGGACGTTGCTCGTCTGCAGGCTGAGTTGGCCAGGATTCAGGGGACCTCCTCTCCCACCTAGGGACCACCAGGCCTGCTGCCGCTGCCTCAGAGGTTGCCAAGAAAGAGGAGTGGTTGGACCACATTGGGCTCAGGGAGGGTGAGGGTGGTGAAACAGAGGTGCATCCCTCCAGTTGTACCGCTCCACAATTTGTATGCCATTCTGGCAGAGTGTGGCTCCTCTATGGAGGCACCCGCAGTAGAGACCAAGGAGGATGCTGGGAACCTCCACAAAGGAGACCCACAGGAGGGTGGCATGGGACCCTACAGGGGAAGGAAACAACTCCTGGTGGGGGACTCAAGTGTTATGGGGGTAGAACTGGGATTGGGGGGAGAGGGTGGTAAGGTGCCTGCCTGGCACCATGGTTTGGAGGGACAGGGAGTGAATCCTCAGGACTGTGGGAGCAGCTGCATGGGGGAGGGAGCTTGACATCATTGTCCACCTAGGGACAAATGACCTGGCTGGGAAAGGGATCAGAGCAGTGCAGGAGGAGTTTGTGGAGTTGGGGAGGGGCCTTAGACAAGTAGCATCCATGGTAACCTTCTCGGAGGTGCTGCCTGTCTATGGCATGGGTGAGGCCAGGGTGCTCCGCACCATAGGATTCAATCAATGGTTGAAAAACTGGTGCAGAGCTCAGGGTTTTGGTTTCTTTGGGAACTGGGGTCCACCTGGAGGGATACAGGCCTATTCTGGTGCAATGGTCTGCATCTATCCAGGAGGGGAACCAGGATCCTAGGTGATAGGTTTAAATGCTTCATTGACAAGCATTTAAACTAGCCAAGGGGGGAGGCACTGAAGAGGAGTAGGGAAATCCTAGCCCTCCTCCCAAAAATCAGGGTAGTTAGTGAGGTAAAACCAAGATAGAGAAGTCGATGGGGAGAAGAGCAGGGGTAAATGTAGAAAAAGGCAAAGGCAGTAAGGACAGAGATGGGGCTAAAAGGGGTAAGACCATCAAAAAATGGAGGGCAATAAGTACCAATGTCCGTAGTCTGGGTAACAAGCTCCCTGAACTGGTGGCCTTGATGGAAGAGGGACGCCTGGATATCGTGGCAGTCACATAAACATGGTACAGAGAGAACCATGACTGGGATGTCAACATACCAGAGTACACAATCTACAGGAGGGACAGGGAGGATAGATAGAGGAGGAGGAGGAGTAGCTCTCTACTTAAGGGAAGGGATCAAAGTAACGGAACTAAAGGGTAAAAGAGGGAGGAGAGGAGGCACTGTGGGTCACCCTGGAGACCGGAAATGGCACCACAATCCACATGGGGGTTGTATACAGGCCCCTGTCTCAGGGGGAGGAAATGGACAAGGAAATGATAGAATGCATCTTTAAGATGGCAGAAAAAGGGGAGATATTGTTGATGGGGAACCTGAATATGCCAGATGTGAACTGGAGCACCTTTGCTGCAGCCACATCCAAGAGCAGGATCATTCTCAATGCCCTACGTGGGGCATGCCTCAGACAGATAATGTTGAAACCTGCTCAGAAGGGAGCAATCTTAGACCTGGTACTCTCAAACAGGGACAGAGAGAGGATCTCAGATCTAGAAGTGGGTAGCCATCTGGGAACCAGTGAACACCAAACAGTATGGTTCACTATAAACACAGCAACAGAGGCAAGCCATACAAAAGTGAGGGTACTGGACTTTAGGAGGGCTAACTTTGTCAAAAAGGGAGAGTGCCTCAGAAAAGCACTAGCAAACTGGCAAGAAGGAGGGGTGGAGGAACAATGGGGAAACATGAAAACTGCCATCACAGAGGTAACAAGCCTTTGTGTGAAGCAAATAAACAAATCAAAATGAAAGAAAAAAACACTATGGTTCTCAAAAGAGGTGGTTGGGAAGGTTAAGGAGAAAAAGATAGCATTCAGGAAGTATAAGGAAACACAGAAGGAGCAGGACAGAGAACTGAACCAGTTAAAGCAGAAGGAAATGGGGAAGGCAGTCAGAATAGCAACGGCCCAAACCAAGGAAAGATAGCCAATTCAGTTAAGAAGGGGGATAAAATCTTTTGCAGGTACATTAGGGAGCGAAGAAAGACCAAGGGAGGGATAGTGAGGCTTAATAAAGGGAGGTGGGAGGGCAGAGTGACTATGAAAAGCAGGGATACTGAACGAATACTTCTACTCCGTATTCACAAAAGAAGAGGAGGGGGAGGTACCTAATTAAATTAATAGAATCATTCTGGATAGGGGGGTCGATACCAGTCCTTTCACAGAAGAAAGGGTTCTGAAAGAACTCGTATAACTGAAGATGGACAAAGCAATGGAGCCTGGTGGGATTCACCATGGAATTCTAAAAGAACTAAGCAGAGAACTAGTGACACCACTGACTACCCTTTTTAACAAATCATGGGAGGATGGTGTGGTACCTAAGGATTGGAGGAGGGCAGATGTGATTCCCCTTCACAAAAGTGGGAGCAAAGCAGAGGCAGGAAACTACAGACCTGTTAGCTTGACCTCAGTGGTAGAGAAAATGATGGAATCATTTCTGAAAGAAAGAACTGTTGAGTACCTAGAGGCCAGCGGGGCACAGGACCCAAGGCAGCATGGATTCACAGTGGGAAGGTCATGTCAGATAAATCTAATAGATTTGTTTGACTGGGTGACCAAAGTAGTAGACCAGGGAGGGGCTGTGGACATGGCCTACCTAGACATTAGCAAGGCATTTGACACAATTTCACACAAAAGATTAATAAACAAATTAGCCAGCCTGGGAGTGGGTCCAAAGGTGGTAGCCTGGGTAAACAACTGGCTGGACAACAGGACACAGTGGGTAATAGTAAACAGAATCCACTCTGAAGAAAGGGGGGTTACTAGTGGGGTACCACAGGGTGCAGTACTGGGTTCGGTCCTTTTTAATGTCTTTATAAGTGACATTGAAGAGGTACTGGAAGGAAAAGTATGCCTCTTTGCAGATGACACAAAGATCTGTAACAGGGTTGCTACACAAGGGGGGTGGAAAGGATGAAAAGGGACTTGGCAAGGCTGAAGGAATGTTCAAAAGTATGGCAGCTTAGATTCAATGCAAAGAAGTGCAAAGTAATGCACCTGAGAAACAAAAACCCAGGGGAAGAGTGCATAATGGGGGGGTATTAACAACAAAAATGGAAAGGGATCTGGGGGTGGTCATATCAGATGACCTAAAGGTAAGCAAGCAATGTGAGAAGGCAGTAAGGAGAGCTGGGGGTATACTGGGATGTATAGGGAGAGGCATCACCAGTAAAAGACAGGAAGTTGTTGTCCCTCTGTAAAGACAGTTGGCAAGACCCCATCTGGATTACTGCGTGCAGTTCTGGAGACCCATCTCCGCAAGGACATAGACAGGATAGAGGCAGTCCAGAGGAAGGCTACTAAAATGGTGCAGGGTCTGCAACAGGAGCCATACAAAGAGAGACTAAAGGAGCTAAGCATGTATACCCTCAAGGAAAGGAGGGAGAGGGGGAACAAGATAGAAACGTTCAACTACCTAAAGGGAATCAACAAAGTCCAAGAGAGTAGCATCTTTCAGAAAAGAGATGTGCAAGAACAAGGGGGCACAATTTGAAGATAGAGGGGGGATGGCTCAGGGGCAATGTGAAGAAGTATTTTTTCACAGAGAGGATGGTGGACGCATGGAACAGCCTTCTTGAGGAGGTCGTGGGGTCAAAAACTGAGGGGGAATTCAAGAATGCATGGGACAGACACAAGGCAAGTCTGGTGGGGGGGTAGTATGCTGTTGGTTAATTAGGATCTGCAGCTTATCCAGTAGGTAGGGAAATGGGCAGACTAGGTGGGCCAAGCTGTCCTTATCTGCTGTCAAAGTCTATGTTTCTAAGTTCTATAAGCTGTGACTGTGCAAACGTCTGGGGAGGATCTCCTTCCACTCCCTCCGGCAAGCTAACAATCTGAAGGTGAAATACTTTGGCTCCATTCTCCAAGATTTCAAGTCAGCATCAAAGGAAAGTATTTTCTCTAGCTAGCCCCACCAACATTATCAAAGCCATCTTCCTGGCACATGGAGCTGTCTTCACCTCATTCTGCACCAGCAAAGCCTTTGTGTCCAACAGGCTCACCTTGGAGGTATAGTCTCCCAATTTCTTTTTTCTCTTTTTTTAGGGGTACTCAGTTCATTTAGAAGATTTAATTATCTAATAATGAATCTTTATGATAATATCCACATGAACATCATCACCATCCTCCTTTAACTAAGTTATCCAGGACTCCATATTCACACAAATATACTGATCTAATACAATAAGTTTAATCAACTTAATCATATAATTTATTCATGGAAATGTACATAAGGGACTCCAAAGTTTTTCGGAGCACATTAATCTTTGTTCTTTTAAATAATAAACTCGTTCTAATCTCATTGCATCCACAAAGAGATTCAACCATGAATCATAGGATGGGGGAAGGGATCCTTCCATTTTAGCAAAATATATTTTTTGCCAATATCATCGTAATGGCATATAACTTGCTTTGAGAGTCAGTCATACCCTCATTCTGTTCAGAATAAGCTAAAAGACTCAACATAGGGTCACATTGCATGTTCACAGACAACACCCCATTAAGAAAATTATAAATGTTCACCCAGAAATTAGACAGTCACGGACAGCTGTGTAGCATATGCACCAAAGTACCTGAAGTACATGTACATCTAGGACATTTGGATGGTTGGTTATTATCAATTTTATTTAGCTTATAAGGGGTAAAATAGGTCTGATGTAAAGTATTAAGATGCATTTGTAACATCTCACTTGAGTTAACTGTAGCAAATGGAAAAGCCAATATTTGATCCCAAAGGGATTCCGTTATTTGAATACCCAGATATTTTGCCCATTTTTCTTTTAATAGAGCAATATCCCCTCTTATAAGTTCACCATTAATAATCAAATTGTACAACTCTGATACTAATTTTTTATTTGAACTTTGTTCCAGCAGGTCCAAAAAACATGTACTACCTAAGTTACTGGAGTCATTAGCTACTTTAATGGCATTCTTTAACTGTAACTATTTAAAGTAATGGGCTTTAGGAACTTTATATTTAGTTTGTAACTGAATAAATGATAACAAATGATTATTCTCATATAATTGATCAAAAGAAGAGATACCCTTTTCATTCCAATCTTTATAACAAGCATTAGAGATCCCTGGAGAGAGATAAAAAATGTTATATATTGGTGAATATTTTGTTATAGAAAGTTTAATCTGAAGCAATTTATGTAACTCCAGTCAACTTTTAATTGATGTATAAGTGGTTGGGTTAATAATTCTCCGTAGATTTTTTTTATTATTATGATATCCTGAAAATAAAAACTGACTCAAACTTTGAACACCATGAATATCTTGTTCCATTTCCATAGATGAGGAGCTGAATTCTTTATCCCTCAACCAATACCAAATTTCTCCTATTTGTGACACCAAATAATAATATTTAAAATTGGGCAGAGCAAATCCTTTTTCTTTAGGCAGAATAAGTTTTTGGTAAGAGATTCTAGGTTTCTTTTTTCTTCCCAAAAAAATTTGAAACCACCCTTCTAAGACTAACAAAAAATTATCTGCCAATATAATAGGGATAGCACTAAACTTATAAAGAATTTTTGGTAGACTTTTAATTTTAATTATATGGATTCTACCTAATAGGGTCATAGGGAAATGAATCCATTTCTCCAAATCTATTTTAATTTCTTCAGGTAGTTTTGCAAAGTTTGTCTGATAAAGTGATTCATAATTGTTCAGTAGATGAATACCCAAATACTTAAAAGAGTTCACTTGACCCCCTATTCCTAATCTAGTCATATCCAAATGAAACTTTTGATCTAATTTCATTAATTGGGTTTTTTGCCAGTTTATTTTATATCCTGAAAAGCTACTACATAACTTTGCTAAATTAATAAACTCATGTATTGATCTTAATGGATCTGTTAAGAACAATAACAGATCATCCACATAAAGGCTAGTTTTATAAGTCAAACTCCCCACCTTAATTCCTGTAATGTTTACTTTATTACGAATAGCTATAGCCAAAGGCTCCATCGCCAAAACAAAAAGCAATGGGGAGAGGGGGCAACCCTGTCTCATACCTCTATTAAGAAAAATAGGATATGATTGAATATTGTTTAATCTAATAATAGCCTCGGTATGAATATAACAATTTAATCCAAACCAAACATTGTTTACCAAAATTCATCTTTTCTAATAAAAACAGGAGAAGGGGCCATTCCACTTGGTCGAATGCCTTCTCAGCATCAACTGTAAGCAAAACTGCATCCTGTTGTTTATTATTTGCTATAATATTAATACTTCTACAGATATTATCTGCTATCTTTCTATCTTTAATCAATCTGGTTTGGTCATGCTCTATAAGGTCCGGAAGAGTCCCTTTCATTCTTAATGCTAATATCTTAGCAAATATTTTGTAATCCGAATTTAATAATGAAATAGGTCTATAAGACTCACATAGAGTTGGATCCTTCTCCTGTTTGTAAAATAATAACAAAGTAGCTTTTTGAAAAGAAGAAAAAGTCTCATAAGACTTTGCAACATTATCAAAAGGTTTAAATAATATAGGGGTCAAAAATATTTTAAATTTTTTGTAAAAATGAAGTGAAATTCCATCCAGACCCGGAGCCTTCCCTGAGAGGAGGCTATCTATTGCTCTAGAAATCTCTTCTATCATTATTGATTTATCCAGGGCTTCTCTTGTTTCACTATTAATTCTCCTCAACTGGATATCAGAAAAACATTCTTCCATTTCCCCGTGATTTCCATCATAAGCTGATGTATATAATGTCTGATAATAATCCATAAACATCTTAAATATCTCAATAGGATCCCTTTCCAAATTACCATTCTTATTTTTAATTTGGTTGATATTATTTTTCCCTTGCTCTTTCTTTAGCTGCCAAGACACGAGTTTCAGAGGTTTATCAGACATCATCTAGTAATTGGCCCTGGTTTTCATAATTGACTTTTCAGCTTTATCTGTTAAGAGCTTATTGAGATCTATTCTTTTTTCTACTATCTTTTTATAAATGGCCTGATCATTATTCAAGATAAATATTTTTTCCAAATTCAAAAGTTCTTCTTGTAAGCACTTTTCATGTTCTTGGCATTTTTTTAACCTTTTATTCTTATATTTTTGAAAAGTAGCCTTAATCCACAACTTAAAAGTTTCCCAAATCATAGTTATGGAAGACTCTGTTTCATTGTTTACTTGGAAAAAAGAATCCATCTGTGCCTGAAATAATAAAAAGATAGCTTTTTCATTGAGAAGCGTTATATCCATTTTCCAGGTATATTCCAAATTTCTATTAACTAGGCAAAAAAATTTCCATAATACATGGAGAATGGTCCAATATAATTATGCCTGGATATTCAATATTCCCCACCTGATGTAACAATGAGCCAGATATCAAAAAAAAAATCTATTCTGGAAAAAAGATAAATGAGATGAAGAAAAAAAGGAAAAGCTAGTCTCATTTGATTTTAATACTGACCAGGGGTCCGATAATCTTAGGTCCCTCATGAAGTTCTTATTTTAATTGATGAAAGAAAAATCGAAGTAGGAAGAGCTGTTCGATCTTGTCTTCTCAAAACTAAATTACAGTCTCCTCCAATAATATATGGAGCCCGACATTCCACAAGTTGTAAAAAAACAAAAGTAGAGAAGAAAGATGGAGAATTGATATTTGGCCCAGATATAGATACAAATAAATACAGTTTCCCTTGCAAAACAATTTCTGCTATTACATATCTACCACTTTTGTCTGAAATAACCTTATTAATCATAAATGAATTAAGATTTTAATGAAAGAAAATTGCTACTCCAGCTGAAACTTGACTACCACCGGAGAAAACACCTGGAACCCAGCTTTTCTGTATCCAAAGAAAGTCGGTCTCTTGAAAATGAGTCTCTTGAAAAAAAAATACAATTAATGTGCTTTCTTTCTAAATATTGCAAGATTTTATTAATTTTAAGTTTATTTCTTAGTCTCTTAACATTCCATGATGCTACCCTGATTTTATCACCCATTATCACCCATATAGCAGTACTGTATATATAAATAGCCTTTGTGCATAAACGTGGAGTCCTGGATATATTTATAAGAAAAAAAAATTCCAAAATACCCTTGAAAACCCACCCAATTTGGAAAAGTATAAAAATAATACCAGTTTAACCAGTGAAGCCAATTAGGCCAAATTGACCCACACCCCATTAGCAGAGACAATGAGAAGCATCATCTCTATGGCCAAAATGACTCATAGCAAGAAGGATTTTTTGTTTTAATAATACAGCATCACTTAATCATTTAGCGTAAGGATTATTAATTGACCCAGCACAGACTCTAAGAAGAAAAATTTCATTTAATCTTACTAATATGGAGACACTCGTGTATTGTTGGATTTTAAAAGTAGAGCATTTTGATTGTGACATTGCTCATATGCCTCCATAGCCTCATCTGCATCATCAAAGGTTTGTATTTTATCTTTTACCAAAAAATGAATTCTGGCTGGGTACTGCATGGTGAATTTCACTCCGGCCTCATATAATTTAGTTTTCACTGGATTAAAAAGTTTCCTTTTGGTCATGGTCACAGCTGAGAGGTCAGGAAAAACAGATAAAGACATGTCCTGGTATTTTAGTCCTTTATCAGCCCGTGCCTTTGCCAAAATAGATTCTTTATCTTGGAATTTATGTGGTTTCAAAATAACAGGTCTAGGATAAGGTTGCATTGAAAGACCAAATCTGCTCCCTGTCCTATGGGCCCGATCGAACACGATATTATGGTCAGGAAAAGAAAGGCACATAGCAGATATAATCATCTTCTCAAAGAAAACCAACTGATTTTCTACACCCTCAACACCCTCTGGGAGACCACAGACTCTCAAATTAACCCATCAGGAATGGTCTTCCATTTCTGCATGTTTAAAATCCTTTTTTTATGACCAGCTATAGTACTGGATACAGTCCTGGAAGTTCCTTCCATTACCACAATTCTATCCTCAAGCTCTTTTGTTTTCACTGACAAATCAGAAAATTGTGCAGACAAAGAGCCAATAGAATCTGAAACTCCTTCTATTGTGGTCTTAATGCCCGAAATTGCTTCTTTCATTTCATGCCGAAATGCCACCAAAACCTATAACATATCATCCTGAGCCGAAGTCCATTTAGGAGCTGATGCAGGATTCGAGTCCGAAGACCTCTCGGTCTCTTCCATAACCCCCCCCCCTCAATCAGGGTTTGCATCCAATTCCACACAGGTAGCCAAGGCATTGATTTCTTTAGAGCTTACCTCATCCCCCTCAGCCTCTAAATCTTTAATACTCTCCTGATTCCCATTAGGCAAATTGGTAACCTGAAAGCTCTTAGGAGGCATAATATTGCTCTCTATGCCCTGCTTAGCAAAAAATGAAAAAATATTTTTACCTGGAATCAGCATTCTTGGTATGGGCGAAATCAGATTCCCACTTACTACTACCGTGGAGGTGATATCAGGAGGTACCTGTTGCAGAGAGAGTGCTAACTGAACTACTGCTTCTGACTGAAACGAAATATTCGGGTCCGGATCCTGCTTTGCTTTCTTCCGTTTAGTGAGCTGCTGCTTACAATGTTCCTTTGTCCACCGTATGTTTTTAGACATCCAGTAGAGCTGAAGAAAAAAGAAATCTAAACAAGTAGATTTCACTGCTCTTTAGGAGAACCATTTAAAGGAAAAACCAAAAAAAATAAAACAAAACGCAAACGCAAAATAATTCAGTTTGCGCGGTTCGCCATTCTTCCTTCTTGCTGCCACTGAGTCTGGGGTCTGCTCAGCTCCTTCTTCTGCAGGAAATCAGAACTGACATCACCTTCCCATTGAATATTTATTAGGGGGTGATAGTCCCCCAATTTCTTATCATTATTTTGTATTACTTTTGAGCAATACTGCACTTGAAGGCCGTGTATCATCCCCAGTCAGTCGCGCCATTGTCTCTTTGCTGGGGCCTGTGGTGTCTCTTAGTGGGGCTCCATCTCTCACTGCAGCTCCCCCCAATTACTGCTTCCCATCTGGACTAGAAATTATGCCTGGAACATTGTCAGATATAAACTGCTCCTTTCCTTAGCAACAAAAATATGTAGGTTTGAAAGCAGTCTAAGAAGTTTATAGGGAGATCTTCAATACATTTAATCCAGTATTGCAGAGCTCTAAACACTCCTGCTTCACTGTAGTGCTCAGTTATTAGTGCCCCTTCCCCCCAAAAGTATTAAGTAATTTTTTAACAAAGTAACAGAATGTGTACAGGCTATACGAAGGACATTTATAGCATACAGATTTCTCTGTGTAGCAGTAGTCTTCTATTTTTTCCTCAATGAAATCAGGCGGTGGGTATATGTCTGAGTGACTGCTTTCAACATTGTAACTTTATCATCCCTTTCTTGAGCTGACATAGAATGAGTGTCCATAGGTTTCATCACCAGCTCCAGCCTTGATTTTTATCTAGCAACCGTACTTTGAATTGCATTTAATTTTACCTTGAGCTCTGCAGACCATTTCTTTCAGCTTCAAAGCTGTGCTGCTGATGGAAGTTTTGATTCAACAGCTCCCACCCTGCTCGAGGCTGGCCACTACAATGCAGCTATTTCTTGGTTTCTGTCAGGTGCTTTTCTCCACTCCAGGGGAATCTTTTGTATGCTAGAATAAAGACTCTCTCATTTATATTTCTGACTGACTTCTTGTAATGGGCCCATCCTGATTTGATTATCATCTTTTGAGTTGCTTGATGTATATCGTGTACTGCTGTCTACTGTATTGTGTGCATACCATTCACTGCATTCAACTGACTAGAATCTTGATGTATATCAGGTGTTGCTGTCTACTGTATTCTGTGCATACCATTCACTGCATTCAACTGACTAGAATCTTTCTTTGTATCCAGTTTATTGACTCAGGATAGCCCAGCTAAGATGTAAAATCCAGTTTTTAGTGGGATCCAGGTTTAACCCATTTTACAGCTTGGTAAAACTAAACAACAGGAGGGAGAAAGGTGATAAGAAATGATTTTTACATAGTTAACAGTTAGCACCGTGGCGGATCTGGGGAGTGAGTTCATACTCCTTAGAGAACCCACATAGTGAGCAAAAAGAGTTCTGGTGGTTCTGAGGTAGGACGATGCACAGATATGGGCAGCAGGGAACTACAAATTACCATCAGAATGATTGAATACACTAAGAATTAGTTAGTTGCCGTATTGGTCCTTGTATGAACAAATCCAGAAACAAATGGTTTGATAACTTTGACTGGACCAACATAGATGTAACAAAAGAAAACATGGTTGATCTGAAAGCTTAGGCATTGTTTTTTTAGTTGTTTAACCAGGAGTAGCACACTAAGCTGAAAGCTTTTTTACAGGTGCGACCTGGGAGCACAGGGAAGTTAAGTGACTTGCTTAGGGTCACTCAGTATGCAAGTGGAAGCTGTGGGATTCAAACCCAGGTCTGGTCTGCTGGATGTCACCAGATTTGTAGCTCAGAGCCTTAAACCACTGCACTATACTGCCTCCCTTGTTTTCTTTTGTTACATCTATGTTGATCTAATAAAAGATATCAAACCATTTGTTTCTGGATCTGTGAATACACTAAGAAAGCAAACAACTGTTTACAATAGAAAATCATGAAGAATAGTCACATCAGAACCAGTACCTACAACAGAAGGAAAATCTAAAAAATGCTGACTAAAAATATGGCGAATCAACATAATGGGAAAACGTAAAGATCAGGTTTCCCAGCAGATCAGAACTCATTAACACAGTCCCAATGCCCTGAAGAGCCACTTTACACACTGTGTGAACTTGAGCAAGTCAATGAAAGGCAGAAGTGCTCTTAGGGTCTGAAAAAATTAGGGGTTTGAGCACCCCCCAACGCAGTGAAAGAAAAACTAGAACAGGGACAGTTATAGGAATTGGGTATCTTTAATTTGGGGCTAATGTAAAAAGATTCAGATCTCCAGCCTCCAATGCTCACCCCTAGTGGTGCCCCTGCCTAAAAGGGTTCTCTACCTACTCAGTTACCCACAGTATCCAGTGATTTCCTTGGTAAGCAGACATTTTCTAGGTTTGCCTTGAAATCCTGTACTGTCCTCATCTTCACTGTTTCCAGGCTGTTTTATAGGTTCACCATCCTCTGGCAGAAGAAGTGCTTCCTAACAATACACTTGAACTGATCACCTCAGAGTTTATTGGTGTGCCACCATGCCCTGCTGAAGGACATTAGATCAGATATCAGTTTGATCTTACCGATACCCTTTAGTATATGAAAAACTAAGATCATGTCCCTTCTCGGCTTATTCTTCTCCAGAATGATCATGTTATGGGTTTAAGGGATAATGTTAAGTCCTCTCAAGAGCTCATAACTTTTTTTTCTATAGCCCTCATCATTTTAGCGGTCCTGCACTGCACTCTCATGACTTCCTCAATGACCTTTTTCTACCGAGGAGCCCAGAACTGTACTCAGTACTCCTGGCGGAGCTTGAATAGGGCCTAAGATAACATACTTAGACATGCTGGTCAGATCCACCCCAGCATTCTGGCAGCCTTCTATTTTTTTTCCTACTATATAGATTATATTCTCCTGAGATGCCCTTTGTACCCCCCTCTGACCCCCCAACCCATCATCCAGCTTCTCCAGGACTTACATTCCTCCATCATCCGGGTGCACAATATGAGACTGGAAGGGGCAAGATAAGGGGTAATATGAGGAAGTTCTTTTTCACAGAAAGGGTGGTGGATGCATGGAATAGCCTGCCCCAGGAGGTTGTAGGAGTGAGCACAGTGGTAGGATTAAAACATGCATGGGATAGGCATAAGGGAACCCTAGAGGAGGGAAGGAAAGGCTAAAGCTGATGACTAAGTAGGGTCAGTGGCTGCTGATACAGGTATGATATAGGGGCAGACCGGATGGGCCTAATGGTCCTTATCTGCTGTCAACTTCTACGTTTCTTTGTCCTCTTCCACAGGACTGTGGGGGTGCCTGGTCATCAGTGCCTGTAAGGGGTCAGTTATCCTGCAGTTGGAGGTATTTTTCCTCCGATTTTCTCCCTAGGTCCACAGGACGTACAACGGATGCGAAATGTGAGCTCCACCTCCATGGTGATGCCCTTGGCACCCTGAAAGTACAGTTATGTAAGAACTTACCATAACAGTAGATCTTCGAGAGAGGCTCTTGCAGTAGGTGTTCACAAGTTGGACTAAGCCACCAGGCGTCAGGACCCCATGGAAAAATCTCTAGCTAGCAGTCTCTGGCAGGGACCGCCCCCACGTCAGGTGACCGTCAGCCGATGCCAGAATAAAGGGGTGGTCCCTACGCCCGCCCTCCAGTTCTTTCCCACCAAGAGCCAAAGGTCTGACAGCAGAAGGATATGCCCCCATATCTGAAACAGAAGAAGTGGGGGGTTGGAGGAGAGAGGTAATACCAACTGCAAAGAGCCTCTCTCGAAAATCTACTGTTACGGTAAAGTCTTACGTAACTGTACTATCTTACTTCGAGAGGGCTCTTGCAGTAGGTATTCACAGGTAGGACTGAGTCCCAAGCAGTCTGGAACAATAAGAAAGTGGGAGGAGGAAACCCCATCCACAAAGGCTGAGCTTCTAAACAGGGATCATGAGAGGAGTCCCTGCAGAACAGCTAGCCCAAAGCCTGCTCTGCGGCGAGAGGCAATGTCCAAACTGTAATGTTTCATGAAGGTATGGATGGAAGTCCAAGTTGCGACTGCACAGATTTCAGCCACTGACACATTCTTAAAACAAGCAGCAGAGGCTGCAACCCCTCTTGTATAGTGGCCTTTGACCCGACCCGGAAGGGTCTTGTGATACTTGTCGTAACAGAAAGTGGTATAATTGGCCAACCATCTAGAAAGGCACTGCCTGGAAACAGGATTGCCTTCTCTCTTGTGAGCAAAGGGTGCACGGAGGTTCTGACTGTCCAGTGGTGCATGAGGGCTGCCGAATTGGCCCTCCACCACCTCCACCCCCCAAGAACTCGCTCGACCTAGGATCCGCACAAAAGAAGGGTGCACGGAGGTTCTGACTGTCCAGTAGTGCGTGAGGGCTGCCGAATTGGCCCTCCACCACCCCCAACCCCGAGAACTCGCTCAACCTAGGATCCGCACCAAAGAAGGTAATTTTCTGAGCTGGAGAGGGAGTGCTGTTACAGTGACTCTCCATAATCACTATCCTACCTGGACTTCCGCTCTATTTTTACCAGAATTGTAACTCGCTTTCCGATGCAATTGGAAGTAGTGCCTCCTACCTGGGATTCTGACTGAGGCCACCAGCCACACGTGCAGCTGCCATTTTGCCAGGGGGACTGAGTAGTACCTGCACAGCCATTTTAGCCCAACCGACCTAAGCCTCGGCAGCCTCTCATCTATTTGTACAGTCTGCCTGTTACCTTAAATTCTGGTAATTCATGGTGCGGCTTGTGACTGCTGATATTGTTTAATTACTGATCTAGAGCCAAACTTGTAACCTCTGTGACTGCTGCAGTCTCTCATCTATTTGCACAGTCTGCCTGTTACCTTAAATTCTGGTAATTCAAGGTGTGGCTTGCGACTGCTGATATTGTTTAATTACTGATCTAGGGCCAAACTTGTAACCACTGCGACTGCTGTTCCTGCTCGTATAAGTGAATCCACAAACCTGTTGCGACTGCTGATATTGCTTAAGTTATATTCTACTGTTGACTGCAACTTGATGTCTTTAGGTTAGCTTGTGTCTCATCTGAAGCCAGACAGCCTTACTAGTGATCCCCTGCTCTCACCACGAAACCTACCCCAACTGTTCCACTTTTGCCTACCCTTCCCCCAACCAACCCGATGCCTACATATACTTACGATCTCTCCTTATTTCCAACAGGGTGCACAGAGGTTCTGACCGTCCAGTGGTGCGTGAGGGCTGCCGAATTGGCCCTCCACCACCCCCAACCCCGAGAACTCGCTCAACCTAGGATCCGCATCAAAGTAGGTAATTTTCTGAGCTGGAGAGGGAGTGCTGTTACAGTGACTCTCCGTAACCACTATCCTACCTGGACTTACGCTCTATTTTTGCCAGAACTGTAACTCACTTTCCGATGCAATCGGGAGTAGTGCCTCCTACCTGGGATTCTGACTGCCAGTGCGCCGTGTCCTTTCCTCAGCCCTCGCATTCCTGGTGCTGCTGCAGCATGGAGCACTAGCCCCGACGGCTGGCTCACCGCCCCCACCACCACCCTTGGTCGTCAATCACTTATATAGCGATGGTCACGTGGTGCTGAAAAACCTATCAGCCCACTTCTCCATAAGCAGGCTATACCATTCTGCCACAAAGGGTGTTTCTCCACAACCTGCGTTATCCCTCCCTAAACACCTGCAGATTTCTTAACTGCAAGCTCCTGCTGTTCCTCTAGGAGCTTCCTCCACCTTCCAGAATCGCTGTGCCTGCTCACTCCCTATGCCCCTCACCCAAGGTCTCTAAATACCTAGTACAAGACGACCTCCCGGTCTCGTCCTGCACACCTTCTCCCTAGTCCCTCCCTCCACACCTCACCTGATGCTCTATTAGGGTCTGCTGTTCCCCGTGAAGTGCACTGTGTCTGGGCTGCATGCCTTCCAAGACATGGCCCCCCTTGCTCAGACTGGTCCCTCAGCCAACACCCAGGGTCCCCCCGGTGCACCCGGCCTCCTTCAGCCCTCCCCCTTCCTGGGGGCAGCCAAGGGGTTAAAGATAGCCCACCTGAACATCCGCAGCCTCCTGCAAAATCAAGCAGAGCTAACTGCCTGGGCTGCCTGACGTCCTGTGTATTACAGAAACATGGCTCAAACCTCACACCCCCAACTCTGCCTGCTCCCTCTTGGGCTACGGCATGGCCCGACTCGACAGGATTAGTAATAAATGAGGTGGGGGAGTACTTATTTACCATAAGGTCCACCTAAACCTCTCCATTGTGTCGCACCAAACCCAGGGACCCTCTTCCTGCGAGTTTCTCCACACACTTCTCCTACTTGGTAACACCAAGAAGGTGCACATAGTGTGTGCATACAACCCTCCAAAGGGGGGACTGCCGGGACTCTCCACTCTCCTAGAGCAACTCCGGGAGAAGGTGGGCTCCAGTGAGCTCCTCATACTCAGTGACCTAAACCTTAACTGGTTGGGACCAAATGCCAAATTGTGTGAACCAATTCTCTCAGGCCTCTCTCTCAGTCAGGTCATTACGGAACCCACCAGGCTCTCCTATCATAGTGACAAGGGGATGCTCATTGACTGGATCCTGAGCAACCGACTTGACAAAATTGTTAACTTGGGGCTCCTTTCTGACTCCATCTCTGACCACTCACCAGTCTACTGCACATGGGGCTCAAACCCGCTCAAGGTTCCCTGCAGAGTGGTCATAATGAGGGACTACTCGAAACTTATAGTTCCGAACTACCTCAAGGACCTACAGGGTGCCAACTGGATCCAAGTTATGGCTACACATGACCCCGTAGTAGCCCTTGACCTCTTCATTGTGGCATTTGCCCTGCTTCAAAATAGGCATGCTCCCCTTTCTAAGAGGCAGGTCAGAGGATCGGTCATGAAATGGCTTCACAGTGAGCGCCTATCTCTCATGAAGTGGCGTGACAAGTCCTGGGCAAAATACAGGGTATCATGCAACCAAAAAGACCTTCAGAAGTACCGTCAGCTTAGGAACTCCTGCAAGCGGGCAATATGTACTGCGAAAAGCGAGTACTGCAGTGCTCGCTGATTGCCACGCAAGTGACCCACGACATTTCTGGAAGAACATAAAAAATCTAGTCAGTAGTTCGACCAAAGCACTAGTCACTGACATGACAATTGGTGAGGCCAACTGCAATAACCCCCATACTATTGCCTCCTCTTTTAACCGCCTCTTCACGGACCTGCCGGCCACCTTCCATCTACAGTCCTCTGCCCCAGCTCACGCTTGCGGCGCCCCGCCCCTCCGTCCACCTTTTTACCTCAAAAAGATCACTGTGAGCGAGACCCAGGCTCTCCTTGCTGGTCTCTCTCACCACACGGGAGTGGGTCAGGATGGCCTGGAACCCAGACTACTCAGCCAGGGGGCCCCCTACATCACCAGACCACTTGCCCACATATTCAATGCCTCTCTTATCTTAGGGGTCATCCCTGACTTATGGAAAGTCACCAGGGTTGTCCCTGTCCTGAAAAATGGTGACCCTAAGGACATCAACAATTATCGCCCCATCACCATACTATCGGCTGCCTGCAAGCTCCTGGAAAAAGCTGTAGCGTCACAACTAGCCCATTACCTACAGGGATACAATGTCCTCTCCCCATGTCAGCATGGCTTCTGTAAAGGCCACAGCACCTCAACGGCGCTTGCCGAGGTCACCACCAGAATCAGGATGGCAACCGACCAGGGGAAGTTGACAGGGGCTATATTTGTGGACCTATTCAAAGCCTTTGACTGTGTGGATCATCCTCTCTTCACTACAGACCCTTGGCTTCTCCCTCCGTTCCCTCAACTGGTTCACCAGCTACCTTGGAGGCAGGCAGCAACTCACCTGCTTCAACCGTACCCTCTCGCCCCTCCTACCTGTGAACAGTGGGGTACCGCAAGGATCTGTCCTTGGACCTATCCTGTTCTCCCTGTTCGTCAATGATTTACCTTCTGTTGCCACAGAAGGGCACCTATCCATGTATGCGGATGACCTGGTCCTATTAGCCTACACCCCTGATGTGACCAGCATCAATAACCAACTCAACTCGGACTTCTCTCGAATCAAAGGGTGGCTTGACGGGCACAAACTCACAGTCAACCTAAAGAAAACACAGGCCATGCTCTTTGGCTCCGCAGCCAAAATCTCCTCTTGCACAACCCCCCTCAAAATCCAAGGGTCCTGCAACTCCCTCCTGCCAACAATCGACTCTGCTATGTACCTGGGAGTCACCCTTGACCCTCACCTTGACCTCACTGGACACATTAGAAGCATTTGCAATGCCACAAATGGCAAACTTGGCCTAGCATATAAGGCCAAAGACTGCCTTACCCCGGCTGCCCGGCTGGCCATAGCCAGAGGGATACTCCTTCCCACCCTCTCCTATGGTCTTGTTGCCTTTGCCTCTGTCCCTTCCTCTAGCCTAGCAAAGTGGGACACCACATACAACAACATCTGCCGCTTTGCACTCGTGGCCCCCCATCTCACGCACCGATGCACGCTCTACTCTCGAATGGAATGGCTCCCCCCGGAAAAACACCGGATCTACATCATGGGAAATTCATTGACAGCATAATTCGAATGGCCACTCCCGCCTCACTTGCCCTCCCCCTGAAACATGTCTCCCCTGTCTACCACCTCAGGTCCTGCGTGTCCCAGACCCACCAGGTCTCCAAGACCCGCACTCTTGCAGGGGATCGGGCATTTACCACCCACGCACCCAAGCTGTGGAACTCCCTTCCTTCACAAGTTTGTGCTTCCCCCTCCCATTCCAACTTCAAAACCTCTCTCTGGAACTTCCTGAAATCTGCTGCGACCTGCCTGTGTGTCGCCTAACACCAAGCCCTACAGCCCACCCACCTGCTATGGTACCCCAGCTAGGCTCTATCCCCCTCGCCACCTTGGGGATGCACTTTTACTGGTAGTTATGTTATATATGTACTCATGGTTATGTTATATGTTGTTTCTGTCTCAACCTGGGGAGGTCCTATACCACCATGTTGCCTCTGGGCCTGTTTGCATTATAACTGTCCACTGTGTTTGCTGATTTGTAATTCCTTGGCTATGTTACCCCTTAAATACCCTTGCTGTTTTATCCCACTGTTGGAGCATGCTGCTCCCGGTTTGTAATGTCGACAATGTATTTCTCCTATGTATACCTTGCAATTCTCCTGGGTCGCACCTGAAAATAAGCACTGGCTGTCTAGTGTGCTCACCTGGTTACCAAAAGCAAATAAATAAATAAAAAGGACATAAAGAGTTGGTCTGTTTTTATGAGATCCTTAGTCCTGCGAGTGTAGTATTTCAGAATTCTATGTACATCCAGGGTATGAAGGAGGTACTCCCTTTGATTGGCGTGCTCCATGAAGAATGCCGGAAGCTTGATGGACTGATTAACAGTAGATTCAGCCACCACTTTCGGAAGAAATTTTGGGTTAGTACGCATGGCCACCCTATCCTTGTGAAAAATCAAATAGGGGATTTTGCACATTAGGGCTTGCAGTTCAGCAATCCTTTGAGCTGAGGTAATGGCCACCAGAAATAATGTCTTCCAAGAAAGAAACTTGAGCTCTGCCTCAGCTGCAGGTTCGAAGGGAGGCAGAGTAAGCTTCTCTAGGATGAAGTTTAGGTCCCAAGGGGGAGCAGGGTTGCAGATTGGGGGCCTTAGGTGCAGGACCCCTCGCAGAAAAGTCTTAGAGACTTCTAGTTGGGCAAACGTCCTGCTCCCAAAAGGGATGTGGTAGGCTGAAATGTCTGCCTTATGTACTTTCACTGATGAGTAACTAAGGCCCAAGTTGTATAGGTGCCTAAAGTAGTCCAGAACCTTATTGGCTAGACAAGAAAAGGGTTCTAGGTTTTTAGAACCCACCCAGATGGTGAAGCGCTTCCACTTCATGGTGTAAGTGGATCTGGTGGAAGGCTTTCTGGCCTCCACCAGGATGTCTGCTACCGTGGGGGAGACTCTGAAATGAGCTTTAGCTACTCTGAAGGAGCCACACATGAAGGTGAAGAGACCTGAGGCCTGGATGGACCAATGTCCCCTGTTCCTGGGTCAGCAAGTGCTGTGACACTGGTAGAGGAAGAGGAGGTTCCTCGGAATACTGTTGCAGAAGAGAGAACCAGGCTTGCCTCAGCCAAAAAGGAGCGATGAGGATCATTCATGCTCCTTCTGACCTTAGCTTGTTGAGCACTTTCGGGATTGGAGGGAAGGCGTAAATGAATTTGCCCTTCCTGCACAAAGACAGCGCATCCCAAAAAAAAAAGTCTTGCCCCGGAGCGAGCGAGCAGAAGACGGGAAGTTTGGCGTTGTCAGAGGAGGAGAAGAGGTCCATTTGAGGAGTCCGCCAGTGCTGGAAGATGTTGTTTAGCACAACCTGGTCAAATTCCCACTCGTGAGACTTGGCTGACGAGTGACTTAAGGTGTCCACGAGAGTGTTCTCAATCCCCAGCACGTGGACAGCCATCAGATGGAGGCTGTGCTGTGATGCTCAGTACCAGATTCTCATTGCTTCCCTGCACAGGGGACAGAAATGAGTTTCCCCTTGTTTTTTGAGGTACCAGACAACACACATGTTGTCTGATTGAATGAGAATAGCACTTTACTGTCCTGTCTGGTCGCTGGCTGAGCCTGGCCTAAGTATAAGCTTAATTATAAGTTTTGAAATATACTGTTTACTTTATTATGTGAAACTAACTGTAAACTGTTTACTTTATTATGTGCTGCCTAAGCTTGCCCCATTGTTGAACCTTGCATTGTCTGTATACCTCTCAAAATCTTGCTTAACCTGTGTAACACTTTTTGTCTGTATATTCCTTGTAATCTCCCAGGTCACATCTGAAAATAGGCAAATAGGCATATGTTTGTCTAGCGTGCTTACTTGGTCAACAAAAACTAAATAAATATCTACCTAACTCATTTTCAACAGTTAAATTCCCTCCTTCACAGCTTCCTGTGGAATGGAAAGAATGGCCACATCTGGAGAGGCATCTGGCAGCTCCTCACCCAATATGCGGGTGCTGCCTTTTCCCACTTCCAACATTATTACTGGGCCTCACAGCTTGGCTTTTTGCCTGTGGGGGGAAGGGGAGTGAGTCCATCATAGATGGCAATTGAAAAGGAGGAACTGGGGAGCAATGTAAGTATGGACTACCTATCTAGAGTCCTTTAGACCCTTAACCCTCCCCAAGTTTTGAACCCTTTTACAGCTGCCATGGTCTCTGTTTGGCTGGCTGCACGCGAATACCTTAATAGTGCATCTACACCCTCCCCGCATACTGGCAGGCCTAATAGCAGCAATGCAAGAAAAGGGAGCCTATACTGCCCAACTCCACCAGCATCTACTGTGGTGGCAACGTAGAGCCCTTAAAGGGAAAGTCCCCATAACCTATTTTTTGTATACCTGTGTAGCTTGTAGGCATGAACAGTGATTCCATCTTGTACACCCCCCTTCCTCCAATTTCATCCTAATTTAAAATTTAAATGAAGTTGCTTCTCTCTGTTTTGCCCTGGTGTGAAAAGCTGTTTGTTGCCATTGGAAATATCATGATCCCACTCATGCAAGGCATCATGGGAATTGATGATGCATACATACAGAAGTCAGCAGAAATGCTACTGTCAGTCAGTTCTGTTGTATGTCTTCTGAAGTCCTTGTATTCTTGTCTTGCGCTGGTCATCAAACTTTTCAAGGTAAGTTCTCTAATGCCTTCTGTTGTTTAAAGTGTGTTTGAGTTGGAAAAATTCAGTTGGAACGATGCTGGTGCTTGTGAAGTTTTCTTTAGTCAACTGATTAATTTTTATATGCTAGGAGTTCTCTACTTGCTCCCAGTCTCTCTCATGTGTAAATATGCGTTACTAACTACCATATTTCCTTTTATGAGTGTGGTCATGTCCTTTGCAATGGCGTCAAACAGGTTTTTACACCAGGGCAGAACAGAGTGAAGCAACTTTATTTAAATTAGGATGCAATTAGGGGGCTGCTTACATACTACACTGGCAAACAGAAAAAAGTTTGAGGGGACTTTCTCTTTAAATGTGTAGTGCAGTTGACTTGCAGTGATGTCGGCTCCGAAACTGTGACTTAAGAAGAGAACTCTGCTCTGCAACACCACTATTTCTCCCTACAACTGGCATTATATTTTAATTCTACCTAGATGGCTTCATAAAAAGATAAAGGGGACAGACTTACAAGGTCCCAGTCAGCAACTTTAGCCAGGTCCTTAGATGCTGATAGATCGCCCATAGCTCTTTCCGACCACAGGAAGATCTCAACCCAGCCAGCATGACTGGTCTCAACTAGGAGATGGACCAAGAAAACAACCAACTCTCCTGGCACAGATATGATACCCTCCTCGCTGAAATTAGAGGTTTTCAGGAGGACAACTATGCAGAATTCTGGCAGTTAAGCTCCAGATTACAAAAATTAGAAAACCAGATGACTGATGCTGAGGAGAAGGTTTTGCATGTGGAAGATGGTGCTCTGCAGTTACATCGAGCATTAGAGGCCTTAGCTGCTCTTTCAACCCATTTACATGAGAAGTGCCTGGATTTAGAGGCTCATTCCAGGCATGATAGTTTAATCCTCTATGGACTTCCACAGGAATGGAAACGGGAAGGATTAATGAATTTTTAGATCTCCTCTGTGATGTACTAGAACTCTGGCTATGATGAAATTCTGTATTAAGCACTCTTACTGGGCACTCCTGCCTAAGCCTAAAGACCCTAACCAAAAGCCAAGATCCATCATCATCAAATTCAGTTCTTATCAGGATAAGGAGGCGAGCCTCTGGAAGACTTGGCAACTTCATTCAGTGACCTACAATTCGGCCAAGTTAGCTTTTGACCAGGACCATCCCCTGGAGGCAATGAGTAAATGCAGGGGGTATGCAAGCATTCTGCAAGCACTCAAAGAGCATAATGTTAATTTTCAAACTTCATATCCTGCCAGTAGTACACTGGTTGATGGCACTGAACTGTATCATATACCCGAAGAAGCACAGCAGGTGCTCAAGGCCACAGGATGGACCCTCCCACCACCATCATTAACTTGTGGGGAAATCCCAGTTCATCTACCTCAATCTGGCAACCAGCTAAGCTGAAGAGGACTCATGCTCTGGCCCAACAGACCATTTGAATGACAATACAGAATGTTCAGGCAATACTACAATCTTTCTCTGCGGCTGCCAAGGCTACATTGGCTACAGACGACCATCCTACATGAGACTTTGTGTGCCGGAGGCTCCATGATCATCTCATAAGTACCTCCTTTCTTATTAAACATAGAAACATAGAAGTTGATGGCAGATAAGGACCACATGGCCCATCCAGTCTGCCCATTTATTTTTCTACCTTATAAATGTGCCATCAGTCTTTGCTCTGTCAGTGGCCTATCTATTCATACTCATTTGTATTGCTCCCTTATGCCTATCCCATGCCTGTTTGAAGCCCTGCACTGTATTCATAGCCACCACTTCTTGAGGTAGGCCATTCCATGCATCCACCACCCTTTCTGTGAAAAAGAATTTCCTCACATTCCCCTTAATGGCCCCCCTCTAATCTCATGCTGTGTCTCTTGTCCTGCTATTTTTCTTATATTTAAACATATTGAGACTCTTTCACCTTGTTAATGCCCTTAAGGTGTTTGAATGCCTCGATCATATCACCTCTCTCCCTCCTTTGCTCAAGGGTATACATATTGAGCTCTGTTAATCTGTCCTCATATGTCTTCTGATGCAGTCCTGCACCATTTTGGTTGCCCTTCTCTGGACTGCCTCAATTTGGTTAATGTCCTTGTGAAGGTGTGGCCTCCAATACTGCACGCAGTACTCCAGATGGGGCCTAACCAGTGTCTTGTAAAGAGGGATTATTACCTCCCTCTTCGACTTGTGATACCCTACTAATACACCCTACTAATACACCTTAACACCCCTAGACACCTACTGCTTTGGGGTCTGCTTGGATGATTTCAGGTCATCAGTGATGATGATGCCCAAGTCTCTTTCTTCCTTTGTGACTGCTAGCAACTCCTCCCAGCCTATAGGTGGCTTCAGGGTTTCTCTTCCCTATGTGCATGATCTTGCACTTCTTTGCATTAAATCCCAGTTGCCACTCTTGGGACCATTTGCTAGTTTATCCAGATCTCTTCTCATTCTGCCCACCCATCTGGATCATCTACTCTGTTGCAGATCTTGGTGTCATCTGCAAACAGACAAGCCCTTACCCTCTAGTCCATCTGCAAGGTCACTAATGAAGGTGTTAAAGAGGACTGGCCCCAGGACTGATCCCTGAGGTACCCCACTTGTGACTTGCATCTCTTCTGACTGTATACCATTTACCACCACTCTCTGTTTTCTGCCTGTCAACCAGTTTGCCACCCAGTTGACCAACTTCTGACCCACCCCGAGCCTACCCAGCTTATTTATCAAGCTTCTATGTTAGGGGTTCTCAAATGGTGAGGCCAGCCTCCCTGGGGAGGCCCCAACCTGTTCCAAGGGAGGCTCAAGCAAGTCTGAAAAAGTACTGTATTTAAATTTTGAGTTTTTTATATTTTGTGTGAAGAGATGGAGCAAACTGAAAGAGGACAATAGTAGGTGAATCTTATGTATTTATTTACTAATAGGTGACAAGGGAAGGTGAATGAGCCAAGGCTTATTTCAGGTGTATTCAGGAAAGGGTAGGGAGTGAATACATTTCAAAAGGTAACTGCAAAACAATTAAGAAATACACAGTGAACAATAGTGCAAACAGATATGAACAATAAACTAATAATGAGTGGTGGTAATTGATCAGTTTGCAGACTCATGGCAGAACAGCCCAAATACAAGGGTTGTGCATAGAAGTGCTAAGAGCAATAGCAGGAAGGAGCAAAGTAATCCCAGAGAAGTTGATTAGGAGCAGGGAAGGAGGTGTAGAGGCAAAGTATGTAGGAAGGTTATTTCGTATAGAGAGGAAACAGAGAAAGTAATCTGACCCATGAAGGTACCGCAAAAAGGGGTAACAATGGTTCAAGAATAAAAATAGTGGAGCAAGTAGGCTGGCCTGTAGGGGGGAGGTTACAATAAGCTTAATAATAATATGTTTATTTTATTTATTTGTTATTCAGATAACACCTTTGAGCATAGGAGATCTTTTTCAAAGGTTCCACTTTAGTATAAGACGAAGAACTGAACGTGAGCCAAGTACTCAAAGGGGTTTCAATTTATTCATGATGTACTGCGAAAAGTACAACATGTTATTTTTCTTTGGGGAGGCCCAAGATTATTTCAGTTTTTGTGGGGAGGCTCAAAATCTTTTCCATGGATTTGGGGAGGCTCACTGTGACAAAGTCTAAGAACTACTGTCTATGTGGAACAGTGTCAAAAGCTTTGCTGAAGTCAAGGTAGGCGACATCAACTTCTCCCCCTTGGTCTACCACTCTGGTTAGCCAGTCAAAGAAATCTATGAGATTAGTTTGACAGGACCTTCCTTTTGTAAACCCATGCTGTCTTGGATCCTGTGCCCCTATGGATTCCAGGTGTTGCACTATCCTTTCCTTAAGGAGTGCCTCCATAATCTTGCCCACTACTGAGGTAAGACTGACTGGTCTGTAGTTCCCTCCCTCCTTCCTGCTACCACTCTTGTGCAGCGGATCACATGAGCCCTTCTCCAGTCTTCTGGGACCTCTCCTGTGCTCAGATACTCACTAAACAGTTCTGCTAATAGCTCTGTTAGTTCCACCTTTAGCTCCTTAAGTACCCTTGGATGTATGCCATCAGGTCCCATTTCCTTATCCACCCTGAGCTTAGCAAGCTCTTGTGGGACCCTTTCTTTTGTGAAGGAGTAGTGCTCACCTCCCTCCCCTGTGTCCATGGTGCTGAGCTGTGGGCCCTGCCCTACCTTCTCTTCAGTAAATACTGAGCAAAAGTATCTGTTGGGATAGATGCTTTTACATGGTCCTCCTCCTATGCTCCCTTTCTCCATTAAGCATGCAATCCCCCTCTGGACTTTCTCCTTTCACTAATGTATCTATAGAAGTCTTGTCACCTTCTTTTACTGTTCGTGCTAGTGTTTCCTCAGTTTGGGACTTTTGCCTGCCTTACTGCCTTCCTGCTTCCCTTAGGGCAGTTTGGTATGCCTCCCTATCTTCATCCCGCTGTGTTCCCTTATATTTCCTGAAGGCCAGCCTTTTGGCTCTGACCTTTTCTATAACTGTATTTGAGAACCAAAGTGGTTTCCTTCTTCTTCTTTTGCACTTCCTTTTCTGTCTAACACAATGGGATGTTGCTACAGTATTGCATCTAATGCTTGCCCACTTGCCTCTTACCCCTCACCTGTGTTTCTTTTTGCCAGGGCTAGCTTAACTCTGTTGGCCATCTTATCAAAGTCAGCTCCTCTGAAGTCCCATATTTTTGCCTTGGAATGGGATGATTTAGATGTAGCAGCCAAATTGAACCATACCATGTGATGGTCACTGTCTCCAGGTGACCTTCTACCTGAGAATCTGTGATCCCTTCCCTGTTAGTCAGTACTAGATCAGGATAGCTCTGTCTCTTGTGGGTTGTTGTACCAGTTGTTTGAGGCCCTCCTGCAGAATCCATTATGTGTCTAGTTCTGGCAGATGTTCCTGCTGGTATTGACCAATCTGTATCCGGCATGTTGAAGTCTCCCACTATCAGAACCTCCCCTTTAGCTGTCATGTTTTGTATATCCTCTAACAATAATGTGTCTATATCCTCCCCCTGGTCTGGGGGCCTGTAGACAACCCCAGTTCTTATAGCTGTCCATTTCCTGTTTCCAGGGTGACCCACAGTTCTTCTGGCTCCTTATGTGTATTCTAATTTCTGTAGCTTTGATATTTTCATTGACATACAGGCAACTCCTCCTCTCCTTTTGCACCTCGGTCTCTTCTGAACAATACATAGCCAGGTACTGAAGTCTCCCAAGTGTGGTTACTGGTAAACCATGTCTCACTAATTGCTACTATGTCCAGTTTAGCCTCTGACATTATTGCCTGCAGGTCTGGGATCTTATTTCCAGGCTGTGAGCATTGTGTACATGATTTTCCATTGGGCAGATTTCGATTGTGTTAGTTGTTGGGTGAGGTTTGGCATTACCCTGTGCGTCGTATGGGGAGACAAACCTTTTTCTTACCTGGTGATGCAAATGAACTGCAAACATGCTGAATCCTGTTTGACCACTAGCTGAGGGGAGGGTGTTCTTCCCATTCGGCGGTATGGGGTGCTGCACCCCTCTCCCATTTGCTAGTTTAAATATTCTGCAAAGGCGTTAAACTTTTGCCCCAATGCACTGACTCCCTCCTTAGTCAGATGCAGTCCATCAAATTTAAAGAACTTTCGCTCCCAGAACTGTTGCCAGTTCCCTACAAATCTGTGTCCTTTTTCCTGGCACCAGCCCTTGAGCCACGTGTTTAGCTCCCCTATCTCCCCTTCTCTGACCTTCCGTCCATCTGCCCCCCTCTCCCAGACTGGCAGGATCTCAGAGAAGGAGATGCTGAACGAAATGGATGATAGTTTGTCACCCAGCCTGGTCAGGTGTTCCTTGGTCTCCACAACTGACCGGCTGGCGGATCATAGTCCCTATGTTACTAGGACATCAATGTTTTCTCCTGTTTTGTGAACAATTTAGCAATGCGGTCAGTGTCTCTCCATGCTGATGTACCGGAGACATCTTACCATTACCCTGGCTGGAGATGGGTATCAACTCCCGAATCATGGAGTCTCCTATGATCAGAAGTTTTCAGTTCCTTTTTGCTTTTTGTTTTGGTTCCTGATTTGGGTGAGTTTTGTTGTGCTAGCTCCTGTGCCACAGTGTTCTGCTCTGCAGTGTCTTCTGCCTCTTTGTTTGATTTCAGAGATAGAGGCAGATACCTGTTGTAGTGTTTATATGGTTTTGGAGGTAATATGTTGGAGAGCAGCGAGTGATGGGGCACCGATTTGCCCCTCCTAACCACCTGCCAACCTCCTGGACCAACTACCCTCTGCGGTCGAGGTTTTTCTGTTGGATGCTGGGGAAGTGGCGGGTGGTTCTTATAATGTATTTCCTCTTGAATATGAAATTTGAGGCATGCAATCTCTGCCCATGGTGCCTGGAGCTGAGCCCTAAGATCTCCAATGGCCCAGCATGTAGGACAGTGTCCTAAATCCAGTAAGACTGTCCTTCTGAAAATTGTTCCACAGTACCTACAGTTAATGATATCCATTCCAGATAAGTTGCTGGGTTTATAACCTAGTCAGAGTAATTTGAAGGAAAAAAAATGCAAGTAATGGTTTGATTGTGTTTTGTTTTTGTTTAACTTGTTATAGCAAGTTAAATTACTAGTGCCCCTGTAAATGAGCTCACCTTGTGGATGCCCCACTGATCCGCCCCTTCCTGCTCTGCCACAGGAAATGTCACAACTGTGGTACCCTATAAAAGGAGTGTAGTGTGGGTATTATTCATACGATAGCCCAGCACTCTATCTGACTGCACCTGCAGATATGCCCCCTTATGGTTACAAGTGGTCACCCTTACTCCATGGCTGACTACTGGTTTTGTCACCCTGTATCAGCGATCACTGCTGTTTCACCAGTAGTCAGCCTATTGTTATCTGATAACATCTGACACTTTTTATGGCACCAGGATCCACCCCTGGTATGCCCTGGATAGGACAAGTTCCTTGTGGACCGTTGCTTCTTCCAGATGAACTTGCAGCTCAAAAGTTTCACTGGACTAGGATAACCATCTTCCTGTCCATGCTACAACTAGGACTTTTTACTGGAGACTCGGGCACTTTATTAAAAACGGTGAGTCCTACCAATATTAACTTTTCTGACAACAGTTTTAGAGGCTATTTCTCCCTTATCTGAGCAGAGTGTTGGTCTATTTCCTTGACCTTAAACTTGTCTGGGCAGTCTCTTGTTCTACATATTCTAATGTTCCTAGCCTCTTGGCTATTTATGCCTACTTTCTGTATCCCTCTCCTCCTGGGTCATGCCTGAAAATAGGCAGAATCTGCCTAGTTCACTTATCCGGTCAACAAAAACTAAATAAATAAATAAAAATAAAAACATTGGACCTCATCTCCAGTATTGTTATTAGCACTGAGGACCTGCTTTTCTCTTTCGTTCTGCGCAGTTCTTAGTTAAGGCACCCGGACACCAGTTATTTATTTATTTATTTTTTATCTTTACTCCTTCCTTCACAGTCTCCACAGGGGCTATGACCCCGCCCTCAGAGAGGCTAATCCTCTGGTCCGGCCCTCAGCTCATCCGCCCTCGAGGTTCCCCCACAGATTCCCCCTCTGCGGCAGGGCCAGGTGGGGGTGCTGGCACACCCCTGCCACCCTGGTACGTCAAATCTGGTGGTGGGGAGCAGACTCATTGGCACAATTGGACCATCACGGGTCCTGTGGAGACTGCAGCATTTTCAGTTTTCTCCCACCCCTGGTGCAAGGTGTGGCGTCCAGCACTTCAACCCTCAGTGCCACCAGGTCGGCTTCTGGACACCAGTTCTTATGTGTGACAATTGTATATAGTGGTGTAGCAGCTATCATTCACACTATACCATTTTGCTTACTCCCCTTTCAGGTCCTTGCACTACTATTACTATCAGTTTGGACCAACGTATATTCTTTTCTTTCTTCCTTAAACCACTCTTGCAGTGTGGACTGGCTCAGACCCACAAGTCAGAGCCCAGGGGGCCACCACTCCTTTAGAGTGGTACCCCTCCCCCCGATTGGGGCTAGTCTGTTAAGTAATGGGTGACCCTGCTCCAGCAGAGGCCTTTCTTATATGGCCTCCTACCTTGGAAGCTCCCCATGCTACCTTTGTACCACTGGGCTCCAGTTGAGCCCAAAGAGATGGGACATTCCTGTCTTTATATCGTCATTGTTTGTTGTTCATGTCTTTATATTTACTTGTTCTTATCTACGTTTCATGTTTTTTGACCTGCTTTGCTGCTGTTATGACATCTACTGTTTCTGTTCAATGTACTGTTAACTATTTAAATATTGAGCTCCCATGGTATGGAATATTATGCACCCTAGGTACTAGCAAGGGGGAAGGAGACTTCATGATTGGTCTAACAGAGGTACACTCTGTGTCACATCTACCTGATGGCTATATGGGTAAGATGCACATATATTCCCAAAACATAAATAGGCTTAATAACCCAGTTAAAAGATCTAAGGTCTTAACAAATATAAAGATATGGCATGGCACCCATCATTTGTTCTTCTGCAGGAGACTCAGACGTTGAACATGACAAGTTGTAACGTATGGGTTATTCTACAGAAGTTACCACCTCGTACCAATCTGGGAAACGGAGGGGTGTTGCAGTATTGGTACCTACATCCACCCCTTTCCGGATGTCTGAGACACAGAGTAACTCCTTAGGATGTCTAGCTATGCATTTAGACTATGAGCTTTCAGTTGCTAGTGTGTATATACATATATATATACAGTATATATATATATATATATATATATATATATACATATAGATATATATACACACACACACACATATTAGAGGCAAAAACTCAGTTTAATGCATCAGTTAGGTTATTCCACAGCAACAAAAGCGAGGAAGTCGGTGTTAGGGTTGAAAGCCCCTTGTACCCCCAGGCCACCCCCAACCAGCATCAGGGTGGCGTTGGTGTCGTCGGCTCTAACTCTCACCCCATCACATGTGTAAAGAAGCTAAGGTATAGGAGAATGGAGTGAGAGTTCGACCGACGACCCCCAACGCGACACCGATGCCAGTTGGGGGTGGGCTGGGGGTCCAAGGAAGGCTATCAACCCTAACACTGAATTTCCCCACTTTTGTTACTGTGGGACAACCCTAACTGATGCATTAAATGGATTGTTTTGCCTCTAATTTACCTTCTTTTTGAGAATGAGGACGATAAATAGTTAATGTAATTCAGTGGCAGGAGCGTGGCGCCCTCCGGGCCACATTCCCACCACATGATGTCTTATCACATAGTAACAGGAACAGCAATGGAAATGCAAGCGCCAACAGTTACGCACATGGTAACACAAACGTAAATGGTAATGTAAACGTTAATAGAAACGCAAGCGCAAAGTGACGCTGAAGCGAACAGAGACATAAACGGACACGCAAGCGTGTAGGAAAACGCAACTGGTAACATGCATGGTGATGGCAGTGGTATTTTAAATGCAAATGTTAAGTGTTACAGCAAAAAGAACACCAAAGGGAACAGAAACGGAAACACGAATGCAAACATGCACATAAATGAAAACCGTAATGTACATGGGCACGGTACCGCAACTGTAAACGCAAATGGTAAAGTTAACATGAAGAATAACGCCAAAGGAAACAGAAATGGAAATGGGAACAGAAGCGCGTAAGGAAACGCAAACCGTAATGAGCACAGGCACAGTACCACAATTCTAAATGCAAATGGTAACGGTAACAGCAACAATAATGGCAAAGGAAACAGAAACGCAAAAGGAAACTCAAGGGCATATGGAAATGCAAATCATAATGCGCACGGGCACAGTAACGCAATTGCAAACTCAAATGGTAAGAGTAACAGCAATGAAGACGCAAAATGAAAGACAAACACAAATGCAAATGAAAGGGCTGCTATAAATGCAAATGGCAATGCGCGCAGTGACGCAAACCAAAACGCAAAGACAAACGGTAGTGGAAACGCAAATGGTAACAGTAATGCAAACACAAGCGCAAACGAGAACACAAAGGGTAACGCACATGGTGGCGTACACAGGAACAGTAACACAAATGGGTATGGAAACACAAGTGGTAACGCTAAGTGTAACAGTAATGTAAGCGCACACCCTATTTTTGCCCAACAGCTGCATAGAGAAACACAGTTGGTGGGATATTCAGACTGCACCAAAAAGATGCGCAATAGTGGGAGCAGGTGCAAGAGCAGTGCGCCATTGCGCAACATGCGTGATATTCAAACCCAGCACAGGCCAAGGTGCGCCTGCACAACACAGCTGAATATCGTGCCCCATGCGCCATGGCGCAACCAGGGATGTGCAGTGGAGCAGAGCCAATGCGCAGTAGCACATCCAGTGATGCGCAGGGACAAGGACAGGAAGCAGGGGTGCACTAGCCATGGAAGTGCAATGGGTGGAGAAGCATGCAGCAGGCCAGACAGACCAACCCCCCCCCCAAGGCCCCCCATGAACTGCACAACCAGAGGTGAGCTGGACGGACCACCAGCCCATGAACCCCAGCACTGATTCAACAGCACAGGCACGGTACCCCAGCACACTCTCCCGGCAAACAGTGACCACAACACAAGGAGGTCCGGACTCTCCCCCGCCACCGCACCCCACCAATGCTGACCACCCCCTGTACAGTGATCCCAAGACACACGGCCCAGAAGCATCACTAAACAGTGCATGGCACCGAAGGTATGCTACCACCACCGTGACAATGCAACCCTGTTCTCCATGGAGCCATGCATGACAGCCCCACCGTGATCCCCCGCAGCAGGCAACACCAGCCACTGACGCAACTGCAGTATACATAATGCCCCCCTGCATGGCCCCCACCATGGCACAGCAAAGAGGTCGACCCTGCGTCAGTACCCGAGGGACCCTGCATGTGACAAGACCCACCCTGGACACCACCACCAGCAGGACAGCACCCCACACACCCACCCATGCACACACCCTGTCCCAGCACTGGCCCTACCAGACAGCACAGCTGCCCACTGCGGTCCATGGAGGCATGCACCACACAGGATGCAACACAGGGCAAAAACAAATCCCCCACCCTGTCCCAAGGGTACCCCATCACAGAGCCACACAAAGCGGGGCAAAAGATGCCGCTGTCACGTGTCAATGATGCCGTGTACCCACGGGCTGTACACCACCATGGCGCTGGTGAGCTAGCCATGTGGTGCATGCACCATGAACCTGTCCACCACCAGCATGCAGCTGGAGCACATGTGACAGACAGCAGACCACAGGCACCGTCACAGACACCAGTGACAGCATGGAGGGGGACAACAACAGCACTGCTCACAGTGTCACCTGAGGCAGACGTGCAATAGACCTGGAGACAGGATGCCAGCTGCCATGGCGCCGTGCCCAGAGGGAGGCTGGCATGGACAGCCACCAATGTCATGCCTGCAGACATGCATGTGTTGGGGGGGTCGGCATGACAGTGCGAACCACAGACATGCAAAGGGCTCAGCCGCACGGGCCAGGCACACACTGACAGGGGCGACTGGGACACAGCGCATGCACCTGGGACCACTGCACACAGGCATCCAGTGCACAGGGCACAACACACATACCACAGACAGGGACCATGGCCCTGCCAGACACACACACGACCATGTCTGCACCAACCCCAGATGCCATGCACACCACTGCAGCAAGGCACCAGACACCCACTGCAAATCAGAGACCACCACAGTTGTTGTATGAAACATGTATATAATTCAAAAGGTAACAATAGTAACAATAACTATTTACATAACTATATACAAAGTGGGGGAAGGGGGTACAAGGCTACAACTCAGGGGGATGGGCAGGGGCAAGGGGGAACAGCAAGGAGTGGGACAAAGGGGTGTGAGGGACAGTCCGTGGGGGGAAGGAACAGCGCAGGCACCACAGGCCCTACTGGCAGCCCCTCTCGTCCCTGCGCTCTCTGTGGTGCTTTCTGTGCCACCACCGGTCGCTCCGCTCCATGCCCTGCAGCAGCTCCAGTGTGGCCTGGGTCACCTGTAGTATTTCCTGGATGTGATGTTCCAGGGTCGTCCAGCGTTGTCCACCTAGGACAAGGGAGCAGAGTCAGTACGTGCAACTGGCCAGACCCCCGCAGCCCACCCAATGTGCATGGCATACAGCTGTGGCCTCGCCCCTGAGATGGCATGTGAGCACCCATAGTGGGTGCGGCCACAAGACCTGCCTACCCAGGCATCCACAGCCATGCAAACTGCTGCACACCCCCACCACCCATGCACTGCACAGCGCCAACGTGGCCGTACAGTGTCATGGCTATGCAGTGTGATGGCAGTGGCACAGCCAGGCAGCCAGTGCATGCATAGCCCACCTGCAACACCCACCCACACATGCAGTGCCACAGGACAGTGTGGAGTGCACCGTGTGGTGTGTGCACGGCATTGGGGCCATGCTCCACCACCACTCCTGCAACCCACCATGCACAGATGTAAGAGGAAACATGGCACTCACCTGCGTCCTGGTCAGCAGGGCACTGCTAACCCTCGGCACCACCACTGTGCCCCAGCTGCAAGGTCACACCACCTGTTCTGGCCTGCTGTTCGGCGATCCTCGGGCCTAGGGTGCAAACATGGAGAGGGTAACATCAGTACAGGCCAGTAACATAGCCCCCCCTTGCTGTGTGTGTGCCCACACAGCCCAGCCATGATGCGGTGGCACGGGATGTACACAAGGCACCTCCAACACCGGCAACACAGGTAGGTCCCCCCGCACCTCCGTGGCATGGCCTGACAGCCACCGCAATGCCTGGACAGACAGATACCACCAGTGATATGATGGAGCACCTACTTGGCCATGGCACAGCGCCCCGCTGGGCACGTGCCTGCAGTCACCCTAGGCGGTCGGAGTCCCGCCACTGGAAGTCACCATATCGGTGGTGACACTGCTCTGCTGTCCTGCTGCACCCTGTGGCCTCCTCCAGGCCCTCTGCCACCTCCTGCCACACTGCTGTCCATGGCCTCAGGAGGGGTACCTGGCCAAAGAGGGCACCTGCATGGGGCTCTACCAAGGCCACCAGGTTTACAAGCTCAATTGCTGTCCAGACGGGTGCTCTGGTGCGCGGCATAGTGCAGTGGCAATCGGCAACAAAATGGCACCCTGTAGTGCACGTGCCCCACGTGCAGAGGCAGCGCAGTACTGCGCTGCCAGTCACTATCGTGCTGTCACCGGACTGCACAATTGGGGTGCAGCCATGTGTACGCATGGTGCATAGGGGCAAAGGTCAGCCGCAGGGTCAAGGGTCTGTCCGCGCATGGAGCACCAGAGTGCTATTGGGAAGCCCTGCGTGTAGGCACGGTAGGGTGCATGTGTGTGACACCTTGCAGTGGCCTACAACACTATGGTGCCGTGGCATACCATGGCACAAGCACCCCAGAGCATACAGCACACTTGCGCCACAGGCACAGTGGTGAATGTGCCCTGTACTGCCTCCCACGCACAGCACGCCAGCAGCACCACTAGCGTCGGCCTCAGCACCCCAGGCATGCGTGGTGCAGTGCCAATTGCGCACATCACAGTGGTGCACCATAGCCTGAGCATGCTCAACACCATTGCGCAAGGTGCAACAACGCGATATTCAGCAAGGATATGCAAATCAACTCATGAGCCATTCCACGGCGCATCCACTGCATTACCATCAAATTACAGATGCGCCTGCTCTCATTTGCATGCGTTGCCCTATAAATACGCGACCTGAGGCTGCATATGCCATGGATCAGTATTGCAGTCCTCTGAGGTAGGTTGCATGCTGTAGGGATGTGGGGACAGTGGTCTGGGAGGGCTGTATAGGACTGCACAGTCCAAGATAACACCTGTCTATCCCCAAGGCACGAGCATGACAGAGTGAGAGGAAAAGGAGGAGCAGCAGGGAAGGGTGCAAAGGAGGAGGCCCAACTTTACCAGGGCCGAATCTGATGCCCTGTTCAAGGCATACCTCGACAGGGAACCGCTGCTTAGTGGACAGCGGGGAACACCACAGGCTCGTGCTGCGGCGAGGTGAGGTGGCACATGCCATCAACCAGCAGGGCAGCCACCAGCGGTCCATGCAGGAGTGCAAGAAGAAGAAGGTTGGCACGGATAGGAGGCGAATTAAGGACAATGTGGCCGCCGTCAGGGCGGCACATGCTTCCACTGGTGGGGGCCAGCAGGACATACCCTGCCTGACTCCACGGGAGGAGCGGCTGGCCAGCAGTATGTGGTGTAGTGCCGTCGAGGGCATTCCTGGTGGTGGCTTCCAGATGGGTGGCAGACCATCACTACATGGTAGGTCCGGCGCTGGCAGTGTGTGGGTGGTAGGAGGGCATGCCACAGGGCCAGGCGGAGTCACTAACGGTACTGTGTTCCTTTACAGCTCCTGAGTGTCTACATGGGGCAGCGGTGGTGGGAGTGTCCACCGAGGGGGTGGCCCCGTACATGAAGGAACGCCCATCCACCTCCACAGGTGTCCGAGGGATTGTCCATCAGCATACCTGCACATCTGTCCGGACTGATGCCGGTGGTGCGGGTGCGGACATGGCCCTGCCTGTGCCCCCGCGTCACACCGCCCTTGGTGTCCAGTGTGCTGGGACATGGATTGGGGCCAGATCCAGCATTGATGATGACGTGAGACACGTCCCGGACAGTGATGCATGTGGGACACAGGATGGTCCCACAGAAGGCAATCACCCAGGTGGTTCCGCGGGTGATGTTGGTGTGGCTGCCTGCGCAACAGCCCATTCCCAGCCTGCGTCTGCATGCTCCAGTGGGGCAGCACTGGTGTGCAGCCAGGGTGGTGGGGCTGCTGCAGCTGCTGAGGCCGCGCCGGTGTCCCCTGGTGATCGGCAGCTGGAGGGGCAGTGCCAGCAGATGGCCAATGTCAATGGAAAAACAGGGATGGGGGGCAGTGGCAGTGCACCGCATGTGGACAAACCCCAGAATGGCAGTGCTGTGCAGCACCCACCATCAAGGGGTGCTGGGCAGCAGGGCCAGGAACACCATGGAGGACAGCATGCTGGACATGCAGACAACCCCTTGGACAACCACAGCCATCTTCTCCAGGCCTCAGTAGATCAGCAGATGTGGCTCGTGGCGGCGGTGGATGCGCTCAGTGCAGTTCTGTGCCAGACAGAGGAGTGGCGCAGCAGGGACCACGGCTTGCTCCTTGCAGAGTTGGCCCAGCAGTGGGCGGATGTGACTGCCGCCATTGACAGGCAGACCACTGCAATGGTGACTGTCATGGCTACACACATGCCCAGCCGCCGCACACCCCGCAGGGTGCTATGTCCACCCCCTCGTTCCCGGTGTCATGCGACCCCTGCTATGTCGACACCAGGTTTGGCTGTGGGCATACCAAGCACGCCTGGTGCAGGCATGTTTGGTGGCCTGCAGACCCCTGTGCAGACATGGTCACGTTCACGCAGCGTCATCCCTGGGGACCCGTCGGTGCCACCCCATGAGGCCAATGGTCAGCCTGGCACGGCTGGCAGGTCTCAGTGGGGCCACCCATGCATTAGTGGCAGCCGTGGTACTGTGCCGCATGACTGACCCATCTCCCCACCATGGCCACTGTCTCCCACTGCCCTGTGTGCACTGTGGTGTTCTTTGTGCGACGCATGGGTGAGGTTCCCAGCCCTGTACACACATTGTCCCTGTGCACACCTTCCCGGCTGCTGGCCACTGTGTCGTGTGCATGATGATGCCTGCGTAGCGCTGTCCGCCACTGTGCAATGGTGCTCAGTGTCTGAGGCACGCACAGTGCCAGCCACTGGGCATGGTTGTGTGTGGTCCTGTGGGGGTGCCTCTTGGGGTGGGCATGCCTGTTGCCCTTTGGGCATGTGTTATGGTGTGTTTGTGTGTGTGTGCGCATGTGATGTGTGCAGACCTGCCCATCCCTGCCGCCGTGTGCGGTCCCCCGCCCATTCCCATTACGTCGTCTGCCCCTGGTGTCCACCTCTGCCTGTCTGTGGGCTGTGCCCTTGCCCATGGTGGTTGCACATGGCCCTGTTGCCTACCTGTGTTGTCCAAAGTGCTCCTCTGCGATAGTGTCCTGGTACTGCTGTACCATCCGGGCGTCCCATCACCCAGGGGGTTGCTGCCCTACACCAGCTGGACTGGTGTCCTCATTGTCCCCACCGCTGTCCCCCTCCTCTACCTCAATGGCTATCCCACAGTCGGTGGCCATGTTGTGCAGGATACAGCAGGCCAGGAATAGCCTGCAGGCCTTCGAGGGGCTGTACTGTAGGGCACCGCCTGATGTGTGCAGGCAATGGAACAGTACCTTCAGCAGCCCGAACACCCGCTCGATGATATTCCGTGTTGTGGTGTGTGCCTCATTGTACTGTTGCTGCACTGGGGTCATGGGGCGCCGGTATGGTGTGAGCAGCCAGGGACATAGCAGGTAACCACTGTCACCTGTGTGTAGAGGGGAGTCATTAGCATGGTGGTCTGCATCACTATGCCATGGGCTATCATGGCCATTACCCATGGCACTCCTGACAATGCCCCACCCCCCCAGGTCTGCACACATCGTCCAGCGTGCTATGCATACTCACCTAACAGATGGCCAGTGGGGATGTCCCCACTCTCGAACCTGTGGCACAGTGCAGACTGGTGCCAGATGAAGGCATCATGTGCTCCTCCAGGGTGCGTGGCACAGACATTGATTATGCGCCCCCTGGCATCACACACCACCTGGCAGTCGACACTCGGGTAGCCCTTGTGGTTGATGTACGCCACCCCCTCTGGGCCAGGTGGCATGCAGATGCCTACAGGGGTACAGTCTATGGCCCCGAGCATGCCAGGCAACCATGCTACCCTGTGGAACTCCTGTATGTGTGCTGTGCGCTCCGCCTGTGTGCTGGGGAAACGGATGTGCTCTGCAGCATGTGGCAGCAGTGCACTGAGGAATTGTGTGAGTAGGCGTGACGCGGCTGACTGGGTTATGCTTGTCATGTCCCCTTTTGATCTCTGGAAGGTGCCCATGGTGAGCAGGCACGTGACGGCTGTGACCTTCGTCTCCACTGACAGCGCATGGCTCCGTCGTGTGGATGCCTGCATCTCATCACTGCACAGCTCACAGAGTTGCCTCAGAATCACCTGGTTCAGGTGGTACCGGCCCACAATCTCAGTGTTACTGTACTGTTCGAAGGTGGTGCGGGCTCGGTACTGCCTGTTCTGGGTGCACTGCCGATGGGCCCTTCCACAGCTGTGCCTCTCCGCTGCCTGCCTTCTCACACCCCTCATTATCGCCTCTGTCTGGAAGGTGGCACTGGCCATGTCCCTGGCTGGTGTCCCCCCCCCCGGGTGGCTGTCTTCCTGTTCCCCCCGCTGTGTGTTGCTGGTGCTGCCCCTGCACCGGGTTCACCTCTGGGTGCCCTGCCTCTTGCCACTGCCCTCCGTCCACTGTGGCACTCTCAGGTCCTCTCGCACACACTGGCACGGACACACCCACTCCTTCTCTCACTCAGGCACACCTCCAGTGGGCCCTGTCCAACTCCTGGCCACAGCTGCCCCCTTCCTGTCTTGCCTCCCTGCCACACTGTCTCCACACTCCCACCTATGGCTCCTCTGTGGTGCATTCTTCCTCCCCTCTCCTGCTCCCTTTTATTTTGGCTCATTTCCGCTGTCGCGCAACTTCCACTTGCTCTGCTACTGCGCATGTCGCATACTGATGAATATCGCAATGCGCATGTTATTCCTGGTTCCGCCCCCTGCAGTTGCACATGCATTCATTACTGTTGCACTGCCGCTCCTGCTGAATATCGCACCATGGCGCATTTCCGGACTTGCACTGGCGCATCCCTGTTGTGCATGGCGCATCCGCTCTGAATATCCCACCCAGTGTGTACAAAGAATGTATGCATAATATTGGGCCTCAGAGCAAAAAATGAGTTGTTGGAAGACTAAATTGCTTATATCTCAGGAACCGTACGACGTAGGAAAAAAAAAATTCACATGAATCATGATTTTCTTGGCTACGTGTTTGCTGAATGCGTAGCCCTAGGCTACGCATTGTTGTGACGAAAATTCCATATCTCACACGGTTTCTGAGATATGAGCCCCGAAAGGCGCGGCGGACGCCACCATGTTAGTCTATGGGAGAAAATGCCAACTTCGGAGTACCGTAACTTGGCATCCGTGTAATATTTCTTCACCAAACCACCAAAAGGCACATCTGTGAGATGTTGGCTGCGTTCCCTCCACATTTCAGCTCAAAAGACCAAACCGTTCTTTCACAGCAGGGTGGCAAAGAATTCCTGTCATTTTGCCATAGTCTGAAAAAGTACTTTCGCAAATTGCAACACTTTTCGCAAAAATTTGCGAAAGTGTCGCAGGTGCAACACTACTTTGCGACACTACCGTTTCCAATTTTAAATACCACGCATTTTTCTGATCAGTAACTCAAAACAAAATGACAGATTTCGACACTACAAGGACCATTTGCAACACTAAAAAGTGCACTTGCGACACTTTCGAACTTTTTAACTTTTCCCATTGACTTATAATGGGAACTTGTTTTTTGAATAACTTTTGAACTGTTCAATATTTTTTCATGAACTTTTCAAAAGGCACATCGAGGACCCCGGCCACACGTTCCCTGACTTTTTAGTACTGGCTCGCAAACTGTAGAGACCTGGCGAGCAAAGATTCCAAAAAGCGTAATTATGCTTTTGGTTGTCGCTTAATAACTCCGCAGCCGTATATCTGACCAGTACTAAAGTTGGCAGATCCCAAGATCTACCAAGCCCAATCATGCCTGCCAAATTTCAGGCAACTCCGTTGAACAGTGGCAAAGTTATTAAGGTGAAGATTTCACCCTTTAACCTTAAAAGTGCTACTCAACCCTAACTAGGGTAGCAATACCGTGCTACCATAATATATGTATCTATATATATGAAATACAAAATCCCAAACACACACACACATATATATATATATATAAATGTATCAATACAGCGACCATTTATGCACACAATTACTATGTCACAAATCTCTTTAGAATTCATTTAGAATGTTCAGCCTCAGAAGCAGTACTAACCATATTCAAATAGGAATAACTTTAAAATGAAAAAAGATAGCATGGTACTGTGAGCAAAATCTACAAAATGAGTGGTGTTTCATTTATAGATACCTTTTAGTTTTTTTTATAATTAGCAAAAAACAGCATAAAACTCAATTTTCTTTTCCATTTTTTGACAAACAAATGTGAATATCTTTAAAATGAAAAAGGTGGCATAGTACTGTGGGCATGACATTTGTTCAGCAAGAAGTTTTCTACAAAATGAGTGATGTTTCATTTAATAGCAACCACTATGCTAGGCACACATACTCTAGGAAAGTTAACCAAAACTCCCAGAAATTATCATTTAAAATAAAGATAAACAGTCAAAACTAAATGTTCCTGCACTGATGGAAAACATCCCTATTGCATAAATGAAATATACAATGGTGAGCTGTTAGATAAATGATTTATCTCCACTTGTGCTGTTTGACCTCAGACACTCAGGTTACCCAAGGTCAAACAGCACTTGTGTAGATAAATCATTTATCTGACAGCTCACCATTGTATATCCCTTATATATAGTACATTTTTATACACACACACACATATACATATATACATATACATGTACACACACACACAAACACATAGACCAGCTGGCTCCACAACCTCTTTTGTTATGCAACTATACAGAAAAACAGTGTCTTTTCACCCTGGCATAATTTTTTTTTATTTAGTTGTTTGACCAGGAGTAGCACACTAAGCTGAAAGCTTTTTTTACAGGTGTGACCTGGGAGCACAGGGAAGTTAAGTGACTTGCTCAGGGTAACACAATATGCAAGTGGAAGCTATGGGATTCAAACCCAGGTCTGGTCTGCTGGATGTCACCAGATTTGCAGCTCAGAGCCTTAAACCACTGTGCTATACTGCCTCCCAAGTGATGATTTTAATATGACCCTAGACTCCAGGGACTCCACCAATCTTTGATCCCCTAAGTTCACTTTAGTACAGAAAGTTACATGGGCCTTTTTCAAAGATGTAGGGTGGGCGGATGTCTGGCGGCAGACTCATCCCTCCACCAGAACTTACACCCACTACTCGACACTAAATGACATTTATACCAGGATAGACTGGTTTTTAATGTCACAAGAGCATGTATATTTAGTGATAGAGTACCATGTACTACCTATACTGCTTTCTGACCGTGCACCTCTGTGTCTAGAATTAAGCCTGAGCTACACTGGGGGTACCACACCCAGGAGATTTAATAACTCACTTTTGAATATCTCTGACTTTCGTACCAAAATTGCTGAGAGATTACATCAAATTCTACAAGAAAATATGATATTTCGACCTCCATGCATACCTCTCAACTGTCCCTGATTTTTGCCTCAGAATTTTCCTCTGTCCTTCGTAAAATTTGTGTTTTTTGACAGAACAGTGGGGATTAAAATCACAAAATAATGTCAAACATTAAAGTTACAGACTTGTTGTCCTTCATAAAATGCATCTTAATGCAAATCCCCTTATTCTATCAGCTTTCTGAGTGAATAGTACCATTTTTTAGGATGTGTCCCTGATTTTGGGTCTTTGTCCCTGATTTGTTTTAAGCATTTTCCCCGATTAATGAGGCAAAAGGTTTAGAGGTATGCCTCCATGATGTGGGATACCCTTAAGGAGGTTATACAGCGTGAATATTTTCAAATATGCTTCCCATCTTTGTAAAACCAAGAAGCACAATTACAGGGGCTGCAAAAATCCCTGGCTACTTTACAACATTGGCACATCCCTATACAAGGCAGAAATTAATCCTTCCTTGGACACCACAGAACAATACTTCTTACAAGTAAAGCTCCCTACCCTGACTCAGGATCAACAGCAGAAATTGCTAACCCCTATCACTGAAGGTGAATTACATGCAGCCATTGGCAACTTAAAAACTAATAAAAGCCCAGGCCCTGATGGGTTTACGAAACACCTTCTGTGACACCCAACACTGTACCGCGCTTGTAGGGAAGTCTTTCAGGGAGATCCTGCCCCACTTACCTGGAAACAGGCTGCTATTTCAGCAATTCCCAAGCCCCGGAAAGACACTCTTCTCTGTTACTCCTACAGACCTATTTCTGTTCTCAATATTGATTATAAGCTGTTTACAACTGTTGTAGTGAAGCGTTTAGAACCCCCCCTCCCAAGCCTACTTAAAGAGATCAAACAAGTTTTGTTCCTTCCCATCAAATGCAAGACGATATCAAACAGATCCTGCACAGTCTTCATCATGCCACCTGGTCGAATGTCCCATTTTCATTGCCGAGTCTGGATACGGAGAAGGTATTTGACTGGCTGGCATGACCCTTTTTATTTCATACTCCACGGCAATTTAATATTTAATCACTACACATAACCATGCTCCAGACCCCCTATGATAACCATATGGCATATGCTAAGGTTAATGGGTGTATATTCCTACTTCTTCCATAGAATAAGGCACCGGGCAGAGCAGTCCTCTTCTCCCCTTTTGTCTGCACTTTACCTCAAACTCTTAGCCCAACTTCTTTGTTCTAATTCAAATATTCCTGTTTTTCTTTGGCTCTCAAGAACAAAAAGTCACTCTCTATGCAGATGACCTACTTATCTATTTAACCAACTCTGACGACTCTTTACCTTACCTTTGGGACACACTGACCTCCTTTGGACAAACTGCGGGCTATAAACTTAATACCATAAAACAGAAGTCCTGCAAATTCATTATGTGCCTACACCTGAAATCAAAGCTAGATTTTGGTTCAGTTGGAGCTTATCACACCTGAAATATCTTGGAGTCCGTTTATCAGCAGATGCCAAAATGTCTGCACCCTTAATTAAGGTGGTATTACTACTCAACTTTGTAGAGATATTGAGATCTGGATGACTCTTCCCTTGCCACTGATCCAACGTATTGACAGTATTCAGATGAACCTCCTACCACAGACCCTTTATCTGGTGCAGACTTTACTGGTGACCCCCCAAATTATTTCACCACCTGGGCTAAACTGATAATGAGCTACAGCCGGAATGGGGAAAAAAATCAAATTAAACTTGCAGTCCTTCAGCTCCCTAAGGTCAGGGGGGATGGCATTACCAAATATTTCCTTTTATCATGCAGCAGCCCAGCTCCGCACTGTACTTTATTAGCTCTCTACTTGACATAGAGTTTACTGGAAGGATACTGAACTGCAAGAGGATGAGCACCTCAATTTGTCTAAAGTTTTATTCTCCACGGTGCATGGTAGGGTCTCCTTGAATATTGATAATCCTTTTACCCAAAATACTGTTACTCACTGGTTTCGGCCTTATGGTTAAAAAAACTGCTCCTGTTCCAGTATCTCATAACATCTATTCCTTACACAACAGATTTTCCTCCTACGTGCTTAGATGCTGGTTTCCTTGCTTGGACTCGGTTAGGTCTTTTCTACTGGTTTCAGCTGCTCAGAGACTCACAATTTCTCTCCTTTAAGTATCTGGTGTGGGGGTTTCATAATCCCAGAACCCACTTTTATAGATACTTACTAGCTCAGAATTGTTTACACACTACGACAGCAAAGTGAGTGGCAGGGTAACACTCCCAAACTAATTCAAATGCTAACAGATGCCCTGACAGGTAAGGAGACTATGAAGCGCTTGATCTCCAGACTATATCAGGTCCTGCAATTCTTACAGGACACAAATATGCAACATATTCATAAAATCTGGGACTCATGCCCTGCAAGTATCCATACGGTCACTTCATCCCATATGTACAAAGAATACACATGGAAAACCATTGTACGCTTTTTTTATAGCACCTGATAAGCAGATCAAATACCTTTCCTGCAGAGGGGCCAAGTGCTGGTGGCGATGCAAGACACCAGGGGCCAAGTTAGGCCATAGTCTCTGGTCCTGCCCTCATCTTACCCCCTTTTTTTGTGATCTACCGGACAATTTTAAGGAGCTTTTGGGAAACAATATTCAATTACAAGCTTCCTTGGTTTTATTTTTAGATCCACCAGAGGGGCATCACATCTCTAATGATAGAAAATTATTGAATATAGCAGTAGTTGCAGCCCAAACATCAATCATTAAATTTCAGTTAACCCCAACTATCTCTTACTATTCAGCTGTGGAGACAATTAAGGGAAAGGGGAAACTGTTTAACCAGGAAAGGCACACTAAGCTGAAGCTTGTTTCCAGGTGCAACCTGGGAGCACAAGGAAGTTAAATGACTTGCTCAGGGTCACACAGTATGCAAGTGGGAGCTGTAGGATTCAAATCCAGGTCTCCAGGTTTGCAGCTCAGAGCCTTAAACCACTACACTATACTGCCTCCAATTAATGTGTTCTAGTTATCATATAGAAAAATTAACAGCAAACTTGAATAATTGCTACGCTAAATATGAATTAAGATAGAAACATTGGGTTGTGTTTATAATGACAAAAGATACTAGTTTTGTGCCATAAGCCAATTCCAGCTGGAGAATGGAGGGATGGGTTTTCCCTCTAATGTTCTGGAACATGGGATGTTTTGATTTGTCGTTGCTCTGACTTATCTGCTGTTTGCACTTTTTTTCTCTTTTTTCACATGGTCTATGAGCTCTGTTTGTCTCCTCCATTGCTATTCTATGCTGTTCCAGTTAGATTCCATACTGTGAGAGCTGATGTTACTTTGAGATAATGGGCAGGATTCACTAACATGGGGAAGGTCCCGCAGCTGTGGGAAAACCTTGGCGCTAGTGGGTTTCCACTTGCAAAGTCGCAGGTTGCCCGCAGCTGCGGGTATTCACTAAGGTGGAACCAGAGTACAACCAGCTCCATGGAATACGGCAGCTTGCGGTTGCTGTTGCCAGGGACAGCACCGCAGCTACGGGAGGCTGCTACAGGCATTGGGACCTGCCGTAGCACCCTCCGCAACTGCTGCGGCTGTGGATTGGCTGCTCTGCAGCTGTGGCGATTTCGTCGCGCAACTGGGGTTGCGGAGTGGGACTTAGTCCCATTTCACTTCGTGAATCCTGCCCAATGTCTTTTCATTACTTATGGGAGCCCTAGCTTTTTTTCTGAATACCAGCAAAGCATGTTTATATATTATGTTGATGTTTTTAATGTCTTGTTAATCTTTTAAACTTAATAAAGTAATAAAAAAAATGTGTAGTATAGTTGTACAGAAGGGGTAGAATGCTAGACTTCTCTGAATTAAAGAAAACATGGAAATTAGGTTCTGGTGACGCTTTCATTTACCTATCAGTAAGGGCTAAGCTGGGTGTCAATCTAGGTTGAGCTACCGGCTGGGGGGACCCTACACCAGTGGAAGAGGAGCTGTACAGATCTCAACCCTGCCATAGGCATCTATCATTCTTTTACCACACCCTTCAAGGTGGTTTAGATACATCTATTACTGACATCTGGATAAATGAGAATGGGACCCTGGCATTCAAGTCAATGCCAACATTTGGGCCCTCACTGTCAAGCATCTTTAAACCTGCTCCCAGAGTAACAAGCTGAGGCAAAACCAGATAAACTTCATGTATTGGGCATATGTCACCCCACAAAAACTCCTCTCTGTTCACCCTGACAGCACCTCAGCATGCCCAAAATGCTTATTTATTTATTTATTAAATTTCGGTGACCAGGTAGGCCCACTGAGCCCAGGAGGTCCCTTTTTCAGGGGCAACCTGGGATTACATAGCATTGGTGAATAAACAGTGTGAAACAATCAGCACAAAATTACATGTAATACAAGCAACATACAGTCGTGGTAGCATTTGGGAATGTAAAAGTACATTAGGAGTAGTCAGGGTGAGCCACGATGCTGATAAATAGTACCTGACCTAGTAGATACACACTACAGGTAGGCTAGGTCTTGGAAAATCATTTATCTGTGGGGTGGTCTCAGAAGCTGATGCAACGGCAAGTACTGGCTACCACCATGTGGGTCTTAAGCCTAGTACGGAAACTTTTGATAGAAGGTGCTTCCTGCACCTCGGGAGGGAGTATGTTCCACAGGATGGGAGCAGTGTGGGTGAATGACTTGCCACCTGCCTTGGTTCTTACTCTTGGGACTGACTTCCACAGAGGTCACCCCTTTCTGGCATGAAATGCACAGCATTATGAAAAAAGTCATAGGGTGTGCTCCCCTATAATTTCCCTCGGAGCTCCTCCTGGACACTGACCCAGAATGGCAGACCACCTATGAGAATCTACCCTTGTGGTCCCTTCCCCTAATAAATGCATAGAAAAGCATTGCTCAGAATAGGCTTTCGACTAACACCCGCCCCCAACACACACTCACACACACACCCACACACTAGTACAGCAATGGGCTCTTAATCTGCAAAGCTGCCTTAAGTTAAAGTGAGCACAGCTCAGGGACTATGTTACATCGGAGAACTTTACCACAATATGGGGGCCTTTTATTGTGGTTATTGGCAATGGCATCTTCCCACTGTAACTAGATTAGAGAAACAGTCCCCTGTTTGAGCCTGGTCTCTCTATATTTGTATATTCCTGTCCATCTGGCTGGCCTCAGTGCCTTCTATTTAAATAAGAATACCTTCTGAATTGCTGTTAACAGCAATGTTCTTCACTAAATCTATTAACTTGTTCCACATGCTTGTTACTGTGTTACACAGAACCTGATCCTATGTGTTGCTGTGCCTGATGTACCCAATCAATTGTAATTTTTGTATTATTTTATATTGTTCAATAAAAATATTTTAACAAAAAGAAGTAACGGGTGCTCATGGTGGGGGGGGCTGCCACTAGACACCAGGGATATATCTAACAGGTATGGGACAGGTGTTCAGGGTGGCCACTGGACACCAGAACCTACAAACACGATGGTGTGATGGGGGGCAAGCAGCTGTAGTACAGCCATGCGACCACAAGTGGGGTGAGAGTGCAGGCATAATGCCTGGATAAGTAATGGTTTTCTGCCACAGTTAACGGCATCACTTTGGGTGCCATTTGCCGCCGTCACAAACCTTTAAACATGCCATTGTGCCCATATGCTGGAGGGACCCCCTCATTTTCATGGGCGCAGTGTTATGCTAGCGCCTAGGCACGAACAGGTTTAGCATGTACTACAGGGGCCCTCTGAATATAGACGCCTACCCAAAAAAGGGGGCAAACCCGGATGGTGCTGGCACAATCCTTGTTAGCGCCAGTGCTACCTTTTGAATATCTGGCCCCAGGTGCCCAACCCCAGTGCCACCAACCTCCCCATTCCGACATCAGGTGCCCAACCCCAATGCAGGAGTTTAACAATTCATAATCCTTCCCCCACTGTGCCAAAAGTCAGCTCATACAATAGTTAAGCCCACTCTCACCCACACTCTGTCACCCATGCCAACTCACCCCATGAGCACCCATGTACATATCATATTTGTTGGGTTCCACAGTGGGTGACTTGCACAGTCCCCTTCCACCATGGCTGATTGCCATCTTCTGTTGTGGTGTGCTAAGGGAGGAAAAATGTGTGTGTGGGGGGGTGTCCAAAAAAACAAACTGTATATGTAGGGACTGTGATCCCCTCCCCCCCCAAAAAAGAAGCCTGAATTTGGTGTCCCTGAAAACATACCGGAAACATATTTCTAGACCAAATTCAAAGGTGCCAACTGGGTGATTGAGAGGGAGTGGAGTGGTAAGAACCCTGTCCCTGAAACTTGCTAAAAAAAAATGTTAGAAGATAAAAATGTTATGAGTGATAGAAAAAAACACTTTAAACAAAACAACAAAAATAAGTTCCCAAAAAAATGAACCACACACGTGTTAGGACTTAGTTTTTCATGTCTTTTTGGGGGCCATAATTTAAATCCCCCTATAAAAGACATTAAAAAAACTAAGTACATGTGCATGCGCAGTTTGTGTTTTAGGACTTATTTTGTTGTGTGTTCTTTTTTTATTACCCTTAAGCTTTATCTTTTTAAACATCTTTAAACCAAATTTAAGGGATATGGTGGTTAATTCCCCCGCATAACCACCCAAGAGGTTGTTCAGGTGGAAGTGAAATATTCCATCATGGCATTCCTAAAAAAGAGAAGGGAAATTGCCCTGGACAAATTTCCATCATACAGTAAAATACCACCAAGAGCTTAATCTGGTTCAACATCAGTTGGTTTGTATCTATAACCCCGCCGCCCAGAAAAGGCTGAAAATAGGCAGTATTGTCTAGCCCTCCATTCCCAGTCAACAAAACTGAATACATACACACATAAATAATTAAATGTCCTCCATCAGGATTTGAATGATTATATGACCGTTTGGCCCAGTGTTTGTGTTGCCCTAACTTCTGTATTGTCTGTTCAGGCACACAAAAAAACACTAACACTTTAGGACTTTGCTGCAGGAAATAAGTACATGATTTTTGAAATAGTTGGGAGCTGGCTCCGATAACCTCAGTGACTTCAAAAACCATGTGGTGAGATGCTCACTAAGCTTATAACAAAAGTTTCCAAGAGTCTGCTTTTCACTCAGCATCAATGTCTTTTGTTTTCAAATATCCGTCCAAACTTTTCGCTTAATTCGGCTTCTTCAGGGGACCCAATTCTGTCAGAATAATACATAATAACATGTTAGTTAATATGGTGTTGGACTCATATTTCCAAATATATGAATATATATGTAGATATTTTTCTATACTTTATCTACTAACATGATTGTCAAGAAAGTGTTGAACATTTGCATACCACTGTCTTGTTTCATATCACATTTAAGTGCTGCTTTTTTCAGTGTTTCTGGCTACCTTTCTGTAAGAAATTATTTTATTTACAATTCATTGTTTTTTTTACACTGGTTTCATATTACATTGGTGTGATAAATACCACTACTGTCAACCAACAGACTTGCCACAGCCTCTGGAGTTTCATGGATTTTAGTAGATCCAGTGCGCAGTTTTGTTCACTTTTTTGTGTTACATTTCTGCTAGAAGCAGTACAGATGAAGGAAAAATGCGCTAATCTGGAAAGTAATTTTTTCTAGCAGAAAATGTTTTGAAATGCTGGTTCTAATTTTTATATTGTTCTTTCTATAAGGGCCTGTGGGGGAGCATATGTCTGTCACGCTCCTGTCACCATAAACCACTTCACAACCCTGCAAGGGAATGCAAGTTTTGACTGGGGCTGGGGTTGGATTTATACTAAACCCCAAGTGCTTTCACTGCCCTGCTTGTTCTTTGTGCTGGATGTCCTTCAGGGGGGAAGGGTGTTAACAAGCATTACCTGGGCCCAATAAAGGGGGAATAGTAAACAAGGAGAAGGTTTCTGTTTCTGTTGGATGCAAGTGGAGACAGCAAGAGCCTGAACTGCAAAAAGTTTCTGCTATGGTAAATTCAAGCTGTTTGTTTCTTTTCTTTCTTTTTTTTTTCTGTTACTGAACGTGAAGCAGATTTCATTTAATTTAAACTGGTGTCTGGAGTGTTCTCTTGAGAGTGTTCCCCAGAAGCCACTTGGTTTGCTACCCTGTCTCAGGGCCTATTAGCAAAGCGTCTGGAATTCTACAATTCTGCAGCCATGACATTTTCTGCAGAATCTGCATCATGCTGCAGAATATATTTAATGCCACAGAATTCATTTTTCTTGCTGAATTTCCATAGTGCTTGGCTCCCTTCTCCATATCTTTTATTCTGAAACCCCTCTTCTATGCACGGCACGTGATGTCATAGATAACATCACATCATATTTTAGACAATGGCAGAACTGCATTCAACCACAGAAATTAATAGTTTAAGCTGCAGAAATTGGAAAATGGTGCTTCAGAAGCACAGGACCCCTGTCGCAGAAATCATGACAGAGTGCCAAAGAAGACTAGGCGCCTGGCCTATTAGTAACCTCAGTGGAGGTTTCTGATTTACACACTGCTGCTAAGTACCATTTTATAACTGAGTGATGTAGTTCACCTCCGTCTCAACCACAGAGTTCCACAGTAGAACATGGATGCATTGCGCTAGCAATGGAAGAACTGAGCAAAGACATACAATACATCACACAGTTCTAAAACGATACCTGCTACCAGCATGTAAATTGGAAACACCCACAGTACTAGGTACCTAAGGCACTGTAAGAACAGCGTGAAGCAAAACAGCATGGAGAAAACAGCGAATACCATCACAGTGATGGTACCAAACAACCTACGTGCCAGGTGTAAAGCGGGGGGCTTTGCCCCCTGAACCCTCCTATGGAAATATAACCATCCTCCAAGTCGCACTTACAAAGGGGGAGAGCAGCTAAAGTCAGAAACTCTGTTTCTGACCCCATGCTGTCCTGCCACATCCATTATTTTTCTTCACACCATTATGCCCGTGGCTCCGTTCTTTGCAGCGCTATTTTCACCGGACACAACACCCACTAGGATAACTAAAAAGCCAGTAGAGATGGAACAGTAACAGAACTGAAACCAGAATTTAAACATCAGCTTATACAGGGGAAACTTACTTACAAGGTCAATGCAGTTCTCCTTTTAAATCCTTGTCCAACAAGATTACCTGCATTTTTTTATTCTTACTGACTTCCTCGGTCTTGCCAACGTGTTAATAGCATGCCTTATTGTTGCCTTTTTAATATGTATTTAAGCATTTAAATGTATCCGTTAACTATGTATTAATCTATTCCAGCTGGTATTCTCTTTTTAGCTAAGAAACTAGAAGCAATCGAATGCTGCTCGTACTATTTATTAAAGTTTGTTTGGTCAATTATGATTCGATGCAGGTTGCAGCTGGGGATTAAATAATTATTCCTTCTATATGGCATCAACAACTCTCCGACATCATTTATTACTCTCCTCTTTCACAGGACCCCACTGCCAACTGTCATACAGAGGTTATCACCATCATCACGTTACCCTTACTTCCTTTTCATTTTCAGTTTATCTATCCCCTGTCAATATACAGCTCTGAAAATATTACACTGTTACTTAGTTTGTAATCCTCAATGCTCCTCTATTTTATTTTACTGTACACTTGTTCCTCTAAATATGAATGCCTTGTAAATATCATGTATGCCTTATAAATTTCTTGTATGTCTTGTAAATATCATGTCCATGTAGTATGTAGACTGGGCGCTTGTGAAAACGGGCAGTTTTGCTCACATGCCTTTCCAGTATAATCAATAAAAATGAAATGAAATGAAAGGAAATGAAATGATCTCTGCTATTGAAAACAAGGAACTCCCTGTCTCTGCTAAGAGACTCATCATAATTAAATTTTATTTTAGTTTTTTTGTTTACCAGGTAGGAACACTAGACACGAGAGTGACTATCTCTTTTTTTTTTTTTTAAGTTACTTATTTGTCCCCCTCGGAGTCCTCTGCTGCCCCCTCTGACGTCCCTACACATGGACACCGGGTATGAGGCCCCCTCCCCTGAACCCCATCATTAGAGATCCAAGAAATTATTTTTATTTTTTATATTTTTTTTTCTGGAATTTTTTGTTATTTATTTTTATTCATTGAAAATATAGTTTTGTTTCTTATCACATTTACATTCATAAACTACCTCAAAATGAACTTATACATACTAGAAATCACATTCCTAGTATACTACATTGTATTAAGCAGCATTATGCCATGGTTTTGCAAGGCTTTGTGACTGAAACAATTCCACTGCCGCTTCCTTGTGGACCATCTCTGTGGTAACAACAGAGCCTAAGCAACAACTGCTGCAAGTATTTATTTAGATTTTGCCTGCCAAAAAGCAGTTTTTTTTCACTTTATTCATGTGTTTTTTTTTGTTTTATTCCTTTTATATGCTACATTTCTTGCTATTTCTTGTTATACCTTGAATTTCTTGTTATTTTTCTTTTTATACCATGAGTTCTAGTTATTTCTTGCTATTTCTTATTTAAGAAAAACATGGGTCTCTACCCATGACTTACCCTTCGTGGCAGGGGGTGGGGAACGACTTGACCCACCAGACCGGATGAGTATTCGGGGAGGTGCCTTCTCGGGCCGTTGTGGTGGGGGACCATCGTCATCCTGCAGAGGACTCCCATTTTCCACTATACTGGCCTGGCTTCCCCTGAGGACTGTAGGCGTGCAATAGTACCAGCGGCGGTAGCACTAGCTCCCATGCACACCACACGAAGGGGCCTGCCACGATCACTAAGCCTCAGTCTCTAGCGCTGTCGTGCCACCTCCCAGCCTCCGCTAGGGGGTAGGCAATCGCCGAGCGCTTCTAACTTCCCTTCCTGGAGAAGGAGAGCAGTCCTGAGGACACTCAATCCTTCTCCCCCCTGCCAACCCCCGGTGGCCTATGCTCGTTCCCGAACACGGGTAGCCGGCGTGACGTGGGGTAAGGTGCCCAGCACCTCAGCCCTCAGCGCCATCGGGCCGGCTGAAAGTTACTGTCTTAAAGCATGACTCGGGAGGTTACAACAATTAAACAGGCATACATACATACATACAATAAAGAAACATACAATAAAATTGATCAGGCATACATACAATAAAGAAAAATACAACAGCGACGGTGTCAGAAATTCAGCAAACATGAAAATTATAGCACATCACTTCACAAATGAACCATCAAGAGCAATCTGCACAAATAAATGTGAGCAACTACAAAATGGATACAAGAGACACAGTAAATCAGTAACATATTCCATTTTATAGTAAGTGCCACTGTGACAAGTAATAGACGGTACTAGTTAGCCACAAACATAGCTGTAGCATTAAGGGACAGCAAGGTACATTAGGTTACAGAGCTGTGGAAATAATGTAGCCTAAGGAGGATTGAAGCAAGCACACTGGGCATTTTTGACAAGTAGGCTGTAGTGCAACTTTTTGAAGACAACAGTTCATCATCCTAAGGCATCTAGGATCTATCTCCTTCCCAAAATCCACAAAACAAGTAACTTTGGACACCCTATTGTGTCTGCCTGCTCCCGCTCCGCACCCCACATCTCAGCATTTCTGGACAGACTCATGAGACCACTTGTTGAATCCCTCCCCTCCTACATTAAAGGCATTAACCATGCTCTCCAGTTATTTGATAGGTTCAGATTCAGTGGCAACCATCGGCTCATCTTTACCATAGCTATCAAATCTCTTTACACAGTGATCGCCCACAATAATTGCCTGACAGCTCTGTAGCATTTTTTGAACAAGTGGGAAGTCCAGCAGCCACCCACATGCACATTAATACAACTAGCCGAACTTGTTCTTGAACTTAATTATTTTGCTTTTGATAACAGTTTTTTCAGCAGGTCAGTGGAGTTGCCATGGGTACCAGGATGGGTCCCAGCTTCGCAAATCTGTTTGTTGATTGGGTTGAGGAACAATTCTTTCTCTCCCTCACAGAGACTGCCTGACCACTACAAACATTACTTAGATGATTGTGTGGGGGTCACCACCTGCTCCAAGGAAATACTCCAAATCTTCTTGTACAAGTTTACCACGGCCCATCCTTCCCTTCAGTACTCTGTTGAATTATCCTCCTCCACACTGCCTTTTCTAGCTGTCAAACTACCAGTGCAAAACCCTGTTCGGAAAACATTAGTTTACTACAAACCCACTGACTCACATAGCTTTCTCCTCCACAGCTCCTTCCATCCCAGCCATCTTAAGAATGATCTGCCATATTCAGTTTCTTAGACTTCGTAGGTTATGCAGTGAAGAGGATGATTTTGCTGAGCAGGCTCAAATAATTTATATATTTTTTAATAACAGGGGATACACAGAAAGCACAGTGGACAGGGCGTTCTCCCGGGTCAGTATTATGCATCGTAACTTTGATCCTCTCACAAAAGGAATACTCTCAAGCAATAACAGCACATTCCACTGGTGCTTCCTTTTCATTCTAAGACCCCTTCTCTTCACAGGACCATCAACAGGAACTTTTCTGTTCTACAAACTGACCCTAATATCGAAGCTTCCTTTACAGAGCCACCAACTGCCTCCTACCCAGCCTGTGGAATCTCTTGGTATGAAGCAGCCTCCAGACTCCTGACAATTCCTTCCTACCAGGTACCAACGCTCGCAACAGAAACCACTGTTACACCTGCAAATGTATTTCTAGTGTCATTACAATTCAAGGTAGCACAAGTGTTTTCCACATCACCAAGGAGTTTGCATGCACGTCCTGTAAAATAATATATTGTGCTCTTTGGAGGAAGTGTGCAGCTATCTACGTTTGAGAAATAAATCCACAGGTGAGCTGTGAGTATCGGAAAAGGGAGGGTGCAGGCAGAAAGGGAAGCTATCCCCAACAACACAGTGCCAGAAGTCTGCGACTGCACTCCATACAAAAACGAGCATAAACAATGAATATTCCAAGCAAAATAGCAGTTTTATTGGTATAATACCAGATGTCCTCACTGGCCACTTACATGCCCCGGCGCTTCAGGTTTAAACAACCCTTCATCAGGGGGTGTCTACACTAGAGAAAATGGCAGACGCCTGGCTGACTGATTCAGGGACCATTACAGGGCAGTCAGGAAGGGAGACACTGATAAACCCACTGTATCCCATTTTACCTCCAGGGACCATACTGTCAATGATCTGTTTGTGTCCTTCAGAAAGGTATCCGGGATGCTGACCAAAGAAAAAAAACACAGAAACCAAGCTTATCATTCTCCTAGGCTCCCAGTAGCCCCCTAGTTTAAATGACAGACTTATTTTTTACTAACATCGTAAAGCCACCTTATAGTTGCACTCTGTAGTCTGTCCTTTTCATGTCCATCATACACTTGCTTGCATGTGAGCATGGTACGTTTGCATATGAGGGTATGCCTGCACACACTTCCATCGTGTGTGTGTGTGTGTGTGTGTGTGTGTGCGGCCATACTCACAAGGGCATTCCAGCTATGTGTCCGTGTCTATTTTCGTTTTCTCCAGATGTCTCCATTTCCTTCTCCCACCTTTGTCACATTTCAGCCTTCTTACTATGCCCTGTTTTAAAGATTTAAGGACTTCTCAGCTCATTCACTTCTACTATGCCTTTTCATACACATCATCACCTTTTCATTTTCCAGCTTCTAGATCCTTCCCCTATTTTCTTTCTTCACATATATCCTTTATCTCCCCTTACCTCTCCACTAATTTTGTTTTTTTCCTTTAGATTATTTCTGAAGACCTACGGTTGAAACGTTGATTCTGACTCTATTTTCAGCATGCATTTAATATTATCTTTTTGTTTTCTTTTCAGCCCCACACACTGACACAACACCTTGTTTTTTTATTTAAATAATAGTGCACAATCTATCTTTGTGCTTTGTGCACTGACACACGTGTCCACGTGCTTTTCTGATAAAGTTTGTTAACACACCCTTAACTTTGCACTATTAGCGAGTTCATATGACAGTTTGTTTCTTTAGATTGTTGTCCATTTGTGGTACTTTGAACCAACTTAGTTGTTTCTTAAAAGTTGAAAACAAGCATTTTAAATGCTCTTACCATACGGCTTTCTTGTTACTTTCACAGATGGGTGCAGACAGCAGCCAAAGAGGCAATTTGCCCTACCCTCTTATACCTTCTGTGGCTATGATCTGTTGGACATCAGTGATGACATCTCCTGTTACCAGAATGTGCTACGCATACCCATGCAGGTAGGTTGCTAAGTAACAAATCCAGCATTGCATCTCTCACACCTAACTGGAAACTGGGAAGTGCAGCGGAGACTGAATGCAGAAGTTAGGCCAACGCTAATTCTGCATCACGTGATTTCAGATTCCAAAGCATGCCCAGGCACAGCTTCACTATGGCTTGGGCACTTTTAACTCTAATACTGCATTTCCTTACCTTTGTGGTTTTAATCTTCAACCCTAACTGATGATTTACCTTAATTTTTGCAATGAATCTAGAAAAAATAAATATGAAAGAACATTAGGCTTTTTTTATTTTATGTCTATTTTGCTGTATTCCTAGTCATAATCCTCTCATTTTGACATAATTAATTTTTCCTCAGCAACAGACTGTGTTGTCTTTAACACTGGATCCTAATATCTTTTGTAAGCAAGTAGCAAAATTAGATGACATAAGTGCACCTGGTGCTATTTCTCTACAATTCTCATTTCCTCTTGAGAATATGAATACACATATCTATGTATTTATTTCTATAAATATTCCATAATACGTAAATGTGTGCAACTTACTGTAAATGATCAACTTTTTTATTTTTTGTGTGTGTTTATTCTGGGAACCTGTGCTAACCTGTTGGTGGGAGGAAGCAATTCCAGGGGCAGGGAAGGTGTTCTGTTATGGGTAGGACATTTCAGGGGCTGGGTGGGTTCCATGGGAGCAGGAGGTCATTTCATGGCCAGGCTGCGTGTTCACATTAGTGGGTGGGCATTCTGATCCTCAGGGTGGCCATTCCAGCCTGTGGGTGGTAATTCTGACTCTAGGGTGGGCATTCTGCCCCCAGAATGGACATCATAGGCCCAAGGTAGGCATCCCATCATACACAGTGGTTATTTTTGCCAAGAGGATGGGCATTCCAGCACACAGTGTGGGCACTGTGCTCCCAAGGGTGGGTAGGCTGACCCTATGCTGGCATTCTGGCCCATAGAGTGGATATTCTGGTCCTATTATGGGCATTTTGCCCACAGGTTGGGAATTCCGACATACATGATGGGCAGTCCAGCAACAAGGAGAGCATTTATTTACTCAAGGAGGGCATTCCAGTCAACAAAGTGAGCATTCCAGCCCTACATTGGGTAATTTGTCCCAAGGTGGGCATTCTGGCCTCATGGTGGGCAATCTGGCCTCACGGTGGGCAATCATGCTCTAGGGTGGGCATTCAGAAACACAGAGTAGGCAATCTACAAAAAGAAACTGTACTGGGATGGGGTTCTCAGGATAAATCGAGATATACCAAAACCCCAAAAATCAGGCATTCTCCACCTTTTTTTAAAAAAAGCATCACTCTAAAACCAATATATTAACAAAAATTACATATTTTGTCAAATGCCTTAAAAAAACAGGAACAACATAAAGCCTGACACATTTCGGACTAACTGTCCTTTACCAAAGGTATAGTTGCATGTGTGCTTTGTTCTTAAATACCTCCGATAGTGTGATGTCATCAGTTGACGCCACTGCTCAAATAAGGAACACATGTTTACTACATAGTATTTAAATTAATGCAAACAATCCAATTAAAATCCTCTAAAAATACATACAAAAAATAAGCATACATAAAATATTACAATATATATACACACACCCATATTTACACACCCAATTGTGCCTAAAATATCATATTACCACAGTATATTTCCTAAACCTGTAATCATCATTCTAGTTAAACTCATTGTGACCATAGTACTGTATGACCTAATTTATTTATTTATTTAAGAGTTTAACCATGCAGGCGTACTGAGCGGAGAACCACTCGTTTCCAGATGCGACCTGGGGGAGTGGGGGATAGGGAAACATTGATTGGTACATACATTTTTTTTATACAGTATAGGTAGATACAATGGTGAGACAAAATGATGCATTTCAACATACAATGGTGAGATGTAAGATGCATTACAAAATACAGCATAGGTATTACAATAGTGTAGCAGAGTTAGTTGCCAGAGGGCTGAAGGGCATCTGACAATGAGGACAAATTATTTATTAGTTATACATTTAATACAGACAAGTAGTAAGCAGACCCAACAGCGTAGCAGCTAAGTTGTCGTGTCTGCGGTTACTAGGAAATTGGTGATGTTCTTATGGCTACTGCGAGCATGTGCAAATGGTGAGAAGTGGCGTAGAGGTGGGTTGAGACACCGGGGTTTGTGGAGCTCCTGATATCAGCAGGCAGGTCATTCCATAGTTTAGGCATCGATATTTGAAAGCCGATTGACCCTTGGAGGGTATGCATAGAAAGGGACTTGGAGAAGCCTTGAGTCAGAGCTTCTGAGTGTGTAGGTAGGGGAGGGCTGAGCCGATATGGTGGATGCGAGATAAGGGGGAAGGGACTGTGACCAGAATTTGGCGAGGACTCTGGAGCAGTGGATCTGTCTGCGGGTTGTGAGTGAAGGCAGGGCTAGGTCCCTGTACAGATCACAGTGGTGGGTCATTGGGGGGGAGTCAAGGATGAAACGGCAGAAGGAGTGGAAAAGAGTGTCAAGGCTGGCAGGTTAGATTGGGGTGCGGCGCCATATACTACGTCACCATAGTCAAGTGTAGGGAGGATCATTTTTTGAGCAATTTCCCTCCGGACTTGTTTGGGCATACAATCCTTATTGCAATATAGAGCACCAAGTTTGGGGTATATCTTATTGTGTAAGGATTCGATATGGGTGGAGAAATCCAGGTACTGGTCAAGCCAGACTCCCAGGTATCTGAAAGAAGTGCAGGACTCGAGGGGAGTCCCATCTAGGGTACAGAAGGAGGGGTGTGATGCTAGGCGGGAGAGTACAGAACGTGACCTGAAGGTGAGTGTGACTTTTTTTTTGTATTTGGGGATAGCTGGTTTGACATAAACCAATTCTGTATGGCATTGAAATCCCGCTGAAGCACATTTGATACTGCTCCAGTGGACAGTCCGGAGGCGTACAGTATGGTGTCGTCCGCATACATTTGGATGGATGACAGTGCGCAGGCCTGCGAGAGGTCATTTAGGAATATTGAAAAAAGCAGAGGTCCCAGGACTGAGCCTTGGGGGACCCCCATAGTGACTGGAAGGGGGGAAGATATGTGAGGGCTGATTTTCACCGATTGATATCTGCCTACCAGGTTGGCATGAAACCAGCTACTGGCATGGCCTGAGAGGTCAGCCACATTTAATTTTGCTAGTAGCTTAGGGTGGGAGACAGTGTCAAAAGCCTTGGCCAGGTCAATGAAAATGGCCGAGGTGATATGCCCTTTGTCCATTCCAGATAGGATATCATTGGTGAGTCTTAGTAGGGAGGTGATGGTACAGTGAGACTTCCGGAAACCAGACTAAGGGGTGAAAAAAGAGGCTGTGTCTAGGAATTGGGAAAGTTGGGCTAGTGCCAGGTGTTCCTGTATTTTAGCCAGAACTGGAAGAAGGGAGATGGGTCGATAATTACCCGGAGTAGAGGGATCTCCACCCTTAGGGAGGGGGATAACAGTCGCATGCTGCCAGTCAGCTGGAATTTTGGCCAAGGAGAAAGAGAGGTTGAGAAGATCGGCTAGTGGAGCGGCTATGGCGAGAGCAGATAAGTGAAGCAATTTGGCATCCAGGCCAGATGGACATTTACCTTTGTTAGGGTTGAGTGAAGTCAGTACTTGCAGCACTTTGGCCGGGGTGACTGGATTGAAAGAGAAACTGGGGGTGTGTGTGGAGTTCGGAGACTGCAGTGGGGTACGTGGTGTGCAGGTGATTGGGTAGGAGAGACACTGCACAGCTAGTGAAGAAAGTATGAAAGGCAGACGCTTCTTCTCCAGGGTCGGTGACGGTCGAACCTTGGATGGATGGGGTCGGGGTTGGAGGTTGGATGGGGGGGAGGGGGAGGGATTTGAGAGTTTTCCAGAACATTGTGGGGTGGTTGAGATTTGAGTTTAAAGCGGATGTGAAGTAACTTTTTTGCCCGACGAATCAGTTTCTCTTAAAATTCCCTATTTAAAACTTCTATAACATAATACTTCCCCTACTTAACCTAATACATACAATTCTGAAAACAAATTCATAAACTCTTTTTAAATATATACATATATTGGGGTGCATAAACTTCACAATGTATGGTTGTAGCATGTACGGCACTGGACTTGTCCTTATTAAATCTTTTAAGCATTTCTTAATGAAGGATAACAAATCAAAACAGGCATTAAGTCCTGTAAATTTAGTTGCCTGGATATAATAAATTCAAAATGCCTCCCTTTTCAAAATTAAATTATTAAAATTTTCTGCCCTAGGATTTCCACCAAACTGTAGAACTCTGAATTTAAATTCATGGTTTTCAGGATCAGCTACCTCCTTAATATGCATAGCTGTCGCATATTTCAAATCACCCCATGCAACTGCTCTACAATGTTCGCCAACTCGTATTTTAAAACTCCAGTTAGTTTTCCCAATATAAAAAGCATAACAATTGCATAATGCCATGTAAATTACACCCATCATATCATATGTAGGGAACTCATTTCAAATACCTTATTATTACCGGGGCTAACAAATGTATCACCTTCCACAATAATCTGACATATGCCACAATTTTTTTACATTTAAAACAACCTCTTATTCCCCAATTAAGCCAAGTTTCTGTTTTTTTTTAATTGAAATAAAAACTATGCACCAAGTTGTCCTTTGAAGTAGTAGCCCTTCTATATGCCATCCTTGGTAAATTATCACTAATTTCTGCTAATCCTTCATAACTACAAAAGACATGCCAAGTCTGTTCAATAATTATTTCCACTAGCCCAGCGTGTCCTGAGTAAGTAGTCACAAAATTAAAACGGGTCCTTCCTTTTCCTTGTCTCTGACACTATACAGCAACATATTTCTGTTCTGAGCTCCAGCATAATTTTTTGCTTCTTATATACTCTCCTACTACAGGGTAGGCATTCTGTCCCATGGTGGGTATTGGGGCACACAGGGTGGACATTCTGTCACAAAGGGGGAGCACTGTGGAAGACAAAGTGGACATTCTGGCCCTTAGGTGGGCATTCCAGCTCACAGGGTGGGCCTCTTGGCACAAAGGGTAATCACTACAGCACACAGAGTGAGTATTCCAGCACACAGGTTGGGTGTTCCAGCCCAAGGGTGGGCATTCCTGTCCCCAAAGTGGGTATTTTGTCCCTATGTTGGGCATTATGTCCCAATAGTGGGAATTTTGGCTACCAGGGGGAGCATCTAGTCCTAGTGTGGGCATGTCGGCCCACAGTGTAGGAATTCTAGCACCGAGGGTGGACATTCTGGTCCCCAGGGAAGGCATTCTGGCCATAGGAAGAAAATTCCTTCACTCAGGGAGAGCGTTTCAGCCATAAAGTTGGTATTTTGCAACCAGAGTGGGCATTCAGTCACAGGGTTAGCATTCCAGCACACTGGGTGGGCACGCATTCCCACCCTAGAGTGGGCATTCCTGACCCCAAGGTGGGCACTGTGGCACACAGGGTGGCTTTTCTGACCTTAGTGTAGGCATTCTGGCCTTTGCATGTGCCCTAGAGTGGGCATTCCACCACCCAGGGTGGGCATTCTGGCTCTAGACTGGGCATGCTCTTCCCTGGGGTGGGCATTCCAGTCCTAGGACTGGCGTTGTTGCTACACACGGTGTGCACTGTGGCCTACAGAGTGGGCATTCTGACACGAGGTTGGCACTGCAGCCCCAGGGTGGGAAATTCTGGCACACAAGGTGGTTATGCTGGCACTGGCACACTGGGTGGCTATTCTGGCCCTAGGGTAGGCATTCTGGCCTTTGGTCCTTCACTCATAGGAGCTGTTCTGGCATGTGGGAGGGTCATTGATGGAGGTCAGGGTTGACTTTACAGTGGATGGGGGTCATTCTGGGAGCTGAGGCCACCTTTCTGGCAAGTGCAGGTTTTGAAACACATGCGAACTGTTTGTGCATTTTGGAAGGTCTGCATTTTACCACTTAAATGGCTCCTAGCAGTTCTGACATTATGGGAGTATTCCCACTTCCCCTGTGGGTTACTGTGCCTTTAAGACTTCCTAGCAGCAGAACATCAAAGGTGCTCACTGCCGCTAATGGTGTGGACATGGCTGGGTTCTCACTTTATTTCAACATTTTTACCAGGAAAGACATGCTGCCCAATGCATCTTGAGGGAAGGGGTATGGAAAACAGCACAAAAGGAAAAAATATAAATAATAATTAACAGATTTGCAAAATAATAGTGTATACAAGGAAACTAATACATTAAAAGGGGCATAATAATAAATAACTGCAAGGCAAAGCTATGCAAGGTGCATGTGATATAAGAAAATTGAGTTTGTATAGGTTAGGGGAATTGCCCCAACCAGACATAATGGGTAGGGGATAGCAATATGGGCAGGGCAATATGTGTAGGGAAGGGTATCTATTAAGGTAAGGCAGTTGCAGGTGAGAGTAGAAAACTCACGAAGAAGAGACTTAAGGAAGAAGGAAGAAGAGGCAGAGTGAATAGACAGTGGAAGAGAGGATCAGAGCTCAGGAAAGCAATATGAGAAGAGAGTTTGCCAGCAATAGATTTGCTGGATGGACCAGAAAGGGAATGGGAAACATTGATTGTGGAGAGGACAGGTAGTAGGGGAAGGGAAGAGGTCAGGAGGGAAGTAAGGGAACCAAAACAGAATTTGAATATAAAGGAGGCACAGTGAGTGTGGTGCCTGGCTTCAAGGGAAGGGAGAGGGCAGTGTAGAGCATGCAGTGATGGGCACAAGAGGGACAGTCTATGGTAAAAGACAAAAGAAGTGAAAAAGAAGGGGTCCAGTCTGGCAATGAAGATTTGGCATCTGCACTGTGGACTATTAAAACAATCTTACGGTGGGCAGGGAGTGGGATACTGGCTGTGTTCCTGCACAGTGCACCAACCTTGGGGTGGAGCTTGGGTGGATGGTAACAATGTGTACTAACAAATCAAGAAGACAGTCCAGCCAAACCCAGAAGTACTTTAAGGAGGAGACATCCACAACTGCAGCACCATCAATGGTGTGGATTGATGGGAGGGGGGAGTCTGTAAGCCTCTGTCGAGTGACAAATGTCATAGACTTTTTGATTGATTTTTGTTGGCACTGAAGGACAGTTGGTTTGACTGGAACCAGCATAAAATACTGTCAAACTTTAGCTGTAGCTAGCAATAAGGTCATAGAAACATAGACTCTGACCGCAAATAAGGACCGTTTGGCCCACCTAGTCTGCCCACTTCCCTACCTACAGGATAAGCCTCAGATCCTAGTTGACCAACAGCCTATTTCTTCCTAACCTCCACAAGAATTGTCTTATGTCTGTCCCATGCATACTTGAATTCTCCCACAGTTTTCGACCCCACAGCCCCCTCAGGAAGGTTGTTCCATGCGTCCACCACCCTCAAGGTGAAAAAATACTTCCCCACATTGCCCCTTAGCCGTCTCCCCTCTATCTTCAAATTGTGTCCCCTTGTTCTTGTACATCTCTTTTTCTGAAAGATGTTACCCTCTTGGACTTTGTTGATTCCACTGAGGTACTTAAAAGTTTCTATCATGTTCCCCCCTCCCTCCTTTCCTCAAGGGTATACATATTAAGCTTCTTTAGTCTCTCCTCGTATGGCTTCTCTTGCAGACCCTGCACCATTTAGTTGCCCTCCTCTAGACTGCCTCCATCCTGTCTATGTCCTTGTGGAGATGGGGTCTCCAAAGTGGACACAGTACTCTAGATTAGGTCTCACCAACTGTCTGTACAGAGGATAACAACTTCCTGTTTTCTGCTGGTGATGCCTCTCCCTGTACATCCCAGTATCCCCCAGCCCTCTCTACTGCCTTCTCACATTGCTTGCTAACCTTAAGGTCATCTGATACGATTACCCCCAGGACCCTTTCCATTTTTGTTGTTACTACCCCCCCATTGTGTAATCTTCCCCTGAGTTTTTGTGTCCCAGGTGCATTATTTTGCACTTCTTTGCATTGAATCTAAGTTGCCATACTTCTGACCTTTCCTCCAACCTTGCCAAGTACATTCTCATCCTTTCCATGCCTCCTTGTGTATCAACCCTGTTGCAGATCTTTGTGTCATCTGCAAAGGGGCATATTTTTCCTTCCAGTCCCTCTGCAATGTCACTTATAAAGACACTAAAAAAGGACTGGACCCAGTACTGAACCCTGCGGTACCCCACTAGTAACCTCTCTTTCTTCAGAGTGGACTCCATTTACAATTACCTTCTGTGTCTTGTTGTCCAGTTAATGTTTTACCCAGGCTACCACCCTGGGACCCACTCCAAAGCTGGTTAACTTGACTATTAATCTTTTGTGTGGGACTGTGTCAAATGCCTTGCTAAAGTCTAGGTAGGCCACGTTCACAGCCCCTCTCTGGTCTACTACTTTGGTCATCCAGTCAAAGAAATCAATTAGATTTGCCTGACATGATCTTCCTGCTGTGAACCCATGCTGGCTTGGGTCCTGTGCTCCCACTGGCCTCTAGGTACTCAACAATTTATTTCCTTCAAAAGTGATTCCATCACTTTCCCTACCACAAAGGTCACACTGACAGGTCTGCAGTTTTCTGCCTCTGTCTTGCTCCTACTTTTGTGAAGGGAAATCACATCTGCCATCTTCCAGTCCTCAGGTCATGCACAAATAAGCCACATGCAAACAGCACTGTATCATCAGTGTACATGTGAATGGATACAGAGGAACAGACAAAAGGGAGGTCACTTAGGAATATGGAAAATAGCCTTGGGCGCAGGACAAACCCTTGAGGGATACCTGAACAGACACGGATTGGGGACATAGGGCACTTCCAATCTGCACAGCTTGAGACTTGCCCTCAAAGTAGGAGTGGAACCAACTGATTGATGAGGTAGAAAGGCTTGCCGCCCTAAACTTGTTCAGAAGGAGGGGGTGTTCTACAGTGCCAAATAATTTAGCCAAATCAACAAAGATGGCAGAGGTGATCAGATGCAGGTCCATACATGAAAGGATGGAGTCAGTAAGCCAGGGGAGGGAAGTGGAGTAAGATTTCCTAACACCAGACTGGAAAGGAGTGGAGAATGAGGAGGAGGAGGAGTCAAGGAGGGAGGACAGCTGTGAGTGAACAAGGTGCTTCTGCAACTTAGCTAGAATGGGAGAAGAGAGATAGGGTGCAAGTTACCAGGAGAGGAAGGATCACCACTTTTAGGAAGTGGGATGACAATAACCTGTTCCTAGGTTTCAGGGACAGTGGTGGAGAAAATAGTAAGATTAAGGAGTTGGGTAATAGGAACAATGATGACAGGAGCTGACAGCAGTAGGAGTTTAGGATCAAGCTCATTTGGGCTTACTCCCTTGTGAGGGATGATGACAAGTATGGCCTTAAGGGAAGCAGAGGGAGAGGTAGGAGAGAAGGCGAACGAGTGGAAAGGGGGAGGTAGAGGGAGTTTGGGGAATGGGAGGAGTGGAGGATGAGCCACCAACCTTGAGGGCAGGGAAGAGAGACTGGGTCAGAGGGGAGAAAAGAAAGTTAATAACCTTCTAGAACTTGGAGGGATGATTAATGTTGTTCTGGAGTCTGCATACAAAATACTCAGACTTCACAAGCCTGGTGGCTTTGATACAGGCACTGCAAAGCAGTGTTCCCATTTACCCCCATCTGTACTCGATTCAGGTACAAATTATGACATTCAAGTACATTTGTGTGTGAAGAGGCTACACTGTACCCCCATAATTCTGTTTTACGTATATGTACCCCACAAAAATGTTGTACAAATGGTAGAATGAACCCTTATAATTTATTTTGTACCCCTGAAATTTTTTGAAGAGGGTGCAGTGCACCCCCAGATCTGCAGCCTTAGTGGGAACACTGCTGCAAAGGTATCAATATTTGGCCACAGCAGCCGGTGAGCCAGTGATCTTACAGGATTGCCAGGCAAGGTCTCTAGCGGTGGTGATTGACCTCTCTGAGTTTCCTGTGGCCAGCTCAAGCCCAGAGGTTTTGGTCTTGGCCTATAACAAGGCCATCTTTACGGCCCTGGACTCACTTGTTCCTATCCGTGTTAGTCCTCTCCCCCTTCGCTCTCGGGCCCCTTAGTTTGAAGGGTCCTTGAGGGAGTTGCAATGACTAGGATGAAGGTTAGAGCGGTGCTGGCAGAAATCCGCCCTGGAGGATGACCACCATAGACTGGTAGAGCATTATCAGACCTACCAATTAGCATCTCCCGTAAGAAGGCAAAATTCCTGTCCAGGGAGATTGCTGCTGCTCAGAACTGACCAGCTTAGCTTTTCCGAACTGTGGACAGGCTGTGCAACCCAGCCTGTCTGCAGTTCTGAAGAGCTTTTTCGCAAATGGAGTGTGATGAGCTTGCTCGATTCTTTGCGAATAAGGTGGCGGACATCAGGTCGGAGATCCTCTTGACTCGTTCTGTGGGGGATGCTGTTGATCGGCGCTCGGTCACCTCACCTTGTGCTTCCTGGTGTACCTTTGACCTGCAGGAGTTCATGGATGTCCTGCGGATCATCCAGAGTATGCGCCCTACATGCTGTAGTTTGGATCCAGGCCCAACTTCCCTGATTATGGGTTATTGTGATATTATCGGTCCGGTCCTGGTTCAGATAGTCCGGTGCTCCCTTGATTCAGGTGAGTTCCCCAGCTCCTTGAAGGAGGTTGTGGTAACACCTATCCTGAAGAAGGCTTCTTTGGACCCGGACTCTCTGGCCAACTACAGACCTATCTCAAACCTTCTCTTTATAGGGAAGTTTATTGAGAAAGTAGTGGTGATGCAATTGGAGGACCACTTAACCATCCATAACATGTACGAACCTCTCCAGTCCAGTTTTCGAAAGAGGCATAGTACCAAGACTACACTGGTTTGGGTGCTCAATGATCTCCTGATGGTGAGAGATCAGAAAAGTCGTTCTATACTGGTGCTCCTTGATTGCTCTTCAGCCTCTGACACTGTGGACCATGGGGTGCTGCTTGGGTGCTTGAGATCCATTTGTGGCCTGACGTGTATGGTCCTCAAATGGTTTATATCTTTTCTCACTGGCAGAACGCAGAGAGTAGTGTCTGGGATTTTTTCTTCTGACCTACTCCCTCTGTCATGTGGGGGTGCCTCAGGACTCAGTGCTGTCCCCCATGTTGTTTGCAGTGTATATGCTGTCACTCGGAGACATTGTAAGACGGAATGGGCTGAGGTTTCACTGCTATGCTGATGATACCCAGCTCTACCTGTCTTTTGCACCTGACCAGGATAGTGCTCTCTCGATATTTAACAACTGCCTCGCTGAAATCCAGGAGTGGATGAGCTTGAGCTGGTTAAAGTTGAACACTGGAAAGACTGAGGTGATGGTTGTGGACCAGGTCGCTGGATAGAGGGGATAAGGACTGGTCAGCCCTCGGGACTCTTTCTGGGGGGCTCCCAGATCCTTTCCTCTGAACAGGTGCAAGACCTGGGGGTGGTGCTTGATGACAGGCTGACTTTACGATCTCAAGTGTCGGCGGTCGTCAAGTCCTCCTTTTACCATCTTAGGAACATTGCCAGGATCAAGCACCTTGTTCCGTCCGGGGACCTGCCTACATTGGTCCACGCCTTTGTGACCTTGTGCCTTGATTACTGCAACTCCCTATACCTAGGGCTACCTGGGGTTGATATCCGCCACCTGCAGCTAGTGCAGAATGCTGCAATGCGTTTGCTGATGAGGACGTCTCGTTCCTCTCATATTACGCCTGTACTGCATGAGCTGCACTGACTGCCGATTCGGTGATGGATCACCTTTAAAGTCAGTTTGTTGACTTACAAAGCCCTACACGGACTTGGCCCTGACTACCTGAAAGAGCTTCTTGTTCCTTACTGCCCTGAGCGATGGCTCTGTTTGGCTGACGAGGGGTTGCTAGAGATTCTGAGGGTGTCTTTAAAATCTTCTGGGGCCTGTGCATTTAGCTATGCGGCCCCTTCCCTCTGGAATTCTCTACCCCGTCAGCTTCGCGAGTACGCAACTGTGGGGGGCTTCAAACAGGCGTTGAAGACTTTTTTGTGGTGCCAGGCCTTTTCTAGTATTGGATAGTGGGATCTGTCAGACTGTATTTATTATTTTATTACTATCTGTGTTGATTTTACTATTGCTGTTTGATTTTATTGTGAAGCGCCTTGATATTTTGGAAGGTGCTCAACAAAATAAAGCCTATTATTATTATTATTATTATTACAGAGACAAGCTAACAGCTCAGTTGATATCCAGAGAGAGTGGGAACCTCGTACTTTGGTTTTCCTCAAGGGTGCATGGTGATCCCATATAGCCATAAATTTGGTAAGAAAGGGCTGGATGGCAGAATTAATATTTGAGGTTGCAGAGATGAGGGACCATTCAGAGGCCTATAGGTCAGTTAGGAGGGAGGACAAGTCCAGCAACCTAAAGGTCCTTTAGATAGAATAATTTGGGAAGGGGCATTAAGGCGATGAATCCTGCTCACACATTGAACTGTACGATGGTCACTGAGGGCATCAGGAAGGATACCTGCATCAACTATAAGGTGGGGATGGGATGAGAGGACCCAGTCCAAGAAAGAGTAGTTTAAAGATCTATAATTTAGGCATGTGGTGTCAGAAATCAACTGAAATAATTGGAGGGATTTTACCTTTTGGGAGAAATTATGTGCAGAAGAAGAGTCACCCAGTCTGTCCATTGCCACAACCTGACAAGAATATAACACCTGTATGGGACTGATTCATGATGCCTGCAGGGGACTGGACTGTGCTCTTTGTGTGAAACTGGACTTTTGTGGGACTGACATAAGAATGACAGATCAGCAGCCATGCTGTCACCCTTTGCCCACTATGCCATGGCAGGGTTGGAGGGCATTGCACCAACCCATAAGGAGTGCTCGCAAGTGTTTGCAGCTATAGGAGATAATGGACTACAGGTCAACCTAATCAATTCAGGTGCCTTTTTTTTTTTTTTTTTTTTACTTCCTCTTTTTGCTGCCTTACTTGCTTCGTCACCCCACTCAATCAGAGCCCAGGTGCCTTTTGATCTGCCAATTGCCTGTGTAACCCCCCTACAAATGGGGGTTCCCAAAAAGTCTTCCTTGAGCTTGCCTACATGCTCATTGCCAGGTTGGCGTCCTGCGTTTTAGCAGTTTAAATGTGATTATCGGAGCTTGTATAGCCTCCGTGTACTGCCTCTTTAAGAGCTGCCTAATTGCAGAATGAGTAATCTGAGAGGCAGCTCTGTTGAAAGATGTAACTATTTGCTGAAAATCATTTACAGTGATAATGATAATGTACTTTGTCTAACCTGCTTTCTCTGTAGTAAGGACCGTTTTGTTTGTCTCCACCATCTTGGTCCTGGACTGCAAATTGGACCAATCAGTTCTGGTGGGACCTAAAATGTTGCCAGACTGCAGGAGCTGTCGGAATTCAAAATGTATAGGAACTGCAATTTGAACTTTTTGCACCTTTTTGCTCTCGCTTTGACTGACAGCCAAATCAGCCAACCAGATCTTTTGGATCTTGGGGAAGTCCTGGGCTGCTTGCAGTTTTTCAGTTAGAACTAAGCCAGAAGCTGAGCAAGAAGGAACTGAAGTGTTTCTGAGCAGCAATCGTGAGTGGATTTGCATGGGAGAACTCTGAAAAGGTTAAGTTTTTGTCCTGTCTGCCGGTGTGCTGCTCCTGAGAGGAAGAGAAGAGAATTATTTTGGACTAAATCCAAGTTTGTGTGACTAAAGTAAGCTACTGAAGTGGGCCAGGCTCAACCTGAAGAAGACCAAACAGGGGTCGACTTTAATGGAAAAAAACTACTGGCCATCGGGCCAGAGACTTCCAATAATTTGGTGGCCCGCAACTTATTTAGAAAATTTAATGTGGAACACGAGGTCAGTATCACGAGTGGTGAATTCTATTCAATTGTTCATTTATTCAAAATAAACCTATCTAAGAAAGACACCATTAGATGGGTGAGAAACTGGTTGGAGGGACACTGCAGAGAGTTGTGCTTAAGTACAAAATCAAATCGGAGTAGAGTGGGGTCAGAGTGACACATTTCTGGTCAGTCATTATCAGAATCAGTGTCTTGGCACACTTCAACATCCTCAAGGGCTATCACACTGTCATCGGAGTCCATGCTTGAATCAGAGCTGTCTACAGTTTCAGTAGCAGCTGCATCTGTTCTTCTCCTGTGAGAGCCACTGCATGGTCTTCTAACTCGCTGCCCAGAGGCTAGCCACAAATTGACAATACCTGTTGCATCAAAATCCTCAATGGCCGGTGAGTGAAGTTTAATTCGTAACAGGTCAGTGAGTGTATCACTTCTGAGTATACTGCTCCAATCTGACTTCACAGATTTCATATGTGAAAATCCATGTTCACACTGCACTGAAGTGCTTGGCAAGGATAAGAGGAAGTTGACAAGGGACAGAATATTCTGGTGTCCATCTGAAAATCTTTCATTTATCTCATCCCATGTAGTGACACTACAGGTACAAAAACTCAGGGAATTTTTTAAAGAGGCCAATTCAATCTCCACTTCTTTCAGTTTTACACCATTTTTGTGAAGTACATCTCAATATTCAGTAGTAGGTTCTTCAATTTCACTATCACCAAAATCAGTGCTGTTTGTCAAATTGGGCCACATTTTGGGGTTTAAAAGTGTCACACCAGCTTTCCTTACAACAGACAGGTCATTGTCTGGAAACCTGCTGTTAACCTCTGTTAAAAGAGTTTCTATAAATCTTGTAAAGGAGTTGGTATCCTTTTTTTTCTAGTTATTTCCTTTAAGGGAATACCCTTAAATGTCTCCTTTGTGAACATTCAGGCCATTGGTCCCGATTTAGTTTTCAACTTTTCAAGGCTGTTACGAACAACTGTCAATCCCTCCATCGCTTTGCTAATATTGACCTGTTCTTCCTGCAACAACAGGGAAAGTCTTGCTATTACAACAATAACGTCATTAAGCTCCAAGGCAGTCTGCACAAAGTGTTTTGATGTGAGCTTTTTCAAAAATCCCTGAGCTCTAGCACTGGCCATTGAGTTTCATGATGCAATAGTATTTTCAAGATGTGAAATAATTGCAGGATAAATCTCCCAAAAATTTTCAAAGCCACATTTTAGATGCGGGACCCATCTGGTGCCTCCTACCCTAGTTGGGACTAAACATCGGACCCCTGTTGCCTGGCAAGAATTCCTCAGTTCTGTTCTGTTCAGAGGGCTGTTGTGGTAGAACAAGTAAGTCTGCAGCATCTCATCCTCTACCTTACTGTAACAGGGCATTGATTTTACAGCTTTTTTAAAGGCCAATTCCAGCCGATGAAGCATACAGTGGATAACAACTATTCGAAGGCTGTACTTCCGAAGACATGCTGTGACTCCTGTTCTGCTGCCCTGCAGGACCGCTGCCCATCTGCTGTAAAAGCCGACTAGTTTGTTAGAAACTCTTCACGAGTTATTTCAAGTACTGCAGAGCACTAAACACAAGACTTTCATATATATTTTCAGCATTTGGCTTCTCAAGTCGAACCATATTTAGAAATACTGTTTTTATAACACCTTTGTATGCATGATGAATATAAATTATAAGTTGTTCTGCAATGGAGGTATCAGTTGCTTCATCGCACAGAACAGAACAGAATGAGGAATTCTTGGCTTCATTCATTATTTTAAGTCGTTCATATTCTGCAATGGCAGCACAAAATCTCCTGCAGTACTTGTCACTGACATAGGTGCTTCCTGTCTCCAGACCCTTCATTTGGTCCAGTTTACTCATCCAAACAAAATCTGTGAATGGACGAGACTGCTTGGCAATTTGCATGACTGTTCCTCAGTAGAATAGTAAGCCTGTTAATCTGAGCATTGTTTAAACTCTGTAGAGCTCTACCAGCCTCACTACAGGAGGATCAGAAGCTGCAGCTTTAACTTTGCTTGCAACTCTCTCATGCCCCCTACTTGTATAGTGCGATTTTAAAGTAAACTTTAAATGTTCACAACCTTGTACAAAGGGAATCTTTATCTGCAGCATCACACCCTTGACACATGGTACCGAACATAAGGTTTTCTCTGCATCATACCTAACCCATGGAAAGTTAGTTTGCCAAGCAACCGAAATGTCCTGCACCTGACATTTTTTTTTTATAAGCTGATCACTTTCCAACTTTTCTTCATTTGTTTTATTTTTTTTTGCAGAAGAGGGCTCAACATTTGAAAGAAAATGCCACATGATGTATTCCCTGTGCAATAAAACCTTTTTCAAAGCAAACTGACTCTGTGTCGGCAGGGTCTGTCATGACATAGGATGCACAGTTTCCTTCTCAGAAATCCTGCCAGTGCCAAGGGCTAGTGGGGAACACAAAAAGAAAATTAGGCAGATAAACCAGTGGCTCAGGGAGTGGTGTGAGGCCAGAGGGTATGGGTTGATGGGGGATTGGGGGGAGACCTGGGAGGATAAGGAGCTGTATGCTAGAGATAGACTACATCTCAATTTGGAGGGGAAGGGAATCCTTAAGTTGAAAATAGAAGTTCATTGGTGAAAAGTGGGGTTTAAACTTGTGAAGGGGGTGGGATGGGAGAAAAGGCTGTCAAGGGGTGCCGATAAAGGAGGAATCTGTCTCCACCCCCTGGGGACCAGGAGGATTGCAGGAAAAGGCCAACTGGCAAAGTGCAGACCAGGAGAAACAGAATCCCCATGGGAACACGAGCAGGGAAATGGAACTATAGGGAAAGGGTGGAAGGTAGTCCTGCTAAATGCCAGGAGCTTGGGCAATAAAATGCCTGAGCTCCAGGCGATGTTAACCGAGGGAGCAGTGGATGTGGCAGCGGTCACTGAGACTTGGGCCACTGCAAGACATGACTGGGGCCTGAACCTGGAGGGTTACACTATGTTCAGGAAGGACAGGGGGGAGGGAAGGGGAGGAGGGGTAGCTATGATAGTCAAAAACTGCATTGGCATAGAGGGAGTAGAGGAGGCGGAGGGAACCGTGGAGGCGATTTGGGTCACCTTGAGAACAAGGGGGCAAGAGAGTAAAAATAAGGGTGGTGTATAGACCCCTGCCCTGGCGGAGGAGCTGGAGGACAGTCTGGTGGCAGATGTTGGAGACACTGCAGACTGGGCAGAGAAGAGTGGTGGTGTTAGGGGACAACATGCCAGGAACAGACTGGGAGACTATGACAGCCTCTGTGACCAGGGAACAGAGGTTGTTGGATGTCTTCAAGGCACGTTCCTAACTCAGCAGGTGAGGAACCCGACCAGGAGACACAGTGCTGGATGTGGTCCTGGCAGACAAGTGACCAGATTGGGGGCCTGGAGGTAAGGGACCCATTGGCGGGAGTGACCATGCCACGGTCTGGTTCTGCCTGGAACTAGGAGGAGTAGAGGCTGCACAAAGGCGAGTAACCCGACTTCAGGGGCGGATTTTAAGAAATGGGAAGGATCCTTAGGAGCATTTGAATGGGACTGGGTCAGACATGGACGCTGATATTAGGTGGGAAATCATCAGGAGAGGGTGCAGGATGCTACCAGCACCTGTGCAAGAGTAGAACGAAAATGCGGTGGGGCCCAAAACCCTGTTGGTGGACCAGGGAGGTCCAGGAGGTGGTGGGAAAAGCAGCCTATAAAATTCAAGTGCTCAAGGGTGAAAGGATCAAGGAGAGTCTGAGCTGATGGCTAGAAGGGCCACTAGAGTGGTGAGGCGGCTAAGGCAAGGAAGGAGCAGAACCTGGCAGGGAAGTGGGAGAGGAAAAGGGTTCTTTAGATACATTGGGGAAAAGCGAAGGGTGAAGGGCAGATTAGCAGGATTAAATCAGGGAAGAGATGGGCACAAGACCCAGGGGCAGGCTGAGGTACTAAATGAGTACTTCACCTCAGTTTTCACCAGGGAAAATGGGGATGCTGCATCATACATGGGAGGAGACAGAGATAATGAGAGGGGACCCTTACCGTCGGCAGTTCTGGGAGGGGGGGCATCACTGGCAGGTGGGGAGGGCTAAGCAGAGAGAGAGGTACCAGAAGTGAAATCACAGCAGAGAGGTGAGGAAGCCCTCAGCCCCTAAGACGGAGAAAGCACCGGGCCGGATAAATTACATCCTAGAGTGCTGAAGGAACTTGCAGATATCCTGGTGAAACCCTGGCAGAACTTTTCACCATCTCTGAGGACAGGTGGGTGCCCCAAGACTGGAAGGTGGTGCATGGTGCCTATCCACAAGGGGATCAAGGGAGCTGGCAGGAACTACAGGCCTGTCAGCCTGACCCGGTGGTGGGCAAGGTGATGGAGGGCATTGTCAAGGAGAGGCTGGGGGACCTGGATAAGTCAGGGTGCCTGGACGATAGACAGCATGGATTCATCCCAGAAATCGTGTCAGACAAACCTGGTGGAGTTCTATGACTGGGTGACAAGTGCCTTGGACCTGGGTAGACCAGTGGATGTCCTCTTTCTAGACTTCAGCAAGGCATTTGACTCTGTTTCTCCGTGGGCCTGTTGGATAAGCTAGGAGAAATGGGGTGGGAACCAGATGATCAGATGGATGAGCAATTGGCTCCAGGACCAGACCCAGAGGGTCGTGAGTTGAGTGGGATAGTCTCATCCCCACGGAGGTCATTAGTGGGGTCCCACGAGTCAGTCCTTGGGCCCCTTCTGTTCCAACATCTCGTATCTGACATAAGGACAGGAATCAGGAGTGAGATGAGTCTCTTTGCAGATGACTCGAAACTGGGGGCGGTGGTGGATGGGGAGGAGGGAGGTGGCCCTGCAGGGGACCTGGAGGCTCTGGAAAGATGGTCTAGAAAGTGGAAGCTGAGGTTCAATGCAGGGAAATGCAAGGTACTCCACCTGGGGCCAGAAACCCAGGCCAAGTGTACACCCGGGGGGGGGAATACTACAAGTCTCAATGGCTGAGAGGTACCTGGGGGTGGTGGTGGATGTCAAGATGAACAACTCTGAGACTTGTAGGAGGGCAGCAGCCAAGGCCAACAGGATGCTGGGATGCATCACTGGGGGATCACCTCCAGAAGGAGGAAGTGATACTCCCTCTGTATAACTGCTTGGTGAGGCCGAACCTGGAGTACTGCGTGCAGTTTTGGAGGCCACACTTAAGGGACATTAACCTCCTGGAGGTCCAGAGAGGGCAACCAAAATGATTTGGGGCTTGGGGACAGGACCTATGAGGAGAGGCTCGAAGAGCTAAATATACACATTGGAAGAGAAGGGACGAGGGGGACATGATAGAGGTCTTCAGGTACATGAAGAGGTAAATAGGGAGGAACCGTCAGGGTGCTTGAAGGAAGGAGGAAGGGCCACTAGAGGGCATGGGTGGAAGCTGGAGGGAAGATTCAGGGAGAAAGGAGGAGGTGCTACTTCACTGAGAGGGTGGTGGAGCCATGGAATGCACTGCCTAGGGGCTGGTGGAGGCAGAGACAGTGGAGGGGTTCAAGAGGGGGTGGGACAGGTACAGGGGAAGGGTTCAGGAAGCAAAATCCAATGCAGCAAGAATATCCGGAACTGGGAAGGGAGAAGCCAGAGAAGGCGAGGGGGACAGCAAGGTCAGCACCCAGGGTGGGGGCTGACCAAACGAGCAGACACGAAAGACCGTTAGGCCTATTCTGCTGGCATTTTAGTATGTTAGTATGTGTTTATTTTCAAAGTCGATTATGTTATTATTTTATTTTTTTTTCACAAAGGTTTGATAGATGAACAGAGAGTATGACAGAAAAATTATTCGGATATTTTTTTCTCACAAAGTGGATAGCTGCAAAGGCCCTTAACTTATATGTGTGCCAATTAAACCCTGACTACTGCTACAGACTGTTAGACATACCAGAGAAGAGTACGACAGTGGAAATTCATAAATATGGACTTTTTGTTTTCACAAATAGCTGCAAGGTCCCTAAATGTGTGTGCCAGTCCCCGACTTTGACCACAGACTGCTACACTAGGGACCAGAGAGAATGACAGTAGAAATTAGGAAATACAGATTTTTTTTTTTCACAAAGACTGGATAGCTGCAAGTCCCCGACTTTGACCACAGACTGCTACACTAGGGACCAGAGAGAACGACAGTAGAAATTAGGAAATACAGATTTTTTTTTTCACAAAGGTTGGATAGCTGCAAGGCCCCTAAATGTGTGCCAGTCCCCGACTTTGACCACAGACTGCTACACTAGTGAGCAGAGAGAACGACAGTAGAAATTAGGAAATACAGATTTTTTTTTTCACAAAGGTTGGATAGCTGCAACGCCCCTAAATGTGTGCCAGTCCCCGACTTTGACCACAGACTGCTACACTAGGGACCAGAGAGAACGACAGTAGAAATTAGGAAATACAGATTTTTTTTCCACAAAGACTAGATAGCTGCAAGGCCCCTAAATGTGTGCCAGTCCCCGACTTTGACCACAGACTGCTACACTAGTGACCAGAGAGAACGACAGTAGAAATTAGGAAATACAGATTTTTTTTTTCCACAAAGGCTGGATAGCTGCAAGGCCCCTAAATGTGTGCTAGTCCCCGACTTTGACCACAGACTGCTACACTAGGGACCAGAGAGAACAACAGTAGAAATTAGAAAATACAGATTTTTTTTTTCACAAAGGTTGGATAGCTGCAAGGCCCCTAAATGTGTGCCAGTCCCCGACTTTGACCACAGACTGCTACACTAGGGACCAGAGAGAACGACAGTAGAAATTAGGAAATACAGATTTTTTTTTCCCCACAAAGACTAGATAGCTGCAAGGTCCCTAAATGTGTGCCAGTCCCAGACTTTGACCACAGACTGCTACACTAGGGACCAGACAGTACGACAGTAGAAATAAGGGGCTGATTTGTAATGTTTCACAAAGCTTAGATAGCAAAAGCCCCGAGCTGTGTGCCAGCCCACAACTTTCCACACAGACTGCTACACATTCAGAGAGTATGTTAGTAGAAATTAGAAAAAGGGACTGATTTTTATAATTTTTCACAAAGGTTAGGACAGCTGCAAAGCCCCCTGAGCTGTGTCAGTCGCTGACTTTCCACACAGACACTAGACACTCACTGACGAATGGAAAAGCTTTTTTTTTTTTTTTTACAAGGATGGACAGACACAGCAAAAGCAGTAATTTCCCACTGCCACAATTCACCACATACTTATTTCTTTAGTTTGACTCAGTACTGCTAAGATTTTTAATTAATAACATAAGACTTGCCACTTTTTGCATATTTTCTACACAGGGGATAGGAAAAACTGTAGACAGCAAAATGCAAGTAGCAGTTTTATTTTCTACTGAAACAGAACAAGCACTAGTCTACTAGCAAGTTTCATCCCCCCCCCAACGATGTCTGCTCCAACTGCTAAGTTGTTTATATTTGCTCAGACACTAAAGTACAAGTTCTCTATTTTTTTGATATTGTTATTGGTTGGACAGACCGACTAATCAGAGTATTTCAACATACCACGGCTTTCTGACGGATCGCAATCTCGACCTCTCCAAAAACAATGGCACATCTGAACTAGCATGGGAAAGGGACAGTACTTACATGCTGCGTTCCTACCTCCATTGGCTGTCCCACCATGCCCATCAGAACTGTGCCCATCAATTGGCTCCCGCTGTTCCTGCCGCGACTGTTGCCACCGTCCCAGCATGTCATCAGGTGACTTGTAAGTGGGAGCCCTTGAACCATCATGTGCTTTTGAGTGTCAAGTCCTGCAGGGCTCCCACTTACATGCTATGCCGTGCTCCGTTCCTCAGTGTGGTGTGCACGAGCAAATGCTATGCACGCATGCATGTGCCTTCACTGACTCTTAAAGAGCTCCTGACAACGTTTACCTTGTTTGGGGTTTCTGACACCCTGAGATCAGTTTTTAACAAGGGTAGCCAGCATTAGTCTTTAAAGGATCATTTATACCCCCTTTTTACTGCAAACCTCATACCACCCACGATCTATATAGTTTTCCCGCATTTGCCAGATGCTGCCAGGCTAAACCATACATGACGCAATTTGTAGGGCTACACTGAACCGCTGAGGAGAAGACAATCTGTGGCTTTCATCCCCGGACCCCTGGTTACTCACACTCTGTAATTGTTTTCCTTTTTAGATCGTTATTGCTGCAGGTAGCAGTCGTTGTGTTCCTGTGATTGGGAAGCGTATAAAAAAAAAAAAAAAATCTGTTCGGAAACAGTGTTTGCTGAGCCGCTGTCTCAGCCTGTCTGCCCCTGTCGGCTGCCACTTTGTGAGAGTATGTGAAGTGAAGCAGCAGTCTTTTACAATTTTGCATGCGATTGCAGGGGATTTTGTGTGAGGGAGAGTGGAGTTCCTTTATTTCATTAAAATGCGCTCATATGTTTGGTGCCATCCGCTGTCAACTTTTCATGTCAGCTGGCAAGAAACAGGCACATAAATAAACTTCCGTAGTAACAGTAACATCCCGTCGTTTGATGGCATTAGGTGTCACTGTCTTGCCAGCTGACATGAAAAGCCAACAGCGGACGGCACCAAACATACAAGCACATTTTAATGAAATAAAGGAACTGTAGTCCCTTACACAAAATCCCCTGCAATCGCATGCAAAATTGTAAAAGGCTGCTGCTTCACTTCACATACTCTCACAAAGTGGCAGCCGACAGGGGCAGACAGGCTGAGACAGTGGCTCAGCAAACACCGTTTCCGACCAGATTTTTTTTTTTACACGCTTCCCAATCGCAGGAACACAACGACTGCTACCTGCAGCAATAATGATCTAAAAAGGAAAACTATTACAGAGTGTGAGTAACCGGGGGTCTGGGGACGAAAGCCACAGATTCTCTTCTCCTCAGCAGTTCAGTGTAGCTCTACAAATTACGTCACGTATGGTTTAGCCTGGCAGCATCTGGCAAACGCGGGAAAACTATATAGATCATGGGTGGTATGAGATTTGCAGTCAAAAGGGGGTATAAATGATCCTTTAAAGACTAATGCTGGCTACCCTTGTTAAAACTGATCTCAGGGTGTCAGAAACCCCAAACAAGGTAAACATTGTCAGGAGTTCTTTAAATGTACAGTGACTGAAACGAGTCAAGCAACTTGAAATGTTTGCTGGCCAATCGGGCCAGCAAACAAAGATTGCCGGGCCACCGTTAAAGTCGACCTCTGCCGAATATTTTTGCTGAATGCGATCGGCCTGTCAGGAGTTCCAGCTACCCCTAAGCTCCCAGTTTGTGCAGAGACTTTGCGATTGTGCCTGGGGAGTGCTCTACCTGGTACAGTAGAATTCCCGTACATGTAAATGTGCTATGAGCTGCTAGTGGGTTGTGAGTTAGTTCCCCACTGTGTGAACTGTGTTCTGCTTGTTGGAAGCTGTATCCAGCCCAAAACGGACTGCTTCCGAACCTGTCTCCATGCGGTCTGGGCTTTGCCAGACTACCCACTGCACAGAGAAGCCATCGATGAGAGACGTGCCTGGGGATCAGCCCCCTGCTCCACGCTTGAACAGGAATGATGCCTCTGCAACTTGTGTGGGCCCTGCTTCTCCTGGCATTCCAGATCAACCACCTGCAGTCTTGATTTTCGTCCAGCCTGTGTCAAGTTTTGGGTATCGTGAGTAAATACCAGGGTAGCTCCCTACAACAACAGCTTAATCTGAGTGTGTCATTTGATTGTCTTGTTTCGTTTCTTTTACGAACTGAGCCCTCCGGCTCTGGATTACAAATATTGTGTACTGTGCATGTTGTGTTTTCCATCACAGGACCCCAACCAGCTGCAACCCCAGGCAACTGTCCTGGCTAGCCCATCTCTTCTCTACCTGGGTACCCAGAGGTGGACTGTGTGGGGGAGGGGGGGGGACTCAAAGCGCATGCATAACTGCTTGATTGATATAACGTTTAAGTTAATTAACCTGCTTTTGCCCCTTCCTTGTTCAAGTCCCCTGAATAAATCGGATCTTTTTTCTGCATGTAATCTGACTGTTGTTCCAGTTTGTGCTCAAAGTACTGTACTGTTGCTATTTACTATGCTTAACCTTGTTTTACAGGGGGTCCCCAGGGTCAAGCCAGAGGAACCAGCCCTGGTGGTAAGTGCAAACAGTGTAGGTACTTCTGTGGTGTATCAGGGGTATTATGAAAGTGATTATTGTACAGTGTTCAGGCCACGAGAGGGTAAAGGGGGGGATACAGTGTCCCAGAGGGCTGTGCCCAGGCCAGCTTGACCACTACCAACCCTGACCTCCAGGTGGAGGAACCCGTTTCAGAACTCAGGCCCCTTAACCTGCTACTAGCCAAGCAGGCAGGGGTAGTAGCCCTTGGGATAGTGCCACCTAGGGGTTACACCTGCCTTGTGTCAGACCACCAGGATTTTCTGCCCCGATTAACAGCCCCTGTGGACAAATCAGAACTGCTGCTGCCACATGAACTGCAAAGGGCTGAGCTACCCTTAAGGCAGATATGAGTTAGATCTTCTCGGAGTAGGACTGTGGTCCAGGAAAGACCTGGGCTGTGCTGTGACAGATTGGGCACATGTCGAGGGTTAACTGTGAGCGACAAGCTGCTAGCCGGCATGTTATTGGTACTAAGCATCACCAGTACAGCAAGGGAAAACGAATAAGATGCATCTGCCACCCAAGACTGCTGCAGGGTATTCTAGTGGGTGCAACAGCCCAGTGCCAGTCTGTTACTGCCATGAGGGTTTGGATACCTACATGTGTGGGTCTGTGCAAACATGCTGTGGCCTGATCGATCAGAGGGCATTTTGCCTCTGTCTGCAACGTCACAGACCTCGGTCAGAGATAGGAGGATGACACAGAACCAGCAGACAGCCTCAGTGAGACAGCGGAGTGTTGAGCCCTGCATCACGCGGGGCAATCCTGGGTACCTCTGAACAGTGAGTAAAGCTCAGGGCTTGGCCATGCAATCAGGACTCTGTAAAATAGTTGGAAAGATTTTGTTTGCATTTGACCATCATGTCTGAAGTTTACAAATACCTCCTGTTGAAACCGAAGCCATTTTGCAGTTGCATGGCCTTTAGATTTTATCTAGTATTGTTACGTTTTACTGTAAAACTAGAAATAATCACTGTCAAAATATTTTCACTATATCTGCGGGACAAGGTCTGTCCTCGACAATATTTTGACAGTGATTATTCCTGCCAGCAATTCAAACCATGTAGCTTTTCATGGCATTTTACAGTCACATTTCAATCATTCAAATCATCTCACATACACAGTGTGTCAGTTCTGAGCTTGCTCTTTTTTTGTTCCATTTCAAGTAAAGTAAAATTAAAGTTAGAAGCAAGGGGAACCAAGAAATAAAGAGAACAGATGTAGCAGGTAATCATGCTCGGGATCTGTCACGGAAATGTCAAAAACGCCTGATTCTGCTACAGAGAGGTTTCTTAAAAAATTGCTAAGTGGTCCGAGTATGTTTTCAAACTTGCAAATGGGGAAAAAGATAAGAACGTGTTTAGTAAAATGAAGGTGCTTTGCTATTGTGTGTTACCTAACAAAAACAACAAAAAAAGAAAGATCATACTGGTTAAGCAGTTAAGCACTGTGTGTGCTTTTGTAATACCAGCGAACTGAAACCCCAAAGGCATTTAGTGGTACAGCCACTCAGCTTCTGGAAGTAGCTCACTATGCACTGTAAAAAACAAAAACAAGGTGCTGCGTCACCATGTGGTCTGAAAGCAAAACAAAATGGTTATATTAAATGCATGCTGAAAATACAAAATAGAGTTACAAATCTACATTTCGACCTTAGGTCTTCTTTAGGAAATATCTAAAAGACAGAAAAAAAAAGAAAAGAAAGTTAGTCACTATGCACTGGGCATCTTCATTTTTGAGGATCACCATCCTGAGATCCACATTCACTTTGGATACAATACCACCGTTCACCACCTGATCCGAAATGTGATTGGCATACCAGTCACTGAACTGCTCCTTAAGTTCATCTTTAAAAACATTTGTTAACAGACACATCCAAAGGCTGAAGCCAGCAGTGCAGGAGGGAGGGAGGGATGACTATTGGAATAATGTTGTAATGCTCTATCTTTTTAATCACCTGATTTGTCGTATTACTGCAGAACAGCTCTAGGATGAGCACTGTTCGCTGTTCTTTGGGTACAGCAAGATTGTTTTTTTTTGCTACAGTGAAGATGTATGGCACTATAACGTGGTTTATGTATTGCTCTGTATTTCGAAGTTGGTTCAGTGATTTTTCTGATTGGGTAGTGTGCCAGTCTGAGGGGAATTTATACACTGGATGGCAGTGTGATGTTTTGTCTTCGTAAGTGATCAAGAGTGGTAGGCAATGGAGTGACAAAGTTATGCACGCTATCACAGTCACATGCCAACTGCCACCAAGGTCAGCTCCTTCCACCTAACGTGACCCAACAGTGTCCTTGGTCTATTCTGAGCATGGGATCAAATTTACCCCAGTTTCATCAAGACTGGATACAGAGATGTCATTTTAACATTATATATTGTGATAATTACCACAGATGATAATTTACTGTTGTAAAAAATAATATCGTGATTACTGTGTGACACAACATACAATAACATACAATGATAAATCTATGTATGCAATGTATTACTCCATTAATCTGTGAAACTCTTTGTAACTATGTGTTGTTTTTCTGTCTTTTGTACTTGAATTGACCTGGAACCTTTACAAAATGAGTCTCTGACTCAAAGGTATTAATCCCAATCTGAAATAAATAAATAAATCTTTCTTACTTGCTGCCGCAGCAGCGTGTCCCTCTCTGGGTGGTACCATGATTCCCAATTTCCCTCCAATGTCTACTATTTTTCCTAAAATTACAAATCCTTCAGGTTATCGTGATAATCAATATAGTGTGATATTTTTTTACACAAATATCATGATACTAAAAATTCGACCTCCTGACATCCCTAGCCAATCACCAGCATGTGAAATCCTGCTGTGCTGATGCCCTTAAAGGATTGTTCTTTCAAATCATCAAAATCTTTTGGGGGCCACTGGCTGCCTTTGTCCCTTACTAGACCCCATCCTATTTAGAAAGAGCCAGGACCCTGATGACAGAAGGACAATGTGCCCCATTCTCCATGAGCGTTTAGGGATTCAAGGCTTTAACAATCCCCAACACATCTGCTGTTAAAGCATGCCTGTTCACCACTTCTCTCTCAGATTGCAGTGACCTGACACTTTTTTTTAAGTTTATCCTCAACATCACCCAGCACCAGAGAAGGACGGCCAGGAGACTTCAGGGGGAGCTCATGAGGAAGCTGTATTGGACCTGTGGTTTCCATTAATTTAGTGAGATAGTCCTTTTTGAATCTGTGGACAGTGCTCTCATTTTTACTTTGCTTGTTTTGGCCTTGAATGTTGTGCAGCAGTCATGATGCCATGAATGCAAGTATGCGCTCAAATCTCGAAACGGACATGAGGGGAGTAATGAATGTACTGGGTGCATATCTTCTTGGCAGGGGTGAGGCAACACAGGTGGACAGCTTTCAGTGACAACTGATTCAGCCATTAAGTTAAAAATGCCAGCTCTCAAGCTGAGGATTTCTGGATCCACCTCTCCTATCTGCAGGCTAGAAGAGCCCTCTTTTGCTCCTTTTGTTTGTGGTGAGTTCAGCCAATTGTTTGTGGTGAGTTCAGCCATTTAAGCCATTTCTGTGCATTAATTCCATAAGATTGGTATCGCCTTATCAAGACACTGTGAGACTAAATAACTGGAGAACAGCTGATTGGCAGTTTAAATGAGCATTGACAGCCAATCAGCTGGATATCAGAGCACTGGAGCACACAAAAATTGACTTGAATCCACCAGTGATTTCCACTTCGTGAAAATGTCTTTGTGCAATATTTAATATTTTTACAGTATGGTAATTTAAAGTGCACCACTGCCGGCAAACCATTTGTGACATCTATGAGTCTACACTGATTCAGCAACTGTGTAACTAGTAACTGTAAGGGAGCTCCCTAGAGTGGCTAAAAGGGAGAAACTTCCTGGTAGCAGATGGGACAGGGTAGTGCCTCCATTACAGGAAAGCAAGCATCTATCACTGTACCGGGCACTGGGTTGGGGTGGGCTGCGTGACAAGGCTGTGCCTAGCTGGGCCTTGCAAGTGGCAGCCCAAGCAAGCAAGGGTATATTTTGGCTGTACCTTCTCAGGGCAGTAGAAGAGCAGTTACTGTTTGGGCGGAGCTTACGAAAGGCACAGGAATACCAGTTGTACTGCAAACAACTGCCTCATTTACTCTAATCCATTTTTCCCTTCCCTTGAGTACATCACTAATTAAACTTGTGGGGTTTATTTTCAACTTTCTTTATCCTCCTTAGACCTCTCTCCGGCGAGGCCTCTCTTAACTGCCTTGTCCCACCCAGCCCAAGGTCCTGCTGGGTCTGGTCACCTGCTTCCTGGGAACTCTCCCCCAACTACACCCCCCCCCGGCTCTGAGCCCTCAAAGGTGGGACTACCTTTACTTCTCCAGTGCTCTATCCATAATCTAGAGGAGCAGCCAGGGAGTGGAGGAGAGAGACAGAGACCAGCCAGGATGGACCCGGCAGTGGGCATGGGGGCAGTCCACAGGGCCCACCTTCCATTGTCCGGGTGCCAGGGTTTTCCCCTGTTCTGGTTGCTCCCAGGGATGTGGATGTGCAATGACACCCTGCATGCGATGGGCACACTCCTGCACCCGTGCGTAAGGTGTCCGCCGACACTCCTATCCCCTGTAAGAGTGCACTGTCCCTAGTGTCCACCAGGAGCCGCTGATACTGTGGCGTGCGCTACTCACCCACCCCCAGGAAAGGAGAGCAGTCCTCTGGATGCTCTATCTTCTCCTGCCCCTGCCAACCCCTGACGACCCAAGCTCATTCTCAGACCCGGGTCGCCGGCGTGCCGCGAGGTGTGGCGTCCAGCACCTCAACCCTCAGCACCACTGGGCCAGCTTAAAATTGTGTTTTGACTGAAGCTATTTTTCATTATTGTCAACACAGAGTATAAGTGTATGCCAACTGGGAGGGAGCTGCTTGTTATTGTATGGGGTCCATGAAAGGAGTGACCACAGTGGTGAGGTACAGAATCCCAGGGGGTTGTACTCACCAGTCCCACTAAATCTTTCTCTGGGTGGAGAATGAAGACTGAAAGTATTTCTACTATGTGGGCACCCCCCCCCAACTTGGGAAAGAGATAAACTCAAAAACTACCATGACATCTGTAGTGACCTGGTAGCATTGTAAAGTAGTGACATCCCTTTCGGCTAACAGCTATCAGAAGAGCTTCCCTACTACAGCCCTATATGTGAGCGCCACATTGCAATTTAATTTAGGTGTGGGACGGTAAGGGGTCTGTTTTGCCAGTCTGCTTGCAAATGAGTTGGCATGGGTGAACACTGAACTGCCAGAACTGAACTAGTAAAAGCCTGATTGGCCAAACTGGGTGTAGGTTAAGCAAATCCTATCATTCTGTTTTTTACCAATGTGGTCCGGTTTCCACCAAGTCCCAAGTATGGGTCAAAACAGACTGCCAGGACTGGACTGGATAGGTAAAAGCTGGACTGACAAAATTCATAACGCACACTCGGTCTGGTTCTGGTGGATCAGTTTTCACCAAGTCCTAATTGAACAAATAAAAAAATTAAAAATAAAGTTATGATAGGAAACCGTCAGTGTACTTTAAGGGGGATGATAAGTCTTAAATAAATTTGCAATAGAATAACATGTCATCCTTCCTTGAGAGAGGGCCTACCTGACTGCTGCTGCCACCATCCAGAGGTCCCCAGAGATTCTTTCATGCTGCTGGCTCCCCTCCTCTGACCATGTTTTTGTGGCAGTGGGAGAGAGAGTGGGGAGAGATATAGATGTCTTTGGCGCCTCCTGCTCCTTTCTTCTTTTGCGGCTGCATTCCTTGGCCCAGTCCCCTGACTCTGGCAATAGGGACCGGGAAAGACAAAGCACCACTTCTCCAATGTCTCCTGTGCCACTGAGTGCACCGATGGCTTGGAGTAGGAGTGATGTCCAGGGTCTCATCCCCAGTGCTTTCCGCTCAACTTTTCTGCCCACACGCCTAACTCTGGACCCACAACCCCACCACAGAGGATGACATACCCTGACAGTAGCCCAGGAGGGCTTGAATAAAACGCCTGGGGCCAGCACACTTATGAGGGCCAAGAAACAGATAAATAAAAGAGTTTAGAGCACAAGGCTCCATCAGAGCATGGGGGCAGCCATTCTATGAACTCTGACGCCCAGTCAATCAGAGGGCTAGAAAGCCCTATACAGCCCAGCAACAAACCACAAAGACCTGTGGAAGGATGCTGCATACAGACCTTCCTAAGTGTATTGGTGGGCTAAAGGGGCCAATCGGAGGGTAGCGCAGGGCAGAATGACTGATGGATAGCTCTGCCTGTCCAATGTGACACTGAGTTGGGGAAAAGAGGTTTCTGGACTCTGGAGGAGCTTGTAGCAGTCTGAGAGAGACACTGAGGTGTTCAGACCTTCTGCTCGTGAGACCAACTTGAGCGGCCTAGCCTGGCCAACAATCCCACGAGCTCTCACCAGGGTTCAGTCTGCAAACTCACTGTGTGCCTTATCCTTGGCTTATGCTGCTCAGAGACTATGCCTGATGAGCATCTGTTGGAGGAATTTGAGAGTTTGATGACTGTGGGCCACTGCTGCATACCAAATCTGCTGAGCTGTACCAAGCGGAGACAGAGACCTGCATCCTACCCAGGTTGCTCCAGAGCCAGAAAAGGCCTGCTAGCCCTTATTTACTTGGGTGGATCAGGAAACAGGGAGCCATGGGGCATGTGGCCCGAGTATGTGGGTAATCTTGATCCTGAGGGGAGTCAGACTGTGGGGCTGCTCCTGAGGTCTGGGCTCTTTGGGAGCCGTGGGGCATGTGGTCTGAGTATGTGGGTACTCCTGATCTGGAGGAGAGTCAGATCGTGGGGGCTGCTCCTGGGGTCTGTCCTCCTTGGGAGCTGGGAAGTTGCTGCAAAGTACTCCTGTTACTGACAGCTGAGCTAGAAGGGCTGTGTGTTGAGAGGTGTAAGCCAGAAGGGCAAAGGGCTGTGCTGCTGCAGAATGTTGGAGGGAATCAGAAGTTCTTCATCCCCAGGCCTCTGGGTCCTGTTCTTGATTGTTGCTCACCCTGTTGCTGTGTGCTCTCCTCTGCCTCAACTGACTGCTACATCCATGGGTCACACGAGTGCTGGCATTGCTGGCTGGGGTCTTTTGCACATCTCCAGTTTTTGATTACTATTACTGCATTTGGATTACAAGTTGATTTTAAAGCATTTTACAACTCGAGTTCAAGTTCTTTAAATTGTGTTAGCACACTATGACCTGCTGGGGGATAACTTGCAAACTTGCTAATCTTCATCAAATGTACCACCAATAGAACCTGGGCAATTTAGCTATCAGGCCTGCAACGGAACTCTAGTGTAATTCCTAGGAACCCAGAGTCATTGGTTATTGTGTCACACTTGAAACTGTAATTTTACTACTGGTACCATCAGAAGCGTTGCCACACCCTTTGTAGTATAATTCTTCATTTTGTGCCCCTTGATTGGGCAGATGCTTCATAGACTGGGATCTGAGAGGGTGTTGACTCACAGTACAGTGGCCATGGGAGGGCACTGTAATAGCATGGAAGTGTTCAAGGTGACTTGCAATTGTCTACTCCCCTCTTTTGCTCCAGTTTCCAGGCCTGAGTTCTTAAATAAAAGCACTGTTAATCTGTTGAATTTTACTTCTGTGTGCGTTCCCAATTTGCATAACCTGATCAAAGCGTTTATTTGTGAAGGTAACAACTGTTCAATTGGTCCCGGGGGGGGGGGGGAGGCTGATGGTCCAGTGCAGTATAATGAGGTGAGTAGTCACTGCATCCCAGGGGGCAGTACTGCACACAGCATCTGGCACACTTATTCTCCTGGGTGGAGGCACGCTGTTATTTATTATTTGTTCTGAAATGAACCCACCTACTGCAGGAGAATGAAGGAACCAAATGCCCTCAACCAGGTGGGCCCTGCAGTCATCAGGCAGGGGTGTAAACCTGGACACGGCAGCGATAGTGGAGATTATCAGACCACTGCTATTTGCATAGCATAGAGCTTCCATGAATACAGTGCGTGCTAGTGCTTGCTGTTAATTTTGGTTTTGTCAGTGTGACCCCCTCCACATGTCTAGGGGTATGATAATAGTAAAAAAGGGGAGGGAAGTGTACAAAACAGAACTGTAACCAAGGTGTGGGTTTTAGGGTTTGTTGTTATTTAGCACCCGGTGCCTCCAATTTGTAAACCACTACCTGGCTAGCCTTGGTTTGGGGAGAAAACATTTGCTTGGCATCAGGGCTAGGTTTGTACTTCTGGACAGGGGCACCCAAGTAATTCCGGACAAAGGAAAAAAAGAACTGAGAATGTCCAAACCAGGAGTGGGTTCTAAACTGGGGCTTTTATTCACTTCAACACAAGAATACAAAGCAAGATGGACCACCACGGGGCTACACTCACTGGTTATGCAGATCTATAGAGATCAGAACATATCTTCTTCATCATCACAACAACCCTCAGGTTTTGAACACACTGGGCTCTCATGCCTGAACTAGCACTTTCTCTCTCTTGGATTCCCTGGCATGGCCCTCGGCCAACACTAGTACACACTTTCCATGTGTCATGGACATTTCTGTTGGTGGCTCCCTCAACCACCCATGAGCGCTTCTAGCTCTAAAGGGAAAAACACACATCCTTAATCCCACGTCTGGGTACTTTCTGCAGACACTGGCCAAGTGCCTGGGAGAAAGCTATAGGTGCCCAAAGTGAATCCGTGGAGGTTAATTCTGGTTACTCCAGATGGGGGGGGGGAGACTCCCACCTCTTGTCCCCAAATCCATACCCTGCCATTCACTTGGAGTCAACACCTTTCTTTTGAACTCTCTGTCTGTAGAATGCTATCTCAAAACACACATCACATTTAACAGTCTGCTTTCTAGGTAACTGGTGTCCTGACTTGCAGCATTCTCCAAGTGGCTATGTCATCCCTGTAGACCCCCACTGATTAGATGCATCTCAAGTCATACACAAACTTAAGTAATGTACTTGGCTGTCCTTTCCTGACCCACAGTAGCAGATACTTTACACAACTGCCTCGGTGAAAACAGAGGCTCTCTGGCAGAGCAGACTCACCATGGTTCGCAGGTGCCCCAGGGCTTCTCTCACAGAAAAACGCATTTCTGGTGCCTCAGCACAAATCCTCTCATCAGGCAGCTTTTCTTCTTCCAGCAGGGCAAGGGGGTTGCCCCTGAAAAGCTGGTCTTGTCCCCCCCCCCCCATCCGCTTAGGGATGGGGCACTGGAACAAACCAGGGAACGGTCTCAACCACTTCTATTAGTTTTCTTCTGTGTCCTTCTCTAGGGCGATAACACACACCCTCTTCCTGTGGTAGCTCTGTTGCAGAGCTAGGCTCTGAGGGGCTTCCAACTGCAGCACACCTCCTCCTTCCACTGAGCCTGGCTGAAGACCGACTACTGACTCCCTTTGAAAACCCCAACAATCTAAGCTAACTCCCAGCTGCAACATTTCACTGTGGCTTATGCTGCTGTGAGAATTCTAAGTGATGTCATCCCTCCAGCTCAGCTGAGACTGAGGACAGAGTGAGACAGTGTGAAACCCATCTAACTGGTGTCTCACAAGCTGCCTTTCCTTGCATGCCACAAGATCTAAGTGGGATTCTAGTAACCCCGGATAACAGAGGGGGTTACACCAACCCTCAGCCAGGAAAATGACTGTCTGCAGTCATTACTTACCTGGCCCAGGCCATCTAACCCTATGTGTTGACTACGGGGAGGCAGCGTTACCTTCTCCCCTACCATGTGCCAGGCACAGGCAGGCAACACTAAGGGCCCAGAGGCCATAGGCTGACGCATCAGCCTCTACTCTACGATCTTTCTATGGTTACCTAGTGGTCCTGGTAGAACTGCCCAGAGCATAGCCCTAATAGATCAATACTGCGGCCCCTACTGCAGGTCAGTACCACAGCCTGTCAATCCCCCCTAGCCCTCTAGGGAAAACCTATCTAACCATAACCCAAATTACCCAAAAACAGGGGAACTGCCCCCAACCCTGGACACCTGCAACCAAACACACAGGGAGCTAATACTATACCCTAGGTGTTACTCCCACACTTCCCCACAACCATTCCTGTGGAAGGAAAAGTTAAACACAGCAAACAACACTGCACTTTAAACACTACTACTTTTAAAGCACATTAAGGACTCTTCTGAGTCCCTCTTCCTTTTCTTGCCTTCTCTTCTTGTTTTCTTCAGGAAAACCTGCAAGAGAAAAGACGAAACAACCACTAATCTGCAAACACAGTACTATCTAACCCCTGCCATCTAAACACTGGAGAATCCAAAAAAAATATATATATTTTGTTAGAAAAGTAGAAAAACAGTATAAACAGTAAAAATGGTAGAAACAGTAGAAAAAATAGAAAAACAACAACATTATTTACAATACACATTTTTGGGGGATGGAGTGCCCTAAAAGTCCCATCTAGTGACAACAGTGCTTGAAGGCAAGTCCAAGAAAAAGTCTCTCCTGGGCCGGAGCCCAGTGAAGCACAGTTCTGGTAGGACTGTAATCCCGAAGGGAAGAGTCTTTGAGGACAGTTCAAACAGCATGAAGTCTGCTAGGTGTAGGGTGTGTACTGCAATGTCATTAAGATAGAAAAGTCTGGACTTACCAGTCCCTTGAAGAACGAAATCAATACAACACCTGGATTTTCAGCCGAAGACTCTCCCTGGCAGCATTCTTTGGATACAGCTGGGTGGACATCTTCCGGAAAACGAAAGGATGGCACATCTGGAAACTGCTGGGTTGATGTCATCTTGGAGATGGAACCTTGGAATAGGACAGGAAGAACAGCTCATCTGAAATCATCCGAAATCCCAGGCGATGAATCAGGATACAGTTAGGCTGGTGTCCTCTCTGGATATGAAGTCATCTGGAAGGCCAGTTGATGGAATCTGGAAAGCCAGTACACTGCAAGGCTGATTAATCTGGGGCACCTGGTTCCTGGAATGCCAGACAGGTGGAACAACATAGGTACGGCAATAGCAGGATGGCTGCACTGACTACCACTGCTCTGCTTTCCACTTGGTAGGCATGGGCACATTCGCAGAAAGTTGCCTGCATTGCAGGAAGTAACACAATGGGTCAGGTGCAAGAATTATTACCCCGTCTGGGCGCTCATAATTCACATTGAAGGAGGTTTTATGTCTCCCTCCATCCACGATCCAAATGAAGTCTATGAATAGTGTTCTGCACATTTTTCATTGTCTGAATTTCTCTTGTAACACTCTGTCTCGGACATACCGACTTGCACCGGGATGCACAAATCTTGTGGCCTCTTCCACTACCCAGGATTTCCTGTTTCTTTCAATCTCCTCTCAGACTCTCCGAGGAAAGGTAGGAAAGGATATCCCATAGATCTCATTCGCCTTCCTACGAATCAGTCTTTTCTCTTTACTACACTTGGTCAACTAGAGACCTCTGGCCTGGCTTGGGGGAGGCCGGCCAGTCCTGGTTCTGCCAGCTACACATACTTAATGCTATGTAAAATGGATCTTTGACTCCTCCTTGTGGAGACAGGACTGTGGAGTCACCGATCTCTCCTTCCATTCACTCCTCCGAGGCTGTGGATCTGCACCTTCTTCATAAGGCCACATAGGTTCCCCCTCATCCTCTTACTCGCTGAGGATCTGAGCCCAGGAGTGAGAAGTCATCCTCACATGAAACTATCAACTCCTCACTGGGCGCGGAGGTTGAAACCTCCCATTCAAAGGTCTCCCTCATCTCATCTTCTCTTATGAGACTTGGGCTAGGCCCCCCCCTCTCCAAAGATCTGCTGATGCTCCCTCCACAATGTCTCTCTGTTACCTGGACTCGGATACAGGGTGCCGACTATGGCAGTCCATGTCCAAACTATCTGAAAAGCTCGTGCCCAAACGCTCGCTTACCAGCGCCACCATGCTGTACAGTATTTTTGAAAAGTCAATGTTTCAGCCAATCGGGAAACAGTTGAAGGTTGAGAATTTGTTGTACTATTGTTGTGACGTCAGAACGGTAGTACAAATTTTTTGACCTTTGAACTTTCCTACAACAGGATTTGGAAAACCATTGTTTTCCATCCACAATAAACCCTAACCATATACCATTATCCTTTCTAATCTGGAGTATTAATAGTGTAAAATAATGCACCTGGGAAACAAGAACCCAGGGGAAGATTACACAATGGGGGGGAGGTAGTAACAACAACAAAAAAGAAAAGGGACCTGGGAGTAATCATATCAGATGACCTTAAGGTTAGCAAGCAATGTGAGAAGGCAGTAGGGAGGGGTTGGGGTATACTGGGATGCATAGGGAGAGGCATCACCAGCAGAAAACAGGAAGTTGTTATCCCTCTGTACAGAAAGTTGGTGAGACCCCATCTGGAGTACTGTGTCCAGTTCTGGAGACCCCATCTCCCAAGGACATAGTCAGGATAGAGGCAGTCAGAGGAGGCAGCTAAAATGGTGCAGGGTCTGCAAGAGAAGCCATACGAGGAGAGACTAAAGGAGCTTAATATGTATACCCTTGAGGAAAGAAGGGGGGACATGATAGAAACTTTTAAGTACCTCAGTGGAATCAACAAAGTCAAGAGGGTAGCATCTTTCAGAAAAAGAAACGTGCAAGAACAAGGGGACACAATTTAAAGATGGGGGGGTGGTTCCGGGGCAATGTGAGGAAGTATTTTTTCACAGAGAGGGTAGTGGATACATGGAACAGCCTTCCTGAGGAGGTTGTGGGGTCTAAAACTGTGGGAGAATTCAAGAATGCATGGGACAGACATATATAGAATAGTGGATGGGCGACCATCCACAACAAGGCTGTGTTTCCATCGAGGTTGTTGATGACATCATGGAGACCTCGAGGCGAAGCCGAGGTCTCCATGATAACCGAGATGGCTACAGCCATAATGGTTACCCATCCACTATTACTATAAGTATATGGTTCCTGGCTTGTGTTTCTTTTTTCATTTCTTCCCCAGGTTGACGGTTACCTTAGAAACATAGAATTTGACGGCAGATAAGGACCGCTTGGCCCACCCAGTCTGCCCATTTCCCTACCTACTGGATAAGCTGCAGATCCTAGTTAACCAGCAGCCTACTTCTTCCTACCCCCAACCCCCAGAATTGCCTTATGACTATCCCATGCATGCTTGAATTCCACCTCTGATTTTGACTCCACAACCTCCTCTGGAAGGCCTTCATAGAGTTATGCTGCTCCCGCTCTCAGGTCGGCTTCACCCCATCCCGCTAGCTTGGCAGCACTTAGTTTAAAAAAAAAAAAAAAAACGGCGATTCACTTTAGTGACATAGAGCCTTGTGAGGCTCTCCGTGTTATGAAGACGAGGGTCCTCCGACCGGCGCTCGCTTAATTGCGCCATGTTCCACATTTTTTTCTTCTCAGACCGTTGCTAAGTAAGCCAATCAGGTTGCAGGGCAAGGCAAAAAAGTTGTTGTACTATCGATGTGACGTCAGACCGATAGTACAACAACTTTTTTGACCTTTGAACTGTCCTACAACAAGATTTTGAAAGCCACGACTTTCTATTCATTATAAGCCCTAACCATATACTATAAGGCAATTCTTGTTGGGGGTAGGAAGAAATAGGCTGTTGGTTAACTAGCATCTACGTCCTATCCTGTAGGTAGAGAAATGGGCAGACTAGGCGGGCCAAGCGGTCCTTATCTGCTGTCAAAGTCTATGTTTCTATTAGAGTTAGTGTAGGCCACTGAGTAGTGTCTGTATCTGATGAAACCTCTGGTGTTTATAACAACAAAGATATGTGTACCACCTGTTCAGAAATTAGATGAGTCATCTGACAAGAATTTGATGTGTTTTGTAATGTGGGGGCAGCAGTTGGAGAGTGTGTGTACAAGATGGAAATTTCTAGCTACACCCGAATGTGAAAACTATTTTTAAAGGGAACTGCACTAAAACTCGGCGGGACTGAACTAGTGCCTGAGATTATATTAGGCTTCAGTTCAAATCTCTAATTTTCGTTATGAAAAATTCCAAACTGATTAAGGGGCCAATGACAATTTAGCAGAGACACAATTAGGGATAGCTGAGAGATGTCCTAGCCAGAGAAACAAAAATAAAGGAAACCATCTCTACGGCAGCTTCTGCCGGGAGACGATGAATCAAGCATGTCTTGGAAATCCCTGGGCAATCCTGGAAGGCTGGTATTCCCTGCTATGATGTTGCAAAGTTAATAGGACGCAAGCCACCCAATCAAAAGCAGAAAAGAGGCAGCGAAATAAGCGACTTAACAGTGCTTAACAAAAAGTGAGGCTAGCACTGTACTCGAACCTGCTCGGCCCGCCAGCAGACCCAAATTCACTCTATCGATACTTTCACTTTTCCGTAAATAATTCCGGTAAGCCGTTGTCATAGATAGCACACTTGCCACTCAACAGATCCCCACCGCCACTCCCACTTAGAAACAAACAGTGTCGTCGCGTCTCCTACGTTCCATCCGCTCCGCCTTAGTACAAGAAACTCCGACACGTTACGTGCGCGTGCGCAACTCGGGCGGGCAGTGAATGAACGCGCCGCTCCCCTCCCTGAGTACATGAAGTGCCTAAGATGGCGGATTTCTTGCCGTCCCGGTCCGTGTTCATGGTCTGTTTCCCGCACTGTCTCCTCACCAGCGGGGAGTCCGAGCAGCTCCGCAAGTCCAAAGAAATCGACAAATGCATTTCCCGGGAGAAAACCTACGTGAAGCGACTGGTGAAGATCCTTTTGCTTGGGGCCGGCGAGAGCGGCAAGTCGACCTTCCTCAAACAGATGCGCATCATCCATGGCCAGGACTTCGACCAGCGGGCCAAGGAAGACTTCCGGGCAACAATCTACAGTAACGTTCTAAAAGGTAAATGGGGACCAGCGAGCGGGTCGCAAACCAGTGTGCGGGGAGTTCGAAAAGTTATTAGGTGGGGAGAAGGCATAGTTTTTGGCTGGAAAGTTCGCTTAAGCGCATTAGGAACGCCCAGCTTGTTTCGGATACGTGAATAAGTGGGAGGAGTTCAGCGCTAATTTCTGCTCTGAAGTGTGTAGAAAACAGCAAAACTAAAAAAAAAAATCACGTTATGAAATTGCCCCCAAAGATTTGAAGAACCCAAAAGGCAAGGCGCAGCTTTGGTTGGTGGTGTTCGGGCGGTTTGTTTCGATCGTGGCATCGTTGTGAAGTAAACACAAAAAAGAGTGAGGGGGGAAAGTCTTCCAAGTCAAGACTTTGGGTGTAGGCTTGGCCCGTACAGTTTATACAAAGGCTTCACGCTAAACAAAAACACAAACCTTGTTAAGATTATTGACCAGTACTGCGGTCAGACAGCTCGTTACCTCCGTGATGGTCGATTTAAAGACTTAAAATGCCAGTGAAAGTATAAACCCGATGGTCCGAGTAGAGGAAAGAACGGCCAAACTGGCTGGGGCACTCCCAGTGACCATATTAATGACCGTAAGTTTGCAGGCCCGAACATTGAGCAGAGAGGCACTTGTGGTGGTTTCACGGGGATCTTGAGGTTGATAATATGGGATGGGGGAGAGTGCAAGTGTTGGAAGAAATAACAGTTGCGGCGAATTCACTTGTTGATTTCGAGCCTTGTCATTTTGTTGGTGGACACGATAGTTACATTCACGAGGCGAGTGATGTGGGCTAGCTTATGTTTTGCGGGGAAAAGTCCAGAAAGTTTTTTTTTTTTTTTTAAGTATCCTGCTGCGGTGATGGAATTAGTTGGTATGTTATCCTTGCTTCTGGATTCTAATACTGAACTTTTAAGCAGTCTGTTGCTTTGGTTATCCTAGGACGAATAACTGCTGAATTGAATAGTCTCCAAAGTGTTTTTGATGTTAAACGGTTTACTGAAAAGTTTCAAAACATGATACAGTACCGAATCATACATAACTGTAATAGTCCTAGTAAATCTTCACACTGTAAATGGGTGAGACAGAAGACATTTCTGTAAAACCCTAACAAAAGAAACTCAAACAGCACATTGTGTATAGCTAGGTTAGGATGACAGAAACCAGCTATTACTGTTTAGTAACTATCTTGTGCTGCATAATAAACACAGCTTAGATATTAACAGGGAGGGACAGGGGTACCACAAAATTAACTTGATTGACCAACCTGCAGTGTGTTTGCTCCCTGTGGTAAAAAGTACAGTAATCTAGCATTGCCTTAGTAGAGTAGTATTTTTAGTTACACTAATGGACTCTCATAACAGTAGAACACTAAAGCTGAGCGTCTGTTATTACACTGCTATACTTTCAGTAATGTAATCTTGTAACGTATTTTCAGGCTTCCTAAGTTAAAGGGATTTTGTGTAGAGAAGATTTGAGGATAAGAATTTTTCTTACAGTGCATTAACTAGCTGTTTGCTGTGCAAATATCCCGTCATTCCTGATCTTTGAATTTGAGTTGATGGCAGGGTCTGAAATTAAGTTTTGTGGGTGCTAACCATAACTAGCAGGGCTAGTTACTGAAAAGCTTTACTGGTCCCACAGACTTTCCACTGGGCCAGCTGGCGTCTTTGTTGAATGTTACCTCCCCTTGTACTAGCCAGTTGTGCTTGTGAGCTGATGCTGTTTTTTGGTACAATATTTACAATAAAGCTGCTTATAGAGTGCTAGTTCGTGCATTGTGGTTATTTGCTTTTCGCTGTACGTTTTTTGTATACCCAGCACACACTAAACACTTGGAGTGGCATTTGTTTGCTCTTCCCCTTGCACTAGCCAGTTGTGCTTGTTAAAGGAAAATGTTACTGGCAAGTTCAAAATTCACCAGCATTTGGCTGGTGTCTGGTTTAGATCCGGTGATTACCAGTAGCATTTAAGTTTGAAGTGAACAGATGATGTCATTTGCTTTCTTAAAAGTGACCTTGAAATATATTTGTCTGTAGCATAAATGAGGCAATGAAATGTATTAATTTTGCCCTCAGAATCTGCAGTAGTTGCTATTCACCATGAGCTTGCTAACTCTTCCAGATGGGGTGATCAGAATGAGAAGAGATCTGGATAAACTAGCAAAATGGTCAGAAGAGTGGCAACTGGGATTTGTTGCAAAGAAGTGCAAGATCATGCACATAGGGAAGAGAAACCCCAAAGTCACCTATAAGTTGAGAGGGGAGTTGCTGGCAGTCACAAAGGAAGAGACTTGGGCATCATCATCACTGATGACCTGAAATCATCCAAGCAGTAGGTAAGGCTAGGGGGATGTTAGGGTGTATTAGTAGGGGTATCACAAGTCTGAAGAGGGAGGTAATAACCCCTCTTTACAAGACACTGGTAAGGCCTCATCTGGAGTACTGCGTGCAGTACTGGAGCCACTTCTAAGGACATTAACCAAATTGAGGCAGTCCAGAGAAGGGCAGCAAAATGGTGCAGGGACTGCATCAGAAGACATATGAGGACAGATTAACGGGCTCAATATGTATACCCTTGAGCAAAGGAGGGAGGCGAGGTGATATGATCGAAACATTCAAACACCTTAAGGGCATTAACAAGTGAAAGAGTCTAACATGTTTAAATATAACAAAAATAGCAGGATAAGAGGACACAGCATGAGATTAGAGGGAGGCCGATTAAGGGGGAATGTGAGGAAATTCTTTTTCACAGAAAGGGTGGTGGATGCATGGAATGGCCTACCTCAAGAAGTGGTGGGTATGAATACATTGCAGGGCTTCAGACAGGCATGGGATAGGCATAAGGGAGCAATACAGATGAGTACGAATAGATGGGCCACTGGCAGAGCAAAGGCTGATGGCACATTTTATAAGGTAGAAAAAGAAATGGGCAGACTGGAAGGGCCTTGTGGTCCTTGACTGTTTCTATGTAACTCCACCCATTTGCAGCTGGATAGTCAGTTTGAAGAATTGTTTTCTCCTGCACAAGGTGCAACCTTTGCTGTACCTAGCTGTAATATCTCATGTGGCAAATTAGTGTAGTTAAGACATTGATGCTGGATTCTCGTCAGCAAGTTGATTTTTAGCTGGTTGTTCAAGTGCACAAGTTTTTTTCATCAGAACGGTTTGTAACACTAATATGATGAAACAAAATCAACTGGATTAAAAAAAGAAAGTGTAGCTGTCTGAACATTTAGAAACCTTCAATGTTTTTTTTTTTTTTTAATCTTCCACCGATTGCTCGCTTCTGTTGTGCTTTCAGCCATCTTTCCTGTCTGCTGTACGGTTTGCCACCCTGTCAACTCCAGTCAGGATGCCCATTGGACTGTGCTCCACAACTCCACCTCTCCATTGCAACTGAACAAGGAGCCATCCTAGAGCGCAATCATTCAAGTACCTTGGCATCACCCTTGATCCCCACCTCTCATATGCTGTCCATATCATCAATGTTGCAAAGTCTGCCAGTGTGAGGTTAGGCATATTATTCTGGCACAGGAAACGCCTAACCCCAGAAGCACTGTCAGTGGCCGTCCAAAGCTCCATCGTCAGCATCATAGACTATGGTCTTATATATGGGTCTGCAACTACCACTGCTCTCAAACGTATCGCGACCTCCCTGAATAAGGCCTATCGTCTCCTCACTGGCTCACATTGCCGTACCCACACGTGTCCTTTATTCCCAATCTGGATGGCTGGCTTCAACTGGACAAACGCATAAAATACCAAACCTGCATCACGGCAAAGAAAATTATATTGGGGCTTGCCCCTCCTGATGTCTGTGCCCTCCTTAAACCTAGACATAGGAACGTCACTACAAGGATATCCAATTCCCATCTACTACATATCCCACGATGTCGCACATCCCAAGGACAAAGATCATTCGCCTATCGGGCATCCAACTGGCTCAACTCTCTTGGCAGCAACATAGCGACCGCTCCAACACTCGGCCTCTTCAAGTCCAAGCTGCACCTCTCACTGCTTGTATCCTGTGATTGCCCATCTTAACATTTCCACCGTTCCAGCTGCACATGCCCCAGCACTTACAATCAGTCTTTGCACCCCTAGCTCCTTACCTGTCATATTCCGTCGACAAGGCCCCCTGGCTGCACTGTCTCCGCCTCGCGCCCCGTATCTCCACTCCTTCCGTCCTCTATCTCCTACCCTCACTTCCTCCCCACCCACCCCCTTTCCCTTGTCTTGCTTATAGCTCAAGTCTTTGTACTGTTACTACATGTCTGTAAGTCAGTGATTATATGTTTGTAATTAAAAATTACTGTTGCACACATTGACGTGGAACGTTTGTAAAAGAGCCTTGGCTCAAAAGTATTGTAATTCTAGATTGAAATAAATATATATATAATATGTGTGTGTGTGTGTGTGTGTATGTATGTATGTATGTATGTATGTATGTATGTATGTATATAGTCCCCTGGGAAGACTCCACCAGTTTCTTCTTCAGGCTAATCTAGTTCGTTGACTGACTAGGTAATAGTCTTTTGGGGGCTGCTGCTGCTGGTGGTGGAGAGAGACACTGGGGTTGGTGACGTGGGGACAGTTTCTGGAGTTGCACCAGTCGGGGATGATTTAACTCTGCTTTGTCCCTCCACTCATTTCTAATAGTCCGTTTGATGCCATGCTGGCTTTTTGGGTGGAAGCAGACTATTGTATTGTCTCCCACAATGTCTTGTGTTACCCCTAACACCACAGGAGGCTGCTTTGGCAGTATGGTGACTCCCCAGAGTCTTTGAAAATGTTTCCTCTGCAGCGCTTCCTGCTCTCCACCAGTCCATGGCATTGGAGTTTGGCTCAGGGATGACCGTCTAGGTCTCCTGCATGGGAGTGTGATATTGTCTGCTGGCGCCAGTGGGCCCCACAGTTAAGTTATATTTTTCGTGTTGCTGCCTCATTTACATAGAAGTTGACGGCGGATAAGGACTGCAAGACCCATCCAGTCTGCCCATTTTTTTTTTTCTACCTTATACATTTGCCATCTGCCTTTGTTCTGTCAATGGCCATCTATTCATACTCATCTGTATTGCTCACTTATGCCTATTCCATGCCTGTTGGAAGCCCTGCACTGTGTTCATATCCACCGCTTCCTGAGGTAGGCTGTTCCATGCATCCACCACCCTTTCTGTGAAAAAGAACTTTCTCACATTACCCCTTAGTCGAGCTCCATCTAATCTTTTGCTGTGTTCTCTTGTCCTGCTATTTTTCTTATATTGAAACATGTTAGACTCTTTCACCTTGTTAATGCTCTTAATGTGTTTGAATGTTTCAATCGTATCACTTCTCTCCCTCCTTTGCTGTAGGGTATACATATTGAGCTCCGTTACTCTGTCCTCATATGTTTTCTGATGCAGTCCCTGCACCATTTTGGTTGCCCTTCTCTGGACTGCCTCAGTTTTGTTAATGTCCTTGTGCAGGTGTGACCTCCAGTACTGCACACAGTACTCCAGATGGGACCTAATCAGTGTCTTTTAAAGAGGGATTATTACCTCCCTCTTCCGACTTGTGATACCTCTACTAATACACCCCAACATCCCCCTAGCCTTACCTACTGCTTTAGTGGTCTGCTTGGATGATTTCAGGTCATCCGTGATGATGATGCCCAAGTCTCTTTCTTCCCTTGTGACTGCCAGCAACTCCCCTCCCAGCCTATAGGTGGCTTCAGGGTTTCTCTTCCCAGTGTGCATGATCTTGCAGTTCTTTGCATTGAACCCCAGTTGCCACTCTTCTGACCATTTTGCTAGTTTATCCAGATCTCTTCTCATTCTGCCCATCCCATCTGGATCATCTACTCTGTTGCAGACCTTGGTGTAATCTGCAAACAGACAAACTTTATCCTCCAGTCCATCTGCAATGTCACTGTTGAAGATATTGAAGAGGACTGGCCCCAGGACTGATCCCTGAGGTACCCCACTTGTTACTTGCATCTCTTCTGACTGTATACCGTTTACCACCACTCTCTGTTTTGTGTCCGTCAACCAGTTTGCCACCCAGTTGACCAACTTCTGACCCACCCCGAGCCTACCCAGCTTATTAATCATTATGCTCAGGGTGTGAAATTCCTATACCGTAGGTGCCTCAAGGCAGGCACCTTTATCTCAGGACACCTACCGCTAGACAGTGTCTGCCCACTGGGGCACCTACAGAATTTGTGCATCTAGTCTATTTTTGTTTCTGTCCGTTTAGTTTGTCAGGACATCAGTGTGTTTGGGGGCAGGGTGCAGTGAAGGAGTGCTAACGTGATGGCTGATCAGAAGACCCGTAACTCTGCGACAGAGCGCCGGGCACCAATTTATGCTTGCGTTTGAGGAATTAGCGCCTGCTTCTTGTTGTCTAAGAAAAGCAGCGGCGCTTTCACACGTGGTGTTTGTGTAGTGGCCGGGGGGAGGGGCATTGGGAGAGCTAGTAATGCAGCCGCAGCTATTCTTGGCACATCTGAGCTGTGGCCGGGCCACTTTCCTCAGTCAAGTCAGCTGCCTTGTAGGTCGGGGGGCGCGCTGTCAACAGACTGTTCCCGCTACATGTCTGCAGCTGAAACTGATACTGACAAGCTACTTTTGTAAATGATGACTGGGAGGCGCGAACAGCCGGCTTGGCACATTTTCAGCAGGCAGGAATAGTCTGTCAACTGCACAGTGAGGCTTCAGACCATCGAGATGAGCTGCAATTCCCGAGCACCAAAGCTTGCCTGCAAGGAAGACTGCTGCACCTTAAAGCTCAAAAGTTACAAACTAACAGCACTGAGAAGCCTTAGTGAATCATTTTATTAATATAAGCAGTGCATCGATGGGTTTTGCTGCTACAGAGCGGAAGGATGAGAGTACTTTGATTTTTACACTACTTTCTCTGTTCTGTGAGTTCCTGTTTTCGACTGCAGTATTTAGTGAGCTCTAGAAGTTGTTTAGAATGTTTTTCCGGCATGTGCGTTTATATATTCTGAATGTCTTGAACTTTGTGGTGCCAGTAAGTGGTCTCTAGATAACCTAAAGTAACTTGAGGGCATCCTAAAGTTGAACTTTTTTTTTTTTTTTTGTAAAACACAATTATTAAATGCAAGCAAAAACACTGCTTGACACAGTCAACCTTAAGCAACAGTTCATGATACATTGAGTACATACGACAGACTGGTACATTCACCTTACATACTGGTGTATTAAAAAAAAAAAAAAAAAAAATGCAGTTTTAAGAGCTTTGTTGGGTAAGGAGTGAGTGTAATGCTGGCCTATGCTAGGAGGGAGGGAGGGATGGACTCGAGGGAGCAGATGTAATGGTCAAAAGCTCTTTTAAGTAATGGGAACTTGTGGAAAAAAAAAAAAAAACCTGTGTGTACTGCCTCTAACAGATACTGCAACAGAAAGAGTAGCCAGTCTTCAGCAGAGGGAGAGGAGGAACTCTGCCTCCAAAAGTAAGCTAGCTATAATAATCTAAATTAAAAAAAAAAAAAAAAAAAAAAAGCTCTTTAGAGAGTTACAGGGAGCTATTCTCTGCAGTGAGCTACTGAGGGATGCTGAGCAAGGTGATACTTGGTCCAGCAACGAGGAAACTAAAATTATACAGTATAACATAACTGAGGAGGCATGTAAATAATTTTCCGGGCATGCATTTTTTACTACTTACATGCCCAAGTGGGCATGTACTTTTTTCACGAATTTCATACTCTGATTATGCTCACTGACACTCCACTCCTTCATGCCTAACTACTGCTTGACCTGCCGTGCTGCCACTTCCTACTCTCATATTCCTGCTGGGGGTCATTCCCTGACCTAGAAGAGGAGTGTCTTATTAGAACCAATGATTTTCCATTTTTAGAAATGGTCAGTTCTTTTTGACAAAATCTAAAAGCCTTAAATTTTTTTTCCTCCGTGACATTGAGGGCAGATCAGCATGTTTTTAACAAAAATTTCTCAACGGAGGCTCTGCCTCCAAAAAGCTGTTGCAAAGTATTTTGTGTTTGTGTATGTGTAAGCGAGATACATAGATACATAGACAGTGTCGGCAGATAAGGGCCTATGGCCCACCTAGTCTGCCCATTTAAGTTTGTAAGTTCAGTTTATGTTTTCCAGGAAGTCTGTTGCCCCTTATTCCTGACCTCCAGAATTCCTTTATGTATATCTACTTGAGATAAAGTGGAGCAAATAGTTTTTTGTCATGAAAAACTGACTCCCAAGTGTTGGTTTACAAAAATAAATAATTTCGTCCTGTTTTTTTACCAGAGTATTCCATTAAAAATGGAAAATCATTGGCCCTTGTCTACTAACCTTGGAACCATCTGGAGGGGTCTTCAGTTCCTGGCAGCACATTGGAAGGCAGCAGATGTGGGGCGATTAGTGCCAAAATCCAGCGTACCAGTGTAGCATTTCTACCACGTTTTCCCACCGCTCCTACCCACGCAGCTGGCCTGGGTGGTACACACTTGACAGCATGCGGTCATCCATGCTGTTAATAACTCCTTCACACCGCCAGCAAGAGCTGCTATAAGAGTAATGCTACAAACAGGAACACCCCTCCACCGAGAATGTCAACGTTCCCTGCTGGCCTCCACCCCGTATATCCTAGGCCCGATGCCATAGAGCTGGCCTGAGTTCTGTTTTTAATGAAACTTGCAGCGTGCATTTTTGAAAGCTTTTAAACGACTATCTTTTCGTGAGTGCTTAGCCACCTTAACTTTCTGGTAAGTTGTCATTCATTTGTAACTAGCATAATCTAGAAAGTGGAAGCTGAGGTTCAATGCAGGGAAATGCAGGGTACTGCACCTGGGGGCTAGAAACCCGGGCCAAGTGTACACCCCGGGGGGGGGTAATGCTACAAGTCTCAATGTCTGAGAGGGACCTGGGGGTGGTGGTGGATGTCAAGATGAACAACTTGGAGACTTGTAGGAGGGCAGCAGCCAAGGCCAACAGAATGCTGGGATGCATCGCTAGGGGGATCACCTCCAGAAGGAGGGAAGTGATACTCCCTCTGTATGACTGCTTGGTGAGGCCACACCTCGAGTACTGCGTGCAGTTTTGGAGGCCACACTTAAAGAGGGACATTAAACTCCTGGAGAGGGTCCAGTGGAGAGCAACCAAAATGGTTTGGAACTTGGGGGAATGGACCTATGGGGAGAGGCTTGAAGAGCTAAATATGTACACATTGGAAGAGAGAAGGGACTGGGGGACATGATAGAGGTCTTCAGGTACATGAAGGGGGTAAATAGGGGAGGAACAGTCACGGTGCTTTGAAGGAAGGAGGAGGGGGCAACTAGAGGGCATGGGTGGAAGCTGGAGGGGAAGATTCAGGGGAGAAAGGAGGAGGTGCTACTTCACTGAGAGGGTGGTTGAGCCATGGAATGCGCTGCCCGGGGGCTGGTGGAGGCAGAGATGGTGGAGGGGTTCAAGAGGGGGTGGGACAGGTACAGGGGAAGGGTCCTGGAAGCAAAATCCAGTGCAGCTAGAATATCCGGAACTGGGAAGGGAGAAGCCAGAGAAGGCGAGGGGGGGCAGCAGGGTCAATCCCAGGGTGGGGGCTGACCAAACGAGCAGACATGAAAGACCATTAGGCTTATTCTGCTGGCATTTTAGTATGTTAGTATAATGCAGCCTACGTTGTTAGATCACCAATGACTCATCTGTGGAAATACAAAATCACACGTAAACCCGTAATGCAAAGCATCATGGGCTGTATATGCAAATCACCACAAAATATTAGCTTAGTTCAACTTTAAGCAGCATAACATTTTCTGGTGATTTGCATTAGCCCATGATGCTTTTCATTATGGTGGTATGTGTGATTTTGTATTTCTTTGAAACTTGGCCTCCTGGCCATTGCCCTTTGGGGTAACCCCTGCCTCAGTGCTTATGCACTAAGGTTCTTTGTGTCTTATCTGTGGGTTGCCTAACATGGTAGCTGTTCGTCTAGTATAGTCCAGTTGTGATGCAGCACCTGTTTTAGTGGGCTCTGAGCTGTGCTGTACTCGGGTCTTCAGTTTGGCAAACTGTAACACTAGGACATTGAGGTTTACTGACACTCTCAGCATCATACAGTGAGTGAAGTGCAGCTGGTCTGGTTCTTCGAGTCTGTACTGTAACCATTAGACCACTCTGCCTCTTTATTTTTGTATTGCAAGGGTAACATTTTTAACAAATAGATTAAGCTGTGTCAGAATATTTAAAGTATAACTCCCAACCCCAATTTGTAATGTTGCCTTTAAAGTCAAAATCAATTTAAATTGGAGTCACGTGATGCCAGCTCTGTAGGAGCAGTCGGATCCTTCACCTCCAGCTTCCCGTCGGCATAAAAGTTTATATTTTATAAATTTGGGAGGTACTAGCGGCTTTATTTCGGTTTCAGTAGAAGTACGAAGTTAATCGATCACTTATAGTGGCGTTTTGGTCGTATATGGAGATAGAAATGAAAAAAAATACGCACCGACATACGCCGCCAGTGTCACCGGCGAAGGCCCAGCCGAAAAAACCGAGAGTCGCACTGGAAGGTGAATCCCCCGAAGATAACATCTCTACCTCAGAAAACGAGCCCCTGACACTTGCTCAGTTCCTGGCAGAATTTAAACCTTTTCGGGCAGAACTGGGCATGGTAACCGAGGAACTGAAAGCTGTCACTTCGCTTTGAAGAGCTATCAAGGCACAGGGACACTGAAGTAAAGGTCTCCTCGTTAGAAAAAAGTTTCAAACAGGATCTGGAAGTGATAAATTTAAGGCAGAGGTTTCCAGGATGGAAGCCAGCTCGAGGATCTTGAGGTCGAGTCGGAGGAACAATTTGGTCGTTATCGGCCTCCCGGAGCGAGAAGAAGGAACCGACCCGACCCTTTTTGCTCAATGCCTATTCAGAGATCTAGTAGGCCCGACGCCCTTCGTGGATAAGTTTATAATTGAACGGGCTCATCGGGCTTTGCGAGCAGTGCCAGCATCGGGTGCCCCCCCACGTGTCTTCATCATCCGTTTTCTAAACTATCAGGAGCGTCAATTTGTTTTATTGAAGGCAAAGGAAAACAAGGAGCTGAAGTGGAAGGGGGCCCCCATCAGAGTTACCCAGGACCTGCCAGTAGCAGTGAGACAGAGGCGGGCAGAATATCATCCGATGGTTTCCAAGTTGATTCTGGCAGGCATCAGATTCAAGGTCCTGTATCCGGCGAAGCTTCAGGTCCTGCTAAACGGTCAGTGGTCCACATTTGAAGATGCCTCTGTTGCGAGTTAAGGTTTGGTGGCTGCCCTCCCGGACCTTTTCAAATAGTCACGGAGACCCGGTGGGGATTAAGGACTGATCGCATGTTGTTCCTGTGTCTCTGGGTTTGTTAAGGATAAGGGATCCTTCGATGGATAGGAGCCAACGATCCTGTTCTGATTTCTTTTTTATTTTATTTAACCCAAGGAGGAAGATAAATGAGACTGGAGAACGGGCCCCGGTTTAAAAGAAGTGCACGTTTCTTTCCTGCTCTGGAATACAGATCTCCTGATAAGCTATCTATCTGATCGTAGTGTGGGCCCCCGGCGGACAGCATGTAACACCTCTTTTATGTGTGTGGGGTCTCTTTTGTAACGGAGAGTAGCGAATGCGGTATGGTTCTGGTTATTTTAAGGAGTGGATCGATCCTGTGCTGCAACTTGCCTTTTTGGATCCGAGGTCTTTTTTTGAGAGATACGTGACTATTCTATTCCTATCTGTGATGTGGGCTGTTTGCTGGTTTCATCTGGCAGTCTGCTGTGGAAGGGACAAATATTGTTGCAAGGGAAGCGCATGAGTGTCCATCTGGTCTGGAGACAAATTACACCTTTGCGGTGGCTTCCTGGACAGACTGAGGAATGATAGCCGGGTTTTAGGCTCATGTTATTTATTGTTTGGATTTGGGGCTATTTGGATTCGATTTGAGCCACTGTCTACTCCTGTTGAAACCTCAGCAGGATAAGGACATTTCTTTCATTTTTGCGCCCCCACCTTTTTTTTTTCTCTCTCTTATAAAAATGTGAAAATTACTGCAAGATCGACTGAGGCTGTTTAATGGGTTTAAGGAATCTTGGACTGTGCTGATTTTGGGAAATATTGTGTGAATTGGGGTAGGGGCTGGGATTGGGGATTAAAGGTGAAAAGAGTCTTGGGAATAAATAAGTAGTTTATTTCAGGGATAGAGGTCTGTATATGAACATAGGTTTTAATAAATGGTTTTGGTTAAAGTGGGCTAAGTAGGTAACGGAATGCTGGGGGTTGGGGAAGGGCTAGCTCACGGAGCTATGGATGTCATGGACCAAAGTGCCTTAGAGGGGGGGAGGGTACTCAGAGGGTGGGCGATGGAGGGTGATGTTGTTGGTTGTGTTAACTATATTTGTAAGTAGCTGGTTTAATATAGAGATTATTTGTAGAAGGGAGAGGGTGGACTGGGGAGGACGGTTAAGATTGGTTGTTTATAGTGGGTTAAAGAGATGGTTTGGGGGGATGGGTATTGGTGGGAGGGTATTGTTTGGAGGGATTTGGATTTTTGTGTTTGGGAGTGCACAAGGCCTGCAAGTATAGGAGTTTGAACTGGTTAAATATACAATCACAAGTCACTACAGGGTTGAACCAGAAATGGGGACGGATGTTGCTATAAAGTTTCTTACATTGAACATCAAAGGGGCGAGGAATAAAATGAAGCAGTTTAAAATATTGAAGTACATTGATGCATTGAGGGCCAAAATTGTATTTTTGCAAGAAACTCATTTGTTACAAGAAGAAAGCAATGCTATGCGGAGGCTTCAGATAGGGAGGATTTTCTCGTCACAGGGCACCACACAGAGCAGAGGGGTCATGTTGTTATTCTACAGATCCTTGCACTTCACTCCCCTTAAGGTTATCCAGGATAATGAGGGGAGGTACATTTTGGTGCAAGGTAAATTGCAGAGTAAGGTTATATTGATTGGTGCAGTTTATGGCCCTAACTCGGATTCCCATGATTTTCTGGTTGAATTACTAAAGGTCTTACAACCATTCAGTCATTTTCCCATGATAATTGGTGATTTTAATACGGTGCTAGACCCGTTACTAAATAGAGCTTCTAGGACCCAGGCACATTCTACTCCTGCTTCCCGAGCTTTTGGGGAATTGGTTGACCAATTGGGCCTAGCAGATGTTTGGAGGTTCTTCATCTGAGGAGAGGAGCTTCACATTTGTCTCTCCGACTCATGGATCGCGTTCTCGAGTTGTCTATATCCTATTGTCTCGCACCTTGCTCCCTGGGATTCTCAGCTCAGCAATAGTAGCTGCTCCCTCTCAGACCATTCGGTTGTAGACCTCACAGTTTTTGCCTTCCTAATCCGTAAAAGTAATAGATGGAAGATAAATAATCAGATATTGAGGAGTCCCAAAATAACTAAATATTTGTCAGCACATATTACAGAGTTTTCATTTTAACTTGAAGGATCAGGTTCATCCGGATATACTTTGGGAGCATTTAAAGCATATATGAGAGGTTTATTGATCAACCAGGCAGTGCAGAGAAAGAAAGAAAGGAAATCAATGGAGGGTTGTTAAATCAAATTAGGTCTTTAGAACATAGGCTTCTCAGTACCCCTACTGAGGAGGCGAAATTAAGACTAGTGAAGGCAAAAGATGCATATCTTAAAATAGTGGGAACAGGCGAACTGGCTATTATTAAAACTAAAAGCAAAGTTCGTGGACCAAGGTGAAAAATGGTACCAAGTGTTGTGGAGCCAGATTACCCAATTTGAAGCTTCCGTTAATTGAGGTATTCTCTCAGAAGGGAGGGTACTATCAAACTACTCCGAAGATATGGCCCAGATTTTTCAAAATTACTTAAATCGCTTTATGCGGGAATGCAGTCACCCCCGGCCGAGGCGGATATCTCCTCATTCCTGGACAAGCTATCCCTCCCTACCCTCTGCGAATCGGATCGATCAGTGCTCAATGCAGAGATTACACAAGGGGATGTTGAATTGGCCATTAAGGGTCTTTCACCTGACAAAACACCCGGGCCAGATGGGTTCTCGCCCAATTGTTATAAAACATTTGCCACCCAGCTGTCACCGATATTACTCAATCTTTTCCAATATATTTTATCTGGTAAAGAAGTTGAGCACTCCCTTACTGAAGCACTCATTGTGCTCATCCCCAAACCTAACAAACCGCCTGAAAGACCGGCCAGTTACAGACCAATTTCGCTGTTGAATTGCGACATTAAGATTCTGGCCAAGATATTGGCTGATCGTATCTGCCAGGTAATTCCGAGGCTGATTGGACCAGAACAAGTAGGTTTTATGAGGGGTAGATCCTCTTCGGATCATTTTAGAACTCTGGCACATGTTTTCTCGGCCTCCGAGGAGTCTGAGCTACCAATGGCGTTGGTCTCCTTGGACGCCGAGAAAGCCTTCGATAGGGTCCACTGGGCTTATCTTTTCGAGGTAATGGGTAGATTTGGTTTCCCAGAGAAATTTGTGGCTTGGATTAGGGCATTGTACACAGACCCCTCGGCAAGGGTCGTGTGCAATGGGGCTATCTCTGCATCTTTCAAATTACAGGCGGTACGAGACAGGGCTGTCCCCTTTCACCCCTATTATTCAATTTATATATGGAGCCCTTATAAGAAGTATAGTATTGTCCCTAAGATTCTTGGTATTAATGTAAGGGATATACAATTAAGAGTTCTGACTTATGCTGACGATTTATTAATCTATGTATCAAAACCCGATAGGTCAATTCCCAATCTATTAAAACTTATTCAGAGTTTCAGTGGACTAAGCAATTATAAATTGAATCAGGACAAAACTGTTGTCTATCCGTTGAACAACAGAGTGTTTAAGCCTGATGTAGTAGGACTAGGTTTAGGATGGGATTCTAAATCTCTTAGATACCTAGGCCTTTTTTTGGCAAGCAGTCAGGATAGACTGCGTCAACTGAACTTAGAATCCTTGATCCACACAATCAAACTTGATCTCAAAAGATGGACACAATTGCCTTTGTCCTTATGGGGGAGAATAAATATTGTAAAAATGAATATATTCCCCAGGCTTTTCTATGTTAAATATTTGGATTCCCCTTTCTTGGTTTAAAAAACTTCATGGTGAATTGGCTGATTTCGTCTGGGGACATAAGAAGGCCAGGATGTCGTATTCTAAGTTGGCGGCCCCCAAAAATCTCGGTGGTCTGAGAATGCCTCACTTTGCGCTTTATTTTTGGGCAGCGCATCTAAATAAATATGGGAGATGGATGCATTGTGAAAACACCACCACGAATATGGGATACATTCCATTATGGGTTAATTTGGAATTTAGTTTTATTAAGAGCGTAGATATTAATCCCAAAGCTTTACTGTATGTACCCATTCGTTTGCTTCCCTCTCTACTGAAAAAATCTCCTATTGGACTTTCTCTTAGAATACATAATCAGTTATGTAATTTTTTGAAGTATGAACAAATGTGGGATATGGGGCAGCCTGTTTGGGGGAATCCGCAATGGCGGATAGGATATCGGACTATTAAACAGAACTGGTTGCCCTTCTTAGCTGTTTGCTCCCTGAAAGATTTTATAAACACGGATGGCGGTATAATCTCAGTGGCGCAGATTTTGGTGAAGTTTGATTTGGCTCAGAGGGATATTTTCAAAGTATATCAATTACGTCATGCTCTGATTCAGAGAAGCAGTAGCCATCCGGTTTATTCACCCTGCATCTCATTCTGGGAAGACCTTAGCGTATGGTGGTGCCCCAGGCTATTTCAAGATCTATTTAGCATTGTTCAATTGGGCCTTCAGGGACAACCTAGCACCTAGTTCATACTGGGCCAGAGTATTCCCTAACATAACCTGGGACTGGGCACGGATCTGGCTGAATTGCCACAAATTGATCCGACAAGATCATCTCAGACTGGTGCAGTTCAAAATATTGCACAATATTTATTATACACCTCAGAGGTTACAGGATCTAAAGTTAGCAAAGAGTTCTCTGTGTTACAGATGTGGCAGGGAGGAGACCTTCTCCATATCTTTTGGCACTGTCCTAACATTGCCCCTCTGTGGAATGAAATCAAAAGTAAAGCGGATCCATTACTGGGATTAGAGGATCCGTTTACCCCGGAAATATGTTTATTAGGTGATATGTCGGGCTGTATGGTTAAACAGAGGAAATTTTATTTAACCATGATTTCTTGTATAGTTAAAAAAATAGTGTTGAGGCACTGGAAGGACCCCTGCCTAATCACTTATTCTGAATGGTTGACAGAGTTTCTTTCGTGCCTCAGGACCGAGAGGATGATTGCCATATTGAATAATGTGTTGCCCTGTTTCGAGAAAATCTGGTCTCCATTGGTAACAGCTTACTCATAAGGAACCTATAGTAGTGTTGCCTCTTTTTCTTTTCTCCCAGATGGTTTCTAATTGCAGTGTGTCTTGTATGGAGGGGTGGGGGTGGGGATGGGTTGGGGTGGGGGGCTTGTGGAGGCTGCATGTATCTCTATTTTTTTTTTTTTTTGGATTGTACTGATTGTCCTTTATGTGACCCCATCTGTGTTTTATTTCTTATTGCTACCTTGTCTCCGCAAGTGTTTGTATTTAAATGTTCAATAAAATGTTGAAAAAAAAAAAATCAATTTAAATTCCTGTATGAAAATCGAAGTAGTGTTCTGTGCTGTGGAGTACACAACATTGCTGATTATCGTAGACTCTGTGGTGGGTCTTTTCTATTGCTGTCTCATGCAACTGGCCGGGTGGAATTGGTTTGTTTCACTAAATGCCAGATGTGACCTTGTTTTTGTACGATGCAAAACAAGTGAATAAGAAATTGCACTAACTCGCAGAACAAGGGTGCAGCAGTCACAGCCAACTGGAATTTCACATGACCAGGACAAAGGCAAACGGTAACCAGGACAAAGGCAAAAAAGTGTTCGTTCTTTCTTTCTCTCTCTCCCCCTCTCCCGTAATCCGGGCTTCCTTACTCCGGAGACCAGCCGTCGGAGAAAGAAAATTTACCGGTATTTAAATTTCGATATTCTGTCCAAGAAGTTCAAACAAGAAGTTTTAGTTAATGTAGTACCAACTGCTTTTAGATGTGATTGTCACTCCCAGAATTAGAGTAGCATGATTCTCCACACCAGCCAGGGGGTACAAGTCTAGGGTGACTGCACTAACCTGGGGCCGTTTGTCACTGTGCCCCAGATCCCTTCGTATTAGAAAACTTACTTTAGTAATTTTAAAAATAAAAATTAGGATCAAGTGTACATCTTGCACTGGTAAAGTTTCTTGAACTTGATACAAGCTAAACCAGGACTGGAACCAAGGAGCTGTTTAGGTTAAAGAAGGGGGGAACAACCAGGGGCAATGAGTGGAAGCTGGAAGGGGAAAATTACAGGGTGGAGCGTAGGGAGCATTTTTTCACTGAGGGGTGGTGGAGCCATGGAATGCACTGCCTGGGAGGCCGGTGGAAAAGGCTACAGTGGAGGGCTTCAAGAAGGGGTGGGACAGGTACAAGGGGAAACTGAAACAAATGAAGACCCTCTTGGGGGCTGATGGGGATGGTAAGGCGAGCAACCATAAAGTTGCTGGCTTTTGATCAGACAAGACAGACCATTTGGCATATTCTGCTGGCTTTTAGTACGTTATGTTAAATGATCATATACGTTTTGTTTTTAGATTTTTTTTTTTTCTGTATGTAGTGTTTTATTTATTGTTGAAATAAGTGTATTTCTCCCAGAGATCAGGAGTGGAGTCTGGCAGGGAGGAAGCTGAGTGTGTGCTTTGGATGCTTCCCTCCCAGGGGGTGGGTCCCAGACTGCTGTTTGTCGGCTCCTGGTGGTGGCTAGTGGTTGATGTTCCTGGCTGCGTGTGGTCTGGACGTGTCGCTAAACTCCTCTGCCCCCAGGATGCTGCCATGGCCGGACCACTGCAAGGGTGGTGGGTGGGTTGGGAGAAAACTGGAAATTCTCTCTCTCCTAAGCTGGTCTCCGGGCTTCCTTACGCCTGGGCTGTACCTCCTGATGCTGATCCACATGCAGGAATTGGATCTCTGCAGCAGTGGACATCCAGCCTTCCACTTCTTGTTCTCCTCAGTTTACTTCCTGCCTGCCACGAGGCAGGTTCTCTGCAGGGGCTCTGCCACTGTGGTGGCAGAGCTGAAGACATCAAACTGTAAGTGCAGTTATTTTTCTCAATGGAAGAGGATTTTGCAAGGGAGAAACTTCATAGGAGCAGGAGCTCCAGCATTGCCTCACAATTATCTAGGGGCTCCTGCCTCAGCCATGCATGCTGCACAAACTGGACCTCTTCTTGCTTGTTTTTTCCCTTGCTTGGAGGCACGCATTCTCCCGTCTCTCTCCCCCCCCCCCCATGGTCATTTATTTCTCGGGTGGGCCCTCACGCTACCAGGGTGAAGCCGCTAGAACACCCGGGGCAGCAGGAGCTTTACAGCGGCCGCTAGAACACCCACGGCAGGAGTTTCAGCGCATAGTTGTTTTTCGTTTCCTAGGTGGCCGCTGCCCAGGCCTTGGGTAATGTGCTCCGTCAGCGAGCCCCCGACCTGCAGGCTCGTTGACTCGGGAATCCACTACAATGCTACACGGCAGTAGGAGCTTCATTTTCAGCTTGGCATGAGCTGTGCTGCAGCGACCTAGTCCTGGCGCTTCTTTTTAGCTGGAGGATATCAACAGGAGCAGTGACGCTTCATTTAGGCTCAGGAGGAGCCGCACTACAGGTAGCACTTTATTTTGTCTCAAGAGGAGCCGCGCCACAGCTCCTCGAGCACAAGTAGAAGCGGGCAAGCTGAAGCATTTTCCCCTAGACAACAGCTCCTTTTTTCGGCTCAGGAAGAGCTGCTCTACAGCTCCTCATTGTCGGGAGTGCTCCACACTTGCAGGGGCTGCGTTTTGGCTAGAGCACAAGCAGAGGGGTTTTCCCGTAGATGGCTCCATTTTGGCTCCGGATGAGCCGGGCTACTCTGCCTCGCCGTCGATCGGACAAATGATCTTGCAGAGGTAGCACTTCACAACAGCCGAGCACTCCACAGCAACAGTGGGCTTCATTTTGGCCCAAGCCGAGCGGCGCTGCAGGCCTCGTCGAATCGGGCAACTCAAATCGGCTTGACTGGCACTCTGTTTACCTTAGCCGCTCTTTGACGAGAGACCTGCATCGCAGCTTAGTGGTTCATCCTAGTTCAGGGAATTCCAGCGACGAGCGCTGTAGTGCGGGAAGAGAGCTATTCCAGCAGCCTTGCTCAGAGTTCTGTGCACCCCCACTATCTGTCACAAAGGGATGGATGCCCAGAGGGTTATCTACATAGGCTTCCCAGAGGCTAGATCCTAGATCCCTGTTTAGGCTACTAGGAGTAAAATAAAAGTCTGGAATTTGGACTGGCACAATTCTTAAAGGGCCAGCATGTTAATCTTTGCTTCAGTTTTGTGGTGTTATCCTCACACAAGCCTTGCAGGGGCAGAAAAGATCAGCTGCTAGTCCCCTACTGCTAATTCCCTTTGGCTGGATCGCAGCACCTAAAATGTACGGCAGTGACTGGGAATGGGGAAGACGCTATGGAAGCAGACCCTCCTCGGCTCTTTCTGATAGCCCACAGGTCAAAATAAGCGGTGGCCACCTGAGGGACCCAGCAGTCCGCAGCCCTTCTGTAACCAGACCTCATAAAACGGTGAAACAGGGACTTGCTTGGATCCAGTATGCATTGACTGACATCCTGGGATCCCCAGATATGAATCCCAGGAAGATAACTCATAGAAAGAAAGCTAAGGCGTTGCAGGGTGCGCTTCTTGGACTCATAAGCTCCAGTTTATCCTCCTTAAGGAGGGGGAGCGAATAGGCAAGACTTTGTCCAAGGCGTCAGTCGAAATCCCCTTGGATCTCACCTGGCGGCTCCCATGCAACAGAAACAGGTTTCTCGCCGGGAATATACTCCCACACTGGCAACAGCTTTTCCCTCTCCTCCTATCAGAAGGGAAATGGCTGAAGGAGCCACGACAGCTCTCTAGGTTTCTACCCTATCCAGTGCCCCAGCAGATCTTAAGCTTTCAGGCTTAGACCAACGCAACTGGAAAAATGGTTAAACCTTAGATCTTGGGGTGCCCTTGGCATTGATCTCCCCCCCCCATTACATTCTTCGGTTGACCCATCTTGTCCCTGTTCCTCTGATTTGAAAGTTTTTGAAATCGAAATATTCAGCTCAGTGAGTGCCGTAGAATGGTGTCTTCCAGTATTGCAAAATTAGTGATTTTTCTGCAGAAATAACCTCTTTAGGGGCCAATGTCCATGGAGCTGTGAATTCCTGCTGCACACAGCTCTACTGCTGGCCATGCCCTGCCTGGCACACTGTGAAAGTGTGGAGCTCTGCTGTAAGGGCATCTGGAGCCCAATTGGAACGTGGGACAAAACAACTAGAAAAAAATGCATTTTTTTTTTTCTTGGAACAATCACTAATCTCTTCCAACCATTTTCAAAAATAGGCTTTCATGATATTTTCTAATGCTTGAAATTATATTTCAGGGGTAGAATTTAAGGGGAAAAAGTGGTATTCTTGGCAGATTGAGTCATAATTTTGGTATTCCACCCAGTTTCCATATATTTTCATAGTTTTAAAGGTAGAACATTTAAAATACACTGACTTTCTTTATTAAAACCGAAAAGTAAACACATTTTTTTCTTACATGCTACCCCGATTCCTGGTCTTCTCCTTTCCAGGCAGGCTGCAGCTGCACTTTGCTCAGAGTCCTGCCCTGCTGCTCCCATCTGGACAACTCCTCCCCTTGTCACCTTACCCTCCTCTTGTTCCCTTACGTAACTTGTCTCAGCCAGTGACTGTGATCAGTGATGCACTGACTGACCACCCACCACATGGCCTTTCCTCTGAAATGTGAGTTTCTGTGCTAGCCTGCCCACAGCCAACTACAGTGATCTGCTGCTGCCCTACCCACCAGTCCCTGAGCCCTTGCCAGGTGAGTCTACACCTCTAGGTCTTCTGCTCTCGCCTCTTCCCAGCAGGCTACAGCTACTCTTTGTGCACATCTTACACACCTGCCCCCCACCCCCGCCCTCTTTCTTGATGTGCTCAGTACCATGAGAGAAATGCCATTGAAATGAATGGGGTGACCATTCATTTCAGTTTTTTTTTTTGTTTTTTTTTTCTCATGTGCACAGTTTTCTTAACTTTTGTTATTTTTTTCGAATTTTTGCTCTGGAGATGTCATTTAGATCCCCTCTCAAAAACACAGGTGTTGTCACTAAAAAACACCAAAAGGTGAGAGTTATGCCCAATGTGTGTGTGTGTGTGTGTGTGTGTGTGTGTGTGTGTGTGTGTGTGTAAAATTAAAAAAAAAAAAAATGAATGGGCCCGATTCATTTCAATGGCATTTTTTCTCAGATGGCTGAAGTCACAGACCCAGAAGCTCTGTTTTATGAAGGAAAATAAAAATGAGTAAGAACAGCGGTAGCACCCATGTAGAGCGCTGATTATTAAGCGCTGCACTTTTGAGCGACTCGAGAGCGAGTGGTGTAATACCTCACTACATCCTGTGTAGCGAAAATCCAGTACCTTGCCCCGTGGTATGCACCCCCCTCGGGTTGGTGGTTTAAGTTTGGGGGTGCAGGGCTACACCCCCGTGGGGTGTAGAGCAGATTCCACATGAAAAATTATTTCTGCAGGTTAGTCAGGTATTGTAGCCACCATCACTGTTTGCAACGTCGGTGCAATACCTGTTGCCCTTTTGACAATGGGCTCAAGTTTGCTCGATCATGTGTTGGTGGTCTTTCTGACTTGCCTTTATTTCATGGAACCAGAACAGCACCATTACATTGTAGGGAGCTAGCTAACGTGTGTGTGTGTGTGTGTGTGTGTGTGGGGGTGGGGGCGGCGACAATGGCATTTTCAGTGGAATATCAGGGTTCGAATTTTGGTATTACGGAAATGAAATTTGGTATCCAAAATGCACCACAATACCACTAGAGCCTTGTATTTCAAAATGTGTAACATAAAGATACAGATTAGGCCTTTTTTTTTTTTTTATTAATTGGTGGTATAAGTAGGGCTCTTAGCAGGCACTTATAGGTGGGAAGATGCTTGTTGGCACATTTTTTTTTCCCTATAATAAGTATTTTTGACAAAAGTTTAAACTTGAATGGATCGATCTTGCCTGCTGCTGCCTTTGCATCCATGAGAACTGCCATACCACTGAGATTTGCGCTGAACTAATGCATGAATGAATCCGGCGATTTTTTTGGGGGCATTTGAAAAAATGGTTTACTGAATAGTGGCCATATGTGAATTGAATGAGCCTTGTATTATAGTCTCAATTTGAAAAATGAAGCTGTGATTCCGGGTACGCGTATCAGCGTGATTGCTGATGAACATGCCTTGAGTCATGGTTTTATTTTTCAAACTGGGATTGTAATACAGGACAAGAGTTGTTCAGTACTTGCACATCCATTGCCGAGCTCAGTTCATTGGCCACCATTTGGTAAGCCGTTTTTGACACATGCCCCACAACTCACTGGACTCATTCATGCACGCGTTTTGGCACAAGTCTTAGTGGCATGGCAGTAAAGTGGTCATGCGGGCAGCAGCAAGTAAGGTTGGTCTGCTCGAGTTTAACTTTTGTCAAAAAAACTCTATAGGAAGAAAATGTGCTGATGTGCATCTTACTAAAAAGAAGCAGGAAGCAGGAAGCATTGAGAGCACCAGGAAGTGTATGGTGCTATGTTTGATATCAGGAATCCATGCAATAGCGAAACAGCACCCATACTACAATCAAAATAGAACAAACCATATAAATATTTATTGCAGACGTGCAAACATGGGGAAAAAGTGACTAAAAAATAACTAACGTTTCACCTGGTATACTGCCAGGCTTCATGAGTTAATGCAATAAATATTTATATGGTTTGTTCTGTTTTGCTGTTCATTTTTATTGTAGTATGGGTGCTGTTTCGCCATTTCATGGATGTGTATCTTACTACTTGTAAGAGTTTACTAGGAACTCTACTTATACTGTCATTAAAGAGCCCTTGAGAGCATTATTAGTAAAACTTCGATAAAAGTAAGATTTCTATTCAACTCTTTTTTTTCGTTTTCGTTATTACTGAAAACAGTTAACACACTAAAAGCCAGCAGAATAGGCCTCCTGGTCTATCTAGTCTGCTCGGTAGCCAGTCCCCTACTGGGAGCTCGTTTTACCACCACCCCCCAGTCCCCGAGATGGTCTTCCCCAGCTTCAGTATTCCCCTGTACCTGTCCCAGCCCTTTTTGAAACCCTCCACTGTGCTCTCTTCCACCAACCTCGTAAGCAGAGCATTCCATGGCTCCACTGCCCTCTCGTGAAGTAATGTCTCCTATGTTCTCCTCTGTAATTTTCCCCCCTCCAACTTCCACTTGTGCCCCCTGGTTGTCCCCCCCAAGCCTGAACACCTTATTGTCTCCCCCCAACATACTTGAAGATCTCTCTCATGTCCCCTCTCTCTCCTCTCTTCCAGTCGCGTACAGCCCAAGCTCCTCCAGTCTCTCCTCATAGGGCCCTTCCCCCATTGCCCTGAATCATCTGTCAGCCTCCCTGACCTTCCAGCAGCTATATGTCTTTCTTAAGGTGGGGTCTCCAGAACTGGACACAATACACAAGATGCTGCCTAACCAGGGCATTATACAGAGGGAGGATCACCTGCCTCCTCCTAGATGTAATCCCCCTGGTTATGCAGCCCAGCATCCTGTTTGCTTTTGCGGAGGCTCTTCAACAGTTCTCAGTGTTGTTCATTTTGCTATCCACCACTACCCCTAGATCCTTCTCGCCCGATGTGACTTGCAGTGTGACGACCACCCCCAGGTGTATGCATGGCCCGGATTTCTGGCCCCCAGATGCAGCACCCTACATTTCCCTGCATTGAACTTCAGTCCCCACTTCTTGACCATCCCTCCAGGGTATCCAGATCCCCATTGAGGGCCTCCCTCCCCTCCTCCCCGTTCTCCAGGGCTCCCAATTTTGAGTCGTCCGCAAAGAGGCTGTCTACTACTAACACTTCTCCCTATGTCCGAGGCGTAGAAATTGAACAGGAGTGGCCCCAGGGCCGAACCCTGGAGGACCCCAGTTGCGTGAAAACAAGATACCTGTCCCCTAGTTTATATTCTGGCTGCTTCTCTACACATGACATCACAATCCCCTGTTTATGACATCGTACTTATCTCCACGGCAGCATATTTTGATGTCATAAACAGAATTATGTCGGGTGTAAGCAGACACAGCTGAAAGGGCAGCACTATTGTACTAATGTAAATATCTTTAATTAAAAAAGGGTGAGAATTACAGAATAAAATACAAAATATAAGCTACAGTTATGCCTGAATATTACATTAATTCAAAGTTGTCTCAACTGTGTCAGGAGCTCTTTAGATACAATGAAGAAATTGATCAGTCTTGACAGTGTCCCTTTAGATAGATGTAAAAACTTAAGTGTGGCATCCAAGCAACATAGATCCCAGTGATGAAGTCGTGTCTCTACGTATTTGCATGTGTATATAATATGTTAAAAATAAGTTTACGTTATACACTATTTTATGTTTACATAGCAATTGTATGGAAGTTGTAGTAATGGTGTATATCTATAAAGCATGCCAGTACATTGCCAAAGTAACTAGCTCCTATCAGTGGCGTGAATACACATGGAAGAACCTTGTCCGATACTTTAGGACTCCTATAATCATAGAAACATAGAATTTGACGGCAGATAAGGACCGCTTGGCCCACCCAGTCTGCCCATTTCCCTACCTAATGGATAAGCTGCAGATCCTAGTTAACCAGCAGCCTACTTCTTCCTACCCCCACCCCATAGAATTGCCTTATGACTGTCCCATGCATGCTTGAATTCCACCACTGTTTGTGACTCCACAACCTCCTCCGGAAGGCCGTTCCATGCATCCACAACCCTCTCTGTGAAAAAATACTTCCTTAAATTACCTCTGAGCTGCATCCCTCTATCTTCAAATTGTGCCTCCTTGTTCTTGCACACCTCTTTTTTGAAAGATGCTACCCCCTGGACTTTGTTGATTCCTTTGAGGTACTTGAAAGTTTCTATCATGTCCCCCCTCTCCCTCCTTTCCTCGAGGCTATGCATATCAAGCTCCTTAAGTCTCTCTTCATATGTCTTCCGGTGCAGACCCTGCACCATTTTAGTTGCCCTCCTCTGGACAGCTTCCCTCCTGTCTATGTCTTTGTGGAGATTGGGTCTCCAGAACTGCACGCAGTACTTCAGATGGGGTCTCACCAGCTGTCTGTACAGAGGAATAATAACTATCACTATCACTAGTCACTATGCTCAATCTAGAACTGCAGCTTGTTGGCGTCAGTGCGGGGAGGTCAGAGCAACCCATTCACACATAATGTGGTCATGCCCCAGACTTCAACCTTTTATATTGGCTCTCCAGGCTAATCTACAAGAACTCTTTGGCCCACAATTTCAGTTATCTGGTAAATTACATCTCTTACTTTTAATCCGTAGAGAACTAAGGAATCCATTTACTAGATACCTCCTTCTTCTTACAGCAGCCAAGAAGGGCACTACAAAAGTATGGCTAACTACAAAGATTCCAACCATACAAGACTGGTGGCAGATCACTAAGCAGATATATTATATGGAACAAATAACTCGTAACCTAAATGACCAAGGAGACCAATTTAACTCCAGATGGTCCCGTTGGCAACTATACTACATGCTACAGGATGACTCCTTTGTCCCTTAGGCCACATTGCTGAATGGAAGAACTCTTTCAGCAGTTGGGACTATTAGGAGTCCTAAAATCTCTGGATTTACTGTTTGCTTGCTATCTCCTCCCCCTACTTCTCCTCCTGCTACAATCCCCCCCCCCAATCCCTCATCATCTCTCCCCCCCTTTCCACCCCTGTATGGCTGGGTTGAGACGCTGATGGATCACACAGTGGATGTCCTCTGCCCTTCCCCTGTAATCCCCTCACCCAGAGGGTTACCCTATTGAGATATAACTTGGGCCTATGTGTAAACATATAAAATGTGTAATTAACTCACAGAAATTTAGTGTTTTCTTTGTAATTCTGTTGTTTCCTCTATTACTTAATAGCAATTACAGTTCTATGATGGGAAATGTTGATTACTCAATACATTAATTTTTATTTCCTATATAATTTATGCGAACTAATTAAACAAGTACCTTATCTGTAAGTTATAATTCTGTTGTATTGGTTATTAATGTTCTTTGGACTTGATTACAATTCCAATTGTAAAAGTGAATGTTGTAAACGGACTATGTCGACTACGTGTGCTAAAAGCATAATAAAGATGAAATTATAAAAAAAAAAAAAAAAAAGACATAGTGCTGCTGGAGAGGGTCCAGAGGAGGGTAACCAGGATGATTCAGGGCATGGAGGGTAGGCACTATGAGGATAGACTGGAAGAACTCTTAACTGTACACATTGGAAGAGAAGAGGGACGGGGGGACATGATGGAAGTATGTAAAGGGGATGAATAAGAGCAGAACCAAGGAAGTGTTCAGGCTTAAGGGGGAAACTACCAGGGGGCACGAGTGGAAACTGGGGGGGGGGGAGTAGAGGGGGAGCGCAGGAGACACTTCTTCACTGAGAGGGTGGTGGAACCATGGAACGCACTGCCCAGAAGTCTGGTGGAAGAGAACATAGTGGAGGGATTTAAGAAGGGTTGGGACAGGTACAGGGGGATACTGAAGCCGGGGAAGATCACCTGTGGGGCTGGGGAGGTGGTGGAGCAAGCTCCCAGTAGGGGGCTGGCCTTTGTGCAGACACGATAGACCATGGGGCCTAGTCTGCTGGCTCTTACTATCATACTATGATAAATGTCAGGAGCTTAGGAAATAAGATGCCTAAGCTGCAGGCAGTGCTAGTTGAGGGGGCAATTGATGTGGCAGCTGTCACTGAGACCTTGGCCACCCAATGGCACGAATGTGACCTAAACATGGAGGACTACACTGTGTTCAGGAAGGACGGGGGTAGCATTGAGAGTCAATAATGGCATTGGTGTAGGAGGGGTGGTTGAGGGGAGCATGGAGGCGCTTTGGATCACCTTGATAACGCAGGGGGGGTAAGAGTAAAAATAGGAGTGGTATAGAGAGGCGCCCCCCCCAACTGCGCTGGCGGAGGTTATGGAAGAGTTTGGTGGCTAATATTGTCTGTCACTGTAGATTGGACAAGGGAAGGGCAGTGGTGATGGGAGACCTAAACATGCCAGGAACAGACTGGGGGACTATGATGTCCCCAGTTGCCAAGGAGCAGAGGTTGCTGGATGCCTTCCAGGACACGTTCCTGACCCAGCAGGTGAGGGAGCCGACTAGGGAGGCCAGTACACTAGTCATAGTCCTGGCGAACAGTGACCAGATTAGGGGCCTGGAGGTAGGGACCCATTGGTGGGGAGTGACCATGCCACAGTCTGGTTTCTCCTGGACCTGGGGGTGAGGAAAAGCCGCACAAAGATGGTGGTAATCGACTTTAGGGGTGTGGATTTCAGTGGGATGGGTAGGATCCTAAAGGGTCATTTGGAGTGGATAAGGCCACACGTGGATACTGACAGTATAGGTGAGGGATCATTGGGGGGGGGTACAGGAGGCTACCGAGTCCTGTGCAAGAGAGAGAGGCGTAAATTTGGTAAGGTCAGAAAACCCTGTTGGTGGGCCCAGGAGGTTTAGGAGGTGGTGAGGGAAAAGAAGGCTGCCTATAGACGCTTCAAGTGCTTGAGCGAAAGGGATTGGGGAGAGGGGGTATGAACTGATGGCCAGGAGGGTCACCAGGGCGGTGAGAGCGGCTAAGGCGAGGGAAGGAGCAGAGCTTGGCGAGGGGGATCGGGGGGACAAGGGGTTCTTTATATACATTTGGGGGGAAGGAAGGTGAAGGGGCAGATCATTAGGATTAGATTAGGGGAGAGATGGGCACAGGATGCAGAAGAGCAGGCCGAGGTACTAAATGAGTACTTTGCCTCAGTTTTTACCTGGGAGGATTGGGGGAAGGGCTACCTCTTTTTTTTGGGGGGGGAGTAAACCGGAGGGAGGGGTGGGACCCTGAGAGATCGGGAGTCCTGACATGTCAAGGGAGAGGGAAGGGCCATCACCGTCAAGTGGGGGAGGGCAGTACAGGGAGCAAAGGGGAGGACATGGAGGTTGAAATCCCAGTAGAGAGTGATGGAAGGCCTCTGGTCCCTTTGGATAGAAGAGGCACCAGGGCTGGATGAAATGCATCCCAGGGTGTTGAGGGAGCTGGCGGATGTCCTGGCGGCCCCCCGGTGGAACTTTTCAACATCTCTCTGAGGATGGGGTGGGTACCCCAAGACTGGAGGGTGACCCATATCGTGCCTATCCACAAGGGAGGATCAAGAGAGGAGGTGGGGAACTACAGGCCCATTAGCCTGACGTCTGTGGTGGGCAAGGTGATGGAGGATATTGTCAAGGAAAGGCTGGGCGGTACTGGAGCAAATGGGGTACCTGGACGGTAGACAGCATGGCTTCGTCCTGGGAAGATCATGTCAGTCAAACCTTGTGGAGTTCTACAACTGGATGATGAGTGCCCTGGACCAGGGTAGGCTGGTGGACATACTCTTTCTAGACTTCAGCAAGGCATTTGATTCGGTACCCCACGGTGGTCTGCTGGCTAAGTTGGTGGCAGTTGGGGTGGGGAAGCAGATGATCATTTGGATAAGAAATTGGTTCTCGGAACGTAGTCCGTGGGTGGTGGTTGGGGGGCTAGTCTCCTCTCCAAGGAGAGTCTTTAGTGGGGTTCCCCAGGGATTGGAGCTAGAGTCCCTCCTGTTTAACGCCTATGTCTTTGACATGAGGAAGGGTACATCAGGAGTGAGATGAGTATCTTTGCGGATGACTCGAAGCTGGGGGAGGGAGGGAGAGTGGTCCTGCTGGAGAACCTGGAGGCTCTGGAAAGGTGGTCAAGAAAGAGGAAACTAAAGTTCAGTACAGGGAAATGCAGGGTTCTGCACCTGGGGGGCCAGAAATCCGGGCCAAGGGTATTACTGGGGAGGCACTACAAGTCTTGAAGGGCGAGAGGGATCTGGGGGGTGGTGGTAGAAGTCAGAATGAATAACTGAGACTTGGAGGGCAATGGCAAAAGCCAATAGGATGCTGGGCTGCATCGCTAGGGGCATAACCTCCAGAAATGGGGGGGGAGAGTGATCCTCCCTCTTTAACTGCTTGGTTAGGCCGCACCTAGAATATTGTGTGCAGTGTTGGAGACCGCACTTAAAAAGACATAGCATTCCTGAAGAGAGAACAAAGGAGGCAACCAAAATGATCTGGGGCTTTGGGGCCGACAGGGAGAGGCTCGAGCAGCTCAACATGTATACCCTGGAAGAGAGGAGGGATGGGGGACATGATGGAGGTCTTCAAGTACATAAAGGGGATAAATAAGGGAGGCTCAGTTGGGGTGCTCCAAAGGAAAAGTGGGGGGGGGACTAGAGAACACGGGTGCAAGCTAGAGGGTAGGGGAGAGGAGGTGTTACTTCACTGAGAGGGTGGTGGAACCATGGAATGCATTGCCCAAGGGACTGGTGGAGGCTGGGACAGGTATTGGGGGAGGGTGAAGCTGATGAAGCCCAATACTAGGGGAACATCTTGGGCTGGGGACAGAGAAACCCGGGGGGAAGGCAGCAGAGTTGGTGCCCAGTATGGGGGCTGACTATCGAGCAGACACGAAAGACCATTGGGTCTTCTCTGCTAGCATTTTAGTTTGTTAGTACTAAATGATTACTTCTGGTCAGTCCGGGGGGACCAGCATGCTGTGTTAAGCACCAGGGAGATGGGGGGGAGCGGACACAAGTCCATTCTCGGTGAAAGGGGTCCAGAAGGGATTGGAAGCCCTAAAGGAGAATAAAGCAGTGGGGTCGGATAAATTCCTCCAAGGGTCCTAAAGGAACTGAGCATGGTGCTGGCTGCCCCTCCCCCCGGCAGTGCTTTTTAGGACCACATTGGAGATGGGGGGGATTTCCAGAGGACTGGAGGAGGGCTGATGTGGTCCCTCTGCACAAAAGCAGCCGTAGGGAGGATGCTAACAACTGCGGGCCAGTCAGCCTCACATCCATGGTGGGGAGGTTAATGGAGACACTAATGAAGGAGAGGCTCATGGGGCACCTTGAGACAGAAGGGCTTCAGTACCACTGGCAGCATGGTTTCACAAGGGGGAGGTCATGTCAGACTAATTTCATATATTTTTGTGACTGGGTTACTGGGGAGTTGGATCAGGACAGCAGTGGACATGGCATATCTGGACTTGAGTAAGGCTTTTGACACTGTGCTGCACAGGCTGCTTGTTAAGAAATTCAGCAGCCTGGTGATAGGGGAGAAAGTGACGAGCTGGTTATCATTCTGATTAAGGGATGGGAAGTAAAAGGTGGTGGTGGTAAATGGTAGCCAGTTAGGCGATAGGACAGCAACTGGTGGGGTGCCTCGGGGTTTGGTGCTGAGCCTTATCTTCAGTGTCTTCGTAAGTGACGTTGTGGTGGAGCTTGTGAGTAAGGTGTCTCTCTCTGCAGATGATATAAAAATCTGCAACAGGGCTAACAGGAAGGGATGGCAAGAATGCAGATGGATCTGACAATACTAGAGGAATGGTATATGGGGTGTTAGCTGGGTTTCAGTGCCATAAAATGCAAGGTTATGCACTTGAGGCTGTGGAACCCAGGGGCTGTGTATAAGATGGGGGGAGTAGACCTTACAGTTGCCAAGCAGAAGGCGTAGGGGTCATCAAATCTGATGATATCATGGGGGCAACTGGAGTACTGTGTCCAGTTCTGAAGGCTGCACCTCTGCAAGGATTTTGAAAGGGTGGAAACGGGACAGAGGAGGGCAGCCACAATGTTTGTTGCTTTTTGGGGGGGGGGGGAGATTTACACGAGTAGTCATATGAAGAAAGTCTGCAGGAACTCGACATGTACTCCCTGGAAGACACAAGAGCGGGAGGGGACATGATTGAAACCTACAAGTACCTCACAGGAGTGAACAAGGTGCAAGTGGAGGATCTATTTCAGAGAAAGGAAGGCATTTGAACAAAAGATACATGCATTGAAGCTAAAGGGAGGAAGTATAGGAGAGGTGTGCTGAAATACTTCACAGAAATGGTGGTCGATGACTGGAACAGCCTCCCAGAGGAGTTCTTGGGTGCAAAGACTGTAGGGAGCTTCCAAGAATGGGAAAAGGCACATGGACACATTATTAGGTAGAGAAGCAGGGTATGAAGACACCGGTGACCAACTAGGGTCCATAGTGATGGATAGGCAAGGACAAGTGGCAGACTGGATGGGCTTAAAGGTCCTTTTGTGCTGGAAAACATCTGTATTTCTGTTTCGTTGTAACTCTTGACAAACTCTTAAGCAGGCACACCCACATGAAGACTGATGTTCAGCCACAGCAGTTCAGGGGTTGAAACTGGCAGTGGCCCATTAACCAGCTGGTAGATTTGTATCAGACTGGTAACATTTTATTTTAACTAGCCTTGTTGGCTTGTACTGGAGAAGGTAATATTTCAGTAAGTACATTGGTTGGGCCAGTGGATTTTCCCTATTCACTAGTCCTGCAGGCTAATGACTGCAACATTTTGTTTCAGCCCTTGCAGCACTCGGTTACAGTCAGGCAGATGCTGAGCCTGTGGCCAGTCGATTAGTCTGGCAGTGGCATTTATTTTATTTTTTTTTTAATTCTCTTTTTTTTCTGCTCCCTTTGTCTGCCGGCACATCCGCCTGGTCACGGACCCCTGGGCCCCCACTTCCATATTGGACGTGACTCCCTGCACCCCTGGCTTTCCCCCTTGGGGTCGGGTTGTGGCACCTGGGCCCAGTGCTGCAATCGTGGGACTAGAGTCAGGATCCGCCCTGGAAGCCGGTCGGGGGCCGGTATCATTCGTGCCGGATGAAAGGAAGGATTTTTCCTTGGTCTGGGACGTGCAGTGACATCCTACATCCGCGCCCCCCCCCAACTGTCTGACACCGGCGCTACATTCCTCCCGGCCTTGCCAGGAGTCCCCATGCCTGGCATCTCCCTCCCTCCCCCTGGAGGAGAGCAGCCCAGAGGGCACTCCATCTTTCTCCCTGGCCGGCCCTCCAGCTCCCCGGGTCGCTGGCGTTGCAAGCGGAAATTCAACAGCTGCACCAGTGGGCTGGCAGGTAGTGCCATTTATGCCTGCCCCAATAATGCAAGATCTTTGGGGATATCTGTCATCAGGTTACACCGTAGGAACGTCGCCGTCGGTGAAGGAAAACCCACACTGAGGATTTTCAGTAGTATAACTGGGGCCGCTCACGACGATGTCATGTGACATCACCTACTCTATAAAAGCACGAGCGGCTCTGCTCTCTTCTTAGTTTTTTCCCGCCATTGACTGTCTACACAGGTCTCTGCAGAAGTTCTGATGCAGTTTCGTGCCTTTTTGTGTGTGAATTTTTTCTTTTATACATACTTTGGAATCTCTTCCTTAGAGATTCCTTCATTTTGTTTGTTGAACGACTACTCCTACATCTCTCTTCCATCGCTGCCACTGTGGAAAAGCAGATTGCCTCCACAGATGAGCATTCTTTGTGTCTGCTGTCTTGGGCCTGACCATGGAGTTTCTGCCTGTGAGATATGTCAGAAGTTTAATCAGACAACCCTAAGCCAGTTCTGGGCAGGGGTCCTCCAGGGTCCCAGCCTCTCAATCGCTGACAGGGTCGTCAAGCTCCCAGGCCTCTAAGGCCAGAGACAAGTCCTTTGGGGGGGGTCACAAAAGACATAGAGATTGGGACCGCTCCCCCGGCGGCGATCCCGCTCCCTGATGGCTTCCTTGTTGTCTTCTCTCAGGAGAACTTCACAATTCTACTGTCCAGGCTTCTGCATCTACCAGGTCTATACCAACAGCTCCACCGTCCGACTCTCAGGGCGGCCGATCGTTGACCTCCAGGTCATCGGCCCCTCCTCCGAGCTCGGTGTTGACGACCATCCCGATGCGTCTCCAGGCCTTAAGGCTGCTACATCTTTGGGCTCTCAGGCCCCTGCCATTGAGCCTTCGCTCCCAGCTCCGACACACATCCCCCCCCCCCCCCGCTGTTGAAGCTGGGTTTGACACTTGTCTATCTCCGTGAAATCCTTACCAAGTTCACTTTGGTAATTGTCCACCAGCTTGATGCCTACAGGCCTACATCACCTGTGCTGTCGACTGCCACTAAATCATTGACCCCTCCCTCCCTGCCCAGTCAATCGAGGGATGATCCCTGTGGTTTGACATCTGCACATTGCACATCTGACCTAGAACTACAGGAGGTTGACGTCTAAGAAAAGTGTCAATCTGACTTCATTCTGCCTGATGAGAAGGGGGAAGAGGAATAGCTTCTGTCCTTGGACAAGTCCATTGTCTCCTCTCTCAGCGAAGACTGTCAAACACTCCCCTAGGTCTCCTCCAGAGGACCCTTCCTTCTTTAACATAATGAAGCAGTTGTCCTCTGCCATGGGGTTTCATACAGAGGAGGATGATGTCACCAGGAAAGATCTGGTTGATTTCCTGGAGATCCCCAAGTCTTCTCCGGAGAGAGTTCCTCCCATCTTACCTGCTTTGCGGAATGCTGCCACTACTGTTTGGCACCATCCAGATATGATGCTAGTTATTCCCAGGAGGGCAGATAAACTCTAATGCCCCTCCAAGGGTTCCCTTACTATGTGGCTCAGCCTGAGACAGCCTCGGTGTTCATCAAGGCTGCCCAAGCACCTTAACTTCCTCCCCCAGAAAAGGAGTCTCGCAGAATCGACCTTTGGGGCAAGAGGGTTTACGCTTCCTCTGCCTTAGGCTTGAGGATTACATATTACCTGTCCCACTTGGTGAAATGCCAGAACACCAACTGGAAGACGGGCAAGGCTGCTGGCCAAGCTCTTCCAGAAGGCTGTCAGAAATGGGAGCTCCTTCAATGCTTGCCAACAACCAAGGATATCAGCAAACACCATCTGAGGACACTTTATGATTTGGCTGGCACTGTTCCAGGGCTGCTGCCATGTGCATGTTCCTTCGCAGGCACTCCTGGTTGCAGGTTTCTTACTTTGCCATGGATGTCCAACAAAAGGTGCTAATTGCCCCTTTCAGTGGGACCAAACTGTTTGCCCGAAGCCTGCAGGTCATTAATGTCCTGGATATCGGGGCCAGAGCTCTTAAGTCTGTCACCTCGCTGTACCATACTCTGCAGCAGACGGGCAGACAGTGCCTTCCTTTTCGTAGGGCACCTAACAGACAGGGAGCAACCTCTAGCCTTCAAGGCAAGAGAAGAGGGCCTCCACTGCCCTACCCACTCCCTCCAATGCTGGAGCTGCGGCCAAACACCCCAGAAGTGACAGAGCGGCCCCTGTAGCTGGACCAGCCTCCGCTTGACACCTTGCCAGACCCCCCCCTCCTCTGGTCACCAGCGGTCGTGGGTCGGTTCTCCCTCCATTTAAATCGGTGGAGAACCATAACTTCAGATGCTTGGATTCTGCAACTCGTAGAAAAGGGTCATACCTTGGAGCTCATAGAGGATCTTCCAGTCACTTCTTCAGCAACCTCTCTCTATCCTCCAGCCCACTTGCCAGTGCTTCAGGAGGAAGTACAGTCCCTTCTGCACTAAGTAAGCTTTATTTCTAAAGTGCTATTCCGTAAGATCATAACGTTGTACAGAATACAAACGATAAAATCCGTAAAACAATAAAACATAGAATTAGTTGTAAATACAACAGACCAATAAAATATATATGACAGAACACTAAACAATAATAGTTTCAGGGAAATCCATAGTAAGCATAGAGGATTGTGTGTGGGGAGTCATTCACAACAATGATATTGTCGATTGAGAGGTCTCCATGGCAATGCTAGACCTTGAGAGCGAAGCTCGAGAGGTCATCCGTTGACATGGAGACCTCGAGATCGAGCATATTCTTGTTGTGAATGGTTCAGTGCTTACTTAAATGGCCGCACACAATTGGTAAAAATCTCTGACTTCATTTCCCCTTTTCTGTCTATATGCACCGGTTTCCCCCAGGGGTCTATACTGGGTCTGATCCTTTTCTCCATTTTTATGAATGATCTTCCATCTGTCTGTACTTCATCTTCTGTACATATGTATGTTGATGATACGGTTCTTTTCTCCTCGGGGCCATCGCCCTTGGATGTTGCCTCCAAGCTCCAACAGGATTTCAGTAATGTCCAGGCTTGGTTTCAATCTTACCATCTCTTCCTAAATGCTAAGAAAACGGTGGCCATGACGTTTGGCAACAGCAAGAGGCTAGCAAGGCTACCATCCCTCCCCGCACTCACCACTCTTGATGGGACTACTGTTGAGGCTACGGCATCTTTCAGGTATCTGAGCATCTGGCTGGATCAACCATCTCTCTGAGGAGATGGTGGGTGCCCCAAGACTGGAAGGTGGCGCATGTAGTGCCTATCCACAAGGGGGGATCAAGGGAGGTGGCAGGGAACTACAGGCCTGTCAGCCTGACATCAGTGGTGGGCAAGGTGATGGAGGGCATTGTCAAGGAGAGGCTAGGGGGGGACCTGGATAAGTCAGGGTGCCTGGACGATAGACAGCATGGATTCATCCCGGGGAAATCATGTCGGACAAACCTGGTGGAGTTCTATGACTGGGTGACAAGTGCCTTGGACCTGGGTAGACCAGTGGATGTCCTCTTTCTAGACTTCAGCAAGGCATTTGACTCTGTTCCTCACGTGGGCCTGTTGGATAAACTAGGAGAAATGGGGGTGGGAAACCAGATGATCCGATGGATAGGCAATTGGCTCCAGGACCGGACCTAGAGGGTCGTAGTTACTAACATACTAAAATGCCAGCAGAATAGGCCTAATGGTCTTTCGTGTCTGCTCGTTTGGTCAGCCCCACCCTGGGTGCTGACCTTGCTATCCCCTGCCTTCTCTGGCTTCTCCTTCCCAGTTCGGATATTCTTGCTGCATTGAATTTTGCTTCCGAGACCTTCCCTGTACCTGTCCCACCCCTCTTGACCCCTCCACTGTCTCTGCCTCCACCAGCCCCCTAGGTAGTGCATTCCATGGCTCTACCACCCTCTCAGTGAGTAGCACCTCCTTTCTCCCTGAATCTTCCCCCCTCCAGCTTCCACCCATGCCCTCTAGTGGCCCCTCCTCCTTCCTTGAGCACCCTCACTGTTCCTCCCCTATTTACCCTCTTCATGTACCTGAGACCTCTATCATGTCCCCCAGGTCCCTTCTCTCTTCCAAAGTGTACATATTTAGCTCTTGAGCCTCTCCTCATAGGTCCTGTCCCCAAGCCCCAAATCATTTGGTTGCCCTCCTCGGACCCTCTCCAGGAGGTTAATATCCTCTTTAAGTACGGCCTCAAAACTGCATCAGTACTCCAAGTGCGGCCTCACCAAGCAGTTATACAGAGGAGTATCACTTCCCTCCTTCTGAGGTGATCCCCTAGCGATGCATCCCAGCGTCCTGTTGGCCTTGGCTGCTGCCCTCCTACAAGTCTCAGGTTGTTCATCTTGACATCCACCACCACCCCAGGTCCCTCTCAGCCATTGAGACTTGTAGTATTTCCCCAGAAGTGGGATGATCTCTTCCCAAGGAGGTCATTAGTGGGTTCCAGGGATCAGTCCTTGGGCCCCTTCTGTTCAACGCCTCGTATCTGACATAAGGACAGGAATGGGAGTGAGATGAGTCTCTTTGCAGATGACTCGTAACTGGGGGCGGTGGTGGTGGATGGGGAGGAGGGGGCGGCCCCTGCAGGGACCTGGAGGCTCTGGAAAGATGGTCTAGAAAGTGGAAGCTGAGGTTTAATGCAGGGAAATGCAAGGTACTCCACCTGGGGCCAGAAACCCAGGCCAAGTGTACACCCTGGGAAATACTACAAGTCTCAATGGCTGAGAAGGACCTGGGGTGGTGGTGGATGTCAAGATGAACAACTCTGAGACTTGTGGAGGGCAGCAGCCAGAGCCAACAGGATGCTGGGATGCATGGCTGGGGATCACCTCCAGAAGGAGGAAGTGATACTCCCTCTGTATAACTGCTTGGTGAGGCCGCACTCTAGAGTACTGCGTGCAGTTTTGGAGGCGCACTTAAAGAGGGACATTAACCTCCTGGAGAGGGTCTGGGGAGGGCAACCAAAATGATTTGGGCTTGAGGACAGGACCTGAGGAGGCTCGAAGAGCTAAATATGTACCTTTGAAGGAGAGAGAAGGGACCGGGGGACATGATAGGGTCTTCAAGTACATGAAGAGGGTAAATAGGGAGGAACAGTGAGGGTGCTTGAAGGAAGGAGGAGGGGCCACTAGAGGGCATGGGTGGAAGCTGGAGGGGAAGATTCAGGGAGAAAGGAGGAGGTGCTACTTCACTGAGAGGTGGTAGAGCCATGGAATGCACTACCTAGGGGCTGGTGGAGGCAGAGACAGTGGAGGGGTTCAAGAGGGGTGGGACAGGTACAGGGAAGGGTTCAGGAAGCAAAATCCAATGCAGCAAGAATATCCGGAACTGGGAAGGGAGAAGCCAGAGAAGGCGAGGGGGACAGCAAGGTCAGCACCCAGGGTGGGGGCTGACCAAACGAGCAGACACGAAAGACCATTAGGCCTATTCTGCTGGCATTTTAGTATGTTAGTATCAACATCTCACTTTCTCGGACCATATAGATGCCATAATGAAAAAGCTTCGACCTAAACTCTGTGCCTTTTATATAGAAACTGCTCCTACCTCCCGCTCCAGGCAAGGTGCGAACTGGTCCAAAAGATGGTTCTCCCAATTATCGACTACTGTGATGTCATTTGTTGCTCTTCTCCCGCCACTTATTTAGCTAAATTGGGTACCCTTTTCAACTCCTTCTGCCGCTTTGCCCTTGACGCATCTCCCCAACCCCATCACTGTCACAGTTACCGCACCTTAGCTTTCCCATCTCTAGCAAATAGGCAGCTGCATCACTGCGCCAAGCTCATCTCTTAACTACTGGCTTGGTACCCTCCCTCCCTCCTTATCTTGCCTCCTCCCTTTCATCTCCACCTACTTTCTCTTGCCTCCTCAGATCCCATGACCAACCCTGTCAGTTCCCCGGAGTTGCACCGTGAATGGCAGTCCTCTTTTTTTTTTTTTCCTACTGTCTCCCAAGTTTGTGGAACTATTTCCCTACACAAATCCATTTTTCCTCACCCGGCTCACTAAATAAAGCACTACATAATTTCCTGTCTGTTATTTATATCTGCCCCTAACCTTTCCTCACCTCTGCTAGTCCTTCACTTGTCTGCTGACCCTCTTGTCTAAGCACGATCTAACGCCTTGTCTGCTAACCCGCAGTTCTAACCATGAACTACTCGTAGTCCTTTTATATTCTCAAGCACTAAATCTTGCTCCTTGCTTAATGTTTGTGCAGTCTGGTCTCTGATGTCAGCCTCTGCCCAGGAGACTGAGCATCTTGCCAGGAGCTGCTAGCCTACTTTGCTCTTCCAGGGGGTCTAAATTAGCACTAGCCCACTAGCCAAATGCTGGCAGATTTTGTATTGGGCTAGTAATATTTTTCTTTAACTAGCTCTGTGGGGTTGTGGTGAAGAAGATATTTAAATAAGTACACTAGCTGGGCCAGTGGAAAATCTATGGGGCTAGTGGATTTTCCCAGTCACTGTTGGCTAGTGGCTGCAAAACTGAATTTCGACCCTACTCTTCTTCAATTCTCCCTACGTAGAATCTTTACCTTAGCATGCCCCCCTTCATATTCTCCAATCTCATGATGCACCTCTCAATAGCTTCTGTTAATATGTGGTGTTAATTCCCAAGTTGTATTTGTCCCATAAATTTTTACAAACTGCTACTGCTAAAGCGTCAATTTTGTCATCTGTATATTGCATCCATATATGCTTTAGGTGCAATTTGTATCCGCTATATACTGTTTGTTTATTAAAGCTAACGCACTTGTTGTGATCTAATTAATTTTGTAGATTGTCTTATACGTTGTGTAAATTACTTGTATAATCTTTGGTGTTTTATAACTCCCACTCCCTCTCCCTCAGGTCATACCGTGAGACTAGCAACTTGTTGTTCAGTGTACCTTACCTGATGAAACTTTTCAATAAATAAATAAAATATATCCTCGTCTGTGAATGATTCACCATAGATCATCTTTTATAGTGTATAGTGAGTCCAGGCAAGTTTTAAAGTTTGCGAAGTACATTCTTGGTACGGTTTATTCAAGCGCTGCTTCTTTCCTCCGTTCCTCATCCGTTTTCACCGCTGCGGCCCAACATCGCGCATGCGCGAATGCGTTCGATCTTGTGCTGCACCGGTGACTTACTCAGTGCAGCACAGCAAGATCGTGACTCACTGAGTGCAGCAAAACAACGCTGTTCCACACATGGATTGTCATTCGGAACAGCATTCTACTATACACTATAAATAAGTGTTTAGAGCTCTAATCCGACGAGGTAGAGAATTCCACAGGGTCGGGGCTGCATAAGCGAAAGAGTGAGCCCCAGAGGTCTTTACTTGGATCCTGGGAATCTCTAGCAATCCCTCATCGGCGGAGCAGAGTGAGTGGGAGGGGCAAAGGAGATCTTGAAGGTGGGGCGGTCCCTGCCCATGTAAGGCTTTATAGGTCAGTAACCAGACCTTGAAGGTGATTCGCCAATATTACAGGCAGCCAGTGCAGCTCGTGGAACACAGGTGTGACATGGCTAGATCTTGGTAAGCCAGTCAACAGTCTAGCCGACGCATTCTGCACTAGCTGCAAGTGGCGAATATCAACCCCTGGTAGCCCTAGGTAAAGGGAATTACAGTAGTCAAGGAGCGAAGTCATGAAGGCATGGACCAATGTCGGAAGGTCACCAGGTGGGACCAGGTGCTTAATCCGGGCAATATTCCTAGATTGGTAAAAGGAGGTCCTAACAGTTGACACCTGAGATTTTATTGTCAAACGGGCCATAGAGTCAATCTCCAGGTGTCAGAGGAACAAAGGGTTTTACTTCAGGTTCTTTCTGGTTCCCCAAAAGTCCGGAGATTTGAAGCCTATTCTGGATCTAAAAGGCCTCAATCTACATGTCCAGTACAAAATGTTCAGCATGGTAACTTTGCCCAGTCTGATGCCCCTGCTCAAGCGGGGCGACTGGCTGTGCTCCCTGGACAGGCAGGATGCCCACCTGTACATATCTGTGTTCCTTCTTCACAGCAGGTTTCTCCGGTTCCTTTTTCAGGGCAAACACTACCAGTTCAAAGTGTTGCCCTTTGGTTTGTCCTCTGTGCTGCAAGTCTTTACCAAGTGCTTAGCAGCAGTAGCTGCAGACCTCAAGAGGGAGGGAATGTAAGTCTTTCCTTATCTGGACGATTGGCTCTTAAAAGTACTGTCCAGGGACCAGCTTTTGGAGACCTTAAACAGGACTCTGCAGCTGTTCCATTCCCGGGGCAATCACAGTTTGCCCAGATCTGTCCTGGTCCCGTCCCAGAGGCTGCAGTACATAAGGGCGATCCTAGACTCTGCACAGGGGAAAGGTTTTCTTCCTCTGAACAGGGTGGAGTACCTCATAGCCTAGGCCCAGGAGACGGCCCAAAGTCTGCATATCCCTGCCAGGCTGTATTTAAGGCTTCTGGGACTAATGGTGACTGCCATTCCCACTGTCCTGCTAACTTGACTCCACATATGTACCCTTCAGTGGACTTTCAGGGTAGAGTGGGATCAGCGGACGGACAGATTGGACAAGTTAGCCCTAGTCTCCTCTTCCATTTGCAAGGTGCATCAGTGGTGGATGGGCCCCCAGAACCTTTTGTAAGGGGTCCCATTCCAGATTCTATCCCCACAGCAGATCCTTGGGTCCTTTTCAGACTCTGGGCTCTCTGTTCCAAGGCTGAGGCTTCCCTGCACATCAATGTCCTTGCGATGCAGCCGATTCTGTATGCCATGCAGACTTTTCAGAACCACTTTCTTTCTGCACAGTTGCTGATTCAGTTGGACAACAAAGGGGGAGGACGTGGAGGTTGAAATCCCGGTAGAGAGAGTAAGGGAAGCCCTCGGGTCCCTTCGGACAGAGAAAGCACCTGGGCCAGATGAGATGCATCCCAGGGTGCTGAGGGAACTGGTGGATGTCCTGGCAGTCCCTCTAGTGGAGATTTTCAACTCTCTCTCTCTCTCTCTCTCTCTCTCTCTCTCTCTCTCTGAGGACTGGGTGGGTGCCCCAAGGCTGGAGGGTGGCCCATGTTGTGCCGATCCACAAGGGAGGATCAAGAGAGGAGGAGGTGGGAAATTACAGGCCCGTTAGCCTAACATCTGTGGTCGGCAAGGTGAAGGAGGGTATTGTCAAGGAAAGGCAAGGGGGTTACTAGAGCAAGCTGGGTAGTTGGACAATGGGCAGCAAGGCCTTGTCACGGGAAGATCATGCCAGACAAATCTACTTGTTGAGGTCTGTGACTGGGTGACGAGGGCCCTGGACCAGGGTAGGCCAGTGGATGTCCTCTTTCTGGACTTTAGCAAGGTGTTTGATTTGGTACCCCACAGTGGCCTGCTGGCTAAGCTGAAGGAAATGGAGGTAGGGAGACGGTTAAGATGGATAGGAAATTGGCTCTCTGAGCATACTCAGAAGGTGGTGGTTAGAGGGTTAGCCTCATCCCCAAGGTGGGTCACTAGTGGGGTTCCCCAGGGGTCAGTGCTGGGGCCACTCCTGTTCAACGCCTATATCTCAGACATCAGGAGGGGGATCCGTAGTGAGATGAATCTCTTTGCAGATGACTCAAAGCTGGGTGCAGAGGTGGATGGGGAAATGGGGAAGGTGGCCTTGCAGGACGACCTGGAGGCTGTGGAAAGGTGGTCGGGGAAAATGGAAACTAAAATTCAATGTGGGGAAGTGCAAGGTTCTGCACCTGGGAGTCCGGAATACAGGCCAGGGGTATACCCTGGGAGGAGACATGATTCAAGTCACGGAGGGTGAGGGGGACCTGGGGGTAGTGGTAGATGTCAAAATGAACAACTCGGAGATCTGCAGGAGGGCAAGGGCAAATAGGATGCTGGGATGCATCGCCAAGGGAATTACCTCCAGAAAGATGGAAGTGATCCTTCCACTGTACAACTGCTTGGTTAGGCCACACCTCGAGTATTGTGTACAGTTTTGGAGACCACTTTTAAAGAGGGACATAACACTCCTAGAGGGGGTCCAAAGAGGGCAACCAAAATTATCTGGGGCCTGGGGGAGAGGACCTATGAGGAGAGGCTCAAGGAGCTCGACATGTATACTCTGGAGGAGGGGAGGGACGGCGGGGGCATGATATAGGTCTTTAAGTACATGAAAGAGATCGGTAAAGGAGGTCCAGTCAAGGTGCTCCAAACGAAGGAGGGTGGGGCAACAAGAGGTCACGACTGTAAGCTGGAAGGGGATAGGCTCAGAGTGGAGAGGAGGAGGTGTTATTTCACTGAAAGAGTGGTGGAGCCATGGAATGCACTGCCCAGGGAGCTGGTAGAGGTGGAGACTGGACGGATTTAATAGAGGATTGAACAGGTACAGGGGAAGGTAAATCTGACCAGGCCCAATACAGGTGGAATGTCTGGGACTGGGGATGGTATAACCAAGGGGTGGGGGGGCACCAAAATCGGCCCTCAGTGCAGGTGCTGAAAATCGAGCAGACTCGAGAGGCTGTTGGGTCTATTCTGCTGGCATTTTAGTATGTTAGTATGTAATCTCTTTGTAGTGTACTAAACCAACAAGCAAGGGGGGGGGCTCATTTGTACTCTTTGCAGGAAGGCCATTAGAGTGTGGTATTGGGCTCTGTATCGTGGTCGGACCCTCTCAGCGGTCCACCTCCCAGGAGTGCTAAACACTTTGGCAGAGACAGCTTCAGCTGGGTGCAGTCCAGCATGCACGAGTGGGAACTTCTCTCATCCGTCACAGAAGGTCTGTTTGCCAGATGGGGTTGTATAGAATTGGAGCTTTTTGCGTCCCCACACAATGCAAAACTGCCCAATTTCTGCTCGCTCAACCCAGGGCCTGGAGTTTTCTGGCGAGATGCATTCTCCCTCTCCTGGGTAGGTTCCTGTACGCCTTCCCTCAGTTTTCTCTGATCCAGAGGGTGCTCATCAGGCTTCAGATGGAGGGGGCCAGCATGATTCTGGTGGCTCCATTCTGGCCGCACCAGATATGATTCCCTCTGCTTCAGCAGTTGACGGAGGAACCTCTGGTCCCTCTCCCCCTCTGCAGGAATCTGCTGACTCAGGATTGCGTGGCCCTGGTTCATCCCAACCTCAGGTCCCTCCGTCTGCACGCTTGCCTCCTGAAGATATAGCTGTTGCCTGTTTTGGAGTCTCTCTCTGGGTAGCAGACATGTTGGTGGCTGCCCGGAAGCCTTCCACCTGTGCCACTTACATCATGAAGTGGAAGCAGTTTGCCATATGGGCTGTTAAGCATAATTTAGACCCTTTCACTTATCTGGTGAACCACATTCTGGACTACTGGATTTCTTTGTCTGGCTCGGGTTTCCAGTACTCCTCCCTTAAGGTGCACCTTTTGGCTATTGCTGCTTTCCACAAGCCCATTAATGACTGCACTGTAGCTCAGCTGGATGTCTTCTGTACCTTTCAGCGGGGCATTCTGCATCTGAAACCTCCAGTCCGTTCTCCTGTCCTGGCTTGGGATTTAAACTGTTTTGGAGAAGTTGACCATGTGTCCTTTTGAGCCCGTTGCAACTTAAAGACTTGTGCATATTTTCTTGGAAAGCGCTCTTTTTAGTTGTCATTACTTCTGCTCGAAGAATCTCGGAGCTTCAGGCCCTCTGGTGCCAAGAGCCTTATTTGATTTTTCAGAAAGACAGGCTGTCTTTGCGCACAAATCCTAAATTTCTCCCTAAGGTGATGTCTGAGTTTACCTTGAACCAATGTATCCACCTCCCTGTTTATTTTTCCAGAGTGTGCCAATCCATGGGGAAGCACTGCTCCACACTACAGACGTGAGCAGAACTTTGAAGTACTGCTTGCTCTGCCCTAAGGGCAGAAGGAAGTAAAAGCAGTTGTTTCCTTCGCCCCAGGTAGAGAGGGCGCCTCAATTTTTAAGCAGGGTTTATCCAAATTGTTTGCTAATTGCATAGTGTTCTGCTACAATAAGTGCTGTCAAACCTCACTCCACCAGAGGTATGGCTACCTCTGTGGCTTGTTTCAGAGGGGTTTCTGCCACTGACATTTGTGCAACTGCCACCTGGAGCACTGTCTTCCCCTTTACCAAGCACTACAATCTGGACAATGCATTTAGAGCCCGCGCAGGATTTGGCAGGGCTGTGTTACAGGGCCTCCTGTCTTAAGGTTGTCCTTCCTCCCAGACTGTTTGCACCTGTAACTGCAACTGCTTGAGACTTGTGACCAGATGACTGAGAGAACCCTGAACAAGATAGAACAGTTGCGCAGGAACTTTCCGTAACAGTAGATCTTCGTGGGGATCTCAATCATCAGATCGGTTTCCCTCCCAACAGTCTCCTTTCTTTTGGGGCTTATTTCTGGAACTGGCTACTTGGTGTAGCCAGCCTTTCAAACAACATGAAGTCTTGCTGTATCCTGACTATTGCAGTTAGGTCCTGCCTTTCAACTGCCCCGGAGAACAAAGAGTTAACTTTCCATGGCCAGCATGGAACGTTCAGTGCGAGCTCGGTTGGAGCCCCTGTCTGCTGTTGTTTCAGCTCCAACTGTCAGATTCTTTACTCCGCCTCACTGAACAGTTGCTCCGGAGATTTCTCCTTTGCTCGATTCCAAAAAAAAAAAAAAAATCTGTTAAAGTGTCGTTTTTTTCGCTCAGTTTCTACCGAATCTCAGTTTAAGTCTCTGTCTGTGGTACCGTGAGTACTAGATAAGTTTTACATTTAGTTTCTGTGTGGAACTTGTAAATTTGGGATCGGTTCGGTTTGAACCGATCAGATTAGTCTTAAAAAGCTTTGAATTTATTAGAGTATGGTAACTGGTCCGTATCGGTTCTTAAAAAAAAAAAAAAAAAAAAAAACCTTAATTACGCTTTTTTTCCCCAAGACCCGTAACACGGTCAGGAACAGATAGGGGTGTCTTGCCTGGCGGATTGCCGAAAAAAGGGTAAGTTTTGGGTAGGATTGGCCATGTCTGAGAAACCCAAGAGAAAAAAACGGGCCACTGGGTTTCAACACATAGTGTGTGAGGAAGCCTTTGCTAAGGCTGATCCCATCCACCTGTGTTTTATTGTCTGGGGTTTGACCACCTCGATTCAGACTGCCAAATTTAGAAAGTTTTCCCAAAGCTACCCTGGATAAGAGAGTAGGTAGACTGAGGGAAAGGGAGTCCGAGAAGTCCGCTGACCCAGATGGCCAGCCCGGTTCGGTTCCGACTGAACCAGAAGGAGTGCCCTCTGACCAGGGTGAAACCTCTTCGGGCAAAAGGAGAGACGATTCTGAGGAGTCGGTTCCAGTTAAAAGAAAGAGAAGAGAAAAATCTTCTGGTTCGGATCCACAAATTCTTTCTCAGACTGCTGATGAAATGGCCAAAGCGATAAGGATAGTTCAGTCGCTAACTTCGGTTCCGGCCGAACCGGCACCATCTGTCAGGGGCTCAGTTCGGTCGGTTCCCCCGGTTCCGGATTATACTTTAGAAGAATTTTATGAACTGGAGGAGGAGGAGGGAGAGTATGAGGATAATGATGATGGTGATTATGAAAGTCTGGATGTGCCTATTGGCCTGGACATCTCCCCAGACAGACCTTCCGGTGTTTCTCCTCCTAGGCTTTGAGTCCCCTTCCCACTTTATGTTTTACAAGAAAGTGGCTAAAACCCTCCAGCTTCCAATGGAAGAAGCAGTAGAGGATCAGGAGGAGCCTGATTTTGTTGAAATCATGGACATCCCAGAGTCCAGGAGACTGTCTATTCCCCTCCATAAATCTTTTGGGAAACAGACATTTAAAATTCCAAAGACTCCTAACTCCATATCTCCTGTGGACAGACGAATGGACAAGAGGTATACCCTTTCAGGCTTGGACGCAGAGTAACTTTCTCGGCAATGCAGCCATGTTGGGGTAGTGCAGGCTGCTGCCTGTGATAAGGCAAATATTCCCTTGGCATCACACCCCCCCCAGATAAGGACTCCAGGAGGATTGATGCCATGGCAAAGCAGCAGCACATGGCAGCATCTTTGGGACTCAGGCAGGCTAACTATATGGCCTACACAGCTAGATACCAGAAGTCCAGGTGGGACAGTGTGCTGGCTCTGGCTAAACAGGCCCCTGACCAGCTTGCCAAGGAGCTGAAGCAGGTGGCTGTGGATGGGATTGAGGCATCCAAGGTGCAATTTCATGCTGCTGTGGACTCCAGTGATGTTTCATCTAGAGTCATGGCTACATCTGTGGCCCTTCGGAGGATGACTTGGCTCAGATGTACTAGCCTATCACAGGATACCAGGCTAAGGCCATGGATTTCCCGTTATTGGTAATTCTCTGGGAGCAGACAGAAATTACATGAAAAGATGGGCAGTACAGGACCACCTACAGGAGTGCTCAGGCCAAAGAAAGGCAAGCCACTCCTCAGAGACAGCACTCCAGGGCAGGCCCTTTCAAAGGCCTTTTACCAGGCCCAGGCCTCCTCTTCTGCTTATGCTCAGAGGGGTTCTTCAGAGGGAGAGGCAGATGGGGAATGAGCAGGCCTGCTTCCACCCCTCAGCCTAAAGCCCCTGCCAAGCAGACACCCTGATGGGTCTGCCCGGTCCGATTCTCCAATACCTGTAGGGGGCAGGCTGGCTTACTTTGTCCAGGACTGGAAGTCTCTGACATCAGACAAGTGGGTCCTGGAAGTAGTAAGCCAGGGACCGGTTCTCAGCTTCAAAACATTTCCCAAGATGAGAACCAGATCCTTTCCACCTGCAAATCCATCAGAGACCCTTGCCCTAGAGGTGGAGGTTTCTTCCCTCCTGGCTCTGAGCCATAGAAAGGGTTCCTACTCTACACAAGGACAAAGGATTGTACTCTAGGTACTTACTAACCCCCAAAAAACAGGAGAATGGTGGCCCATCCTTGATCTGAGATATCTGAACAAGCACCTTTTAAAACCAAAGTTCAAGATGGTGACTCTGGGAATAATTCTGCCCTCTCTAAGGCCAGGGGACTGGCTAGCCTCCCTGGACCTCAAAGATGCCTATTTTCACATCCCCATCGGGTTCTCCCACAGAAAGTACCTCAGGTTCGTGTTGCCCTCAGGCCACTGTCAATTTAGAGCAATGCCCTTTGGCCTAACATCAGCCCCAAGGGTGTTCACAAAGTGCCTGGCAGTAGTGGTTGCTTTCCTAAGGAGAAAAAAGATCTCCATCTTTCCATACTTGGACGACTGGCTCGTAGTGGGTCAGTCTCCAGACCAAGTCAAGTCACATCTGCAAATAACTCAGCAAGTGCTCACTTCCTTAGGATTCCTCCTCAACCTTCCAAAGTCAGTTCTCAAACCAGTGCAGCTCCTCACCTTCATAGGGGCAGAGCTGGATACAATAAGAGCAAGAGCCTTCCTTCCCCTGGACAGGGCAAGGACCCTTATGGTACTGACCTCTTCATTCACCCTTCAGGTGTCTTGACCAGCAAGGCATTTCCTACAGCTCCTGGGCCACATGGCAGCCTCTACAGCAGTGGTCCAGGGAGCAAGATTTCCGATGAGGGACATTCAGTTCCACTTAAGAGCCTTATGGTCCCAAAGAAAGGATTCCCTTACCAAACTAGTCCCAGTGACTCGAACCCTGATCCAGGCTTTGCAATGGTGGCAGGATCAGGACAACTTGAGACAAGGAGTTCCTTTTGTCACTCAGTCTCATTCAGTGATACTCACCACAGATGCCTCCCTGCTGGGCTGGGGAGCCCACTTGGGGGATCTTACCACCTAAGGGCTGTGGTCACCTCAATAATCTCTGCTTCACATCAATCTCTTGGAATTCAGAGCAGTGTTTCTAGCACTGCAAGCCTTTTCCAAATCTGTACAGAACAAGGTGGTCCAGATCAGAACAGACAATACCACCACAATGTGGTACATCAATAAGCAAGGAGGCACTCAGTCTACGGCCTTGTGCATAGAGGCAATGAAGTTGTGGACCCTGACCTATTCCTTGCAGACCTCTCTGATAGCAGTTCACCTCCCAGGGAAGGACAGTGTCCTAGCAGATACTGTCAGCAGGATATCCCAGGGCCATCACGAATGGACCCTGGATCCCCTAGTTTTGAAAGTGATTTTCTCGTGATGGGGCACCCCACAGATGGATCTTTTTGCAGCCCCAGACAATCACCAACTTCCTCTCTTTTGTTGCAGACCCCAGTCTTGGGCTCAGTCCCCCTGGATACTCTGATTCTGAATTGGGAAGGGAAATTCCTGTATGCTTCCCCCCCCTTCCCTCTCCTTTTCAAAGTGTTAGTCAAGATCAAGTCTCAACCATGCAAAGTGATCCTGATTGCTCCAAACTGGGCCAGACAGCCCTGGTACCTACTGTTGCTGTCCTTAGCAGTCCACCTTCCCCTGTCTCTTCCCAGGAATTACAACCTGTTGACATCCTCTTGGGAGGATTTGGTATCCGAACCTCAAATCTCTCAATCTCAAGGCATGGCTCTTGAAGAGTTAGTTTGCTGATCTGCACCTTTCTCAAGGCTTTCATGATATCCTTAAGGCTTCTCAAAAGCCTTCCACCAGAAGGACTTACAACTCCAAATGGAAAAGGTTCACTATTTGGTGCTCTAATAAGCATATTTCTCCAGAATCTGCTGGGTTGCCTACAGTCCTGGACTATATGGTTCATCTTAATGGCTTGGGACCTAGGCCAGCTACACTTAAAGTGCATCTGGCAGCTGTTTCTGTCTTCTTGTTAGTAGGCAAGCCCTCTTCTCTGTCAGCCCATCTTGTGTTTTGTAAGTTCTTCAAGGGATTGCTGCACACCAATCCCCCCCTTTAGGGACCCTGCTCCTGCTTGGGACCTTAATGTTTGCATTGCTCAGCTTATGCAACCACCCTTTGAGCCTTTCTCCTCTGCAGAGCTTAAGTACTTGACTTGGAAAACTGTTTTTGGTAGCCATTACCTCTGCCAGGCGTATCAGTGAATTGCAAGCCCTGTCAGAGCCTGATTCTATCTCTTTCCATAGAGATAAAGTGGTCCTAAGAACTAACAGGAAGTTTTTGCCTAAGGTGGTTTCAGATTTCCACCTTAATCAGTCTGTCTCTCCCTGTTTTCTTCACCGACCATTCCTCCTCTGGAGAGAGGAGGCTGCACAGCTTGGATGTTGAGGGCCCTCGGCTACTACATAGAGCACACCAAGGGTCACAGGTTTGACTTCCTCCAGTTGTTCCTCACATATGGAAAGGTCGGTAAGGGCAAACCTGCTACTAAGAGATCTATTGCCAGGTGGATTGTCTCTTGTATACAATTCTGCTATGAAAAGCTGGGTAGAACCCCACTCTCAGGCCTGAGGGCTCACTCTACTAGAGGTACAGCTGCTTCCCTGGCTGCTGCCAGGGATATTCCTATCTTAGAAATTTGTCAAGCAGCCACCTGGAAAACAGTCCATACATTCACCAAGCATTACTTTCTGGATATCCAGGCTAGGAGTGATGCTCGGTTTGGCACAGCAGTACTTCAGAGCCTATTCCTAAAGTAGGTTCTGTCCCTCTTCCATGGAGGTGCACTGCTTGGTAGTCTACCAATAGTCAGAATACAGCAAGACTTCATGTTTGAAGAAAAAATTCACCTTAGTAATGTTGTTTCTTCTAATGGAGTCTTGCTGTATTCTGATCTCCCCCCGCCTTCCCTCTCAGAACCTGTTTTTTGGGATTTGGGTGGGCAGGAGCTTTGTTGGCACCCTAGAGGTGCCCCTTTTTCACCCTCCTTTACTTTGGGTGTGTGTTGTGTTTTGTTTTTTTGGGTTTCCTGACTTGAGTCTTTGCTTTGAAACCAAAAAACCCTTGTTTTTAATAAATTTAGTGGCCAGTTGTCTAGTGAGTTTTACAGTTTCCACACAGAACTTCTAGTGAGTATTGCTTGTAAAGATCTGACGGTTGGAGTTTAAACAATAGCAGACAGGGGCTTCAACTGAGCTCGCGCTGAACGTTCCATACTGGCCATGGAAAGTTAACTCTTTGTTCTCCAGGGCAGTTGAAAGGCAGGACCTAACTGCAATAATCAGAATACAGCAAGACTCCGTTAGAAGAAACATTACTGAGGTGAGTAGTTTTTTTTCTTCTTGCCTGGGCACCTCTCTCTCCTTTGTCTCCAGGGGGGCAGTGCGCCTTTATAGAGTAGATGACATCACATGACGTTGGCGTGGACAGCTCCAGTTATACTGCTGAAAATCTTCCGTGTGGATTCCCCTTCACTGAAGGTGAAGTTCCTACGGTGTAACTTGATGACTGAGATCCCCTTGAAGATCTTTTGTTAAGGTAAGTGCTTTCCTGTGACTTACCACCTGCTGTTGAGCCCCTCTAAAAGGCTGGGGATATTTAGTGCTGCTGGACAGCTCACGTCTGGTGATATGCAGTGTCAGTGGCTCAGTAGGTAGCACACTCGCCTCTGAGGCCGGGAGATCAGAGGGCTGTGGGGTCCAGTTCCCACATCTGGCCCTTGGGTTAATATCCCAGTACTGACACTGTAGTGCAGCATGAGAGGAGTGCTGCACTTCTGAGGTGCAGTCTTTTGGATGAGATGTTAAACCGAGGTCCCATCTGCCTGGATTGGTGGTAGTTCAGGTGGATGTTAAAGATCCCATGGCACTTATCGAAAAGAGTAGGGGAATTTCCCCGGTGTCCTGGCCAAATTTCCCTCATTCACTAAAATACCACCGACGGCTTAATCTCGTTCAAGGTCAGTTGGCATTCATCTGTATCCCCCTCCCCGGGTCGTGCCTGAAAATAGGCAGGATTTGTCTAGTACACTTACCCTGTCAACAAAAACAATAAAAATAAAAAATAAAATGTAGACAAAGGCCTCCTAGCAAATTTTTGTGTGTGCAATCCAAGTAAAAAAAAAAAATGGATCACAAGTACAGTTGGTTTGACTCTTGCGATATGACATTGGCTATTTAATGTCCTGTAAACAAAAAAACAGATTTTGGTAGCGTATGTGTTTCTGATGTGACTCTATCAGCAGTAGATAGGAGACAAAGATTTCTAACAACTAACGTTTCTGAGGCCATCCGTGGTTGAAAATAGGACTTCTGCTGAATTTGAATGTACGTATGGATAGTTTAATACTGAATGACTCTTTCCATGTTGCTGTCTGAAATTGTGTTTTATTGCATTTCAAGAATTGTAACATCGTTTTGATGGTATTTTATAGAGGACACCATTATAGGAAACAAGGTTATGTTCAATGGTATTTTTTTTTTGCTGCATCTCCTGTTCTGCATAAAACTTGCTTCGTCCCTAGGATTTTGAGACCGAAACATGAAACCTATATAATGTTAATAATCGACCTCAAATATGCCACAAGGAAGAATAATTCATACTACTAGAGGCAGAGCCACTCCTGAACATATAATTTTTTTATGTATGTCTTAAATGTATAATTACACAGAAGCTTAATTTATACTTTTAAGTCTTGTTTTAGTTTGGAAGTCAGTATAGCCTAGTGGTTAGAGTGCACAGCTGGGAACCTAAACATCCAGGTTTTGATCTTACTACCACTTTCTGCAGGACACCTTGAGCAAGTTCCTTAACTTCCTTCTTAAACGGTTTCTCACATTTAACCTGCATGAAACCCCACTGAGTTTTTCTTAACCTTTGTTAGTTTCAGTTAAGAGGTGTGTGTGTGTGTGTCTCTCTCTCTCTCTCTTGTGTGGATGGCTGTTCATCGCTTATGAAGTACTTTGGCATACTGTGTATCGAAATCACTTTATAAGCCTACATTTTTTTATCTAGAGACTAAATCTGTATCACTTTGTCTATGAAATGTCTGTTCAAAGACAGTTTGCCTATGCCTCCTCCTGTCTGATGTACCTGTAGTTCAGTTATTGCCTTTGTTTCCTGTCATCTTGAGTCTTTCATTTCTTTTCTGTTTGTCTCCCTGCTTAGTGTTTTGTCCTGTTTTTTTTTTTTTTTTAAACCTATCCCCACGCCACTCCTTCCCTAGTCTGAAATTAATTTTTGCCTGCCGCGCCCACCCCACCCCCCAGATATGGAAACCTAGTTACACACTGCCCTTTTCTCTACCTACTTCCATGCATGACCTAACCTAATGCCAGACTGGATTTAGAGGTCTTAGAGACATTGTATAGACGTGCCTGCCCCCGTAATGCTATCTGTAGCAATTTCATAGGATCATAAGTAATTTGAGTCGAGTAGGCAGTGTTGTCTTTATGAACTCACCACCATTTTATTGGTAGAACTGACATTTTGGTGTGTGTGTATATATATTTATATGTATGTATAGATATATAGATATAGGATTTTTTTCTTTAAAACTGTTTGTGTTACTGTTAACATTGTTTTTGGAAGGGCATTCCATGAAGATAAAACCCTTTGAGTATACTAGTGATTCCTCTTGTTAGATTTGTTTAGACTGCCTTTTAATTTCTTATCGTGTGATTTTGTAGATCTTACCTTGTTATCTTCTCTTAAGAATACTAGGTCTTTCCTTTGTCTTAAGAATGTTGACAGTTCTCCACAGAGTCCTCTGGTTGATTAGTGAACTCTAATTAAAAACCTACAACTAGGGCTGAACTGTCCTATTGACCCACGTTTTAGGCGAGTACAATAACAGAGCTGATAATCTGTGATTACACTAAAATACATGAGGCAAGTGCAGAATCACCTGCTGTGGTGGTTTGTGAAGTCCTAAAAACTTTGATTTGTACAGTCCTGCCTGTAACTCTGTCCTTACCATTACTGGCTTTCATGAAATCTTGTTATGCATCAAAGTCTGGAATTACTTTATGAACTTTTTATGTCCAGGTTGGGGAGGCACCAGAGGCCCCATGAAATAGTGGTTTCTCTCTCCTAAGCTGGTTTCCAGGCTTCCATACACATGGGCTGTACCTCCTGTTGCAGACAGGAGGGCAGGAACTATCCTCTGCAGCTGGGGATATCCAGCCCTCCACTTCCTGTTTCCATTAGCTTACTTCCTGCCTTCCAGCCGGCAGGTACTCTGCAAGCAGAGCTCTGTTACCACGTGGCAGGGCTGAAAACAGCAGACTGTAAGTTTAAAAAAAAAAAAAAATCCGTTGGATTTCTGGGGAAATGTAGCTTTGATACAGTGCTCCTGTGTGGGTTCCAATTTCAGCCTTGCAAGCTGCACAGACTGGCCTCATTCCACCAGAGTTTTTTCCCGTGATTTTGGGCTCAACCCAGCTCCTACTCTGGATTTCCTCTTCTAGTGCTGTTTTACGGCGATCGAGAGAATAGAAACAGCACCCGAGTGCTTAAAGGGGATCTGTCTCCTTGCCGACGGCAGCTCCATGTTTCTCCCATCGACAGCTGCCATTCTGAATTCCTCAGCCGCTCATCGATGGTGGGACTGCAGTCTGTTACAGCTGCTCATCGACGTTCATAGTACTCTCTACGGGTGCTGCAGTTCAAGATATTTAGGATAAAGCTTTTCTTAGTGTTGTGCGGGCTCCACCCCCCCCAACCAGCAATTTAAGGCACAGGATAGAATTTAATGAATACAGTAGAATGTCATGAATACAACAAAGGCAAAAGGGAGCAGCTCAGTATTTTGCCCTTAAAGAGCCAGCATCAGCAATTCATCGAAGCTTCCAAGAGCCCTCCCAGCACAGAAGCAGGAAATGGGGGGAGGGGGGTACGGCGAATAAAAGGGGAGTAGGGCCATTTCGTGTTATGGCCTCAGACAAGCCTCCCTGGGGCAGAAAATGCCAGCGCTACAAGTCCTGGCTACTGATCACTTTTGCTGGTTCGCTTTGCCTAAAATATGAGAAGGCAGTGTCTGCGAATGGGGAGGACACGACTGAGGCCTCAGTTTCCTTGACTCAGACTAACTGCCAACAGACACAGGTCTGAGAGAGCAGCAGCCACCAGGGAGACCCAGCAGTCCGCAGCTCCCCTCTGGCCTCAGAACTCATAGATGAGCTAAATAGGGCCTTTGCTCTAGACCCTGCATGCTTCGACTGGCAACCTCCGAGATCATCAGATGTGAGACCTCACAAGAAGGCAAAAAGAAAGAGGACCCTGTCCTCATCCAAAGAGGGCAGTTGTCCTCCAATCACTATTATAAAAAGGAAAAATCCCAATACAGGAACAGATCCTCGGACGAGGAGGATCAGCATTCCTCACGCAACAAGAGAAAGAAAGGATCTTGTTCTCTGAGTAGATCTAGGGGCATCCATAAGGGGAAGCGTCGCAGGGAGTGTTCCCGGACTTCTCAGACTCCAGTTCCTCTTCTCCTGAAGAGGGGGAGCTAGTGAGGTCATCTGATTTGGATGACTCCTTGTCCAGAAACTTTGACCTGGAGAACCTAGACTTTTTCATAAAAAGATCATAGCCAAGATTCATCACGGATCTTCCCCAGCGGCTCCAACACAGCCGAAACAGGCTTTTTGCTTGGCATCTACCGCCAAACTGGCCACAGCTTTCCCTGTTCCTCCAGCCATAGAGGACTTGCCAAAGGAGGAATGGCAAGGTCAAGGACGCACCTATCCAGTGCCCCATCGGATCTCTAAGCTCATCAAGTTTGACAAGAAACAATATGAAAAGTGGCTAGGCTGCCCCAGAATTGACCCTCTGATTTCAAACCTAACCAAGAAGACTGTCGTCCCAGCTGAGGGATGGACATCACTCTGGGACCCAGTGGACAGCAAAGTGGATACCTCGGTCAAGAAGGCCTTCTGAGCAGCGGCAACTGCTAATGTGTTTTTTTTTCGTCCAGAGCCGCTCTGTCCTGTGCCTCTGATTTAGCCTTTCACTTCGCTGAGGACCCAGAGAAGAGCAAGGCTGTTATTCATTAGCTGCAATTAATGGGTTTGGCTTTGGCAGCAGATGAGGTGGTCAGGTGTGCAGCTCGGACCATGTTTTATCAAACCTTGGCTCGCCGCAACCTCTGGCTTTGGGCCTAGCGAGCAGACGCCTCTTCGAAGAGCCATTTGGTAAACGCACCCTATGAAGGTAATCTCCTGTTTTGGTTCAGCCCTGAAGGAGGCGGTGAAGGAATCTGGGGAAGACGACTAAGGTGCACATGCCTCAGTCAAGAGGCAGGGGCAAATCATGGTCCTCAGGCCCCAGATGCAATTTTCGTGACCAAGGGTCAAAACTCTAAATTTCTTCGGGGGGGGGGGAGACACGGTTCCCCTTGCGTAGCCAGTGTAACTTCCGAGGAGGCAGAGCCGGTGGCGGTGGTGGCCCCACAGACACCGGGAACAGCAACAAGAAGTCACAATGAAACTGTACGGGCCCATCCTTGAGTAGGGGGCAGGCTTTCACATTTTCTCGAGGAATGGGTCCAAACCATGTTGGACAGATGGGTCCTAGACATTATCAGCAAGGGTTACCTGTTAGAATTCGAATCCAAGTCCCCACTACCTCATGTAGTGCCCTCCCCTATCTCAGGCAACCCATCCAAAAGACAGGTGATGTTACAGGCCATTACAGAGCTTCAAGCAGGGGCTATCGAGCCAGTTCCCCCACAGAGATCAGTCGGGGAGATCTACTCCCTATTCTTCATCATGCCAAAATGCACATGGTGATTCAGGCCATTCCTAGACCTCAAATTCCTGAATAGTTTTGTTTGTAGCAGACTCTTCAAGATGGAAACCTTGTCATCAATTAGGGAGTTGCAACAAAGGTATTTTCTGGCATTCATCGATCTGCAGGATGCCTATTTGCATATTCCCATCCAGGGACTACATAGGCAATATCTCGGGTTCAAGGAGGGGGAGCAGCACTTACAGTTCAAAACACTGCCATTCGGGCGTTCTTCAGCCCCAAGGACATTTTCCAAGGTGCTAGTAGTTGTCATAGCTCACTTTCGGAGATGAGGGATACTACTTTTCCTTTACTTGGGCGATATTCTCATCAAGGCCCCACAGCTCAACCAAGTAGTGGCGGAGGTAGTCCGGTGCCTGTTAGCACACTGATTTTGTCATCAACTGGAGAAAAAGTTCCTTAACTCCAAGCCAGACCTTGAACCACCTGGGGGCAGACTTTATGATACAAGCCAACAAGGTCTTTCCCTCGGAAACTAAATTCAGGGACCTGCTGAATCTCAATAAGTTTGACAGCTCCTCAGCTGCCTGATCAATCCTTCATGCAGCTAATTGGGACTCTAGTATCGCTGGCGGATTCAGTCCCTTGGGCTGTAGTCCACATGTGGCCCATTCAAGCACATTTGCTCAGACTGTGGTTCCAGTCCAGACACAGCCAGCACCAACTGACCCCAGTTTCTCAACAGATAAAAACTTTCCTCCAGTGGTGGACTCTGAGGACAGATGTCTTGGGTCACAAATTGGGCCATCCACACCAAATCCGAATAATGACCGATGCAAGCCTCGGGCTGGGGGCTCACCTGCATCGACTGTCTGCTCAGGGCAGGTGGTCACCCTTAGAAAGAAAGTACAGCATAAATGTCCTCGAGATGAGAGCAGGATGTCTGGCCCTGATGCTCTTTGAACAGCAAGTCCTCAATCAGGACATACCGATTCTAACAGTCTGACAGCAGTGGCTTACATCAACCGTTAGGGTGGCACAAGAAGCTCAAAAATGCTACAGGAGTCGCTTCTTTCAGTGGGCCGTGCACCACCTGGCAAGCATAAGAGCAGTATATATTCCAGGACAGGAAAATGGCACAGCAGACTGGCTCAGTCACAAGGATGTTCTACCAGGGGACTGGGAGCTGAAGGACCGTGCCTTCAACATCCTAACAGAACAGTGGGGCAATTCTCAGATCTTTTTTGCCCTCCAGCAAAACTCCAAGGTAAAGCAATTCTGCTTCCTGGCCAAGGATGAACTAGCGGTGGCTCAGGACGCCTTTTACTTAGACTGGGGTCAGTTCGGTCTCCTGTATGCCTTTCTTACAATACTGCTTCTATCCAGAGTCTTCCACAAAGTGGCTCTGGACTGGGCAGAACTGATTTCTAGTCTGTCCCCGATGGCCTTGTCGCCCATGGTTCCCACTTCTCATTCATCTGTCAAGGTGGCTACCTCTAACCTTCCACATCAGCCTGGACCTTCTCCAGCAGGGTCCAGTTCTGCATCCCAATCTGAACAACTAATCCCAGTCTGAACAACCTGTCCTTCTCGGCCTGGAGATTGAGCTGGAATCTTTCAAAGAGCTAGGCTGCACAGCTCCTGTTATTGAAGTGATGGTGAACTCAAGTCGACCCTCTTTCTCTAAAGTGTATTACAGAATCTGGAGGAAATTCTTGTTCTGGTTTTAATTCAAACACATACAGAACCACCTAATATCATTGCATTTACTACTACAGTTTCTTCAAGATGAGTTTGTCAAAGGACTGCATCCAGCCACCTTACGAGTTCAGGTTTCTGTGTTGGGGGCGCTTTTGTTGCTGGAGTCAGGGGAGTTGTTGGGTTCACATCCCCATGTCGGGAGGTTTCTAAGGGCAGCAGCATTGAAATGCCCTCCAGTCAAGACAACGGTACCACCATGGAGACTTAATCTGGTTCTCAACGCTTTGACCAAGGTTCCTTTTTAGCCTCTCAAGGAGACCTCCCTCATGCATCTCACAATGAAGGTCGCCTTTCTCATAGCTATTACTTCAGCCAGGAGAATCAGCGAGCTTGGGAGCCTTGTCCACCAAGGGGCCGTATACCGTGTTTCATCAGGATTCTGTGGTGCTCCGAACAGATCCAGTTTTTTGCCAGAAGTTATGTCTCCTTTTCATTGCAGCCAGGAGCTGATTCTGCCTTCCTTCTGCCCACACCCAAAAAATGAAAAGGAAAGGGAATTTCCACATGCTGGAGCCAAGAAAAGCAGTGAAAGTGTATATTAAAAGAATGGATTCTTTTTGAAAAACCTCCAGTTTGTTCATCCTAACTACAGGTCAAAATATGGGTAAAAAAAGCTTTGAAAGACTTAACGGCCAGATGGATCCATTCTGTCATCATCACCACAGCTTGTGATCAGGCTGGAATAACTTTGCCAGGCCCAGTGAGAGCCCATTCCACCAGAGCTATGGCCACTTTGTGGGTGGACTTCAGAGAAGCAACTCCAGCAGACCTGTGCAGTGTGGCCACATGGTCGTCCATTCACATGTTTACAACATTTTACAAACTTATTGTGACCACCTCTGTGTAGGCATCCTTTGGCCGCCAAGTTCAAGTGGTGTTGGACCCTTTAGGGCACTTAACATTCTTCCCACCCGGGATATCTAGGGATGTACTGCTTTTGTATATCCTATGTGTATGGAAGCCTGGAGACCAGCTTAGGAGAAAGTCAAAATTTTAAATACCTGTAAATTTTTTTTCTCTGATGGCTGATCTCCGGGTTTCTGCTTCCCTCCTAGAATGTACATAGTTGGCCCTTTGGCCGTGTGTGCCTTCATTTTCTAGGTTTTGTTTCCAAATTCATGTAGCATTGCCACATTTGGACTGATTTCGGAAGAACTGATGGAAGCAGGAAGTGAGGGGCTGGATATCGCCAGCTGCAGAGTTTTTAGTTTCTGCCTTCCTATCTGCATCAAGAGGTACAGCCTATGTGTATGGAAGTCAGGAGAACAGCCATCTAAGAAAGAACATTTTACAGTTATTTAAATTTCGATGTTCTAAGGATGTGGATATATTCTTTTCCACAGTTATTGGCATGTCCTTTCTCTTTAAACATCTTGCCGGAAGGTCTAAAAGCTGGCTCCTCCCACGCACCCAGGTGGTATATCCCTCGGCTTCGCCCCTTGATGTCAGATCTTCCTTTCCGCTGAAAGACTCTGATTACCTCTTTATTGTTTCCGCATTAAATAGGCCTTGGCGCTTAAATCTTTAGTTTCACCGCATTGTTTTTTGATCGTGACTGATGGAGGAAAAGTCCTCGCCTGGGTTCTGCCGGTGCCTCTGTGTGCAGAAGATGTCTCACACTGACCCGCACGCCACGTGCATCTATTGCCTGGGCCACGATCAGGCTTGGGCTGCCAATCAGTCCTCTTTATCATCGGCCTTCGTACTGCTCAAACTGGGCTCTGCCTTTACAGACTTCAAGGAGTTGTGCCAGTCTCTCCCGACCAAGGGGGAGGGCCCGTCGGCTTTGCATAGTTCCTGTTCCCATTAAAAAGGATTCCAAGGAGTCGAGGGAGAAGTCTCGGTGACGTCGTTCTTGGGATCGAGAGAGGTCCCGTTCCCAGGAATCTCAAGTTTCAATTTTGGTCAGAATTGCAGCCTCAGCCGCTAGCTTCACGGTGCCTCTGTCAGGTCAGCCAGCTAAGACACGCGCCGATGACCTGGTCGAGATAATTATCAACCCCGACGAACCATTGTCACTGGATGAGGCTAGCAATTCCTTGTTCAGGACACCAGTCCTGACTGGACCTACCGAGGAGGAAACCCAGCCTGCTAGGAACCTCTTCATGGTCCCTGTCTCTGACCTGGAGGAACCACAGGTCTCCCCAGCTCTTTCTGACCACCCCTGTTGGTCCCCCCCCAACCGAAGCTCGAGGTCTAGGTCTCGGTCAGCCTTGACCAGCAGGAGAATTCAAATGAGATTCTGAGCATTCCAAGAAGTGGTGCTGCCGCTATTCATCTTCATCCTCATCCTCCTCGGAAGAGGAGAGGCTTCCGCGCAAGTTGCTTTGACGCTACGAAGATCTTATGTGGCAACAGTTGGTGTTGGCTGGTCCGAAGTCGACCCCGGCTTCCGCACCGGCCATCACATGGCTGTCTCCCTCTAGGCCAAAGCCAACTCCTCAGGAGTTGGCCAACACTGTCCCTCCACTCGCGGAACCGGTGATGGTCCTACCAGCTTGGCCAAAACCAGCCTCTCAGATTGTGATGGAGCTGCTACCTAAACAGCCTCCCTCTGGGGCTTCTGTCAAGGAGTGTCTGCTCTCTAAGATACTCCCGCATAGGCTGTCTGTCACCCTCACTCCTGGCTGCGGCGGGTTGAAGGTGACTCAGGTGGTCGGCTGATCTGTTCGGAGGACTCCTCTTTGCACTCTCTTCTGTTCAGGGTTTCGCTTGGGGTGGGGGGGTCTCGATAGAGGAAGGTCCCACGTCCTTCATGGTCATTGTCCGTCTCATCTTTGAATCCATGGGGATGCCTTTGGAGCCGGTTCAGAAACGGACTCTATATCCCCTGACAGACATTCTGGAAAAAAGGGGATTCTCTGACAGAGGCCTTCCCAGTGTCCGAAGCCATTGGTGGCATGGCCCTGGAGCTTTGGCAGCACCCTGTCTCCTGCCCTGTGCCATCAACCCGGATGGCCCGCAAGTATGCGGTTCCCATCGGCTCCCTTTCTGGGTTCACAGAGCAACCCTCGGCTGAGGGGTTGGTGACCGAAATCTGTGTTTTAGCACTCTGGCAATTCAGGAGACACCGATAGACCTTTGGACAGAGTCCAAAAAACTAGACCACTCTGCCAGAAAAGTCTGTGCTGCCTCTTCGCTTAGTCTCGGTCAGGTGAGCTCTGCTGTCATGATGGCACACTTCTCCTATGCCCTCCTGGGCTCTCTAGATGAGGTGCTTCCTCATCTCCCTGTGGACCTTCAGAAGATTATGGTCAAGCAGGTTCGGAATCAGTTGGGCTATGGCAAAACAGCAACTTCAGACTACTCTGGACGTTGGGGCTTCCTGAGACCATTTGGTGGTGGCCACAGTTGCCATGCGCCGCAGGGCCTGGCTGAGGGTCTCCACCTTTATGGCAGACACCCAGCACAAACTGGTGGATGTTCCCTTTCTGGGCACCGACTTGTTTGGTCCAGGGGTTGATGGTCACCGTCAACACATCGAGAAGTCCAGTGCTACCTTGGAATCCATTGCTTCCTCCCAGAAGGAATGTCCGGGTTCCAAAAAGCAGAAGCGTAAGCCCTTTCGGCCTTCTGCCCCTGCGGCCAAGCAGGCCCAGCACCAGTCAGGGCAGCAGCAGGCTTAATTTTTGGTGCCCTCTGCCCAAGTTAGTTGCTTCGGTGGCCCATAAACCCAGAGGGAAAGGTCCTGGCTGCCCCTCAGCTGGATTCTCCTCCAAGCCTGCACAGTGACGGGATGGGGGTTGCCCCCCCGTGCAAATCACATGCCCACTCTGAGTCCTCCTGTGGGGGGTCGGCTCCACCACTTCCTTTCTGCCTGGTCCGCTGTCACAATGGACAGGTGGGTCTTGGAAGTGGTTGGCGAGGGGCTGCCTTTGGAATTCGAGTAGTACTCACCAAGCTGAGCCCGCACCCCATGGGAGAAGGTATCTGTGCACACTTTGTTTGCTGTCCAAGACGACATGTCCCAACTCCTCTGTAAGGAGGTAGTGGTCAGAGTTGCGGATCCCCCTGTCAACCCAGGGTTTGTTTTCTAGGTGCTTCCTGGTCCCGAAATGGATGGGTGCTGGCGCCCCATTCTAGATCTGTATGAGCTGAACCAGTTTCTCAGGTCTCGCACCTTCAGGATGGTAACTGTTTTAGATCATATCACACCCTACTCTTTTTCTTTTTCTCTCTCTTCCCCTTGTTCTACTTATCTCTTGCTCACTGCTCATCTATTCCTAATAACTCTCCCACCCCCATCAGTTATCTACAATCCCCTACCCACATCCATGCTATCACTCCCTCCCTCCCTACCCCCCCATTTGAAATATGGTTTCACTCTACCACTAATCCTCGTGTGGCTTTGATAACTGTATCCTCTTTCCCTGTGGTTCTCCACATTCTTTTTCCTCACTCTTCCACTCCCTTCTTCTCAAAACTTCCAACCTCCTCACCAGCCCTTCAAAATCCCCTAAGCTACACTTTCTCATACTCTCTCTGCTCTTGTTGGACGCTGGGGATATCCACCCCAACCCAGGCCCTATTGCCCCTAGCTCCTCTGGTGCCTCCTCCTGTACTACCTCACCCCACTCTCTTCTCTCACCCTCCCAAAGGGCTTAAACGTTCTACATCTAAATACCCGCAGATTGTTGCCAAAAAAAAAAATAGACCAGATTCAGACCATGGTGTGCACTCTAAAACCAGCTATTCTAATCATCTCAGAAACTTATCTAAAGAGCACTATCCCGGACCACTCTGTCTCCATTTCTGGCTACTCACTGCTAAGGCAAGACTGCGCTGGCAAGGGTGATGGTGTGGCCATTTATGTCCTAGTCTTTATCCAGTATTCCATCATCTACTCGTACTCCAATCCTGAGACCCATGATGCTCTAGCTATCCATGTGACTCTCCCCTTCGCTCTCCCAGTCTTCGTAGCCGGCGTATACTGCTACTCAAATGTCCATGCTTTGGTTGTGCTAGACCTCCTAACCACCATCACTTCCCTTGCTTGCTCTGGGGAATTATTCATCCAAGGCGACTTCAATATAAATTGGTTGGTTGTCACCTAAAACTACCAAAACTAAAATGAAATCTGAGCCCTAAACCTCTCCCAACTGATCTCCAAACCCACCCGCCCAAACCACAAGACACAACACTCCCTACTCGACTGGGCCCTTGCCTCCCATCCCCACTGCGTCATCACCTCTGGCATCCTCCCCAATGCTCTGTGACCATAACCCAATATTCATAGTTAAGTTCACAGAACTAACTTACCACACACAACCATACAACTACGCCCTTGCAAGTCTCTTGACCTTGAACTGCTCCTGAGTAACCTTGCCACTTCTGACTGGTGCCCCCCCCCCCAACCTCCCTCCCCTCACTTGATAAGGCCCTTGCCTACTTCAATGTTTTTGTAAACTGGAATGCCTTTACCCCACTCAAACAAACCAGAGTTAGAAGAAACCACTTACCTTGGATAACCCCATAACTTCTGGCCTGCCTCCGGGCTAGAGATCGAGCCTGGAAGCGTCATAAAGCTACCCAGCATCCTAGTGACCTCGCGAACTACTATGTACTCTGAAACACCTGCACCAGGGCTACAAGGTTAGCAAAGTCCAAATATTTCAAATCTGCCTTCATCACCAACATAAATTCCCCTTCAAAGTTCTGGAAGGTGGTCCACTTCCTATTTACCCCCTCATCTTGCGCCCCTTCCGGTTATTTAAAGTACATAACTCACTAGTGTCCGACCCACCAGCCGTAGCTGCAGAATTTAACTCCTACTATACCTCCTGCACCACTGAGCTACTGAAATCCCTTCCCTTCCACTCATCCCTCTCCCCACCCTCTACCAGTGTGCCCCTTCCACCACTCTCTCCCACCTCCCTTTCTCTTTCTCTACTGTAACCACAAATGATGCCCTAAGTGTCCTCCTCACCATCAACCCCCTCTAAAGGTGCCTTCCCTGATGGCCTCGACCTAAAACTCCTCTCCCTCTCCACTTCAGCCATTGCCTACCCCCTCTCAATACTAAAGCTTTCATTCTCTACTGCCTCAGTCCTCTCTCTATGGAAACATGCGGTGGTTCTCCCTCGACCCAAAGGGAGTAACCCCTCATCCCCCTGGCAACTATCGCCCCATTTCTTTCCTCCCTACTTGCATAGCTTCAAGAACACATTGTCCTGTTCTCCCCGACACCTCCTTTTCACCCTTTCAGTCTGGTTTCAGGAAAACCAACTCAACCACCACCTCTCATCGTCTCACTAGACTCCATCCCTAGCCGGGATGGACAATGGCCAAATTACCTCTGCCATTTTTGTTGACCTGGCCAAGGCTTTCGACAGTCTCTCACTCCCGGCAGCTAGCCTATTTCCCTCCACCACAAACTGGTTCAAGGCCTACCTTATTGGCAGAATCCAGTTGATTAAAATCTTGGACGTAACTTCCCCTCTCCTCCCGATTAGCACTGGCGTCCCCCAGGGTTCTATATTAGGGCTCCTCCTATTTTCCATATTCTTAAATGACCTTCCCTCTGTTTGCTTCCCCTTCTCTGCTATACATATGTATGCCGATGATACAGTTCTCTATGCATCTGGCTCCTGTCCTGCTGAGGTGTTACAACCAGCTTACAGCAAGACTTTGACATGGTTCAGCTCTGGTTTTCTAACCATCAACTTTTCCTCAACGCCAAGAAGACTGTCTCTATGACCTTTGGCACAAGGCAGAGACTGTCTCTAGTCTTCCCTCCCTACCCACTTTCCACACCCTTGATGGGACTTTACTTGAGGACACATCCTCCTTCAGGTACTTGGGTGTTTGGACCAACACCTAAACTTCTCCGGACATATTGACGCCATCCAGAAAAGCTGCATCCCAAGCTTGGTGCCCTGTTCAGGAACCGTAGCTGCGTCCTTCCTATGGCTAGGCATGAACTTGTTCAGAAGATGGAACTGCCCATTTTCAACTACTATGACGTAGTCTATGGTGCTGCCCCTAAGTCCTCCCTGGCCAGACTGGACACCCTTTTCAATTCATTATGCCACTTTGCCCTGCATGCTCCCCTCGCACCCACCACTGCAATCTTTATCATGCCCTACCTTTCCCTTCACAAATAGGCGAGACTGGCACTGTCCTAAATTCCTCTCCAAGCACTGGTTGGGTGAGCTCCCTTCCTAACTCACCTCCTTTATAACCCTCTCCCCCAATCCTCCCATTCCCTTAATTCAAGCAGACTCCCACACCCCGTCAATTCTCTGCAGATCCACCCAAATCGGCCAATCCGGTCACGCTCTATCTCCCAAAATTTGAAATCCCCCCCAGTAAATCTAGCACTCATCCTCCGCCTACTCCACCAGCTCTGCTCTCAATAATTACCTTGACCCTAGCTGCTCCTGCCATGTCCTCCCTAATTCCCTCTTCTAAGCCCTGGACAAATCCTACCCCTCTACCGTTGCCTTCATTTTACTCTGTGCACCCCCACCCCTCAATTTCTAGCTCTCCTCCTTTCTCAAATGTTCCCCTTACTGGCCTCCCTTGATCTTTCACAGAATGTAAGGACCCGAATGCTCTCCATGGGTCCCTCTCCTACCCCGAGAACTTATCTCTCATCTCTCTCTTCCCCACCATTCCTCCTATCTCCCTCAACCTGCAGTCCTCTTGCAGGGTTCTTAACATCCTGAAGGGGGCCTACTGCGTCTAGGCTTGTCTCCTCTCCTTCCCCCGGGCCCTCACCCATCTAGCTGTCCCCTTAGCCTTTGCAGCCCCCTTGCAGGGTTCTCAGCATCCTGAAGGGGTCTAGCTGATCCTTATCATATCTCCCCTATTATGTCTAGCCACTATCTTGTCTTTCCATGACTGCTAGCAGGGTCCAGTTGCATCCTGATGGACTATTTATTAGGCCCCATTCCCTCCAAGGATGTGAATTCTCTTCCCCTCAAGGGTTCAATTCTCATTCCCTGTCTACTGACCTTCCCCAACTCCCTTGTAGGTTACCCCGCATCCTAACGGGTCCTCTCTTGGGTTGGGTCCTATTCCCCCTCCTAGCATTTAAGTCACACCTCCTCCTCCTCCTCTTTCCTCCCTCTTTCATTCCCTACAGCCTTATCCCCTTTCTGTCTGGCCCTTTTACCCTTGCAGGGTTCCCCACATCCTAAGAGGTCTCTCTGGGATACTGCTATATCTCCTTCTCTGTGGTCCCCCCAGTCCCTTGCAGGGGTTCCATCCTGAAGGATCTCCAGGGACACGACTCTCCCCCTTTTTTTTTTTTTTCCACGTAAGCACTTGTTTTGTAATTAACCTGACAGTTATTGTCCGCTTTTTATCTATTATGCGCACTACTCTTGTAACACTGTAATACCGGTCTTACAACTGTACATTAATGCTGATCTTTAACTTGAATGTTTAATGTCTCATTCCTATTGTACCCCTACCCCCAGGTCACACTGGGAGATGAGTGATGTGTCGCGTAGTGTGCCTTCCTGGGGAAACATTTCAATAAATAAAGCATCTCTCGAGCAAAACATGTGGTTTTGCTCCCTGGATCTGCAGGACGCGTTCTTCCACATCCCAATCTGTCCGTCACATCGAAGGTTCCTCCACTTCAGGATAGAGGGAACCCTGTACGAGTTTCAAGCCATGCCGTTGGGCCTGTTATCGGCCCCCAGGGTGTTCCCCAAAAACATTGCAGTGGTGGTGGCCCATCTTTGGCGTTAAGGGGTCAGGTATCCCTCTCTGGACGATTGGCCTATAGCGGGTCCCTCGAGACTGGAGGTGGAAAGGTCCAGGGATCTGGCCCTCCAGACCTGCATCAACCTTGGCCTCCTGGTCAGTGAGACCAAGTCAGAACTCTTGCCTTCGCAGGTGATCTGCTTCATCGGGGCAGAGCTAGACTCTTGCCGAGCCAGAGCCAGGCTCCTTGTGGACAGGGCTGAGGTTCTCTCCTCCTTTGCCCGATCATTTCTGGTTGGGCACTTGCACCCTGCCAGGGACTTCCTGCGACTTCTTGGTTACATGATGGCCTGCACGTCCGTGGTCCGATGGGCCTGGTGACATATGCACCCTCTTCAATGGGAGCTGGCTGGCCAGTGGACCCAATGAATAAGTCATTTTGACTAGCTGGTCACTGTGACCCAGAAGATGTGGAACGTTCTCCAATGGTGGACCGTCCTAAAGCATCTGCAGGAGGGGATCCCATTTGTCCGCCCCAAGCTGATGGTCATCTTGATGGCAGACTCCTTACGGGATGGGGTGCCCAGGTGGAGCCATAGAATCCATGGGCTCTGGACCCCTGAGGAATTCCGATGTCACATCAACCTGCTGGAGCTCCGAGCAGTTTGGCAGGCGCTGACTACATTCGCTCTGTTCCTTGGGGGTCAAATGGTTCAGGTCCAGACGGACAACACCATGGCCATGTAGTATCTCAACAAATGGGGCGGCATGCATTACCTGCCTCTGTGCAGGGAAACTCTTCGCATCTGGACCCCCGTGAGCTGACTGGAGGCAGATCTCCTAGCCATTCATGTGGCAGGAGCCTCAAGTCAGCTGGCGAACACCCTCAGCAATGTGAGTGAGGCGTCCCACGAGTGCTCTCTCCATCTAGAGGTAGTACACAGCCTGTTCTCCCAGTGGGGCATCCCCTCAGGTGGACCTGTTTGCCTCCAGGGAGAAAGCAGATCTGAGGCTGTTTTGTGCCTGCGGCACGCACCCCCCACCCACCACCCCAGCAGGGTTCGCTGCAGGAGGTTGCCTTCTCGAGGCCGTGGACCCCAGACTTTTATGCCTTCCCTCCACTTACCTTGATTCACAAGGTGGTCCTCGAGGTCAGGAGGGACAAGGCACAGGTGATCCTGGTGGCTCCAGACTGGTCCTGCCAGTTTTGGTACCCCGATCTCCTCCTCAGCCTCAGTATTAGGCTCCCGAGGCATGTTCCAGCTTGCCTGCTCCTGCTCTGTCAGTCAGGGGAAGGTCCTCCACCTGGACCTTCAATTCCTGCACCAGACAGCCTGGTTCCTGAGCGGCTAGAGTTCCAGGTTTTGGGTCTGTCTTCAAAGATGTCCTCACTGTAGTTGAGGCATCTAGGAAGGAATCGACCAGGAAGTGCTGTGCTTTCAAGTGGAAGAGATTTTCCATTTGTTGTCAGGGCAAGAACCTAGACTCTTTGTCCTGTCCGGTGGCTAGCATTCTCGACTACTTTTGGTGTCTCTTCAAAGGAGATCTTTGGTCTACGACCCGTAAGGTGTACCTGGTAGTCATCTTTGCTTACTGGGTGCGGGCTGGTCAGCAGACATTGGCACAGGAGAAGGTCTGGCGTTTCTTCAAAGGCCTCTACCATATTTCCCCTGCGTGCGTGAATCACCACCACCATGGGATCTACTGCTGGTACTGGCAAAACTTGTGGGCAAGCCATTTGAACCGATGCACAGGAGTGAGATGTCACACCTGTTGTGGAAGACCGCCTTCCTGGTGGTAGTCACATGACCATGATTTTTTCCATGAAACCATTTATGCACTACTTGGTTTTCCTTGTTGCTGCCACGTGAAATAATTATTCAGGGGCTGTCCTTGACCAGTCTCGTACTAGAGGACGGGAAAGTGGCTAGTGTGGGCCCACATCTTCAGAAAGCGGCAGACCCAGGCAGCTACAGGGCAGTCAACCTGACATCAGTGCTGGACACAGTCTTGGAATCCATCATCAAGGACAGTAGTGGAACACTTGGCTGTGGCCGTGGTTCTTGCCTCCTCTCAGCATGACTTTTGAGGGGCAAATTGTGCCAAAGCAGTCAGATTCTTTTTTTTTTAAGGACTGACTGTGAAGGTGGACAGGGGCAGAGTTGTGGCTCTTATCTGGACTTCAGCAAGGCCTTTGACATAGTGGTCCATTATAAGCTTTAGGGCAGAGCACACGTGTGTGTGTGTGTGTGTGTGTGTGTGTGTGTGTGTGTGTGTGTGTGTGTGTGTGTGTGTGTTACACACACACACACCATGGGCAATTTAGATTGCTAACTGGCTTGAGTGTAGGGAGCAGTGCTGTACTGAGTGGGCACTGTTCTAAGTTGAGGGGTACTTGGCAGGGTCCATTTGATCCATACTGGGGCTGCCACTATTAAACCTTTTTTTTTTTTTTTAAATGAGTGATCTGAGAGGAGGCGTATCTAGCAGGCTGATTAAAGCAGCAGTGCATGACAGCGGTGAAAATTTTGTCCTATGCTTTTTTTTTTCCTGTTTTAGATTGCTCCCCACTCCATCTCCTGACTTGTATTACACAGTTCTTTTCCTATTTTGAGTCTGCTTTAGCACTTCTGTTCACATTTGAAAGGAACACACTTTTTTCATTACAGTCCGAACCAGGTTTTCATCAGCATTCTTGGCTGTTTCTGTACACCTGTAGTTCACTTAAGGCCATGGAGCAGTGTCTGCTGCATGCTGGATCACCTTAGTCACAAGAAAAATGATCTTAAACAATGGATGTTAAAAAGAACTACTACTAGAATACTGATATGGGCTTGAATTCAGTGGCATTCCACCTTGTTTTGTGCACTAGTTTTGATGGCGGAATACCATTTTTATCATTTTGGTATGCCAGCTGGAGCACCACTCCACCGTGCTGCTGCTCCTCTGCAGTTCACTCTGTAGCACTGCTATTTTGAACAGATGAAATACCAGAGCCAGAGGCAGAATACCAAAATTATAGTTTTGGTATTCCACCTCCCGCACTAGATTATTTTCTTAATTTCTACTCCTGCTAAAGAAAATGTGTTCTGAGCCATATTAAAAGGGGTGCTCCTTTTCGTTGTTTAAACAGTAAATAAAAATGGTAAAGCACACAAAATGGGGAAAAAAGGGTATCCTACAAGTGAGGAGAAAAGGGGCAGTTAAAAAAAAAAAAAAAAAAAAGTGTAGGACACAATTTTCATTGCCATAATGCACTGCTGCTTTAAGTGTAAGGATACTAAGCTGGCTGGAGTGGTGCACTCCATTGACAATGAGGACAAACTCCAAGGGGACTTCCTCTCAGGATAGAGCTTCTGTGGTGGCTGGCCGCTTTGTATAGAATAGTCTTGTGGCTAGGGTCCAGAATGCCACCTTGGTGGACTTTTTCAAAACTGCCCTTAAAACATACTTGTGTACTCTAGCCATTCCTGACAATGCATAAAAATGGAAGTCAGTATTTTATATTTATATTCTTTTTGTAAGGCATTTTTCAGTAATTCAGACTTTGTAAGGCTCCAAGAGCCATATGGATTGGGTGCTGTATTAAATACATTGGCCGTTACCAGCTTTGACCAGCTGGTGCCAAAATGCCCAGTTAGCACATTTAGCCAATATGGGAATTTTTCACAGTACCTGTTTGTGTGTTGTTTTTTTTTTTTTTTAATGTCTTTGAAACGGTACGACACAACTTCCACTTTCCATTGCTGGCAAGCACCATCTCACGAGCAGCCACGTGCTTCCCTTGTTTACGTTATGCTATTATGCCCTGCAAACTTCAACCATTGGTCGACAGGGCATATTGGCATAAAGTAAAGTGAGGGAAGCATGCGGCTGTTAGTGAATGGTCCTGCGACAAGAAAAAGTGGAAGTAATTTATTTTCTATGTGTATTTTCTCTGGCCACGGGCTGCCAGGTATCTATTGTGGTTCCAGGGATGTACCCTAATCAGGCCCCCCAAAAAAAAAAAAAAACCACCAAGGCAGTTCACTATATGAAGCAGGATCCAGTGCCGGCAAGAACTAGGACATGGAGGAGTCAAGAAACACAGTCCATCAATATCATGGGGTTTCCCCAGCTTTTTCCTCTTTCCTCTCAGCCTTCCTTCTCTCTCTGGCTTGCACATATCATCCGGGCCTCAAATGTAGGCAACGACGTCCCTGTGGAGGGAGCAAGCTCCCTTGATCCACCCACAACTCCATTACCTCTGAGCATGTTTCACCTCCATTCCTCATTGTTCCTCCGCAGTTGGGCCCCTCCCCGTATCTTTTGCCATAGCCACTTCCTAGTCAACAGGGGGAGTCTGCTCAGAAATTATGACACCAGGTGAGGCCGTCCTTTGTTGAGATTGAGCAGCAAGTGGCAAACCATCATGCTGCTGTCAGCCAGAAGGCTTTTTTTGTTTGGGGTGGGGGGGTAATGTTTTTCTCCCTCCTACCCCTTCCCGCCCAGTCTCCTGACTTCTTTTGGACTTGCATGGCTCCAGCTTACCCCACGTCTTGCCCCCATGGTGGAGTGGCAGATAGCCATTGCTCGACCTGCTGGACAGGATCTGGTTGGAGTCATGCCATCTCGCCAGTGTGGGGCCTGCAAAGGGTTGGCAGATCATCCTTGCCAGCCAAGGAGTTTTCTCTCTCCTTTGGCTGGTTGTGGGGCTGTGAACCACATGTGCTTCCTGTGTTGGCAGGCAGGAAGATCAGAAAGGGGTGGGGTCTGCAAAGGTCACAAGATTATTTTTGCCAGCCAAGGAAATGATTCCTTGTTCTCCCTTCTCTGTGGTGCGAAGGAGGTGGTTTGCAGTAACTAATAGCCGAGCTGTTTCTAGCTTTCGCATGCGGGATGCAATGTGTCTGGGACACCTGCCCCGCCTCCACCCCATGTGTGGTCCCAGCATTCTGACCTTCAGCTACCGTTAGGGGTCAGGCTAATGCTGGGTGCCAATCCCACCCTTCCCCAGAGGTGGAGAGCATTTCCTTGGACACTTGACCCTTCTGACTTCCTAGTTTGCTTCCGAACTCTAATTGTCGGTGTTATGAGAGGTAGTGCTACTGCTGCGCCCATGGGCTGACATTTACCAGGGGGCATTTGTTACTATTGGAACCTGCTCCCCTCCCAATTGATTGTGAGTGGTGCTGGCAGAGATTGACCAAGGGGAAGGGGTGCCAGGCACAGTGTTGTCATCTGTGCTGCCAGTGGCATCTCTACAGGGCTACCCCTGGCTAGGTGCCTTTAATAGTGTCACTTTGGATCCACCCCACATGGGTGGAGGATAGTGTCCATGTGGATGCTTTACGCCCTCCCTGCTAGGCTCTGCTTCAGACATCCCAGACTCTTGCGGGCAAATCAGGGTCACAAATACCACTTAGTTCCATGGAACTGGCTGACTCGCTACCGTTTCTAAGCATTTCTGTGTGACTAAATATTTTAGATTTCTTAGTCACTGTGGCTAAAGTAAGGAAAATTCCAGTTGGGGCTCTGGATTAGTGTGCCTTTCCTGGTTAAACAATTTCCCGTTTCCATTGGGGGCATAGAGCAGGAATTTTTCTCCCAACGGGTGGTGAACCTATTCAGCCTGCCACTGGAGACTGCAGACATGAAAACAGTACATGCCTTCAGGGTAAGCTTACACATGTGTTTTTTTTTGGTTAAACTACAAAGGGAATCTCAGGATACCCTTTGTAGGGTGTGGTATTGGATCCCAATAAATGAGTACACGTTTGCACAGTCTCTGCTTATGAAGCAGGGGGATAGACTTGATGGACCTCGATTCCCATCTGTTCTTAAATTACTGTTATTCAGGACATACTTCCCTCTTATCTCCACTTGCCTCCCTACTCTCATCACCTTGTGCATGACATCAATCTTAAGCGATCCCCTTGTTAGGAGCATCTTATGCAGATTCCCACCAGGATACTGTGGTGCATCATTTCCTAAAGAGACTCAACACTTTTTAGGCCCTAACTGCCCTGTGTTCTTTTGTTTACAACACATGCACGATAGCCAATCTAAGATGATCTTCTTAGTAGGGTTCCTGATTCTGTCTAGTCCAGAGCTGTCAGGACTGGCGCTCTGATGTCAAGGGAAAAAAAAAAAACTGTGCCCATTACTCTGACCTCTTAAAGAACAACTATCTAGGTCCCTGGCCCAAGAAGCATCGGTAAACCTTACCTGGGCAGAAGTCCTAGGATGCCCAAATTACTATTTTTTTTTTTTTTTTTTTAACAACCCCAGTTTTGGAAGGGAAGGGATCGTATTTTGGCCATGTTAGTTAAGCGGTGGCCATCATTTGTTTCAAAGGGCCATCTAAATTACATGAATTTAACTTGGAAAAACAGCCTTAGTCATTTCTGTGGAAGTGGGCCCCTATGCTCTACAAATAATGACCTCACAAAACGAGCGAGCATGGTGGTGGATTGTATCAGGAAGTGAAAGGGATCAGCGCGGCTTGGTTCCATGGAGCCAAAATATGATCCCTTCCGAAATAGGGGCTACTATCACGCACAAAACAAAATATGGGCATCCTAGGACTTCTGCCCAGGTAAGGTTTACTGATGCTTCTTGGGGGCTCTTGTAAAAAACATGGAGAAAGTTGCTCTTTAAAAGGGGATGAAATAAATTTTGCAATCACTGTTCAGCAGTGTTAATGACTGGGGAAAAATCCACCACCCCATGGACATTTCACCTAACTGGTGTCCTTGACCGAAGATTTTCTCCTACATTCAGTATATACCTGCAGGTCTAGTCGGGTAAATTTTAGTAGTCTGGTATAAAATCTGGTCCAGTGCTATTTTAGACTGTGAATAACCTGGCTGCCTTTTTTTTCTTTTTTTCTTTCGACTATTTTTTCCTCCTGTCGCTGCTGGCTGGGTCCCCATTGGCTGTCCTGCCTGTTCCCCCTCCTGCTGAGATCCTCCCGGACCAAGCTCTGTCTTACATTCACCCGCAACACACTTCTGGAGAATCCCTTGGTCCACGCCCCCTGCAGTGGGGCCACTTTCTGTTCCTCGGGCAGGGGAGATGGGCGAGATGAGATCTGGCTGGCAGGATCCTGTGTTGGAGGTGAGCAGGCGACGTCTTCCTCCTAGCCAGCAGGTGGTTTCCATTCGTGACCCCAGTAGCGGATATGCAAGGACATCCAGTGCAGGCCAAGTGCTCTCCTCGTCCCTCCCGTGGGCGTCGCAGTTGCTCCTCACAGTCTCTGACCCCCAACTGTTGCACCCCCAGCCTCTGCTGGGAGTCGCTAACACTGGGGAATCATTACTCGTCAGATGCTCAATCCTCTCCTTACCCGACGGCCTGGGCTCGTTCCCGAACCCAGGTTGCCAGAGTGGCCCAAGGTGTGGCACCCAGCGCCTCAACCATCCGCGCCACTAGGCCGCATAACCTGGCTTTTGTCATTTAAAAACATCAGTTCTGTAATTTATTTGCTTCATGAAACTGTTTTAGACTGCATTGGTGGTGTAGAACTTGCTATGTTTCTCGGACAAGGCCCTCCCTCATGAATTCCTGTCTTTTGCCTTGTCCTTTGACTCCTTTCTCCTTTGTAGTTTCTTGCTTGTGTCCCTTCAGAACTGTTTTGTTATGCTGTTCAGCTTCTTTCTGTGTGGTACCCATATCTTTTGTCGACTTGCAGCTCAACCATCCCCTACATGTGCCACACCCATTTGGGGATTCTTGCTTACTTCCTCTTACACACATTCATTCCTGTTATAAAAAAAAGATACTCCCTAAACACCTACTGTCAAACCCATCTTGTTTCCTGAGCAGCATGTGTTTGGTTCAAGGTTCAGCTTACTAATACATTGCTACTACATTCGTCACCGCTGCATTGTGCAGCCAGACTTTATCTTGATGCTGAAACTCCCTTTTTTGCCAGGGAACATTAGCAAGGAGGGTAGAAGCAAGTTTTGCCAACTGTAGCTGGCTTTTTATGTCCTTGTGCCAGTCTCATTCAATTTTTGCATCACTGACAGGCATACAGAACTCTTGACATTTCCACTTGCTTTGGTGTTGAGCTCCAGTGTTTCCTGTACATTTATTCCCAAGCTGTGCACTCTTCATTCGCTTTGTCATTGACGCTCTTAATTTGGAGTCCATATTTGCTGGATTTTTTCCCAAATCATTGCTGAAGAGTGGCTACCTCGTATTTATTGTAGTCATAAAGGTTTTGGGTCTGTACACAGAAAAAACTAAATGTCTGCTGTGCTTAGGACGAAACGGTTGAATGTAAGCCTGCAACAAAAAAAAGCAACCGGAGTGCTGGACATGAGCATACAGTAATATAGTGTATTTAGAGTGGCCTCTTCGAAACACACTCTCTACTCCATGTCCACACTGCTCCCTCCTGTAATTACCTTTAGTCATAGCCCTACCTCACTTCTCTTTCTCCCTTCTGCCTGCTTTCTCCTACTCCTTGCCCCTCCCCATTTCTGCTACCCTTCTGCTTTGCAGGCTAGGAAACCAGGTCAAGGGCTGTGTGTGCACCCAGCCATGTCTGGCCCTTGTGGGGTTTACCTCTCAGAGGGCCAAAGGTCGGCCTCTCCTTCTCCTTCCTTCCCTATTCCCTTCCACACTAGTTCTCCACTCCCCCTTTTTTTTATTTTTTATAAAGTTTACTTGTGCACCCCATTGCTGGCAGCTTGGCCCCCTGTCTGCTTTTTACGACTCATTCCTACTTCTACCCTGCTGCTTGCAGGCCAGGAACAAGGACACGGGCTGGGTGTGCACCCAGCCGTATCTGGCCCTTTTGGCGTCTACACCCAAGACGGATGAAAGTTTGCCTCTCCCTCACTACCACACTTCCCCTCCTCCCTTTCCTATTCAAACAACATGAAGTCTTGCTACATTCTGACATATGCAGTGTGTCCCAACCTTCATACTGCTCCGGAGGTGGAAGAGTTAACTTTCCATGCCAGGCATGGAACGCTGAGCTTGAGCTCGGTCGAGACTCTGTCTGTTGTTCTTCAAACTCAAACCGTCAGATTCTTTACTCCGCCTCACTGAACAGTCGCTCCGGAAATTTCTCCTTCTGCTCGGTTCATTGTGTCGGTTAAAGTATCGCTTTTCTCGGTTTTCGACCAAATTTAAACCGCAACCTGTCGGTTCAGTCTCTGTCTGTGGTATTTGTGAGTGCTAGATAGGTTTTACATTAATTCTATTGTGTGTGGAACTTGTAAACGGTTTATCGGTTCAGTTTGAATCTATCAAGTTGTTTAAAAAATCTTAATCTGTGATTTAGAGTGTGGTTACCGGTTCTTATCGGTTCTAAAAAAAAAAATGTATTACGTTTTTTTTCCACGATCCGTGACACGGTTGGGAACCGATAAGAGGGTCTTACCTGGCGGATTGCCATAAACGGGTAAGTTTTTGGATAGGACTGGCACTATGACTGAGAAACCCAAAAGAAAAACCGGGCACACTGGGTTTCAACACTGTAGTGTGTGTGGGGAAGTCTTTGCCAAGGCTGATCCCCACACCACCTGTGTTTACTGTCTGGGGTTTGACCACCTCAATGCAGACTGCCAGATTTGTAAAATTTTCCTGCAGCTACCCTGGAAAAGAGTTGGTAGGCTCAGGAAAGGGAGGCCAAAGTCCGCTGAACCGGATGGCCAGCCGGTTCGGTTCCAACTGAACCAGAAGGAGTGCCCTCTGACCAGGGCGAGACTTCTTCTGGCAAAAGGAGATCCGACTCTGAGGAGTCTGTTCCAGCAAAAAGGACTAGAAAATCAGCTGGTGTGAAGCCAAAACTTTCCTCTCCAACCGCTGAAGAAATAGCTAAAGCGATCAAAATTGTTCCGACCGAACCGGCACCGTCAGGTAGGCGCTCGGTTCGGCCGGTTCCACCGGTTCAAGAGTATGATTTAGAGGAATATTATGAACCGCAGGAGGGGAAGGAGTATGAGGAGAGTGAATGTGGATTTGAAAGTCTGGATGTGCCCATTGACCCGGACATCTCCCCAGATAGACCTTCAGGAGTGTCTCCTCCTAGGCTTTGAGTCCCCTTCTCATTTTATGTTTTATAAAAAAGTGGCTGAAACCCTCCAGCTCCCTATGGAGGAAGCTGTGGATGATCAAGAGGAGCCTGACTATGTGGAAATGATGGATATCCCAGAGTCTAGGAGACTGTCTATTCCCTTGCATAAATCTTTTGGGAAACAGACATTTAAAATTCTAAAAACTCCTCACACTATATCTCCTGTGGATAAGAGAATGGACAAGAGGTACACATTGTCAGGCTCTGATATGGAGTTCCTTACACAACAATGCAGCCATGTTGGGGTAGTGCAGGCTGCAGCCTGTGACAAGGCAAATATTCCCTTGGCTTCACACACACACCCCCCACACCCCCCAGACAAGGACTCCAGGAGGATTGATGCCATGGCAAAGAAACAGTACATGGCAGCATCCTTGGGACTCAGACAGGCAAATTATATGGCTTATGTTGCTAGATATCAGAAATCCAGATGGGACACTGTCATGGCTCTAGCAAAACAGGTCCCAGGCCAGCTTGCCAAGGAGCTGGAGCAGGTGGCTGCTGATGGTATCGAGGCATCCAAGGTGCAATTCCATGCTGCAGTGGACTCCAATGATGTGTCATCAAGAGTCATGGCTACATCTGTGGCACTTTGAAGAATGGCTTGGCTCAGATGTACTAGCCTGTCACAGGATACCCAGACTAAGGCCATGGATTTTCCTGTTGTGGGTAATTCCCTGTTTGGGGAGCAGACAGAGAATTACATGAAGAAAATGGATGAGTATAGGACCACCTATAGGAGTGCACAGGCTAAGGAAAAGCAGGCCACTCCTCAAAGGCAGCTTCCCAGGGGCAGGGGCAGGCCTTTTCATAGGCCTTTTTACCAAGCCCAGGCCTCCTCTTCTGCTTATGCCCAGAGGGGGTTCTTTAGAGGGAGAGGCAGACGGGGTACAAGCAGGCCTGCTTCCACCCCTCAGCTCAAAGCCCCTGCCAAGCAGGCACCCTGATGGGGTTTCCAGGGCCTATTCTCACCTACCTGTAGGGGGCAGGCTGGCTTACTTTGTCCAAGACTGGAAGTCTCTAACATCAGACAAGTGGGTCCTGGAAGTAGTAAGCCAGGGACTGGTTCTCAGCTTCAAAAAATTTCCAAAGCTGAGAACCAGATCCTTTCCACCTGCAAATCCCTCAGAGGCACTTGCCCTAGAGGCAGAGGTCTGTTCCCTCCTGGCTCTCAGAGCTGTGGAAAGGGTTCCACCCCTACACCAGGGAAAGGGTTGTACTCCAGGTACTTCCTTACCCCAAAAAAGACAGGAGAATGGCGGCCCATCCTGGATCTCAGATACTTAAACAAGCACCTTTTAAAACCAAAATTCAAAATGGTGACTCTGGGAATTATTCTACCCTCTCTAAGGCCAGGGGACTGGCTAGTGTCCCTGGACCTCAAGGATGCCTACTTCCATATTCTCATCAGAAGCTCCCATCGAAAGTACCTCAGGTTCGAGCTGCCCTCAGGCCATTACCAGTTCAGAGCAATGCCCTTTGGCCTCACCTTTGCTCCAAGGGTATTCACAAAATGCCTGGCAGTAGTAGTTGCTTCTCTAAGAAGGCAGAAAATTGCCATCTTCCCTTACCTGGACGACTGGCTCATAGTAGGCCAGTCCTCAGACCAAGTCAGGTTACACTTACAGGTAACTCAGCAACTGCTCACTTCTTTGGGTTTCCTTCTAAATCTTTCAAAGTCAGTTCTAGAGCCTGTCCAGCTCCTCACCTTCATAGGTGCAGAGCTAGACACAGAAAGCCAGAGCCTTCCTTCCCCTGGACAGGGCAAGGACCCTGGTCTCTCTGGCCCCCTCATTCACCCTGCAGGTGTCTCGACCTGCAAGGCATTTTCTACAGCTCCTGGGGCACATGGCTGCTTCTACAGCTGTAGTGCAGGGAGCAAGATTTCAGAAGAGGGACATTCAGTTCCATTTGAGAGCCTTTTGGTCTCAAAGGAAGGACCCTCTGACCAAACTAATTCCAGTAACTCGAACCCTGATCCAGGCCCTGCAGTGGTGGCAGGATCAGAACAATTTGAGACAAGGGGTTCCCTTTGCCACCAAGTCTCACTCTTTAATCCTTACTACAGATGCCTCCGTCTTGGGGTGGGGGGCTCACATGGGCGACCTCACCACCCAGGGGTTGTGGTCCCCTCAGGAATCTCTGCTCCATATCAACCTGTTGGAACTCAGAGCAGTATTTCTAGCACTTCATGCTTTTTCCAAATCTGTTCAGAACAAAGTTGTACAGGTCAGAACAGACACCACCACCACAATGTGGTACATCAACAAGCAAGGGGGCACTTGGTCTACGGCCTTGTGCACCGAAGCAATGAAGTTGTGGTCTCTGGCTTACTCCCTGAACACCTCCCTCACGGCAATTCACCTACCAGGAAAGGACAATGTCCTGGCAGATGCTCTCAGCAGGATTTCCCAGGGCCATCACGAATGGTCACTGGATCCCCTGGTCTTGGAAGTGATTTTTTTCCAGATGGGGCATCCCACAGATAGGTCTCTTTGCAGCCCCAGACAATCACCAACTTCCCCTTTTTTGCTGCAGACCCCCAGTGTTGGGCTCAGTCCCCCTGGATGCCTTAGTTCTTAATTGGGAAGGGAAGTTTCTCTATGCTTTTCCCCCCTTCCCTCTCCTGTTCAAACTGCTAGTCAAAATCAGATCTCAACCCTGCAAGATGATCCTGATTGCTCCAGACTGGGCCAGACAGCCCTGGTATCCACTTCTACTGTCCTTAGCAGTCCATCTTCCCCTGTGTCTTCCCAGGAATTACAGCCTGTTTAACCTGTGCTCAGGGGAGGGTTTGGTACCTGAACCTCAAATCTCTCAATCTCAAGGCCTGGTTCTTGAAGAGTTGGAGTTTGCGGACTTACACCTCTCCCAGGGTGTAATGGATATCCTGAAGGCTTCTAGAAAACCTTCCACCAGGGCTACTTATAATTCTAAATGGAAAAGATTTTCCATATGGTGTTCTGGTAAGCATATTTCCCCAAAATCTGCTGATCTGCCCACAGTCCTTGATTATGTGGTCCACTTAAATAACTTGGGCTGAGACCAGCTACACTGAAAGTGCATCTGGCAGCTGTGTCTGCTTTATTTCAGCAGGTAAGCCCTGTTCCCTCTCAGCTTACCCTGTTTTCTCCAAGTTTTTCAAGGGATTGCTTCACACCAACCCTCCATTCAGGGCCCCTGCCCCTGCCTGGGACCTCAATGTTTGCATTGCTCAGCTTATGCAACCCTCTTTTGAGCCTTTATCTTCAGCAGAGCTTAAGTACTTGACTTGGAAAACTGTGTTTCTGGTTGCCATCACTTCTGCCAGATGCATAAGTGAATTACAAGCTTTGTCAGTAGAGCCTGATTTTATTTCCTTTCATAGAGATAAGGTGGTCCTCAGGACTAACAGGAAGTTCTTGCCTAAGGTGGTTTCAGATTTCCACCTTAATCAATCTATGTCTTTTCCTGTGTACTTCACTGACCATTCCTCCTCTGGAGAGAGGAGACTGCACAGTTTAGATGTCAAAAGAGCCGTTAGTTACTACATAGAGCGTACCAAGGGTCACAGGTTTGAGTCCCTTCAACTGTTCCTCACTTATGGTGAGGTTGGTAAAGGGAAACCTCCCACTAAAAGATCCATTGCCAGGTGGATTGTCTCTTGTATCCAATTTTGCTATGAAAAACTGGGTAAGGTTCCTCCCTCAGGCCTGAGGGCTCACTCTACAGAGGTACAGCTGCTTCCCTGGCGGCTGCCAGGGACATCCCTATTCTAGAGATATGTCAAGCAGCTACCTGGAAAAGCGGTTCACACTTTTACCAAGCATTACTCCCTGGACATCCAGGCTAGGAGTGATGCTGTTTCTTTACAAGCTGTGCTTCAGTGCCTGTTCCTAAGTAGGTTCTGTCCCTCCTCCTTGGAGGTACTGCTAGTAGTCTGCATATGTCAGAATATAGCAGGACTTCATGTTGTTTGAAGAAAAATTACTCACCTTAGTAATGTTTCTTCTAATGGAGTCTTGCTATATTCTACCCCAGCCTGCCCCTCTCAGAACCTCTGTTTTGGGATGGGGTGGGCAGTGCAGTGTTGGCATGTAGTAGGTGCCCACCCTTTTTGTTCACCCCTTCTTTTTTGGGGTGACTTGGTGTTGTGTTTTTCATTTTTTGGGTCTCCTGACTTGAGTCTTTGTTTTGGGACCAAAAAATGTGTTCTTATATTTAGTAGCCAGTTGCTAAGTGTAGGTTTACAGCTTCCACACAGGACCTTAGTGAGTTTAGCTTGTAAAGATCTGACGGTTTGAGTTTGAAGAACAGAGAGAGTCTCACCGAGCTCGAGCTCAGCGTTCCATACCTGGCATGGAAAGTTAACTCTTTCACCTCCGGAGCAGTTCGAAGGTTGGGACTCACTGCATATGTCAGAATATAGCAAGACTCCATTAGAAGAAACAACATTACTAAGGTGAGTAATTTTTTCTTCCCTCCCACACTAGTTCTCTATCCCCTTCCCCCTTTACGCTCTCCCTCCCCCTCTGTGCACTGTCCCCTACTGCCCTCCTATATAATTGTTCTTTTCTCTGATCCTAAGGGACCTGCCTCCCGCACTACCCTTGTGATAATTTGATATTTATTTTATATGCCTGTGCCTAGTACACAAACTTTCTTACTGTACATAATGCTGCACTGTTGTTTAATCTCTGTATGATGTTTTATTCTGTGGTAAAATCTCTATTGTACCCCCCCCCCCGGACGCAGCTGGAAACTAGCTATTTTTAGCACAGTATGTCCTTCCTGGTGCCACTTTTCAAATAAGTGGCTTATCGGGAAGAATCACTGTATACAGAAAAGGCGGAGCTTCCCCACAGAAGCAACACTGTTTCTTGTGTTTATTCCTAAATGTACCATCACATACACACATACGTGCATGCACACACACTTTGCCGTGTATTTCACCAAATTCTGGATGTGGAAGAGGACTATAATTAATGGTATCCACCCCCGTTCGCATGCCAGATGTTGTGTCGGAGTACCATTTGTCGTCCTGGTATTTAGACTTGCTATATCACTGCTCTGTTGAATTGGTGGAGTACCAGACCCAGAGTACAAATTCCAAATTTGCGTTTTTGTTTCTGTCTGCCACACTGCAGTAGTTTCTTAAATTTTACCTCTGTGAAAATGCTGTTAACATTTTAAAGTTAGTGTCAGGAAGTGCTTACATCACAGCTACTTATCAGCCAATAGCTTTGGAAGAGTCTTACAGACCTGATAACAACAGTACTATAAGCAAGTGGTTTTTTAAGGCTCATCAGAAAACCTAATTTTCTTCATGTGAAGCTATCTCTGGCTGGAAGCTGCAACACCGGACTTAGGATTTGCAAGAAAGCGACTCGTGATCACAACAGAGGGAGGTGAACCTTACAACTTACAGTTGTCTTTGCTTTGAAGCAGATTCATTAGGAAAGTTAATATTCTTCAGGTGGAGGCTACTTCTAAGTGAAAGGTGAAATAGAGAACTTAGAATTATCAGAAAAGGCAGTCTTTTAATCAGAGGGAGGTAGACCTTGTTTTACTTTTGTTACAATTGTTAAGATTTTCAGTGCAGGAAGAGTTTAAACCCAGAGGGACTGAATACTGTTTACTGTGTCTGTCCTTGTGCACAGCTGACTTGTTTTGGGGCTGACTGCTTTCAGAGCACGAGTCACCAGGCTGTTTTGGGGCTGGGGAGGTTTACCTGTGTCTGACTTGGATGTTTGGATTTTTCTCTGTTTGATTAGCAGGGTATTTTCTCTGTCAAATTGTCGTGTAGGACATCTTGCTGACAGGAAGGCACTCATCCTTGTGATGGGTCAGAGCTTTAGCTGATTGTTTAGTGAGGGGCACAGTTTAGGCCCAAACCCTTCCCACCCCTCCTCCACCCACCCCTGGAAATAGTTCCTGTATACATGGGTTTCTGACATAATTTCCTCAAGAGTGCAAGGTGCATATCACTGTCGTATCCTCTCTAGCACACTGCACTGACAGTATAAGCATACACATTATATGATATATATATTTCTGTATAACAAACCAAACACACACACACCAAAACAAACAAAAAAAAATAAACAAGAAGGTAGACAGACATGTGGGGAGTAGTGCAGTGTAATGGCTGTGGGGCAGCAGTCTTCCGGGAGTTTTTCTGGAGGCTGAGATGCTGCCCTGTTGCAGACAACTCTCTGCTCTAGGGGAGGAAGTTGCCCGTCTTCAGGCCACACTGCACAGTAGTAAGGGAACCTTCCCCTAGGCCACACTGGACAGTAGTAAGGGAACCTCCCCCATCCTGATGCTACAAGTCTCGATGGCTGAGAGGGACCTGGGGGTGGTGGTGGATGTCAAGATGAACAACTCGGAGACTTGTAGGAGGGCAGCAGCTAAGGCCAACAGGATGCTGGGATGCATCGCTAGGGGGATCACCTCCAGAAGGAGGGAAGTGATACTCCCTCTGTATAACTGCTTAGTGAGGCCACCTTGAATACTGCGTGCAGTTTTGGAGGCCACACTTAAAGAGGGACATTAAACTCCTGGAGAGGGTCCAGAGGAGGGCAACAAAATGATTTGGGGCTTGGGGACAGGACCTATGAGGAGAGGCTCAAGAGCTAAATATGTACACATTGGAAGAGAGAGGGACCGGGGGACATGATGGAGGTCTTCAGGTGCATGAAGGGGGTAAATAGGGGAGGAACAGTCAGGGTGCTTCGAAGGAAGGAGGAGGGGGCCACTAGAGGGCATGGGTGGAAGCTGGAGGGGGGAAGATTCAAGGGAGAAAGGAGAGGTGACTTCACTGAGAGGGTGGTGGAGCCATGGAATGCACTGCCTAGGGGGCTGGTGGAGGCAGAGACGGTGGAGTGGTTCAAGAGGGGGTGGGACAGGTACAGGGGAAGGGTTCTGGAAGCAAAATCCAATGCAGCAAGAATATCCAGAACTGGAAAGGGAGAAGGCGAGGGGGGCAGCAAGGTCAGCACTCAGGGTGGGGGCTGACCAATCGAGTGGAACCGAAAGACCGTTAGGCCTATTCTGCTGGCATTTTAGTATGTTAGAAACATAGAAACATAGAAGTTGACGGCAGATAAGGACCGCAAGGCCCATCCAGTCTGCCCGTTTCTTTTTCTACCTTATAAATGTGCCATCGGCCTTTGCTATGTCAGTGACCTATCTATTCATAGTCATTTGTATTGCTCCCTTATGCCTATCCCATGCCTGTTTGAAGCCCTGCACTGTATTCATAGCCACCACTTCTTGTGGTAAGCCATTCCATGCATCTACCACCCTTTCTGTGAAAAGAATTTCCTCACATTCCCCTTAATCGGCCTCCTCTAATCTCATGCTGTGTCCTCTTGTCCTGCTATTTTTCTTATATTTAAACATGTTAGACTCTTTCACCTTGTTTATGCCTTTAAGGTGTTTAAATGTCTCGATCATATCACCTCTCCCTCCTTTGCTCAAGGGTATACATATTGAGCTCCGTTAATCTGTCCTCATATGTCTTCTGATGCAGTCCCTGCACCATTTTGTTGCCCTTCTCTGGACTGCCTCAATTTAGTTAATGTCCTTGTGAAGGTGTGGCCTGCAATACTGCACGCAGTATTCCAGATGGGGCCTAACCAATGTCTTGTACAGAGGGATTATTACCTCCCTCTTACGACTTGTGATACCCCTACTAATACACCCTAACACCCCCCTAGCCTTACCTACTGCTTTAGAGGTCTGCTTGGATGATTTCAGGTCATCAGTGATGCAGGGAACACCAGAGCCACCACCACTACCTCAGAGGTTGCGAAGAAAGCACAGCAGTTGGACCACAGTGGGCTCAGGGAGGGTAAGGGTGGTGGAACAGAGGCACACCCAGTCAGTTGTTCCACTCCACAATCCATACACCATTCTGGGGGAGCATAGTTCCTCTATGGATGCACCTGCAGAGGAGACTAAGGAGGTTGCAGACAACTGTCACAAGGGAGGCCCTCAGGAAGGAGACAGAGGACACCACAGGGAAAGGAAGCAGCTTCTGGTGGGGGACTCAATTATTGGGGGGGATAGAACTGGGGGAGCAGGGAAAACTGAAGTAAGGTGCCTGCCTGGTGCCATGGCTTGGAGGGACAGGAAGAGCATCCTTAGGATCACAAGAACAGTTGCACGGGAGTCTGAGCTGGAAGTCATTGTCCACCTAGGAACAAATGACTTGGCTCATCGTGAGATTAGAGCAGTGCAGAAGGACTTTGTAGAGTTGAGGAGGGGCCTAAGACAAGTAGCACACACAGGATCCTTCTCGGAGGTGCTGCCTGTCAGTGGCATGGGTGAGGTGAGGGTACTTTGCACCATGCAGTTTAACGAATGGTTGGAAAAATGGTTTTGAGCACAGGGGTTTGGCTTCATTGGGGACTGGGGTGCCACCTGGAGGGACACAAGCCTATACTGGCAGGATGGTCTGTATCTGTCCAGGAAGGGAACAAGTCTTTTGGGCAGTTGGTTTAAATGCTTCATTGGCAAGCTTTTAAACTAGTCAAGGGGGGAGGCACTGATAAGCAGCAGGAAAATCCCAGCCTCCCTCTACAAAACAGGGTACTAAATGAGAAAAAGACCAAGGTAGAAAGGTCAGTGGGGGATGCTGCTACAGAAGGTAAAGCCATCAAAAAATGGAGAGCAGTGAGTACCAATGCCCATAGTCTGGGTAACAATTTTCTTGAATTAGTGGCCTTGATGGAGGAGGAACATCTGGATATCGTGGCAGTCACAGAAACATGGTACACACAGAACCATGACTGGGACGTAAACATACCAGGATACACTATCTACAGGAGGGACAAGGAGGATAAAAGAGGGGGAGGAGTCCCTCTCTACATAAGGGAAGGAATCAAAGTAACAGAACAAAAGGGTAAACGGGGATGGAGAAGCACTGTGGGTCAATTTGGAGACAGGCAGTGGCACCACAGTCCGCACTGGGGTTGTATACAGACACCCCCCTCTCAGGGGGAGGAAATGGATAAGGAAATGATAGAAAATATACTTAGAATGGCAGAGAGAGGGGAAGGATTGCTGATGGGCGATCTGAATATGCTAGATGTTAACTGGAGTGTAGTTGCAGCAGCCACTTCTAAGAGTGAGGTTATTCTAGATGCCCTACAGGGGGCATGCCTTAGACAACTAGTATTGGAACCCACTCGAGAGGGAGCAGTCTTAGACCTGGTTCTCTCAAATGGAGATGGAGAGGATCACAGATGTAGAAGTGGGTAGCCATCTGGGAACTAGTGACCATCGAACAGTATGTTTCACAATAAACACAGCAATAGTCGAGCCATACAAAGGCAAAAATACTGGACTTCAGGAGGGCTGACTTTGCCAAAATGGGTGCGTGCCTAAGGAATGCACTAGCAAATGGGCAGGAAGGAGGAGTGGAAGAACAATGGGGAATAATCAAAACTGCCGTGTCAGAGGTAACAAGCCTTTGTGTGAAGCAAATAAACAAAACAAAACTATGTAAGAAACTACTATGGTTCTCAAAAGAGGTGGCAATGAAGGTTCAAGAGAAAAAGAAAGCATTCAGGAAGTACAAGGAATCACAGAAGGAGCAGGACAGAGAATTGTATCAGTTAAAGCAAAAGGAAGCTGGGAAGGCAGTCAGAACAGCAAAGGCCCGAACTGAGGAAAAGATGGCCAACTCAGTTAAGGGGGATAAAACCTTTTTTAGGTACATCAGGGAGGGATAGTGAGGCTTAGTAAAGGGGGTGGGCAGAGGGTGACGGTGGAAAAAGCAGAGATACTAAACAAATATTTTTGCTCAATATTTACAAATGAAGAGAAGGAGGTACCTAAAACAAACAATAGAAGCACTCTGGATACAGAAGTTGATACCAGCCCATTTACAGAAGAAGGGGTTCTGAAAGAACTCTTAAAACTGAAGGTGGACAAAGCAATGGGGCCTGATGGGATTCATCCCAGAATTATGAAATAACTAAGGGTAGAACCAGTGACGCCACTGACTACCCTCTTCAACAGATCATGGGAGGATGGGGTGGTACCTGAGGACTGGAGAAGGGCAGATGTGATTCCCCTTCACAAAAGTGGGAGCAGGGCAGAAGCAGGAAAGTACAGACCTGTTAGTTTAACCTCAGTGATGGGGAAAATGATAGAATCACTTCTGAAGGAAAGAATTGTCGAGTACCTAGAGGACAGAGTGGCACAGGACCCAAGGTGGCATGGATTCACAGCGGGAAGGTCATGCCAGATGAATCTAATAGATTTCTTTGACTTGGTGACCAAAGTAGTAGATCAGGGAGGGGCTGTGGACATGGCCTACCTAGACTTTAGCAAGGCATTTGACACAGTCATACTAACATACTAAAATGCCAGCAGAATAGGCCTAACGGTCTTTCGTGTTTGCTCGTTTGGTCAATTCCCACCCTGTGAGCTGACCTTGCTGCCCCCCTTGCCTTCACTGGCTTCTCCCTTCCCAGTTCCGGATATTCTCGCTGCACTGGATTTTGCTTCCAGAACTCTTCCCCTGTACCTGTCCCACCCCCTCTTGAACCCCTCCACCAGCCCCCTGGGCAGTGCATTCCATGACTCCACCACCCACTCAGTGAAGTAGCAACTCCTCCTTTCTCCCTGATTCCCCCAGCTTCCACCCATGCCCTCTAGTTCCCCCTCCTACTTCCTTCGCAGCACCCTGACTGCTCCTCCCCTATTTACCCCCTTCATGTACCTGAAGACCTCTATCATGTCTCCCCAGTCCCTTCTCTCTTTCAATGTGTACATACTTAGCTCTTCGAGCCTCTCCCCATAGGTCCTGTCCCCCAAGCCCCAAATCATTTTGGTTGCCCTGCTCTGGGCCCTCTCCAGAAGTTTAATGTCCCTCTCTAAGTGTGGCCTCCAAAACTGCATGCATTACTCGAGGTGTGGCCTCACCAAGCAGTTATTCAGAGGGAGTATCACTTCCCTCCTTTTGGAGGTGATCCCCCTAGCGATGCATCCCAGCATCCTGTTGGCCTTGGCTGCTGCCCTCCTACAAGTCTCAGAGTTGTTCATCTTGACATCCACCACCACCCCCAGGTCCCTCTCAGCCATCGAGACTTGTAGCATCCCCCTCCAGGGTGTACACTTGGCCCGGGTTTCTGGCCCCCAGGTGGAGTACCTTGCATTTCCCTGCATTGAACCTCAGCTTCCACTTTCTAGACCATCTTTCCAGAGCCTCCAGGTCCCCCTGTAGGGCCACCCTCCCCTCCTCCCCATCCACCACCGCCCCCAGTTTTGAGTCATCCGCAAAGAGACTCATCTCACTCCTGATACCTGTCCTTATGTCAGAGACGTAGGCGTTGAACAGGAGCGGCCCAAGGACTTATCCCTGTGGGACCCCAGTAATGACCCTCCTTGGGGATGAGACTATCCCGCCAACTACGACCCTCTGGGTCTGGTCCTGGAGCCAGTTGTCTATCCCTCTGATCATCTGGTTCCCCACCCCCATTTCTCCCAGCTTATCCAACAGGCCCTCGTGAGGAACAGAGTCAAATGCCTTACTGAAGTCTAGAAAGAGGACGTCCACTGGTCTACCCAGGTCCAAGGCACTCGTCACCCAGTCATAGAACTCCACAAGGTTTGTCTGACACGATTTCCCTGGGACGAATCCATGCTATCTATCGTCCAGGCACCCTGACTTTTCCAGGTCCCCCAAGCCTCTCCTTGACAATACCCTCCATCACCTTGCCCACCACCGATGTCAGACTGACAGGCCTGTAGTTCCCTGCCACCTCCCTTGATCCCCCCTTGTGGATAGGCACTATATGTGCCATCTTCCAGTCCTGAGGCACCCACCCTGTCCTGAGAGATGGTGAAAAGCTCTGCCAGGGGTTTCGCCAGGACATCCGCAAGTTCCTTCAGCACTCTGGGATGTAATTTATCCGGCCCCCGTGCTTTCTCTGTCTTAAGACACCTGAGGGCTTCCCTCACTCTCTCTGCCGTGATTTCTACCTCTGCTACCTCTTCTCCCTGCTTAGCGCCCCCCACCAGTGATGCCTCTCCCTCTCCCCAGACCCGCCGATCGGTAAGGTTCCTCCTCCCCTCTTCCTCAGTATCACTGTCTCCTCCCATGTATGATGGAGCACCCCCATTTTCCTTGGTGAAAACTGAGGTGAAGTACTCATTTAGTACCTCAGCCTGCTCCCCCGGGTCTTGTGCCCATCTCTCCCATTTTAATCCTGCTAATCTGCCCCTTCACCCTTCGTTTTGCCCCAGTGTATCTAAAGAACCCCTTATTCCTTCTTCTAATTTCTCTGACCAGGTTCTGCTTCTTCCTTGCTTTAGCCGTCCTCACCACCCTAGTGGCCCTTCTAGCCATCAGTTCATACTCCTCTCGATCCTTTTCACTCCTTGAGCACTTGAATTACCTATAGGCTGCCTTCTTTCCCTGCACCACCTCCTGGACCTCCCTGGTCCACCAGGCAGGGTTTTCAGGCCCTACCGCATTTTCGTTTTACTGTGGCACAGGTGCTGGTGGCATCCTGCACCCCTCCCCTGATTATTTCCCACCTACTGTCAGCGACCATGTTTGACCCAATCACATCCAAATGCTCCTTACGGATCCTTCCCATTTCCTTAAAATCCACCCCCCTGAAGTCAGTTACCTCCATCTTTGTACAGCCTTCTACTCCTCCTAGGTCCAGGTAGAACCAGACCATGGCATGGTCACTCCCAGCCAACGGGTCCCTTACCTCCAGGCCCCCAATCTGGTCACTGTCTGCCAGGACCAGATCCAGTACCTGCGCCTCTCTGGTCTGTTCCCCCACCAGCTGAGTTAGGAATGCGTCTTGAAAGACATCTAACAACCTCTGTTCCCTGGCCACCAAGGATGTCATAGTCTCCCAGTCTGTTCCTGGCATGTTTAAGTCCCCCAACACCACCACCCTTCCCCTGCCCAATCTACAATGTCTCCCAACATCTGCCACCAGACTCTCCTCCAGCTCCTCCGCCAGTGCAGGGGGTCTATATACACCACTCCTATTTTTTACCCTTTTGCGCCCCCCCCCCATTATCAAGGTGACACAAATCGCCTCCACGGTTCCCACACAAAAGATTAATACACAAGTTAACCAGCCTGGGAGTGGGTCTCAAGATGATAGCCTGGGTAAAGAATTGGCTAGAGAATAGGACACAGAGGGTAATGGTAAATGGAGTCCACTCTGAAGAAAGGGGGGTTACTAGTGGGGTACCACAGGGTTCAGTATTAGGACTGGTCCTCTTCAGTGTCTTTATAAGCGACATTGCAGAGGGACTGGAAGGAAAAGTACGTCTCTTTGCAGATGACACAAAGATCTGCAACAGAGTTGATGCAGAAGGTGGGGTGGAAAGGATGAGAAGGAACTTGGCAAGGTTAGAGGAATGGTAAAATGTATGGCAGCTTAGATTCAGTGCTAAGAAGTGCAAGGTAATGCACCTGGGAAACAAAAACCCAGGGGAAGAGTACACAATGGGGGGGTGAGATACTAACAACTAAAATGGAAAGGGACCCGGGGGGTAGTCATATCAGATGACTTAAAAGTGGGCAAGCAACGTGAGAGGGCAGTAAGGAGGGCTGGGGGGATACTGGGATGCATAGGGAGAGGCATCCCCAATAGAAAACAGGAAGTTGTTATCCCTCTGTACAGACAGCTGGTGAGACCCCATCTGGAGTACTGTGTGCAGTTCTGGAGACCCAATCTCCTCAAGGACATAGACAGGATGGAAGCTGTCCAGAGGCGGCAACTAAAATGGTGCAGGGTCTGCACGGAGGCGATGAAGAGAATAAAGGAGCTTAATATGTATACCCTTGAGGAAAGGAGGGAGAGGGGACATGATGGAAACTTTCAAGTACCTCAAGGAATCAACAAAGTCCAAGAGGTAGCATCTTTCAAAAAGAGGTGTGCGAGAACAAGGGGGCACAATTTGAAGATGGGGGGGCAGCTCAGAGGTAATGTAAGGAAGTCTTTTTTTCACAGAGAGGGTTGTGGATGTATGGAACGGCCTTCCTGAGGAGGTTGTGGAGTCAAAAACAGTGGTTGAATTCAAGCATGCATGGGACAGTCGTAAGGCAATTCTAGGCTGCTAGTTAAGTAGGATCTGCAGCTTATCCATTAGGTAGGGAAATGGGCAGACTGGGTGGGCCAAGTGGTCCTTATCTGCTGTCAGATTCTGTGTTTCTGTAAAATACCATTGTGTGTGGGCCTCCATGGGCAGAAGCAGAATGGTAGGGAAAATGGGCAGACTAGGTGGGCTAAATGATTCTTATCTGCCGTCAACTTATGTTTCTATATTTCTACTGGTATGAACTGTCTTCTCCTCTTAGCTCCGACAGATGGATAAATCTGAGTATGAGGACAACTGCTGTAAGTAACATTATATGTATGAAGACCCAATATAAGCCATAAATGAAACAAAATAAAGTACTACTACTGCTACTATAATAAGAGCAGTGGTGGTAGCGACGTCACTAAATGGGTGTAATACCCATGACTCTCTGTGCCCCGCTCGTATGGGAACCCGTGGTGCTTCCGTGTTCGGCTGAAAGTTTCAGCACTTTATAGCAAAAAACACTTTCGATTAAAAAAATTAAGCTCACTGCAACCCCAGACTCCCGTCACGGCATTTTAAGGTATGTGGGAATGGGAGCGGGCTGCAGTCTTTCTTTGCAGGTCACCTTTAAGTGACTTGTGCTCTCAGGTCGCACCTGGAAACAAACTCCAGCTTAGTGTGCTGTTCCTGGTTAAACAATTCCCCTTCCCTAAAGGGGCTTAACTATCAGGCTGCATTAGCAATTTGGTAATTTTGCACTGTGAGCTTTTGCATTGACGCATAAATGCTCAGTGATAAAGGGCTTGGGAGTGACTGTATGAAAGTACATGAAAATTTGGAATATACACAGTTGACGCCACCATGAATAAAACCATAAATTATTGTGCAATATTGTTCCTTTGCGTCTTCAACAGTTATTTTGAAACTTGATCAGCTCACACCCTCTTGCATTCCACACACTGTTTTACATTTGTAGTTCCTCTTTTTTTTTATATCATAACAGTCTTACTGTGTCTGTTTAGTAAACGCGTGTCAGTTTGCAGAAATAGCATTTTTTGATTGAATTATGGTTAGGCAAGCCACATTTTATTTATGTGGTGCCCTTCCCAGTGGTTGAGTGCCTCACAACAGTAATTTTAATTATTTTATTTTTTTTTTTTTAAACTAGGAGAGACATGATCTCGCCATACTCTGTGACTACAACTTTTCAGTATATGACCAAAATGTAATTTTTGTTTCTTTTATGCATGACTGGGTAGGTCCGCCTTCCTCAGGGACAGTGCCTCTGCCTGTATGGAGGCACTGTTGTATTACATAGCCCCCTGGTGACCCCTGGATGCCACACTGCAGCCACTGCTGTTACTCCACACCAGGATTTGGTGTCCTGTTATTCAGTGCCTCGCCAGGTTTCTTCCATGATCCAGTCACCAACAGTGAGTGGCAGACACATGTGGGGCCATCTCCAGATGGGGTGGTGGCAGACAGCCCTTGAATATGGGGGCCAGCTAAGCTTCCTGTGCCCGACCATCAACCTTCTTTATCTCCCCCCCCCCCCCATTACATGCAGATTTTTATTTTTATTTTTATTTTTTTTTTTTGGTCTTTTCTTTTTAAATAACTTACTTACTTTTCCCTTTTTCCTAATCTAGAGGTGTCCCAGGTACAGGTACACAGAATGCAGTCATGCTTACATCCTTTCCTTCCACATTTGCTTCCAGCTCCATTATCACCAGTAGTTTTATGTGAAGGTAGAGCAGTTGGGAGACCTAACCCTTTCACTGGGGGGAGGGGGTATCCTCTGGAATAAAAGACAAAGAACCTCTGTGCGCAAACACTGAGGCAAGGGTTACCCCAAAGGGCATTTGGCTGGGAAGCCAAGTTTCAAGAAAATACAAAATCACACATGCCCCCACAATGCAAAGCATCATGGGCTACATATGCAAATCACCACAGAATGTTATGCTGGTCCAACTTTAAGCAGAATTGCATGGTGCCGAAAGGCCTCACACACAGTTTGCAAAGGGTGCTAACAGAAGACATAGACACGTTTCGTCTTACCAGGACTCATCAGTATGCCTCGTCTGTTTTACACCCCAGTGGAACATTCTGTGGTGATTTGCATATGTAGCCCATGATGCTTTGCATTGTGGGGGCATGTGTGATTTTGTATTTTCTTGAAACTTGGCTTCCCAGCCAAATGCCCTTTGGGGTAACCCTTGCCTCAGTGTTTGCGCACAGAGGTTCTTTGTCTTTTAAATAGTTTTTTTGTTTTAATGGGTTCACCACAATATATCCAAGGCACACTGCTTTAAGGGTAGCTGGTCCATTCCACTGGGGTGTCAAACAGACGAGGCGTACTGATGAGTCCTGGTAGGACGAAACACGTATCTATGTTGTCTGTTAGCACCCTTTGCAAACTGTGTGTGAGGCCTTTCGGCACCGTGCAATTCTGCTTAAAGTTGGACCAGCATAACATTCTGTGGTGATTTGCATATGTAGCCCATGATGCTTTGCATTGTGGGGGCATGTGTGATTTTGTATCCTCTGGAATGCTTGATCCTTTTCCTGCTGGCCTCCTGGATGTCCCAGGTCAGAAACATGCACCTGGGTTGCTAGCATGGTAAGTAGTGCCTGCTGCTGCAACACTATTGAACTAGTGCAAAATTTAAACATTCTTACTACACATGAGTATTGGGTACATTTTCTGTCTGCCACCACCACATATTCACTGTGTGAAGGTGAGCAAGTTACACTTCCCTGTGAGCTGCTTCCTCTCTCCTCTGTATTTTCCTCCTCCACAAGTGTTTTTTTTTTTTTTTTTTTTTAAACCTTCCTTCAATCCATATCACGTTACCTTTCTTTGTACATCTGTTGCAAACTTCATGCACCAGATTGCTTTGGGATACTGTGTTCATGAAAGGGTCTGTATAAAAACTGAGTGTACGGAAACTGTGCCTGCCTCCGAGGTTGGAGTGGTGAAATACACCGGGAGGAACATCACCTGGTTATGGTGAAACTCCTAAACAACCTTCAGGAGGAACTTCAGGTTGGGGTGGAGGACAGCCTTGTCCTTGTGGAAGACTAAATAGGGAGATTCCACCAAAGTGCCTGGAGCTCGCTGATCCTTCTAGCGAAGGTAGTAGCCATCAAGAAGGCAGTCTACCACGACAAGTAGGAGATGTCACCCGTGCATGGGTTCGAATGGCTTGCCCACGGGCATCGACAAAACCAGCAACAAGTCCCAAGGTGGTGGTGGTTCATGCACCGGCGGGGACAGGTGGTCAAGTCACTTGAAAAAGCACCCTGACCACCTACTCTTGAGTCCATGTCTGCATACCTGCCTGTGCTTGGTATGCAGAGATGGCTGCCAGGTGCACCTTGAGGGTTGTTGACCGTAGGTCTGACTGGGAGAGAGGCCACAGGTACATCAGGATTCTAGCCACCGTACAGGTCAAGGGGTGTTCCGCTCCTTGCCCTGACACCACATGGAAAATCTTTTCCACTTGTAGGCATAACACTAGTGGCTAAACTGCTTCCTAGAGGCCTCCACTACATGGAAGACCTCGTCTGAGAGACCCAAAACCTGGAACTCTAGCTGCTCAGGAACTAGGCTGTCAGGTGCAAAGACCGAAGGTCCAGGTGGAGGACCTTCTCCTGACAGCAAGAAAGCAGATCATTGTGGAGAGGCAATCTCCACGGGGGCCTGCTGCTGAGGCTGAGGAGATTGGGGTACCATAACTGGTGCAGCCAATCCAGGGCCACCAAGATCATCTGTGCCTTGTCCCTTCAAACCTTGAGCAACATTTTGTGGATCCAGGGGAAGGGGGGGAAAGGCATAGTGGAGGTACTGGTTCCAGGGCCTTGCAAAGGCATCCCTTAGCAGTGTCCCGTACTGGGGAGGGTGGGCACAAAACAGCCTGTTTTGCTTTCTTCTGGGAGGCAAATAAGTTGATCAGAGGGGTGCCCCATTGGGCAGACAGGTGAGCGACTACCTCCTACTGAAGGGACCACTCATGGGATGCCTCGCCTACTTGGCTGAGGGCGTCTGCCAGCCGGTTGGACACGTCAGCCACATGAATCGCCAGAAGGTCGGCATCCAGGTGTGAATGAGGGTCTAGGTGTGCAGAGCTTTTCGGCACAGTGTGGGGGGAGTGTGCCCTTCCCTGCTTGTTGAGGTAGTACATGGTGGTCATGTTGTGTGTCTGGACCTGGGCCACCTGACCTCCTCATTACAGGAGCGAAGGCCATCAGAGCAAGATGCACTGCATGGAGCTCCAGCAGATTGATGTGATATCGGGACTCCTCAGGTATCCAGAGGTCGTGAGCTCTGTGGTCCCCCAGGTGGGCACCCGATCAGAGGATGTGACAGAGTCCAAGGTGGCCTTGTATGTTGGACTTCTCAATGTGTGTGAGAAGACTGCTATTGGTACCCAAAAAGGGGACATCCATCAGCTTGTGCTGAGTGTCTGCTGTAAAAGTCAAGTTCCTCAGCTAGGCTTGGCACCTCGTAGCGGCCACAGACCTGGCACAAGAATCTTCAGTTTCCAGGGCTGCCTGGAGTTGTTTTACCGTGGCTTGACCTTGATCCTGGACCAGGTTAACTGCCAGCCGAAGGTCAGCGGGAAGGCGAGGAATCTGGTCCAGTGTGCCCAGAAGGGCATGGAAAGTTAGCCATAATTGCGGCGTTCACCTGCTGAAGACCCATGGCTGAAGCAGCTAAATCTTCTTTGCTCTGTGGTCGGGCTTTCGACTCCTTGCCGGGGGGGGGGGGGTCAGTGTCAGCATCCCCGACATTTCCTGAATGCCAGAAAACTGAGTCCACGACCAAACCTTCGGCTGAAGGATGGTCAAAAAACCTGAGCAGGTACTCCGCCATGTGGGCTGAGGGTGCCGGGCAGGAGGCAGGACGTTGCCAGAGCTCCAAGGCCAGACCCCAGATGGCCTCCGCCACAGGGAAGGCAACCCCTGGGGATTCATCCCAATCTAAGATCTCAGTAAGAGAATACTTGGACCTGCTTCCAAATGGCCTCTAGTGTGATCCCCATGGATTCTGAGATCAGGCTGAGCAAGGCCTCGAAGGAAGATGGGCCAAGTTCTGAGGAAACTTCCCCACCAGATTCTCAATCGAAACACTGTGTACGGGAATAATGCATTGAGGAGCCCATCCATATCGGCGGACTCCTTGAACACTGCTGGCCCTGCATATCCCACTGACAGTGCGATGCTGGTCTGAGCGAGAGATCTGCACTGAAAGCCTCCCAAGGAGGCCTGTGGCAGAGGTGGCTCCACTTGAATGGGCGAGGAAGCAGGTGTCAGCGGAGCTGTGGAAGTTGGCACAGGCCGCGGTGTCTGAGACCAAGGGAGTGCCGGAACCGGCTGTGGAACATTTCCTTGACCGAGGATCCATTGTTGCCACGTGAGGTCCATGTATTGGCGCCACAGTTTTTGGCAGAGACTGTCCTCGCCTGAAGACGAGGAATGCTGAAATCACCCGATGGGGGGGGGGGGACTACTGAGAATGTCAGGAATCCTAAGATGTTGACCTCGACCGTGACAGTTGCCGGTCGGTGGGGAGGGGAGGCAGGGGATGGTGAAGGATGCCTAATGACTCCAGTCAGCTCAGGCTGATGAACCGGCCCCACCAATGAGGTGTTCAGGACCGGAATTCTGGAAAGGGAGTCCTCCCTTTCGTTCCGTGACAACAGGTCAACTGGATCGAGATTTCGACTGGCTGGTCATCCCACGTCTCTGCTGTCCAGCCCAATGGGGTTACTGTGGTTCAAGTGGCCTGGACTGAGGCAGAGGAGTCTGCAGAAGCTGATGGCTCGACAGCCGTTGAGCCTGCAGAAGCGCGGAAACAAGAAGAACGTAACCGTTCTCGATCCCGCAACCTGTGGCAGGATTTCTTAGATTTATCTTGTGACTTAGACCCCCGAGAAGGACCCTCTCCGAGTTGGCTGGGACTGGCATGAGTCCCAAAATGCCCCCGTGAAGGAAGCACCCAGGCCTGCTGAAGTCACAGCGGATGAGGAAGAGCCCGAAGTGGCATGGGCTGTTGCCTTCTCAAACATGGCAAGCAGCGTGGCAGAACCGGCGGCCGCAGACTGCCCGATGGGCATCCTTTGACTATACCGGTGGGTCCCGCTGCTCCAGGCAGCCTAGAAGGAGATGGGTGTAGCGGCCCTCAAGTGGGGGGCTGAAGGGTTTGGTACAGCCCACAAGCCTGCGGGTTGTGTTCGGTCCCCAGGCAATACACACATACCGCATGTGACTCTGTACATGACATTTTCTGGTTGCATGCCGAGCACCTTCTAAACCTGGGTCTGCATTTAGAGTCCTCAGTTCATTGATAAGAAGCATTGAAAACTCGAAGAATTTGTTTGAAGACCAAAGTGACTCGTTATTTGAAAAGGTAGGGCCTACACCAAGCACGAAGCTGCTATGGAGGGAACCTGAAGCTTCCAGCAGAAGGGAAGATCTGATGCCATGGGGTGGTACTGAGGAGTATGCCATCTCGATGGGTGGGAGGAGCTGGCTTGAGGACCTTATGTCATCTTAAAGGGAAATGATCCTTCCAGAAGTGTGGATAGGTACACCTTATCCACGTCCCTAGAACTTTGCATTTCTTAGCATTGATACCAAGCTGCCAAATCCTGGACCACCTCTCAAGTTTTCTTGGGTCTTCCTGCAGGCTCTGTATCCCTTCTAATGTGTCAACCCTCCTGCAGAGTTTGGTGTTATCCATGAATAGGTACATTTTGCCCTTAATGCCTTTTCCAGTGTTCTTGATGAAGACCTTGAACAACAGTGGCTTCAGCACCGAGCCCTATGGCACCCCACTGGTGACTTCCCTGGTGCTAGACAGTAGTGAGATGAGAGCTACAGGTCGGCATATAATGAACAAGTCCCTTAGTAAAAGCTTTGAAAAGATTCCCCAGCATTTGGGTCTCAGGCTCTGAACAGAGTGTGAGGCAGGTGTATTAGTTTGGGATCGATGATTATCCACCTGGCTCTCACCCAGGGAGATGCTGTGCTGGTATTGCCTGAGAAAGTGATTAGGATACGGAACCAACACGTTGAACAAAACAGATTACTATGAGGTAACTGCTATCCCCTTCCTGATTCCAGAACAAAACGCTGATGTTAGGAACATAGTAGAGGGCTTTGGGTAGTCCTTTACTTCTGTGCCAGGTTGTGCCAAAGGAATAGAGCGCAGAATAGTTGTGAAAAATGTTAGTCCAGTAATACAAAAAACATATTGTTTGCCTGAGTGATCAAGAGGTGACATTGTCAAGGAGGTAGAGAAAATGAAACTGCTAGGAATCAGAACTGTCCAGTAGTGCTTGGTCTTCACTAGTAGTAGATGTAGATAAAAAGGTAGGTTAAGTTTGTGCCTTGATTTTTAGAAAGCTGAAGAAGGTCTCTGAATTTGGGTACCCAGTGCCATGTATTGATGACTTGGTTGATGGGTTAGGGGGTGCACGATACAGCAGCACTCTGAACCCTAGCCAAAGGTTATTGGCAAATTCCCCTGGAAAGATTTTAATGGGACGAAACTGCATTTGCCACACCCATTGGGTTCATTCAGTTTACCACTATGCCTTTTGGTCTACATAGAGCACCAGCTACTTTCCTGAGGTACGTGGACCAAATCCTAACCCCTTCATTTTAGTTACTACTCAGCATACTTGGATGATGTGGTGATCTTTAGCACAGACTGGGAAAACCACATCCAGCATTTGAAAAATGTCATTGGTGCTATCAAGCAGGCAGGGATGACTGTTAACATCAAGAAATGTGCCCTAGCTATGCAAGAGACCTGATCATGTGATCCTGCTCCACAAGAGCGGTAGCAGGGAGGAGGCAGAGAACTACAGACCAGTCATCTTACCTCAGTAGTGGGCAAGATTATGGAGGCACTCCTTAAGGAAAGGATAGTGCAACACCTGGAATCCATAGGAGCACAGGATCCAAGACAGCATGGGTTTACAAAAGGAAGGTCCTGTCAGAGTAATCTCACAGATTTCTTTGACTGGGTAACCAAAGTGGTGGACCAAGGGGGAACAGTCAATGTCACCTACCTTGACTTTAGCAAAGCTTTCGATACTGTTCCACATAGAAGATTAATGAATAAGCTGGGTAGGCTCAGGGTGGGTCAGAAGTTGGTCAACTGGGTGGCAAACTGGTTGACTGGCAGAAAACAGAGTGGTGGCAAACTGTATACAGTCAGAGATGCAAGTCACAAGGGGGGTACCTCAGGGATCAGTCCTGGGGCCAGTCCTCTTCAATATCTTCATCAGTGACATTGTAGATGGACTGGAGGGTAAGGTTTGTCTGTTTGCAGATGACACCAGGATCTGCAACAGAGTAGATGATCCAGATGGGGTGGGCAGAATGAGGAGATCTGGATAAACTAGCAGAATGGTCGGAAGAGTGGCAACTGGGGTTTAACGCAAAGAAGTGCAAGATCATGCACATAGGGAAGAGAAACCCTGAAGCCACCTATGGGCTAGGAGGTGAGTTGCTGGCAGTCGCAAGGGAAGAAAGAGACTTGGGCATCATCATTACTGACCTGAAATCATCTAAGCAGACCACTAAAGCAGCAGGTAAGGCTAGAGGGATGTTGGGGTGTATTAATAGGGGTATCACAAGTCGTAAGAAGGAGGTAATCCCTCTTTACAAGACACTAGTTAGGCCCCATCTGGAGTACTGCATGCAGTACTGGAGGCCACACCTTCACAAGGACATTAACCAAATTGAGGCAGTCCAGAGAAGGGCAACCAAAATGCTGCAGGGACTGCATCAGAAAACATATGGGGACAGATTAGTGGAGTGCAATATGTATACCCTAGAGCAAAGGAGGGAGAGAGGTGATATGAACAAAACATTCAGATACGTTAAGGACATCGACAATGTGAAAGTCTAACATGTTTCAATATAAAAAAAATAGCAGGACAAGAGGACACAGCATGAGATTAGAGGGAGGTCGATTAAGGGATATGTGAGGAATTTCTTTTTCACAGAAAGGGTGGTGGATGCATGGAATGGCCTACCTCAGGAAATGGTGGATATGAGTACAGTGCAGGGCTTCAAACAAGCATGGGAAAGGCATTTTCCAACTGTGAACTGCTCTGTATACTTTTAAAATGTTTGTGCCTTTTTTTTTTTCAATTTAGATATACTACTGTGGGTACCCAAGCCCAGCCCCAGTGACCACCGGTCACCCACACAGTCCTCTCCTAACTACCTAGCTACTTCAACCCTCTGTCCTGACCCCTTCACTGCGTCTCTTCCCCCCACCCCAGCCTGCAACAGGCAAGCTTTAGTGAAGTGAATCAGGTTTTTTTTCCCACCAAGCCTTTCCACGTTGTAGATAACTCTCACTTTTAGCTCGTGCCTTCTTCCCCAGTCCAACCCGCAGTCCACCACTCTCCCAGTCTCTCTGGCAGCAGTCAGACACGAGAGCCTCAGAACCTCCCCCGAAATGCATCTAACTCCTCTGCACCCTCCACACACACACTCCAGTGGAAATGTCCACTCTGCTCTTAAAAGAGTTTTTAATATTTCAGTCTAAGCTATTTTGCTGTGCTTTTTTTAATTGATCTACTCCTCTATTTAAAAAAAAAAAAAAAAATTATTTACTGTAGCTTAATGATCACAAAAAACTCAACTCCGGCTCCAATCACTGCTGTGAGCAAATGGCATGAAGACACTGCACCTGGTTACTTGTCCCATTGTTTGGAAGGTGGTCTGCTTGGAGCTAATACTGGTTCTACATTTATCAATTGCCTACCCCACCCCCTCCTTCTGTCCCATTGGACGTCTGTGAAGGGGTTGAGAGACAGATAGGAAAGGAGACTCATCACTGAATGGCTGTCACAGTCACTGCAACTTCTACAAGACTGCCCTGGGTCACTTGATGTTGCCAGTGCCAGGTCACATGATGTTGGTTCCCCTGGGAGGAATCCTGGTGACTGCGCAGTCCGTTAGGCACCGACAGGCGTCTGCAGCTAGCCCCCATTTCGGCAATCGCAATGCTATAAAATCCTGCATACGCGAAACTGCCGAAAATAACTGTTGCCTGGTGAGCATTTAAACTGTAAAATCTGGTTGTCCGAACAGGAGTTCCTGTTGTACCGAGCTGCTGGGCAATAGGATTTTTCCTAGCCTGCATGCATCACTAGATGGTATTCGACATTACAGCCATATAATTTTGATGTCATTCATCGATTTTGGAGAATATTCTTAAATGCAGATTTTTCTGAGCAGATATAGGGCAGGAACTGAGATAGCAAATAAATGATGGTACTAAATGTAATGTATTGTTCTCTCTCCTAAGCTGGTCTCTGGGCTTTCTTACTCCTGGGCTGTACCACCTGATGCTGATCCATAGGCAGGAATCTGACCTCTGCAGCAGGGGACATCCAGCCCTCCACTTCCTGTTATCCCCAGTTTACTTCCTGCCTTCAGACTGGCAGGTACTCTGCAAGCAGTGCTCTGTCCACATGGCAGAGCTGAAGACAGCGGAGTGTAAGTCTATCAATTTCAGTTTTCTTGGAGATTAGTGGCTGACTTCTAGTGCTCCTGCATGGGCTCCAGTCTCAGTCTTGCAAGCTGCACAGACTGGCCCCATTTCATCGGGGTGTTCTTTTCCCGTAATTTTGGACTTGGCGTTTAAACCAACTGGCAGCACTAGGTCAGGTATCTAGAAGCTTAAACATGTCCTAGCACAGTTTGTGTTTGGGGACTGACTGTCAGCACCGGAGTGCTTATCAACACGCATTCCCTCACAGAAGCAGCCCCGAGTGTTTCCAGTCGACGGCTGGCGCTTTGGACTCCTCAGCCGCTTGCCGACGGTGTCCCGCTAAGCTAGTTCAGCCGCTTCTTGGGCAGTCGACAGCTGGCGTTTTGGGATCCTCAGCTGATCTTCGATAAGGACATGCTCCGCTATTACAGTATGTGGATTTTAGGTGACTGGGGGCTCAAGGAAAGCTAAATCAGGACGCACTCCTTTCCAAGGGCAGCCCAGAGTTTTTTCCCGCCGACGGCTGACATTTTGGTATCCTTAGCCGCTCGTCGACGGTGGCATGCTGTGGGACTCAACAGGCTCCTCAGCTGCTCAGCGGTGTTCCGCTAAGCTAATTCAGCTGCTCCTTGGGCAGTTGATTGCTGGCGCTTTGGGATTCTCAGCTGATCTTTGACGGGGACATGCTCCGCTCATACATTATGTGGATTTTAGATGACTGGGGGCTCAAGGAGAGCTAAATCGGGACGCACTCCCTTCCAAGGATAGCCCCAAGTTTTACCCCGCTGATGGCTGACATTTTGACCTGCTTGTCAACGTGGGCATGCTATGGGGCTCAGCAACAGCACCGGAGTGCTTAATCAGCGTGTACGGGACAATCGGCAGAGGCATCCTTTGACGCACTCCCTTACAGGGGCAGCCCCGAGTTTTTTCCCCCGTCGACAGCTGGCACTTGGATAACCTCAGCCGCTCGTCTGCGATGGCATGCCCTGTTAGTACAGCCTCTCTGGTACAGGAGCACAGCAATACAGGAGGAGCGCTACTGCCGAGCAAGCCAAAGAGCAGACGTTTCTACCGGGGGACAAACTCGCGTACAGGACAATAGAAACAACAGCACCAGAGTGCTTATTCATATGTCCCCTGGACAATCTCGGGAACCAGCGCTACAGGCCATTGACAATCTCTGGAACTAGCGCTGCAGGCTATTAAGACCACTGCCATGGATCAGTGGCTTAACATGGAACAGGCGCGCCCCGCCACAAATGTTTTCATCATACGAAAAGGCAGCTCACTATCTTGCCCTTAAAGGGCCAGCAGCGATTCATGGAGAGCATGGTCTCAGGCAGTCCTTCCAGGGCCGCACAGGGGGATTCGTTCCCCACTTCTAAGGGCTTTCGCTGGGCCTAATTGAAGAGGGCAGTGTCCGTGAAGATCGAGGACTCCCAGGAAGGCAACACCGTTCTCTGCTTAGTCCGATAGCCATCAGACAGACAGGTCTCAGTGAGCAGCACTCACCAGATATGAGAGAACAGCGACCTTAGAGACCCAGCAGTCCGAAGTTCGATCTCTGGCCCCAGTCCTATGGATAATTGGGCACCTGTTTTGGACCCTGCATGCTTCACATATACCTCAGGGGTTGCTAGATGGGAGACCCCACAAGAGGGCATAAGGAGGAGGACCCCATCCAGTCTTCTTCGGAAGAGGAGCAGCTGTCCTCACATCATTATGGTCTCAAAGTAGATCTAGGGGCGCTAATAGGGGGAGTGCCATAATGTGATTACTGTATGAAAATAATGTGAAAGTACAGTACTGAATACTGGAATTATGGCTCCTTAGTTATTGAGACACCAGGAAATGTTTTACTGCTGAGGATATGCTTTTATTCTTTTTTGTTAATGATGTAATTTGAGAAGAAATCCCTGGGGTTCTGTTCAAGAATGGTGTGCGAGAACTCCACCACTCTTAATTAAGGAGAGGATTTATTGGGTAGAGAGGCCTGACCTGGCAGAACAGAGTCTCTTAAATAATGGGGTGTGTGACAGATCAGTGCCTGTGTCCTAGTAAGTGGGGCGTTGGAAACCCCCTTCCCCATTTCTGTGATCCTGGACTTCAGTATTTTAAAAACTGTGTTCTTTTCTGTCCAGTTCAAACAACGTGAAGTCTTGCTGTATTCTGACTATTGCAGTTAGCCCCAGCCTTTAAACTGCCCCAGAGAACAAAGGGTTAACTTTCTATTTCTCTCTGGAGCCCTTTGAAATCCAACCAGCAGATTCTTTACTCCGCCTCACTGAACAGCCGCTCCAGAGATTTCTCCTTCAGCTCTGTTCAAAAGTCTGTTAAAGTCTTGCTTAAGTTGTCGGGTTTTACCGAAATTATTTCCGCATAATCGGTTCAGTCTCTGTGGTACAGTGGGTACTAGATAGGCTTTGTTCTGTTTTTCTGTGTGGAAATTGTGCAGTGTTAGATCGGTTCGACTGAACCGACCATTAGTATTGAATCATTGTGTTTTACTTTAGAGTGTGGTTATTGGTTCTAAAAAAAAAAAAAAAAAAAGTATTTTGAACGTTTTTTTCCAACACCCGTGACATGTTCGGGAACCGATGAGGGAGTCTTGCCTGGCAGTTGCCAAAAAAGGGTAAGTTTGGTTAGGTTGGCCATGTCTGAAAAGCCCAAGAAAAAAAAATGGGCCCATTGGGTTTCAACACTGCAATGAGTGTGAGGAGGTCTTTGCTAAGGCCGACCCCCACATCACTTGTGTTTATTGTTTGGGGTTTGAACACCTCGATTCAGACTGCCAAATTTGTAAACATTTTCCTGACTCTACCCTTGAAAAGAGACTAGGTAGACTGAGGGAAAAGGAGGCCGAGAAGTCTGCTGTCTTGGATGGCCAGCCCGGTTCGGTTCCGACCGAACCAGAAGGAGTTCAGTCTGACCAGACTGATACTACTTCGGGCAAGAGGAGAGACGATCCTGAGGGGTCGGTTCCTACAAAAAGGAAACGCAAAGAAAAAGCGACCGGTTCGGATCCAGAGGTTCATGTTCAGAACGGGCCCGGAAGTGGTATGTGGAGATTGATGTTAGTAATATTTGTTCAAGAGCGTACTATTTAACTGAGGCACCCACCAGTGGCAGCCACACCTTGAAAAAGTGTAAGAAATGTGGAATGGGGCTGCTATATTAGTTTTGTTTAACTTGGTATGTAATATATTTTTTAACGGAACCTATTGCTTCAGGTCTCGTAATTAAGCAGACAGCGATGTCTGACTTTTTCCGCTGTGTGATATTATTTGTCGATGCGACTCCAGCTGCAGGTTGTTGCCTCCTCCTCTAATAGTGCACCTTATAAAATGTTATGTATGTTACACAGAGTATTTTGAGTAAGTCATGAACTGCTTATTGCTATTAAGTTTGGTATAACCATCCAGTGCTGCTGGTTCTTCTAGGTCCCACACCGGAATTGGGCTCATACCACAGGGTTTTAAATGGCTGGTACAACATAGCAAAACGCTACGCAAAACTGGAAGTAATGCTAACTATTTCCAAAAATGCATAGCAGTAGACTGTTAACCAATTTTTTTTCAGTGAGTCTATGGTACAGTAGACAAATTAATAAAATGATGTATATTTTTACATTTTGCTAACCAGTCTGTGCCAAGTGCTATGCATTTTTTACAGCTGATTAGCACGTTCACGTGTAAAACTGCAGATCAGTTTTGTTCGGCTTATTTAATACTCTGTACCATAAATGCTGGTACCTGGGTGCTCTACTAAAGGGATGCGGTACTGTCAGGGTGTGCCACTGTTTAGATGTTTATGGGCAGACTAGGTGGGCCAAGCGGTCCTTATCTGCCGTCGAAGTCTGTTTCTGTTTTAAAGGGGAACAGTCTGCTCAAAGGACCCCGCACTCAAGTGTGGGGATGATCCCAATGTACCCTTTGTGGGTAAAAATATTTTTGGTTTAGTCACTAGCCTGCAGTGCATGTTAGTTTTTTATATTCTCCGATCAAGTATTTTCTGGGACTGCTCTTCTCCTGGGGCTAAGTACAGTCCTCTGTAACTGTACATAGCCCATAAAGGAAAATGGGAGCGGCAGACAAAAATCAGAGCTTATATAAACTTCAGCATGTACTGCAGGCTACTGAATCTTCTCACTGCTGCCTACTGCTCTGATGTCATCTGCAGGGGATTCTGGGGTTTGTAGTAACAGAAGATGTCTGCCTACAACTAAGCAAAATTAGGCTGATAAATGATTTCACGCACACAGTGCACATTAGGACAAGCCTTACACTTGACTGTGGGCGGCCTTTGGTGGTGACGGTTCCCTTTTAAACTGCGGTCTTGTCAGCCTGTTCTGGCAGTTCAGGTGGATGTTAAAGATCCCCTAGCATTTCTTAAGAGTAGGAAATTTGTCCTGGTGTCCTGGCCAAATTTGCCCTATTCACTAATAAATACCACCAACAGCTTAATGGGGGTTAGCTTCAGTTGGTTTATATCTGTATTACCCCACCCCCACCTGATGAGGCTGTAAACAGCAAATTAGCCCTCCTTTCCCAATCAAAAACTAAATGTAATCAGACCAGTTCTCCCTACTGCCTAGGGCGATTTCTGAATTATACATGAATTCCATTTTAAATCGTACACTTTCCTGGCTATACCCAATCCCCACTGCTGTCCAGCTAGCACAGTGGTAGTGCTGTTGCTCGTCATCCAGATATCTAGGGTTCATGCCCCAAGACTGGGATGTCTGCTGCTAACTGGCGAGGCAGGGTTCTGGCATTTACTTTGAATGCCTCCAGCTGTGAGGAAGGAGGGTACCGCCTTCTGTTGCTGACCCTCCCCTTTATTAGCACAAATAAAGGGAGTGTAGTGCAGGAAGGAACAGCACACAGTCGCTTGCTTGGCATGTGGTAAAGAGGCATTCGGGCCAGGAAAGGTTGCAAGGAAGGGATATATTGGGAGAAAAAACTGGCATATGTGCATGAGAAAATATAAGCACATCAGCAAATTTTAAAATGTTTAAAAAAGGAAAAATTTCATTTTTGAGTGGCCCAGAGGTAGTTGATAACACATTGTTTTGCCAGCTGGGAGACCAGGAGTTGCGTGAGTGGACCAGAGTCCCACCATAGGACTGGCTTGGAGCCAAATGAAGCATAGAAGTTGGGTATAAAATCGTGGGCTGGCTATAGTTTTAATTTGATAATTTGGTTAGCCCTTAAGCTAGGAAGGCAGTATAGTGCAGTGGTTTAAGGCTCTCAGCTGCAAATCTGGTGACATCCAGCAGACCAGACCTGGGTTTGAATCCCACAGCTTCCACTTGCATACTGTGTGACCCTGAACAAGTCACTTAACTTCCCATGCTTCCAGGTTGTTCTCTGTAAAAAGCTTTCAGCTTAGTGCGCTACTCCTGGTTAAACAACTAAAATAAAAAAACCTAATGGTTTTTTGAGGATGACCCAGAAAACCTACATACACACAGGATTACATAAAACAATAGTACATAACAGTTCAAATTATATTACAATGAAGCAGTAACAAAAGAATTGCAAGTTTTACAGCAAAATAAAAATAAATATCGGAAAGTTAAAAATAGAAACAAACTTAAGAATATTAAATGACAGAGAATTATACTACTTCATAGCCTGATATTAATTAATCCGTGGCTCTGTGTCGTGTACATTATGGGAACAGCATTATTTTGAGCAGCAGAAAGACTGTTTTTGTATAGCCCTTTCTTTAAACTGGAATGTTGAAAAATCCCATCCAAGCAGAAAGGCACCATTGCCCTTAACCACCTTTAAATGTTTAAAAAAAAAAAACTTTATAAAAATTGTTGGCCATTGCAGCGAGGAAAAGATAGCACAAATATGTGTGGTGTATGGGAAGGAAGGTGCAATGTAAATACGGCAGTCTGTCCCATAACCTACTAAACCAAAATCTAAAACTGGAAGAAAACTCTGTGCCAATAATCTAGTTTTTCATGGTAAATGCTTAAAATCATGGTATTGGCATAGAAAATGCCAAATGTCATTTTTTTTTTTTTTTTTTTTTTAATGAAAGAGGAAAGCAAAAATTGGATAAATTATGGTATCCAACTCTTCAGTGATGGATACAGTGCTAATTATGATCTATTAGCAACTTTTCTCCTTCAGTGGGTGGGGACATGACAGAATATGGGTGAAATGTCTGTCAATTTCAGAGGGAAAATTTCCTCTAGAGGCATGTTGTGCCTGCCTCTCCATAATGTTACTGCCTCATATTCCCAGTTGCTGTTTTGAACAGTTTTTGCGCACTTTTTTAACAGCTTGTTTTTTTGTGGTGGCTTAAAAACAAATTTCTTATCTTTTCAGGATTCTTTGTTCCATGGATTCCAGTGGAATCAAATGGTTAAGATAAAAGACAACTCCAGGATTTAGCCAAAGAGCAATTCTAACTGAAGCAAAGTCAGTTGGCTCATCCTGGGTCATGAATGAGATTCTAAGTTTGGAAACTGTTTTAAAATGTCAAGTTCAGGCCTTTCTTCAGTTTTGACACCACCTCGGCGATAGTATTTGCATCTGAATTATCGGCATCTACAGTAGGACCACAGAAAAGGCATAACATTCTGGTTACATAGATACATAGACAGTGTCGGCAGATAAGGGCCTATGGCCTACCCAGTCTGCCCATTTGAGCTTGTAAGTTCAGTTTGTTTTCCAAGAAGTCTGTTGCCCCTTACCCCCAGAATTCCTTTATGTCTATCCCATGCATTCTTAAATCCCATGATTGTTTCAGCCCCCACCACTTCCTCTGACAGGGTGTTCCACTTGTCCACCACCCGCTCTGTGAAGAAATTCTTCCTCACGCTTCCTCTGAATCGCCCTCCTCCAACTTCATCCCATGACCTCTAGTTCTGGAACATCTTTTTCGCTTAAAAATAGTGTATTCCTGCACCCTGTTCCTCCTTGTAAGATACTTGTATGTCTCAATCATATCCCCTCTCTCCCTCCTCTCCTCCAGGGAGTACATGTTCAGTTCCTTCAGCCTGTCCTCATAGGACTTGTGATGCAATCCATGTACCATCTTTGTTGCCCTCATCTGAACCTTCTCTACCCTGTCTATGTCCTTACGTAGGTAAGGTCTCCAGAACTGTACACTGTACTCCAGGTGGGGCCTCACTAGTGCCTTGTATAGTGGAATTATGACCTCCCTTTTCCTGCTGGTGATGCCCCTGCCTATGCATACCAGCATCCTATTTGCTTTACCTGCTGCCTTGTCACACTGTTTCCTTGCCTTGAGGTCATCAGAGATAGCACCAAGATCCCTTTCCTGCTTGGTGCATGCTATATCCTCACCCCCCAACTGATATATTGTGCCAGGGTTTTTGTGCCCTATATGCATTATCTTGCACTTCCTTGCATTAAATTTCAACTGCCAAATCCCTGACCATTCTTCAGGTTTCTGCAGGTCCCTTCTCATTCTGTCTACACCTTCTGGTGTGTCTGCTCTGTTACAGAGCTTTGTGTCATCAGCGAACAGTGAAATGTTGCCTTCTAGGTCCTGCACAATGTCACTGATGAAGATATTGAATAGGACCGGTCCCAACACTGATTCCTGTGGTACCCCACTGGTCACTCTTCCCTCTGTGGAGTGACAGCCATTTACCATCACCCTCTGTGTCCTGCCGCCCAGCCAGTTACCTACCCACCACACTACTGTCCTGCCCACACCCATATTCCCCAGTTTGTGCAATAGTCTACGTGGCACAGTGTCAAAGGCCTTGCTGAAGTCCAGATAGGCCATGTCCACTGCCCTCCCCTGAGCCACCTCCCTAGTCACGCAGTCAAAAATTCTATGAGGTTGGTCTGACATGACCTCCCCCTGGTGAAACCATGCTGCTTGGGTCCTGTAGTCCATTGACAACCAGATGTTCCATCAGTCTCTCCTTCAGTAGTGCTTCCGTGATCTTCCCCACTACCGAGGTGAGGCTGACTGGTCTGTAGTTCCCCGCTTCCTCTTTGTTCCCACTTTTGTATAAGGGGACTACATCTGCTATCCTCCAGTCTTTGGATACCTCCCCTGTTTCAGTGATCGGCTAAACAGGATAGCCAGAGGTTCAGCCACCACTCTCTTAGTTCTTTAGGACCCTGGGGTGCACCCCATCTGGCCCCATTGCTTTATCAACTCTTATTACTTCCAGCTCCTTCAGGACCCTTTCTCGTAAAGGGACTTGTGTCCATTTCTGCACCATTCTCACCCCTTGTACTCCGTTCAGACCCATTACCCTCCTCTTCCTCAGTACAGACTGAGCAGAAATACCTGTTCAGTATGTCATCTTTACTGTTGTCATCCTCCACACAGCCCCCATCCTCCCCCTTCAGTCTCACTGTTCCTCTCTTTGCCTTTCTTTTTTCACTTATGTACCTGTAAAAGGTTTTGTCCCCTCTACCCACTGATTTTGCAATGTGTTCTTCTGTCTGAGCTTTGGCTTCTCTTACTGACCTCCCTGCCTCCTTTTGCTTCTCCTGGTACTTCTCCCTATCCCCTTCTGCCTGTGTCTCTTTGTATTGCCTGAATGCAATCTTTTTGGCTTTCACTACAGAGGGAAGCATGTACTTGTTGAAGTCTTTTTGTTGTTATTGCAGGACTTGCTCTGTTTTTTGCCTTACTAGCCTTACTTATAAGGGGTTACACAGTGGTAATACTTGGTCTCCCACCATTGCAAGATTAGTGAGTTAATTTTGCTACAGAAAAAGATTTTTGCAGCAGTTTCTTACAAAGCTTTATTTAAAAAAAAAAAAAAAAAACACTCAAAATAAGCTATTTCTGTAATATCATTTACAAAACAGGTGGGAGATTAGTAAAGTTCAAGCAGTTTTTGGAACTGGTGAGGAGACAGTACAGCATTCTGGAACTGGAAGTGATCCTTCGTACCAGGATAGCTTTTGTGGTGTCGCTCCACCTGCCAGTGCTGGGAAGAGCACACTCTTACAATCCTGATTACTTTGGAGATGAGCTAAAAATTACATTTTACAGGTCTTCAGACAAAAAGGCACATGGAATAGATTGCTGAAATGTGTAAATTGTTGGTATACAGTATAGTTTGTACATTTATAGCTCACAAGTTAGGATGACGCAACTCATCTTCATGCTGGGGATCTTGTATTGTCTATACATGTAGGTTGTACTTTTACTAAAGGTAAAGGAAGAAGGGTGGGAGAGTGTGTGTGTGTGTGGTTAGCTGCACCTACTGGATTAGGTGGTCAGTGAATGCTATAAAATCGCAGTATTCAGCTCTTTAGTGTCCTAGGAATGAGATGTCTGGTGCACTAGTCTGGGCTATATATGTTATCTAATTACTAATTAGATTAAGTATACTAGACCAAGGGCCTATTTCTAAGAATGACCCAGGTACCGCGAAACATACTAACATGCCAGCAGAGTAGGCCTAATGGTCTTTCATGTCTGCTCGTTTGGTCAGCCCCCAACCTGGGAGCTGATCTTGCTGTCCCCCCCGGGCTTTTTTATTCCCAGTCCGAGATAGTCCCCCTGTATTGGACTTTGCCAGCACAGCCCTACCCCTGTACCTGTCCCAACCCCTCCACAGTCTCTGCCTCCACTAGTCCCCTGGGCAGCGCATTCCATGGTTCCATCACCATCTCAGTGAAGTAGTATCTCCTCCTTTCCCCCAGAGTCTCCCCTCCCACTTCCACCCGTGCCCTCTAGTTGCCCCTTTCCTTTGAAGCACCCCGACTGAGTCTCCCCTATTTAGCTCCTTCCTGAACTTGAAGACCTCTGTCATGTCCTCCCCGTCCCTCCTCTCCTCCGTGTACATGTTGAGCTCCTCAAGACTCCCCATTATTTTTTTCCCTCAAGCCCCAGATCATTTTGACTGCACTCCTGAAAAGGGTCCAGAGGAGGGCAATGTCCCTTTTTTAAGTGCGGCTTCCAAAACTGCACACAGTACTCGAGGTGCGGCCTAACCAAGCAGTTGTACAGAGGGATTACCACTCCCCTCATTCTGGAGGTAATCCCCTAGCAATGCATTCCAGCACCCTATTGGCTTTGGCCGCTGCCCTCCTACAAGTCTGAGTTCATTTTGACATCCACCACCACCCCCAGGTCCCTCTCAGCCATTGAGACTTGAAGTATTAACCCTCCCCCCACCCCGATAAACACTTTGCCCGGGTTTCTGGCTCCCAGGTGCTAAACCCTGCATTGAACCTCAGACTCCACTTCCTTGACCACCTCTCCAGAGCATTTAGGTCCTCCTGCTGGGTAACCCTCCCCTCCTCCCCATCCACCATTGCTCCCAACTTAGTCATCCGCAAAGACTCATTTCACTCTTGATACCCCTCCTTATGTCAGAGACATAGGCATTAAACAGGAGGAGCCCTAGGACCGATCCCTGAGGGACCCCACTGATGGCTCTCTTTGGAGATGAGACTAACCCCCCCCCCCAAAACCACGACCCTCTGGGTATATTCTGAGACAATTTCCAATCCATCTGATCAGCAGTTTCCCACCCCATTTTCCCCAGCTTATCCAACAGGCCTCTGTGAGGAACTGAGTCAAACGCCTTGCTGAAGTCAAGAAAGAGGACGTCCACTGGCCTGCCCTAGTCCAGGGCACTCGTCACCCAATCGTAGAACTCCACAAGGTTTGTCTGACACGATTTTCCCAGGACAAAATCATGCTGTCTCGTCCAGGTACCCAAACTTCTCCAGTATCCCCCCAACCTCTCCTTGATGATACCATCCTTCACCTTGTCCGGCTGATGGGCCTGTAGTTCCCCGCCTCCTCTCTTGATCCTCCCTTGTGGATAGGCACGATATGTGCCACCCTCCAGTCCTGTGGTATCCAGCCCGTCATCAGCGAGATGTTGAAAAACTCTGTTGGGGGTTCCGCCAGGACATCCGCCAGTTCCCTGGGATGTAATTCATCCGACTCTGGTGCTTTCTCCATCCTAAGGGATCTGAGTGCTTCCCTCACTCTCTGCCAGGATTTCCACCTCCCCCTTAGCCCCCTGTTCTGCCCCCCCCCGATGGTGATGTCACCCCCCCCCCAAGACCTGCCAGGGCTCCCAATCGGTAGGGTTCTGCCCCCTCCTCAGTTTCACGTCTCCTCCCTTGATGGCCCAGCCCCCCATTCTTCCTTGGTAAAAACTAAGGCAAAGTACTCATTTAGTATGTGATAACTAACATAATAAAATTTAAATTACAGCATTTGACACCTCCAAATAACATATTAAAAGTATAGTTGTTTTCCTGATCTTGGGGTAAACTAATTTTGTCAAGTTTAATTCTATTTTTCCCTGTTTTCTCTCCCCAGCGTGCCCCAAAATAGCTGCACCTTTCCTTCAGGCAGGCTAGTAACAGCTCACACTGTTTATATTTTATTTTGAATTTTGATGACTGGTTAAGCCCACTGGGGCATGCATATCGCTTTTCAGAGACTCTGGGAAATGCATTCCATCAGAAGCAGTACAGAGCAGTGGTTACAGAGAAGACAGGGTAATAAGTTACAAGGAACAGACCTACAGTAATAAGTTGATTACACACTAGGCCAAGGAGACCTAATATGGAAATTTTTTTTTACATATAAACAATGTAGTTAGAGGTATAAATAAATAGGTATATACAGATATACAATGGACTGGGTAGAAGCCCTAGGCTGGCCGTCCTTTGAAGCAAAGCTAGACTTCCCCTTAAACTGCATTACGTTCAGACTCATCCATCTCCCCTTCCCACCCATCCTATCCAACCTGCTCGTGCTGAAACCCTTCTCAAGGACCCTGCACTCCTCATCTCCCAAAACCTATACTGTAGTTTGTACATTTATAGCTCACAAGGATGACTCTCAAATCATCTTGATGCTGGAGGTGTAGTATTGTCTATACATGTAGGTTGTACTTTTACTAAAAGTAAAGGAAAAAGTGTGTGTGTGTGTGTGTGTGTGTGTGTGTGTGTGTGCGTGTGTGCGCGCGCGGCCTGCCTGGCTGGAGGAAAGGTGCAGCTGTGTATTTCTGGACTTCAGCAGGGCACTTGACTCTGTGCCACATCCCGAGCTACTGGGGAATATGGGGGTAGATGGTCAGGTGGTAATCTGGACGTTGGCCCCTCCGAACACCCAGCGAAAGAGCCTACGTCTGACCCCTTGGACAAGTCAGACGTCCCAGGCTCACCGCAGCGCTTGCTGCTGCCTGCTGAGGCTCCTGCATCGCCTCTGTTAGACCCCAGGGATTTCAAACCTCCATCCCCGGTTGACGTGGAGGATTTAGGCACGCTGGCATCGGGGCTGCCTCCTATGGGGCCGGACCTTCCACCAGCCTACCCGACGTCGGCTGACATCCCTTTGCTGGATGCCGTCCCTATGACGGGCCAGACTCCCGTGGAGCCACCTTTTCCTGGTCCGCCTGCTGGACCTCTCCCAGGGCCATCTGCACTGTCACAGCCCCTGGTTCCTGGGTATTCGACCCCGCTTGTACTGGTGCTATCCTACCTGGGACCGCAGTATCAGATGCAGAGCTTCCTGCTGTCTGGTTACGGATACCCTCAGTATCTGCATCCCCCTCCTCCGCAGGTGAATTTGAAGGAGGCTCTGGCTGCTTGGTGGGCTGAGGCCGAGGCTCGGCTCACCAGGGAGGTAGAGAGCCGTCTGCCGGCACCGGACCATGTACAGGATCCTCTTTGCTGGAGATGAGACTCCCTTCCCCTTACCCGACACCAGAGGTGAACTCTCAGGCGCCGGGGTGGAGAGGACACGCTTCCCCGAGGTCTTCCCAAGGGGACCTTTCCTCCCCTGTGTCAGGAGGAGTCTTCCTCCTCCTCTTCGGAGACCTCTGACTGGGGTGGGGGTGCTCCGATCCTGATGACGAGCCACATACTCCAGACCGCACCAGGCCAAGGACTCCTCCGAAGTGTTCTTCTGAAGATCCTTCCTTTCCGGAGTTAAGAAAGATCCAGGAGGTTCACCAGTGGCAATCTCTGGAGCCAGATCCACAGCACAAGAAGCTCGCTGCTCATTTGGGACTGCCCAAAACCGCTCCGACATTGATTCCACCCTGCATAGAGCCTCACGTGGACCTTGTTGCCATTATTTGGGAGCAACCGTCCGCGTTAGCCCCCCTTCCAAGGAAGGCGGTTCAGCTATATCAGGCTCCTGAGGGTGTGAATTTATTTTATTTATTTAAGCATTTTACCAGGAAGGCATACTGAGCAGGCTACTGTTCGATTCCAGATGCGTCCTGGGAGAGGGGTGGTACATACACGGTTGAATGTAATAAAGTACAAAGAATAGTACAAATACAAAAATATATAGTACCAGCTAGTGACAGACACAATGGATTAGGAAATAATACATGATTAGCATGAGGGAGCAATTGATATTCCTTGAATATACACCCCAAGGCAGACTCTGTCGTGATTAGCGCCGCTCACGGCTGGTCGGCCAATTCAAAACATCTGTTTGTCTCTACCTGACAAGGAATCCCATCTTCTGGACCAGTATGGGAAGAATGTGTACGCTTCTTCCACCCTGTGGATTGGGACCCTGAACTGTTGCACATATGGGGGACTACCAGAAGATGATCCTGAGTCAGGCAGAATCCAAATGGACTCCCTTCCTGAGTCTCAGACCAAACAGGAAGTGGCTGATCTTGTTCAATCTGCTCGTTCGGCCATCGGCACATGCTCTGTGCCACCTACGATGCAGTGGACACAGCTGGTCGGAGTTCAGCTTTCAACGTAATTATTTGGGGTCATGCCTGGCTCCGGGTGTCAGGATTGGTTCCTGAAGTGCAATCTGCAATTCAGGATGCGCCCTTCAGGGGTTCGGTGCTGTTTGGTGGGGATGTCAAGAACATGATCACCAACCTGCAAGAGAAGGGCACTGCACTCAAGTCCCTTGATTGCCTGTACAGGCCCCCTCGGTTACAGTGTCTCCCTTTTACAGATGTTCCTGGCCTAAGCGAAACCTCAGGGTAGCGGGCCAGCAAACGTCCGGGTCCCTCCGGCAGCCAAGCTTCCCCACCCAGCAGGAAGCTAGGAGCCTTCCCGCAGCGTTGTCCCACACCTCCGACTTCTTTCCTCTCCCAAGCCTCTGGACCCCCCAGAGGAACCAGTAGGAGGGAGGTTCTCCTTCCATCTACCAGGTTGGGAGAGGATTACATCAGATGCTTGGGTGCTCCAACTGAAAGCAGCAGGACACTCAGTTGAGTTTCTTCAGAACCCCCCACCAGGTCGTCAGACTCCCGGAACATCTTCCTCTGGTCCTAGAAGAAATGTCCTCCGTTCTCTCGAAGGCGGGGATAGAGCCTGTCCTCACCCACCTTTGAGGGACAGGTTACTATTCCCATTTCTTTCTAGTTCCAAAGAAGACGGGAGATGTGAGGCCTATTTTAGACCTCAGCTCCCTGAACATGTTTGTGGAGTACAAACGCTTCAGAATGCTCTCCTTGCAGAGCCTTCTGCCGTTTCTTCAGCGAGTCATTGGCTGTGGACTTCTGATATGCAGGATGCCTACCTGCACATCCCCATCCGCCCTTCCCACTGCAAATTCCTTTGGTTTTCGTTCCAGGGGGACCATTACCAATTCAAGATCCTCCCATTTGGTCTTTCCTTGGCTCTGAGTGTTTACCAAATGTCTTTCAGTGGTAGTGGCCCACCTGTGTACCCAGGGAGTACATTTATTCCTGTACCTGGACGACTGGCTCCTGGCAGCCCCATCCAGGGAGGAACTCCAACGCTCTCTTTCCCTTACCCTGCAGGTTTTTACCAGCCTGGGCATTCGCCATTAACCAGACAAAGTACCATCTGGTCCCTTGCCAAAGACTCCAGTTCATGGGGGCGATCCTGGCCACGACCTTTGGCAAGGCCTTTCTGGCTCTGGACAGGGTGGACACCCTCCAGGCTCAAGCACGTCTGTTGTCCAGTCGCAGAAAGTTCGGTGCCAGGTCAGTCCTTCGTCTTCTAGGGCTCATGGCAGCTGCTATTCTGACATTCCCTCGTGTTCTGCTACATATGAGGATCTCTCAGTGGATGCCTCCGTCTCAATGGGACCAGACACTGGATGACCTAGACCAGGAAGTTCTGGTCTCCGATCCCATGGTCAGGGACTTGTAATGGTGGATGGTGCAAGAGAACCTTTGCCGGGGAGTTCCCTTTTGTATCGAACCCCCCTCCCAAACACTGACAACAGATGCCTCAGAAGAGGGCTGGGGAGCAGCCCATCTAGGGTCTCACAGGACTCTGGGCTCCTGGTCCAGACTCTAGCAGACTCTTCATATAAATGTGCTCGAGCTCAGAGCCATCTTATATGCTCTCCAGGCTCTGCACTCTTACATTCTTCCTGGTCACCTAACCATCCAGACGGACAACGTGTGCGTAGTCTGGTACATAAACAAGCAAGGAGGAACTTGTTCCTACACTCCTTGCAGGAAAGCAGTGAGTTTGGAGTTGGGCTGTTAAGCACAGCCTTCACCTTCACTTGATGGCAGTTCATGCTCTGGGAGTAGAAAACAAGCTGGCAGACCACCACAGTTGGTCTTCAGCCAAAGCCCACGAATGGGAATTGAATCAAGAGGTAGTAGACAACATTTTCCTGCCATGGGGAACCCCTCGGGTAGACCTGTTCGCGTCTCCTCAAAACACAAAACTTCCCACCTTCTGCTTGCTCACTCCAGGGCGAGGCATTTTCTGGCAGGACGCACTCTCTCGACTGGAAGGACAGATTCGTCTATGCCTTCTCTCCAATTCCCTCAATTCCGAGGGTCTTACACAAACTCCGTACAGAAGGAGCTTGGATAATACTCATTGCTCCATTCTGGCCCAGGCAAGTTTGGTTCTCTTCTGCAACAGTTTTCAGAGGAGTATACGCTTCCTCTTCCTCTGTCACAGCACTTGCTGACCCAGGATCAGGGAACCCTTGTTCATCCAGGTCTCGGATCCCTTCAGTTGCATGCGTGGCTCCTGCAGACATAGCTCAAGCCCAGTTTGGGGTTTCTCTGCTTGTCGGAGACATTTTGGTAGAGGCCAGGAAGCCTTTCACTAGGTTCACTTACGCCATGAAGTGGAAACGTTTCTCGAGTTGGGCCTCTTCAAAGGACTTCGAGCCTTTCTCTTGCCCTGTCGAGAGTGTCCTGGACTACATGCAACATCTCTTTGACCTGGGTCTCAGCCATTCCTCTTTGAAGATCCACATGGCAGCTATCTCTGCCTATCAGTCCGTTTTGGAGAAGGTACTTTCATGCAATTGAAAGTCTCTAAGACTTCCCTTGGGGGGGGGTTCTCCATTTGAGATCCCTGTCCGCATTCCTGCTCCTCCTTGGGATGTGAACTTTGTCCTCGAAAAGCTTACCCTGTCTCCTTTTGAACAGGCAGCTTCAGCAGACTTGAAGTTCCTTTCTTGGAACACTCTTCCTAGTGGCTATTACTTCAGCTCGACAAATTTCTGAGCTTCAGGCCCTGATGTGCAAAATCCCTTACTTGATTTTCCACAAGGAACGTGTGGCTGTGCGCACCAACCCTAAGTTTCTCCCTAAGGTGGTTGCAGAATCTACGTTGAATCAATCCATTGAGCTACCTGCTATATTTACACAACACTCCAATCAAGGGGAGCACCTATTGCACACTTTCGATCATAGAATACTGAGATACTACACCACTAGGACTAAGGATCTCAGGAAATCTGATCAGTTCTAGGAGCGTGGATATGTTTTTCATCCACACTGTCTGGCATTGTCCCTTTCCCCTTTAAATCTTGCCGGAAGTCTTCAGGCTGGCTCCTCCCACCCACCCAAGTGGTAAATACCTCGGCTGTGCCCCATGACACCAGATCTTCCTTTCCGCTGGAAGATGCAGGTTCCCTCGTGTTACCTTGCAGTAACAGAGGCCCTGGAGTCAAATTGACGGTGTTCGCCGCACTTACTCGCCATTCAGAAGAAGGCAGAATATTCTCTCTCAGATATTCTCATGAGGGGGGATACCCCGACGGAGGCCTTCCCAGTGGCCGAAGCCATAGTTGGCCCGGCTCTGGAACTTTGGCAGCGTCCAGCTTCTTGCCCGGCTCCCTCTGCCCGCATGGCTCGCAAGTACACGGTGCCCATGGGGTCTTTGGCAGGCTTCACTGAGCATCCCTCGGCAGAAAGCCTTTTGACTGCCTCAGTGTTTAGGCTGAGCGGGCAGCTCTAGGGATACTGACCGCCCTCCGGACAAGGAGTCCAAACTTATGGACCACTCGGCCCAAAAGGTCTACGCGGCATCATCCTTAGGCCTTCGTCAGGCTAGCTCAGCAGTGATCATGGCACACTTCTCTTGCGCCTTTTTGGGGTTGCTTGATGAAGTTCTCCCTCATCTCCCAGCAGAGATGCAGACCACGGTCAAGCAGGTTCGGGACCAGGGCCGGGCTGTTGCTAAACAGCTCCAGACGGCTCTGGACATTGGTGATTCCTGTGCTCGTTCACTAGCTGTCGCGGTAGCCTCTCGCCGCAGGGCTTGGCTGAGGTTATCCTCCTTTCCTGCGGATACTCGGCACAAGCTAGCTGACGTGCCCTTCCTTGGCACCAACCTCTTTGGTCCGAGTGTGGCAGGTCATCTACAGCGTATTGAGCAGTCTAATGCCACCTTAGATGCCACCTCAGCTAAAGGTTCTTCGGGCAAGAAGCAGCAGAAGCACTAGAAGTCGTCCTTTCGGCATTCTTCCCCTGCGGTCAGACAGCCCTCCTTCCAGGGAGGTCAGCAACAGCAGCAGGCTCAAGCTTGGCGCCCTAGGCCCAAGCAAGGTCCCCAACAGCCCTGCAGGGGAGGCTGAGGTGCAGGTCCAGGTGCCTCCTCCTCCTCCAAGCCTGCACAGTGATGGGTCGGGGGTGGCCTCCCCTGCACCCGTCACGCCAGTTCTGGGTCCTCCTGTGGGGGGCCGGCTCCGCCACTTTCTTTCTGCCTGGTCCGGTATCACTTCGGACAGGTGGGTTCTGGAAGTGGTCGGGCAGGGACTGCCTCTAGAGTTCGAGCAGTACCCCCCAAGCCGGGCCCGTGCCCACGGGAGGAAAGGATCTCAGTTGGCGCTCAGTCGGCCCTTCGGGACGACATTGCTCAGCTCCCCCTCAAGGAGGCGGTAGCTCCAGTGCCGGATCCTCCTTCAGACCCAGGCTTCGTCTCTAGGTACTTCCTGGTGCCCAAGCGGACGGGGGGTTGGCGCCCCATTCTAGATCTCCACGACCTGAATCGGTATCTCAGGTCTCACACCTTCCGGATGGTAACTCTGAACCAGATTATACCATCCCTGGAGCGAAACATGTGGTTCTGTACACTGGATATTCAGGACGCATTCTACCACGTCCCAATCCAATCCGTCCCATCAGCGGTTCCTCTGCTTCAGGGTCGAAGGGACCCTGTCACGAGAGTTCAGAGCCATGCCGTTCGGCCTGTCGCCGGCCCCAAGGGTCTTCGCCAAATGCATCAGTGGTGGCAGCCCATCTACGGCGTCAAGGGGTTCGCATTTACCCCTATCTAGACGACTGGCTCCTGGCGGGTTCCTCCCTTCAGGAGGTGGAGAGGTCCAGGGACCTGACCCTCCGAACCTGCTCCCACCTGGGCCTCCTAATCAACGAGGCCAAGTCAGATCTCATGCCTTCTCAGGTGATGAGCTTCAGCGGGGCAGAGCTAGACTCTTGTCAAGCCAGACCTCGGCTCCTGGCGGACAGGGCGAAGGTTCTTTCCTCCTTTGCCCAATCATTTCTGGTTGGGCACTTGAGCCCTGCCCGGGACTTCCTGCGCCTCCTGGGTTACATGACGGCGTGCACCTCAGTGGTCCACTGGGCCAGACTGCACATGCGCCCCCTTCAATGGGAGCTGGCCGCCCAGTGGTCTCAGCTTCAGGGTCTCTTCGACCAGCTGGTCACGGTCACCCAGAGGATGTGGGACGCTCTCCAATGGTGGACCGTCCCGAGTCACTTGCAGGAAGGAATCCTGTTTGTCTGCCCCGAGCTGACGGTCGTCCCTTACGACAGCGCCTCTCTCATGGGCTGGGAACCCACATCCGGGACAACAAGGCTCAGGTACTGGACCCCTGAGGAGTCCCGATGCCACATCAACCTGTTGGAGCGCAGAGCAGTCAGACTGGCCCTGTCAGCTTTCGCTCCTCAGCTCCGGGGTCAAGTGGTTAAGTCCAGACGGACAATACCACGACCATGTACTACTTCAACAAACAGGGCGGCATGCACTCCCGTCTGCTATGCAAGGAGGCGCTTCCGATCTGGACCTTCGGCCAGCTGGAGGTGGATCTCCTAGCCATCCATGTGGCAGGAGTCTCGAACCAACTGGCAGATGCTCTCAGCCGCATAGGCCAGACATCCCACGAGTGGTCTCTCCATCCAGAGGTAGCTTACGACCTGTTCTCCCATTGGGGCAAACCGTTGGTGGACCTGTTTGCCTTCAGGGAGAACAACAAGCTGAGGCTGTACCATGCCTCTGCCCCAGCAGGGCTCGCTGCAGGGGATGCCTTCTCGAGGCCGTGGACCCCAGGCCTCCTCTACCCCTTCCCTCCATTTCCCTTGATCCACAAGGTGTTACCTCAAGGTGTGGAGGGACAAGGCGAAGGTGATCCTGGTAGCCCCAGATTGGCCACGCCAGTTCTGGTATCCAGATCTCCTCCGCCTCAGCTGCAGGGCCCCGGAGCGGCTTTGTACACGCCTGGCCCTGATATCGTTGAACCAGGGGAAGGTCTTCCACTCAGATCTTCAATCCCTGCACTTCACAGCCTGGTTCCTGAGCGGCTAGAGTTCCAGGCTTTGGGTCTTTCTGAGGATGTCTACACCCTGGTGGAAGCAGATCTCGAAAAGAATCGACCAGGAAATGTTATGCCTTCAAATGGAAGAGATTTTCCATTTGGTGTCAGGGAAAGGGCCTGGACCCCTTATCCTGCTCTGTGGCCAACATTCTAGACTACTTTTGGTTCCTCTCCAAAGGGGATCTTCGGTCATCGACCCTTAGGGTGCACCTGGCAGCCATCTCTGCTTACTGGGTGCAGGCTGGTCAGCCGACATTGGTGCAGGAGACGGTGATCTGGCGCTTTTTCAAAGGCCTGGATCACATATCCCCTCCGGTTCGTGAACCTCCACCTCCATGGGATCTCTTGCTGGTTTTGGCAAAGCTCATGGGCAAGCCATTGAACCCATGCTCTCGCGACTTGTCGTGGAAGACTGCCTTCCTGGTGGCTATCACGTCAGCCAGAATGACAGGGGAGCTCCAGGCGCTTTCGGTGGACTCCCCTTATCTGGTCTTTCACAGGGACAAAGTGGTCCTGCGCCCCCAACCGAAATTCCTTCCGAAGGTGGTGTCAGAGTTTCACCTCAACCAGGTGTTGACTCTGCCGGTATATTACCCTAACTACACCTTGGATGCAGAGTACAGGTTCCATACTCTGGACCTCAGACGTGCTCTCTCCTACTATAAGGAGAGGACGGCGGAAATTCGGGGAGATGTTCACCAGCTGTTTGTCACCTACGCTGAAGCCGCTTCTGGCAGACCTGCAGCCAAGCGGACTATTGCAAGATGGATTACATCATGCATTAGTCTGTGTTATGAATTGGCGGGCAAGGAGCCTCTCAGAGGGATAAGAGCTCTATTCTGCCCGCCTATATCTGCTACTTCGGTGGCTGCTTCCAGGGACATCCCTATCCAGGAAATCTGTCTGGCTGCTACCTGGAAGTCAGCTAACACCTTCATTACCCCATTACCACATCGACCTTGAGTCACGACGTGATGCTGGTTTTGGGGCCTCAGTTCTCCACTCTCTCTCCCCTAAGTAGGGGTGTGCGCCTTGCCTCCCTCCTCCCGGAGAACTGCTAGGAGTCTGCTAGACTGTGTGGATGAACAACATATCCACGCTCCTAGAAAAACAGGTTACTCACCTGTAACAGTAGTTCTAGGAGGGGTATATGTTGTTCATCCACACGCACCCACCCGACCTCCCCGGCTTAAGGCACACAACCTGGCTTCCAGCGGGCTAGATCTGCGCCATGGGGTGGAGCCGAGGTATTTACCACCGGGTGGGTGGGAGGAGCCAGCTTGAAGACTTCCGGCAAGATTTAAAGGGGAAAGGGACAATGCCAGACAGTGTGGATGAACAACATATACCACTCCTAGAACTGCTGTTACAGGTGAGTAACCTGTTTTTTTTTTGTCTCTTGCTCACAAAAGATAGGGCAATGCCGTTTCCAAGCAGTGCCTATCCAAATGGTTGGCTCATTTTATCACTTTCTGTTACAAGTACAACAAGACCCTGCAGGGTCAAGTCAGAGGTCACTCCACCAGAGGAGTAGCTGCCTCTGTGGCTTGTTTCAAGAATGTGTCAGTGGGAGATATCTGCGCAGCAGCAGATTGGATTTCTGTCTGTACCATTACGAAACACTACAGTTTGGACATTGCCTCTTGCCGTAGAGCAGGCTTCGGGTTGGCTGTTCTGCAAGGTCTTCTTTCTTAAGACCCTTACGGCCAGAGGTTCTATTAGTTGGTTATTTTTCCTCCTCCCGAGTGCTGTTCTTTGTTCCAGACTGCTTTGGATGTAGTCCTATATGTAATTACCTACTGCAAGAGCCCTCTCGATATAAAATAGTACAGTCATGCAAGAACTTACCATAACAGTAGATCTTTGAGAGAGGCAGTAGGTAATGCCTTCCCACCCTCCATCCCCCTTAGCTTTTTCAAGTCCCTTTCCAGGAAGGGGATTATCCGCTTCTCTTTCGTTTTGCCTTTTTTGGCCTTTGGCGGGAAAGAACTGGAAGGTGGGCGTTGGGGACCACCTCTTTGTACTGATGTCGCATGACGTCTGTCACCTGACGGGGCGGTCCCCCGCCAGAGACTGCTAGCAAGAAATGTTTCTGTGGGGTCCTGATGCCTCCCGGGTCAGTCCTGTATGTAGTTACCTGCTACAAGAACCTCTTTTGAAGATCTACTGTTACAGTAAGTTCTTGCGTAACTGTACTTCTAGGGATGTGGATATGTTGTTCAAGCCACACTTACTGGCAGGTTCCTTGCCGCTTTAAAAGTTGCTGGAATGTTCAAGCTGGCTCCTCCCACCCACCCTGGTGGTAAAACTGTGTGCTCCGCCCCATGACGCCAGATCTTCCTTGCCGCTTTGAAGCTCAGGTTCCCTCCTTAGCACTCTGCATTTTAGGATGGATTCACACTCTTCGGTTAATCCAAAACTTATTTTACGGTTTACAACACCTCGGTCTGTATCTTCCCTTGCGGCTGCGATGGAAAAATCGACTCCTGGATTTCGTCTGTGCCCCTGTGGGCAGATGATGTCCCGGACCGATCCGCACGCCATGTGCTTTTATTGCCTTGGAGCTAAGGCTGCTGGCTTCACGGTGTCCCCGTCAGGTCAGCCCACCGAGACACCTGTCGACGTGGTCGAGATTTTTCTCAACCCGTCGGACGGTCTGTCGTCTGGAGAAGCAGACACCCCATCTTCACCGGTTCCCCCGGTGGAAACAAAGGACTTTCCTGTGCCGGAGTCCCGGTTAAGGCTCTGGAACCAAGGAGGGCGGGTTTCCCTCTCTCAGACCCACCTCAGAAACACTGAATGTCTCGGTCCAGCCGATCCCGCCGACATCGGCGGTCTGTCTCGGCATCGCGGGAGCAGCGCGCCGCTTATCCTAGTTTTCGTCCTCTTGGAGGATAAGCTCTGGCGCAGATTGCGTTAGCGCTTCTGAGGAGCTAATGTGGCAGCAGCTCCTTTTGACGAGGAACAGGCAGAATTAGTGTTCCCTGGCCACATTAAGTGGCTGTCACCGGGCAGCCGAAACAACCCTCTGTAGCGGTTGAGGCGAGCCGGGTTGCCGACACGACAGCACCCATCATGGTGGAACCTCCACAGCCTAAATTTGGGGCCCCTGCCAAGGATTCTGGGTCGGGTCAGGGCTTGCCCCATCAGTTGTAAGTCACCCTCACTCTCGATCGACCTCTGCAGGTGGGGGGTGGCTCAGGCGCTCTGCAGCTGTTTACAGACTCCTCAGAGTCTGATGATGACTCCTCCTTGTTCTCCAGGCTGCTTAACTTGGAGTCCACGGGGGGTCAGTCAGTGGACGAGAGCCCATCCTTGTTTTTGGGAATGCTTCGTCTCATCTCAGAATCCATTGGGATGAAGCTCGAACCCGTTTCAAAGCGGGCCAAGTATCCCCTCATGGAGATACTGGACCAAGGGGATTCCCCCACGGAGGCCTTCCTGGTGGCCGAAGCCATTGTTGGCCCGGCCCTGGAGCTATGGCAGTGGCCAGCTTCTTGTCCAGCACCTTAGGCCAGGATGGCTCAGAAATATGCTCTCCCCACTGGTTCACTCTCCAGTTTCTCTGAGCACCCCTCTGCGGAGGGGCTCATGACCGATAGCGTTTTCTGGCATTTCAGGAACGCTCGACGTGGACAACCTCCCGACAAGGAATCGAAGCTGGTTCACGGGCGGAAAGTTTACACCGCTTCCTCCCTTGGCCTTCGTCAGGCCAGCTCGGCCATCCTGATGGCACACTTTTCACGCGGCCTTTTGGGCTCCCTGAAATGAAGCTATTCCTCATCTCCCAGCTGACCTCCAAACCACGGTCAAGCAGGTGCGAGATCAGGGAAGGGCGGTGGCCAAACAGCAGCTCCAGACCTCCCTGGACATCGCTGATTCGTGTGCCCGGTCAGTAGCGGCCGCAGTGGCCATGCGCCGCAGAGCTTGGCTGCAGATCTCCACCTTCACGGCGGATACCCAGCACAAGCTGGCAGACGTCCCCTTCCTGGGTACTGACTTGTTCGGACCTGGGGTGAAAGGTCGCCTCCAGTGGATCAAAAAGTCCAACGCCACCTTGGACTCTGTCACGTCTGCCCAGAAGGACAAAGGCCGCCAGCAGAAGCGTGAGCCCTTTCGTCCTTCAGCCTCTGTGGCACTTCCGGCCCAGCAACACCAGCATCAGGGCCAGCAGGCTTGCACTTGGCACCCCAAAGCCAAGCCTGCTGCTTCCTCCAACAGGAAGCTGGGAGGGAAAGGTCCAGGAGGTTCCTTGGCCGGTTCTTCCTCCATGCTTGCCCAGTGACTGGGTTGAGGGTGTCTCCCAACCTAGTCACCCTCCTCCGGTTTCCATGGGAGGACGGCCCGCCTACTTCATTGCCGCCTGGTCCGTTATCACCACAGACCGCTGGGTGTTGGAAGTGGTATGAAAGGGTCTGCCGCTGGAATTCGAGCAGTCCTCCACCCTATCGAGCCGTTGCCCCACGGGGGGGCTACGGGGTCTGCAGCCTCTCTGTCAGCCCATCAAGCCGACATTGCCCTGCTCCTCCAGAAGGAGGTGATTAGGGAGGTGGCAGACTGTCCTTCAGACCCAGGGTTTGTGTCCAGGTATTTCCTTGTCCCAAAACGGGGGGGGAGGGGTTGGCGCCCCATTCTAGACCTCCATGACCTGAACAAGTTCCTAAGGTCTCGGACCTTCAGGATGGTCACTCTGGCTCAAATCATCCTATCCTTGGAACGAGGCATGTGGTTCTGTTCTCTGAACCTTCAGAATGCGTTCTTTCACGTCCCAATCCATCCGTCACACCAGCGATTCCTCCGCTTCAGAAGTGAAGGATTCCTTTACGAGTTCCGAGCTATGCCCTTCGGCCTCCCTCCAGCTCCCAGGGTCTTCACCAAATGCACGGCAGTGGTGACAGCATTCCTGCGGTGCCGAAGGGTCCGGGTGTACCCTTACCTGGATGACTGGCTGATTGCAGCCTCCTCCAAGTCGGAGGTGGAGCGGTCCAGGGATCTGGCCCTCCAGGTCTGCTCTCAGATTGGCCTCCTCATCAACAAGGCCAGATCAGTACTCGTGCTGACGCAGGTGATTCAATTCATCGGGGCAGAGCTCGACTCTCATCGAGCCAGAGTACGGCTCCCGGCGGACAGGGCCAAGGTTCTTTCCTCCTTTGCCCAATCATTTCTTGTTGGGCAATTGCACCCTGCCCAGGACTTCCTGCGCCTCCTGGGCCTCATGGCAGCCTGCACCAACGTGGTCCATTGGGTCCGCTGGCACGTGTCCCCTACTGTGGGGACTGGCTCACCAATGGTCACAGCGCTCCAGTCCTCTGGACCAGCCAGTGATGGTGACCCAGGAGATGGGCAGCGCTCTCCAGTGGTGGATCGTTCCAGCTCATCTGCAGGAGGGCATCCCGTCCGTCTGCCCAGAGCCGATGGTCACCCTAATGACCGACGCCTCTCTGATGGGTTGGGGTACCCATCTGGGGGGCCTTCAGAGTGCACGTCCTCTGGTCCTCCCCAGGAGTCTCGATGCCACATCAACCTGCTGGAGCTTCAAGTGGTCCGACTAGCCCTCACCGCCTTCGCTCCGTTTGTACAGGGTCAAGTGGTCCAGGTTCAGATGGACAACACCATAACCATGTACTACCTAAATCGCCAGGGTGGGACGCACTCCTCGCCTCTGTGCAAGGAAACTCTCCACACTTGGTCTTTCGTGGGCAGACTGGAGGCAGATCTCCTAGCCATTCATGTAGCGGGAGCCTCCAACACTCTGGCCAATGCCCTAAACCAAATAGGTGCTGCATCTCACGAGTGGTCTCTTCTGCCGGAGGTAGTACACGATCTGGTCTCCCACTGGGGCACACCCCAGGTGGACCTGTTTGCCTCCAGGGAGAATGAGAAGCTGAGGCTTTCATGCCCACCCCCCTCAGCATGGCTCGCTGCAGGGGGATGCCTTCTCGAGGCCATGGACCCCGGGCCCCTTCTACGCCTTTCCCCCATTTTTCTTGATCATTAAGGTGCTGCTCAAGACGAGGAGGAACAAGGCGCAGGTAATTCTGGCAGCCCAAAACTGGCCCAGTCAGTTCTGGTATCCAGATCTTCTCAGCATCAGCTCCAGGCTCCCGAGGCGGCTTCCAGCCCGCCCGTACCTGATCTCAGTCAACCAGGGGAAGGTATTCCACCCGGACCTTCAATCCCTGCACCTGACGGCCTGGTTCCTGAGCGGCTAGAGTTCCAGGCCTTGGGTCTTTCCGACTAGGTCCTCAGCGTTGTTGAGGCATCCCGTAAGGAGTCGACCAGAAAATCTTATTCCTTCAGGTGGAAGTGATTCTCCATTTGATGTCAGGATAAGGGGCTGGACCCTTTCTCCTCTTCCTTGGCCAGCATTCTGGACTACCTGTGGTCCCTTTCTCAGCTAGGGCTTCGGTCGACGACCCTTAAGGTGCACCTGGCAGCCATCTCTGCTTACCGGGTACGGGCCGGAAAGCAGTCGGTGGTCTGGGAGAAGGTGGTCGGGTGCTTTTTCAAAGGCCTTGGTCACATATTCCCTCTGGTGCGAGACCCTCTACCTCCATGGGATCTATTGCTGGTATTGGCTAAGCTCATGGGCAAGCCATTCGAACTGATGCACAGGTATGACATCTCTCACCTGTCGTGGAAGACCACCTTCTTGGTGGCTGTCGTGTCAGCCAGAAGGATGGGAGAGCTCCAGGCGCTTTCCATGGAGTCTCCTTTTCTGGTCTTCCACAGGGACAAGGTTGTCCTGCACCCCCACCCGAAATTCCATCCGGAGGTGGTGTCAGAATTTCACCTTAACCAGGTGTTGACTCTGCCGGTGTTCTACCCCAATCACACCTTGGAGGCCGAATATAGGCTCCGTACTTTGGATCCTAGACGAGCGCTCTCATTATAAGGAGCAAATGGCTGAAGTTCGGGGAGAGGTTTGCCAGCTGTTTGTCACCTACGCTGAAGCTGCACCTGGCAGACCTGCAGCCAAGCAGATGATAGGCAGGTGGGTCACCTCCTGCATAGATCTCTGCTATAGGTTGGCGGGCATGTAGCCTCCCAGGGGGATAAGAGTTCATTCTGCCCGCCATACCGCTGCTTCCGTGGCTGCTTCCAGGGACGACCCTATCCAGGAAATCTGCAGGGCTGCTAACTGGAAGTCGGCACACACCTTCATTACCCATTACCACATCGACCTAGAGCCACGCCGGGAAGCTGGTTTTGGGACCTCAGTTCTCCAGTCCTTATTCCCTAAGTAGGGGGTGCGCGCCTTGCCTCCCTCCTCCCGGAGAACTGCTAGGAGTCTGCCAATAAGTGTAGATTGAACAACATATCCACGTCCCTAGAAATACAGGTTACTCACCTGTAACAGGAGTTCTAGGAGTGGTATATGTTCATCCACACAGCCCAACTGAGCTCCCTGGCTTTGATGCGTAACCTGGCTTCCAGTGGGCTAGATCTGGCATCATGGGGCGGAGCCAAGAGTTTTACCACCCGGGTGGGTGGAAGGAGCCAGCTTGAAGACCTTGCGGCAAGGAACCTGCCAATAAGTGTGGATGAACTACATATACCACTTCTAGAACTCCTGTTACAGGTGAGTAACCTGTATTTTTTGGTGAGGGTGGGCCTAATTGCAGATGCAGGTAGGAGAGGGAAAGATGTCCTTGAAGTACTTTTTGAATTGGAGAGATTTACAGGAAAGCAATTGCTGAGGGAAGTTATACCATCTGTAAGGTGCCAAGAAGGATCTCCTGTCAATGGCTAACCGCGTTTTGGGAGGTGAGAGGAGTGCAGGGTCCTTGAGAAAGGATTTCAACACGAGCAGACTGGAGAGGATGGGCGGGGAGGTGGATGAGTTTGAACGTAGTGCAGTGTAAGGGGAAGTCTAGCTTTGCTTCAAAGGACGACCAGCCTAGGGCTTAGCAGTGATGTGTACGAGCATGAACATTAGCTGCGGATCGTGCAATCCTGTGGTAGGCTTGCTTTAATTTAGACAGGATAGATTGCTTAGCTGGGAGAAGTAGGGGGCTTCATAGAAAAGGTCAGGGAGAAGAGTGGCCAAAGCAGTTATTCTCTGGGATTGGTGGGTCAGGTAAGGGGCAGTTCAGTAAAGTAGGTCTAACTTTTGATGGATAGCCCAGGTGTCAAAATTAAGTTTTGCAGCCACTAGCCAGCAGGGCTAGTGGCAAGAAAAATCCATTAGCCCCACAGACTTTCCCACTGGCCCAGGTAGTATACTTAGTGAAATATGATTTTTCTCCAGTACACGCCCATAGGGCTAGTTAAAAGAAAATTTTACTAGCCCGAAAGAAAATCTACCAGCATGTGGGTAGTGGGCTGGTGCTTCTTTTTACCCCAGTAGCCTTTACTACTGTATCAGCATGTGCTTTCGAACGAGAGATGTTCGTCCAGTGTTCCTGTTAAGTATTTAAAGGAGTTCACTCATTCAGGTGCCACCCCTGCAGAGGTGTTGACTGTCAGGGGTTGCTGATTAGTCAAGTCAAAAGAAGTGATGGAACAGCATTGTTTTTGTTTTCTTGGTGTTGAGCCACCAGTAAGTTTTCACGGAAATAGGATTCCAACGACTGGAAATCCTTCTCTGGGTTGGACTTGATGGAGGAGACAATGTTGTCTAACATACTAAAAGCCAACAGAATAGACTTGACTGTCTTTCATGTCTGCTCGGTAGCCAGCCCCTATTGGGGCGCTCGCTCTCCCAACCCTTCCCAGCCCCAGAGAGGGCCATCTTCGGCTTTCAAGTTTACCCATGCACCTGTCCCAGCCCCTCTTGAAGCCTTTCACTGTGTCCTCCTCCACCAGACTCCCGGGTAGTGCATTCCATGGCCGTACCACCCTCTCAGTGAAGTAATGTCTTCTACGTTCTCCCCTGTAATTTCCCCCCTCCAGCTTCCACTCATGCCCCCTTTCTTTAGCATGAACATTTCTTTGGCTCTGCCCCTGTTTATCCCTTTCACATTTTTGAAGACCCCTATCATGTCCCTCCTGTCTCTCCTTCAGTGAGTACAGCCAAAGTTCTTCCAGTCTTTCCTCATAAGTCCTTTCTCTCATGCCCTGAATCATCCTGGTTGCCTCCTCTGGACCCTTTCCAGCAGTGCTATGTCCTTCTTGAGGTTAGGTCTCCAGAACTGCTTGCAGTACTCGAGGTGCGGCCTGACCAAAGCATTATATAGAGGGAGGATCACCCCCCTCCTCCTGGTCGTAATTCCGCTGGCTATGCAGCCCAGAATCCTGTTTGCTTTTGCCACAGATCTTCTGCAGTTTTCAGTGTTGTTCATTTTGGTGTCTACCCCCAGGTCCCTTTTACTCGTTGTGGCTTGCAGTGAGATCCCCTCCAGGGTGTATACATGACCTGTATTTCTGACCCCCCCAGATGCAGCACCCTACACTTCCCTGGATTAAACCTCATTCCCCATCTCCTTGACCACCCCTCCAGGGTATCCAGGTCCCTCTGGACTGTCTCTCTTGCTTCGTCCCCGTCTGCCAGTGCTCCCAGTTTTGAGTCCTCCGCAGAGAGGCTCATCCTACTCCTAACCCCCCTCCCCATATCGGAGACATAGGCATTGAACGGGAGTGGTCCCAGTACTGACCCTTGAGGAACCCCACTGAAGACCTTCCTAGGGGAGGAGACTATCCCACCAACCACTACCCACTGTGTTCGCCCCGTTAGCATGTTTTCTACCCATCTAAGCAACTGTCCTCCCACCCCCATCCCCCCAGATTTAATAACCCGATGTGTGGTACTGAATCAAATGCTTTACTGAAATCCAGGTATAGGATGTCTACCGGTCTTTGTCGGTCCAAGGTCCCTGTCGCCCAGTCAGAAAAATCTGAGGTTGGTCTCTCACGATCTCCCCGGGACAAAACTGTACGGTTTGTCATCCAGGTGCCCCAACTGTTCCAGTTGCCTCCCGAGCTTCTCCTTGATGATGCCCTCTATTAGTTTGCCTACCACAGACGTTAGGCTGGCAGGCCTGTAATTTCCCATCTCCTCCCTAGACACCCCTTTGTGGATAGGCACCACATGAGCCACCCTCAAATCTTGAGGCACTCATCCTGTCTGCAGAGAGGCATTGAAGAGTGCAGCCAGTGGAGCTGCTAGTTTGTCTGCCAGTTCCCTCGTAACCCTTGGATGCAGCTCATCCGGTCCCGGCGCCTTATTAGTTTTTAGCGCCTGATGGGCCTCCCTCACCATGTACTCTATGATTTCTCCCTCCCAATCCACCCCCTCAATTAAGCAACCATCCCCTTCTAGGTTTGGCCCACCTGGTACCCCAGCCTCTTCCGGTCCTCTAGACTCCATCTGACCTCTCCTGTCCTCTCAGATGTCTCCCCTACCCACCCTTCAAGTTGAATGGATCCCCTGTCTCCTTCCATAAATATTGAGGCAAAGTACTCATTTAGCCAATGCTGCAGATAATATTGGTAGGTAGGAGTAATTTACCCACCAGTTTCAAAATATAGTGAGTAAAACAACATTGGGATGATGAGTGCTGTAAATCTGGAAAACATCGCTCCTTTTGAATTACCAGTTATATTATGAAGCACTATTCTGTGGAGTGTGGAGCATTTACAAATGTTGGGTGAGTACTGGTACTCATTAAAAACATTTTCTGAAGGGTATTTCCTAAAATGAGGTGAGTAAAACAGGTCAGTACACACCTTATCTGGAGCCCTGCATTTAGCACCTCTGCCTGATTCCCCCGCCTCCTGAGCCCATCCCTCCCCAGTCTTAATCCTGGAGATGTGTGATCTCCCTTTTCCTCTTCTCCCCTGTGTATCTGTAGAATCCCTTTCCACCCCTCTGGATATCCCTAGCCAGGTTTTGGTCCATCCTCACCTTAGCTCCCCTCACCACTCTGGTGACCTTCCTTGCTGTCAACTCGTCGTCTTCTCTCTCCCTATCCCCCCTGGAGCACTTAAAACATGCATAGGCAGCCTTTTTATCCCTCACCACCTCTTGCACCTCCCTGGTCCACCAGCATGGCATGTTGGCTCTACCATTCTTGTGCCTTATGCTTGTACATGAGCTAGTAGCCTCCTGCACCGCTTTCTTCATGGTCTCCCATAAGCTACCAGCATCCATGTCTGGCCTAATCTTGTCCAAACTCCCCGATAGAATCCTGTCCATGTCCACGAAGTCCCCCCAAGTCCACTACTACTGTATTAGAATGGTTATCCCCCAAAACACAGCAGAAACCAGACCGTGGGCATGGTCACCCACCTGCCAGCGGGCTGCACGCCTCCAGACCCTTTATCTGGTCACTGTCTGCAAGGACAATGTCCAGTATCCTCCCCTCCCGAGTAGGTTCCCCCAACTGGTGAACCAGGAAGGCATCCTGAAATGCATCCATCAGTCTCTGCTCCCTGGCCACCGAGGATGTCATAGTGTCCCAGTCTGCCCCCGGCATATTAAGGTTCCCCATGACCACCACCCTACCTTTTCTCTCTCCTAAGCTGGTCTCCGGGCTTCCTTACTCCTGGGCTGTACCTCCTGATGCTGATTGACAGGCTGCAATCAGACCTCTGCAGCAGGGGACATCCATCCCTCCACTTCCTGTATTCCTCAGCTTACTTCCTGCCTGCAATGAAGCAGGTACTCTGCAGCAGAGCCGGTCACATGGGACAGGGCTGAAGAGACTGAGTTACACAATCTTTATTCTACGTCTGAAGCAAGCGTATTTTTGGATTAGAAAAAATGCTCTAGCAATGGGAGCGGCATTCAAACGCTGCAAGGTGGGATCCAGTCTCAGCCTTGCAAGCTGCACAGGCTGGCCCCACCTCTTACTGGCTCGCTTTTTAACATGACGCTGGAGTGTGTCCCAGAAGTAGGCACTCACAGTGACACTCATGAGGGAAAAGGTATTTGAGGATTTCCCATGAGTCAGGCAGCCACACAGTGCCTAACCATTGACTCACGGCTTTCTGGAAAGCTGAAGCCGCTAGTCAATGGGGTTTTTCGGAGTGCTAATTAGCCCCCTCATCCCCAGGGGTTTCTTAAGGGTTTTGGCCCCAGCAAAATGTTTATCTAAGAACCAGAGTGCTTTCAAAGGGCAAGGCAGGCACTGCATGGCTTCCAATCGAACGGCCGTCGGGGAAAGCTGCAGCAGTTCATTGTCGGTATAACTACACAGCAGGCTGGGCCGCTCAGTAAGCGTATTTAAGCACCAGAGTGCTCCAAGGGGTTAGGCAGGCGCTGCATTGGCTTCCATTCAGTGAACTACTTTATTTGATAGTGGCAGCTGTTCGGCGCCAAGATTCAAAAAGTGCGCTGTTGCTCTGGATCTGCCTTCTCAATCGAAAGTGCTAAGGAGCTTCAACAGGGTGGCAGCGCTGCAGGACAGAAATGAGTTCAGCGCCTGCCCCCGCCCGCCAATCTCCCTCATCAAAGGCAGGGACTTATTTTACTAGGGCCTGAGAAAGGATCAGTCACTTCTAAGTGGCTCTTAAAGAATCAAATAGAACTTCTAAGGCAGACTAAGATTCTTTCAGGGAAAGCCGTTTTTGGTGAAAGAACCTTTTGGTGACAGAACCTCGGACAAATATCCCTGGGGCAGAAAACCTAAAGGGCAGCACACAGTATCTTGCCCTTAAAGGGCTAGCAGCAGCATAGTCCAGAAAGCCTCCAAGGGGAGGAGATACGCTGAAAAACAAAAGGCAGCGTCTGTGAATACAGAGATCTCGAAGGATGCAACCCCTCCCTCGGCTCAGATGGGTAGCCACCAGATTTGAGAGAGCAGCGGCCACTGGCGGACCTAGCAGTCTGCAGTCCCTTCTCGGGCACCAGGTCTCGATGACAGGTGAAATGAGGCCACTTTGTCTTGGGCCATAAATGTTCCACCCATGATCAGTATTTGGGCAAACTCTCCGGAGTTTCCAGATGGGAAACCTCGCATGATAGCTAGAGGAAGAGGTCCCCATCTCCGTTTTCATCAAAGAGGAGCAGCTTTCATCACATCACAAGGCCTGGGGGGCCGGATTCCTCTTCATATTAGAAGAAAGGGAAAGGGGGGGAATAAGCTTCCACCCAGTCAAACAGCTTCCGCCTACCAGATATTACCAATCGGGCCTCAGCCTTCCCTATCACTCTAGCCATAGGAGGCTGGCTAAAGAAGGAACGACAAGGTCCAGAACACACCTAAACAGTGGTCTGTCTGATCTCTGAACTTAGCAAGTTTGGACAAGGAGCAATCTAAAGGCGATCAGACTGCAGAAGAATCGACCTTCTGATTTCAGTGTTTCTTTTAACCCCATCTCACTGTAACCTCTGGCTTTGGGCCTGGCAAAACCCCGGCTCACTGCAACCTCTGGCTTTGGGCCTGGCAAGCAGTCTCCTCTGTAAGAGCCAGTTGGTTATTGTATCCAGTGAAAGTAATCGCCTGTTTGGCTCAGCCATGAAGGAGACGGAGTGAGATTCTGGGGAGATGGCAAAGGTGCACATGTCATGTTAAGAGGCGCGGTCCAATCTTCAGGCCCTAGTTGCCTTCTTCATTACCAAGGTTGCCTTAAGGGTTAAAACACTACCTTCTTGGAGGAGAAACAAGAACATGATATCCAGGCACGTCCTCCAGTAGGGGACAGGTTTTTAATAAACTCTCCATGAATGGGTCCAGACCCAGTTGGGCCGAGGGGTCATAGACATTACCAGCATGGGTCACCTAATACAAGCCCCACGCCCCCTGCTGCCACCACCATCTTTGCTGGCAACCCATCTGTCAAGCAGTGCAACAGGCCATTATGGATTTTCCACAAATGGGCTAGTTCCCCCACAAATGTCATTAGAAGGCCTCTTCTCCCCATCCTTCATCGTGCCAAAATGCACAGGGAGACTCAGGCCAGTCCTAGATCTCAAATTCTCGAATAGTTTTGTTCACAGCAGACCCTTCAAGGTGGAAACCTTGTCACGAGTAATCGGGGAGTCGCAAAAAGGGGACTTTCTGGCACCCATAAATCTGCAAGATGCCTATTTGCATATTCCCACGCAGTGATGTCACACGCTTTTCCCAGGGGAGAGCAGTGCTTCCAATTCAAACTCTGCCAATTGTGGTCTTCCTCAGACCCACGGACAGTATTTAAGGTGCTAGCAGTGGTTATAGTCCACTTACAGGCCTCACAGCTCAACCAAGCATTACAGGCATTGGCAGAGGTAGTCGGGTGTCTATGGCACATGGTATTCTCATCGACTGGAGAAGGAGCTCCCTAATTCCAAATCAGGCTGTGATCTTCCTGGGGGGCTCACATCAGGACAGATTTCTCCCCCGAAAACTAGATTTTTTAAGGATCTGTAATAGCTCTTCAAGGAGTTTCGAAAGCTCCTTAGCTGCCTGCTTATTTTTTAACACAGCTCATTAAGACAGATTAAACCCTTCCTCCAGGGACAACCCTGGAGGTCAGAGGTCATGAATGGCCACAAGTTAGACCATCAGCACTAAGTCTGAATCAAGACCGATCCAAGCTTCAGGAGGTGGGAAGGGCTCACCAGCATTAGCTGTGGGCACTGGGCAGGGGATCGCTGTTAGACACAAGGTACAGTATAAGCATTCATGAGAAGTGAACAGTAGGCCATGCCCCCAGACACGCTGAACAGCAATTCCTCAACCAGAATAGTCTGATTCCAACTGACAATCTGGCAACACTGACATACACCGACCATCAGGGCGAAACAAGAAGCTCAAAGATGCTAAAGGAATCCCTTCTTTTTCAGGGGGTTGAGTACCATTGAGCGGTGTTGGTATCAGGACAAGAAAATGTCACAGCAGACAGATTCATTCGCAAGGTGGGTCGACCAAGGGAATAGCAGCTGAAGGACAGTGCCTCTCACATTCAGACAGGATAGTGGGGCAATACTCAGAGTTTTTCACAGGCGGGCAGAACTCCAAGGTAAAGCAGTTCTGTTCCCTGGCCAAGGGTGAACCAGCGGTGGTTCAGGACACCTTTTTTCCCCTAATCTGGGATCTGTTCGGTCTCTTGTACACCTTTCCTCCAGTCCCGCCTTTTATCAAGAGTCCTCCACAAAGTGGCCTTGGACAGGACAGTCATGATTCTACTCTGTCCCTTATGGCTTTTTTACACTTAGTTGTTTCTGATTCATTGGTCAAGGCGACCACCTCTGACATTCAGGTTCAGCCTGGGCATTCCCCATCAAGGTTCGGTTCTGCATCCCATTTTAACAACTGGTCTCTCTCTAGGCCTGGAAAGTGAGTGAAAAAACCTTCACGGAGTTATACGGCACAGCTTCTGTTATTGACATGATGGGGAACTCGTGTCTCTTCTTCCTCAAAAGTGCATTATAGAATCCGGAGGAAAATTTGGTTCTGGCTTTATTCCAGACACACACAGAATGACACAATATAATCGTCTGTACTGCTGCAGTTCCTTTAAGACAGATGGACAAAGGACTGCATCCAGCCTCTGTACAAATCAGTTTTCTGTACTGTGGGCACTCTTGATAGACCCTGGGGAATTGTTGGGCTCATATCCCCATGTCTGGTGATTCTTCAGGAAGTAGCATTAAAACATCCTCAATCCACCAAAGCTATCACCTTAGAGTCTTAATATGGTTCTCAAGGCTGTGACCAAGGCCCCCTTTAGAGCCTCTCAAGGCATCCATAATGCATCTCAAAATAAAGGTCGCCCTTTTTTCTCAAAGCTATTACTCCAGCCAGGAGGTTCAGCAAACTAAAAGCATTGCTTGTCTAAGAGCTGTACACTCGTTCATCAGGCTAGAACAGTTCCAATTTTTTGGTTTGCCAAAGTTATGTCTCCCATCTGTCACAATCGAGGGTTCATTCTTCCTTCTGCCCATTCTCTAAAAGCAACAAGGAAGGAAAATTTCATGCTCTAGACCTGGGCAGAGGGAGAATAAAAAGTGAACTTTGAGAGAGGAAGCTATTCGTAAAACTTCAACTTTGTTCATGCCAGCTAAGAAGAAGAAAGTGTGGGGGGGGGGGGAGAAAATATATATATTATATTATATTTGGGCAGCAAGGATTCAATAGGCTCTATCGCCAGACAGAGTCTATCCGTCACCTCTGCAGCTTGTGAGCAGGCCAGAGTAAGTTGCCTGGCCCAGTGAGACCATATGCTCTTTGTGGGCATATTTCAGAGAAGCATCAACAGCACACTCATCCTAAGTGGCCCTTTTGATCATCCAGTCACACATTCTTAACCACAAAAAAAAAAGGAGGGGGGGGCTCTTTTCACCAGAGGTGATGTCCTCGACGGAGGCACCCTTGGCCACAGAGGGTTTCAAGCTGCGGTGAACCCTTAAGGGCTCTTGACATTCTTCCCACCCTGGACATCTGGGGACATGCTGCTTTTGGATATCCCAGGAGTAAGGAAGCCCGGAAACCAGCTTAGAAGACAGAAATCAAAATTTAAATACCTGTAAATTTTCTTTCCATGATGGCTGGTCTCCGGGCTTCAGATTCCCTCCCAGAATGTGTATAGTTGGTTGGCCTTACGACCATGTATGCCTTAAAGTTCTTGTAGTATTACCACACTGGACTGCTTTAGGGAGAACTGAGGAAGACAGGAAGTGGAGGGCTGGAGGTCCCCTGCTGCAGAGGTCTGATTCCTGCCTGTCAGTCAGCATCAGGAGGTACAGCCCAGGAGTAAGGAAGCCCGGAGACCAGCCGTCCGAGAAAGAAAATTTACAGGTATTTAAATTTAAATTTTCAACTGTCACAGTGCCCCGTGATGTTCTCAACTAATTTCTCATCCATCGAGGGGGGGTCTGTACACCACCACTATTTTCAATCTTTTACCTCCCCTCATTTGCAGGGTTACCCAAATCGCTTCCACCCCTCCCATCAGCTTCCTCCACTCCACTAACCACTATGCCATTTTTGACTATCAGCGCTACATCCCTCTTCTCTATCCCTCCTGAATATTGTGTATCCCTCCAAGTTTAGGTTCCAGTCATCCTTCTGGGTGGCCCATGTCTCAGTAATCGCCGCCACATTCACTGATCCCTCAGCCAGCATCGCCTGGAGCTCAGGCATTTTGTTGCCCATGCTCCTGGTGTTGGGACCATCCTCCACCCCATCTCCCCTTTCCCTCTCCAATTATCTCGGCCCTGTGCAGTCCCTATTTGCGTTTTCCTGCACAGCTCTGGCTGTATTTACTTTGCAGTTACCTGCCCTCTTTTCACGCCCTAGACCTGGAACCTCAAGCAGCCCTTCTGGTTCCATTCCTTCACTTAACCCCCCCCCTTACTAGTTTAAACCCCACCTCTCGACTATGAATCCAGCGAGTTTTAGTTTCAAGATCTCCCTCCCCTCTAAGTTGAGGTGTATCCTATCCCTGGCATATAACCCCTTGTCCTCCCATGTGTCTCCCACCAGCCCATACCCTTCTGCCCTGCACCAGTCCCTGAACCACTGGTTCACCCCTCTGAGTTTGTTTGGCCTTCCTGGACACCCTAGGTACTGGTAGAATCTCCAAGAAGGAGATTAAGTTTCCTTTAGATTGGCAGACCCTGGCCAGTTCCCGAAACCTCACCTGGATTTCCAGTTCACTGTTCCCCTCCAAGTTGTTTGTGCTCAGATGTACTAGGAAATCTGGGGATCCCCTGTATTCCAATGCTAATGAGTATCTCTGAATTTGGCCTTGTGTTGCGGATAGGCCTGGGCCAGTGGTTGCTCCTGGTCATGGAGTCGCCCAGCAAAATCACCTTCACCCCATTTACTGGGCCTTTTGATCCCTTCCAGGCTCTTTCATCCTTTCATTGACCCCCCCAGCTTAGTCCTCCCACCCCTTTCAGTTCGGGGATCACTAGTCTCTGTGTGACCTACCATGCTCTTTCTTCTGCCTGCGGCTTCCAGTTTGCTCCTTGGCCCTCCAACCTCATGGGTGGCACTGAGTCCCCTTCCCCACCCAGATCTCTCCCAGGCTCCCTTTCTGGCTAGAATCCACAGGTCCCCCACCCAGACACCCTTCTACTGCTTCCCTCCATTCCTCCCCCACCCTGTCTGGCATATTTCTCCCTACCTCCCTTCCTGCCTCCCCTTCCCACTTCATCCGATTCCTCCTGCCCTGACATTGGCCTTTCTAGAGTACCCCCACCTACTCCCTCTGGCCTACTTCCCAACCTGAGTGCCTGCCCGACCTAGTTCCCTGGCCTCTGCCTGTGCTCCCTCCATCCCTTTTCCTTCCCTCCAACCTCGGCTCATGTCTCTCCTCCCTCTCCTCCCCTACTGTGGATGTGGCCACCTCCCTCTACCCCCGGCTTGCTGGCCAAACCTCTGTCTGCCTGCTCCCTCCTGTTCAGCTACCTCTGCTGCCCAAACCTCTGTCTGCTCCTCCTGTTCAGCTATCTCTCCTGCCCCAGCCCCCCTCCCGGCTTGTTGGACAAACCTCTCTGTCTGTCTGTCTCTCCCTTCCCCCCGCCAGCCTCTTCCACCTCCTCTCCTGGATATAGCAGGGTCAATTGATTACTAAGTGTGATGCTTGCCCTGACTTGCTTTCTCCGACTACCCCCCTTGATCCCTCTGATCGGCCACCCTCCTACGAAGTGTTTTCCGTCCGTTGCTTGTATTGTGCCCTACCCCTCTGGAGTACCCATAAGGTCCATGTTCACCTGTTCCCTGGGGTATACTGTAGTGGCCTCACCTACTCTTGAGGCCCTTTCCACTCCTTTCCTCCCCCCTCATGCCTTCCAGCTTTCTTCTGATCCCCCTCGACCTCCTTCCTAAGTCCTGTCAGCTGAAGACGCACTGGACACCCTCCGAACCTCCATGTCCAATTTAAGATTATTGCTGCCCCACGCCCTGTACATCCAGTCACCCTACTGAAGTTGCCCGCTCTGGCCAGCCCGAACTCACCCTCATTTTGGTATGAGCAGTACAGCCCTCTTGCAGAACCAATTTAGGCAGTAGTACACAAGGATCCAAGCTGTTTGTCCCCTCTCCCAGCAGCATTCGGATTACGACAGTTCTTCCTCTTACCCTACAGCAACCAGTTTTTCAGCCCCAGTTCTCAGGCAAAAACTTTGCCCACCCCAACAGTGATCAGTAGCAATAAACAGTTCACAGAGTTTGCCTACTCCCTCAGCTGTAGACAGCATACACAGTTTTACAATCTGCTGTAATATGCCCCCTGTGATACCAGTAGACAATGTTGCTCAAGCAACCCAGCATACAGGACCCTTGTCCCCCAATCAGCTGTAACCAGTTCACCAGCCGTAGTATTAATCAGTTCACAGTTGTCCTGTCCCTCAGCTGTAGGTAGCAGGTAGTCAGTGGTGCCCAAGCAGGCACAGCATACAGTTTCTTTTCCCCCAGTCAGCAACAATCCAGATCACCCACTCTCAGCTTGCCTGTCTCCAAGGCTCCACCCCCCACCGACCATTCAAGCGGTCAGGGCGTGGGGGGGCGTGGGTGGTGTGGGACAAAGAACAGCTCTCCTTATTGCGACTAGGCTAATGGCTTTTATAGCCCAGTCGCACAGTCAAACATTTGCACCCTTAGCGCTGATTGGTCCCAGCGTTCCTTGCTCCGTAGCGGCCGGCAGCCCTCTGCTCAGCTCCCCCACTTGCTCCCACACTGCCGGTCCTGCTCCTGCCAACAAACTCCTCCGACCACTGATGTTGCATCTTCTCCCACCGTCGATGCGAACCCGGAATTTCCTACCCCAGCTCCCAATAGCAACAGAACAGCTCATCTGTCTGATCTATAGAGGATGGCATCACTAATGATTCTTCCTGGTTTGTCGGCATGTGCTGCTAGGGCTAGAAATAAATTCGGAAGAAAAAAAAGAAAAAAATCAGGTGTACTTCAGAGTACCAGGTTACATTTTTTTTGGTATTCCTTTTGAAAATCTGGTATACAAACACATTTTGTTTTTGTATATAATTTTTTTCTTTTTGTATTATGAGACACCAGCAGTGTTGAGGTGTTTTGTACATAGGTATTTAGGCAATGACACACTAGGTAGGAATCTGTCACTTGCAGCAGTGTCTCTCCTACCCCCTGTCGCATGATAGGCCTCTATCCATTTATGTGGGTTCATATTGTGTATGCTGTAATGTACTTAAATTAAGACACTCTCTTTAAAAGGCTTTAGGAATGAACTTAAAAAATAAATAGCCTTAATTGTTCTAATGGCTAGGGTGGATCTTGTACATCTCAAGATAAGGGAGATGGGTATATAGCCCAGGAGGGCATAAAATATCCCACTGTGGCTTTCCATGACAGAGAAAGGTAATGTAGTGACCTAGGGGTCGGGTTAAGCCAAATGCATAGACCAGATGTCACTGGGGTCGGCATGGAACCACAGTGACACCTACAGGGAAAGGTAAACTTTTGCACCCCATCACACAGTGAGTATGTCCAGGAAAGTGACCATCATGTATATCAGACACACATTTGGAATTCAGAGCAGTTGAAAACAGTTTAGCTGGAAGTCAGGTAGTCTGTCCCAGCTGGTATATACTTATAGACCAGAAGTATATGTGTAGGCCTGGATAAATCTCTCAAACTAGACCTGAGTGTGTGGAAGTTTGACTTCTCACATACTGAACAGAATATTCTGATTTTAAGTCAGAATTTTGAAAACCAAGACTTTGCACCAAGGAAGCACCTGGATACTTTATTTTTTTTATTTTTTTTTTTAAAGAACATTTCAGAGAACTGACTTGGAACACACACTTGTTACACAACTGTTGCTTAAGGACTCATCTCTGCAAGGACATTTAATCTTGCTGGATTCAAACATCAAAACAAGGTATAGTTTAGAATAGCAGTGCCTAGTATTTTCTGTAAACCATCCAGTTTTACTTCTGAAATTGTGTGCATTTCAAAGTGCTTCCAAACTGTAGACTGTTCCGTATTGCTTTTATTTTAAGTAAACTTTTATGATTTTCTTATCAAGTCTGCCTGGGGTCTGATTGTGTGATTTAACATTTTAACAGAAGGGTATTGAAAAGACTGTGTGCCTGAAACATAGTACCGCTCAGCTGTCGTATAAAACTACTTAGGCAAGACATAGCCAGTGGCCGTGGTGGGATTCAAATACTGAAAGTAGTGCAGAGTCAAGGGAACTCAAAACTACAGAATCCACCCTCCCACTGGGAAAAGGAAGGCTGGTAAATTTTCTGGAAATCCTTACTCCTGCTCACGAGCTCTTAAAATGAGCGATTCTCTCTGCATACAGGAGGCCCTGCTGGGCTGTCTGAGGTTTGGGGGCCAGGGGCTTGTGACACCCCCAGCAAGAGATTCAGTGCATGCTGGCACAATCTGCTTTGGATGGCAGGTAAATTTGTCTTGTAAAATGTAAAAACCCATCTCATCAGTAGTCAGTGACACTGTTTTCATCCACATGGTCCAACAGTTCTGTAATTATTTTTATTTTCTTGGTAGTCCACTGGGCACTGTTCTTGTTTTTAAGTTGCATCCAACCATAGCTAGTTAATATTAACATTCACGGCTTTCAACCTGGTTAATTCAATTTACTTATCTCTTATGCTTAAACAGGGGTTGAAATTGGCACCAGTCCACTAGTCAAATGCTGGTAGATTTTGTATTGGGCTGGTGAGATTTTCTTAACTAGCCCTGCGGGCTTGTACTGGAGAAGGTAACCTTTCAATAAGTACACCAGTGGGTCCAGTGGAAAAGTCTGTGGGGCCAGTGGGTTCCCTAGTTGCTGGCCAGTGGCTACAAAACTGCATTTCAGATTTTGCTTAAATACAGATATCCCTGACGTATCAGTTTTTGTCATGAAAACCAGTTTTTAATTTAGCAATAGCCTTTTGCCAAGACACCGTTCTCAATAGTGCAGCAGTTGCATTTAATTTTGACTCCTTTCGGCATGGAAAGAGATCATATTTTAACCTTTTTGTTGCAGACTGCAGAGCACTGCTAAATAGTGCCATCATTCATTTTTTTAAGTACAGTCAGCATTGCCTCAGTTGCCTTATCCTAAAGCAGCATCTTTTGCAAAATGGTTAGCTCTCTAAATGTTTTACCACAGCAGACTGTCTGCAAATGAAACATGACTTGTCTCACCCATTCTGACAGGCCAAAAGCTATAAACAGAGCCCATTCCTACTTGGAAGATTTTCCTTTTTCCCCTGTAGTGTCCATCTCGATTGCTTTCTTTTGTGGCTTACTGTGTTTTGCAAAGTAAACGGAGCCAAATTTAGCAGCAATCAGCTGCAGTGTTAAACTTCTGCAAACTGCAGCTTGGTGCTGGCTGTGTGTGAGCTGCATGCACAGGTCAGTTTTCCTGCGAGTTATGTTTTTTTTTTCTCACTTGGGTATATTTTATAATGTTTAGGAGATGGGGAGTGGAAGCAGTAGTAGCACTTGCCAGAATTGCTGCAGAGTAGAAGTGAAACCTACTATGACGTCGGGTAGATGAACTAAGGAATCACAAACTAGTATACAGCGCGGATTACTGGCAGAGGGTATTATTTTTTGATATGCACAGAACACCAAATAGCCGTGAATTTCAAGCCCTGGCTGCACAGATGCTAGGCAGCTTTCATCCTAGCTCTCAGTAGCAGAGCACATAATGTCAGCAACATGCCTGTCACCCTTCCAGCCTCCACAAGTAGAATTCTAGGGATTGCAGCCACATGAACTAGTGTGTGTATCCCAGGTGGATCATGTCCACATTTATGCATTAACTTTCCTGTTAATGAGAATTGTGGTTTGAAAAAGGATGGTTTTTTTCCACATCTTGTTGTAAAATAAGTTGTTTACTTCTTTTTTTAAGGGATGAGGGTGCTTGTAGATGCTCGAGAAAAACTGCATATTCCTTGGGAAGATCCTGCAAATCAGTCACATGGAGAATTAGTGATGGCTTTTGACACTCGAGCAGCCATGGCGTCACAGGGGGTGGAGACGAAGATTTTTCTGCAGTATGTACCAGCAGTCAGATCATTATGGGCAGATAGTGGTATCCAGAATGCTTATGACAGACGCCGTGAATTCCAGCTGGTAAGAGGCATATTGATATTTTAAGTGATTGTAACAGTTTAGCAGATTTGATTGCTGTGTAAGCTGTAAAGGTGTTTCAAAGACAAAAATGCAAACTTCCATGGCTTGGTCATGGCAGGAAAGTCAAATTTCATGATTAACCACCATTTAACAGAAACACTGGTAAACTGTCATTTAGCAGCATAGAACCTGATTCTGTAAACCACCACCTTTGTGGCCAGCACCTCTCTGTGGAACAGAGCAATTCTGAGAAGATGAAAATGGGGACATCTCTCCCAGTGTGGGACAGTTGAGAGGTATGGGGGGTACTACTATTTTCCCCAAAACACTAAAATACAGAAGATTTTGGCAGAATGCTAGATTTCTTGGCAAAAATACCAAAATCATGATTTTGGTACGCTGACAAGAATGGCACCTTTTCCTTAATTTCTACCCCTGACTTGTTGAACATAGCGGGTTATTTTAATACTTTTTACAAGGCCAACAAAAAAAAAATTTCAGAAGCTTTCAGGCTACACACAGCCTTTTTCAGGTAACCTGAAGAAGGGCTCTGTAGCTTGAAAACTTGTGTTCCGAGAAGTTCTTATTGGTCAAATAAAAGCTATCAAATACTCACTTTAGTCATCTTTTTGTACAAGGGCCAATATGGCCACAAACAGTTCTGTACTATGAATTGTGTGAGAGTAACAGATGTGTGTTCAACTTTGGATGCAAGCAAAATGCAGCCATCTTTGTGAACCTCACCAAGGTCTTCAGTTTGGTGAATCATGAGCTACCACTGGAGACATTTTTATTTAAATGTAACTTGAAATCATATTTGTTCACTATTCATGATTGTCAGTGTTTTGATATGTTTATTTTATAGGGTTAAATTTTTAAAATGCACTTTGTGTTTAATTTCTCAGTTGGTTATCCATGAAAATGGGCAGTTAGGAGCAAAATGGCTGCTAACTAGGCATTAGCACACACAGAGAGCTCTTTGAGTGTGGCTGAGTTAGTTTGTTCTTGTTTAAATGCATTAATACAAGTTGAATTTGTGTTTGAAAAAGGAAGAACAGAGCAATGTCCTTCTTGAGTGAAGAGTTTGCATCTCTTAAAGAGGGAGTCCAGCCAAAATTTCTGGCATCACTAAATTCAGAATTGATATTTCTAGTCAGCCTTGTACCAAAAATTAGATCTGTAAGTTACTCTGTTGTAAAAGTTGCAAGTCATTTTGTAACCCTAAATTCACTGTGCCTGTTCAGTAATGCCGGTTTCAGTAAATAGCTGCCATTGATGTCATTACCAGATCTTGCAGCCTAGTCTTCCCTGCAAGCTACCTTATAGGATTTATTTCTCCCATGTTACAAAAACTGCAGTTGCTGGAAACATCTGAAAAAGGAAAACTGACGTTGTGTGGGTCACTGCATACTTTTTCATAATATGCAGATGCAAGGTACAGCACAGTACTTAAGAATGTGGTGGGGGATTAGAAAGCAGTGGCAGACATGGCTTTAGAGTGTGACAGAGTTGTGTGCAGTTTTTAGAATATTGCAAGGATGAGATTTCAAAATGGCACCAGGTTGCAATTTTGGAAGGCAGTAATGACACATCTTAGAAAGTGGTAGTGACGCACAGTTTGGGAATGTGATAGGGACAAGCAGTTTCTGAATAAAATGGTGTCCTGTCACATTCCGATGAGTGTGCATCCCCACTGAATTCCGAAATTGCTAGTCCCCACCAAATTCCCCTGTGTCCTTGTCGCATTCTGAGTTTGTGTCCCACCATATTTCAATATGATGGATCCCTGCCACATTCTGAGATTGCATGCCCCCAAAAAACATTATAAATTTGTGCGACACCTTGAAATTCTATACCTTGGTGCAGTGCTGCATTCCAAAACCACCTTCTGACACATTCTAAAGTACAATACCATGCATGTGAACATTCTGGAAACTCAAGTACTGCAGCCAACCCTATGCTATTTATTTATTTATTTATTTATTGGATTGAACAGCTACAGTTTCATAAACTTCGGAGAAATAGGTCCTATAATGTTGCTGACTGGGATGACTGGGCTGTGAGTTGTGGTTATGACATCAGTGGTGCTTCACTGAAACGTTATTGAAAAGCTTGGGTACATATAAAACACTAGCAATAAATTGATATTTTAGTAGCCATATCCCTTACAGTCTACACATCCTAATACAGTGGTTTCACACACTTACAAATGCAGTGATATATCAGTGCTCACCCTGATCTCTACAACAGATTGTTCAATAGAGGGTGCATACCCTCACAGCTGGACTTGTTCGGTATTCACCAGAGGATGGGATCACAGAATAAACCATAGTGAATGTTGGAGGGCCATGAGATGTGAAATTTCTAGCCCCACTTGATCTCTCGGTCAGGTTTCAACCTTGGGGAGTGTTTCCCTCCATAGGGACCATCTGGTCCCCCTCCTGATGAAATTAGGTGTTCTGAGGTGGACTTTGAGTTAACTCCTCCGTTAATTGTATGTCTTGCACTATGGCAAACCATTGTTGAAAGTTTAGGGGCATTTTATCCAGCCATTTGCATGATCTTCCCTTGTCAGTCTTCACCATTCATTACTGTTGGAGTGTAAGCCGGATGCGCGCATCCACCACGGGAGCTGTTTTTGTTTTTGGAGGAAGGAGTCTGTGCTAATGGCACCGCCCATGTGTGCAACGCACTATGTGGTGCGTCAGTTAGGCACTATAGACTCCTCTTCATCCCAGTTCTGTTTCTCATGCTGTTGAGGCTGCACCTGTTATGACAGCTGCGAGAGCATTTCTTTTGCGTTATTAGGCCTTGTCGAAGTTGTCGATGCCGCTTCATCTCCTTCATCATGGTTCTCCATCCCGATGCCATTGAAGCGGTAAGACCAATCTTACTTCGAGGGGGAGCTCTTGCAACAGGCTATAACCATTAGGACTATTTACCACAGGCCTTGGGACCCACTGGAAAAAACTTAGCTAGCAGTACCCAGCGGGGACTGCTCCCCTGATGTCAGCTCTGCCCCGACGTCGGTCACGGTAATTAAGGGGGCGGAATCCGGCTCCACCTCAGTTCTTTCCTGCCGCAGACCCGCTCTCATTGGGAAGTTCTTATCATGCTTTCAGCAGTTACAACAAATCTGAATTTCTATCTACTAGTTTCTCTGTTTTTTCTTCTGTTTTTGACAGTTCGTCCTTCTTCGATCCGACCTTGCTACCATCGCAAGTCGTCACCGTCATCTGTCTCCTCCGGTCCCAGGAAGACTAAGTGTGCCTGGGACCAGACCACAACCTCAAATCCTGCAAGATCTGCAAGGGATTCACTAGCAGGACTTGGATCAGATGCCTGAAGGCCTTGAAAGCCTACCTGCTAGAACAAAAAATGGACGTCCTCTAATATTCTCCTGGGGAAAAGGGCAAGCGCCGGGACAAGGACCATAGCCGGTCCCATCATCGTTCAAGATCCCGCTCTCCCCACAAAAAGGCTTCTTTCTCCGGCTCGGGCCGGTGTGGCCACTCAAAGTGCTCCAGGCACAAGGAGCAGTCAAGGCCAGACGCTCCCACCAAGTTACTGATGTCTGTCCCATTGGGAGCTCCTACCAGCGAGCCTTCCAATGCGGTGGTTACGCCTTTGTGCGTCACCCCCATTCCAGTGGAGACTAGCAAGGCCTCCATTTCAGCCAGTGCCTTGGCCTTGCCAAAGAAGGCCCCAACCACGGTATTACCGGATGCCTGTAAGCCGTCTGACAAGGACTGGGACCCCAAGCCCAAGGCCCCCTCCAGGTCCTGTCTGTCAAAGCCGGTCAAGTCTGACCTGGCACCGGCCAAGATACCAGCGCCAGTCAAAGTGCCTAAGACCAGTGGGACTACCGGTGAGCCTGCATCAGTCAAGATGCAGACGCTGGCCCCGAGATCCTCTGTTCCAGAGGACTATTTTTCGGGCTCCTTCCCAAAAGCCCTACTGGGTCCTCCAGCTTCTTCAGTCACTCCAAAGGGGGCGTCGGCTCTCTTTAACAAGGAAGAGCTGAAGGAGCTTTTTTCCTTCTGGTGGAGCCATGTCCACAAAGACGATGCTCCACCACAGCTGGAACCGGCACTGGTTCCAGACCGACTAGACAACCAGAAGCCTGAGGGCAACCCTGTTGGGTCGCCGGTTAAGACCCCCGAGGAGCACCGTACAGTCCCCAAGTCTCACTCCCCCCTCAGCTGTATGTTCCTGGTCACTGTCTAGGGACTGTAGACAGTGCCACTCCAGGTCGGAAAGCCGTCGTCTGTCTAAGCCTGGGAGCAAGTCCCGCAGCCTCCGCAGGTCTTCATCTAGGCAGGCTCGATCCCCGCTCCATCTGTCATGGAGCAGACGTCTGTCTCAGCACTGGCATTGGACTGAGTCACCGATGTTCTAGGGAAGGTAGTCCTTCGAGAGACAGCTCAGACACTTCACGATCTAGGAGCAGGTCTTCCTCCTCTTTTTCAGGAGTTGGGGGTTCTCCTGATGACAAGGATCTACCCCATTCACCTCCGAATGATCCCACTTTCCTGGATGTCATGAGGCACATCCAGGCCTCTAATGAATGGAAGACGGAGGACCTGGATCCGGAATGTCGGAGACTGGCTTGCTACCTGAGGCAGAAGGAGCCCAAACCCTTGGTGGTGCCTCCTATGGTCGACTCTTTCCAAGACCTTACCAGGACAACTTGGAAGCGTCCAGCCTTTGTCCTGGCGCTTCCCAAGAAGTTGGACAGGCTATACAGGGCCCCGAGGAATGAGCCTTTTCTGGCAGAGAACCCTAAGGTGGGCTCTACGTAATTGTGGCTGCTCATGACAAATCCAAGCAACTGAAACATTTTCGCTCCCCAGCCTCACGACCAGGAGACCAGTTTCTTAGACCAGGTGGGCAAGAAAGTATATTCTGCATCCACCTGCTTCATCTGTTCCCTTAATTTTCTTATGCACATGGTCCAGTACCAGAATGCGCTTTGGGAAAAAGGACAGGAGCTTGCTAATGCCTTGCTAGACTCCACACAAAAGATGGAGCTTTTGGATACATAGATACATAGATTTTGATGGCAGATAAGGACCGCTTGGCCCACCCAGTCTGCCCATTTCCCTACCTAATGGATAAGCTGCAGATCCTAGTTAACCAGCAGCCTACTTCTTCCTACCCCCACACCCTAGAATTGCCTTATGACTGTCCCATGCATGCTTGAATTCCACCACTGTTTTTGACTCCACAACCTCCTCCGGAAGGCCATTCCATGCATCCACAACCCTCTGTGAAAAAATACTTCCTTAAATTACCTCTGAGCCGCCCCCCTTCTATCTTCAAATTGTGCCCCCTTGTTCTTGCACACCTCTTTTTTTGAAAGATGCTACCCTCTTGGACTTTGTTGATTCCCTTGAGATACTTGAAAGTTTCTATCATGTCCCCCCCTCTCCCTCCTTTCCTCGAGGCTATACATATTCAGCTCCTTAAGTCTCTCTTCATATGTCTTCCGGTGCAGACCCTGCACCATTATAGTTGCCCTCCTCTGGACAGCCTCCATCCTGTCTGTCTTTGCGAAGATTGGGTCTCCAGATCTGCACGCAGTACTCCAGATGTGGTCTCACCAACTGTCTGTACAGAGGGATAATAACTTTCTGTTTTCTACTGGTGATGCCTCTCCCTATGCATCCCAGTATTCCCCCAGCCCTCCTTGCAGCCCTCACATTGCTTGCCCACCTTTAGGTCATCTGATATGACTACCCCCAGGTCCCTTTCCATTTTTGTTGTTGTTAGTATCTCACCCACCATTGTGTACTCTTCCCCTGGGTTTTTGTTTCCCAGGTGCATTACCTTGCACTTCTTAACATTGAATCTAAGCTGCCATTCATTTGACCATTCCTCTAACCTTGCCAAGTCCCTTCTCATCCTTTCCACCCCACCTTGTGCATCAACTGTGTTGCAGATCTTTGTGTCATCTGCAAAGAGACATACTTTTCCTTCCAGTCCCTCTGCAATGTTGCTTATAAGGACATTGAAGAGGACCGGTCCTAATACTGAACCCTGCGGTACCCCACTAGTAACCCCCCTTTCTTGAGAGTGGACTCCATTTACTATTACTCTCTGTGTTCTGTTCTCCAGCCAATTCTTTACCCAGGCTGTCATCTTGGGACCCACTCCCAGGCTGGCTAACTTGTATATTAATCTTTTGTGTGGGACTGTGTCAAATGCCTTGCTAAAGTCTAGGTAGGCCATGTCCACAGCCCCTCCCTGATCAACTACTTTGGTCACCCAGTCAAAGAAACCTATCAGATTTGTCTGGCATGACCTTCCCTCTGTGAATCCATGCTGCCTTGGGTCCTGAGCCCCTCTGGCCTCTGGATGCTCAACATTTCTTTCCTTCAGAAGTGATTCCATCATTTTCCCTACCACTGAGGTTAAACTAACAGGTCTGTAGTTTTCTGCTTCTGCCTTGCTCCCACTTTTGTGAAGGGGAATCACATCTGCCCTTCTCCAGTCCTCGGGTACCACCCCATCCTCCCATGATTTGTTAAAGAGGGTAGTCAGTGGTGTCACTAGTTCTACCCTTAGTTCTTTTAGAATTTTGGGATGAATCCCATCAGGCCCCATTGCTTTGTCCACCTTCAGTTTTAAAGAGTTCTTTCAGAACCCTTTCTTCTGTAAATGGGCTGGTATCAACTTCTGTATCCAGAGTGTTTCTACTGTTTGTTTTAGGTACCTCCTCTTCCTTTGTAAATACTGAGCAAAAATATTTGTTTAGTATCTCTGCCTTTTCACAGTCACCCTCTGCCCACCCTCCCTCCTCTTTATTAAGCCTCACTAACCCTCCCTTGGTCTTCCTTCGCTCCCTGATGTACCTATAAAAGGTTTTATCCCCCTTCTTAACTGAGTTGGCTATCTCTTCCTCGGTTTGGGCCTTTGCTGTTCTGACTGCCTTCCCAGCTTCCTTTTGCTTTAACTGATACAGTTCTCTGTCCTGCTCCTTCTGTGATTCCTTGTACTTCTTGAATGCTTTTTTCCTCTTGAACCTTCACTGCTACTTCCTTTGAGAACCATAGTGGTTTCTTACATCGTTTCGTTTTATTTGCTTCACACAAAGGCTTGTTACCTCTGTGATGGCAATTATTCCCCATTGTTCTTCCACCCCTCCTTCCTGCCAATTTGCTAGTGTATTCCTTAGGCACTCACCCATTTTGGCAAAGTCAGCCCTCCTAAAGTCCAGTACTTTTGCCTTTGTATGGCCTGACTCTATTGCTGTGTTTATTGTGAACCATACTGTTCGATGGTCGCTAGTTCCCAGATGGCTACCCACTTCTACATCTGTGATCCCTCTCTTCATCTCCATTTGAGAGAACCAGGTTTAAGATTGCTCCCTCTCGAGTGGGCTCCAATACTAATTGTCTAAGGCATGCCCCCTGTAGGGCATCTAGAATAACCCCACTCTTTGAAGTGGCTGCTGCAACTACACTCCAGTTAACATCTGGCATATTCAGATCACCCATCAGCAATATCTCCCTTTTCTGCCATTCTAAGTATTCTTTCTATCATTTCCTTGTCCATTCCCCGAGAAGGGGTCTGTATACTAACCCTGTGCGGATTGTGGTGCCATTGCCGGTCTCTAAATTTACCCACAGTGCTTCTTCTCCTCCCTATTTTCCCTTTTGTTCTGTTGCTTTGATTCCTTCCCGTATGTAAAGAGCTGCTACTCCTCCTCTTTTACCCTCCCTGTCCCTCCTGTAGATAGTGTATCCTGGTATGTTTATGTCCCAGTCATGGTTTTGTGTGTACCATGTTTCTGTGACTGCCACAATATCCAGATGTTCCTCCTCCATCAGGGCCACTAATTCAGGAAGCTTGTTACTCAGACTACGGGCATTGGTACTCATTGCTCTCCATTTTTTGATGGCTTTACCTTCTTTTGCAGCATCCCCCATTGACCTGTCTACCTCTGTCTTTTTCTCATTTAGTACCCTGTTTTGTAGGGAGAGGCTGGGATTTTCCTGCTGCTTATCAGTGCCCCCCCCCCCCGACTAGTTTAAAAGCTTGCCAATGAAGCATTTAAACCGATAGCTCAAAAGTCTTGTTCCCTTCCCGGACAGATGCAGACCATCCTGCAGTATAGGCTGGTGTCCCTCCAGGTGGAACCCCAGTCCCCAATGAAGCCAAACCCCTGTGCTCCACACCATTTTTCTTGTCTTGAAATTGGGCTTGGACGAGGGCACGCATGTCTTACGTGCCTCATATGACACTGTGGATACGGCAGCTAGGGCATCAGTGTCGAGTGTCTGCCTTCGGCGACACGCATGGCTGAGATGCTCCAGATTTCAAGAATGATCTGCAGGCTGGAATCGGGGACCTCCCGTTCCATGGTTCCTTTCTCTTTGGGCAGGAGACCGAGGGTCTGATCTTTTGTCTCCAAGAGTCTGGCAAGTCCATCTGGTCTGTCCACCAAATGTGTAAAGGGGAACAGAGATGTTTCCGAAAAAGGCCCTTTTGTAAACCCCTCAGGCCTGTGGTAACAACCAAGGTCGGAGAGGTAGCTTCAAAAGGAAGGCCAGTAGTTGGCAGCCTGGAGGCGCACCTTTTCGAGGCCCCAAGTCCTCCCACATCTCTCCCTCCACCCCCGGCTCTGCCCATTGACTTGCTGCTGACCCACCCCTTCCTCCAGAGGAGGCTTCAGGGGAGGCAGTAGGAGATTGCTTCTCCCTCCATTTGGAGTTCTGGAGCTCTGTCACAACGGACCAGTGGGTCCTGGACATCATAAGGAGAGGGCACATGCTGGAGTTCACCCAGACCCCCCCCCCGAAACTTCACCAAGGTCCTCAAGGTATCCTCCTTCTCACATCTTGCTCATAGAAAGAGAAATCCAGGCCCTCTTGCGGAAAAGAGCAATAAAGCCAGTTCCCCCGCTGCACCGGGGGAAAAGGGTATTACTCCCGCTTCTTCCTGGTTCCAAGAAGACTGAAGATCTTCGGCCCATCCTGGACCTCAGCCCTCTAAACTGTTATATAGAATACAGAAGTTTCAGGATGGTGACCCTTCCAGGTCTCATCCTTTTGCTGCACTGGGGAGACTGGCTCTGTTCCCTGGACATGCAAGATGCTTACATGCACATCAGGATCTTTTCCCCTCACAGAACGTTTCTGAGGTTCATCTTCCGGGGGATTATCCATTCCGGGTTCTTCCATTCGGCATCTCCTCCGCTCTAGAGTCTTCACCGATGCCTAGCAGTGGTAGCTGTGGCTCTACAGTTGCAGGGGGCATTGTCTTTCCTTATCTCGATTGGCTTCTAGGGGCCCCGTCGAGAGCGCATCTGCTTCAAGCTCTCTGAGATGCACATACTTTACTCTGAGAGGTGGGGATCACCCTGAACCTGCCAGTGTCTTCCCCAGAGCCCACCCAAAGACTCAGATACATAGACAGTGTCTGTAAATAAGGGCTTATGGCCCACCCAGTCTGCCCATTTGAGCTTGTAAGTCCAGTTTGTTTTCCTAGAAGTTACGATGTGGGAGGACTTGGGGCTTTGAAAAGGTGCGCCTACAGGCTGCTGATTACTGGCCTTCCTTTTGAAGCTACCTTTCTGACCTTGGTTGTTACCACAGGCTTGCTGGCTTGAGGGGTTTACGTAAGGGCCGTGTTCGGAAACGTCTCTGATCTTTATAGGTGCAGTCCTGGATTCAACCCAGGGCATGGCCTTTCTTCCTCGAGAGAGATAATCGCCTGAGCGGTTGCTGGTTCGGTCCTTGTAACCCAACAGGTCCCAGCCAGGACCTTCCTCAGACTTCTGGGGCATATGGCGGCAGCCATCCCTGTAGTTCCCTTGGCCCGCCCCCACATGAGGGTCCCACAGTGGATGCTCAGGGTGCCGTGGATCAAAGCTTAGACGGTCTGGACCATGTGGTCAGGATCTCCGAGCCAGTCAGGATGATCCTGTCTTGGTGGTTGGACCCTCTGGATTTAGAGAAAGGGGTCCCATTTCGTCAGGAGCCCCCGAGCCAGACTCTGACAGCAGATGCCTCCGACTTGGGTTGGGGAGCGCACTTCGGAGACCACTGCACTCAAGGCGTCTGGACCCTAGAGGAGTGCAGCCTCCACATAAGTGTTCTAGAAATGCAAGCGATCCTCGCTGCTCTAGTGGCATTTCAGGAGGACCTCATACCAGGCTCTCTTCTTGTTCAGACGGGCAACATGGTGGTTGTCTTTTACATCAACAAGCAAGGGGGGAATCGCTCCTACCCCCTGTGCAGGGAGGCGATGAGAGTCTGGTATTGGGCGCTGGAGCATCACTTTTCTCTGTCTGCCGTCCATGTTCCAGGCGCCCAGAATGACTTGGCAGACAGCCTAAGCAGGTCTCAGTCCAAGGCGCACGAGTGGGAGCTACTCCAGTCAGTAGCAGACCAGCTGTTCGGCACTTAGGATCGTCCAGAGCTAGACCTCTTTGCGTCTCCATGTAATGCCAAACTGCCAGTTTTCTGCTCGCAAGAGCACACGCTTGGTGTCTTCTGGCTAGACACGTTGTCCCTTTGTTGGGCAGGGAAATTTCTTTACGCCTTCCCTCTCATTCAGAGAGTATTGTTGAAGGTACAGGCTGAGGGGGCTCAGATGATTCTAATCTCCCCACTGTGGCCTCTGCGGATTTGGTTCCCACTACTTCAGCGGTTGTCCTCAGAACCTTCAATCCTGTTGCCAGTATGTTCGCATTTGCTGTCCCTTGATTGGGGCAGGCCGGTTCATCCAGATCTTGGGTCCCTACACTTTCATGCTTGTCTCTTGCAGACAGTCAGATCCAGGTATGGGGTTTCCCAAGAGGTGGCAGATGTCCTCATGTCAACGAGGAAGCCTTCTACGCGTTCCACTTATGCTGTGAAGTGGAAATGTTTTTGCTTATGGGCTTCATCCCACCATCTGGACTCCCTTTCCTGCTCGTGAACTCAGCATTACAATGCCTCCTGTCCTTATACTAGCAAAGCTTGAGCTATTCTTCCATAAAGGTGCATATGTGAGCCATCTCTGCTTATCCTGTCCTGTTCGGGGACAGGACACTAGCGCAGGTGGATGTGGCCTGCACCTTTTTACGGGGCATTTTACATTTATGACCTCCAATCGGGGATCCTGTCCCTCCCTGAGATCTCCTTTTTGTGTTGAAGTTAACTCCCCCCCGGCCCCCCTTTTTGAACCTGCAGCGGAGTGTGAGCTGCGTTTTCTTTCATGGAAGGTTTCCTTTTTTAGTTGCTGTTACTTCAGCTCAACAGGTTTCTGAGCTACAGGCCCTGATGTGTAAGGAGCCTTATAATATTTGTCATCGGGGAAAAAGTTTCCCTTAGAACAAATCCTTAATTCTTACCGAAAGTGGTCTCGGAATTGACCCTCAACCAGTCGGTTGACCTTTCAGTCTATTACCCTACCCCTACCAATGGAGGGGGGTCTCTCCTACACACATTGGATGTCCATAGGGCGCTGAGGTATTACCTTGCGAACAGTGGCACACCGCAAATCGGAGCAATTGTCCGGGGAGGGCTAGCGTAAACCAAGAGGCTGTGCCTCTATGTTAGTGCCCCAGGCCAGCACTTCTCAGTCACAGATCGACATGATGTTTGCCCTTGGTTCCTGGGACCCAACTATGATATGGATCACTGCGATGCCTGTTTTTCCATGGACCACCATGTACTGGAAATCTGCGTGTTTAAGATCGGCAGGGCTCCACTGATTTTTGGAGGGCAGCGTTGCCCGCAGGCCTCCCAAACCTGAACTCTAGACCTTTTCTCCGGGTCTATACGGCCCGGCGAGGAGGAGGCCTCCTCCACTACCAGCCTTGCCGAGGAGGAGGCTTCTTCAACGCCGGAGGAGCGGCATGAATCCTCCTGGAGTCGCTTCGCTGGCACTGTCCCGGCAGTCACCTTCATGGAGGTGCAGGCTTCCACAGTGGCGTGGCCTGGCACTGGCAGACCTTCGGAGCCGCTGAGCAAAGCTGCTCTGGATCCTGGTGCCGTTCACAGCGCTGCAGGTGGTGCTACCCTGGGCATTGGTGCCATTTGTCGCTCGGGTGGTACTGTTGGCGGCGCTGCTCTAGGGTCTGGTGCTGTTCGTGGTGCCGCTGCCATGGGCTGTCCCGAGGTTGCATCTCTGGAGGTCCCTCTGCTTGCCTCATCCTTGGAGGGAGGCGACTCAATTGGACCCGGGCTGGCAGCCTGATTCTTCGGAGTTGGATGCCTCTGTGGGATGCGGCGTCAGGTGGCCCAGCATCCTTCTCCCCGAGTCCCCAGAGCAAGTTACCTCTGGGGGTCCCACAGTTGGGGGGTGGCCTGGAACCCTCTGGGGTGATAGTTCCGGGATTCGGGGTTTGCCCTCTCATGGAGGCCCAGGCAGCTGCCATTTTGGTGTCACTAGGGCCTTCCGGGAGGGGCGGGAACCCTGCTTCTGTGGCCTCCCTTTTGGGGGCTGGAATGGGGAATTCCTACACTGGCCTCGAGGAAAAGGGCTGCCTCAGAGTCCGGGTTGGGAGGTCGGAGTGAGGAGTGGCGGACCCACCCTGCGGGGGGAAGGTGGGAAGGAGTCGCAGTGCTGAACTCCGCTTTTCCCTCGAGTGCGTCCTTGGGTGGCAGCGCAGAGATTTGCCGTTCTGGGCTCATGCAACCCCAGGTGCGTCATAGGGGAGACCCCCCTTCCTGGGTGTTCAGGAGTTTGCCTTCTTGGACTTCTTCCTTACTACCCGGCATGATCTCCGGGCCCTCAGTCACGGTGGCATCGCCCCCTGGATCTCGGAGCCCAGACGGAGGCCGAACACTTTCTCTTAGGTGCCCATCGCCCATCCCTCTGCAGACACCCACCCCCCCCCAAGGCCATGTGGGTCCTACGGGGCCCTTAACCTGGGATACATTCAGGGCTACTGCAGCGGCCTTCCCTTCCTGCATTAGGGTCATGGATGAACAGGTCTTCCGACCTACCCCCCCTGCAGGAGTCCTCTGAACATTCAAGCTCCTCTTCCTTCTCATCTAGGAATCTTCTGTCCACCTGTCCTCCAACGCTGATTTCACTGAATATCAGCGATTCCTTTCGAGGATGATTCTGGAGCTTCGGATTTCTTATATTCGTTGGGACAATACCGAGCGGCAGATGCATGCATTCCTCAGTGAAGTCTGCATCTGCCGTGCCTGGCAGTCTCCAGCCGTCCCTTCTCCAGCCCCGGCAGACTGCAGGAGACTGTGTTGTGCCCCTCAGGAGTCTCTAGGTTCCCTACCTCACCCACCTTAGGGCCTGTCATCCCTAGACACTCCTTTCGGGCCTCTGCGCCTGATTTTGACCAACCCCTGAACCGGATTCTGCAGTTTGACCAGGGGGGACGAAGGGTTTTCTCTTCGGTTCGTGCGTTAATGTGCATCAGTTCACATCAGGCACACCATGCTGCCTACAACAGGCATCTGTGGTCAATGCCTAGCCCAAGCTGTAGCATTACTGCTTGATAGAGAGCAGTCTAGACAGGCCATTGCCCACTCTGCCCAAGGTCTGGAACTGGCAAGGCAACAAGCAAGGGTATCTTATGACACCAGTGAGGTGGCTTCCAGACTAGAAGGGATTGTGATCCGCATCGGGCAGACGGCATGGCTTTGTCTATCCAGATTATCACCCGTTGCCCACGTAAGGTGATCTCTGCCTTCCGGGGGACCTGACTTTTTTTCCAGCAGAGCAAGGAGGATTCTTCAGGTGTGCTCTCCGTCCCCCCACCATCGGGGGACATCTTCTCGAGCTCCACAGCCTTGGACTTCTCAGTCTAGTACGACTAGGGTCTCCCCCTCCTGCTTTTCACCAGCAGGAGGCTGACTGATCTCTTCCTCAGGGCTGTGCTAGACCCCCTTTGAGGGAGCTTGGTACTCACCCAGCAGTAATGAACCGTGAAGCTTGACTATGGAAGATATGAAAATGCCGTACCTACCGTAATTCTTGATCTTCTCTTGTATCTTCACCATTCATTACTGAATCCCACTCACCTTTCCCTCATAGAAACATAGAAGTTGACGGCAGATAAGGACATCAAGACTCATCCAGTCTGCCCATTTCTTTTTCTACCTTACAAATGTGCCATTGGCCTTTGCTGTGTCAGTGGCCCATCTATTCATACTCATCTGTACTGCTCCCTTTTGCCTATCCCATGCCTGTTTGAAGCCCTGCACCGTATTCATAGCCACCACTTCTTGAGGTAGACCATTCCATGCATCCACCACCCTTTCTGTGAAAAAGAATTTCCTCACATTCCCCTTTAATCGGACACCCTCTAATCTCATGCTGTGTCCTCTTGTCCTGCTATTTTTCTTATATTTAAACATGTTACTATTTCACCTTGTTAATGCCCTTAAGGCGTTTGAATGTTTCGATCATATCACCTCTCTCCCTCCTTTGCTCAAGGGTATACATGTTGAGCTCTGTTAATCTGTCTTCATATGTCTTCTGATGCAGTCCCTGCACCATTTTGGTTGCCCTTCTCTGGACTGCCTCAATTTGGTTAATGTCCTTGTGAAGGTGTGGCTCAGTACTGCACGCAGTACTCCAGATGGGGCCTAACCAGTGTCTTATAAAGAGGGATTATTGCCTCCCTCTTATGACTTGTGATGCCTCTACTAATACACCCTAACATCCCCCTAACCTTACCTACTACTTTAGAGGTGTGCTTGGATGATTTCAGGTCATCGGTGATGATGATGCCCAAGTCTCTTTCTACCTTTGTGACTGCCAGCAACTCCTCTCCCAGCCTTCAGAGTTTCTTTTCCCTATGTGCATGATCTTGCACTTCTTTGCATTAAATCTCAGTTGCCACTCTTCTGACCATTTTGCTAGTTTATCCAGATCTCTTCTCATTCTGCCCACCCCATCTGGATCATCTACTCTGTTGCAGATCTTGGTGTCATCTGTAAACAGACAAGCCTTACCCTCTAGTCCATCTGCAATGTCACTAATGAAGATATTGAAGAGAAATTGGCCCCAGGACTGATCCCTGAGGTACCCCACTTGTGACTTGCATCTCTTCTGACTGTGTACCATTTACCACCGCTCTGTTTTCTGCCCATCAACCAGTTTGCCACCCAGTTGACCAACTTCTGACCCACCCCAAGCCTACCCAGCTTATTTATCAATCTTCTATGTGGAACAGTGTCGAAAGCGTTGCTGAAGTCAAGGTAGGCGACATCAACTGCTTCCCCTTGGTTCACCACTCTGGTTACCCAGTCAAAGAAATCTGAGATTAGTTTGACAGGACCTTCCTTTTGTAAACCCATGCTGTCTTGGATCCTGTGCCCCTAAGGATTCCAGGTGTTGCACTATCCTCTCTTTAAGGAGTGCCTCCATAATCTTGCCCACTGCTGAGGTATGACTGACTGGTCTGTAGTTCCCTGCCTCCTCCTTGCTACCACTCTTGTGGAGCGGGATCATATGATCCCTTCTCCAGTCTACTGGGACCTCTCCGGTGCTCAGACTCACTAAACAGTTCTGCTAATGGCTCTGCTAGTTCCACCCTTAGCTCCTTAAGTACCCTGGGATGTATGCCATCAGGTCCCATTGCCTTGTCCACCCTGAGCTTAGCGAGCTCTTGTAGGACCCTTTCTTTTGTGAAGGGTGTAGTGCTCACCTCCCTCGACCCTGTGTCCATGGTGCTGAGCTGTGGGCCCTGCCCTACCGTCTCTTCAGTAAATACTGAGGAAAAGTATCTATTTAGGATAGATGCATTTACAGGGTCCCCCTCCTCACATGCCCCCTTTTCTCCTTTGAGCTTAGCGATACCCCCTCTGGACTTTCCTTTCACTAATGTATCTATATAAAGTCTTGTCACCTTCTTTTACTGTTTGTGCTAGTGTTTCCTCAGTTTGGGACTTTGCCTGCCTTACTGCCTTCCCTGCTTCCCTTAGGGCAGTTTGATATGCCTCCCTGTCTTCATCCCACTGTGTTCCCTTATTTTCTGAAGGCCAAATTGGGCTTCAGTTCTTAGGTGTCTCCTCTGCCTTGCTCACTCTCCCCTCCTTGAGGCCAGTTGGGGGCAGAGTCCCCCTGGTACCTCAGAGCTCCCTGTTCTTTCTCTAAAGTCATGGAGCATTCACATTAGAGGATGGTGAGTAGGGTCTTCACCCTCAACCCTCAGAGAACTTCCTCTGATTCTCTTATTCCTAGGGTGTTCCCGGTTCAGGGATTTAGCATCCTCTGGATTGTCCCCCTATAACTGCCATTTTCCTAGGCATTTCTGAGAGAGTATGTGGGAGTTTTCCTCTTCTTTTACCTCCTTGTTTTGTCCCGTGTTTTTCCTCTTTGAAGTGGGGACTACATCAGTACTCCATAGAGTACTGTAAATATTTCTCCTCTGCACCTAAGCCAGGACTTGCTCCTCTTCTGAGTGGAACTGCTTCCCCTTCAGGGGCAGTTTATGGGATCTGGGCTTTGAGTTGCATAAAATTTCAGATAAATGGATGGGAAGAGAAGTTTGCCTTCCAAAGTGGTTAAGACCTGTAGTTCAACCTTGGATTCTTAACCCTTAACTGGTGGGATGCTTGCTCCCTTGTCTTCAATCCCTGCTGAGAATTCGAAGTTTCAAGCCAGTGGTCTTCCAGTTTACCTTGGCAGATAGTCCTCCTTCCCTTCCATTTATTTCTTCCTGCTTCTTCCTGTCTCTTTTCCTGTTTCTTACCTTCTTTCCTTTGGAACCGCCCGAGGTTTGAGGCCCTGTGGTCACTTAGGGTGGGGTTCTCTCTTTGTCTGTCCCCTGTTTGGCTTATTCCTTTTTCAGTTTTATTTCCTTTGTCTATCACTCGGCTCCCTTGCCTCGCTCTCCTCCTGTAATCTATTTCTGCCTCTCCGACTGCACAGAACTGGGATGGAGGAGGAGTCTGTGGCACCTAACAGCCGCCCCACACGCATCGTGCAGTGCTTCACACACTTGGGCGGCGCAGACTCCTCCCTCAAAAAAAAAAAAAGCTCCCCTGCTGGGTGCGTGCATCCGGCTTACACCCCAACAGTGATGAATGATGAAGATACAAGAGATCATCAAGAATTGCGGTAGGTATGTAATTTTCATTTATGGCCTTATGGGCTGCCGCAAGGAGGATGTTCTACAGATAAATTTTGCTCCAACCACTGACCTCGGGGGTGGGAGGCCCAGGATCATGTTAGCTGGGGTTAGTGGAGTAGCAGTTCCAGAGAGCTCACAAGTTCAGTCTGCCACCTGTTGCCAGTAAGGCTGGAGTACTGGGCACTGCCAAAATATGTGGGCGTGGTGGGCTTGGGTTTTGGAGCATTGCCTCCAGCAAGCCAGGGAGTGGTCTGGGCTCCATTTACCTTGCATCACAGGAGTATAAAAGAAACGCATTCTGACCTTCCAGGCAAACTCTTGCCACAGAGATGAGTAAGATGTTTTACAGGCTGTACTAAAAATGTCCCATTCGTCCTCAGTAATGTGGATGGCATGCTCTTGTTGCCATTTGTATTTTAAAGGGGCAGTGCAATCCCTATAAAGATTCCTAAGGGCCTTATACAGTACTGATATTTGCCCCTTTACAATTTTTTGAGTCAGTATATCTTACATCATTACCACCAAAATGTTGGCGCTCTCAGCATCCCGCTTCCCTTCGGTAGGCAATATATGTTCTCAATTGCAAGAAACTGAAGTGATCTGTGTTATTTAATGTAAAAGTTTCTTTGACCGTGTGAAAATCCAGGACCACCCCACTGGACATGAGCTGGCCTAAACAGAATAGGTCTGATCTTGCCCACCTTCAGAATGTTTGGTCCATCCTAGACGGCAGAAAGGAGTCACACCAAGCAAACCACTGGAGGAGTTGCAATGCGGACAAGAGTCTGTATTTTTCCCAAGTTCTGTATACAGTGAGCAGCCTGTTTCGAACTGCCAGGAGGGTGAGGTCACCGTTTTTAATTTTAAAAGATGGATCCAAAACCATTGCCCCCAGTGGTGGACCTCCCTCTTCTCCCAATTCCATTTGCTTCCAGTTAGCCTGGTAAGTTGATATTGACCACAGTAGGGCAAGCCTCAGGTGAGTGGCCAGGTAGTAATCCTCTAGGTCTGGAATTGCGCCCCCCCCACCACCACACACACACACACACACACACACACACACACACACACACACACATATTCACTCTGCCTGCATAATTGAGGATTTAATTAGATGTCTTTTTGAGTTCCAAATATATTTAAGATTTGCTTTATGTTTGAAAGTGTGACTTTGGGATACATAAGGGCAAGCACTGAAAAAGGTACAAGAACCTGAGCAGCACATTCATGACAACAGACTGAATGTAGGAGTGCATTGGGAAGTTCAAGAGGGGCCATCTGGCAATATGTTAATATTTTTCCCAAGTTCTGTATACAGTGAGCAGCCTGTTTCGAACTGCCAGGAGGGTGAGGTCACTGTTTTTATTTTTAAAAGATGGATCCAAAACCATTGCCCCCAGTGGTGGACCTCCCTTTTCTCCCAATTCCATTTGCTTCCAGTTAGCCTGGTAAGTTGATATTGACCACAGTAGGGCTCATGTCTGGTGGGGTGGTCCTGGATTTTCACACGGTCAAAGAAACTTTTACATTAAATAACACAGATCACTTCAGTTTCTTGCAATTGAGAACATATATTGCCTACCTAAGGGAAGGGAAGCGGGATGCTGAGAGAGCCAACATGAATGAATATGAAAATGAATAATAAAAACTGCCATCACAGAGGTAACAAGCCTTTGTGTAAAGCAAACGAAACGAGGTAAGAAACTACAATGGTTCTCAAAGGAAGTGGCAGTGAAGGTTCAAGAGAAAAAGAAAGCATTCAGGAAGTACAAGGAATCACAGAAGGAACAGGACAGAGAACTGTATCAGTTAAAGCAAAAGGAAGCAGGAAAGGCAGTTAGAACGGCAAAGGCCCAAACCGAGGAAAAGATAGCCAACTCAGTTAAGAAGGGGGATAAAACCTTTTATAGATACATCAGGGAGCAAAGGAAGACCAAGGAGGGATAGTGAGGCTTAATAAAGGGGAGGGAGGGTGGGCAGAGGTGACTGTGAAAGGCAGATACACTAAACAAATATTTTTGCTCAGTATTTACAAAGGAAGAGGGAGGTACCTAAAACAAATAGTAGAAACACTCTGGATACAGAAGTTGATACCAGCCCATTTACAGAAGAAAGGGTTATGAAAGAGCTCTTAAAACTGAAGGTGGACAAAGCAATGGGGCCTGATGGGATTCATCCCAGAATTCTAAAAGAACTAAGGGTAGAACTAGTGACACCACTGACTACCCTCTTTAACAAATCATGGGAGGATGGGGTGGTACCCGAGGACTGGAGGAGGGCAGATGTGATTTCTTCACAAAAGTGGGAGCAAGGCAGAAGCAGGAAACTACAGACCTGTTAGTTTAACCTCAGTGGTAGGGAAAATGATGGAATCACTTCTGAAGGAAAGAATTGTTGAGTATCTAGAGGCCAGAGGGCACAGGACCCAAGGCAGCATGGATTCACAGCGGAAGGTCATGCCAGACAAATCTGATAGATTTCTTGACTGGGTGACCAAAGTAGTTGATCAGGAGGGTTGTGGACATGGCCACCTAGACTTTAGCAAGGCATTTGACACAGTCCCACTAAAGATTAATATACAAGTTAGCCAGCATGGGAGTGGGTCCCAGGATGACAGCCTGGGTAAAGAATTGGCTGGAGAATAGGACACAGAGTAGTAGTAAATGGAGTCCACTCTGAAAAAGGGGTTAGTAGTGGGGTACCGCGAGGGTTCAGTATTAGGACCGGTCCTCTTCAGTGTCTTTATAAGCTACATTGCAGAGGGACTGGAAGGAAAAGTATGTCTCTTTGCAGATGACACAAATATCTGCAACAGAGTTGATGCACAAGGTGGGGTGGAAAGGATGAGAAGGGACTTGCAAGGTTAGAGGAATGGTCAAATGTATGGCAGCTTAGATTCAGTGCTAGAAGTGCAGGTAATGCACCTGGAAACAAAACCCAGGGGAAGAGTACACAATGGGGGTGAGATACTAACAACAACAAAAATGGAAAGGGACCTGGGGTAGTCATATCAGGTGACCTAAAGGTGGGCAAGCAATGTGAGAGGGCAGCAAGGAGGGTTGGGGGATACTGGGATGCATAGGAGAGGCATCACCAGTAGAAAACAAGTTAGTTATCCCTCTGTACAGACAGCTGGTGAGACCACATCTGGAGTACTGCGTGCAGTTCTGGAGACCCAATCTCCGCAAAGACATAGACAGGATGGAAGCTGTCCAGAGGAGGGCAACTAAATGTGCAGGGTCTGCAATGAAGACATATGAAGAGACTTAAAGAGCTTAATATGTATAGCCCTCGAGGAAAGGAGGGAGGGGGACATGATAGAAACTTTCAAGTACCTCAAGGGAATCAACAAAGTCCAAGAGGGTAGCATCTTTCAAAAAGGGTGTGCAAGAACAAGGGCACAATTTGAAGATAGAAGGGGCAGCTCAGAGGTAATTTAAGGAAGTATTTTTTCACAGAGAGGGTTGTGGATGCATGGAACGGCCTTCCGGAGGAGGTTGTAGAGTCAAAAACAGTGGTGGAATTCAAGCATGCATGGGACAGTCATAAGGCAATTCTAGGGGGTGGGGGTAGGAAGAAATAGGCTGCTGGTTAATTAGGATCTGCAGCTTATCCATCAGGTAGGGAAATGGGCAGACTGGGTGGGCCAAGCGGTCCTTATCTGCCATCAGATTCTGTTTCTATATGTTGTCTGAGTTGAGATTAGTGGGTCAGAGTTCAGAGAGAGTAATTTGCCCAAATGTTTGTGAAGTTGTATACCTAGGTATTTAATTCTGGGGGCATTCCAGGTGATTGGGGGTCTGGCGTATAGCAGATGATGGGTTTTAGTAAAAGCACAGCACCTCTGTTTTTGTCCTATTAAGCGTGTACCCGTGTGTTGACCGAACTCTCCTAGCAGGTTCCAGACTCTAGGAATTGAGGTTTCGGGGTGGGAGCAGTATAACAGTGTCTCATCCTCGTGTAAGGAAATCTTGTGGATGGAGCCCCTACCTCAGCACCTTGAATGGTGGTGATGTCCTGGATTGCTTTTGCCAGGGCTTCAATATACAAATCGGAGGGAAGGGGTGACGAGGGGCAGCCCTGTCGAGTGCCCCTGCCTAGACCAAATCTATTTGAGATGCTCTGTTGACCCTCACATATGCCTGTGGTGCAGTATATAGTGCTTCAAACAACATGAAGTCTTGCTATATTATGACTATTGCAGTTTGTCCCACCATTAGAACTGCTCCGGAGGGGAAAGAGTTAACTCCATTCTAAGAATGGAACTTAGAACTCGAGCTCTATTAGAGAAGCTCTGTCTTGGTTATTTCAAACTCAAACTGTCAGATTCTTTACTCCGCCTCACTGAACAGTCGCTCCGGAGATTTCTCCTACTGCTCGGTTTAAACAGTATTTTCTCGGTTAAATTCAACCGTGAGTATTATTATTTTAACCGCAAACCGATCGGTTCAAGCTCTGTCTGTGGTATTGTAAGTAATAGACAGGTTTTATTTCTGTGTGGAACTTGTAAATGTTTATCGGTTTGGTTCGAACCGATCAGGTTGGTTAAAACTTTAAAGAGTAAGCATTTTAAAGCTTTTAGAGTGCGGTTCCCGGTTCTTATCGGTTCTAAAAAAAACGGATTTCATTACGGTTTTTTCCATGACCCGTGACACGGTTGGGAACCGATAAGGGTGTCTTGCCTGGCACTGCCGTTAAAAGGGCAAGTTTCTTGGTTAGGCTGGCATCATGTCTGAGAAACCCAAAAGAAAAAACCGGGCCCACTGGGTTTCAACACTGTAGTGTCTGTGGGGAAGCCTTTGCCAAGGCTGACCCACACACTACATGTGTTTTTGTCTGGGGTTGACCACCTCAATTCAGACTGCCAGATTGGTAAAAATTTCCCTGCAGCCACCCTGGATAAGAGAGTGGGCAGGCTCAGGGAACGAGAGGCCAAAAAGTCCGCTGACCCGGATGGCCAGCCCGGTTCGGTGCCAACCGAACCGGAGGGAGTGCCCTCTGACCAGGGCTTAGACTTCTCGGCAACGGAAGCTGGCTCTGAGGAGCCAGTTCCAGCTAAGAAAACTAAAAATCAGGTGGTAGGGAGTCCAAAATTCTTTCCAATTGCTGCAGAAATAGCAAAGCTATACAAATTGTACAGTCACTTTCTCGGTTCCGTCCGAACCCCTGTCTGGTAAAGGTTGGTTCGGCCGGTTCCACCGGTTCAAGAATATGATATTGTAGATTTTTATGAACCAGAGGAGGGGGAGGAGGATTATGAACAGTGTGAATGTGACTTTGAGAGTCTGGATGTGCCCATTGAACCGGACATCTCCCCAGACTGACCCTTAGAATCTCTTCCTATGCTTTGAGTCCCCTTCTTTTTTTGTGTTATAAAAAGGTTGCTGAATCCCTCCAGCTCCCATTGGAGGAAGCTGTGGATGAGCAAGAGGAACCTGATTTTGTAGAAAGGATGGATATTCCAGAGTCTAGGAGATTGTCTATTCCCTTGCATAATTCATTTAGGAAACAAACAATAAAAAATTTTAAAAGCTCCTAATTCTGTGCCTCCTGTGGACAAAAAGATGGACAGGAGGTACACTCTGTCAGGTCCTGATACAGAATTCCTTTCACAGCATTGCAGTCATGTTGGTGTGGTTCAGGCTGCAGCCTGTGATAAGCTAATATTCCTTATTCACATCCTCCTGACAAGGATTCCAGGAGGATTGATGCCATGGCAAAAAAAAAAAAATACATGGCAGCGTCCTTGGGACTCAGGCAAGCAAATTACATGGCTTATGTAGCAAGGTTTCAAAAATCTAGATGGGACACTGTCATGGCTTTGGCCAAACAGGCCTCTGTCCAGCTTGCTAATGAGCTGGAGCAGGTGGCTGCTGACGGCATTGAAGCATCCAGTGCTGCTGTGGATTTTAATGATGTATCCTCCAGAGTCATGGCTACATCTGTAGCTTTTCGCAGGTTGGCCTGGCTCAGGTGTACTAGCTTGTCACAGGATACCCAGACTAAGGCTATGGATTTTCCTGTGGTAGGGAATTCTCTGTTTGGGGAGCAGACAGAGAATTATATGAAGGAAATGGATGAATATAGGACTACCTATAAGAGTGCTCAGGCCAAGGCGCAAGCCACTCCTCAGAGGCAGACCCCAGGGGTAGGGGTAGGCCTTTTCACCAAACCCAGGCCTCCTCTGCTTATGTTCAGAGGGTTCTTCGAGAGGAGAGGCAGGCGGGGTGTGAGCAGGCCTGCTCCCCCCTCAGCCTAAAGCACCACAAACAGGCACCCTGTTGGGTGCCCAGGGCTAATTCTCCTTTACCTGTAGGGGCAGGTTTGGCTTACTTGCTCGGAACTGGGGTTTCTAACTTCAGACAAGTGGGTCCTGGAAGTAGTAGGTCAGGGTCTGGTTCTCAGCTTCAAAAAATTTCCAAAGATGAGAATCAGATCTTTCCCACCTGCAAACCCTTTAGAGACCTTTTCTTTAGAAACAGAAGTCTCATCTCTCCTGGCTCTCAGAGCTGTAGAAAGGGTTTCTCCCCTACATCAGGGCAAGGGTCTGTACTCCAGATATTTCCTTACCCCAAAAAAGACAGGAGAATGGCGGCCCATTTTAGGCCTGAGATATCTGAACAAGCACCTTTTGAAACCAAAGTTCAAAATGGTAACTCTGGCAATGATTTTACCCTTTCTAGGCCAGGGGACTGGCTAGCCTCCCTGGACCTCAAGGATGCCTATTTTTCATGTCCTAATCAGAAGCTCCCACCGAAAGTACCTCAGATTCGAACTGCCCTCAGGTCACTACCAGTTCAGAGCAATGCCCTTCGGCCTCCTCTGCCTCAAGGGTATTCACAGAATGTCTGGCAGTAGCAGTTGCTCATTTAAGAAGGCAAAGGATTGCTGTCTTTCCCTACCTGGACGGCTTGCTCATTGTAGGCCAGTCCCCAGAACAGGTCAGATCTCACCTGCAAGTTACCAGCAGCTGCTCACCTCTCTGGGCTTATTGCTCAATCTTCCAAAGTCAGTTCTGGAACCTGTTCAGGTGCTCACCTTCATAGGTGCAGAATTGGACACAAAGCAGGCCAGAGCCTTCCCACCCTTAGAGAGGTAAGGAACCTGGTGGCTCTGGCCTCCTCCTCACTCTGCAGGTCTCTCGACCAGCAAGATACTTCTTGCAGCTCCTGGGGCACATGGCTGCCACAGCTGTAGTGCAAGGAGCAAGATTTCAGATGAGGGACATTCAGTTTCACTTGAGACCTTTTGGTCTCAGAGAAGAGACCCCTTCCAAGTTGGTCCCAGTGACCCAACCCTGATCCAGGCCCTCCAGTGGTGGCAGGATCAGAGCAATTAAGGCTGGGGTCCTTTCATTCCTCTGTCTCACTCCTTGACCTCACTACGGATGCATCCCTCCTGGGTGGGAGCCCACATGGCGACCTCTCCACTCAGGGAGTGTGGTCCCCTCAGGAATCTCTGCTCACATCAATTTGCTGGAGCTCAGAGCTGTCTTTCTAGCACTTCAAGTGTTTTCTGTGTCTGTTCAGAACAAAGTGGTACAAGTCAGAACAGACAACACCCCAACAATGTGGTACATCAAGCAAGGGGCACTCGGTCTTCGGCCTTGTGCACCGAGGCACTGAAGTTGTGGTCTCTGGCCTATTCCCTGAACACTTCCCGCATAGCAGTTCACCTTCCAGGAAAGGACAATGTCCTGGCAGATGCTCTCAGCAGGATTTCCCAGGGCCATCACGAATGGTCTCTGGATCCTCAAATACTGGGGATAGTTTCTGCCAGATGGGGCACCCCTCAGATAGATCTTTTTGCAGCCCCAGACAATCACCAACTTCCACTGTTCTGTTGCAGGCCCCCAGTGTTGGGCTTAGTCCCCCTGGATGCCTTTCTCCTAGATTGGGAAGGAAGTTTCTTCGCCTTCCCCCTTCCCTCTCCTATTCAAGGTGCTAGTCAAAATCAGATCCCAGCCTTGCAGGGTGATTCTGATTGCCCCAGATTGGGCCAGGCAGCCCTGGTACCCACTCCTTCTGTCCCTAGCAGTCCATCTTCCCCTGTGTCTACCCAGGAATCACAACCTGTTAACCTGTGCCCAGGGGAGAGTTTGGTATCCGAACCTCAAATCCCTCAACCTCAAGGCCCGGCTCTTGAGGAGCTAGAATTTGCTGACCTACACCTTTCTCAAGGTGTTCTTGAAATCCTAAATGCTTCTAGGAAGCCTTCCACTAGGGCTACTTATAATTCTAAGTGGAAAAGTTTTTCCATCTGGTGTTCTGGGAAACATATTTCCCCGGAATCTGCTGATTTGCCCATTGTTTTGGACTATATGGTCCGTCTTAATTCTTTGGGCCTGAGACCAGCTACTCTGAAAGTACATTTGGCAGCTGTCTCTGTTTTTGTTTCAGCAGGAAAGCCCTCCTCTCTTTCCGCTCACCCTGTATTTTCCAAGTTTTTTAAAGGATTACTTCATACTAATCCACCTTTTAGGGATCCGGCCCCTGCCTGGGATCTTAATGTTTGCATTGCTCAGTTAATGCAACCCCCTTTTGAACCTCTGTCTTCTGCAGAGCTTAAGTACTTAACTTGGAAAACTGTTTTCCTAGTGGCTATCACTTCTGCCAGCGCATAAGTGAGTTACAAGCCTTGTCAGTAGAAACTGACTTTATTTCTTTCCACAAGGATAAGGTAGTCCTCAGGACTAACAGGAAGTTTTGCCTAAGGTGGTTTCAGATTTCCATCTTAACCAATCTATCTCCTTCCAGTGTTTTCACTGATCATTTCTCCTCTGGGCGAGAGGAGATTGCACAGTTTAGATGTTAAGAGGGCCCCAAGTTACTATATAGAACGTACTAGGGTCACAGGTTCGAATCCTCCAACTTTTTCTCACTTATGGTGAGGTTGGGAAAGGGAGACCTGCCACTAAGAGATCAATTGCCAGGTGGATTGTCTCTTGTATCCAATTTTGTTATCAAAAACTGGGGAAGGTTCCCCCTTCAGGCCTGAGGGCTCACTCTACCAGAGGTACAGCGGCATCTATAGCTGCTGCTAGAGACATCCCTATTTTAGAAATATGTCAAGCAGCTACCTGGAAAACGGTACACACTTTCACCAAGCATTTGAGACCCTACCTACGTAAGGACATAGACAGGGTAGAGAAGGTTCAGAGGAGGGCAACAAAGATGGTGCATGGATTGCATCACAAGTCCTATGAGGACAGGTTGAAGGCACTGAACATGTACTCCCTGGAGGAGAGGAGGGAGAGAGGGGACATGATAGAGACATACAATTATCTTACAGGGAGGAACAGGGTGCAGGAATGCACTATTTTTAAGCGAAAAAGATGTTCCAGGACTAGAGGGCATGGGATGAAGTTGGAGGGAGGGCGATTCAGAGGAAACGTGAGGAAGAATTTCTTCACAGAACGGGTGGTGGACAAGTGGAACACCCTGCCAGAGGAAGTGGTGGGGGGCTGAAACAATCACGGGATTTAAGAATGCATGGGATAGACATAAAGGAATTCTGGAGGTCAGGGGTAAGGGGCAACAGACTTCCTGGAAAACATAAACTGAACTTACAAACTTAAATGGGCAGACTGAGTGGGCCATAGGGCCTTATCTGCCGACACTGTCTATGTATCTGTGTATTACTCCCTGGATGTCCAGGCCAGGCCAGGAGAAATGCTCGGTTTGGCACAGCTGTGCTTCAGAGCCTATTCCCTAAGTAGATTTTGTCCCTCCTCCATGGAGGTACTGCTGTGTAGTCTGCAATAGTCATAATATAGCAAGACTTCATGTTGTTTGAAGAAAAAAATTACTCACCTTAGTAATGTTGTTTCTTCTAATGGAGTCTTGCTATATTATGACCTTCCCCCCAGCCTGCCCCTCTCAGAACTTCTACTTGGGTATGGGGTGGGCAGCCTAGTGTGGGCACTAGTTATGCCCATTATATATTTTCCACCCCTTCTTGGGGTTTTGGGGTGTGGTGTTTTTATTTTATCTTATATTACTTCTCATATTATTATATTATACTATTACTTTTGGTCCCTTGACTTGAGTCTTTGTGTTGGGACCAGCATTTGGTGTAATTTAGGTAGCCAGTTGGCTAGTGTAGGTTACAGCTTCCACACAGACCTTAGTGAGTTTTTGCTCGTAAAGATCTGACAGTTTGAGTTTGAAATAACCAAGACAGAGCTTCTCTAATAGAGCTCGAGTTCTAAGTTCCATTCTTAGAATGGAGTTAACTCTTTCACCTCCGGAGCAGTTCTAATGGTGGGACAAACTGCAATAGTCATAATATAGCAAGACTCCATTAGAAGAAACATTACTAAGGTGAGTAATTTTTTCTTTTATCCCATCTATAAACTGCTGCAGGAAGCTCAAGTATTAAGCCCCATGTTAATCTTGTCAAAATCTTTCTCCAGGTATAAACTCATGACACAGGCTGGCTGGTGTGTGGGTTCCACGAATCATGTTTATTGCATTAATCGTATGGTGACACTGTCAGGGGCCTGTCTGCCCATCACAAAGTCCATCTGATCTAAATGTACAAGCTGGGGTAATAGGGAATTAAGGGAGGTTACTATGATGGAAGTAAAGATTTTATAGTCTGTATTGAGAAGAGATCTTAAGTGGTAAGAGCCGCATTAGTGTGTTCCTTACCAAGTTTATATAGTACTGATCTTACTTAGAGATACAGCTCTTGCAGCAATTACACCATTAGGACTGAAGCCGGCAGGCGTCAGGACCCCACGGAAATTTTCTAGTTAGCAGTCTTCAGCGGGACAGCCTCCCTGCCTGTCTCTCCCCGACGGCAGGTATTGTACATATGAGCGGTCCTCCATAATCCTCAGTTCTTTTCCCTCACCGCCGACATCGCAAGCATCGGCCTCTCGGTCCTTTTTCTAGCGTGCGACGACCTTTAGAGCTATGACGATTTCGTCTTCCTTCAAGACTTTGGATTCAACTGATGTCCTCTCCAACTGCTTCTCTGGAGGGTCACCAATTGAAGTGTGCCTGTGGCAAACAGATCCCCTTCAAGGATCCACATTCGGCCTGCGTGCGCTGCCTAGGTGCGGAACACTCCTTCTGCCAGGGCTTCAGCAGTCGCACCAGGATCCGCCGCCAGAAGGCCCTTCAAGCATTTCTCTTAGAGGAGAAACTGAAAACCATGGACAAAGAACCTTCCTCCAGGGGGGGAGTTGTCGGGTAAAACCCACAAGCACCGGGATAAACACCGGGAAAAGGAAAGGCCCAGGCTCCCTGCGAGGTCCTCGGATTTCCGAAGCTCTGGCTTGCGATCGGACCGCTCTCCTTCCAGGGCTCAATCGCAACCTCCTCCGGTTCAGGTCAGATCCTCCAGCGGTTCCTCTTCTTTGCAGCCCCTGAAGACTTCCAGGCCGTCGGCATATTCCACTCCATCTAAGGCCTCGTCGAAGTCCCGGGAGCGCCATAAATCTTCTTCCCGCCGGCAGGACTCCCAACGCCAGGTCGGTTTCCCAGCCTCCGCATGGGTCAGATCCGGTTCCTCGCAAGACCAAGGACCTGACGTCCCTCAAACTGACGTCAGACCCGACGTCTGCCAAACATCACTGGCGCTCCCAGGAGCCGGCGACACCAAAACACCTGTCGCCGGTTGCGCTGGCATGGGACCAAGATTGCCACCAAAGACCAGAACTGCTCTCGCTGATGCCGGTCGGAAGGACTCGTCGAATGAGGATACCACACAGCCGGAGGACCAGGTGGCTGACACCGGAGACGCCAGGCTCCCACAGGAACCTTCTCCGGAGCGGGAGACCCCTGGAGACCCGATGCCCGACCACAGCGACACCACCATCTGGCATGAACTTGGCAGAGGTAAAGGAGCTCTTTGCCTTCTGGTGGGACACCATCAGAAAAGATGTCACCACACGTCCTCCTACTCCGACTCTGCCTCCTCCTACTCCTTCACAGTCTGTGCCCCCTCCTCCGCACAAGGGACCCGTAGGACTGTCGCCGACCCCCAAGGAGTAGACACCACCTCCTCAGGGCAGATCCTCAGGTAGAAGACCTCCCTCAGGGTCACCCAGTCCCAAGAGATCCAGACGACGCCGGTACACTCCATCTGGGGAGGATTCTAGGTCTGACACCTCAGGGCGCTCCAGATATCCTTCTCCCATCAGAATTCCCTCTCCAGACCCACACGATCTACCCAGGTCTCCTCCGGATGATCCTTCTTTCGCAGAGATCATGAGGCACATCGAAGAGAATATGGGGTGGGATGCTGAAGAGCTCAACCCCGAGAGACAATGCCTTGCCCGCTACCTTCGGCAGAAAGACCTGAAGCCTGTGGTAGTGCTGCCCTTGGTGGATACCTTTGTGGACGTCACCAAGGCTGCTTGGAAACATCTGCATTCCACTCCAGCAGTGCCGAAGAAGGCTGACCCCCTATACAAGGCCCCTAGGGAGGAACAATATCTGTCGAACCATCCTCTGGCTGACTCCCTGGTCATCACTGCCTCGCATGACCGGTCTCAGAGACCTCAGCATTTGAGCACACAGCCACTGGACCAGGAATCCAAGCAATTGAATGTCCCGGGTAGGTGCACGTACGCGGCTGCGACCTGCGTCATCAGGTCACTGAATTACCTCACCCACATGTTTCAGTTCCAGAACGCATTGTGGAAACAGGGACAGGACCTGGTCGAGAAGATGCCCGATGGCGACCAAAAGAAGGAGCTCTTGAACCTCCTCCACACTGGTTCGGATGTGGGGACCCAGGTGCTCAGAGCCGCATACGATTCTGCAGACTCTTCAGCCAGAGCTGCAGCCTCAGGCGTGTGTCTCCCGGACATCCAGAAGAACATCTTTGACGTCCCTTATAACGGCGAGGTCCTATTTGGTGAAGCCTCCGAGAGAGTAATCACCAAACTTCAGGACGCAGGGAAAGCAGTCCGATCTGTACAGGTCTCGGCCCAGTTCCTTTCCTAGGAACCAGAGCCGCTTTCGTGGCCGACTACAAAGGCAACAGCCACGTTCCGGCCAACAGCAGAGGGGCATTTTCACCCGCAAAGCCCAGGCCAAGTCATCCCCAGGCAGAGGTCAACGATTTGCAAAGTCGGCACAGCCTGCCAGATCAAACGCTGCCACAGCATGACTCCCCGCCCCTTCTCAGGATCAATGGGGGGAAAAAAAAGTTGGGGGTCGCAACGCACGCCACTTGCCAGGGTGGCAGTCGATCACCACCGACAGATGGGTTCTGCAACTGGTCAAAAAAGGGCACTATATAGAATTTATAGGCAGTCCACCCCCAAGACCTCCCCTGCTTTCCCGATATTCGGGTCAGCATGCCCTGCTCATACAGCAGGAGGTGTTCGCGCTTCTGGGAAAAGAAGCCTTGGAGCACGTTCCGGAGAACCAGAGAGGACTAGGGTACTATTCTCACTTCTTCCTGGTTCCAAAGAAAACTGGGACCTCCGTCCAATACTGGACCTCAGTGACCTCAACCTGTCGGTCGTTTACAAATGCTTCCGCATGGTGACCCTTCCAGGCCTAACTCCCATGCTGAAGCGAGATGCCTTCCTGGCGTCTTTGGACATGCATGACGCCTACCTGCATATTCAGATTGCTCAGGCGCATCGGAGGTTCCTGCGCTTCGAGTTTCAGAGCCGCCATTATTGGTTCCGAGCTCTTCCCTTCTGGCTGTTATCGGCACCTCGCGTATTTACAAAGTGCATAGCGGTCGTAGCGGCGTCTCTGAGGAGACAAGGCCACTATGTGTTCCCATACTTGGACGACTGGCTTCTCATGGCGCCCTCCAGGGAGGCACTGATGATGGCCATTCACTGCACCAAGTCCCCTTTTCAATCACTGGGTATTCTCATCAACTACGAGAAGTCACTCCTGGTGCCGTCCCAGAAACTGCAGTTTATAGGAGCAGTTCTGGACACCGTCAGAGGGAAAGCTTTTTTTCCCCTCGGACAGAGCGGAACACATCAGATTTCTCATCAGGGACCTGTTGGTGAAGAAGACAGTCCCGGCCAGATCGATCCTTCACCTGCTCGGAAACATGGCTGCGGCCATTGCAGCAGTCCCTCTGGCACGTCTCCACATGCGGGTAACCCAGTGAATGCTAAGGGTGCAATGGGACCAAAGGCAAGACCATCTGCAGCAGTCAATCCGAATCACGAATGCCGTGATTCGGGATTGGCAATGGTGGCTAAATCTGGGGAACCTCTCCGCAGGGGTTCCCTTCATAGCGCCGTCTCAGACTGTGACATTCTCCACAGACACCTCAGGGCTCGGGTGGAGAGCACACCTGGACGGTGTTCGGTCTCAGGGCCTTTGGACAGCCCAGGAGTCTCATCTCCACATCAGCATTTTGGAAATGAGGGCAGTTCTTTATGCTCTGCAAGCCTTCCGTTGGAGATTCCACTGGGTACACTCCTGTTACAGACAGACAATGCTGTGGTGATGTATTACCTCAACAAACAAGGAGGCACTCACTCCTACCCGCTTTGCAGGGAGGCCATGAGAGTGTGGGAGTGGATATTGCAACACGGCGCAAACCTAATTGCAGTATACGTCCCGGGAGTGGACAACACCGTTGCAGACAGTCTGAGCCGCTCTCAGGCCAGAGTCCATGAGTGGGAACTTCTACAGGAGGTGTCAAAGAATCTTTTTCACAGATGGGGCACTCCAGAGTTAGACCCTTTCGTGTCCCCATCCAGCGCAAAACTGCCCAATTTTTGCTGCTCGGTATTTGCTCGCTAGATCCAGGACCTGGTGTTTTCTGGCGAGACGCGTTGTCCCTCTCCTGGGCGGGCAGATTCCTCTGTGCCTTCCCTCCTTTCCCGTTAATCCAGAGGGTTCTCTTAAAACTGCGCAGGGAGCAAGTGACGCTCATTTTGATCGTGCCTTACTGGCCCAGACAAATTTGGTTCCCTTTTCTGCACCAGTTATCCGGGGAACCTCCAGTTCCTTTGCCAATCAGCTCCCATCTGTTGTCTCAGGAGGCGGGTTCATTGGTCCACCCAGACTTGCGTTCATTTGAACCTGCACGCTTGGCTCCTAGAGATATAGCCTTGATGCGATACGGGGTCTCGCAAGAAGTGGCAAATACTCTGCCGCCAGAAAACCGCAACCCACGCAGTCGCCATGAAATGGTGTGATTCTGTTTGTGGGTTCAAGCGGTTTTTCGCCGTTAGATTGTCCCAAAACCTGGTTCTGGACTACCTGCTTTCCCTTTTCCACTCCGGACTGGCTTACTCCTCGATTAAAGTGCACCTTTGTGCAATTTCTGCTTACCATGCCCCAGTAGGCCATCGGATGGTGGCCCAGCTGGGCTCTACTCGTGCCTTCTTAGGGGAGTCCTCCACCTTAGGCTGCCCATCAAGGATCCAATTCCTCCTTGGGACTTACCCCTTCGTCCTGGAGCAGCTTACGCTACCACCTTTTGAACCAGCCGCGGATTGCGAGCTACGTTTTCTCTCTTGCAAAACTTTATTTTTAGTTGCTGTTACTTCGGCAAGAAGGATCTCTGAATTGCATGCTCTTATTTGCAAAGAGCCTTATTTGGTTTTCCATCAGGACAGGGTATCCCTAAGGACAAACCCAAAGTTTTTGCCTAAGGTGGTTTCAGCCCTCACCCAGGATATTGATTTACCAGTGTATTTCCCAAGGTACACTAATCGAGGAGAAGCCCTTCTGCACACCCTCGACGTGCTTTGGTACCTCAGATACTATCTGACCAGAACCAAACAGTTTAGAAAGGCGGACCAACTTTTCGTCTCCTTTGCTCACAGGATGAAAAAAGCTCCTATCTCCAAACAGTTACTCTCGAGGTGGCTCATCCAGTGCATCACTTTCTGTTATGACAAGCGCAATAAACCCTTACTGGGCGCGGTCAAGGGTCATTCCACAAGAGGGGGTGGCTACTACTTTTGCGGCGTTAAAGAATGTCTCCACCTCAGCTGTTTGCGCTGCAGCTACTTGGAGCTCTGTGCATACCTTTATCAGGCATTACAGTCTGGACATTGCATCGAGGCGAAGAGCAGGGTTCTGGCTAGCCGTCCTTCAGGGGCTTCTGTCCTAGGCTCGAGTAATATCAAGATCTCTGCCTTTCCTCCTCCCAGTGGCGCATGATTGCCACTATTGCTTGGAAATCAGTCCTCATGGTGTAACCTGCTGCAAGAGCTGTATCTCGAAGTAAGATCATAGTACAGTTACGTAAGAACTTACCATAACAGTAGTTCTTCAAGAACATCTCTTGTAGCAGGTACCTTCCCGCCCATCATCCACCTTCTTTTGGAGGTGGGTCGTAGTCAAGCACCCATCTTACGGGGTGGGACGTTCCTGTTCTGTAATCTTTGCCATCTAGTGGCGGATCCTCTGTCTCATCTTCTGATGTCATCCAGTGGCTGGGAGTCTCCGGGAGAACTGAGGATTATGTGGGGACTGCCTTCTTATGCGCTACGCGCGATGTCGGGGGCGGGACCGACGTCTGAGGCGGTCCCCGCTGAAGACTGCTAGCTAGAAAATTTCCGTGGGGTCCTGACTCCTGCCGGCTTCAGTCCTAATGGTGTAACCTGCTGCAAGAACTGTTCTCGAAGATCTACTGTTAACAGTAAGTTCTTAAGTAACTGTACTTTATAGTGGCATATTGTCATGACAGAAGTACTGGCCCCCCCCCCTTCCCCAGATTTTGGTGTAAGCTTTAGGTAGAAGGGGTACTGTTTCTTTCACAAATGCCTTATAAAATTCTCCCCCAAAGCCATAGGGCCAGGGCATTTTATTAGATCTGAAGTTTTTGATCGTCAGTATTTCTTGTTGGGAAATGGGGCTATGAGGGTTTGCCCCTGTTCTTAGGGAGGGCGAATTTAATGTTTGTTTAAAAAAAATTAAAAGCCTTATCTGGTAAAGGTGATTCATCTTGGGGTTGCTAATAGATGGCTATAGTAGGACACAAAGGCATCTGCAATTTGTTCTCCTTTGTGAGTCGTGGCCTGTGTGAGGATGTCTAATTTTAGTGATGGTAGCTTTGGCTACCTGAGGCGAAAAGGCCAGGAACTTAGTTGCACATGCGCCCGGGTAGTATTTTTGTTTGATGTACCAGAGGGCTTTTTCTGTGTCTGCCTTCCGTATGTCTTGTATTCTGGTGTTAATTGTTTGAGCTCTAGCTCAGTGCGCTTAATCCATTCCTGTTTTTGTATATACTCTAAAGACCTCGGCTTTTGAATTAAATATTTCATTTGTTGTTGTCTTAACATTCTCCTTCTATGCAGCAATCAATACAAGTTTCCCCCTAACCATTGTTTTAACAGTGTCACAGAGAATTTGAGGGGTGACTCCTGGCCTGTCTTTGTGCTCCGGTGTTCGATTGATTCAATTTTTTTTTATCTCTGATTTTTTTTCTTGGTCCCTTAGTAGCGAGATGTTTAGCCTTCAGTGGGTGATATTCCTTGGAATCATAAAATCCACCTCTAGGAAGACCGGCTGATGGTCTGAAAGTGTGGAATTACCTATCCACATGGAGCGAAATGAGGACATATCCCTGTTGTATACAAAGTGTGTGTCTCGCCTCGAGTAGATTTTGAACCTTGGAGAGTAATGTGTGTAATCCCTGGTCCGTGGGTATTTCACTCTCCAGATATTTGCTAGGTTCAGATCCCCCAGTTGTTTCCTCAGTAAGTGTGCCGTTCTAGTGTTGGGGTTTGGAATCTGAGTAGTAGTATCAAGGGATCTGTTGAAAATTTGATTCCAGTCTCCCCCTGTTATTAATATACCTTTAGCCCTCTTCACCACTTGCTGTATCATGGAGGAGTAAGTCAGCGGTGAGCCAGGTGGCACATACACACTCACTAGTGTCACTGAAGTTTCCTGTACCCTTCCCACAATCATTATGAATCTAGCCCCTGGATCCGCCACAACCTCATCCACCTCGAGGGGGAAGGAAGCGGAGAGCAAGACTGCCGCTTCTCTCCTCCTTCCCTTCTCCAGCTGCCCACTTGCTCCCCTGCGATTCCAGGTACAGAGGAGTTGAACATTTAAATTTGGCACCTTCCAGCTCCCGCTGGAGCTTGCCGCTCCTGCAGTGTGCAGCCCTCAGCAATAGTGAAAAGCAGCTGGAGAATTTTAATCCGGTTCAGCCTGCTATTTCGTTTCTAGGACTTAACCAGCCCAGCCTTGCTGCTCTCACTGTAAGCTTGAAAACTTGAATTTCTCCCGACCGCCCCTCCCCCACACTCTATTAAATACTCCTCCTGCAAAAATATCACCAACCCTCCTCACACACTCCACTCTCTTAAAGAGGCATCAACCTCTGAAACATTAAAGGAGCAAGAATTGCTAAAACCATTTCCTTCCCTTGCACCAAGGTAACTAGCACAGTTACCCTAAAAGAAGGCTGTCGCCAGCTCTGTTCTCTTAGAGGGGCATTGATTTCTGTATTCTTAAAGGGGCTATTATTGCTAATTCGTTACAGCCCCTTGCACCTAGGTTATGGGTACAGTTACTTACAGAACTGGCCATGAACATGGTAAAGAATCTCTCGTTAGCCTGGGCTGAACCCCCGGCACTGGCTCTTGCTCAACTTGGCTGGCTAGCAGTGTGGCCCACCATTGGTCGGCTTAGGTAGCCCAGCTTCTGAGCGGACCTCACCGGCCACTGGGTAACAATATACTGGGACTGGGCTCTCCTGCTCCACTGCAGTCTCCACTGTCCTGCTAGAGTGTACTTGCAGCATCTCTGGGGCTGATTGCCATATTATTGCTTTTTACTGCCCACAATAAAGAAACCGCTCTTGTAAACATACTCGCGGTTCCCTCTGTCCCCCCAGCATGTACTTTTCCCTTATACCCATCTGGTTTTCAGGCAGGTATAGCGATACTGGGCTATACTCCTCCACTAGCCTTGCATAATTCCCTAAAACATGGGGGCGTTACCCCCTCGGGCTTTCCTCCTAGTATCTCCTCAATGCTAGCTCCTCCAAGCTACAAAATGGTTCTTCTAAGAACTGTTGGCCTCATGCTTCTATTGTACACCTTAGCCACTGTCCCAGCTAAATGCCCCTCAAACCGCGAAGCTGACAGGATAAGAGTGCAACTGCAACATCAGACACCTTAAATCAACGTTCACCCCTGAGACCACAATGCCAACCCTCAGTCCTCTTCCACAGTGGTTGCAGAAATTTCTTAAGCACCATGTCTACCCCCTACCTCCGCCCATTACTAATTTTATACATAGCCTGCTCGTTAGAAAAACTTTAAAAAAAAAAAAAAAAACACTAAATGAAGTACAGGTATTAACATATCTAAAGTGGCAGGCTTTAAGGCTTGCCTGGCTGCTCTTATATCTGGTAATATACACGCTAACCTGGGCCCTATGGCCAACACTGCCACACCACTCTAACTATTGCCTCAATCAATATTTGCAGCATTCAGGCTAAAATCAACTCCCTTCGAGTCTGGGTTTCTCAACACCAGCTGGACATTATCTCAGTTGTTGAGAGCTGGCTTACCCCTAGGATGCTAGACACTTCCTTTCAGCTCCCAGGCTATGCCTCATTCAGGCTAGATTGGGGTTGGGGAAAAAAAAGGGGGCAGATGTGTAATTTTTGTTGGAGCATATCCAGGACCACATGCTGCAGCATATAGACACCAGACATAATGCTCAGCTACTAACAGTAAAGGTAATGCTTGGTGCAAACAGGAAAGTGATAACTATAATCTGTCTATATTCCCCCTAAGGAAAAAGCAGCCAGATTCAAAGCAGTGCTCTATTACTTTGCTGATAGTGCACATAACACAGAGCTGATAATGATGGGGGACTTTAATATAAACTGGTCCTCCCCAGATTCTGGCCCTTACAAAGACTCACTATCCTCCCTTAACCTAGCGCAACTAGTACACTCTGCCACTTGACTAAATTACTGGACAGGTACAATAATTGATTGATTGATTGGTTACTAACTGCCCGGATAGAATTTCAAACACTGCTTTTCTTCTGTACTCACTCAGCGACCATTTCCCCCATCATCAGCAGTTGGACAAACAAGGCACCTGAGGTCTCTACCAGAACAGTATTTACCAGATTGCTGAGAAAAGGAAAGTTGGAAGCCCTTAGAGCGCACTTAAGTCAGCAGGATTGGAGCTTTCTGGACATCGCTGTCATTGTCAACATTGCCCTAGAAAGCTGTATTCACAAATTTAATGAGTCTTGCAATGTCTATGCACCTCACACTAAATGAAAGGTTCGCTATTACGGTAACCCCTGGATCTCCCCTCAGCTTCTAGACCTCATGAGACATAGGGACACCCTGTGGTGCAAAGCTGGAAGCGCAGGATCCCCAGAGGACCTACAGAAATATAAAGCTGCCCGAAACAACTTTACATGGGCCATATGCAAGACAAAGCACCATTACTTTAAAAGTGAACTGGGAAACTCCTGGGGTGACAGCTGTCGCTTCTGGGACAATATCAAGTCACTAACTGGCAAACCAAGTAAGACCCCACCCACCCTACTAAATGTCGAGGGTGCTCCAACATAGGACTGTAATCTCATAGCCAGTATGCTTAATAAGGTGTTTACTGACCTCAGCGGAGTACTACCACCTAGTTGTGTTCAGTCATTACCTGATGATACTACCCACAGCCCCATCTTGACAATCACCCCCCTCCCTTCTACCTAAAAGTCCTCACCCCCAAAGAGACAAAAAAAATATCTTCTGAAAGCACTCGGGGAAATAAACAGCCAACAGTGATCAACTAGACCTCAAGCTTATCAGACTTACCTTAGACATAATACCTATCCCCCTCACCAAAATACTTAATCTGTCTCTAAAAACTAACACATTCTCCCGGATCTGGAAAGTGGCTGTAGTTACACCCGTCTTCAGAAATGGGGACAAAGCCAGCCACACAAACTACCAACCGATATCTATCTCCCCCCCTTCCCCAAGGCATTAGAGCATATTGTGTCCAACCAGCTGGTAGAATATCTAAATAAATATCCGTTGGTGCCAACAACAGCACAGCTTTCTTCTCAAAAAGCACAGCACCACAACCACTCTTATAGAGTTTACTGGATTTATTCACAGTGCTCTGGACAAGGGGCTCTTGGTTGGGGCAGCATTCATTGACCTCACCAGGACATTAGACACAGTCAGCCATAATCTGCTTCTGAAACAGCTTTCCTCAACGGGCCTCTCCCCTGAATCAGTAGCCTGGTTTAGGAGCTACCTTAGCGGGAGGGTACAAAAAGTCAAAATCAGGGACACCTTCTCGGAAAGCAGGTACATCTCCACAGGAGTACCCCAAGGCTCCATCCTTGGCCCCCTGCTTTTCAGTTTATTCTTAAATAACCTCCCTCTTGCAGTAAAGAACAATGTTCTACTTTATGCTGATGACGCGGTTCTGTTCTCTTGCAATGCAAACCCAGTTCTACTTGAAAGACAGATGCATACTAATTTCTCTGATGTGGAAAACTGGTTCCTCCAATCTGTTACTCCTAAACCACAAAAAAAATCTAAACCATGTTGTTTTCATCTGGCCACAACAAACACCGTACCTACCACCTCCAGACTCTTAATGCCCAGACGACCCCCCCCCAGAAATTGTCCAGACCTTCAAGTAGTTAGGCAGGACACTAGACTGTACCCTCACATATGCCCACCATATAGATCTGGTAGCTAAGGCAGCTAATGCAAAGCTGGGCTACTCTACAGACGTCGACAATGCCTCACCCCTGAAGCACTAAAAATTGCAGTAAATAGGTCGGTACTCTCGATGATGAACTATGGGCTTGTAGTCTACGGGGCCGCCAACAGCACCACACTCAGACTATTAGAACCACTCTCAAAGTCTGCAGACTGGTACTAGGGGGTTCACTGGTGTGTGTGTGTGTGTGTGTGTGTGTGTGTGTGTGTGTGTGTGTGTGCGCATGCACACACACACGTGAACTCTGTGCACAGATGGGCTGGCTCAACCTAGATAATCGAATACACTACCAGGTGTGCCTCCTTGCCAAAAAATCTACACTCGGACTGACCCCTCCAGGTGTGCAAAACCTACTAGTCCACCCTAACTCCTCCAGATGCATCATGGGGTAACAGTCTCACCCTAAAAGTTCCTTTCCATCGGACCTCACAAGTACAAAGGTCCTATGAATACCATGCGCCACTTTGGCTTAATGCACTCAGTAAAGACATACTGCAGGAAGTAAAACTAGGACCATTTAAAGCAAAACTTTGCACGTTTGAAGCCTCAAACAGCAGTTGCAATTGTGGAACCTGAGAATCACTCCCTCTTGCCTCCTAGCCCCTCCACCTCTCTTTTCTCTACCAATGCTTCTACCACTCTGCTCTCTCCTTTTCTTTCTTCAGTAATTACTATTTGCCCTCAGTCTGGATGGAAGACCCCTTCCCTCCTGGACAAAGGGACACCTGGTTGTGTCCTATTAAACCCTAGCACTTCTGACAAAAGACCTGTGACCTAGAACATCTCTGGCTGCTTATTGATGTACCTCCAGGCACAAATGCTGTGCTTGCATGATGGGTTTCTTTTCGTACATAGTGCTCAGTGTCCTATAACTATTGTCCTGTTTCGAATCTTGTATGTAACATGATCTGTACATTTGCTTTTCTGATGTTTTATGTTGACGTGGAACCTCTGTAAAAGAGCCTCTTGCGCAAAGGTTTTTTCCAAGACTGCTAATAAAGTGGGGCGTGGTACAGAGTAGGAAATGCTTTAGTTTTAAGTTTCAACACCACCTGTGCTGAGAGGTGAGTTTCCTGCAAGAATATGAATGACGTCACACCTCTGGGAGGTCAGGTATTTAAGTACCTGTTTCCTCTTGATTGGGCTGTTTATGACACAGATAATATGTATAACATAATTTTAGTACTAACACTCGCCATTGTGATTAAGATGACCAACTGCTGATCTAGCTTGGATATTCAGGATGGAGCTAATATTAAAACAGTATGGCGCTGTATACAGAAAATTGTACCCTTTGTCAAAGTAGAACCAACAATAGAGTCTTATGTTAACAGAAACAACATAACATTTAGATTACCTTGGGTAAAACAGTATGGTGCAGGGAGTCGAATCCTGCAAAACGTTTTGTGTAACTGGTGGATTGGGGAGTTAATGATCCTATCTACGTAATATTTGAGCTATTTCGTGAGACAGGTGTATTACTTGTCCAGATTTGATTTTGATCATGACTTCCTAGGTCAGACTGCGTTGTTTCTAGTAGTCAGAGGGACACCACTCCTGTGGTGCTAATTTCCCATCTCAAAACGAGTATAGGCCAGAAGACCAGGTTCAGAGTGACTATTCCTAAACCTGCTGGTCGTCCTGACATCATTGTCAGCCTGGGATCTAAGGCAGACATGTCTGGAGTCTGCGTGCTATAAAGTTTGAAGCCCCACTCCCCGATCCATAAGTTCCCCTTCAGTGTGATTGCTTACCGTTACAATTATTGTAGTACCAAGCCCCAATAGGTGGCATGAAGGGTCCACTGATGGGCGTGATTATAAAGTACAGTGTTAACAGGTTTAAGGCCGTGGTACCCATCCGAGCTCCTGAGAGAAGATGGTGGCCATTGTCTGGTATACACTGTTAAAAGGCCTTTGTGGAGCACCCCCCTCTCCCCCCGGCAGCCCTGATGGCTTGAGTGTTTGTCTCCTCCCCTCTAGGTCTCTCAGCGATCCCACAGGATGACTTATCTAACATGATCAAGCTCAGGGAGGTGGTTATAAGAGAGGGGGCAGCAGCTGCCCATCTGTACCACCCCTATAAGGCATGCCATGGAGGGCATCAACACACCCCAGACCCGCCCGTCACTAGAGCCTCCTATGATATGGAGTAGGGGAGAAAAAACATAGGTGTTACTATTTCTTGCAGCTATGGGCTGCATTCCGATTTGAGTAGTGGTATTAGTAGGATTAATGTCCTTACAATTGAAATCAGTCCTCCCCTCCATCCTACCCCGGATGTCTCAACATCTAGTAGCAATAAAAACATTTACATTTTTGAAGTAATAAGTGTCGCTACTAAGATTATGGCAAAAACCTCAAAACAGTAAGAGCAAATTTAGTAATGTACTGGTGGTAATAATTAACTAACGGCACAGTTGGTGCCGACACGCAGAGCAGGCAGCGGTTGCATCATTACCAGGAAGCAAAAGTACCTCTGTGTTCATGTAGCATTGAGTGTTTGTGGTAGGTGTGCAGACAGCGCCCAGCATGCAGTAAGAAGGGTGTGTTACTGTATAAAGTTAACAACCTGCTTCCTAGCTCAGTCCAGTCCCTGCTTCTCCATAGTATTACTGAACAAGGGACAAGATCTGAGTAAATTTGTATTCTGACCACCATTCTGCAAAAAATCTTTTGGACAAAAATCATTATAGTATAGGGCCTCTGTTTTCTACAGTACAATCACAGATAATATAACCAGTAGTGGCACTGTGACATCTTTTAAAAATAAAGATCGTGGTTGGCCACTGAAAATGACCGTGTTTGTGATTTAAACTCTTAAATGTCCTGTTCTTTGTACTGTTTTTATGTATTTATGTATATTGTGTTCATTTTGTACCATGTGTGAATCTTATTGTATTTTGTAAAACTTGTTGCTTGTGAAAATGAGCAGTAATGCTCATCTTGCTTATAAGTATAAGAAAAAATAAAAATGAAATGAAAGGACTGTGGTCCAGTTCAATAGGGCAAGAAAGTTGTACAAATCATGTTGATATCAAAGTTATTAAAGCATGGGCTCCTGTCTGCCACACCACTGCCAGAGTTTGTGACCTCAGTTCCCAGCACACATTCCTAAGCCAGGTCTACCTAAAACCCTTATCTTGAGGTAGAATTGAGTTTTTGTTAGAGGGGTTTGCGTGTACTTGCACGTTGACCGAGGGGAGTTTGAGTAAAGATCAGACGCTCCTGGCTGGGGATTCTCAACATAAAGAGAGGTACTGAGTGAATGGAATCCGCCATCCCTGGTCAGGAATCTGAGGCCGGCACTGCCTGTATCCTGACGAGGGGGACAGAAAGTATGAAATCTTTGGCTCAGGTGTCTGTTGTGGTCTCCGAGGTGCTCGCATTGTCGGGGAGAGCTACAGCAGTATTTTGAAGGTGAGGTGCATTTCTGTTGATTCTCATTGGGTCTCCATAAGCCCATAGCATAGTACCAGTGTCTGCTCGAAGAGTTGTAGGCTTATTTCTCTGGGGTCCTGTGTTGGCCCCTTTCTGACCATGCCCTACTGTTGGAGATCTTTCTCTAATCTCTGTTTAGCTAATGAGTGTACAACAATTCCCTGTTTGTCTAGGTATCGTGAGGCTTAGAGAAGATCCAGGAAAATACAGATGCCTTTCTCCGTTTCAGTTTTCAGTCTGGCAGGGTACAGTATCTGGGCTCTCAGGTTTCTGGATTTCAGTTGCTTAAGATTTGGCCAGAGGTTCAGTCTACTTTCTTGGACTGCAGTGGTATAATCATTGTCAAATGATATACGGTTGCTGTTGTATTTTATCTCCCCTTGTTGCCAGACTCTTCTCAGCAGTTCCTCCTTACTCGTGTAAGATGTTAGCTTAGCAATAAAAGATAGGGGTCGTGCCCCAGTGTTCGGTCTGGGGGTGGGGCCCAGAGAATGATGAGCTCTACCCCTATTTAAATGAGACCTGGGGCAAGTGGAGCAGCTCACGGATCAACTGCTGTAAGAAAGTAATCACATTCAGGGTTCTGGACTCCAACCTTTCAGGAGCACTGTATATTAGGATGTTTCGACGACGGCTCCGACCCTCAAGATCGTTGAGGCGGTATGTGAGCTCTCTATCCCAGGCCAGTAAGTAGAATAGTAGCCTGTCCTGCCTGTCCACCTGCTCTGTAATGTTGTTGAGGCATAGCTCATCTTGATTAGCTCGGTGCTCAATTTTATTTATCTGAGCAGAGATTAGTGAAGGTCTGATCAATTTTAGCCAGCCCCCAAATGGGTGTAGTTGATGCAGGGTCTGCACCACACTCAGCCAACGCCCACGTGGCGCTCATGGGTTGGCAGTTATCTGTCGCCAACTCTGCCCTAGTCTCAGTTCTTCTTCTCTCATGGCCTAGTTTAGTTCTCTGTTTTATTTCACCCTGCATGATGTTGCTCCCGGTGCCAGTAAGACCGTTTCAAATTATTTTCAAGTGGTGTCGAGTACTGTTTACTGTTTTTTACCGTGCGGTCATGTCTCGTCCCGGGGTTAAGTCGTCGAAGGCGGGGTGGCCACCAATGCGTGTCTGCCCTTGTGGCTGCCTTTAGTCCGTGATGGACCAGCATGACCGTTGCCTTTCCTGCCTCTGCCTGGCCCATGACATGGACAACTGTGATTTCTGCTTCTTGATGGACCGTTGAGATCTTGATATGCACATTTAAAGTCGGACATGTGCCACGACTTGGGTGGCGGGTTTGCCTTCGGGCCAAGGTCGGGACTCTTGACCTTTCCTCTGGGTCCCCTGCCGGTCCTATACAGCCCATGGAGGAGGGGCCTCCACTCTTCTAGCCTTGCCACGCGGGGCTTTCCTGCGGGAGGCCCAGTCTGCCGCTCTCGGGGCGGTGGGAAGCACCGCTCTGGCAGTCAACACTGCAGGCGAAGGCTCCTCGGTGTCGCTCTGGGGCTTTGGCCCGGGCCAGCACCCTCTTAGCACCGCCTGGTGCTGTCCTTGGATCCTGTGCTGTTTGTGACGTTGAGGCATGCCAGCACCTGCAGATGGCGCCTGGGATTTCTGTTGCGCTGCTTTCACTTCTGGCACAGTTTATGGCGCTGGAGATGTTCATGTGCAGGAGGTGTCTCTGTTTCTGGGGCTGTTTCTGGTCTCGTGGGACTGGGTTTGGTGCCCGCCTCCGGTGCCGTTTGCAGTGCCGGGGAAGGGGGTGGTGCCATGGTTGGTGCCAGCTTCAGCACCATTTATGGCACCAGGGAAGAGGGCGGAGCTGCGGTCGGCGCCACCTTTAACTCCAGTGCCGTTCACGGCGCTGGGGAAGGGGGCCGTGCCGTGGGCGGCATTGGGGGACCGAGGCATAGGGCGCGGTGCCACGTTTGGCCCCAATGCTACTTGTGGTGTCTGGGCTGAGGGCGGTTTGGCTTTCTGTCTAGGAGCTAGTAGGGTTTGGGGAGTGATCTGGTATCTGACTTCTGTGTCCACCTCCACGGAGGGGAACTCCGGGTCTGGTCCAGATTGGCTTCTGGATTCTTCGGAATATTCTGATCCCTCAGTGTCCAGCACCTCTTCCCCACTCAGCCTCCCTCTGTGGGTCGGACGTTGCCGGCCGGTTCTTGGGTCGGTGGTACTGACCAGCCAGCAGTGGTCCAGGTGGCCACTAACATGCAACCCGGGGCCACTGGTGCGTCTGCTCCTTCAGCTGGGGCACCCTCCTCCTTGGTGTGCTTGGACAGTCTTGAGTTTGGGACAGCCCGGGCACCCCGGGGGGGGGGGGAGGGTTCTGTACCTTGGGTGGATTCTTTGGAGTCCGCCATGGCTTGTCAGTTGCCTAGGCTAGTGGCTATGAGGAAGAGGGCTCTCTCTGAGTCTGAAGGGTCGAGGGGTCAGGGTTTGGCGCAGTGGGCCCTCCCTGGGACCCGTCTGGGTTCTGGGAGGAGCTGTAGCACAGACCATTGCCCTTCCTTGGAATGCTTCTCGAGAGGGACTTCAACTTTGGAGGTCAGGGGTCGTCCTTCTGGACTCACATGGTCCCAATCACCTCACAGGGGGATTTCTTCCCATGGGCACAGCTCTGACTGTTCCGATCCAGTTGAACGGTTGTTAGTTGCTGGGACTCTGGGTCTCCCTTCCTGTTGGGAGCTTCCTCTAGGCCCCCCTGCCCTGACAGAGGCCGTTCTCCTGCTGCTAGGAGCTTGGCCTCCATGCCTCTGCCTCCATCCCCGGCTATCCCAGGTACAGTATTCCCCATCCTACAGGACCGCTTACCTAGGACCATTTCAGAGGTTCGGCTGCACATTTCCCTACATGCCTTAGTGCCTTGGACCAGCAGGTGTTTCACCATGTTTCCGTGCAGCCAAACCCTGAATCTCCAGGCTTTTCAGCCTCCTCATCCCCCTCTTCAGAGGGAGAGGGGTTATCTGTCCACATCTCCCCAGCATCTGATCTTTTTTCTTATCAGTGCTTCCTCACGAGGATGTTGGACGAGCTGCATCTCACCCTGTCCACTGTGAGCAATCCCAAGCATGTGACATGCACCTTCTTAGGCGAGTACAGTGCGACCAACTTGGTGGTTTCCGCCTGGCCTGTCCCCTTCCGGGAGGCGTCTCATCGGGTTTGGCAGCGTCCCTTCTCCACTGTTCCAGCCCCAAGGGACCTACGCCAACGGTATTGTGCCTCCCGGTCTCCAGGTACCTTGTCTCATCCTCCTTTGGGTTTGACATGCTTGGACACCACCTCTGGGCCTTGCACCCCACACTGTGACCGACCTCCGGACTTGGACTGTGCGGATTTCGATTTCTGGGGCAGAAGCGCCTTCTATTCGGCACGAATCCTTCTTTCTATAGCTGCACAAAAGGCCCACTATGCTTCCTTTGACAGGTTCTTGTGGTCCAGGCTAGGACAACTCCAAGTCTCAATGCCTGATATGGAGGAAACTAGGTAAGCCAACGCCCTGTCTGCTCAGGACCTGGAGCTAGCAAGGCACCAAGCAAGGTAGCCTCCAGAGTTATAGGGACAGCGATCTGGATTAGGCGGACATCATGGCTTCGCTTATCCCGGTTGTCACCCCTGGCCTGGCATAGAGTGATTTCTTCTGTTTACCGGAGAATCCACATTCTCTCCCGCAGGGTGACGGCGACTTTCCGGGTGCTTTCCCTCTCCCACTGGGGGTTCCCCGTCTCACCCAGTCCAGTCTCTGGCCGCCTCAGGCCTGTAAGGTTTCTCCCCTCCGGTGTCTCCCCCACTGGAGGCTGAGGGACTTAGTCCCTTAGGGACGTATTGGTCCCCCTTTGGGGGGGGCTTGGTACTCACCCAGTAGTGATGAATGGTGAAGATAGACACAGATAAGATATGAAAATTATGTACCTACCATAATTCTTGATCTTTCTGTGTATCTTCACTTATCACTAAATCCCGTCCACCTTCCCCCCTGGGGCCTCAGTCTCCGTGCTCCCCCTTCCCTGTGTATCTTCCTGTTGTTCCAGCTCCTCTCTCCTTTCCCTTATGGTCAGGAGACAGGGGACCCTGGAGACATGCAGGGAGGAGTTACTTCCTGTAAGGTTTTTTTTTGGGGGGGTCCGTCTCTCTCTCTCTCTCTCTCTCTCTCATTGGCCTTTGGTTTTCTCCCCACTCTCTTAAATCGGGAGTGGGGATAGAGGGACAGACTGAGGGCCCTCTGCTCTCAAAACCTCTGCTTTTCCTTATTTTGGATGTCCCTTTGACTAATCCTCCTTTCCTTTTAGGAGTTCTCCCTTTATTTGGGGATGCCTTGTCTACCGAACTCCTTCTCTCTAAAGTTTTTGGCTAAGCGGCCCACTGGCGCAGCGGTTGGATTCGATTGCCCATCACACCTGTTCAACGGACCCGGTCACTGGAGTGTACGGCCGGTGAGTAGTATTGAGCATTCTACGGACAGCCTCCTTCTCCGGGGAGGGTGGGAAGTTCAGCGTGATGGTCTCAGCGGAGGCAGAGGGCCCCACAGCACCGGGCGCCGCGATTCAGTGGAGGCGGGGCGGACGCTGGACATCATTGCACGTCCCTGCCTCTAAGGAAAATTAAGAAAAATGGAGGGGAAAGCCTCCGTCTACATGAAGCCCTCCCCGGGCTTCAATTAGCCACTGCCGCCATACTCCCAACCAGATACTAGTTCCACGGTGCCGGAATTAGGGGAACCGGCTCCATGGCCCCACCCTCTGGGGGGGGGCAAGCCTCGGGTAACTGGGAGTTGCAGCACTTGGCGGGAGTTTCAGGGGCCGTGACCAGGGCAGAGACAGGACGGAGGCATCCCGGGAAAAATGATAGATTAAAAAATAAATAAATAAATTTTGGTTCCCCTTGGGGCTACTCCTGCTTCTTCAGCTGCAGGTTTTACCTCCTTGGCAGCTTCTCTTTTAAATAGGCAACACTGGGTGGTCCAGGCAATCCTTGTCTGCCATCAACTTGCTCAAATACTAAAGGTCCAGGTCCGACTTGTCCAGGGTTGTCATCCTCTCTCCCCGCCCCCTTCTTTTCCTCTTTTCTATCCCTACTTCCTTTTCCAGAGATTGGGCCCCCCTTTCTCCCAATCCCCTAAATCTAGTCTGCTCCTTTCTGTCCTCTCTGTCGTTTATTTCTTCTTTTGGTTTTTATATCCTTTCCTTTTATCTGTCCCTTTGGCTCCCTTGCCCCACCCCTCCATCCCTTTTCTTACACTCTCCAGCGCCTCAGAACTGAGGCTAGGGCAGAGTCGACGATAGATAACTGCCAACCCGCGAGTCTCCCACGGGGTCCTAGCTCCGGTGCAGTGCCCAGTAGTGATGAATGGTGAAGATGCACAGAAAGATCAAGAATCACAGTAAGTATGTAATTTTCATTTTTGCAAGATTGGAAGGTAGTCAGAGCTGTAAAATTAAGCTGCCATTAGGGTGCTAACGTCACTGGAAGTCTCGAAACTGCCTTTTTTGAATAGTGAATGAAATCAGGGTTACAACATATCTCAACTTTAAAATGAAGTAATGTACATACCTAATTTTTGATGAAAATCATTAGGGGTATGCTGATACTAATTCTGCATGTAGTAATTTTGGCTGGACTACCTCTTTAATATTACACTGCTTGAGAAATCATTTCTGCAGCTGGGACTCATTCTGAGGAGCAGGGCAGCAAGTCACCTTGGCTGCTTGTGTGGCAGCCTTCCCTCCTGTACTGCAGGCAGAGCCACTATCACTTTTATCTACTGCTAAGCCAGTTGTTACTCATCAGGCAAAGCAATAAGAGGAGGCATTCTCAGTAAATGAAACGCAAGTTATTTGTACCTAACGAGGTGAGCAATAACTCAAAGGTCAGCAAACTGAAACTGCCATTATATCTGCAGTGCAAATGGCTATTTCCACTGACACTTTCGGAGATATGGCAGCTAGTAAAGTGGGGACTCAGATAAAAATGCTGAGCTCTCCAGGCCTCCATGCTGGTGATTCTGCAGTGGACTATACTTTAAAATCACTGGGCACATCAGTAGAATGAGTTCTTGTACAGAGCTCTTGCCCTGGAAACCATGAATGCTGCAGTGCTGAGGAAAGTTGCAACTTCGAATAGTTGTCAAGTTGGAAAACCAATTTGATATAAAAATGTTAATTTTAGGTCTCCCAAATAATCTGGAGTCTTCCTTCAAGAATGTCAGATCTGTTGAGACATTTTTAGAAGCGTTTGACCTACAACCAGATCACCTACCCTTCATAACAAGATCCTGTAGGCTACATAGAAGACACCAAGAGCGTTTCCCTGGAGAGAAACAAATGGTAAAATCATGTCATCAGAAGATGTAAACCTGAAAACAAACATCAGATCAACTGTCCTGCTAAGTTTTGCATTTGATTCAGACAGAGATCTACTCATTAAGCTTTTTCGACTGAAAGGACTGTTAAAGTAAAGTTGTAAGATTCAGTATTGGGCTTTGTGACCCATTGCCTTGCCATGGCAATAGTCCCTCTTGGGTAAAATGTTGGAGGACCTTGGCACTACCGATTCCATAGTCAGGTGGGTGGGAAGTTGGCTCGGTGACTGTCGGAGAGTGGTAGTCAATGGAGTGAGGTCCAGTGAGGAAAGTGTCACTGGTGGTGTGCCCCAGGATTTGATCTTGGGCCCAGGACTGTTTAATATGTTTGTTAGTGACACTGGAGTAAGTATTAAGGGCAAGCTCAAACTCTTTGCAGATGACGCAAAACTAAGTGGTAGAGTTGATAGTGTGGAGGCAGCCGGGACCTTCAAAAAGACTTACAAAGGCTCGAAAGATGGTCCAATATCTGGCAGCTTAGGTTCAGTGCAAAGAAGTGCAAGTTGTTGCATCTAGGTAAAGGAAATTCCAAAACAGATTACTGGCTCAACAGGGTCAAACTCGGCAGAGAGGCACCTAGCAGGAGGAGAGAGACCTAGGAGTCATTAACGACACCCTGAAGCAGTTGAGCCAGTGCAGTAAAGCTTACAGCAAGGAAGCAAAATGCTGGGATGTACAGGGAGAAGAATTCACAGTAGGAACAGGGAGGTGATTTCCCACTCTACTGGTCGTTGGTGAGGCCTCACCTGGATTACTGTCAAATTCTGGAGACCAGACCTTAGGAAGGACAGAGATGGGCTGGAGACATGCAGATAAGGGCAGCCAAGATGGTATAGGGTCTTCAAGGAGGCTTTTATGAGGAACGCCTGAAAACACTAAACATGTTCTCACTGGAGACTTGGAGGGAGAGGGGGGATATGATTGAAACATTCAAATTCTTAAAAGGCATAAATAATGTTCCCCACTCAGAATTATTCACTGGGGTAGATGGCGCAACCACTAGAGGGCATGAGTGGAAGCTTTGGGGAGGGAGCTTCAGGAATGATCCAAGGAAGTACTATTTTACGGAAATGGTAGTGGATCCATGGAATAGCCCGCCAGCCAAGGTGATAGGTACACGGGTCATGGTAGCATTTAAGAGGGGGTGGCTTAGGGCAGGGGCTCATGAACAGTCAAAAGCCAGGTGAAGGACTAAATCCTGAGATCGGTAGTTATCTTGGAAACTCTCTTGGGCAGACTGGATGGACCATTGGTCTCCTTCTGCTGTCACTGTCTGTTTGTAAAATTATAATTTTTCATGCTGTCCTGTAAACAAGGGAAGGGGTTGTAACTCTGGCTGAACTGCCAGCCAGCCAGTCCCTTTCAAATTCCTGATCTGCTGACCACGCCCACACGCTCAGACGTCTTCTGACATCCTATCGGGGAGAGCGCAGGGGCATGTGCCCCCCATTAAATCCAATGCGGTGATTTTCAAACCATTATACATTTCAGGATTAGAATTCAGGGTTAGTATTAGAATAAATAGAGCACATGTCTGTCATTTAAAAGGTGAAAGCTATAAAGCAACTAAGAAAGGGGCCTGGATAAACCAGCAAGTGGTTGCCAAGTTGAATGGACTGCCTGAGGTGGTGTCAAGTGTCCATATCTGGTCTTCCACAAGGTCGAGATCATCCTTCACCCCACACAAAGTTCCTCCCTAAGGTAGTATCAGAATTTCACCTCACACAGGTGATAAATCTCCCAGAATATTTTAAGAACCCTTCTTCGGAGGCTGATCCCAGGCTCCATACCCTGGACCAGTGGAGGATGCACTCTTATTATAGGGGATGCATGGCTAGAGTTTGAGATGAGGCTTGCCAGCTGTTAGTATGCTGAGGCCACACCTGGCAGACTGTTAGCTAAGTGAACATTTGACAGGTGGATAACATCCAGCATCAACCTTTTCTGTATTTTGGCTGGTAGGGAGCCTCTTGTAGGGCTTAGGGCTCATTACACCAGGCATGCTGCTGCCTTGGTTGCTGCTTCCATTGATGCTTCTGTCCAGGAGATGGGCAGGGCTGCCACTTGGATGTTGGCATACACCTCCATCTTCCATTAATAGTATCTACCTAGTCACGTTGGGATGTTGTCTTTGTGACCTCCGTTCTCCAATATCTGTTCGCCAAATAGGGGTGTGCACCTTGCCCTCCCCTCCCAGAGAACTGCTGGAAGTCTGCCGGTATGTGGATGGTGAACTATATCCACACCCCTAGAAAAACAGGTTCTAGGGACATGGATATGTTGTTCAATCCACACTTCATGGCAGGTTCCTTGCCACTTTAAATCTTGCCGGAAGGTCTTCAGTCCGGCTCCTCCCACCCACCCGGGTGGTAAAACTCTCGGTTCCGCCCCATGACGCCAGATGTTCCCTCCTTAGCGCTCTGCATTTTAGGCCTGGATCCAAACTTGGTGGTTAAACCAAAACTTATTCTTAAATTTTCTATACTTCGGTCTGTTTCTTCCTTCGCGGCTGCGATGGATAAGTCGACTCCCGGATTTCGGTGGTACCCATGCGGGCAGAAGATGTCTCTGACCGATCCGCACTCCACGTGCGTTTTATTGCCTTGGGCTTGATCACGATCCGCAGGCCTGCGATTTGTGCAAGTCCTTTTCAGCCAATGTCCTCGAAGACCGTGCTGCCAGACTCCAACTTGGGCACCCCGAGAGACGTATTCCTCTGGTGAAGTCAAAGGAGACCCATTGGGTGGTGTCTGGCGGTGGGCTTGGCTGAGCAACTTGAGCAGATGATCGCCCTTGAAGAAGCAGCGGCCCAGGCTGCATCTTCGTCCTCCTCGGTCGCGGCATTTATCCCGCTCTCCTTGGGCTCCTCCTACACGGCTTCTTTCAAGGAGCTTTGTCAGTCCCTCTCTACAAAAGGTGAGGGTCCTTCGGGACATTCCTCTCGGTCCAAGAAGAAGGACTCGAAGGGTAAGTCCCACCATCGGCGTTCGCGGGAGCGGGAGAGGTCCCTTTCCCCGGACAGTCGACACTCTACTTCGGTCGAGGTTGCGGCTAAGGCTGCTGGCTTCACGGTGTCCCCGTCGGGTCAGCCGGCCGAGACACCCGTCGATGCGGTCTAGATTTTTCTTGACCCGTCGGACGGGCTGTCGACTGGAGAAGCCGACAACCCTTTTTCACCGCCCCCTTGGTGGAAACTATGACTTGCCTGCGCCTCCTGTGCCGGAGTTCCCGTTAAGGTTTCAGAGCAGAGGGAGGGACGGGTTTCCGCCCCTCCCAGACCACTTCTGGTCCAGCCAATCCGCCAACACCGCAGTCTTCGGTCTCGCACCGAGGAAAGCTGGGCGCTGTTCATCCTAGTCGCCTTCCTCGGAGGAGGAAGGCTTCAGCGCAGATTGCATCGACGCTAGGAGTACTTGATGTGGCAGCAGCTCCTTCTGACCGGGAGCAAGCCGACCCCATCGCCTTCCCCGGCCATTAAGTGGCTGTCACCGGAACGGCCAAAACAACCCCTCGTGGTTGTCGAGGATCCCAAACCGGTTGTTCAGCCGAAACCAGCTGCACCACCCATTGTGGAGGAACCCCCGCCTCCACAACCTAAACGTGGGGCTCTGACCAAGGATTCTCGGTCGGGTCAGGGGTTGCCCCATCAGTTGTTGGTCACCCTCACTCCCGACTGTCCTTGGCAAGTGGAGGGTGGCTCAGGCCCTAGGCAACTGTTTGCAGACTCCTCGGAGTCTGATGATTACTCATCCCTGGAGTCCACTTGGACAGTCGGTGGACGAGAGCCCATCCTCGTTCATGGGTTTGCTTTGGCTCATCTCAGAATCTACTGGGATGAAGCTCGAACCCATGTCCAGGCGGGCTAGGTATCCCCTCACGGAGATACTGGACTGAGAGGATTCCCCCACGGAGGCGTTTCCAGTGGCTGAAGCCATTGTTGTCCCAGCCTTGGAGTTATGGCAGCGGCTGGCTTCTTGTCCTGCTCCTTCGGCCAGGATGGCCAGGAAGTACGCGGTCCCCACCGGTTCACTGTCCGGTTTTTCGGAGCACTCCTCTACGGAGGGGCTTGTGACCGATGGTGTTTTCCGGCATTCCAGGAACACCAGGGACGTGGACAAGCCTCCCGACAGAGTCCAAGAAGCTGGACTACGCCGGGCATAAAGTGTACGCTGCATCCTCCCTTGGCCTTCGTCAGGCTAGTTCGGCCGTACAGATGGCACACTTTTCCCGCACCCTTATGGGCTTCCTGGATGACGTGATTCCTCATCTTCCGGCCGACCTCCAGACTACAGTCAAGCAGATGCGGGATCAGGGAAGGGCGGTGGCGAAGCAGCAGCTCCAAACTGCTCTTTGACATTGGAGACCCTTGTGCCTGGTCAGTTGCGGCCGCAGTGGCCATGCGCTGCAGAGCTTGGCTGCGGATCTCCACCTTCATGGTGGATACCCAGCACAAGCTGGCAGATGTCCCCTTCCTGGGTACCGACTTGTTCGGTCTCGGGGTGGAGGGCCATTTGCAGAGGATCGAGAAGTCCAATGCCACCTTGAACTTGGTCACGTCTGCCCAGAAAGACAAAGGCCGCCAGCAGCAGCGTAAGCCCTTTCGATCTTCTGCCCCTGCGGCACGTCCGGCCCAGCAACACCAGCATCAGGGCCAGCAGGCTCGCGCGTGGCACCCCAAAGCCTGCAGCTTCCTCCAGCAGGAAGTCGGGAGGGAAAGGCCGGGAGGTCCTCGGCGGTTCCTCCTCCAAGGCTGCCCAGTGACGGGTTGAGGGGTGTTGCGCCTCGATTCCCCTTGGGGACAGGCCCATCACTCCTTTCCGCCTGGTCCGCTATCACCACTGACTGCTGGGTGTTGGAAGTGGTAGAAAAGGGTCTGCCTCTGGAATTCGAGCAGGCCCCGCCCTTCCGAGCAGTTGCCCCACGGGGGGCTACGGGGTCCGTGGCCTGTCGGCCCATTGAGCCGACATTGCCCTGCTCCTCCAGAAGGAGGTGATCAGGGAGGTGGCGGATCCGTCACCAGACCTAGGGTTTGTATTCATGTATTTCCTGGTCCCAAAATGGATGGGGGGGCTGGTGCCCCATTCTAGACGTGCACGACCTGAACAGGTTCCTAAGGTCTCGAACCTTCAGGATGGTTACTCTGGCTCAGATCATTCCATCCTTGGAACGAGGCGTGTGGTTCTGTTCACTGGACCTCCAGGACGCGTTCTTTCACGTCCCAATCCGTCTGTTCCACCAGTGATTCCTCCGCTTCAGAGCAGAGGGGTCCATTTACAAGTTCCGGGCCATGTCCTTCGGCCTCTCTCCAGATCCCAGGGTCTTCACTAAATGCATGGCAGTGGTGACAGCATTCCTGTGGCGCCGAAGGGTCTGGATGTACCCTTACCTGGACGACTGGCTGATTGCGGCCTCCTCCAGACCGGAGGTGGAGTGGTCCAGGGATCTGGCCCTCTAGGTTTGCTCTTAGGTTGGCCTCCTCATCAGTGAGGCCAAATCGGAACTCGTGACAAAGCAGGTGATTCAATTCATCGGGGCAGAGCTAGACTCCCTTCGAGCCAGAGCACGACTCCTGGCGGACAGGGCAGAGGTTCTTTCCTCCTTTGCCCAGTCATTTCAGGTTGGGCAGCTGCGCCCTTCCCGGGACTTCCTCCGCCTCCTGGGCCTCATGGCGGCCTACACCAGCGTGGTCCGTTGGGCTTGTTGGCACATGCGTCCCCTACAATGGGGACTGGCCAGCCAGTGGTCACAGTGCTCCGGTCCTTTGGACCAGCCAGTGGCAGTGACCCAGGAGATGTGGAACGCTCTCCAGTGGTGGATCGTTCCAGCTTGTCTGCAGGAGGGCATCCCATTTGTCCGCCCCGAGCCAACAGTCACTCTTTCGCCCGACACGCCTCTGATGGGTTGGGATGCCCATCTGGGGAGTCACAGAGCACATGGTCTCTGGTCCCCTCAGGAGTCCTGATGCCACATCAACCTGCTGGAGCTTCGAGCGGTACGTCTAGCCCTCACCGCCTTCGCTCCATTTGTACGGGGTCAAGTGGTCCAGGTCCAGACGGACAGTACCACAACCATGTACTACCTAAACCGCCAGGGCGGGACGCACTCCATGCCCTTGTACAAGGAAGCTCTCCGCACTTGGTCCCTCGTGCGCAACCTGGAGGCGGATCTCCTAGCCATCCATGTGGCAGGAGCCTTCAACACTCTGGCCGATGCCCTAAGCCGGGTAGGGGCTGTGTCTCACGAGTGGTCACTCCTGCCGGAGGTGGTATATGATCTGTTCTCCCACTGGGGCACACCTCAGTGGACCTGTTTGCCTCCAGGGAGAATGTGAAGCTGAGGCTGTTTCATGCTCGCTGCAGGGGGATGCCTTCTCGAGGCCGTGGACCCCGGGCCTCTTCTACGCCTTTCCCCCATTTCCCTTGATCCACAAGGTGCTTCTCAAGGGGAGGAGAGACAAGGCGCAGGTGATTCTGGTAGCCCCAGACTGGCACCGCCAGTTCTGGTATCCACGTCTCCTCAGCCTCAGCTCCAGGCTCCCAAGGCGGCTCCTAGCCTGCCCGGAACTGATCTTGGTCAACCAGGGGAAGGTTCTCCACACGGACCTTCAATCCCTGCACCTGACAGCCTGGTTCCTAAGCGGCTAGAGTTCCAGGCCTTGGGTCTTTCCGATAAAGTCCTCAACGTTGTTGAGGCATCCCGTAAGGAGTCGACCAGGAAATGCTACGCATTCAAATGGAAGATATTCTCCATTTGGTGTCAGGGTAAAGGGTTGGACCCTTCCTCCTCTTCCTTGGCCAGCATTCTGGACTACCTGTGGTCCCTTTCTCAGCTAGGGCTTTGGTCAGTGACCCTAAAGGTGCACCTGGCAGCTATCTCTGCTTACCGGGCGCGGGCCAGAAAGCAGTCGGTGGCACAGGAGAAGGTGGTCGGGTGCTTTTTCAAAGGCCTGGATCACATATCCCCTCCGGTGCGAGAACCTCCACCTCCATGGGATCTACTGCTGGTATTGGCTAAGCTCATGGGCAAGCCATTCGAACTGATGCACAGGTGTGACATTTCTCACCTGACGTGGAAGACCGCCTTCTTGGTGGCTATCACATCAGCCAGAAGGATGGGAGAGCTCCAGGCGCTTTCCATAGAGTCCTTATCTGGTCTTCCACAGGGACAAGGTTGTCCTGCGCCCCTACCCGAAGTTCCTTCTGAAGGTGGTGTCGGAGTTTCGCCTTAACCAGGCGTCGATTCTGCCGGTGTTCTTCCTCAGTCACACCTCGGAGGCCGAATATAGGCTCCATACTTTGGACCCTAGAAGAGCGCTCTCTTATTATAAGGAGCGAACGGCTGAAGTTCGGGGAGAGGTTCGCCAGCTGTTTGTCACCTACGCTGAAGCCGCACCTGGCAGACCTGCAGCCAAGTGGATGCTAGGCAGGTGGGTCACCTCCTGCGTAGATCTCTGCTACAGGTTAGCGGGCATGGAGCCTCCCAAAGGGATAAGAGCTCATTCTACCCGCCATACCGCTGCATCGGTGGCTGCTTCCAGGGACGTCCCTATCCAGGAAATCTACAGGGCTGCTACCTGGAAGTTGGCACACACCTTCATTACCATTACCACATCGACCTTGAGTCACGCCGGGATGCTGGTTTCGGGACCTCGGTTCTCCAGTCCTTGTTTCCTAAATAGTGGGTGTGCGCCTTGCCTCCCTCCCTCCTCCCGGAGAACTGCTAGGAGTCTGCCAAGAAGTGTGGATGAACATATCCATGTCCCTAGAAATACAGGTTACTCACCTGTAACAGGAGTTCTGGGAATGGTATATGTTGTTCATCCACACAACCCACCCAACCTCCCCGGCTTCGACGCACAACCTGGCTTCCAGCGGGCTAGATCTTCTGTCATGGGGTGGAGCCAAGAGTTTTACCACCCAGGTGGGTGGGAGGAGCCAGCTTGAAGACCTTCTGGCAAGATCTAAAGCTGTAAGGAACCTGCCATGAAGTGTGGATGAACAACAGATACCATTCCTAGAACTCCTGTTACAGGTGAGTAACCTGTATTCACTCACCTGCAACCGTAGTTCTGGGAGTACTACAAAGTTCACATCCACACCACCCACTCGGCCTCCCCTGGCAGTGGGCACAGTGGTCCCTGCTTCCAGCAGGCAGGATCTGATGTCACGGGGTGGGACGGAGGGATATACTGCCTGGGTTGTGGTAGGAGCATAGCTTGAAGACGTTACGACGAATCATCACTTCTAGGGACATGGATATGTTCATCCACACTATCTGGCAGGTTCCTTGCCGCTTTAAATCTTGCTGGAAGGTCTTCAAGCTGGCTCCTCCCACCCACCCGGGTGGTAAAACTCTCTGCTCCGCCCCATGACGCCAAATCTTCCTTACTGCTTGGAAGCTCAGGTTCCTCCTTAGCGCTCTGCTGACTGGTTCCTGATTTTCGGTTTCTCAATTTAGTTTGGAAGTTTTCTAAAACTTGGTCTTCCTCCCTAGCTGCTGCGATGGATATTCGTTCCAGCTCTCGGAGGCTCGGGAATACCTTCAGGACGGACCCAGACTGCATGCCATCACTAATTTGACCATGATCCGCAGTTTGCGAATTTTCTGTGTCCTTTCGACCAGCTGCCCTGAGGATTGTGCGCCCGCTTGGGGCTCGGGCGACCTGGAATTTTTTTCTGCGCCGGAAAAATCTTTAGAGGCTCGTCGGGCGGTGTCCGCGTCGGCTGTCTCGGCTGAGCAGTTCGATCTCTCTTCCTCCATGGAGGAGGCGCGACCAAAGCTGTTCTCCCCCCCTCCTCCCGGTCGCGGCGCTTATCCCGCTCTCTTTGAGTTCCTCTCATTCAGCTTCATTCAAAGAGCTTCGTCAGTCCCTTTCCTCGAAGGGAGAGGGGCCTTTGGGACCTGCCTCTCGGCCCAGGTCAAAGGAGTCGCAGGGTAAGTCCCATCGTCGGCGCTTGTGGGAGCGGGAGAGTTCCCCTTTCCCTGTCTGCCGACTTTCGACTTCGGTCGAGGTTGCGGCTCAGGCCGCTGGCTTCACAGTGTCCCCATCAGGCCAGCCGGCCATGACTCCCGTCGACGTTGTCGAGTCTTCTCTCGACCCGTCACATGGGCGGTCTACTGCAGGAGTAGTTAACCCTTCGCCGGTCTCCCCAGTGGAAGCCGAGGTTCTGCCTGCACCTTCGGGGCGACAGGCCTCAGTCTTTTTGTCCGAGCTGAGGGAAGAGCGGGTGTCCCCCACTCCTTCCCGGACCCACCGTCGGTTTCCCCGAGGATCTGGGTCTCGGTCTCGGTCTCAGTCCTCTTCTCGGTCAAGCCGCTCCCGCCGACTTCGGCGGTCTCGGTTGGGGCACCGAGTTAAGTGGCATTACTGTTCCTCCTCGTCTCCCTCCTCGGATGAGGAGTGGCTCCGATGCAGATGGCATCGACGTTACGAGGAGTTCATGTGGCAGCAGTTGCTATTGTCCGGGAATCAATCGACTCCGATTCATTCCCCGTCCAGCAGGCAGCTGCCGCCCGAACGGCCGACGCAACCGCCCAGTCGAGGTGCCCACTTCAGGGCCGGGTTGTTCGTCCCCAACCTTGCTGCCCCACCGATTTCCATGGAACCTCGGTCGGTCACGACCTGTCCCGCAGGTTGTCTGTCACCCTCACTTCCGCTCGCCCTCGGCGGGTGAAGAGTGGCTGAGGCCTGAGGCAGCTCTTTGCAGACCCTTCGGAGTCAGACTCCTCCATGTTCCCCAGTTGGGAGGGCCCGGGGTCCTCTCCAGACCGCTCTGTGGACGACAGCCCATCGTCCTTTCTGGGTCTGCTTCAGCTCATCTTGGAGTTCACCGGGATGCAGCTTGAACCCGTGTCCAAACGGGTCTCTTATCCCCTGATGGAGATTCTAGACCGAGGGGGTTCACCCTCGGAGGCCAGACATGGATGTTGGTAGCTTGTGGGAGACATTTAAAAAAAAAAAAAAAAGGGTGCAGGAGGCTACTATCTCATGTACAAGGATAAGGTGTAAAATGGTAGGACCAATAAGCCGTGCTGATGGACCAGGGAGGTGCAAGAGGTGGTGAGGGATAAAAAAGAAAAGCTGCCTACGCATGTTTTTAAGCACTCCGGGGGGACAGGGAGAGAGCTGAGTACGAGTTGATAGCCACAAGGGTCACAAGAGTGGTGAGGGGAGCCAAGGCGAGGATTGAGCAAAACCTGGCTAGGGATATCCGGAGGGGTGGAAAGGGATTTTATAGATATATAGGGGAAAAGAGGAAAGGGAGAGCACAGATCTCCAGGATTAGGACTGGGGAGGGATGGGCTCAGGAGGTGGGGAGCAGGCAGAGGTACTAAACAAGTACTTTGCCTCGGTATTTGTGGAAGGTGACAGGGGATCCATTCAGCCAGAAGGGAGGGGGTGGGAGACAGCTGAGAGGAGGGGACAGATGGAGAGGACCAGAAGAGGCTTGGGCACCGGGTGGGCCAGGCCTAGAAGGGGATGGGTGCTTTGTTGAAGGGGGTGGTTAAGGATTGGGAAATCAGAGAGGACAGCCTGAGGGAGGCCCTGTGGGCACTGAAAACTGACAAGGCACCAGGACCGGATGGGCCACATCCAAGAGTCCTGAAGGAACTAGCAGATCCACTAACTGCACTTTGCAACGCATCGCTGCAGACAGGATGGGTGCCTCAGGATTGGAGGGTGACTCATGTGGTGCCTATCCACAAAGGGGGGGGGGTCTAAGGAGAAAATGGGAAATTACAGGTGTGTCAGCCTAATGTCTGTGGTAGGCAAATTAATGGAGGGCTTCATCAGGGAGAAGCTTGGGAGGCAACTGGAAAGGCTGGGGCACATGGATGACAAACAGTATGGTTTTGTCCCGGAGAGGTCGTGCCAGACCAGCCTCATAGATTTTTACAACTGGGTGTCTAGGACCCTGGACCGACAAAGACCAGTGGACGTCCTGTATCTGGATTTCAGGAAGGCGTTTGACTTGGTACCCCACATTGGGTTGTTGACAAAGTTGAGGGGCAGGGGGGTGGGAAGACTGTTGCTTAGATGGGTAGAAAAGTAGCTCACTGAGAGATCAGAGGGTGGTGGTTGGTGGGATAGTCTCCTCCCCTAGGAAGGTCTTCGGTGGGGTTCCCAAGGTTCGGTACTAGGGCCACTCCTGTTCAATGCCTATGTCTCCGATGCAGGGAGCGGTGTTAGGAGTAGGATGAGCCTCTTTGTGGATGTCTCAAAACTGGGAGCACTGGCTGACGGGGAGGAAGCGAGAGAGTGTCCAGAGGGATCTGGATACCGTGGAGGGTTGGTCAAGGAGGTGGGGACTGAGGTTTGATCCAGGGAAGTGTAGGGTGCTGCATCTAGGGGTCAGAAACCCAGGTCTGTATACACCCTGGGAAGGGTCTCTCTGCAAGCCACAATGAGTGTAAGGGACCTGGGGGTGGTGGTAGACACCAGAATGAACAACAGTGAAAACTGCAGAAGATCTGCGGCAAAGGCAAACAGGATTCTGGGCTGCATAGCCTGGGGAATAATGTCCAGGAAGAGGGAAGTGATCCTTTCTCTGTATAATGCCTTGGTCAGGCCTCATCTTGAGTACTGCGTGCAGTTCTGGAGACACCTTCTTAGGAAGGTCATAGTGTTTTTGGAGAGGGTTCAGAGGAGGGCTACCAGGATAATCCGAGGCTTGAGTGAAAGGACCTGTGAGGAAAGGCAGGAAGTCCTTGGGCTGTACTCGCTGGAGGAGAGACAGGGGTGACATTTATTTAGCTTTTGTTGACCAGGTAGGTTCGCTAGACAATCTGTATGCCTATTTGCAGGTATGACCCAGGAGAGTACAATGAAAATACAAGTTTAAACAAGGTACATAACAAGAGGGGCAATGTACAGAGTTACAAGAGAGCAAGATAAACATAGTCTACAGTGAGCAGTAATAGGTAAAATATACATATACATACAGAAGAAATAGACTAACACATTCAATGGTAATTGCATTGCATGAGTGACCCTGTTTACCAGTGCCACTTAATTCATAAGCAGATGGTGGTTAATCATATGCTACCCAGAGTTAAAGCCCAGTAGGCAGTGGGTCAGATGGGACCAATTTGGAGACCTGGTTAGGGTGGCGTGGGACACCCACACACCGAGGATAGTTTCAAGTGCTCCCACAAGGAATTCCGGAGACACAGTTGGGAGGGGGAGTAACGTACATGGTCAGGAAGGGAGTTCCATAGCTTCGGAGCACATGTAGCAAAGTCCCTGTCCCCCATCAGGGTTTGAGTATATGGAACTTTGAGCACTGCCAGACCCTGAGACCTGAGGGAGTAGGAGGAGGATACAGCAGGCATGAGAAGCTGCGCAAGCCCCACTGGAGTGCCAGTTCTGAGCACCTTTCCTACAAAGTAGCCCAGCCCATATTTCAAGTGATTGGCCGGGGAAAGCCAGCTTAGTTTGTCATATAGTTTACAATGGTGGGTGAGACGTGGGACAGCCAGGGCAAAGCGACTGATGTTATAGGTCGTGTTCCACCTGGAAAGGTGGACCTTGGAGGTGCCAACGAACAGGAGAAGGCCATAGCTTAGTGAAGGGAACAGCACACCTCTGGCCAGTTTCAAGCTAGCTGCAGACATCAAATTGTTCTTTGCCCTGTAGGCAAGACCCAATTTGCAGTTTACGGTTCTGCAAACATTTAGGATGCGACTCCCCAGGTTGAGTTGGGGTTTAAGTGTAACCCCAAGGTATTTTATTGAAATAGTGGTTAGATGGGGAGAGCCATCTACACCACTGACACAGAGGGATGGGGGAGGCCTTGATCTTGGCTGCTGACCCAAAGAGCATGGCCTGAGTTTTTTTTCAGAGTAAGGACTAGCTTGTGGGACGTTATTCAGGCTTGAGTATTCTTAAAGGCCTCACTCAGCTGAAGGTTAAGAACCCCAATGTCTCTGGGCATGTGCAAGGATGACAAGATCATAAAGGGTGACACTGCAGTTGGAAGCAGCAGCAGAGAGATTAACAAATGCAGAAAAGAGATGGGGCCCCAAAACTGATCCCTATAGGACACCAGAGGTCACCGGAGTGGGGTCAGAGAGGACCTTGTTGAACTTAGTCTGCTGTATTCTGCCCTGGAGGTAGTTTCTTAGCCAACTCAACGTGGGGGGGGGGGGCAGGCCTAAGGACTGCATCTGTGAGCAGAGTAATGCATGGTCTACAAGGTCAAAGGCCTTGGATAAGTCTACGAACATAGCCCCAGAGAGTTTGCCCTGGTCCATGGCCGCCCTGATGCTAGTAGAGACAGGGACAAGGGCAGTGGTCGTGCCATCCCCTTTACGATATCCTTGCTGTGCAGGGGACAGCAACTCATGATTCTGAATATACTCTGTAAGCTGTTCAGCCACAGTTTTTTCTAAGAGTTTACTAATGGCTGATAGGATGGCAATTAGATGATAATTGTCCAGGAATTTGGGGTTACCTTGCTTCGGAACGGGGACAATCCTTGTTACTTTCCAAATACCTGGGATAACACCAGTGGCTCGGGACAGTTTGAAGATATGTGCCACTGGGATGGCAATGTAGGGAGCACGCAGGTTCAGAAGCTTGGGCTCCATGTTATCATGACCAGCGCTGGAGTGTGGGGAGAGACCAGAGAGAAGTTTCTGCGTCTCCTTGAGACATAGCCCTTAGATAAAATAATGGGCGAGAGGGTTGAGCCTCCTAAGGGACAGCGGCTGAGGGGCCTCTAATATACCCTACAGCCGGGAAAAACGAGGTAAGCGCAGACAAGTCCAAAAAGTGGGAATTTAAAGCATTAGCAGTCGTGAGTGGATTATTACAGCTTGACCCTCCAATGATCATATCAGCAACTCCCAAGTTTTTTATGTTCCTCCAGAACCTTCGTCGGTCCTTAGCAGAGCTAAGCAGGGCAGATTTACAATATTCGCTTTTTGCCGCCCTGATGGCATTTTTGCACTCGTTTCTGAACTTCTTGTACTGTTGGAAGATGGACTGATCCAACGTGTGTTTGAAGTGAGCCCAACACTTGTCCCTTGCATGCAGAAGGGCTAGGAGGCTCCCATGCAGCCATTTTGTGGCAGTCCTCCTCACTCTCCATCTAATAAAGGGGGCATGTTTGTCCTGCAGAGCGCCGAAAACAGTGAGAAACTGGGAGACAGCTGTGGTCGGGTCATGGGCACTGAGCACTTCTGACCAGTCAGTGGTCCTCAGATCATCATGAAATGATCCCATATCAAACCTGGAGAAATCCCTAACATGAATGATTTTGTGGGGAATTTTTGGGGAAGGGACCTTCCATACACAAAACACTGGGGTGTGATCTGAGATGAAGTCGGGTAGGGTTCTAGCTGAGCTGATCCTATCTGGGCGGTTAGATAGGACCCAGTCCAGTAGGGAGCTAGTACCACCTTTAGCAGCCCATCTAGTGGGCTCCTGGATAAGCTGAGTCAGGGCAAGACTTGCCAACAGAGGGTTCAAACTGCTTGGAGTTACTTTCTGTCCAGTTTAAGTTCACGTCACCTAGGATCAAAAGATCTTACTTCGAGAGGGCTCTTGCAGTAGGTAATTACATATAGGATTGACGTCGGCAGGCGGCAGGACCCCATGGAAAAATTTCTAGCTAGCAGTCCCTGGCGGGGAACCGCCCTCACGTCAGGTGACCGGCATCAGACGACGTCGGTATAAAGGGGTCCTGCCTGCCGACATCAGTCCTATATGTAATTACCTGCTGCAAGAGCTCCTCTCAAAGATCTACTGTTACGGTAAGTTCTTAAGTAACTGTACTTTCATTATCTCCAACAGAAGGACCAGTGGCATCCAGGAGGTGGGTAAGTCCAGGCAGACCACCCTTTGGGGGGGGGGGGATTATATGTGCATACAACATGCAGCTTCTTTTTATTTCCAAGCAGCAGTACAGTGTGCAGCAGCTTACAGATAGAGAGGACTGCTGATGGATTACTGCAGATACACCAAGGTGAATCTTATAGTAAATTAGGATACCACCCCCTCACTTTTTTCCCCAGCCAATCTTGTCTACTAAACTCATAGCCAGGAAGTACACAGGCTGAGTCTGGTATTGAGGGTTTCAGCCAGGACTCTGTAATGCCTAGTATGTCAGGCTTATAGTGGACGACCCAGGCAAATAGTTCTGAACTACATTATGATTGGGTAGTGGACTACGAAAGTTAAGGTGAGAAATTTTAACCCTTTCCTAATTTCCAACATTCAGGGATTGAGGGGGGCCTGATCTGTGGGACCAGGGTTTAGCTCAATGTCACCTGCAAGGGCCGGTATCACAAGGAAGAGCCTGAGGAGAAACCTTATGGGGGGAGGGGTACCACTGGCTGAGGGCCTTCGTGATAGACGTCTTCTCACCAAGACAGTGCCCAGAACATCTGAGGTCAAGACAGCAGGCAGGCCAGGGAAGCGGTGTCTTGAACTAGAAGGTTAGAGAAGGTGAAATCAGACAGACCCCTCGTGTGGGACAGTAGTTCCCCAGTGGACCCCATGAGACAGAGAAGAGTCTGTGAACGTTAGGGGAAAAACAAAGGCTGGCAAGGAGACCAATGGAGAGGATAGCACAAGGCAAGAAGGGCATGACACCATTCCTGATAGGCCTTGGAGTATCCATTTCCCCTTTTCCTCAGTGGTGACTAGTGACACCCAACTCAAGGAGACAGCCATGACTGGTGGGTCAGCTTGAGAGAGGTGAGACCAGAGTTCTCAGTGTGCTAGTTCAGCCAGTGTGGACAGGGTCTGCCTGAGTGTAAAGGCATACAGCATAGACAGATGAACAATGACCTGCACTTAATTGCAAGGCACTCACCCCGATGATACTGACAGTTAGGTAAGGGCAAGTAGGAAACCTGAGAACCCTAACTTTTTACCTATATAGTCCAGCAAACATTCAAAGCAACATCACATGCAGATGCTGAGCAGTTAGGGTATTTGTAACATGAAACCTGGAGAACACTAACTTATTGCCATTATTAGCCAGGCTAACACCCGAAGTAGCAGTTCTGGGTAATTTTTTTAAAGAGTAGGGAGAAGCATGCAATAATCATATGGTACAGGAAAGTATAAGAACAAGGAATGAAGCCCCATGCAATGTAAGATATCATAAGCTAGTGAAAACAGACAAATGACAAGAAACTGGTTTGTTGTTTTTTTAGCCACTCCCAATCGCCAGTAGGATCCCCAAAACATTAAGGGATGGGCTTGTAAGCATTTAAGGGGAGGAGGGAACGGGGTGGGTGGGGGCCAGAATTTTTCCTTTCACTCAGTCTCTCACTCGCTTTCTTCGCGGTCCGACTCCTATGTCAGGAGCCCCACGGGAGAGCAACACTAGTCCGTGTGGGGAAGGAGGGGGTCCCAGCGAGGACCAGTCCACACCTCCAGTCCCCGATTCAAAAGTCCATCTATGATCCGGGCTGAAGCCTTCCTATTTAAACTGCACCAGCAGTTTAAAATTGCCTTTTTTTTTTCCCCTCCGTTTCTTGCTTGCGCTTTCCACGGTCAGACTCTTCTGTGGCAGGAGTTCTCATGGGAGACATGATTGAGGCATTCAGATATGTGAAAGGGATTAATGGGGAGAGCCAAAGAAATGTTCAGGCTAAGGAAAGGGGCACAACCAGGGGGCATGAGAGGGTGGTGGAGCCATGGAATGCATTGCCCAGGAAGCTAGTTGAACTGGGCACAGTGGAGGGCTTTAAGAGGGGGTGGTACAGATGCATGCGTATACTGAAGCCGAAGTTGACACACTTGGGGGCCGGGGGGGAGGAACTAGTGCCCAATAGGGGCTGGCTAACGAGCAGACATGAAAGACCATTGGGCCTATTCTGCTGGCTTTTAGTATGTTAGTATGTTCAGTGATGGAACGGATGGACACTGATTTATCACAATGGGCTTGGCTACCTATGTCTTACCCCTTTTAAAAAGTTGATTTGGTAGATTTAACAAGTCTGAGCAGGGATGCAACAGAATAGTGCTAGTCATCACACTTTTGCAAGTATGGGTGTTGATCTGGACAGCAGGGAAAACAGGACCCAAATATTGTATTCCCATGGATGATTGTGTTTGCCTGTGGTTATAATGAGAATCTTTTTGGGGTTTGGCCACAGCACTATGCAGCTTCCTCCATTGCTGTAGCTCAAAAAGGGAACTGCCCATATCAGACAACATGGAAAAGAGCCATAATAGCTGAGAGACTCTAGATTTTGCCACGGGCCAGGATAGCAGCATCTGTTCTAAGCACCTGACACAAAACTGTGCGACTAACACACCCTGTCTTAAGATCAAGGGTCCAGTACACAGTCACACAGGGTAGCAGTACAAGACGGGGGGAAAAGAGTATTTTTTTTTTTTTTTTTTACCCTTAAGTGCCTTAACATTCAAGGCCCTACATAGACTGGGCCCAAACTGTCTGAAAGATCTCTTGGTGCCTTATACTGCCCCTTGACCCCTTCGGTCCACAGATGCGGGTCTGCTTACAGTACCCCACTGTTTAAAACAATCTGGGGATAGGGCGTTTGGAGTTGTTACCCCATTATTGTAGAATTCCTTCAGATATGGTTCAAACCCACCCCCACCCCCACATACACTCCTTTTCACTGTGGATACCTTTAAACACGGGCTAAAACATATTTATTCAGACAGGCCTACCCTGATTAACAACTAACTTCTGACCTGAACATTGTAATGATCTCTTAAAAAGTTGATATATTTATTGAATGTTCTTTTAAATGTGTGATCTGTTTTATGAATTGTGAGGTGCTCGATGCCATTGTGAAGGGCACCATATAAATAACATTTACTTTGCCTTTCTTGGGTTCAAAGCACTTTACAATAAAATACAGTAACAAAAATAAACATTTGCCAAATGGAAACAGGCAAAATACACCATAAAAATTCTGTTTACAGTTTCAGCAGTATAAAACTATAGTCCAACTCCCATTTTGCCACTTTCCTTTGGAGTCATACACAGGGTGCACTACGCAGTGGGGTGAGACTGGTTGTGGGTGATGCCACCTAGAAGTGTCCCCCCCTCCCTGCTTTTACCCTAATGGCTGCTTCTAGGCCAGTAGATTATTTTTTTATGCCTCTTTGGCCATTGCCATGCTTTCCAGTGCCTCACCTTCGTCCCCATATCGAAGTAAATCCATTGCATCCAGTAGTTTCTCCCTAACCTGCATAAAGTAGCACATCAGTCTGATCATAGAAGCTTGATTGCAGAAAAGGACCATACCAGCCCATCTAGTTTGCCCATTTGTTTTCCCCTACACCTCCCCCTCCCTGCAAGCCCCCCTCATACTCAGCCCCATGTGCTTGTCCCATGCCGTCTTGAATTCTTCTACCGATCTGACCCCCACCACTGCATCTGGTGGTCTGTTCGAGGGCTCCACCACCCTCTCTGAAGAAACGCCCTCTCACATTGCCCCGTATCTCTTTCCTTGCAGTCTGAGGCTGTGCCCTCTAGTTCTGACCCCCTCCTTCCTAATAAGTAAACACTCTTCTCCCACTTTATTGAGCCCCTTTACATATTTAAAAGTTTCAATCGTGTCTCCCCTTTTCCTCCTTGTCTCCAGCTTGTACAGATCCAGCTCCTCACACCTCTGCTCGTATGACTTTCCCTGCATCCTGCACCATCTTGGTTGTCCTTCTCTGAACCCTTCTCTGATTCACCATATGTGCAGCAAACCCTTCCCCAGTTGGCCCTCAATTTCCATTGGTAGATTTTGAGATTGCCTAAAGGCTGACTATAGCAGATCTTCGGGGGTATCTGTCATCTGGTCCCACAGAGGAACTTCACAGTCGGTGAAGCAGGATCCACACGGAAGCTTTTCAGCAATACAACTGGGGCCTCCATGCCAATGTCATCTGCCGACATCACCAACACTCTCAAGGCATCAGTGGCCCTGCTTCCTCCTCAGTTCTAGGTGAGCCATGCGGTCCTTATCTGCCATCAGTCTGTTTCTATGTTTCTTTCCCGCCGTCGAGACTGTTTGCATGGGTCTTCGCAGAAGCTCTGATGCAGTTTTGTGCCATTTTGCCTACGATTATTTTTTTACACTTACTCTATTAGAATCTCTTTTCTAAAGATATTCCTTTATTTTGTTTGTCGAAAGTTAATTGTTCTACTTCTGTCCTCCGTCGCTTTGGAAAGATTGTTTCTGCAGATGAACACACTTCATCCTCATCCGGGGGTACTCCAGCTGCGGCGCACAGACACCGAAACCTGCTGTCCAGCTCTATTCCTACCAGACCCCTACTGACAGCACCCACGCCTGATATTCAGGGCGTTCGTCCCATCAACCTCTGGGTCATTGGCCTTCCTTTGTTGGCAGTGGGACCATCGTTGACTGGCACCCCCCCCCCAACGAGGCCTGATGCTTCCCCAGGTCCTTGGGGGCTCATTGGATGGGTCATCGCTCACTGTACCATTGACCCCCTCCTCCATCGACGCAACAGTTCTGTCAGCGACCTCGGTGACAGTTTAGCCAAATCCACCTCTGTATTGGTCAGCCAGGTAGGCGCATTTAGGCCTTCTTGTCCTGCGCAGTTGATTGCCCTGTTGACTCTGCTTCAGCCTCCACTGGCAGCTCCCTGCGGACCGTCGGCGGCACATCTCTCTTCAGACCCGGAGCCGGAACAGGTAAACATAGCGTAGAAGTACAATCCTGATCTTATTCTTCCTGAGGACGAAGAGGAAGAGCCCCTCTCCTCTGATCGATCTGCAGCCTCCTCACTGAGTGCGGATTCTTATCAAACATACCCCTAGGCAGTGACAGGGTTGGGGGGTTTAAAACAGGGGTCAAATTGGACCCACTGGTATAAAAAAAAAAAAAAAAATGTGGGTCTGAAGAGGAACCTGCTGTGTCAAATCATAATCGGTGGCAGATTTTGAATGGTTCATGTTCCATTTCTTTAGATATTGTTATGGACTATGTGCATCAGTTTAGACCCACTGTCTAAAGGAAGAGGGGTCAATCTGGGGAGGATGCAACTTTTGCTCTTTGGGTGCATGTTAGCGCTGTCCCTGCCCCTAGGTCTCCTCCAGAGGACCCTACCTTCTTTAATATTTTGAAGCAGCTGTTCTCTGCCATGGGTTTCCACATTGAGGAGGAGTAGGAGGATGCCACCAGAAGAGATCTGGTGGATTTCCTGGAGATTCCAAAGTCCCCCTGTCAAGGTCATTCCTCCTGTCCTTTTTTTTTTTTGGCAGGACCACACTCAGCCCTGGTCACGGCCCCCAGAGACCTCCGCCACCGTCCATCGTTGCCAGGGTCCCATGGTCACCCCCGGCTTACCCCCTGGAGCGGGGCCGCGGCCACCACTTCTGGTAGCCACGGGTTAGTGTCTGGTTGAGGACCCGCACCCACAGTGGCGAATTGAGGTCCTCCGGGAGGGCTTCATCTCGACAGTGGTCCTTGCCCGCCCTTTTTCCATTTCGTTGGCGGGGGCGTGCAATGGCGCCAGCGTCTGCCCGCCTCCCGGAACTACATGCATCGACGCTTGCGTTCCGGTCCAGTTCGCCAACTGCTACCTCGCCTCCGGAGAAGGAGAGCAGTCCATACGACCTTCCTTCCTCCGCCGCCCCTCCGACGATCTGGGTTCGTTCCCGAACCCGGGTCGCCGGCGTCACAAGCAGAAATCCCACCGCTGCACCGACGGGCCGGCCCATTCCTCCTGTCCTGCCTGTTCTGAGGAATGCCACCACTGCAGCCTGGCACAAATCTGACATGATGCCAGCTATGCTCCGCAGGGCTGATAAGCTATATCATGCCCCTCAGGGTTTCTCACTTTGCTACCCAACCTGAAACAGATTCTGTGGTAATAGTGCTCAATGATGGGCCTGAGGCACCCAAGCACCTTAGCTCCCCCACCCCCCGACAGAGAGTCTCTTTAATTAGAACCTCTGGAGCAAGAGGGTCTGTGCATTCTCCACCCTTGGGCTGAGAATTGCCATCTACCTTTCTCATATGGTGAAGTACCAGAATACCATTTGGAAGAAGGGCAAGGCCGTGACCCAGGCCCTTCCAGATGGCTCCCAGAAACAGGACGTCCTTCACTGCTTGCAAAATGCTGAGGATATTAGCAAGCATCTCTTGCAGGCCCTCTGTGATATCGTGGATACTACTGCCAGGGCTGCTGCCACAGGTATTTCCCTCTGTAGGCACTCCTGGCTCAGGATCTCTGGCTTCATGGAAGATGTCCAACAGAAGGTGCTGAATGCCCCCTTCAGTGGCTCAGTTATTTTGGGCCAGATGTCCAGGACATCATTAATGATTTACAGGCATCTGGCAGGGCTGTCAAGTCTGTCCACTCGCTCTGTCATACACAACCCAGGAGCAGGCATCGCTTTCCCTTTCGCATGGTGTCCAGCAGGTGGGGAGCAGCCTCTTGCCCCCAAGGTAAACGCAGAGCCTCCATTGCCTTGCCCGCCCCCTCCACTGCAGAAGCCGTGACTAAACGCCCCAAGGCTGACTGACGAGCTCCAGCGGCTAGATCCACCTCCGCCTGACTCCTTGCCAGACCCCCCCCCCCCGTCTCTGACAAGAGGTGGTGGTTGGAGGCCAGTTCTCCCTCCATCTCAATCAGTGGAGAACTACCACATCAGATGCCTGGATTATTCAAGTCACAGAAAGGGGTTACACTCTGAAGCTCATAGTTGCCCCCAGAGACTCCTCTATTGCTGACCACCTACCCCCCAGCCCACCTGTCTGTTCTCTGGGAGGAGGTATAGTCCCTTCTGTACAAACAGGCCACTGAGCCAATGCCCAGGTGCCAGAGAAACAAGGGCTTTTATTCCAGGTTCTTCCTAGTCCCCTAAAAGAACTGGAGACCTGAGGCCCATCTTAGATCCCAAGGACCTCAATCTGTACGTCCAGTACAAGACGTTTCGAATGGTAACTCTGCCAGGCCTTATGCCCCATCTTAAACAGGGCGACTGGCTGTGTTCTCTGGACATGCAAGACACATACTTGCACACCTCTGTATTTTCCACCCCACACGAGGTTCCTTTGGTTTCTTCTTCAGGGTGAGCATTACCAATTCAAAGTGCTGCTCTTTGGCTTGTCCTCTGTGCCACTGGTCTTTAACACTGCAGCTCTCAGAAGGGAGGGACTGTATGTTTCCCTTATTTGGATATGATTCTATTCTGAAGACCCTGTCCAGGGAATAGTTCCTTCGAACTCTGGAGAGAACGCTTCAGTTATTCCTCTCCCTGGGCATTATGGTAAATTTGGCCAAGTCCGTCCTAGCTCTGTCCCAAAGGCTGCAATAAATAGGGGTAGTCCTAGACTCAGGGCAGGGAAAGGCCTTCCTACCTCAGAACAGAGCAGAGTGCCGTATTGCTCAGGAAGTCACCCATATTTTATCCCTGCAGGGGTGTACTTGAGGTTGTTGGGGCTGATGGCTGATGGCAGCTGCCATCCCCACTGTTCCACTAACCAGGCTCCACATACGCATCCTCCAGTGGACTTTCCAGGTACAATGGGATCAGCTCACAGACGAGCTAGATCAATTAGTGCTGGTCTTCTCCCCTGTCTGCAAGATGCTCCAGTGGTGGACATATCCCTCCAACTTGATGCAAGGGGTGCCCTTCCAGATCTCCTCCCTCCCTGCAGATCCTCACCATGGATGCCTCTGGTTTGGGCTGGGGAGCTTACCTTGGTCCCTTTCAAACTCGGGGCTCTTAGTCCCAGATCGAAACATCCCTGCATATTAATGTCCTGCAGATGTGGGCGGTCCTGTATGGCATGCAGGTTTTTCAGAACTTCAGAACTGTGCTTTTCAGAACCATCTCCTCCTGGGTTAGCTGTTGATTCAGTCCGACAATTTCAGTGTCTTATTACGTCAGTTTGGGGGGGCCGGGGCACGCTCGTAACCCCCAGTGCAGGGAAGACATGAGTGTGTGGTACTGGGCATTGGACCACAGTCTAACTCTCTCAGCGGTTCATGTCCCTGGGGTACTAAACACTCTGGAGGACAGCCTCAGCAGGATGCAGTCCAGAATAATGCCTCTCATGTGTCGCAGAAGGTCTGTTAGACAGATGGGATTGTCCCGAGTTGGACATTTTTGCATCCCCACTCAACGTAAAACTGCCCAGTTTCTGTTTACTCGATCCAGAGCCTGGAGTTTTCTGTCGAGACACGTCCCTCTCCTGGTGTGGGAGGTTCTTTTACACCTCCCCTCCGTTTCCTCTGATCCAGAGGGTGTTAATCAAACTGCAGATGGGGGGGGGGGGGCAGCATGATTCTGGTAGCTCCATTCTGGCCTCGTCGGATACGATTTCCGATACTGCAGCAGATAGTGGAAGGGCCTCTAGTCCCTCTCTGCAGGAACCTGCTGACCCAGGGTCAGGGGACCCTGGTACATCCCAACCTCAAGTCCTTTCATCTGCATGCTTGGCTACTGAAGACATAGCCATCGCTGTATTTGGGGTTTCCAGTAGGGTAGTGGATGTTTTACTAGTCGCTCGGAAACCCTCCACTCAAGCCACTTATGCCATAAAGTGGAAGAGGCTTGCCATCTGGACCCTTTCACCTGTCTGGTGAGCCAGATTCTTGATTACTTGATGTCGCCATCAGACTCTGGTCTCCAGTACTCCTTTCTCAAGGTGCACCTTTCGGCTATCTCTGCTTTCCATGATCCAGTGAGTGGCTGCACCGTAGCTCAGCTGGATGTGTCCCATTTTTTTTTTTTTTCTTGAGAGGCATCTTGCATCTGAAACCTCCAGTCCGTTCTCCTGTCCCCGCTTGGGATTTCAATTTTGTTTTGGAGAAACTGACCCTGTCTCCCTTTGAGGCAGCGGCGACTTGAGAGCTACGCTTTCTTTCCTGGAAAGTGTTATTTTTGGTTGCTATTACTTTTGCTCGAAGGATTTCTGCGCTTCAGACCCTCTGGTGCGAGGAGCCTTATTTGATCTTTCCAAAAGACAGGGTGTCTTTGTGCACAAATCCTAAGTTTCTTCCTAAGGTGGTGTCTTGAGTTTACCTGACCCCATCTATCCACCTTCCAGTTTAATATACAGAGCGTGCCAATCCATGAAAAGCACTGCTTCATAAGTTGGATGTGTGCAGAACTTCAAAGTATTACATGCTCTGGACTAAGGAATTCAGAAAGTCGATGCAATTTTGTTTCTTTCGCCACAGGCAGAGAAGGCGTTCCGGGTTTCTAAACAGTGTTTGTCTAAATGGTTGGTAAATTGCATTGTGTTCTGGTACAACAAGTATGGCAGAGAGTTGCCAGGAGCAGTGAAAGCTTATTCCACAAGAGGCATGGCTACCTCTGTGGCTTGTTTCCGAGGGGTCTCAGCTGCTATTTGCATGGCTGCCATCTGGAGTACTGCCCATACCTTCACCAAGCACTACAGTTTGCACATTGCCTCAAGGGCCCATGCAGGTTTTGGCAGGACTGTGCTGCAGGACCTCCTGTCTTAAATTCAGGGATGGCCTTCCTCACGGACTGTTTCTGTGCATTTGTAACTGCTTGGGACTCATTCTATCTGTGGGACCTGATGATCGAGATACCCACGAAGAAGATAGAACAGTTACGTAAGAACTATCCTAACAGTAGATCTTCGAGAGGATCTGTCATCAGGACTGCCATTCCTCCCACCATCCCCATTTTTAGGGCTTTTTCTTAGAACTGGCTCTGGTGTATCCAGCCTTTAATTTGGACCTGGGCACCCCCCCCGGTCCCCCATGGCTAGAGCTATGCACCCTGGGGGGGTGGGGTTGGGTTGGGGGGGATTTGCTAACTCCTTTTATAGGGTTGGTGATGTCTGTAGATGATGGCGTGGGCTACCCCAGTTGTACTGCTGAAAATCTTCTGTGTGGATCCTGCTTTGCAGGTGAAGTTCTATCTGTGGGACCTGATGACTGAGATCCCCTCGAAGATCTATTGTTATGGTAAGTTCTAATGTAACTGTTCTTTCCATAGGCAAGGGATGTTGCAAAAATCTAGATGGGTTAGTGACCATCTTTGCATGGCTACTTCCATCCCTTACATTGGCATTATGTTAAGAGACTACACGGGGGAAGGTCTGCAACTTCACAAGGGCGTAAAAGTTGCAAGTGTGTCCCTATGTGCTGCAATGCGTGTGACGTCTGTGGTTTTAGTTAACATAATTTGAAATGTATTCTGTTTGTATATGACGAGAGATTCTTATTTACAAATGTTTTGCGATTTTGTAAGTTGTTATGCTTGACCGCAGGTTGTACCTGAAAAAGGAATGTATGTTTTAGTGTACCTACTGGTTTTTAAAATAAATATAGGGACATACCTGCACCTCGGCAGCTTTCAGTCCTATGGTTGACAAAATAGGTGCCGGTGATATGCTGCTGATATAGAATTAAACTTGGACCAATAAAAAAAACATTCCTGCTGTAGCTGTCTTCATCAGAGTAATTGAAAGAGTCGGGGGAAGGCGGAATTACATATTTCTGATTTGAAGGTGCACAGTTCCCTTTGCTGTATTGCTGCAAACTCAAATGATTTTGAAGCTGTTGAAACTAGCTGGAAGAAGCAGAAGCTAGCTGATTTAGGTATACAAAACTACATTTTAGCAGATTGGTTAGGATTGTAGTTGCCATTGGTGTGTTTGAAAATCAGCTTACTTGATTTCATCTTACGTTACGAGACTGTATGTTGGAAAACTGTCCCATTTGACCCTACCTCAGTCTGAAGCAGGAACAAATTATCATCTTTATAAAGAGTAGAATTTTTTTATACTTGCTGTGCAGTCTATAATTTAAAATTTTATCTAATTGATCCTGCGCTCTCCCTGCTGGCATTTTAAAACTGAACGCCCACAGCCACCTGTGGCTGTCCCCAGAGTGGTGTGTCATGTAGGGAGCAGCGGGGGCACGTGCATAGAAGTACTGTACTGTCGGAGCTTTTAATACCTCCGGTTTGGATCCTATGTGCAGTTCACCTGACAGATTATGGCTGGTCTCGGTATAGCACCAAGATACGTAGGATCCTGACAGTACAGTACTTCTGTGGACATGCCCCCGTTGTTCCCCACACAACACATTACGCGGGGGACAGCTGCAGGTGGTTGTGTGCATGCCATGACGGATGTTCAGTTTTAAAATGCCGGCAGGGAGAGCGCAGGCTCAGCCAGATAAAATTTTAAATTATAGACTGCACAGTAAGTAAAAAAAAAAAAAAAATTCTACTCTTAGTAAAAATGCTAATCGGGGCCCTGCTTCAGACTGAGGTGGGGTCCGATTGGACATAGAAGTTTCCCTTTAACAAGTTGGCTTGATTGAGCAACCAACGAGGCACTTGGACTTTCAGGAGACATGGGTAACATTCTCAGATTGGTCTGATTTTTCCCTCAGTACTGTACAATTAATGTTTCAGTGTGCATTGAAATTTGTGTTGTGGAATTTCATTGTACCAATGTGAAGCGTTGGCCTAAATAAGATGATGGACCATAAATGGCTCTGTGTTTATTACCAGGGATTCAGTGTGAAATACTTGACGGTGTCTGATTAGATTTGATTTTAAACGGTGTTACTGTTCTCACATTAGCTTCATTGTTCAGTGAAAACCAGGACTGCGGTGCCTGTATCTGTTTTGAGTAGTAAGGAAAACAATCACGTACGTCTGGAGTTGGCATACGTTATCTACAAGCACCAAGTAGAACTGTAACCAGATGGGCCATACAGAGATTATCTATAATTTGACAAAGATGGTTTGTTGTATTTTACCCAGTTATTTCCACTTATGTTTTTTGCACCTCTCCCCAGCTGTCATCCCAGGGATATTTACCCTGCAAGCAGGGATATACCCTAATCTGGCAGATTTGCCATCACTTGCTTGGATGGGAGTCCGTCCGTCCCCCCCCCCCGCTTTTCATTCTAGTCCATCCTCTCATCTCTTGGCATGAGTAGTTCCATGTTGACCTCTTATGCATGCAGCGCCCCTGTAGCAAGAGCAAGCTTTCTGGCTCAGCTGCAGGGGTATTGGCAGCACCAGACCCTCCCAAACTGAGGCACGCTGCCGTGTAGCAGTGACCCCAGTCTGGCCTGCCTACCAATGTGGTGACCCTCACTTACTCCTGAACTGGGGTCTCCTACACAGCAGTGTGATGTGCTACTGCTTGGTCATCTCAGGAGTCCAGATACTTTTTAAGACTGAGAACTGTTTACTGCTGTCATCCTGGTAGTATTTTTGTCTAAATGGTAGTAATGCCATCTGCAGACGTGTTTTCTGACTCCACCCCCCAACCACACACACTCGCTCTCACTCCCTCCCTCTATCTCAACAAGTCTCAAACCCGCTAGGTGCCTACAGCCACTGACTTTCTATGCCTAATAATTGCCATTAAATCTTGGCACGCTTCTGATTTGCTCTATGACCGTATTTTTTGCTAGGTTGTAACAGCCTTTCTGGCCAGCCTTTGAGCAGTTCCTGAAACTCTTTTCACTGTGCAAAACTGATACTAATAAAGGGGATACGTGATGGCTAGGTGTGTGATAAAGACTACATCTGAATGAGTGGCAAGTGAGCTCAGGGAATATTGCGAGTAGCGGAGCCACGAGTGATAGTTCCCCAGCTCACTTGCCGCGAGTTAATATATTCTGTATCACACACCTAGCCATCATGTATGCCTTTTATACAATAGGACTCTGTTTTGTGCTGTTTCTTGTTTGTTTGATGTCACCACAGTGTGATATCTGGAGTTGTCACACTGGTGAGAATACATCTTTTTCAGTTATCTACTCACTCCTGTTGTGTAATACTCCTTTCTGTTCCTCCTCACTATGTGGTGTCGTTGCTGCTATCATTACATGCGCCAGTCTTGTGCTTGTGTACCAGCATAATGTAAGTGTACAGGGTAGGAAGACAACTTCTCCAGTATGGGGACACAACTTCTTAAAATCAAGACGGTGTAGCCGGCCCGTTTGCGCAGCGGTTGGATTTCTGATTGCAACGCCGGTAACCCGGGTTCCGGAACAGACCTGGGTCGTCTGAGGGCGAGCTGGGGGAGAAGGATGGAGCGTCCCATGGACTGCCTCCTTCTGGGGAGAGGGCAGAGAAAGTCTGGTGCTCGACGGTCCCTGGTGAAGGCCGGGATGCAGCAGCCGGTGCCTGGACGCCCTCGGGTGGGCGGATGCTGGACGCCATTGCACGCCCCCGCCAGAAAAGGGGTCAGAAACTCCCACAGCCAGCTCCTCCATGAAGCCCACCTCGCCGCCTCCTTCATTGCTCCCAGGCTGGCTTCCTGACCTGATCTATGTCCGTCGGCACTCTGACGGGTGCCGTGGTCTCGCCGGGGGCAAGCCAAGGGGCAACTAGAGTCTAGATGATTTGGGAGTGAGGTTATGAGGTTTATGACTGGCTGATTATGGCGTTGAAAGAGGACAAAAGTAAAATAAATTGCAAAAAATAAAATCAAGTTTTTGCTTGTTTTTAGTTAGTTGATATTCTACTATAAATCATGAATGCCTGTTAATTTTTTTTCTTTTCCCGCTCATCCTGCGCTCTTTCTCCTTATTTTCAGCTGCGTGCCCCCGTCACACTCCAGACACTGCTCCATCTCCCAGAGGAAACCCAGTATGGATCATCAGTCTTTGTTTCTAACTCTCCCACCCCCCCCCGCCACCCATAGCCCCCATCCACTTTACTCCCACAGCTTGCTGCCCTGTTAGCGACTTGATGCAATGATTTAGAGGTTGAGGGAGTCTGGAGCGGTTGCATGCTCCAAGTTGGGCTGACAAGCTACTGCCAACAATCAGAGATTTTTCCAGTGGTCATCCATAGGATGTGGTACCAGAGTAGGTGGACCTGCTCTCGCTCCCTCTCTCTCTCTCGCTCCTTCCCTCCCCACCACCCTCACCATTAAATCTGAGCACAGTTCTTCAGCATGCCCAAGACTCCTCCAATGTGAGACAGGCTCAGAATTCAAACCAGTCATCTCATGTGGTTCAGACAAGTAGTACTGACGTGATTTTATTATTTTTTGCAAATGGAGTATTGATTTTCTTTACATTTGAAAAACAATCTTGCATAATACCCTGTGTTAGAAATTCCTTTTTGAGTCATAATTAACATGACCTATGATGATATACTGTATAAAAATTAGTTCACTCTAAATAGGAGTTGTCCATTTGCTTTGAGTCTGAAGGGGCAGTGTGATCTACGTTACCTGCAGACAGAAAGAATACGAACATACTAAAATGCCAGCAGACTAGGCCTAACGGTCTTTCGTATCTGTTCGTTTGGTCAGCCCCCACCCTGGGAGCTGACCTTGTTGCCCCCCCCTCGGCCTCTCTGGCTTCTCCCTTCCCAGTTCCGGATATTCTCGCTGCACTGGATTTTGCTTCCGGAACCCTTCCCCGTACCTGTCCCACCCCCTCTTGAACCCTTCCACTGTCTCTGCCTCCACCAGCCCCCTGCACAGCGCATTCCATGGCTCCACCACCTTCTCAGTGAAGTAGCACCTCCTCCTTTCTCCTGAACTCCCCCAGCTTCCACCCATGCCTCTAGTTGCTCCCTCCTCTCGAAGCACCCTGATTGCTCCTCCCGTTACCCCCCTTCATGTACCTGAAGACCTTGATCATGTCCCCACGGTCCCTTCTCTTTTCCATTGTGTACATATTTAGCTCTTCGAGCCTCTCCCCATAGGTCCTGTCCTCCAAGCCCCAAATCATTTTGGTTGCCCTCCTCTGGACCCTCTCCAGGAGTTCAATGTCCCTCTTTAAATATAGCCTCCAAAACTGCATGCAGTACTCGAGGTGTGGCCTCACCAAGCAGTTACATAGAGGGAGTATCACTTCCCTCCTTCTGAAGGTGATCCCCCTAGTGATGCATCCCAGCATCCTGTTGGCCTTGGCCGCTGCCCTCCTACAAGTCTCTGAGTTGTTCATCTTGACATCCACCACCACCCCAGGTCCCTCTCAGCCATAGAGACTTGTAGCATCCCCCCAAAAGGTGTACACTTGGCCCGGGTTTCTGGCCCCCAGGTGCAGTACCTTGCATTTCCCTGCATTGAACCTCAGCTTCCACCTTCTAGACAATCTTTCCAGAGCCTCCAGGTCCCCCTGTAGGGCCGCCCTCCCCTCCTCCCCATCCACCACCGCCCCCAGTTTTGAGTCATCCACAAAGAGACTCCTCTCACTTCTGATACCTGTCTTTATGTCAGAGACGTAGGCGTTGAACAGGAGGGGCCTAAGGACTGATCCCTGTGGGACCCCACTAATGACCCCTCCTTGGGGATGAGACTATCCCTCCAACTACGACCACAAAGGTTAAGGTTCGCAGCCTATAAAATGACACACTCAGCTGCATTATTTTTGAGGCAGGACCCCATTCCCCTGCCTGGAAGCTTTGCCCCACTGCGCTTCCCCAATGCCCAGGCTTACCCCTTGGCGGGGCCTCTGAGTGAGCACCTCTCCCAATGGACTAGAAATACAAGCCTGGCTTACCCCAGGCAGGGCACCATGGGAGCCCCCCAAGCAGAGATTTGAAAAAGACAGCGGGAGCAACCATGGAGCAAAGCGTCATTCCAGGGGACCAGAATTTTTTGAATGCTGGAAATCCACAATGAGAGGCGTACAGTAACATCGTGGAGCAGAAGCTCCGTCAGCTGCACCTCCCCACAATGTATCATACTTGGGTGCTGGTTTGCTAGGACCCCTGGCCTCTGCCAGAGGTTAATCGCATACCAAATGCTCTTAATATTTATTTTGTTATTTATTGAAATATTCAGAAAGACCTTTGAGTCAGCGACTCATTTACAAAGGTTCCATGTCATACATAAAAGGATACATGGACAGAACTTGGAATACAGATTACAGTACAATTACAAATAAGTCATTGAGGTTACATAGTTGTGCAGTTGTTAAGCAAGTTTTGCTTCTTAGTACGGCCAAATAGTTAGTGGTTCTGTAGAGGCTGATGGTCATAAGGTTTCTTGGTTACGATTTGGTATGGGGAGTGCGACAATAGTTTGATAGTTGCATATGTCAATCTAGTGTCAAGGGCAGTCACCACACCCCCACACACACACACCGGAAGAGAGCAGTCCATAGGACGCCCAACCCCTGCCAGCCTTCTGTTCAGAGTCCTGATTCAAACCCAGGGCACTGGCATCACAGGCAGAAGTCCAGCCCCTGCACTAAAGGGCTGGCCGACCTATGGAACCCTTCCCCTGTACCTGTCCCAACCCCTCTTGAACCCCTCCACCAGCGCCCCCCCCCCTTGGGCAGCGCATTCCATGGCTCCACCTCCCTCTCAGTGAGCACCTCCTCCTTTCTCCCCTGAATTTCCACCCATGTCCTCTAGTTGCCCCCACCTCCTTCCTTCGGAGCACCCTGACTGCGCCTCCCCTATTTTACTTCCTTCATGTACCTGAAGACCTCTATCATGTCCCCCACCCCGTCCCTTCCGTCTTCCAATGTGTACATATTTTACTCTTCGAGCCTCTCCCCATAGGTCCTGTCCCCCAAGCCCCAGATCATTTTGGTTGCCCTCTCCAGGAGTTCAGTGTCCCTCTTTAAGTGTGACCTCCAAAACCACACGCAATACTTGAGGTGCGGCCTCACCAAGCAGTTATACAGAGGGAGTATCGCTTCCCTCCTTCTGGAGGTGATCCCCTAGCGATGCATCCCAGCATCTTGTTGGCCTTGGCTACTGCCCTCCTACAAGTGTCCGAGTTGTTCATCTTGACATCCACCACCATTCCCAGGTCCCCTCAGCCATCAAGACTTGTAGCATTCCCCCGTGAACACTTGGCCCTGGGTTTCTGGCTCACAGGTGCAGTACCTGCATTTTCCTGCATTGAACCTCAGTTTTCTCTCTCTCTCTCTCTGCTGTGATTTCCACCTCTGCTACCTCGTCCCCTGCTTTGCCTTCCCCCCCTCCTGCCAGTGATGGCTCTCCCCATCCCCAGACCACTGATCAGTAAGGGGTCCCCCCACTCAGTTTGTCTCCTCCCATGTATGATGCAGCCCCCACATTTTCCTTGGTGAAAACTCAGCGAAGTACTCATTTAGTACCTCAGCCTGCTTTACCAGGTCTTGTGCCCATCCCTCCCCTGTTTTAATCCTGCTAATCTGCTCCTTCACCCTTCATTTTTCCCCAGTGTATCTAAAGAACACATTGTTCCCTCTCCTAATTTCCCTGGCCAGGTTCTGCTCCTTCTTGCCTTGGCCACCCTCACTACCCTAGTGGTCCTTCTGGCCATCAGCTCATACTCCCCTCGAACCCTTTCACTTCCTTGAGCACATGAAATGCCTATAGGCTGCCTTCTTTCCCCATACCACCTCCTGAACCTCCCTGGTCCACCAGCAGGATTTTTGGGCCCTACCGCATTTGCATCTCACTCTTGCACAGGTGCTGGTAGCATCCTGCACCCCCCTCCTGATGATTTCCCACCTACTGTCAGCGTCCATGTCTGGCTCAGTCCCATCCAAATGCTCCTTAAGGATCCTTCCCATTTCCTTGAAAGCCACCCCCCCCCCAAGTGAGTTACCTCCGCCTTGTGTAGCCTTTTACTACCCCTCCTAGGTCCAAGCAGAACCAGACCATGGCATGATCGCTCCCTGCCAACAATTCCCTTACCTCCAGGCCCCCAGTCTGGTCATTGTCTGCTAGGACCACATCCAGTACCCACGCCTCCCTGGTCGGTTCCCCCACCTGCTGGGTTAGGAACACGTCCTGAAAGACATCCAACAACGTCTGCTCCCTTGCCACAGAGGATGTCATAGTCCCCCTGTTCATTCCTGGCATGTTTAAGTCCCCCAGCACGACTACCCTTCCCCTGCCCAATCTGCAGCGTCTCCCAGCATCTGCCACCAGACTCCTCCAGTTCCTCTGCCAGCACAAGGGGGTTTGTACACCACTCCTATTTTTACTCTCTTGCGCGCCCCCCCCCTTTGTTATCAAGGTGACCCAAATTGCCTCCACAGTTCCCTCCACCTCCTCCACTCCTCCTAAGCTAATGCAGTTTTTGACTATTACTGCTACCCCTCCTCCCCCTTCCTCCCTCCTGTCCTTCCTGAACATGGCATAACCTTCCAGATTCAGGTCCCAGTCATGCCCAGTGGTGGCTCAGGTCTGTGACAGCTACCACATCCACCTCTCCCTCAGTTAGCATTGCCTGGAGCTCAGGCATTTTATTGCCTGAGCTCCTGGCATTAAGCAGGACTACCTTCCACCCCTTCCCTATACTCCCATTTTCCCAGCTCGCATTCCCATGGAGATTCCGTTTTCCCCTGGTCTGCACCTTACCGTCGGCCTTTTCCCGCATTCCTCCAGCTCCCAAGGGGGGTGGAGACAAAGTTAAATTTTGTTAAATACAGGTTGCTCTTGGTTCCCAAACTGTGTTTTTTTTTTGAAATTCTTCTTTTTATTAAGATTTCAACATATATATACACAAGAGTCACCAAAATATAGTCATCTGAAGAAACTTCTAAGCAATCATACTATAATCTTACTATAATCTTGCTATAATCATACTAGTGATGCTGTAATATTCAGTGTACTTTATCCTCTACGTGATACCTTTATCTAATTTGCAGTTACGTTCTTAAATCATTGTGCTAATGCAGCCAGTCGCATCCCCTAACTCAAGGCCCGGACATCTAGTGATGGCAGGCGGTCTACCCCTGGAACCGGGGTTGGGTGGTATTCCCCACCTCACCCTTCTACTAAAGATCTCAAGCATATAGGTATCCGCCCCGGGGGCTGACTCACACCTGCAATAAGTCATTCCGTCCTAATGGAATGACGCTTTGAGGTCAACCCCAGGCCGTCTCCCAGACAAAAAAAAAAAGGTTAGCATTCTAACGCAACCTTAGTTTGATCTAGCGCCCGCTTCGGGTTACCTGCTAGCTATGCTGGGCGCCTGATCAGCCCCTAGGTCTTTTGTCACTAATTTGTTCCTTCAGGAGTCTCTGCCTGCTTAATCCAATTCCAGGGCATCTCCATTATGCAGGGGACCAGGAAGGCCAGGAAGAGTGCAGCAGGATGCAACAAACTGTGTGTTTTAAACACATTAATTATACATTTTGTAGTTTTACTTGGACCACTTTTTCAGAGCTGGCACTGAGGTATTTACAGATAAAAACAATATATACACGCATCAGTACTAGTTTCAACTTTACCCCAGTTCCAGTAAATAAACTATTTTTGAACCTTTCATTCTTAATAAATCAATAGTGCAGCTTGTGAAATGTGTGCCAGACATTTTGCAATGTGACATAGACCACCATTTATAAGTTTTTTGTTTCACTCGCCAACCTTAACTACTTTCTCATCTATATTTACTGTCTAGCAAGAGGATGGAGATGGCGTTGCCACTGTATCACTTTCTTGTGAGACTCCACCTAGAGTATTGTCCAGTTCTGAAGGCTGCACCTCAGAAAGGACATGTGTAGGGGTCGCATCAAAAGGTCCTATGAGGAGAGACTGCGGGACCTCTGCATGCTCTCTCCCGGAAGAGTGGAGGGGACATGACTGAGACCACAAGCACTGTGCATGTGGGCAGTCTCTTTCAAATGAAAAAGAGCACTAGAGCCAGAGGGGCTTGCAGTGAAGCCGGGTAAAGGAATAAGGAAGTATTGCTTTAATGGAAGTAATGGCTGCTTGGAGCAGACTGCCAACAGAAGTGGTGGAGGTGGAAACAGTAGGGGGCTTAAGTGTGTGTGTGTGTGTATATATGTGTGTGTGTGTGTGTGTGTGTGTGTGTGTGTGTGTGTGTGTGTGTGTGTGTGTGTGTGTGTGTGTGTGTGTGAGAGAGAGAGATAGACATAGGGGAATGTTGAACAGTTAGTATCTGCGGAGACAGACTGGGCAGGGACCTTGTGGGCAGACTGCAGGCAGATCCTATGTTTATATTTAACAAGTTCAGAACAGATTTATTTATTTTTATTCTTTGATAACAAGGTAAGACCCACTATGCACAAGTGCCCGTTTTCAGGGGCAGCCAGGAAGCACTGAGGTGGTTAGGTGACTTGCTCTGAGCGTCACAGTATGCAAGTGGAGATTGTGGGAATCGACCCCATTTCTGCTGGATCTGTCAAGCTCATTCATAGCTCGTTACTCTAACCTCTAGGCTGTACTGGCAGCCCTGTATAGACCTGTTTAGAATAGTTTTTTTGGAAAGAACTCTTTTCAGTTCTGGACACACTGTTCTGCAGTAGAAAATTAAATTACTATTCACAGTGTATTTTGTTTTATATGAAATCGAAATTTTGTAATATCTTCTGCAGCTTACCATAGTATGTGGCTGCTTTTGGTTAATCGAAAACTTATTTGACTCAGTTCTAGAAAAGTGTGAAATATAATGTATAGGCAGCCATACATAACAAGGCAGTTTCCATTGAGGGGTGAGATGACATCCTAGACCTCAAGGGCGTGGCTAGAGATGGAAACATAAGCTTTGGGTTACTGGAGCAAACTGGGGGCTTGGACAATAGGCAGTGTGGCTTTGTCACGGGAAGATCGTGCCAGACAAATCTTGTTGAGTTCTGTGACTGGGTGACTAGGGCCCTGGACCAGGGTAGGCCAGTGGAAGTCCTCTTTCTGGATTTTAGCAAGGCGTTTGATTCAGTACCTCACTGCTGGCTAAGCTGAAGGAAATGGGGGTAGGGAGACAGTTGCAAAGATGGATAGGAAATTGGCTCTCTGAGCATACTCAGAAGGTGGTGGTTGGAGGGTTAGCCTCATCCCCAAGGTGGGTTACTAGTGAAGGGGTCAGTGCTGGGGCCACTCCTGTTCAATGCCTATATCTCCGACATCTTGGGGGGGGGGGGTCAGGAGTGAGATGAGTCTCTTTGCAGATGACTCAAACCTAGGTGCAGTGGTGGATGGGGAGGATTGCCTTGCAGGAGGACCTGGAGGCTCTGGAAAGGTGGTCAGGAAAATGGAAATTAAAATTCAGTGTGGGGAAGTGCAAGGTTCTGCACCTGGGAGTCAGAAATCCAGGCCAGGGGTATACCCTGGGAGGAGACATGATTCAAGTTACGGAGGGTGAGAGGGACCTGGGGGTAGTGGTAGATGTGTAGATGTCAAAATGAACAGCTCTGAGACCTGTAGGAGGGCAGCGGCAAGGGAAAATAGGATGCTGGGGTGCATCGCCAGGGGGATTACCTCCAGAAAGGCAGAAGTGATACTTCCACTGTACAACTGCTTGGTTAGGCCACATCTCGAGTATTGTGTACAATTTTGGAGACCACATTTAAAGAGGGACATTACACTCCTAGAAAGGGTTCAAAGGAGGGCCACCAAAATGATCTGGGGCCTGGGGGAGAGGACCTATGTGGAGAGGCTCAAGGAGCTCGACATGTACACCCTGGAGGAGAGGAGGGATGGGGGGGACATGATGGAGGTCTTTAAGTACATGAAAATGGGTAATAAAGGAGGCCTAGTATCAGGGTGCTTCAAGGGAAGGAGGGTGGGGCAACCAGAGGTCACTGGTGTAAGCTGGAAGGGGGAAAGCTCAGAGGGGAGAGGAGATGTAATTTCACTGAAAGGGTGGTAGAGCCATGGAATGCACTGCCCAGGGAGCTGATAGAGATGGAGACTGTGGATGGTTTTAAGAGGGGATGGAACGGGTACAGGGGGAAGGTAAATCTGACCAGGCACAATACAGGTGGAACATCTGGGACTGGGGACAGTATGAGGGGAGGGGGGGGACACCAAAATCGGCCCACAGTGCGGGTGCTGAAAACCAAGCAGACTCAAGAGACCGTTAGACCTATTCTGCTGGCATTTTAGTATGTTAGTATGGTTGGATGTACATTACATACTAATATACTAAAATGCCAGCAGAATAGGCCTAACGGTCTTTCGTGTCTGCTCGTTTGGTCAGGCCCCACCTTGGGTGCTGACCTTGCTGCCCCCCTCGCCTTCTCTGGCTTCTCCCTTCCCAGTTCCGGATATTCTTGCTGCATTGGATTTTGCTTCCAGAACCCTTCCCCTGTACCTGTCCCACCCCCTCTTGAACCCCTCCACTGTCTCTGCCTCCACCAGCCCCCTAGGCAGCGCATTCCATGGCTCCACCACCCTCTGTGAAGTAGCACCACCTCCTTTCTCCCCTGAATCTTCCTCCCTGCAGCTTCCACCCATGCCCTCTAGTGGTCCCCTCCTCCTTCCTTCGAAGCACCCTGACTGTTCCTCCCCTATTTACCCTCTTCATGTACCTGAAGACCTCTATCATGTCCCCCCGGTCCCTTCTCTCTTCCAATGTGTACATATTTAGCTCTTCGAGCCTCTCCTCATAGGTCCTGTCTCCCAAGCCCCAAATCATTTTGGTTGCCCTCCTCTGGACCCTCTCCAGGAGGAAGTTAATGTCCTCTTTAAGTGTGGCCTCCAAAACTGCACTAGTACTCAAGGTGCGGCCTCACCAAGCAGTTATACAGAGGGAGTATCACTTCCCTCCTTCTGGAGGTGATCCCCCTAGCGATGCATCCCAGCATCCTGTTGGCCTTGGCTGCTGCCCTCCTACAAGTCTGAGTTGTTCATCTTGACATCCACCACCACCCTCAGGTCCCTCTCAGCCATCGAGACTTATAGCATTCTCTCCCCCCCCCGGGTGTACACTTGGCCCGTGTTTCTGGCCCCCAGGTGGAGTACCTTGCATTTCCCTGCATTGAACCTCAGCTTCCACTTTCTAGACCATCTTTCCAGAGCCTCCAAGTCCCCCTGTAGGGCCACCCTCCCCTCCCCTCCTCCCCATCTACCTCCGCCTCCAGTTTCGAGTCATCCGCAAAGAGACTCATCTCACTCCTGATTCCTGTCCTTATGTCAGAGACGTAGGCGTTGAACAGAAGGGGCCCAAGGACTGATCCCTGTGGGACCCCACTAATGACCCTCCTTGGGGATGAGACTATCCCGCCAACTACGACCCTCTGGGTCCGGTCCTGGAGCCAATTGCCTATACATCTAATCATCTGGTTCCCCAGCCCCATTTCTCCCAGCTTATCCAACAGGCCCACGTGAGGAACAGAGTCAAATGCCTTGCTGAAGTCTAGAAAGAGGACGTCCACTGGTCTACCCAGGTCCAAGGCACTCGTCACCCAGTCATAGAACTCCACAAGGTTTGTCTGACATGATTTCCCCGGGATGAATCCATGCTGTCTATCGTCCAGGCACCCTGACTTATCCAGGTCCCCCCCAGCCTCTCCTTGACAATGCCCTCCATCACCTTGCCCACCACCGACGTCAGGCTGACAGGCCTGTAGTTCCCTGCCACCTCCCTTGATCCACCCTTGTGGATAGGCACTATATGCGGCGCCTTCCAGTCCTGGGGCACCCACCCTGTCCTCAGAGAGATGGTGAAAAGCTCCGCCAGGGGTTTCGCCAGGACATCCGCAAGTTCCTTCAGCACTCTGGGATGTAATTTATCCGGCCCCAGTGCTTTCTCCGTCTTAAGGGAGCTGAGGGCTTCCCTCACTCTCTCTGCTGTGATTTCCACTTCCGTACCTCTTCTCCCTGCTTAGCCTCCCCCTCCTGCCAGTGATGCCTCCCCTCTCCCCAGACCCGCCGATCGTAAGGGTCCCCCTCCTCAGTATCTCTGTCTCTCCCATGTATGATGCAGCACCCATTTTCCTTGAGAAAACTGAGGTGAAGTACTCATTTAGTACCTCAGCCTGCTCCCCCGGGTCTTGTGCCCATCTCTCCCCTGATTTAATCCAGCTAATCTGTCCCTTCACCCTTCGTTTTTCCCCAATGTATCTAAAGAACCCCTTGTTCCCTCTCCTAATTTCCCTGGCCAGGTTCTGCTCCTTCCTTGCCTTAACTGCCCTCACCACCCTAGTGGCCCTTCTTGCCATCAGCTCGTACTCCCCTCGATCTCTTTCACTCCTTGAGCACTTGAATTGCTTATAGGCTGCCTTCTTTCCCCGCACCACCTCCCGGACCTCCCTGGTCCACCAGCAGGGTTTTGGGGCCCTACTGCATTTTCGTCTTACTCTTGCACAGGTGCTGGTAGCATCCTGCACCCCTGTCCTGATGATTTCCCGCCTACTATCAGCGTCCATGTCTGACCCAATCCCATCCAAATGCTCCTTAAGGATCCTTCCCATTTCCTTAAAATCCACCCCCCTGAAGTCGGTTACTTCTGTCTTTGTGCAGCTTTCTACCCCTCCTAGATCTAGGCAGAACCAGACCGTGGCATGGTCACTCCCCGCCAATGGGTCCCTTACCTCCAGGCCCCCAATCTGGTCACTGTCTGCCAGGACCACATCCAGTACCCGCGCCTCCCTGGTCGTTTCCCTCACCTGCTGAGTTAGGAACGCATCTTGAAAGATATCCAACAACCTCTGTTCCCTGGTCACAGAGGATGTCATAGTCTCCCAGTCTGTTCCTGGCATGTTTAAGTCTCCCAACACCACCAGCGTTCCTCTGCCCAGTCTGCAGTGTCTCCCAACATCTGCCACCAGACTCTCCTCCAGCTCCTCCGCCAGGGCAGGGGGGTCTGTACACCACTCCTAATTTTACTCTTGCCCCCTCTTGTTATCAAGGTGACCCAAATCGCCTCCACGGTTCCCTCCACCTCCTCTACTCCCCCTATGCCAATGCAGTCTTTGACTATCATTGCTACCCCTCCCCTTCCCTCCCCCCTGTCTTTCCTGAACATAGTGTAACCCTCCAGGTTCAGGTCCCAGTCGTGTCCTGCAGTGGCCCAAGTCTCAGTGACCGCGCTGCCACATCCACTGCTCCCTCAGTTAGCATCGCCTGGAGCTCAGGCATTTTATTGCCCAAGCTCCTGGCATTTAGCAGGACTACCTTCCACCCTTTCCCTATAGTTCCATTTCCCCTGCTCGTGTTCCCATGGGGATTCTGTTTTCCCCTGGTCTGCACTTTGCCAGTCAGCCTTTTCCCGCAATCCTTCGAGTCCCTCCTTTATCGGCACCCCCTTGACACATACATACATTATATTGCCCCCTTTGAAGAACCGAATCAGATAAAAGTTTTTTAATAAAAAAGCAATAAAATATTGTGGTAAACTGCAGAAAATATTAAAAAAAAAAATTGGATTTAAAACAAAAACAAATATTTTACTTCTCTATTTTAAATAGCATATATTTGCCTTAATTCATTTGTCTTCTAACTGTCTTAAAAGTTGTATGTTTCTGCTTTTGCATGGAGTTGTAATTTTCAAGGTTTTATGTCTAATTAGATACATTTTGTTAGGTTTTTTCCTTCTGAGTTTGATTGGGTAGCATCACGGAGCCACTTGGATGTTCTCTCTCCTAAGCTGGTCTCTGGGCTTCCATACTCCTGGGCTATACCTCCTGATGCTGATCCACAGGCAGGAAACAGACCGCTGCAGCAGGGGACATCTAGCCCTCCACTTCCTGTTCTCCTCAGTTTACTTCCTGCCTTCAGTCTGACAGGTACTCTGCAAGCAGACAGAGCAGAAGACAGCAGACTGTAAGTTAAGCAATTTTGTTTTAGTGAGGATCAGAAATCACTGCTGTATGTTGGAATCCCAGGGTGGGTGCCTGCCTCAGTCTTGCAAGCTGCACAGTCTGGCCCCACTTTCACTGGGTTGTTTTTTTTCCCTGCATATCCTGCACTAGGCCTGAAATGCAGTCTCAGCCTTGCAAGCTGCACAGTCTGGCCCCATTTTCACTGAGTTGTTTTTTCCCTGCACATCCTGCACTAGGCCTGAAATGCTACTTAGTGCAGTGGAAAGTGTTACTCAGGGAATTGAAAAGGGCCCGGAGTGCTCAGTAACCCGCAACATCTATGTTTGGGGGTCAGAACAGGGTGGGCACTATCTCTTCATGAGGCTGTTTTCCCCGCGCTTTCTAGGGTGTAAACTGTATGGGGAGTTAGGGAGAATACATCTCCCCTCAGCTTTTGGGCAGAAACTGCATGTTTGTTTTCCTATGCTGCTTACCTGTGAATGATCGCGCAAGGGAATAAACGGCACAAGGACTTAGGGAGACTACATCTCCCCTCAGCAGGCAGCCCACTATCTTTTCACTGTATTTTTTCTTGTTATCCCATCGATGGCATTCTAATTGAGCCACTCATCGGTGGTGGGCCTGCAGTTTGTCTGCGGCAACTTGACTTAATCGCTCGGAGAAAGCAGGGATGAGGAACCTCAAGTTCCAGAGGCTTAAATTATCATACGAGGCAACCGTCAAGAAAGCGGACAATCAGATTACCTCAGCGGCTCATCGACGGCGGACCTGCATCATGGCTTAGCGACTCCATTGACGAGCACTACAGTGCGGGAGGAGCACTATTATGGAGCCTCCATTGATGAGCACTGCAGCGCGGGAGGAGCGTTATTATGGAGCCTTTTGTTCACCGTGCTGCGCCCCGCCCCCCCAAAACCATCGAAAAGTGAGCCAGCTGCCTAGGTTTTTTCAGATCCCTGCATATTCTAGGGGGAGTAAAATAAAAAAAACCTTAGAAAAAGGACTACAGCACAAGGGCAGCTCTGGCCTTTACAGGACTGGCACAGTTCTTAAAGGGACAGCACACTTTCTACCTGCTTCAGCAGCAGGACATCAGGAAGGGGGGAGTAAGCTGAATAAAGAGAAGTAGGGCCTTTTGTGGTATTATGGCCTCACACAAGCCTTCCCGGGGCAAAAAAGATCAGTGCGACTGGTCGCCCGCTGCTAATGACCTTGGCTGGGTAGCTTCCCCTATAATGTCCAGAGGGCAACGTCTGCGAATGGGGAAGATGTCACGGAGGAAGATCCTGCTCGGCTCCGTATCATAGCCCAAGGATCATATTAACAGACAGCTTCCAGAGGGACTCGGCAGTCCGCAGGTCCCTCTGACACTACACCTCATAAAACCGTTAAATACAACCCAACAGTTAAATAAGACCAGATATGAGACCTGTCTAGAGGATACAAAAAATGGACCATCCATATTCTCACTCCTCTATATTCTCACCCCGAGAGGCAGTTGACCTGGGAGGATCAACATTTCTCCTCCTAGGAGAAAGGTAAGGTATAGAGGGTAACCTAAAGCGTTGCAGGGGGCATTTCTGGCACTCATTGGACCCCAGGTTATCATCTTCTGGAAGAGGAGCGAATGGCCAAATTTCTGTCTAAATAGGTCACTGTCGAGATTTCCCTTTGTTCTCACCCGGCGGCTCCCAGTCAACAAGAACAGGTTTTTCTCGCTTGTCATCTGCTGTGAAACCGGCCACAGCTTTTCCCACTCTTTCTACCAACAGGGAAATGGCCAAAGGAGGAGTGGCAACTCTCTAAGCTTCCTCCCCTATCCAGTGCCCCAGCAGATTTTAAGCTTTTCAGGCTCGGAACGCAGCAACGGGGAAAAATGGCTAAAACTGCCGTAGAAGCTACCCTCTGATTTCAGACCAGACAGTGAGTCACTGGACAGGACCGTAGAGGCCTTACTTATGCAGCAAACCAGTCAGAAGAGGCTGCATGGGGCGATACTCAATCCCTGGCTCGCCACAACCCGTGGCTTTGGCCCTAGCAAGCAGGGTCCTCTCCCAGGAGGTGTTTGTTAATGCATGTCATAGTCTAGGGCAAGGGCAATTCAGTGTCCAGAGACCCCAGATGCAGAATTCATGGCCAAGCTTATAACTAGGATCAAACTCAACTTCTTGAGGAAAAGTGAGTTCGGGTCTCCTTACCTAAGTAATGTGACCTCAGAAGGGACGAATCTAGTGAAGAGGGTGACAGCGATCAACAAGTAGTCACAAGCTATCTGGGCCCATTCTCGAGTAGAGGGCAGACCTTTATATTTCTCGAGCAAGAGGTCCAAACCAAGTCGGACAGGTGGGTCCTATGCATCACCAACAAGCCCCCGCTTCGTGTCGTGCCCTCCCTTCTCTATGGTGGCTCATCCAAAAACGCAGACCCTCTACAGTCCGAGGATATTGTACAAAGTGCCCCCTTGAACAAAGTGCGGTCACAGAGATTAACTAAGGGGCTGCTCCTTATTCTTCATGACGCAAAAATATATATAGGGAGTTCAGGCCCCTCCTACATCTCAAAGGATTGAACAAGCAAGCGACCCATCGGCAGATTCCTATTCAGAAACTACACAAGCACCAGTTCAAATTCAAAGTGGGGGAACAGTTCTTCTATTCAAAATTCTGACATCTTGAGTATTCCCAAGACCCACGGGCATTATTAACGATACTATCAGTGGAAACAGTCCACTTAAAGGCCCCACAGCTCGACAAAACAGTACTTGCAGGGGATTTTCCGGCACCCATAATTCTGCAAGATGCCTATTTGCTTATTCCCATGCAGTAATGGCGCACGCACTATCCCATATTCAGAGTGAGAGAGCAGTACTTCCAAATCAGACTCTACCATTGCTGTCTTTTCAGACCCATGGACAGTATTTAAGGTGCTAGTAGTGGTTATAGTCCACTTAAAGGCCCCACAGCTCAACCAAGCATTACAGGCAGTGGCAGAGGTAGTCAGGTCCCCTATGGCACATGGTTTTCCCATCAAATGGAGAAAGAGCTCCCTAATTCCAAACCAGACCTTGATCCTCCTGGGGGGCACACATCATGACACAAGGTTTCTCCACCTGAAAACTAGATTTTGGGATCTGTAATTGCTCATCAAGGAGTTTTGTAAGGTCCTCAGCTGCCTGCTTATTTTTTTCACACAGCTCATTAAGAAGGAGTAAGCCCTTCCTCCAGGGAAGGTCCCAGAGGTCAGAGGTCGTGAAGGGCCACAAGTTAGGCCATCCGCACTAAGTCTGAATCGCAACCAGTGCAAGTCTCAGGATCTGGGAAGGACTCACCTGCATCAGCTGTTGGCACTGGGCAGGGGATTGCTGTTGGACACATGGTACAGTATAAGCGTTTCTATGGGGGGAAACCGTAGCCATTCCCCGTGACGCACTGAACTGCAATTCCTCAATCAGGCTAGCCTGATTCCAACTGACAGTCTGGCAACGCTGACATACACCGACCATCAGGGCGAAACGAGAAGCTCAAAGATGCTAAAGGAATCCCTTCTCTTTTCAGTGGGTTGAGCACCACCGAGCGATGTTTGTATCGGGACAGAACAATGTCATAGCAGAATGTCTCGGTCGCAAGGTGGGTCGACCAAGGGATCGCAGCTGAAGGACAGTGCCTCCCACATTGGCAGAATAGTGGGACAGTACTCAGACAGATCTTTTCGCCTGCTGGCAGAACTCCAAGGTAAAGCAATTCCATTCCCTGACAAAGGACAAACCAGCAGTGGCTCAGGACACCTTTTCCCCATAAACTGGGATCTGTTCGGTCTCCTGTATGCCTTCCTCAAATACCGCCTCTTGAGAGTCCTCCACAAAGTGGCATTGGACAGGACAGTCATGATTCTAGTCTGTCCCTTATGTTTTTTTCTGCACTTAGTTGTTTTTCATTCATTGGTCAGGGCTACCACTTTGAACATTCAGGTTCAGCCTGGGCATTCTCCATCAAGGTCCAGTCCTGTACCCCATTTTAACAACTGATCTCTCTCTAGACCTGGAAAGTGAGTGGAAAAACTTTCAAGGAGCTATGCGGCACAGCTCCTGCTATTGACATGATGGGGAACTCGTGTGTGTCTCTTCTTCCTCCAAAGTGCATAATAGAATCCGGAGTTCATTTAAGACAGAAGGACAAAGGACTGTAACCAACCACCTTTCAAAGTAGAGTTTCTGCACTGGGGGCACTCTTGACGGACCCTGGGGAATTGTTGGACTCTTATCCCCATGTCTGGTAGTTCTTCAGGCAGCAGCATTAAAACATCTTCGATCCACTAAAGCTATCATCTTGGAGTCTTAATATGGTTCTCAAGGCCCCTTTTAAAGCCTCTCAAGCCATCCATCATGCATCTCAAAATAAAGGTCCCCTTTTTCTCTCAGTTATTATTCCAGCCAGGAGTTTCAGCAAACTAAAAGCATTGCTGGCGCAAGAGCTGTGCACTCGTTCATCGGGCTGGAACAGTTCCAGTTTTTGTTTGCCAAAGTTATGTCTCCCATCTATTATAATCAATGGTTCATTCTTCCTTCCTTCCTTCTGCCCACTCTCTAAAAGCAACAAGGATGGAAAATTTCATACACTAGACCTGGGAAGAGGGAGAAAAATGTACATTAATAGAGAGGACGCTATTCACAAAACTTCAACTATGTTCTTGCCAGCTAAAGGGAAAAAATTGGGGGCAGCAAGGATTCAAATAGGCTCTATAGCCAAACGGATTCTGTCTGTCACCTTTGTCTTATGATCAGGCCAGAGTAAGTTGCCTGGCCCATTGAGAGTCCATGGCCTCCTTCGTGGGCGTAATTCACAGAAGCAGTGACAACACACACACACACACACACACACACACACACACACACACACACACACACACACTGGCCTTTTTGATCATCCATTCACACACTATAGTGCAAAAAAAAAAAAAAAAAATTCTCACTGGGGGTGATGTCCTCGGCAGAGGCATCATTTGGCTGCAGAGTATTTCAAGCGGTGGTGAACCCTTATGGGCTCTTGACATTCTTCCCACCCGTGACATCTGGGGACCTACTGCTTTTGTATATCCCAGGAGTAAGGAAGCCCGGAGACCAGCTTAGGAGAGAGGAATGGAAATTTAAATACCTGTAAATTTTCTTTCTCCAACGGCTGGGCTTCGGATTCCCTCCTAGAATGTATATAGTTGGCTGGCTTCACGGCCATATATGCCTTAAAATTCTTGTTTTTTGTTACCAAGTTCTTGTAGTATTACCACATTGGACTGCTTTAGTAAGAACTGAGGAGAACAGGAAGTGGAGGGCTGCATGTCCCCTGCTGCAGAGGTCTGTTTCCTGCCTGTGGATCAGCATCAGGAGGTACAGCCCAGGAGTAAGAAAGCCCAGCGACCAGCAGTCGGAGAAAGAACATTTACAAGTATTTAAATTTCAATTTTTGCTTTATTTAGTTAGTGTTGGTGGTGTCATGATAGAAAAATACTCATGGTAAAAACCTGGTAAAAATAATCACTGTTATCACATCACAGTATTATGGCATCTGCTTTGGATTTTGTAGAGGCACGCTAAATTTTTTTGGGGGGGTGGATAACACTGAGAAATTGGATTTGTCATGCTTTATCACAGTATATTATGCATATTGTGGAAAATAATTTCTCTATACAGGAAAACTGACACTTTGAGTATAGTTAGTGAAAATTATCATGGTTATTGTGACATCCCTAGTAATAAAGTTTTGGTGGCTGGAATTTTTAATTTTTTTATTACGATATCGTGTTTGCTCTTTACATTTGTATTTCTTAGTGTTGGGTTTATAGCGTATTTTGCGAGTACGTTTGTCGGTAGGGGGGATTACTTTCATTATCATTTTTGTTGTGGTGTTTTGATTTGTATAATGTTTTGATGTTGATGTATGATTTTCATATTAAAGAGCTGCTGACACCTTTGAAGTAGGCAACTCATGCCCAGTAACTGCCTGCCCCAGGATCCAAGTAGCCATAGTTCTAATTTTTTTTTGTGCAAGCAGTAATTTGAATTTAACCTTAATAAAAGCACAATCGCACTTCCTGTTTCTCTTAAGCTGCCGAGTGCCCACTACAGCCCTACCCAGAAAACCACCTTTCTAGGGACATGGATATGTTGTTCATCCACACTTATTGGCAGGTTCCTTGCCGCTTTAAATCTTGCCGGAAGGTCTTCAAGCTGGCTCCTCCCACCCACCCGGGTGGTAAAACTCTCGGCTCCGCCCCATGACACCAGATCTTCCTTACCGCTTGGAAGCTCAGGTTCCCTCCTTAACGCTCTGCGTTTAAGACTGGTTCCTAATTCTTCGGAAGTTCGAAATTAAAAAGTTTTTTGCTAAAAAGACTTCGGTCTTCTTCTCCTCGCGGCTGCGATGGACAAATCGACTCCCGGTTTTCGGAGGTGCCCTTGCGGGCAGAAGATGTCTAGGACGGATCCGCACTCCACGTGCGTCTACTGCCTGGGCCTTGAGCACGACCCGCAGGCCTGCGACTTGTGCTCTTCCTTTTCGGCCTACGTCCTTGAAGACCGTGCTGCCCGATTACAACTGGGGCGCCCCGAGAAAAGAATTCCACCTGTGAAATCTAAAGAGGGCCGATTGGCGGTGTCCGCGGGCGGTTTCGGCGGATCAGCTAGAGCAGATGATCACTGCGAAGAGGAGGCGGCGGGTCGCCTTTACCTCGGCTGTGCATTTGTCCCAAGGCTCTCTCGGTGCCTCGTGACTCGGCTTCTTTTAAGGAGGTTTGTCTGACCCTCGACCAAAGGTGAGGGTCCAACTCTTCGGACCTTTCTAGATCCAAAAGAGCAAAAGCAAGTCTCTCCGTCGGACGCTCTTGGGAGCGGAAAGATCCCCCTCCCATGGTCGACGTGGTGCTTCGGTCGACCCTCAGCTTCGCCACTGGCTTCACTGTGTCCCCGTCAGGCCAGTTGACCGAGACTCGTCGGCGGTCGCATTTTTCTCGAATTCAGATGGGTTGTCGGCTGGAGAAGCTGAGAATCCCTCTCCGGTTCCCCGGTGGGAGTTGAGGATCCCGGCGGCCTGCCTGTGCCTCTGGTTGGAGCCTGGGATCGCCCAAGCCGAGGGAGTGCCGGCTCGACACTTCTCCTCGCCTTCCTCGGCCTAGTCGAGACTCTCGGTCTCTGACATCCTCACGGTCCAACCGATCCCGCCGCCATAGGCGGTCTCGGTCTCGGCACCGCGGCAAGCGGCGCCGCCGCTCTTCCTCGGACGAGGGGAGGCTTCGGCCCAAGTTGCGTCGGAGGTACGAGGAACTTATGTGGCAACAGCTCCTTTTGACCGGGAATAAGCCGACCCAGTCGTCTTCCCCGGCCATTAAGTGGCTGTCACCGGAGCAGCCGAAACAACCCCTCGTTGTAGTCGAGGAGCCTGTTCTCAGGCCGGTTGTTCGGCCAATTCCAGCTGCCCCACCGATTCTGGTGGAACCTCCGCCTCCACAGCCATTAGTTGGGGCCCGACCAAAAATTCTCGTCGGCTTTTGGGTTTGCCCCATGGATGTCTGTCACCCTCACCCCGATAAACTCGGCAGGGGAGGGTGGCTCAGGCCGAGGCAGCTCTTTGAGGACTCTTCTGAGTCCGATGATGGTTCCTCCTCTTCTCCAAGCGTATGGACTTGGAGTCCTCGGAGGGCAGTCAATGGACGATAGCCCTTCGTCCTTCTTAGGGTTGCTTCGACTCATGGAGTCCACCGGGATGAAGCTCGAACCCGTTTCTAAACGAGCCAGGTATCCCCTCACGGAGATTCTGGACCGAGGGGATTCTCCTACGGAGGCCTTTCCGGTGGCCGAAGCCATAGTGGGTCCGACCTTGGAACTCTGGCAGCGTCCTGCTTCCTGCCCTGCGCCGTTGGCTAGGAAGTATGCGGTCCCTACCGGTTCCCTGTCCGGTTTTTCGGAACACCCCTCGGCCGAGGGGTTGGTTACCGATAGCGTTTTCCGGCGTGCCGGGAACGCCAGGGATGTGGACAAACCTCCCGACAAGGAATCCAAGAAATTGGATTATGCCGGGCGAAAAGTCTATGCTGCGTGTCCTCTCGGCCTTCGTCAGGCCAGTTCGGCCGTCCTCATGGCACATTTTTCTCACGCCCTGTTGGGCTCCCTGGATGAGGTTGTCCCTCATCTTCCCGCAGATCTGCAGACTACGGTCAGGCAGGTGCGGGACCAGGGCAGGGCAGTGGCTAAACAGCAGCTCCAGACTGCGTTGGACATCGGGGACTCATGTGCCAGGTCTGTGGCGGCCGCAGTGGCCATGCGTCGTCGGGCTTGGCTGAGGATATCCACCTTTACCTTGGATACCCAGCACAAGTTGGCGGATGTTCCTTTTGGGACTGACCTCTTGACCCTGGGGTGGAAGGTCACCTGCAGAGGATCGAGAGTCCAATGCTACCTTGGACTCTGTCTCTTCCGCTCAGAAGGACAAGGCACAAGCCACAGCCTAAGCCCTTCGTCCTTCTGCGCCCAGCTGCAACAGCGTCAGGGCCAGCAGGCTCGACCTTGGTATCCCAAGCCGTCGGCTTCCTCCAACAGGAAGCAGGGAGGTAAAGGCCCAGGAGGTCCCTCAGCGGTCCCTCCTCCAAGCCTGCCCAGTGGCAGGGCTGAGGGGTGTCGCCCCCATCCCTGTCACCTCACCCCTGGTTCCCCCTGGGGGGACGGCTCAGACACTTCCTTCCGCCTGGTCCGCTGTTACCACGGACAGGTGGGTACTGGAGGTGGTGGGAAAAGGCCTACCTCTGGAATTCGAGCAGGCCCCGCCCTTCAGAGCCGTCGCACCTCGGGGGGCCTCAGGGTCCGCAGCCTTACTGGCGGCTTGCCGAGCCGACATCGCTCTCCTCCTCCAAAAGGAGGTGATCACGGAGGTGGAGGACCCCCCTTCAGACCCGGGGTTCGTGTCCAGGTATTTCCTGGTTCCGGAATGGACGGGGGGCTGGCGCCCCATTCTCGACCTACACGACCTGAACAAGTTCCTAAAGTCTCGAACCTTCAGGATGGTCACTCTGGCGCAGATAATACCATCTCTGGAACACGGCGTGTGGTTCTGCTCTCTGGACCTACAGGACGTGTTCTTTCACGTCCCTATCCGTCCGTCACATCGGAGATTCCTCCGCTTTCAAGTGGAGGGATCCCTCTTCGAGTTCTGAGCCATGCCCTTCGGCTTATCTCCAGCTCCCAGGGTCTTCACCAAATGCATGGCAGTGGTGACATTCCCTCGCGGCGCCGAGGGGTCGGTGTCCCTTACCTGGACGATTGGCTGATAGCAGCCTCCTCCAGATGGGAGGTGGGCGGTCCAGAGATCTGGCCCTCCAGGTTTGCTCCGAGTTGGCCTTCTCATCAACGAGGCCAAGTCGGAACTCGAGCGAAGCAGGTGATCCTGTTCATCGGGCAGAGCTTGACTCTCTTGAGCCAGAGCACGGCCCCGGAGGACAGGGCCGAGGTTCTTACCTCCTTTGCCCAGTCATTTCTGGTTGGGCAATCGCGCCCTTCCCGGGACTTCCTGCGCCTTCTGGGTCTCATGGCGGCCTGTACCAGCGTGGTCCGTTGGGCCCGCTGGCACATGCGCCCCCTTCAGTGGGGACTGGCCAGCCAGTGGTCACAACGCTGCGATCCTTTGGACCAGCTAGTGATAGTGACCCAGGAGATGTGGAACGCTCTCCAGTGGTGGACCGTTCCATTCCATCTGCAGGAGGGCATCCCGTTTGTCCGCCCCGAGCCGACGGTCTCTCTATCGACCGACGCCTCTCTGATGGGTTGGGGTGCCCATCTGGGGGAACACCGAGTGCACGGCCTCTGGTCCCCGCGTGAGTCCCGATGCCACATCAACCTGCTGGAGCTCCGAGCGGTCCGCCTAGCTCTCACCGCCTTTGCTCTGTTTCTCCAGGGTCAAGTGGTCTGAGTCCAGACGGACAATACCACGACCATGTACTACCTGAACCGCCAGGGCGGGACGCGCTCCATGCTTCTATGCAAGGAAGCTCTCCGCATTTGGTCACTCGTGCGCAGCCTGGAGGTGGATCTCCTAGCCATTCATGTGGCAGGAGCCTCCAACACCCTGGCCGATGCCCTGAGCCGGATAGGGGCTGCATCTCACGAGTGGTCTCTCCTGCCGGAGGTAGTACAAGATCTGTTCTCCCACTGGGGCACACCTCAGGTGGACCTGTTTGCCTCCAGGGAGAAAGCGAAGCTGAGGCTGTTTCATGCCCGCCCCCCTCAGCAGGGCTCGCTGCAGGGGGATGCCTTCTCGAGGCTGTGGACCCCGGGCCTCTTCTACGCCTTTCCCCCATTTCCCTTGATTCACAAGGTGCTTCTCAAAGCAAGGAGGGACAAGGCGCAGGTGATCCTGATAGCCCCAGACTGGCCCCACCAGTTCTGGTACCCAGATCTCCTCAGCCTCAGCTCCACGCTCCCGAGGCAGCTTCCAGCTCGCCCGGACCTGCTCTCAATCAGGGGAAGGTGTTCCATCCGGACCTTCAATCCCTGCACCTGACGGCCTGGTTCCTGAGCGGCTAGAGTTCCAGGCCTTGGGTCTTTCCGACGAGGTCCTCAGTGTTGAGGCGTCCCGTAAGGAGTCGACCAGAAAATGCTACGCCTTGAAATGGAAGAGATTCTCCATTTGGTGTCAGGGCAAGGGCTTGGACCCTTCCTCCTGTTCTTTGGCAAGCATTTTGGACTATTTATGGTCCCTTTCAGTTAAGGAGCTTGGTCGGCGACCCTAAAGGTGCACCTGGCAGCCATCTCTGCTTACGGGCGCGGGCGGAAGCAGTCGATGGCAAGAGAAAGGTGGTCGGGAGCTTTTCAAAGGCCTTGATCTCATTTCCCCTCGGTCTGAGAACCTCCACCTCGTGGGATTTACTGCTGGTACTGGCAAAGCTCATGGGCAAGCCATTCAACCAATGCACAGGTGTGATCTCTCCACCTGTCGTGGAAGACCGCCTTCTTGGTGGCTATCACGCCAGCTAGAAGGATGGGAGAGCTCCAGGCGCTTTGCATCGAGTCTCCTTACCTGGTCTTCCACAGGGACAAGGTTGTCCTGCGCCCCACCGAAATTCCTTCCCGAAGGTGGTGTTGGAGTTTCACCTTAACCAGGTGCTGACTCTGCGGTGTTCTACCCCAATCACACCGGAGGCCGAATATGGCTCCATACTCTGGACCCTAGAAGGCGCTCGCTTATTATAAGGGCGCCGCGGCTGGAAATTCAGGGAGGTTAGCCAGCTGTTTGTCACCTACGCTGAAGCCGCATCTGGCAGACCTGCAGCAAAGCGGACGATAGGCAGGTGGGTCACCTCCTGCATAGATCGCTGCTATAAGTTGGCGGGCATGGAGCCTCCCAGAGGGATAAGAGCTCATTCTACCCGTCATACTGCTGCATCGGTGGCTGCTTCCAGGGACGTCCCTATCCAGGAAATCTGCAGGGCTGCTACCTGGAAGTCAGCACACACCTTATTACCCATTACCACATCGACCTTGAGTCACGCCGGGATGCTGGTTTTGGGGCCTCGGTTCTCCAGTCTTTATTCCCTAAGTAGGGGTGTGCGCCTTGCCTCCCTCCTCCCGGAGAACTGCTAGGAGTCTGCCAATAAGTGTGGATGAACAACATATCCATGTCCCTAGAAATACAGGTTACTCACCTGTAACAGGAGTTCTAGGAATGGTATATGTTGTTCATCCACATCCACCCGACCTCCCTGGCTTCGACGCACAACCTGAGCTTCCAGCGGGCCAGATCTGGCGTCATGGGGTGGAGCTGAGAGTTTTACCACCCGGGTGGGTGGGAGGAGCCAGCTTGAAGACCTTCTGGCAAGATTTAAAGCGGCAAGGAACCTGCCAATAAGTGTGGATGAACAACATATACCATTCCTAGAACTCCTGTTACAGGTGAGTAACCTGTATTTTGATGACGTGAAGTAGGGAAGGGGCTGCAGAACTATAGGTAGCATTATAATGCTATTGGGGGGCAGTGGTGGCCTTTAGATGTGGCTTGTGCTTAAGACAGGCACCTGTGAATGTTAAAGAGGTGGTGAAGGACATGTACTACCCCCACTTTAACATGTACAAGTGCCTGTCTTAATTACAAGTTACACCTAAAGGCCACGGCTGCCTCCAGTACCATTATAATGCTGTTTTTAGCTCTGCAGACCCTTCCCTACTTGCCATCATCGAAACAATGTTTTCTGGGTGGAGCTGCAGCAGGCGCACAGCGGCTTCGGATAAACCAGAAAATGTGACTGCTTCTAGTAAGTAAAAATCGAATTGTTGCTTGAACCAAAAACTTGTATGGCTACTTTGGGTGCTGGGGCAGGCAGCTACTGGGCATGAGTTGCCTGCCCCACACAGCAGAATATGTCAGCAGCTCTTGTGGTTTGTGATGTCTTAAATGTTAATATTAATATAAATGTGTGTTTTTCTGTTGTGTGCCTACTGCTGTGGGCAGGCAACAAATGGTATTTGCTGTCTGTCCCTCTCAGCTGGGACAAATTGAACATTCTGAGTGAAGGACCCCCAACCATCCCATCACCCTCAGTCTTTCAGTCTGCCCTAGTTAGCTGGTAGCCCCGTCTAGCAGGGTAACTTTAATTATTTTAACTTTATCTTTTTTCTTTCTGGATTGCTGTTGAAAACAGGACAGTTTCCCAGTGAATTTAACCGGATAATTTTTGTGTTGTGCAACGTAGGTACAAGTCAGCCCTTTAGCAAGATTTAAACGGGAACATTTAAGAACTGTGCCAATCATAATTTGTTGTAACATGGCAATTAATAGATCAGAAAATACAACTAAATGGTTGGTTCAAACACATGTGACTGCAAACTAACTGGGGTTAATTCCCTAGTAATGCCTGCTAGTGCAATCCCTGCCACTGCCACATACTAACATGCTAAAATGCCAGCAGAATAGGCCTAACAGTCTTTCGTGTCTGCTCATTTGGTCAGCCCCCACCCTGGGAGCTGACCTTGCTGCCCCCTCTCCCTCTCTGGCTTCTCCCTTCCCAGTCCCGGATATTCACACTGCACTGGTTTTTGCTTCCAGAACCCTTCCCCTGTACCTGTCCCACCCCCTCTTGAACCCTCCACCAGCCCCCTGGGCAGCGCATTCCATGGCTCCACCACCCTCTCAGTGGAGTAGCGCCTCCTCCTTTCTCCCCAAATCTCCTCCCTCCAGCTTCCACCCATGCCCTCTAGTTGCGCGCCCCCCCCCCTTTTCCTTCGGTGCACCCTGACTGCTCCTCCCCTATTTACCCGCTTCATGTAGAAGACCTCTATCATGTCCCCGGTCCCTTTCTTCCAATGTGTGTATATTTAGCTCTTCGAGCCTCTCCCCATAGGTCCTATCCCCCAAGTCCAAAATCATTTTGGTTTCCATCCTCTGGACCCTCTCCAGGAGTTCAGTGTCCCTCTTTAAATGTGGCCTCCAAAACTGCACGCAGTACTTGAGGTGTGGCCTCACCAAGCAGTTATACATTGGGAGTATCACTCCCCCACTCCTGGATGTGCTCCCCCTAGCGAAGCATCCTGTTGGCCTTTGCCACTGCCCTTCTACACGTCTCTGAGTTTACATCCACCACCACCCCCAGGTCCCTCTCAGCCATTGAGACTTGAAACATTTATCTCTCCCCCCCCGCCCCCTGGGTCTACACTTGGCCAGGGTTTCTAGCACCCATGTGCAGTACCTTGCATTTCCCTGCATTGAACCTCAACTTCCTCTTTCTAGACCACCTTTCCAGAACCTCCAGCTGTCCCTGTAGGGCCATCCTCCTATCCACCACCGCCCCAAGTTTTGAGTCATCCGCAAAGAGACTCATCTCACTCCTGATACCCTTCCTTATGTCAGAGATGTAGCTGTTGAACAGGAGGGGCCCAAGACCCGATCCCTGAAGAACTCCACTAATGACCCTCCTTGGGGATGAGACTGTCCCGCCAACCACGACCTGGAGCCAACTGCCTATCCATCTGGTTCCCCACCCCCATTTCTTCCAGCTTATCCAACAGGTCCCTGTGAGGACCAAATGCCTTGCTGAAGTCAAGAAAGAGGACGTCCATTGGTCTACCCAGGTCCAAGGCACTCATCGCCCAGACATAGAACCCCACAAGGTTTGTCTGACACGATTTCCCTGGGTTGAATCCATGCTGTCTTATTGTACAGGCACCCCAACTTTTCCAGGTCTCCCCCAGTCTCTCCTTGACAATGCCCTCCATCACCTTGCCCACCACCGATGGCAGGCTGACATGTTTCTGCCGATTGCATACAATAAATACCACTCATATAGTACCTCCAAAATCCGCACCAGAAACACGCTTGCACAGTATATGAACATTGAATAGGGATTTCCCACCAACCCACCTGACTGAACACTGACACTCCATGTATATGTGACTGTGCGAGCAAAGACTGTTCCACATATCACTAAGTATCAAAACCCAACTTCAAAAGTAGAGCACCCTGCCGGGAATACCGCACTATCGAGCCCCGAGAACAGACAGCAGAAAATACAGTATGTGCCACAGACCTGTCTTTTTCATTGGTTTACCCTTTCTATAGTGTTCTGCATTTGCATCTTGCAAAAAACCAAAATCAACATCTCTATTTTTCTTTTACAATTGTTATGTCTACACTCAATTTCTGTAGCACTTGCCATGTTACAAGCGCATTAATGCACTCCAGAGTCTGGCTGTACTAGGGAATTGATGACTGGTTTGTGGTTGGAGTACTTAGCTTTCAGCCTCGTTCCCCAAACACCTCCCCAACCATCCGGGCATTAATTCCCTAGTAGAGCCCTCCTCTGTCGTACATTAATACTTGAAAGCCCATGGAAAGCTCTTTTAAATGTGATATTGGACTTGCCTGTAGCTAGCAGTGGTCCAGAGATATTAATGACTGTCCTAAATTGATACCATATTGCCACTAGTTTATTTTATTTTTTTATTTACAAAATAATGTAGGACACACTGTAGGTTAAACGAGTGCTTCCAGCGAAGAATCTGGTGCACTAGAAAAGGAAGAAACATTCTAGTTGGGATTAACGGTGAAAGCGAAGTGTTTTTTTTTTTTTTCCTTTATTTATATAAAGTACATGTATAGTATGTGGCAGCAAAACCCACTGCACACTGGCCCTGGCACTTGGAGGTCCAGTACCACTTCATCAGGGGGTGTAGGAAGGGCTGCCTGGTCATTCCTCTTACATGTCCTCTGAAGGGGCAGATCTATTTGCATGAAAAGTTTGAAAGGGAGACATTGTGCGTGTGTTTGGGGGCATTTACATAGTCCTCCTTAATTTGTTATATATTTTCTATCATTTTTAAACAGAATTGTGAGAGAATCCACAGAGGCATTTGTCTTTCATTTTGACACTTAACACATCACCTCATTCTTTTTCTCACAAGTCTCCTTTTTAATATTTTCACCTTAATGGATCTACTTATTTATTTATTTTTCTTTAATAGTCTGTTGCCGTACCTCCTTGCTGGGGGTTGTCCTGTGGTTCCCACTGCATCCAGTCTGACCCAGGTGGCCCCTGCACCGACCACCGTGCCCAAGCTGCCACCCCTTTGCCCTCTCACCCTCGTGGCTGCATCGTACTCTTCTACAGCTCGGAACACCATCCGGGGAGTTGGGACCAGAGGGAGCTTCGTAGGAGTGCTTGGTGCAGCGCCGTGGGGTAGACCTTCACTTGCGCCTGAGGATTGGGGCTGGATATTTTCCTCCCTTTGCGCCACAGTTGGAGCAGGCGTACAGGGTGTAAATGACGGTGTAGTGCACGCTTCCGTGCATCACACATCGGGCGTCTTGCCTGCTCCAAACCCACTACTACACCACCGCTAGGAGCCAGCACTAACATGAGTACTCCCTTCCCGAAGGAGGAGAGCAGTCCCTAGGACGTTCAGTCCTTTCTGTCTCTCCCCCCAACGACACCCAGGGTCGCTTCTGAACCAGAGTTGTCGGTGTGATGAGAGGTGTGACATCCCGCCATCGGGCTGGCCGGATCTGCTCTATTGAAGTATTATTTATTAAAAAATACTTATACAGCCTCGCCCCAGTGACGTGGTATTGGACCTTGAAGCACCATGGCTAGTGTGCTCTGGTTTTTGCTGCCACTGATTGTGCATTTGCTTAAATAGGATTTTGCTTTCACCATTCCTCCCAGCTGGATTGCTTTTCTTTTGCTGATGTAGCATCACTTTTAGAACCTTGTGATGGCAGTGGTGGTGAAGCTGTGCTTAACTACCATGTAGTTAGGCATAGCGTAACTCTCAGTGACATCACAGTAGAAAATAGTGGGAATGTAGTATCAATATAGGGCTGATGTCCTCTTCTATCCCCGGACTGATGCCTACTACAGGCAAGACCAATATCTTAATTTAGAAGACCATTACATAGTTTCTGTAGAAACAATGAGGACCTTAAATGTCTCCCTTTAATTTGTAGTATTTTTACGTTCGCTTGCGTGCATGCGAAAGGAATGTTTTGGGAGAGTAGCACACTTGGAGGTGTGCCTTTCCCATCCAATGCACTGCTCCCTTGGTGCAGGAGCTCAGTATGACAGCGGTGTTCCTCTGCTTCAAAGGAAAGCACCGCTGCCATACTGAGCGCCGCCGCCGTCCCCTCCTTGCGTCACGCGCTTCCCCCCGCGCACGTCACGCCGCCCCCCCCAAAGCTTTCCTGCCACGCTGGGAGCCCACCCCAGCGTGGCAAACATTGTTTGCCGACTGTGCCCAATCCCCGCCTGCTCCCGCCCCCACACATCTTTTTCTGCCACGCTGGGAGTTCACCACCAGCGTGGCAAACGTCCATCGCCGCTCTTTTTTAAACCTGTAAATAAAAACGGTCCCACGGCGAGTCTCCCAGCCCCCACAACCCGCACCCACCCACTGCGCACCCAGCCTCCCCACACCCCCACCACCCCATACTTACCTCCGCATTCGGTCGACGATCTTCGTGGACTGGGAACACGTCTGCACTCTTCAAAGCTGACGCGAACTGAGAAATGCCGGTAAGCTGTGTAATGGGCTACATAGGGGTTTCAACTTTATTGCATATCTCGGTCATTTTGGAATTTTCACCAAATTTTCAATATGGGGTTTTGGGACCCTTCTCATGAATGATGTCACTGTCATGGCGTTATTCGGGCGAAGGGTGATTTACGAGCACTGTGCGGTCACTGCGCGAAATCACTTGCCCGACTCGAGCTCATGCGCCATGACATGTTTATCGTTAAAGAAGTCTAAAAACCATTGATGCTCAAAACCAAAAATACTGTTCTGATGTCGTTCGCGGTTCTCGCAGGCTCGAGAAGTTAATTTTCAATATTTTCCTCAGATTTTCAACATTGCCATTTTATCACACCTTCTTATGAGTTGTACAGCTGTCATTTTTCACATCTCACCCAAAACGTGTTTCCGCCCATGTAGCGCACAATGGCGCAGTCGGTGTGCGAAATCAATGTATGGAACACATTAAGAAAATCACAGTAACACTGTTTATGAGCAGAGGTCTTAAAATGGCTATGTTGAAAATTTCGTGAAAAAATTCCTAAAAATGACTGTTTTACGAGCATGCGTTGCACAGTTCCCACGCATGCGCGTAGGTTTGCGAATTTTCAATGTTTCCACTCCAGATTTTCAACATTGGCATTTTACCACACTTCCTCATGAGTAGTACAGCTGTCATTTTTCACATCCTGCCCAAAACGTGTTTCCGCCTATGTAGCGCACGATGGGGGTAACAAAAAGGTCATGCTGACAATTTATTGTGCAAATACCAGCAATTGCACAGGGCATTAGGGTAAAGCACCATACATGCCAAACACCACTGCAAATACCTGCAAGCGAACGTTTGGCATTGACAAATGCCTGTTGTTTTCTGAGATCCTGCTGTGAAAAGAGGAGCAAGTGCTGTTTTAAAGAGAAGACTTGCAGTGAACCTTTTATATTACCTGGCACTGCAAAATTAAAACAAAAGTGCCATGGCTGGGCTATTTGTTTATGCATAGCACAGTAATATAACACTTTAGCCAGTCCAGCCAATACGGTACTTTTGATTTAATGATGCTAAAAGGGGAAAGCGGTGTATTGCAGTATATTAATGTCTTGGGTTTATCTGTGGTAAAGCAGAAGATAGCGGCCACTGCAATTGAGCGCATTCTGTACGGTATATTTTTTTCATTTTACATAAAATGGTGATGACTATATAGTTTTGCATTCTGTATAAAATGGTGGTGACACCCCATGCATTTTAAAACAATTGGCAACCTGAAGAGTATTCAGGTTTTTGGAAGAGCAGTTTCATTACCCAACTTATCCTAATTGTCGCTTTAATAAAAGCGTGTTTTCTAGTTGTCTGACTTGACAAATCTGTCATGGAAAATTTAAGTTCACAGTTGGATATCGACAGTTTAAATTGCTTTACAGTAGTTTCCATTTTCTTTAACCTCCAAAGGATTTTCTTGCACTGGGCAAATGGCATAAGTCAATTTAAACAAGTATGTCAGTAGTCCTCCTTCCTTTGTACATATGTGACTAATAAATGCGTCAGCATCCCTCAGTATATCTTGTACAAGACGTACACTGTCGCATTTCCTCCCCATGCTCTTCCTGTACACATCTCCTCTCCAGCTACTCAAACGGAAGCCAAACCTCAGCACAGTTGTTACGGAAACAAATCCTAACTTCAGCTCAGCTGAACTGCAGAGTGTTGGTTCTAGAAGGCATAAGAGCTGTTTTACAGACTTCTGGTATCAAAGGATCTGACCGCTACATTTTCTGTCAATGGAGTTTTAATTACAAGCGCTATAACATACCTCTTACTGTGGATTGATGGTTTGCCCCCTTGGCCCTTGTACATGTGTACACTGGAGCATATTGGTGTTTAGGATTATTTAACCTATAAAAAACAAATTAGTAATGCAGTAGTGAGACTGTAAGATATTGGGCATTCTCTTGGAGAGAACAAAAAATAGCAAATGAACTTCTGCATTGAAAAATGCAGAGTGATGTATCTTAAGAATATTAACTCAGCATATTACATAAATAACTTGGAGGTTCAAACAGCATGAAGTCTTGCTGTAGTCTGACTTAGTGCAGTTAGCCCCAGCACTTGAAATGCTACGGAGAGGAAAGAGTTAAATTCTATGCATAGCATAGAACGCTGAGCTCAAGCTCCGTTCAAACCTCTGTCTGCTGCACTTTTAAAGTGTAACCGTCAGATTCTTTACTCTGCCTAACTGAACAGTCGCTCAGGAGATTTCTCCTTGCTCTCAGTTTGCGGTTTAAAAATTCTGTTTTACCGATGCTCATTATTTTTCAGTTCAGATACCTGTCTGTGGTACAGTAAGTGCATAGGTAGTGGGCTTGGCTAGAAAAAGTGTGTGGAAATTGTATTCTGAATTTGTATGACTGGTTCGGCTGATCCGGTCTCTGGTTTACGGGTTCACGGGAAGGACCCAGCAGGTGAAGGCTGAAGGAGACCTATCACCACTCAGATCTCTCCAAAGAGGAGTTCCCCAAGGATCCATCCTCAGCCCAATCCTATTTGCCATCTATATCAGTAGCATCAACAGTAACCTCACCAAAGCCACTGTACACCTGTTTGCAGATGATACAGTATTGTTTGTCAGTCACCCCTCTCCCGTAACAGCATGCATAGAGCTACAAGCAGAATTCAACCTATTACAACACCAACTACTGGAAAAAAAACTCCTGCAAAATGCAAAAAAAAAAACAAAGGCAATGTTTTTCTCCCCCCAAACACAAGCCGGACACTCCTTCCCAAACAGTCTCCCCCACATATCCACTGTCCTTGGTGAAAATCTTGAATATGTTACAAAATTCAAATATCTGGGGGTCTGGGTAGACAGTAGACTCGACTACTTGGATCATCTGGAAGATCTGCTAAAAAAACTCTGTCGGAGGCTTGGGCTCTATCACAGAATAAAGCACTTTCTCACAAGTGATTCTAAAAAGAAGCTGGTCCAGGCCACATTTCTATCAGTATTAGATTATGCAGATTTCCTATATGGTCGTTGCTGCAACTCGTATCTGAGCAAACTGGACAGATTTTACCATAGAGCCTTGAGGTTTATTACAGATCTTCCTCTCAGCACTCACCACTGCTCACTTTATGCTGCAGTTGGATGGACCTCGCTCCAATTTAGAAGAGACAGGAATGCCACACTATGGACTTATAGAGCGATATCAAAGATGCTACCAAATTACGTCTGACTGCTTCACACAAATCGCATCAAGTAAATATGCCCTAAGAAGCCTAAATTTCATCATGCTTAAAGTGCCCAAATTCAATTCTCGATATGGTAGATCTGCTATCAGCTATCTCCTATCTGCCTTATGGAATACGATGCAGAAGACCCTGAAAGTGAACAGATGCATCTCATTTACATCCTTTAAATATCTGTATTCGAGGCTTATCAAAGAAAAATGTAATTGTTTCCACAAACAGTAGAGTATTCCTAATCTTATCCATCTCCCTCCCCAGACAGCCAACTCATGGAAGGTATCCACCTTTACTAAGAGTCACCACCCCTCACACTCCATGCACCCCTCCTTTCCATCCGCCTCCCCTTAATCCCTTGTCATATCACAGCCCTACGCCCCTGTTATACAAACCCCCCAGTGCCGCCCTCCTGCCCTCTTCATAAGGCCCACAGTTTATCCGTTCCACAGTATAGGCCCCCACCAGCCAGGCACACCACTTCCCGCTCCCCTTCCCCTCACCCCTTATTACCACGACACCTGAATTTAATGTATAGTCTGATTAGAATGTATCCTTAGACTGTGTGTATACTGAATATTCTATGTAGTATCCTAGAGTGTGTGTGTATATTGAATATTTTTTATGTATCTATGTAAATTGAACCTTGACCTTACCAGGTCCATCTTGCAAATGAGCTGTGCTCAACGATGTTCGCCTGGATAAATAAAGATTTGATTGATTGATTGTTTTCTTTTCTTTACAGGATTTTTAGTGTGAGGTACCGGTCGTTATCGGTTTAAAAAAAAAAAGTGTTTCGGGGTTTTTTTCTTCTTCAAATACCCATAACACAGTTAGAAACCGATAAAGGGGTCTTGCCTGGCGGTTGCCATAAAAAGGGTAAGGGATTAGTTATGGTTTGTCTGAGAAACCAAAAAAAAAAAAAAGGCCCACTGGGTTTCAGCACTGCAGTGAGTGTGGGGAGGCCTTTGCTAAGGCCGACTCCCACGTCACTTGTGTTTACTGTCTGGTTTTTAGTCACCTAGAATCAGAACTGAACCAGAAGGAGTGCCCTTTGACCAGGGCAAGACTCCTTTGGGCAAAAGGAGAGCCGATTCTGAGGGATCGGGTCCATCAAAAAGAAAAGATAAATAGGCCGGTTCGGATCCAGAACCATATTATCTGACTGCCGAGGAGATTGTCAAAGTGATTCGTATAGTGGAATTGCTTAGTTTGGTTCTGACTGATCTGGCGCCTTCTGGCAGGCGTTTGGTTCGGTCGGTCCCTTCGGTTCAAGATTATACCCCTGAAGATTTTTATGAACCGGACTTGGAGGGGGATGGTGGTGGTGGTGGTGGTGATGGAGGAATTGATGGTCTGGATGAGCCTATCGAACTGGACATCTCCCCAGACAGGTCTTCTGGTGTGTCCCCTTCCCAATTTATGTTCTACAGGAAAGTGGTGGAAACCCTCCAGCTCCCTATAGAGGAAGCTGTTGAGGAACAAGAGGAACCTGACTTTGTGGAGATGATGGACATCCCAGAGTCCAAAAGGTTGTCTATTCCCCTTCACAAGTCTTTTGGGAAACTGGCACAAAAGCTGTTAATCTCCAAATTCCTTACCTCCTGTGGACAGACGGATGGACAAGAGGTACATGCTGTCCAGCTCGGGTGCGGAGTACTTGTACCAGCAGTACAGCCATGTTGGGGTCGTGCAGGCTGTAGCCTGTGATAAGGCTAACATTCCCTTGGCTTCACACCCCCCAGATAAAGACTCCAGGAAATTGGATGCCATGGCAGAAAAGCAGTACATGGCATCCCCTTTGGGACTTAGGCAGGCGAATTACATGGCCTACACAGTCAGGTACCAGAAGTCCAGGTGGGACACTGTACTAGCACTGGCTAAGCAGGCCCCTCCCCAGCTTGCCAAGGAGCTGGAGAAGGTGGCTGCTGATGGGATTGAGGCATCAAAGATTAAATTTCATGCTGCTGTGTGATGTTTCATCTAGAGTCATGGCTACATCTGTATCTCTTCGGAGACTGGCTTGGCTCAGGTGTACTAGCCTTTCCCAGGATACCCAGGTTAAGACCATGGATTTTCCTCTGGTTAATAATTCTCTGTTTGGGGAGCAGACAGAGAATTATGTAAAGAAAATGGACGAATACAGGACCACCTATAGGAGTGCACAGGCCAAGGAAAGGCAGGCAACTCCTCAAAGGCAGCAAACTAGGGGCAGGCCTTTTCATAGGCCTTTCTACCAAGCACAGGCCACCTCTCCTTTTTCTCAGAGGGGGTTCTTCAGAGGGAGAGGCAGAAGGGGGATGAGCAGGGTTGCATCCACCTCTCAGCCTAAGGCTTCTGCCAAGCAGACACCCTGAGGTGTCGGCCCAGGTTGACGCCTTCATTCCTCTAGGAGGCAAGCTGGCCTACTATTTCCAGGACTGGAAGTCTGTTACCTCAGACAAGTGGGTCCTGGAGGTAGTAGGTCAGGGACTGGTTCTCTGCTTCAAAAAATTCCCAAAGCTGAGAGCCAGATGTTTTCCACCTACAAGCATCTCCGGAACCGTTGCCCTAGAGGCAGGGGTTTCATCTCTTCTGGCCTTAAGGGCCATAGCGAGAGTTCCTACAATAGACAGGGGAAAAGGTCTGTAATCCAGGTACTTCCTTACCCCGAAAAAAAAAAAAAAAAAAAAACGGAGTGGCGGCCCATCCTAGACTTACGATATATAAACAAACATTTGTTGAAGCCGAAGTTGAAAATGGTGACTCTGGGAATAATTCTTCCCTTTCTTAGGCCAGAGGATTGGCTAGCCTCCCTGGACCTAAAGGATGCCTACTTTCTGTGGGAGCACCTGATGGGAATATGAAAGTACCTCGGATTCAAACTGCCTTCAGGTCATTACCAGTCAAAGCAATGCCATTCGGCCTAACATCAGCTCCAAGGGTGTTCGCAAAATGCTTGGCAGTAGTAGTGGCTTTCCTAAGGAGGAAAAAAATCTTCATATTCCCATGCCTGGACAACTGTCTCATAGTGGGTCAGTCTCCAGACCAAGTCAAGTCAGCTCTAAAAGTGACCCAGCAAATGCTCACTTCTCTAGGTTTCCTTCTCAGTCTTCCCAAGTCGGTTCTCGAGCCAGTACAACTGTTGACTTTCATAGGGGTGGAACTAGACATTGTCAGAGCAAGAGCATTTCTCCCCTTGGTAAAGATGAAGGCCATCATGGAGCTGGCTTCTTCCTTCCACCTTCTGGTTTCTCGACCAGCAAGACACTTTCTTCAGTTGCTGGGCCACATGGCAGCTTCCACTGCAGTGGTCCAGGGGGCCAGATTTCAGATGAGACATTCAGTTTCATCTGAGGGCTTTTTGGTCTCAGAAAAAAGATCCTCTAACCAAACTGATTCCAGTGACTCACTCTGATCGAGGCTCTTCAGTGGTGGCGGGATCAGGACACTCTCAGACAAGGGGTCCCATTCATTACTCAGTCTCATTCTGTGGTCCTAACCACAGACGCATCTCTCCTTGGTTGGGGAGCTCACTTGGAGACACTCAAAGCCCAGGGAGTGTGGTCCACTCAGGAGTCTCTTCTCCACATCAACCTTCTGGAGCTCAGGACGGTTTACCTGGCTCTACAGGCCTTCTCTCAATCAGTAAAGAACAAGGTGGTTCAAGTCAGGACAGACACCGCCACCACCATGTGGTACATCAGCAAGCAGGGAGGCACTCTGTCTACGGGGCCTTGTGCATGGAAGCCATGAAAATGTGGTCCCTGGCTTACTCCCCACAAACCTCTCTGGTAGCAGTCCACCTCCCAGGAAACGACAATGTGCTAGCAGATGCATTGAGCAGGATTTCCCAGGGCCATCACAAATGGTCCCTGGATCCCCTAGTGTTAAAAGTGAGTTTTTCAAGATGGGGCACTCCAGAGATGGATCTCTTTGCAGTCCCAGACAGTCGCCAACTTCCTCTATTCTGTTGCAGACCCCCAGTCTTGGGCTTAGTCCCTCTGGATGCTCAGATTCTGAACTGGGAAGGGAAATTTCTGTATGCCTTCCCTCCTTTTCCTCTGCTGTTCAAGATCCTGGTCAAGATAAGGTCACAATCTTGCAAAGTCATCCTGATTGCTCCAGACTGGGCCAGGCAGCCTTGGTATCCCCTGTTGCTGTTCCTAGCAGTCCATCTTCCCCTGTCTCTTCCCAGTAATCACAATCTGTTAACCTCCTCTCAGGAGAGGATATGGTATCCCAGCCTTCGGTCTCTCAATCTCAAGGCATGGCTCTTGAGTTAGAGTATGCAAGTTTGCATCTGTCTCAAGGGGTTCTGTGCATTCTCAAAGCCTCTCGAAAACCTGCCACCAGAAAAAATTTATAATTCTAAATGGAAGAGAGTCAGCATCTGGTGTTCCCAAAAAACATATATCCCCAGACACTGCTGAATTGTCTACACTTCTGGATTATATGGTTCATCTCAATGGCCTAGGCTTCAGACTAGCTACCCTCAAAGTACATTTGTCAGCTGTTTCTGCTTTTCTGTCAGTGGGAAAGCCTTATTCACTGACATCTCATCCTGTTTTCGATAAATTTTTCAAGGGATTGCTTCATACCAATTCTCCCTTTATGGATCCTACCCCTGCCTGGGACCTTAATGTTTGCATTGCCCAGCTTATGCAACCCCCTTTTGAACCTTTGTCTTTAGCAGAACTTAAGTACTTGACTTGGAAGACTGTGTTCCTGGTAGCTATTACCTCTGCCAGACGTATCAGTGAGTTACAAGCTCTGTCAGTGGAGCCTTATTTTATCTCATTCTATAGAGATAAGGTGGTCCTTAGAACCAATAGGAAGTTCTTGCCTAAAGTGGTTTCAGATTTTCATTTGAACCAATCCATGTCTATCCCTGTATTCTTCACTGATCATTCTTCATCAGGAGAGAGAACATTACACAGTTTGGATGTTAAAAGGGCCCTTAGTTTACTACAGTGAGCGTACTAAGGCAAACAGATTTGACTCCCTCAAGTTGTTCCTCACTTATGGGGACGTGGGTAAGGGCAAACCTGCCACTAAGAGAACTGTTGCCAGGTGGATTGTCTCTTGTATACAATTCTGCTATGAGAAGCTAGGCAAAATACCACCCTTAGGCCTGAGGGCTCATTCGACTAGAGGTACAGCTGCTTCCCTGGCTGCTGACAGGGGTATTCCTTTACTAGAGATATGCAAAGCAGCCACCTGGAAAACAGTCCATACGTTCACCAAGCATTACCTTCTGGATGTCCAGACTAGGAGTGATGCTTGGTTTGGTACAGCAGTACTGCAGAGCCTATTCCCAAAATAGGTTTGAATTCCTCCTCCATGGAGGTACTGCTTGGTAGTCTGCAAGAAGCCAGCCTACAGCAAGACTTAATGTTTGAAAGAAAAAATTACTCACCTCAATAACTGTTTCTTCTAATTGAGTCTTGCTGTATTCTGACCTCCCTCCCTGCCTCCCCTCTCAGAACCTGGTTAAGAAGTGGGCTGGCAGGTGCAGTGTTGCATCCCAGAGGTGCATTTGGGCACTCCGTCTTTTTAGAGAGGGGGAGTGGGTTATGTTTCTTTATTTCAATAGTCATAAGTTGTTCACTACCTGGTTTTTGGTTTTGGATTTCTCCACGAGTCTTTTGGGGGATCCAAAATATTTGGTTGCCATTTGGTTAGTAAAAGTTTTACAATTTCCACGTTATGGGTTAGTTAGTACTAGCTCGTAAGAATCTGACGGTTACACTTTAAAGTGTAGCAGATAGAGGTTTGAACCGAGCTCGAGCTCGGCGTTCTATGCTCTGCATAGAATTTAGCTCTTTCCTCTCCGGAGCAGTTCAAGTGCTGGGGCTAACTGCAATAAGTCAGAATACAGCAAGACTCCATTAGAAGAAACACAGTTACTAAGGCGAGTCATTTTTCTTTTGGAGCATAGCAGAAAAAGGACCTCTGGGGGTAATAATTAGCAGCAGGTGGCAAATCAGTTAAAATCAGGGAGTTGCATCAACAGAAACTTCATTAGCGGATCATGACGTCGTAGTGCCCCTGTACAGACTACTGGTCAGAACCCATATTGAATCTAGGGTACTGATACTCATATCTGAGAAGGTTACTCATGTGATTGAGCGGATGCAGAGAGCAGCCAAGGTTGTTCATGGCTTGGTAAATATGGGTTGTGAAGACCACCAACTGGCAGAATTGGGGTTGTTGTAGACTCCTGGGTGACATAATTATAGTATTTAAATATCTGTAAAGGATAATACTAGTGGACCAAATGTAGCTCTAAAGGATGCACAAGGATGAGAGGACGAGGGGACAATCGGTGTCCCTGAAGCAGCAACATTCAAGAGAATAGTCAGGAAGAATTACTTTACAGATTGAGTGGTGGACCCTTGGAACAGACTTCCAGAGTAAGTGGTGGCAGTCAGTGCTGTTTCTGCATTCAAGCTTAAAGGAGACCAAAGCTGGACCTATAAGTAGTTTTTTCCTGTAGAGGTTTTATTTATTTTTCTGTAGCGCTACACATTGTCAATGGGAAGTCTTAACCACTGGGTATAGTGTACCCATACCAGGGAAATGGCACAATCCAAGCTTAAGAATGTTGGGCATACGAGGATTCCAAGCAGCAGCAACTCCCCAGTTTAGCTGTGCCATTAACAGGGGAAGCAGCTTGTCTACCTTCTTTCAAGAATTTTTGAAGATTTTCAGTTGGGACTTCAAGCATAGCAGTTTGGGGCTACCTGGTTCCTGGAAGCATCCCTAAATTAAAAATGTGCCTGTTAAGCTGCGGCTTTCAAGTTGATTAACCTGCCCCACCCATTTCCATTCATGAACTGGGGGCCATATTTGCCTTGCTCCATGGTGTTTCTGATGGTCTCCGATTATATTAAGAAAAAAAAAAAGTGCTACAGGTAAGTACATTTATATTTTATTTCTGGGGTAGTGTAAGTCTCCTGGGGGGGTCCCTCAACTTCTTGTATCTTTATGCTAGTTTTGTAAAACAAAACAAAAAACTGCAGTTTTGGTTTTTTTTTATATTTTAAATGAGCATTTCCTTGCCCTTGACACTTTAGCAGTGACTTTAGGCTCTGTCAATCAGCATTTTTCTCAGTGGGCTGCTGGGGACTCGGTCATTCTCTGTCAAGCATCAGTGTTTGTTTTATCATTATATTATTATTTGTATTATCATTATATTTGTAGTATTTTGTTGGTGTTCAGCAGGCTTGAGTACTCTTCCTTTCCCTCAGCCATCTGAGCATTCGCGTTACTGCCATTAAGCCGTTTTTGGTGGTTGGGTGCATGCTTCAGTTGGGCCTTTGCGCTCTTGCTTTCATGCACCTGCGGGTGCCACAAGTGTGTGTAATTTTTTATATTTTATTGAACTTTTAGCAAATGTACAACAATCAAAAGGAAAAGAAAACAGCACACAGTACCATATGGTCACCTAGCCAGAGTGGAAATCACTCCATGGAAGTGCAGTCTAAGAGCGCCATAAAGAGTAGTCATAACTACAGTACAAAGTTGCCAGAATACATAAAAGAAAGAGCATCAACTTTCGCTAATTATATTAACACTAGAAAATTGAACAATGAGAATGATGAATCTGCTGGACCCCGGTACAGGGAAAATATATAAACTGTTCCAATAAACCCAATCCCTGAGGGTGCCGGGGGAGGAAAAGGGGGGGGCCAAGCCACAAGCACCCTTTCTAGAACCTCTAACCGCTCGACTTAAACCAGAGCTTACGTGGGATCCAGAGGATCATAGTGTCGAGACACACCTGGAATGGGGGGGAATTTGCCTTTTAGGTATAGAAATACCCAAGTAGTCTAAGAAGGGGCACCACACCTCATTAAGCCTATCCAGTTTACCTATTATGTGAGACATCCTTTCATATGCTGCAACCCGAGTCATACTATCCACCGAATCCGCACACGACAGTATGGTGGTCAAACGCCATCTACGCAACAGCAGACTTTTAGCCTCAGTTATAGCCATAGTAAACCAAATACGCTGGGACGAGCCAACAAGGGGGAGTTTTTCTGTGTTCCTTAACACCATAAGTGAGGGGTCTACCTGTATAGGAAATACCAAGATTTTTCCCATTATATCAATCACTTCACCTCACCAGTTAGTTTAGAGCATCTCCACAAAATGAGCCAAAGTACTTCTGTGTGTAATTTTTGATGCAACTGCGTGAGTGCACGCAGGCTGCAGTGAACACATACAAGTGCGCATCTGACGCACACTGTTCTGTATTGCGCAGTTACATTACTGTGTGCACGTTCGTGCACATGTGCGTTTAGCATGCTAACGTCTCATAGGATTTCTTAGCACAAGACCGTTATTTTCTCTAGTTCTGCTACTGTACTACAGAGTTCATAATTATGAACAGGACTGTCATTTTGGCACCATGGCTTATCGGAGACCATTAATTATGAAAAGGTCTAAGACCTGCAGATGTGTGTTGAGGCCCCTCAGTCATGGGTTCCCATTACCCTCATTGTGTTGCCTAGCACAGTATTTCTCTGACGCCCCCCCCCCCCCGCTGGTCCTCCAAATTGAGGAGGGGGGCACCTGGATCTTCAGTCGGCAGTGGCGAAGCAGAATTTCGAAACTCACTTTTGTTGCTTCTTGACGAGATTTTGAGCCCTGATGTCCTGCAGGACATCCCAGCAGACACGTGCGATGCCAAACCAGGTCCCTGGGGGGGGGGTGCTCCACACACAGGCATGTCCAGGTGTGTATGAGTGAGAAGAGGCTGTGGAGACAGATGTGCAGGCAGGCCCCAGTCCTGATTACTTAGTGGGTCAGAATGAGGATTTCCGTCTTGGGGAAACGCCTGATCTTCAAAAATTGCTCGCTAACAAAGAGGATGTCCCCTCTAAGGCGGAGGAGGAAGGAGAGTGGATGGAATCCAGGTAGAGGATTCCTATACCTCCCCTGTTTGACAACAAATCCTTGTCTTTTTTGATAGCTGAGGCATTTGGGTCCTTTCAGCTCAAGGAGGAGCAGTCTGTAGAGGCAGTGGATGTTGGATTCCGTCTGCATTTTCCTCTGCTCCAAAAATGTTTTCTGAGCTTTATTTACTGTGACCAGATTACTGAACAAAAATGGGCAGGTGTGGATCAGAGAAAGTATCTTTCAAAACATGGCCTGTTCCCTTTTTAGAGGAAAATACTGCTGGTGGACAAGGCTGTGTATAATTCAGTCAAGCACACTGCTATCCCTTTCGAGAGCTCTCTGGCCTTATCAGATTCCCACGACAAATGAGTGGATGCTGCATGTAGGAAGGCCTTTGCTTTCGTACCTCCTGTGCTTCCTTTATTATTGCCAGAGCCTTAAACTTGTGGGTCACTAAGCTGGGCAGATTCTTCCTGCTGGATTCGGAAGGGGCAAGCATTTTGCCATTTGTTGCCATGGCTTCCACCTTTCCTAGTGATTCTACAGTGGAGAACTTATGCTTGTCGGCCTGTCCGGCCTACTTTATTGTGTCAGCCATGTGGGGTGTATGGCTTAGGCACTGGGTCGCTAATCAAGCTTCAGAGTCTAAGCTTTTTAACCTCTCCTTTGAGGGAGGGCTGTTTGGTTCCAGCCTGGATGCTATTTTAAATTATCTCCAGGGCAAGACGGGCCATCTTGCAGTGTCAAAACAGCAGCATATGATTACCTCAGCTCAGAGGGGTCAAGGTATCAGCTGGCACGTGCAGTTTAGTGGAGGTTTTTGTCACTTTCAGAACTTTGACAACCAGAGAAATAGAGGAGCCTACTCAGTTAACAAGGGTTACTGTAATAGAGGGGCCTTGGCTGAGCAGCATGCAGGAGGCCCAAGCCAAAAACCTGGTAACTCACAATGATGGTATGTGGGCCCATCCTTGGCCCCCTTCTCTTGGTGGAAGACTACAGGACTTTTACTCAAGATGGGCCCAAGCAACGTCTGATGCATGGGTTCTAGAAATTCTAGCTCTGGGCTATATGATAAATTCTCAACAATTCCCTCAAGGGGGTGCTTTTTAATGTCCCTGTTCTCCAAGGATGCTGCAAAGAGACGAGCGATGTTAAGAGACTGTGAATCATCTCATTTAAATCGGGGCAATAATACCTGTTCCACCAAGCAAGCAAGCAAGGTCAGGGATTCTATTTGATCTATTTTGTAGTTCTCAAAAAGACGGGGAAGGGGTGTGTGTGTGAGCGTGCAGCCTTCAGGCCCATTTTGGATCTGAAGTATCTGAACAGATTTGGGTGCTGCATGACGTTCAAGATGGAGTTCTTGAGGTGAATTATTCATGTTGTTCCTAGCGTCAGTAGATCTGATGTATGCCTGCCCTCAAATTCCCATCAGTCAGTCTCACCAGAAACACCTCAGGTTCTCTGTACTGGGATGACATTTCTAGTACAGGGTTTTAAATAATTGATTAGCAGTTTTTTTTCTTAGGACAATACTACCTGTACAGAAAGTATTTATATAGGTTTTCTAGAAGTGTTATGTTACACAGTGAGGCAAGTGCTATGCATTTTCACAATGTTTTAGAACTTTTATGAGCAAAATGCTAATCAATTTTTAGAGTTAAATAAAACCCTGCTAGTACAGGGTACTTCTCTAAGGCCTTGTGACAGCCCCCAGGGTCTTCTCGAAGGTGCTGATAATCCTGGTGGCTCTACTTCAAGAAAAAGGGCATTGTGTTTATCCTTATCGGGACGATCTGCTTATTCATGCACCGACGTTGTCCTTGGCAGAGATCGATGCTCAGGTCTCTGGAGATGCTCTGCCACAGCTGGGCGGTGAACCGGGAGAAAAGCTCTCTGACCTTGGAGCAGTCTTCAGCTCGAAGCAAGGGAAAGTTTTCCTATTGTCATTCCGGAAGGAGACACTTTTGAAGGAAGTTCAGTGGCTCAGGGCTCAGCCATTAGCCTCTGCCCTCAGCGTGCTACCCATCCTGGGTCTTGTGGTGGCAGCAGTGGATCTAGTCCTGTGGGCTCATTTTTATATGCGACCCCTGCAAATAGGATCCAACATTGGAAGATTATCAAGCAAGAATCTCCTTTTTCCCTTAGCTGTGTCACTCCCAGAGTTGGTGGGTTGGTGCGCAACATCTGAGCAAGGGGTTCCATTGGAATTTTGCCCAGAACTGATTCTAGCAATGGATACCTGTCTGCACGGTTGGGGAGCAGTACTGGATCAACTACCCACTCAGGGAACTTGGTCAGTCCAGGAACATCTCCATATAAATGTTTTGGAAATGAGGGCGGTCCGCCTATCTCTTCTTCTTTTTCAAAATCTGCTGCAGTCAGACATACAGTCACTGTAGCATACACGGTCAAGGCAGCACAGACAGCAGGGAGATACTAAAAGAAGCCTCTGATCTTCTCGGTTGGGCAGAGGACAATCTTCTCTCTCTGTCCGCAGTCCACCTGGCAGGGAAGTTGGACATTCAAGCAGACTGGCTAAGCTGCGAAAATGTTCACTGGGGGGGGGACTGGAGGTTGAATCCGGAGGTGTTCGACATCTCAGATCGATCTGTTTGCCTCCAGCTACAGTACCCAGTCTCCAAGGTTTTTCAGCCCTTATTGGTGTCCACAAGCGGTGGCAGTGGACGCTCTGTCCCTGGAGAGGGCCTTCAACAGAGCATATGCGTTCCCTCCACTGCCTCTTCTCCCTAGGATCATACAAAAGATAAGACATTCAAGAGGTCGCCTTTTTTTCTAATAGCTCCGGAGTGGCCAAGAGAATTTGGTTCTCCGATCTAGTGAACCTAGCTCAGCAAGCACCTTTTCACCTTCCAGTGAGTGCAAGGAGACCTGTCTCAGGGTCCCATTCTGCACCAAACCCAGGGGCAATGCAATCCACGTCCTGGCTCCTGAAAGGAGACTGCTAAAGCTAGGCTTTTCTAGGAAAGTAGTGGATACTTTGATGGCTGCGAGGAAAGCTTCCATCTCTGCAGCTTATGACAGTGTATGGTTCACTTTCCGGCATGGGCCACGCAGGAGGAGCTCCGACTTTCCAAGGCATCAGTTCCACAGATTTTGGACTATCCCTTTGGGCTAACAGCGCCTCAGATGGGGGTCTACACGCATCCACGGTGAGAAGAGCCTGCTGCCACACTCCCAGAGCCCTTGCTAGCAGGTACAGCCTGGGCAGTGTTCCGGGAACTCAAGGCTGTGAGGCTGTCTCTGTAAATTTTCTAAGGGACAATTGCCTTTATCTTGGGACAGCTCTTATTGGCTGTCTGTGGAACGTGAGCTCTGTGTTTTGGTTCCTCATCTTGCCAGGCTTTTCCAAATTCCTCCTGACTGGACTATGTCATTACCATCGGCCATCTTATTTAACCTTTTTTTCCCCCTAATCCAGTATTGCCTCTGATATCTGGTCTGTTTTAATACTCGGTGCTGAATTTCTTCAGGTTAAAAAAAAAAAAAGTGCTGACTTTTCCATTAGCAGATTGTATGTTTTAGCCACTAGAGGGCCCAGTTATAAGTACACTTATCCAATACAGTCCTCCTGATTGTCACATAATGTTGTCCCTCCATGCACTGCAGTTTCTGCTTCTCTTACTCTCATCCCTCTTTCCACTTTTCTTCCTCCCTGGAGCTTGCCCCCCATCCCCAAAAGGCATCCTTCTTGGCACTGCCTGTCATCACTGTGGTACTCTCCATCATGAGCTTGTTCCCCGTGCTCCCCTCTGCAACTGGATGACAGTCCCTGCCTACCACTGTACACAGGCCCTGAATACTCATCACTGTCTCATGTGCCATCACTCTGGGATCATTCCCACCAACCTAATGTAAGTTCTTGCAAAAAACAGGCATGTAGACTCATGCTCACGGACTTACGCTGGTGCACCCTGAAGCTTGTGCTCCTCCTCCTGCTCCTGTTAGGAAACATCCATCCTAACCCTGGCCCAATCGCCTACAGATCTGTCTACCAGGAAAAACCCTCAGGAGTACTCTCCATAGCATCTCTCAACATCTGTAGTCTACTCCCCAAGCTGGATGCCCTACAGATCTTTACCAGTCAGCCCAGCGCAGATATCCTGGCAGTTGTGGAAACCTGGCTTACACCCAAATCCCCGACCTGGCTATCATTCTTCCAGGCTACAGTGTTTTCAGGCTGGACTGGAAGTCCAAAAGCGGTGGTGGATATGCAGTTTACCTTAAAAGATTCTCTACTGGGACACCCCATCTCTACCCCCCCCTCCCCAGCCACTGCTACGCAGATTCTTCCTATCAGAATCTTATTAGGTGCCCATAACACATCCTTCACAGTTGCCTCAGTGTATATCCCACCGAAAGAACAAGGGAATGGCCTTATGCTGTCTTGGAATTCACCAGGACCCAACCTCCTGACTCTGAAATGATTCTGCTTGGAGACTGTAATATAAACTGGCTCGCATCTGATGCAGGGGCCCATAAGGTTGCCGTCTCATCAGCCAATCTCACCCAGATGGTTCTCTCTCCAACCAGGAAAAACTACAGATCCGGTACCAGCACCCTTCTGGATTGGATTCTTACCAGCCACCCAACTCTTATCACAGATACCTCAGTCCTCCCTGACTTGCTTAGCGACCATTCCCCTGTCATCTGTGAATGGTCAAACAAATTCCACAAGCCCCCTCCTAATATCACTAGTAGAGTCCTACCACGAGGGCAGTTGTTGCACCTCAAAACATGCCTCAACCTCCAAGACTGGTCCCCTATCTACAAAGCAACAGATGTAAATACTGTGGATTCCTTCATCAGCACTTTCAGTGCAGCCTGTGACTCCTACGCTCCTTTTAAAAAGCGCAAAGCCCTTTGCAATCCCTGGCTCTCGGATGATCTCTTACATCAACTAAAATCTAGAGATCGCCTCTGGGATCTGTCCAGAACCACTGATAAAGAAACTGACATCTAAAACTATAAACGTGCACGGAATGACTGTGCCAGATCTATCCAGCAAAAGAAATCTACCTACTTCAAGAACGCTCTCACAGATACTGGGGTAACGGGAGGGCATTTTGGAACAGTATTAAAGAGGTCACTGGGAAGCAGCCGAAAACTTCCCCAACCTTGCTCAACATAAATGGATCTGCTATGCTTGACCCTAAAATTATTGCAAATACTTTCAGCACTGCATTCACCGATCTCAGCAGTGTTCTTCCTTCTGACTTTTTCAAGGACTATGACTCTCCCTCTCCTCCCCCAATGACTCCTCCTCCTCTAGCCACACACCTTTTTACTTCAAAGCAGTCAAGATGCATGATACCCGCAAATACATTACCAAAGCTATCACCAAATCCAGATCCAGCAGTGATGCACTTGACCATAAACTGCTATCCCTCACCCTTGATGAGGTGTTACAGCCACTGACCTATATTTTCAACCTCTCACTTGGGTTCAGCCAGTTCCCTGACAGATGGAAATCCACCACTGTTACCCCTGTCCATAAAAGTGGTGACAGGGCCACTCATGGAAACTACCGTCAGATCTCTATTTACCACCTCTCCAAGGCCCTTGAACTATTGCAGCACATCAGCTCACAGATTTCCTGGACAAATACAATATCCTGTGCTCGCAACAACATGGCTTCAGGAAAGGACATAGCACCTCATCTGCCCCACTGGAATTCTGTCATTCTTCACAGCTCACTGGACAATGGTCGGTTAATTGGGTCCGTCTTTATCGATCTGACTAAGGCGTTCAACACTGTCCATCACCGCCTACTGCTTGTGCAACTTCTGAAAGCTGGGCTGTCTCCCGACTCCGCTGCCTGGTTCAAAAGCTACTTGGAGAACCGGTCTCAAAGTAAAAATTGCAGATGTCCACTCTGATACCAGGCCTTGTTCGCTCAGGTGTCTCCCAGGTATCCATTCTGGACCCCCTACTATTCAGCTTGTTCCTGAACTCCCTTCCAAATTCTTTCTCCAAAACAGTAATCCTCTATGCAGATGATGCTGTAATTCTTGCCTCCCACAAGGATCCTAAGCCTCTACAAGACAACCTTCAGCTTGGCTTCACATCTGTTGAAAATTGGTTCTCAAATCACTATCTGGTCCTCAATTATAAGAAAACAAAGTCTATGATGTTCAGCAGCTCTCGTAACAAGCATAAGCTGCACCCCCTATCCATCAAAAACAGTCATGGAGTCACCCTGGAACAGGTTCAAGCCTTTAAGTACCTTGGGATCACTCTAGAGTCTCTAGACCCTCATCTAACTTACAGTGCCCACATTGACTCTGTAGCCAAAGCAGCAAATACCCGCCTTGGCCTTCTCTTCCGGTATAGGCAACATCTTGCTCCAGAAACCCTGACTGTTGCCGTTCAGAGCTCTGTCTCCATTATTGACTATGGTCTTATCTATGGCTCTTTCCCTGCTACCGCTCTTGGATGCATATCCACCTCCCTCAATAAGGCCTGCCGACTTCTCACTGGATCCCACCACCTCACACATACGTGCAACCTCTATGCACAAACTGCATGGCTGCAACTCACCAATCGGATAAAGTACCTAACCTGCACCATGGCGAAGAAAATACAGTGGTGTGAAAAAGTATTTGCCCCCTTCCTGATTTTCTCTATTATTGCATATTTGTCACACTGGATGTTTTCAGGTCTTTAGACAAAATGTAATATTAGATGAAGGGAACCTGAGTGAACATATGACACTTGTTTTTTTTTTTTTTTTTTACTTATTTCATTTATTTAATGAAAACAGTTAATCAACACCAACTGGCACTGTGTGAAAAAGTAATTGCCCCCTTACACTTAACTGTTATGCCACCTTTAGCTGCAATGACTGCAACCAAACGCTTCCTATAATTCAATATCAGTCTTTCACATCGCTGTGGAGGAATTTTAGCCCACTCTTCCTCGCAGAACTGCTTTAATTCAGTAACATTGGTAGGTTTTCGAACATGAAATGCTCGTTTCAGGTCCTGCCACAGCATCTCTATTGGGTTTAGGTCTGGACTTTGACTAGGCCACTCCAAACTTTAATTTTACTTCTTTTCAGCCATTCTGACGTGGACTTGCTTTTGTGATTTGGATCATTGTCTTGCTGCATGACTCCACTACGCTTCAGCTTCAGCTGACGGATGGATGACCGGACATTCTCCTTAAGAATTTTCTGGTACAGAGCAGAATCCATGGTTCCTTCAATTATGGCAAGTCGTCCAGGTCCTGAGGGCAGCAGCATCCCCACACCATCACACTACCACCACCATGTTTGACTGTTGGTATGATGTTCTTACTGTGGAATGCTGTGTTTGCTTTACGCCAGACATAATCGGGATCCATGTCGTCCAAAAAGTTCCACTTTGGACTCATATGTCCATAGAACATTTTCCCAAAGGCTTGTGGATCATCCAGGTGCTTCTTGGCAAATAGAGACAAGCATTTATGATGTTCTTGGTTAGAGTGAGTTCACTTGCTACTCTCCCATGAAGCCCATTTTTGCCCAGTCTCTTTCTGATTGTGGAGTCATGAACACTGACCTTAGCTGAGGCAAGAGAAGCCTGCAGTTCTTTGGATGTTGTTTTAGGATCCTTTGAGACATCCTGGATGATTTTACGCTGCGCCCTTGGAGTAATTTTGGCAGGCCGCCCACTCCTGGGAGGAATCACTACTGTTCCAAGTGTTCTCCATTTGGAGATTATGGCTCTCACTGTGGTTTGATGGAGTCCCAGAGCCTTAGAAATAGCTTTGTAACCCTTTCCAGACTGATGGATAGCAACAACTTTTTTCCTGATCTTTTCAGGAACTTCCTTTGATCGTGGCATAATGTGCTTGTTGAATCTTTGTGCTGGCAACGTGACTCTGATGGTAAGGGTCAAAATAATTGAGGTTTATATTGAGCAGGGCTGGCTGTAATCAAGCCTGGCTGTGTTCAATCAGCTGACTCTAATTATCCCTTTAATTGGGTTGATTCAACTAGAGGGCAATTACTTTATCACACAGTGCCAGTTGGTGTTGGTTAACTGTTTTCATTAAATAAATGAAATAAGTAAAGAAAAAAAAAAGTGTTATTTCTAGGGACATGGATATGTTGTTCATCCACACTTATTGGCAGGTTCCTTGCCGCTTTAAATCTTGCCGGAAGGTCTTCAAGCTGGCTCCTCCCAACCACCCGGGTGGTAAAACTCTCGGCTCCGCCCCATGACGCCAGATCTTCCTTACCGCTTGGAAGCTCAGGTTCCCTCCTTAACGCTCTCACGCACAAGACTGGTTCCTAACTCTTCGGTTTTCGAAATTAATCTCTAAGGTTTTCTAGACTTCGGTCAACTTTTCCCTCACGGCTGCGATGGACAAATCAACTCCTGGTTTCCAGAGATGCCCATGCGGGCAGAAGATGTCTCGGACGGATCCGCACTCCACGTGCGTCTACTGCTTGTGCCTTGAGCATGACCCGCAGGCTTGTGACCTGTGCTCTTCTTTCTTGGCCTATGTCCTGGAAGACCGTGCTGCCCGTCTGCAACTTGGGCGACCCGAAAAGTGTTACCCTCCGGTAAAGTCGAAAGAGGCCCGGTTGGCGGTTTCCGCGGCGGCGGGCTCGGTGGATCAGCTAGAGCAGATGATCGCCCTCGAAGAGGAGGCGGCGCGGGCCGCATCTTCCTCGGCCACGGCATTTATCCCTCTCTCTGGGATCCTCATATTCTGCTTCCTTTAAGGAGCTTTGTCTGTCTCTCTCCACTAAGGGAGAGGGACCAACATCTGCTGGACCTTCCTCTCGGTCCAAAAAGAAGGACAAGGGTAAGTCCCTCCGTCGACGCTCTTGGGAGCGGGAGAGGTCCCCCTCCCCGTGTGGTCGACCATCGACTTTGGTCAATCCTTCGGCTCCGGCCACTGGCTTCACGGTGTCCCCGTCAGGTCAGTTGACCGAGACTCCCGTCGACGCAGTCAAGATCTTTGCTCGACCCGTTGGGACGGGCTGTCGACCAGCCGGGCAAAATCCTCTCTCCCCGGATCCCCCGGTGGTGGTTGAGGATCCCGTGGGCTTGCCAGTGCCTCCGGTTCCAGAGCCCTTGGGTGTTCCCTCCGAGCCGAGGGGAGGGCGGGTTTCCCCCGCTCCTTCCCCGCACCCTCCTCGGAAAAGCCGAGGTTCACGGTACTGGACTTCTTCGCGGTCCAGCCGATTCCGCCACCATAGGCGGTCTCGGCACCGCGGCAAGCGGCACCGCCGCTCGTCCTCGGACGAGGGGAGGCTTCGACGCAAGTTGCGTCGACAATACGAGGACCTCATGTGGCAACAACTTCTGCTGGCCGGGAACAAGCCAGCGACGTCGCCTTCCCTGGCCATTAAGTGGCTGTCACCGGAGCGGCCGAAGCAACCCCTCGCTTTAGCCGAGGCGCCTGTTTCCAGGCCTGTTGCTCAGCCGAAACCTGCTGCTCCACTGATTATGGTGGAACCTCCGCCTCCACAGTCGTTTGGGGCTCCGACCAAGAACTCTCGGTCGGCTCAGGGTTTACCCCATAGGCTGTCTGTCACCCTCACTCCCGATCGCCCTCGGCAGGTGGAGGGTGGCTCAGGCCCGAGGCAGCTCTTTGTGAACTCTTCTGAGTCCGACAACAATTCCTCCCTTTTCTCCAGGCGAGTGGACTTGGAGTCCTCTGGAGGTCAGTCGCTGGACGATAGCCCTTCGTCCTTTCTGGGTTTGCTTAGGCTCATCTCTGAGTCCACCGGGATGCAGCTCGAGCCCGTATCCAAGTGGGCCAGGTATCCCCTCACGGAGATATTGGACCGAGGGAATTCACCTACGGAGGCCTTTCCTGTGGCCGAGGCCATTGTGGGCCCGGCCTTGGAGCTCTGGCAGCGCCCTGCTTCCTGCCCTGCGCCTTAGGCCAGGATGGCCAGGAAGTATGCGGTCCCTACCGGTTCTCTGTCGGCTTTCTCGGAACATCCCTCAGCCGAGGGGTTAGTTACCGACAGCGTTTACCGGCGTGTCGGAAACGCTAGGGACGTGGACAAACCTCCCGACAGGGAGTCCAAGAAATTGGACTATGCCAGGCGAAAAGTCTACACTGCGTCCTCCCTTGGCCTTCGTCAGGCCAGCTCGACCATGCTTATGGCACATTTCTCCCATGCCCTGTTGGGCTCCCTGGACGAGGTAGCCCCTCATCTCCCAGCTGACCTGCAGACCACGGTTAGGCAGGTGCGGGGGCAGGGCAGTGGCCAAGCAGCAACTTCAGACTGCTCTGGACATTGGAGACTCATGCGCCAGGTCAGTCGCGGCCGCAGTGGCTATGCACCGTCGGGCATGGCTGAGGATATCCACCTTCACAGCGGATACCCAGCACAAATTGGCGGATGTCCCCTTCCTGTGGACCGACCTCTTCGGCCCTGGAGTGGAAGGCCACCTCCAGAGGATCGAAAAGTCCAATGCCACTTTGGACTTGGTCTCATTCACTCAGAGGGACAAGGGCCGCAGACCGCAACCCAAGCCCTTTCGTCCGTCTGCACTCGTGGCACGTCCGGCCCAGCAGCATCAGGGCCAGCAGGCTGACGCTTGGCGTCCCAAACCCAAGCCCGCGGCTTCCTCCTCCAGGAAGCAGGGAGGTAGAGGCCCAGGAGGTCCCTCGGCCGGTCCCTTCTCCAAGCCTGCACAGTGACGGGTTGAGGGGTGTCGCCCCCAACTTCGTCACCTCACCCCAGGTTTCCCCTGTGGGGGGACGGCTCCGGTACTTCCTTTCCGCCTGGTTTGCTATTACCACAGACGGTGGGTGTTGGAAGTGGTAGGAAAGGGCCTGCCTCTGGAGTTCGAGCAGGCCCCGCCCTTCAGAGCCGTCGCCCCCAGGGGGGCCTGGGGGTCTGCAGTCTCACTGTCTGCTCGCCGAGCCGACATCGCTCTGCTCCTCGAGAAAGAGGTGATCAGAGAGGTGGCAGACCCTCCCTCAGACCCGGGGTTTGTGTCCAGGTACTTCCTGGTCCCAAAACGGACGGGGCTGGCGCCCCATTCTCGACCTACACGACCTAACAAGTTCCTAAGGTCTCGAACCTTCAGGATGGTCACTCTGGCTCAGATAATACCATCCTTGGAACACGGCGTGTGGTTCTGCTCTCTGGACCTGCAGGACGCGTTTTTTCACGTCCCTATCCGTCCGTCTCACCCAAGATTCCTTCGCTTTCGAGCGGAAGGATCCCTTTATGAGTTCCGAGCCATGCCCTTCGGCCTGTCTCCTGCACCCAGGGTCTTCACCAAATGCATGGCAGTGGTGACAGCATTCCTGCGGCGCCGAGGGGTTCGGGTGTACCCTTAGCTGGACGATTAGCTGATAGCAGCCCCCTCCAGATAGGTGGTGGAGCGGTCCAGAGATCTGGCCCTCCAGGTTTGCTCGCAGGTCGGCCTCCTCATCAACGAGGCCAAGTCGGAACTCGAACCGAAGCAGGTGATTCTCTTCATCAGGGCAGAACTCGACTCTCTTCGAGCCAGAGCACAGCTCCTGGCGGACATGGCCGAGTTTCTTTCCTCCTTTGCCCGATCATTTCTGGTTGGGCAATTGCGCCCTGCCCGGGACTTCCTGCGCCTCCTGGCTCTCATGGCGGCCTGCACCAGCGTGGTCCGTTGGGACCGCTGGAACATGCGCCCCCTTCAATGGGGGCTGGCCAGCCAGTGGTCTCGACGCTGCGATCCATTGGACCAGGTGGTGACGGTGACACAAGGGATGTAGAACGCTCTCCAGTGGTGGATCGTTCCAGCTCATCTGCAGGAGGGCATCCCGTTTGTCCGCCCCGAGCCGACGGTCTCTGTCGACCGCCTCTCTGATGGGTTGGGGTGCCCATCTGGGGGAGCACAGAGCACATGGCTTCTGGTCCCCGTGGGAGTCCCGATGCCATGTCAACCTGCTGGAGCTCCGAGCAGTCCGCCTAGCTCTTACCGCCTTCGCTTCGTTTCTACAGGGTCAGGTGGTTCGGGTCCAGACTGACAATACCACGACCATGTACTATCTAAACCGCCAGGGCGGGACGCGCTCCATGCCTTTGTGCAAGGAAGCTCTCCGCATTTGGTAACTCGTGCGCAGCCTGGAGGCGGATCTCCTAGCCACTCGTGTGGCAGGAGCCTCCAACACCCTTGCCGATGCCCTAAGCCGGATAGGGGCTGTGCCCCACGAGTGGTCTCTCCTGCCGGAGGTAGTAAAAGATCTGTTCTCCCATTGGGGCACACCTCAGGTGGATCTGTTTGCCTCCAGGGAGAACGAGAAGTTGAGGTGTTCCATGCCCGCCCCCCTCAGCAGGGCTCGCTGCAGGGGGATGCCTTCTCGAGGCCGTGGATCCCGGGCCTCTTCTACGCCTTTCCCCCATTTCCCTTGATCCACAAGGTGCTTCTCAAGGCGAGGAGGGACAAGGCGCAGGTGATTCTGGTAGCCCCAGACTGGCCCCGCCAATGCTGGTGTCCAGATCTCCTCAGCCTCAGCTCCAGGCTCCCGAGGCAGCTTCCAGCTCGCCCGGACCTGCTTTCAGTCAATCAGGGGAAGGTGTTCCATCCGGACCTTCAATCCCTGCACCTGACGGCCTGGTTCCTGAGCGGCTAGAGTTCCAGGCCTTGGGTCTTTCCGACGAGGTCCTCAATGTAGTTGAGGCGTCCCATAAGGAGTCGACCAGGAAATGCTATGCCTTTAAATGGAAAAGGTTTTCCATTTGGTGTCAGGGCAAGGGCCTGGACCCTTCCTCCTGTTCCTTGGCAAGCATCTTGGACTATTTATGGTCCCTTTCTCAGCAAGGGCTCAGGTCTCGACCCTAAGGGTGCACCTGGCAGCCATCTCTGCTTACCGGGCGCGGGCCGGGAAGCAGTCTGTGGCGCAGGAGAAAGTGGTCTGGCGCTTTTTCAGAGGCCTTGATCACATTTTCCCTCCGGTGCGAGAACCTCCACCTCCGTGGGATCTACTGCTGGTACTGGCAAAGCTCATGGGCAAGCCATTCGAACCAATGCACAGGTGTGATCTCTCACCTGTCGTAGAAGACCGCCTTCTTGGTGGCTATTACATCAGCCAGAAGGATGGGAGAGCTCCAGGCGTTTACCATCGAGTCTCCTTACTTGGTCTTCTACAGGGACAAGATTGTCCTGCGCCCCCACCCGAAATTCCTTCCGAAGGTGGTGTCGGAGTTTCACCTTAACCAGGTGTTAACTCTGCCGGTGTTCTACCCCAATCACACCTCGGAGGCTGAATAATAGGCTCCATACTCTGGACCCTAGAAGGCTCTCTTACTATAAGGCGCTGGCTGAAATTGGGAGAGGTTCGCCAGCTGTTTGTCACCTACGCTGAAGCCGCACCTGGCAGACCTGCAGCCAAGCGGACGATAAGCAGGTGGGTCACCTCCTGCATAGATCTCTGCTATAGGTTGACGGGCATGGAGCCTCCCAGAGGGATAAGAGCTCATTCTACCCGCCATACCGCTGCATCGGTGGCTGCTTCCAGGGATGTCCCTATCCAGGAAATCTGCAGGGCTGCTACCTGGAAGTCAGCACACACCTTCATCACCCACTACCACATCGACCTTGAGTCACGCCGGGATGCTGGTTTTGGGGCCTAGGTTCTCCAGTCTCTTTTCCCTAAGTAGGGGGTGTGCGCCTTGCCTCCCTCCTCCCGGAGAACTGCTAGGAGTCTGCCAGTAAGTGTGGATGAACAACATATCCATGTCCCTAGAAATACAGGTTGCTCACCTGTAACAGGAGTTCTAGGAATGGTATATATTGTTCATCCATGTTTCTACGACCTCCGGCCGGGCGCACAACCTGGAGCTTCCAGCGGGCCAGATCTGGCGTCATGGGGCAGAGCCGAGTTTTACCACCTGGGTGGGTGGGAAGAGCCAGCTTGAAGACCTTCCGGCAAGATTTAAATCGGCAAGGAACCTGCCAGTAAGTGTGGATGAACAACATGTACCATTCCTAGAACTCCTGTTACAGGTGAGTAACCTGTATTTGTTCACTCAGGTTCCCTTTATCTAATATTACATTTTGTCTAAAGACCTGAAAACATCCAGTGTGACAAATATGCAATAATAGAGAACATCAGGAAGGGGGCAAATACTTTTTCACGCCACTGTAGGGAGGGGGGTTAGGAGTAGGATGACTCAAAACTGGGAGCACTGGCAGACGGGGAGCAAGCGAGAGAGACAGTCCAGAGGGATCTGGATACCCTGTAGGGTTGGTCAAGAAGGTGGGGACTGAGGTTTAATCCAGGGAAGTGTAGGGTGCTGCATCTGGGGGTCAGAAACACAGGTCATGTATACACCCTGGGTGGGGTCTCACTGCAAGCCACAGCAGGTGAAAGGGACCTGGGGGTGGTGGTAGACACCACCAAAATGAATAACACTGAAAACTGAAGAAGATCAGCAGCAAAGGCAGACAAGATTCTGGGCTGCATAACCCGGGGAATTACGTGCAGGAGAAGGGAGGTGATCCTCCCTCTGCATAATGCGTTGGTCAGGCTGCATCTTGAGTACAGTGTGCAGTTCTGGAGACCTCACCTTAGGAAGGACATAGCATTGCTGGAGAGAGTTCAGAGGAGGGCAGCCAGGATGGTCCGGGGAGCGAGTGAAAGGACCTATGAGGAAAGACTGGAAATCCTTGGGCTGTACTCAGTGGAAGAGAGGAGAGACAGAGGGGACATGATTGAGGTTTTCAGATATGTGAAAGGAATTAATAGGCAGAGCCAATGAAATTTTCAAGCTAAAGGGGGCATAACCAGGGGGCATGAGTGGAAGTTGGAGGGGGGAAACTACAGGGGAAAATGGAGAAGGCATTACTTCACTGAGAGGGTGGTGGGGCCATGGAATGCACTGCCCAGGGGTCTAGTGGAGGTGGGCACAGTGGAAGGCTTTAAGAGGAGGTGGGACAGGTGCTTGGGTATATTGAAGCTGAAGTTTACCCTCTTGGGGGCTAAGGAGGGTGGAGGAGCTTGCGCCCAATGGGGGCTGGCTACCGAGCAGACACGAAAGACCGTTAGACCTATTCTGCTGGATTTTAGTATGTTAGTATGTTACAAACTACACAGGTATACAGAAAATAAGTTGAGGGGACTTTCCCTTTAAGCAATAATCCCTGGCAGGATGTTTGTTATGGTGGGGTTTATTCACTCCTGGTGTGGTTTGGTCATGAGGCCACTGGCTCAGTGACTGTACCACACCAGAAGTACACACTGGAGTCGACTATTGCAATTATATAATGTACAGTTTTAAAAATTATTAGGTTATATATTTCTACAAGTGTTTTAATTGTACTCTTTACCCCCAAAAAAATATTACTGGAGACACCCACGTAGTTTTATTTATTTATTTTTAATTAGCAGGCTTTCAGTATTGTTTATGGATCTGCTGAGCAGTATGAGTGGCTTGCCTGATTGACATGGAAGCACCGAGTGACAGTGGGGAGTGGCGTTGAGTTCTCTGAGCTGAAATGGAATGCCGATTATGGGGTAGGAGGTGCTACAGTAATTTTTATCGGAACACATTCCAGGAGTTGCAGTTGGATGAGGTTGGTGGTGCCGTGGTGTGAGAAGTTGAGTATGGGTGAGCTGTGGTCGGTAGGTAGCGTGGAGTTTACAAAGAGCCATGGTCTGTGTGTGTCCTGGAGTCCTTTTTTGACATAGTGGCTTCTATCTGTGAGGAAGTAGGGTAGGAGATGTATGATGATCTTTGGTGGGTTTTCAGCACTGCATATTTTTTATATATGTTTCCCTGTTTCATGCGGGGGTTCTGTTTACTTTCACTTTGTTTAGCGAGAGGGAGATGGTGGCCAAATCAAGTTTTCAAGTAAGTGTTTTTTTTTTTTTGTTTACTGTATATTGGTCTGCTGGTACTTCCCCCTTGGGTTATGGAGGGATTTACCCACTGGTAAAGATGCCAGCTGACCAGTTAGGTTACTAGATTTTCTGACCCTACTGTATAATCTGTGACAGCCATTATGTAACCTTATTCATATGTTGCACCTAATTTGCAAGAGTTGAGGGAAAGACGAAATAGCAGTACTTTTTACTTACAGTAAATGTCCGTGCATTTATAGCTGCCAGCCCCTTTTATAAAATCTACTTAGAATGTCTTGACTCTTAAAATGAACCAAAATACAACCATCGTAAAATGTTAGATATTATAAATATAGATGACAAGGTCAACAATTGTACCATTACAATGTACAGAGAGGCATGCTGTAAAGATAGATGATTTGGTTTAGGGTCATTATTGTTTTTTGTAGACCTCTTCAGAACTGTTTACGTCGAATGAATGTGCACACTTTCGGTTGCAGCTAGTGTCAGTAGATCAGTCAGTGGTATCTGAATACTGGACATCTTGTGACGTGCCAACAACTCGTAATAAAGGTTAAGTTAAAAATAGCTTTGTATGCGATGAAGCCACCAATAAGGGTTGACGTTCTCCATGACCTTTTTTTTACTGAGCTAACACTAGTACAGTGCACAGTATTTGCATTTAAGAACACTAATAGTTGGTTTCATTATGAATCCTGTCTGTGAAAAACCTTTGTCTTAACCAGAAGATGTTATAATATTTCTAGTGTGAATAGTTAGGCATATACATTCTCCTTTTCTGAGGTTTGAGGTGTAGATGGTGTATTTGTCAGTAAGGGACCACTTCTTATGGTCAAGATTCTTGTGGTTTATTTTCTCGTCTGACCATGACTTTTTGGGTAAATTGTTATTCTTTTGGAGCTTAGTGCTAGGAGAAGTATAACTTATTGTGTGGGGGGGCATATTTCATATAACTGCAAAAGTAATTGCCGTACTTTGTTTCCATACTGAACCCTACCTTTTGATGCAAATGAATAAGCAGATATTTAGGAACAAGGGTTGACATTTATGTACAATTCCTGTATTCCGTATTTTGTTACAGCTACTTAGAAATGTCTTGTTGACGGAAAGCGTTTTTTAACCCTATATCATGCTGGTATAAATAATGCATGTTGTACATACAGTCAGAATAATTTGCCAAATGTGTAAATAGTAACTTTTGTGCAGTGCACTCCATCTGTGTCACTGTATCTAACTTAACTACAGCAGCTAACAAATAGCAAAGTACAAGCAAACTGTGTTAGAAAGTTAACTAATCCCTATTACCAATCATTTCAGTGACCCCATCTACATACAGAACCAATATACAGGGACAATAATATGGAATTTTAAATTTCTAGCTTTATCTGTGCCCCAGCAGAGTGACTCATTAAAGGACCTGATATATACTAACATACTAAAATCCCAGCAGAATAGGCCTAACGGTCTCTCGAGTCTGCTTGATTTTCAGCCCCCGCACTGAGCTATATTTGTGGCAGTGCATAGAATTTGTCGGCAGATAAAATGACCCAGCGGTCCATCCAGTCTGCCCATTACCTCCTGACACCATGTCTGGCTTGGCGCCAGACTGGGTTTGTGTCACTATTCCCTCACGAGGCTGTATGTACCCCTTCCCCAAAGATTTCGCCTACCTTGTCAGTGCCATCCATGCTTTCACCCTATTACTTGGTTGGCATTAACCACCTACTTTAGAAAAATGGTCTGTTCATCCACCACCTGCTCCATGAAAATGAACTTCCTTGCATCCCTTTTGAATCCCTCCCCCTTTCAGGTTCCATCCATGCCCCCTGGTTATGGTGCTTTTGTACCTTGTAAAGGTATCTTTACAGTTCACCCTGTTTATTTACCTCAGGAACTTGTAAATCTCTCATGCCCCCCTCCGCTCCTCCAGAGTATATTTTGAAACATTCCAGCTTCTCCTCGTACCACTTCACTTGCTGCTCCGGATCATGTTTGTTTCCCTCCTCTAGATCCTCTAGGTTGACCCTGTCAGAACTCTCAAAATTACACCTTCTGAAAGTGTGGACCACCTTGCACTCCCCAACATCTTCTGTATATTAAAAATTTGGCTGTCTGCCAGAATTACTGACTCACCTAGCCCTACCCGACGACACCCTACTTCGCCAGGATAGAGGCAGACGAGGTGGCGGTGTGGCCTTCTCTATATTCGTTCTACACTCCTCACTATAATCTCCCACAGAGAAACAATCCACTCATCCCACTAACTCCTCCTCCTGAAACTTTTGCTCCCTTCCTGTAACCCTCTACTCATCAGCTTCCTCTATCTATCCCCAGAGTCCCCCTCTAGCTCCCTGCCTACCATCCTCTCAACACTTGTCTCCCTGGGTGAACTTATCCTCCTGGGTGACTTTTATCTAAATTGGCTCTCCCACCCCTCTAACTATATAGTTTATTCCTTAGAATCACTCAACCTCTCCCAGCTCATCAGTGAACCCACTCGCTTCAACACCCATACCGGTAATCATTCCCTCCTTGACTGGATATTGTCCACCCATAGAAACATAGAAACATAGACTTTGACGGCAAATAAGGACCGCTAGGCCCATCTAGTCTGCCCATTTCCCTACCTACAGGATAGGCCGCAGATCCTAGTTAACCAACAGCCTATTTCTTCCTACTTCCCACAAGAATTGCCTTATGTCTGTCCCATGCATTCTTGAATTCCCACAGTTTTAGACCCCACAACCTCCTCAGGAAGGCTGTTCCATGCATCCACTACCCTCTCTGTGAAATAATACTTCCTCACATTGCCCCTGAACCGCCCTCCTTCTATCTTTAAATTGTGTCCCCTTGTTCTTGCAAGTCTCTTTTTCTGAAAGATGCTACCCTCTTGGACTTTTGTTGACACCCACCCCCATCGGATCACTGCCGCCGGCACTCTTATCTGACTCGGTGATCATTGCCTCACGTACTGCATTAGGAAAGTCCACCTCCCCTAAGTACATTTGTCATAGGTCACTCAGATTCCTTGACATAGATGCCCTACTTACAGACTTCTCCACTGCTGACTGGTCTCCCATCAACGCCTCCATGACATAAATGAAGCCCCCCTTTACTAATGTGTCTCACGGATCTAGGATGCACAAGCTCCATGCAGAAGCTGCGTGTCAAGAGAATACACCACCGTGAGATCTCTCCTCTTCTGGTTACCCGGTTCAAAGCCAGGGACCTAGCATACAAGTAAAAACTCTTCACGACCCTGTTCACCTCCAGAACTGTAAGACCCTGCGTAGCACTTGCACGAAATTGGTCCGGTCCACTAAAGCCCTATACTACCAGTCTCAACTCAACACTAATTTAATTTACACTCGCCCTCAAACTTCTGGAAAGTCCCTCACTCCCTACTGGACCCCCCCCCTGCCCAATCCTCTACCTCTTCTCTTTTAGTGAATGGATCAGTGGTCTCTGACCCTCTTCTATCGACTCACACTTTGTTTCTTCACCACCTGCGCTTTCCCTAAACAACCTTATCCAGTCTCCCCTCAGATGAAGGTTCTCTCCCCCGATATACCCACGGAAGTTCTGCATTATCCTCCTTTCCCCAAATAAGCACAGTCCTGACAGGCTGGACCCCAAGTTGCTCAGTCTCTGTGGCCCAACTATAACACTTCCCCTCACTTACATACTGAACCTATCCTTTTCAATTTCAGCTGTCCCCAAAGCCTGAAAAATGGCCATGGTCATACCCCTCCACAAGGTTGGCGACCCTTCTTCTCCAGGGAACTACCATCCCATCTCCCTACTCCTTGCCCTGGCAAAACTCCAGGAAGCCCTTGTACTCTCTAGGCTTGTCTCCTTCCCTCGACGGCACCTCCTTCCATACCCCCTTCCAGTCAGGTTTCAGAAGATCCCACTCTACAGTATCCTCCCTCCTCCGCATTACAGATTCCATTTTTACCGCTGTGGACAAAGGCCACCTCTCCTCTGTCTTTATAGACCTAGCAAAAGCCTTTAACTCTGTGTCCCACCATCTCCTCATCAATAAACTGGCCGCCTCAGGTCTCTTCCTCTGCAGTGAAATGGTTTCAGTACTATCTTTCTGACCGCCAGCAGTCTGTACAAGTTGCCGACATGCTATTCCCTCCTCTCACTACTTATGTAGGTGTCCCCCAAGGCTCTGTCTTGGGGCCAGTTCTTTTCTCTGTCTTCATAAACAACCTTCCTTCCATCTGCGTTGCTGCGAATATTCACATGTACTCCGACGATACAGTACTCTACCTGTCAGACCCCTCTAGCAGTGCACTTGTAGCCCCTCTCCAGTTTGATTTCCTCAACGATATACAGTGGTTTAACACAAACCAACTTTCATTGATTACTTCAGACTGTATCAATGGCATTTGTCTCCTTCCAGAAACTTGCTAAACTCCAGTCCCCCCACTCCAAAAAAAAAATTGTTCACACCCTCGATGGCACCAAACTGGAATCTGCATCTGCCTTCAAATACTTGGGAGTCTGGCTCTACTCCAGATTGGATTTCTCCCACCACATTGACTCCCTATACACCAAACTCCATCCCAAACTAGGAGCTTTGTATCGTTCCAAAGACTGCCTAACCCTCCCTACTCTCGTGAGCTTGTCTCGGGATTAATACTCCCCTTGTTTGATTGTACACATGTAGTTTATGTGTCAGCCCCCTCCTCTTACTAACGTATTAGCATACTAAAATGCCAGCAGAATAGGCCTAATCGTCTTTCGTGTCTGCTTGTTTGGTCAGCCCCCACCCTGGGAGCTGACCTTGCTACCCTTCTTGCCTTCTCTGGCTTCTCCCTTCCCAGTTCCGGATATTCTCGCTGCACTGGATTTTGCTTCCAGAACTCTTCCCTGTACCTGTCCCACCCCCTCTTGAACCCCTCCACCATCTCTGCCTCCACCAGCCCCCTGGGCAGCGCATTCCATGGCTCCACCACCCTCTGTGAAGTAGCACCTCCTCCTTTCTCCCCTGAATCTTCCCCTCTCCAGCTTCCACCCATGCCCTCTAGTTGGCCCCTCCTCCTTCCTTCGAAGCACCCTGACTGCTCCTCCCCTAGTTACCCCCTTCATGTACCTGAAGACCTCTATCATGTCCCCCCCGGTCCCTTCTGTCTTCCAGTGTGTACATATTTAGCTCTTCAAGCCTCTCCCCATAGGTCCTGTCCCCCAAGCCCCAAATCATTTTGGTTGCCCTCCTCTGGACCCTCTCCAGGAGTTTAATGTCCCTCTTTAAGTGTGACCTCCAAAACTGCACACAGTACTCGAGGTGTGGCCTCACCAAGCAGTTATACAGAGGGAGTATCACTTCCCTCCTTCTGGAGGTGATCCCCTTAGCGATGCATCTCAGCATCCTGTTGGCCTTGGCTGCTGCCCTCCTACAAGTCTCAGAGTTGTTTATCTTGACATCCACCACCACCCCTAGGTCCCTCTCAGCCATCGAGACTTGTAGCATTCCCCCCCCCGGGTGTACACTTGGTCCTGGTTTGTGGCCCCCCAGGTGCAGTACCTTGCATTTCCCTGCATTGAAGCTCAGCTTCCACTTTCTAGACCATCTTTCCAGAGCCTCCAGGTCCCCCTGTGAGGCCACCTCCCTCCTCCCCATCCACCGCCCCAATTTTGGTCATCTGCAGAGAGACTCATCTCACTCCTGATGCTTGTCCTGATGTCAGAGACGTAGGCGTTGAACTGGAGGGGCCCAAGGACTGATCCCTGTGGGACCCCACTAATGACCCTCCTTGGGGATGAGACTATCCCGCTAACTACGACCCTCTGGGTCCGGTCCTGGAGCCAATTGTCTGTCCATCTGCTCATCTGGTTCCCCACCCCCATTTCTCCCAGCTTATCCAACAGGCCCTCGTGAGGAACAGTCAAATGCCTTGCTGAAGTTTAGAATGAGGACGTCCACTGGTCTACCCAGGTCCAAGGCACTCATCACTCGGTCATAGAACTCCACAAGGTTTGTCTGACACTGTTTTCTTGGGACGAATCCGTGCTGTCTATTGTCCAGGCACCCTGACTTTTCCAGGTCTCCCCCCCCCCACCCAGCCTCTCCTTGACAGTGCCCTCCATCACCTTGTCCACCACCAATGTCAGGCTGACAGGCCTGTAGTTCCATGCCACCTCCCTTGACCCCCCTCCCTTGTGGATAGGGACTATATGCGCCACCTTCCTGTCCTCAGAGAGATGGTGAAAAGCTCCACCAGGGGTTTCGCCAGGACATCCGTAAGTTCCTTCAGCACTCTGGGATGTAATTTATCCAGCCCTGGTGCTTTCTCTGTCTTAAGGGACCTGAAGGCTTCCCTCACACTCTCTCTCTGCTGTGATTTCCGCCTCCGCTACCTCTTCTACCTGCTTAGCCTTCCCCCCTCCTGCCAGTGATGCCTCCCCCCTCACCAGACCCACCGATTGGTAAGGCCCCCCCCCCAGTATCACTGTCTCCTCCCATGTATGATGCAGCACCCCCATTTTCCTTGGTGAAAACTGAGGTGAAGTACTCAGTACCTCAGCCTGCTCCCCCAGGTCTTGTGCCCATCTCTTCCCTGTTTTAATCCTGCTAATCTCCCCCTTCACCCTTCGTTTTTCCCCAGTGTATCTAAAGAACCCCTTGTTCCTTCTCCTAATTTCCCTGGCCAGGTTCTGCTCCTTCTGTGCCTTAGCCCACCCCCACCACCCTAGTGGCACTTTTAGCCATCAGTTACTCCCCTCTATCCCTTTCGCTCCCTGAGCACTTGAATTGCCTATAGGCTGCCTTCTTTTGAACCCTTTGAATCTAGACAAAAAGATTCCATTTCGTCAGGAACCCCCAAGCTGGACTCTGACAACAGATGCCTCCGATTTGGGCTGGGGGTTGCACCTCAGGGATCACCAGACTCTGGGTGTCTGGACTCCGGAGGAGTGCAGTCTCCACATCAGTGTTCTGGAAATGTGAGCAGTCCTCAATGCCCTATGGGCCTTTCAGGAGGACCTCACGCCAGGCTCTCTTCTCATACAGACTGACAACATGGCGGTTGTCTTTTACATCAACAGGCAAGGGGGAACTCGCTCCTACCCCCTGTGCAGGGAGGCGATGAGAGTCTGGTATTGGGCACTGGAGCATCACATTTTGCTGTCCGTCATCCATGTTCCAGGTGCCCAAAACGACTTGGCAGACAGCCTCAGCGGGTCTCTGTCCAAGGTGCACGAGTGGGAGTTGCTACAATCCATAGCGAACCAGCTGTTCAACACATGGGGTCGTCCGGAGCTGAACCTCTTTGCATCTCCTCGCAATGCCAGACTGCCAGTTTTTTGCTTGCAAGAGCATGCGCCTGGTGTTTTTTGGCCAGATGCATTGTCCCTTTGCTGGGCAGGGAAGTTTCTGTACGCCTTCCCCTTCCCTCCCTTCCTCCTCCTTCAGAGCTAGTGTTGCTGAAGGTACAGGCTGAGGGGGCTCGCATGATTCTGATTGCCCTGCTGTGGCTCCGGCAGATTTGGTTCCCACGACTTCAGCAGTTGTCCTCAGAACCTCCAGTCCCACTGCCAATATGCTCACAGCTGCTGTCTTAGGACTGGGGCAGGCTGGTGCATCCAGACTTCGGGTCCCTACACCTTCATACTTGGCTCCTGCAGACGTAGTCAAATCCAGGTATGGGGTCACTCAAGAGGTGGCGGACATCCTCATTTCTGCAAGGAAGCCTTCGACCCGCTCCACGTATGCCATGAAGTGGAAACTGTTCTGCCTTTGGGCTTCGTCCCACCATCTAGATCCCATTTCCTGCTCGGTGAAATCAACATTATAATATCTCCTCTCCTTATACCAGCAAGGTCAGAGGTATTCGTCCATAAAGGTGCATATGTGAGCAGTCTCTTCTTATGTCCTGTTCGGAGACAGGACCCTGGCTCAGTTGGACGTGGCCCGCACCTTTTTACGGAGCATTCTGCACCTACGATCTCCCATCATGGATTCTATCCCTCCCTGGGATCTCCTTTTATGCTGGAGAAATTGCCCCCTTTTTTTTTTGGGAACCCACAGCAGAATGTGAGCTGTGCTTCCTTTTCTGGAAGGTTGCTTTTTTTAGTTGCTGTTACTTCCGCTCGATGAGTTTCCGATCCGCAGGCCCTGATGTGTAAGGAGCCTTATATTTTCCATCAGGAAAGGGTTTCCCTTAGAAGAAATCCCAAGTTTTTATCTAAAGTGGTCTCTGAGTTGACCCTCAACCACGTGGTTGACCCTATCCCTACTAATAGGGGAGAGTCTCTCCTGCACACATTGGATGTCCACAGCATGCTGAGGTATTACCTTAAGCGAATCGTGGCACACTGCAAATCGGAGCAATTGTTTCTGGCCTTTGCTCCTCAACACTTGGGCAAACCGGTGTCAAAACGGACCATTTCCTGGTGGCTTGTACACTTCATAGTGTATTGCTATAACAAGTACAACAAACTTCTATGTGGCCCAGTCAGAGGTCATTCCACTAGAGGAGTCTCTACCTTCTTTGTCTCCTTAAAGAATGTCTCCCTTCAAGACATCTGTGCAGCTGCTACTTGGAATTCGGTGCACACCTTCCTGAGGCATTACAGTCTGGACATTGCTTTCAGGCACCAAGCCAGTTTCGGCCTGGCAGTTCAAGTACTCTTGTCCTAGTTTGAGGAATACAGCCATAGGCTTTTCCATCACTTCATCTGTCATCCTACCTCCCTGGACTAGTCACCACCTTGATACGGGACTGCTTGGAATTCTGTCCTAATAGTTATAACCTGCTGCAAGAGCTCCCCCTAGAAGTAAAATAGTACCGTCATGTAAGAACTTGCCATAACAGTCTATCTTCGAGACGCGCTCTTGCAGCAGGTGCTGCTTTCCCATCCTCCATCCCCCAGGAGAATTCTCAGCATGTCTAGGACTGGCTTCGCCCGTTTTTCTCGTTGAGTTCCGTTTGAGGGTCTTGGCGGGGGAACCGAGGTGGAGCCGGGTTCTGCCCCCGTTTGTAGCATGACTGGCATCAGGATGGAATATACATCAGGGGGGTCGGTCCCCGCTGGGTACTGCTGGCCAAGTTTTTCTGGTGAGTCCTAAGGCCTGCGGCTGTAGTCCTAATAGTTATAGCCCACTGCAAGAGCTCCTCTTGAAGATTTACTGTTAAGGTAAGTTCTTGTGTAACTGTGCCCTTTTTTTTTCCCCCTCCCCGTGGCTCCTGGTCGGCTTCTTTCTTCCAGGTATCCTCTTTCTCTGGCCACCATCCGTCTGCACCCATCTCCCAGTCAGTCCAACACCTAGCTACCCCCATGGCTTACCCCTGTGGCAGGGAGCCCCCAACTCCCCACCAGTACTGGATCCAGCACAGGTGCCGCCCTTGGAGATTAAAGCCGCCCGACTGGGTGCTGTTTCCTTTTTTCCTTACAGCAGCGGGCAATGCCAACAGTGGGCGTGCCACGTGTGGGTTCACATGTAGCATGCCTGCTGGCTGCACCGCCTCCATGCTCCACTGTATTGGCCAGGCATGCCGACACCTAGCCTCCGTTAGGTGTCGGGCAAATGTCGGCTGCTGTTCCACACCCTCCCCAGGAGTGGAGAGCAGTCCTCCAATCGCTCGATCCTCTCCGACCTGGGCCTGCCCAAGACGACCCGCTCGCACCGCAAACTTGAGTCGCTGGCATGGCAGGAGGTGAGGCATCGCTGCCTCAGCCCTCCATGCCATTGGGCCGGCCACATACTAAGTTTTTAAGAGAAAACAAGAGTTTGGGCAACTACTTACCATAACAATCTTTATTTAAATATAAAAGGTAAACATTTAAGTGTGTGTGTGTCCGTCCATCCACAGGAAGAGTCCAGTAGTTTAATTTGACATTATTTTATTAACTAATGTGAGATATAATCTTAGGTGTGTGCTTGGAGAGTACTGTCTTGGTAATATATTTTTTGTAATGATAATCAAGTCAGCAAATTGTATTTTATTACAGAAATAAAAGTACCATTGAATAATTTTGAAATTTGTACATGTTGAAATTTTGTTTCTCACTTGACGCGCTAAAATCTTATCTAGAGCACTGTCCACTATACAAGCTAAAAATACTAACATTTACAGCAGTTGGGTATTGTACAGTGTGATACTCTCAAGTCAGTGATGGCACATCTTCCAGGGACATTGGTAATATTTGTATTATTACAGTGGACAGCAAAAACTCTGTAAGTCACTTGAATGTATGTTTACTTTATTTTCTTTGTCTTCTAGGGAGAGTCTGTAAAATATTTCCTGGACAGTTTGGATAGAATAGCGGAACCGGTAAGTCTTTTTTCCCCCCAAGCTCTATTTTCAGTTTTTACAAGACAGGTTGTGAAAAAATTGCCTTTCAAATTATTTTTTGCTTTGCCTGTGTACAAAGATTGGGTTGCTTAATATCTTAAATATATGGTACCCAACAAGGGTATGTTGGATGAAGGGCTGTTATCAAGGTGAATTGTGTGCTGGGACAAAGGAGTTTTGTGAACTACTTGGTCACTTGCCTACCTGCTCTGTGGGTTGCAGACATTTTGGCAAGGATGGACAAGCTTGTGTGGGAGTAAGCAAGAACAGACTCAGTGGTACATGTTGGCAGCATTGACGTAAGCAGAAGCAGACCAGAAAAGTTGTTACAGAAACAATTTTCCTGCAAGTGTTTTGCAAGTTAACTTTATGTGTTGTCTCAATGTTTTTTTAAGGTATGTATTGTTGTTTTGTAGTATGTTTTAAAAGTATGACTTGCGACAGTCTAACAAGACTTAGCCTGTACACTTGGAGGTTTTAAAATGTAAAGAGAGATTCTGCAGCATAAATTAAAGGGATACAACACCTTTGTATCTTGTGGATTTTCTTTCCTTGTCAACAGATCACTCTTCGTCCCGTCCAGATATACTGTTGTGCACTGCCCCAGAGTGGAGCGGGGGTAGCCATCTGTTTTAGATCGAACTTGCTTCACTCTACACCCAGTGAGAATGCCTCATTCATTTTAATGTGTGGCCATCCATGGGGGTCCAGGCGTAGGTTGCCTGAGTCTTCTGATTTATTGCCGTACTGGGACAGTGGGAGACTTCCTCCAGGAGGTGGCAGATTTCGTGGTGGTGAGACGCTGGAGGACCCTAGATGTTTGGTGCTGGGGGACTTCAACATCTGGGCCGATGACGAAGCGCCTCTGCTTGGTCCCAGCTTCCTCCGGATGATGTCTTCCCTCGGCTTTGTGCAGGCTGTGTTCTCCATAACTCATCTGGGTGGCCGCATGTCGGATTTGATGTTAACTGGGGCTGGAGAGTACTATCTCAGGACTGATCGGGTTGTTTGGTCCGATCATTGTACAGTGAAGTTCTCGTTCGGGGCCCCTCCTGCTGAGATGGTCAGCTATAAGCCGCTGAGGGTTGATCCTGAGGGTTTTGGCGATAGCTGATCTATCTAGTGTGGATGGTGTATGCGTTGGGGTGTGGGTGTGGCAGTGGATGCCTATAAGCAGCACTAGCTGGTGCACCCACTTCACACTAGTCTGTGTACGACCCAGGTCGTCTCATTTAAGATCCCCTTGGTATGATGGTAAGCTCATGGGGTTGAAGATCGTGGGTCGGAGAGTAGAGTGCTGCTGGTGGAAGTCCCGCCTGGAGGTGGACAGACTGGTCCTGCTTGTGCACTACCGTGCATACTAGGGCGCAATCCACCGTAAGAAGGCCGAGTTCCTGTCTCGGGAGATTGCTGCCGGGAGGAACCGACCAGCAATGCTTTTTCGGTCAGTGGACAGGCTTCTCTATCCTTCCTGTCTACAGCCGGAGGTAGCCTTTTCTAACGTATTGTGTGAGGAGTTTGCTCGGTTCTTCTCGGACAGGGTGTCCACCATCAGGCAGGGGGCTCTGCCAGTGGGTCCAGGTTTGGCCGACAGTGGTCACCATGGGTATCCGGAGAGCTCTCCGCATGGTTGGGGCAAGTTTAGACTGGTGGAGTTGGTTGAAGTCATTGAGATTGCTTCTAAGCTCCGGCACACCTTTTGTGAACTGGACCCGGTGCCAACTCGTTTCTTAATGAGATGTGTCGACTCTGTCAGCCCGGTATTTGCTTTGCTTGTCCAGTGTTCCTTGCTGGAGGGGGTCTTTCCTGATGTCTTGAAGGAGGCATTGGTAAGACCCCTTCTGGAAAAAAAAAAATCATTAGACCCTGAGATCAAGGCAAATTATCATCCTATCTCCAGTCTTCCATTGTTGGGTAAGATTGTTGAGAAAATGGTGGCGCTTCAGCTGGAGGAGCATTTCGTGGCCCATTATGTATACGAACCATTGCAGTCTGGATTTCGTGCAAGGCATAGCTCAGAAACTGCGTTGGTTCGGGTGCATAATGACCTCCTTAGGGCTAGAGATAGAGGAGAGGGGACAGTTCTTGTTCTCCTCTCTCTCTCTCTCTCTCTTTTCAGCATTTGATACAGTTGACCATCAGGTATTGCTTGACCGCCTAAGGGAATTCTGTGGACTCACCGGCAAGGTCATCTGCTGGTTCAAGTCCTCCTTATCCAACAGGAGATAGAGGGTGGTGATTGGGAACTGTTCCTCTTCCCTTGAACACCTTCTGTGCGGGTTCCCCAGGGTTCGGTCTTGTCGCCGATGTTGTCTGTCGTATACATGCTGCCCCAGGGAGAGCTCATTAGGAAGTACAGTCTGTATTTTCATTGCTATGCTGAGGACACCCAGCTGTACTTTTCCTTTGCCCATGGAACATCTCACACAGTGGAAATGCTTAATAGTTGCCTTGCCAAAATCAATGACTGGATGACCTCCAGCTGGTTGCAACTAAAGCCCGATAAGACTGAGGTACTGGTGGTGGAGTCGAACAGAGGTCGTGATAGGTTGGCCTCTGGTACGGAGACAGGGCTTTTTCTTGGCTCTGTACCATTGAAGGCCTCCTCTAGGGTACGGGATCTTGGCGTTATTCTGGGTAGTGGACTGACAGTTTAGTTTCAGGTGTCTCCCACTGTCTGTACCAGTTTTTATCTGAAGAACATCGCCAGAATTAAGCCCCTAGTTCCGCCACAGGACTGCACCACCTTGGCACATGCCTTTGTGACGTCCAGGTTTAGACTACTGTAATGAGCTCTCTCTCCGAGTCGGGGGGGGGGGGGTAGCTTGCGCCGACTGCAGCTAGTGCAGAATGCGGCAAGGCTGTTGACTGGACAGTCTAAGTACTGCCATATTACCCCAGTCTTGCGTCAACTGCTCTGGCTGCCAGTTAGGTGGAGGGTCCTCTTTAAAGTGGGTTTACTGACTTTTAAGGCCTTACACGGCCTGGGCCCTGGCTATCTGAAGGACCTTCTCATTCCTGCAGTCTCGACTCAACCCCTCCGCTCCTCCTCTTCTAGGGGTCTCCTCATGATTCCCAGGACGAGGTTAAAAACATCTGGCAACAGAGCATTTAGCGTCGCTGCTCCCGTCCTGTGGAATTCACTGACACCAGCTGTTAGGGAGGCCCCTTCTGTGGAGGTTTTTAAAGCACAAGCCCTTCCTGTATAATCAGGCCTTCCCGGAGTCTGTATTATAGTCCTTACTGTCTTAGAAATTTTGATAGGCTAGCATTGCATCTTAGGCACTAGCATTCCACTTTCTAAATTAATGTTTATATGTATTGGTTTTGCTTCATTTTAAATGTTTAGGATTTACTTTGTTTGAATGTTCGGTGCCCAGAGCCTCCGGGATGGTCATCTTTTAAATAAAATTTGCCTCGTCTTTCCTCTTTTTTTGTGTAGGTGATGGGGAGGAATATCTGCGTTAAGTTTTAAGTTCAAGCTGGGGGTGGTTGGACTTGGGTAATGGCAGGAAGTATTTTTTCACAGAAAGGATGGTGGATGCATGGAACAGCTTTCCAGCAGAGGTTGTAGAGGCTAAACCGATAGGAGAGTTCAAGAATGCATGGGATAGGCAGAAGTCAACACTAGTGGTATGAAAGAGGGTAAGCTGCAGATCATTTAGGATCTGGAGTTTAAGTAGTTAGGGAAATGGGCAGGCTAGGTGTTCCTTATCTGCCATCAGATTCTGTGTTTCACTGGCGCTCCCACCCACTCATTAGTGATATTTCTCAAGTGCCCTAAGATGCCCTCTGGATGCCGACCACTCCAACCTGCTCCTCTGCTTTCCATCAGGACTTACCTTAGCGCGAGGGGGGGGGCTCCATGTTACGGTTGCTGAAATCTCATTGTCCCTGTGCACTGCATTAGTGTATTGATTGTGTTCAGTTGCACAGCTGATTTGTGTGCTGATCTGTTTGTCCTCTGTATATAATGATCATGTTTTCTTGTTTGTTCTGATCTCTACTATTGCACTTTGTTGTCATTGTCATAGTAACTGCATCATCTGACTTGCTGTAATCTTTGTAACTGTGTTCTCGCCATCCCTGGGTCACACCAGGAAACAAGCCTCAGCTCAGTGCGCTTCTCTGGTAACTAATTTTTTAATGAATAAATGGGAACATGTCGGCACCCTTTAGACGCCACAATATCCCTGTCTGCTTGCTTGGAGTTCAACAAAACAAGTTGCAAGATGTGAATTACCACATTTACTTTCAGTTGGCTTTGCAAACTGGGTTGTAATGCATTTTTTGCTTCCTTTAAATTGCATTATTTGTATGTTTCTAGAGAGTTATCTGGTTATTAGTGCTTTCAAAATAGAGCTACATGGTGAATATGGGTACTTGTAACATCATGTTCTCATATAATGATGCAGCTCTCATGGACAATGAGATTTCAACAACCAGAAAATGGAGACCTCCAGGATAGTTACAGGGGACTAGCATAAACAGTGAAAGTAAACTAAAGCAAACGGGTACTCCCCTAACAGCTACACAGAAAGAGTTGTCTGTTGCAAACAAATAACACTTACAAGGTATGAGGGTGTAATGCTCAAGGGAGCTAGGCAGGATCCTTAGGAGCAGGACCTACTTGGTAGTGTACTTTAAGATACTGCTACCATGCACAGGGTCAGTGAGCCAGTAGGAGATTACATAGTTGAGTGTGTGGCTAAGGTCCTGGTTCAGAGCGCAAGGGTTTAGGTTCCTCACACTGGATTGTATTCTGGAGCAGGAACTAGGATGGGTGGATAAGTGTTGGTATAAGAAATTACCCATGCGCTAGTCTTGAACAGAGGAGTAAAAATTAAAAGGCCAGCCCAAAGCAAGGAGTGAAAAAAAAAAACAGTGCTTTGCTACATAATGGTGAATGTGAGGAATGTAGCGAACAAGTTAGATGAGCTGGATGTCTTCAGGTAGTGGGACTTTCATCAGCCTGGTAGAATGAGGAACTAAATTGGGATACAGGTTTAGAGGGTTACAGGGTAGTTGTATGATATTTTAAGGTAGTAATTTGGGCACAAGTGAGGAGGAATGTGATTCCTACAGAAAGTCAGTCTCGCTGGAAATAGGATCCATGACCGTCAAAAAGACCATTCTGGGAGAATGGTACGGACCACCAAATGATATAACAAAGCATGATTTTGGAATTGGCGAACAAAAGAGCAACAACTTAAGAGCCCTTGATTCTAATGGAAGATTTCAACCTACCTGATATGGACTTGGGGTGGAAATCACCTGAGGGAAAGCAGGGAGGGATTTTTTTTGTTCGGTGGTGGACTGTTTTCTTTCTTCAGCATGTCGGGCAGTGAACAAGAAGGGATGTGGTTCTTCATTTGTTGCTGAATAAGGGGGATGACGTAGAGCATGAGGAACTGGTGGGTAACAGTGGCCATAAAATCATTGCATGTGAGGTGGTGAGGAAACTCACCAAAAATATATGACCAGTTGTCTACACTTTCGAAGAGTTAATTTTGTTAAGTTGATTGTGGTGGTTGTTGTGGTTGTGGCTGAATTGACAAATATGCAACTAAATGAGAGTGCTACTACTAAGTGGGAAACCTTGTAGCAGCATATAAAGGGAACCGTGACTAGATGTGTCCCTGTACACAACACAGGCAAGGGGGTTGGGGGAAGGTCTCTTTGATTTTCCAAGAAACTCCAGAGGACGTTAAAAGAGAAAAGAACATATAAATGGAAGTATTCTGAGGACCGAGCAAAGTAAGCATAGGGCATTACAGCAGGACTATAGTGCAAGGATTGCACAGGTCAAGACCTGTCTCAACAGGATTGCACAGGGGATAAAGGAAAATAAAACCACAGTGTTCAGCTTACTAGGAGGAGTCATGGTCAACAGGGGTGGAAGGTGCGGGAGAGGAACCGGCCCAATAGGACAAAGTACTCTGTCAGAATAAGTACGTACTGTTATCTTAAAGGTGTAACTCTAGGAACATCACAAGGTCTAGTTGGAATCAATCTGAAGGGAATAGTGAAGTTAAAAGGGGTTCTGTCCTGGCCTCTTGCTAATATCTTTCAGGGCTCCTTACAAGGATAGTGCCAGAGGTCTATAAACCAGCCAGTGTTGTCCTGTGTGTCTGTGTCTGTTTGTTTTTTGAAACTTCTTTTCAGTCAATTGAAAACAAGATACCTACAAAACACAGAATGCAGGTCATGACCATGAACAATATTGGTATAGAATGATTTATGTCCATTGAAGCATCTTTACAGTTGTCCATTTAATTGAACAGATAAGACCACAACTGTTTTATGGTTGTTCAGGTTGTCCACTTTTTTATAGTCTGTACAACCTGGCCACCTAATAAAACTAGAATGCATTGTCCACCATCATAATCTTAATGTCTTGCACGTTCATTTTTCTATATTTTGAGGCTGGTGCTTCGAGAAATGAATACAAAGGTGCGCAACACGCGTTACTGCAACTTTTCATCAGTTTCAAAAAATAACAGTAAGTACATCCAGAGTAAGAAAGATAATGCAGTCTAAATGACTTCATGATAGAAACCCGGAAAATTAGTAACAAACAAACAAGATTTCTGTTAATTCCTCCCGTTCCTTCTCTTGGTGGGTATGAACCCAACCTTACTAGTAATCTTCTGCTTGTTGAGAGGACAGACGTCCCATCCAGTTCCTAAGTGAAATTCATGAAGGGCAACCAGACCCCCTGCAGCATTCCTTTCTGTAACATAAGGTTTGCAGTGAGTTTTTCTGACTATTAAATTGGCTTAATAATGGCTACCCAGTTGTTAAGCATTGGACAGGTGAGGGTGAGCCAGTTTCGTAAAATCATTTCCCTGGCTGCTGCCACCAGAATCCCTGCAGAGTTGTTCTGCTGTTGCAGAGGTCAGGCCCAGGATTACAGGCCAGTGAGCTTTACCTCTGTGCTCTAGATGTGCAAAGAATTTAGATACGAGTTATATACATATATATGAATAATATGGGTCTAGCTGAAGTATGCCTATGTTTTTCACATGTGGTCCTTGAATTGGTGACCATGAGTAGTGTCACGGGTCATGGATCACTAGTAAAATATCTGGTGTATTTTTATTGAGCCCATGCCATATTTGATATATGTAGTGGCCAGGGTGTGAAATTCCTATACCTTAGGTGCCCCACGGCAGGCACTTTTGTCTTAGGACACCTACTGCTAATTAGTGCCTGCCCCATGGGACACCTAAGGTAGCTGTGCAGCGAACGAGTCTCATTTTGTCCATTTCCCCCATTTCTTATTTTTTTGGACGTCTGCATAATTTTTTTTTTTTTTTCCAATTGTTTAACCAGGAGTAACACACTAAGCTGACAGCTTGTTTACAGGTGTGACCTGGGAGCACAGGGAAGTTAAGTGACTTGCTCAGGGTCACACAGTATGCAAGTGGGGGCTGTGGGATTCAAACCCAGGTCTCCAGATTTGTAGCTCTGAGCCTTAAACCACTGCGCTATACTGCCTCCCTAATCATCTGTGTGAGGTGGGAGGGGCTACTGGAGGAGCACAAACAGCCATAATCACAAGATGAACCTTAGCGGGATCAACTGACAGGGAGGCTGAGAGGCAGACGACAACAAGCAGGTTGAATGTCCCCTCCATTGATTGACAGCCTGATCAGCAAATGAAACTGTGAGGGATCAGGTTCGCCGGGGCAGGAGTTCGGTTGCAGTTGCAAGACACCAGCTGGAAGTGCAAAGCGCACCATTCTTAGAGTGGAGAGGAGACGTTACGGTCAACGCTGCAGTCAGTATTTGTAATCCCACTAGTAAGTCGCACAGTGTAATGTATAGTCCCTGCCAAGCGCGCCACTCTTACCAAGTGGAGAAGACATTCCGGTCCACACTGCAGTCAGCGTTCGTGATCCCACTAGTAAGTCTTGATTTTTTTCTAACTACAACAGAAATCTAAAGCTTTTTTAAGAGTGCTTGCCTTAGTTCTTCATTCCAGTTTCACAGGCTCACCCTACAACTTGCGACTTGGAGAGGGAAGGTGATGGGATGAGATTCTCTTACTCGTGGGAGTAAGAAGATTCAAAGCTAACAGGCTTGCACTTTAGTAACAAAGAAAGAGCATTCAAAGCTGTTTTAACTCATTCACACCACAAGAGCTTTTTGAGACTTCCACCACTTGTGCCCTGTATACTCTTAGCACTGCATCCTGGGCCTTTTCTAAGCAAAATCAAGCCATAATCAGCATGCCACAAACATGTGAATACCTCTTGTACAGTAAGTGCTACACACAAAGTATGAGTGGCAGAGTTGTTCAGCACAACGTTACCTTTCCAATAGTGCTATGCAATCAGTTGTAATCAATTTAGTTTTTATTTTATACTAGCTGAAATATCAAACTGATTTTTTTTCAGATTTTTTCAAGGTGCTTAGGTGACGCATGAGAGACAAATGTCAGCCATGCACACCATACCTTAAACAAATGTAAATAACTACTAAAGTATATGTGGTAGACATAAAGTGTCTGTGGCAAAATTGTTCAGCACAAAATAACCTTTCTAATGGTGCTATGCAATCAATTGTAATCCATTTAGTTTTTATTTTATAGTAGCTGAAATACCAAACTGTTCTTTTTTTTCAGATTTATTCAAGGTGCTTAGGTGAGGCTTGAAAGACAAATGTTAGCAATGCACACCATACCTTAAACAAATATGAATAACTCCTAAAGTATACATGATAGACACAAAGTATCAGCAGCAAAATTGTTCAGAGCAAAATTACCTTTCTAACGGTGCTATGCAATCAATTCTAAGCAATTTGGTTTGTTTAATAGTTAGGTAAAAACTGCTGACTTCCTCAGACGTTTCTAGGCCTGAGTGAAAGTCAATTGAGTACATCTACAGGCGTTATTGTCCTGAGTGGCTATGCTTTCAGATGCCACCTACAGGCGTATCTAGGCCTGAATGAATTGAGAGAGGTTTTGTAAACAATACTGAGATAGGAGGAGGGTATTGGTAGGAGCTAATGTCGGAGTTGAACATAAAAAACTGCTGCTGTTGCAGTGTAAAGAATAAGTACAGACAGACAGTAAAAAAGCATTGGGGGTGGGGGGAATCTACAACCAGAGGGAAGCTAAAATTAGCATGTAGGTACCCATTCTGGTAGTCTGCAGCAGTCTACCTTTATCTAGTCAGCCAGTCACAGTTTCTTGGAGCTCAGCTAAAATCAGGAAAATAAATGGCATCTCCTACTCTCCTGCCTTGGCTGCCCCTCATAAATGAAAAGCTATTTTATGGAAGCTGACAAAGCTAGCTGAAATCTAAATAGATATTTGGGAACTACTGAGCTTAAAACTAAGAAGCTTTTTTAAAAAAATACTCTGGGACTACCTAAAATCTAAATAGAAAGTTTCTTTAAAGCCTAAAGAGCAACTGAGAGCAAAGCTAGCTAAAAAACGAAATGAAAACCTCCTGTAAAGAATGTGATGGTGCTTGTGGGCTGTACTAACTAAAATTTGAAAAGGAAATCTCTTGCAGATACTTCAGTGGTTGGTCCAGTGCATCGAAATTCAAATTATGTGTATAAAAAGGGGTGATGTACTTTTTCTTTCTTTTTTTTTTTTTTTTTAAGAATTCATACCCTAGTAGTGGCAGCTTGTGTGGTAAATTGGATGGATGCATTTCTGTCTCAAGGAAATTACTAGTTCTGTAAATAGAAATTTGGGGGGAACAGTCAAGCCCCAGAGTAAAATGTGGTCAGGCTTCTCTTTTGACGGATCTACAGTGAGAATATTTGCTTTTTATAAAATGGGTTGGGGAAAATCCAGCATCCTGATTGGTTGGTACCCATGTTTTTAGCTCTGTCTAATCCAAAAATGATAAATAAGGACACACAACACTAACACCACCTTTACTCACAAAATTATCTAATCCCTAAAAATAAAACCCCCTCAAAATAAAAAGAGCAAATAAGTATATGAAATTTTCATTTCTAGGGACGTGGATATGTTGTTCAATCCACACTTATTGGCAGGTTCCTTGTTGCTTTAAATCTTGCCGGAAGGTCCTGAAGCTGGCTCCTCCCACCCACGCGGGTGGTAAAACTCTTGGCTCCACTCCATGACGCCAGATCTTCCTTACCGCTTGGAAGCTCAGGTTCCCTCCTTAGTGCTCTGCATTTTAGGCCTGGATCCACACTCTTCGGTTAACCCGAAACTAATTCTAAAATTTACAAGACTTCAGTCTTTTTCCCTCACAGCTGCGATGGACACACAGATTCCTGGTCTTTCGTCAGTGCCCCTGTGGGCAGATGTCCCGGACCGACCCGCACTCCGCTTGCGTCTACTACCTGGGGCCTGGCCACGATTCGCAGGCTTGCGATTTGTGCAAATCCTTGTCGGCTTCAGTCTTGCAGGACCGCGCTGCTAGACGACTTCTGGGGCGCCCTGAAAAACTGTGTGATCTGGTCAAGTCAAGGAGGCTCATGGGGATGTCCACGGCGCGGGCTCCATGTGAATAGCTGAGCAGATGATCGCCCTCGAGGAGGAGGCGGCCCAGGCCGCATCTTCCTCCTCAATCACAGCATTTATCCCGCTCTCCTTGGGCTCTTCATATACAGCTTCTTTTAAGGAGCTTTGCAGTCCCTCTTTACCAAGGGAGAAGGACCATTGGGACATTTCAGTCGGTCCAAGAAGGACTCAAAAGGTAAGTCCCACCATCGATGTTCGTGGGAGCGGGAGAGATCCCCTTCACTGGATGGTCGACTTTAGACTTCCGTCGAGGTTTCACGGTGTCCCCATCAGGTCAGCTGTCTGAAACACCAGTCAAGATTTTTCTCAACCTGTCAGACTGCTTGTCGACTGGTGATGCCGACAACCCTACTTCACCGGTTCCCCCGGTGGAAACTGAGGACTTGCCTGTGCCTCCTGTGCTGGAGTCCCTGGTTAAGGTCCCTGTACCTGGGGAGGAGCAGGTTTCCCCCGTCCCCTCTCTGACCCACCCTCGGAATCCCCGAAGGTCTTGGACCTCTTCCAGGTCCAGCCGGTCCCACCATTGGCGGTCTCGGCACCATGGAAAGTGGCATTACCACTCATCCTCATAGTCCTCTTCGGAGGATAGGCTCCGGTGCAAGTTGCGTCGGCACTACGAGGATTTAATGTGGCAGCAGCTCTTATTGTCCGGGAATGAGCCAACTCCGTCGCCTTCTCCGGCCATTAAATGGCTGTCACCTGGGTGACCGAAACAACCCCTTGTAGTCGAGGAACCGAAACCGGCACTGGTTGTTCGGCCAAAACTGGCTGCTCCACCCATTGTGGGAGAACCTCCGCCCCCAACAACCAAAGACTGGAGCCCCGACCAAGGATTCTCAGTCAGGTCAGGGCTTGAACCATAGGTTGTCTGTCACCCTCACTCCAGATAAACCTCGGCACGTGGACGGTGGCTCAGGCGCTCAGCGGCTGTTCGCAGACTCCTCGGAGTCTGACGACGACTCCTCGTTCTTCAGGCCGCTTGACCTGGAGTCTGCAGGGGGTCAGTCGGTGGACGAGAGCCCATCCTCATTTTTAGGAATGCTTCAACTCCTCTGAGTCCACTGGGATGAAGCTCGAACACGTTTCAAAACGGGCCAGGTATCCGCTCACGGAGATACTGGACCGAGGGGATTAACCCACTGAGGCCTTTCCAGTGGCCAAAGCCATTGTTGGCCTGGCTCTGGAGCTGTGGCAGTGGCCAGCATCTTGTCCCGCACCTTTGGCCAGGATGGCTCGAAAGTATGCGGCCCCTACCGGTTCACTCTCTGGTTTCTTGGAGCACCCCTCTGCGGAGGGGTTAGTGACCAATAGCGTTTTACAGCGTTCCGGGAACGCTCGGGATGTGGACAAACCACCTGATAAGGAGTCCAAGAAATTGGACTACTCAGGACGGAAGGTATATGCTGCTTCCTCCCTAGGCATTCGTCAGGTTAGCTCGGCCATTCTGATGGCACACTTTTCACATGCTCTTTTGGGCTCCCTGGATGAGGTGATTCCTCATCTCCCAGCTGACCTTCAGACAACGGTCAAGCAGGTGCGGGATCAGGGAACGGCGTAGCTAAACAGCAGCTCCAAACTTTGTTGGACATTGCTTATTCGTGTGCCCGGTCAGTAGCAGCCGCAGTGGCCATGCGCCACAGAGCTTGGCTGCGGATCTACGCCTTTACGGCTGATATCCAGCACAAGCTGGCAGACATCTCCTTCCTGGGTACCGACTTATTTGGGCCCAGGGTGGAGGGTCATCTCCAACGGATTGAGAAGTCCAACGCCACCATGGACTCGGTCATGTTTGCCCAGAAGGACAGAGGCCGCCAGCAGCAGTGTAAGCCCTTTCATCCTTCAGCCCCTGCGGCACGTCCTGCCCAGTAACACCAGCATCAGGGCCAGCAGGCTCGTGCTTGGCACCCCAAAGCCAAGCCTGCTGCTTCCTCCAGCAGGAAGCCTGGAGGAAAAGGCCCAGGCGGTTCCTCGGCCGGCCCTTCCTCCAAGCCTGCCCAGTGACTGGTTGAGGGGTGTCACCCCCAACCTTGTTACTCCTCCCCGGGTTCCCCCCGTGGGGGGACGTCTCCGCCACTTCCTTTTCCGCCTGGTCCGCTATCACCATGGACCACTGGGTGTTGGAAGTGGTAGGCCGGGGTCTGCCTCTGGAATTCGAGCAGTTCCCCTCCTATCGAGCCGTCACCCCATGGGGGGCTATGGGTTCTGCAGCCTCTGTCAGCTCGTCGAGCCGACATTGCCTTGCTCCTCCAGAAAGAGGTGATCAGGGAGGTGGCGGACCCCTCTCCAGACCCAGGGTTTGTGTCCAGGTACTTCCTGGTCCCAAAACGGACGGGGGTGCTGGCGCCTTGTTCTCGACCTACACGACCTGAACAGGTTCCTAAGGTCTCACACTTTCAGGATGGTCACTCTTGCGCAGATCATTCCATCCTTGGAACGAGGTGTGTGGTTCTGTTCTCTGGACCTTCAGGACGCATTCTTTCACGTCCCAGTCCGTCCGTCTCACCAACGATTCCTCCGCTTCAGAGCAGAGGGATCCCTTTACGAGTTCCGGGCCATGCCCTTTGGCCTCTCTCCAGCTCCCCCGGGTCTTCACCAAATGCATGGCAGTGGTGACAGAATTTCTGCTGCGCCGAGGGGTCCAGGTGTACCCTTACCTGGATGACTGGCTGATTGCAGCCCCCTCCAGGTTGGAGGTGGAGCGGTCCAGGGATCTGGCCCTCCAGGTCTGCTCTCAGATTGGCCTCCTCATCAGCGAGGCAAACTTGGAACTCGTGCCATCGCAGGTGATTCAGTTCATTGGGGCAGAGCTTGACTCTCTTCGAGCCAGAGCACGGCTCCTGGCGAACAGGGCCGAGGTCCCTTCCTCCTTTGCCCAGTCCTTTCTGGTTGGGCAAGTGTGCGCTGCCCGGGACTTCCTTCGCCTTCTGGGCCTCATGGCGGTCTGCACCAGCGTGGTCCGTTGGGTCCGCTGGCATACGAGTCCCCTGCAATTGGGGCTGGCCTCGCCAATGGTCACAGCGCTCCGATCCTCTGGAGCAGCCAGTGACAGTAACCCAGGAGATGTGGAATGGCCTCCAATGGTGGCTTGTTCCAGCTCATCTACAGGAGGGTATCCCGTTTGTCCGCGCCAAGCCGACGGTCACTCTGACGATAGATGCATCTCTGATGGGTTAGGGTGCCCATCTGGGGGAGCTCAGAGCCCACAGCCCCTGGTCCCCTCTGGAGTCTGGATGCCACATCAACCTGCTGGAACTTCGAGCGGTCCGACTAGCCCTCACCGCCTTCGCTCAGTTTGTACAGGGTCAAGTGATCCAGGTCCAGACAGACAACACCACGACCATGTACTGCCTCAACCGAGAGGGCGGGACGCACTCCTTGACCCTGTGCAAGGAGGCTCTGCGCACTTGGTCTCTCGTGATTAGCCTGGAGGCGGATCTCCTAGCCATCCATGTGGCAGGAGCTTCCAACAGTCTGGCCGATGCCCTCAGCCGGATAGGCGCTGCATCTCATGAGTGGTCTCTCCTGCCGGAGGTAGTACAAGATCTTTTATCTCACTGGGGCACACCTCAGGTGGACCTCTTCGCCCCCAAGGAGAATGCAAAGCTGAGGCTGTTTCACACCCACCCCCCTTCAGCAGGGCTCGCTGCAGGGGGATGCCTTCTCGAGGCCGTGGACCCCGGGCCTCTTCTTCGCCTTCCCTCCATTCCCCTTGATCCACAGTGTGCTTCTCAAGGTGAAGAGGGACAAGGCGCAGGTGATTCTGGTAGCCCCAGACTAGCCCCGCCAGTTCTGGTATCCAGATCTCCTCAGCTTCAGCTCCAGGCTCCCGAGGCGGCTTCCAGCCTGCCCGGACCTGATCTCTGTCAACAAGGGGAAGGTACTCCACCCGGGCCTTCAATCCCTGCATTTGACGGCCTGGTTCCTGAGTGGCTAGAGTTCCAGGCCTTGGGTCTTTGCGACGAGGTCCTCAACAAGAAAATACTATGCCTTCAAATGGAAGAGATTCTCCATTTGGTGTCAGGGCAAGGGGTTGGACCCTTCTTCCTGTTCTTTGGCTAGCATTCTGGACTACCTGTGGACCCTTTCTCAGCTAGGGCTTCGGTCGACGACCCTCAAGGTGCACCTGGCAGCCATCTCTGCTTACCGGGGGGGAACCGGCAAGCAGTCGGTGGCGCAGGAGAAGGTGGTCGGACACTTTTTTAAAGGCCTTGATCACATATCCCCTCTGGTGCAAGAACCTCTACCTCCGTGGGATCTACTGCTGGTATTGGCTAAGCTCATAGGCAAGCCATTCGAACCGATGCACAGGTATGACATCTCTCGCCTGTCGTGGAAGACCACCTTCTTGATGGCTATTATGTCAGCCAGAAGGATGGGAGAGGTCCAGGCGCTTTCCATAGAGTCTCCTTATCTGGTCTTCCATAGGGACAAGGTTGTCTTGCACCCCCACCCGAAATTTCTTCCGAAGGTGGTGTCGGAGTTTCACCTTAACCAGGTGTTAACTCTGCCGGTGTTATACCCCAGTCACACCTCTGAGGCTGAATATAGGCTCCATACTCTGGACCATAGAAGAGCACTCTTATTATAAGGAGCTGACGGCTGAAGTTCGGGGAGAGGTTCGCCAGCTGTTTGTCAGCCTACTCTGAAGCCACACCTGGCAGACCTGCAGCCAAGCAGACGATAGGCAGGTGGGTCACCACCTGCATAGATCTCTGCTATAGGTTGGCGGGCATGGAGCCTTCCAAAGGGATAAGAGCTCATTCTACCCACTATACCGCTGCTTCAGTGGCTGCTTCTAGGGATGCCCCTATCCAGGAAATCTGTAGGGCTGCTACCTGGAAGTCAGCACACACCTTCATTACCCATTACCACTTCGACCTTGAGTCATGCCGGGATGCTGATTTTGGGACCTCTGTTCTCCAGTCCTTATTCCCTAAGTAGGGGTGCGCGCCTTGCCTCCCTTCTCCTGGAGAACTGCTAGAGTCTGCCAAGAAGTGTGGATTGAACATATCCACGTCCCTAGAAATACAGGTTACTCACCTGTAACAGGAGTTCTAAGAGTGGTATATGTTCATCCACACACGCAACCTGGCTTCCAGCGGGCTAGATCTGGGGTCATGGGGCGGAGCTGAGAGTTTTACCACCCGGGTGGGTGGGAGGAGCCAGCTTGAAGACCTTTTGGCAAGATTTAAAGCGGCAAGGAACCTGCCAGACAGTGTGGATGAACAACATATACAGTTCCTAGAACTCCTGTTACAGGTGAGTAACCTGTATATCTCTGATGCCACTGGAGCAGGGATAGCTAAAGAATTAAAGCAATTCCTAGCCAGGAAAAAAATTTGCATGAAAAAAGTAATGGGATTGGGAAGTGACGGAGCAAAAGTCATGACAGGGACTGATGAGGGAGTCACTGGGCACATGCTGTGTGAAAACCCAGTGCTAGTAAATATACATTGTGTTGCTCATAGGGTTGCACTATGTAGTTCACAAGCAGCAGACTCTGTCCTCTACCTAAAAGAATACCAAGAGGTGTTAACTGGTATGTTCTACCATTTTAAAAGATCAGCCAAAAGAGTTGACAAACTAAAACAAATACAGGAAATGCTGTAGGAACCAACTCTAAAAGTGAAGGAGGTCCATAACGTGAGGTGGATAGCAGTTTACAAAGCGGTTGAGACCGTTCATCACACCCTAGACTCCCTTCTCACTTTTTTCTGCAATGAGACGGATGCTAGAGCAAAAGGTTATGCCTTAAATATGTCCAAATATGACTTTATTATGACAACGTATATGCTAATGGATGTACTTGTTGTAATTACCCAGCTTGGTGTAGTGTTTCAGAAAAGAGATCCGGACATCTCGATGGTCCATGTCAGTCTGGAGAAGTGTTTCTCTGATTTAGAAAAAATAAAATCTGGAACAAAGGAAAAGTATTTAAATAAAGTGGAGAAGGATATCCAGGAAGATGAGGAGGGAAGGCTGGTGTTCAAGGGGCATCACATACTAAGGGAGGCAAAAGCCTTTCAATAGAGGACCATTTCATTGACCAGTTGGTTACAAATTTAAAAGACAGATTCCCTGGGTATGACAGAAACAAGTTGGCTGCTTTTGGAGTACTGGGTCTTAGGCCTGCCAGCAGCCTTTCTGAAGACGAGCTTGACACCTGGGGAAATGAACAAATTCACATGCTGCTTGATCATTACGGTCAGGAGCAGAGACACAAACAGTTTGAGACAGTAGCACCACCACTTGTGGATGTAGACTGCACCAAAGCAGAATGGGAACTGCTGAAGCTCTTGTTGTGAGAGAGGGATACCCAAGGGACAACATGCAAACTCTTTGGGGGTTCATAAACAAATATCTTAAGTCAGACTTCCCAAATCTTTTGACACTGGCTGCATTGGCATTGACTGCCCCAGTCCATGCAGCAGACTGTGAGAGGGGCTTCAGTGCCCAGAACATTCTAAAAACTAGCATGAGAAATAGACTGTTTGCTACTAGTCAGTGATCTGCTTATTGTTGTAGTTGAGGGACCTTGCCAGGCTGAATTTGATTTTCTTTCTGCAATCAATATTTGGAGGGGAAAAAAGGGGAGGTTATTCCCGTGTGGGGACTTCACTGACTCACTTATAGTTCAGCACATAACCGAACTGTGACTGATATTTTAATGTATCCCTCTTGATGATATGCCTCATATTAAAGTAATAATAGGTTATAAATATCTTAATATAGTTAGCCTGATAACCTTAGATCTGTAACTGCTATCAGGACTCTAACTAGGGCTATTTATTAATTATTAATATCTCATCTCTCTCTTTCTCTCATAAGAGTGCAAGGGTGGTGCTATTTTTTTTTTTGCTGGCAAAAATTGTTTACCACATTGCGATCAGACACTACTGGATGAACACAAGACCTCTGGCTGTTCACTCAGGCCTATGATCTTGATTGATGCTCGGCAGTGACAGAGATGTCAGTACCTTCTTGTAAACTGCTATATCCACCTCTGACATCATGTAAATGCCATTTATTTTCCGAGTCGCAACTTACACCTCCCCTGTTGATCTGCACTTGCTATGCTGCAATAGTTCATCAGCTTATGATACTGATGCCGCGTTAGTTAAAATTCTATATACAATTTTTTAAAGAAATGTCATGTATGACCCACATTTTTCCTGAAATGACCCACCTTTTCAGTAGCTAGTGGGTCATTTGACCCACCAGATTTGGTTCCTAGAATGAACGCTGTTAATGCACTTCCAGGGGCTGGAGGCACTACTCCTACAACGTTGTGCCTCACTACACCCCTGGGCTTATGGTTGGATCAGCACAGTGATCATCCTGTCATGTCCTATTGCTCATGTTATCCACCCAGAATGGAAGTATTATGATATTCTCAGTGAAGGTGATTGACGAGCAAAAATAGCTTTGATATTTGGGACTTAATATTTACGCTACTGTCATTGCATAAATATATGCAGGGTTCATTTTTGGGTGGGGGATTGGGACAATTGGCACACAGTTTTTAATTCTGACCCACCTTTTCTACCTTGGGGACAACATACTCACTGTTATGTAAGCAATAACCCACTCCAGGGTATGGGGTTATGGAGGCTTAATACATGGCTTTGTGCGTTGTGAGGCACGAGGCCGCATGCTGAGTGCTCTCACAGCACTCCAGCCATGCATTAAATACCCATTTATCCTATTCCCTGGAATGGGCTATTGCACTTATAACATGGGTTATGTTTATGTTTAAAACAATAAAATCACAAAGGGGTTTTCTCCCTGTTTAAATAACAAAATAGTGACTGTATCATGCCACCTGGACAAATAGTCCCCAGCAAATAATCGATACCTGAGTGTCACTGAGATGATGTCTGACGCTAGGGGGATCACCTCCAGAAGGAGGGAAGTGATACTCCCTCTGTATAACTGCTTGGTGAGGCCACACCTTGAGTACTGCGTGCAGTTTTGGAGGCCACACTTAGAGGGACATTAAACTCCAGGAGAGGGTCCAGAGGAGGGCAGCCAAAATGATTTGGGGCTTGGGGGCCAGGACCTATGGGGAGAGGCTTGAAGAGCTAAATATGTACACATTGGAGAGAGAAGGACCGGGGGACATGATAGAGGTCTTCAGGTACATGAAGAGGTAACTGGGGAGGAGCAGCCAGGGTGCTTCGAAGGAAGGAGAGGAGGGGGCAACTAGAGGGCATGGGTGGAAGCTGGAGGGGGGGAAGATTCAGGGGAGAAAGGAGGAGGTGCTACTTCACTGAGAGGGTGGTGGAGACATGGAATGTGCTGCCCAGAGGGCTGGTGGAGGGGTTTCAGAGGGGGTGGGACAGGTACAGGGGAAGGGTTCTGGAAGCAAAATCCAGTGCAGCGAGAATATCCGGAACTGGAAAGGGTGAAGTGAAGGTGAGGGGGACAGCAAGGTCAGCTCCCAGTGTGGGGGCTGACCAAATGAGCAGACACGAAAGACCATTAGGCCTATTCTGCTGGCATTTTAGTATGTTAGTATGTAGTATTTCTTGTACATATAACATTCACTCCTACATAGCCTAAAACGTTCACTTCCCCTAATCCCCCAAAAAAAAAAAAAAAAAAAAAAGATCAATGCACTGACCTGGGAGCTGTCAGGGACATGGACATTGAAGTATGCCTTTTGTGTCTCTCTCTGCGACTCTTTCTCATGCTCCACGCCCCTTCCACTTCTCACTGCCACCACGAGGCACCTCCTCCCCCCCCAAAACACACACACACACGCTCCTCCAGCATGATCCAGACTGTTGTGCAGAGACACAGGCACTACACTGCAGTACTCTACTTCTCACTTGACACTGTCCTGGCCTTCTGGCCCACAGCAGCTGTCTCTCTCCACCAGGTGCCGCACTGGGATTAGATCGGACACTTGCACAAACAATGCCACATTCCTGCTGTGCCGTGCTGCGTAGCTACTACATGCCTCCAGGTCTCTCCACCCCCACCGCACTCTTTCTCTCACTCACACACACACACACACACACACACACAGCAGCTGTGTCTCTCTCCACCAGGTGCCGCACTGGGATTAGATCGGACACTTACAGACAATGCCACCACATTCCTGCTGTGCGTGCTGCGAAGCTACTACATGCCTCCCAGGTCTCTCCACCCCCACCGCACTCTTTCTCTCACTCACTCACACACACACACAGCAGCTGTGTCTCTCTCCACCAGGTGCCGCACTGGGATTAGATCGGACACTTGCACAGACAATGCCACATTCCTGCTGTGCCGTGCTGCGAAGCTACTACATGCCTCCAGGTCTCTCCACCCCCACCGCACTCTTTCACTCACTCACTCACACACACACACACACACACACACACACACGCTCTATGCCTCCTACACCATCAACCACAACAGAAATTAACCCGTTTCACTGTCACCACTTATCCCAACCCGAACATGTCACACCTGTGGCTGCAGCACTCTCTGTCACTCCATCTGTCTCTCGCTGCACAGCTATGTTAGACCACGTTCTGTCGCCAGAAAACTGAACAAGAACACTTGGGAATGTATTTGCTCTGGGTGGTGGTGGTAGGGCTTCAGTTGTGCTCACCTGCAGCCTCACACTTTTTCTCAGTGTTGTTGAGGCAAGCGTCTGCTGCTGCTGCTGTCTGTCTCTGGAATGAATGGGGAACAATAGTCATCGCACCTCTTACTCCGGCATGGATATGAGACACAGCTGCAGCAGAACTACTTAAACACATGAAGTGCACTATGTCTCACACTCTTTCCATCACTGTGCCACTTGAAGCCCTGGGGACAGCTGCTTCGGGAGGGTTCGGAAGGGCCAACTGAACAACTCCCTTTCTCATTTGGGATAGACTGTGCAGCCACTAAACATCACCTCCCGATGCATGGTGCTGCACGTCGCAGGCGAAGGGTTAACTCTCTTTCTGCTTTTGCCAACGCTCTCCCAGATGATCACAGCATTGCAGGATGGGTGGGTGGTTTGATCTTATGGGTGACTACACTGCTTCAGAGGGCACGGCTGTCATGGGTGCAGGACTGGGGCCTTCTCACTACACCTCTGGTGAGGACACAATACGCTATGTTTCCCAACATTCTGTTATGGATACGGAGTCAGTATAGTTTCAGAGTTCGAGAGCTGCATGACCCTTACCCAAGTCCTTCATGGAACCTTGCATTAAAAAGGTAATTTAATGCATGGCCACGCTGAGGCACTCCACCAGTAAGGTTGCATGTCTTTACATACCCATGTTATAAAGAGGTTTTGAACTGCTGTTTTAGGAATCTGGGCTCAGTTAAACAATCTGAGCCATTATTTTATTTATTTATTTTTTTATTTGGCCCTTAATTTTTGTACTATGTGGGTCAGCGTCCCACATAGATATCTGAAATTAACCTTTGTATGTATGTATATCTAATGTATTAGTGAGTTAGGATTGTAAAGAGATTCCAGCCATATTGGTCCTTGGAAAACGAGATGATGGAAGATTTGATACTATTGGACCAGCAAGTGTCTTGTACAAAGGTGGAATTATACATAAGCTTTCTGGGCCTCACAGGTTTCACCTGAAGAAGGGACCTGTGAGGCCCCAAAAGCTTGTGTATAATACCATCTTTGTACACAATAAAAGGTATCTAATCTTCTATCATTTCCTGAGTTAGGATTGTAAAGCGCTTTATAAATATAAGTGCATGTAATGTATTTGTGAGTTGGAGTTGTAAAGTGCTTTAAATAGTGATTTGGAAAACAATATATAAAATTATAAAATATTAAAACAAAAGAATGTCATTGAGCACAGATGGTTTCACACAAAGTAGATCCTGCCAGACAAACTTGATTACATTTTTATTGAGAAGGTAATTGGGTAGGCGGATAGGAGCCAGGTGGTGGAATTTATCTCACTTGGGTAGGTAGATATTTTTAAATTCTTGTTACAATGCTTTACATTCGATCATAAAATAAACTGTTATAAATACAATAAATTGCAGAACGTTGGCAAATAAATATAAAAGGCAGATGAAACGCCATTAAGAACAAGACTCTGGGATAATGGGTCCAGAGCATGTGTTGGCAGTCGCCTCTAAGCTTCCATCCAGAAGTGACTTTTACATGCAACTTAGAAACGGGCTGCCACCAAAAACACCCTATCCCTCACACATTTTAACCTATAAAGGGGGATGTCTGGTACTCAGACCGTTTGAGGACTTAAGTGTCAAGATGATCTCCTGGTAGTCTATTTCTCTTCTTTCTTGGTAGCCAGTACAGTTCATGTGGAGCTGTTTTGGGGGGTATATTCTGACCTCTGGAAAGAGCTCCTACGCCACACTGCCTCGTTTTGCACTAGTTGTCTAATCTGGCTACAAGAAAGACCTTTGTAGAGCTCTAGGCTGTTGGTAGTTTTGTTTTGAAGGTTTGTAACTGTAGACCAAACTGGGGGTCTCCTCAACACATTTTTTTGAGGGTCCCAAATATGGTTGTGGTGTCCCCAGTATGGTAGTGTTGTGACCCACAGCATCTTAACTGTTGCACATTACAGAAGATGTGCCTCATTTTTCCCCTCAGAATTACTTCGTTCCATATACATCCACGTAGAAAAGGTGCTGCTAACACTCAAGAAGGTGCTGTGTACACTAAAGTGGGACATAAGATTCTAAATGAAACTTTGCATACACAATGGCATTGCATTCCATAGTGTTATTGAATGAGTATTCTTCATGTGTAATGATTTCTTCCACATTTTGAGTGGCCATGTTCAAGGTCAAGCTGCCCACTTGAGCCCACTACCTTCCCCACGTAGTTCTTAGACACTGACACTTCTGTCTGGGATCTGCTAATCCTCGAGGGTATCTCAGTCATCGGGTTACACCGTAGGAATGTCAGTGTCTGTGAAGCAGGATCCACTTGGAAGATTTTCAGCAGTACAGCTGGGGCTGCTCATGCAGTTGTCAGCCGACATTACCAACCCTATATAATTGTGGGTGGCCATGCTCCCTCCTCCGTTATTTCCCACCTTCAGCTTGGGTCTCTGCGGAAGCTAAGACAATTTTTGTGTTTTTCTTTTATTTTTTATTTCAGAATCTCTTCACACACACACACACACACACACAAAAAAACTATCTCTACCCCCACGGAACTCTCTTAGGCAGCCCCATTCACCCCAGCTATTCTACCACCTGCTTGATCCTCGGCCCGCTGGGAAATTGGGGACAGACACTCCCCACCTACCTCGATCCGACGAGCCTCGTTCAGCGCATCGGACCCAAGGCAAGGCAGGGGATCGAGAGAGCGCCAATGAGACAAGTCTGGCATTGGGTGTGTAGCAGCGGACATTGGAAGTTGCCATTGCCCATGTATGGGACCAGGGCTTTTTACTGCACTTTCTCCCCTGAGCGTGGATCTGCAGTGACGCCCTGCATGCAACGGGCACACACCCGCATGCAAGGTATCCACTGCCGCTCCAAACCCGGATGGGCAAGCTCCAAGATGCGCCGCCCCCAGTCACCACCAGGAGCTGCCAGCACTGCGGCAAGTATACCCACCCCCAGCAAAGGAGAGCTGTCCTCCAGATGCTTAATCCTTTCCTCCCCCTGCTGACCCCCAGTGGCCCAAGTTCGCTCTCCGAACTCTGGTCGCCAGCGTGGCGCTGGGTGTGGCGTCCAGCGCCTCAACCTTTAGTGCCACCGGGCATGCAAAATCTCTTCTTGTAAGAGGTTCCTTTTTATTTTGTTTTCTTGCTATCTTGGGCCTTTTTCCTCAACTGGTGCTGCGAGGTTAGGCTGCTTTTTGACTTCTGGTGAAGAAGATGGCTATTCAGTCTCTCTGCCTGATGCAGTCCTTGACAGGGATCCTCTGGGAGTTCCTCCTCTTCTCACCCACATGGTCTGCTAACTCAGACTGTTAGGCCTGGGACCAACCCTCAGGAATTCACTTCCCAGTTGCCTGCGTCGGGGTCCACCTTCCCCAGCATCCCCAGTCCCCCAAGGGCTCATTTTTCTGGGGTTGTTTTCCACGTCGACGGCGCTGACTTTGACAGGGATCACTATGCAGTTTTTTGGCCTACCAGACCCATACTGACCACATTGCTGCCCGCTTCGCCGGCAGCAGGTACTATCCACTCTGGTTCGCCTTCCCCTGGTGTTCCTGTTCATGGGGTCTCTTTTGCTTCAAGGGGTTCCTCATCTAGGGTCGCTGTCCAGGTCTTTGCTACTCCAGACCCATATCGACAGCATTGCTGCCCGCAAGTCCCAGGCTTTAGGCTCAGCGACCCTTTCCTGTCAGTGACTGGCTCATCGGCTGTCTTCCATTTATAGCTCCAGCCTTTTCATGCCTCCTGTCCATCGACAGGGTTGCACTCTGTGCCATTGACCCTGCTGCTGTTGATTATGCCTCATCCTTCGACAGTGCTTCTTCCGTTGACAGATCCATGGCTTCCTTGCACGTCAGCAGGCCTGTGCTCTGTGCCAGTGAGCCTTCCGCACTGCCTTCTCTGTCGATGTCCCTTCAGTCGATGGTCCCTGAGCTGCTTTTAGCCTGCAGGTTTGTGCTTTGTGCCATCATGCCTCCGACGATGCCCCTTCCATCAGCGGTGTCCTTTCTGCCAATGGACCCTTGACTACTTGTTCATAGACAGGTTTGTGCTCTGTAACATAGTGCCTTCAGTTCTTTTTTCCGTTGATATCTTTCTCGTTGACCGATCATGGGCTAGCCAGCATGTAGATGGGTCTGTGCCCTGTGCCATCGTGCTTTTGATGCCTCTGTTGACCAGTGTCCCGTTAGTCGACAAGATCTTTGGCTGTTTGAACAGCTTTATGCCCTGTGCCATCAGGCTGTATGCGATGCCTCTCAAACCACGGATCACTGTCGTTGGCGCTGCTGCTAACCCTGCTATCATCGGTGCTTGTTGGCCATTGTAGACCTTGATGAAGTGAGAAAGTTTGGCCATTGCCAGTGCCATCCTGGGTGGGAAGGGGGAGTGGCTTCAGTGCTTTCTTAGCTGAGGGTCTTGGCGAGCTCCTCTCTAGAGCCTTTGTGAATTGGCCAGCACCACAGCTAGGGATGCAGCCATAGGCATATGCCTGCATAGGTACTCCTAGTATCTGGTTTTGCAACCAGTTGACAGCTGGACATGCTTAGGGGCACTTCTTTTAAGGCTCCAGGTTGTTTGGCCCTGATGTCCAGGATATCATAAATGATCTGCAAACCTTGGGCAAGCATTCAGTTTGGTCGGACCAGCTCCTACAGCAGGTAGCACCTCGGCTGGACTTCTTGCTGGATCCCTGCTCTCCTCTAGTCCAGGTCCAGAAGGTGGTGGGTGGAGTTCAGTTCTTCAATTCAGTGGAGAACCATAACTTTGGATGCATGGATTTTGCAGATCATAGAGAAGGGTCGCACCTTGGAGTTCAGTGAGCAGACTCTAAACACCTCACCTCCACCCTCTAGTTCTCCCCCAGTTTACTTGTCCGTTCGGGTGGAAATGCAGTCTCTTCAGTGCTAACAGGCCATCGAGCCAGTACCCAGGCACCAGAGGAACAAGGGGGTTTATTCCAGGCCTTTCCTGGACCCCCAAAAGACCAGAGATTGGAGTCCCATTTCAAAAATACAGGATATCTGTTTATTTGTCCAGTATAAATATTCCAGATGGTACCTTTGCCAGACCTAATACCCTTCCGCAAGACAAAGGGACTGGCTCTGCTCACTGGCGTTATAGGATGCATACATGCACATCTTGATCTTCTCTCTGCACAGGGTGTTTCTCCGTTTTGCCTTTCAGGGCAAGTCTTCTCAGTTTGAAGTGCTGTCCTTTGGCTTATCCCGTGTACTGTGAGCCTTTCCTCAGTGCCTGGCAGCAGTCGCAGCAGCCCTTAGAAGAGAGGAACTGTATGTCTTCCCTTACCTGGATGATGGGCTCCTAAAGGCTCCATTCAGGGTGCTGCTTTTGCTGATTCTGGAGCACACACTCCAGCTCTTTCACCCCTGGGCATTACCATCAACCTGCCCAAGACTGTTTTTAGCACTGCCCCAAAGACTACAGTACATAGGCGTAGCTCTTATCTGTGTCGATCTTCACCATTCATCACCTTTGGGTAGTGGCCAGAGGTCACGACCCCACGGGAGCACTTTTTTTTGGATGGGCGGAGCCAATCGTACCATCAGCGCAGCCCTGGAGACCGATGCACTGTGTGGTGCTCGCAGGTTGGCCGTTAGGTGTTGTCGACTCCTACCTCCCACCAGTTCTTTGTCTCCTGCCGTTGAGGTCACACCTCGTGGGTAGCTCTGCTGAGTGAGAGGCCTGTTGTCCTGTTTGAAGCCTTCGGCTCCGTTCTCTGTCCTCAAATTCAGTCGAGACTGTTTATTAAACTTATCCTGCCGGTTCTGCTGTTCGCGCCACTCGACGTCACTGTGTAAGACTGTTCCTTTTCTTTTATTTTGCGACGTTGAGTCTTGTTTGCTGCTGTTTTTCCGTAGGTCATGTCTTGGTCGGGGGGCACAAAAACTATGGAGACGAGACAGCCCCCTATGCGTCTGTAAGTATTCAGTCACTGACCAACATGACAGTTGCCTCGGGTATCTTGGCCCACTACAGGACATGGATTAGTTCAACGCCCTGCTTCTCCATGGGCCGTCGTGTCATCGAGCAACGCGTGTGGAAAGTTGGACGGGCGCTCACTCTGGCCAAGCCACGCTCTCTTGGCCTTTCCTCCAGGTCTCCTCCCGGCTCTATATGGGCCGCGGAGGAGGGGGCTTCTGTTTCTAGTAGCCTAGCCGTTGCAGAAGCCCCATCTGCGGTGCAGGATGCCCAGTCCGTTCCACTTGGCAGTCGCCCCTTCGGGGGTGAAGGCTCCTCTGGTGTCATGCCCTTGGCTTGGAAGGCCTGGGTTGGCACCGTCCTCTACACTGTTTGTCAGCGCCATCCTCGACGCGGTTTGTCGGCCCTGATGGCACCGTCGTCTGCGTAGTTTTTGCTGTCTGCTCCATTCGCAGTGCCGATGGCGCTGTGGGAGGCTCTATTGTACTGTCCCTTATTGTTTCTCGCCTCTGCGCATTCCGTGGCGCAGTGGTTGAACATGGTGCAGTGTCCAGCTCTGGAGCAGCTTGCGGCGCTGAGCAAGGACACGGCGCCCGGGGGTTTCGGATCTTGGTGCTGTCCGCATCGCTGAGAGCACAGTCAGGCTGTGTCTCTGCGCCGCTTACGGCGCCGTGGGTTGGGAGCGCATCGTAACAGGCTCCAGCTTCTATGCTGCTGCCGTTGTCTGTGCCTTGTCTCCTCTCACCGCTTGCAGTGCGGCTGAGGACATCTGTGCCGATGCTGGTGCAGTCACTTGGTCTGGTGCCCCATTCAGTCAGGATGGCAGCGGGCATCCACATACCATTTGGCACATAACTTCGATCTCCACCTCCTCGGAGGGGGAATCAGATTCTGAGTCAGACAGACAATCTGACTGTTTGGAGTTGGCTGCTCACGTGGACACCTTGGTAGTGTCCTCAACAGGTCGGATTCGCGCCCCAGGAGCAGATGGTGGCCCCCGGGTCCGGGTCGGGAGTTCTGACTAGCAGGTGGTAGTGCAGGCCACCATTGCCCTGCAGCCTGGCCTTGGAGGGTTCTCTGACCCCTCAGTAGCCTGGTTTGCCCAACTTTGCGGCCGATCAGAGCAGCCGCAGGAGGGGAGAGTGCTGTTCCCTGGATAGTCCCTTCGTGGGACTGACCAGGGCTGCCAGCTGCCTAGGCTGACTTTTTCGAGGAGAAGTGCTCTTTTGGACTCTGAGTGGTAGGAGTCCGACACGGTGACCCTTTTCTGGGACTCACCCGGGTTCCAGAAGGAGTCGTAGTGCGGATCTCCACCCTTCCTTTTCGGTGTCCTCGAGATGTCCCTGTTCTTTGGAGGTAGGGGACCGTCCTTTTGGACTTTCATGGCCCTGTTCACCTCACAGGTGGGATTCTTCAGGGCGCAGTCTAGGCAGTTCCAGTGTGGCTGACCAGCTGTTGTCTACCGGTGCTACCTCTTTCCTTGGGGCTCCAGGTGTGCTCTCTGTCCCAGGCAGAGGTCAGCAGATTCCAGTTCTCGGCTCTGTCCCTTCTCCTCTCCCTGGTATTCTTGGTCCTAGCGGTCCTCTCTCCTGAGAGCAGTTCAGAGCTGTGGCTGCTCAATTTCCCTCTTATGTCAGGGCTATGGACAGACAGGTTTTTTTTTTTTTTTTCGTATTTATTCCTCCTCCTCTCCCCTCAGCTCTGGTCTCCTCAGTAGTACCAAGGAGTCATGCCTCTGTGGTCCAGCCTGGACAGTCCTCAGTCACCCATGTAGTCTCTGATTACCCCCCGGGCGGGGACGAGGTGGGCCCAACACCCGGAGCGGTCAGTAGTGTCAGTCGGGTGCCAGATGGACGGCCGCAGATAGAGGGCAAGCTCCAGTGCTCCATCTCCGCCAGAGCTGAAGGGCATTTTCCCCTGTTTCTTGGGGAGTGGCTGGCACCCTGACGTCAAGGCATGGAACAAACGTCTGCTGTCCCCCGCCCCTTCTCAACGTAGTCCACGCTTGCTGCATCTCTGGCCTCCGCCAGAGGGCAGCCGATCACAGACTAGGGATCCCTGTCTCTCCCAGGAGAGGAGAGCTGACCTCCGAATGCTCAGTCCTCTCCCTCCCCTGCCGACCCCCAGCAACCCGGGTCACTGGTGTGGTGCGAGGTGTGGCATCCAGACAGGTTTTTAAACCTCCCCCTGAGCAGCCTGCTTGTGACCTCTTGAGGCCCTCTGACTCCTCATCCCCCTTTTCTGGAGGAAAGGAACCATCTGTCCACATCTCCCCAGCTGCTGATCTGCCAGAGTATCAGCAAGTCCTCGTGAGGATGTTGGAGGACCTGCACATCATCCCACCCACGCAGAACAATCCGGAGCACTCTACACACGCCTTCTTAGACGATTTCAGTGTGGACACCTTTGTGGTGCGCCCCCCCGGCCTGCTCCCTTTCGGGAGGTGGCGGTGTGTTTCTGGCAGAGACCCTTTTCTAGAGTCCCAGCCCCTAGGGATCTCTGCCAGAGGTACTGTGCTCCTCCACCCCCCAGAATCTTCAGGTTATATGCCTCATCCTCAGTCAGGATTAATGCAGCTGGACACTCCTGATGGACTTCGCGCTCCTCACTGTGACCGGCCCCTAGATCAAGATTCTAGGGATTTTGACTTCTGGGGGAGGAGGACTTTTTACTCAGCACGGTTGTTGCTCTCTGTTTTAGCACATCAGGCCCACTGTGCTATCGATGATAGGTTCCTGCGGTCTAGGTTAGGTCAACTCCTATGCCTGACACGGAAGTAACCAGACAAGCCATTGCACACTCTGCACGTGGCCTGGAGCTAGCTAGGCGCCAAGCGAGGGCATCTTACGACGCTAACAAGGTAGCTTCCCAGATCATAGGGACAGCGATCAACACTAGGCGGACGGCATAGCTGTGTCTTTCCTGGTTGTCACCCTTGGCCTGGCGTAGGGTGATTTCCTCCCCCTACCAGAGAACCCATCTTTTCTCCTGTAGGGTGAGATGGCATCTGTCGGGACAAATTCCTACTCCTTCCAAGGAGTCCCCGTCTCACTCTTCCCACTCCCAGGCCTCTCCAGGCCCGTGAAAGTGTTCTCTCTTGGTGTGCCACCCACTGAGAGCTAAGGGACTTAGTCCTTTAGGGTCTAGGGCCCCCTTCGGGAGGGCTCGGCACTCACCCAAAGGTGATGAATGGCGAAGATTGGCACAGATAAGATATGAAAATTACGTACCTACCATAATTCTGATCTTTCTGTGTATCTTCACCATTCATCACAATCCCACTCTCCATCCCCCTGGGGCCTCAGTCTCTGGGTCCCCTCCTCCCTCTCTGTGCCCTCTTTTTCGCCCCTCTCCTTTCTGTTAGTCAGGAGTGGGGTAACCTTGGGCGCATGGGATGTTTTTCTGTAGGGGAGAATGGTCAGAATGGGGGGGGGGCACTCCTTCCTCAGTGCCTCTGCTCCACCCCCATGGGGTGGGTAGTTGCCCTCTTCCCTTCTTCCTGTCAGCCTTACTTGATTTCCTTGTCCTTTGGACACAACCCAAATTTAATTTAAGAAACTAGGTTTCTTACACCAAAAATTTCATTTTGGGGGGGGCTTATATCCCTGTATCCTGTCTTTTCTTCCAGAATAGCCGATTCTGCTTTGTGGGAGTTATTGCCAGTGATTCTGTGCCTTGAATTCTGGCAGTTTAGCCTTCTGGCTACTTCTTCGCAGTTCCTGTACAATCTGGAGACAGATCAAGGTTCCAGGGTGTGCTCCCTTCTCTCCCCCAAACATCCTTTTCTCTAGATTCCTTAACCCTCTCTCCTCCTTTCTACTCCAGAGATTGGGTCCTCTTCCCAGTCCCCTTAGTTTTCCACCTTAATCTGTCGTCTGTCACTTATTTCTCCGTTTAGTTTGTATATCTTTTCCTTTTGTCTGTCCTTTGGACTTCTTGTCCCTCCCTCCCTCCAACCCTTTCTTACTCTGCGGCGACTCAGAACTGGTGGAAGGGCGGGTCCACAACACCTAATGGCCAACCTGCGAGTGCCCACGCGGTCTGCGCGGCCTCAGGGCGGTGCTGATGGTGCGTCGACTCCGCCTATCCAAAAAAAGGGCTCCCGCAGGGTCGTGACCTTCGGCCACTACCCAAAGGTGATGAATGGTGAAGATGCACAGAAAGATCAGAATTATGGTAGGTACATAATTTTCATTTCTGGATTTGGCGCAGGGGAAGGCCTTCTTGCCCCAAAACAGGGCAGAGTGCCTCATAGCCCTAACTCAGGATGTTACTCAGAGCCAGTACATTCCTGCCAGGGTGTAGTTCAGATTGCTGGCCCTAATGGCAGCTTCCAGACCCATTTCCTCTAGCCAAGCTTCATATGTGTACCCTTCAGTGGTCTATCTGAGTCCAGTGGGTCCAGCGCGTGGACGAGTTAGACCATCCTGTCCTGGTCTCTTCCCCATTACACAAGGTACTGCAGTAGTGGTTGGACCCCTTAAATCTGCTTCAAGGCGACCCATTCCGAATCTCTTCTCCACATCAGATCCTAAGCATAGATGCATCAGGTCTGAGCTAGGGAGCACACATGGGCCCCTTCCAAACCCAGGGCTCCTGATCCCACTGGGAAGCCTGCCTGAAGGTGAGAGCGGTGCTCTGCGCCTTGCAGGCTTTTCAGAAGCATCTTGCACTGGACCAGCTGCTAGTGCAGTCGGACAATTTGAGTATAGTATACTACAGCAAGCAGGGGGACTTACTAGTACCCCCCCTCCTTTGCCGGGAGGCAATGTGTGTGGTAATGAGCGCTGGATCAGACTGACATTCTCCGCGGTTCACGTGCCAGGCATCTTTAACATGCTGGTGGGCAGCTTCAGTAGGACTCAGTCCAACATGCATGAAGGTGAGCTTCTCTCATCTGTTACCGAAGACTTGTTCGACAGATGGGGTCATCCAGAGTTTATTCTTTTTTGCGTCCCCACTCAACGCAGAACTGCCAGATTTCTGCTTGCTAGATCCAGGGCCTGGAGTTTCTGGCGAGACGTCTTGTCCCTCTCTTGGAGTGGGAGGTTCTTCATGCATTCTCCCCGTTTCCTCTGATACAGAGGGTGCAAATCATGTTGTGGATGGAGAGAGCCAGCATGCTTCTAATGGCTTCGTTCTGGCCTCACCAGATATGGTGCCCTGTACTTCAGCAGATGGCGGAGGAGCCTCCGGTCCCTCTTTCTCTTTGCAAGAATCTGCTGACCCAGGATAAGGAGACCCTGGTCCATCCCAGCATCAAGTCCCTTCATCTGCATATCTGGCTCCTGAGCACGTAGCGGACGTCCTGGTGGCCGTCCGAAAGCCTTCCACTTGAGACATGTGCCACGATGTGGAAGCAGTTTGCTGTCTGTGCTACCAGATGTGCTTAGACCTGTTCACCTGTGTGGTGAATCATATTCTGGACTACCTGATCTCATTTTCTGACTCAGGCCTCCAGTATTCCTTCCTCAAGGCCCACCTTTTGGCTATTTTTGCATTTCATGAGCCCGTGGGCAACTTCATGATTGTTCAGTTGGATGTCTCTTGTACTTTTCTCAGGGACAATTCTGCACCTGGAGTTTCCAATTGTTTCCCCTGTCCTAGCTTGGGACTTGAATGTTATTTCGCAGAGGTTGACCCTGTCTCCTTTTGAGCCAGTCGCGGCTTGCAATTTGCACTTTCCCTCTTGGAAAGTGTTACTTTTAGTTGCATTTACTTCTGCTTGTAGAATTGAGAGCTTCAGGCCCTCTGGGGTGAGGAGCCTTCTTTGATTCTACACAAAGACAGGTACCTCAGTGGAATCGACAAAGTCCAAGAGGGTAGCATCTTTCAGAAAAATAGATGTGCAAGAACAAGGGGACACAATTTGAAGGTGGAGGGGGGTACGGCTCCGAGGTAATATGAGGAAGTATTTTTTTCACAGAGAGGTTGGTGGATGCATGGAACAGCCTTCTTGAGGAGGTTGTGGGGTCTAAAACTGTGGGAGAATTCAAGAATGCATGGGACAGACATAAGGCAATTTTTGTGGGGGGTAGGAAGAAATAGGCTGTTAGTTAAATAAGATCTGCAGCTTATCCTCTAGGTAGGGAAATGGGCAGATTAGGTAGGCCAAGCGGTCCTTATCTGCCGTCGGTCTATGTTTCTGTGTAGCTGCATTCTGCCTATAACACCTCTAATGTGCTTGTGCGGCTGCCTCTGACATCTGTCTTTGCAGATGCTCCTGGCTGCATGTTGGTGATTTCACTACTGATGTTCAGCAGTCATCTACACACCTTTCTGTGGGCAGAAATGATTTGGCCACATTGTGGAGCTCACAGTTCCAAATATACAGTCACCACAATGACTTTTTACTTCCACTGTCTCCTCATGCAGTGAGAACACTAGTGTGTACCACTCCCTAGCCCTCAGGTGGTTCTTTTCATAGACTGTAAACTAAATCTAGGTAGTTAGAAATAGAGATTACTTGTAACCGTGGATCTTATGGGATATCTCGCTCTGGTGAGCCACGCCTATGAAACATAGACCTCACTGGCATCGGACCTATCCAGAAACTTCTGCCTGTTGTGTTGCCCACAATGACGTGTTGTCTACGACTGTATCGTGTGTGGCCCCAAACTTCCTCAGTTGTGTTCTTATCTTCTGCTGACTTCACGTCAGACTGATGGGTCTCCCTCCTTGGATTTCTTTGCTGTATGCTTCGCTGGCCTTCACCTCCTTTCTTAGGCAGGATGGGCCTGTATTTCTGCTTCCAGCATGGACCTCATCTCCTGTAGTGCAGTCGCTGCCTGCTGTCCTACTGCTGCTGGCTGTCAGCAGATGTTTCCTTTCTGTGGCTCCTTGCTGGTCTTCCGCTGCTGTGGCTGCATTCCTGCTGCCAATTGTACTGCCTTTCCTGGCCTGGTCTCTGCTGGTGCATGCATTGCTCTGCTGAGGTGGTGAATACTGGTCATGTACTTGGCCTTAACAGTCATTCCAGCCATCTTAGGACACCAAGGCTGATTTTTGGCTTGATGACCTGCCCCTTGGTTTAACACAAGGTTTGAAGGTCACTTCAGCGCCGCCTAGCTTTGCCTTGTCAACAGCTTTGCAGTTTTGGCAGGGATTGCTGTTTTTCAGTGTTCCCCTTCATGTTGCTAGTCAGTTGGCTCTGCCACATCAGTGTTCCCACTCTGTGTCCAGTCCCCTGCTTTGTACACGTCTGTGTTCATGTTTTCTATCGACTGTGCCCTCAGCTTGGCTTTTCTACTTGATCTGGCCATGTTCGGGGATGCCTTGATCGGTTCCTGGCTTCTTGCCCACCCACTCCCATTCTATGGGCTTATGGTTCCCTTCGGCTCTGTCGATGCCTAACCTTGCCTCTTCAGTTTTCGTTGTTGGGTGTAGGGAGTGCCATCTTTTTGGAACTCTTTCTGTTGGTTGTCGCCTGACTTTGTGTTATCACCATCCAGCATTGTCTGCAGCCTTCTGCTCTGCCATGGCTGTTTTCATGTCTTTCATCGGCTTTGCTGTCAGCTGTAATTGTGGCATTCCCTGCTGCCCTTCAGATCTTTGCATTCAGCTTCTCGCCTCTGGCCATGCCCTAGTGGCTGACTTGGGTTTCTTGGTGTGGCTTTGCCTCATTGATTCGTTTGGGTTCTGTTTTCCATTTGCATTTGCTGCTTGGCTCTGCCTCTGGCGATCTTCCTGGACTAAAAGTCTCCACCACTCATTCACACTAATGGGACTAAACCAGAAGCGTTAGGACCCCACGGGAGCCAAAAATCTTCAGGAGGGCTGGCGCCGGGATAGGACTGTGCATGCGCGGCGCCATGAGACTAGCTTGCACCATATAGGATATCTCGGCGTTGACCCTCCAACCGCCTCAGTTCCTTTTCTCCCACCTCAGAGTATTCCTCGACAACGCTCACCTGCTTCATCTGTATGACAGCAGCTATAGCCGTTCAGTATTTGTTTAACTTACCATTTTTAGGGTTCTTTATAAAAAAAAAAAAAACAAACGAGAAGAAATTCAGACTGCCATCAATGGAGGCGACCTCTGATGGTAGGGAAACTTCGTCTGAAAGCTGTGATGGCAGTGGGGCTGTATCCAGTTTGCTACCCTTTTTGGGGAGGCTCCAACCATGGGCAGTCTGGGGATGAGAGACTGTCCACCCGAAGCAGACTCCGGTGGGTTCCACTCTTAACGGCTGTGATCTTTGACTCCAGATCCTGTTTCTGTCCTCGATGGGGTTCCGGTGAGCAGTTTCACCTCGGGGCTGCTCTTTCAGAGTAGGGGGCATGATGTCTGCCTAGTTGTCCTGGCCAGTGGGCCCGGTTTCAGGGGCCGCTGGGCTGCGTTGGTCGGGCCAGAATGTGCACAGTGTCTCCTCCGGTGCCAATGCCATAGACGCAGCCGTCTTGTGCCTACCCCCTCTCCTTTTTCCCTGCAAGAGCTGGCACAGGTACTGCTTTCCTTCTCTCCTTTTTCTTCAGGTCTGTGTCCAGCAGTGATTCTGGTACCCGTACGTGGTGCTGGTGCCGGGTCTGGAGCCATATGTGGTGCCAGAGCCACAGATGGTGCTGAACTCTTCGCTGATCCAGGTGGTGGAGTCTCCCGTGTTCCTGGTCTAGACCTGCCTTTTAGAGGTTATTCTGGGGTAGAAGTGGATCTGGATGAGTCTTTCCCTCTTCTGCTTTGTCAAACGCAGCAGATGACTCATTTAATGGGCTGGAATGCAAGCCTTCTGTATCAGTGTGATGGAAGATCTTCTTTCCAGTTGTTCTTTTTCCTCAGGAATATGGGGTCCACCATAACATTTCAGTCTTCATCTGTGGACCAAAGCAGACTTCTACGTCTTGAGTTCCTCCATTTCTCAGTACAAGTACACCCTGTGGAACACACTCAATGTAGTGGTCGAGAGCCTCCCGAAACGCTTCATTGCTAGGGGCATATAACCCAATCAGCTAAAAGTTTTTTTGACACCTACGTCTCTCTGCCTCTAGGGTGGCTGCCACTGGCAGCAGGTGATTAACGTCTCCGTAACTGTGCTTGCCTGTTTGGCCTTCAGGTTGATCTCTAGAGGTCACTCAGAACAATAGGGCTGCCATATAAACCACGACATCCTCGTAACAGGCAGTCGTTTCAAGGTAGAGGCCTAGGTGCCTTTTTTCAAGGAACCAATCCCTCAGCCACAAAGAGAACGCAGTAGAGGGCACTGGGCCGGAAAGCGCCCTGTACCAACCTCTCTGGATCCAGCCCAGGTCCCACCCCAGCTGTCTGAAGGGGGCACCTCTCGGCGGTAGATGGGGCATCTAATTCAGTTTTACAACCAGTGGAACTCCATTGCAGCTGGCCTATAAGTCATCAGGATTGTCTGAGAGGGGATACTCTTCCAATTTCGCAGATTTCCCCAGACCTTCCACCCAGACGGCAGCCCAGTCTGTCCACCTCTCAGTCACACACACTCTACTTCTGAGATATGGGGCCTCTGTGGGAAATGAGCAGTAGAAGTTTTTCCACAGCAAAATGGAGCATTGGTTCCTATTTCCATTGCTTCTGGTTCCAAGTTAACAGGCGGCATGCACCCATTTGTCGACCTTGGAAGGTTAAATGTGTTCACGGAAGATTTCACTAAAATCTCGGCATTCAAGGCTTCACTTCCTGGACATTTGGCTCCTAGCCAGCCCATCTGGTTTAGACAGAAAGCAGTTGCCACAGCTTCAGTTCTCTCCAGGTTAGGGAAGGTGCCAGTTCATCTTCCCAACAGCTCTTCTTCTTAGGAGCCCTCCTGGATGCTACCAGGGTATCAGTTTTGTTTCAGAGAATGGGAGAAATGACATCTTCAGATAACTTGTTTCATCACAGAATACTACTGTGTTCGCCCCCCCTTTTGGTTGAGCGGATGCTGGGACTCTGATCATTCTCCACAGCAAGTGGTAGTCTCCAACCATGCATCCGCAATCCTCCATACAAAATCACAAAGCCTCGGACAACATCCGTGGGGGGCTCACTGTCAATGCCTCCACACACACACACACACACACACACACACACACACACATATAGAGTCAGGAGGAACCTCATCTTGTCATAAATTTCTTGCAGATGAGTTATCTTATAAGCAGCATCCTGGAGGATATCCCCTGCCACGAAGTGTTCTTATTTCAGACGGACAACAAAGCTGTGATGTATTACATCAGCAGGCAGGGTTGGGCATACCCTTACTCTCTCTGCTGTAGGGCCGTGGTTGTGAGAGTGGTACCTCGAGCACAGTGCGTCAGTTCAGATTTCATGCAATCATTTTTGATGAGTAGGGCAGTTTGGACCTGGTCCTTTTTGCATCCCCTCTCAATGCAAAACTGCCTCTCTCCTGCCTTAGAAATCCAGACCCACTGGTGTTTTCTGTCTGGATGTGTTCACTGCAATAGACAAGACTCTCCTTATGCGTTTTCCTCCTCGTCCCTTAATTCAGAGGGTGCTGATCAAGGTGTATGCATATTTTGGGGGCAGGGTGATATTGTCTGTCCCAGACTGGCCTTGGCAGATGAGATTTGCATTGATCTACAGTCTGTCAAAGTTTCTGAGGCGACTACCTCTACGAGCGGACCCTCTGACACAGGGACTTTAGTCCATCCTAGCCTGCGTGCCCATCCTCTCCATGCCAGGCCCGGAGGAGATGGAAGTGGGCAAACTCTAGGTTTCCCAGACCATTGCGGACATCTTCTAAGCTGTTCACTGGCCTTGCACCAGGAGGGCTTATGCAGCTAAATGGAAACCCTTCTCCATTTGGTGTGCAAGTCCCATCTGGACCCTTCGGTTGCCCATCAAGTAAGGTGTTGGAGTGCCTCTTTGACCTTTCGAACGCTGGTCTACTATACCCGTTAGTGAAGGTACACATATGTGCGTTTTCAGTCTATCTTGAACCAGTAGACAACATGTCACTGGCTCAGTTACCGTTAATCGAGGTTTGCTTCGTTAACTCTAGAAGAAAGGAGAGCGTCCCTTCATTTTCTAGGTGTTAAAACGGTTCTGCGATTCTACATCGACAGAATGAAGAGATACGCATCCAAGCAACTATTGTATCTTTCAGCATGCCTCGACTGGGTCAGCCTGTTGCCATGAGATGTTTTCTGCTTGGTTAATAGCATGTCTTCGACACTACTAATCCATGACACTGGCCAGGTTGGAAGGCCGGGTTCTCGCCGCTCTGTCTGAGCGGCTGCGGCTTCCTGGCGGAGATTCGTAATGTACCTGTTGCAGACATCTGCGGGCGATGAGTTGGAGCTCAGTGCATACCTTTTGTAAAGCACTATGTTCTGGATGTCCATGCCAGACAGCTCTTTCTTAGGCAGGACAATCCTTAGACTTCTGTCCTGTGTGAGCACTATCTCCTGCCGAATTACTTGGGATTGGGAGCGGTTTTTAGCTCCGTCACTCTACATTAGTGTGAATGAGTGGTGGAGACTTTTAGTCCAGGAAGATATGGAAATTACTTACTTACCGTAATTCTTGATCTTCTTGGATGGAGTCTCCAACACTCATTCACATGCCCGCCCACCATCCCCCGAGCTCACTCGTTATATTTTTGATGTTCAGCACCTTGTTGTTTGGGCTGTGAAGACAGTATTGTATTGACCCTTCTTACATGGCCTTCACATGCCCGGAAGTTAGGGTTAGGTTTTTTTTTTATTAGTTTATGCTGCACCTTCTCGGTCAGAAAAGGTACTCAGGCAGTTGGAGGGTGGACTCCTAGGTAGCCTGTACGGCGTGAGCTAGTCTCGTGGCACTACGCTTGTGGGATCCTTTCCCGGCCCTCCTAAAGATTTTTGGCTCCCGTGGGGTCCTAACGCCTCCGTCATAGTCCCATTAGTGTGAATGAGTGGTGGATACTCCATCCAAGAAGTTCAAGAATTACGGTAGATACATAATTTCCATTTCTTGAGTTTGTCTTTGTGTTTCCCATCAACATGGTGCTTTGTTTGCAAAGTGTAGAAATGTAGAATTTGCCAGTAGATGAGGACCGCTTAGCCCACCTAGTCTATCCCTATCTGTAGTATCACCAAAGATCCTACTCGATCCTCCAGCTCATTCACCCACCCACCCCCCTTCTCCTAAGATTCCCGTATGCCTATCCCGTACATTCTTGAACCCCACCACTATGTTTGCCCCCACCATCTCTGCTGGAAGACTTTCCAGGAATCCTCCATTCTTTCTCTGAAATTGTACTGTCTTCTTCGGGGGTTGGATCTGTCATCAATGTTCCCATTCCCTTTGAGTAGGCAGTATAGCGCAGTGGGTTAAGGTTCTGAGCTGAAGATGTAGAGACCTGGGTTTGAATCCCACAGCTGCCCAGGTGCATACTGTGTAATCCTGAGCAAGTCACTTAACTTCCTTATGCTCCCAGGTTGCATCTGGAAACGAGCTTCGACTTGGTGTGCTACTCCTGTTTAAACAGTGTTCCCTGTCCCCTTTCATCAGGTCACGCCGTAGGAACTTCACTGTCTGTGAAGCAGGATCCACACAAGATTTTCAGCAATATAGCTGGGGCCACCCACACCATCATGTGACTACACCACCAGCCCTATAAAGGCATGAGTGGCCTGCTCCCTCCTCAGTTCTTTTCTGCCATCAACTTGTTTGCATGGGTGTCTGTGGAAGCTCCAGTGCAGTTTGATGCCATTTTTTTGCTTACGGCCTTTTTCTGCCTATTTTAGAATCTTTCAGTTGATTCCTTTATTTTATGTCCAGAGTTAACCCTTCCACTTGTCTCTTCCATTGCTGCCACTGCGGAAAGATTGCCTCCACAGACAACACTCCTTCTGTGTCTGCTGTCTTGAGCCTGAGCACAAAATCTGACTGTGAGCTCTGCCAGAAGTTTAATCAAACAACCCTCGGGTGACACAGAAAGGCTCTTATTTTATTTAAATTAAAAGTTTATTGATTTTACACAAACAAAAAAAGATAAAAATTTGGAACATATAGTAGCAGTGTACACATAAAATATCCCCCGACACCCCATCTCCTCACCCAGCCCCCACCCCCATGGCAACTATTATATTGGAATGATACCACTCCTACAAGACCTGGAACATGTTACTAAATGATCTACAGAGAATACAAGGTGTATAAAGGACGCCACACTTTCTCAAACATTGGTAGTCTGTTATTAAGACTATCTTTTTTTTTTTTTGTTCTGAGATTGGCCAACAAATCTTGCAGCCATTCATTATAAGTAATGGAGTCTTCATCTTTCCAGTGCCTTAGTGCCATTTTTTTTTTTTTTTTTTGTGGTTAATAAGTTTTATTGTAACATGGCTCCCCGCAGACCAGCAGAATGGAGCCTCCGGATTCGCCGAAGTGGCACAGCTGACTGAAACCGAGCGGGTATTAACCCACAGGTAACGCCCGCTCAGTCAGTACCAGCTGTTTCCAGGGAGGCACCAGAGGGTAGCCGCCCATCCCGTCACCACCGTGAGCGCCCACCTGCATCGCTGGAGAACCGCAACCCGCTGCCTCGCCCCCCGCTGTGCTCGCGCCACAAAAGATATATAAAAAGATATGCATGTCTTAGATCATGGCAATACACGCATGACTTGGTAATACCACAAAAAACATTTTTACTCCATTCCAGGAGTAAATCTGTTAAGCCACAATGACTCCCTAAAAAGAGAAGCAACCTTGTCTTTAGGAAACAAGAAGGGGGCGGCGGCAGGACCCTCACAACATTATCACTGGGCTAAACCCACACCTTTGTACATTGCTACCGTTTTCTCTGTGGCCTCAAGTTTAGGGAAGCTACCTGTCCAAGACAGCCCTTAAATTCCTCACACATGCCCTAAATCCTTCCCTGGTTATGGTGCATGGGCTTTTTGTATGGCGCTATAAGATGACAGTTGGCAAGAAACATTTCAGAACAGAACGTACCAAGCATTCAGCATGCTCTGAGGCAGTCACCCTACGGGGAAGGGGGGTGCTGTCTGGTTAGTAGGTACCAAAATTATGCCTAAAATCTGCAGTACAAAAAGGGGCTCTCCGGTGGTCATGCCGGTAGCATAGGCTTGTCGGCGCCGCAACGAGCCTATGTTAAAAGCGCGTTAATCACCTTCAGCATCAGGCTCTGCCGGTGATTAATGCTTGCTGGGCAGTTAGACCCCTCGGGCACCAACCTCCCCAGCGGGCATTAATCCACCGGCAGAGCCCTCCTCTGTCGGTGATTAATGCTTACTTGATTTGACTTAAGACGATACAAACATTAAAACAGTCTGATACATTGCAGAGGTCTTGCAGCCGGTTACATATGTCTGTAGAAGCAGAGAACAGAACATGCTGGCCAGATAGTAACAAACTGAATATACTAGCCAGGTAAGCAGTAGGATAATACTCTGTGCCTGGATGTACACCTATCCAGCTGGAGATTAACTTTGAAAGTATTAGTTGGTGCATTGCATTATGGCTAACTCAAACAAACATATCCTACCTGGCCCCATCCTGCTAGTTTCTGCAGTATTTGACAACGCATCAGAAATTGAGGTGTCCAGGGCTGCTGTCCTGTACTTGACGTCTACAAAATACAAGAGATCACACACACACAAAGCAAACAGGTTTTCATTGTCAGAGAAGATACTATCCTTACTATTATTATAGCATGTCATCTGTAGAGCAGGGTCCCCTATAACTCGGTAACAATCTCTCCAGCACTTGCCCCCTAAATGCACTATGAAATGAGACCATTATAGTAGCATGGTTGTGCCTATTGAGCCAATTCCCTCCCTAGGTTTCAAAAACTGAAGGAAGGGGAGTCCAGATGGCAGTATTGGTCACAGTATGTGATATTCTGGCCTAGTTGGCAGCTTGAGCCATGGAGGTAAGTACCTCCCCCAAGGAGGGGATTATCTGGGACCGCCATTTACACAGTAGGAGTCTTTTAACCTGCATACTGAGTGTCAGTAGTAGTTTCAGCTCAGAGAGACGAAGGTGACTGAAGCACAGGCTGCCTATGTGTTTTGTACCCCATCTCACAGGTAGCCTGCAGGGCCAAAGTATATGGAACAGGTCACCTGGGAGTTCCTGTCACCTCCAACACAGGTGAGACTGAACCAGCTTTGCCTTGGCAAGGACTACAGGAGTCCTGTACCAGGAGTGAATTATCTTGTTCTGTATTAATTGACTACTGGTGTCAGGATATGCCCCATGAGCTAATTTTAGACAAGACTTCCACTCCAGGTTCGTAATAGGGGCATGCAGTGCTTTCTCCCATTTATGCTTGGATTCCTGTGCTTGAGACAGGATGGTGCTCCAAATGGCCGCATATACCCGGCTTGACTGTCCTCTTTCTAGGGCCAGCCATGACTCTACCTGGGAGATGTTTTGCTGTTGGTGCTGGTTATGCCTGTACGTAAGGACGGCGCTTCTTATTTGAAGGAATCGCCAGAAGTCTTTGGGAGAGATCCCATAAGAGCTCCACAGGCCCTCAAAGGAATTAAGGGTATCTGTACCAGGAATGAGCATATCTCCGAAGCAGTGAGATACCACCACGTTCCCATGAGGACCATGCAGTTGGTTGTTTATAGATGGTAATCTCATTATTGCCCCATAGTGGGGTAAGTCTTAGGGGAGATGGGAAGGCACCCAACTTCTTATGCACCTTTGCCCAATATTCCAGAGAGGGACCTATAGTAGGATAAGAGAGAGTGCCCTTAGGGGATGGTTAAATAACAATAGTACCAAGTGAGTACGCTAACATACCTCTCTCCATATCCAGCCACTGGAGAGCGTTGTGTTTAGGGAAAACGAACTATTTTAACGTCTGAGCCAGCTGAAAGGCCCATTATACCCCTCTAACCACGGAAGACCCCAGCCCCCTTCCGACCAGTGAGCTCTGAGCTTATTTCTACTTGCCTAGGTTTCATACCCTCCCACAAAAAGGATCCCAGCAGGGAGTCTAACTTAGTAAACCAATAACGAGGCATTTTCAAAGGGATGTGGGAGAGAAGATGCATACTTTTTGGTGCTGTTACCATTTTGATTGTGGATATTTTACCTACAAGTGACAGTCAGAGATTTCTATCTGTCCAGTTCTGTATGAATGGATGCAAAAAGTGGTTTCATATTCAGGACCCAGATTTTATGCAGATTAGGAGAGATAATAATGCCCAAGTAGGTAATTCCCTCTGGGGCCCATCAAAGCCCATGCTGAGTAACCATTTGAGAGGTACACTTAAGAGTTTAAAGGTAGGACCTCCGTCTTGTCCTGGTTAATCTTGAACCCTGAAAATGTAGAGAAATCTGACAAGGTGGACAGTAGGGGAAGGAGGGAGGTGACTATATTGGCTATAGGGAGCAGCAGGTCATCTGCATACATAAGAGTAGGGTGTGCCCTTATTCCCACCTGGACCCTGGAAATTAGAGGATTTTGCCTAATGGCGGCCTCCAGGGGTTCTACTGCCAATACGAAAGTAGTGAGGAAAATGGGCAGCCCTGACGGGTACCCCTACCCAGTATGAATGGGGGAGACAGCATCGTGTTGGTGAGTGTCCGTGCAGCTGGGGATGAATATATTGCCCCAATCCAGGCCCGAAACCCCACCCCCAAGCCCATAGTGCAGAGTACTTGTTGGACATAGTCCCATTCCGGGGAATCGAAGGCCTTTTTGAAATCTATTGCAATGGCAGCAGCGGGGGAAGATGATGTTTGGGCCTTACGGATTAAATTTACCAATGATCTAATATGGTCCGTGCTAAAGCGGCCCTTAACAAAGCCTACTTGGGATGGGTGGATCAAACTGGGAAGGAGAGGATTAAGTCTATTAGCTAGTATCTTAGCAGGTGTGGTATGACTTCCTGTCTATTGCCCGACATTCTATATCCCGACTTCAAGTTCCCGCAGTGCAATTTCCCGATCGGTAGCATTTGCCGAAAATATTAAATCCCGCAGCACCATTTACCAAAACGAATAAATTTTGTAAACAGACTTGCAGTAAACGGTCTTGCTTCAAACAGAACACAGAGCAGTTTATTTTCCCCAAAATCTTATTGCTTACATGCTGCCTGTAACATGCATTTGCATTTAATATTGGCATTACTAGAACTGCCTATGCTAATGCGGACGACATATATTTGCAAGCAGCAGTTAATTTTCTTAATGGTGGATGCAGAGCAGTGACTTAGTATGCAGTTTTGTTTAATTTGAGTAGCGACTATGGACGTCTGAATTTTAAAACAGATATTTTACCCGGAAGCTTTTTTTTTTTTTTTTTTTTTTGAGTCAGAGGCCGGAGTTGCGGCTAGGAGGCGACAGTGAAGAGTGTCCACTAGCAGGCTTCCATCTGTGGTACGTGAGTTTTTAAAACTAACGCTACTTTGCCTGCTGCCTGTGTGATTCCATATGTGGCATTGAACGGTAATGGCATGGGACACACAGAGGGTATGTTTACTTGTTTCACATGGAAGCATTTTTTTTTCTTGGAGTCAGAAGCCGGAGTTGCAGCTAGAAGGTGGCAGTGAAGTGTGTCCAGCAGCAGGCTTCCATCTGCGGTATGTGATTTTGCAAAAGTACTGCTGCTTTACCTGCTGCCTGTGTGATTCCATATGTAGTGTTGAATGGTGACAGCATGGGCGTGTATGTTTATTTAAACTCGTGGTCTGCGCTATATTTGTGTTACTGCAAGGACCACGGAAACGACTGATGGGTGACATTAAACTTGTGCAGAGTTCTAATAAGAATGCCACACATATGACTCTTTGAGCCCCTCTGCTCTGTTGTGAGACTTTTTTTTTTTTTAACTGTGTGCTCTGCAAGCATCTGGTGGGTCGTTTGGCTGTCCTTTGAAATGTTGGTAAATGGTGCTGCGGGAGTTAATTTTTCGGTAAATTAACCATTTTGGGAAATCAAGTTCAGAAAGATGATTATCGGCAAGTCAATGGTCGGGCAGTAGTACGGATCCCATCTTAGCTAGCGCCTTGCTATCAGCATTCAGTAATGAAATAGGGTGGTAGCTGGATGCTTTAAGAGGGTCTTTACCTTTTTTTGGTAGGATAGTAATAGTCGCCTCCCTAAGGGATGATGGGAGAGACCCTGTTTGCAGTGACTTGGTAAATACTTGCTGCAATACCGGAGAGATTATGGGATGTAACAGCTGCCACAATTCAGAAGGGAATCCGTCCCGTCATGGGGCCTTTCCCTTTTTAAGGGAGAGGATAGTGTCTGCCACCTCCTGGGTTGAGATCGGGGCATCTAGGGCATTAGCTTGGGCTTCCAGGATTTTGGGGAGATGTAGGGACTCCAGAAATGGGTGGACCCCCTTGGGGTCTGGGGCTGTGGAGGATTGATATAACGAGGAGTGAAAATCCATCATTATTTGATTAATACCTTGCGCCGAGGTCTGGGTCCTAACCCCTGCATTCTCTAAAGCCACTATATGCCTTTTGGCTTGCTGCTTTTTGAGACTGTATGCCAGCAGCTTACCCACCTTTTCTCCCCCTTCCCAATATTTATGCTCGAGTCTAATGATCGAAATATCTGCCTTTCTAGAGACCAGCTTGTTCACTTGCATCTTCAGAGAGGTGACCTTGTAACCTGCCTCTGACCTAAGGGAAGGGACACGAAGGGCCTTAAAAGCAAGCTCCACTTCTCAGAGTTGTCGTTCAAGCCCCCTCAAATGTTGTTCCCTTCTCTTTCAGCGCCGGCTCGCATACCCCTATTATCGCCCCTCTTAGAGTAGATTTGAATGCCTCCCATGTGGTACCCGCAGAGGTATCTGCTATGAGATAATGCTGAAAAAATTCTGTTGCTTCCTTTTGAAGCCAAGGGAGAAAGTCTGGGTCATGAAGTAGCAATGGGTCCAGCCTCCATGCCAGAGACTTAGGGAGAGGGCCCCCATGTGAAGGCAAGATGCACAGGGGCATGATCAGAGATAACTAAGGGATGAATAAGGGCATTAACAGTTTTACTAGTAATAGTAGGAGAGGTGAGCCAGAAGTCTGTTCTACTAAGAGAACTATGTACTGGGGAATGAAAGGTGTAGTCTCGCTGGGAGGGGTGAGATATTCTCCAGATGTCTGTAACGGCCAAATCTTGTAGTTGAGCAACTGCCGTTACAGCCCTGGAGTGGGGCTGAGTATTGGAAGGGGCTCTATCCAGGAAAGGGTCCAGAGTAAGATTAAAATCGCCCCCTAATAAAATGGGGTGTCTTCCAGAGCTATGGATCCCAGCACCTGGGCCAACTTGTGAAAGGAGGAAGAGTCCTCATTCAGAGCGTATATGTTACCTATGATCAGAGGGCCCTCCCCAGTATCCATGAGTACCACCACCCATCTACCCTCAGGGTCTCTCACTTGTCTCTGCAATTTCCATTGTAGTTGCTTGTGAAGCAGAATCGCCACCCCTCTCTTTCTAGAGGAGGCCAAGGCATGAATGACCTGACCTACCCACTCCCTCTTCAGTCTCTCAGGATCCCCCCTGGTAAATTTGGTCTCCTGCAGGAAGGTGACCCTCGCTCCCAGTCTCTTAAGATGGCCTAAAACTTGCTTCCTCTTGTTTGAGGTGTTAAGCCCTCTGACGTTTCATGTCAGACAAGTGACATCACCTGTTAGTAATAGGGAGCAAATATTTGAGATATATCAAGAACAGCCAGCAGATAAGGGGTGAGGGCAGCCCAACCAGAAGAGGCAAATTTCTGTAGAGCGCCACCAGATATGGAGAGTGGGTAAAGCCCATATACCCTGCCCCTACCAGATGACCTTATACTAACAAATAACGAAACATCTGTGTGTGTCTTTTGTGAAACAAACATACATAAACACATTAACAAACTATATACATTGTGCACAGTGTATCATGCAATTTGGGGATATAGAAGTGTCTCTTCAGCCGCAGAGCCCTGCTGTAGGCCAGCCCCTATTCCCAGGGCATTATCAGTGGTAGCCATCCTTCCTTAGCACTATGGTGAGTGCAGGGAAGGAGGCGCCCGAGAGAATCGAGCAACCAGTAGGAAGGTTGGACCACGTGGCTCATTGCAACCCCAGAGGGTTGAGAGAGCTGCTCCAGCAGTGTAGCTCAGAAGCAGGGGTAGTTAAAATGGGACTACACAATGCTTCTAATGAGGTGGGGGTTTGCAGGAAAGAAAGTGGGGGAAGGACTGCCCACTATTTCGGTGAGCCTAGGGTTATTGCTGATGGGTGCCAACATGCTCTCACAACAAAAATCCTGGTGAGGTCAGGCTCGTCACACCTGTGAAGAGTGTACTGTAAGCCACCCAATGTGGGGGCTGGGAGATCTCCCTTTGATAAAAAAAAAAAAAAAACATACCAGAGGAGCACAGGCCTGTGCCATTGACCACTTAGGCCTCACATAAAACACATACTGGCTACCCATTTAGCACAATGGTTTACACATGCCGGCAGATACTTTCATATTATATGACACAGCTTCCCAGTGGACCCCCCCAAACATACGCACACACAAAGTAAGCGAGGTAGAAAACACAGAAGTTCTGCTGTTTAATCAGATGGTACAAAAAAGGCCTTCTTTGCCATATAGACGTGTCTGGACCTTTGATCAGGACATGTACTGAGAGCTTGTTGGTAGGCCTCGTTGACTCCCTCCTGGTATAGGAGTGAGGCATCGTCTCTGCCACATGGCAATGCAAGTCGGGGGTCAAGGTTGGGGTGAAAAGGGGCTCGAAAGTTCCCTTACATGGGTAACATGGAGAAAGGGTAGCAGATGATTCAGCCAAGGAGATTGTCCACTGACAATCAATTTAGACACCCCAAACTCGCCCCCATAGCTACAACTCCCCGGGAGATTAAAACAGGAACAGAAAGAAAATAGGATGACTACTTATCTGACCACGCCAGTGGGTTTTCTCTGATCAAGTGCCCTGGAGAAATAGAGCACCCAGGACGGTCCACACTGAGGCCAGATTTCAGCTGGTAGAGGAGGCCTCCCTCGTAGCCTTTGGTGGGCGTTGCGCTCCACTATCTGTAGCTCCATTCTGCGGCTGGTGAGGAGTTGCTGACGGGGACAGGTAGCTGGGCTGCAACATAGGAGTAGACCTGCCTTCCACAGTCGAATCCACAATGCCTGGGTGTTGATCTGGTGAGCTGGGGCGTAAAGCTTCATATCTGTTAGCGGTGTGGTAGGCCTGTAATGGATCTGGAGCAACAGTATCCAATCTTGTGGCCTCCTCTGTGTCGTCTTGCCCTCTCTCCGAAGGATGCTCCCGGCAGCCGTATTTCTTTGAGGATTGCCTCTTTCGGTGTGTTTTTTGGGAGTTCCCAGTGTTGCTTCCTGAGGTCTTGCCAAACTGCAGGCCTGCTCACTGATGGAGAGGAGCAGCAGTCCAACCCGTCGGTAGCAATTTTGCCGAAGGGGCTTCCGGGGTAGTGGTGGTGAATTCTTATGGCCAGTTGCACCGTAAAAAATCCATGAGTGCATCAGGAGATTCAGAACTGTTTGGGACCCCATTATGCATAACCCGCATCGTGGCTGGGTAAATGCAAGGAAAAGGACAGTCCAATACTGTGCATTTTATGCCTTGTCTGAGTATGCTCGGCGTTTGTCCAACAGATCCTTAGAGAAGTCCTGAAAGACGTGGATCCTATTCGATCTCCACGCTACATGTTGTAACTCACCAGCTCTAGTTAGGACCTTCTCTTTGTCCGTAAAATCTAAAAATCGGGTTATGATAGGTCGTGGTCTGTCCTGGGCCTAAGACATGGGGGCTAACGTACGGTGTGCGTGTTCCACCTGGAGCGGTATCAATGGGTCCAACTGCAGCATTTCAGCGATGGGTAATCGTAGAAGTCCGTTAAGTATCTTTGCCTTCTACACACTCAGGGAAGTCCAGAAAGCAAAGATTATTACGGCGACCTCGATTCTCGAGGTCATCCATCTGACTGCGTAGCATCTGTATGGTCCGTTGTTGATCTCTTAATTCTGCCCTTAAGTCCTGAACATGCCCCTCCGTCACAGAGACCCGCTGTTCGGTATGCAGCATCCTGGCTTCTACATTTTGAACCACTTGGGTGTTTCGATTAGTTGCCACAGTGACTTGTGCCATCTGGGCCATAAGTTGGCCGAACATCGCCTCAACTGGCGGTTGCTCCCAGGTTTGTTGCAAGCGGCCTTCAGCCATATTTTCAGGCCTTCCTCGTCAAGCAGGCTGTTCAGTAAAATTGCAATTTCCACACAGCAAATGAAGGCTTTTTGTATCAATGAAGCTAAATTAGTGTAGCTTGAGCATTACCCTACAAGTTACAGTAGAGTGAGGATATAATACCAGCTGGTAGAAAAAGGATTTTAAAGGATATTTCCCTCTGGGTTGTGGAGCTGATCTTTAAGCTACCATCCTATTTAGCGCCCCTAGTGGCCAGTTTAGTGCCAGTTTTTTAATCGACATGGAGATGAGAGCCATGTGGTACTTTCGGGCAGAGACTCCCTCTGAAAAATCTCCTAATGTGCAAATATTCCTCATAAACAGATTCTCCAAGCCCAACAAAGGGTTTGCCTTCTTTTTAATAAAGGCCCATGGAGGGCAGAAAGGATCTTAAAAATGTTGTAATGGATCAGCAGGTAGCCAGTTCTAGGCTGGGGTCCTCTGGGGTCCCTGCCTCTGTCGCCAGCAGGGTCACTGAGGTTCCAGAGGGCGGGGAGAGTTGTCACAAAAAGGACCGTGATGGGGACTGCTCCCCACAGTGGCGGACTTTCTCCCAGACAGTCTCTTATTCCTTGTCCCAGGGTACTTCGTTGACTGCAGCTGTGTCAGCTCACAAATTGGCTGTCCAGGTATCTGTACCCACCAGACCCATACAAAAAGCTTTTCCGTCCAATGCTTAGGGTGGCCAGTCATCAACCTCGTCGTCTTCAGCCCCTCCGTCATCAGTAATGGGTTAATTGTCGATGGCCCCCCTGTTGAGGCCTGATCCTACTCCAGGGCCTCAGGCTACAGTTTCTTTGGGATCTCAGGGCCCATCCGGCGGGTTGTCGCTTCCCTGTGCACCCCCCCCAATCAACAGTCTTTGGTTGTTGATCTCAGTGAGATCCTGACTAAATTCCACCTCAGTGATTGTTCACCAGCTTGGCACCTACAGACCTACATCGCCTGTGCCATCAATGGCAGCCCCTCTTCAATGGCTGCAAGCTGCCCCCAGTGGGTTGTCATTGGTGCCTCACACGTCGGACCTGGAAGAGGTAGACGTCAAGGAGTACCATCCTGACCTTATTCTTTCTGATGAGGAAGAGGAGAAGGAAGATCCTCTCACTTCAGACAGATCCACTGCTTCCTCAATCTGTGAGGACTCTGTCAAGCACACTCCTAGGCCTCCTGAGGACCCTACCTTTTTTAGTATTATGGAGCAGTTGTCCTCAGCCTTCTGGTTCTGTACTGAAGAAGATGCTACTAGAAAGGATTTGGTGGATTTCCTGGAGATTCCAAAGTCTTCTTCAAGATCATTCCTCCTGTTTTGCCTGCTTTACAGAACGCTACTACTGCAGCCTGGCACAAGCCTGATATGGTGCCAGCTATGCTCTGCCAGGTAGTCAAGTTTCACCATGCCCCCCAGGGGTTTCCTCATTATGCTGCCCAGCCTGAAACAGATTCAGTGGTTAAGGCAGGTCATGACAGGTCTGAAGTACCCAAGCACCTTAGCTCCCCAAAAAAAAGACGAGTCATGCTGAATTGATCTTTGGGGCAGGAGGGTTTATGCCTCCTCTGCCCTTGGGCTGAGGATGGCTAGTTATCTATCCCATATGGTCAAGTACCAGAATAGCAACTGGAAGATGGGCAAGGCAACTGCCCAGGCCCTCCAGGAAGGTGTACAGGAGGAGATTCGCAAATGCTAGCAAACCACTGAAGATGTTAGTCACCTCCTGTGGGTGCTATGACATTTTGGACTGTTGCCAGGGCTGCTGCCACTGGCATTTGCCTTCATAGGCACTCCTGGCTGAGGATCTCTGGCTTTGCTGCTGATGTCCAGCAGAAGAGCCACTGACACAAAAAATGCTACTTTGCAGAATCTGAATAGGCATCCCCCCAGTAAATCTCATACCAAAAACTAGATTCCTGCATTACTTCATTCTAAAGTTGTTAGGTATTTTCTAACCCTGATTTCACTACCAGTTCAAAACAGCCTGTTTCAGTGAAGAGCTGCTGCTGTCATCTAGGGGACTCAGTCTAGTATTCCCTGTCGGCAAGCTTATAGGACCTGTTTCTCCAAAGTTGTAAAGAGCATGTGAAATAGTCAGAGTAAAACATGCAGCACCATGCACAAAACATTGCTATAAAATCTTTCAGGTTCTATAACAAAGTTGACAAAAATTGCATTGTATAATGCGTTTTTGCTGTGGTCCATCTCTCCGTATGCCTCCAGGCTGCTGAAGCCATTTAGAGAGCTATTCTACTGTGCCTGGTGGGAATTTGTGTGCCGTTTGTCAGCATCTGCTTTACAATGTGTGTTAATAGGGGCCTTATGTGCTAATTCCTGCTAGGGGTGGAAGTGTTCTGGTAAAATGATCGTTTTAATTTTGAGTAGAACATAGATGAGCCTGAATTGAATGTAGGTTAAAACAGCTTGAAAGGGAGAAAATTTGCTGGCTAAAGTAAAAACTACTAGTAAGGTTTCAAAACATTACCTCTCCCACCCCCATTTACAAAGAGATGGAATCATTGTTTTACAGTGCCATTCTTAGAAATCGCCACAGTTAATGATTGGTGTGAATGATCTGTGCCTTTCATCACATCACACACTTGTTCAGTTTGCAAACCTCACAACAGTGTGCTATGACGTAGCATCCAGCACCCTGGAAAAAAGGACTACAACAGAAAGGCACTCAAACAAAATATTGTCAGCATTGTTACAAAACCAGAAACACGCACAGTGTTTAAAGCAGTGTTTACTGACTGGTGCTGCCTGTTTTACTTGTAAAAACCATTGCACAGTACCTTTACAACTTTGGAGAAATAAGCCCTATAAGCTTGCTGGCAGGGAGTACTAGACCGAGTGTCCCCTAGATCATCACCAGCAGCTCTTCACTGAAAGGCTTTTTTGAACAGATAGTGAAATCAGGGTTACAAAATAGCTCATAACTTTAAAATGAGGTAACATAGAAATCTAGTTTTTGGTATGAGATTTACTGGGGTTATGCTTATTCTAATTCTGCAATTAGCACTTTTCACCAGATGGTGTCAGTTGCTCTCCCTTCAGTGGCTCTGAGCTTTTGGTCCAGATGTCCAGGACATCACTAATGACTGCAGACATCTGGCAGGGCTCTCAAATCTGTCCACTCGCGCTCTCATATGTAACCTAAGAGCAGGCAGTGCCCTCCTTTTCAAAAGGCACCAAGTAGTCCAGGAGCAGCCTCTCAGCCCCAGGGCAAAGGCAGAGCCTCCACTGCCTTGCCCGTCCCCTCTACTGCAGGGGCTGCTGCTAAGCATCTCATCCATCACAGAAGATACGTTTGACAGATGGGGTCGTCCGGAGAGTGGTGATAGACCAGCCCCAGTGGCTGGATCCGCCTCTGCTTGACTCCTTGCTAGACCTCCCCTCTTCCAGTCCCTTTGGATGCCTGGATTCTTCAAATCATAGAGAGGTGTCACACTCTGGAGCTTATGGAGCAACCGCTAGAGACTCCTCTACCCTCCAGTTACCCTCTGGACCACCTGTCTCTCCTTCAGGAGGAGGTACAGTCCCTTCTATGCAAACAGACCATCGAGCCAGTGCCCATGCACCAGAGGAACAATGGGTTTTATCCCAGGTTCTTTCTTGTTTACCAAACAGAACTGAGATTTGAGGCCCTGCTTTGGTCTAAAGGACCTAAATCAGTATGTCCAGTACAAAAAAGTTCCAGATGGTAACCTTGCCAGGTCTGCTGCCCCTTCTCAAGCAAGGCGACTGGCTGTGTTCTCTGGACGTGCAGGATGCATACCCGCACATCTGTGTTTCCTTCCTGCAGGAAGCTTCTCCATTGCTTTTTCCGGGGCGAGCATTACCAATTCAAAGTGCTGCCCTTTGGTTTGTTCTCTGCGCTGCGGGTCTTTACCAAGTGTTTAGCAGTAGTTGCGGCCCTCAGAAGGGAAACAATGCATGTTTTTCCTTTTGACTCCTAAAGATGCTGTCTAGGGAATCGCTTCTGAGGACCTTAGAGAGCTCTTCAGTTGTTCCTCTCCCTGGGCATCATTGTCAGTCTGCCCAAGTCGGTCCTGGTCCCATCCCAAAGGCTGCAATGCATAGGGGGCGGTTCTAGACTCTGCGCAGGGGAAGGCCTTTCTGCCTCAAAACAGGGCGGAGTGCCTCATTGCTTAGGAAGTGGCCCAGAGACATTATATTTCAGCCAGGGTGTACCTGAGACTGTTGGGACGGATATCAGCTGCCATCCCTACTGTTCCACTAGCCAGGCTCCACATACTACGCATCCTCCAGTGGACTCTATGGGTGCAGTGGGACCAGAGAACGGATGATGTAGATGAATTGGTGCTGGTCTCCTCCCCAGTCTGCAGAGTGCTTCAGTGGTGGACGGACCTCATGAACCTGTTGCAGGGGGTTCCATTTTAGATCTCAACACGGATGCCTCTTGTTTGGGCTTTGGGGGGGAAGGGGCTCATCTGGGTCCTTTACAGACTTGGAGTTCTTGGGCTCAGATGAAAACCTTCTTGCATATCAATGTCCTGGAGATGTGGGTGGTTCTGTGTGGCATGCAGGCCTTTCAGAACCATCTTCTCCCAGGTCAGTTACTGATCCAGTCAGAAAACCTCAGTGTTGTATACTACATCAACAAGCAGCAGGGGACTCTCTCATTATACCCCCTTCCCTGTGCATTGAGGCCAGGAGTGTGTGGTATTGGGTGCTAGACCATGGTTTGACCCTCTCAGCGGTCTACATCCCAGGAGTGCTAAACACGCTGGCGGACAGTCTCTGCCAGACACAGTCTAGCATGCACAACTGGGAGCTTCTCTCATCCGTCACAGAACATCTGTTCGACGGATGGGATCATCCAGAGTTCGGTCTTTTGCATCCCCACTCAATGCAAAACTGCTCAATTTTTGCTCTCCAGATCCAGGGCCTGGAGTTTTCTGGTGAGACGCGTTGTCCCTCTCCTGAAGCGGGAGCCTCCCCTCCATTTCTTCTGATCCAGAGGGTGCTTATCAAACCGCAGATGGAGGGGGCCACCATGATCCTGGTAGCTCCATTCTGGCCTTACCAGATACAGTTTCCTCTACTACAGCAGCTGGTGGGGGAATATTTTGTCCCTCTCCCCCTCTGCAGGAATCTGCTGACCCAGGATAAGGGTCCCTCCGTCTGCATGCTTGGCTTCCGAGGATATAGCCAGGGCCAGCTTTGGGGTTTCTAATAGGGTGGTGGACGTTCTAGTGGCTGCCTGAAAGCCTTCCACCTGAGCCACCTATGCCATGAAGTGGAAGCAGTTTGCCATATGGGCTGCCAAGCATAATCTGAACCCTTTCACCTGTCCAGTGAAAATGATCCTGGACTACCTGATCTGTCTGACTCGGGCCTCCAGGACTCCTCCCTTAAGGTGCACCTTTTGGCTATCTTAGCCTTTCATGAGCCTGTGGGTGACCATACAGTAGCTCAGCTGGATGTTTCCTGTGCTTTAAGGGGCATCCTGCATCTAAAACCCGCAATCCATTCCCCTGTCCCGGCTTGGGATTTGAATTTTGTTTTGAAGAAGTTGACCTTGTCTCCTTTTGAGCCGATGCACTTTTTTTTTTTTTTTTTTTAAACTGGAAAGCATTATTTTTAGTTGCTATTACTTCTGTTTGAAGAATTTCAATACATCAGTCCCTCTGGTGCAAGGAGCCTTATTTGATTTTTCATAGACAGGGTGTCTTTGCGCACGAATTCTAAGTTTCTTCCTAAGGTGGTGTCTGAGTTTGCACTGAACCAATCTATCCACCTTCCTGTTTATTTTCTAGTGTGTGCCAATCCAGGGGGAGCACTGCTCCATACGTTAGATATGTGCAGAACTTGAAAATATTACCTGCTCTGAACCAAGGAATGTAGAAGGTCGAAGCAGTTTTTTTTTTTTTCCTTTGCCCCAGGTAGGGTGTTCAGGTTTCTAAACCATGTTTGTCCTAATGGTTGTCTAATTGCATTGTGTTCTGCACTGAATTGCCTGGAGCAGTCAAAGCTCATTCCACAAGAGGCATGGCTACCTCTGGCTTTTTTCCTAGGGGTCTCAGCCACTGACATCTGTGCAGCTGCCACCTGGAGTACCAGGCACACTTTTACCAAGCATTACAGTCTGGACATTGCCTCTAGAACCCATGCAGGATTTGGCAGGGCTGTGCTGCACCTGTCTTTGTTTAAGGTTGGCCTTCCTCCCAGACTGTTTGTTTGCACTTGTAACTGCTTGGGGCTCGTTCCCACGGTGTGACCTGGTGACTGAGATACCCCGAAGAAGATAGAACAGTTAATAACTCAGTCATCAGATCTGTCTTCCTTCCCACTGCCCCCCTTTTTGGGTCTCTTTTCTGAAACTGGCTATCTGCTGCCTTTCCTTAGGCCTGGGCGCGCCTCTCTCTCTCCCCTCAGTTCCCCATGGCTAGAGCTATGCTCCCTTTGTCTCTGTGGGAAAGAACCGAGGGAGGGAGTGATTCTTCGCACGCCTTTATAGGGTTGATGACGTCACATGACATCGGTGTGGACAGCCCCAATTGTACTGCCGAAAATCTTCCGTGAGGGTCCTGCTTCACCGACAGTGAGTTTCTACGTTGTGACCTGATGACTGAGATCCCCTAGAACATCTACTGTTATAAGTTTATATGTAACTGTTCTTTCTCCCATCTCTCCTGAGTCTACCCCTCACCAGCTTCTTATTGTGCCCTCTTGTCTCTGAGCACCTTTTTTTTGTTCCTGAAAAAAATGCTTCGTTCCTGTACCTTGTTTACCCCTGTGAGGTATTTAAAGGTCTCTATCATACACCTCCTTTCTTTCTCTCTCCTCTGTTCCGGGGTGTATATATTTAAGTCCTTAAGTCTCTCCTGTTAGGGCTTCTGATGAAGACCCTACACCTTTTTAGCTGCCCTCGTCTGGACTGCCTCCACAGTATGTCTTTCCAGAGATGTGGTCTCCAGAACTGGCCACAGTACAGGGGGGGAGGTGTCTTATTAGCGATACCCTTTCCTGTGCACCCCAGTATCCCATTAACCTGCCCAACTACCTTGTCACACTGCTTGGCCACATGTAGGTCATCTGATATCACCCTGAGGTCTCTTTCCTGCTTGGTGGCCGTCAGTACTGCTCCTCCCTTTTTGTACTCTGCCTCTGGGTTTCTGTGCCCCAAGTGCACTGCTTTGCACTTTTTTTTATTGAAACCTAGGTGCCATACTGTTGCCTACCCTTGAATTTTCTCAGGTCTCTGCTTATCCTTTCCACTCGAATAAAAAGCAAAATAAAAATTCATAGCGTGGACAACGTTGGGTGTACAAATAACATGTGGACATTGTAGGTGTAAAAATACCATAGAGATAAGTAATGTGCTAGGGTAATGTTTAACAGAAAATACATTAAACACAAAGAAATGCAATTCAAAAGGAGAAGCACACTGCCATTTGCAGTGTATACAGCGTGTGACATTTCACAGAAAGGTTGGACACATCTTATTTTTTTGTGGGGGGGGTCCGTCACACTCACAACAGCACTGAGCCATTCTAAAAGAAAATTGAACACATAGTACTTTTGAACTTTGGACAGACACGTAATCATATTTGAGATGGAACTGAATTCAGAAAATAAAGTTAAAACATTTGCATAAATGTTTTATGCTGTGGATATTAAACTAAACGTACAAATGGCAATCTTAATTTTTCTGCCATTTTTAAATATTGCTTCTAATCTTTTTATTGAAGGTGATAAAATGTACAGAAGTGGTGTAATCTTTCATTTTAAAAAACCCAAAAGAGAATCTTATATTAATGGTATTAAACTGTATTAATGTATAGTTGCGTGTGTGCTTTTCAAAATTGGGCGAAAATATGTAGCGGCATACTTTAAAGAGGACAGGAAATCATTTCTAACTGGCAGCCGTTTATAAAGTACTTATCAGAAATGTTGATTTCCCCTAAATTATCAGTGATCTGTGCCTGAATAAAAACTGATGTGAAAAACTGTATTTTGCATTGTTTAGGTCTTATGGATAGCATTCTGTTAGTTTCTTCATGGAACCTGTGATCTGGAGTTTCAGCTATGTCAGGTTTGTGCACAGAACTCTGAACATGATTCCGATAGGCGAACATCTCACAATTACATTCTGTACACAGACTGTGCCATAGTAAAAAAACAAAACAAAAAAACTCTAAACTGCCTGTTCCACAAAAGAACTGTGCAGCATGTTGCTCATAAAAGGGAACAACCGAAAAGTTTTTCACATCTGTGTTTATTTAGGTACAGTTAAATCGGATCATTTGGAGTATGAATTTAATTGTTGTAAACAGGAACATTACCTAATGCTGCCAATCTGCATATATCTCCCGAGCCGTTTAAAGTGTTTTTGTACACTTAAATTTTTAACTGCATTACTTAACTGCGAATGATCGGTTATGCTGGCGATGGTCCCTCTGCAGAAATCATTTTAATTTTTGTGCAGTCATTTCATGGGAAGAGATCATAGTTTGGCCCAGACAAAGTGGCCAGCCGATCTCTTACACTTCCCGATTGCTTTCCGTGCCCTTGCGCTGTGACGTGCAGCAGGGGTGTGCGCCTCACTGAAATGAAGGGGGTATTTTTTTATTAGCATTTACTACATTATGATGGCGAGCTAAAGATTAATGATGGCTGCTGCTTAACTAGGACCTTGTTAGTCAAGCAGTGGCCTTCGTTAATCTCTTACTTAAGATCATAATGTGTAAAATGCTAATGAAAAGACACCTCCTCCATTCATTTCAGTGGGGCATGCCCCTGCACTCTCCCTTGCTGCACGTCATAATGTGCCTGAGCACAGGGGCATGGAAGGCAATCAGGAAGTGGAAGGGATTGGTTGGTCACTGTGTCAGGACCAAACTACGATCCTTCCCCATGAAATAACTGCTGCACAAAAATTTAAATGATTTCTGCAGAGGGCTGTCGCCACCATAACCTATCATTTGCAGTAAATTACCCCCCTGTTCTCCATAAAATCACTTGTTAAATACATTCAATGAAGGACTGTGTCTGAATGTCACATTTAACGCACACAAAGGCACCGTATTGTAATAATTATTAAATCTGCAAATTTCGTAAAACTGAAACCTGTTTATATACCCAGAAGTAAATGTGATAATCTAAAAAAAAAAAAAATCTGGTATACATGCAGTTGATAGAAATGCAGCTTAATTAAGAATTGGACACCCAGTGACCTGATATAAATGGAGACTAACCCCTTAAGTCTTTCTCAGCCAGAGTTCTATAATAGAACAGGGATGCATTGGGCCAACAACAGAAGAGTAGAATGGAGACATAAACTTAACAACCACTAGAATAAATAAGAGTCCTGGATAGCTAGAGCAATGACAGAATTTGAACTAGTATTTAAAAATACTACTTTTGCTGGGAAAAATTACTTGTAGATTCAGCGCAGTTCTCCTTTAACCAACGAACAATAACTTTTAGAACTGCTTCTCACGATCCTCTGTAAGAGCTGTAATTACAGGCATCCTCTTGTCTGCCATCTTGCGCCCCACCCCACCCACATGACTTTCAAATGGCCTTTCCTTGTTTGGAGGTACTGCTTGGAATCATTCTATAGGTGTGCCTTACATGGAGGGAAATGTCCCTGAAGAAGTTAGAGCAGATGCCAGAAACAGATCTTTGAAGGAAGCTTCTCCACTTAGCCACGCTGCATCCTCCCACCTTTCTCCTTGGTCTGGGTTCAGGCGTCATCGTTTCACCATGTTTATATCTTGCACTGGGTTTTCTTCACTGGTCATCATTGCTCCCTTCGAGGCTTCAACATGCTTGTCTTTGCCATTCAGTCTGACAATGATGCTGTTCTGTCTCCGCCAGACAGGCAGAACTGAGGAGGTTTCGGGCTGTTGCCAATGTCATAATAGGTGGTCTGCTAGGCAAACATTTTTGGATAGGTCCAGCGCTGGTGGCATTTGTGTTCCATAGGTGTGGCTCATTGGAGGAGATTCCCTCGGAAGGTCTGCTGTTGCTGGTAAGTACTGTAACTGTTCTTTCTACTGGTAGTGTTCATTTCACATCCACATGTCCACCTGAAGTTCCCTCTCAAGTTCTGCTGCAGATTCTGTTCCAAATGCTGATCAGAATGCAATAAACAGCAAAAGGAACTATTAGTTGGGTGATAGAAGTCGAACTTGATTAAGTGTGCTGAGTGGGGACTGTCTAAATGTTGATGTGAACAGAATATCAGTAGCAGAACTAAGGATACATTTAATTGATCCTGTTTTTAGCCGTAATCAAAACTGAGTTGTTTGAAAAAGCATTTGTATTTGTTCCCATTTGGTCTTTGTGTCAGTTGAATACAGTAGCTGAGCAATAAAGGCACAACCAGAGGTTAAGTTATATAAGTTAATCTCCCTCCTGGGCTGCCTTGGAAGTAATCTGAACCCTGGAGTGCATTTAACAGCTGTTTAGTACATTTCAGTGGGTAGCATACCACTTGATGATGGTCTTTCGAGTAACATTACTTTTTCAGAATGCAGTTGGCCTATAAAATTTGTTGATCGCTGATCACTTTTATATAATTTACATTTCTAGGGACGTGGATATGTTCAATCCACACTTACTGGCAGGTTGCTTGCTGCTTTAAATCTTGCCAGAAGGTCTTCAAGCTAGCTCCTTCCATCCATCCGGGTGGTAAAACTCTTGGCTCCGCCCCATGACGCCAGATCTTCCTTACCGCTTGTAGGCTGTTTCTCTCCTTAGCGCTCTGCATTTTAGCTGAAACTTATTCTAAAATGTAAAAGACTTCAGTCTTCCTTTTCCCTCGTGGCTGCAATGGACAAATCGACTCCCGGATTTCGTCGGTGCCCCTGCGGGCAGATGATGTCCCGGACCGACCCGCACTCCATGTGTGTTTACTGCCTAGGATTCTGCCATGACTCTCAGGCTTGTGAGTTGTGCAGATCCTTTTCAGCTTCGGTCTTGGAGGACTGCATTGCCAGATTGCTCTTGGGGTGCCCTGAAAAATGTTATCCTCTGGTTAAGTCGAAGGAGGCCCGTTGGGCGGTGTCCAGCGGTGGGCTTGGCAGACCAGCCAGGGCAGATGATAGCCCTCAAGGAGGAGGCAGCGCAGGCTGCATCTTTATCTTCCTTGGTCGCGACATTTATCCCGCTCTCCTTGGGCTCTTCTTATACAGCTTCTTTTAAGGAGCTTTGCCAGTCCCTCTCCACCAAGGGAGAATGGCCATCGGGACATTCCTCTTTGTCCAAGAAGAAGGACTCCAAAGATAAATCCCACCGTCGACGTTTGTGGGAACGGGAGAGATCTCCTTCACAGGATGGTTGACTTTCGACTTCCGTCGAGGTTGCAGCTAAGGCCGCTGGCTTCACGGTGTCCCTGTCAGGTCAGCTGGCTGAGACAACCGTCGACACGGTCAAACTTTTTCTCGACCCGCCGGACAGTTTGTCGACTGGAGAAGCTGACAACCCTTCTTCACCGGTTCCCCCGGTGGAAACCGAGGACTTGCCTGTGCCTCCTGTGCCAGAGTCCCCGGTTAAGGTCCTTGAACCGAGGGAGGAGCGGGTTCCCCCCGCCCCCTCTCTGACCCACCCTCAGAATCCCCGAGGGTCTTGGTCTCAGACCTCTTCCAGGTCCAGCTGGTCCTGCGGTCCCGGTCTCGGCACCATGGAAAGCGGCAGCGCCGCTCATCCTCGTCGTCCTCTTCGGATGATAGGCTCCAGTGCAAGTTGCGTCGGTGCAACAAGGATTTAATGTGGTCGCAGCAATTATTGTCCGGGAATAAGCAGACTCCGTCGCCTTCTCCGGCCATTAAGTGGCTGTCACTGGAGCGGCCGAAGCAACCCCTCGTAGTGGTCGAGGAGCCGAAGTCTGCACCGGTTATTTGGCCAAAACCGGCTGCACCACCCATTGTGGTGGAACCTCTGCCTCCACAACCGAAGACTGACGCCCCGACCAAGGATTATCGGTCGGGTCAGGGTTTGCCCCATAGATTGTTGGTCACCCTCACTCCCGATCAACCTCGGCATGTGGAGGGTGGCTCAGGCGCCCGGCAGCTGTTCGCAGACTCCTCGGAGTCTGACGACGACTCCTTGTTCTCCAGGCCGCTTGACCTGGAGTCCACTGGGGGTCAGTTGGTGGACGAGAGCCCATCCTCGTTTCTCAGAATGCTTCGACTCATCTCAGAATCCACTGGGATGAAGCTTGAACCCATTTCAAAATGGGCCAAGTATCCCCTCACGGAGATACTGGACCGAGGAGATTCCTCTACGGAGGTCTTCCCGATGGCTGAAGCCATTGTTGGCCCAGCCCTGGAGCTGTGGCAGTGGCCAGCTTCTTGTCCAGCACCTTCAGCCAGGATGGCTTGGAAGTATGCTGTCCCTACCGGTTCACTCTCCGGTTTCTTGGAGCACCCCTCTGCGGAGGGGTTAGTGACTGACAGTGTTTTTCGGCGTTCCAGGAATGCTCGGGATGTGGACAAGCCACCCGATAAGGAGTCCAAGAAACTGGAGTACTCCGGGCGGAAAGTCTGTGCTGCTTCCTCCCTAGGCCTTTGTCAGGCTAGCTCAGCCATCCTGATGGCACACACTGCCTGGATGAGGTGATTCCTCATCTCCCGGCTGACCTTCAAACGACGGTTAAGCAGGTGCGGGACCAGGGAAGGGCAGTGGCCAAACGGCTCCAAACTTCTTTGGACATCGCTGACTCGTGTGCTCGGTCAGTAGTGGCCACAGTGGCCATGCGTGCCGCAGAGCTTGGCTGCGGATCTCCACCTTTACGGCAGATACCCAGCACAAGCTGGCAGACGTTCCCTTCCTGGGTACTGACTTGTTCATCCCGGGGTGGAGGGTCATCTCCAGTGGATCGAGAAGTCCAACGCCACCTTGGACTCGGTCACGTCTTCCCAGGAGGACAAAGGCCGCCAGCAGCAGCGCAAGCCCTTTCATCCTTCAGCCCCTGCGGCACATCCGGCCCAGCAACACCAGCATCAGGGCCAGCAGGCTCGCACTTGGCACCCCAAAGCCAAGTCTGCTGCTTCCTCCAGCAGGAAGCCGGGAGGGAAAGGCCCAGGAGGCTCCTCAGCTGGCCCTTCCTCCAAGCCTGCCCAGTGACTGGTTGAGGGGTGTCACCCCCAACCTCGTCACTCCTCCCGGGTCTCTCCCGGTGGGGCAGCCTCTACCACTTCCTTTCCGCCTGGTCAGTTATCACCACAGACTGCTGGGTGTTGGAAGTGGTAGGCGGGGTCTGCCTCTGGAATTCAAGCAGTCCCCACCCTATCGAGCCGTTGCCCCCCGTGGGGCTACGGGTTCCGCAGCCTCTCTGTCGGCTCGTCGAGCCAACATTGCCCTGCTCCTCCAGAAGGAGGTGATCCGGGAGGCAGCGGACCCTCCTCCAGACCAAGGGTTAGTGTCCAGGTACTTCCTTGTCCCAAAATGGACGGGGTGCTGGCGCCCCATTCTCGACCTACATGACCTGAACAAGTTCCTAAGGTCTCGCACCTTCAGGATGGTCACTCTGGCTGAGATCATTCTATCCTTGGAACGAGGCGGGTGGTTCTTTTCTCTGGACCTTCAGGACGCATTCTTTCGCGTCCCAATCTGTCTGTCTCACCAGCGATTCCTCCGCTTCAGGGCAGAGGGATCCCTTTATGAGTTCCGGGCCATGCTGTTCGGCCTCTCTCCAGCTCCCAGGGTCTTCACCAAATGCATTGCAGTGGTGACAGCATTCCTGCGGCGCCGAAGGGTCCAGGTGTACCCTTACCTGGACGACTGGCTGATTGCAGCCCCCTCCAGGTTGGAGGTGGAGCGGTCCAGGGATGTGGCCCTCCAGGTCTGCTCTCAGATTGGCCTCCTCATCAACGAGTTCAAATCGGAACTCGTGCCTTCGCAGGTGATTCAGTTCATCGGGGCAGAGCTCGACTCTCTTCGAGCCAGAGCATGGCTCCCAGCAGACAGGGCCGAGGTCCTTTCCTCCTTTGTCCAATCATTTCTGGTTGGGCAGTTGCGCCCTGCCTGGGACTTCCTGCACCTACTGGACCTCATGGCAGCCTGCACCAGCGTGGTCCATTGGGCTCGCTGGCATATGCGTCCCCTGCAATGGGGGCTGGCCCGCCAGTGGTCACTGCGCTCCGGTCCTCTGGACCAGCCAGTGACAGTGACCCAGGAGATGTTGCATGGCCTCCAGTGGTGACTTGTTCCAGCTCATCTGCAGGAGGGTATCCAGTTTGTCTGCCCCAAGCCAGCGGTCACTCTGACGACCGACGCCTCTCTGGGTTGGGGTGCCCATCTGAGGGAGCTCAGAGCCCACGGCCTCTGGTCACTCAGGAGTCTCGCTGTCACATCAACCTGCTGGAGCTTCGAGCGGTCCAACTAGCCCTCACCGCCTTCGCTCCGCTTGTATGGGGTCAAGTGGTCCAGGTCCAGACGGACAACACCACGACTATGTACTACCTCAACCGACGGTGCGGGACGCACTGCTTGCCCCTGTGCAAGGAGGCTCTCCACACTTTGTCTCTCGTGATCAGCCTGGAGGCGGATCTCCTAGCCATCCATGTGGCAGGAGCCTCCAGCAGTCTGGCCGATGCCGTCAGCTGGATAGGCGCTGCATCTCACGAGTGGACTTTCCTACTGGAGGTAGTACAAGATCTGTTCTCCCACTGGTGCACCCCTCAGGTGGACCTGTTCACCTCCAGGGAGAATGCGAAGCTGACGCTGTTTCATACCTGCCCCCCTTAGCGGGGCTTGCTGCAGGGGATGCCTTCTCGAGGCCGTGGACCCCGGGCCTCTTCTATGCCTTCCCTCCATTTCCCTTGATCCACAAGGTGCTTCTCAAGGCGAAGAGGGACAAGGCGCAGGTGATTCTGGTAGCCCCAGTCTGGCCCCGTCAGTTCTGTTATCCAGATCTCCTCAGCCTCAGCTCCAGGCTCCCGGGGTGGCTTCCAGCCCACCCGGACCTGATCTAAGTCAACAAGGGGAAGGTACTCCACCCGGACCTTCAATCCCTGCACTTGACAGCCTGGTTCCTGAGCGGCTAGATTTCCGGGCCTTGGGTCTTTCTGAAGAGGTCTTCAGCGTTGTTGAGGCATCCCGTAAGGAGACTACCAGAAAATACTATGCCTTCAAATGGAAGAGATTTTCCATTTGGTGTCAGGATAAGGGGTTGGGCCCTTCCTCCTGTTCTTTGGCTAGCATTCTGGACTCCCTTCTCAGCTAGGGCTTTGGTCGACGACCCTTAAGGTGCACCTGCCAGCCATCTCTGCTTACCGGGCGCGGGCCAGGAAGCAGTCTGTGGCGCAGGAGAAGGTGGTTGGGTGCTTTCAAAGGCTTTGATCACATATCCCCTCCGGTCTGAGAACCTCCACCTCCATTAGATCTACGTGGTATTGGCTAAGCTCATGGAAAACATAGAACTGATGCACAAGTGTGATATCTCTCATCTGTTGTGAAGACCGCCTTCTTGGTGGCTATCCGTCGAGCCAGAAAGGATGGAGGCGCCAGGCACTTTCCATTGAGTCTCCTTATTTGGTCTTCCACAGGGACAAGGTTGTCCTCATGCTCCCTCTCGGAAATTCCTCCTGAAGTGGTGTCAAAGTTTCACCTTAACCAGGTGTTGACTCTGCGGGTGTTCTACCCCAGTCCACCTCGGAGGCCAAATATAGGCTCCATACTCTGGACCGTAGAAGAGCGCTCTCTTATTATAAGGAGCGGATGGCTGAAGTTTGGGGAGAGGTTCGCCAGCTGTTTGTCACCTTTGCTGAAGCCGCACCTGGCAGACCTGCAGCCAAGCAGATGATAGGCAGGTGGGTCACCTCCTGCATAGATCTCTGCTATAGATTGGTGGGCATGGAGCCTCCCAAAGGGATAAGAGCTCATTCTACCCGCCATACTGCTGCATCGGTGGCTGCTTCCGGGGACGTCCCTATCCAGGAAATCTGCAGGGCTGGTACCTGGAAGTCAGCACACACCTTCATTACCCACTACCACATCGATCTTGAGTCACACCAGGATGCTGGTTTTGGGACATCGGTTCTCCAGTCCTTATTCCCTAAGTAGGGGGTGCGCGCCTTGCCTCCCTCCTCCCGGAGAACTGCTAGGAGTCTGCCAGTAAGTGTGGATTGGACAACATATCCACGTCCCCTAGAAATACAGGTTACTCACCTGTAACAGGAGTTCTAAGTGGTATATGTTGTTCATCTCACAACCACCACAACCTCCCGCCCGACGTGCAACCCTGGCTTCCAGCAGGCTAGATCTGGCGTCGTAGGGGGCGGGCAAGGTTCTACCACCTGGGTGGGTGGGAGGAGCCAGCTTGAAGACCTTCCGGCAAGATTTAAAGCAGCAAGGAACCTGCCAGTAAGTGTGGATGAACAACATATACCACTCCTAGAACTCCTGTTACAGGTGAGTAACCTGTGTTTCTAGGGACATGGATATGTTCTGTCCACATGATTTGGCAAAGTCCTTTCCCTTTTAAGAAGTGCCGGAAAGTTTTCAAGCTGGCTTCTCCCAGCCACCTGAGTGGTATATCCCTAGCTCCGCCCCATGATGCCAGATCTTCCTTTCCGCTGGAAGAAGCAGATTCCCTCTTTCGCACTTCCACGTTGTAGGCCCCAGTGCTTTCTGATCCTTTGAGATTGCTTCAAAAACTTTCACAGTCATTTTGGTTTTGTCTTTGAGCTTCCCAACCGTGAAGGATGACAAGTTCACGCCCGGATTTCACCAGGGTCTGTGCAGGCAGAAGATGTCGCATGCCGACCCGCATGCCACGTGCATTTACTGCCTGGGCCACGAACATGATACCCAGGCCTGCGATATGTTGGTCGTTTCATGCAGCGGTCCTTGAGGACCGTCTTGCCTGCCTTAAATTGGGCCAGTCAGAAAAACTGCAACTGCTGGTCAAATCTAAAGACACCCATTGGGTAGTTTTTGCGGCTGCGGGGTTCGCTGAACAGCTATTTACGGCCTTCATGGAGGCGGCAGCTCAGGCCGCCATTCACTCCTCTTCGGCTTCTGCCTTCATGTCGCTCCAGTTGGGCTTCACTTTTACGGGCTCCTTCAAGGAGCTGTGTCAGTCCCTTCCAGCGAAGGGTCAGGGTCCTTCTGAGTCTCACAGCTCTAGATCTTGAAAGGAGGAGGAGTTGAAAAAAGACTCTTCCTCGTTTGTGGGACCAGGAGCGTTCTCTGTCTCACAACTCTCATGTTTTGACTATGGTTGAAACCGCTGGCTTCATGACGACCCCGTTGGGCCAGTCGGTTGAGATGCCAGCCGATGATGTGGCTGAGATCTTTCTCAGCCCCGTCGACTGGTTGTCTGAAGAGCCCGATAATTCTCTCTTCAGGACTTCAGTCCTGCCAATGACCATAGGGGCTGCTCAGTCCGCTGACCAGAACCCTCCATTCACCGACCAAACGAAGTTGCGGCATTCCCCTGCTCCTTCTGAGGACCTAGAGTATGCAAACCTGCATCTTTCAGAAGGTGTTATGGAGGTCCTTAGGATTTCTAGAAAACCCTCTACCAAGATTTACACTTCCAAGTGGAAGAAATTTTCTATTTGGTGTCAGAATAAGAAGTTGGACCATAACTAGGCAGGATTGCCTGTGGTCTTGGATTACCTGGCCCATCTTCACTCTTTGGGCCAAAGGCCCTCAGCATTGAAGGTGCATCTAGCTGCAGTCTCTGCTTGCCTGTCAGCAGGTAAGGCATCATCTCTGGCCTCCAATTCAGTGTTTAGAAAGTTCTTTAAAGAGCTGCTACATTTGCACCCCCTCATAGAACTCCTACTCCAGTGTGGGACTTGTCCTAGTTGCCATTACCTCTGCCAGAAGGATCATTGAGATGCAGGCCTTGTCCATGGAGGCTGACTGTGGCTTTTCACAGGGACAAGGTGGTCCTTAGGACTAACAGTAAATTCCTTTCTAAGGTGGTTTCTGACTTTCACATTGAGTCCATCACACTACCAGTTGTCTTTACTGACCATTCTTCCTCAGGTGAGCATAGACTGCATAGCTTGGATGTTAAGAGCTATCAGCTACTACCTAGAGCATGCAAAAAGTCACAGAGGGACAGGACCCAAGTTTTTCTGGCTTATGGAGAAGTGGGGAAAGGTAAACCTGCCACTAAGAGATCCATAGCAAGGTGGATTTTGGCATGTATCCAATTCTGTTATGGTAAACTGGGCAAACTGCCCCCTGAGGGGCTTAGGTCCCATTCCACCAGAGGGACAGCTGCATCAGTAGCAGCTTCAAGAGACATCCCTTTGTTGGAAGTCTGTAAAGCAGCTACCTGGAAAACGGTTCACACATTTACCAAGCATTACTGCCTGCATTCCAAGGCCAGGAGTAATGCCAGGTTTGACACAGCAGTTTTGCAGAGCCTGTTTCCTAAATAGGTCCAGTGCCCGCCACTAAAGGCGCTGCTTGGGTAGTCTGCACTTGTCAGAATACAGTAAGATTTCCTGGGGTTTGAAGAAAACATTACTTACCATAGTAATCTTGGTTCTTCTAAAGGAATCGTGCTGTATTCTGAGCTGCCACCCTTCCTTCCCTGCTAGGACCTAGAGGGCACTGCACACTGTCTGTACAACTATTTTGGAAACTTGTGGCTACCTATTAGTCTCTTGGGCATCTGTTGACTTGAGTCTTAGAGATGCCCCCCCCCCATGTTATTTAAGATGTTTTTACCCTAACTAAAGGTATTTATGGTTAGTTAAGCTTAGATTAGTTAATATTATTAGCTTCTGCATGCTTCATAAGAATCAGACGGCTGCAGGAAGTGCAACCAGGGACAGTGATTTAAAAACTGAGCTCGAGCGTAACATTCCAGTATTAGCATAGGTTCTATTAACCATTTCGGCCCCGGGGCAGTCCTATGGTGAGACCATACTGCACTTGTCAGAATATAGCAAGATTCCCTTAGAAGAAACAAGATTACCATGGTAAGTAATGTTTTTTCTCCCTGCCCCACTTCCCCACAGACGCAAGGACATCGGTACGTGCCTCCCGGCCTGACCCTTTGGCCCCAGCCGCCAGAGGGCAGTCAAACCCCGCCTCCCGAGAGAGGAGAGCAGTCTGGACGCTCGATGCTCTCTTGCCCCTGCCGAGCCCCGGCGACCTGGGCTCGTTCCTGAACCTGCTTTGCCAGTGTGGCACGAGGTGTGGCGACCAGCACCTCAACCTCAAGCGCCACCAGGCTGGCCCTAGACCAGTATCTGAGAGTTATTCAATATTTTATAAAACATGAAACAACTTTCCAGATATTAATTGGATAAAAATAAAACAAAGGTTCTTACATTTCATTTTAACCCTTCTGTAATGACGAAAGTTCCTTGGCAGTGTGATTGTACTTGCATTAGATATTTGGGGATACACTTGGCCACAGACCTTCAACAGCTTTACAGTATTAACTATACCAAACCTAGACAAATTAAGAATGATTTGGCGAGATGGATCCATTTGCCCATCTCCTTGATACAGCAGATTCAGTCAAGATGACCCTTCTCCCCTGTTGTCTTTTATTCCAGAATTTACTCCTTGAACCTCCTGTGGAGGACATTAAACCATGAAATAAAGCAATTTACAGTTATCTTGGTACTGGAAGTAGTCCACAAATCGCATATGCTACTGTGCAGTTACCTGAATTGGAAGGAAGTCTTGTCCTTCCTAACTTACAAGATTGTCGTAGGGTAGCACATCTACACCATATAGCAAACTGGCTGAACCCATCCAAGACCCCCACTGGAAAGGACTAGAAACGGGGGAGAACGATAGACTTAACATTTTATTTTGCCCCACTTTGAAGTGGAACAACCCCAATGATTCACTCCCCCTTAAAGGGCTAGTGGAACCAAAACAGACAAGAAAATTATGCCCATTTTAAGAAGTAGTCAGTTGTAACTTCTTATTTCTAAAGTATTTTTCTTTTTCCTTGTTAGAAAGTTTTCTATGCAGTAATATTGTGCTGGATGTGTTGAAACAGCTGTCAGCCTGGCAGCTGACATTTCTATCTGTAGTCCCGTCCCCCCCACTACATCATCAGCATTGTTTTCTCATTGACATGACATCATAGGCGACTGACCTGGCAGCTACTGAGTGGCTGCTCTTAATCATAGTGAGTGAGGTCACAGTGAGGGAAGGGTGAGGGGGTAACAAGAAAGCTTCCTTTACCTCCTCATTTTGTGGTGCCTCCATAGTGTAAAGCATAATGTAGTATTCTTGGAAGGTTTCTGCAGTTCTAGTGTCCTTCAGCACTTGGGTTGAGACAGAGTGCTTAAAACTAGCCACTGGGGCCTGTGCCTTTTTTCCGCCTGACTTGTGCAAGAACTCTGATAGCTGAGGGGGCCAACCTTTTCGTACTTGTGCCTTAAATAAAACTTTCCCTCCTTAGCAGGCCCCCCCCCCAAATCTCTGCCTGCCAAACATCCCCCACCCTGGCCTTACAAATTTCTTCTAAAATCCTGCCTCTGTTGAAACGATCTCACCCTATTCACACTACTAACCTTCGCACTAACCCCCATCACTTGCTCACATCATGCCTGAGTTTTACAACTCCAGCCCCCACCCCACCTCCATCTCAAGTCTCCTACTTACATTCTTGCTATTACACCTACCTCCCCCTTTGAATTATGGTCTCATTTCCTTATCATCCCTCATGCATCTCTACTAATTATGCTGGATTTCTTTGCAGTTCACCACCCACTGCTTCCATACTCTTCCGCTCCCTTCTCCTCCAAACACCAGGCCTCCTTGGCATCTCCATCCAAGTTCCCTAAGCTCCACTTATTCATCCTTGCTCTATTACGCTCCTCAGGGGACATCCACCCCAGCCCTGATCCTGCCGCTTCCTGCGCTCCTGTGATCTCATCATCTACCACCACCCATCCCCCTACTCCCACAGCCCTCATAAAGGGCTTCAAGATATTACACCTAAACATCCATAGCTTGCTACAAAATATTGACCTCCTACAAGCCATGGTTGCCACTCTAAAACTAAACATAATAATCACTAAAACATGGCTAAAGAGCACAGTCCCTGACTACTCTGTCTCCATTCCTGGCTACTCCCTACTAAGGCAAGATAGAGCCAGCAGGGGAGGTGGTGTGGCCATGTACGTTTCCATAAAGCATTCGATAAAGCACCAGTAAGCAATCTTCGGCCACAGATCAAAGCACAATCCCTAGAAACAATCAACAATGGCAGGACATTCACCTTTTCATTAATCACCTTGAAAGAAGTTGAAGACCTTCTGCTACAGTTAGACACTAGAAAGAGCGCAGGAGCTAACTCGCTTGACCCATACTTTCTGAAAATAGCCCATCATATACTAGCAGCACCAATAATGCATTTATTTAACCTGTCCCTAATCCAAGGCTCCCTTCCTGCAGAATGGAAAACTGCTCATGTTATTCCACTATACAAAGCAGGGGACCCAAGTGATCTGAACAACTATAGGCCAATCTCCTACTGCCTATACTTTCGAAAATGTTGGAAAAATTGTGGATACACAGTTGAGATCCTTCCTGACAACACAGAATTTCTTAACCCTATGCAGTCTGGATTTAGAACCAAACACAGCACCATCACTGCACTGGCCAAAGTTACTGACGACTGGCATCGGGACCTGGACAAGAAAAATTTGTTTGTGCAGTGTTCTTAGATCTTAGCAAGGCCTTTGATACCGTCGACCATTGTCTACTTCTTGCAGCTAAACAACTTAGGAATGGACTCAATAGCACAGGCCTGGTTCCAGAACTACCACAGACAGACAGCAACAAATAAAGGCAGAAGGAGAGCTTTCACCACTTAAATCAATCAAGAGAGGAGTACCACAGGGTTCTATACTGGGTCCACTACTGTTCAACATCTATATTAACAATCTGAACTTAGGAATCACAGAAGCTAAAATCCATTTATTCGCCGATGACACAGTGCTATACCTAAGCAGAGACTCCCCTGGAGCCGCATGCACTGCAATACAAGATGAATTCAATAAACTGCAAAACCAGCTCATCGACAAAAAGCTTTTGCTAAATGCAAAAAAAAACAAGGCAATGCTGTTTGCCCCATCTAACACCGGGGCCATCTCTACAGCCTATAACAATGTTCCTCCTGTATCCACTCTACTTGGTGAAAATCTTGAGTTCGTGCCAAACTTCAAATACCTGGGTATTTGGCTGGATAACAAACTCTCTTTTAAAGTGCATATTGAAGAATTACTGAAAAAACTTAGGCAAAGGCTTGGCCTCTTCTTCAGAATTAAACATCTTCTTACTGAGACGGCAAAAAGACAGCTTGTTAATTCTACATTCCTGTCATTAATTGATTATGCTGACATTATATATGGCCAATGTCCTGCCTCCCATCTTGCTAAATTGGACGTATTGTACCACAGAGCCCTAAGATTTATAACTGGCCTTCCATCCTCCACGCACCACTGCGAGCTATATACTGCAGTAGGGTGGTCATCGCTTCAATTCAGAAGGCATAGAAATGCAGCCATCTGGACTTTTCAAGCCTCTCCAACGAACTTCCAGACTACATTGCTGCCTGCCTTCCCTTAAGTCCACCTAGTAGCTACGGCACAAGAAGTCACCAACTAATTTCCTAAAAATTCCCAGGATTAACCACTTTGGTAGGCTGCCATAAGTCATGCTTTGCCCACATTATGGAGAAGGATCCAAAGTTTTTGAAACTCAGCACCCTGTCAGTATTGCTATGTTCAGGCATCTTTACGACAAAACTTTTACTGAACTTTGTAAATGTTACCATAGCTTCTAGTGGTTCTATTAGTGGTCTCATCTCTAAATCTGCCTCTCTCATTTATATACCCTACCCTGAAATCCTCCCTATCCTGTTAAGTAGCCAACAGTCTTGTTTGGCATTCGGAGCCTCTGGCACCTCCCTACCTAATCTTACATGACACTTAATTAGCTGTTCTGTTGGTTTTTGGATCTTTGGGCCATCTCTAAGCCATGGCCAATTTCCTAGCCAGCGACCCCATATAAGCTAGATTTAGTTCCTGGGGGATGTAATGGTTGAGATCTGCCTTCCCTTGGCTAATACTAGTGTTAAATCAGCACCTTCAAACATGTATAAGAAAAATGTACTTTGTACAATTAACGTATGTAATATTTACCTGTTCCCCACTAGTGTAATGGAATGTTTATACTGTACCTTTCACATGTAAATCTGTATTCCCAAATCCTACTTTTTATGTAATATATGTATGTTTATCCATCTCTGACTAACTGCAGGTCCACCTTGTAAATGAGCTTGCTCAACGGTGATCGTCTGGATAAATAAAGATTTGATTGATTGCACGTCCTTAACCTCCGTCAGATACTCCACTGTTTACACCTCCTCTAACCCAGCGACCCATGACACTTTGGCAATTCATGTGCCCCTTCCGTTTACTGTCCCTCTTTGTAGCTGGTATCCTACTGCCGCCCAAACGTCCAGCCCTCTATCACTTTCGACCTTCAAACTTCCATCACTTCCCTCTCTCACTCTGGGGAGTTATACATCCTAGGTGACTTCAATTTAAATTGGATGTGTCCTACAACTACTAATACAAGAAATGCAGTCTGTGCTTTCAACCTTACACAGCTAATATCAGAACCCACCCGCCACAGCCATAAGACACAACCACTCCCTTTTCGACTAGGCTCTTACCTCCCACCCCCACAGTCACCACCTTTGGCATCCTTCCAGATGTGCTCGGGGACCACAATCCAGTATCCATAGTCAGAAAAGTTCACAGCCCCAAATCCCTGCATAAAACCCAACAAATACGTTCTTATAAATCCTTAGAATTAGAACCTCTGCTACGCAGCCTAGCTCTCGCCAACTGGTCCCCTCTAACCACCATCCCATCGGTTGATAGGGCCCTTGCTTACTTTAAAGACCTATTCATTGCAGATTGGAATGCTTTTGCCCCTCTCAGATAAACCAGGGTTAGGGGAAATCACCTACCATGGATTACCCCAGACCGTCTGGCCTGTCTCAGAGCTAGAGATCATGCTTGGAAACGCCACAAAGCTACCCAGCTTCCTAGTGATCTCATGTTCTACTGCAAACTCCGAAATGCCTGCACACTGGCTACAAGGCTAGCCAAATCAGAATATTTCAAAACTGCCTTTCTTACAAACATAAATACCCCTTCTATGTTCTGGAAGGTGGTCCACACCCTCTTTACCCCGCCGTCCTGTCCTCCCCACCTGTACTTAAGATAAATGATACCCTTGTGGATAACCCAGGTGCCATAGCTGCCAAATTTAACTCCTATTGTACCACATGTGCCTCTGAGTTACTGAAATCCCTCCCTACCTACCCTCCCTCCTCTTCACCCTCAAATAGCCCCCCTCCGACCCCCCCATCCCCTTTTCTCTTTCACTTCAGTCTCCCCAAATGACACCCTAAAAGCCCTCCTTGCTGTCAACCCTTCTAAGTGCTCCTCCCGAATGGCCTGAACTCTACCTGCACCGGCTGTTGTCTACCCCCTCTCCATTATACTAAAAGTCTCATTCTCAACTGCCTCGGTTCCTTCCCCTTGGAAACATGCTGTAGTCCTCCCACTTCCCAAAGGTGGTGACCCTTCCTCCCCTGGAAACCACCACCCTGTCTTTCTCCTTCCTATCCTAGCTAAACTTCAAGATCACCTAGTCCTCTCCCAGCTTGCCTCATATCTGACACCTCCTACTTCACACTTTTCCAATCTGGTTTCAGGAAAAATCACTACACTGCCACCTCCCTTCGGCTCGCTGACTCTATCCTTACAGGGATGGAAAATGGCCAGATCACCTCAGTCAGTCTTCCTGGACTCAAGTCCCCATCACTCATCCACACTAGTGCGATAGTGCCGGAGGGGCTAGGACCAAGTGGGAGCCAAAAATTTTCTGAAGGGTGGGCGCAAGACAGGACCATGCATCGTGGCACCCATGAGACTAGCTCCCGCCTGTAGGCTATCTCAAGCGTCAACCTCCAACTGCTTCAGTTCCTTTTTCCCCACCTTGAGTGCGCTGGATGTCGACGCCGCCATCTGCCGGAGTCAAAGTTTTATTCAGTGAGCCGCTTAGCAGTTTAGTGTTAGTTTAATTTAATATTTTTAGTAGTATTTTCTTATTTACTGAAGAAATTCTCATCTGCCATCAATGGTGTCGTTCTTAGATGTTAGTGGTAGCCGGTAGGAAGACTTCGTTTGAAGTTATGGGAAGAGGCTGTGTCTGGTCACACCCTTTGCTAATGGGGGGTCCGACTACCAGTAGTCCCTGCGTTGGGGGGGTGTCCATCGGCACATGAATCTGGCGGTTCTAGGGATCCCCTCTGCTTAATCTTGAGCTCTGCTTCCTCGTTTGGGAAGAAGAATCGGTGCCACTCAAAGGTTGCCTTCTGAAATGCGTCTGCGGGGATTGTCTGTCTGGAGGGTGATGGGCCTGAACCGACTTTAATGGGTTCCCCATGGCCCCGCTCTTAACAGCCGCGTTCTTCAACTCCGGACTCCATCTTTGTCCTCGATGGAATTCCGGTGAGCAGTTTGACCTCTGGGCTGCTCCTGTGGTGCAGGGGTTTCGACTTCTGTCCAGTTTTCCTGGCCAGTGTTTCCGATTTCAGGGCCTCCGGGCCTCTGAGCCACTGGACCGGGTCGATTGAATCAGGATGTGCGCGGTGCTCTCTTGGTGCCTTCGCCATTGCGTCGACCCCTCGTGCCTACCCCCCTCCCTCTTTCCATGCAGGGGCCGGCATGGGCATCACTTTTTCCTTCTCCCCTTCTCAGGATTTTCACAGTTGGCATTTTCCCATGGTGCTGTTGGTCTTGGCGCCACAGATGATGCCATGAGTCAGTGCTGCTGGTGTTGGCGCCATGGGTGGTGCTGTTGCTGGTGCTGTTGGTGTCTGGTGGTGCTCTGGGCATTGCGTGGTGCCGCGGGCATCGCTAAGGATGGCATCGGCACTGCTTGGTGCCATCCTGTGCCACTGGTGATGGGGTGCCAGTTGGTGTTGTCTGACAGAACTAGTAGCGGACTTCCTTCTGCAGACATCCTCTTCCTTCCGCAGAAGTTGTGGCGAGATGTTCTCCGCGGAATGAAGTTCTGTTCTGCAGCTTAATTTCCTGCAGATCTTAGTGAGTGGCGGTCTGTGTGGGATCTTGACATCCAATGGTTTTCCGCTGATGGAACTCTTCTGTGCTGCCAGTGGAATCCCTCATTCCGCTCAGCACTTGTCGGCCCCTTAAGTGACGTCAAGCTCCTCAACACCCTTCCTGGTGGCGGAGTCTCTAGTGACTCTGACCTAGATCTCCCTTTAGGGGCCCTTCTGGGGGAAGAAGTGCATCCAGATGACACTCCCTGCCCTCCTTGTCGGTGATACAGCGGATAACTCATTTTATAGACTGGAGGGCAAACCTTCTCTATCACCAGAGTCCGTGATGGAAGATCTTCTTTTCAGTTTTTCCATAGTGATGGGGTCCACTATGGTATTTCGGACTGCATCCGTGGACCAGATGCTTCTGCGTCTAGACTCTCTTCAGTCATCAGAACAGTTACACTGTGGAACACACTAATTCAATGGTCGGGAGCCATATGGGCTCTTCCGCCCCTTTGATAGGGGCATATCGCCCCTTGTGATACCGCCCCTTCGGTGGCTTCATCGGCAACAGATGGCCAACATCTCTGCAGCTGTGATTATTGGTCCAGTCATGATTTCAGTTATGGACGCTCGCGATTCTCCTGCCCCTCAGATGGACGACATTTTTGTCATTCTTTTATCAGGTAATCCTTTCAAGATAGCAGCCTGAAAGCCTTGTCAGGCTCCTACTAATGGTGGCTAAAAGAAATAAAATAAAACCAATCACAGCACAGGGCCTAGCCCGAAATTAACAGATACCATCCTTTTGGATCCGGCCAGGTTCCGCCTCAGCCCCTGAGGCAGTCGTCTCTAAACTACAGTGAAGAATACCTGACTTCTTCTACCCCTAGGGCAGGTCTGATCCAGCGGAGGTATGGGTCATCTTATTTCTCCAAGAGAAATTTTTTATTCAGAGATGTTCCCTAGACCTAAGCGACAGCCCAGTCTGTTGGTTTCTTTTTTTTTTTTTCCCCCTCTCCATTGGGCTTTCTTCTCTTGATCAGAGCCTCAGAGCAACAGAAGTGACTCCACAGCAAGTTGGAACTCCAGTTCCTAATTCCTTGCTTGCTTCAGGTTAATAGACGGCATGCCCCTTTCTTGACCGTGGTCAAGTAGGTCTTTTTTCTGAGGTGGCTTCTCTGTATTCACACCTTCAGTTCCTGTGCACTGTTTCCGTGCCAGTCGCTCGCGCAGTTACCCACTTTGAGTGGATGCCGAAACCGTGATGTGTGTTTTTCATCAGCAAGCAAACTAGAGTCGTTTCCTACTCCCTTTCTGGAAGGCCAGAGTGAGTGGTGCCTCACCACGTTGAGTCACTTCTGACGTTATTCAGTCACTTGCAACGAATGGGTTAGCCTGAAGTTGGTCCTGCTGCGTCCCCCCTCGAAGCAGATCTGCCTCTATTTGCCTGAGAAATCCAGACCCTGTTTTTTTCTGTCTGAATGTTTTTCCGCAGTGGACACGTCCTCCAGTACATTTTCCCTCTCTTCCCTTAGTTCAGAGACTGCTACTACAGTTGTAAGCACACAGGGGCAGAATGACTCCTCTTTGGAATGTGAAGTGGGTAGGATCTGGTTCTACTAGACCACCACAAGAGGCTTCTAAGTCGTGCGTTGACTTTCCATCAGGAAGGTTTCAGTGACTAAGTGGAAACCATTCTCCTTGATGGGCTAACCCCACCTGGACCACCTTTTGCTTACCAAGTGAGGGGTTCAAGTGCTCCTGGACCTGTTGTTTACAGGTCAGCCATATGTTGTAGTGGGGGTTTCCATCTGCGCTTTTCGGTCTACCCTGAACCAGTAGACTTTATCTCCGGCTCTTTCAGTTCCTGAGGTCCTGTTAACATTAGATTAATACATGTCTTTGACCCAATTAATTTTTGTCCTAGACCAAGTTGTGAGGTTGGGTTCTTGCTGCTCTCCTAGAGTGGTTGCGGCCTCCTGGCAGAGTTTCATTTTGTGTCCATTGCAGTCTTCTGCAAAGTGGTGAGTTAGAACTCGAGCGCTTATCTTGTAAGCACTATGTTCTAGATGCTCTTTCCAAGACCGCTCTTTATATTAGCAGGATAGTCCTTGGTTGTCCTTTCTGAGTGAGCCGTATCTCCTACCACCCTACTCGGGGTTGTTGGTTTTAGCTCTGTACTCTGACACTAGTGTGAATGAGTGGAGACTTGAGTCCAGGAAGATATGGAAATTACGTACTTACCGTAATTGTTGATCATCTTGGACACTGTCTCCATCACTCATTCACACGCCCACCCACCCATCCCCTGGGCGCTCTCATTTTCTGTCCTGGTCTTCACGGTCCTATGGTTCAAGCTGTGAAGATATTGTTCTTTGACCCTTCTTGCAAGGGCCCTCTCGGGCCCAGGAAGTCAGGATAAGTTATATCCATTAGTTACACTGCACCTCCTCTGTCAAAGGTACTGAGGTGGTTGGAGGGTCGACGCCGAGATAGCCTGCATAGGCGCTAGCTAGTCTTGCGGTGCCACGCATGCGTGATCCTGTCTCAGCACTGACCCTTCAGAAAATTGTTGGCTCCCGCTTGGTCCTAGCACCTCCGGCACTATCCCACTAGTGTGAATGAGTGACGGAGACTGTGTCCAAGAAGATCAACAATTACGGTAAGTATGTAATTTCCATTTGTTGTCGACCTGGCTAAGACCTTAGACACTGTCTCCCAATCCCTTCTCCTAGACTCCCTCTCAACAGCTGGTCTATCCCCCTCAACCACAAACTGGTTTAAGGACTACCTCCCTGGTAGAACTCAATCAGTCATGATCTCTGACGCCACTTCCCCTCCCCATCCAGTTACAACTGGTGTCCCGCAGGGCTCAGTGCTAGGGCCTTTAATATTTTCCATCTTCCTAAACGACCTCCCATCCATCTGCTCACCCTCCTCCTACACACACATGTACGCCGATGATACGGTCCTGTATACATCTGGCTCGAGTCCTGCCGAGGTTACTTCCAACTTGCATGGCCTTGACAAAGTTCAGCTCTGGTTCGCTAACCATCAACCTTTTCTCAATGCCAAGACTGTCTCCATGACCTTTGGCACAAGGCAGAGACTCTCTAAGCTTCCCTCCCTGCCCACCTTCCACACCCTTGATGGGACTTTACTTGAGGGCACATCCTCCTTCAGATATTTAGGTGTTTGGCTGGACCAATACATAAACTTCTCTGGACATACTGAAGCCATCCAGAAAAAATTGCGACCCAAGCTTGGTGCCTTGTTAAGGAACTGTAGCTACATCCTCCTGCGGCTAGGGGTGAACTTGTTCAGAAGATGATCTTGCCCATTTTTGACTACTGTGACATAGTTGTTCAGTGCTGCTCCCAAATCTTGCCTGTCCAGATTGGATACCCTCAATTCCTTTTGCCGCTTTGCCCTTGATGCTCCACCCCTCTCCCACCACTGTGACCTCTATCATTCTGTATCCTTCCTCTCCCTCACAAACGGACAACTCTCCCATTGTCACATTCACCTCCAAGAACTGGCTGGGAAAACTCCCTTCCTACCTCTCCTCCTCTGTTTTAACTCCCCCACCTCCCTAAGATCAGCAGACTCTCGAGCTCTCGTGGTCCCCCGTTGAGCCACCCTCATCAGTCAGTTTGGGTACTCCAACCACCTCCCAGAAATGTGGAACTCCTTGCCCCCTCAAATCGTTCACTCATCCTCAGAATATTCCATCAGCTCTGCCCTCAAAAACTTCATTGCACCTAGCTGTTCCTGCTGTGACCCTTCCTAATTCCCCCCCTTCCAACCCCCTCCACTTCCTTCTCCTTCACCCCTATTTCCCCCTACATGCTTTCTCTTCCCCCTCCTCTATGATTTCCTATTCGTCCTAAGCTATCATCCGTTTGTCCCCACCCTCACCCTACACCTAATAACCTAAATTCCCCACTACTGTTTCCTGTCAAGGCTGGGTCTTGTCCCTCTTCTCTCTCACACCTCCCTCACGTCTGAAATCTATTCCCCATCGCTGCCTACTTTCCTCCTGTTGTGCTCTACCTCTGATGTCACCAACGTGCTTCCCTCCTGTCGTGCTCTACCTCTGCTTTGTTTAGGCGGGGCCTTCAGCTTATTAGAGGGGCCAAGCCATGACAGTCCCTTCTGTCTCTCCCCCTCTCCTCCTTTCTGATATGCTTGAACTCTCACTGCCTTCAGCCTGCTTCCCTCCCAGTGTGCTTGACCTCTGCCTTGAGCAGGCAGGGTCCCCAGCATACTGGAGGAGGTCAGGTCATGGCTGACCCTCTCCTCTTCTCCCCCTAACTTCCCCTCCTCCAAATTCCACTCCCCCCTCCCTGCTTTCTGCCTATACACATCTATGCCCCCAACTCACCCCGACACATTTTTCCTCCCTCCTTACCTAGCTCTAGCTAATTTGCTGACCCCCATTCTCTAACGCACTTACAGTCAACCTTGCACTTTGTTACACCCTGCATTATTTTGCTGTCTCTCTCCTCGTAATCTTGCCTTAGCTCAGTACTCCAGAACTATGTCCAAGTGTTTGTCAAATGTTTTTGTGCTATACCTGTTTAGCTCAAAACTGTTAGCTTTGTATCCCTCCTCGTTAATACCTGTTAGCATTCCCCTTCTCATTACTTCTGTATAGCCTACTCCTCACTTTATTGAATGTAATCAAATTATATATCTATATTGTGAATCAGATTTATATTTATTTCAAATAATCGGAAATACACCTTTGAGTCAAGGACTCCTTTGCAAAGGTTCCACATCAAGGATATAGAGGACAACATTGGTAATTACAGTGGGTAAAACATGAAAAAAGCAGTTTAACTAAGATAGAGATACAATGTTAGGGCAGGACATGCCCGACGTCAAAATGTTAATGAGGAAACCGAGCAAAAATTTCAAATAGGGTCTGGGAATTGGACCCATCGTCGAGTACAGTGTGTGCATCACCTGGGGGGAGACCACTGAGTGGATAGTGAGAAAGAAATAAAATTGTTTGAGGGGAAACCACCAAGTACAGTCACAGGATGAGTGCATGAGGAGCTGATTATTTTCATATACCATCCTCATGTCTCCCCCCAGTCACACCGGGAGACTAGCAACTTGTTGCTCAGCGTGTCTTCCTGATGAAACATTTCAATAAATAAACGTAGCACAGCTATTTTTATTTTCTGAAAATTCAGTTTGTCGTGCTCACACTTTACCTGATCTATCTGTCCCTTGACTTATCAATTCCTCTGTTTATAAGCCTCCAGCAGAAGTGATGCATATCCTGCAGCTGTGACATCCGTTGCTGCCATTCCTTTTGCTTCCGAGTGGAGTATTGCCCCTCATCAGTTTTTACAGGTGTCCCATAGTACAGCCTCAGAATCCCCCCTTTCCAGAATATCAGGGATCTTTTCTGTTATGAAGGCTTGAAATTCTTCGGACCTCAGATGGTATGAATTGAGGTGGCATTGTATGGTCAGTCTGACCTTTCCCAGAGTTTCAGAACTGGTTCATGGTCTGACAATACGATGACTTTCCAGCCGACAGTCCCGCAACAAGGAGCATGTATTTCTGTTGGGTGCAACTATAATCTACTGTCATGTACACATTGTATGCTGTGGAATAGTGGCTGTAGTTTTTGGTTTAGGATGAACCTCCCACCAGATGTCTGCCCATTTTAACTCCTGCTGAAGCTGGCCGGCCTGTTGGTGCAGCGGTAGCACTACCAAGCATGGGTCGAGAGCTGACCAGGGGGAGGAGGAGTGAGCATCCTAGAGGCCACTCTCCTCCGGGGAGGGAGGGCAACCAGGTCTGCTGCTATACTGCTTCCTGGGAGACCTCAAATGGCATGCAACAGAGCGGCTCGTGGGAGGGAAGACGCAGGCTGGTGCTGCGGTATGCATGTTCACGTCGGTCTAAATTCAGGTAGAAAAACTCTGCTTTCTTTATCCTACATTCCTTGCAGGTGTTACTTCATTTGTTGCATTGATGCAGCCAAATCTTTTTTGGCTTCTGTTGTGTTTTTACACCTTCCGAGCTCGTCTGTTACCAATGGTGGGGGTAGGTGACAGCACTGCTGTCTGGGCAAGAGTACTTCCATGCTGCTGTAAATCATCTATAGCCTGCTCTGCCAAGGTGAAGGCTACTTGCCTTTCAGGAAAATTTGCAGATAGCTGGATACAGTGTGTAGAACTTGATGCCTTGTGCATGCAGCGTGTTCACAGTGGGAATGGAAGCCCACTTCTGGGATTGTCGTCGTTTTAATAGACTCTGTGGTTCTAGAAGGTAACAACTTTCGCTTGCCAAGCTTTAGCTGGGATTTCTTGGTTCTCGTGTCAGAGAAAGCATGCAATTATGGAGCATGTTCTTTCAGCAGCCACTGGTTTTGAGCCTTACCCCTGGTAGGGACGCTCAAGTTCATGTGTAAAAGTCTGGGGGACATCCAGCATTATCCAAAGGAGTGGCACTAATGCAGGTCCTATGCCCCTTCCGGAATGCTGTGCAGACTAGACTGCTCTGTTACAGTTTTCAGTATCTTCCTATTTTTGTTTCTGTTTGGATGGTAGCATGTACTTGTAGAAGGGCTGCCTCTGCTGTATCTACACAGTGGTCTGTTGTTGTTAGGTAAGCCTCCTGTTCATTGGACCGAGTCTCGAGCTAGGTGATGTCAGTTCTGAGTGCCGCTGTGGTATTCCAGACCTCATTTCTGAGGTCATGGAGTTCGGCTATCAGCAGGTCAACCTTCTGATTTACTTTTCAAACAACATGAAGTCTTGCTGTATTCTGACATATGCAGTTAGCCCCAGCACTTGAACTGCCCCAGAGAGGAAAGAGTTAACTCTATACAGGAAGCGTAGAATGTTGAGCTCAAGCTCTGTTTCAAATCTCTGTCTGCAGTGCTTCAAAGTGCAATAGTCAGATTATTTACTCTGCCTAACTGTTCAGTTGCTTCGGAGATTGCTCCTTCGCTACAGTTGATCCAGTTAAGAAACAGTCTGTCTATTCAACAGATTGTTTTTCGGCTTCAGACCCCTGTCTGCGGTGCAGTAAGTGGTAGTAGGTAGTGGACTGTATTGTTGAAATAAAATAATCTGTGGGAATTGTAAAACCTGTGGTTCGGTCCAGTTCGGAACAGATTATTTGAGGGGTTTCTTTTATTTCTTCCGTGTAGTGTGAGGTACCGGTTCCTATCTGTTTCAAAAATGTCATTTTACACTGTTTTTTTTTTTTTTCCCCACGACCCGTAACACGGTTGGTAACTAATAGGAGTGTCTTACCTGACGGTTAAGCTGTAAAGGGTAAGTTTTGTAGTCTGGCCATGTCCGAGAAACCCAAGGGAAAAAAAAAACAGGCCCACTGGGTTTCAACACTGGTGAGTGTGGGGATGCCTTTGCTAAGGCAGACCCTCACACCATTTGTGTTTGATTGATTGAATCGAGGTGGACAAACCACAGACAGACTGCCAAATCTTAAAAAATTTCCCGAAGCCACCCTAGGAAAGAGCTTGGGTAGACGTGGGGGGGAGAAGGAGGCCGAGAAGTCCGCTAATCCAGATGGCCAGCCCGGTTCGGTTCTTACCGAACCTGAGGGAGTGCCCACTGACCTGGGCGATACTCCCTCGGGCAAGAGATCTGACCCTGAGGGATCGGTTCCATCGAAACGCAAAAGGAAATCTGCCGGTTCGGAACTAGAACCGCATAGTTCAACCACTGAAGAAATAGCCAGGGCGATAAGTATTGTGGAATCGCTATGTCCGGTTTCGTCCGATCTGACTCCTCTCAGTAGGCGCTCTGTTCAGTCGGTTCCCCCAGTTCCAGAATATGTTCCGGATAAATTTTATGAACTGGAGGGGGAGGAAGAACAAGGTGGTGGTGGTGGTGATTGGTGGTGAAGGTCTGAATGAGCCCATTGAACTGGATGTTTCCCCTCCCAGGCTTTGAGTCCCCATCCCACTATTTGTTCTACAAGAAGGTGACTGATACCCTCCAGCTTCCCTTAGTTGAAGCTGTCGAGGAACAAGAGGAGCCTGTCTTTGTGGAAATGATGGACAGCCCAGAGTCCAAGAGTTGTCTGTTCCCATCCATACATCCTTAGGGAAACAGACACACACAATTCTGCAAACTCCAAATTCTTAACCTCCTGTGGATAAAAAAATGAACAGGAGGTATATGTTTTCAGGCTCGGTACAGAGTTTTTGTTCCACCAATGCAGCCATGTTGGGGAAGTGCAGGCTGCAGCCTGTGACAAGGCTAACATACCTCTGGCTTTACACACCCCAGATAAAGACTCTAGGAAGGTGATGCTATGGCCAAAAAACAGTACTTGGCATAATCCTTGGGACTCAGGCAGGCTAATTATATGGCCTACTCAGCCAGGTACCAGAAGTCTAGATGGAATGCTGTTCTGGAGCTGGTTAAACAAGCTTCCCCCAGCTAGCCAAGGAGCTGGAGGAGGTGGCTGCTGTTGGGATTGAGGCATCCAGATTGCAATTCCATGCTGCTGTGGACTCGAATGATGTGGCATCACGAGTCATGGCTACGTCTGTGGCTCAGATGTACTAACCTCTCACAGGACACCCAGGCTAAGGCTGTGGATTTCCCTGTGGTGGGTAATTCTCTGTTTGGGGAGCAGACAGAGAATTGCATGAAGAGAATGGACGAGTATCGGACCACCTACAGGAGTGCACAGGCCAAGGAAAGGCAGGCAGCTCCTCAAGCAGCAGTCTCGGGGCAGACCTTTTCACAGGCCTTTCTACTAAGTGCAGGCCTCTTATTCCTTTCCACAGAGGGGGTTCTTCAGAGGGAGAGGTAGGAGAGGGATAAGCAGGCTGCATCCTCCTCTCAGTCCAAGGCTTCTGCCAAGCAGGCACCCTGATGTGTCGGCCCGGGTCGACTCCCCAATGCCAGTAGGTGGCAGGCTGGCTTACTGCTTCCAGGCCTGGAGGTCTGTTACCTCAGACAAGTGGGTCCTGGAGGTAGTAAGCCAGGGATTGGCCCTCAGTTTTGCAAAGTTCCCAAAATTGAGGGCCAGATTCTTTCCACCTGTAAACCTTTCCGAGACTACTGCTTTAGAAGCAGAGGTTTCCTCTCTGCTAACCCTCTGGCCTGTAGAGAGAGTTTCTGTTCAGCACAGGCGCAAAGGTCTGTATTCCAGATATTTCCTTACCCCAAAAAAGACACAGGAGTGGCAGCCCATCCTAGACCCAAGATATCTAAACAAACACATCTTAAAACCAAACTTCAGAATGGTGACGCTGGGAGTAATTCTTCCCCTTCTAAGGTCAGGGGATTGGCTAGCTTCCCTGGACCTCAAGGAGGCCTACTTTCACATCCCAATCAGGTGCTCCCACAGAAAGTACCTCAGGTTTGAGTTGCCTTCAGGCCATTATCAGTTCAGAGCACTGCCCTTCGGTCTAACATCAGCTCCAAGGGTGTTCACAAAGTGCCTAGCAGTAGTAGTGGCCTTCCTCAGGAGGCAGGGGATCTCCATATTCCCATACCTGGATGACTGGCTCATTGTGGGGCAGTCTCCAGACCAAGTCAAGTCAGACCTGTAAGTTATTCAACAGCTGCTCATTTCTCTAGGTTTTCTTCTCAGTCTGTCAAAGTCTGTTCTCGAACCAGTGCAGCTCCTCACCTTCATAGGGGCAGAGTTGGATACTGTGCCGCTAAAGGCTTTTCTCCCCTTGGCAACGGTGAAGGCCCTTACAGATGATAGAAACATAGACTTTAACGGCAGATAAGGACCGCTTGGCCCACCTAGTCTGCCCATTTCCATGCCTAGAGGATAAGCTGCAGATCCTACTTAACCAACAGCTTATTTCTTCCTACCCCCCCAACAAAAATTGCCTTATGTTTGTCCCATGCATTCTTGAATCGTCCCACAGCTTTAGACCCCACAACCTCCTCACGAAGGCTGTTCCATGCATCCACCATCCTCTCTGTGAAAAAATACTTCCTCATATTGCCCCTGAGCTGTCTTTCCCCAATCTTCAAATTGTGTCCCATTGTTCTTGCACATCTTTCTGAAAGATGCTACCCTCTTGGACTTTGATTCCACTGAGATACTTAAGCATTTCTATCATGTCACCCCTCTCCCTCCTTTCCTCAAGGGTATACATATTCAGCTTCTTTAGCCTCTCCTTGTATGGCTTCTCTTGCAGACCCTGCACCATTTTAGTTGCCCTCCTCTGAACTGCCTCCATCCTATGTCCTTGCGGAGATGGGGTCTCCAGAACTGGATGCAGTACTCCAGATGGGGTCTCACCAACTGTCTGTACAGGGGGATAACTTCCTGTTTTCTGCTGGTGATGCCTCTCCCTATACATCCCAGTATCCCCCAGCCCTCCCTACCTTCTCCATTGCTTGCCAACCTTAAGGTCATCTGATGATTACCCCCAGGTCCCTTTCCATTTTGTTGTTATACCCCCCAAATTGTGTAATCTTCCCTGGGTTTTGTTTCCCGGGTACATTACTTGCACTTCTTTGCATTGAATCCAAGCTGCCATACTTCTGCCCATTCCTCCAACCTTGCCAAGTCCCTTCTCATCCTTTCCACGCCTCCTTGTGTATCAACCCTGTTGCAGATCTTTGTGTCATCTGAAAAGAGGCATACTTTCCCTTCCAGACCCTCTGCAGAGTCACTTATAAAGACATTAAAAAGGACTGGACCCAGTACTGAACCCTGCGGTACCCCACTAGGAACCTCTTTTTCTTCAGAGTGGACTCCATTTATAATTACCTTCTATGTCCTGTTGTTCAGCCAAGGTTACCACCCTGAGACCCACTCCAAGGCTGGTTTATTTATTTATTAAATTTTGGTGTCCGGGTAGGCCCACTGAGCCCCGAAGGTCCCTTTTTCAGGGGTGACCCGGGATAACAATACAAGTCATAAAAATGAACAAAGACATAAGGAACATTTGAGGCATTGTGAGTTACATCATGAGGTGGTTACAGTAAAGAAAAATAGTGGATATTTTTGACTACTAATCTTTTGTGTGGGACTGTGTCAAATGCCTTGCTAAAGTCTAGGTAGGCCATGTCCACATCCCCTCCCTGGTCTACTACTTTGGTCACCCTATCAAAGAAATCAATTAGATTTGTCTGATGTGACCTTCCCGCTGTGAACCCATGCTGCCTTGGGTCCTATGCCCCTTTGGCCTCTAGATACTCAACAGTTTTCCTTCAGAAGTGATTCCATCACTTTCCCTACTACAGAGGTCAAACTGACAATTTTCTAGTTTCCTGCCTCTGTCTTGCTCCCACTTTTGTGAAGGGGAATCACATCAACCTTCTTCCAGTCCTCAGGTACCACGCCATCCTCCCATGATTTGTTATAAAGGGTAGTCAGTGGTGTCACTAGTTCTCTGCTTAATTCATTTTAGAATTCTGGGGTGAATTCCATCTGGCCCCTTTGCTTTGTCCACCTTCAGTTTTAGGAGTTCTTTCAGAACCCTTTCTTCTGTGAAAGGACTGGGTTCAAACCCCGAGTGCTTCTGTTCATTGGATTAGGCACCTCCCCCACTTCCTCTTCTGTGGATACTGAACAGAAGTATTCATTCAGTATCCCTGCTTTTTCATTGTCACTCTACCCACCCACCATCCATTCTATTCGGCCTCACTATCACTCCCTTTGTCTTTCTACGCTCCCTGATATACCTATAAAAGGTTTTATCCCCCTTCTTAACAGAGTTGGCTATCTTTTCCTCAGTTTGTGCCTTTGCTATTCTGACTACCCTCCCCGCTTCCTTCTTCCTTAACTGGTGCAGTTCTCCGTCCTCCTCCTTCTGTTTCCTTATACTTCCTAAATGCTATCTTTTTCTCCCTAACCTTCACCGCCTCTTCTTTTGAGAAACATAGTGGCTTTTTCTTTCGTTTTGATTTGTTTATTTGCTTCACACAAAGGCTTGTTGCCTCTGTGATGGCAGTTTTGATATTTCCCCGATTGTTGCTGCACTCTTCCTTCTATCCTGTTTGCTAGTGCCTTTTCTAAGGCACTCTCCCATCTTGCCAAAGTCAGCCCTCCTGAAGTCCAGAACCTTCACTTTTGTAGGGCTTCTTCTTTCCGCCTTCTGGTGTCTCGACCAGCAAGACATTTTCTTCAGCTCCTGGGTCACATGGCAGCTTCCACTGTGGTGATACAGGGAGCCAGATTTCAAATGAGGGACATTCAGTTCCTCCTGAGGTCCTCTGGGTCCCAGAAAAAACATTCTTTAACCAAATTGATTCCAGTGACTCAGACTCTGGTCCAGGCTCTCCAGTGGTGGTTGGATCAGGGCAATCTCAGATGAGTCCCATTCATCAGTCAGACTCATTCAGTGGTACTAACCACAGATGCCTCCCTCCTGGGTTGGGGAGCCTACCTGGGAGCCCTTACAGCACAAGGCGTTTGGTCTCCTCAGGAGTCTCTATTTCATATCAGTCTTCTGAAACTCAGAGCAGTATTCCTTGCTCTTCAAGCTTTCTCTGACTCAGTGAGGAACAAAGTGGTTCAGGTCTGGACAGACACCACCACCACCATGTGGTACATCAGCAAGCAGGGAGGCACTCTGTCTACTGCCTTGTGCATGGAAGTCATGAAGATATGGTCTGTGGCTTATGCCCTACAAGCATCACTGGTTGCAGTCCATCTGCCAGGGAAGGACAATGTGCAAGCAAATGCCCCGAGCAGAATATCCCAGGGCCACCACGAATGGGCCCTAGACCCCTTCATACTGAAAGTAATCTTCTCCAGATGGGGCACTCCAGAGATGGATCTCTTTACAGCCCCAGACAATCAACTTTCTCTTTTCTGTTGCAGGCTTCCGGTCCTGGGCACAGTTCCCCTGGATGCTCTGGTTCTGGATTTGGGGGGGCAAATTCCTTTATGCCTTCCCTCCCTTTCCCCTGTTGTTCAGGGTCCTGGTCAAGATCAGGTCGCAACCGTGCAGGTGATCCTGATTGCTCCAGACTGCCTTGATATCCTCTGTTGTTGTCCCTAGCAGTCCATCTTCCCTTGTCTCTCCCCAAGAGGCACAATCTGCTAACCACCTCTCGGGGAAGAATCTGGTACCCTAACCTTCAGTCTCTCAACCTCAAGGCCTGGTTCTTGAAGAGTTAGAGTATGCAGGTCTGCATCTGTCTTGCGGTGTTGGATATTCTCGAGGCCTCTCGAAAACCTGCCACTAGAAAAACTTGTAATTACAAATGGAAGTGATTCAGCATTTGGTGTTCCCATCTGGCTACAGTTTTGGATTACAGGGTTCATCTTAATGGCCTAGGCCTCAGGCCAGCCACTTTAAAAGTTCATGTAGCAGCTGTACCTGCATTTGTCATCAGGGAAGGTTTCTTCTCTGGTATCTCACCCTGTCTTCAGTAAGTTCTTTAACGGTTTGGTTCATACCAACCCTCCCTTTAGGGACGCTGCCCTTGCTTGCGATCTTAATGTTTGCATTGCTCAGCTCATGCAACTCCCTTTCAAGCCTATGGCTTCAGCTGAACTCAAGTATTTGACCTGGAAAACTGTGTTCCTGGTAGCTATCACTTCTGCCAGGCATATTAGTGAATTGTAAACCCTGTCAGTGGAGCCAGATTTTCTCATTCCATAGAGATAAGGTGGTTCTCAGAACCAGTAGGAGGTTCTTATCCAAAGTGGTCTCAGATTTTCATCTGAACCAGTCTATGTATCATAATATCATAGTAAAAGCCAGCAGAATAGGCCCCATGGTCTGTCGTGTCTGCTCAGAAGCTAGCCCCCTACTGGGAGCTCGCTCCTCCACTCCCCTTCCGCCCCAGAGGTGGCCCTCCCTTGCCTCAGCTTCCCCCCTGTACCTGTCCCAACCCTTCTTGAATCCCTCCTTTGTGGTCTTTTCCACCAGACTCCTGGGCAGTGCATTCCATGGTTCTACCACCCTCTCTGTGAAGAAGCATTTCCTGCACTCCCCCCGTACTCCTTCCCCACCCCTTCCAGCTTCCACTCGTGCCCCCTGGTAGTTCTCACTCCCTCCCTTCTTAAGCCTGAACACTTCCCTGGCTCCGCCCTTATTTATCCCCTTTACATACTTGAAAGTCTCTCTCATGTCAGCTCTGTTCCTCCTCTCCTCCAGTGCGTACAGATTGAGTTCATCCAGTCTCTCCTCATAGGTCCTACCCTTCATGCCCTGAATCATCCTGGTCGCCCTCCTCTGGACCTTCTCCAGCAACGCTATGTCCTTCTTTAGATGGGATCTCCAGAACTACACACAGTACTCGAGATGTGGCCTAACCAGGGCATTATACAGAGGGAGGATCACCTTCCTCCTCCTGGAGGTAATCCCCTGGTTATGCAGCCCAGTATCCTGTTTGCGTTTCCTGCAGCTCTTCAACAATTCTTTTGTTATTCATTTTGCTGTCCACTATCCCAAAGTTCCTTTCGCCCGATGTGACTTGCAGTGTGGTCCCCCAGGGTGTATGCATGCCCCGGGTTTCTGACCCCCAGATGCAGCACCCTACATTTCCTTGCATTGAACCTCAACCCCCACTTCCTTGCCAACCCCCTGGGGTATCCAGACCCCCCTGCAGGTCCTCTCTCCCCTCCTGCCCGTCTGCCAGTGCTCCCAGTTTTGAGTCATCCGCAAAGAAGCTCAACATACTCCTAACACCCCACCCTGTGTCCGAGACATAGGAATTAAACAGGAGTGGCCCTAGGACCGAACCCTTGGGGACCCCACTGATGACCCTCCTGGGGGAGGAGACTATTCCTCCAACCACCACTCGCTGTATTCTCCCTATAAGCCAGTTTTCCACCAACCTGAGCAACTGCCCCACACCCCATCCCCTCCCCCCAGCTTTGTTAGTAGGCCGTTGTAGGGTACCGAATCGAACGCCTTACTGAAATCCAGATAGAGGATGCCCACCGGCCTTTGTCGGTCCAGGGCACCCGTCACCCAGTCATAAAACTCCACCAAGTTAGTCTGGGCAGGACCTCCCCGGAACAAAACCATACTGCCTGTCATACAGGTGCCCCAACCTTTCCAGCTGCGCCCCCCCCCCCAGCCTCTCCTTGATAATGCCATCCATAACCTTGCCTACCACAGACTTTAGGCTAACAGGCCTATAATTCAAACATGAAGTCTTGCTTTATTCTAACAATCTGCAGTTAGCTCCAGCCTTTAAACTGCCCCGGGGAGTATAGGGTTAATTTTCTATGCAGTGCATAGAATGTTGAGCTCGAGCTCGGTTGAGGTCTCTGTCTGCAGCACTTTGAAACCCAACCGTCAGATTCTTTACTCCGCCTCACTGAACAGTCGCTCCGGAGATTCCTCCTTCAGCTCTGTTCAAAAGTCTGTTAACGTGTCGGTTTAATACGAAATTATTTCCGCATTGTCGGTTCAGGCTCTGTCTGCAGTACCTTGAGTACTTCGATAGTTTTACTGTTTACTTTGTGGAAATTGTAGTTAGAGTAATTTCTTGTGTTTTTCTTTAGGGTGTGGTTACCGGTACTTATCGGTCTCAAAAAAAAAAAAAAGTGTTTTAAGCGTTTTTCCCATATCCGTGACACGGTTAGGAACCAATAAGGGAGTCTTGCCTGGCATTTGCCGAAAAAAGGGTAAGTTTGGTTAGGTTGGCCATGTCTGAGAAACCCAAGAAAAAAAACTGGCCTACTGGGTTTCAACACTGCAGTGAGTGTGGGGAGGTCTTTGCTAAGGCCGATCCCCACACCACCTGTGTTTATTGTCTGGGTTTGAACACCTCGATAGACTGCCAAATTTGTAAATTTTCCTAAGTCTACCTTGGAGAAAAGATTAGGTAGACTTAGGGAAAAGGAGGCCGAGAAGTCCGCTGACCCAGATGTCCAGCCCAGTTTGGTTTCAACCGAACCAGAAGGAGTGCCCTCTGACCAGGACGATACTTCTTAGGGTAAGAGGAAAGCCAATCCTGAGGGATCGGTTCCTACAAAAAGGAAACGTAAAGACAAGTCAGCCGGTTCGGATCCAGAGGTTCATGTTCCGACCGCTGATGAGATTGCCCGAGCGATTTGGATTGTTGAGTCGCTTTGCCCGGTTCCGTTAGATCCGGCTCAGTTAGCTAGGGGTTCGGTTCGGTCGGTTCCACAGGTTCAGGACTATGCCCCTGAAGATTTTTATGAACCGGAATTTGAGGAGTAGGGGGATTATGAACAAGATGATGATTATGATGGAGCAGAAAGTCTGGATGTGCCCATTGAACCGGACATCTCCCCAGACAGACCTTCTGGTGTTTCCCCTCCTAGGCTCTCCGAGTCCCCTCCTCACTATCTGTTCTACAGGAAAGTGGCTGAAATTCTTCAGCTCCCTATGGAGGAAGCTACAGAGGATCAAGAGGAGCCTGATTTTGTAGAAATGATGGACATCCCAGAGTCCAGGAGACTGTCTATTCCCCTGCACATATCATTTGGGAAACAGACACAAAACATTTTAAAGTCTCCTAATTCTGTACCTCCTGTTGATAGGAGAATGGACAAGAAGTACACTTTCTCAGGCTCAGGCAGTTTTTTTTCCAGCAATGCAGCCATGTTGGGGTAGTGCACGCTGCAGCCTATGACAGGGCTAGTGTTCCCTTGGCTTCACACCCCCCCAGATAAAGATTCCAGTAGGATGGATGCCTTGGCAAAGAAGCAGTACATGGCACCCTCTTTGGTACTCAAGCAGGCGAATTATATGGCCTATGCAGCCATGTACCAGAAGTCCAGGTGGGACACTGTACTGGCATTGGCTAAACAGGCCTCCCCTCCCAAGCTGGCCAAGGAGCTGGAGGAGGTGGCTGCGGATGGGATTAAGGCATCTAAGGTACAGTTTCATGCTGCTGTGGACTCCAGTGATGTGTCATCAAGAGTCATGGCTACATCTGTGGCTCTTCAGAGAATGGCTTGGCTCAGATGTAGTAGCCTCTCACAGGACACCCAGGCTAAGGCCATGGACTTCCCTGTGGAAGGTAATTCTCTGTTTGGGGAGCAGACAGAATTACATGAAGAAAATGGAGGAATATAGGATCACTTATAGGAGTGCTCAGGCCAAGGAGTGGCAGGCAGCTCCTCAAAGGTAGCAATCTAGGGGCAGGCCTTTTCATAGGCCTCTGTAACAAGCACAGGCCTCTTCTTCCTTTTCACAGAGGGGGTTCTTCAGAGGGAGAGGCAGAAGGGGGATGAGCAGGCTGCATCCACTCCTCAGCCTAAGGCCCCTGCCAAGCAGACACCCTGATGGGCCTGCCCAGGTTGACTCTCCTATCCCTGTAGGGGGCAGGCTGGCTTACTTCATCCAGGACTGGGTGTCTGTTACTTCAGACAAGTGGGTCCTGGAAGTAGTAAGCCAAGGACTGGTTCTCGGCTTCAAAAAATTTCTGAAGATGAGATCCAGATCTTTTCCACCTGCAAGTCTCTCCGAAACCCATGCCCTAGAGGCAGAGGTTTCATCTCTTCTGGCCTTAGAAGCCATAGAGAGAGTTCCTACCCTACACTGGAGCAAAGGTCTGCACTCCAGGTACTTCCTTACCCCCAAAAAGACAGGGGAGTGGCAACCCATCCTAGATCTAAGATACCTGAACAAACAACTTTTAAAACCAAGGTTCAAGATGGTGACTCTGGGAATAATTCTTCCCTTTCTAAGGCCAGGGGACTGGCTAGCCTCCCTGGACTTCAAAGATGCTTACTTTCACATCCCCATCAGGTGCTCCCACAGAAAGTACCTCAGGTTCAAGTTGCCCTCAGGCCATTACCAGTTCAAAGCAATGCCCTTTGGCCTAACGGCAGCTACAAGGGTTTTCACAAAGTGCCTGGCAGTAGTGGTTGCCTTTTTAAGAAGGCAAAATATTTCCATTTTTCCATATCTGGACGACTGGCTCCTAGTGGGTCAGTCTCCAGACCAAGTCATGTCAGACCTGCAAGTGACCCAACAAGTGCTCACTTCCCTGGGATTTCTTCTCAACCTCCCCAAGTCGGTTCTCAAACCGGTATAGCTTCTTACCTTTATAGGGGCAGAGCTAGATACTGTCAAAGCAAGAGCCTTTCTTTCTCAGGAAAGGGCAAGAGTTCTTATAGAACTGGCTTCCTCCTTCAGCCTTCAGGTGTCCTGACCAGCAAGGCATTTCCTTCAACTCTTGGGCCGCATGGCAACTTCTACAGCAGTGGTCCAAGGGGCAAGATTCCAGATGAGGGACATTCAGTTCCATCTGAGGGCCTTTTGGTCCCAAAAGAATGATCCTCTTACCAAATTGATTCCAGTGACTCTGACACTGATCCAAGCTCTTCAGTGGTGGCAGGATCAGGACAATTTAAGGCAAGGGGTCCCATTTGTTACTCAGTCTTATTCGGTGGTCCTTACCACGGATGCTTCCTTTTTGCGGTGGGGAGCACATATGGGGTCTCTCACTGCCCAGGGACTGTGGTCCCCTCAGGAATACCTTCTTCATATCAATCTCCTGGAACTCGGGGCAGATTTTCTGGTCCAGCAAGCTTTCTCTGTCAGTGCAGAACAAGGTGGTTCAGGTCAGAACAGACACCACCACCACCACCATGTGGTACATCAACAAGCAGGGAGGCACTCAGTCCACAGCCTTGTGCACGGAAGCCATGAAATTGTGGTCCCTGGCTTATTCTCTGCAGACCTCTCTGATAGCAGTCCACCTTCCAGGGAAGGACAATGTGCTAGCAGATGCACTGAGCAGGATCTCCCAGGGCCATCACGAATGGACCCTGGACCCTCTGGTATTAAGTGATTTTTCTCAAGGTGGGGCACTCCAGAGATGGATCTCTTTGCAGCCCCAGACAATCACCAACTTCCTCTGTTTTGTTGCAGACCCCCAGTCTTGGGTTCAGTCCCTCTGTATGCTCTGATTTTGAACTGGGAAGGGAAATTTCTGTATGCCTTCCCTCCCTTTCTTCTGTTCAAGGTTCTAGTCAAGGTAAGGTCACAACCTTGCAAAGTGATTCTGATTGCTCCAGACTGGGCCAGACAGCCTTGGTACCCCCTGTTGCTGTCTCTAACAGTATATCTTCCCGTCTCTTCCCAGGAATTACAACCTGTTAACCTCCTCTCGGGGGAGGATTTGGTACCCCAATCTTCGGTCCCTCAATCTCAAGACATGGCTCTTGAAGAGTTAGAGTATGCAGATTTGCATCTGTCCCAAGGGGTTCTGGATATTCTCAAAGCTTCTTGAAAGCCAGCCACCAGAAAGACTTATGACTCCAAATGGAAAAGATTCAGCATTTGGTGTTCCAAGAAGCATATATCTCCAGACACTGCTGAATTACCTACAGTTCTGGATTATATGGTCCATCCTAATAGTCTAGGCCTCAGACGAGCTACTCTCAAGGTACACTTGTAAGCTGTTTCTGCTTTTCTGTCGGTGGGAAAGCCTTCCTCACTGTCATCTCACCCTGTATTCTGTAAATTTTTCAAGAGATTGCTATATACCAGTCCTCCCTTTAGGGATCCTGCCCCATGCCTTGGACTTAAATGTTTGCATTGCCCAACTTATGCAACCCTCATTTGAGCCTATGTCCTCAGCAGATCTTAAGTACTTGACTTGGAAGACTGTGTTTTTGGTAGCCATTACCTCTGCCAGATGTATCCGTGAATTGCAAGCCCTGTCAGTGGAGCCTGATTTTATCTCATTCCATAGGGATAAAGTGGTCCTTAGAACCAATAGGAGGTTCTTGCCCAAAGTGGTTTCAGACTTCCATTTGAATCAGTCCATGTGTCTCCCTGTTTTCTTCACTGATCATTCTTCCTCAGGAGAGAGGAGGCTACACAGTTTAGATGTCAAGAGCCCTTGGGTACTACATAGAGCGTACCAAGGGTCACAGGTTTGATTCCCTCCAGTTATTCCTCACTTATGGGGAAGTGGGAATGGGCAAACCTGCCACCAAGAGAACTATTGCCAGGTGGATTGTTTCTTGTATACAATTCTGTTATGAGAAACTGGGAAAAATTCCACCCTCCGGCCTGAGGGCTCATTCCACAAGAGGTACAGCTGCTTCCTGGCTGCTGCGGGATATCCTCTGTTAGAAATTTGTCAAGCAGCCACCTAGAAAACAGTCCATACCTTTACAAGCATTACTCTCTGGATATCCAGGCTAGGGGTGATGCTCGGTTTGAGTACAGCAGTACTTCAGAGCCTATTCCCAAAGTAGGTTCTGTCCCTCCTCCATGGAGGTACTGCTTGGTAGTCTGCAGATTGTCAGAATACAGCAAGACTTCATGTTGTTTGAAGAAAAAATTACTCACCTTAGTAACTGTGTTTTTTCTAATGGAATTTTGCTGTATTCTGACCTCCCTTCCTGCCTCCCCTCTCAGAACCTGGTTTTGGGAAGTGAGTGGGCAGGTGCAGTGTTGCACCCCAGGAGTGTCTTCAGCACATACCCTCTTTTACTTGGGTGCTTATGTTATAATCTTATTTAAATAGGTTTTTGGTTTTGGGTTTCCTGACTCGAGTCTTCCTTTGGGAATCCAAAACTTTTGTTGCCATTTGGCTAGTTAAAAATTTTACAATTTCCACATAGTGTAGTTACTGAGCCTTTGCTCGTAAGAATCTGACGGTTGGGTTTCAAAGTGCTGCAGAAAGAGACTTCAACCAAGCTCGAGCTCAACGTTCTATGCACTGCATAGAAAATTAACCCTATACTCTCTGGGGCAGTTTAAAGGCTGGAGCTAACTGCAGATTGTCAGACTACAGCAAGACTCCATTAGAAGAAACACAATTATTATGGTGAGTAATTTTTTTCTTCCCCATCTCCTCTCTGGACCACCCTTTATGAATAGGCACCACATGAGCCACCTTCCAATCTTGAGGCACCCACCCTTTCATCAGGAAAATGTTGAAGAGTGAGGCCAGTGGAGGTGCCAGCACATCTGCCAGTTCCTTCAGCACCCTTGGATGCAGCCCATCTAGCCCTGGCGCCTTCTCAGTCTTCGTGACCGGAGAGCCTCTCTCAACCTATCCGCTGTGATTTTGCCCTCCCATCTCCTCCCTTTCTAGATACAACCCATCCCCTGCCCTAGTCTCAACCAGTCCTTCAGTCTCCAACTGACCTCCTGGTTCAGTGGGTTCCTCTACCCTCCCATCGGGTTGGAAAGATCCCCCACCTCCCCCGGTAAAGACTGAGCAAGTACTCATTTAGCACCTCTGCTTGTTTCCCCGGCTTCCTGTGCCCATCTCCCCCAATTCTAATCCTGCTGATCTATGCCCTCCACTTTTCTTTTCTCCCCTATGTATCTATAGAACCCCCCAGCAGATATCCCTGGCCAGGTTAAGCTTCTTCTTTGTCTTGGCCTCTGGTGACCCTCTTAGCCAGAAATCATACTCTCCCCTCCCTAGCCCCCTTGAGGCGCTTTAAGCCGCATAGGCCCCCTTTTTCTCCCTCACCGCCTCCTGCACTTCCCAGGTCCACCAACGCTGCTTACTGGCCCTACATTGCTTGCGCCTTACCTTTGTGCAGGCCCTCAAAGCCTCCTGCACTCCCTTCTTAATGGTGGTCTACAAGCTACCAGCATCCATGTCTGGCCTTCTCAGCTAAGCACCCTTTAAGAATCCTTCCCATGCCCTCAAAGTCTGCCCCTTGAAATCTATTACTTCTATGCTGGTGCAGATTTTCTCTCCCCCTAGGAACATAAGAAACCAAACCGTGGCATGGTCACAGCCTGCTAATGGGCTGCTCACCTCCAGGCCTCTTATCTGGTCACTGTCTGCTAGGACATTGTCCAGGATCTGATCCTGCTTAGTAGGCTTACCCATATGCTGGACTAGGAAGGCATCCTGGAAGACATCCATCAGCCTCTGCTCCCTGGCCACCGAGGATGTCATAGTGCCCCAGTCTGCCCTCGGCATGTTCAGGTCGCCCATGATCACCACCCTGCCCTTTCAGAGATCACAGTGACCCCTGATGATCTCAACCAGATCATTCTCCAGTTTCACTTCTATTGCGGGGAGTCTGTACACCACCCCAATTTTAATCTTTTACCCACCCCCCATTCGTAGGTTTACCCATATTGCCTCCACATTTCCTTCTGCCTTCTCTATTCCACCAGCTGTCATTTTTGACTATCGATGCCACACACCCCTCTTCCCACCGCACTATCCTTCCTAAACATTGTGTATCCTTCTGAATTTAGGTCCCAATCATGCCTCTGGGTGGCCAGTGTCATTAATTGCCACCAAGTCTGCTGCACCCTCAACTAGCATTGCCTGGAGCTCTGGCATTTTATTGCCCATGCTCCTGGCATTGGTCAGTACTGTCCTTGAGATGCAGCCTATCCGTGGCATGTAGCCCCTTGTCTTCCCATGCATCACCTCAGTCCCCCATCAGTCCATACCCTTCTGACTTGCTCCACTCCCTGAGCCACTGATTCACCCCCCTAAGTTTTTGCTTATTTTCCCCGCTTGCTCTTGGTACTGGCAGTATCTCAGAAAAGGAGATTGAGCATCCTATAGTGGCAAACCCTGGCCAATTCCCTGAATCTTGCCTGTATCTCCAGTTCACTGTTCTCTTCTAAATGGTTTGTTCCCAGGTGAACTAGAAAGTCTGGGGATCCTCCACATTCCCTTGCCATTGTGTATAGCTGGAATTTGGCCTTATGTACTGATAGGCCTGGGATACATTTAACCTTGACTGGGCTGCCTTTTCCCTCCCCAGCCCCCTCCCACTGGATACCTCTAATCATGGAGTCACCCAGCAGGAGCACCTTCACCTCTTCTCCCCCCAAAGTTACTAGTCCATTTTGTGCCCACCCATACTCCTTCTGTGTCACGTCCCCAGTTTGCTCCTTACCCCGGCTGGGTGTGTCTGGTTTGTGCGTGCCTTTCCAGGCTCCTCCTTCCGCCTATGTCCCAGAGTTTTCTCCTCAGCCCCTGCAATGTGGGGGCCACAGGTCTGTATGTGCCCTTCCAGACAGTTTCTCCTGAATATCGCACCCTGCTTGCTCCTCGCTCCTCCCACATCCTGGGTATCACTAGTTTGATTGTGTCCTTCAAGGCTCCCTATTCTGTCTCCCTCTCTCAGCTTGCCCCTTGCACCCCTCACAGCCTGAATATCACTAGTCGCCCCCCCTTAACTCTTCCCCGGTTGGTCTGTTGCCATTGGCTTCTCCACCCATACCTCCTATTCCTGCTTTCCTTCTCCCCCAGGTTCTGCAGCAATGGACCCTTGTGCCCTAGTGCTCTCTACACCCCCCCTTCTGGAAATTCCAGTCTCTGACTGGCCTACCCAAGTGCTCTCCTCCCCCTTGTCTGCTTTTCCCTTCCTCAGCTCTGCCCTGCCCTTGGTCCTAGCCTGGTCCTTCTGTGCATCCCCTCTGCCTTACCTCCCTCAGACCTGGGCTCCTACCCCCTCCCTGCCTGTCTGGTGCCCAGGTCTCACATTCCCCATGCCCTCCCCTGCCCCTTAGACACCTGACCAATCCCTCCCGTCATCCTGCACCCCTGCCCACCAGCCTCTTCCACCTCATCATCCGGGACAGCAGGGTGAAGCGATTTGTAATTATGATGCCTGCCCCAGATCACCCTCCTGTCCCCCTTCCTTGGTTCTCTCTGGGCCACCCCTTCCTTTAAGTAGTGAAGACCGTACACTGGTATTTCATGTCTCCTACTGACGACCATGTGGTCCTAGTCCTCTTATTCCTGCCCCTGCACCCTGGGTATGCCATTTGTATCCTCTCCTATCATATTGGTTCCTTCCCCCTTCCCTCTCAACCCATCCCCTCCCTCCATCTGCTTCCTGATCCCCTCAACCTCCTGCCTCAGGCCTGCCAACTGATAACACACTGGGCATCCCCCAAACCTCCATGCCCAATTCAATATTATGGCCGCCCTGCACCCTGTACACCCAGTCATCCTCCTGAAGATACTGGCTCTTACATCATTCAATCCCATCCTCACTGTTAGGTGTGGGCAATATGGGCCCCCCATGGCAATAATAGTACTCTCCAGTCCGTATACACGAAATCAATCTACCCTTTTCCCAGCAGTAGCCAGCATATGCACGAGCAGTCGATACAAACAGTACCCAAGATGCAGTAGCCAGCACTACCCAAGCGTCACCCTAATAGGATTAGGATGTTGCAAGGCCTTATGGGACTCACCCAATAAATGTAGGGTGAGCCTTGGGGCGGGTGGGAGTACACCACAGGCTGTGTCAAAACACAATCAGCCAAGGAGTCCTCTGGCAGTGACACCTCACACAATCACCAGCTTGTCTGCTAGAACCTCTTCTTATTCCTGCCCAAACTAAACGTAAAAGCACAAAAAATGGCAGTTAAGAGCAGTCCTCAAATACAATTACAAACTCACAGAAATACCAGCCCCCCCAAAAAATCTTTCAGATACACTTACTCACAACCACCAGCTAAAAGCTCCTTCTCCCTCTCCCCTAATTGAAGACTGAGATGGCAGTTACACCTCACATTCAAACAGCACTAATCCCCTGTAATATGATGCCTGCACTTACAGGCCAGACAGCAACTTTTAAACACACAAACACCAGCTTGTCTGTTAGAATCCCTTACTCCTACCCAAACTAAATGTAAAAGCACAATAAATGGCAGTTAAAACCTGCCCTCAAATACAGTTACAAACACACAGAAATACCAGCTAAAAAAAAAAAAAATCTTTCAGATCTAACACTCACAGCCACCAGCTAAAAGCTCCTTCTCCCTCTCCCCTAACTGAAGACTACTACACAGTAATAGACTGTCTCTTCCTGTGTTTTTCACTGATCATTTTTCTTCAGGAGAAAGATTTACATAGTTTGGATGTTGAGGGCACTTAGTTACTGCATTGAGCATACTGAGGCACATAGGAATGAATGTCTCCAGTTGTTTCTCACTTATGGTGAAGTGGGGAAAGGAAGGCCTGCTACGAAGAGAGCTGTTGCCCGGTGGATTGTCTCTTGTATACAGTTCTGCTGTGACAAGCTAGGCATAACACCTCCCTCAGGCTTGAGGGCTCATTCAACTAAGGGTACAGCTGCTGCCAGGGATATACCATTACTAGAGATATGCAAAGCAGCCACCTGGAAAACTGTCCATACTTTAACCAAGTATTACTCTCTGGATATCCAGGCTAGGAGTGATGTTTGGTTTGGAACAATAGTATGGGTCCCCAGAAAAAAAAAAGCGTGGTACTGCTTGGTAGTCTGCATATGTCAGAATACAGCAAGACTCCATTAGAAGAAACACAATTACTAAGGTGAGTATTTTTTTTTCTTTCTGCAGGAGGGGTCTAGGTTTTATGTTTGGTAGCCCTTTTTCAGTGACTCTTATCACGAGGCCACCAAGGCCTGGGAGTACTCGCTGTCTAAAACTCCTGTCTGGTGTCTTCCGCCATCCGTCGCACCCCGATCCTTCTCTGTCTGCCGTTGCCCAGTGTTATTTCTGGTCCCCACTGGTCATTTGTTGCAGTATTAAAGATACAGATTGGTCTTTGGAAGGTTTGATGCGGGAGTAGGTGCTCTACTAGATCCCTCAAGCAGCCATCTTGGGGATAATGTCACTGTAGTTGGGCCTCACTTATTTTTAATGTTGCAGTTTACCTTAAGAGCTTATTCAAACCAGCATAACTTGAAAGGATCATAATTTTTGATAGGAAACCATTTTAAACATCTTTAGATGCCTTCATCTGTTATTCAATCATATCTACTGGTCTTCTGAGAGGACTTTTTCCATAGAGCCACACCTTTGGAAGGGTAATTTCATTTAACTTGTATTAACCAGTTAGGTACAGTAGACAAATGTCTATTTTCAGGTACAACCCAGGAGAGTACAAAAGAAACTGCATTACAGTTAAATCAGGAATTACAGGTAAAGCAAGGCAGGATAAAATTACAGGTACAGTATAGTACGATAAAACACGACAACTAGAAACAAACTGTATGATACTGTATAATTAAATATAACAGGTAGCTGACAGGCAGTCTCAAAGTAACAAATTACCAGCCCAGAATAAAAACAAATAAAATAATTAATGGCCAGTCAAGCAAGAAGGCATGGGGGGATCGTGGTGGGATAACTGCTTGCCTTGGTTGAACTGAAGCAGAGTGCTTCCACTACCCTACAGAGACTGTGTCCCACCTTGACATACCACCTGGAGTACCTTATTGTGATTATTAAATGGGTCCCTTGAAGTAAATGGGGCATTTTTTAAAATAATTTTAGCACTATTAAATTTAGAGGGGAAAAGTGTTACAAAATAAAAAATTACTATAACGGGGGGGCTGAATTGGACATTGTGTTGCTGCCACCTTGCCAGTAGGTGGCACCAGTGCTGTATAGTAGTAGCTGTTTGTTAATGTTATGAGTAAGGGCACAGGGAGGCGCAGTGCAGGCTGTGGCTTCAGGCCACATTAGCGTAGGTTGGCATACGGTTAGCTTGCTAGAAAGAGGTCAGAGCAGAGCGGGCCGCACTCGCTGGCTGTTCAGGATGCGAACCACTGTAAGTTTTAAATGATGACAAGCATCAGCAAAAACTAATTAAGGCTGCCTATCTACTGAGGTTGGGGACAACAAAAAAAATCGTTTTATAATTATATGGGGAGTCTTAGGAAAACCAACAATCTAATAGGCCCACTAAATAGAGAATTACACAGTAATAGACTGTCAAGAAATATCTGAGGTCTTTAATGCCTACTTCCATAGTGTTTATCAAAAGCTGGAAGAAATTTGTGTGGGTAGTATAGGTAATAGTAGTACAAGTAACATCAAAATTACAGGTGACAATGTAAAGTGTAGATTGCTAAAGTTAGACTGTACCAAATCACCAGGTCCGGATAGGATCCAGAACTAGCTAGCGAACTATGTGAGCCTTTAAAAGTAATATTCCAGAAGTCCCTGGATGATCGTGTGGTACCTGAAGATTGGACAGTTACCCATGTAGTGCCTATATATTAAAAGAAGAGAGCGAGATTTGATTGTGGATACTACAGGCTGATCAGCCTGACGCCTGACCTCCATTGTGGGGAAAAATTTTGGAAGCTATAATCAAGGATGAAACTGAACAGTTTTTGGATGAAAAGGAGTTGGGTGGCCCTCTTCAGCATGGTTTTAGGAAAGGCAGACTCCTACCTTACTAATTTACTGAACTTTTCGAACCAGTTAGGCATTGGCTTAAGGAATTAGACGTACCAGCGGACGTATTGTACGTAGATTTTGCAAAGGCCTTCGACACTATCACATAGTGAGCTGATTAAAACATTAAGGGAAATAAAGCTAGATGACTTGCTAATCAGATGGATTGGAAATTGGTTAGGGAGAAGCACATAGAATATGCATCAGGGGTATCTGACTGTCTGGGTGGAGGTGGCTAGCGGGGTCCCACAGTTGGGCCCTGTCCTGTTTAACATCTTTGACATCCGTTAGTTGTTCAAATGGGAAAGGGAACATTGGTAACTAGTGAGCTTACTCCTAGTTAAACAATCAGTAGGATGCAGCTCTGTTCCAGGAAAATATAGACGCTTTAGTTAACTGGGCAAATAAGAAGCTGAGCTTTAATTTAAGTGTAAAATTATGCACTAAGGGAAGAAAAATAAGATTTGGTTGTTATAGTTACAAACAACCTCGGCTTCAGTAAGCATTGCTCCAGCATAGTCAGTACAGGACATAAAATGATGGCATCCATTAAGAGAAGCAGAGACAGGGGGGTGCTGTTCCCACTTTATGTATCATTGGTCCGACCCCACCTGGAATATTGTCAGTTTTGGGCACCTTATAGCAAGGGTGATATAAAAAAAAAAAAAACTGGAGGGAGTCCAGAAAAGGGCTACAAAACTAGTATCTAATATCGAATGTGTAACTTATGAGGAAAGATTGAGGGAACTTGAGTTGTACTCACTGCAATACAGAAGACTGCGAGGTGAAACGTGTCTTGTACATAGGGCATTTAACAGGAAAGACATGTGGGACTGTGTGGGACTAAGTACTAGACTTGAGACAAAAACAATCGGGGCATAACAAGATGTTAAAAGGCGAGTTCTACAAAGCAAATTCTAGGGGGACATGGGAGTGGTATCTGCATGGAATGCATTGCCGAGCTGTGTAGTATCAAATGCTAGCATCAGTCAATTAAAAAAAAATAAAACTGGATGAAACGTTAGTTGATCAAACTTCTGCTAAGTTGATATAAGGGACTAGCACAGTCTGACCTATGTCACATCCTATGACTCTCATCTACCCGATACGCAGTGAATTTTGTTTTGCTGCAGAACTGAAGGGGCACCAGCAAGTCCATATTAATTTATTAGCAGTGAAATTGTGGTGCAGCTACAGGACAGCAGGTACCGCTTTTTCATGGTTTAGAGTAAGAACTTGTTTTTAATTAAAATGTTTACGTTGAACTTTGAAACCGTACTAATGACTGAGCAGGAGACTGGAGCTGGAGTAAAGACTAAAGGGTGGCTTGATCAGGTGGGGAGCTGTGTGGGAAAATACACTTGAGCAGTGCAGTCTTGTTGTTTAAGGGCAGTTTTCTCAAAGGAAGGGTGTTGGGGTATTTCTTTCTTTCTGAGTCTGGATTGCCAGGAGGTACTTTTAGCTGGGCTGTTGTGATAGGGATAATGGCACAGCTGAAAGTAGCTCACGAACAATCGGGAGTCAGCATTCTTTAAACCCATTTCATAATGGGCAGTAATAAAGAACAGCAAGCTGTCTGTTTAAGGACCAACATTGTTTTGCTGTTGGTTGATGTAGTCGATGAGATCCAAACTGTAGTGGTGACTTTGTTGCCTTGTCCTTTTCCAATTCCTGCTGTGCTGGAGAGCTTCATCTCCCCGCCCTCTGCTCTGCAGCATTTAGGTGCTTCTGAATCATTCCAAAGGTGTGATTCTGTGGAGGGATGTCTTCGAACAAAGTTAGTTACTAGTAGCAGTAGAACTTGAAGAGAATCTCCTCCATAGAGCCACAGCTCACCTCCCACCTTCCCTCTTTTGTATTTTCTGGTGATCTACTCTGAAAGACATATCCATTACTGCATGCTTAGTGGTCTTTCTTTCCGGAACCTTTTATCGACCTTGTTGGGGTTTTGCGTTGGTACTGAACAACTGCAAGCTTGTCTCTGGCAGGAAACTGAGGTGGTATGGGGCTGCCCACGTTGTCAACCTGGTTAATCATGTGAAACTCCTAGTGAAATTTAAAAACCTAGGGCTACATCACCTACCCTTGCCTTGGATCACAAACTACCTAAAGTCCAGACAGCAAATAGCAAAACCAGTTGGATCCTGTCCTACCCTGAAAGGTGCAAGTTGGAGTGTCATAGGGTTCTGTTTTAGGCTCCCTACTGTTCTCATTGTTCATAAATGACCTACCAACAAACTGGATTAACTAGATGATTACTCCATACAGATGAGTCATTTTTAAAGGGCAGATGACACTTTTAGGGAAACTTTGACACATACTTATACAAAAACTTGTCATTTTCGGTAGTAGCCTTCCCCTTGTTCTGTATTGTTAGGGATATTGGCATTTAATTTGGAGTTCATCAACTCCTGAAGGGCAGTCCCCACTTAAATTCATAAATTGATCTTTTATATATGAAATCTTTGCATAAAACAAAGTACTATATCCTTGAGCGAAGACTACAGAATAAATAAGGGGTCTTCTCCACACCATACACATTATGACAGGATACAGCAGTCACTCTATTCCTTTGTTTCCCTTAGGAGGGGCAACCGAGTCTACTAAGAGCAGACTGTATATACACTTTTTTGTAACTGGGTTAGGCTCACTAGGCCCAAGGCCTGTTTTAATGACAACTTGGGAGCACTGGGGGTGGGGGGTTATGGCTTGTTCAGGGTCACACAGTATGCACGTGGAGGTTGTATGACTCAAACCTAGGTCTGCTGGATGTACCAAGCTCATTCACAACACATTACTCTATCCTGTAGGCTATACTGTCAGCATTGTTAAAGGCACCTTTCCTGCTCTTCTACAATCCCCCCAAAAAAAAAAAATAGGTAAGCCTCATATTCAAGTTAGTGCACTAGGACCTTGTTAGTTGAGCAGTGGCCTTGAATTGTCGTCGACATCATTGGTACATTAAAGTATACTAAAAAACTCTTACAGAGCCACTGATGCCGCAGGAAGAACTTTGCAGTTCATGATGTTTGGACACAAAGCAGCATTACATTTCTCATTAACTTTATATTTCTTAATATCTCCATTATTAGTGATGTCATGTGCATGAAAACAGGATTGTTGTCCCTTGAGGATTCTTCAGCTCCTATTGCTTCTTCCCAGCCTGATGTCATAATACTCTGCTTGTGACATCAGTTGTTTCCATGGCAACAGACTGATGTCACAAAGCATTATGATTTCAAGTAGGCAATAAGCTATAGAGGCAGATGAACTCTGAGGTACAGATCTTGTTTTTGTAGTAGTTTCTTCACTAATACATAATGAAGAGCAGAGATCTGTTGAAATGTATAGAAAATATATGAAATAACAGCTGAACTGTGTCTGAATATTACATTTTTGAAGTTTTCCTAAAGGCGTCAGCTGTGCTTTAATGTCCCAGTTGTACTGTATGTAGTGTGCTGCTGTGCTCTTCCTACACTTACATAACAAAATGTGAAAGTGTGAGGGCATGTCTCTGAATAGGGTAAGTGGGGAAGGGATTAGGCTTTTGGCTCCACAGAGTCAAAATACAATCCTTTCCTACCAGTAGCAATTAATTAAAATTCACAGTGCACTAGTCTTGGAGCTAGGTAAGCTTCCTGATACGTTTTTGGGGGAATCAGAAAACATGCTGTGTAACAGCATAGTAATAAATAAGCCATAAGTAGCAAACCGTATGACCATAGACAAACATTTGAAAAAAGTAGTATCACGGAGAGAAACTTGGGAGAAAGAGGCAATAACCTGCCCCATGGATCATAATAAAGATGGGGGAGCAGTGTCCAGCAAACTTATTGTCCGTGTCAGTGGCTCAGTAGGTAGCACACTCGCCTCTGAGGCCGGGCGATCAGAGGGCTGTGGGTTCAGTTCCCACATCTGGCACTTGGGTTAATATCCCAGTACTGACACTGTAGTGCAACATGAGGGGTGCTGCACTTCTGAGGTGCCGTCTTTCGGATGAGACGTTAAACCGAGGTTCCATCTGCCTGGACTGGTGGTAGTTCAGGTGGATATTAAAGATCTCATGGCACTTACTGAAAAGAGTAGGGGAATTTCCCTGGTGTCCTGGCCAAATTTCCCTCATTCACTAAAAATACCACCAACAGCTTAATCTGGTTCAGGGTCAGTTGGCATTCATCTGTATCCCCCTCCCCCGGGTCGTGCCTGAAAATAGGCAGGATTTGTCTAGTGCACTTACCTAGTCAACAGAAACTAAATACATTTCTTTCTATTGCCTTAATAAAGTTGATAAATCAGGTCACCAGCAATTATAAAAAAACAACGTATAAGTGTATTTATGGATTTTTTTTACACACCCTCTGTGTGATGACTACATAATCTTCTCAAGGTTTGTTGTTGAGGTTTATGGGTCATCACACCTTTGGTTGTGTGTGTGGGGGGGACACGTACCTATCCATTATTCTCTATTTATCTCCACAGTTGAGTTTTAAGACCCATTCATAACTTACAAGTGGCAAAACCACAAGTTAGTTATGTAGGTCTTGCCACTCCTGTGGAGATAAATGTTATTCCATATTATGTATTTAATATATACCACACTATTTTAAGCATTTTGCTAAAACCGCTTATCTTGCCATTGAAGCTCCTTAAAAACTTCTGTGTAAAGATTTTACTACTGCTGCTTACTCTTAATCTGGCCCATTATTCTTGGTTTCTTGATTCTAAGTGAAAATAACATGTTCTAAGTGAAAATAGGGATTGTCTCATGAGGTATTTTGTTTATTTGCAAAATGTTTCACCAGGAAAGACGACATGAGCTGTAAACCTCTCAATTCCAGAAGCATCCGGGGGTAACAAAAGTTGGGAGAGCAAGCAAACACGTGTACAAGGTGAACTAAAAGTACACTAGTATTGCAGAACTATTACATGACATTGTAATACATTAGGAAGGTAAATGCAGGTATCTCAAATGAAGTGCTATTAGTCAGAGACTGAGCACAAGTTTGGTAAGAGCCAGTGCAATCCCAAGGAGAGCTAGAATATGACAAGAAGGGGATGTAGGGGGGCCAGGGATAGTGGGTAGGGGAATGTAAGGGGGAAGAGAGCAGCCACTAATCTATATCTGTTCAGGTAGCTCCACATGTGCATGTTATCTGGTTTGGAATGTTGTACATTTGCATGAGTGGCATTGCCACAAGTCCATAATGGCAATAACAACATGGCTAAGAACCTGGTGTGGTGCTAAAGGGTATGGGCTGTTGGGGGGTTTGGGGAGGGACCTGGGAGGACAGTAGTCTCTATGCCAAGGACAGACTACACTTGAGTGAGGAGGGAAAGAAAGTGTTGAAACAGAGGATGGAGGAGTACATAGAGGAAGTTGGGAATTTAAACTAGGAGTGGGGGGTGGCGGTTGGGGAAGAGATATGCAGAGACCACAGGTTGGGAAATCATATGAGCTTACCCCCCATAACAGTGACAAAGAACAAATGGCAAGTACTGTTGGTGATGCTAGGAAATGAGGGCAGGATGGGGGGGAGGGTGGAAGGTGGTTACCCTTAATGCTAGGAGCCTTGGGAGGAAAACTGCAGAGTTACAGGTTCTCATGGCAGAGGGAGAGGTGGACATTGCAGCCATCACGGAAACATGGGCCACCCAATACAATGACTGGGACCTGTCTGTACCAGGGTACAGGTTATTTCTAGGGACAGGGTGATTGGGTAAGGGGGGGTGGACTATATGTGAAGGAAGGACTGAAGTGTGTAAGGGAGGAAGGGGAGGAGGGTAGTACGGAGTCACTTTGGATGCAAATCCCGGATTCCAAGAATAGGATTCTTAGAATGGGAGTGGTGTATAGGCCACCATCTCAGACGGATGAGTTAGACAGGGAACTAGCGGGACAGATCAGGAGGACCTGCGAAAAGGGTAGTGTGGTGATTGTGGGGGACTTCAACATGCCAGGAGTGGACTGGAGCACCCCAACAACCAGGAACAGAAGGGAGCAGGTACTGCTGGATGCCTTCCAGGACAGCTTCCTGCTGCAAATGGTCAGTGAACCAACCAGGTTATGGAATACCCTTGACCTTGTGCTGGCAAATGGGGACTTTGTGAGAGAACTTATAGTGGAGGAACCGCTGTCAGAGAGTGACCACCACTCAGTATGTCTCACATTGGATATGGGCAAGGAAGGAGTGGAATCTGGCACAATAGTGCTGGACTTCAGGAGGGCAGACTTTGGGAGGATGGGGGAAGTGGTAAAAGGGTACCTGGCCAGAATTCAATCTAGTATGGACACTAACCAGAGGTGGGAGCTCATAAAGCTGGGGTAGTGGAGGCAACCAAAACCTGCTGCAAAGCCCAGAGCAAGAAGGCTAGGGCTAAGAAACTGATCTGGTTGAGCAAGGAGGTCATGGAAAAGGTAAGGAGGAAAAGAGCTGCCTTTAGGAAGTACAAGAAAACAGGGAGGGGGAGGACAGGGAGGAGTACTTGACAGAATCGAAGGAGGTGATAAGGGCAGTAAGGGGAGCCAAAGCATCTACGGAACTCAGGCTGGCACAAGGCATTAAGAAGGGGAGAAGGACTTCTTGAGTACATCAGGAGAAAAGGAGCTGTAAGGACCACATAGTAAGGATTAGGAAGGAGGGGTTGGGTGGAAGCAGGTGCGATAGGTGGAAGCACTAAATGAGTACTTCTACTCAGTATTTACTAAGAGAAGAGGGGTGACACTCAAGGTGGGAGAAATGGCAGAAGCAGGGTGGGAAGTGGTGACAGATGGGGAAATCAGAGCAGAGTCTGAGAGGTTTGAAGGCACTGAGGGTGGACAAGGCGCCAGACCCAGATGGCATCCACCCAGGGTACTGAAGGAGCTGGCAGAGGTCCTTGCAGGGCCTTTGGCAGACCTATTTAATGCCTCACTACATTGGGGTGTGTACCTCAGGACTGGAGGATGGCCAATGTGATGCCCCTGCATAAGAGTGGCCCCAAGGATGAACTGGGAAACTACAGACCAGTGAGCCTCACATCCATCGTGGGTAAGCTAATGGAGACTATCCTGAAGGAGAGGCTGGTGGCCCTTCTAGAGGCCAAAGGACTACAGGACAGCAGACAGCATGGTTTCATACATGGCAAATCTTGCCAAACCAACCTGGTCGAGTTCTATGACTGGGTAACTAGGCAACTGGACAGGGGCCATGCAGTGGATGTCCTGTATCTGGACTTCAGTAGGGCATTCGACTCAGTGCCACATGGAAGGCTGGGAAGGAAGTTAGTACAGGGCGGGTGCAAAAGCTGGTGAGATGGGTAGGAAACTGGCTGCAGGAAGGCAACAGAGGGTGGTGGTGGGTGGGAGCTCTCACACCCAAGGACAGTGACAAGTGGTGTTCCACAGGGCTCGGTTTTGGGACCAGTGTAGTTTGGGATATTCATTGCAGACATATCATGGGACATCAAGAGCAAGATCAGTCTGTTTGCTGATGATACCAAGGTAGGCGCGGTGGTGGATGACCTAGGGGGATGGCAGGGGTTGCAGGATGATCTGGCAAAGCTTGAAACCTGGTCAGACACCTGGTAACTGGACTTTAATGCCAAAAAGTGCAAGGTGTTGCATTTGGGATGAAGAACCCATGGAGGAGTTACCAGCTAGGGGGTGCAGCTAGCCCAGACAGAGGAGGAGAAGAATCTGGGTGCTCATTACAGGGTCAATGAACAACTCGGCACAATGTAGGAAGGCAGCTGCAAGGACCAACAAAATGCTGGGTTGTTTGCAAGGGTATATATCCTCGAGGAGGAGGAGGTGATTCTGCCTGTATAGGTCATTAGTTAGACCACACCTGAGTACTGCGTGCAGTACTGGCGTCCGTATCTAAAGAGGGACATTAAGTTACTGGAGGGTGCAGGCTAGAGCCACAAAGATGATCAAGGGGCTGGGGACTTATCATACGAGAGGAGGTTGAAGGAGTTGAACATGTACTCACTGGAGGAGAGGAGAGACAGGGGTGACATGATTGAAACCTTTAAATACATGAAAGGAATAAACAAGACAAGTACAGAGGACTGTTCAAAGTAAGGGAAGGGGAGGACACCAGGGCCATGATATGAGACTGGGCGAGGAAGGTTCAGGAGGGAGATGAGGAGACACTTTTTTACAGAGAGGGTGGTGGCTGGGTAGGATAGTACCTCTTGAAGTGGTATGCAGTAGAACAGTGGACTGCTTCAGACGAGGATGGGACAGGACAAGAGGGAGGTTAATGAAGGAGAAGGGTGGAAGGGAGGGGCAGCTGCAGAATAAGGGGTGCTAGCTGCACATTCGAGCAGACTTGATAGACCTCTAGGCCTTTATCTGCTGGCAAATTTCGTATGTTTGTATTTCAAACCAGTTAACGTGCATGTCTGAAGCTACCTCATGGGATAATCACCGTATACCATGGGAGTGAATAACTATTTGTTTTTGTCCATCCACCATCATACACAAAAGTATACTGAGAAAGTAAATAGAGATATATTTTTAATGAGTGTCTTTCTTTTTTGCCTAGTAGTTATATATTTTATTTTATTACTCATCTCGGATAACAACCTTTGAGCTAAAAGCTCATTTATAAAGGTTCCTCATCTTGAACAATGCAATACAGAAGATCTGTACAGTAGGACATTGGTGTAAAACGGGGAGCAAAGAATATAAAAACAAGAAATAAATACATTTACAATACCAGAATACATTAACTGTATATACAGAAAACTACTGTACAATTAGGAATACAGTGTACATACGTTGGCATTAAAATAGAGCAGTCAAATGTTGACATTGTCCAGGTGAGGCAGGTAGAAGGGAGGAAAGGAAGGGGGGCAGGTAGCAGTGGTTGGGGGAGAACTGAATGTAGAGGGAGGTGGAGAGATGTCTGACAGTGGTGTGGGATAGATGGGAGGGGGAAGGGTGTTATTGAGGAGGGTGTGGGGAGTACAAGGGTAAGGAGGAGACAGAGAATAACTAAGGGCTGGCAGTTGCAGGTCCTCTGTGGGCAGGCAAGGCAGGATGGAAGTTGGGATTGGCAGTCACAGGTACTCAGTGCGGTCAAGTGCTGGACGGGTTTGTCCTTAAAGGAATAGAGTTTTTGCTCAGTGAAATTGTCAGCAGGAAGAGCATTTAGCCAGCCTGGTGCTCTTGAAAGCAAAGGAGCATTGTGCTAGGGCTATGTGGTGGAAAGGAATGGTTAGTGCGTTCCTAGATGCCCCTCGTCTGGTGTTGACAGCAGCAGTGAGAAGCTTTTGGACCGGGAGGGGGGTAAGTAAGATGGTGTGGATTTCTTCCCTAGAAGGCAAACCTGGTTTTTGATTCTCCCCTGGAGGTTAAGCCATTTAGTTTGTGCGTACAAGTATGGTTAAGGCTGTGAGCTCCGAGGACCAGTCTGCATGTTTTATTTAGGGCCATTCTTACCCTTTTTAGTGTTGTCAGTGGCAGAGCTTTAGACTACGATCCTGTAGTCTATAACCGAGAGGGTGGAACTGTTGATTGCCAGGGACAGGGTTTCAGGGGTCATACAGTGGCGATGCCTAAAGAGTAAGCCTATTGTGTTTACAGTCTTTACGATGTAGTCTGTGTGATGCGTGTATGAGAGAGAACTATCCAGTATGCCTCTTAAGTATTTAAAGGTGGTAACGCAGTTGAGTAGGTCCAGTTTATTCAGAATTGATAGTAGGTGGGATTTATACTTGCTTTGTGGGTTAGCAAATAGCATTGATTTGGTTTTCTTGTAGTTCAGGAGTTTGTTCTCCTGAAACCAGCTTTCAACAGCAGTAAAGCTTTTTTGTAACCTGGCTTCTAATGGGACAGGGTGGGGGCTGCAGGAGAAGATGACCGCGTCATCTGCATATAAGATTTTGTCAGGGCTTTCTAGAGGGAGTTGATTGAGGAATAAACTAATTAGGAGGGGACCCAGAATGGAGCCTTGAGGTATGCCTGTGTTTACCTGCCTGCTTATTGAGCGGGTATCATTGAGTTTAATTTGCTGTGTCCTATGCAGTAGGTGGCTCTGGAGCCACCCTAAGGTGTCGGGAGAGAGAGCCCAGCTGCATGGAGTTTGCATAGCAAGACCAAGTGGTTGACGGTGTCAAATACCTTGGTTAGATTGATTTATACCCACTATTTGGCCCTTGTCAAGCACCTCATGAAGGAATTCTGTATACTCTTAGTGCAGTGATGGTGCTGTGGCTTTGAGCAAAAACTTGTTGGGGATGTTGAATGTTGTACTTGTTGATATATTCAGTTATCTGATCAGAAACAACAGCCTGTTCTAAGGCTGGGGGGGGGGGGTATAGATATGGGATGGTAGTTTGTGTGCAAGGCCCTGTCACTTTTGTGAACTGGGGTGGCTATGGCAACTCTCCATAATTTGGGGAACTGACCAAGTTTGGGAGAGGTTGAGTATATTTTGGGGGGGGGTACTACTACTTCATCTAGGGGAAGAGGGCAATAAGCTTGAGATGTAAGGAGTCATTGCTGAAGCAGGTTTTTCCTAGGGAGCGTTGTATGTATTTTTTTTTTCTTCATGTATACTTTTTGACTTTTTACTGTTTTAACACCTGGACAGGCTGTTGCTGTAGGTAACATTACAGCTATCAATACCTCTGTGGAAGCCATAAAATAAGTATAATAAAGTACTGCCACTGCTACTATAATAAGAGCAGTGGTGGTAGCGACGTTACTAACTGGTTGAAATACCCATATGCAGTTGCGCCCAGTCAGGACTTGCACGGTGCTTCTGTGTTCAGACGAAAATTTCGGCAGTTTATAAAAATTTCAGGACTGAATTAAAAATGATGATTTATGCAGCCCCGACTCCTGAAGCAGCATTATAAGGTATGCAGGGGTTGAAATTAAGTTTTGCAGCCGCTAGCCAGCAGAGCCAATGACTGGGAAATCCACTAGCCCCACAAACGTTGGTGTACGTACTGAAGTGTTTTCTCCAGTACAGGCCCACAGGGCTACTTAAATGAAAATCTTACTAGCCCGATACAAAATCTACCAGAATTTGGCTAGTGGGCTGGTGCCATTTTCAACCCCTGGTATGTGGGAACGGGAGCGGGCTATTTAGATACTTTGCAGGTCGGCTTTAAACAAAACAACCCCACCCCAAAAAAAGTGTGTGTACTGCTTTAGTAACTTCGGCATTCACTCCCTGCACCAGTAATTATAAAAAGTAAGGGATAGACAAATGTGGTCTTATGGATTTTTTTTTTTTACACACCCTCTGTGTGATGACCTCATAATCCTCGAGAGCGATAAGTCATCACACACCTCGGATGTGTGAAAAACCAAATATGCATGACATAGTTGCCTATCCATTATTTTCTGTATTATACCTATTGTCTTCCAGCCAGCAGGGGTCGCTGCAGCTGCATTGTATCAGGAATCCCACGGAGCTCTTCTGTTTTTTGTTCATACATGAAATGGAGGAGTCAGTCTGGAGCACTGGAGTAAGTACAGAGTTGGATTGTGGGGTTATTATGGTTAGGAGACCACATGATCTGCCTTCTTGCAGGCACCAGTATCGAGTGACTTGGTGGTGGTGGGGGGGGGCGCAGAGGCAGAGTGCTGGTACCGGCTGGAGTGCCCGAGAGCCAAGAGGAGGTTGGAGTATGCCTGGTACAGTGAAGGGAGGTACCAGGGGGCAAGATGGGCAGTAGGAGTCTCCTGTCAGCAGCATGACTCAATAAATCTGCCTGTTCTCATTGGGTGGAAAATTAAGGGGTGGAGAAAAAAGGCTCAGTAGTGAGCATGGCACACATGAATCTAACATACTAAAAGCTAGCAGAATAGGCCTAACGGTCTTTCCTGTCTGCTCGGTAGCCAGCCCCTAATGGGCGCTCACTCCTCTACCCCCCTTAGTCCCCAAGAGGGTCCTCTTAGGCTTCAGTATACCCATGCACCTGTCCCACCCCCTCTTAAAGTCCTCTACTAGACTTCCAGGCAGTGCATTCCATGGCCCCACCACCCTCTCATTGAAGTAATGCCTTCTACGTTCTTCCCTGTAGTTTCTCCCCTCAAGCTTCCACTCATGCCCCCCTGGTTGTGCCCCCTTTCTTTAGCCTGAACATTTCTTTGCTTCTGACCCTGTTTATCCCTTTCACATATTTGAAGACCTCTAGCATGCCCCCTGCCTCTCCTCTTCTCCAGTGAGTACAGCCCAAGGACTTCCAGCATTTCCTATAGGTCCTTTCAATCTGTGGCAGTGCATGTAGTCATTCCGGCAAGAAAGATACTGGATCGCACATCATTGATTTTGCATTTGTGAAGCAATTCGGGGCACTAGGCCAAATTTCTAGGGAGTGTGTGGTGGACTGGACAGACTGATCGACTGGGTGTGAAAAAAATAAAAACTAATTGAGGAAAAATAAAGACTACATAGAAGGGGAGAGGATGGCCTTGTGCAAGGTGTGAGACTGAGACATGGACAGGGAGAATTCAGGTGTGGTGGGGAAGGAACTGACTGGGTGAGGGTCTACAGGGAAGAAAAGAGTAAAAAAAATTTTTTTTTTTTTTTAAACTAGTCATGTTTTATGCCAACCTGATCTGAGGAGGAGCCCAGGTGACATTTGTTGAGTGTATATGGACTGGACTGACAGGTCTGTGACTTCTACTTATGGGTGGTTGGTTGGTCTCAAAACAGCAAAAAAAAAAAAATGCAAATAGAAGGGGGTTGCTGGCCTTGGGCAGGGTGTCTGAGAAACTGAGTCATCAGTCGTGCAGAGGGAGACTTACGGTGTGGTGGTGAGGGTTGGGAGGGAAGAAAGTACAGGGTAAAAAAATTTAAAGAGGTCACATTTACTGTGTATACCAACTACGCCAACCCCACCAATAGGGGTCAGGTCGCATTTGTTGTGAGTGGGTTGGCTGGAAAAACTGGTTTACAGCTTAAACCTTCGTGGGGAGGAAAAAGAATTTAAAATTAATTAAAAAAAGAAAAATCAAAGACTGCAGACTGAAAAGGGGCGGGGGGCTGGCCTGGGGCAGTGTGTGAGAGACTGAGTCACGGAGAAGAACTCTGGTGTAGTGGAGAGGGGACTGTCTGCTGGGTGAGGGTCAGACGGGAGGGAAATAGAGAGAAAAAAGGTCACATTTATATACCACCACCCCACCAGGAGGGGCCGGGTTGTGGGGAGACTGACTGGTCTATTCTGGGGCTGGGGGTTCTTTAAAAAAAAAAATAATAAAATAATAATTTGGAAATTATTTAAATAAAAAGACTGTGGTGCAGATAGACAGGGGTGTGCAAATCCTGTTGGCCCCCTGTCTGGAGCAAGTAAATTTCCTTCAAGGGCGAGTACAAAAAGAAAGCTAATTTCATTATAATGCACAGGGGCAAGTGAAAATTCAGCTATGGTCATGGCTGGGCAAGTCCTAAAAGTTTTGCTTTGAACACCCCTGATAGAACAGGGGGAGGGGGAAGGGGAGGCAAGGTGTTGAGAGACTGACTTGTAGTCAGAAAGGGAGAGTTCTGGGGAATGGAGGGAACCGCCTGGGTGAGGATCGGATGGGAGGGAAGTACAGAGAAAAAAAAACAATAAAAAAGGTCACATTTTGTTTTCCAATAGGAGGCAGGAATGTCTGCCTATAAAAAGAACAAGGCAAAGGTAGTAATAAAAAAAAAAAAAGAAAAAAGGGGAGGAGGTCAGGAGATATGTGGTATAGTGTGACACTTGTGGGTGGGGGGAGAAAAGAAAAAAGGGGAAGACTGATGGACTGGGCAAAGGAGAACTGAAGTGTAAGGAGGAGCGAAGGGAAAACGTGAGTCAGGGGCCAGGTAGCCCTGGGCCACGAACAGCAAGGTTCCAGCACTTGATGAAAAATTTACTTTTAAAAAACTGTGTTACACAGTAACAAGTGACTTGCATCATCTGAACTCTGAGGACTGCACTTTTGAGTACAGAAATAAAAGAATATATAAATTACAAGTTACGCATAAGCAGCACATGTACACAAAAAAACTTTTTAATTTTTAGTTGTTTAACCAGGAATAGCACACTAAGCTGAAAGCTTTTTTACAGGTGCGACCTGGGAGCACAGGGAAGTTAAGTGACTTGCTCAGGGTCACACAGTATGCAAGTGGAAAGCTGTGGGATTCAAACTGAGGTTTGGTCTGCTGGATGTCACCATATTTGCAGCTCAAAGCCTTAAACCACTGTGCTATACTGCCTCTTTATAGTATTGCTATTCCCCTTCCACTCCCTCCCTGGCTTTCTGCAGTCACGTGCTTATGCAGCCTCAAGTTCCAACAGAATAAAGTCTGTCCCATCCCAGTCTCCCACCCAATCAAGGAGACGCACCACAGGGTGACGTGAAAGAAAAAAGTGTTTTTTGGGCATTGCTAGTAAAACCAGTAACAAGATGGTATGTAGAGGAATAAACAGGACCGACCCCCGGTGAAGCAGCAGCCTCTTCTGAGAAAAGACATTCTTCTTCTCCAGATAAAAATAATACTGAATCTGTGGTACTGAATATAACAGCTGATCATCAGACAGTTGAAATAAACAGTGAAGCTGAAGCATGTTTCACTTCCTAAAAAAACGCACGTTAGTGCTGGATCAGCAAGTGGACAGGAAAAATAGAGAAGCAAGATCGAGAGAAAGAAAGGGGCCAGAATGCTCCAATCTCTTTGGTTGACAAATTTAAAATGACTAAGATGTGATGAAAAAAGGGCCTGATGTATTGCACAGTATGCAAAAAATATACTACTGTTGCAATACCAGCCCCCCCCCCCCAAAAAAAAAAAAAAACAAATCTTTGCCACAGGGTCAGACAGTTTTAGAACTGGAGTCACTATGTGCACATGAGAAGTCCGTCCAATCTGCATGTGCTATGCCAGAATCAGCAAACACTGGAAAGTGGTCAACGTGCAGTCAGTTTTGATATCAGTGAGTCACCACTGTATCGAACCTTTGCTCGGTTAGAGGACAGTGAAGTCAAGATGAGAAAAATCTGTGCCCTTTCTCGAACATATAGTGGTTGTGATTTACAGGAAAAAATGGGATTAAGGGTGGAGCTAATTAAGTGGTAAAACGTTTCCTTGCGTTTTATAGATCCTACCTCAACCGGTGTGTATATTTCTGATTAAAACTGTACCCTAGGAATATACATACGCAGAAAGCATCTTCAATGCAGTGTCAACTGCATTAGACTCTGTACATTTTCCTCTCACTAACCTCAAAACTGTGAACGATCCAGGGCCACTTCTTATATCTGCAATTTTGATAGGGCAAGTGTCATGATTGGTGAGAGGTGCAGCTGTTGCAAAGTCATGGGAGCACTGACCTCACATAATAGCCATACATTGCATAGCCCATAAGCTGAAGTGGACAGTTCTCTAAATAACAGAAAAGAAAATCCTTATCTAAGCTTGAAAATACTCTTATGGGAATACTTAAATTTGATCACTATAATCCCAAAACATGAGAACTTCAGGAAATTGCAAATGTCAGATACTCATCTGTCTCATTTTAGTGCTATTAAACAGGAGGGATGGCTTGCCAGTAGATCACATTTAGTCCCTGCAGTAGCTCAGCACCTGGAACATGCATGTACAGTAGTTCATCTGGTGATGACTATTCAAAATCGGAGGGACTCTCATTTGTTCCCGTAGACACCATATGGCATCGGAACCATCCATTGCTGGATCTAACCCAGAATGGCCACTGGGAGCAAATGAGTTGAGGTGTATAGAGTGTGCAGTTTGTAAAATCTCTTCATATCCTGCAAGATTTCTTAACCAATATGGAAGAATCTGTCACTTCAGTTTCAAAGAGATGACTTAATTCTGTAAGCTCCGCAACTCGAGGCCTGCCTACTCCAGTTGACAGAACACAAATCAAAGCCAGGGAGATAACATGACAACTTTCCTAAGCAATTACAAACCTCAGTACAAATGTATAAACTATGTAGTTTCAAAGAGGGGCAGTGAGAAGTCTGGTGTCCTCAGATTCAGAGGCGCCAGAAATCAATTCTGAAACAGATTCCCAGCTGCAGAGTTTAGTAGATACTAACATACTAAAATGCCAGCAGGATAGGCCTAACAGTCTTTCGTGTCTGCTCATTTGGTCAGCCCCCAACCCGGGAGCTGACTTTGCTGTTCTCCACCCCCCACACCCACCCCTCAGGCTTCTCCATTCTCAGAGATATTCTCTGTATTGCACTTTGCCAGCACAACCCCTCACCCGTACCTGTCCCAACCCTCTTAAACCCTCCACAGTCTCTGCTTCCACTAGTCCTCTGGCTGCATTCCATGGTTCCACCACCCTCTGTGAAGCAGTATCCCCCCCTGCTTCCACCCGTACCCTCTAGTTACTCCCCCCTTTTACTTTGGAGCACCCCGACTGAGCCTCCCCTATTTAGCCCCTTCATGTACTTGAAGACCTCAGTCATGTCCCTCCTCTCCTCCAATGTGTACATGTTGAGCTCCTCGAGCCTCTCCCAATGGGTCCTTTCCCTCAAGCCCCAGATCATTTTGATTGCCCTCCTCTGGACCCTTTCCAGGAGTGCAGTGTCCCTTTTTAAGTGCAGCCTCCAAAACTGCACATCGTACTCGAGGTGCAGCCTAACCAAGCAGTTGTACAGAGGGTAATCCTCCTAGCGATGCATCCCAGCATCCTATTGGCTTTGTCCGCTGCCCTCCTACAAGTTGGAGTTGTTCATTTTTGACATCCACCACCACCCCCAGGTCCCTCTCAGCCATCGAGACTTGAAGCATTACTCCCCCAGGGTATACACTTGGTCGGGGTTTCTGGCCCCCAGGTGCGGAACCGTGCATTGAACCTCAGACTCCACTTCCTTGACCACTTCTCCAGAGCATTTAGGTCCTCCTGCAGGGTCACCCTCCCCTCCGCTCTTCCCCATCCACCACTGCTCCCAACTTAGTCATCCGCAAAGAGACGCATTTCACTCTTGATGCCTTTTCTTATGTCAGAGACATAGGCGTTAAACAGGAGGGTCCATAGGACCGACCCCTAAGGGACCCCACTGACCGTCGTTCGAGAAGAGACTCCCCCCAACCCCCAACCACGACCCTTTGGGTATGCTGCAAGAGCCAATTTCCTATCCATCTGATCATCTGTTTCCACCCCATTTCCCCAGCTTATCCAACAGGCCCTAGTGAGGAACAGTCAAGCGCCTTGCTGAAGTCAAGAAGAGGACGTCCACTGGCCTGCCTGGTCAGGGCACTCATCGCCCAATAATAGAACTCCACAAAGTTTGTTTGACACAATTTTCCTATAGGACAAAAGCCCATACTGTCTATCGTCCAGGTACACCAACTTCTCCAGTAACCCCCAGCGCCTCTCATTGATAATACCCTCCATCACCTTGCCCACCACCGATGTTGCAGCAATAACTTGCGTAGATGAGAGATTTCAAAATTTCTCAGAGGTGCTTCTCAGATTGTTCACCTGTCTGGATCTCCCAAGACAAAAACTTGTATAGTTTGGGACCACTGAATGGCTAATTTAACCAAGCACTTGGACTTTTTTTCACAAGCAGCAGGAAAATATTTAAGGAATATGCTACATTTAAAGCACTACTGTGAAATCGGCAGTTGACAAACCATATCTGTGTCTGTACAAGACTGCTAAGAGAGAAACCACCCCAGAGTTTCACATTCTTGACTTAGTCAAAATACTGCTGGCTATGAGCATATCGACTACAAAGTGTGAAAGAGTATTTTCAGTTCAAAACCTCGTAAAAACAAAAATAAGAGCATAACTGGCTGAAGCACTCCATTCTGTCCTGCAGATAGTGTTAGAGGATCCTGCACGCTGTATGATTCTGACCCTAATTTGGCAGTCAGCCACTGGCTGCTCTCTGATTCGGGCACTCATCATGCACATGCTGCTTCTGCATTTCCTGCTATTACTCCTCTTCCATCCTCCTCCTGTCCTACTCCTACTCTTAATGTTAGTTCTTCTGAGTTAACGATTGTTCTAATTGTATTTCATGATCTTACTTCGAGGGTGCTCTTGCAGCAGGCAGCAACCATAAGGGCTGAGCAGCCAGGCGCTAGGACTACACAGAAAACTTCTAGCTAGCAGTATACAGAGGGGGACTGCCCCCTGACGGCACGCAGACATCAGAGCTATGGTATAAAAGGGGCAGTCCCCCAGCCCATCCCCAGTTCTTTTCCTGCCATTGACCCGCACAGAACAGACCACGGACTCCTGCTTCTGGTCAGCTGCCATTTTATCACATTACGCATGCAATTTATTTTCATAGTTTAACCTTTTTCATTCATTTTTTTCCAAGTTTCTGCATGTCGTCTTCTCCAGTAACATCTTCTGACCCATGAATGAAGTGTGCCTGCAGCAAGCAGATCCCCCTCTAAGGACGCCCACTCCTTGTGCCTAGGCCCTGACCACAACACTTGAGGCCTGCCAGGAGTTCAACCAAGCCACATGGAGACACCGCTTGAAGACCCCCCAGACTTTGCTTCTGCAGCAGAAGTTAGTGATGATGGAGAAGGAGCTCCAGGGCAAAAGCTCTTCTTCCTTCCCCCCGGCCTCTGGGGCATTAACACCTTCAAGTCGTCAAGCGGGAAGCACAAGCACCGGGACAAGGATAGGGATCTTCCCCCGTCGGCTTCCCACTCCAGGTCATCACACAAGTCTGCAGCCGCTTCTGGATCTTCCTCCCATGAGAGGTCAGTCCCTCCTTCACCGGTACCCCTCACTCCTTCCGAGCTGCCTGTGTCTCGCCTCCCACCCTCTTCACAGTCCCGGGTGAAGGCTCTTCTGGGCTTCTGACATTGTTTCCAGCCCCAAAGCCCCTGAAGCTCGGGACTCTTTTCCCAGCTTGTCCTCAGCCAGGTGGCTCAAACGGCCCTTCGGGAGGTGGGTCTCTGTCCACCGCCCCTCCAGTTGTGGCGTTGCCTGCGTTGATCTCTTGTTCCAGGGCTGATGTCTCTAAGCAGTGCCTCTGTCTCCAGTGGGAGTTTCCTCCCCTATGCAGACTACACCTGCGTTGGCTGCTTCGCCTGACTCGCATCAGCCGCCTCCTCGGTCGTCGCCAGCCACCCCATCACCAATCCCTTCGCCTTCACAGTCTAAGCCCAGCCGACATCGGCCGCTCCTTCGGGACAGCGCAGCTGACCTGCCAAACAGTTGCTGGGCCTTTCAAACAACATTAAGTCTTGCTGTATTCTGACAGTCTGCAGTTAGCTCCAGTCTTTGATCTACCCCGGAGTGTAGATGGTTAATTTTCTATGCAGTGCATAGAACGTTGAGCTCGAGCTCTGTTGAGGTCTCTGTCTGCAGCACTTTGAAACCCAACTGCCAGATTCTTTGCTTCTCCTCACTGAACAGTCACTCAGGAGATTTCTCCTTCTGCTTGGTTCAAAGTCTGTTAAAGTGTCGGTTTTTCCACTTAACTCCCGTAGTAGTACAGTTCAGGGCTCTGTGTGCGGTACAGTAAGTACTTTAGGTAGTAGTTCTGGGTTATTTGTGGAAATTGTAAACAACTTTTCTCGATCGGTTTGGCTGAACTGATCCAACATATCTGAATTCTGTGCGTTTTCCTTTAGTGTGTGGTTACCGGTCCTTATCGGTTTAAAAAAAAAAAAGGGTTTTAAGGTTTTTTCCCCCAATACCCATAACACGGTTAGAAACTGATAAGGGAGTCTATCCTGGCGGTTGCCAAAAAGGGTAAGTTTGGTTAGGTTGGCCATGTCTGAGAAACCCAAGAAAAAAACTGGGCCCACTGGGTTTCAACACTGGAGTGAGTGTGGGGAGGTATTTGATAAGGCCAATCCCCCACACCACCTGTGTTTGTCTGGGGTTTGACCACCTCAATATAGACTGCCAAATATGTAAAAACTTTCCTAAGTCTACCCTGGAAAAAAGATTAGGTAGACTTAAGGAAAAGGAGTCAGAGAAATCCGCTGACCCGGATGGCCAGCCTGGTTCAGTTCCGACCAAACCAGAAGGAGTGCCCTCTGACCAGGGTGATACCTCTTCGGGCAAGAGAGACGATCCTGAGGGTTCGGTTCCTACAAAGAGGAAACATAAAGAAAAATCAGCCGGTTCGGATCCGGAGTTTCATGTTCTGACCGCTGATGAGGTTGCCCGAGCGATTCGGATTGTTGAATCACTTCACCCGGTTCCGTCCGATCCAGCTCCATTAGCTAGGGGTTCGGTCTGTTCCTCCGGTTTAGGATTATACCCCTGAAGATTTTTATGAACCGGAATTTGAGGAGGAGGGGGATTATGAGCAAGAAGATGAGTATGATGGAGCAGAAAGTCTGGATGTGCCCATTGAACCGGACATCTCCCCAGACAGACCTTCTGGTGTTTCCCCTCCTAGGCTCTGAGTCCCCTCCCCACTATCTGTTCTTCAGAAAAGTGTCTGAAACCCTCCAGCTCCCTATGGAGGAGACTGCAGAGGATCAAGAGGAGCCTGATTTTGTTGAAATGATGGACATCCCAAAGTCCAGGAGGCTCTCTTCCCCTACACAGATCTTTTGGGAAACAGAGACAAAAAATGTTAGTCTCCAAATTCTGTACCTCCTGTTGATAAAAGAATGGACAAGAGGTATACCTTATCAGGCTCAGACAGAGTTTTTCTGTCAACATTGCACCCATGTTGGGGTTGTGCAGGCTGCAGCCTGTGACAGGGCTAATGCTCCCTTGGCTTCACCCCCATAGACTCCAGGAGGATGGATGCCTTGTCCAAGAAACAGTACATGGCATCCTCTTTGGAACTCAGGCAGGCTAATTGTATAGCCTATACAGCCAGGTACCAGAAGTCCAGGTGGGATACTGTACTGGCACTGGCTAAACAGGCCCCTCCCCCAAGCTGGAGATGGTGGCTGCTGATGGGATTGAGGCATCTAAGGTACAGTTTCATGCTGCTGTGGACTCCAGTGATGTGTCATCAAGAGTCATGGCTACATCTGTGGCTCTTCGGAGAATGGCTTGGCTCAGATGTACTAGCCTCTCACAGGACACCCAGACTAAGGCTGTGGATTTCCCTGTGGAAGTTAATTCTCTGTTTGGGGAGCAGACTGAGAATTATATGAAAAAGATGGAGGAATATAGGATCACTTTTAGGAGTGCACAGGCCAAGGAGAGGCAGGCAACTCTTCAAAGGCAGCAGTCAGGTGTAGGCCTTTTCATAGGCCTTTCTACCAAGCACAGGCCTCTTCTCCCTTTTCACAGAGGGGGTTCTTCAGAGGGAGAGGCAGAAGGGGGATGAGTAGGGCTGCATCCTCTCCTCAGCCTAAGGCCCCGGCCAAGCAGACACCCTGATGGGTCTGCCTGGGTTGACTCTCCTTTCCCTGTAGGGGGCAGGCTGACTTACTTTGTCCAGGACTGGATGTCTTGTTACTTGAGACAAGTGGATCCTGGAAGTAGTAAGCCAGGGACTGGTTCTCGGCTTCAAAAAATTTCCGATGATGAGATCCAGATCTTTTCCACCTGCAAGTCTGTCCGAAACCCTTGCCCTAGAGGCAGAGGTTTCATCTCTTCTAGCCTTAAGAGCCATAGAGAGAGAGTTCCTACCCTACACTGGGGCAAAGGTCTGTACTCCAGGTACTTCCTTACCCCAAAACAGACAGGAGAGTGGCAACCCATCCTAGATCTAAGATACCTGAACAAACATCTTGTAAAACCAAGGTTCGAGATGGTGACTCTGGGAATAATTCTTCCCTCCCTAAGGCCAGGGGACTGGCTAGCCTCCCTGGACCTCAAGGATGCCTACTTTCACACCCCCATCAGGTGCTCCCATAGAAAGTACCTCAGGTTCAAGTTGCCCTCAGGCCATTACCAGTTCAAAGCAATGCCCTTCGGTCTAGCATCAGCTCCAAGGGTTTTCACAAAGTGCCTGGCAGTAGTAGTTGCCTTTCTAAGAAGGCAAAAGATTTCTATTTTTCCATATCTGGACGACTGGCTCCTAGTGGGTCAGTCTCCAGACCAAGTCAGGTCAGACCTGCAAGTGACTCAGCAAGTGCTCACTTCCCTGGGATTTCTTCTCAACCTCCCCAGGTCGGTTCTCAAACCATTGCAGCTTCTTACCTTTATAGGGGCAGAGCTAGATACTGTCAAAGCAAGAGCCTTTCTTCCCCAGGAAAGGGCAAGAGTTCTTTTAGAACTGGCTTCTTTATTCAGCCTTCAGGTGTCCCGACCAGCAAGGCACTTCCTTCAGCTCTTGGGCCACATGGCAGCTTCTACAGCGGTGGTCCAAGGGGCAAGATTCCAGATGAGGGATGTTCAGTTCCATCTGAGGGCCTTTTGGTCCCAAAGGAAGGATCCTCTTACTAAACTGATTCCATTGACTCTGACACTGATCCAAGCTCTTCAGTGGTGGCAGAATCAGGACAATTTAAGGCAATAGGTCCCATTTGTCGTTCAGTCTCATTCGGTGGTCCTTGCCACGGATACTTCTCTTTTGGGTTGGGGAGCCCATCTGGGAGCTCACAGTCCAGGTGGACTGTGGTCCCCTCAGGAATCCCTTCTTCATATGTCTCCTGGAACTCAGGGCAGTTTCTCTGGCCCTGCAGGCTTTCTCTCAGTGAGTGCAGAACAAGGTGGTTCAGGTCAGAACAAACACCACCACCACCATGTGGTACACCAATAAGCAGGGATGCACGCTGTCCACAGCCTTGTGCACGGAAGCCATGAAATTGTGGTCCCTGGTTTATTCTCTGCAGACCTCTCTGATAGCAGTCCACCTTCCAGGGAAGGACAGTGTGCTAGCAGATGCACTGAGCAGGATCTCCCAGGGCCATCATGAATAGTCCCTGGACCCTCTGGTGTTGAAAGTGATTTTTTTCAAGATGGGGCACTCCAGAGATGGATCTCTTTGCAGCCCCAGACAGTCACCAACTTCCTTGATTTTGTTGCAGACCCCCCAGTCTTTGGCTCAGTCCCTCTGGATGCTCTGGCGTTGAACTGGGGAGGGAAATTTCTCTCTGCCTTCCCTCCCTTTCCTCTACTGTTCAAGGTTCTGGTCAAGGTAAGGTCACAACCCTGCAAAGTGCTTCTGATTGCTCCAGATTGGGCCAGGCAGCCCTGGTACCCCCTCTTACTATCCCTAGCAGTCCATCTTCCCCTGTCTCTTCCCAGTAATTACAACCTGTTAACCTCCTGTCAGGGGAGGATCTGGTACCCCAATCTTCGGTCTCTCAATCTCAAGGCATGGCTCTTGAAGAGTTGAGTATGCAGATTTGCATCTGTCCCAAGGGGTTCTGGATATTCTCAAAGCTTCTCGAAAGCCTGCCACCAGAAAGACTTATAACTCCACATGGAAAAGATTCAGCATTTGGTGTTCCAAGAAGCATACATCTCCAGACGCTGCTGAACTGCCTACAGTTCTGGACTATATGGTCCATCTTAATGGCCTAGGCCTCAGACCAGCTACTCTCAGGGTGCACTTGTCAGATACCTCTGCTTTTCTGTCAGTGGGAAAGCCTTCCTCACTGTCATCTCACCCTGTATTCTGTAAATTTGTCAAGGGATTGTTTCATACCAATCCGCCCTTTAGGGATCCTGCCCCTGCCTGGGGCTTAAATGTTTGCATTACTCAACGTATGCAACCCCCTTTTGAGCCTGTGTCCTCAGCAGAGCTTAAGTACTTGACTTGAAAGACTGTGTTTTTGGTAGCCATTACCTCTGCCAGATGTATCAGTGAATTGCAAGCCCTGTCAGTGGAACCTGAGTTTATCTCCTTTCATAAAGATAAAGTGGTCCTTAGAATCAATAGGAGGTTCTTGCCTAAAGTGGTTTTGGACTTCCATTTGAATCAGTCTGTGTCTCTCCCTGTTTTCTTCACTGATCATTCTTCCTCAGGGGAGAGGAGGCTATACAGTGTAGATATTAAAAGAGCCCTTAGCCACTACTTAGAGCGTACCAAGGGTCACAGGTTTGATCCCCTCCAGTTGTTTGTCACTTATGGGGAAGTGGGAAAGGGCAAACCTGCCACCAAGAGAACTATTGCCAGGTGGATTGTTTCTTGTATACAATTCTGCTATGAGAAAATGGGGAAAAAATCCACCCTCAGCCCTGAGGGCTCATTCCACAAGAGGTACAGCTGCTTTCCTGGCTGCTGCCAAGGATATCCCTCTGTTAGAAATTTGTCAAGCAGCCACCTGGAAAACGGTCCATGCCTTTACCAAGCATTACTCTCTGGATATCCAGGCTAGGAGTGATGCTCTGTTTGGCACAGCAGTACTTCAGAGCCTATTCCCAAAGTAGGTCCTGTCCCTCCTCCACAGAGGTACTGCTTGGTAGTCTGCAGATTGTCAGAATACAGCAATACTTCATGTTTGAAGGAAAAATTACTCACCTTAGTAATTATATTCCTTCTAATGGAGTCTTGCTGTATTCTGACCACCCTCCCTGCCTCCCCTCTCAGAACCTGTTTTTGGGAAGAGGGTGGGCAGGCGAAGTGTTGCACCCCAGGGGTGCTTCAAGCACACCCTCCCCTTTATCTGGGTGCTTTGTATTATAAACTTTTATTTTGGATAGGTTTTAGTTTTGGGTTTCCTGACTTGAGTCTTCCTTTGGGAATCCAAAACTTTCTGTTGCCATTTGGCTAGTTAAAAATTTTACAATTTCCATAGTCAGTGAGTGGTTGCTCATAAGAATCTGGCGGTTGGGTTTCAAAGTGCTGCAGACGGAGACCTCAACCGAGCTTGAGCTTAACGTTCTATGCACTGCATAGAAAAGTAACCCTTTACACTCCAGGGCAGTTCAAAGGCTGGAGCTAACTGCAGATTGTCAGAATACAGCAAGACTCTATTAGAAGAAATATAATTACTAAGGTGAATAATTTTTTCTTCGATGCCACTGCTGGCCAGCCCTTCACCACAGCTGCCATTGTCTGGTCACCTGGGTTTGCAGGGACTGACGCCAGAGCATACAAAGCCTCAGGGACAGACACTGGAGGATTCAATACCTTCCCGCTCGTTGCCACCTCCCCCCCACCTCCTTTGGCTTACACTGCCTTATTCATGGCTTGGTGTGAGGTCGTGCAGAGCAGGGATCCCTGGAGGAGGTCTCCTACACCACCTCCAAAGGAGCCTTCCCCATACCAGACCGGGTTTGCCCTCCCACTCCCCGGTCTCCTAGTGACCAGGAGAATCACTGAAACTGGTCCTGAACTCTGATCTGTCCGCGGGGTGGGGGTGGATTCCTCTTCAGTGGAGGATTCTTGGTTAACCTTGGAGCCTGAGAAACCCAGGGATATCCCCCGATCCCCTCACGATGACCCAACTTTCCTGGATGTCATGAGGCATGCTCAGTTCCTCATGAGGGCTGGGACTCTGAGGAACTAGACCCAGAACACCTGGCAACCTTCCTCCGAAATTACACTCTGCCTACGGTTATCCCTCCACTCATTGACTCTCTAGAAGATGTCAGCAGTCTCGCTTGGAATCGCCCATCTTCCACCCTGGCCTTACCTAAAAAGGCAGACAGACTTTATCAAATCCACAGAGAAAAGCCTTTTTATGGGGAACATCCAGTTGCTGACTGTCACGAACACTATCCATATGGAGTCTCAGCAGGTGGACTTCTAAGAAAGAAGGTCTACGCCTCAGTCACTTTGGCCATTCGGTCATTGAATTTCCTAGCCCACATGGTTTAGTACCAGAATGCTCTGTGGGACAAAGCTCTGGAATTGATGCAAACCCTCCCAGAGAATCCTACTAAGTCTCAGCTGACCTATCTCCTGAAATCTGCGTCAGATGTCGACAGTCCTGTCCTGAGGTTGTCCTACATAGCCAGATGGATGGCGGCCACTGGAGTCTGTATTCACCTCCATTCCTGACTTAGGGTTTTGGGCTTTGCTCCTGATGTGCAGGTCAAAATTCTTGATGCCCCCTTCAGGGGCTCGGTTCTCTTTGGCAAGAATATTCAAAACATTATCTCCTGCCTACAGGAATCCGGTCAGGCCTGAAAGTCTGTATACTGCCTTGCAACGCTACCAGCATCTGCAGTCTCTGGGACGGCAGCCCAGTGGAGCCTTTAAATGTAAGGTCACCTCCCAGGTGACAGGAGCCTCAGCCCCCTGAGCCCCAAGGGCCACTCCTGCCACCCTGCCCTTCCCAGGTTCTTCAGTATAACTCCTTGCCCGACCCCCTTCCCTGGCAGAAACTTTGGGCAAGGCGTAGGTGGTCGCTTCCCTTTTACCTGGATAGATGGCGGGGAATCGCCTTGGATCAGTGGGTGCTTTGGCTTATAGAAAAGGGGGGAGGGGTATACGCTCAAATTTCAGGAAATACTCCCAGACAACCCTCCCTTGCACTCCCGTTACCCTCCAGATCATACTGCCCTTATGCAGGAGGAGATTCAGGCTCTTCTTCTCCAGAAGGCCGCAGAACCTGGTCCATTAAATCAAAGGGGGAAGGGGCTTCTATTCCCATTCTTCCTGGTACCAAAGAAGACCAGGGATCTGAGACCAATTTTGGATCTCAGCCACCTGAATCTGTTCATAGAGCACAAACGCTTCAGGATGGTTACCCTTCAGGGTCTCCTTTCTCTTCTTCGTCAAGGAGACTGGCTCTGCTCCTTGGATATGCAAGATGCCCGCCTCCACATCCAGTTTTTTCAGCCCCACAGAAGGTTCCTCTGCTTTTGCTTCCAGGGGAACCATTACGAGTTCAGGGTCCTGCCCTTTGGCTTTTTCTTGGCACCTCGAGTCTTCACCAAGTGCTTAGCAGTAGTGGCTGCGGCTTCAGGAGGCAAGGTCTTTGGCTTCCCTTAACTGGATGATTGGCTTCTCACAGCCCCCTCCAGTGACCAGCTGCTCTGGACAGTGGAGGTCACCTTCAGTTTGCCGCCTGGGAATAACCCTGAACCAGCCCAAGTCCTCCCTCTGACCAAGTCAGAGATTGCAGTTCATCGTAGCAACCTTAGATTCAGCTCCGGGCAAGGCCTTCCTGCCCCTGGACAGAGCAAACTGTCTGAGAGCACAGGCCCAATTGGTATCTTTGTCATGTCAAGTCCCAGCCATGTCATTCCTCAGGCTCTTGGGGCACATGGCAGCGGCCTTAGTCACTGTTCCTCTGGCCCGCCTGCACATGAGGGTGCCTCAGTGGGCCCTCCCGGTCCAGTGGGACCAGCGTACAGACGATTTGGAACAGGAGACCTTGTATCCAGCCCTGTGTGACAAACGTCTTGGTGGCTGAACCCTCCAACCTCCTCAGAGGGGTATCCTTCTGGGCGGAGTCTCCACGTCAGATTCTCACGACAGACTGGTCTAGTCTTGGCTGGAGTGCCCATTTGGAGACAGTCAGACCCAAGGGACCTGGTCTTAGCAAAAACAGAATCTCCACTTTAATATGCTAGAGATGTGAGCAATCATTCTTGTTTTTCGGGCCTTTCAGACTCATAATCTTCCTGGCCCTCTTCTGATTCAGACAGATATCATGTCTGTTATCTCAGCAAGCTGGGGGTGGGGGGGGACTCATTCGTGCCTCATGTGCATGGAGGCCATGACACTTTGGCATTGGGCCATAGAATACGACCTGATCCTAACAGCAGTTCATGTTCCAGGCATCCAAAACATCCTGGCCAACAGCCCAAGCAGGTCCAGGTTGAAGAGACACAAGTGTGAGCTCCTAGCCTCCATGGCTGAAGATCTTTTCGACAGGTGGGGTCACCCCAAGTTGGACCTCTTTGCATCCCCACTCAATTTAGAACTGCCCAATTTCTGCTTGCTAGATCCAGGGCCTGGTGTTTTCTGGCAAGACGCGTTGTCCCTCTGTTGGACAGGGAGGTTTCTGTACGTCTTTCCTCCCTTTCTGCTCCTGGACTTTTCTTTCAAACTGCAATCGGAGAGGGCAAAGATGATCTTGATGGTTCCATACTGGCCATGCCAGATATGGTTCCCATTGTTGCAACAACTAGCAGTGGAACCTCCACTTCCCCTACATCTTTGCTCCAACCTGCTCTCCCAGGAGCAGGGAGCACTGATTCACCCGGACCTCAAGTCTCCATCTCCATGCGTGGCTCCTTCAGACTTAGCCATCGCATGATTTGGGGTTTCCTCTAGGGTGGCGGATGTTCTGGTGGCCACTAGGAAACCTTCCACCAGAGCCACTTACGCCATGAAGTGGAAGTGGTTTTCTATCTGGTCTACCGCCCGGCATTTGGATCCCTTCACCTGTTTGGTGAATCTCATCCTGGAGTACCTCCTTTCCCTTTCAGACTCTAGCCTGGGTTACTCCTCTATCAAGATGCATCTTTCCGCCATCTCTACGTACCATGCACCTAGTGACAACACAAATATTGCCCAATTGGACCTGTCTTGCACCTTCTTGCTGGGCATTCTTCAGTTGAAACCTCCCATTCAGGACCCAGTCCTGCCATGGGATCTGTTGTTTATTTTGGAGAAGTTAACTCTTCCTCCCTTTGAACCTGCCACAAGCTGCGAGCTACACTTTCTGTCGTGGAAAGCATTGTTTTTAGTTGCCATTACTTCAGCTCGGAGGATTTCCGAGCTGTGATATGTAAAGAGCCTTACTTGGTTTTCCACAAAAAACAGTATCTTTGTGGACCAATCCTAAGTGTTTGCCTAAGGTTGTGTCTGAGTTTACTTTTAATCATCAATCCATCCACCTACCTGTTTACTTTCATGAGTATTCTAATCGGGGGAGGCTTTACTCCGTACTCTAGATGTTCATCAGGTGCTCCGTTTGTCTGGTCTGCACCCACCCTTTCAGAAAATCTGACCAGTTTTAGTTTGCCACCAGGAAAGAAGGGGTTTGTTTCCAAACGGTGTTTAAGTGGTTTGCTAATTGCATTGTTTACTACTACCATAAGTACGATAAGCCTTTGCCAGGGCAGATCAAAGGTCATTCTACCAGAGGTATTGACACCTCGACTGCTTCCTTCAGAAATGTCTGCTGTGAACATTTGCACAGCTGCCACTTGGAGTTCTGTCCATACTTTCGCTAGGCACTACAGTTTGGACATTGTCTCCAGACACAGAGCCGGTTTCGGACTTGCAGTCCTCCAGGGCCCCCCGTCATACAGTTCCCTTTGACTCCTTCTCCCAGGTGACTGAGTGTCTTCCTCTACTGCTTGGGATTCAGTCCTTATGGTTATTGCATGCTATAAGAGCCCCCTCTAAGTAAGGTAGTTGTGTTATGTAAGAACTTACCGTAACAGTAGATCTTAGAGAGGCAGTCTTGCAGCAGGCACTGCATTCCCTCCCTTCTTCCGCCCGATTGCTGTTTCTCCATCGCAGCTTTTCTGCTTTCCTCATTTAAGAGGAACTTCTTTGGTTCTCCGACTTCTGTACATGCTGGGGTCTCCAGCGGGAGAACTGGGGATGGGCTAGGGCTCTGCCCCTTTTTACACCATAGGTCGGATGTCTGCGTGCTGACATTGGGGGTGGTCCCCCGCTGTATACTAGCTAGAAATTCCATGTGGGCCTAGCACCTGGCTGCTCAGTGCTTATGGTTGTTGCCTGCTGTAAGAGCTCCTCTTGAAGATCTACTGTTACGGTTAAGTTCTTGCGTAACTGCTTTTCACTTGTTCTGGCAGTTCACTCAGACTGACTCAACTTGCAGTTAACAGAAAAATGTGAAAATACATTTTCTTGTTTTCTGGTGTCTTCTGTGTGTACTAGTATAAACAGTACAGCCCCCACACCAAGTAGTTTGTTGCTACGTTAAGTCTTTGTAATTTCCTTTGAAATAGAGCCATCCGACGAGGGTCTACCTACCGAAACACTGGGACTGCCGTTTTCGGTAAGACCAGTTGCCCTTGGACAAGTATGTAATTTTGAAATTTGTTGGTCCATGGTGCCATTGTTAATAATGTGATAACATTCTTCTGTTTGCTAAGTGCTGTGCTGACCTCCATGTTTCAGAGGAGTGAACTGGCCAACAGTGTGCTGATTCTCTGTGGGAAGCACCTGGGGTTGCAAAACGCAAGACCTTCTCCAGGAGCAGTGCACAGCATGGGCTGGTGCTGCAATAAATTGGCTATGCTTTAAATGCAGCTTTTTTGAGTCTTTTCAGGAGTGGAGAGTGCGCTCACTGTATACAGTAGTGTGCTGATTGGTGCATTGTTTCTGTGAATCTATAGGCTGTCACCTGAAATGAGAGATTGTGGCTGGTCACCACTGTCATTCTCAGCACTCTCATCTTCAGCACCTTTGGTTGTGATTTCAGAGCCACGCTTGCCATGCTTTGTAAAAGGTGACCTTTTTATGTTTTTATCATTTTGGCACCATTTGTAAAGGAGGAAGACTAACATATGGTAACCCTCAGGTGCAGATTATGTCTGCGTTGTGGCTTGAGTTGATTTGCAACATGTAGTGCAAATGTATTGTGATTCAAATGAAACTGCACACAGCTCTGTGTACAGGTGAACCCTGTAAATGTTATTGAGGTCTACCGCGCAGATAACATAGCTATTGTACAAACAACATATATTCAGATGTTATTTGCACAGTAGTCTCCAGTGAAAATAACTTTTAAATAAATAAAATAATAATGCAAGGTGATGCACCTAAGGAAAAAGAACCCCAAGACAGAGTACTGGATGGGAGGAGAGAGCTTACCACTACATCTAAGGAACGGGATATAGGAGATATCATTAGCAGCTCACTTAAGCAATCGAGTCAGTGCAACAAGGCATGTACAGTAGCAAGGCTAACAGAATGCTGGAATGTATCGGGAGGGGTATTGATAGCAGAAGAAGAGTTAATGCCAGTGGTGGTGGTAACGATTTATCAGGGTATGCTCCTCCAAATCAGAGAAGCCTATTAAATCAAAATTCTTCCTTAAAATTTGTGCTTCTCCTACCTTGGCCATGATCCTGTCTGCTTTATATACGGTGGCGTCCCCCAGGATGAAACGCACTTTTAATGCACTCTACAAGTATTCTGCAGCAGACCTACTGAATAAAGCAATGTAATTTCAGTAGCAATTAGTCTCCTTTGTCATGCAGGAAACACTTCATTCTGGCAGTGTCACATTTTCGTGAATGACAGTGTGTTTAATTACCATTGACATTACATTGCTTTATTCAGTAGGACTTCTGCAGAGTGCTGCAGAATTGCGTTTCATCCTGGGGGATGCCACTGTTTATATGAGAGATAGATATATATATATATATACACACACACACACACCAGGGTTTTATTTAACTCTAAAAATTGATTAGCGTTTTGCTCATAAAAGTGCTGAATCTTTGTGAAAATGCATAGCTCTTGCCTCACTGTGTTTAACTAACACAGCACTTCTAGAAAATATATATAAATACTTTCTGTACAGTTAGTATCGTTCCAAGAAAAAAAAAACACTAATCAATTATTTAAAACCCTGCGCGCACGTGCACACACACACATATATTACTGAACAGGAATTTACTTGATGCATGCAGGTTTCTTCTGTTTGACAGTAAAATGTAGAATCTTTCCTTTTATACTGTCACCTCACCTTCATGTTGCTGTTGGCCCATAGTCGATACCATCATTCCCTCCTTGCCATCCTTCCACACAAACACTACTTTCCCCCTGTTTGCACGCTTTCTCTAGCTGGAGAGCGCACATATGCTCATTCCCACACTTGTTTCCAACCTGCCAATAAAAGCCCTTGAAACCACACATGCTCATCCCCTACCATCCACCTACGTGGACATTTGTCTACCGACTGCTCCGAAATTGGTACTGTGCCTGCCCATACACATACTAGCCTGTGCTGGCTGCCAGCATACTTTTTCCTTGCCAGCATGCTGTAGAGCACAAACTGGCTTGCTGGCCTACTTGACAGCTTCCCTCTCAACCAGTAGCCTGTCGATCTAGTTTCGCACGCTGCCAAATTAATAAGAGGTGTGATCTGTACTCTGTGTCCCTTCTGGACCATCTTACCACTGCCTGTAACTCACGGCTCTTACTGTGCTCCCTAAAGATAAGTGTACAGATAATGGGATTTTCTGCAAAGTGTGCTCCTGTAATCTCTGACCATGCTCGGAGCACACCCTTAACGATACCCCTGAGTAACACTTCCCCCTCTACAGATTCTTGGTGAGGCCTCACCTAGAGTACTGCGCCCAGTTCTGGAGTCCTCACCTCAGAAAGGATGATAGGCTGGAAACAGTGCAGCACAGAGTAACAAAAAAATGATTCAAGGCCAGCAGGGCAAATCATATGTGGAGCGCCTCAAGGCACTAAATATGTACTGACTGGAGACCAGAAGGGCGAGGGGAGTTATGAAAGAGACCTTCAGTTTCCTTAAAGGAAATAACATAGTAAACTGCAGGGTACTATTTAGCCTGAATACCAGTTCATGGCCACATGGACACAAATGGAAATTAACAGAAAGTAGGCTCCGGAGAGATGTGAGGAAGTACTACTTTACGGAATGGGTGGTGGAACTTTGGAACAGTCTGTCGACTGAAGTGGGTGCGAAAAGTCACGGGATTCAAGCAGGACTGGGACATAATGAAGGGAATAGTGGTTACTGGGGGTGACCAGACCAAGGAGGAGAATAAAGAGAGAATGAGGAGAGTTAGTACCATGGAGGAACAGTGGGTTCCTGGGATTATAGGGAACTTGGGCAGACTGGATGGACCTCTGATCTTTCTGCTGTCATTGTGTTTCTTAGATTTATTTGCCCTCCCATGGTAAACACATTTATCTCAAAGTAACATAATTTTATTTACCCACTTTATCCAGCTCTTGTGTGCTATATATTGTTGTTATATGAGGTATTCTGTTTAGTTTGGTGACCTTTGTTTGACTGAAAGAACAAGACAAACCCATAGGTAAGAATAGGCAGCAGGACCTCTTGAGCAATGGCAAGTCTGGCAGCAGGAGTCAAGACATACAGTGCTCTCACTATAGCGAACGCAGTGGGAGCCATAACAGGAGTTCGTTATAGCTCCCTGTCCGTTATACCAAGGGACACTGAAAAATAAAGCTGATTGTCTGTCCCTGCTTAGTATGGTTTACTTAGTTTATTAGGTTTTAGTGATATTTATATTTTGCCAGTAGAGGGAAGGGTTTGTAATTGGGGCCAAGCCGACTGTCAGACTATCCCTTTCACCTCCCAGTCCTCCAGTCTTGGGATGTCACGATATCAAATTTGTAGTATCACTATATTTACTAATATACTAAAAAGCCAGCAGAATAGGCCAAATGGTCTGGCTTGTCTGCTCAGCCAGCAACCTAATTGCTGCCCACCTCACTACCACCCCACCTTCCCCCAAGAGTGTCTTCACTAGATTGAGTTTCCCCTTGTACCTGTCCCACTCCTTCTTGAAGCCCTCCACTGTGCCCTCCTCCTCCACCATCCTTCCTGGAAGTGCATTCCATGGCTCTACCACCCTTTGTGAAAAAATGCTTCCTTCGTCTCCCACCCAATTGCCCCCCTCCAACTTCCACTCATGGCCCCTGGATAAAAGTATTTGGATAAAAATTAGCACGATATAGTGATTATTACGATAATCAGCAAAATTAAAAAAAAAAATTTCCACATATGACTGGACATGGTCGCCACCAGTTCCAGCCTTTGGGTGTACTGGTGCCCCCAACTGCCACTTTCCTCGCTGTCGTACCAGTGGGGATCAACATGGGGAGAGGTCCGAGGGCTCCTGTTTGCCATTAAATACCACTGAGGAAAATCACTATTGAAGGATGAGATTGTGAAATATCTTGAATCCAGTTGCTTACAGGATCCGAGGCAGCATGGATTCACAACAGGGAGGTCATGTCAAACAGATCTGATAGGTTTCTTTGACTGGATGACCAGGGAATTAGATCAGGGTGGAGCCTTGGATGCTGCCTGACTAGATTTCAAGTAAGGCCTTCAAGACCGTTCCATATAGGAGACTCGTCTGTGACCAGGCGGAGGTTCCGGGCGGCAACAAAAAGCATAATAAATAAATAAATAAATAAAAAATACTTCCTCAAATTTCCTGTTAGCCCCCCGGCTCATAGTGTGACCCATCAAGCATCTTTTCTTTGGAAGATGCTCGCTCCTAGTACTTTGTTTATATCTGTGAATCTTTCAATCATATCCCCCTTTTCCCTCTTTTCTTCTAGGGAGTACGTTTAATTCCTCAAGCTTTTCTTCAGAGGGCTTCTGGTGCAGGCCTTGCACCGTTTTGGTTGTCCTCTGTACCACCTCCACTCTATCAATGTCCTTTTAGAGGTGTGGTCTCCAGAACTATATACAGTACTTGAGGTGGGGTCTCACCAGTGATCTATACAGGAGTATTATTACCTCCCTCTTTCTGCTGGTGACACCCCTGCCTATGCATCCAAGCATCCCACCTGCCTTTCCCACTGCCTTTTCACACGGTTTATCTACCTTCAGGTGGCCATCCATGTGTTAGTCGTGCCCATGACCCATTTATTTAACCTATTAACTCGAGGATCCATTCCTTCAATATGGAAAACAGCGCTCATCATACCCCAGTTCAAGTCTGGAAATCCCTGTGATCTAAATAATTACAGACCAATTTTGATTCTCCCGGTCTTGTCAAAATTACTGGAAAAAGTCATAAGTAACCAGCTGAGGCAGTATCTAGAAGCTAATAACCTGCTTAATCCAGTCCAATCAGGGTTTAGAGCTAAACATAGCACCATCTCAGCACTTTCCAAAGTGACTAATGACTGGCAAAGAGAGCTAGACAACAGGAATTACACCTGTGCTGTATTCTTGGACCTGAACAAGGCCTTCGACACTGTTGACAGTTCTCTGCTACTCTCTTCCCTGACCTCACTAGGTGCTGACCCATTATCTTTACAGTGGTTCAACAACTACCTCTCTGATCGTTTCCAGCAGGTGAAAGCGGAAGGAGATCGCTCAACTCTCAAACCTCTCCTAAGAGATGTTCCCCAGGGTTCTATCTTGGGACCAATCTTATTTGCAATATACATCAACAGTATTAGTGAAAGCATAACTAAGGCCAACATTCATCTGTTTGCAGATGACACAGTTCTTTGTCAGCTGCCCATCATTACAATCTACATATAATGACCTTCAATCTGAGTTCAACCTGCTGCAACACCAACTCCTGAACAAAAAAACTATTACTTAATGCCAAGAAAACAAAAGCAATTCTCTTTTCTCCCTCTGCCCAAATGGTAAATTCAGCCCTATCAGATCCTGTGCCGCAGATTACTACAATTCTTGGCGAGAAGTTGGAATTTGTCCCTAAATTCGAATACCTGAGAGTATGGCTGGACCATAGGCTCTCCTTTATACATCATGTTGAAGAATTACTCAAAAAATTATGACAGAGACTTGACCTGTTCTTTAGGATAGCCCCCCTTAACTAGAGATGCCAAACTACAGCTGGTACAATCATCCTTTCTGTCCTTGATAGATTATGCTGACATCCTCTACAGTCACTGTCCCATTTCCTACCTCACCAGACTTGACACATTATATCATAAAGCTTTGAGGTTCATCACAGGCCTGCCTTATTCCACTCATCACTGCTCCCTATATCAATCAGTGGGCTGGAGTTCTCTTCAATTCAGGCTTGATAAAAATGCAGCCTTATGGGCCCTGAGAGCCATCTCCAGAAAACTGCCCCAATACGTTAGACTGTCTTCCTATAAAACCAATAGGTAATTATGCCCTGAGAAGTTGCAGATCTCTCCTGCTGATGGTTCCCAAAGTTGAGTCTCGCTTTGGCAGGGCTGCTATAAGCTTTACACTGTCCTCCTTGTGGAATAAATTGCAAAAAAAACTGAAACTGAGGTCACCCATCGGCATCTCATCTTTCAAGCTCTTATATTCACGTCTCAGAAATGATCAGTGCAGTTGTTTCCCATGACCATAAATTGTCATCATGCTAACTTGTACCATTTAACTATGAACGAATTGCTTCTAGCGCTTGTCTCCTCCTTGGCCCTGGTCTATCATCATGCTTTCATGTAACACCTTGATGCCTCTGTTCTATCTTCCCGCTTTCTCCAGCCTTCTTTTCACAACTCTCTACTGCACTCATCCACAATCTACATGCACTCATACTATAAAAGTCCTAACTCCTCTTTTCCTCTCCCCGTAGGCCCCCACCCCCGCATCAGTTCTACCAACCTGTCCTTGGGACTTCACTTCTCTTAATGTTTATCCTTCACTTACATATTACATACCCCTCCTGGTACCCCATCTGCCATTAGTTGGTGGTTCTCCCAGCCATTGTCATAGCTAGTACTAGTGACTGCCCCTGGTAAATGAACTTAACTGGTACTTCTATACAGAGAACATGGTTTATATACAGTTGCATGGTTCAATGGTGGACCTGCCCCCTTGTATTTGAATCCTCCTCTGTTATGGCTTGCCTTGTCTTCCTTTTATCATTTGACTCCCCTATTACTGCACCATTGTGTTTGTGTCTATATACTTAGTTATATGTTTTTATGATGAATGTTACCCGATCCTGTTCTAACCTGGTCCATCTTGTAAAAGAGCTCTACTCAATGATGTTCGCCTAGATAAATAAAGATTTTGATTGATTGATTGCTTGACTACCCCCAGGTCCCTTTCGTTTGTGACTGCTAATATTTCTCCTATTTGGTATGCTGCCCCCAGATTTCTGAGCCCCAAGTGCATGATTTTGCACTTTCTTGCTTTGAAACCCAGCTGCCAAGCTTGTGACCATTCTTCCAGCTTTTTTAGGTCTTCCCTCATTCTTTCCACCTCCAACTCTTACCACCACCCCCAAAGTACCGAAAGTATTGTAGTTTGCCATTTTAAACCTGGGCCCAAATCCCGAAAAATGCGCATGAGCGTAGAACTAGTGACATCGCTGACTACTCTCTTTAACAAATCATGGGAGGATGGGGTGGTACCCGAGGACTGGAGGAGGGCAGATGAGATTCCTCTTCACAAAAGTGGGAGCAGGACAGAGGCAGGAAACTACAGACCAGTTAGTTTGACCTCAGTGGTAGGGAAAATGATGGAATCACTTCTGAAGGAAAGAATTGAGTACCTAGAGGCCAGTGGGGCACAGGACCCAAGGCAGCATGGATTCACAATGGGAAGGTCGTGTCAGACAAATCTAATAGATTTCTTTGACTGGGTGACCAAAGTAGTAGACCAGGGAAGGGCTGTGGACATGGCCTACCTAGATTTTAGCAAGGCATTTGATACAGTCCCACACAAAAGATTAATACACAAGATAGCCAGCCTTGGAATGGGTCCCAAGGTGGTAGCCTGGATAAAAAATTGGCTAGACAACAGGACGCAAAGGGTAGTAGTAAATGGAGTACACAGTGAAGAAAGGAGGGTTACTAGCGGGGTACCGCAGGGTTCAGTACTGGGACCCGTCCTTTTTAATGTCTTTATAAGTGACATTGCAGAGGAACTGGAAGGAAAAATGTATCTTTCTAGGAGCGTGGATATGTTGTTCATCCACACTGTCTGGCATTGTCCCTTTCCCCTTTAAATCTTGCCGGAAGTCTTCAAGCTGGCTCCTCCCACCCACCCGGGTGGTAAATACCTCGGCTCCGCCCCATGACGCCAGATCTTCCTTTCCAATGGAAGATTCAGGTTCCCTCGTGCTTTCTGCAGTGTTGAGGCCCTGGATTCGTTTCGACGGTTTTCACCGCATCTTCTCGCTCTGAAACTCGTTAGAGTTTATGACTCTTGATTCGGACATGGATGACAAGTCGTCCCCCGGGTTTCGCCGGTGTCTTTGCGGACAGAAAATGTCGCTGCACCATCCCCACCTCGTGCGTTTACTGCCTCGGTTCTATTCACGATACCTCGCGAGTGCTCCATTTGTGCTCCTTCCACCCCAATGTCCTGGAAGATCGTCAGGCGCGCCTGAAGCTGGGTAGACAGACTCCGCAACCCACGGTAAAATCCAAGGAGGCCAGGTGGGCGGTTTCCACCGGCTGCGGGATCCTTGAGGCAGCTCGGCGCGTATGGCGACTTTCGAGGAAGAAGCCGCCAAGCTCTCGGCTAGCCGAGGTTTCTTCGTGCCGCCAACCTGGGCTCTTCCTTCTCAGGATCCTTCGGGATTTGTGCCAGTTCCTCCTACCAAGGGTGAGGCGCCTCGGCCTCGCACTCTTCCCATTCAAGAAAAAGGATCCTAAATCATCTTCAGTCGAAGAAGACGGCTCCTGGGATCAGGAGCAGTCCGAGGTCTCTACTTGATCGAAATTGCCTCCTCGGCCGCTGGGTTTTCAGACCTTCCGTCTGTACCGGCGAAGCCGAGACGTGCTGATCCGCCGAGATTATTCTCGACCCGAATAAGCTGCTATCACCGACTCCCTGTCGATGATTCTTTGGAGAGAACGCTTATTCTCTCCTTCCCGACGAGGAGACCCGCCCGTGGGCCTCGATCGAGGAAAAGAACCGGAGCCTCGGTTTTCACCGAGCCCAGTCTCTCCCGATCGACAAAGCCGACACCGTCGGTCTCGATCAGGGAGTAAGTCCTCTTCGGTCGATTGACCTAAAAAAGGACACAAGCACTCCCGCAAGAGGCGCCGCCACCGTTGCCTTCCTCCTCGGACGAGGAGAGACTGACGAAAAATTAGGTCGGCCTGTGAGGATCTCATGTGGCAGCAATTCCTGCTAGCGGGTCAGAAGCGGCTCCTCAGTGGTCCCGGCTATCTCTTGGCCTCAGCCTCTTCGGCCGCCTCAGACACCGATTGCTCCGGTGCCGGTCTCTTCGGGGGCTCCGGTGCGTCTTCTGCCGCAACCGGTTTCAGGTTCCCCACCAATTTTGGTGGAACCTCCACCTAAGCTGCCCCTCAGGGGGGGTTCCCTCCAAGGAGGCACGACAGTCTTCGGGTCTCCCCCACAGACTGTCAATTACGGTCACCCCTGATTGCCCTAGGCGTATCGAGGGGGACTTAGGTGGGCAGCCTTTATATTGGGACTCCTCCGATTCCGATAACACTGGCCTTCACTCTCTGGATGAGCTTTCGGCGTCAGGCTTGGAAGAAGGGCCTTCCTCCTTCCAGGGCATCCTCCGGCTCATTTCCAAATCGACGGGGATGGCCCTACAGCCTATCCAGAAAAAGGCGGAATATCCCCTTACGGATATTCTTAAGAGGGGGATACCTCACGGAGGCATTTCCAGTCGCGAAGCCATTATTGGTCCGGCCTTGAACTCTGGCAGCGCCCAGCCTCCTGCCCAGCTCCTTCTGCCCGCATGGCACGCAACACGCAGTGCCCACAGGGTCTTTGCTGGGGTTTACTGAGCACCCTCAAGGGAAAGCCTTGTGACTGCCTCAAGTATTCAGGCAGACGGGCAGCTCAGCGATACTGACCGCCTCCAGACAAAGAGTCCAACTTATGGACCACTCGGCCCGGAAGGTCTATGCTGCATCATCTTTGGGCCTTCGTCAGGCAAGCTCAACGGTGATTATGGCACACTTCTCTCACGCCCTCTTGGGGTCGCTGGATGAAGTTCTCCCCCACCTCCCAGCTGACATGCAGACCACGGTCAAGCAGGTCAGGGACCAGGGCAGAGCTGTTGCTAAACAACTCCAGACTGCTCTGGATGTGGGTGATTCCTGTGCCCGTTCACTAGCTGCAGCGGTATCCACTCGCCGCAGGGCTTGGCTGAGGTTATCCTCCTTTCCCGTGGATACTCAGCACAAGCTAGTTGATGTGCCCTTCCTTGGCACCGACCTCTTCGGGCCAGGAGTGGCAGGTCACCTGCAGCGTATCGAGCAATCTAATGCCACCTTAGATGCTACATCCGCTAAGGGTTCTTCAAGTAAGAACCAGCAGAAGCGCAGGAAGAAGCCTTTTCGTCATTCTTCCCCTGCGGTCAGACAACCACCCTTCCAGGGGGGTCAACAACAGCAGCAGGCTCAGGCTTGGCGCCCTAGGCCCAAGCAAGGTCCCCAGCAGCCCCGCAAAGGAGGCCGAGGCGCTGGTCCAGGTGCCCCCTCCTCCTCTAAGCCTGCCCAGTGACGGGCCGGGGGTGTCCTCCCCCGTACCAGTCACTTCAGCTCGGGGTCCTCCCGTGGGGGGCCGGCTCCGCCACTTCATTCCCGCCTGGTCCGGTATCACCACGGACAGATGGGTCCTAGAAGTGGTCGGGCAGGGTCTGCCCTTAGAATTCGAGCAGTACCCTCCCAGCCGAGCCTGTGCCCCACGAGAGGAGCGGATCTCAGTCGCTCAGTCTGTCCTTCAAGACGACATTGCGCTGCTCCTCCTCAAAGAGGTGGTGGCCCGAGTGACGGATCCTCCTTCAGACCCAGGCTTCGTCTCCAGGTATTTCCTGGTGCCCAAACGGACGGGGAGTTGGCGCCCCATTCTAGATCTGCACGACCTGAATCGGTATCTCAGGTCCCGCACTTTTCGGATGGTAACTCTAAATCAGATCATACCATCCCTGGAGCGAAACATGTGGTCTTGCACACTGGATCTTCAGGACGCTTTTTTCCACGTCCCTATCCGTCCGTCTCATCAGCGGTTCCTCCGCTTCAGGGTCGAAGGGACCCTGTACGAGTTCAGAGCCATGCCGTTCGGCCTGTCATCGGCCCCAAGGGGTTTCACCAAATGCATTGCAGTGGTGGCAGCCCATCTTCGGTGTCGGGGTTCGTATTTACCCCTACCTGGACAACTGGCTCCTGGCGGGATCCTCCCTTCAGGAGGTGGAGAGGTCCAGGGACCTGACCCTCCAAACCTGCTCACACTTGGGCCTTCTGATCAACGAGGCCAAATCGGAACTCGTACCTTCTCAGGTGATGGGCTTCATCGGGGCAGAGCTCGACTCTCGTCAAGCCAGAGCTCGGCTCCTGGCGGACAGGGCGGAGGTTCTCTCCTCCTTTGCCCAATCATTTTTGGTTGGGCACTCATGCCCTGCCCGGGACTTCCTCGCCTCCTGGGCTACATGGCGGCGTACGTCGGTGGTCCGCTGGGCCAGACTGCACATGCCCCTCCAGTGGGAGCTCGCCGCCCAATGGTCTCAGCGTCAGAGTCTTTTCGACCAGCTGGTCACGGTCACCCAGAGAATGTGGGACGCTCTCCAATGGTGGACCGCCCTGAGTCATCTGCAGGAAGGGATCCCGTTTGTCCGCCTGAGCCGACTGTCGTCCTTACGACCGATGCCTCTCTCATGGGCTGGGGAGCCCACATGGGGGACCACAGAGCTCATGGGCTCTGGACCCCAGAGGAGTCCCGATGCCACATCAACCTGTTGGAGCTCAGGGCAGTCAGACTGGCTCTGTCAGCTTTCGCGCCTCAGCTCCAGGGTCAAGTGGTTCAAGTCCAGACGGACAATACCACAACCATGTACTACCTCAACAAACAGGCGGCACGCACTCCCGCCTGTTATGCAAGGAGGCGCCTGGATCTGGACCTTCCTAGCCGGCTTGGAGGCGGATCTCCTAGCCATCCATGTGGCAGGAGTCGCGAACCAACTGGCGGATGCTCTCAGCCGCTTAGGCCAGACATCCCACGAGTGGTCTCTCCATCCAGAGGTAGCCTGCTACCTGTTCTCTCGTTGGGGCAAACCGTTGGTGGACCTGTTTGCCTCCAGGGAGAACACCAAGCTGAGGCTGTTCCATGCCCGCCCCCCTCAGCAGGGCTCGCTGCAGGGGGATGCCTTCTCGAGGCCGTGGACCCCAGGCCTCTTTTACGCCTTTCCTCCATTTCCCTTGATCCACAAGGTGTTACTCAAGGTGAGGCAGGACAAGGCGAAGATGATCCTGGTAGCCCCAGATTGGCCACGCCAGTTCTGGTATCCAGATCTCCTCAGCCTCAGCGGCAGGACCCCGGAGCGGCTCAGTACACGCCCGGACCTGATTTTTCTGAACCAGGGGAAGGTCCTTCATCCGGACCTTCAATCCCTGCACCTCACAGCCTGGTTCCTGAGCGGCTAGAGTTCCAGGCTTTGGGTCTTTCTGAGGATGTCTACACCGCGGTGGAGGCATCTCAAAGAATCGACCAGGAAATGTTATGCCTTCAAATGGAAGAGATTTTCCATTTGGTGTCAGGGTAAGGTCTGGACCCTTATCCTGCTCGGTGGCTAACATTCTAGACTATCTTTGGTCCCTCTCCAAAGGGGGTCTTCGGTCATCGACCCTTAGGATGCACCTAGCAGCCATATCGGCTTACCAGGCGGGGGTCGGTCAGCCGACGTTGGCTCAGGAAAAGGTGGTTGGGTGCTTTTTCAAAGGCCTGGACCACATATCCCCTCCAGTGCGTGAACCTCCACCTCCGTGGGATCTTTTGCTGGTTTTGGCAAAGCTCATGGGTAAGCCATTCGAACCCATGCACAAGTCTGCACTTTCACACTTGTCGCGGAAGACGGCCTTCTTGGTGGCTATCACGCCAGCCAGAAGGACGGGGAGCTCCAGGCGCTTCAGTGGACTCCCTATCTGGTCTTTCACTGGGACAAAGTTGTCCTGCGCCCCACCAAATTCCTTCCAAGGTGGTGTCAGAGTTTCACCTTAACCAGGTGTTGACCCTGCCAGTATATTACCCTAATTACACCTCGGACGCCGAGTATAGGCTCCATACTCTGGACCTCAGGCGTGCTCTCTCCTATTAGAAGGAGAGGACGGGCGGAAATTCTGGGAAAGGTTCGCCAGCTGTTCGTCACCTACGCTGAAGCCGCTTCTGGCAGACCTGCAGCCAAGCGGACTATTGCGAGATGGATCACATCATGCATAGGTCTGTGCTATGAATTGGTGGGTAAGGAGCCTCCCAAAGGGCTCATTCTACTCGTCATACTGCTGCTTCGGTGGCTGCTTCCAGGGACATCCCTATCCAGGAAATCTGTCGGGCCGCTACCTGGAAGTCAGCAAGCACCTTTATTACCCATTACCACATTGACCTAGAGTCACGGGATGCTGGTTTTGGGGCCTTGGTTCTCCAATCTCTATTCCCTAAGTAGGGGGTGTGCGCCTTGCCTCCCTCCTCCCGGAGAACTGCTTGGAGTCTGCCAGACAGTGTGGATGAACAACATATCCACGCTCCTAGAAGAACAGGTTACTCACCTGTAACAGTAGTTCTAGGAGTGGTATATGTTGTTCATCCACACGCACCCACCCGACCTCCCCGGCTTTAGGCGCACAACCTGGCTTCCAGTGGGCTAGATCTGGCATCATGGGGCGGAGCCGAGGTATTTACCACCCGGGTGGGTGGGAGGAGTCGGCTTGAAGACTTCCGGCAAGATTTAAACGGGAAAGGGACAATGCCAGACAGTGTGGATGAACAACATATACCACTCCTAGAACTACTGTTACAGGTGAGTAACCTGTTCTTGCAGATGACACAAAGATCTGCAACAGGGTTGATACACAAGATGGAGTGGAAAGGATGAGAAGGGACTTGGCAAGATTGGAGGAATGGTCAAATGTATGGCAGCTCAGATTCAATGCAAAGAAGTGCAAGGTAATGCACATGGAAAACAAAAACCCAGGGGAAGCGTACACAATGGGGGGTGAGATACTGACAAAAGTAAAAATAGAAAGGGACCTGGGGGTAATTATATCAGATGACCTAAAGGTGGGCAAGCAATGTGAGAAGGCAGTAAGGAAAGCTGGGGGGGATACTGGGATGTATAGGAAGAGGCATCAGTAGTAGAAAATAGGAAGTTGTTATCCCTCTGTACAGACAGTTGGTGAGACCCCATCTCCGCAAAGACATAGAGTGGAGGCTGTCCAAAGGAGGGCAACCAAAATGGTGCAGGGTCTGCACCAGAAGACATATGAAGAAAGACTAAAGGAGCTTAATATGTATACTTTTGAGGAAAGAAGGGACATGATAGAAACTTTCAAGTACCTCAAGGGAATTAACAAAGTCCAAGAGGGTAGCATCTTGCAGAAAAAGAGATGTGCAAGAACAAGGGGGCACAATTTGAAGATGGAAGGGGCCGGCTCAGGGGTAATGAGGAAGTATTTTTCACTGAGGGTTGTGGATGCATGGAACAGCCTCCCTGAGGAGGTCGTGGAGTCTAGAACAGTGGGGGACTTCAAGAATGCATGGGACAGGCATAAGGCAGTCCTAGGGGCGGGTAAGAGGAAGTAAGCTGTTGGTTAACTAGGATCTGCAGCTTATCTGTTAGGTAGGAAAATGGGCAGACTAGGTGGGCCAAGTGGTCCTTATCTGCGTCAAATTCTATATTTCTATGCATGGGATCTTTGTTCGTACAGCTCTTGCGCATGCGCGAGATTTGAGCCCCAATTTAAAATAGCAAATTACAATACTTTTGGTGCTGAGTTTTACTTTGCATACCCCAGGAACAGCTCAGGATATCTGGATGCACTTCTCTTTACAGTTTTCAAATCGAATGTCAAAGACCCTCACTTCGGGAACACGCTGGAAGCACACGCGCACTCTTATCCGGGAAGTGCTTCCGTTGGGGGGGGGGTTAATGACGGTCCGAGCGACCAAATAAATATACAGAAAACTGAAAATCTACTTGTATGGCTTAAATTCCAGAACTGTTGGGGCATACTAGGGCCAGTTTGTAATAGGTGTGTGCCAAGAGGCACACTGCTCTCATATTACAAAAACCGGAGAGGCAAAGCTGACAATGCCCCTTTAAGCCGCATGCATTTTTATTTTGTCAGAGTTGTAGATCAATATCCCTCGATCATGCAGTATTTGAAGTCTAACGGGCAGAAAGCAGAAAGAACCACAGTGCACTGTGAAGTTGCTAATCAAAGCAAAACTTACTGAGTTTTCAAACGGTGCACATAGAAAAATAACCAGGCAGGAGTTCAGTAAAATACCCCTAGCGCCTCGACCAAACAAGTCTTCAAGGGGGTAGTACTACAAAGACAAACCACTCTTTAAATCTGCATGTTACTTACACGTCATTATGCCTACATCATAGCATTCTTAAAGTGACAGAGCACTGAAAGCATTTACCAGTTTAACCACTGCGTTTTTAAACAAAAAATAAATTATAATGGTATCACAACAATGATATCCTTATACTATTATTACAAATAATCATACACACCAATAAAAAAGGAAGAAAAGAGAAGACTGTGACGTTAACACATTCTAGTGGTATTTGTATCCTGGGACTATCAAGCAGTGAGGCTGCCATACTCCATTTAGGCAGTTGCCAACCGTGTAGGTAGGAGCCCAGATAGAACATCTGGCGAAGCCAAGCAATATACTGCCCAGGTGGTGGGAGGAGCTTTGCTTAAAGATGTTATGTATCAACTCTTAAGGAGGAACTGCCAGAGTGTGGATATGAACCATATACTACTCCTAGCACTATGGTTGCAGATGAATAACCTATTTTTCCAGGTTCCATCAAAATAATTCACACTTGGCATTAGAACAAATCAGTTGCACAGTACTCCCCCAAAAAGTTAATTGTAATTTTTTTTTTAAATATAATTACTGGATCAAACTAAAAGGTCCAGCACTTAGAAATTCTCATAGGGAAAGAAAATCTGGTGTGCATGCCTGGAATCACAGTTCTGATTTTTGAATGCTTGTTAACATGTTAAAATGCTAGTTTTGTAACAGCACTTAGATTGCTATAATTGGTATCGGGTGCTTATTCATGCCAAATAAAAATAACATGGGCTTGTAAAATGCATAACTTGTGCACGCATGTGTTTCCCAGCTGTTTGAGGTGCCATTTTGTATTGGTGCATGTTCACTTCACATCAGGAACATGCTGAGGGATCCAGCAGCCAGGCTTTGGAGGGGTAGTAAGCTTGGTCCCCACATACTTATTTTTCAAGAAATTTTCCTGCTGTTTAACACCCCACACACAAAAACTTTATGCAAGCCTTATCTGCCGCAAAGTCCACTGGTGACAAAATTGTAGTTCCTCCCTCCTTGTGCGTGTGGCAGAGCTCTAAGACCACTGGGATCTCCCTCTCGTGCTCCTCTGGAGGCAGGACGAAAGTTGCAACATTCAGGACATCAGTTTCTTCCACCATTGATCAAACTAGTCTGCCTCCAAATAAGCATGCAGCTTGTAGCATTGCTCTGTCCCTAGGTGGCAGAGTCAAATATTTTTGTCTTCAGCAAATTAATTTATTATTTTACTTCGGGCATCAGTGAACTGACTCCTTTTGGTTTTTCTTGAAGATGATAGTGAGATCTCACCTTGATTGGCTCTACCCTAAACTTTAACTGGACTCGTTCCAGCTGAGGTCTCCCAGACGCAGCCTTGCTGCGCAGTCTGGTGAGACACATCCACACCCACACCCAAGAAGGCTCTGAGGCTGCGCCAAAAACAAGGGAAGGATCTTCCATGCAATCTACAGGCTACTTGAAGCCAGTTCCATGGGACATGTCAGAAAAGGAGATGCAGCCACTTCACCCAAGCCGCATGGAGACCACAGTTGACACTTGCACCACATGCAGAGCTCTCTTTGCAGCAGTAATACTCTTGCCAGAATACAAGTGGGCTGGCAGCTCCCATGAGAAATTGAGGACCCAGCTGGTTAGCTGTCAATATGGACTTTGTTTTTTGGTAAGCCTTTGGGGTGGGCAGCCCTTGATAGAGAACTGAGCAATTTGGGCAGTACAGAGCATGGGAAAATCAAGGCAGTGGCTTTTTTTAGCAGCATGCCTCCTAGCTGTTGCCATATTTCTTCACCTGCTCAGCCAGGCACTCAAGTGGTTGAGGGGTAGTGGTCCTTCTGTAGGTTACCAGGTACTACTTTAGACTTTTTGGGCTGTCCGCTCCCATCCTTGGCTCAGGGTTGGCTAATCCACAGCATAGTTGTTCCCAGGCAGCATAGAAGTGCCAGAGACCCTAGCAGGACTGTTTGTTTATCCAGTTGAACTCGGTGGCACTAACATTCTGCAAGAATTGTTGGTTTATGTCTTTTGGCAGCACCTTGCTAATCCATTGGAACGTGCTGCCTCTTAGTAGTGCTCAGAGGTTGCAGCTTTATCTGATGAGATGTTGAAGCTCTGCAGCTGTGTTCAGCTGAGCCACGACAGTGCCCTACTTTACAAGGGGGCCTGTTTTGTCTGCCTAGGTTTCACTGAGTGCCACATTCAGAAAGTGCCTCTGTTTCCACTACCCACAGCTACAGGTTGTTGTTTGTGTTCTCTGACTTTATTGGGAGAAAATGTCTTCAGATATGTCTTCCAGCAAGTTCGTGGACAAACCCCCCTATGAAGAGGAAATGCTCCAAATGTGAGTCCACCTGTTGGCTATCTTTGCAAGTTTCCTGTGTCTCAGATATGAGGCCGCAGCCACCTTGTCTCCTGCTTCCACAGAGGGCACCACCTCTTCATGTCATTCCCAGAAGGTGGTAGAATAGCTCCCACTGCAACTGGCAGCAGACTTAATAGCTGAACTGAAAATAACTTTCATGCTAGACCTGGCCTGCACAAATCTGCAGACTCCTGCATTCCCGCAAAGCCATACCTGCAAGAAAGCGTCTCGAACAAACTGTCTCCCTACTCAGACAAAAAGGACCGCCAGATCTTCTTTCTCTTCAGAGTCGGGTTCGTCCACTACTGAGGAAGGAGAACTCCGTAGTAGCTCCTCAGACGCAGTGCCGGCATCTGACAGGCACTTTGATTTGGATGACCTTGACTTGTTAATTAAAAACATCTGCCAGAGATGCACCTAGGACCCACACCTTTCACTTCCAAAGAGGACAAACCTGTTTTCAAATTATCCAGATCAGCTAAGCCATCAGTATCATTCCTTATTCCACTGGTAATTGAGGATTTTCTTAAGGAGGAATGGCAAGACACAGAGAAAGCCTACCCAGTGCCACACAGAGTCAACAGACTGTTGAAGTTCAGTAAGAAACAATCTGACACCTTGGTAAATCTTGCCAACGAGACCACCCTCAGGGACACAGTAGATTGCAAAGTAGAATCCTCCTTAAATCTGTTCTGAGCCAGGGCCACTGTCTCCTGAGCTATGGTGTTAGCATTGAAGCTGGTGGAGTACTCCAGCAAGAGCAAACTCTGATCCAACATCTCCAACTCGTGTGTCTTTTCTCAGCCTACTCTGCAGATGTGTAACCCCAGGCCACTTTTTAACTAGTGAACACACCCCAATTAAAATCTGGAACGCTGGTACCCACTTACTGGCATGCCATTTTACTTTACAAAAGGATTGGTACTACACTTGGCATTGGGATGTATACCTGGCTAATTTTCTAGAGGAAGAGAGGGGTTGGGGTACAGAAACAAAATAACATGAACCCTGTGTAAACATTACAACCCAGGTCCTGGGGGAAGGCTGCCAGGCATATGCTAGATCTAACCTGCTGAGGGGGCCCCAGAAAATCCACATAACCAGAAGCAATAATCTGAATGTCCAAAACAGTAAGTGGGATTGTGCAGTATGACTTTATTCAACAGATGGAAAAAGCAGAAGTGGACCCCCAAGGGTCGGTCTAGGCAGGACAGGAACATTTCATGAACTCTCCTTGCATGCAGTACAGTTCATGAACACACGGAAAAAACATTTTCCCATATTCCCACTGGTCATGCACATCAACCTTTCCCTCCCATGAGTGTCATTTAGTGAATCTAAGCCACATACTCGGAACTCTTCTTCAAACATAGGTGCACATAAGTGAAACTAAGTCACACACCTTAACCTGCAGCTTGGCCCTTGCTCAGGTATAAACTAGTGCCCTTTACAAACCAGGAAGCCCTGCCTTGTGAGCACTTAGATGGCGTTCCTCCCACCCTTGGCCCCAACAAACAGTCTCTGCCATTCTTCAGGGTTACACCATTGAAACACCCATTCCCCACTGGAATGCTAGAGGCCCCACAATTTGACTTCATGTCACACTGGGGTGACCAAAGAACAAGCTGCACTCACTTGGGTGAATGGTTTAACAGAGCTTCACTTACTCTGGTGAACTAGGGGCACCGGGTGCGATCCAGCCTTATCTGTGGGCACACACACCCTAGACTGATTCCCCTGAAGTATGTGGAGATCTAGTCTCCTAGAACAGTACACTTAAATGGTTGTCCCATCCAGTTGGCATGGAACAACAGAAGAAAAAAGGCATTCTCCTGGTAGCAGATCAGTCTCTCAAAGTCCTTTCCAAGGCAGCTGAAACACACACAGAACTTTAAGTCCACTGAGAACAAGCAGTTCCTTCCACTTCACTGGGAGTATAAATCAGGAAATCCTGCTGTAGCACTGGCCTCCACCACTTCACTGGAAGCTGGAAATGACGCTCCACTAGGGTGAGAAATCCTGGGCCCTCACCTCAGAGCCAAACTGGCAGTCCTTCTGCCACTCTCCCCTCCTCACTGAACAGCTGACAACTATCAACTTCGCATTCTGAGCTCTCCAGAGTATCTGTCCACACAGTGAGGCTTATGCTGCTGCGAGAGTTCCAAATGACCTAATCATTCTTCTCTCAAGCTAGCTGAGTAAATAATGATGTCATTATGTATTGAGCCCATAATGAGCTCCCTACCAGCTGCCTGCTACCTTCCTAACAATAATACTGATAGGATACTAGTAACCCCAGGGAATTGGTTGGTTACTGATGTCTCTGAGGATGCTGTCCATTGTGCCACTGTTTTACCAAACCTGAGCAAGAAGAAACCTCTGCTTGCTGTCCTGGCAAGCAGGCACTTCAACAAAAATTCATCTCATAACTGCCCCATATAAAAGTGGCTTCCTGTTCAGCGCAGCACTTAGACAGTAAATGAATCCTTGGAAACTGCTACGGTCCCCCTGGCACAGTCATACTCTAGAGACAAACCTTCGCTTGGCCAGTCGCAGAGGCCTTTTTGTGGTCAGTCATCCAACAGATCAGGAAACAAGAACAGGAGTTTTGGTAGCAAACTACCCTGGCTCGTTTCCTGTAGTCAACACAACAATAGTGGAGGCATTCGCAACCGTGACTCCAGAAATTTCAACAAAACATTTCCAGTGAGACCGTCCAGGTCCATCCCTGAATCAGAGGCAGACTTTCCAGTTTCTTCTAGGAATGGGTTGACATGACAACAGAAAGATGGGTCCTGGTCAATGTAAACAAGGGGTACTCATCGAATTTGAAACAAAGCCAACATTTCCTCATGTCTTTCCATCTCCACTATTTGCCGACCCCACCAGTAGACATGCAATGCTTCAAGCAGTAATGGACCTACTGCAGAAAGGCGCCATAGAATCATTAACCCTGCCAGAGGTCAGTAGAAGTGTATACTCTCTCTTCACTGTTCTGAAACGCACAGTGGGTTTCATACCAGTGTTGGATCTCAGGTTCCTGAAACTTTCTCCACAGCAGGTCCTTCAAGATGGAGACTGTGTTGTCCATCAGGGAAGTCCACCAAAGAGACTTCCTAGCCTCCATCGACTTAGAGGATGCCTACTTGCACATCCTCATCCAGGATGCTCACAGGCGGTATCTGAGGTTCAAGGTCCAGGATTACCACTTCCAGTTCAGAACCCTTCCATTCAGGCTTTCCTCGGCCTCCAGAGTCTACTCCAAGGTTTTAGTGGCAGTGATTGTAGTCTGGGGATCCAGCTGTTACCCTATTTGGACAGCATCTGGGTCCATGCACCACAGTGCAAGTCAGCTCAACAAAAAGTTACCTCAGTTATTCACTGCTTATCCACCCACGGCTTTGTCATCAACCCTAAGAATTCCCTTATTCCATCAAGAACACTGAACCCATCTGGGGGCAGACTTCAGAACTTGCCAGGGCAAGGTGTACCCAACATCGGCAACATTTCTGGAGTTCAGAGCACGGCTTCAGAAATTTCAGCTTTCCATTCTGCTACCAGCCCAGGCATTCATGCAACTCACTGGGTTGATGGTTTCACTGGCAGACACGGTTCCATGGGCTATGATTCACATGTGACCAGCTTGGGTGACCCATATCTAACAATGGTCCCCACAGACAGCAGGAACCACAAAGTGACAGTCTCACAACCACTGGCGGGATGTGAAGTCGAACATAATGAAAGGCTACAGAGTGGTACACCCACAAGAAATACCAGTCGCCACCAATGTCATCCTCTGAAGGTGGGGTGACCATCTGAATAAACTCAGTTCATGGAAAATGGACGTTACTGGAGTCGCACCTCTGCATCAGTGTGTTGGAAATGAGAGAAGTATGCCTGGCTCTAGAATGGTTCAGAGACGTGATTCGCAGCCAAAACATCCTGCTCCTCGCAGACAATGACAATTGTGTACATCATTTGTCAAAGGGGCATGAGAAGCCATCGCATGCTGAAAGAAAGCACTTCTGTTGCAACCCTGGGCCAGACTTACTCTTTCAAGTCTTTCCGCCGCTTGCATCCCTGGTCAGAACATTTTATGACAGACTGGCTCAGCCGCAGGAGCATTCTTCCAGGAGAGTGGGAACTGAAGGACAGTACCTTTCAACTAAGCGAGCAACAGTGGGACCTCCCCAGGTCAATATCTTTGTGTTCCGACAAAATGCCAAGGTTCAGCACTTCTGTCTGCTTACAAGGGACAATCAAACAATGGCATGGGATGCCTCCTCCCTCCACTGGGGTCAACATGAGCTTCTGTATGCCTCCATTCCCATTCTGCCCAGGGTATTACACAATGCAGCATAGAACAAAGTGGAGCTTATCTTGATGTGCTCATAGTGGCCCCTTCAACCATGGTACCCCCATCTGTATGGCACGGGACCCGCCACTCAGGTTTTAGATCAGTCTGGACCTCCTTCATGAAGGGCCCATAACTGTAATCTCCATGGTATGTCCCTCTTGTCTTGGGGATTGCACAGGAAACTCAAAAACTCAGGATATTCCACAGAGGTCATTGAAATGATGATACACTCCAGGCATTAATCTTCCTCAAAGATGTACTACAGAATTTGGTGGAAATTTTTATTCACACCCCAGAAATCCCTCACTATGCATACTATTACAGTCAGCCTGCAGGGCTGAGCTGCCCCGGAGAATGGAATTTTATGCAAATTAAAGAACAATAGAATGAAATTCAAATCTCTGCTGGGGGGGTCACACTCCACTCTGCCCTTTCATTTTTAGATTTCTTTCTTCACCTGAGGCAGTCGTCGTCCTGAAGAGCTCTCTCCATGTGTCTTCTAGCGAGCATGGTTTTTACTGCTTTTTTCTTTAATTTTCCTAGTAGTTTATTTTTCTTTTCAATCTCTGCTTTAGTTAGTTTTTGTTCTATTTTTTAGCCCTTTTCTTTGGTTTCTGAGCAGTTCCCAGGAATTGGAGAAAACTCCTTCCCTTGCAGTTCTCTCTCTTTCTCTATTATTCTGTCTCTCTCCCCCTCTCTCATATGTGCTACATTCCTACATCGTTAACAAAATATATAGTAAATAGAAAAGCCTATCTTAGTTTCCTGTTGTTCCCCTTTTACAGGAACCGAGATGCAGTTGGTACTTTTTTCTTCAATTTTCATTTAAATTTACTTTTTTATTAGCGGTTCATGTAATTTTGGGAACCGAACCACAGACTTCTTTTTCCCTATTTTGGAACCAAGTTAATTTGGGTTTTCTGCAGTTGGCATGTCTGACAGACCCTAAAGGAAAACTGGACCCACAGGGTTTAAAAATTGTAAAAAAAAAAATTTTTTAATCTCCTGGCTAAGGTGGACTGCCTGGATCCAGACCACCTTTTCTCAGATTGTGAGCTTTGTATTAAGTTTTGCCCTAAAACTATTAAAAAAATTAGAAGACATGATGGCTTCTCAGTCTGCCTCTATCTACCTCACCTCAGCACTCAGAAAAGGGTCCAGCCCCCTCATAGTAAGCAGAAGGACACGTCTGAGGATGGTTCGGAGTCCAGGGTATCTGAATGGGGGAACTCTGCGTCCAGTAAACATAAAAGACCCTCTGAGCAGGTACCACAGTCTGAGCCTGCTAAGAAAAAACAAAAACATGTTGGCATCAAGCAGTCATCAGTGGACAGAGTATAATGTTCTCTGTGGAGGACATGACCAGGTCATGGCAGTTTTTCCAGGCCTTCTAGGCCACGGGATCACTCATAGGCATGCCAGTTCCTTCTCCAGTTCCTACCCCAGTTCTGGAGGAACAGGGCTGAATTTTATTATGAAGAGGAGGGGGAACCTGTTGAGCCCAACTGCTCCCCTTAACAAGAATTTGGCTCTCCTCCCCTGGGCCCAGGATTTCTCCTCACACTATTCTTTTGTGAGGCAGATGGTGTAAACACTCTATCTTTTCACCCAGGAGACCATGGAGGATGAGGATGAAGTAGACTTTTTGGGAATGGGGTTAACCCCAACCAAGAGGTTGCTCCTGCTGGTTCATAACCCCCCTCAAGAAAGCAACCTGCAAGCTTTTACAGACATCCACCTCTACCCCTCGTATTGACAAAAAAAAAAAAAAAAATAGTAAAGTACCACTAGCTGGATAGATGGGATGCTGAGTATCTTTATTCCCATCCTGACTGTGAAGGGGTACTACAGGCTGCGGCCTGTGCCAAGGCAAAAGTTCCCGTGTCTACCCAGCTCCCAAATAAGGACTCCAGGAATCTGAATAGTTTGGGGGGGGATGTCCTGTTTGGTGACAAGACAGAGGAGGCATATATGAAAAAACGTGGAAGAGTCCAAAGCCACCTACAAAAACAGCACTGCGAAGGAAAAGGCCTCCACTTCCAGCAGGCCTTATGGAAGAGGAGGTAGAGGGTAGGGGTTATTTTCCCTGTGGTTTTCTGCCCATGTGACTTCTCCCAGTTGAGTTTTTTTTTTTTTTTGCCCAGAGGCAGAAGGCGCACTAAGCATACTGATCAAACCCCAGCACCTAAGGCATAGCCAAAGCAGAACCCCAACAGATTGGTCCATGTCACGCATCCACTGCCAGTGGGGAGGCTGGCTCACTTTTTCAGTAATGGAAGAACATCACAGACAAGTGAGTCCTAGAAGTAGTGAGCCAGGTGCTCACCCTGCAGTTCAAAAAAGGTTTCCTAGACTTCAGGTTTGCAAAACATTGCTCCTCCCACTTCAGCAGAAAAGATCCTGCTGGAGTAAGAGGTCAAAAAGTTGCTGCAGGCAAAAAGAACAGAAAACGTCTGTCCCCCCCCCCCCCCAATCACAGTGGGAAAGGGCCTAACTTCAGATGCTTCCCCACCCACAAGAAAAATGGGGAGTGATGACCCAACTTAGACCTCGGATAGCTGAACAAACATCTCAGAAAGGAAAGGTTCAAGATGGTAACCCTGACTTCAGTGATCCTATCCCTTCAGCAAAGGGACTGGCTAGGGTCTCTGAACCTGAAAGATACCTACTTCCATATTCCAGTCTGGCCCAGTCACAAAGTATTTAAGGTTCAGGGTAGGGACTGGTCATTACCAGTTTGCAGCCCTTCTCTTTGGACTCCTGTGTTCACAAAGTGCTTGGCCGTGGTGGCAGCACATCTCTGAGACACGGAGTGCTGGTTTTTCTCACTCCAAGTGAGGCTGGTCGCAGGAACTCTCGCCAGGAGACCAAGACCTCTCTTCTCCTCACTTAGGGTACCTTGGATCTGGGCTTTCTCATACACACACAAGTCCCAGACAGAATCAACACAAGTTCTGGAATTCATAGGAGCAGAATTGGATGCCCTCCAAGGGATTGCCTTCTCCCATAAGAGAGTGAGAAATCTCGTCTGTGACAGTCCTTCATTCTGGGTCAGCCCAGGTCAGCAAGAGACTTCATTCAGCTATTGGGCCATATGGCCTCCTCCACAGCAGTAGTGGCAAGGGCCAGGTCCAAATGAGACATCCGGTACCACCCAAGGGCCCACTAGTCCCAAAAATGAGACGCCCAAGGCTGGTGCCTGTGACAGTCTCTCTTAACTCATTCATGCCATAGGAGCTCTTTGAGAGTTCCACCACTTGTGTCCTGTATACTAGACACTATGTCCTGGGCCTTTCTAAGCAAAATCAAGCCATAATCAGCATGCCACAAGCAAATGTGAATACCTCATGGACTGTAAGGGCTACACATACAAAGTATGAGTGACAGTTATTCAGCACAAAATTCTTTCTAGTGGTGCCATGCAATTAATTATAAGCTTTTTTCTATACTAGTTGAAATGGCAAAAAGTGTTTTTTTGCAATAAAAAAGGCAACATAAACAATTATCTTACTTTGAGAGGGCTCTTGCAGTAGGTATTCACACATAGGACTAAGCCGCCAGGCATCAGGACCGCACGGAAACATTTCTAGCTAGCAGTCTCTGGCGGTGGACCGCCCCTACGTCAGGTGACTGGCATTGTATGACGTCTGTAAAAAGGGGCGGTCCCCCATGCCTGCCTTCCAGTTCTTTCTTGCCGTTGGCTTGTGAAAGTTCCTTGTGGTAGAACAGCGCTCGTCAGTCTCTACATTTTTGAACTTTTCGACCCATTTTCTCTCGGTTCGATTTTTTTCAATTTGCTGTGTATGTCGTCCCAGATGCCCTCTGAATCGCATAAAAAGAAGTGCAGCTTGTGTGGTTCCTAACTTCCACATAAGGACACTCCTTCTGCCTCTTCTGTCTGGGCCCAGACCACCCCGTGGAGAAGTGCCAGCACTGCCAGAGGTTCAGCTTCGCTACCTGCAAAAGAAGGCAGCAGTCCCTGGAAGTACACATCCTAAAGAAAATGGCTTCCATGGAAAAAGAGTTAATGAAACTTAGGCAGGCGTCTACTTCCCCCGAAGGTCATGAGAATAAAAGCGCGACAAGGAGAAGCACCGGGAGCAGGAACCAGCTTTCACAGCAGCCACGACTCCGGCCGGAGTGGCGGTACTCAAGGCAACATCCCCTCCGGGGGATTGCTTCACGATGGCCGTCTTGGTGGTTACCAAGAAGGCATCGCCCCTTCCGTCTGCCTCGTGCTCTGGCCCTTTGGGAGCCTCCGGGGCAAAGGAGGCCTCCGCTCACATGAAGACCACTTTTTCCACACGGCCCTCCGGTCAGAGCGGGTCCGGTAAGTCTGTCGGTTCTGCCGACACTCTCCCAGACAAGGCTGCTAAGTCACTTACCCTTTCGGGGGAGCGCCCAGCCAAAACATCTCCTGACAAGACCGCATCTCCTTCCCGGCCTTTCTTGGGCAGGCAGTCCGATTAGTCAGACGCCAGCTCCTCCATCCACCCGTATTCGGCCGATAAGTCTGATGCCGGCTGCACCAATGCCCGTCCGTCCAAGAAGCCTGCACCAGACCCCATCAAACAGTTTGATGCCTTGGGCTCTCCACAACGTCTTGCCACATTACCCTGTGAGGTCTTCGCGTCTCCTCGACTGACCCCCGGGGATTTGAATCTTCCTTTCCTGGTCGTCACCGAGGATACTGGAATGCTGCTGTCAGGGAACCCTCCTCCTGGGCCAGACTCGCTGACGCCGAATCTTCAGATACCAGCTAACCTGACACCATCTGGCGTCCCTTTACCTGGCGATAGGCCTGTTCTTCCGTTTGGTCCTTTGGACCCTTTCAAATGTATACCCACGCTGGGCCCAATGCCAACAGGGCCTCTGCCATGTTCCTCTGCTCCGTCAGAGCCCTTGGCGCCCTGCTATCCGGCCCCTCAGTATCCGGCGTCGCAGTACCAGATGCCAGGCTACCCGCAGTGTGGATACGAATACTTCTTTTACAGATACCCTCATTCAAACAACATGAAGTCTTGCTATATTATGACAGTTGCAGTTTGTCCCACTATTAGAACTGCTCCGGAGGTGAAAGGGTTAACTACCATTCTGAGAATGGAGTTTAGAGCGCGAGCTCGGTTAGAGAAGCTCTGTCTGGATAATTTCAAACTGAAACTGTCAGATTCTTTACTCCGCCTCACTGAACAATCGCTCCGGAGATTTCTCCTACTGCTCTGTTCATTTCTCGGTTTAAACAGTATTTTCTCGGTTAAATTCAACCGCGAGTATTATTATTTTAACCGCAAACCGATCGGTTCAAGCTCTGTCTGTGGTATTGTAAGTAATTGACAGGTTTTTATTTCTGTGTGGAACTTGTAAATGTTTATCTGGTTCGGTTCAAACCGATCAGGTTGGTTAAAACTTTAAAGTTTAAGCATTTTAAAGCTTTGAGTGCGGTTCCCAGTTCTTAGTGGTTCTAAAAAAAACGGATTTCATTACGGTTTTTTCCACGACCCGTGACACGGTTGGGAACCGATAAGGGTGTCTTGCCTAGCACTGCCGTTAAAAGGGCAAGTTTGTTGGTTAGGCTGGCATCACGTCTGAGAAACCCAAAAGAAAAACCGGGCCCACTGGGTTTCAACACTGTAGTGTCTGTGGGGAAGCCTTTGCCAAGGCTGACCCACACACTACATGTGTTTATTGTCTGGGGTTTGACCACCTCAATTCAGACTGCCAGATTTGTAGAATTTCCACCAGCCACCCTGGATAAGAGAGTGGGCAGGCTCAGGGAACGAGAGGCCTAAAGATCCGCTGACCCGGATGACAGCCCGGTTCGGGTGCCAACCGGACCGGAGGGAGTGCCTCTGACCAGGGCGAGACTTCTCGGCAATCAGAAAGCTGGCTCTGAGGAGCCAGTTCCAGCAAAGAAAACTAAAAATCAGCAGGTATGGAGTCCAAAATTCCTTCTCCAACTGCTGCAGAAATAGCAAAAGCTATACAAATTGTACAGTCACTTTCTCCTGTTCTGTCCGAACCGCCACTGTCTGGTAGGAGGTCGGTTCCACCGGTTCAAGAATATGATATTGGAGATTTTTATGAACCAGAGGAGGGGGAGGAGGATTATGAACAGTGTGAATGTGACTTTGAGAGTCTGGATGTGCCCATTGAACCGGACATCTCCCCAGACAGACCTTTAGCATCTCCCCCTATGCTTTGAGTCCCCTTCTCATTTTTTGTTTTATAAAAAGGTTGCTGAAACCTTCCAGCTCCCATTAGAGGAAGCTGTGGATGAGCAAGAGGAACCTGATTTTGTGGAAATGATGGATATCCCAGAGTCAAGGAGATTATCTATCCTTACATAAGTCTTTTAGGAAGCAAACAATAAAAATTCTAAAAGCCCTAATTCTGTGCCTCCTGTTGACAAAAGATGGACAGGGGTACACTTTGTCAGGTCCTGATACAGACTTTCTTTCACAACAATGCAGTCATGTTAGGTAGTTCAGGCTGCAGCCTGTGATAAAGCTAACATTCCCTGGCTTCACATCCTCCTGACAAGGACTCCAGGAAGATTGATGCCATGGCAAAAAACAATACATGGCAGTCCTTGGGACTCAGACAAGCAAATTACATGGCTTATGTGGCAAGATACCAAAATCTAGATGGGACACTGTCATGGCTTTATTAAACAGGCCCCTGGCCAGCTTGCCAAGGAGCTGGAGCAGGTGGCTTCTGATGGTATTGAGGCTTCAAGGTGCAATTCCATGCTGCTGTGGATTCTAATGATGTATCCTCTAGAGTCATGGCTACATCTGTGGCCTTTCAGTGGGTTAGCTTGGCTCAGGTGTACTAACTTGTCACAGGATACCCAGTCTAAGGCTATGGATTTTCCTGTGGTGGGGAATTCCCTGTTTGGGGAGCAAACAGAGAATTACATGAAGAAAATGGATGAATACAGAACAACTTATAGGAGTGCACAAGCCAAGGAGCGGCAAGCCACTCCTCAGAAGCAGACCCCCAGGGGTAGAGGTAGGCCCTTTCACCAAACCCAGGCTTCTTCTGCTTATGCTCAGAGGGGGTTCTTCAGAGGCAGAGGCAGGCGGGGTGCAAGTAGGTCTGCTTCCATCCCTCAGACTAAAGCCCCTGCCAAACAGGCACCCTGATGGGGTGCCCAGGGCCGGTTCTCCACTACCTGTAGGGGGCAGGCTGGCTTACTTCGCCCAGGACTGGGAGTCTCTAACATCAGACAAATGGGTCCTGGAAGTAGTAAGCCAGGGTCTGGTTCTCCACTTCAAAACATTTCCAAAGATGAGAGCCAGATTTTTTCCACCTGCAAACCCTCTAGAGACTTTTACCTTAGAAACAGAAGTCTCAACCCTCCTAGCTCTCAGAGCTGTAGAAAGGGTTTCCCCCCTACACCAGGGCAAGGGTCTGTACTCCAGATATTTCCTTACCCCAAAAAAGACAGGAGAATGGCGGCCCATTTTAGACCTAAGATATCTGAACAAGCACCTTTTGAAACCAAAGTTCAAAATGGTGACTCTGGCAATGATTTTACCTTCTCTAAGGCCAGGGGACTGGCTAGCTTCCCTGGACCTCAAGGATGCCTATTTCCATGTTCTAATCAGAAGCTCCCACCGAAAGTACCTCAGATTGAACTGCCCTCAGGTCACTACCAGTTCAGAGCAATGCCCTTCGGCCTCACCTCTGCCCCAAGGGTATTCACAAAATGTCTGGCAGTAGCAGTTGCTCATTTAAGAAGGCAGGATTGCTGTTTTCCCTATCTAGACAACTGGCTCATTGTAGGCCAGTCTCCAGAACAGGTCAAATCACACCTGCAAGTTAACCAGCAGCTGCTCACCTCTCTGGGCTTCTTGCTCAATCTTCCAAAGTCAGTTCTGGAACCTGTTCAGGTACTCACCTTCATAGGTGCAGAATTGGACACAAAGCAGGCCAGAGCCTTCCTACCCTTAGAGGGTAAGGAACCTGTGGCCCTGGCCTCCTCCTTCACTCTGCAGGTCTCTCGACCAGCAAGGCACTTCTTACAGCTCCTAGGGCACATGGCTGCTTCCACAGCTGTAGTGCAAGGAGCAAGATTTCAGATGAGGGACATTTAGTTTCACTTGAGAGACTTTGGTCTCAGAGAAAAGATCCCCTTTCCAAGTTGGTCCCAGTGACTCGAACCCTGATCCAGGCCCTTCAGTGGTGGCAGGATCAGAGCAATTTAAGACTGGGGGTTCCCTTGATCCCTCTGTCGCATTCCTTGACCCTCACTACGGATGCATCCCTTCTGGGATGGGGAGCTCACATGGGCGGCCTCTCCACTCAGGGAGTGTGGTCCCCTCAGGAATCTCTGCTCCACATCAATTTGCTGGAACTCAGAGCTGTCTTTCTAGCACTTCAAGTGTTTTCTGCATCTGTTCAGAACAAAGTGGTACAAGTCAGAACAGACAACACCACCACAATGTGGTACATCAACAAACAAGGGGCACTCGGTCTTGACCTTGTGCACGAAGCAATGAAGTTATGGTCTCTGGCTTATTCCCTGAACACTTCCCTCATAGCAGTTCACCTCCCAGGAAAGGACAATGTCCTGGCAGATGCTCTCAGCAGGATTTCCCAGGGCCATCACGAATGGTCTCTGGATCCCCAAGTACTGGGGATAGTTTTTGCCAGATGGGGCACCCCTCAGATAGATCTTTTCGCAGCCCCAGACAATCACCAACTTCCACTGTTTTGTTGCAGGCCCCCAGTGATGGGCTCAGTCCCTCTGGATGCCTTTCTCCTAGATTGGGAAGGGAAGTTGCTATATGCTTTTCCTCCCTTCCCTCTCCTATTCAAGGTGCTAGTCAAAATCAGATCCCAGCCTTGCAGGATGATTCTGATTGCTGCAGATTGGGCCAGGCAGCCCTGGTACCCACTCCTTCTGTCCTTAACAGTCCATCTTCCCTGTGCCTCCCAGGAGACACAATCTGTTATCTTGTGCCCAGGGAGGGTTTGGTATCAGATCTCAAATCCCTCAACCTCAAGGCCTGGCTCTTGAGGAGTTTGAATTGCTGACCTACACCTTTCTCAAGGTGTTCTCGACATCCTGAAGGCTTCCAGGAAGCCTTCCACTAGAGCCAGTTATAATTCTAAATGGAAAAGGTTTTCCATCTGGTGCTCGGGAAGCATATTTCCGGAATCTGCTGATTTGCCCATTGTTCTGGACTATATGGTCCATCTTAATTCTTTGGGCCTGAGACCAGCTACCCTGAAAGTTCATTTGGCAGCTGTCTCTGCTTTTATTTCAGCAGGAAAGCCCTCTTCTCTTTCCACTCACCCTGTTTTTTCCAAGTTTTTCAAGGGATTACTTCATACTAATCCACCTTTCAGGGACCCGTCCCCTGCCTGGGATCTTAATGTTTGCATTGCTCAGTTGATGCAACCTCCCTTTGAGCCTCTGTCTTCTGCAGAGCTCAAGTATTTGACTTGGAAAACTGTTTTTCTAGTAGCCATCACTTCTGCCAGGCACATAAGTGAGTTACAAGCTTTGTCAGTGGACACTGACTTTATTTCCTTTCACAGGGATAAAGTAGTCCTTAGGACTAACAGGACGTTTTTGCCTAAGGTGGTTTCAGACTTCCATCTTAACCAATCTATCTCCCTTCCAGTGTTCTTTACTGACCATTCCTCCTCTGGTGAGAGGAGGTTGCACAGTTTAGATGTTAAGAGGGCCCTTAGTTACTATATAGAGCATACCAAGGGTCACAGGTTCGAATCCCTCCAACTTTTTCTCACTTTTGGTGAGGTTGGAAAAGGTAAACCTGCCACTAAGAGATCCATTGCCAGGTGGATTGTCTCTTGTATCAATTTTGCTATCAAAAACTGGGAAGGTTCCCCCTTCAGGCCTGAGGGCTCACTCTACCAGAGGTACAGCTGTCTATAGCTGCTGCCAGAGACATCCTATTTTAGAGATGTGTCAAGCAGCTACCTGGAAAGCGGTACACACTTTCACCAAGCATTACTCCTTGGATATCCAGGCCAGGAGGATGCTAGATTTAACACAGCTGTGCTTCAGAGCCTATTCCTAAGTAGGTTCTGTCCCTCCTCCATGGAGGTACTGCTGTGTATTCTGCAATTGTCATAATATAGCAAGACTTCATGTTGTTTGAAGAAAAAATTACTTACCTTAGTAATGTTGTTTCTTCTAATGGAGTCTTGCTATATTATATTCGACCCAGCCTGCCTCTCAGAACTTCTACTTGGGTATGGGGTGGGCAGTCCAGTGTGGGCACGGTTATGCCCATTATATGTTTTTCACCTTTTGGGGTTTTGGTGTGGTGTTTTATTCTACCTTATTTTATTATTTTCTGGTTCCCTGACTTGTCTTTTTGTTGGGACCAGGAATATGTGTTAATATTTAGGTAGCCAGTTGGCTAGTGTGGGTTACAGCTTCCACACAGAACCTTAGTGAGTTTTTGCTCGTAAAGATCTGACAGTTTCAGTTTGAAATTATTCAGACAGAGCTTCTCTAACCGAGCTCGCGCTCTAAACTCCATTCTCAGAATGGTAGTTAACCCTTTCACCTCCGGAGCAGTTCTAATGGTGGGACAAACTGCAATTGTCATAATATAGCAAGACTCCATTAGAAGAAACAACATTACTAAGGTGAGTAATTTTTTCTTGTCTGTATCCCCCACCACCTCCGCCACCCACTCCCCAGCCGCCGGCTGATTTGAAGGAGACCTTGGCCTCCTGGGATGGAGGTTGAGTCTTTTACAGACGCTGGACCCTATACAGGATCCGCTGTGTTGGAGATGGGAGACTCCCTCTCCGACACCAGAGGGGAGGATATGTGCCCCAGGGAACTCCCCAGAGCGGTCGTCCCTCCCCCTTGTAGAGAGGAGTCTTCCTCCTCCTCTTCGTCAGAAACTTCTGACTCTGACTCAGAGTCCGGCCACGCTGACCCCGAAGGCGAGCCCTGGAATCTGGAATGTCCCATGCCGAGGACTACTCCAAAGACCCCTCCGGAGGACCCTTCTTTAATGGAGTTATTGAGGAAAATCCAGGAAGTACATCAGTGGCAATCGGTAAAGCCAGACCTACAGCGTAAAAAACTTGCTGCCCATCTGGATCTGCCTGAGGCCGCTCCTATGCTGATTCCACCCTGGATAGAGCCACACGCAGATCTTGTTTCCACCATTTGGAAACAACCTTCTGCGTTAGCTCTCCTTCTGAGGAAGGCGGACAGGCTATACCAGGCTCCTGAGGGTATAGACTTTCTTAGCCTTCACTCCAAGGCAAATTCGGTTGTCGTCAGTGCCGCTCGCGGCTGTTCCGCTAATCCCAAACACCTCAGCTTGTCTCCGCCTTATCAGGAATCCCGGCTTCTGGACCAGTACGGGAAGATCTATTCTTCTTCTACCCTTGGTATTAGGGCCCTTAACTATGTAGCACATATGGGGGATTTCCAGAAGACCATCCTTAGCCAGGTGGAAACACAATTTGACTTCCTTCCTGTATCTCAGACTAAGCAGAAAGTGGCTGATCTTGTCTATTCTACTCGCTCGGCTGGTCAGCACATGCCCCATGCCACTTACGACGCAGTGGTCACAGCTGGAAGGAGCTCAGCCTTTGCTGTAGGCCTACGGCATCATGCCTGGCTCCATGTGTCAGGTTTGGTGCCTGACGTGCAATCTGCTATTCAGGATGCTCCCTTCAGGGGTTCGGTGATGTCAAGGACATCATTACCGAATGGCAGGAGAGAGGTACTGCACTCAAGTCTGTCCACTCTATGTACAGGCCACCTCAATGGCAGCGGCGTCCTTTTTGTCACAAAAACCACAGGGTAAATGTGCCAGCAAACGTCAGGGCCCCTCCAGCAACCAAGACTCCCCCCAGCAAAAAAGCCACGGTAGCCTCGGCTGCTGCGCTGCCCCACACCACCTGACTCATTGCCTCTCGAGGTTCCAGAGGAACCGGTAGGGGGGATATTCTCCTCCCATCTGCTGGGTTGGGAGAGGATAACTTCAGACGCTTGGGTGTTCCAGTTGATATCAGCAGGACACTCAGTTTTTGCAGAAACGACCATGAGACCCCCAAGCAACAGTCTTCTTAGTCCCGCAACATCTTCCTCTGGTTCTAGAGAAATCTCTTTTCTGTAAGGCAGCAGTAGAGCCGGTTCCTGACCATGTTTGGGGAACAGGTTACTATTCCCATTTCTTCCTAGTACCAAAGAAGACTGGAGATCTGAGACCTATCCTAGACCTCTGCTCCTTGAACATGTTCGTGGAGTACAAATGCTTCAGAATGCTCTCTTTGTAGAGCCTTCTACCACATCTTCGGCAGTGACAGTGGCTATGCACTCTGGACATGCAGGATGCCTACCTGCATATGCCCTTCCCAACGCAGATTCCTCGTTTTGCTTGGGGGCACTACCAGTCAAGGCCCTCCTTTCTCGCCCAGCGTTTAAATGCCAATATGTGATAGCGGCCCACCTGCGTACCCAGAGAATACAGGTAATCCTGTACCTGGACTCTCTCCTGGCAGCCCCATCCAGGGAGGAACTCCGGCACTCCCTTTCCCTTACCCTGCAGGTTTTCAATAGCCTGGGTATCACTATCAATCAGACCAAGTCCCATTTGGCCCCATGCCGACACCTCCAATTTATAGGGGCAATTCTGGACATGACCACGGGCAAAGCCTTCTTGCCTTCAGACAGGGTAGACACCCTTCATAACCAGGCCAGTCTTCTGTCCAGTCGCAGGAGGGTCAGAGCCAGGTCAGTCCTCTACCTCCTCAGGCTAATGGCGGCTGACATTCAGACAGTCCCACTTGCTCGACTCCATATGAGGATCTGTCAGTGGAAGCTTCGGTCTCAATGGGAACAAACCAGGGACAACCTAGACCAAGAAGTTCTAGTATCTGACCCCATGATCAGGGACTTGCAATGGTGGACGGTTCAGGAGGACCTGTGCCTGGGAGTTAATTTCTGCATTGATCCGCCCTCCCATACGTTGATGACGGACGTGTCAGGAGAAGGCTGGGGTGCCTGTCTTGGGTCTCACAAGACTCTGGGCAGCTGGTCCAGGTTTGAACAAAACCTGCACATAAATGTGCTCGAACTGAGAGCAGTCCTTTATGCCCTTCAGGCTCTACTGTCATTCATACTCCCCGGTCATCTCCTCATACAATCAGATGTGTGTTGTCTGGTACCTCAACAAGTAATGAGGGACACGGTCATACCTTCCGTGCCGGGAAACGAGAGTCTGGCACTGGGCAGCCCAACACCATCTTCACTTGACCGCGGTTCACGTTCCAGGAGTGGAAAATATTGTGGCAGATCAACTCAGTCGGTCCTTAGCCAGGTCCCACAAATAGGAGTTGGATCAAGAAGTCGTAAACGACATCTTTCAGTGATGGGGAACACCTCAGATCTTTTTGCCTCTCCCCAAAATGCAAAGCTTCCCGCCTTCTGCTCGCTCGCTCAAGGGCGAGACATTTTTTTGGCGGGATGCTCTGTCTCTTGCTTAGAGGGACAGATTTGTTTGTGCCTTCCCTCCCATTCCATTAATCCCGAGGGTCCTGAACAAACTGTGATCGGAGGAAGCTCGAATTATTCTCATCGCTTCCTTCTGGCCCAGGCAAGTTTGGTTATCTTCTGTAACAGTTTTCAGAGGAACCTCCACTTCCCCTGTCACAATTGCTGACCCAGGATCGGGGACCCTCGTTCATCCAGGTCTCAAATCCCTTCATCTACATGCGTGGCCCCTGCAGACGTAGCTAAAGTTCGCTTTGGAGTCTCTTCTCTCGTAGCGGACATTTTTTTTTGAGGCCAGGAATCCTTCCACCAGGTCCACCTATGCCGTGAAGTGGAAACACTTTTCTATTTAGGCAAATTAGAAGGACTTTGAGACTTTCTCATGCCCAGCCACTAAAGTTCTGGACTACATGTGTCACCTCTTCGATATGGGTCTCGGCCATTCCTCATTGAAAGTCCACGTGGCCGCAATTTCAGCCTACCATAGTCCCTTTGGAGACAGGACTTTTGCTCAGCTGAAAGTCTCAGACTTTCCTCAGAAGGGTTCTCCATTTGAACCCCACCCCCCATCCGCATTCCTGCCCCTCCATGGGACTTAAATTTCATCCTGGAGAAGCTTACTCTGCCTCCATGCGAGCCAGCAGCCACAGCTGATTTGAAGTTCCTTTCTTGGAAGACGCTCTTCCTAGTGGCCATTATTTCCGCTCGGCAAATTTCCAAGCTCCAGGCCTTTGTGTAAAATGCCACACTTGATATTTCACAAGGAATTTGTGGCTCTACACACCCAACCCTAAGTTTCTCTCTAAAGTGGTGGCTGACTCTACGCTGAATCAATCTATTGAGCTACCTGCTTTGTTTACGCAACACTCCAATCAAGGGGAGTACCTCTTGCATACTTTGGATGTTCACAGAATCCTGAGATGCACCACCAATCGAACTAAGGATCTCAGGAAGACTGATCAGCTTTTTGTCTCTCTTGCTCACAAAAGAGAAGGCAGTGCTGTTTCTAAGCAGTGCCTTTCAAAATGGTTGGCACATTGAATCACTTTCTGTTACGACAAGTACCTTCCGGGTCAAGTCAGAGGTCACTGTACCAGAGGAGTTGCTGCCTTTGTGGCTTCTTTCAAGAATGTGTCAGCGGAAGACATCTGCGCAGCCGCAACTTGGACTTCTGTCCATACCGTCACGAAACACTACATTTTGGACATTGTCTCTCGCCGTAGAACAGGCTTTGGGTTGGCTGTCCCACAAGGTCTCCTCTCATGAGACCCGTTCAGCCCTGAGGTTCCATGCTATGGATAACATTCCTCCTCCCGAGTGCTTTTCCTTGTTCCAGACTGTTTGGGACTCAGTCCTATATGTGAATACCTACCGCAAGAACCCTCTCAAAGTAAGATAGTACAGTTACGTAAGAACTTACCATAACAGTATACCTTCGAGGAAGGCTCTTGCAGTAGGTATTGCCTTCCCACCGTCTGTCCCCTTAAGCTTCTTTGCTTCCTTTCCATGTGGGGGAAATATCCTCTCCTCTTTCGTCTTGCCTCTTTTGGCAGGAAAGCACTGGAAAGCAGGCATGGGGGACTGCCTTTTATACAGGCGTCTTATGACACCAGTCACCTGTCGTGGGGCAGTCCCCTGCCAAAGACTGCTACCTAGAAATTTTTCCATGGGGTCCTGATGCCTGGCGGCTTAGTCCTAAATGTGAATACCTACTGCAAGAGCCTCTCTCGAAGATCTACTGTTACGGTAAGATCTTATGTAACTGTACTTTTTGGTGGGAAAATATGTAACAGAACAGCAAATTAAACATCCATACATTAGATGTAGATACAAAAGCAATTTTGTAGTAAAACTAAATTTTTCCAGCCGGCCCAGTGGCGCTGAGGGTTGAGGCACTGGACACCACACCTCGTGCCACGCTAGTGACCCAGATTCAGGAACTGACTCGGGATGCCGGGGGCTGGCAGGGGAAGGGGAGGATTGAGCATCCATAGGCACTGCTCTCCTCTCCTGAAGTGAGTAGTGGGAAGATGTCTCCCTGCAGCGACCTCTGGTAGAGACCACAAGCACTGCAGAGGTGGCGCATGGGGAGAACAGCACAGAAAAATGTAAATCCTCTCCTGGGCTGGGGGGCTCACTGGGTGACCTAACAGATTTTGGTTCTGTAGCAGAGTGACTGATGTCCTAGTGGCCGCCTGGAAGTCTTCCACTCGTGCCACTTAATACTGTTTGCCATCTGCACTGCCGAGCATAGCCTGGACCCTTTCACCTGCCCAGTGAATCACATACCTGATCTTTCTGAGTCAGGTCTCCAGTATTCTTCCCTCAAGGTGCACCTTTCGGATATTTCTGCCTTTCTTGAGCCCGTGGGTGACTGTATGATTGCTCAGCTGGTTGTCTCTCATACCTTTTTTTTTGGTATTATCATCTTTATGCGCCCCGTCGTGCTCGGTGGCCCTACTTTTTCGGGCTCCACAAGTTCCCTCAAGCCCCACTGTCCTTACCCGAGCTCCCCTCTAACTCCTTGTATTTGCAGCCAGTCCCTGGGATATCACGACGTATCCCTTCGCCGGGCGGGTCCCTCTCAGAGGGGGAAGGCAACGGGGGGAGGACAGCCCCAGCACACCGATTAGGGCCCAGGGATGCTGCCTAGGAGAAGGAGGCCCCTGGAAGGCATCAGAGGTGTCTGGTACAGAGAGCAGTCATCCGGCAGCCAGCGAGTGGAATTTCCACTTTTCTAAGTTCCTCTATATGGTGCTCATGTAGTGCCCCCAGTCTCCACTGGGGCCACTACCAAGTAATACTGTTCCCAAACCCACCCCAGGAAGGACGCTCGATCCTTATCCTCCCTGCAGCCCCCAGCAATCAAGTCCATTCCTGAACCGGGTCGCCGGCATGGGTCGAGGTAAGGCACCAGCACCTCAACCTCTACACCACTCCTGTACCTTTTTAAGGGGCATCCTGCATCTGAAACCCCCAATCCGTTCTCCTGTCCCGGCTTGGGACTTGAATTTTGTTTTTGAGAAGTTGATCCTGTCTCCCTTTGAGCCAATTGCAATCTGCAATTTACACTTTCTCTCTTGGAAAGCGTTATTCTTAGTTGCCATTACTTCTGCTCGGAGAATTTCTGAGCTTCAGGCCCTTTTGTGTGAGGAGCCTTATTTTTTCACGAAGACGGTGACTTTGCACACAAATCCTAAGTGTCTCCCTAAGGTGTCTCAGAGTTTACACTCAATGAGGCTATCCACCTCCCTGTTTATTTTCCCCAAGAATGCCAATCCGGGGGAAGCACTGTTCCATATGTTAGATGTGCGCAGAACTTTTAATTCCTGCTTCGTTCAGACCAAGGAATGTAGAAGGTCTAAGCAGTTGTTTGCTTGGTTCGCCCCATGTAGAGATTGTGCTTCTGTTTCTAAGCAGTGTTTATCCACATGGTTGGCAAATTGCATTGTGTCCTGCTACAAGTACAGCAAAGAATTGCCTGGAGCTATCAGGCTTACTCCATAAGAGGCATGGCTACCTCTGTGGCTTGTTTCCAAGGGGGTCTCATAAGCTGACACTTATGCGGCTGCCACCTGGAGTACCGTCCACACTTTTACCAAGCACTATAGTCTGGACATTGCCTCAAGAGCCCGTGCTGGTTTTGGCAGGGCTGTGCTGCAGGGCTTCCTGTCTTATGTTTATGGTGAGCCCTCCTCTGACTGTCTGTTTTCACCTGTAACTGTTTGAGACTCATTCCTACGGTGTGCCTTGATGACTGAGATGCCCCTGAAGAAGATAGAACAGTTACGCAAGAACTTAACATAACAGTAGCTCTTCGAGGGGATCACCATCATCGGGTCTACTTTCCCTCTCACCATCCCCCTTCTTTGGGGCTCTTGTCTAGGAATTGGCTGTCTGTTGTATCCAGACTTTCATAAAGATCTGGGCACCTCTGTTGCTCCTTGGTACCCCATGGGTAGAGCCATGCTCCCCTTTGTCTCCAGGGTAAAGAACTGAGGGAGCAGGGCTGCTCACACCTTAATAGGGTTGGTAACGTCAATGGCATGGGCGATCCCAGCTGTACTGCTGAAAATCTTCCATGTGGATACTGCTTCACTGATGGTGAAGTTCCTACGGTGTAACCTGATGACGGAGATGCCCCAGAAGATATACCGCTGCTGTCAGTTCTTACATAACTTCTTTTTTCAGTCTTTAGATTGCTTCAGCTTTACTTTGGCATTGTCTGCAATCAGTATTGGGGTGTTTTTGTTGCATAACTTTAGTCTGCTTTATTTTGTTCCAGTAGGGTGCCAGGTATTTTTGGGGGGCTGTTTTCTTTGTTTAGGTCTAGCTAGTTTAGTAATCACTGCTTCCCTAGCTGTCAAAATACATCTGACAGAGGGCAGAGTGGAGCTTGACTACGCAGCAGAGATTTGAATTTCATTCCAGTGTTCTCTGATTTGCATAAAATTCCACTCTCCGGGTCAGCTCAGACCTGCAGGCTGATTGCAGTAGTAAGCTTAGTGAGGGATCCCTTGGAAGAATCATTATTATGGTAAATAATTTTTTCTTCCAGCTCCAATCCAGATAAGCTACCAGACTGTTTCCTTATCCATCATCCTTCAGTTCCTCAAAGAAGTTATGACAAGGGCCTATGGCCGGCAACCTTGAGGGTTCAAGTCTCTGCCTTGGCAGCCCTGCTAATGGTGGAATCGGAGAGTCTTTAGGATCCCACCCTCACGTCAAACTATTCTTGTGAGCGGCAACCTTGAAACAGCCTCCTGTAAAGTCTATTATACCTCCGTGGCACCTCATTCTGATCCTCAAGGCTCCAACTAAAGCACCATTTGAACTTCTGGAAGAGGCATCCCTTCATCTTACAGTGAAGGTCACCGTCCTCATTGCTATAACATCAGTGAAGAAGGATCCGTTAGATTGGAGCACTGTGTTCCAAAGAACCATATAAAGATTTTCATCCGGATTCCATAGTGCTCCTTGTAGATCCAAGTTTCTTACCGAAGGTAACCTCTGTCTTTCATTTCAATCAAGATTTTGTTTTTCCTTCCGTCTCTGGACTTTAGACCTGCCTTAAAGAAGTACTTTAAACGAACAAAGCTGCTGTGCAAGACTTTGAGTCTTCTGGTCCTCACAGCAGGTCACAGTCAAGGTAAAAGGCATCTGAAGACTGTTGCTAGATGGATTTGAGCAGTCCTCACTTGCAGATATGCTGGGGTTCAACTAGTGGTCTCAGTGAAAGCTCACTCCACTAGAGCCATGGCAGCTTCATCGGCAGAACTCAGGGATGCATCACCAGCCGACATTTGCAGAGCTGCCACCTGGTGCTCTCTGCACACGTTTACAAGGTCTTACAGGTTGGATGTGGCCACCTTGAAGGAGGCATCTTTGGGCCGTAAAGTCTTAAAGGGCATTACAGATGTCTAGTTTTCTGAAAATCGTATTCCTAGCCCGGGGTACACTCGCCTTACTGTGGTTATATATCCCAGTTGTCCTAGAGCCTTGGAACCAGCACAAGGAGGAATCACAATTTATATACCTGTAAATCTTTCACTGACCCCTGGTGATAGGGCTGATTCCTTCTCAAAAAGTGTAACTAGTTGGCTACTGAGCCTTTTTATATATATATATACACATACACACACGGGACGTTCACGCTTTCCAGTTTTTGACTTCTAGGTGGATTGCCTGGTTTGGTCATCTATCTTCTACTTGCGTTGGAATAGACTAGTTTAGTCCATAGTGAGAGGGGCTGATGTCCTGAATGCTGCAACTTTAGATCTGTGTCCGGAGGTCCTAGAGCCCTGCGACCAGCAGTCAGAGAAAGAAAATCTACAGGTACTTTGAATATTGACTTTTCTGTCACCATAATTTGGGAGGGTTGGGATCATAATTTCTCTGTGGAGCCTAGAACCCAGTCCCTTCCACTTCTAGATTCAGACGCGCACACATCCACTCTCCTCTAACGTTTTGTGATGTAATACTGTTGAGAGCGTGGGGTGCGCTCCAGAGTTTTATTTAACTCTAAAAATTGATAGCGTTTTGCGCATAAAAGTTCTAAAACATTGTGAAAATGCATAGCACTTGCCTACTGTGTTTAACAAACATAACACATCTAGAAAACCTATGTAAATGCTTTCTGTACAGTTAGTATTGTCCCAAGAAAAAAACTGCTAATCAATTATTTAAAACCCTGCGCTCCATAGACTTTTTTAGGGACCCTTTTTTTTTTTTACGTTTTAGAGTACTGATTTAAACATATCCAGGCCACCGCTTAACTAAGAAGGTCTTAGTTGAGCGTTGGCCTAGATTTATTAAAATTGGCACTCTAAAATGTAAAAAAAAGTAACATGGGTCCCTGTAGAAGTTTCTATGGGAGCATGCCTCCATGCTAGTATTACATTACAGAATCGGGGTAATGAATCAGGAAGTGGAAGGACTTGTGCTCTTTGCTCTACAGAGCCAGATTACAATCCCGTCCCTCCTGAATTATGGCCACAGAAGAATTGTAAGTTTTGCACCAGTGGACTTTAGGGCAGGTAAGGCTCCTATAGTAGTTTCACACTGAGCACCAGAAAAGGTGCTCTTTGAAATACTATGTAATTGGGCAGTTTGGGGAACAGACATGCCTTCAGAAGTTGTGTGGATTGTTACAGCTACAGTGGGCTCATGGGTCCAACAAGTTATTCTGAAAGCTGACAGTGTCCCTTTAAATTGACTAAAGTTTATTTTAAGCTAATTGCTTATTAAAGTTTACAAAAAAAAAAAATTCATGGTACCTCAAATTCTGAATTTTTAATGCATGCCCTGCCTTTTTCTTGATTGCCAGTTGGTTCTGAGAATTGCAGTTAACCTTTTTTTAATTCGCAGTGACTACCCAAATTGTGATGTGTATGCTATAAAATAAAAGTTGCCTTTTTGTTTCCCAGGGACTGGGATCAACAGAGTTAGGCTTCTGAGGGCATGTATACAGGTCACATCCACACTCTGGCAGTTTTCCTGGAGACGCGAGTCCATCGGAGGTCTTCAAGCCAAGCTCCTCCCTCCACCATATGGATGCTTGGAACAGCCTTCCTGAGGAGATTGTGGGGAAATTCAAGAATGCACGGGACAGACATAAGGCAATTCTAGTGGGGGCAGGAGGAAGTAGGCCGTTGGTTAACTAGGATCTGCAGCTTATCCATTAGGTAGGGAAGTGGGCAGACTAGGTGGACCAAGCGGTCCTTATCTGCCATCCAATTCTATGTTTCACCTAGGTGGTATATCCTCTGGCTCCACCCCAGAAGTTTGTGCGGGTGCTAACCCATGTTTGCCTGCGCAAACCGGGTATTGTGCTGGAGCCAAAAATTTAAAGAGATCTGTTGTGCTGGTGAACAGAGGTAGTGCCTGTGCAAACCAAAAAGGGAGGGGTATACAGATTGTAGGGCAGGGACAGGAATATTGGCACAAGCAGATATTCAGGGAATTTGCTTGGCACAAGAAGGTTTGCATGCTCGTTTTGCGATGCACAGATACTGCCAATGAAAACCTCCTCTTATTCCGTGCAACCCTAGTGGCTGCCGGAGGTAATGCAGCAACCAGCCAGTCAGCCGCTGGGGGAGCATACCTGTCCCTTGGCCCCCAACCCAGCAGCCCCAATATTCAAATAAAATTCCCTGGTGCCAGTGTCCCCTTATTAATAATGAACTTCGCTGGTGCCAGTTGCCCCCTCCCTCCAATCCCAGCCCTGTATTAGTAATAAAATTCCCTTCTGCTAGTAGTCCCCTCCGATCCCAGCCCTGTAGTAGAACTAAAAATCTTTGGTGGTAGTGGTCTGATCCCAGCCCTGTAGTAATAATAAAATTCCCTGGTGCTAGTGGTCCCCTTCCTTCCTCCCTCTGATCCCAGCCCTGTATTAATAATAAAATTCCCTGGTGCTAGTGGTTTACTCCTTTGATCCCAGCCCTGTAGTAGAAATACAAATCCCTGATGCCAGTGGTCCCCTCCCTCTGATCCCAACCTTGTAATAATAAAATTCCCTGGTGCTAGTGCTCTTCTCTCTCTCACACACACACACACACACACACACACACACACTTGATCCCATCCCTGTATTAATAATAAAATTCCCTGGTGCTAGTGGTCGCCTCCCTTCCTCCAGTTCCAGTCCTGTATGCCCATGGCACTGTGGATACTGATCAGGTGAGGAGAGGGGACACTGGATGCCAGGAAGGGTTTTACTTATGGGGGGCACTGCCACCGGAATTTTACTTATTAATATGGGGCTGGGATTGGAGGTAGGGGACCACTAACACCAGGGAATTTTATTATTAATACAGGTACAGGGCTGGGATCGGAGGGAGGAGACCACTAGCACCAGGGATTTTACTTGTTACTACAGGACTGGTGATTGGGGGAGGGGGCAGTAGCAGCAGGGATAGCTACAGCTTTCATGGGATGGGGTGCCACGCTTTACCTGCCTTTGCTACACATGCAGATAGGCCCCTTAGCATCTTGCACAACCAGTGGGCACATTTGCATGGGTACCTTTGAAAATATCTAATAGTGCACTGGCGCTATCAACTCCTGAGGACAACTTCAGGGCCCATGTCAGGGTGACTCTTCCTGACTTAGTGCTGTGCCGAAATGGCCCTATGTTCAGTTGGGTAGTACCTAACTAAATTTAGCATTCTGAGATCCCTGGGCAGTTGCAAAGCACAGCACAAGCATTTACACTACGCATTGCACCTTTCTGAATATTGGGCCTCCGATCTTTCCGCTGGAAGAATCTGGTCTCCTCTTTCACAGCTCTTCAGCATTGAAGGGATTTGAGTAGGTCAAGCGCTGTTCAACTTTTAGTTTGCCTTCAGCTTTTATGCCTTCTGGCTCCATATCACGATCAACAGTGGAAGGAAACTGGAATTCAGATTCTGCACTCTGTGCAAGCAGAAAATGTTGGTCACAGAGCCACATGACACATGCCTTTACTGCCTCCGCATGCAGCATGACATTGTTGGCTGCATCTTGCACAGGACCATGCTACCCTCAATCAAGGATCAAAAGGCTCATCTCACTCTCGGTCGACTGAAAGAATCACTGAAATACCTCAAAAAGGCCCCAGTGGCTGCCAGGTCGGCTGTACAGCTAGTGACCGTTGAAGAAGAGGCAGCAGCCGTGGTGACTTCCTCTACAGTCTCAAAGCTATTCTGGCTGGAGTCTGTGTTGGATCATTCACTGATTTCAGAGAGAGATCTGGCTCTCCAGTCCTTTGGGGAGAGCCTGTCTCGCTGCAGGATAAAGCATAATCACCGTTGTCATAGGACAAGGAAAGAATATGTTCTTCCTGCTCCCTTGGCTCCTCCAACCACTCAATCTTGGTTGAGCTTTCTTCAGTTGAGGATAAAGTTGAGAGCTGTACCCCTGTTGGGCTTGTCGACCTCAGCTCCAATTGAGATCTTTCTCAAACCTGCCGACCAGCTGTCGGAGGAGCTCCAATGAGAAATCCATCTCCCAGACCCTGGTGCATCCATTCCTCACCCAGGATTGGGCCCAGTCAGTGACCCTGACTGGGTTGCCTCATGAGAGGCCACTAGCCATGGTCATGCTTCCGAAGCACCTCTTGATCAATATTGTAAGGCATGTGGTCTACCATGACCTGCCAGAGGATGGCAGTCGATATCTGTTCTCGGGGCACTGCTCCTCTTGATCCCCCTCAACCAGATGAGGAGAAGCAGCAAAGCAAGATGCATCGTCGCGGTGAAGAGCTCCTCTGGCAACACTGGACTACTGCTGGGTGGGGTAGGGCTCTGCCCCTTGGACCTTTGCTCCCTTAGCTCATGCTGGACATGCCCACACCAGTCCACACCTCAAAGATGTCCCATGTATCTGCTTCTCCAACCCTCTGTGTGGAGCCACCTCACCACAGCTCCTGTTTGGTGCTTTAGCCAAGAAGTCCCATACTGCTGCCAGCTTGCCATTCCAGCTACCAGTGGAAATCACCCAGTCCAGGGACACTAGGGTGGTAGACTTTGGTGAACGGTTGAGGGCCAATTTTTGTGGAGTCCTCCTTAGAGGGCGAGTTATCCATGAATTCTACCAGCACTCTCACTTTTGGCCACGAGTTGGTCAAAGAATAGACTAATGACCATGGGCCAGTGTCTTTTGGGGCATTACTCTGACTGATGTTGGAAACCATGAATGTGCCCTTGAAACCAGTTCAGAAGCAGGCTAATTACCCCTTCGCTGACATACTGGACATGGATGATTCCACCGGGAGTTGCCTTTCCCATGGCTGAGTCCATCCTGGGACCATCCATAGAGCTTTTGAAGCATCTGGCATCCTGCCCAGCACCCTCCATCTGCATGGTCTGCAGATAGTGATCAGTACTATCTCCCTTTTGTGGTTCTCTGACCATCCTTTGGCTAAAGGTATGGTGTCGGACTCTGGCTTCCTTAAATCACGTGACCAGAGGGATGTGGATAATCCTCTGGATAAAGAGTCCAAGGAGATTGACCACACAGTGAAAATGGTCTATGCTGCTGCATCACTGGGTCTCCCTCAGGCCAGCTATGATGGCTAACTTTGGTCACGCCCTGCTGGGCATGCTATAGATGACTTCTTCCACACCTTCCTGTAGACAAGCAGTTGCCAGTGAAATTTGACACCAAGGTCAGTCGCTAGCAAAACCAGTTCCAGGTGGCCTTGGACATGGGTGACACTTGTGCCTGTGCCATGGCAGTGATGCTTAAGAGGACTGTACTTAGTCCCTGGAGAAAAGCAGAACCAGAAAACATCTGATTGGAGATTATAAAAGCTCTTATCATGCACTGCAGACTGTTGAGTGTCCCACTGCTGCCTTCTGCTGTGATGTCCGCTGCATGGGATTCTGAGATTTGTAGTGATAGAAGATGTCGGCCTACAAGTAAACAAAATTAGTCTGATACAATCTAGTAAGTAAACCAAGATGTTTTTGCACATACAGTGCACACTGGCACCAGCCCCACTCTTGAGTATAGGGCCCTCTGTCCCCTTTTAAGAATTGTCACATCCATAATTGTTTTTATCAAATGTAATCAAAATCACCAGCTTCTGTTTATGCAGTTACAGAGAAAGCATAAAGCACATACTGTTTGCTGGCGGAATTTAAACAGGCTGATGCCTCCAGAAAATTCTGCAGCGCAAGCAGTTATCTTTGGCTCTGTTGCCCTCTTGTTACGGCATGACAAGTGGAACAATGGAATAGATGTAAGGCTAGCTGCAGCCTAAAGTTTGCTGCAGGTGTATTTGGATGTCTGATACTGTACTTGCCGGCCAGGGACCTAGTTACTGTATCAATTAAGCCAGTGCAGTATCAAAAAAAAAAAAAAATTAAATCTGCTAAATTAAAATTAGTTTAAACTGGCACATTCTAAAACTTATCAGAAATCCTTATTCTCTTACATCAACGGCAATAGATGTATTAACAGAAATATAGGACCACTGTGCGACAATGGGATTACCATAACTTCAAATAAAGATATGGCTGACTATTTTAACAAATATTTTTAGTTTTTGATCAATCAATAAATCCTGTAATCACTACTAATAGTAATAATTCTTTCATCCCGTTATTTCAGTTATCAGAAATAAAGAATTCATTATCTAAGATCAAAAGATCGACCAGCTTGGGTCCAGATAATATTAATGCCATATTTCTTCTTGAAACGGTAGACTCAATTATCCCACTCCAACTTTTATTTAACAAATCACTATTAGATTGTAAAATGACTGATGCTTGGCGTACTGCTTTGGTTACTCCTATTTAGAAAAAAAGGTTAAAGTCCAATGTTCAGAACTATCGTCCGATTAATTTGACCTCCATTCTGTTCTGGGAAAAGCCATGGAACATTTAATCAAATGCAGACTAGAGAATGCATTGGGAAAAGTGGATATTCACGATTTATCACAACACGGTTTTAAGTCTTTTTTTTTTTTTTTTTTACCAATTATTTTACCAGGTGAGACACTAAGCTGAAAGCTTGTTTGCAGGTGCAACCTGGGAGCACGAGGTAGTTAAGTGACTTGCTCAGGGTCACACAGTATGCAAGTGGGGGCTGTGGGATTCAAACCCAGGTCTCCAGATTTGCAGCTCAGAGCCTTAAACCACTGCTCCATACTGTCTCGTGTACAACCAATCTTATATCATTTTATCAGCAGATTACTAAATTATTGGATAATAACATTCCTATTGATGTATTACTGTTAGATTTCAGTAAGGCATTTGATTGTGTCACATTCCTTACTAATAAATAAACTTCATAACTTTTAACATTTTTTCTCGATTAGTTAATTGGATATCAGAGTGGTTACTTAATCGCACCCAGTCAGTTAGTATAAATGGAGCTTTATCTGCTCCTGGAGTTGTTACAAGTGGAGTTCCCCAGGGATCTGTGTTGGGACCGGTTTTGTTTAATTTTTTTATCTATTATATGGTTATCAACTCTAATGACTATTTATCAAAGTTTGCAGATGATACAAAACTTGGTGGTAGAGTTGATACTCAAGCTAACTTCAAACTGCTCGGACAGGACTTGTATATTATAGAGTAGTGGGCCAATAAAAACAATGTTATTTAACACTGATAAATGCAAAGTTTTGCATTTTGGTAGGAATAACCCATCTTACAAATACTACTTAAATAGGCAAGAATTGGAAGCATCAAATTGAGAAAGAGATCTTGGCATCCTAGTCAATAACAAATTGTCATCAGGTGATCATTATAGTAAAGTAGTCCGAACAGCAAATATTATTATGAGACAAATCAAAAAAACTTTCATTAGTAAATCTGAACACAATTTAATACCATTGTATAGAGTTTATGTTAGACCCCACTTGGATTATGGTTCTCCCTTTTGGAGCCCTTATCTTAAGAATTATATAGACCGTCTTGAATGAGTACAACAGAGATTAACTAAATTTATCCCTAGATTGAGAAACAAATGCTATGATACTAGGCTACGAGAGACGAATCTTTATCCATTGATGCTGAGATGGCAAAGGGGAGATTTGCTTCTGTATAAGCTAGTCCATAATCCTATACTGTTTAACATACAGTATGTGGACTAGCATTTGCTAATAAGAGAATTGTGGGAAGATTACACACTAAGCAATTAAAAGTTGAGTGGGCCAACAATAAAAAATATGACAATGTTTTTCAATATAAGGGCAACAAAATCCTGGAACTCTCTACCTTCAACTATTGTAGAGACAGTTAATTTTGATTCCTTTAAAACTAGGCTTGATTCTTGGTTACTAGTTCAATAATCTGTTTAATAGCCCACTGTTGTGGGAGGACAATCTGGATGGGCCTTGTGCCTTCTTTTTTCCTAATTTTATCCAGTAAATCCATTAAAATTAGATAGCATGGCTTCGAACTACAGGACTGTCTGATTTACAAAACAAGGCAGCAGTTTTTCCCATTTGAGTACCTCTCCTTTAGGGTAACAGACACAAATTTATACAAATAAGGTGGTGGTAATGGAAAATCTAGAGGGCACCATAGACAGTATTGGGGGTTCCATGCCAAGCCATAAGTATAAAGTCTCCAGATATTCAAATAGTCTGTCTCGGTCCCTTACGTTCAAGCAGTCAGATTACTGTCAAAATCTGTGGCTAATACACCTTACTGTCTCCAGGTGTTGGAGGTAGTGAAGAAGGGCTTTCCTCTTCCTTTCAAATGTTTCCAAAACAAACATTTCAAAACATCAAAAGACATGTTGCAGCAGGTGCAACTGGAAATGCAGATGTTGCTGGCAATAAAACTGGGAAAGGTTTCAGTTGAGGGAAGATTTTTGCCTCCAGATATTTCAAAACGGTAAAGAAAACTGGAGAATGACAGCCTATGCAGGATCTCGGATGCCTTAACAGCCTTGTAAGAAACATTCTGAATGGTCTTGTATCAGATTGTAATTCCTTTGATAAAACGGGTAGACTGGCTATGTACTCTGGGTCTGAAATGTGGTTTCTTTCACATATCAGACCAAGCCATAGGACATACCAAAGGTGGGTAGGTCAGACACAGTTCAGAGCAGTGCCTTTTGATCTGGTATCAGCGCCAGGGCTGTTCACCTTGCCAGGCTGTAGTGGCTGCACCACTTTGCAAGCAGTCAAAGTTTATCCATGTTAGAAGACAAGGTTAGTGTATGGGACAACAGAGTTGAGCTCATCCATGACTCAGAACAGTGACCGTAATGGGGAGGTTGGGATCGGGGGAAATCCTAGTTGGAACCCACACAGATGTTTCAGTTTGGGACAGCAGAACTGAATGCAATAGAGTATAACGTATCTATCTTGTCACACGATGGTGGAGCCTTTAAAAGAAAACACTCATTATTGTAACCCTTCCACCCCCAGAAGCTTTAGCCCCCAATTCAGCATTTCAGATAGTAAAAAAATGTGTTTACTGCAGTTTACCTACTTATTTTAATTTTGTAAACTCCGTGATTGCCACACATGGCGGATACTGCGTGGTTCCATGTCTGTGTAACAGTGTAGCACCACCACTTGCCCAATACAAGTGTATTGGGGTGAGGAAGTCTTGACGCCTTGCGACAGCAGAACCACACCATCCTCAATGTTTGGCGATCCGCGAGTTCTGAAATAAATAAAGTAGGTAAACTGCAGTAAAACATTTTTTTTTACTATGCGAAAAGCTGAATCGGGCTAGAGCTTTTGCGGTGGGAAGGTTACAATAATGAGCGTTTTCCTTTAAAAGTGGGCAGCATTACTCGAAGGTGTCAATCTAATAAAACTTAAATGCTGATTCACTGTTAACTTGTTTTAGGATCTGCTCAGAAGTTGGTAAAACTATTGGGTCTGATGTCCTCTACAAATCAGTAGTCCATGGGCTAGACTTCACGTGAGATACTTTGTGGTATCTGGAAAGACTAATGGTGCTCACTGCCCCACAATGCTCTTGCACTGGTGTAGTCCCTAAAGTGGTTTGAAAGGAGGTGTTCCTTTCATTCACCAACGTATTATATAAACAATCAGGGAGGTACAAAGTCATAAAAGCGCTAAAAATGTGGGACCAGACTTGCAGATTAAATAACTTGATGGCAGCAGTACATCTACCAGGAAAAGAAAATGCACATGCCGATTCACTGAGTAGGATGGGTCAGATGAGTCTCGTGTGATCCTGTAAAGTGAGCAGCAGTGAACTCCATTGTCGGAGTATGAGGATAGCACATCATTTCAAGCAAATCAACATGGGCGAAGTATTTTTAGCATCTGAAATAGCGTGACTGCAATATGCGCAAATGGTACTTGACAGCGACAAGCCAATTTGAGCGACTCTAACAATTCAGCGATCTCCAGAGGCAGTGAGCACCTTGGGAGTTAGTATATTAAAGATAGGGGTGGTACTGGGGGGGTTGCCCCCTGCAAAACAAAGGAACATGCAATAGTGCATCGGTGGGACATTCCTCTAGGTGTCTGTGAATGAGTTATGGGCACTGAGCACATCGGACAGCACGGCTTAGGTTGTGTTTGGACAGTACTGTCTGTGCCCCGATGCTGTGGCATGTGAACTGCCTGGTAATGTGCTGCGGAGGACGGTGCAAAGGATACGGCAGTCGGCAATAGTAGCTTCAGGTATAAATTATTCACTAAAATGTGCATTGCTGAATTCACCGGTCGCTCTTGTCCTCGCTATTAAAACTTTGCTATTAAAACTCCACACAAATTGCATTCACTGTAAATGATTCACTGAAATGACATGGAGCGGAGTATGGGTAGTCCAAGAAATGACCCATTTTCTAAATGTAATAATACCCTCCAGGTTGGGTGGTATTGGGCTATACCGGACCTTCCGGGGTGAAAAGACCCTCCACCTGCACAGTCCTGCATCATTACACCCCTGGGTGGTTCAGTATAGCCCAGTACCACCCACCCCATCTGGTATTATTGCTTACTCATATAGCTTCAACACATTTTGCAGAAAGAGATTTTACAGTTTAAAAAAAAATAATTTGAGGGCTGCCAGCAGCTTTGGCAGAGTGCATTCCTCTGGATATTAACTAAGGCATTTTCCTTGATCTGACTAGCTGCTGACGGTGGGAGGGAGAGGGGGGGGAAAACTGAGGGGTCATAGATCATGTTTTTAGATGAAGAGGTTCTAGGTTTGGGTATGTCACCTTGCCCCATGGAAATGGTTAACAAGTCCTAGCAAGATTACTAGTTTGCGATCCCTCTTTTGCCCAAAAATTTTCTGAATTGGATAAACACAGGAATTTGTTCCCCGATATACTGAGAGCATCTTCTGGGACTGTGGCTGAAGCCAGAAAAGCTGAAACAGAACAAAAGTTACCTTTCTGCTCCCCTGATGATGCAAAAATCTGTCTGCATTTAACTGTTTTAATGAACACAATGAATAAAAAAAAATAAATTTTGCTAAAGTAGTCCCTCCACTTGTGAGCTGTTACCTTCTCTTGCATCCACCCCGCACGTGGGCATTGTATTGTAGTAACCACCAGCACAAGTCTCTAGCTTTCCCTAGCTTCCCCAAAGCCAGCACCCACAGTTACTTGCTGTTACTTTTGATCGGTGAAGGATTGTGATCTGGAGACACTATGATCACAGTCCTGTTTCATTTTTGGCAGCACGGGTGGTAGAGCTAAGGCCCAAGGGAAAGAGTGCATAACTGCAGCACTTGCTCCACAGTGAGACCAGTGGTACTTTATTATGTCTGGTAATTTATTATGTCTGGTGCAGATGGAGACGGGGGCAAGTAGCTGGAGGAGGGGGTGTGAGTAACACTTGGAGCCAAGAACTTGCTGTACCAACGCTACAACATAAACTTTAAAAAAATAAAATGGTTTCTTTGTGGCAGTTAGATTCCTGCTGGTATGTTGCAGAATTGTACAGGCAGGCCATCGCTCGTTAAGTGAGAGGGAAAAAATGGCATAATGATCAGAATTCTGTGTGGGCAGTGATTTGTTTCTTTTTTTGGGTGTAGTAAGGCTGGTTGGCAGTGAGACTTTTCCTACTCCCTGCCACATAAATGCCCACCTTGGCAAGGGGCTAGGCCAATCAGAGGTTGGGAAATTTCAGATCCATTTTTTAAGGTAGTTATAATGCATTCTTTGGTAACATAGTCTAATGACTGAAGGGACTTACCTTGTCTGCTCCTTCTGCAGCACAGCAAGACTATGCCCCGGTGTAAGCATGGCCACACATTCAAGCTTAGCAGTCAGAATGTTACCCTGCTTATGCTGTGTAACCCTTAATGCCATGGTTTCTAATCCTGCTTTGAAAGTGAACAGTGCTAGTTTCGAAAACCTTTAAACCTTTGGGTTGGCTATTCTACACGTAAGTTACCCTCAATGTGTTCTAATGTTTCCCCTTCTGTCTCCATCCCCCCCTTACAGTTTGGGGGCGTACTCTCTAGATCTTCGAGGATATCTCTCCTCCATTGGGCTACACCTTTGGAACTGTAAGCCATCAGCATTAGGATCTCAGAAAATTCTGCTAGCTGGGGGCCACCCACAGTGATGTGCAGCATCAGCGCCTATATAATCATGGGCAGCCCCATAGCTCCCCTGTTCCACACTGAAGATGAGCTTGGAGGGTCTCTTACTGTGAGGAACCAGGAGACCAGACCAGTAGTACTTGACGCAGGAGAGGCATGGGACTGGATATATAGTATACATAAGGCACTGTTGGACACCTCCAAACAAGGAAGTGGACAGACCTGCTAGCTTGTGCCTCAAAAAGTGGGGGTGCAGTGGCCCAATGGAGGCTTTCAAAGATCAGCTGTTATGGTACGTATTCTGCCATTATTGAGGATATCTTCTCCATTGGGCCACACCTTTGGAACAGTACAAAGAAACCAGGGAGAATGGCAAAGTCTGATATGCAGTTAGGACAGAAGGCCTTGCAACACCTCAAGACCAAAGCCAGCACATCTGCAAGAGACTATATTTAGACTGTAGTGCTTAGTGAAGGTATGCACAGTGCTCCATGTGGCAGCAGCAGGAACATTCTGAAGGCCAGCAGCAAGTGGCCATACCACATGTGGCAGTGTCAGTGGCTCAGTAGGTAGCACACTCACCTCTGAGGCCGGGAGATCAGAGGGCTGTGGGTTTAGTTCCCACATCTGGCACTTGGGTTAATATCCCAGTACTGACACTGTAATGCAGCATGAGAGGGGTGCTGCATTTGTGAGGTGCCGTCTTTCGGACGAGACGTTAAACCGAGGTCCCATCTGCCTGGATTGGTGGTAGTTCAGGTGGATGTTAAAGATCCCATGGCACTTATCGAAAAGAGTAGGGGAATTTCCCCAGTGTCCTGGCCAAATTTCCCTCATTCACTAAAAATACCACCAACAGCTCAATCTGGTTCAAAGTCAGTTGGCATTCATCTGTATCCCCTTCCCCTGGGTCGTGCCTGAAAATAGGCAGGATTTGTCTAGTGCACTTACCCGGTGAACAAAAGCTAAATAAAATGTAGAGTGACCATGCACTGTTCCAGGAAGTTCCTTGTGTACTTCCTATAACCAAGCAAAATTTGGTTAGCCAGATGTTTGGCAGGCACAGTTTAGACACATGGGTGTCCTCTTCCCAGGGGTGGATGAAACAAAAAGCTGAGAGGGCTTTCTGCAATCCTTAGTGTGATCAAAATAGAAATGCAGTGTTAATGTGCACATCAAGTGTGTGGAGCAATGTCTCGTCTTTTAGTATTCTCTGGATAATACACAGGAAGGTATAGTTTGATTCAGTGTAAAATTGGACATCATTGTTGGTTTCCTGTGGATGGATGCCATCAGGACCCCGAGATTTTCCTGGGTTCAGACACTCCAGATATTTACTAATTCTTGTGATTGCATTGCTTTCTGTTTGGCCTGCACCCCTCAGTAACTTCAACCCTTAGCTGGCCATGCCCCCTAACATCCTGGCTGTATGCCGACACAAAAGTAGATCTTCGAGGATATCTTTCATCAGGCCACACCTATGGAACTATAGCCATCAGGTGCTAGGACCACATGGAAACATTTTTGCTTGCAGTCATCTAGGAGCTGCCCACAACAACGTCATACGTCGACATCCTCGTTTTATAAAATTGGGCAGCCCCACGCCCTCGGTTCTTTTCCTGCCATCGACCATACTCCTGGACTCCACAGAGACACTGTCGCTTCAGTCGACTGCCAAATCTTTGATTTCTTCAATTTGTATTATGTTCTCACCCTAGTAATCATCACTGTATTTTAAACTGATCAGCATCAGACTTTACGAAACTCTATAGATATTGCGAGTGTGGTGGAAAAATGTACCACAGCAACGACCATGACGCCTATGTCAACGGTCTTGGAGAGGCCCACGATGTTAAGGCCTTTGAGATCTGCCTCCGCTACAACCAAGCTACCCGGCAGCACTGTGGAAAATCCTGCAGTCTTTCCTCCTCGCATAGAAGGTAGCCAGAATGGAGAGCGAGCTCCAGGCAAGAAGCTCCTCTGCATTGCTAGTGCTGTCCTCTGGCTCCCACTCCTCCATGGCCCAGGACAAATCTTAAAGCAAGCACAATCGCCGGCAGAGGGAGCGGAGCATGGATAAGTCGTTTTCTCCCTCTACCCCATACACACACAGTCACCACTCTGCTTGGCGCCAACCACTGCAACATTGTCCACTTCGGCACCTCTTGCACTCAAACCCTAACTTCCACAGGGTCGGCTCTTGCAGTGACTCCCACCTGACCGTCCTCGGCCAGTGACTGCTCATCATCGTTGGGGCTGCTGACTTCCCCGTCGACGCTGCAAGCTGTGCCGCCCAGACCACGGCTCCATCAAGGTTAGCTGGCAGTGGGTTCCACCAGACCGTCCACGGCCAGTGACGGCCCGTTGATGGGGCTCCCATTTCTTCAACACCACCGGGTCCTTTGTTGATGCCAGGGACCCAGCCTCCGCCGTCTGTCGGAAGCTGCTTCCCAGGATGCCGACCCCTGTCAGCATCTAAACAGAGTTCTCTTTCATGGAGATCAAGTGCCTTGTGCCTACTCCAGGCCAGTCGACGCCGAGACATGTCAGACCAACCCCTGCATCGACACCTGTCCTGTCGCCATGCGCTGCTCATTCCAGGGCATTGACATCCTCCCTGCCCTCCTTTCAGCATTCAGAGCCCATCGACGAGTATCAGGAATAAATCCTGCCCTCATCTTACATGAGGAGGAAGACATGGAGAGGAGCCCTTCTAGGTCCAATTCCACTGTCTCCTCACGGAGTGAGAACTCCACCTGGTATAACCCGAGGTCCCCTTCTCTGTTTGTTTTTTTGCTGCTGCTAGCTTCCAGTCCAGTTCGCCACCCCTGCCACTTCACGCCATCCCGAGAACTTGGTAGGCGGATGGATGTCCTCCATGCCTCAGCCATGTTTTTCCCCAATTTTGTTGGGAGATTTGGCATGCAGTGGCATACAGACTGGACACACTGATGTCTGGCACACCACCCGGAACCTGCAAGTCTTGGTTGCAACACCCCCAGCCTCTGCCGGGGTCGTTCAGGTACCAAGTGCTATCCCACCCTCCCCCTGGAGGAGGAGAGCAGTCCCGTCGTACTCTAGACCCTCCTTATCCCAGCCAGCCCTCCAACTCCTGGGCTTGCATCCGAACCCGGGTTGTCTGCATCACAGGCAGAAATCCAACCACTACTCCAGCGGGTCGGCCCCACCTCCAAGGTCCCCTCCTTCTCATGATGAAGCGACTCCAGTGAATATTGTTTTTTTGTTGTTGTTTTTTTAAACATTTCTCTGTTTGCCACCTTTCTTGCCTCGTCACTCCACTCAATCAGAGCCCCTACATGCCTTCACAATATCGCCCTCCTGTCACTGGAGTCTGCTCTTAGAGTGACCACTCCCTTAGTAGCCCTAGGTACCCCGGTTTAACTCCCCTGGTGGGGCGAGAAGTTCCCCATATCTTCTCCCCAAACAACGGTAGAGCGGGTGGTACACAGCGGAGTCTGCCTTGTTGGCGGTTGTCTCTGTGCTCAGTGCTAGAGGGATTGTCACCTAGGAGTGATGGGCTCTATTTTCCTTGTTCTAGTCCTCGCAGTTGTTGGCACTCTAGGAGAGCCAATTGGGAGTTATGCGTAGACGCAGCTCCTCCCAGGGCTCTGACCTGACGCTGCCCCTCCCATTGCGTGTCCTGACTTGCGCCGCCAATCCCTGGTTCACCCAAGAGATGACAGTAGAGCAGCAGAACAAGCACAGAACCCTCCCCAGAGTGGGAGAGCCACCGCTGGGCGCCTAGTTCCTCTCTCTCTCTCTCCCCCTCCCCCTGCTGACCCCCAGTGGCCCGAGCTAGTCGCTGAACCCGGGTCGCCGGCGTGGAGCAAGGTATGGCATCCAGCGCCTCAACCCTCAGCGCCACCGGGCTAGCCAGCTATGGGGTTTGATGCTGAGGAGCAAGACATCACCTGGTTGAGATCCTAGAACTACCAGATTCTCCCTCTCTGATTATTCTCTCTATTGGCTGCATTAGAGGATGCCATCATGGCTGCTTGGTACAGACCAAGTTTTATCCCTGCCATGCCCAGAAAGGCAGATAAGGTGTACCAGGCCCCCTCAGGGAAGCCCTTCTTCACATGGCAACCTCAGGCTTATTCAGTAGTCATAAATGCGGCACACGATTGGTCCAGGAGATGTCAGCATCTCAGTTCTCTTCCTTTTGAGAAGGAGTCAAGAAAACTGGACCTAATGGGTGAGAGAACCTTTGCCTCTGCCATACTGGGCCTCAGAATAGCCAGCTATCAGGCTCTTGTGGTCAGATATCAGAATATCCTCTAGAAAAAGGCTAAAGCAGCAGCTCAGGGCGTTCCAGAGGGTTCCCAGAAAGAGGAGATGCTCAAGGCCCTCCAGACTGGGACTGATGTAGGTAACCACCTATTGAGGTCTACCTATGATATTTCAGATGCCTCAGCCAGAGCATTCTTAACTCGGGGTGTCCAGGTTTGCTAGCAATATCCAGCAGTCCATTCCAAATTTCCTCTTCAGAGGTTATAAACTCTTTGGTGTAGATATGCAAGATATCCTTCCTGATCTGCAGGCCTTTGGGTGGACTCTACAGACAGTCCACTTGCTCTACCACACCTAACCAAGAAGTACCAGGTCGGGGGCCAGACAGCAGGGCAAGCAAAGAGCAGGAGCAGCTTTGCCTGCCCTTACCTCCACCACAGGAAAAGCCCCCAAAAAGGTGGCGATGCAGCCCTAGCTTCTGGTTCCACTTCAGCATGACTCCATATTGGACCCCCACCCTCCAGTACTCCAGGAGGGGGGTGGTAAGGGGTAATTTCTCCCTCCACCTGGCAAGGTGGAGATGTATTACAACAGATACTTTGGTCCTGCAGCTCACAGAGCAGGGCCACGCTCTAGAATTTCTGGAGTTGCTTCCAGACCTTCCTCCAAATCACTCATCCTGCCCTTCAGATCACATACCAGTGCTACTGGAGGAAGTGCACGTATTGCTGCAGGAGGGCCATAGTACCAGTTCCTGCGGAAAAGGGGGTTCTATTCCCACTTCTTCCTAGTCCCCAAATCCACAGGGACTTGAGGCCCATCCTGTACTTGCAAAATCTGATTCTGTATTGAGTACAAGAAATTCCGGATGGTAACCCTGCAAGGCCTGCTGCTCCTACTACAGAAGGGAGACTGGATATGCAGGACGCTTACCTGCATATCAAGATTTGCACTCCTCACAGGAAGTACCTCAGGTTCCTGTTTCAGAAGAACCACTACCAGTTGAAGGTATTGCCCTTGGCTTGTCATCTGCGTCACGGGTCTTTACCAAATACTTAGTCTTGGTGGTAGCAGCCCTCAAGAGTGAGGGACTTTAAGGCTTCCCATACCTGGACGACTGGTTGCTCAAAGCTCAGTTCAAGGAATAACTGTCTTACACCCTTTTCACGTACCAGGCAACTCTTCAATGCACTAGGGATCACGGTCAATCTGCTCAAGTCAGTCCTGACCTGCTGTCAGCATCTCCAGTATATAGGAGCTATACTGGACTTGCTGAGGGATCAGCCGTCCTACTCCAGGACAGGGCAGAGCGCCTGGTAGCACAGCCCCAACTGCTTTACAGCAGCAGATATGTCACAACCAGGACATTCCTGAGACTGCTGGGCCTGATGGCAGCAGCCATTGTCATGGTTCCATTGGCAAGGCTGCATATGCGGATGCCCCAGTGGACATTGAGTCCAATGGGATCAACACAACAATCTAGAACTGAAGGTTCTAGTAACTTCGCCAGTAAAGAAGGTCTTCAGTGGTGGATGGAACCCAGCAATTTGCTCAGAAGGTTCCTTTCCTAATCCCTTCCCTTCATCAGATCCTCACCATGGACGCTTTGGGGGATGGGCTAGTGAGCACATTTGGGGCCTCACTGGACCCAAGGTACATGGATCACTGTGGAGAGTTCCCTCCACATGAACATTCTAAAGATGAGGGCCGTTCTGAATGGCCTGCTAGCCTTCTAGAACCCCCTTTCCGCAGGGCCTCTGCTGGTGCAGCTGGACAACATCCGTGTAGTGCACTACATAAACAAGCAAGGGCGGGTACTCTCACCCCATGTACAGGGAAGAAATGAGAGTTTGGTACTGGGCTTAGAGCACAGCCTAGAACTGTTGACAGTCCATGTCCAAAGCATCCTGGCAGATCGCTAAACAGGTCACAATCCAGAATGTACAAATGGGAGCTGGTCATCGAGAATTTGACCTTTTTGCATCCCCACTCAATACAAAACTGCCACGTTTCTGCTCGCCTGCTCCTGGGCCTGGAGTTTTCTGGTGAGACGAGTTGTCCTTCTCCTGGAAAGGCAGATTCCTTTATACCTTTTCTCCCTTCCCTCTTAATTCAGAGGGTGCTGCTGATCAATCAAGCTTTATATGGAAGGAGCAGCTCTGATTATCATCACTTTTTCTGGCCTCGTCTGAGCTGGTTCTCCTTACTGCAGCAGTTGGCGGTGGAGCCTTCAGTACCCCTGCCCTGTGCAAAGGCTTGCTGTCGCAGGAGCATGGCATCCTGGTCCATCCGGACCCTCAAGTCCCTCCATTTTCGAACATGGCACCTGAAGACATAGGCATAGCTAGATTTGGGGTATTCCAAAAGGTGGCTGATGCCCTGGGGGCTGCTAAGAAACCCTTCAACTGGACCACTTACTCTATGAAGTGGAAGGGCTTTGCTCTGTGGGCTGCTTCCCATCACTTGGATCCCTTCACCTGTTGGGCGAATCAGATTCTGGAGTACTTGCTGTCTCTTTCAGATGCTGGACTGCAGTACCCTTCCATTAAGATGCACCTGGCTGCCATTTCAGCTTTCCATGTGCCTATTCATGTCCGTATGGTTGCACAGCTGGAGGCGTCCAGTACATTCTTGAGGGGCATTCTTCATTTGAAGCCCCCTATCTGCAATTCAGCCCTGGCTTGGGACTTGAAATTGGTTCTGGAGAAACTTAATTTAGCTCTGTTTAAGCCTGCCGCGACTTGCAAGCTCTGCTTTCTGTCACGGAAAGTGTTATTTTTAGTTATCAATTCTGCTTAAAGGATCTCTGAGCTTCAGGTTCTTATGTGTGGGCCTCTTTATTTGATTTTCCACAAAGACAGGGTGTCTGCATCCAAACCCTAAGTTTTTGCCAAAGGTGGTGTCCGAGTTTACACTAAATCAAACCATTGACCTGCTGGTTTATTTCCCGGAGCATGCCGATCCAGGGGAAGCATTGCTCCATACTTCAGATGCACATAGAATATTCAGATACTGTGCTCATTGCACGAAGGACTACAGGAAATCCTCGCAACTTTTTATTTAATTCTCCCCTGGGAAAGAGGGTGTACAGGTTTCTAAACGGTACCTGTCCAGGTGGTTGGCTAACTGTATTACTTTTTGTTATAGGAAGTATGGTAAGAAACTTCCTGCGGTTGTGCATGGCCATTAGAGGCATAGCCACTTCTGTTGCCCATTTCAGGAATGTCCGCTGCAGAAATCTGTGCTGCTGCAACTTGGAGTACTGTCCACACTTTCACTAACACTACAGTCTGGACATTGCCTCTAGAACGGCTTTGGCCTGGCTGTGCTTCAAGACCTTCTGTCTTAGGCCTATAGCTTCTAGCCACTCAGACTGCCTATCTGTCAGTACTGCTTGGGACTTGTTCCGTAGGTGTGGCCAGATGAAAGAAATATTCTTGAAGAAGATAGTACAGTTACATAAGCAGGGGTTGCGTTAACCACCTGCTGAAGTCCTCAAATGGGATTTCTGAGTATTCTGAAGCACACAAATAAAAGTAGTGCTTCATCACTGGCCCTTTATATTGTTATATTTGAAACTATCATTAGGAAGAAAGTGTCCAGTAATGTGATACATAGAAATAGAATCTGTCAAAAGGCAGATTGGAACCATACAGTCCATCTAGTCTGCCCATTTCCCTACTTGGTTTGGCAATCCCTACTGTTATCCGGACTGCCTTTCCCTTGCACTGCTTACAGCAGGGTGCCTTTATGCTTATCCCATGCACTTTTGAATCCCCGTACTGTGTTAACTTCCACCACCTCTGCTGGTAGGCTGTTCCACAGATTCACCTCCCTCTCTGTGAAAAATACTTCCTGCTATTCCCCCAAGCCTCCCTCCAGTCTCATGTTATGTCCCCTTGTCCTTGTGCACTTTCTCCGAAATATGCTTCCCTCCTGTACCCTGTTTATTCCTCTAAGGTATTTGAAAGTCTCTATTATATCCCCCCTCTTCCTTCTCTCATCCAGTGAATAGATGTTAAGTTCCTTGAGTCTTTTCTCATAACAAGGTTTGTGGTGTAGTGCATCTATCATTATTGTTGCTCTTCTCTGGTCTGCTTCCATTCTGTCTGTCCTTCCTGAGATTCCTCCAGAATTGGACACAGTATTCCAGATGAGGCCTCACCAGTGATCTATACAGTGGCATCACCACTTCGCTCCTCCTACTGTTTATGCCCCTTCTTATGCACCCCATCATTGTTTGCTTTCCCCACTGCCTTTTTGCATTGTTTGGACAACTTCAGGTCACTGGATTGATAACCCCATGTTTCTCCTGATTTGTGGTGGCTAGAACCCCACAAAAATCCTGTATTCCTCTCTTGGGGTTCTGTGTCCCAGGTGCATTATCTTGCACTTCTTAGCATTGAAACCCAACTGCCAAACCCTTGACCATTCCACAAGTAGTCTTGGGTCGTTTCTCATTTTATCTAGCCCTGCTGTTTACAACCAATCCTGATAATTTCTGATCACCAGATTTTCTCTTTTGACCCCCAACATTTGAAGCAGAGGGTCAAATTGACTCCCACTTGTGCTAATGCAAGCCCTGCGTAAGCACTTACTGTAACGGCAGCTCTTCAAGAGAATCTTTTTCATCAGGCCATACCATCCCACCTTCCATCCCCCTTGGACTCGGAGGTTCTCAGGTCCTCTCTTCCTCCAGGGTGGTCTGTCTACTGTTTTCCACCTTACCTAGTGGTGGGAAGCTCTAGCTCTCCCTCAGTTCCCCAGGAGGAGGTCCTCTGCGTATGGTCTCTGGCGAGAAACTGAGGAGGGCACGGGGGCACCCATGTTTATATAGTGAGGATGTCGTCATATGATGTCTTTGTGGGAGGCCACTGGAAGACTGCTAGCAAAAATGTTTGTGTGGTCCTGGCACCTGACAGCATAGTTCCATAGGTGTAGCCTGAAGATCTACTGTTACAGTAAGCTCTTGCGTAACTGTGCTTGTCCTCCCCCTTCTTAATAATGAGAGGCCCCACCTTCTTTCTAAAACTCCTTTTGTTCCCTTATTGTATCACATGTGGAAAAGTAGCAAAAGCAGGAAAAATTGTCTGGATTAGTGTAGCAACAAGCTACATTTGTCAAATGCTACACATAATTGATCTGGTATAGCATTTACTTCTCGTGCATAGAGTTGCTTCTCACAAGGGCATGTGCAAAAAGCTTCAAATATTTTTCTTCTATGCAAACTTAGTTTTATGCCTTGGCAGTAGCCACACAGACATCTTTAAATAAAATTTCCCTGACCAGGCAAAACCCAAAGGGCAAAATTTCTTTTAATGCGAATATCTTTGACAGTTAAAAACTGAGGACATTTGGCCAGACCTGTAGCATGGAGGGCTGAGGAACTGGGTGCCTCACCTCCACCCTCTCTGGTGACCTGGGTTCAGAAAGAGACCAGGTTTGCTTGGGAAACAGCAGGGAGAGGGAAGATCGAGTTGTCCTAAGGACACCTCTCCTCTCTTGGGAAGGCAGGGCACTGAGTCCTGTCACTTGTCTGCCACCCAGCAGAGGCTGGGCAGCAGCGTGGCTGGAGGCTGGCATGGGGTGGGAGACGTGATGACACAACCCACAAGTACATCAATATGCACGCCTGTGGTTACATCATATGCAGTTCGTGATGGGGTGAAAACTGAGGAAGCCACCCTGGCTTGCTCCACATCCCCCAAAGGTGCTACATGACTCTGTAGCAGGCCACCTGCCTGTCATGGCTGTCAGTTGTGGTTAACCTGTACATCCACGAGATGGATTAGTGGTGTGTCTGAGGTGATACCATGGAACCAGGGACAGCTATAATAGAAAAGGAAATAAAAAAGATTGAGAGGAAGCTTAATATAGAGAATGGCACTTGAGGGCATTGTCTAAAATGGCATTTTTCTCTTGGGCTTCTGTAGCTCTTTGAGGTACAGTGCTGTATGTTTGGATGAAGCACATTTCTGGAGTTTACGGATAAGGGTAATGTATATGCTGCTCTGTTGTATGGAGGGCCTGTGAGCCCAGTTAATGCAAAATGTTTTTTTTTATACAGACTTGTCAGTGTGCTTCAGGTGCAGTGCCATTTTTATATATACTGTGTAGGAAAATTATGCAGAAATGCACATGGTCAGATTGTCATTTTACCCCTTTTCAAGCTGTTTATTGAGATGAATGAAAAGTTATCAACTGTTGTGTAAAAATTTGTAAAACTTAATTTTCCCTTTAAATTTTTTGTGTTCTACCTAAACTATAGACATTTTCCAAAACTGTGCCCCTTGGATCCCATTGAATATGTAAATTATTAATGCAGTACAGACCCCAGTTTTAGCAGTGGTTTTGTTTGCATTGAAAGAGAATGTCCTGTTCATTTCAAAATATCTGATTTTTCTTTTCCCCCCTCTCACAGGATTATCTTCCATCACAACAAGACATCCTTTTGGCACGAAAACCCACTAAAGGAATCCATGAGTACGACTTTGAAATTAAAAATGTTCCTTTTAAGATGGTCGATGTAGGAGGCCAAAGATCGGAGAGGAAGAGGTGGTTTGAGTGCTTTGAGAGTGTGACATCAATTCTATTCCTCGTTTCCTCCAGTGAGTTTGATCAGGTGCTGATGGAAGATCGACAGACAAATCGTCTCACAGAGTCACTAAACATTTTTGAAACAATAGTAAACAACAGGGTTTTCAGCAATGTGTCCATCATTCTTTTTCTAAACAAAACAGACTTGCTTGAGGAGAAAGTAAAGGTTGTGAGCATCAAGGACTACTTCCCTGAATTCGAGGGGGAACCTCTCAACTTAGTGCAAGTTCAAAATTTTTTGGTGGAATGTTTCCGTAACAAGCGTCGGGACCAGCAGCAGAAGCCTCTTTATCACCACTTTACCACTGCTATTAATACTGAGAACATTCGTCTGGTTTTTCGTGACGTCAAAGATACCATCCTTCATGACAACCTTAAGCAGCTTATGTTACAGTGATGTGCATTAAGACTTTCGATTTGCACGAATACCTTTCTGTATTTTGGCATTCATGGAAGTTTGCAGTAGTGGTTAGAAAAAAGATCTGCTTCCAGAAAGACTTCCGGAATTGTGACCAGGAAGCTACTGGTCAGCGTTTTTTTGCCAATTACTGTTCATTGGGTGTTTTATCGCTTCCATTTTGAATTCAGATTTTACTGAATAATGTAATTTTCTGGCTAACAATTGTCTTTTGAGAAATTATCCTGATGATTTCAGTGAAAGATTTGTGGTTATCCAAAAGACCGTGACCTTTCTGTAAATTTTTGTTACGGTTAATACCCAACTTGCATATGTGCAGAAAGTCCTTTATTTAGGGAGGTTTTGTCTAAGCAATAAGCTTGCTGCATATATTTGGCCTTAATGTTTATACTAAATCAGACTGTGTAACTTGGTTATTAATTTTAGAATTGTAAAAATTTAAAGTGTTCTTAATGTTTTAAGTTTACAGTAAGCATTTTGGTTTATTACTAAGAAACAGATGCTCATAAAGTGAGTGATACTGGGTGAGAGTAACACGTTCTTAACATACAAGTCACTCAGAGCTGTGGCTAAGAACTCTGAAGCCAGACTCCTGTTTAAGCTGGCAGTATAAAATCCTGTCTGTTTTGGCTAATTGTTGCCTAAACTGTGTAGTAAAATGCCAAAGCTCTTAGCCAGACCTTAAAAACATAATGGAATTACAGTCTGCTTGTGGAACTGCAGTAGCAGTTTGGCGACTTGAACAGAGGTGCAAGAAACTAAATATTGAAATGCTTAGCAGAATGCTGTTTGGCTAGTTGGCAGCATCAACAGAGCCCAGAATCATGAGGAGACTTAAAAGCCAAGCATGTTGTTAAGTGCATTTCTAGAAAAGAAAAAAGTGAGCCACTTTGTGAACATTTTGGTAATAGCAGTAAATCAAAACTTTTTAACTTGTTAATGCCTCATACAATACTTTTAGTATGAACCCCCAAATACCTCTTGGCCTCGATATTTAATTTTTTTTTAATTTGAAATATCAGAGCAGTCACATTACCATCTCAAGGTGCTGAGGTCAGGACACTGAATGGGAATTTTCTGTAAGGTAGGGTACGACACTGCACCCAAACAGTTTTCCTAGTAGTGCTTGAACCTCTGGAGGCATTCTTTTTGTAAAACTAACTCCTTTGTGTTGTAATGAAACATTATTTTAGATATAAAAGTTGTTGTCTTTTAAGATATCTGCACACGACAGCACAAAATTGTTTATTAAAAACTGTAGCTCCCTGCTCCCAACACACAGTTAGTATTGCTTGATTGATCAGTAAAAGAAATTACTAGAATGGTTTGGGTTTGCAAATGATGTGTAAGCTGCCTTGCATTTTAGTATAGTTTAGCAATAATCTATCATTTTAAAATTCAAGGCTAATAGTGGTTACAGTGTAATTGAGTATAAATCCAATTGAACTAAGTTATTTGACGCACACTCAGGATATTAGGAATTTCGTACTTTCTCATTAACGAAATATAGCAGATTATTGCATAGAATAATATTCAGCTATGAAGATACAACCATTCTTGCTGATTTTATACTTGGCTCGCAGGTCACGCTTGACAAAAAGCCACAAGTGAAGATAAACTGTGAATTCCAGCTGTATTTTTTTTCTGATGTGCAATTAATTTTCTTCAGCTGCCTAAACTACCCTTCAGACATCATGTGCCTGATTCTGATATGTCATTAGCTTCCAAGTAAATCTCTGATAAATAAATAGGTTTACGATAAGAATTAGAACTGATTTATCTTTAAGAGAAAGTGTCCTTTGGTCTGACTACTGTAGCAGTTGTGTATTACCTGACGTTTGTTTTGCCAGTTCATGTGACGTGGGGTGCAGTGTCCATGAATGGACTTATGGTACTCTTGACTTTATTTGCTCTGTTTTGTGGAGAAGAGCAATTTCCTTAACTCGGCCCCAGAACTTTATTCAAAATGGCCACCTGGGGCTGAGTGAGTTAATATCAGTTGTAAACATTTGTAGTAGATCAAAACAAAAAAATTCATTGGAAGTTTATTTCCAGTTATTATCAAGAAACAAAAAACAGAAGTTACTTTGCCTCTTACTAGCAGAGTTTGTGCCATTGTCATACAGCCACAAATGCCAAAGTCACAATTCTACTTTCTTTGTTTTCAGTTAAGATGTCCTCACTTTTATCTTCACCCCCCTGTATTCACATTAGCCATTATCCACACACATCTGAGTACTAAAATACATCCTAAGTAGCAAAAGGAATCTCTGGCGAGTTCACCACAGTGCCTAAAGCCTTAAAGGCAGAGAATGTGCCATGCTTATTATCCTTGAACATTTTCTGTATCAGGAATATGGCCAATCATGTAAGTATTTGTGTGACTAAAATATTCAGGTTGCTGTCACCACAGTGGCTAACAAAAGAAAATCCCATTGGGAATGGGAACGTAGCATCCATAATGGCTAATGAGAAGCAAATGTGTGTTGTATTAACTGTTGAAGGACCACAGCATGTGTAAGTACATAAAATGTTTGTAGTTAGGAAAATGAGTGCAAACGTGGGAAGCTTTATGATAACTGATTTCCTGACTTTCAGTACACTGTGCTTTTTAAAGTTGTAATGGATGTTTTGTCTTTGCAGTTAACGATGCTCACAAATTTTGTCTTGCTGAACTGTTTTTCTTGCACAGTTTTCCATGCTGCTTGTAAACTCTCTTTACTATGCAACTACTGTCTCCATAGTGCCATTTAAACAGTTTTATTCTGATCTTTAAATTTCGGGTATACAGATGTGGAATATAACAGTCTCGCTGTCTAGTTCACGGTACCTTGCATTATGTAGGGCTAATTTTTCTTTGGTTGTTGATACCTAATATACAAAACAAGAGGAATGTCAATTGTGCTCTAAAGTAAATAAATGTAAAAGTTAGAATCAGAATTTTTAGAATTGGCACGAAGGACAGTAAGTGATATTTTGGCTGTGTGGAGCCAACAGGCAGATCCCATCCTTTCCCATATGCGGTGACCTGCCTCCGCACAGGCTTAGCAGCTTCCTCACATCTTGGTTTGGAGAGTGCTACAGCACTGCCCATAGAAGTGAATTGGGGTCCTCCTTTTTTATTCATATTTTACCGATATCTGTTTAATGTCAGCCATCCCTCAACTAACGAGCCTTGTTAGTTCAGCAGTATCAGCAGCAGCTTTTTTTTTTTTTTTAAACAAATAGCCCATTAGAGAAAACTACTTATGAAATGGGAGGCCCCATTTACTTGTGTGGATAGTGCTCTCCAAACTAAGACTTCAGAAAACTGAGCACAAGGCATGCTACCACATAGTGAAGTGGAAGGGATCAGACTGCCGTCTCTGCAGAGCCAAAATACAGTTCCTTCCTTCAGTGCAAATCCTGAAAATTTCTGATACCATCTCTGCTGCCGTATTGGGAGATTAGACCCTTTTACATTATTTTGGTCTTGTTTTTTGTTGAGCATGATTGATCTAAATCTGCAGTTAAAAGTGTTAAATCTTCCGCTCCATTGACTTAAAACCTACCTTTGGAACAGCTTTAATATTTTGTTTACTATTAAAACAAACACATAATCCCAGCTCTAGTGATTTGCATCTAAACTTATTCGATGGAACTGAGCAGCTATTAACATTTACTTCTTATTGTCAATGTATACGAGTTTGAAAGCAATCTAGGGAACATACTGAAATGTCGCATTTAAAAAACACTGTTCAGCCTATGGAAGGGCATTGCTAAGGATACCCAGGTGTGTCCAGTAGCAGGTTGTGAAATGTTTTTAAAGCTGTATGCTTTCTTCTTAACATGTTCTGCCAATCTCAGTTAGGGACTATGCAAATAAATGTGCCTGCTCATTATTTGAATACTATATGCATTTCATTAAGGTAAAGTATTTGCTAGGATATGTTTGATATATTTGTGGGTTAACTCACTTGAATGACTATTTAACGCCCTCAAAAAGGTTAAAACATTTATGCTGCTTTCCTTAAGTATGTGGTTTTCCTCTGGTGCAAATGGCAGTGTGCCGATTTTCAGCACAAAACTACAGTAGCATAACAGGTGGTTTCATAATGAATGCATATCTTCAGATGAAATATGTAGGTACTTAATACAGTTTTCTTTTAATTACCCGAGTTTATCTAAACAACATGTAGAATAATGAACAAGCAATTATAAATAAGTCTGTTAGCACACCCAGGTTTCTGGTGCATTATATAGAACTACAGGAGAGAAGCTTCAGTAGTGCTGAATGTCACCAGAAACCTGTTGTATGCATACAGATGAGAAATTCAAAACTGCTTGTTTAGATGTTTACAGTAGCAGCTGTTACTGAGTAGCTTTTTATGTAAGCGTCCAGTAGTGCTGTGTAAAGAAGGCTGGCGTGAGGAGGTACAATCGACATTCCCACTAGTGATGTCAAGTCATGCATAACAGCATTCATGACATCACTATTGTGAATAACATCTTTAGAAGTCATGGGCTGATAATGCAGAACACACACTAACCAAATAAAAATTTGTATGCCCTACATTTTTGTCACAAATTAGTTAAGGATTTGGCAGAACATTAATACTGTAAGAACTTGTCCATACAACATATTGAAAAGCATTTTACACTTTCTAAAAATGTTTAGAAGTGCTCCACTTTGCATATTCACTAAACATTTAATCTTTTGAAAAAAGTTTTTGAGACTACCTCAGGGTAGTCTAAAGTATCTAGTGCACAGCAAAATGTGGATGCACTAAACCATTTTGGTAAAATTGTAGTGGGGATAGGGCCTAAAAGATTTGAATACAGTCTTGCTAATCCAGTTTGCTCAAGCTCCAAAACTATTGGGAGCATTGATTTGATTTGTAGTACCCAGTCTGAGGGAAAAATAGTCTCCCAGTTTTATTCAGTATTCCATTTGTAACTTCCACCTTGCTCTCAACATTCAGCTGTATTTGCACCTTATTCATGGGCAGTGGATTCATTTAACTGTCATGTATAATACTTTATTGTGAGTCTCATTTTTTCGGAGTGCTTTTGGTCCTGATCACGGATAAACGTGAGTGCTTAAAATTTCTGATCACACATTTTTCCTCCACTTATTGTGATTCAATTTCCAGTGCAGGTTCACTTGTATCTAGGGGAGAATGACATTTCACAACGCAGTCTTGTATATGAGATTTAAAGGCATCCACCACCCATGAATAAGCTGAAATCATAGCAGAATGCCAGGGGTGGAGAAATTACATATGAAAAATGAAGAGTGAAAAATAGAACAAGATTGAGAGGCTGTTCTTTTTCATTGGATGCAGCCTGAAGCCGCTGTTTCAGAAGTGTTTTAAAACAGCAGTGTATGAATGCGGTGAACATTTTGACCTGTACTTTTCTATTTTAGATTGCCCCTTATCTGCTGACTTGTATGATGCCCTTGTTTCCACAGTTTGAGTCCACTTTAGTACTTTTTCACATCTGAAATAATAAAAGGAGTTCTCCTTTTAGTATGACTTGGTTTGCGTTTTCATCAGTATTCTTGGCTATTTTTGTAGATCATTTGTTTAAAATCACTTTTGTTGCGACTAAAATGAACTAGCATGCAGTAGGCAGTGCTCTCTGACCTTACGGAACAGTAGTTCAAAAACAGCTGGGAATAGTGATGAAAACCTGGCCATAAGCCATATTAAAAGGAGCGCTCCTTTTATTAGTTCAGTTGTGAAAAAAGTACTAAAGCAGACTCAAATTGTGGAAAGAAGGGCATCCTACAAGTCAGGAGATGAGGTTCAATCTAAAATAGCATAAAAAAGTATAGGTCAGAATTGTCACCAGATTCATGCACTGCTGCTTTAAGGATCCTATATGAACTGTGATCAGCCTGGCCTGACTTATCGCACACTGTAGTATCCAATCTGTACAGCTTAGTGCACCAAAACTTCAGTAGGTTTTGGTCAGGAGGATCCTATAAGAACTTTGATCAACCTGGCCTGATGTATTGCGTGCTGTAATACCCTATCTTTACAGCTTAGTGCACCAAAATTTTAGTTGGTTTTGGCCTGAAGGGGTATGATTGGAACCAAAGTATTCAAGTAGTTAAAGCCAATAAGACTAAATGGTACTGGTTGTAGTAAATGTTTAGATATGCTGACCGTCTCTAGCATCAGTGTAAGTTGCTGTTCAGCACATGGTGATCAGCAGCTGCGCAGGTGAACCTGTAGAAGCCATCGAGAGTGAGAGGCAGCAGGTTAATTGTACAAGTATTCGAACTTTCAGTGTGATGAACTCATAAGCCAGTGGACAGATATTGTAAAATTGACTGATGGTTAGTTTGAAAGAGACTCATCAGTCTAGTTCAGATGGTACGTTAAAAACATATTTGTACTTTTTAAAACGTTATGAAACTGAAGAAATAAAACTGCTAGCCCAGTGTAGAGATTGAAGGCAACAACCAGGGTTGCCCTTGTTGCCTCATAACATGAAAGGATGAAGAAAGTGCCTCAGTGTCTGTTTTTGGCTTGCTATTCGCCACTACAGAAAGCAGGGATTTAGGTATGGTATTGCATTTAAAAACCACAGACCGGTTTCAGATGTGCCAATCATATAGACTTGGTCACTGTATGGGTCCACCAGCTTTTAAAGGGAAACGTCTACTTAAAAACTGACCCCCACCTCAGTGTGAGGTAGGGCCCGATTTAGGAGTTTAAAAACAATTTTTTTTTTTATTTTTACCTTTTGTGATGTATTGTAATTTAAAATATATCTGGTTGATCCTGCTTCCCTCTCCACCCAACATTTTACGAGCAACAGCCCGAAGCGGCTTGCCCACGACCATCCGCGGCTGTCCCGAGAACTACGTAGCATGCGGGGAGCAGCTGTAGGTACTTCCATTATATTAATGTGTACTTCTACCTTCTGATGGTTCCAGTTTTTTTTTTTTTGTCACTGGAGTCCTCTGCTACACATCTGACATCCCACACCAGGTATTAGACCCCCTCCCTTAACCCCATGACTTACCCTTCATGGCAAGGGGTGGGGAGTGACTAGACCCACCAGACTGGATATAGTGTTCAGGGACGTGCCTTTCCGGGCCGACGCAGAGGGGGACAGTCGTCATTCACGCAGAGGGACTCCCTTTTCACTTCTTCCTTGCTTCCCTGAGAGGCTGTGGCTTGCAGTGGTAGTGCACATACATCCGTGCGCACCCTCACCAAGTGCCTGCCTCAGTCTCGCCCCACAGTGCTGACGTGCCACCTCCCAGCCTCTGCTAAGGGGCAGGCAATTGCTGGGCACTACTACCCCCCCCCCCCGAGAAGGAGAGCAGTCCTGAGGATGCTCAATCCTTCTCCTCCCTGCCAACCCCCAGTGGCCCATGTCCGTTCCCAAACACGGGTCACCAGCGTAACGCGAGGTAAGGCGTTCAGTGCCTCAGCACCACCAGGCTGGCAATGGCCCCAGGTTTGACTGTAGATGTCTCTGCTATACTGAGACTAGGTATAGACTGGCAGTGGTAAAAAAAAAAAATTTTTTTTTTTTTTTTTAACTCTTAATCAGACCCTACCTCCCACTGAGGTGGGGTTTGTTTTTAAGTGGATGTTTCCCTTTAAACAACATACCCTTAATATGCCCGGAACTTTAAAAACATCTGTCAGTCTGTGATAGTTTCCTTTTTTCACACCTGAAATGATAGTTTACTTAGGCATTTAGTTCTGAATTAAACATTAACAGAAAATGTTTTATGGCAAACAGTATGTAGAATTCAATAAATAATCAGTTTTTCTCAGTATCCTTGAACCAAATGCTAAACTAAATTGTCAAAAGACTAGATTGCCTAACCAAAGAATGCATTTTCTATTACAGTATTGTAGCCTACCTCTTTCTGCAAAAACCTAGTCTTAAACCCATAAAATGCAGTAAGGATTATTTGGGACAGGCTGCCATGTGTTGAAAACTATTTGCAAAAACACACTTTTATTGTGACAAAAACCTGTAATATTTGCTTGTTTATACAGTGCCTTTTCTCTGTACTTGTTTCAGTTAATTGTAATACAGTTGGCTCTTCACAGAAATCTTTGTTACAGTTTTTAATAAAAAATGAAACCTACAGTATCCTTTTTAAACCTATTCAATGTTTACTGACTTTTTTTTTGTTTTTGCGCCCTGGTGCTGAAGTGGAAGTACTTAAATGTTTTAGAAAAAAGTGGTGAAAAAATCTGAATGATAATCGTCATCTGGGTATGGTTTGATATTGTGCGATATTAAGTCGTGGCCTGGAAAAAGTAAAATGAATGGGGAAAAACAGGAAGTAACTTTATAAACAGATGACTAAATGCCAGATTATTTTAGCGGTCTGCAAAAAATTAGCCATTAACTAAAATGTAATAATTGGAATTTTCAGTTAATTTCTTGGAGAAAAAAAAATTGGATATTCTGTGCATTTCTCAAATGTAAGAAAATCACTGAAATATTGCCTTCCAAAACTTGAGTTCTACTGACAACTCCCAGAATTTTTGAAAATTGTAAAAATGTGAATTATAGTTGCATAGTTTGTATTTAACTGAGGACATTTGTGTGACTGTAAGAGCTTTGCTCCTTGCAGATTATCTGCAACTCTGCTTGTCCACACCTGAAGTTCAAGTTATATCATAATCCTTTTGACAGCAGTAGATATCAGTAGTAGAGGAATAAAGATTGAATCCCGTGTTCATGCAAATATTCTTGTCAGCATATTGAGGAGTTTTCAACATTTTCTGAGGTGTTTGTACATTTTTAAAGTAGCATTTGCAGGAAAAATTGATGTACATCAACTCTTACTCTTCCATTCTCTCTCTTAAAGGAGTCCAAACCTGTGTTTGTCACCTACCTGACAAGCCTAGTTATAATTCTTGAGTGCCTTCTCTACTCAAACAGTTTTCTTCTGTTCTAAGAAAGATTACTTGCGTGCCTAGGGTGAGAAAATGGAAATAAGTAATCTGAGGTCAAACTGTTATCACTGTTGGAGAATGTGGAAAGTGTTGTTTGAAAATGACCTGTAACATGCCCACTTTTTATTGTCTTTTTTTCCTAGAAGTGGTGATCAGCCATTTCGGTCATTATCAGTGTTCTTGCTGTGAAAGACATATTATAGATTGAGTTATACCATTTAATCTATATATAGAATCCTGTTGAAAATACTTGCCAAAATGTCATCGATCCTAACAGAATAAATTTTCACACAAGTCCTCAGTTCATTCTGTTGAGCCTACCTTAATAGCACAGCTGGAAACTCTGCCGTTGACATTTTCTCAGACGTGTACTTCAAAGTACAACCGACTGAACAACAGAATTAAATATTGTAAAATGTACTTTCTCAGGATCATAAATAGCAAAGCACAAGTGTCTCACACAGTAAGACATTTAAAAAAAAAAAATTTTTAACAAGCTTAGAGCCAGTGTATCTAACAAATCCTTTGTAACAACTTTGTATAGGCACAATGTGTTTCTGGCTTAATATTTTATATACAACTTTTTAACATCTAGAAACTAAGAACTTGTATCTTTTATTGTTGTAGTTTTCTTTTTTCCTGATTGCTGTGCAATTCAAAAGTGACAGTAAATTATTCTAAACAGAAAGCTTACCGTAAAAATGCTGCATTAGGAACTTTATTTTTAATTACTAATAGAACCATGTCTCTTACCCCTAATTGTACATTGCTCTGTACGTGTTACAGAAAGTTTTTTCCTTTCCAGCCAATAATAATTTGCCTTGTATAAATTACTGACAAGTAATAAAAAGTTACAGTCCACCTGTGTCATGTATTCACCTTATTGTAAAAGAACTATGAATCTTATGCCAGATGGATTAGTTTTATAATTGTCCCCAGTGTATATTGAATAGACGTGTTCTAGGGACATGGATATAGTTAACATATCTACACTTCTGGGAGTCTTCCTTTAAGATGATTTGCTGGAAGGTCTTTAAGCAAAACTCCAATCACCACCTGCGTGGTATATCCCTCGGCTCCACTCCATGACGTCATATCTTCCTTTCTGCTGGAAGAGTCGGGTCTCCTCCTTTACAGCTTCACGCAGGTTGTAGGCCTCAAACTAAGTGCACCATTTGGCAAACTTGATAACTTGTTCCTCGACTTATTCTTGACAATTCCTCCTCAGGTCCGCTCTTTTCAACCGCCTTTAATGGAATGCAACAACTCCCAGCTGATTCCCGGCTTCAAATGGTGCATCCAGTGCCAGCAAAAGATGTGCTGGACAGACATGCATGTGTCATGCCTTCTTCTGTCTGGGGGCATCACGTGGTATCGCTGCTTGCAGTGAGTGCCAAGTGATACCATTGTCCGTAGAAGACCGCTAAGCTTCTCTCCTCCTCAGCTAGCCAGACAATCTGTACCTGAAGCTCAAGACTGAGGCAGCTCGCAAGGCACCCTCAAGGTGGCCAAAGCCGCAGTGGGTACCTCATCTGTCTCTGCACTGCTTCTTTTAGGGGCCAGTGTCTGAACGGCCTTTGTGGGTGGACTCCATATTATCTACCAGGCCCTCTAGACCCTTGGAGAGCCCTACCTACCACAGAAAGAAATCCAAGAAAGCAGTAGAGTCTGCATCCCGGCTCATTCCAGCATTGGAGCTGTAAGGGGTCGAGAGGATAGACTCTTGCCACTGTCCTCTCTTCCCCCCAGCCTATAACCGCTGAAGACCCCGACTTCACTGAATGTAAGGCATCTTTTAAATTTTGGTGCCGTCTCCAAGCACCGTACCACCAGCCACTCAGGAAGCAGCAACTGTGACTCTGAGCAGTTTGAACTTTTTGCCACAGACTTTTGTGATCAGTAGAGTTGGGATCCAGACTCATTCCAACATCAGGCCAGCTAGAAGCTGTAAGGGGGTCAAGAGGATAGATGCTTTGGAACACTGCCCCCCACCCCAAAGCAACCATCGGAGATCCCAACTTCACTGAATCTAAGGTGCCCTTTGAATTTTGGTGCCATCTCCAAACACCACACCTCCAGCCACTCAGGAGGCAGCAGTGGTGACTGAGCATGTTGAACTGTTTGCCACGGACTTTTGCAACCAGTAGTCAGCATCCTGACTCATTCCAGCATTGGACTAACTAGGAGCTGTAAGGGGTCGAGAAGATGGACGCTTTGGGACACTGTCCTGCCCCCAGAACAACCACCGGAGACCTCAACTTCACTGAATCTAAGGTGTCATTTGAATTTTGGTGCCATCTCCAAGTACCACACCGCCAGCCAATCAGGAGGCAGCAGCGATGACTTGGGAGCAACGTTTTCCTGTATTTTAGCAAGTGTCCTACAACCACCCCGTTACACGATGGTCCACATGCCAAGGAGTAGTGCAGTTGTCTGCCAGAGTCCAGTCCTCCTGCTCCCCTACAACAAGAACCCCCATCATTGTTACTGTATAAGTGGTGACTCAACTCAGTAAATGTTCCCTGCATCCTGCAGTAATATCAGTCTACAGTTGCTGTCTGCTACATTGGAATAATATACATATCCTAGTATCATACCATCTTAAACGACTGGCCTGTCTAGTATTCTTCAGTCCTTGTTACTGCTTATTTATGAATGTTGGAACCATCTGATAAACTGCCTTCTCATGCGTATATTGTCATGGGGTAGCCTAGCTAGACTGATATTGTTTAATTAGCATTGCTGAAATCAGTGTGTTGCCTCTAATGCTGCTATAACCCCAAACCATAGACTCTTATCTCTAGTGCTGTGCCTGTTTCTCATAATTGCAGTCAGCCTCCACATAGTCAATTCATCGAATGTAACCATAACCCATTCTAGGGTTGGCCAGTATAGTCCTATCATTACTGCCACCGGCATTCCACTGGCCCCTCAGCAAACATGACAGGAAATTCAGCCTTTGCAAATACATTAGGGACTTAATTCTTCACTCTCTCTAGGGTTGGCCTATTTTTTTTCTCTTTAATTTAGCAGCTACTGCTGCCTTTTCAACTATAGTCTGTTATTTTTAGTTGCTTGCTCACATGGAAACAGCATTCTGTTCTAGTGCTTGCCTTATAATTTCATACTGCGTGGACATCCTATGCATCCAATCAAAACTGTATGTGTTGCTGCTTCAGAATATCGCTGTAGTCTCTACCCAATCACTAAGCCATTTCTCTCTTTCAACCACTTAGTAATCCTGTTATACTCTATCCTACTAAGCAAGACCTAATCTTAAAATTTCAATTCTTAGTCTCTTGTTTGTCAGTGTGCTGTCTCTGCTACCTAGTTGTTTTATCTACTGCTGTTTTAACCTCTTCTTTACCCCTTTCCTTCTTTGGAGCCTCTCCACCCTACGCTAATGGCTCCACGGCATTACCCTTTTTTCTCCCTGTCTTCTGTTGTCTTCTTGTCAGCTCTCTGCCCTCCTTTTTATAACTGATACTATACTTGTTTCTATGCCTTTCATTTCTAACCCATCTCCCTTCTCAGAGTTTACTATGTCTAATGCTGTAGCACACGTACAACGGTCTATGCATGTTCTTGGCTTATGTGCCCCTAAATTTTGGTCCCTTAGGACATGCTACCTTAAATAATCGCGCTGGTACTGTCTCGCTTCCCCGCCCCTTCTAAAATTAACTGTCCAAAACTAAAAGCCCTAGCCCTAGTCTATGCATACTCGTGGATTATGTGCCCCTAAATTTTGGTCCCTTAGGACACGCTACCTCAACAAATCGTGCTGGTACTTTCTCCCCCAACCCTCTAAAATGAACTGTCCAAAACTAAAAGCCCTAGTCCTTCTGACTTATCTACTGTTACTTGCCACTGGAGATATAGAACTTAACCCTGGGCCTCCCATATTAACTACTATTTGTCTCTCCCTCCTTCTCTGGCAAGGCGTGGAGGGACTTAAAACAGTCCACCTGAACGTCAGAAGTCTCCCACATAATTTGGATGAACTTACCCCCAAACTACCAGCCTGACATACTGTGCATATCTAAAACTTGGCTCAGATCCTCACTACCCAGTAGCCTCTGTGACATTTCAGGATATAACTTTACCAGGTGTGATAGGCCCTCCCCCAAACAGGGAGTAGGTACCATAATTTTAAGTCCCACCTTAATTTCTCTGCTCCTACCCCGAATATTTTTTGAACTGTGCCATGGTATCTTAACAGTAGGTAACTCTAAAAAAAAAATTTGTCGTGGATATATATTCTAGAATATTCAGTATTCTAGGACTCACTGAAACATGGCCAAAGCCACACCACACCGAAAATGCCTTCAAAATACCTGGCTACTCTTACCTACGCCTCAACAGGCCGGGCAGGAAAAAAGGTGGCAGTGTGACCCTGCTCCTAAGGGAACCCCTCTCAGCTAGCATTGTCCTACACTCTGACCCTTCCTCACCTAGTGAATGGCTCGTTGAATTGACCCTGGCATCCTGCAAGAAACTCTATATTGGCTGCTGCTACAACCCCACCCGTGAATGGAACCATTGGACTCACCAGCCTCCTCCAAGGCCTGAGCTCTTAACTCCCCATAGGGAATCTGTCCTTCTTGGCGACTTTAAACTGGCTGAGCTGCCACCAACCTACTATGTATCCCTGTTAAAGCAGCACAACCTAGTGCAGGTGATCACTCTTCCCACCAGACAATCCACGCTCAGCCACCTAGACTCTACTAGACTGGATCCTCATAAATGGGGAGGATCGAGCATTACACGCTGGCACCGTGGCTGACTCTGTAAGTGATTATTCACCAACCTATCTCCTCTGGTCTTCCAAACTAAAGTGCCCCCCGTCCAAATACCTATCTCTAAGAAATTTCAGCTCCCAGTCTCCACAGATCTCCTCGAGGAGGCCCAGTCCTTGGACTGGTCCACGCTTTTTTCCCTTTCCGATGTAGCCATGGCAGTTTCCACATTTACCCAGGCTCTAACACCACTCCAGGACCGCTTTTTCCCTGTCACTACCAGACGGGTCAGAGGCGGGTGCTCGTGCTGGGTCTCTAAAGACCTCCTAGCCCTTATGAAGGCCAGAGACCACGCCTGGTCCACTTTCAAAGCAACCCACTCTCCTGCTCTCTGGGATGCTTAACAGGCACATGAGGAACAAATGTAAACAGGCCAGATTTTTGAAACAGACCCACTTCCACAACCTGCAAAAGGCCAACCTTGGAGACCCTAGAAAATTCTGGGACTCAATCAGCTCCCTCCTAAACCCCCGCTCCAGCTACGCTGCACCACATCTCAACTCCCAGGATGGGCTGCTGACCGACTCTCATGATGTGGCCAGTGTCTTCAACTGTAAGTTCACCAAATTATCCATGTACCTAAATAAGCTGCCAACTGCCCAACCTCAAAGCCCAGCCCTAGTATCTGACACACTGCCATCCTCCTCGAGCTCTGCCACTCACCTGCAAATACCCCCATTCTATGTTAAAACCCTCTCCATACATGATACAGTGAAGCTACTCAAACATCTACCTAACCACGACTTCTCCAGATGTGATGGCCTATCTCCAGTCTTTCTTAAGCTGATCTCTTCGGTGATTGCCAAGCCACTCACCTTCATATTTAACCTTGCCCTTTCCACCTCCTCCATGCCTGACCCATGGAAGATAGCTAAGGTTATCCCCATTCTTTAATCCGGTGACCCCAAATCCTCAGACAATTACCGTCCAATATCCATCCTCCTTCATCTCAGTAAACTACTCGAGAGAGCAGTCCACAATCTGCTCACTTAGTACATAAGCAAATACACCCTCTTATGCAACCAACAGCATGGCTTTTGCAAGAATCATTCCCCCGACACTTCCCTCGCTCTACTGACCGACCACATCCTCTCTAACATGGATAATGGTAAAGCCACCAGGGCTGTCTTCATCGACCTCTCAGAGGCTTTTGACATGGTTAACCGTGCTCTCCTTACCTCCAAGCTTAGCCTCCTTGGTTGTTCTCAGAAAGTCACAAGCTGATGCCGGCTGCAGCGGTTGGATTTCCGCTAAGCACCCGAAGCCCGGAACGGACTTTGCCGGGGCTGAGGGCCGGCCGGGAGAAGGATCGAAAGGCCTCACCACTGCTCTCCTGATCCGGGGGAGGTGTGGTGAGTCGCGGTGCAGGGGACTCCTGGTGGAGACCGGAGAACCCCAAGCTCGGGACCTAACGTCAGATGAGAGGCGGGGCGAGGCGCTGGCGTCATTGCGCTCCGCCCCTTAAGGGGGAAAAACACCGACGCCTCTGATGCCCGTCCCTCGGGCTGCAATGGGCTCCTCCATAAAAAAAAAAATAAAAATAAAAAAAAAAGAGCACGGCTCCCAGCCTATTACGACGTCCGTGGCACCCTAAGGGCCGAGGGTGCCACGGCCCCGCCTTGGGGGGCAAGCCAAGGGGTACTGGGAGCACGGCTCATGAGGGAGGAATGCCGCAGCAGGGGGGATCCGTGACCGGGGCGGAAACCTGGCGCTGAGGAGGTCCAAAAAAAAAAAAGTCACAAGCTGGTTCACCGTACTGATCACTCACAATTCGTGTGTATTGGTCAAACTGCTCCCCCACCCTGCCTGCCTCTGTGAGGGTCCCTCAAGGCTCAATCCTGGGTCCCCTCCTCTTCTTCTTATTCGTTAATGCACTTCCCTTCAGCTGTAACTCTCTCCTGTATGCCGATGACCTTGTCCTCTTCCACAGTGACAAATCCACGGTTGCAATTTCCTCAGTTCTCACAACTATGCTGTAGCCCACAGCTGTTTCTCAGAAAACCTCCTCTTAGTAAGTGCCAAAAAAACTAAATCCATGCTGTTTGGATCTAAGCCCTTCCTGGCCAAACTAAAAGCCATGCCCCCTTACGCATTCTCACCCCAGATGGTACAGCCCTGGAGAACGTCAGCACCTACAAATATTTAAGAGTACTGCTCGACCCCTCCCTCACCTTCACTGTGCATGCAGATTCCCTTGTCGGACGGTTTCATCAAAAGTTAGGTGCTGCCTATAGATTCAGGCAGTACCTTACCCCTGAAGCTAGACTAGCCATTGTCCAGGGTAATCTTCTCTCTATTCTTGACTACTGCTCCCCTATTTATGCCAGGATCTCAGCTATTGCTATGACTAAACTCTCTGCTGCTTACAACGGCACCTGCCGCTTTGCTTTATTGGCCCCGTTCTCCACCCACCACTGTACCCTCTATAATACCCTTGGATGGCTACCGCTGCAAGGTCGCTTTGACCTAGCCCTCTGCTGCATGGTGGACAGTGTCATCCGCATGGCTCCAGAATCCCCCCAGCTGCCCTTCTGAACACCCGAACACTTCTCCACTCAAATGGTACTCCCCCTCTAGCTGTTCCTAGGGTATCCACCAACATGGGTAGCAGAGCTTGATCTGCAGCTGCCCCCTTGCAGTGGAACAAACTACCGGCTGAACTCCGTTTCATTGAGTCACTCCAGTTTCAAGGCCTACCTTAAAGTCTGGTTCCTCAAACTCATCCTGCCGATGCTCCCAGGGGTCTCGCACCAACCCACACTAGTCAACTCCCTAGCCCAGGGGTTACCCACTTACCCACACTAGTCACTTGTCTTGTCTACAGCTGTTATATTGCATTTTCTACCGTAATATTTAACTTCCTTGCCTGTACGTATTGTATATACATTTTTTACTGAGTATTCTGTGTATTACTTGCGCACTGGATGATGCAGTCTTACATTGTACACTGTACCTATGATTTGTTTGTACCAAGTCTTCTCATGTTTGCTATTGAAACCTTGTATTCACTGTTCTCAAATGGACCTATGCATCAAACCTGTATATTGTGTCTACTACTGTTGCTTGTATCAAATCTGTTTCATGTGTATTACTGTCACCCTGCACCATGTGTTATGGCCCAGGTCGTGCCTGAGAACAGTCCCTGGGATCAGTGCACTCACCCGGTTATCAAAGTCATAAATAAAAATATCTTTCAAACAACATGAAGTCTTGCTGTATTCTGACACGTTGCAGTGATGTCCAACCTTTGAACTGCCCCGGAGATGAGAGTTAACTTTCCATGCCAGGCATGGAACAGCTGAGCTCGAGCTCGGTTGAGACTCTGTCTGTTGCTGTTTGAACTCAAACTGTCAGATTCTTTACTCCGCCTCACTGAACAGTCGCTCCGGAGATTTCTCCTTTGCTCGGTTCAAGTTTGTCGGTTAAAGTGCCGTTTTTCTCTGTTTTCGACCAAATTTAATCCGTTAACCTGTCGGTTCAGTCTCTGTGGTATCGTGAGTACTAGATAGGTTTATTTTCTTGTTCTTCTGTGTGGAACTTGTAAACATGGGATTGGTTCGGTTTGAACCGATCAGGTTGTTAAAAAAAAAAAAAAAAAAGTTTATTCTACTTTTAGAGTGTGGTAACCGGTTCTTATCGGTTCTAAAAAAAAAAAAAAAACCTGATTTCATTACGTTTTTTTCCACGACCAGTAACACGGTCAGGGACCGATAAGAGTGTCTTGCCTGGCGGATTGCCGGAAAAAAGGTACTTTTGTTAGGACTGGCCATGTCTGAGAAACCCAAAAGAAAAACCAGGCCCACTGGGCTTCAACACTGTAGTGTGTGTGGGGAAGCCTTTGCTAAGGCTGATCCCCACACCACCTGTGTTTGTCTGGTGTTTGACCACCTCGATTCAGACTGCCAGATTTGCAAGAATTTTCCTGCAGCTACCCTGGAAAAGAGAGTTGGTAGGCTCAGGGAAAGGGAGGCCAAGAAGTCCGCTGACCCAGATGGCCAGCCCGGTTCGGTTCCAACTGAACCAGGAGTGCCCTCTGACCAGGGCAAAACTTCTTCGGGCAAAAGGAGAACCGACTCCGAGGACTTGGTTCCGGTTAAAAGAAAAAGAAGGGATAAATCAGCTGGTGCGGATCCACAAATTCTTTCTCCGACCGCTGATGAAATAGCCAAAGTGATAAGGATTGTTCAGTCGCTAAACGGTTCGGCGAACCAACGCACCATCAGGAGGGGCTCGGTTGGGTCGGTTCCCCTTGTTCCAGATTATATTTAGAAGATTTTTATGAACCGGAGGAGGAGGAGGAAGGAGAGTATGAGGATAGTGATGGTGATTACGAAAGTCTGGATGTGCCTATTGACCCGGACATCTCCCCAGACAGACCTTCAGGGGTTTCTCCTCCTAGGCTTTCTGAGTCCCCTTCCCATTTTATGTTCTACAAAAAAGTGACTGAAACTCTTCAGCATTCCTTTGGAAGAAACTGTGGATGACCAGGAGGAGCCTATGTTGAAATGATGGATATCCCAGAGTCCAGGAGGCTGTCTATTCCCCTTCATAAGTCCTTTGGGAAACAGACAATAACAATTTTAAAGACTCCTAATTCTATACCTCCTGTGGACAAGAGAATGGACAAGAGGTGCACTCTCGCAGGCTCAGATACGGAGTTCCTTACCCAGCAATGCAGCCATGTTGGGGTAGTGAAGGCTGCTGCCTGTGATAAGGCAAATATACCCTTGGCTTCACACACCCCCAGATAAGGACTCCAGGAGGAGTGATGCCATGTCAAAGAAACAGTACATGGCAGCATCCTTGGGACTCGGGCAGGCTAATTATATGGCCTATACAGCTAGATATCAGAACTCTAGATGGGACACTGTAATGACTTTAGCTAAACAGGTCCCTGCCAGCTTGCCAAGGAGCTGGAGCAGGTGGCTGCGGATGGTATTGAGGCATCCGAGTTGCAATTCAGTGCTGCAGTGGACTCCAGTGATGTTTCATCTAGAGTCATGGCTACATCTGTGGCCTTTCGTAGGATGGCTTGGCTCAGATGTACTAGCCTGTCTCAGGATACCCAGACTAGGGCCATGGATTTTCCTGTTGTGGGTAATTGGGAAGAAAATGGATGAATACAGGACCACCTATAGGAGTGCTCAGGCCAAGGAAAGGCAAGCCACTCTCCAGAGGCAGCATTCCAGGGGCAGGGGGGGAGGCCTTTTCATAGGCCTTTCTACCAAGCCCAGGCCTCCTCTTCTGCTTATGTTCATAGGGGGTTCTTCAGAGGAAGAGGCAGACGGGGTACAAGCAGGCCTGCTTCCACCCCTCAGCCTAAAGCCCCTGCCAAACAGGCACCCTGATGGGTTTGCCAGGGCAGATTCTCCACTACCAGTAGGGGGCAGGCTGGCTTACTTTGTCCAGAACTGGAGGTCTTTAACATCAGACAAATGGGTCCTGGAAGTAGTAAGCTAGGGACTGGTTCTCAGCTTCAAACAATTTCCCAAGATAAGAACCAGATCCTTTCCACCTGCAAATCCTTCAGAGGCCTTTGCCCTTGAGGCAGAGGTCTCTTCCCTCTTGGCTGTGAGAGCCATAGAAAGGGTTCCACCCCTACACAAGGGAAAAGGATTGTTCTCCAGGTACTTCCTAACCCCCAAAAAGACAGGAGAATGGCGGCCCATCCTGGATCTCAGATATTTAAACAAGCACCTTTTAAAGCCAAAGTTCAAAATGGTGGCTCTGGGAATAATTCTACCCTCTCTAAGGCCAAGGGACTGCCTAGTCTCCCTGGACCTCAAGGATGCCTATTTCCACATTCTCATCAGATGCTCCCACAGAAAGTACCTCGGGTTCGAGTTGCCCTCAGGCCACTATCAATTCAAAGCAATGCCCTTTGGCCTAACATCAGCTCCAAGGGTGTTCACAAAATGCCTGGCAGTAGTGGTTGTTTTCCTAAGGAGAAAAAAGATCTCCATCTTTCCATACCTGGACGACTGGCTCATAGTGGGTCAGTCTCCAGACCAAGTCAAGTCACACCTACAGATAATTCAGCAGCTGCTCACTTTTCTAGGATTCCTCCTGAATCTTTCAGTCAGTTCAAGAGCCAGTGCAGCTCCTCACCTTCATGGGGCGGAGCTGGATACAATAAGGGCAAGAGCCTTCCTACCCCTGGACAGGACAAGGACCCTTGTTACACTGGCCTCTTCATTCACCCTTCAGGTGTCTCGACCAGCAAGGCATTTTCTGCAGCTCCTAGGCCACATGGCTGCCTCTACAGCAGTGGTCCAAGAAGCAAGATTTCAGATGAGGGACATTCAGTTCCACTTAAGAGCCTTCTGGTCCCAGAGGAAGGATTCTGTGACCAAGCTAATCCCAGTGACTCAAACCCTGATCCAGGCTTTGCAATGGTGGCAGGATCAGGACAACCTAAGGCAAGGAGTCCCCCTTTGTCACTCAATCTCATTTTCTAATCCTTACCACAGATGCCTCCCTCTTGGGCTGGGGAGCCCACTTGGGGGATCTGACCACCCAAAGGTTGTGGTCACCTCAAGTATCTCTGCTTCAAATCAATCTTTTAGAACTCAGAGCAGTGTTTCTAGCACTTCAAGTTTTTTCCAAGTCTGTTCAGAACAAAGTAGTTCAGATCAGGACAGACAATACCACCACAATGTGGTACATCAACAAGCAAGGGGGCACTCAGTCTGCGGCCTTGTGCACAGAAGCAATGAAGTTGTGGTCTCTGGCCTATTCCCTGAATACCTCTCTGATAGCAGTGCACCTCCCAGGGAAGGACAATGTCCTGGCAGATGCTCTCAGCAGGATATCTCAGGGCCATCACGAATGGTCCCTAGATCCCCTGATTTTGAAGGTGTTCTTCTCCAGATGGGGCACTCCACAGATAGATCTTTTTGCAGCCCCAGACAATCACCAACTTCCTCTTTTTTGCTGCAGACCCCCAGTGTTGGGCTCAGTCCCCCTGGATGCTCTAGTTCTCAATTGGGAAGGGAAGTTCCTGTATGCTTCCCCCCTTCCCTGTCCTGTTCAAGGTACTAGTCAAAATCAGGTCTCAACCCTGCAAAGTGATTCTGATTGCTCCAGACTGGGCTAGACAGCCCTGATACCCTCTCTTGATGTCCTTAGCAGTCCACCTTCCCCTGTCTCTTCCCAGGAATTACAACCTGTTAACATGTTCTCAGGGGAGGGTTTGGTATCCGAATCTCAAATCTCTTAATCTCATAGCCTGGCTCTTGAAGAGTTAGTTTGCTGATTTGCATCTCTCTCAAGGTGTTCTGGATATTCTAAAGGCTTCTTGAAAGCCTTCCACCAGAAAGACTTACAACTCCAAATGGAAAAGGTTTACTATTTGGTGCTCTGGGAAGCATATTTCTCCAGAGTCTGCTGGGTTGCCTACAGTCCTGGACTATATGGTTCATCTCAGTAGCTTGGGACTCAGACCAGTTACACTTAGAGTGCATCTGGCAGCTGTGTCTGCCTTCTTGTCAGCAGGCAAGCACTCTTCCCTTTCAGCTCATCCTGTATTCTGTAAATTCTTCAAGGGATTGCTGCATACCAGTCCTCCCTTCAGGGCCTCTGCCCCTGCTTGGGACCTTAATGTTTGCATTGCTCAGCTTATGCAACCCCCTTTAGAGCCTTTGTCTTCAGCAGAGCTTAAGTACTTGACTTGGAAAACTGTGTTCTTGGTAGCCATTACTTCTGCCAGATGCATAAGTGAGTTACAAGCCCTGTCAGTGCAGCCTGATTTTATCTCTTTCCATAGAGATAAGGTGGTCCTCAGGACTAATAGGAAGTTTTTGCCTAAGGTGGTTTCAGATTTCCACCTTAATCAGTCTCTCTTCCTGTTTTCTTCACTGACCATTTCTCCTCTGGGGAGATGAGGCTGCACAGCCTGGATGTGAAAAGGGCCCTTAGCTACTACATAGAGCGCACCAAGGGTCACAGGTTTGACTCCCTTCAATTGTTCGTCACTTATGGTGAGGTTGGCAAGGGAAAACCTGCCACTAAGAGACCTGTTGCCAGGTGGATTGTCTCGTATACAATTCTGCTATGAAAAATTAGGTAGGATTCCACCCTCAGGCCTGAGGGCTCACTCTATTAGAGGTACAGCTGCTGCCAGGGATATTCCTATCTTGGAAATTTGTCAAGCAGCCACCTGGAAAACAGTACATACTTTTACCACGCATTACTCTGTGGATATCCAGGCTAGGAGTGATGCTCAGTTTGGCACAGCAGTGCTTCAGAGCCTGTTTCCAAAGTAGGTTCTGTCCCTCTTCCATGGAGGTACTGCTTGGTAGTCTGCATATGTCAGAATACAGCAAGACTTCATGTTGTTGGAAGAATAAATTACTCCCCTTAGTAATGTTTCTTCTAATGGAGTCTTGCTGTATTCTGACCTCCCCTCTCAGAACCTGGGTTTTTGGGATGTGGGTGGGCAGGAACAGTGTTGGCACCCTAGAGGTGCCCCCCCGCCTTTTTTCTCACCCTTTTATTTTTGGGTGTGTGTTGTGTTTTGGGTTTCCTGACTTGAGTCTTTGCCTTGGAACCAAAAAATCTTTTTATTAAATTTAGTTGCCAGTTGGCTAGTGTGAGTTTACAGTTTCCACACAGGATGCCCATTGAGTATAGCTCGAAAGATCTGGTGGATTGGGTTCAAACGACAGACAGTCTCAACCGAGCTCGAGCTCAGCGTTCCATGCCTTGCATGGAAAGTTGACTCTTTCCTGTCCGGAGCAGTTCAAAGGTTGGATATCACTGCATATGTCAGAATACAGCAAGACTCCATTAGAAGAAACATTACTAAGGTGAGTAATTTTTTCTTTGTGTACATCTACCTCCAGCCACCAAGGCCTCACCTCATTCATGGACGTTGGCCCCTATGTAAACAATGATTTTGTTACACTCTGGGATGTTAATTTCAGTTGGCTCAAGAGTAACAAATCTACAGTGGAACAATCCCTAAATAAGAAGTTCCTCACCCGGATGATCTCCCTGCCCTCCAGGCTGTCTAAGAGTGGTCAAAGTGCCGCCCTTATTGATTGGGTCTTTGTCCCTTAAAATCAACAAAATGACTTGGTCTGGCATCCTCCCCAACTCCATAAGTGTTCATTCACTAGTGTTCTGTGTCTAGCATGCCAAAGTATGAAGCATTCCACCTCACCTCATTCATTTCCGTGACTTCTCTCACCTGGACCTCTCTAAATTTAATACAGACTTGGCCAACCTTGACTGGTCTTATCTGTCGGTTAGCTCTGATGTTGACCAGGTTGTCTCTCGTTTTGGTGCAGTCTTCCCCAAGCTTCAGGATAGGCATGTTCTCTACCACCAGGAGAGTCAGAGGCCCTAGTACTCAATGGCTAACATGCCCCCTCCTGTCTCTTCTAAAAGACAGATGCTGGGCTACCATCAAGGCCTCTAATTCTAGCTCACACTGATCTGCCCATAGAGCCCTAAGAATAAGTGTAAACAAGCAGTCCGGCAGAGCAAGAGTAGCTTTTATCAAACACAGCCACCTCTAACAATAATCCATGTCAGTATTGGAGTTGCCTCAAAAAATCTCTTGGCCACGACAGCCCTTCATCCCCTCCTGACTTCGAGATTAAATGGTGTCAATTGTAATAACCACCACACCATATCCAGTGCCTTTAATAAGCTGCTCTCAAACCTCATGGCTTTCACTGAAGTCTTCACCCCACTCAGAAATCAGACCTTTCCCTCAATCACTCCCTCAGGGCAGCATCCCCCCTTTCCTTTTTAAATGGGTCAATACCACTGAGGTCCATAAGCTTCTTTGGCTGATCCCCGAATCCAGGTCTGCTGGCTATGGTGGCATTGAGACAAAACTCCTTAAACTTGCAGCTCAGGAATCTGCAACCCCTCTAGCTAGAATCTTCAATGTCTCCCTCTCCTTTAATGCTGTTCTATCTGTCTGGAAGATGGCAAATATTGTGCCAGTATTCAAAAAAGGGAACCACAAATTAATAAACAGTTACAGGCCCATCGCCATTCTGTCAGTACTAAGTAAAGTACTCGAGAAAATTGTAGCTGCCCAAATTAACTTCTACTTAGCTGACCATGACCACCTCTGCCCTGCCCAGCACGGCTTTCACAAAAGCCATAGTACAACTGATGCACTGCCCACCCTTACTAATAGTGCATATCTTTCTCGATAAGGGTGAATATGCATTAGCTCTATTCATAGAGCTGACAAAGGCATTTGATATGGAAAACCATTCTCTCTGCCCTGGCTCACTAGCTACCTCTCCAGCAGACAGCAGTGAGTTAGGATCTGCTCTTTCTCTAATAGTATTCCCTCCTCACTCGATGTGCCCAAAGAGTCAGTATTCTGGCCTCTAATCTTCTCCTTACACGAACCACAAATTAAACAATTACAGGCCCGTTGCCATCCTACCAGTACTGAGTAAAGTACTTGACAAAACTGTAGTTGCCCAGCTTAACTCCTACCTAGCTGACCATGACCACCTCTGCCCTGCCTAGTACGGCTTTTGCAAAAGCCACAGTACGACTGCACTGCTCACCCTTACTAATAGTGTATATACCTCTTGATAAGGACGAATGTTTTAGCTGTATTCATAGATCTGATTAAGTCATTTGATTTGATAAACCACTCTCTACTTTGCAGTAAACTAAAATCTTACTTCGAGAGTGGTCTTGCAGTAGGGTAATTACATGTAAGACTGACCGGGCAGGAGTCTGGGACCCCATGGAAACATTTCTAGCTAGCGGTCTCTGGCGGGGGACTGCCCCCATTTCAGGTGACCGACATTATGCAATGGCAGTATAAAGGGGCGGTCCCCAATGCTTGCCTTTCAGTTCTTTCTCGCCATCAACTTGTGAAAGTGCCTCGTGGTAGAGTTCTGTTGCTCGTCAGTCTTCCGTCAGCTAGTTTTACAAACTTTTCGACCGATTTCTTTCACTTTTTTGCATCAAACGTCTGTGTATGTCGTCCCCGATGCCTTCTGAATCGCATAAAAACAAGTGCGACTCATGCGGTTCCCACCTGCCGTATAAGGACGGACACTCCCTGTGCCTCTTGTGCTTAAGCCCGGACCACCCTGTGGAAAAGTGCCAGCACTGCCAAAAGTTAAATTCAGCCACCTGAAAACTGAGGCAGCAGTCCCTGGAGGCCCATACTCTTTAAGAAAAAGATGGCTTCCATGGAGAAGGAGGTGAAGAAGTTGAGACAGGCTTCCACTTTCCCCTGAGGCCACAAGAAAAAGGACATGGACCGGGACTGTACCTCCACGGCCTTGGTGTCACGGTTCTCAAAGTAACGTCCCCTCTAGGGGGCCGCTCCTTGACGACCGTCTTGGCGGTGTCCAAGATGGTGTCACCTCCCCCCCATTGGGCTCTGCTCAGGCGCCTCTGGTGCCTCCGGCGGAAAGGAGGCCACTGCCACACGGCCCTCTAGGTCGAGCGGGTCCGAGAAGTCGAATGCCAATGCCACAGACATCTGCCCAGACAAGACCAGTAAGCCGCCGGCTCCTTCAGGAGGGCACACGATCCCTTGTACGCCCGACAAGGCCGCATTCCCAGCCTGACCTACATCAGGTCAGGGTTCCGATAAGTCGGACGCCGGCTCCTCCGACGCCTGCCCAGATCCAGCTGGAAAGTCAGACCCCTCTAACCAGTCCAACGTCCCAAGCTCACCAGAACACTTGCCGTTGCCCTCTTAGGCTCCTGTGTCTTCTCTGCTGGACCCTGGGGATTTCAACCCTTCATCCCCGGTCGACGTGGAGGAGCTGGTTACACTGACGTCAGAGCTCCCTCCTACAGGGCCGGGTCCTCAGACGCTGGCATACCCGGCGTCCTCTTGCAGACACCACTCCAGTGCTATGCCCGACGCCGGCTGGGCCACCCTTACTTGGCCCGCGTGCTGGTCCTTTTCCAGGGCCCTCTGCTCCATCAGAGCCTCCGACACCCCTTAATCCGATGCCGCAGTACCAGACGCCGCTTTATCAGACACCGGGCTTCCTGCTGTCTGGTTATGGATACTCGCCATACGGATACCCCTAATATCCGTATCCCCCTTCTCTGGCACTCCCTTCACAACCGCCGGCGGACTTGGAAGGAGACTCTAGCTGCCTGGTGGGCTGAGGCCAAGGCTCAGCTCACCAGGGAGGTAGTCTACTGGTGCCGGACCCTGCACAGGATCCCCTTCGCTGGAGACTTCCTCCCCCTTACCCAACTCAGACTCGGGGGATGCTCCGATCCTGATGACGAGCCACGTACTCCATATCATCCCAGGCCAAGTACTTCTCTGAAGTCCCCTCTGGAGGATCCTTCCTTTTTGGAGTTATTGAGAAAGATCCAGGAAGTTCATCAGTGGCAATCTCTGGAGTCAGATCCACAGCGTAAGAAGCTCATTGCCCACTTGGATCTGCTTGAGGCTGCTCCTTCATTGATTCCACCCTGGATAGAGCTTCACATGGACCTTGTTTCCACTATTGGGAAACAACCGTCTGCGTTAGCCCCCTTCCGAGGAAGGCAGTTCGGCTATATCAGGCTCCCAAGGGGAGTAGATTCTTTGAATATACATCCCAAGGCGGACTTAGTCGTGATTAGCACTGTTCACGGCTGTTCTGCCAACCCCAAACATCTCAGCTCGTCTCCACCTGACCAGGAGTCTGAGCTTCTGGACCAGTATGAGAAAAAGGTTTATGCATCTTCTACCCTGGGTATTGGGGTCCTGAACTATGTAGCACATATGGGGGACTACCAGAAGACAATCCTGAGTCAGGTGGAATCTAAATTGGACTTCCTTCTTGACTCCTGGATGAAACAGGAAGTGGTTGACCTTGTCCGTTCTGCTCGTTCGGCCAGTCAGAACATGCTTCGTGCTACCTATGATGCAGTGGACGCAGTTGGGCAGAGTTCGGCTTTCACCATGACACCTGGCTCTGGGTGTCAGGTTTGGTCCCTTCAGGGGTTCGGTGCTGTTCAGCGGTGATGTCAAGGACCTCGTCACCAACCTGCAGGTGAAGGGCACTGCACTCAAGTCCATGGAGAGACTGTACAGACCCCTCAGGGACAGCATCACCCTTTTCGTCGACGTACTGTACCAAAGGCGAAACCACAGGGCAGTTGGGCCAGTAAGCGTCAGGGCCCCCCTCCAGCAACCAAGACTCCCCCACCCAAAAAAGCCATGGGAACCTCTGCTGCTCTGTTACACACCTCCTGACTCCTCCCCTCTCCCACGGCCTCTGGACACTCCAGAGGAACCAGTAGGAGGGAGGTTCTCCCATCTACCAGATTTGGAGAGGATAACATCAGATGCTTGGGTGCTCCAACTGATCGCAGCAGGACACTCAATCGAGTTTCTTCAGAAACCACCCTGAAGACCACCCCCAAGTCGTCTTACTCCCCAGGACATCTTCCCCTGGTCCTGGAAGAAATCTCCTCCCATCTCTCTAAGGCAGCGATAGAACCAGTTCCCACCTATCTTTGGGGGACAGGTTACTATTCCTATTTTTTCCTTGTTCCAAAGAAGACGTGAGGCTTATTTTAGACCTCAGTTCTCTGAACATGTTTGTGGAGTACAAACACTTAAGAATGCATTCCTTGCAGAGCCTTCTGCCGCTTCGGCAGGGACAGTGGATGTGTGTTTTGGATATGCAGGATGCCTACTGCACATCCCCATCCGCCCTTCCCACCGCAGATTCCTTTGGTTTTGTTTTCAGGGCGGCTACTACCAATTCAAGGCCCTCCCATTTGGTCTTTCCTCGCACCCCAGTATTTACCAAATGCCTGTCTGTGGTAGTGGCCTACCTGCATACGCAGGGAATGCAGGTATTCTGATACCTGGACGACTGGCTCCTGGTGGCCCTGTCCAGGGAGGAACTTCTGCACTCTTTCCTTCACCCTGCAGGTTTTCACCAGCCTGGGTATCACCATCAGCCAGGCTAAGTCCCATTTGGTCCCTTGCCAAAGACATCAGTTCATCGGGGCAATCCTGGACACGCTCCATCAGCAAGGCCTTTTTGCCTGCAGACTCTGGCAAGTCTGCTGTCCAGTCATAGAAGGGCCATTGCCAGGTCAGTCCTTCGTCTCCTCGGGCTCATGGTGGCTGCTATTCCGACAGTACCTCGCACTTGGCCCCATATGAGGATCTGTCAATGGATGCTTTAGTCTCAATGGGACCAAACACTGGACGACCTAGACCAGGAGGTTCTAGTCTCAGATTCCATGGTCAGGGACTTGCAGTGGTGGATGGTACAAGAGAACCTTTGCCAGGGAGTTCACTTCAGTCTCGAACCCCTCTCCCAGACACTGACAACAGATGCATCAGGAGGGGGCTGGGGAGCCCATCTAGGGTCTCAGAAGACTCTGGGCAGCTGGTCCAGGCTCGAGCAGAGTTTGCACATAAATGTGCTCGAACTCAGCAGTTCTGTATGCCCTACAGGCCTTGCACTCCTCCGTTCTTCCTGGTCATCTATCCATCCAGATGGACATGTGTGGTCTGGTGCATCAACAAGCAGGGAGGAACTTGTTCCTACCCTCTGTGTAGGGAAGCAATGAGAATTTGGAGTTGGGCTAGCCAGCACAACCTTCACCTGACGGCAGTTCATGTTCCGGGAGTAGAAAACACACTGGCAGACCACCTCAGTCGGTCCTCAGCCAGTGCCCACAAATGGAAATTGTATCAAGAAGTAGTAGACTACATCTTCCTGCTCTGGGGAACCCCTCAGGTAGACCTGTTCGCATCTCCTCAAAACGCAAAACTTCCCACTTTCTGCTCGCTCGCTCGAGGGTGAGACATTTTCTGGTGGGACACTTTGTCTCTCGATTGGAAGGACAGATTAGTCTATGCCTTCCCTCCAGTTCCCTTAATTCTGAGGGTCTTGCACAAGCTCAGAACAGGAGGAGCCTGGATGATCCTTATTGCTCCATTCTGGTCCAGGCAAGTTTGGTGTTCTCCTGCAGCAATTTTCAGAGGAATCTGCCCTTCCTCTTGCTCTGTCACAACTCTTGTTGACCCAGGATCAGGGGACCCTTGTTCATCCAGGTCTCAGATCCCTTCAGTTGCATGTGTGGCTCCTGCAGACATAACTCAAGCCCGGTTCGGGGTTTCTCCACTCATAGATATTCTGATGGAGGCCAGAAAGCCTTCCACTAGGTCCTCCTACACCGTGAAGTGGAAACAATTCTCTGTTTGGGCCTCATCAAAGGACTTCAAGCCTTTCTCTTGCCCAGTTGAGAGTCCTGGACTACGTGCGTCATCTCTTCGATCTGGGTCTCAGCCATTCCTCTTTGAAGGTCAACATGGCAGCTATTTCAGCCTACCACATCCCCTTTGGTGACAGGACTTTCGCTCAATTGGAAGTCTCTAAGACATTCCTCAGAGGGGTTCTCCATTTGAGACCTCCCCCCAATCCGTATTCCTGCTCCTCGGGATCTGAATTTTGTTCTCGAAGCTTACTCTGCCTCCTTTCGAGCTGGCAGCCTCAGCCGATTTGGAGTTTCTCTCTTGGAAGACACACTTCCTAGTGGCCATTACTTCAGCTCGACAGATTTCCGTGCCTCAGGCCTTGATGTGCAAAATCCTGTCTCTGATTTTTCATAAGGAGCGTGTGGCCCTGCGCACCAACCCTAAGTTTCTTCCTAAGGTGGTAGCGGAATCTGCGCTGAATCAGTCCATTGAGCTACCTGCTTGCTTTACGCAACACTGCAATCAAGGGGAGTACCTATTACATACTTTGGATGTTCATAGAATACTGAGATACTATACCACTAGGACTAAGGATCTCAGGAAATCTGATCAGCTTTTTGTCTCTCTTGCTGACAAAAGACAGGGCAACGCTGTCTAAATGGTTGGCTCACTGTATCACTTTCTGTTATAAGTACAAGAAGATCCTGCCGGGTAAAGTCAGAGGCCACTCCACCAGAGGAGTAGCTGCCTCTGCAGCTTGTTTCAAGAATGTGTCAGCGGCAGACATCTGCGCAGCCGCAACTTGGACTTCTGTCCATACCTTTATGAAACAATACAGTTTGGATATTGCCTCTCGCCGTAGAGCAGGATTCGGGTTGGCTGTACTCCACGGTCTTCTTTCCTAAGACCTGTTCAGCCAGAGGTTCTGTTTGTTGGGTCGTTTCCTCCTCTCGAGTGCTTGTCCTTTTTCCAGACTGCTTAGGATTCAGTTCTATATGTAATTACCTACTGCAAGAGCCCTCTTGAAGTAAGATAGTACAGTTACGTAAGAACTTACCGTAACAGTAGATCTTCCAGAGTGGCTCTTGCAATAGGTAATGCCTTCCCGGCCTCCATCCCCCTTAGCTTTTTCAGCTCCTTTTCCAGGAAGGGAAATACCTGCTTCTCTCTCGTCTTTCCTTTTTGGCCCTTGGGAAAGAACTGGAAAGCGGGCGTGAGGGACCACCCCTTTATACTGATGTCACATGACGTCAGTCACCTGACGTGGGGGAGATCCTCTGCCGGAGACGATCTAGAATTTTTTTGCTTGGGGTCCTGATGCCTGCGGGGTCAGTCCTATAGGTAATTACCTACTGCAAGAGTCTCTCTCAAAGATATACTGTTACGGTAAGTTCTTGCGTAGCTGTACTTGCCTTATGGATATCCTGGCACGCCCTTTCCTGGTTTACTAGCTACCTCTCCAACAGACAGCAGTGCATTAGGATCTGCTCCTCTTTGTCTGATAGTCTTCCCTCCTCACTCAGTGTCCCCCAAGGGTCAGCACACTGTCCTCTGCTCTTCTCCTTACATATTAACTCAGTTCATCACTGCTTCAAAAATGGCACCCCTGTCCTATATGCTGATGATTTAGTGTTGTTTCCTAGTGCTAATGATGTAGCCGACGTTACGTGCCTTAGCAATTGATCTTAAGGGTGTCCAGTTATGGTTCGAGGAAAATAAGTTTCTAGGGATGTGGATATGATCTAGCCACACTTCTGGCAGTTGCCTTTCCCCTTTAAGACTTGCGGGAAATGTCTTCAAGCTGGCTCCTCCCACCCACCCAGGTGGTAACTCACTCAGCTCCGTCCCATGACACCAGATCTTAATTTCTGCTAGAAGAAGCAAGTTCCCTCCTTACCGCTGTCACGCTGAGTAGGCCCTTGCGATTAAATCTATGGATTTACTTATTAAAAAGTTTAATACTTTGTGTCTTCAGCTCAATCATAGATCGCGGCCGCGATGGACAGCAACTCTGCTCCCGGGTTCTGTCTGTGCCCTTGCAAGCAGATGATATCCAGAACAGATCTGCACACCACATGCATCTGTTGCCTGGGGCGTGAGCACGATCCCTAGGCCTGCGACATTTGTTGAGCTTTCCATCCTACCCTTCTTGAGGACCGTCTCATCCGACTCAAGTTAGGCCGACCAAGCGAACTGAACCCACTGGTCAAATCTAAGGATGCCTGTTGAGTGGTCTTCGCGGCTGTGCCCCAGGCAGCTTCCTGCTCCTCTTCGGCGGCTGCTTTCGTGCTGCTCAAGCTGGGTTTGACTTTCACAGAATCTTTCAAAGAATTGCGCCAATCTTTGCCAACCCTTGGTCAGAGACCTTCCAGGCACAAATCCAAGTCGAAAAAGAGTCCAAAAAATGGTCTCGTCGACATTCGTGGGATGGGGAGCGCTCTGGATTGAGACCTTTGGATTCCTGCACTTCTCCAGGTTCTGACTTCAGTCGAATCCTCGACCCAGGCCGCTGGCTCCATGGTAACCCCATCGGGCCAGTTGGCAGAGACATGGGTTGATCTTCCAGCTGAGATTTTTCTCGAGCTGGTTCAACAGTTGTCTGCTAAGGAGGTTGACACTGCCTTATCCAGGACTCTGGTACTGATTCAGACAGTTGGAAGGACAGATCAGTTCACTGACCCACTGCCTGTGGTCCACGACCAAAATCTGGAGGAGCCTCAGCGTTCACTGACTCCCTCCAAGCCCCGCCGTTGGTCTTCCCTGGAAGTCGAGGTCTCAGTCTTCTTCCTTTGGGTCGAGCGGTTTCCGCCAACCCAAGCGCTACCGCTCTTGGCACCATGGAAAGCGGCACTGCCGCTTCTCTTCGTCCTTGGGTGAGGAGAGGATTCAGCACAAATTACGTTGATGCTCCGAGAATATCGTGTGGCAACAGCTGGTGCTCACCGGCGTGAAGCCGGCTCTGGCTACTATGCCGGCCATCGCCTGGCTTTCACAAGACAGGCCAATGCCTTCTCCGCCAGAGAAGTTAACCAAGATAGTCCCAGCTCAGCCAACCCCTGGCGTCTCCATAGATTTTGGTGGAGCCGACCGTCACTCCAAGGAGTCTTGGCCGACCAAATGGCTTTCCCATCAGCTGTCAGCCACAGTCATCCCTGACTGTTCACGGAGGGTCAGTGCAGACTCTGGTGGTCGAGCCCTCTTTAACAACTCCTCAGAGTTGGGAGGGTTCCTCCCTGCACACCCGTGGAGTCTGAGGATCTCGATGGACGAAGGTACTTCCCCTGGGCCTTCTCAGCCAGATTATGGGTATGAAAATGGATCCCATCCAGAAATGGGCTCATTACCCATTGAGAGAGGTCCTTAACCGGGGAGGTAGTACTACAGAAGCCTTCCAGGTGGCAGAGGCCATTCTTGGCCCTGCCCTGGAGTTTTGTCAGTGCCCTGCTTCCTGCCCTGTGCCCTCTTCCTGGATGGCCTGGAAGTATGGGGTACCTATGTGTTCCCTCTCAGGATTCATAGAACACCCATTGCCTGTGTTTATGTGCTCCGGCAGTGCTGGAGATGTTGACAAGCTGCCCGACAGAGTCCAAAAAGTTGGGTCGTGCAGCTAAAAAGGTCTACTCCAGACGAACTTGGCCCTCCTTATGACCCACTTCTCTCATGCCCTGCTGGGCACCCTGGATGAACTGTTTCTTCTTCTGCCAGCGGACCTTCAGACCACAGTCAAACAAGACCAGGGCTGGGCTGTAACAAAACCGCTCCAGACAGCCATGGACATTGGGGACTTCACTGCCTGCTCTGTGGTGACCACAGTGGCCATGCGCTGCAGGGCTTGGCTGATGATCTCTACCTTCATGGCAGACACTCAGCACAAGCTGGCATATATTCTTTTCCTGGGCACCAATTTGTTTGGGCCTGGGGTTGAGAGCCACCTCACATGCATCGAGAAATCCAATGCCACCTTAGACTCTGACACATCTGCCCAAAAGAGCTCCGAGCAGCTGCAGAGAAGAAGCCCTTTTTGGTCCACCTTTACTCCTGCTGCCAAACCAGCCTAACCCCAGGCTGGTCAGCAGGCCCAGGCCTGGTGACCTCTGTCAAAGTCAGTGGCCTTGGTCCATAAGTGTGAGGGGGGATACTCCGGTGGCTGCTCAGTCGGATTCTCCTCTAAGCCTGTACAGTGACAGGATGCCTGGGGTGCCTCCCTTGTGCCCGTCACACCTTCTCTGGGTCCTCCCTTGGAGGGCTGGCTCTGCCACTTCCTTTCCACCTGGTCCACTGTCAACAAGGACACATGGGTCTTCAAGCTGGTGGGTCAGGGTCTGCCTCTGGAATTTGAGCAGTACCCTCCTTGCTGAGCCCACGCCCCACAGGAGGACTTGGTATCTGCAGACATTCTGTCAGCTCTAGGAGACGACATAGCCCAGCTCCTCTGCAAGGAGGTCGTGGTGCTTGTTACGACCCTCCAGAACACCCAGGGTTTGTCTCCAGGTACTTCCTGGTGCCAAAGCGGTCTGGTGTCCCATTTTAGATCTGCACGATCTGAACAAATTTCTCGAGTCGCACACCTTCAGGATGGTAACTCTGAGATCATGCCGCTTCTAGAGCAGGACATGTGGTTTTGCTCCCTGGATCTTCAGGACACGGTTTTCCATGTCTAAATCTGTCACACGGAAGGTTCCTCCGGTTCTTAGCCAAGGGAACCCTCTTAAGAGTTCAGGCCATGCCATTCAGCTCTTTGGTCTTCACCAAGTGCATTGCAGTGTGGTGGCAGCCTACCTGGGGCACCAGGGGTCTGGATTTACCCTACCTGGACGACTGGCTGATCGCAGGTCCCTCCAAGCAGGAGGTGGAGCAATCCAGGGACCTGGCCCTCCAGACCTGCATCTCCCTTGGCCTCCTGGTTAACGAGGCCAAGTTGGAATTCGTGCCTTCGCAGGTGATCAACTTCAGGGTGGAGCTTGACTCTTGCAGAACCAGAGCCCGGCTTCCAGCAGACAGTGCAGAGGCTCTCATCTCCTTTGCCCAATCATTTCGGGTTGGGCAGTTGCGCCCTGCCCGGGAATTCCTGCACCTGCTGGATTACATGGCGGCCTGCACCAGCATGGTCAGATGAGCCTGCTGGGGAATGCACTCCCTGCAGTGGGAGCTGGCCAGCCATTGGTATCAGCACAGCGGTCACTTCAACCAGTTGATCACTGTGACCAGCAGATGTGGGATGCCATCCATTGGTGGTTAGTCCCAGAGCATCTGCAGGAAGGGATCCCATTTTTCCGCCCAGAGCCGATGGTCATCCTGATGACCGATGCTTGCCACCTGGGTGAACAGAGTCCATGGGCTCTGGACCCCCAAGGAGTCTCGATGTCACATCAACCTGCTGGAGCTCTGAGCAGTTTGGCTGGCGCTGACTGGATTTGCTCCACACATCTTGGTTCAGTTCCAGATGGACAACATGGGTGGTGGAACGGAGGCGCATCCCTCCGCAATCCCTCCACAATTTCTATGCCATTCTGGAAAAGTGTGGTTCCTCTATGGAGGCACCCACAGTGGAGACCAAGGAGGTTGCTGGCAACCTCAACGTGGGAAGGAAACAACTCCTAGTAGGGGACTCCATTGTTAGGAAGGTAGAAGTGGGGGAGGAAGGGGAGAGGGGAAGTAAGATGCCTGCCTGGCACCATGACTTGGGACAGGGAGCGAATCCTCAGGATCGCAGGAGCAGCTGCACAGGGGAGGGAGCTGGATGTCATTGTCCACCTAGGGAAAAATGACCTGGCTAAGAAAGGGATCGGAGCAGTGCAAGAAGCGTTTGTGGAGATGGGGAAGGTCCTTAGATGAATAGCACACATGGTAACCTTCTCAGAGGTGCTGCCTGTCTATGGCACGGGTAAGGCTAGGGTGCTCCACACCATAGGATTCAATCATTGATTGAAAAGCTGGTGCAGAGCTGAGGGATTTGGCTTCACTGAGGACTGGGAGTCCACCTGGAGGGATGCAGGCCTATACTGGCATGATGGTCTGCATTTGTCCAGGAGGGGAACCAGGATCCTAGGTGATATGCTTAAATACTTCATTGGCAAGCAGTTAAACTAGCCAAGGGGGGGGCACTGGAAAGGAGCAGGAAAATCCTAACCGCCCCCAAAAAAAATAAATCGGGGTACTAAGGTAGACACCAACATAGAGATGTCAATAGGGAGAAGCGCAGGGGTAAAGGGAGAAAGTGGCAAACGCAGTGAGGGCAGGGATGGGACAAAAAGGGGTAAGGCCATCAAGAAATGGAGGATACTGAGTACCAGTGCCCATAGTCTGGGCAACAAGCTCCCTGAACTGGTGGCCTTGATGGAAGAAGGATGCCTGGATATCGTAGCAGTCGAAGAAACATGGTACACAGAGAACCATGACTAGGATGTTAACATACCAGGGTACACAATCTACAGGAGAGACAGGGAGGGCGGAAGGGGAGGAGTAGCTCTCTAAGGGAAGGGATAAAAGCAACTGAACAAAAGAGTAAACAGGGAGGAGAGGAGGCACTGTGGGTCACCTTAGAGACTGGAAATGGCACCACAATCTGCACAGGGGTTGTATACAGACCCCCATGTTGGGGAGGGAATGGACAAGGATATAATAGAAGACATACTTAGGATGGCAGAGAAGAAAAAAATTACTCACCTCAGTAATTATGTTTCTTCTATTGGAGTCTTGCTGTGTTCTGACTAATGCAGTTAGCCCCAGCCTTTAAACTGCCCCGGAGAACAAAGGGTTAACTTTCTATGCTGAGCTCGAGCTCGTTGATGTCTGTTTCCCTTTGAAGTCTAATCGTCAGATTCTTACGAGCAAAAACTCACAAGCTATTCTATGTGGAAATTGTAAAATTTTTACTAGCCAACTGGCAACAAAAAGGTTTGGATTCCCAAGGGAAGACTCAAATCAGAAAACCCAAAACAAAAAAATCCTTCAAATAACAAGAGAAACACCCAAACAAAAAGCAAAAGGGTGTAAAGGAGCATCCCTGAGGTGCAACACTGCACCTGCCTGCCCACTTCCCAAAAACTAGGTTCTGAGAGGAGAGGAGAGGTGGGGGGGAGGTCAGGTAACAGCAAGACTTCAATAGAAGAAACATAATTACTAAGGTGAGTAATTTTTTCCTTCAAACATGAAGTCTTGCTGTATTCTGACTAATGCAGACTACCAAGCAGTACCTACATGGAGGAGGGACAGAACCTACTTTGGGGAATAGGCTCTGAAGTACTGCTGTGACAAACCAAGCATCACTCCTAGCCTGGATATCCAGAGAGTAATGCTTGGTAAAGGTATGGACGGTTTTCCAAGTGGCTGCTTGATAGATTTCTAAGAGAGGAATATCCCTGGCAGCAGCCAGGGAAGCAGCTGTACCTCTTGTAGAGTGAGCCCTCAGGCCTGTGGGTGGAATCCTTCCCACTTTCTCATAGCAGAATTGTATACAAGACACAATCCACCTGGCAATAGTTCTCTTGGTGGCAGATTTGCCCTTTCCCAATTTTCCATAAGTGAGGAACAATTAGAGGGACTCAAACCTGTGACCCTTGATATGCTCTATGTAGTAGCTAAGGGCTCTTTTAACATCTAAACTGTGTAGCTTCCTCTCTCCTGAGGAAGAATGATCAGCGAAGAAAACAGGAAGAGATATAGACTGATTCAAGTGAAAATCTGAAACCACTTTGAGCAAGAACCTTCTCTTGGTTCTAAGGACCACTTTATCTCTGTGAAAGGAGATAAAATCAGGTTCCACTGACAGGGCTTGCAGTTCACTGATACGTCTGGCAGAGGTAATGGCTACCAAAACACAGTTTTCCAAGTCAAGTACTTAAGCTCTGCTGAGGACATAGACTCAAAAGAAGGTTGCATAAGTTGAGCAATGCAAACATTTAAATCCCAGGCAGGGGCAGGGTCTCTAAAGGGAGAATTGGTATGAAACAATCCCTTAAAACATTTACAGAATATAGGATGAGATGATAGTGAGGAAGACTTCCCCACTGACAGAAAAGCAGAAACAGCTGACAAGTGTACCTTGAGAGTAGCTGGTCTGAGGCCTAGGCCATTAAGATAGACCATATAGTCCAGAACTGTAGGCAATTCAGCAGTGTCTGGAGAAATATGCTTCTTGGAACACCAAATACTGAATCTCTTCCATTTGGAGTTACAAGTCTTTCTGGTGGAGGGCTTTTGAGAAGCTTTGAGAATATCCAGAACCCCCTGAGACAGATGCAAATCTGCAAACTCCAACTGTTCAAGAGCCATGCCTTGAGATTGAGAGACTGAAGATTGGGGTATCAAATCCTCCCCTGAGAGGAGGTTAACAGGTTGTAATTCCTGGGAAGAGATGGGGGGAAGATGGACTGCTAGGGACAGCAACAGGGGGTACCAGGGCTGGCCCAGTCTGGAGCAATCAGAATCACTTTGCAAGGTTGTGACCTTATTTCGGCTAAAACTCTGAACAGAAGGGAGAAGGCATACAGAAATTTCACTTCCCAGTTCAGAACCAGAGCATCCAGGGGGACTGAGCCCAAGACTGAGGGTCTGCAACAAAAGAGAGGAAGTTGGTGGTTGGGGCTGCAAAAAAATCCATTTCTGGAGTGCCCCTGCTTGAAAAAAAAAAATCACCTTAAATACCAGAGGGTCCAGGGACCATTCGTGATGGCCCGGTGAGATCCTGCTCAGTGCATCTGCTAGCACATTGTCCTTCCCTGGAAGGTGAACTGCAATCAGAGAGGTTTGTAGGGAATACACCAGGGACCACAACTTCATGGCTTCCGTGCACAAGGCCGTAGACCAAGTGCCTCCCTGCTTGTTGATGTACCACATGGTGATGGTGTCTGTTCTGATCTGAACCACCTTGTTCTGTACTGACTGAGAAGGCTTGCAGGGCCAGAAAGCTGCCCTGAGTTCTAGGAGATTGATATGGAGAAGGGATTCCTAAGGGGACCACAGTCTTTGGGCAGTGAGGGCCCCCAGATGGGCTCCCCAGCCCAGAAGAGAAGCATCCGTAATAAGTACCACTGAATGAGACTGAGTGGCAAGTGGAACCCCTTGCCTTAAATTGTCCTGATCCTGCCTCCATTGATGGATTGGATCAGGGTCCGAGTCACTGGAATCAGTTTGGTAAGGGAATCCTTCTTTTGGGACCAAAAGGCCCTCTGATGGAACTGAATGTCCCTCATCTGGAATCTTGCCCCTTGGACCATTGCTGTAGAGGCTGCCATGTGGCCCAAGAGTTGAAGGAAATGCCTTGCTGGTCGGGACACCTGAAGGAAGAAGCCAGTTCTGTAAGAACTCTTGCCCTGTCCAGGGGAAGAAAGGCTCTTGCTTTGACCATATCCAGCTCTGCCCCTATAAAGGTAAGAAGCTGGACAAGCTCGAGAACTGACTTGGGAAGGTTGAGAAGAAATCCTAGAGAAGTGAGCACTTGCAGGTCTGACCTGACTTGGTATGGAGACTGACCCACTATTAGCCAGTCATCCAGGTATGGAAAAATGGAAATATGTTGCCTCCTTAAAAAGGCAACCACTACTGCCAGGCACTTTGTGAAGACCCTAGGGGCTGAAGTTGGGCCAAAGGGCATTGCACTGAACTGATAGTGGCCTGAGGGCAACTTGAACCTGAGGTACTTTTTGTGGGAGCACCTGATGGGAATGTGAAAATAGGCATCTTTGTGGTCCAGGGAGGCTAGCCAGTCCCCTGGCCTTAGACAGAGAAGGATTATTCCCAGAGTTATCATCTTGACCTTTGGTTTTAAAAGATGTTTGTTAAGGTATCTTAGGTCTAGGATGGGCACCACTCCTCTGTCTTTTTTTTGGGATAAGGAAGTACCTGGAGTACAGATCTTTGCCCCATTGTAGGGTAGGTACTCTCTCTATGGCTCTCAAAGCCAGCAGAGATTAAACCTCTGCCTCGAGGGCAAGGGTTTCTGAGAGATCTGCAGGTGGGAAAGATCTGGCTCTCATCTTTGGAAATTTTTTGAAGCTGAGAACTGAGAGCAGGCCCAAGCCTGGTCGTGACGGCACCTCCGCTAGTCATTAATGTGGAAGACAGGCAGGAAATAGAAACCATGTTTGAAACTGCGATAAGCAATATGCCTGTTCCTGAGAGGAGTAAACAGGCTATTAAAACCCAGATTAGGCAGCTCCTGCAAGAGGCTGGCACTCAGGAAGGTATTGTCCGCACTGCGACTGAAGCTGCAGCTCGGGCTGCCCTGGATGGCGCTCGAGTCAATCTACCTTTGCCTGATCAACCCACTAATCCCCTACAGATGGCCTGCTCTGTCCAGCAAATTGCTGACAGCATCGGTCGGATTAATCCGTCCGACAACCTCAGCTGTCACTTGGAAAAGGTGTGTTCTAAATGCGAGATGCTTAGCCTCGCTGCAGAATATCAGGTCCAAATACTATGCCAGACCAATCCTGGTTTGTGGGCCAAACTCCCCGATGCTGTTCGCCAGGATGGGAATGCTACCTTTGACGAGGTTGCAGCTGAGCTCATTTCTGCTCATAGCCCAGGTGTAGTAGGAGTGATGCTTGCATACCCTGTGAAGCAGAATGCAAAGGAAAGCCCAGCGACTTACCATCAGAGACTCTGGATGGCCTACCGAACAGGAAAGCACTTGGCACAAGAAGCTGCAGATGTAGATCTTATTGAATACAAGACCCTGTTCCTTAGGAACATGATTCCAGCTGTAAGAGAAAAGGTAGAGCCAACCACCTACCCCAATATGGATAGGTTTGCTGACATCCTTTGGAAAACCAAGTGTGTATCAACTCTATATCCGTGATCTGGGCTCCGGTTCCAAAAAGGTAGCCGCTGTGGGGTCTGCTCCGGAGGCCATGATGCACTACACAGTGGAAGGGCAGGCCCAACGCCAACAGACCCAACATCAGCAAGCCCCTCCAGCTGATAATCAACACCCCCAACAGGCCTATCAACAATAACGGGGTGGGAACCGGAATTGGCATAAGAACAGGAAGCATAAGGGAAGAGGTAAACCACAACAACAGAACAGGCCCTACATATAGGGCGATAGCTGAAGAGAATCGGAAATTCCGAGAGCTCCTGGGACAAGTACGATCTGTAGCAGATGCAGGTCCTGCACAGGCCCTTGCAGCAGTACAACCGGCAACCCAGGCCTCAACTGGCCATGGGGACACAGGTGGTACAGGCCCATTCAGGCCTGAACCCAGAAGCTCCTCTCTATATGGCATCAGTGCAACATGGTGAAGCGATTCACATGAGCCAGGCCCAACCTCTACATACTTCCAGCAATATGGATTGACAATTACAGGCTCCAGTCTGGATTGTAAACAACCTAGTCTTGGATACAAACGGAAGGCCCTGCACCGAGACCGAGGTTGGGGGCCGCCTACTAGTAATTTTGTTAGATACAGGTGCAGCTGTATCTGTGCTACATGAACAACACCTGGACACATCCCCTTGGTCCACCAGATGGAGGACCAACATGTCAGGAGTTGATGGTACTAGGCTACCTGCATACCGTTCTCTACCCTTATGGGTGGAGCTAGGCCATCTAAAGGCCTCGCATACTTTCCAACTAATGGTACTGCATGATCATCCTAGTATCATAGGGATTGACTTCCTTGCACCACACGTCTGTGTAGTGGACCTAGCTAACATGCTACTGATACAGATTCGGGGTCAATATCATACCATTCTGATTCCTGATTCACACATGGCAATGATATCTGCCAATGACAGAGTACGACTTCATAGATTTGTTCAAGAACCATGAACTTTTCCCAAAGCTCCTCCCTATTTTGCAACAAAATTTGGACGCGTTTGCAAGCAACAAGCATGACTGTGATAGAATGCACACCGTCATCGAAGTGCCAGGCCCAGCACATGAGGCAAAGGCAATATCCTTTCCCAGCTGAGGCCTTGCCTTCCCTCAGAGAAATGATCAAGTCACTCCTCAAGCAAGGAGTAATCAGAACTTGTGTTTCCACTGCCAGCTCCCCAGTCTGGCCTGTGAAGAAACCCACAGGCGCTTGGAGACTTACTGTTGACTACAGGAAACTGAATCAGGTCACCCCCAGTTGTTCTCCAACTGTGGCATCAGCACCAGATGTACTACGACTTCTGACCCCTGATTTGAAATGGTTCAGTGCCCTGGACATCTCCAATGGTTTCTGGTCATTGCCACTGGCCCTTAAGAGTCAATATAAGTTTGCCTTAACCTTTGAAGGAAGACAGTACATGTGGACTTGCTTGCCACAAGGATTTCATAACAGCCCATCCTCGGGAATGTACACCTACTGTCCCCATGGGAAAGGGAAAAGTTTAAGCAACAAGTGAGAACTTACAAACATTAAATATTGCCTGCACACAGTCACCAATTTGTTGGGAGGTCTAAACCTCACTTTTAGATTCTTGACGATATTGGGAATGGAAGTAATGGCAGACACATTGTATTACAGTAATAAACAAGTTTATTACTACCAAAGGGATAAATCACAGTTGCCCTAAGCAGTTCTTACCAATACAAACCGGGAGCTAGTGCTAAGTGTTCCCTACACCTTGAGGTTTCTCTGTGTCTCTTGGGGTCTCTGAGGTGTAAGGCTTGTGCATTACATTATATACCTATGATAATTACTATGGTTACCAAAAGATAGAAACATTTCTAGTTACAGAGATGAGCCCTGTTGGCTAAATTAGAGGTGGCTCCACGGTCCAAGATAACATTATACAATTCTGTAAAGTCATGAGTTTGAGAACAAAAGAGTTCTTATACAGAGTCTTACATAACTCAGTGTAGTGGTACAAATCACCAAAAGGTGGCAATGCCGTCTTACATATTATAATTACGCCAAGGACACAGGTGTCTTGGCATCTTACAAGTAAGAAATACACAGAAAACACATAGCAGAATATATCTATTAGCAAGCAAAGTGTATTACAACAATATGCATTCATATCCTGACATCCACTCTTGTACGGTAGCTGCCCTTAGCCCAATATGTTAGTATGACATGTACTTAAGTGCTAGCTGTCTACGGTGTACCTCTGAGGGTACCAATTAGGGTGCAGGGACCTCGTATAACACTTACTTGCAACTACCTCTTCAGGCAAGTTGTTCCAGATTGGAATTACCCTAACACTAAACCACTGTTTCCTTTTTATTGTCCTAAAATGTTGACCCTTCAACTGCAATGTTTGCATCCTGGTGTTCTGATGCTGATCCCTAAGTGTAAGTCCCAGTTTCCCCCTTAATTTGGTGCCCTTGATTGATCTATACACCATACACAGATCTCCTCTCAGACGCCTGTACTCCAGTGTGTACATCCCCAGGTCCTCCATTCTGTCCTCGCAGTCTCTGTCCCTAACATCAGCCACCAACCTTGTTGCTTTTCTCTGAACCCTCTCCAGTCTCTTATCTATTTTGAATCCAGGTGACCAAAACTGGGCACAGTACTCCAACTGTGGTCACACCAGCGAACTGAAAAGAGGCGTAATCACCTCTCTTCTCCTACTCCTAATATGTTTCTTGATGTTAGGTATACCACTCGCAGTCCTAATCATTTGGTTACAGTGTTGATGGAACTAGAGATCATTTGTCACTTTGATCCCCAGATCTCTTTCTTCGGTGACCTTACCCAACTTATGTCCATTTAGAACATAATCTATTTTTCTGTTTTTCCCAAAGTACATAACTGCACATTTGTTAGTGTTGAAGGATAATTTGTAACCCTTTGCCCAAGTTTCCATCCTAAATAATGCATACTGCAGCTTCTGTGCATCCTCGTTATTTTTGATGCCAGCACCAATCCTGGTGTCATCTGTAAATTTGGTCTCCCAAACTTCCCCTCCACCAGTCGGTGAATATGTGTGTATGTTTGTGTGTGTGTGTGTATATATAGCTATCTATATATATATATATACACATATATACACACACACACACATTACTCAGAAACTCCACTATCCACACTTAACCAATTCAAATATACACCCTTCAGACAGACCCTTTGCTTTCTTTCACTTAACCGTGCCTTTACCCAACTTGTGATCAAGTTCAGTGAAAACACAGCGAGGCAGAGCAAAACGGCTTCCCTTCCAGGGTTCAGCAAAACTAAATAACCACTTTGTTTGGACACGATAAATGGAAAAGTAAAAAAAGGCTTTTAATATGTACTTAATCCATAAAAAGGTATACAGCAAACCTTGAAATTTTCAATAGCAACCCCCCTGCATCAACATTTCACGACCTGTCACTTTTTCAAGATGTCCATTTATCGTGTCCAAACGAAGTAGTCATTTAGTTTTGCTGAACCTTGGAAGGGAAGCCGTTTTGCTCTGCTTCATTGACTTGGTGGGCATGCTCTGGGTACCATATGCTATTAACTACGATGGGCATAGAATAATGGCAACACCCTTGGAGTGAGAACGTTCACTGTACTGACATTCCAGGTATATACTTCAAGGTATTAAGGATTTGAGGAAGGATATACAGAGCTAGCCTATTAAAATTATTCCTAATTGTAATTTAGATACCTAGAACTGAAGCCGCATGGAAAGGCTGACCTGTAATCAATGTACATTTACCACCCTATAAAAGGTTTCACTTTGATAAATGTCACTGTTATAATGCTGGAAATGAAATTCATATATCACATTTTGAATTAAATGAAGTTTACAAAAAAAGTACTATCCCTCCTCCTCATAACTGTCAACTTGTTGCACTTAATTACTCCTTCTAATACTTCTCTGCTACTTACCCTTGCTGCCCCATGCCTCCTCATGAAACTACTATGCTGTTTTGCAAAATTTATAGTTCGCTGCAATGAACTAAATGTCTTTGTACTCTGTTGTATTTGCTACTTATGTAGTAGGCATCCCTGTACTTTAACGTTTGGTATCCTCCCAATTTGTGTACTGTACAATTCCTGGTGCTTTTGCTACTGTTTTCTCTTGTATTGTAAAACTCTTATATTTGTACCCTCCTGGGTTGTGCCTGAAAATAGGCAAATGTATGCCTAGTGCACCTACCTAGTCAACAAAAACTGAAAAATAAAGCCCACTGTCTGTCATGGGACCGGGAAAGGGCATTCTCTTCCTGCTTCTGTTACTCCTTTGACTGCTCGAGGTCCCTTGAGCGCTTGGCTTCGGCCAAGCCCCCTTTGGTTGAGGGATGGGACACTAGCTCCACGGTGTCCCTGTTAGGCTTGTAGGCCTCAACACAGGTTGAACAGGCGGCAGAGATTTTTCTTGACCCTGCAGACTCGTTGTTGGAAGGGGTAGAGGATGACTCTATCTCTAGGACCCTGGTCCTGCAGGGCCTCACTGAGGAGATCCAGGAGTAGTCAGCAACCCCAGCCATCTTCTCTCAGGAGCAGCCTCCCTCCCTAGTCAAGCAGTTGACGCCACTGCAGGTCGTGTACCATGCACCTTTGACTGCATCTCTGCAACAGCGACGTCCATGTAGGCTGTAGAGGGATTCTTTCCACTCTCGATTCCACTCAGCTGGTAGGCACTGCCCGTGAATGCTTCTCTTCCTCTTTGTCTTTGGATGGAGAGCGACTCTACTGGTGCATGCTGCAGCACCATGAGGAGCTCCTCTTGCAGCAGTGGCCCAAAGCTAGGGGGGGTAGGGCCCTACTCTTGACTCCCTGCGATCAGTTGGTCACCAGTCACGCCCATGCGGGTCATGCTGAGACAGTTGTCACTGACAAGTATCTCGCCATTTGCAGATGAAACTGCCTCCACAGCAACCCTTGTGGGGAGCCTCTTCTAAGGAGACTACTGACTTGCCAAGCCAGTTTTCAGTGGAAATTTCCCACTCGGACCAATCCTGAGTGGTGCACAGTGGTAAGAGGTCGAGGGCTGTCTTGGAGTCCTTGAGTGACACTGATGGGTCCTTGATGTAGTCCTCGGACTCCTAGTTCAACCATGATATGGTCGAAGAACTGACCGACCATGGGCTGGTATGGTTCAGGGCTTTTCTTGGTTTACATCTGAGTCCATGGAAGTCCCCCTGGAGCCAGTTCAGAAAAGAAACAAATTACCCTTTCGCTAACAACCTCGATAGGGACAAATCCCCAAGGGTTGCCTTTCCTGTAGCTAAGGTTATTCTTGGACCAATGCTGGAGCTTTGGCAGCATCCAATTTCCTGCTCGACCCCCCCCCCCCTTAGTCCATATGGTATGCAAGTACACAGTCCCTAACGGCACTTTATCTGGATTTTTGGACCACCTCGTCACCGAATCTGCACAAATCCAGCAATACTGGGAACACTGACAAGCCCTCTGCAAGAAGTCCAGAAAACTTGACCACGGGGCAAAGAAAGGTTGTGCTTGTCCTCCATTGGTCTCTGTCAGGTGAGCTGCATGTTGAGGATGGCCCATTTCAGTCACTCCCTAATAGGAGTGCTGGATCATGTCCTGCCTGCCGACAAGCAGGTTGCAGTAAAAGTGGTCAGAGGCCAGGGTCAAGTGCTGGCCAAACATAAGCTTCAGGCATCTTTTGGACATTGGCAACTCCTGTGTCTGTGCCAAGGCAGCAGCTGTCACGATGCATCCCAAGTCCTGGCTGAGGATTTCCACTTTCACGGTGGACACCCAGCACAAGTTGGCCAGTGTTCCCTTCTTGGGCTTGACCTCTTTGGCACTTGGGTGGATGGACACCTTGCTAGGATAGAGAAGTCCAGTGCTATCCTAGGTTCTGTGACTTCCAAAGGGAACAGAAAGGGCAGAAACAGAAGAAACCTTTTCAGTTTCAACCCTTTCCATCACAACAATCTGGGCAGCAGCAGCCCCACCAGGGGTAGTTTTAGGCATGGTACCCCAGACCAAGTTCCCTGGTCAGGATCCCAAAAAAAGGTGGAGGCAGGAATAGTTATGCCCCTCTGGCAACAATGGCTAGTGCCCTCTTTAAAGCTTCCCAGTGGAGGGTCGGGGTGTCCACCTCCCACTTGTCCAGTCCCCTGCCTCAGCTCCCCTTTGGAGGTCTGCTTCACCGCTACTGGCATCATTGGTCCATAATTACTACTGACAAATGGGTCCTAGATGTAGTGGGTAGAGGGTTGCCTCTCGACTTAAAGGATCTTCTTCTGGGGTATCTCAGTCAGGTTACACCGTAGGAACCTTCGCTGTCGGTGAAGGGGACTCCACATGGAAGATTTTCAGCAGTGCAACTGGGGCCACTCACTCCATTAGCAGCCACTGACGTCACCAACCCTCTATAGGTGTGGGCGGCCATGCTACTTCCTCAGTTCTTTCCATCGATCAACTTGCTTTTACAATCTGACAAAGCTTTGTCGCAGTGTTCATGCCTTTTTTTAGCCTACGTCTTTTTTTTTTCTTTTTTTTTTGTTTGTTGAAAGCTAATCCTTCCTCTTCTCTTTTCTGTCACTGCTGCTGCAGAAAGATTGCCTCTACCAATGAATACTCTGTGTCTGCTGTCTTGGGCCTGCTCACAATGTCTGCGACTGTGAGCTCTGCCAGAAGTTTAAGCAAATAATCTCCAGGCAACCCAAGAAGGCTCTCAAAAAATTCCTGATGGAACAGCAGGTAGCCAGTTCCAGGCAGTGGTCCTCTGGTGCCCCAGCCTTGTCACCGACCGTCTCATCTAGCTCCCAGGCCCGAGATAAGTCCGGGGGGATTGTCTCAAAAAAGACTGGGATCATGACTGCTCCCATCAGCCTCTCCTTGGGGGGGGGATCTTCGTCAGCTGCGGCTGCTCCGACAAAGAGGCCAGCTGTCCAGGTCTCTGTGCCTACCAGACCCATACCAAAAGTACCTCTGCCCAATGCACAGGACCCGCCTGACAGTCGACCTCCGGGTCATCTGCCCTTCTGTCATTGACTGCCAGCCTGTTGAGGCCTGCCTTTTCTCCCTCCAGGGCTACAGGCTCATCAGGTTCCCATGACATAGCCTGAAGGTTGTCAACACCTGTGCCGTCTAACCCCCTCCGTTGACATCCACTATGGACCTGAACGAAGTACTGATTAAATTTGCTAATATACTAGCTCAGCAGCTGGGTGCCTAGAATAGGCCTCCACCAACAGAGTCCATGTCAGCTTTGTCGTCAATGCCTGTTTGTTGACACAGGGAGCCCCCAGTGGGCCGCCACTGACTAATCAGTGCCAGAGGTTGAGGCGTTTGACGTCGAAGAGGAGTATCGCCCTGATCTCATTCTCCCTGTTGATGTGGAGGATGAAGAGATTCTGATCTCAGACAAGTCTACAGCCTCCTCTGTCAGTGCTTCCAAGATCCCCTCCTGAGGATGCCACATTCTTTAACATGATGAAGCAGTTGTCTTCCACCATGGACTTTCAGACTGAGGGAAGAGGATGTCACCAGGAAAGACCTGGTGGGTTTCCTGGAAATCCCAGAGTCTGCCCCTAAGATCATTCCTCCAATGCTCTCAGCATTGAAGAATGTCACTACGGAGCGCCACCGCTTCAGTCGACCTTTGTTTTCTAGATATTTCTCACCTTTGTTTTTCTATCACTTTACCTCCCTAAAGTGATTCTCCATTTTCTTTTGAGTGAATCTGACCTCTTCCGTCACTGCAGCTTTGATCAGATGATCTACCACTAGGATTTACATGAAGCCTGTGTCTGTTGTCTTTGCGCTGACCACGACATCCAGGCCTGCCAGATCTGCAGCGGCTTCAACCAGGTCACTCAGCGATGACATCTTCAAGAGCTGAAGTCTTTCCTCATGGACCAGAAGATCTTATGTTAGGTGTATCTCTTGCTGGAGGCCACACCTATGTAACTACCATCATCAGGCACTAGGACCACACAGAAACCCTTCTAGCTAGCAGTCTATCTGGGGGCCACCCACTCCGATGTCACCCTTTGACGTCGGCCAGCCCTGTAAGAGTGGGTGGTCCCTGCTCCCTCCTCAGTTATTTTCTTGCCACCTACCAATACTCATTGGACCTCCAGAGAACTGCTGCAAGCTTCAGTTGACTTATAATTTTCTCCTGAATTTTTTATTTTCTCATCCTAGTTTTTTGAGTTCTTAGATTCTTTTTGTATATGTGACTCTTCATCTTCCAAAGGGGCTTCCAAGATGCAAGTGTGCTTGTGGAAAGCAGCTCCTGGAGAAAGTTGTCCACTCTGCCTGCGTCCACTGCTTCGGGCCTACTCATGACACTCAGGCCTGTGACATCCACAGAGGCTTCAGCCAGGCCACTATATGTTATCACCAGTGGGCCCTAGAAGAATTTCTTCTGCAGTAAAAGGTCGCCAACATGGAACGGGAGCTGCAGGACAGAAGCTCTTCATCTTCTCTGGCTCTGTCTTCGGGTTCACAACCCTCCTCCAGGGGGAAATCCAGTGGCAAGCACAAGCAATGGGACAAGGACTGTGACAAACCTTGCTTTCGGTCGCCGAATAAGCCTAAGGCCACAATGGGGTCAGCCTCTTCTGCCTTGCGCACTCTATTCTCGAAAGGGCTACCCTTGGCCACACAACCCAGCAACCTTTCCTTATTGGGTGTTGTCTTTTCGGGGGTAGGATCCTCCCAGTTTCCCCCCTCCAAACCCCTGTTGTTCAGGCCCCTTCTAGTGGCTGGGCCACAGTCAGGAGGCTTTGCCGGTTCTTATGAATCTGGCATGGGTTCGGTGAGCTCAGGGTCTTTTCCTGCAACCTGTCCACTGCCGCTTTCTGTGCAGGCATCCTCCTCCACAGCCACAGACCCTGTGCTTTCCCCTTCACCCCTTTCGGCCGTTCCTCAGTTGCTTTCACCCGCTCCTGCCTACCACAGATGTCTCCCTCTGGGAGATGCCTATCTCTAATCACCAAGCACCAGGCGGGCCTCTCGTTCTCTTCTGATGCCTCAGGTTGTTCCCTGTTGATTGACACCTTTGAGGATTCCACCATGGCCACCTGGCATCACCTGAATTTAATACTGGCTATGCCCAGGAAGGTGGCTAACTTTTACAAGGCACCAGTGGGCGAGCCTTTCTTTGAGGAACATCCACAGGCAGACTCTATACTCATCAATGTAGCACATGACCACTCTAAGCAACTGAAACACCTGAGTTCACTACCCTCCTCTCCCACCGACAGGGAATCTTGAAGGCTGGTCCTTTTTGGCAAGAGGGTTTTTGCCTCGATCACCTTGACCATCAGAACCATTATTAGTTATATGGCTAACATTTATCCAGTACCAGGATGTTCTGTGGGAGCAAATCATGTAGATGATCAATTCTCTGCCTGAAGGACCCGCTAGCCAATAAATCTTTCACGCCCTGAAATCAGTCAGAGATGTCAGCTGGCACCTCCTGTGTTTGGCCTATACAGTGATGGACGCGTCAGCCCGGGCTGTGGGCAGTGGAAATATGCCTTCGCCAGCACTCCTGGCTGAGGGTGTTTGGGTTTGCACAGGATGTTTAGATGTCCATCCTGAATGCTCCCTTCTGGGAGTATAAATTGTTCAGGGCTGATGTCTAGGTTATTCTATCCAATGTACAAGCCTCCAGATGCACCCTACAGTCAATACATTCAATGTACCATACTCGACTTAAGAGTGCTCAATGGGTGCCCTTTTGTTAGGCTACCCACAGAACCCGGCCTGTTTCCAAGCCAGCCAAATGTAAGGCGGCCTCAGCCCTCCCTATCCCATCCTCCAGCAAGGGTTCTCGAGGAGGGGCAGCACCTGCCCCAGCCTCAGCCTAACTCCTTGCCCGACCCCCCCCCCTTCCAGTGGATCTGGCAGAGGCGGTGGGGGTTAGTTCTCCCTATACAGAGACAGATGGGCAGAGATCATAGGTGACAGCTGGGTGCTTCTGCTCATAAGCCATGGTCACACTCTGGAACTCCTAGAGTGGCCCCCCAGAGAGAGTCCTTCAGTCCCTTCCATTTACCCCTGCCCAAATCCCCATTCTTTGGGAGGAGATTTAGTCCCTGCTCAGGAAAAGAGCAGTCGAACCTGTGCCAGAAGTCCAGCAGGGCAAAGGGTTCTGCTCACATTTCTTCCTGGTTCCAAAATGCACGGGTGACCTCCAGCCCATTCTGGACCTCAGAGAGTTCAGTTTCCTCGTCCAGTACAAGAAGTTCCCGATGGTTGCTCCTCCTGAACAGAGGATCGGATATGCTCCCTCAATATGCATATCTTCATATCAAGATATGTTGTGCCCCCAAAAACTATCTCAAATTTCAGTTTCAGCGGGCACATTTCCAGTTCCGGGCCTCACCCTTTGGCTTGTCCTTGGCTTCTCTGGTTTTTACCAAGTGCCTAGCAGTGGTCTTAGCTGCCCTCAGGAGACAGGGATTCTGTGTCTTCCCCTATCGTCATGATTTTATTTGCTGAAAGCTTCATCCAGGGACAGCCTCATCCGAACCCTGGAACACAACACATCATTCATCTGTTCCAGGACCTAGGCATTAATTTGCCCAAGGCTATCCAAACACCTGATTAGCAACTCCAGTACATTGGGGCAGTCCTGGACACGGCTCAGGACATGGCCTTCCTTCCCCAAGACAGGGTGGATTATCTCAGGGCCCAAGCCAGGCTGCTGTTCCACAGCCGTTCTGTCTCACAAAAGCCTTTCTCCAGTTCCTGGGCATGATGGCAGCAGCAGCCATAGTCATGGTGCCTCGGACCAGATTGCATATCAGGATCCCCAAAGGACGTTGAGAGTCAAGTTGAACCAACGTACGGACGACCTGGAACAGGAGATCCTGGTCTCTTTCTTGGTGAAAGAGCTCTCTGGTGGATAGAACCCACCAATCTTCTCGGAGGGGGGGGGTTCCCTTTGCTATTCCCTCCTCTCAACAGATTCTGACTACAGATGCCTCGGGGTTGAGCTGGGGAGCTCGTCTGGGCCCACACTAAACACAAGGAACGTAGTCCCCACTGGAGTCCTTTCTCCATTTCAGTGTTCTGAAGATTAGGGTGGTGCTTTATGCCCTACATGCCTTTTAGCCTTAGCTGTCCCTGGGCCTTCTGTTGGTGCAGACGAACAGTATGATTGTCGTTCACTACATCAACAAGTAGGGGGGTATTCACTCATATCCCCTCTGCAGGGAAGCTATGAGATTAGTATTGGGCTTTGGACCACAGCATAGAACAGTCATACGTCCATGTTCCAGGCTTCCAAAATGTCCTGGTGTACAATCTAAGCTGGTCAGTCAAAGACGCACAAGTGGGAGCTTCTGACCTCAGTCGTCAAACACCTTTTCGACATATAGGGTTATCCAGAGTTGGACCTTTCTGTATCCCCACTCAGTGCAAAACTGCCATGTTTTTGCTTGCTAGATCCAGGGCCTGGTGTTTTCTGGTGAGACACATCTCTCTCCTGAAAAGGGAGGTTTCTGTACACCTTCCCTCCCTCCCTTCCTGCTGCTTCAGAGGGTGCTAATCAAGCTACAGATGGATGGGGCCACAATGATCTTCATTGCCCCCTTTGGGCCTCATCAGATCTGGTTCCCCTTACTCCAGCACTTTGTAGTGGAACCTCTAGTTCCTCTTCCTCTGTGCACCAATTTGCTCTCTCAGAACCAGGGCACCCTGGTCTATCTGGACGTCAAGTCCCTGCACCTTCATGCCTGGCTCCTGACAACAGCCATGGCTTGGTTTGGGGTGTCGCCCAAAGTAGCTGATGTCATGGAGGAATCCTTCGACCAGAGCCACTTAATATTTGAAGAGGAATCGATTTACACTATGGGCTGCTTCATGCCAGCTGGACCTTTTCACGTGTTCAGTGAATCAAATCATGGATTCTAGGGACATGGATATGTTGTTCATCCACACTCATTGGCAGTATCCTTGCCGCTTTAAATCTTGCCGGAAGGTCTTCAAGCTTGCTCCTCCCACCCACCCGGGTGGTATAACTCTCGGCTCCGCCCCATGAGCGCCAGATCTTCCTTACCGCTTGGAAGCTCAGGTTCCCTCCTTAACGCTCTGCGTTTGCGACTAGTTCCTATTTCTCCGTTTGCGGATTTAAAATAAAATTTTGCAAAAGACTTCAGTCTTCTATCCCTCATGACTCGCGATGGACAAATCGATCTCGGTTTCGGAGATGCCCATGCAGAAGATGTCTCGGACGGATCCTCACTCCACGTGTGTATACTGCCTAGGCCTTGAGCACGACCCGCAGGCTTGCGACCTGTGCTCATCTTTCTCGGCCTACGTCCTCGAAGACCGTGCTGCCCGATTGCAACTGGGCCGTCCCGAGAAGCGTTTCCCTCCGGTGAAGTCCAAGGAGGCCCGGTTGGCGGTGTCCGCGGCGGCGGGCTCGGCGGATCAGCTCGAGCGGATGGTCGCCCTCGAAGAGGAGGCGGTGCGGGCCGTATCTTCCTCGGCCGCGGCATTTATCCCGCTCTCTCTGGGTTCTTCCTACACGGCTTCTTTTAAGGAGCTTTGTCTGTCCCTCTCCACTAAAGGAGAAGGGCCTGCGTCTGCTGGACCTTATTCTCGGTCCAAAAAGAGGACAGGTAGATCCCTCCGTCGACGCTCTTGGGAGCGGGAAAGGTCCCTCTCCCCGGGCCGTCGACTGTCGGCTTCGGTCGACCGCTCGGCTTCGGCCACTGGCCTCACGGTGTCCCCGTCAGGTCAGTTGACCGAGACTCCCACCGATGAAGTCGAGATTTTCTCGACCCATTGAACAGGCTGTCGCCTTTAGCAGCAGAGATTCCCTCTCCCGGTTCCCCGGAGGAGTTGAGGATCCGTGGGCTCGCCTGTGCCTCCGGTTCCGAGCCTCGGATGGACCTTCGAGCGGAAGGGAGTGCGGTTCCGGCCGACACCTCCCGCACCGACCCGGAAATTCCGGGACTCTCGGTCTCGGTCTCGACCTCTTCGCGGTCCAGTCGTTCCCACCGTCATGGCGGTCTCGGTTCGGCATCATAGGTAAGCGGCGTCGCCGCTGCGTCCTCGCCCTCCTCCTCGATGAGGAGGCCGCGTAAATTACGCCGACGGCACGAGGACCTTATGTTGCAACAGCTTCTCCTGGCGGGAATAAGCCGACTCCGGCGCCTTCCCCGGCCATTAAGTGGCTGTCACGGGAGCGGCCGACACAACCCCTCGACTTGTCCGAGGAGCCTATACCCAGGCCGGTTGTTCGGCCAAACCAGCTGCTCCACGATTCGGTGGAACCTCCGCCTCCACAGCCACCAATTGGGGCTCCGACCAAGGATTCTCGGTCGGCTGAGGGTTTACCCCATCGGCTGTCAGTTACCCTCACTCCCGACCGACCTCGGCAGGTGAAGGTGGCTCAGGCCAGAGGCAGCTCTTCGAGGACTCTTCCGAGGTCCAAGATGATTCCTCCTTCTTCTCCAAGCGACTGGACTTGGAGTCTTCAGGAGGTCAGTCAATGGGACGATAGCCCGTCGTCCTTCCTAGGACTGCTTGGCTCATCTCGGAGTCTACGGGATGGGCTCGAACCGTTCCAAGCGGGCCAGGTATCCCCTCACGGAGATTCTGGACCGAGGGGATTCCACGGAGGCCTTTCCGGTGGCCGAGGCCATAGTGGGTCGGCAGGAACTTTGCAGCGCCCTGCTTCCTGCCCTCGCCTCGGCCAGGATGGCCAGGAAGTATCGGATCACGGTTCCTTGTCCGGTTTTGACACCCCTCTGCTGAGGGGTTGGTTACCGACAGCGTTTTCAGCGGCAGGCTGCGCCAGGGATGTGGACAAACCTCCTGACAAAGGGAGTCAAGAAAGTGGACTATGTCGGGCGAAAAGTCTCACCTTTCCCTCTCTCGGCTCGTATAGCAGGCCAGTTCGGCCATCCCTCATGGCACATTTTCTCATGCCCTGTTGGGCTCCTGGATGAGGTCATCCTCATCTTCCGCCGATCTGCAGACTACGGTTAAGCAGGTGCGGGACCAGGGCAGGGCAGTGGCCAAACAGCAGCTCCAGACTGCTTTGGATATAGGGACTCATGTGCCAGATCGGTGGCGGCCGCAGTGGCTGTCGTCGGCGGCTTGGCTGAGGATATCCACCTTTACCGGATACCCAGCACAAGTTGGCGGATGTTCCTTTTTGGGACTGACCTCTTGCCCTGGGGTGGAAGGTCACCTGCAGAGGATCGAGAGTCCAATGCCACCTTGGACTCGGTCTCTTCCGCCAGAAGGACAAAGGCACAAACCACAGCCCTAAGCCCTTCGTCCTTCTGTGCCCCGGCCTTGGCCCAGCAAGCGTCAGGCACAGCAGGCTCGGCCTTGGCATCCCAAACCCAAGCCGCCGGCTTCCTCTAACAGGAGGCAGGGAGGAAAGGGCCCAGGAGGTCCCTCGGCCGGTCCCTCCTCCAAGCCTGCCCAGTGACGGGCTGAGGGGTGTCGCCCCCATCCCCGTCACCTTACCCCTGGGTCCCCCCGTGGGGGGACGGCTCCGGCACTTCCGTTCCGCCTGGTCCGCTGTTACCACGGACAGGTGGGTCTTGGAGGTGGTGGGAAGAGGCCTGCCTCTGGAATTCGAGCAGGCACCACCCTTCAGAGCCGTCGCCCCTCGGGGGGCTTGGGATCCCAGCCTCACTGGCGGCTGCGTCGAGCCGACATCGCTTCCTCCTCCAGAAGGAGGTGGTAAGAGGTGGTGGACCCTCCTTCAGACCCAGGGTTTGTGTCCAGGTACTTCCTGGTTCCAGAAGCGGACGGGGGCTGGCGCCCCATTCTGCGACCTACACGACCTAAAGCAAGTTCTAAGGTCTCGAACCTTCAGGATGGTCACTCTGGCTCAGATAATACCATCCTTGGAGCAGCGTGTGGTTCTGCTCTCTGGACTTGCAGGGCGCACGTTTTTCACGTCCTATCCGTCCGTCTCACCAGAGATTCCCTTCGCTTCGAGCGGAGGATCCCTCTTCAGTTCAAGCCATGCCCTTCGGCTTGTCTCCAGCTCCCAGGGTCTTCACCATGCATGGCAGTGGTGACAGCATTCCCTCTTGCGCCCGAGGGGTCGGGTGTACCCTTACCTGGACGACTGGCTGATGGCAGCTCCTCCAGGGAGGGGCGGAGTGGTCCAGAGATCTGGCCCTCCAGGTCTGCTCTCAACTGGGCCTCCTTATCAGCGAGGCCAGAGTCGGACTTCGAGCCCGAGCAGGTGATTCTATTCCATCGAGGCGCAGCTCGACTCTCTTGAGCCAGGCGGCTCCAGCCGGACAGGGCCGGTTCTTTCCTCCTTTCGATCATTTCTGGTTTAGGCAATTCGCCCTGCCGGGACTTCCTCGCCTCCTGGGTCTCATGGCGGCCTGCACCAGCGTGGTCCGTTGGGCCCGCTGGAACATCGTCTCCCTTCAGTGGGACTGGCCAGCCAGTGGTCATAGCGCTGCGATCCCTTGGACCAGCTTGTCGGTGACACAGGGGATGTGGGCGGCTCTCCAGTGGTGGACCGTTCGGTTCATTTGCAGGAGGGCATCCCGTTCGTCCGCCCGAGCCGGCGGTCTCTCTATCGACCGATGCCTCTCTGATGGGTTGGGTGCCCATCTGGGAACACGGGCTCATGGCCTCTGGTCCCCGGAGTCCTGGCGCACATCAACCTGCTGGAGCTCCGAGCGGTCCGCCTAGCTCTCACCGCCTTTGCTCCGTTTCTCCGGGGTCAAGTGGTCCGAGTCCAGACGGACAATACCACGACCATGTACTATCTGAACCGCCAGGGCGGGACGCGCTCCATGCTTCTATGCAAGGAAGCTCTCCGCATTTGGTCACGCGTGCGCAGCCTGGAGGCGGATCTCCTAGCCATTCACGTGGCAGGAGCCTCCAACACCCTGGCCGATGCCCTGAGCCGGATAGGGGCTGCATCCCACGAGTGGTCTCTCCTGCCGGAGGTACAGCATCTGTTCTCCCTTTGGGCACACCCCAGGTGGACCTGTTTGCCTCCATGGAGAACGACGCTGAGTCTGTTCCATCCGCCCGCCTCAGCAGGGCTCGCTGCAGGGGATGCCTTCTCGAGGCAATGGACCCCGGGCCTCTTTACGCCTTTCCCCATTTCCTTGATCCACAAGGTGCTTCTAAGGCGGAGGAGGGACAAGAGGCAGGTGATTCTGATAGCCCCAGACTGGCCTCGCCAGTTCTGGTACCCAGATCTCCTCAGTCTCAGCTCCAGGACTCGCGGCAGCTTCCAGCTCGCCCGGACCTGCTCTCAGTCAATCAGGGAAGGTGTTCCATCCGGACCTTCAATCCCTGCACCTGGCCGGCCTGGTTCCTGGCTGCTAGAGTTCCAGGCCTTGGGTCTTTCCGACAAGGTCCTCAATGTAGTTGAGGCGTCCCGTAGTCGACCAGAAAATGCTATGCCTTCAAATGGAAAGGTTTTCATTTGGTGTCAGGAACAAGGGCTTGGACCCTTCCTCCTGTTCCTTGGCAAGCATCTTGGACTATTTATGGTCCCTTTCTAGTCAAGGGCTTGGGTCGGCGACCCTAAGGGTGCACCTGGCAGCCATCTCTGCTTGCAGGCGCGGGCGGGAAGCAATCGGTGTAGGAGGAAGGTGGTCTAGGCGCTTTTCAAAGGCCTTGATCACATTTCCCTCAGTCTGGGAACCCCCACCTCCGTGGGATCTACTGCTGGTATTGGCAAAGCTCATGGGCAAGCCATTCGAACCTATGCACAGGTGTGCTCTCTCTCACCTGTCGTGGAGGCCGCCTTCTTGGTGGCTATCCGTCAGCCAGAAGGATGGGAGAGGCTCCAGGCGCTTCCGCCGAGTCTCCTTACCTGGTCTTCCACAGGGACAAGGTTGTCCTGCTTCCACCGAGAATTCCTTCGGAAGGTGGTGTCGGGGTTTCACCTTAACCAGGTGTTGACTCTGCGGTGTTCTACCCCAATCACACCTCCGGAGGCGAATATGGGCTCCATACTCTGGACCCTAGAGGCGCGCTTATTATAAGGCGCGACGGCTGAAATTCGGGGAGAGGTTAGCCAGCTGTTTGTCACCTACGCTGAAGCTCGCATCTGGCAGACCTGCAGCCAAGCGGACGATAAGCATGGTGGGTAACCTCCTGCATAGATCTCTGCTATAAGTTGGCCGGGCATGGAGGCCTCCCAGAGGATAAGAGCTCATTCTACCCGCCATACTGCTGCAACGTGGCTGCTTCCAGGGACGTCCCTATCCAGGAAATCTGCAGGGCTGCTACCTGGAAGTCAGCAAACACCTTCATTACCCACTACCACATCGACCTTGAGTCACGCGGGATGCTGGTTTTGGGGCCTCGGTTCTCAGTCTCTCTTTCCCAAGTAAGTATATGGGGTGTATGCTCTTGCCTCCCTCCTCCCGGAGAACTGCTAGGAGTCTGCAATGAGTGTGGATGAACAACATATCCATGTCCTAGAAATACAGGTTACTCACCTGTAACAGGAGTTCTAGGAATGGTATATATTGTTCATCCTACACCTGATCTCCCGGCCTCGGCGCTGGCCACAACAAGGCTTCCAGCGGGCAGATCTGGCGTCATGGGGCGGAGCCGAGTTATACCACCCGGGTGGGTGGGAGCAAGCTTGAAGACCTTCCGGCAAGATTTAAAGCGGCAAGGATACTGCCAATGAGTGTGGATGAACAACATATACCATTCCTAGAACTCCTGTTACAGGTGAGTAACCTGTATTTACCTGCTGTCCCTTTTGGGTCTGGGGTACTTATCTCTCAAGCTGCACATGTCTGCTTTCCATGTGTACTTTGATGGCCGTACAGTGGCACAGTTGGAAATGTTGCATTCTTTTTTGAGGCATCCTGCACCTGAAACCTCCTATGTGCAATCCCATCCGACATCAGATAGTTCAGTTCTTAAGAACTTACTGTAATAGTAGATCTGCAAGGGGATCTCTTGCAGCAGGTCATGCTTTCTCTTCCTCCTACCACCTGGATCTGATACATCTTCAGTGGCCTGTGGATTCTTTCATGTTTCCTTGGCGGGAACCTTCAGTGCCTCCTCCGTTCCCCAGCAGGGGACATTTTTCTCTGGCAGGAGAACTCAGGAGGGAGCGGGGGCTGCCCACTCTTATAGGATTGGCCAACGACAGAGTGGGCAGCCCGAGCTAGATTGCTAGTTAGAAAAGTTTACAGGTGGTGCTAGTGCCTGACAGCGGTAGTTCCATGGGTGTGGCCTGCTGCAAGAGATCCTCTCTTTAGATCTACTGTTCCAGTAAGTTCTTGTGTAACTGTACTGTCGCTGTCCTGGAGAAGGAGCTTCGATCAGGGGCTCCTCTGCTTCCCCAGTCCCGTTCTCAGGATCCTATTCAGCCAAGGTCTGGGAACCATCGCCACTGGGAGAAGAACTGTTCCTCCCAGGAGCATTCTCTGTTGCCACACCTTACATTAACTGTTTCTGGGTCATCGGCCAGATAGACGGCGACCCCTGCTGCCGTCCACACCCTCTTGCCTATAGGCTTGGCCTTGGCAGTCTTCCCCACTGAAGCTGCTCAGCCCCAGTGGTGGTTTGTCATCGGCGTGCCTGTCACTTTTCCTGCCAATTCCTATTGCCTCCCTCACCCTTTCTGCCATGGGCGGGGGGGGAGATTTCGGCAGCACAGCCAATCGGCTCTGCCTACACTGGCCTCTTCCATTGTGGCTTCCTCCTCTGCCCCCGCTGACACGCCTGCCCCCTCTCAGGGGCCACAGCCAGGGAGCTGTGCCAACCCTCTGGTGGCCGGTCATGCACAGCTGGGCATGAGGTGTCTCCTGTCGATGCCTCTAACTGGTTCTTTAGCTTGCATCCGTTATATCGCTTCTCCAACCCTTCTCATCAACATCGGGGGCTCACTACCCCCACCTGTCTCTGCCGTAGGACATTGCACCATCAGTAGTCACTATGTCCAGGCTCTTTTCTCATCTCTCCTGGACCTCTTGCAGAAGGTCGTTCCTCCCTGAGGTTCATCATAGGCAGGGCCTTCCCAGCCATCAGTACTGTTGAGGCCTGCCCCCTTGCACTCATCTATGTCCTCGGTAACCCCTCTGACCCAGGGGATGATGCCAATTATCGTCCTGATTTCCTCCTCCCAGATGAGGATGCTGGAGCCTGGACTGTAACATATCCACAGCCTCCTTGGGAGGTGAAGGCTTTTCCAAATACACCCTGTGGTCTTTCCCGGATGATCCCTCCTTCGTTAGCATCATGCATCAGTTACAAGCCGCCATGGGGTTCAGTGCTGCAGAGCAGGACGTTGCTAGACAGAACCTGGGCCACTACTTAGACTTGTCAGATTCTCCTCCTCTGGTTATCCCTTTGTTTGATACCAATGAATATGCCACCATGGCTGCTTGGTACAGGCCTAATATGATCTCCCCTCCACCCCAGGAAGGCAGATAAGCTGTACCAGGACCCCCTCGAGGACGCCCTTTTTTGCGGGATGCCTCAGGCGGACTCAGTAGTCAACAATGATGCCCACAGAAACATAGAATTTGACGGCAGATAAGGACCGCTTGGCCCACCTAGTCTGCCGCTCTGCCCATTTTCCTACCTAACAGATTAGCTGCAGATCCTAGTTAACCAACAGCTTACTTCCTCCTACCCCCCCACTAGAACTGCCTTAAGTCTGTCCCATGCATTCTTGAATTCCCCCAACTGTTCTTGACTCCATGACCACCTCAGGGAGGCTGTTCCATGCATCCACAACCCTCTCTGTGAAAAAATACTCCCTCACATTACCTCTGATGCCGCCCCTTCAAATTGTGTCCCTTGTTCTGCACATCTTTTCTGAAAGATGCTACCTCTTGGACTTTGTTGATTCCTTGAGGTACTAGAAAGTTTCTATCATGTCCCCTCTCCCTTCTTTCTTCAAGGGTATATATATTAAGCTCCTTTAGTCTTTCTTCATATGTCTTCTGGTGCGGACCCTGCACCATTTTGGTTGGCCTCCTCTGGACAGCCTCCACTCTATGTCTTTGAGGAGATGAGGTCTCCAGAACTGCACGCACTACTCCAGATGGGGTCTCACCAACTGTCTGTACAGAGGGATAACAACTTCCTATTTTCTACTATTGATGCCTCTCCCTATGCATCCCAGTATCCCCCCAGCCTTCCTTACTGCCTTCTCGCATTGCTTGCCCACCTTTAGGTCATCTGATATAATTACCCCCGGGTCCCTTTCCAATTTTACTGTTGTCAGTATCTCACCCCCATTGTGTACTCTTCCCCAGGTTTTTGTTTCCAGGTGCATTACCTTGCACTTCTTTGCATTGAATCTGAGCTGCCATACATCTGACCATTCCTCCAACCTTGCCAAGTCCCTCTCATCCTTTCCACTCCATCTTGTGTATCAACCCTGTTGCAGATCTTTGTGTCGTCTGCAGAGAGACATACTTTTCCTTCCAGATCCTCTGCAATGTCACTTATAAAGACATTAAAAAGGACCGGTCTCAGTACTGAACCCTGTGGTACCCTGCTAATAACCCTCCTTTCTTCATTGTGGACTCCGTTTACTACTACCCTTTGCGTCCTGTTGTCTAGCCAATATTTTATCCAGATTACCACCTTGGGACCCACTCCAAGGCTGGTTAACATGTGTATTAATCTTTTGTGTGGGACTGTATCAAAATGCCTTGCTAAAATCTAGGTAGACCATGTGCACAGCCCCTCTCTGGTCTACTACTTTGGTCACCCAGTCAAAGAAATCGATTAGATTCATCTGACACGACCTTCCCATCGTGAATCCATGCTGCCTTGGGTCCTGTGCCCCACTGGCCTCTAGGTACTCAACAGTTCTATCCTTCAGAAGTGATTCCATCTTTTTCCCTACCACTGAGGTCAAACTAACTGGTCTGTAGTTTCCTGCCTCTATCCTGCTCCCACTTTTGTGAAGAGGAATCACATCTACCCTCCTCCAGTCCTCAGGTACCACCCCATCCTCCCATGATTTGTTAAGAGTAGTCAGCTGTGCACTAGTTCTTTTTAGTTCTTTTAGAATTCTTGGGTGAATCCATCAGGCCCCATTGCTTTGTCCACCTTCAATTTTATTAGTTGTTTCAGAACCCTTTCTTCTGTAAATGGACTGGTATCGACCCCCGTCTTCAGTGTGTTTCTCTTGTTTGGTTTAGGTACCTCCCCCTCCTCTTCCTTTGTGAATACTGAGCAGAAGTATTTGTTCAGTATCCCTGCTTTTTCACTCACCCTCTACCAACATTCCCTCACCTTTATTAAGCCTCAGTATCCCTCCTTTGGTCTTTCTTCGCTCCCCAATATACCTATAAAAGGTCTTATCCCCTTTCTTAACAGAATTGGCTATCCTTTCCTCGGTTTGGGCCTTTGCTATTCTGACTGCCTTCCCTGCCTCTTTCTGCTTTAACTGATAAGTTTCTCGTTCCTGCTCCTTCTGTGTTTCCTTATATTACCTGAATGCTGTTCTTTTCTCCTTAACCTTTCCTGCCACCTCTTTTGAGAACCATGGCATTTTTTTCCTTCATTGTGTTTTGTTGATTTGTTTTACACATAGGCTTGTTGCCTCTGTGATGGCTGTTTTGATTACTCCCCATTGTTCTGCCATCCCTCCTTCTTGCCTGTTTGCTAGTGTTTTTCTGAGGCACACTCTCATTTTCCCAAAGTCAGCCCTCCTAAAGTCCATTACTCTTGCTTTTGTATGGCTGTGTTTATCGTGAACCACACTGTTTGGTTGTCGCTTGTTCCCAGATGGCTACCCACCTCTAAATCTGAGATTCTTTCTCTGTCCCCATTTGAGAGTACCAGGTCTAAGATTGCTCTCTCCCAAGTGGGTTCCAATACTAGCTGTCTGAGGCATGCCCCTTGTAGGGCATCAAGAATGACCCTGCTCTTGGATGCACCTGCAGCAAAGGTGCTCCAGTTAACATCTGGCATACTCAGGCCCCCCATCAACAGTATCTCCCCTTTTTCTGCCATTCTAAGGATGCCTTCTATCATTTCCTTGTCCATCCCCCGAGATGGGGATCTATATACAACCCCATGCAGATTGTGGTGCCATTTCTTGTCTCCAGGGTGACCCAGAGTGCCTCATCTGCTCCCTGTTTACTCTCTAGTTCTGTTGCTTTGATCCCTTCCTTTACATAGAGAGCTCCTCCTCCTCTTTTACCCTCCTGTAGATTGTGTATCCTGGTATGTTGACATCCCAGTCATGGTTCTCTGTGTACCATGTTTCTGTGACTGCCACAAGATCCAAGCAACCCTCTTCCATCAAGGCCACTAGTTCAGAGAGTTTGTTACACAGACTATGGGCATTGGTACTCATCACCCTCCACTTTTTGATGGCCTTACCCCTTTTAGCCCCATCCCTATCCTTACTACCGTTGCCTTTTTTTTACATTTACCTCTGTCCTGCTCCCTAATGACTTCTCTACCATGGTGTTTACCTCACTAATTACCGTTTTTGTGGGGGGAGGCTGGGATTTCCCTGCTCCTTTTCAGTGCCTTCCCCCTTGGCTAATTTAAATGCTTGCTAGTCAAGCATTTAAATCTCTTACCTAGGATCCTGGTTCCACCCTGGACAGATGCAGACCATCACACCAGTATAGGTCTGCATCCCTCCAGGTGGCTTCCCAGTCCCCAGTGAAGCCAAAAACCTGAGCTCCACACCAGTTTTTCAACCATTCATTGAATTCCCTGGTGAAGAGTACCCTAGCATCACCCTTGCCATAGACAGGCAGCACCTCCTAGAAGGTTACCATATGTGCTACTTGTCTAAGGCCCCTTCCCAACTCTACAAACTCCTCTTGCACTGCTCTGATCCCATTCTTAGCCAGGTCATTTGGCCCTAGGTGGACAGTGACATCCAGCTCCCTCCCACGATCCTGAGGATTCACTTCCTGTCCCTCCAAGCCATGGCACCAGGCAGGCACCTTACATTCCTCTCCCCTTTCTCCCCCACTTCTACCCCCCTAATGATTGAGTCCCCCACCAGGAGTTGTTTCCTTCCCCTGTGGGGTCCCATGCCACCCTTCTATGGGTCTCCTTTGTAGGTTCCCAGCATCCTCCTTGGTCTGCACTGCAGGTGCCTCCATAGAGGAATCACTATCCACCAGAAGAGTGTATGAATTGTGCAGAGGTACAGCTGGAGGGATGCAACTCTGTTCCACCACACACTTCCTCCCTGAGCCCACACTGGTCCAGCCTCTCCTCTTTCTTGGCAACCTCTGAGGTAGTGGCATTGGCCCTGGTGGTCCTTGGGTGGGGGAAGGGGTTTCACAAATCATAGCCAGGTCAGCCTGGAGACGGGCAACCTCCTCCCTCAGTCCAAAGAGGTACCTGCAAATAGGGCAGCACCGCAGCCTCCAGAATGTCTTCCGGAACACTGCCGCCCCACAGCCATTGCACTGCACCACTCCTATCATGTCTTATTTTGTGTCCCCTCTCCTGTTTCTCTGTATGCTTACACACTCCTCTCCTTACAGCTCTCATCCTTGCTGTTCTGGGACAGCAACTTCCTATATTCTTCAGTAGCCTCCTTCTTCCTTGCTCAGTGTCAGGCCACCACCAGCTGGGGGGGGAGAGCTAGCAGCTTTTTTCCTTTAGGGTTGACAAAACTAATGTTTCTCTATGATCCTTCCCTTCCTACTGCCAAACAGGAAGTTCCTGTTGTCAGTCAAATCCTGTGGCTATAAAAGTAGAACTGGCTTAGGGTGGGTGGGATGAAGGGCAATTAGTAAGAAAAAATGCTAGCAACAGGAAGTTGTAATTGGAATCACCTGCTTTTATATTGTCTAAACCACACACCCAATTAAGCTCTCTCTCTCTCTCTCTCTCCTCCTACTGATTTAGCAAAGTTGATACAGTACCCTTCCCAGCACAGAACACACACTTTCTTTTTTAACCCTAAATAAGACCCCTTCTACTTCTAATAAAGTATCTGTCTGCTTAATCTCAACTGACACTGATTCCTGCTGAGATAGAAGAGTTAATTAGAAAATGGTAGCTTCTTTTAGTCAGCTGCTTTCTGCTGTACAGGCTAGCAACAGTAGCATGACCGGTCCAGGAGACCCCAACACCCCAATACCTCCGTTCCCTGCCTCCAGACAAGAAACCTAGAAATCTGGACCTTATGGGGAAGAAGGTTTTTGCTTCTTCCACCCTGGCCATATGGGTCCTCAGTTTTGTGGGACACATGCTAAAGTACCAGAATGACCTCTGGGAATCAGCCCGATCTGCCACCCGGTCCCTCCCTGAGGGTCCCTAGATGCAGGGTCTGCTTAGAACACTTCAGTCTGGTGTTGATGTGGGCAGACATCTTTTGAGGGCTGCTTATGATGCTCTAGATGCTTCGGCCAGGGTTTCTGCAGTGGTTATTTGCTTAAGGGGTACTCCTGGCTCAGGTTGTCAGGCTTCACTTCTGACGTCCAGCAATTCATCCTGAATGCTCCTTTCAGGGGTTACAAACTCTTAAGGGGAGATGTGCAGGATAGCTAAATGACCTGCAGGCCTTGGGCTGCACCCTGTCTGTTCACTCGCTCTACCACACCCACCAGAAGAGTGGCCAGAAGATGCCCTTTCAGCGTGCCACCCATAGACCTCTGTCTACCTCCAAGCAGCCCAGAAAGTGCAAGGCTTCCACAGCCCTGTCCACACCATCTTCCATGAGCAAGACCTCAAGAAGTAGTGGAGCAGGCCCAGCTGCAGGACCTACCTCAGCCTGACTCCTTGCCTGCTCCCCCCCCCCCTCCTTTTAGCTGGTTCCCCAGGATGTGGTGGTGTTTGTTTCTCCCTCCAACTAGATGGGTGGCAGGAGATTCGTAGATTTCAGAGTTGTACGAGCATTGCAGGCAGTAATGCCCTTTGGCTGCTCGCCCTTTTCTGAAAGGGAATATCCCAGTATAGTTTTTATTTTGCTCCTCCCCTGTTCCTCTGACTGGCCACTCCTTCAGGCTGCCATGGACCCTGCTGGCACTCATCCCAGCTGCCTGCAACCACCTCAGATCGCAGCCCTCCCCGGGTCACCCGGCGTAACACTTTGGGAGGAAGGTGCCACTGGGGGATGGCCAGTGCACTATCTACGATTGGCCTGGGGTGCTGCTGAGGTGGTCCAGCTGTCCAGGGCTTTTTGCAGCAGCAGGGGCTGGCAACCATCATCCAATCGGTCAGGGAGCGTGTTTCCACTTTTCTCCCTGTTGGAGCTTGATGTGCCACTGACATCAGGGCATATGCTGACATTCGTCATGCTCCTAGGCAATGGGGTCCTGCCGCATTGCTGTTCTCCCAACCTCTACCAGGAGTCAGCAAGTGCTGGGCCGCAGATCCCCCCCCCCCCAAGAGAAGACGAGCAGTTGTCGGACGCTTAAGCCTTCTCCTGCTGGCGTCACAGTGGTGAATCTTTCTGCTGCGCCGGCAGGCCAGCAAGTATAGAGTTCTTGATACAGTATTCACCCAATCTAATCTTAAATCTCCTTGGTTGTACAGCCTGTGACTTCGATTGGTAAACTGTTCCAGAGGGACACCACTCTTTGTGAAAAGCACATCGCCCTCCTCTTAGTGTGGTTTATTTCCCCTTTCTGTTGTAGTTCATGCTCTCTTAATATTTCTATTTACATCTCTCATCTCAATCCCCTGACGGTCCCATAACTTCCCATCATTAAATTTCTTGGAACACCAGGCACATCACCTCTTAATCTACAATACTCTAGTGTATAGAGACTATGACTGCAGCTCTTCCTCATACTGTTGGCCTTGTAGATTTTTGAGCATCCTTGTTGCCCTGCACTCCCTCCATTAACCTAACCTCTTTTATAAGGTGCCCAGAACTGGATGCAATATACCAAATGTGGTCTGATAAGTGAGCCATATAGAGGCATAATGACCTTTCTATCTCTGCTCGTGATGTGCCTTTGTATACATGCCAAGATACTGTTTGCCTTTTTTGTGACTGCAAGACATTGTTTTTTTTTTTTTAAAGGTGAGATCATTTGATATTACTATTCCCAGATCCCTCTAATCGGTCATGACTTTTGAGTTTGTCTGCCCAAAAAATATGATGCACACCTAGGGCGGGATATTCAGAAGAGTTGCGCCATGTGCAAACCACTGATGTGCCCTGGCACGATATTCAAAGGGGGATTGAGCCTGGCACAAATCCTGAAGGCGCCGGAGTGCATTAGTAATGTATGCGGCACAAGTCGGGGGGGGGGCCATGCATACTCCACACATCTTGATATTCAGCCCAGGATGTGCTGAGCCTATGCATGCGCAACCCCTACTTGCGCTGCACACAGGTGAGCAAAAAAAAAAAAGAGCAACAGCTGGCCACCCACAGGTGAGCTGTCAATTGGTAGGGCGAACACTGCAGTTGGCACCTGTGGGTGGGCACCCGAGTCCGGGCGGTACCTTCTCGCGGTGGAGCCCCCATGTCTGATCGCAGGCATATGTAGAAATATAATAGTCCTATATCCCTGGTGGTCCAGTGGACTGCTTGCAGCCCAATCACAGGCATATGTTGAGATATAAAAGTCCTATATCCCTGGTGGTCCAGTGGACTGATTGTGGGCATCAGTAGTAAATTATGACACACCAATCCAACCTTGGTGGTCCAGCGTACCCCCTCCCACTCCCCTCGGTCAGTGGCGGGCAGCAGCTCCCCACCCGCTTGCCCCTGGCCGACTGACTCCGTATGGTAAGGCTGTATGCCCGTTGGTCCACAGCATGAGCCAATGGGCAAGCAGCCCGTACCATACTACAGAAGAGCAACAAAAACTTTCAAGTACCTCAAGGGAATTAACAAAGTCCAAGAGGCTAGCATCTTCCAGAAAAAGAGATGTGCAAGAACAAGGGGACACAATTTAAAGATAGAGGGGGGACGGCTCAGAGGTAATGTGAGGAAGTATTTTTTCACTGAGAGGGTTGTGGATACATGGAATGGCCTCCCTGAGGAGGTCGTGGAGTTGAGAACAGTGGGGGACTTCAAGAATGCATGGGACAGGCATAAGGCAGTCCTAGTGGGGTGTAGGAGGAAGTAAGCTGTTGGTTAACTAGGATCTGCAGCTTATCTGTTAGGTAGGAAAATGGGCAGACTGGGTGGGCCAAGCGGTCCTTATCTGCCGTCAAATTCTATGTTTCTAAAAACAGCTCCTCCTTGAAAACAGGTGCCCAAGTCAACAATAAAGTCCATGAAGAGCAAAACTCAGCACTCTGTGGTTGGCGTATATACCAGGCATGTTTTTATTGAAATATTTAGGCGCCAAACCAAGCCACACAAAAGCAGGTAGCACAGCAAAGTAAGTTCCCAAGCGGTTTTGTGCACACAGCACGTCATCAGGGGGTGGTTACTAGTGATATAAAGCACATATATGTATAGGGTAAACACTTAAAGGAACAGCTCCTTAAAAGTGCATCACAGAAAAAAACAAACTAAAACATACCCATATGCATCCAAAACAAATATATATAGAGTAAATATAATACATACTATAATGCAATCCCGACATCAGTATCAATACATATATACACTGATCCTTTTATATGAAGGGGAAAGAAAACCCACATAATTACACATTTCATGAATAAAAAAAATCATACTGTAAATTCCCTATATGTATGTCAAATTTAAAAAATGCAGCTAAAGTAAAGTAAGGAAGCGATTCTATATGGGACTCAACAGCTAGTGAATAACTGCATTAATGGTACTAAAAAATGCTTGAAAAAATGTATTATACAGTACTAGACAGGAAGTCAGCTCCCAGCCATCGGGACACACCGAATGTTCCATGTCCAGGTATTTTGTAACCAGCAACATTTATCTGTGACAAAATAACAAAGAAAATATTAACATCTATATTTCCAACAATCCAAAAATACTATAACACTGACAAAAGAGAAAGAGAAGGGGGGTGTAAAAGGGGGGAAGGGTGGGGGAAGGAAAAGGGGGAGAAAACAGGTAGAAAAGAAACCAGAAATAGAAAAGAAAAAAGGAAAAAATGCACATTTATTTAGACTTGAAACAACTCAACAATTCTATCTTATCATTCAAACCTGGGACAACAAGAGCCACTAATGTATAAATCCAAAAGGACACTCTGTACTTCAATTTGGCATCCAAATCTCCTCCATGAGGGCCTAACTTCACAGCTTCAATTCCACAAAATCTGAATACGTGTTCCAAATGTGTATTTCTGCTTTGATCACAATGTACAGCAAGTGCACTTCTAGCATAATTATTAGAAATAGATCTTAAATGTTCACCCATCCGTACCTTTAATGGGCGTATAGTTTTACCCATATAGAATGCACTGCATTGACAAGTAGCTAAATAAACTACATTCATAGAGCTACATGTAATCAAATCTCTGATTTCATAAGTTTTAACACAAGTACAGCTGGTAAAAGTGTTACACCTGAGTACAGATTTACAGAATTTACAGTTACCACAATTATACATACCACATGGAAAATGAGAGGAACTCCTGTCACCACCCATATTTGAAGGCCCAATTGTCCTGTAACCCTAATAAAAGATGGTAATGTAGTAACATATTTCTTAATGTAGACTCTCATATTAAGAAATATGTTACTACATTACCATCTTTTATTAGGGTTACAGGACAATTCTTGGGCATTTTAAATGATATGCAGATAGAGCCTGGATGGTTCTTGGTCTCCACGGATATTACATCCCTGTATACCAATATACCACATGAGGGGGGTCTTAATGCACTAGACTATATTCGGTTACAAGATACACAAGTTCCCCATGGTAAAAATAATTTCCTTCTGGAATGTGCAGAACATGTCCTGATGAAAAATTTCTTTCTTTTCCAGGATAAGTTCTATTTGCAAATTAAAGGCACAGCCATGGGTGCTGCATTTGCACCCAACTATGCCAATTTGTATTTGGGCTTGTGGAAGAACAACACTGTTTATGATAGAGACACTAACCCATTCTATGACAATATCGATATTTGGCGCCGCTATATTGATGACATCTTTATGGTGTGGCGTGGCACTTTAGAGGAACTTCAGCAATTCGTAACATATTTAGAAAAAAGTAATGAGAACTTTAGATTTACTTTACAACAGGACCTTTTATGTGTATCTTTCCTGGATGCGAGTATCACTAAGGAAGGAGATGGTAGTCTCAGTACTAGATTATTTCGTAAGGGGACTGACAGGAATTCACTTTTACATGCATCTAGCTGCCATCCACAGTATTTGGTGTCCAATATACCGAAGGCCCAAATGTTGAGTGTGAGAAGAAATTATAGTAAAAATGTGGACTTTATTACTCAGGGGTCAGACTTGTGTGATAGATTCATTGAAAGAGGGTATGCTTATAGTACAGTTCAGGATGCCTTTAAGGAAGCAGCATGTGTGGAGAGAATTGATCTTGTAAAACAAAAAACTAAAATACCTAAGGAACAGAGGGCTAATTTTGTCACCACCTATACTAGACATTCCAAAGCCATTGAGCAGATTATTCAGAATAATTGGAATGTACTGCTGGGAGATCCACGGCTGTTGGAAGTCACCCGTTATAGACCTAGAATGGTATATAGGAGAGGCCAAAATTTATGTGATAGATTAGTGCATAGCTACACTGGGCCTTCAAATATGGGTGGTGACAGGAGTTCCTCTCATTTTCTGTGTGGTATGTATAATTGTAATAACTGTAAATTCTGTAAATCTGTACTCAGGTGTAAAACTTTTACCAGCTGTAATTGTGTTAAAATATATGAAATCAGAGATTTCATTACATGTAGCACTATGAATGTAGTTTATTTAGTTACTTGTCAATGCGGTGCATTCTATGTGGGTAAAACTATACGCCTATTAAAGGTACGGATGGGTGAACATTTAAGATCTATTTCTAATGATGCTAGAAGTGCACTTGCTGTACATTGTGATCAAAGCAGAAATACACATTTGGAACATGTATTCAGATTTTGTGGAATTGAAGCTGTGAAGTTAGGCCCTCGTGGAGGAGATATGGATGCCAAATTGAAGTATAAAGAGTCCTTTTTGATTTATACATTAGGGACTCTTGTTGCCCCAGGTTTGAATGATAAGATAGAATTGTTGAGTTGTTTCAAGTCTAAATAAATGTGCATCTTTTCCATCATTTTCCTTTTTTCTTTTTTTCTTTTCTATTTCTGGTTGCTTTTCTACCTGTTTTCTCCCCCTTTTTTCCCCTTTTCTTCCCCCCATTTCCCACCCCTTCCCCCCTACTTTTACACCCCTCTTTCTTTCTCTTTTGTCAGTGTTATAGTATTTTTGGATTGTTGGAAATATAGATGTAAATACTTTCTTTGTTATTTTTTCACAGATAAATGTTGCTGGTTACAAAATACCTGGACATGGAACATTCGGTGTGTCCCGATGGCTGGGAGCTGATTTCCTGTCTAGTACTGTATAATACATTTTTTCAAGCATTTTTTAGTACCATTAATGCAGTTATTCACTAGCTGTTGAGTCCCATATAGAATCACTTCCTTACTTTAGTTTCACTACATTTTTTAAATTTGACATACATATAGGGAATTTACAGTATGATTTTTATTCATTAATGTGTAATCATTAAGTGGGTTTTCTTTCCCCTTCATATATAAGAATCAGTGTATGTATGTATTGATACTGATGTGGGGATTGCATTATAGTATGTATTATATTTACTATATATATATATATATATATATATACACATACATTTGTTTTGGACGCATATGAGTATAAATGTTTTAGTTTGTTTTTTTCTGTGATGCACTTTTAAGGAGCTGTTCCTTTATGCGTCTACCCTATATATATGTGCTTTATATCACTAGTAACCACCCCCTGATGACGTGCTGTGTGCACGAAACCGGTTAGGAACTTACTTTGCTGTGCTGCCTGCTTTTGTGTGGCTTGGTTTGGCATCTAAATATTTCAATAAAAACATGCCTGGTATATACGCCAACTACAGAGTGCTGAGTTTTGCTGTTCATGTACCATACTACACAGTCCAGCAATGTGAATGGATCTATTCACATTTCTGGACTGTATAGTACGGCACAGGCTGCACGCCCACTGGCTCACGCTGTGGACCAATGGGTGTACAGCCCTACTGTATGGAGTCAGTCGGTGGGCGGCAGGCGGGTGGGGAGCTGCCGCCTGCCGCTGACCGGGATGAGTGCGGCTCAGTGGGTGGGTGGGGTGGGGGTACCGCTGGACCACTGGGGTTGGATTGTGTGTCATAATTTATTACTGACACCCACGATCAGGCTGCGAGTGGTCCACTGGACCACCAGGGACATAGGACTATTATATTTCTACATATGCCCGTGATCGGGCTGCGAGCGGTCCACTGGACCACCAGGGATACGGGAGGGTGTAATTTAATGTACTTCTGCCCGCAATCGGGCTGCAAGCGGTCCACTGGACCACCAGGGATACAAGAGGGTGTATTTTAATGTACTTCTGCCCGTGATCGGGCTGTGAGTGGTCCACTGGACCACCAGGGATACGGGACGTTTACATTGTATTCATATGCCCACGATCGGGCATCAGAGCTTGTTGCCATTTGTGCAGGGGGCGTCTGTCCCCGAAGGCTGCAGCCTGGCAGGGTGCCAGGCTCAAGTCACTGGGGATCGGCGCACCTGCATGCAAATTGGGCCATAATGACATGCAAATTGCCGCATTTGCATCTTGCATACATTATGGCCCTATTTGCATGTGCACTTTTGAATATTGTGGTAGTTTCGCCTATCGCAACGGCACTTGTGCTAGCGCATCCCCCAATCCACTCTGGCCACTTGCACTGGCGCAGTGCCACTACGCCATGCACACTGCGGGTGGTCAAGTTCAATGATGCTGTGCCATGGCGTAGCTCCGTTGAATATCACCCTGTCCCCTGTGCATCCAAGTTGTGCTGCGCCCAGGCTTGCGCCACAGCCTGGCGCACTCTGATTATCCCACCCCTATTGTTTTTCCCCATGTGCAAAACAGTGCATTTTTCAAGGTTAAAGTTCAGATTGTTTATGTGCCCAGTTTTCCAGTCTACTTCATTTTGAAGTTTCTTCTCATCCATAGTGCTATCCGCCACTGTTCCAATTTTACTATCATCTGCGAATTTTACCATCCAAACATCCTCACATTTCATTGATGTTACATAGATTTTAAGAACTGGTCCCATCACCGATCCCTGCAGCACCTCACCAGTGGCTGGTGTCCACCCAGAGGATGTTTCCCTGTATTACTTGTTGCTTTTTGTTGGTCAACCAAGACGGTATTCATGCTATTAAATCATTCAGTCCTATTTTTTTGTAATGTGACAATAACAATTTATAATGCACTGCCTAAATCGGTTACTAACAGTGTTAACATTTCTACTTTCAAAAAAAGCTTAAAAAAACTTTTTGTTCTCTGAAGCTGTTTGTCAGTGTTTTAAATGATCTTACTAGATGAATGCATGTGTATTGTACTGGTATGTTTTTATGTTGTATTAATGTAACTGAACACCATTGAAAATTATCATTATTTTGCTCACTGGTTACTCAGTATAAAAAAAAACAAATGCCATCATGCGGTACCTTATCAAAGACTTTACTTTTATCAAAGAAGACCACATCAACCTTTTTCAAACCCCAGGAAATCTTACTGTATTCTGACAATTGCAGTATGGTCTCACCATAGGACTGCCCCGGAGCCTAGAACCTATGCTAATGATGGAATGTTAGGCTCGAGTTTGGTTTTCAAATCACTGTCCCTGGTTGCACTTCTTGCAACCATCAGATTCTTTACTCTGCTTGCCTCAGTAAGACGTCTCTGGAGTGCTCTCCTTCACTTCATTTGAAGAAGTTATTTTTCTTGGTTAAATTGTAGTCTGTTTTATTTTCCTTGATTTTTGAAGCACTGTCCTTGGTTCGCAGCCAGAATTAGAAAGTGTTAGTTTGGTAAGTGTTATCGGTTCCTCTCCGTTTTTTCCCTAACAGGGAAGGAAGTTTATTACTGACACCCACGATCAGGCTGCGAGTGGTCCACTGGACCACCAGGGACATAGGACTATTATATTTCTACATATGCCCGTGATCGGGCTGCGAGCCCTTACTGAGGAAGTTTTGATTTTGTTTGAATTTATTTATTTTAATTTTGGTACCATCCGGTAAGGCGGTTTAGTTATTTGAAACTTTTTGATGAACCTTACCAAGGTAATCCTTGGTACACTTCAGTTCTAACCAACCGATAAATGTCACAACCTAAGAAACAAATGGGCCCCACAGGTTTTCAACATTGTACAGAGCGTGGGGAACCATTCGCTAAAGCAGAACCTCATTTAATTTGCATTTGTTTGAGGTTTGACCACTTCAAGGAGGACTATTTGTAAAAAAAAAAAATTCCCTCCGTCAACGCTTGATAGGCGACTTAAATGACTGCAGGAAAAAATGTCTGAGAAACCTGGTAGCAGACACTCATAAGGGACCAGGGGACCAGCCTTCTGACAAGGGTGACTCCTCATCTGCTAAAAAGAGATCTGCCGAATCGGCCGCTGACCCAGCGCATTCAGGCAAAAGGAAAAAGAAAGAAAAACACAGCAGCTGAACCGCAACCGAAGGCACTGGTTCCAACCACTGAGAAGATAGCGAACGCTATTCGCATAATTCAGTCTTTGCAGGCCAGTCTGGTCCTGGTTGAAAAATGGCTGCGTCTGGCTGCTGCAGGCTCTCCTTCGGTTCCCAGTTCAGGAGAACCTGAAGTGGAGGTTTGTGCAGAGGAATACTATGAAGAGGATGATGAGGAGGACTATGGGGAGCCCACTGAACCGGATATCTCCTCAGATCCTCACAGACCAGACTCCCCTAAAAGAACTGATGATTATACTTCTCATTTTCAGTTCATTAGGCAGGTGGCTCTGTCTTTGGACCTTCCCACTCAAGAATCCACTGATGAGGAAGAACAGATTACAAAGAGATGATGGATGTGCCAACCTCTAAAAGGGTTTTATTGCCCATCCATAAAGAAACAGATCCTGAAAGTACTGCATACCCCCACTTCCATTCTACCCCATGAAAGAAAAGTGGATAAGAAGTACTGGGTGTCTACGGGTGAAGCAGAGTTCTTGTTTGGGCACCTTAGCCATGAAGGAGTGGTGCAGGCTGCAGCCTGTGATAAGGCTAGCATTCCTTTAGCTTCACATCCTCCTGACAAAGACTCCAGGAGGATAGATTACATTGCCAAAGAAACTGTACCTGGGGTCTTCTGTTGCGGTAAGGCAGGCATCTTATATGGCCTATGTTGCAAGGTAGCAGAGGACTTTGTGGAACACTGTGATGGAAATCACAAAGTCAGTGCCAGCCCCTATGGCAGCGGATGTGGAGGAAGCTGCAAAAAGGGGCATAGAGGCATCTAAAGTGCAATTGCATATGGCAGTACACAGTAATGATACCACTGCCAGACAAGTGGTCTCTTCTGTATCTCTAAGAAGGTTTCCCTGGCTCAGGACAACTAACCTAACTCAGGGCACCCAGTCCAAAGCATTGGACTTCCCCTGTGAGCCTCTGTCTCTGTTTGGTGAGCAGACAGAGGCTTACATGAAGAAAATGGATGAGTACAAAACAGCCTATCAAATTGCTGCTGCTAGAGAGAAGTCATCTACACCCCATAAGCAGCAAGCCAGGGGTCCCAGAGGCAGGCCTTATAGGCCATTCTTTCAGCCCCAAACTTACACCCAGTACCAGCAGTACCAGCAACAGAGGGGCTACTTTAGAGGCAGGGGAAGAAGGGGTGGCAACCAAATAGCCCCTAGCACTCAGCCAGCTTCCCAGCCTAAGCAGACACCCTGAGAGGTCTGCTCGGGATGCCTCCCCAGTACCAGTAGGAAGCAGGTTGGCCCACTACTCCAGGAATGGAAATCCATTACTACAGACAAGTGGGTCCTGAAGGTAATGGGCCAAAGTCTGGCCCTCAGTTTCAAATTAAAAGCAAAGCTGAGGGCAAACGTTTTTTGACCTTCCTCCCCAGCAGAGAGACTATTGCTAGAGAAGGAAGTATTAAATCTCCTATCCCTAGGGGCAATAGAGCCAGTTCCCCTGCAGCAGAGGGGAAAGGCCTCTATTCAAGGTACTTCCTCACTATCATGAAAACAGGGGAGTGGCGACCTATATTGGATCTCGGACATCTGAACAAACATTTACTGAAACCAGAATTCAAAGTGGTCTCTCTGTCTACCATTTTAAAGCAAGGAGATTGGTTTGCATCCCTGGACTTCAAGGATGCATACTTCCACATCACAGTAAGGCAGTCACACAGAAAATGTCTCCAGTTCAGGGCAATGCCTTTCGGTCTCACTTCTGCTCCAAGGGTGTTCACAAAATGTTTGGCTGTAGTTGTGGCACACCTAAGGAGACAAGGAGTGGCAGCATTCCCTGACCTAGACGACTGGTTAGTCATAGGCAAACTCCTCAACAGGTCAAGCAGTCCCTGGCACTCTCATAGGATCTCCTGCAGTCTCTGGAATTGTTAATAAATCAGAAAAAGTCAGTGCAACCATTGCAGCTCTTAGAATTCATAGGGGCTCAACTGGATTCAGTGAAAGGAAAAGCTTTTCTCCTGCAGGAAAGGGCAAGCAGCTTGGTACAGTTAGCAAGCTCTTTCAAACCTTGCAGCCTCAGGCCTGCCAGGCACTTCCTATAGTTGTTGGGCCACATGGCAGCATCAACTACAGTGCTAGGAGCAAGGTTTCAGATGAGAGCTATTCAATATCACCCAAGACAGTACTGGCTCCAAAAAAAAGATTCACTGTCAGAGCTGGTCCCAGTAACCCAAACTTTCGTGCAGGCTCTACAGTAGTGGCTAGAAGAAGAGAGCCTCAGGCAGGAAGTTCCCTTCATACAAGTACAACCCTCCAGGGTGCTTACCACGGATCCATCCCTCCTAGGGTGGGGAGCACACCTAGAGGAGAATACTGTCCACGGTTCGTGGTCCAAGCCAGAGTCCCTGCTTCACATCAATCTGCTGGAACTCAGGGCAGTCTTGTTAGCATTGCAGGCATTTGTCAGCATGCTTCAGGACAATGTGGTACAGGTCAGAACAGACACAACCACAATGTACTACATCAACAAACAAGGCGGCACAAGGTCCACTCTTCTATGCACAGAGGCCATGAAAATATGGACCCTGGCTTATTCACTAAATATCCAGTTGTCAGCCGTTCATCTGCCAGGCAAAGACAATGTCTTGGCAGATTACATCAGAGCCACCCCAAATGGTCCCTGAACAGTCAGGTAATACAAGTGGTATTCAAAAGGTGAGAGACTCCAGAGATAGACCTTTTCACCTCACCAGACAATCACCAGCTTCCAAGATATTGTTGCAGGCCACCAGTGACAGGTTCAGTGCCACTGGATGCACTAGTTCTGGACTGGACAGGGAAGTTTCTGTATGCCTTTCTTCCGTTTCCCTTGTTACTAAGGGTTCTGATCAAACTCAGATCCCAGTCTGCCACAATGATTCTAATTGCTCCAGACTGGGCCAGGCAACCTTGGTACTCCATGGCAGTGGATCTATCAATAGCCAAGCCGGTCAGCCACCCCAGGAGGCACAACCTATTGACTTCATCCCAGGGCAGGATCCTGTATCCAAACCTGCCATCTCTCAGCCTCAAAGCCTGGCTTTTGAGGATCTAGAGTATGCCAATTTGAATCTTTCAGAAAGTGTCATGGGTTTCTAGAAAACCTTCTACCAGAAAGATTTATCCTTCCAAGTGGAAAAGATTTTCTATTTGGTGTCCGAATAAAAAACCTGAACCATAATCAGGCAGGGTTGCCTGTGGTTTTGGATTACCTTGCCCACCTTCACTCTTTGGGCTTAATGCTATACACATTGTAGGTGCATTTGGCTGCAGTTTCTGCTTACTTGCCAGCAGGAAAGACATCTTCCCTGGCACCTAACCCTGTGTTCAGGAGCTTTAAGGGACTGATGCACTTGCACCCGCCTCACAGAATTCCCACTCCAGTTTGGGATCTTAATATTTGCATAGCACAGCTTATGCAACCACCCTTTGAACCCATGGCAATGGCTGATCTCAAGTATGTGACTTGGAAGACTGTGTTCCTGGTTGCCATTACCTCTGCCAGGAGGATAAGTGAACTCCAGGCTCTGTCCATGGAGCTTGATTATGTGGCATTCCATAGGGACAAAGTGGTCCTTAGGACAAATGAGTTCCTTCCAAAGGTGGTTTCAGATTTTCACATTAATCAATCCATCACACTTCCAGTCTTTTTTACTGACTATTCTACTTCAGGTGAACGTAGACTGCATAGCTTGGATGTTAAAAGAGCTATCAGCTACTACCTGGAACATACAGAAAGTCATAGGATAAAACCCAACTCTTTCTGACTTATGGGGAAGTGGGAAAAGACAAACCTGCCACTAAGAGATCCATAGTAGGATGGATCGTGGCATGTATCCAGCTCTGTTATGGCAAAATGGGCAAACAGCCTCCTCAGGGCCCATTCTACAAGGGGGACAGCTGCGTCAGTAGCAGCTCTAAGAGATATTCCTTTATTGGAAATCTGCAAAGCAGCTACCTGGAAAATGGTCTACACATTCACTAAGCATTATTGTTTGGATACCCAGGCTAGGAGTGATGCCAGATTCGGCACAGCAGTTTTGCAGAGCTTGTTTCCTAAATAGGTCCTCTGCCCGCCTCCAAAGGCACTGCTTGGTAGTTTGCAATTGTCAGAATACAGTAAGATTTCCTGGAGTGTGAAGAAAACATCACTTACCATAGTAATCGTGTTTCTTCTAAGGGAACCTTACTGTATTCTGAGCTCCAACACTTCCTCCCCTGCTAGGACCTACAGGGCACTGCACATTGCCTGTTACTCATGTTGGAAACCTGTGTTTACCTATTAGTTTCTTGGTCTTCTGTTGACTTGAGTCTTAGCAATGCCCTTTGTTATTTTAAGGTGTTTTCCTACCCTAGTCAGGGTATTGAGATTAGTTAAGTTAGCTTAGTATTTTTAGTTTCTGCATGCTTCGTAAGAATCTGACGGTTGCAGGAAGTGCAACCAGGGACAGCGTCTTGAAAACTGAGCTGGAACCTAACATTCCGTCATTAACATAGGTTCTATTAACCATTTCGTCTCCGTGGCAGTCCTATGGTGAGACCATACTGCAATTGTCAGGCTACAGTAAGATTACTATGGTAAGTAATGTTTTCTTACCTTCCAGTGCCCTAGCAAATGGCTAATAGAAGGTTAATAAATTTGTCAGGCAAGACCCCCCCCCCCCCAATAAAGCCATGCTCTAAAGTGTCCCTTTGATCTGTTATTTCCAGGAATTTATCAGTTTCATCCTTTACATTCCCATCCGTCATTTTGCCCAGGATCGATGTCAGCCTGATCAGTCTATAATTTCTGGACAGTTTCCTATCCCCTTTTTTATATATAGGAATCACCCTCACTTCCCTCCAAGAATGTACTTGTCTGTCCACTATTTATTGATTTCTGAATGATTTCTGTCATTGGGCCTGCCAGTTCCTTAAAAATTCTTAGGTGTAATGAATCTGGCCCCATGTCTTTGTTAGGATTTAATTTTGTAAGCCCCATGTACACATCATTACTATATATTATAATAGTTGATAATTGGATGCGGGCATTACAGGAATGCCAGAAGTGGTCCCTTTATTGAAAACACTACTAAAGTATGTTTAATTCTTTTGCCATATTCCTTTTGTCAGTTATTTGTCCTTTTATATTCTCCAGGGGTCCCATTTGTGTACAATAACCACATTTACAGTTAATGTGACTATAGAATGTTTTATAGTTGTCTTTAACCTCAGTTACGTAGAAACATAGATTTTGATGGCAGATAAGGACCACTTGGCCCACCCAGTCTGCCCATTTCAAACAACATGAAGTCTTGCTGTATTCTAAGAATATGCAGTTAGCCCCAGCACTTGAACCGCCCCAGAGAGGAAAGAGTTAACTCTATGCAGCAGCGTAGAATGTTGAGCTTGATTTTCAAACCTCTGTCTCTGGTACTTACCAGTGTAACCGTCAGATTCTTTACTCCGCCTAACAGTGAAGTTGCTCCGGAGATTTCTCCTCTGCTCAGTTCGGTAGAGTTTGAATTAGCGTTCAGGTTTTCTGACCGTTTTATTATTTTCGGATTTCCAGCCTGTCTACGGTACAGGGTGTGGTAGATAGGTGGTGACTTGTCTTTTATTTAAAAATTCTGTGGAAATTGTTTTGTCTTGGTTTCTTGTCGGTCCGGTTAGGAACTGACCTTTATGCTTATTTTTGATTGTTTTTATTTTCTGTGGGATTTAGTGTGGTGTTCTGGTGCCAATCGGTTTCAAAAGAAATTGACTTTTTCTGGTTCTTTTACAGAACCCGTAACATGGTTTGTAACTGATCGGTCGGTTATTACCTGGCTTAAAAAGCTTTTAAGGGTAATTGTTTAGGTTGGCCACGTCTGAGAAACCCAAGAAAAAAAATGGTCCCACTAGGTTTCAGCACTGTTCTGAGTGTGGGGAGGCCTTTTCCAAGGCCGAACCCCACCTTATTTGTATTTATTGTCTGGGGTTTGACCACCTCAAAACAGACTGCCAGATTTGTAAAAAAATTCTCTAAAACCACTCTAGAAAAAAGGCTGTGTAGGCTGAAGGAAAAGGAAGCTGAGAAGTTCGTAGATCTGGATGGCCAGTCTGGTTCAGTTGAGGCCGAACCTGAGGAGGTGCCTACTGATCTAGGCAATACCTCTTCAGGCAAAAGGAGGTCCAACTCCGAGGGGTTGGTTCCGTCGAAAAGGAAGTGTAAGTCAGCCGGTTTGCATCCAGCACCGCATACTCCAACCACTGACAAGATAGCCAAAGCGATTAGTATAGTTCAGTCGCTTCACCCAGTTCTGTCCGATCTGGTACCGCCGGTTAGGCGGTCGGTTCAGTCAGATCCAACTCCATCGGACTTTCCATTAGGAAAAACTTGTAATTCCAAATGGAAAAGATTCAGCATTTGGTGTTCTCAGAAGAGCATTGTGCCCGATTCTGCAGGCATTGCTACAGCCTTAGATTATCTTGTTCATCTTAATGGTCTACGCTGTCTCTGCATTCCTTTCAGTAGGGAAGGGCTCTTCCCTGGCATCTCATCCTGTTTTTGTAAGTGTTTCAAAGGTCTGGTTCATATTAACCCTCCCTTTCTAGATCCTACTCCGGCTTGGGATCTTGATGTCTGCATTGCCCAGCTTATGCTGCTACCCTTTGAACCTCTGGCTTCGGCCGAGCTGAAGTACTTGACCTGAAAAACTGTGTTCCTGGTAGCTATTACTTCTTCTAGGTGGATTAGTGAATTACAGGCCCTGTCAGTTGAACCTGACTTCATCTCTTTCCATTGGGATAAGGTGGTCCTAAGAACCAATAGGAGGTTCTTGCGCAAAGTGATTTTAGATTTTCATCTGAACCAGTGTCTCTTCCTGTGTATTTCACTGACCTTTCTTCTTCAGGGGAAAGAAGATTACACAGTTTGGATGTTAAAAGGGCTCTTAGCTACTACATAGAGCATACTAAGGCACACAGAAATGACTGTCTTCAATTGTTTCTCACTTGTGAAGTGGGGAAAGGTAAGCCTGCTACTAAAAGAACTACTGCCAGGTGGATTGTCTCTTGTATACAATTCTGCTATGACAAATTGGGCAAAACACCCCCTCCAGGCCTGAGAGCTTACTCGACTAGGGGTAGAGTTGCTATTCTGGCTGCTGCCAGAGATATACCCTTGCTAGAAATCTGTAAAGCAGCCACCTGGAAAACAGTCCATACATTCAACAGGCATTACTCTCTGGACATCCAGGCTAGGAGTGTTGCTAGGTTTGGCACAGCGGTACTGCACATCTTGTTCCCAAAGTAAGTTCTGCATTCCTTCCTCCTGGGGGACCTGCTTGGTAGTCTGCATATTGTCAGAATACAGCGAGACTTCATGTTGTTTGAAGAAAAAATTACCATAGTAATGTTGTTTCTTCTAATGGAGTCTTGCTGTATTCTGACCTGCCTCCACTCTCAGAACCTAGTTTTTGGGAAGTGGGTTGGCAGGTACAGTGTTGCATCTCAGGGGTGTACCTTGTACCCTCCCTCTTCAGGGTGAGGTATTTGTTTTATTGTTGCTATTATTATGTTTAATATATATAATATAGTCACTACCTTTTTTTGGGGTTCTTGACTTGAGTCTTTTTGGGACCCAAATTATTGCCTTCTGGCTATATAATAAACAATTTCCATAGTTTAGGACTTAGTTTGCTCGTAAGAATCTGACGGTTACACTGCATATTGTCAGAATACAGCAAGACTCCATTAGAAGAAACAAAATTACTATGGTGAGTAATGTTTTTCTTCCCTCCTATTGGATAACCTGCAGATCCTAGTTAACCAACAGCCTACTTCCTCCTACCCCCACTATAATTGCCTTATGTCTATCCCGTGCATTCTTGAATTCCCCCACTGTTTTTGACCACACGACCACCTCAGGAAGGCTGTTCCATGCATCCACCACCCTCTCCATGAAAAAATACTTCCTTACGTTGCCCCTGAGCCATCCCCTCCTCTATCTTCAAATTGTGCCCCTTTGTTCTTACACATCTCTTTCTGAAAGGTACTACCCTCTCGGACTTTGTTGATTCCCTTGAGGTACTTGAAAGCTTCTATCATGTCCCACCTCTCCCTCCTTTCCTCGAGGATATACATATTAAGCTTCTTTGGTCTCTCTTCGTGTGGTTTCTGGTGCAGACCCTGCACCATTTTAGTTGCCCTCCTCTGGACTGCTTCCATCCTGTCTTATGTCTTTGTAGAGATGGGGTCTTTAGAACTGCATGCAGTACTCCAGATGGGGTCTCACCAACTGTCTGTACAGAGGGATGACAACTTCCTGTTTTCTACTGGTGATGCCTATCCCTATGCATCCCAGTATCTCCCAGCCCTCCTTACTGATTAACCATGAGTTTCAGCTCATGGTTCTTTTTACCTTTCCTAATTTCCCTTTTACACTCCCTAGTGTGCTTTTTATAATCTTCCCACGCTGCCTGATTTTGTAGCTTCTTTGTTTTTCTGTGTGCCTCTCCTCCTGATTTTATGTTTGATAGCTGTACTCATCCTTCCTGGAATTCTTCCTTTTTAAAATATTTTTCTTTAACTGGTATTTATTGTTATATTAGTTGCTGTAATTTTCCCTCCAAAGTTTCCCACATTTCATCAAGTTATTATCTTTAAATCCATGTTTCCAGTCCCATATGCTGAGAATTTGTCTAATTTCTGCATAATTTGTTATAACATCTGATTTTGGTTTGCCCATTGACCCTTATGTCTTCCAGCATCACCTCACAGTGTACCACCTCATGGTCGCTTCCACACCGTGATCCCACTGCTCTACAGTTAGTCACCTTGTCCCCCAAGTTACTCAATACTACATCCAATATATTATTTTCTCTTGTATTGACTGTTATATGCTGTTCCAAATTGAGGCAATTAATAACCTTAATAAAATCTTTCTCAACAGCCGATTTGTCCTCCATAGTGTCCCAATCAATCCCAGGCATATTCAGATCACCAAGTATTATCCTGACATCTGGATCCAAGCTAGTCATTATCTCAGTCGGTTTTTTGTTTAGTTGCATACTACTTGCTGGAGGTCTATAGATGATACCGATAATCAGTTTCCTTTCCTTAGTTGGTATAAGTTTTAGTTATACTTTTTCCAGCTCGGGATCATTCTCAGTATCCATCTCTATATTTTCCAACTTTAGGTCGTTTGAGGCATATGGAGCTACTCCCCACCACCACTACTGCTTCTCTGTTTACTATACAAAGTATAGCCAGAAATATCCCTGTCCCATCCAGCTCTATCTTTCCACCATGTCTCAGTCACTGCACATAGATGGATATCCTCTTTTATCACAAGCATTAGTCAATATTACCCTCAGGTTGTTATCCTTTTTTGGGGTCACATTTTTGGATGTTGTTATTTTCTGCATATGCATCTTTTGCTTTTCCACCCTTATCCCCTCCCTTGTCAGTTTAAATTCAGTTCAGTTTGTCTTTATTTCTAAAAAGCGCTATTCATGCTGATCATAGCGCTTGTACAATGAAATTACATAAATATCATACTTAAAACTATGAAACCATTCCCATAATCCATCAACATCTCAGTAACTCAATAAACAGGAAATGCTAGATCAAACAGATATGTTTTTAGGGCTGTTTTGAAGCTCTCCACCATCAGGCACTCAAGTGTCTGACAAGGTAGAGAGTTCCACAGGGTGGGGGCCACGAATGCAAAAGCCCAGGCCCCAGATGTCTTCAGCCGAACCCTGGGAACCTCTAGCAATCCCTTGGCGGAGGGGAGGAGGCAGTAGGGATGCAAGAGCTCTTGCAGGTAACTTGGACCCTATCCGTGTAGGGCTTTAAAAATTATTTATGATGGATTAATTTATTCTCTTAGCTAACACCCATGTTCTGTGTCTGCTCAAATGAAGTTCATCATAAGCATAAAGGCCCTGGTCCATACTGAATCAGTTCCAATATCTTAGGGAATTCAAAATCCTGAAGGGCACACCACCTCTTTAGCCAACCATTTAGATATTTAGTTTCCTGATTTTTACGGTTGCTCTGGGAACTGGGAGGATTTCAGGTATCATGAGCTTGTCACCTATAGTCTTCATCTTATTTCCTACCCACTCAAAGTCTCTGGATGTCTTAATTTCCTTTTGCCCACATCATTAGTGCCTACCATATTTCACCATTTTAAAGCCGCCCCTGTTTAGAAGCCATGGGAAAAAACATTAATAAATGCAACAACTTCTAACTGATGAAATCAGTAGATTATACCCTACAGGAAGTAATGGTATTTAGAGCAGAGATGTCCAGCAAATGTTAGGTGTGATAAGAGGATAAAACTGTGAAGAAATTCTCCAGTAAAGACCAGCTTCCTCTCAACCACATATGCAGCTGGGCTCTGCCCATTTCTCCTTGCAAACCTGGTGTGCATGACAAATGCATCTTCATGAGTCAGTTCACCACTGCTGATTCATGCACTTCCACTAAGGGGTAAGCTTACTTGGTCCCTTTCCAGGATTGTGATCTGGACCTGGAGGGTCAGAGGTGTAGGTCAGTAGCTGGATGGATCAGTATGGGCAGGAATTAACTAAAGAGATAAGAGCTATGCCTGTAAAGAAAGGAAACTGAAGTGTGTATTTAAAAAAATAAGTAACATAAGGATAGAGATAGTTGTTTGCCACAGTGAGAGCAGGCCAGGGATGGGTAATAAAATATTTTTTTTTAGAAACACTCAGTAGTGCAGAATCTAGTCAATTTGTAATGACAAGGGTGATGGAACTGAAACTCCCTGAAGTGATTACCTCTTGATAAAATTAACAATTATTCCAGACAGGAATTTTCCACTCATTTGTGTTATAGTCCCAGTTTCCCATGTCTGTCTAATAAGAGGCAAGTGTACATATGAACACCAGGAGTAAGGCTAACAAAAAATAATATCATCTGATGTCAGCTTATTAATTAACGCCATCCACGTTTAAAAGCCGTGGCTCAAAATAAAAAAAATGTAATAGAAGCCGCATCTTCTAAATGGTGAAATATGGTATATGTAACACAATAAGGGGATCTGAATCAGTTTTAAGAAAGTTCCCTATATTCTTCCTTATAACCTCAATTTTTGCTCGAGAGTGAGCCATAACATTGTTTCCTTCCTCCCTCCCATGGCATATCACTTTATCAGTGTATTTTAAAATGGAATCCCACGATTACCATTATTTGTTTATTACTCGAGGGATATTTGATTTTTTATGTGTTGTCTCTATTGTATCACTTTTTTTCCCATTTGGTTCTGTTTGTGTGTGCTCTGTATGGTCAGCTGACTGTAACACTTGTGTACCTATTGCTTAATTCCACTGCAACCTGCTCTAGAGTATGCCTTCTCCTTTTAGTACCCCTCTGTACCATTCACCATTCATCTTCGTTAGGTACTCCCTCTATCACTGGAACTTCTATTCCAGTTATTTTCCTTTTATCTCTTCCCTCAACCTCCTTCTCATTTCCAGTGCTGGTACCAGTTTCCTGTTGTGGGGTATCTGTTATATTCAGGCTTGATTCTGATAAATTAATGAATTTCTCTAACTCACTGATCTCCTGCTGGCCACACAATCACTAACTCCTCAAACTCCCCTTTTAGTATTTGAATAAGCATACATTTATCACACACAAAAAAGCAGGGGTATCGCCTCCCTTAATAAACATTTTGCATGATATACATTCACAGATCCGTTTCTCCATTGTTCCCCTTATTAGAATTGTATAAATGTTTATTAATAGAGTAGTTTCACAGGCAGTACTGTTAAGTATGTCTAAGTCCCTCGGAAAATATTTGTAGTTCAATACTATCAAAGATTTTTACCAGTTTACCTTGGCCTCTGTCCCCGCAGGCACAGACCCGTGTCTCAGCATGTCTCCACACACTCGTCCGCTCATGCTCACTTCACTCACAAAACTGGCAAGCTTTATTTCTCCTGAAACCAGAAGTATGAACTTGCGAAAATTGCCAGCAGCAAAAGGCAATCATGGTCTGTCTAGGCTGCTCGTGAATGCAACTAGCTCTGTATTCAGCAGCTGTCCCACCCCTTCCTTATCTCCCTTACCCTTCCCTTTGCCCTATCCCACCCCTTCTTGAAGCATTCCACTGTGGTACATACCACCACTTCAGCTGGTAGTGTGTTCCACTTTGCCACCACCCTCTCTGTAAAGAAATGCTTCCTCACCTCCCTCCTGAATCTGTTCCCCATCAATCTCATGTCATGGCCCCTAGTGTCTCTCCCCACCCTCCTCCTGAATAGACCCTCTGTGTCCATCTTAATGATCCCTTTCATGTATTTGAAGGTCTTAATCATATCCCCCGTCCCTGCTCTCCTCCAGTGTGTACATGTTTAACTCTTAGTCTGACCTCATAAGGCAATTTCCCCCGGCCCTGAATCATCTTTGTTGCCCTACGCTGCACCCCCTGCAGCAGCCTAATGTCCCTTTGTAGGTATGGGCGCCAGTACTGCACCCAGTATTCCAGGTAGGGTCTAACCAACAATCTGTACAATGGTAGATTAACCTCCCTTCTTCTCGAGGTAATTCCCCTTGCAGTGCACCCCAGCATTTTGTTGCTCATTGCTGCTGCCTTTCTGCATCGTACGGAATTGTTCATTACTCCCATGATGAGCAACCCCAGATCCTCCTCTTCTGTTACCTCCAGTTGCACTCCCCCTAGATGGTAGCTTCTCCTCTGATTTATTTTTTTGTTCTGAAGTGTAGCACCTTGCAGTTTTTGCATTAAACCCCAGCTGCCATCTGTCAGACCATGCCTCTAGCCTAGCCAGATCCTGCTCTAGCCCCCACCACCCCCCTGCTCATCCACCACCGCTCACATCTTGGTGTCATCCACAAATAGGCTGATTTTCCCGAGATGTCTTCAATAAATATGCCAGACAGCACTGGGCCCAACACTGAACCCTCTGGAACACGTGTCGCAGGCTTAGAGGATGAGTATTCCCCACTTACCATCCTCTGCTGCCTATCTTTTAGCCAGTTCTTTACCCACCCCACCAGTTTTGCTCCTGCCCCTGTAGCTTGATATCTTCTGGTCATGTGACCTCCACGTTAGGTAATGACTGGCCCCAAATTGAAATGGTGTAGGTAGAAACTTGTTTTTTCCTGCTCCTTAAAACCAGATTAAAACTTTCCCTCCTTCCTCGTGCAGAGACAAAAGTGCAGTTGCTGTTTGGTAAATGCATTAGTCCTCAGATTGCCTGAGAACTACAGCTCCCACCGCCACCTCAGTGCCATTGCCTAGCAACCAGACTGCTCCCTTCATCAGTAAAATACTTCAGTTCCCAGTAATAAAAAGTGCTCTGTTGCCTGGGGCAATAGAGGAACACCACCAACATTTATGTGGTGCTCTCTTCGTTAGCCAACCGATGCCTGGGTGCTGCAGCTCATGCAGTAGGGACATGCCTTAGAATTTGTGAAGATAACTCCAGAACTTCCTCCAAGGCCCTCCATAAACCCTCCAGCACACATGACTGTGTAGAGGGAGCAGATCCAGTTGCTGCAGCGAAGGAGCCATAGAACCCGTCCCCGCTGGGTGATGGGGCTAGGGGGACTGGTGAATAGGGGCCAGTCAGCAAGGGAGTAAAAAATAACACGTGGTTCTACTGTCACTTCTTCCTCATCCCCAAATCCACAGGGGACTTGAGGCCCATCCTGGACTTACGCAACCTGAATTTTTACATCCAGTACAAGAAGTTCAGGATGGTCACCCTCTTGGGCATGTTGCCCTTGCTTGGGAGGGGGGGAGACTGGATCTGCTCCTTGGATATGCAGGATGCATACCTGCACATCAAGTTCTGCCTTCCCCACAGGAAGTACCTCTAGTTCCTGTTCCAAGGGGAACATTACCAGTTCATAGTTATTACCTTTGGTTAGTCTTTGTTGCCTTGGGTCTTCACCAAGAGCCTAGTGGTGGTGGCAGTGGCCCTCTGGAGGGAGGGCCTTTGTGTCTTTCCCTACCTCGATGACTGGTTGCACAAAGCTCAATCCAAGGAGCAACTGTCCTTGACCCTGGCATGTACCCTGCAATTGTTCAGTCAGTTGGGGATCACAGTCAACCTGTCCAAGTCAGTGTTGACTCTGGGCCACCATCTTCAGTACGTAAGAGCCATACTGGACATGGCCCAGGGCTCTGCCTTGCTGTCCCTCAACCCGGTGGAACACTTAATTGTGCAGGCCTGGGAAGTCTATCAAAGCCGGTATGTCACAGCCAGGATATACCTCAGACTCCTGGATCTAATGGCTGCAGCCATTGTCACTGTCCCCTTGGCAAGGCTGCACATGCACATCCCCCAGTGACCCTTGAAGGTACAGTGCGACTTGCAGACAGACGACCTGGAGCACATGGTCCTGGTCTCATTAGCAGTCAAAAAAGTCTTCCAGTCGTGGATGGAACCCGGTCATCTACTCTGAGGTTCCATTCCTCATACCCTTCCCCATCAGATCCTCACCTCAGATGTTTCCGGGATGGGCTGTGGCTCTCACCTGGGCCTTTTCCAAACTCAAGGGACGTGGACTCCACATGAGGCTTCTCTCCAAGTCTGTGTTCTTTAGATGCGAGCTGTACTGTACAGTCTTTCAGTCTCACCTGTCCCTGGGCCTGCTACTAGTGCAGATGGACAGTATCAGTATGGTGCCATTACAACAAGCAAGGGGGACACCCACTCTTATCACCTGTGTAGGGAAGCGATGAGAGTTTGGTACCAGGCTCTGGAGCATGGCCTAGAGCTGTCAACCATCCATGTTCCAGGTGCCAAAATGTCCTGGCAGATCAGTTAAGTCAGTCACAGTCCAGAATGCATGAGTGGGAGCTGCTCATCTTGGTGTGGTAGAAGACCTGTTCGACAGGTGGGGCCATCCAGAGATGGACCTTTTGCATCCACACTCAGTTCAGAACTACTGCTTTTGTGCTCACTCAATCCAGGGTCTGGAGTTTTCTTTTTTTTTAAATATTACTACTTGTTTCTCACCTGCTGTGGCGGTTACCGGCGAGGGCATCCAGCCACTGGCTGTGCCTGCCCAGAGAGCAGCAGACTGTCACATGATGGGGGATCTGGTACAGCCATCTGCTGGAGGGCCCTCTGGAACCCCCAGTGCGATTCCACAACAGTCCTCTGGGCAGTGCGGAGCGCTGCCATCAAGCTGCATGGTTGCGCCTAGCTATCTCATCCTGAAAGCCCCCTGGAGTGTGGACATGCAATGACGTCCTGAGGCACAACATGCTGATGTCTGCCATACTCCGCCACTATGTTGCACCTGCCCTGTAGCTCCCCCTGGCTCGCCACCAGGGGTGCTGCAGAGTGGTGAAGCCTCAGCCCTTCCCAGGATAGGAGAGCAGTCCTCTGGATGCTCAATCCTCTCCCACCCTTGCTGACCTGGGTGCATTTCCGAACCCAGGTCACCAGCGTGATGCGAGGTGTGGCGTACAACACCTCAACTCTTCACACCACCGGGCTGGCCAGGGCCTGGACTTTTCTGGTGAGGCACACTGTCCCTCTCTTGGAAAGGGAGGTTCCTTTATAGCTTCCCTCACTTTCCTCTTGCTCAGAGAGTGCTGATTAAGCTCGAGATGGAGGGTGCCATTCTGATTCTAGTGGCTTCCTGTTGGCCTCAGCAAATTTGGTGTCCACTGCTGTAGCAGTTAGCAGTGGAGCCTGCAGTACCCTTCCCCTGTGCCCAGGCTTGCTGTCATAGGAATGGGAGGCCGCTCTGGTCTCTTCGCCTGCATCCTGGCTCCTGAAGACATAGCCACTGCCAGGTGTGGGATCTCCCCTAAAGTAGCTGACCTCCTGGTAGCTGCCCAGAAGCCTTCCACCAGGGCAACTTATTCCATGAAGTGGAAGTGCTTTGCTTTGTAGGTGGCTTCCCACCATCTGGATCTCTTCACCTACCCGATGAACCAGATTCTAGAGCACTTGCTGTCCTTGTCCGATGCTGGCCTGAAGTACTTTTCACTCAAGATGCTCCTGTCCACCATTTTCAACCTTCCATGTGCCCATTGAGGGTTGTACAGTAGCCCAGTTGGATGTGGCCCGTACCTTTCTGGGAGGTATCCTGCACTTAGTCTCCCATCCATAACCCCGTCCTGGCCTGGGACTTCAATTTTATTTTGGAGACACTAACTTTGGCTCCTTTTGAGCCTACTGCAACTTGTGAGCTACGCTTTCTGTTGTGGAAGATGTTATTTTTAGTTATCACTTCTGCTGTTAGGAAATCAGAGATTCAAGTGCTCGTGCGAGCAGTCCTATTTGATTTTCCACAAAGACTTTGCGTACTAACCCTAAGTGAATGCCCAAGGTGGTGTCTTGTTTACTCTGAATCAAACCATCCACCTCCCTATTTATTTTCCAGAACATGCCAATCCAGGGGAAGCATTGCTCCATACTTTAGATGTATGTCGAATACTCAGATATTATGTTCATCCCCTCGCAGCTGTTTTTCTTTCACCCCTGGGAAAGATGACGTACCCGTTTCTAAACAGTATCTGTCCAAATGATTGGGCAATTGTACCATTTTCTGTTACATTAAGTATGAGAAGGAACTTCTTAGGGTTGTCAACGGGCCACTCTGCCAGAGGCATGGCCACTTCTATTGCCTGTTTCAGGGGCATCTGGGTAGCAGAGATCTGTGCTGCAGCCACTTGGAGTGCTGTCCACCCTTAACAAAGCACTACAGTCTGTACATCGCTTCTAGAAGGTAGGCAAATTTTGGTCTAGCTGTGTTACAGAGCCTCCTCTCCTAGATACCTACTTTCCCATTCTGATCGTCTCTGCAGTACTGGTTGAGACTCGTTCCTAATGTGTGACCTGCTGCAAGAGATGTCCTCGGAAGAAGATAGATCAGTTACATAAGAACTTACCATAACACTAGATCTTCGAGAGACTCTGTTGCTGCAGGTCATGCCATCCCTCCCTCCTTCCCCTGTACCTGTGTTCTCCTCTCCAAGATGGTAAACCTTCTGTTTCCTATACTCTTTCTGGCTCTCCCTCAGTTCCTTTGGGAGTCCGTGCTCATTAGATGGTCTCCGGTGAGGAACTGAGGAGAGCATGGGGGCTGCCCACAGCTATATAGGGGATGTCACCGTGGGCAGCCCCAGGTAGACTGATCACAAAAAAATGTGTCCATGTGGTCCTGGTGTCTGATGGCTGTAGTTTCTATGGTGTGACTTGCTGCAAGATATTCCCTTGAAGATCTGCTGTTATGATAAGTTCTTACTCAACTCTTCTGGACACTCAGGGAGTCCCATCACCACATCAGCCTGCCGAAGCTCCATTCAGTGCAGTTAGCTCTGACGGAATTTGTTCCTTTTGTCTGGCATCAGGTTGTGCAAGTTCAGGTGGATTACAACATGACCATGTTCTACCTGAACAAACAGGGTGGCGCGCTTACACACACACACACACACACAGAGTTTTGGGAGGCTCTCCACACCTGAACCCTCATGCACAGCTTGGGTGTAAATCTACTGATGATCCATGTTGTTAGAGCTCACAACCAGCCGGGACAAGACATTGCACAAGTGATCACTGCATCTGGAGGTGGTAAACCACCTTTTCTCCCTATGGGGCACTCCTTTGGTGGACCTCTTTACCTCCAGGGATAATGTAAAAGCTGAGTCTGTATTGACCTGGCTCCCTCAGTCTGGGGCACCACCCAGGGATGCTTTTGCGAGGTCCTGGACCCTAGGCCACCTGCACACCTTCCTTCACTGTCCCCTAATCCACATGGTGGTGGTCAGGGTATGGCGGGACAAGGTGCAGATGATCCTGATTGCCCCAGACTGGCCTTGCCTATTCTGATACCAGGATAACCTCAGCAACAGGCCCCCGTGGCAGTTGCCTTTGCACTTGGACCTTCTGGTGTCATCGGTGGAAGTTCCTTCACTCAGATCTTCAATCCCTGCATCACAAAGCCTGCTTCCTAAAGTGCTAGAGTTCCAGGGTGTGGGTCTTTTGGAGAATCTACTCCACATTGTGGAGGCTTCCCAAAAGGAGTCTTCTCTCCATTGCTATGGCATTAAGTGGAAACATTTTTACATGTGGTGTCAGGGTAAGGAGCTTGATTCCCTTGTCTGCCCCTTTGCTAGCATTTTGTTTTGGGGTTTTTTTTTCTTTTCAAACAATCTTTATTATATTTTCACAATAAATACAACATAGACATCTCAACGAAGGGAATAAAGTACATCAAACCTATAATACTATATAAATCAATCATGTACAAAGAGAAGGATCCACAGAAATACATCTGCCCTCAAAAATGAGATCGAGGGGGAAATAAATACATAGATACATAAATACATAACAGTTTTCAACATAAGCCACTATAAGCAAACTAAGATAACACACAACTAAGATAATCACAAGTGCCCAACAGGCAGACACAGCTTATAAAAGATACTTATGGACTAATCAGGCAATGTCTAATGAAAACAGCAGTTAATATACTTCTAAGGATAATCTAGCCAAGAAAAAAAGGGACCCCAAATTACGTTATATTTATCAATAGTTTTAGCATTACAATGACTAACATATTCATTGACAGCTACTTTAGCTAGAGCCCTAACCCATTCCTCTAACGTAAGGGGACATTTATCTTTCCAGTGACTAAGTATCAATCTTTTAAAGCATATAGAGGCTATAGAGATCCATTGTTTTCCCCTCGGTGACAAGGTTAGTGGCAAAGTGTAATCTCCCAGTATAAATATTATTGAAGGAGGCAGTATAGCGCAGTGGTCTAAGGCTCTGAGCTGCAAATCTGGTGACATCCAGCAGACCAGACCTGGGTTTGAATCCCACAGCTTCCACTTGCATACTGTGTGACCCTGAGCAAGTCACTTAACCTCCTTGTGCTCCCAGGTCGCTCCTGTAAAAAAGCTTTCAGCTTAGTGTGCTATACCTGGTTAAACAACCAAATAAAAAAAAAAAAAATTCCTGGATCAAAGGGGAAGTTCTGTTGTAGGATCTGCTGACAAGCATCCCAAATAACAAACCAGGCCTGTCTTAGAGTTGGACAATACCACATCATGTGTAGTAAATTGACGTCTTGAGCGCTACACCTCCAGCAATTGCTATCTGAAGAAATACCTAGTCTAAACATTTTCTCTGGCGTATAATACCACTTATGAATTAATTTAAATTGGATTAGCCGTCCCTGAAAGTCCATGCTGGATTTGTATGCATTGTGCCAGATTAATTCCCAAGAAAGGGAGAAATTAAATGGCCTAAGCTTTTTTCCATCTATGTTTAGAGGACTCCTGTGAGGTCCAACCCTCCTTTATTAGAAAGTTTATACAGCTTGCCAGCTCCTCCTTTGCTGCTGGCTAATGCAAGTAGACCCTCAAAGTCATTAGAAGTAGGGATGGCCAAATTGACATCCAAGATATCCTTTATTGCATTTCTGACTTGAAGGTATGAGTGAAATTGTGTATATGATAAACCATATTCCCCCTTTAAATCAGCAAAGGATCTAAGGATACCTGTGTAAGTGTCTGTTATATCCTTTAATAGTAAAATACCTTTATTTTCCCTTGTATAATTAATTCATGTTTTATTACCAAATTAGATTTTTGGGTTTCTCCATAAAGGTGTGTATTTCAGCATAACATGTATATGTGTATTATCTTGGACCATCTCTCAGCTGGGGCTGAGATTGACAGCTCTCAAGGTGCACCTGGCAACCATCTCTGCATACTGGGCACAGGAGAAGATGGTAATGGGTTCAAAGGCCCAGACCTCTTGAACCAGTCCATGTGTGGACCACCTCCACCTCTGGCAGTTCTTATCAGTAGCCTTTCAAGCCTATACACAGGTGTGAGATGTTATACCTGTTGTGGAAAACCACCTTCTTGGTGGCTGTCACCTCTGCCAGAAGGATCAGTGAGCTCCAGGTGCTCTTCATGGAGTCCCCATGTTTGGCCTTCCACAAGGACAGTGTCATCATTTGCTTCTATCTGAAGTTCCTCTTGCAGGCAGTTTCGGAGTTTCACCTTACAGACTCTCATGGGAACATGCAAAAACACAAGTTGACAACAGGAACAGGTGAAGTGGGCTGTGAGGCATGTATAAAGGGGGGGAAGGAGTGGGGGGCAAGAGCACATAAACTAGAAAACCGGGGTTGGGGAATAGGCAAGTGATAGAGAACAAATACAGAAGGAGGGCAGGATGTGAAACATGGAAGGTCGTTTTCACAAATGCCCACAAAGAAGGTTCCAGGCCTGGAAGCCTTGATGACAGATGCAGACCATGACATAGCAATAACAGAGACATGGTTCTCTACTAATCATAGCTGAGATGTCAGTGTACTGTGCTATACACTGTTCGGATGGGACAGGGCGCATGCCTGTACATCAGAGAAGGCATAAAGGCTACGGATGTACAGCAAAGACAAGGCAATGTGGATCACCTTTAAGCCAGGAAATGGCACAGCAGCATGTACAGGGGTGATCTACAGCCCTCTGGCATGAGGGAGGAAGAGGACAGGGGAAATTCACGACATGGCAGCTATAAATCCTGCTGATGGGATTTCAATTCGCCGGATGTGGATTGGACCAGCCAGGCAGCTGCTTCAGCCAGAAACACTGCCATCCTGGAAACCCTGCGGGGGGGGGGGGTTGGACTCAAGAAAACTGGTGCATGAGCCAGCCAGGAGCAGATCATTTCTGGCCCTGGTATGGACCAATGGGAACAGAGTTGAAGGGGTCGAGGTGGAAGGGCAGCTAGGATCCAGAGATCACCACATGGTGTGGTCTGACATGGAGATGGACTCAAGCCACACAAGGACAAAAGTATTAGATTTCAGGAGGGTGGATTTCAATGAAATGGGTAGATGTTTAAGAGAAGCCCTGGAGAAGGGAGTGGGGGAAACTGAAAGGAGCCATAGTGGAGGTAACTAACCAATGCATTAAGATAGTGGCCAAAGGGAAAAGGAGGAAACCACTATGGTTCTCAAAAGAGGTGGCAGACAAAAGAGCAAGTTTCAAGAAGTATAAGGGGACCCAAAGGGAGGCGGACAAGGTGGTGTACCTTGAATGTCTAAGGGAAGCAGGGAAAGCTGTTAGGAGAGCCAAAGGACAGACTGAGGAGGGTTTAGCACATACTCTATATGTACATCAGCAATGAAAGAAAAAAACTGGGGGGGGAGGGAGCATGTAAGGAGGGGGGTCTAGAAAAGGCAGAAATACTGAACAAATATTTCTGTGCAGTATTCACTGAGGAGGGAGAGGGTCAAGGGCCACAGTTGGGGAGGAAAGACAATGTGGAGGGAGGGAAGAGAAGTGGACACTGATGCTCTGCCATCTGCTTATGGTTATATGTATGATATTTATAATATAAATATATGGTATGTGATTGCCTAGGACAAGCAGCCAGAGTGTGAGACTTGACCTTTGACCTTCAAGGTGTCAGTGAGGATGTCATAAAACTGACCAGTGAAACCTAATTAAATGCCTTCCTTCCAGAGGGACAGTTTATTACCCCTTATAACCTGCTCCTGCCTTTGAAGTTGGTTCCCATGTATGCATTTTATGACATAGCAGGAAGGGAAGTCATTTGGCTAATTTCTCTTGGTTTTCTCAACTAGAAGGGGACTAGTGACAGGATGTGGGTTTATGAGCCATCAAAGGAACCTGCTTGCAAAGACTCGCATCTTTTGTTTTTTTATTGGTGACTACTGATTCCAGCCAGCTGAGGAATGCTATCCTTTTTGGATATCCCTACTTAGACTACAGATTTATCACAGATGTAACAGTGACCTCATGGGTGACATCATCAGGAGGTGGAGAAAACTGGTTTTGAATATTGCTTGCAGGAGAAGTTTGTGCAGAAGGACTCAAACTCAAAAGACATAATTCACCTGGAACTTTTAAGTATTGGTGGCAGGCATATTTGTGTTTTGTAACTTCCTATTTATTTTATGTGACTGTAAGTTATTGATATATTTGTTCTGTGTTTGGTATTTTATCTATTTTACAATTTTTAGTAAACAGCATTTTCCTTGAAATACTGCCTGTGTTTCTCTGTTTTCTTTTGCACATGGATGCTGAACCCGTGGTTAATTCTGACAGCTGTTAAGGGCTTGAATGTGTTACTAATCTTGAAAAAGGTAAGAATATGCCTAGGTCTCATATTGAGTCATAAGGGTACATTTTGGGAACATGGCTGTGTGCCACTGAGCAAAAGATTATATTGCATTTTGCTGAAAAGAATATTATCTGAGCCTGTTAACTGGGTATGCTAGTTTAAGGTTCACATTTGACTGCCAGGACTCGAGGCTAGTAGGTGATTCAGATGCAAAACAGACAGGAGGGTTACCCTGTTTGTCACTTGTTCACACAATTGCACTTCGAGGTTGGCACTGTGGGGGCAGAGGGCCTGACCTGCAGAGCGTGTTTGTGACAGATTTGGTTGGCAGCGGTGCGATGTAAAAGTAATTGGTAACATGAGCATTAACAGTTGTGTGTCAGATTAATACTGTACAGGTCACATGCAAAATAAGGCAATGATTTATTCTTAAAAAGTAAACAGAACTGTATCATCCTGCTTACAGTCTTAAGTTCCCTACCTGTTTTATTTTTTTTCATGTGCCAGTTAGTATAGCCATAGTTAGGGAAGAAGATGGCTTCCAACTACAGTGGGTACACTGCAGACTAGCTGAGGCAGTTGTGCCAGGAGAGAAGAGTCCAGCACAAGGGGAGAACCAACAAGCAGAACCGCATGGAGGCTCTGGTGGCAGCCGATGCCCAGAGCCTTGAGTCACAGTCTGTGACTGAAAAGGACCAAACCTTGGGCATGGAGGGTCCAGGGTCCAGTGCAGTGTCCAGATCCAGTGAGGAGGACAGCAGGGCCAGTGCAAGCCAAGGACCACAGCAGCAGGGGAAGGTCACCAGCATTCTGGAGCCAGAAGGGATCAGGCTGCAGATGGAGTTGCGGAGGATGGAGCTGGAGTTTGAACAGAAAAAGTTCAAAGCCCAGTAGCAAAGGGAGCTGCAGTTCCAGAGAGAAGAGAGGTGAGAACAACGAGAGGCTCAACAACAGCAGCGAGAACAGCATGAGTGGCAGAGGCAACATAAACTGGAGAAGCTACGACTGCAAACACCAGCATCAGCGCAGGTAAGTGGCATGGGTTTAACTGGAACTACAGGACTGAGTTAAATAAATTCCTAATTGATAGCTGAATTTAAAGGGGGAAGATATGGATGCCTTTTTAAATTCCTTTGAAAAAGTATGCATTCAGGCAAATATTCCTAGAGGGTCCTTGAGCTTCCAGCTATCCTCACTAGTTACCAGAAAAGCTTGGGTTGCATTGGGTCAAATGGACAATGAGTACAGTAATGATTACAGTAAACTTGAAGCTGCACTTTAAAAAATAAATAAAAATATGAGCTAATAGCAGAGGCATACAGAGCTAAATTCAGTAAGCTCAGGAGAAGCCCTGACATGAGCTACGAGGAGCAAGCCACTAAATTATGTCAGTTTTTAAAATGGTGGGAATGAATTGAAGCAAACATTGTAGAGAACATTGAAAATGCTGCACTATTAGAGCATTTTTGGGGGGCATGCCCAGCAGAGCTGAAAACCTGACTGGAGGAGGAAGATCCAAAAACAGTGCAAGAGGCTGCTGAGCTCTCAGACCACTATGCCAGAAGCAGACCTGCTCTGAGAGGTAATGGGGCTGGTGTGGCAGTGCAGAAAGGGAAAAAAAGCACATTGAGGGCAGCTAAAACCCTCTCTGCCTCTACCAAAACCAGGTAGCCCCAGGTTACAAAGAAAAGATTTACATGAGAAAAGAAATGAATGTTGGGCTTGCAAAGAACCTGGTTATCTGGCCAGACAGTGTCCCAAAAGGACAAGCAGTGCACAAAGTGGTGCTAGGAATGAAGTGGGTTGTTTGTGTGTTCCTGAAAGTATGCCAGTAAACATGAGAGAACACATACACTCAGTCACTGTGAATGGTGTACAGACACATGGGTGTCCCTGACTTTGGTAAAAGGAGATTTGGTACAGCCTGGTCAGCTTATACCCAATCAATTTGTGACTATACTGGGATCACTGGGGTGGAGAAAACCTTGTCACTCTCTAGTGGCCTCCTAGACTGGAGTGAGATGGGGGAACTCTGCAAAAGGTTGCTGTAGCCGAGACTTTGGTTGTCGATGTAATTATCAGCAACAATCTCAAACAAGGTGGTGTGTGCAGTTACACACAGCCAAGCGGCAAAGGAAAATTGTAGTTCCCTGGACCCCATAGAAGTCCCTATGGAAACCACTGGGAGGCTGGTTCCTCAGCCTGTGTTTCTTGATATGGAGAATAATGAAAAGGGGGTAGAAATTTCCCAGTTAACAGAACAGTTACAGAGGGTTACTCCAAGAAAGGTGTGACCCATAGTTAGAGGGTTAGGGATAGCAGTGATCCTGAATGCACTGACACTAAAGCTAGGGACCCTAGTTTAGACACTGAAGGAGACCTGTCCCATGCCTTGGGAATGTGCAAGGAGTTTCCAGCTGCTCAGAAAAATGACCCTAGTCTACAGAAGCTGAGGGCTTGGGCAGACTCTGATGGAGCACAGGGAGGTGACAGGGAAACAAAGTTTATTAGGACAGTGGACTTTTGTATACGCAGGATGCTAAGACAGAGGGAGGGGTGATGGGCAGGCAGCTTGTTATTCACCAGGGGTACCATGAGCAGTTGCTCAAGATTGCACATGATATTCCCATGCCTGGCCATCTGGGAATCGCGTGCACTACACAGCAGTTGGCCCAGAATTTCTGTTGGCCCAACTTCACCCAGCAGGTGGAGTATTGCAGATCTTGTCACCGGTGCCAAGAAAAAGGGAAGGCAGGTAAGAAAACCCAAGCTGCCCTAATTCCTTTACCCATAGTGGAAGAGCCATTTCAGAGGGTGGGAATGGATATTGTGGGGCCTTTAAATACCTTCAGCTCCTCCGGGAAGAGGTTTATCCTGACTGTGGTGGATTATACAACCCAGTACCCAGAGGGATTTTCTCCCATGTTGGGTTTCCGCAGGAGGTTATCACCAATCGAGGGGGCTCCTTCATGTCGAACCTGATGAAATGTTTGTGAGAGAAAAGTGGGGTGGTGCAGTGTCGCACAACTTATAACCTGCAAGCCAATGGGCTTGTGGAAAGATTTACTGGTACCCTTACATCAATGCTCCAAGCATTTGCTGAACAGCATGGGAGGAACTGGGAGAAATACCTTCCTCACCTGTTGTTTGCATACAGGGAGGTGTCCCAAGAGTCAGCAGGGGTTTCCCCCTTTGGGCTCTTATATGGACGTAGAGTACGTGGGCCCCTAGACTTGATCCAGGAGGACTGGGAAGGCAAGCACACCACCCAGGGAACTCCCCTAGTGGATTATGTCCTTAGGTATAGGGAAAGGCTGAAGGAGCTTATGGGGACAGCCCACAGCAACCTGGCAGCTGCCAAAAAAAAAACAAAAGGTCTGGTACGACCTCAGAGCCAGACTGGTTCTAATCCTGGTCCAGAAGGATAAGCTGCAGGTTGAGTGGGCAGGACCATACAAAGCAGTCAGACAGATAAATGACATAAACTACATTATGAAGTTACCTGACAGAAGACATACACAAAGAATGTACCAAGTCAACATGATGAAGCCATATGCTAATAGAGCTGACATGGTGTTTGCAGTGTGTAGTCCTGGGGAGGGGATGGATGAAGGAGACCCCCTTCTGGACTTGCTGGAAGAAAGTAAGCGGGAGTCCTCTGTAGAGGCAATTAAAATGTCACCCTAGTTGACCCCAAACCAGATCCAGGAAGTAAGGGAGGTTTTATCAGATTTTGCCCCACTGTTTAGCACCAAGCGTGGACTAACCCCCTTAGTGACACACAATGTGGAGACAGGGATGCAGGTGCCCATAAGGCAAAGAGCATATCAGGTGTCAGAGGCTGTCCAAAAGGACATTAGGTGGAATAAATGCTGGATTTAGGGGTAATCCAGAAATCCCACATTCCCTGGGCCTCACTTGTAGTCCTTGTTCCCAAGCCAGTTCTGGAGACTCCATCTTCACAAAGACATAGAGTGGAGGCTGTCCAGAGGAGGGCAACCAAAATGGTGCAGGGTCTGCACTAGAAGACATACAAAGAAAGATTAAAGGAGCTTAATATGTATACCCTTGAGGAAAGAAGGGAGAGAGGGGACATGATAGAAACTTTCAAGTACCTCAAGGGAATTAACAAAGTTCAAAAGGGTAGCATCTTCCAGAAAAGAGATGTGCAAGAACAAGGGGCATAATTTGAAGATAGAGGGGGACGGTCAGAGGTAACGTGGAGGAAGTATTTTTCACTGAGAGGGTTGTGGATGGTGGAACAGCCTCCCTGAGGAGGCCATGGAGTCAAGAACAGTGGGGACTTCAAGAATGCATGGGACAGGCATAAGGCAGTCCTAGTGGGGGGTAGGAGGAAGTAAGCTGTTGGTTAACTAGGATCTGCAGCTTATCTGTTAGGTAGGAAAATGGGCAGACTAGGTGGGCCAAGCGGTCCTTATCTACCATCAAATTCTATGTTTCTATGTTTCTAAGCCAGCTGGCTCTACTTGTTTTTGTGTGGATTATCATGGACTGAATGCAGTCACAAAGTCAGACGCCCACCCGATGCCACAGATGAACTCCTGGTCAAGTTAGGAGGGGCAACATACCTTACAACTGTTGACCTGACAAAGGGGTTTTGGCAGGTAGAGTTAACTGACAGAGCTATGGAAAGGTTGGCCTTCATCACTCCAATGGGGTTATTTAAATTTAAAGTAATGTCTATCGGAATGAAGAACGCCCCAGCCACTTTCCAAAGGGTGGTGAACCAGGTGTTAAATGTTGCTGAGGAGTACGCCGTGGTGAACCTGGATGACACTGCCATCTTTAGTGCCAGCTGAGAGGAACACCTGTCCCACCTTAGGGAAGTGCTGGGCAGGATACAGAGGTCCGGGCTCACTGTCAAAGCTGAGAAGTGCCAGGTGGCCATAGCTGAGGTGGCATACCTCAAGCATGTTGGAAGCCGGGGACAGCTCTGTCCTAACCAAGCAAAAATAGAGGCAATCAAGGCATAGCCCAGACCAGAAACACAAAAGCAGGTCCGGAGTTTTCTAGGGACAGCAGGATACTATAGGAAATTTGTACCAAATTACAGTACCCCGGCCACTCTCCTATCTGGCCTGTTAAAGAAAAGGATGCCTAAGAAAATTGCCTGTGAAGAAGCCTTTACCAGACTGAAGGAGGCACTGTGCAGTGCTCCTGTACTGACTAGTCCAGCCTGACGCCTCTGATGTAGGTATTGAAGCAGTGCTGAGTCAGAAGTCCAACCAAAGAAAAGATCACTCCATAGTGTACCTCAGTAAAAATGTTACTTCTCAGGGAGCAGGCTTACTCTGCTCTTTAAAAAGTGTGTCTTGCCATGGTGTGGGCCCTAAAGAAGTTACAGCTATACCTATACGGGCAGCAGTTTGAGGTACAAACTGACCACAACACCCTGGTTTGGCTGGCACAAATGGGTAAAACAAATGGTAGACTGCTAATATGGAGTCTTGCCTTGCAAGGGTATGACATGACTGTCTCACACAGGGTCGGGGCTGCCAATGGATACTCAGATGGATTGTCACGTCAGTTTGAGCAATGAACTGACTTGGAGAGCTCATGCCATGCAGGGGACAGAGCCCCCCAAATTCAGTCTAGGTGGGGAGGACTGTGATGCTCTCCCATCTGCTTATCATTATATGTATGATATTTGTAATATAAATATATGGTATATGATTGTCTGCCTAGGACAAGCAGCCAGAGTGTGAGAGACTTGTCCTTCAAGGTGTCAGTGAAACTGATCAGTGAAATCTAAATGTCTTCCTTCCAGAGGGACAGTTTATTACCTGCTCCTGCTTTTGAAGTTTGTTCCCATGTATACATTTTATGACATAGCAGGAAGGGAAGTACAGTAATTTGGCTGATTCCTCTTGGTTTTCTCACCTAGAAGGGGACTAGTGACAGGATGTGGGTTTATGAACCATCAGAGGAACCTTCTTGTAAAGATCATCACATATTTTTTTTTATTGGTAACTCCTGATTCCAGCCATCAGAAGAATAATATCCTTTTTGGATAGCCCCACTCAGACTACAGATTTATCACAGATGTAACAGTGACCTCATGGGTGATTTCACCAGGAGGTGGAGAAAACTGACTTTTGAATATTGCTTGCAAGAGAAGTTTGTGCAGAAGGACTCTGAAAATCCAAGATGCACAGTCTGTGGACTGGTAACTAGGCACTTCAGACAGATAATTCATCTGGAGCTTTTAAGTATTGGTGGCAGGTGTATTTGTGTTCTGTAACTTTCCATTTATTTAATGTGACTATAAGTTATTGATATATTTGTTCTGTGTTTGATATTTTACCTGTTTTACAATTTTTAGTAAACATTTTCCTTGAAATACTGCCTGTGTTTCTCAGTTTTCTTTTGTATGTGGATGCTGAACCCGTGGTTAATTCTGACAGCTGTTTAAGGTTTGAATGTATTACTAATCTTGAAAAATGTAAGAATATACCTAGGTCTCATATTGAGGCATAAGGGTATATTTTGGGAACCTAGCTGGGTGCCACTGGGCGAAAGATTCTTGCATTTCCATGAAGAGAATATTATCTGAGCCTGTTACCTGGGTATGCTAGCATAAGGTTCACATTTGACTCCCAGGACTCGAGGCTAGTAGTGGATTCAGACCCAAAACAGACAGGAGGGTTACCCGGTTTGTCACCTGTTCACACTATTGCACTTCAAGGTTGGCACTGTGGGAGCAGAGGGCCTGACCTACGGAGTGCGTTTGTGACAGATACTAGTCCATTCACAGTGGAGAGAGTTCTGGAGGAACTCATAAAGCTGAAGGTGAATAAAGCCATGGGGCCACACCACATACACCTGAGGATATTAAAGGAGCTGTGAAGGGAACTAGCAGTGCCTCTAGCTGCCCTGTTCACAGAGTCACTCAACACAGCCGTGGTTCCAGAGGACTGCACATGTAATCCCACTGCACAAAAGTGGCAGTCGGAAGGAAGTGGGGAACTACAGGCCAGTCAGCCTCACCTCAGTGGTGGGGAGGATCATGGAGACACTGCTGAAAAAAAGGATAGTGGCACACCCGGAATCCAGTGGTGCCCAGGATCTGAGGCAACATGGATTCACAGCAAGAGCTCTTGTCAAATGAATCTGATAGATTTTTTTGATTGGGTGACTAGGGAAGGGAATCAGAGAGGCATGAGAGGCATCACCTACCTAGATTTCAGCAAAGCCTTCTATGCCATCCCACGCAGAAGGCTGGCTAACAAGATAAGTAGTCTGAGTATGGGGCATAAGGGGATATATTGGGTTAGAAACTAGCTGACTGACAGACGGCAGAGTGTGGTGGTAAATGGGATCCAATCCAGGGAGACAAATGTGACCAGTGGAGTACCACAGGGAACAGTACTTGGATCAGTCCTGTCCAATGTCTTCATTAGTGACACTGCAGAGGGGCTGGAAGGAAAGTTCTGTCTATTTGCAGATGACACCAAGGTCTGCAATAGGGCAGATACTCCAGAAGGGGTATTGAAAATGAAGAGGGACCTGGAGAAGCTTGAAAAATGGTCGGAGGTGTGGCAACTGAGGTTCAATGCAAAAAGTGCAAGATAATGCACCTAGGTAGGGGAACTCTGGGGAGAGCTACAGAATGGGAGGAGGTGCTGGCTGTTACCAAAGAGGAAAGGGACCAGTGCAAAGGCTGCAGGGAAGGCCAGTGGCATCCTGGGGTGCATAGGCAGAGGTACTACTAGGAGAAGATTGGAGATGGTGATGTCATTGTATAAAACACTGGTAAGGACTCACCTGGAATACTGCATGTAGTACTGGAGACTACACATGCATAAGGACATAGACAAGGTGGAGGCTATCCAGAGAAGGGCAACAAAGATGGTGCATAGCTTGTCTCACAAAACATATGAGAAGAGACTTGAGACTTCAATATGTGCTCACTGGAGGAGAGAAAGGGGGACATAATAGAAACTTTCAAATACTTTACGGGCATAAACTGGGTGCAGGTGGGGAATCTTTTCCAATGTAGAAAATATACCAGAATGAGGGGACATGATATCAAATTGGGGGGGGGGGTAGGTTAAGAGGTAAGGTGAGGAAGTTTTTTCTATACGGAGTGCAGTGGACACTTGGAACAGTCTGCCATAAGAGGTGGTGAGGGCAAGCACAGTGGAGGGGTTTAAACATGCCTGGGACAGGCAAAAGGGAACCTTGGGTGGGGAGGTAATGATGGAAAGCCATTGATATCGTAGGGTCAGTGGACACTTACATGTATAGGGCATATGGGCAGACTGGATGGGCCTAGCAGTCCTTATCTGCCAACAGTTTCTATGTATCTGTTACTCTTCCAGTCTACTTCACTAACCCTTCTTCAGAGGATAACCACTGACTCCACACCTTGGATCTACAGAGGACACTTGCTTACTATAAGGAGCGCATGGCTGGAGTTCAGGGTGAGGCTAGGCAGCTGTTGTCACCTGCACTGAAGCCACACCTGGCAGACCAGCAGTTAAGAGGTTGATTTGGCAGGTGGATTGTGTCCTGTGCTGACCTCTGTTAACAGTTGACTGGTAAGGAACATCCCATAGGGCTTTGAACTCATTTCACCAGACATACATACTGCTGCCTCGGTGGCTGCTTCCAGGGATGTCCCAATACAGGAGATCTATTGGGCAGTTCTGTGTAATTCAGCACACACCTTCATCTCCCATTACAGCATTGACTTTGAGTCACACTGGGATGCTGGTTTGAGGCCCTCCGTTCTCCAGTCTCTGTTTGCAAAATAGAGGTGCACAGCTTGCCTCCTCCTACTGGAGAACTGCTAGGAGTCTGCCAGAAGTGTGGATACATAATCAATAACCACATCCCTAGAAATGAGGGTTACTTACCTGTAACCATAGTTCTAGGGGTGGTATATGGTTCACATCCACACAGCCCACCCGACCTCCCCTGGAAAGTGGCACACAGATCCCTGTTTCCAGTGTGTAAGATCTGACATCATGGGTCAGAGCCGAGAGATATACCACCCGGGTGGTGGGAGGAACTTTGCTTAAAAACATTCTGGCAAATCAGCTTCTCAAAGGAAGACTGCCAGAAGTCTGGATGTGAACTATATACCACTCCTAGAACTTCGGTTACAGATGAGTAACCCTCATTTATGCTATATCACGGTGTAGATTAGTGGCAGTATTGAAACTAGTTTCAAACAGCTACAGGAGAAACACTGATCCCTCCCCAGTGCAAATCAACAAGTTTTGCACAAGAAGGTGTCACAGCATGGGGGTTTACACAGACACAGTGTCATGTGGTTCTAGATGTGCAAAACAAATGTGCAAACAGGTCTTATTTATGAGGAAACTGATTAAGTAGTGTTTAAAAATTGCAAATTATATTTTTAATCCATGTTTTTCTGTTTTGGCCAAAGAAAGTGACCCTACCATAGTGACCAGATCGGGGCCTCACTCCCAGTACAAAGAGAGACACATTCTGCATCATTACACATTGTCACTGGGATAGTCATTTACTATTGGATAATATGTGCTCCAGTTCCACTGGTGGGCACCATCAACACTAGTGCTATAGTTTTGGCTACTGTCTGAATGATATCAGCAACTTGCCATCCTTGCAGTTGCCGGTCACTGTCGACAGCTCAGCCATTTCCATTGCTTCTGTCAATGACTGCTGTATGACTCTCTGGGACTGCAATCCCTGACCTTGTGTCACTGCCTCAGCAGCTTGCATCTCCTGTGGTGGTCCCCCTCTTCCTCAGCCACATTCTGGATATGGAAAAAAGGGTGTTTAACACAGAAACATAGAATTTGACAGCAGATAAGGACCGCTTGGCCCACCTAGTCTGCTCATTTTCCTACCTAACAGATAGGCTGCAGATCCTAGTTAACCAACAGCTTACTTCCTCCTACCCCCCACTAGGACTGAATTTAAGAATTTATTTATTCGGAAATAACCTTTGAGCTTGGAGTTCATTTGCAAAGGTTCCATGTCAGTTGACAGAAAACAGTACAATTGCACAATTCCCACATACAAGGAATCAGGTAGCTAACATAGGAGATCTAGCTAGACAAGACAGTAGCTACATAATTGGTTATGAGTAGTTTCTTATTACATGTTCAGGAGGTATCAAGGAGCTGCCTTGGAAACCAGGCATTGTCGCTTGGTTTAGATACTTTTTAAGTGCTGTAAGTGGTTAGTCTGGTGAGACAGTCGAGGAAATGGTTAGGGTGGTGAGAGGAAAGGATGGGATCGGAGCTAGATATGTGTCCCAGTAATGGAATTGGAGTCATTGGAGCTTGGGGCAGGAAAAAACATAAGTAAGAATATGAGCTAGTCTATGGCTATTTTATAATATATAGAAAAGAGTAAGAGAGTCCATTATGTCCACCTTCGAGTACTTAAGGGATCAGTGAGTGCCTTTCGGAGGGGAGGAAGTGCCTACTGCAAGCCTACATTCACATGATCTTGTATGTAAGAAGAGCAGCTTGTCTGTGGTTCTGACTCTAGTTCCATTGTTTCTTCCTGTAGTGAAGACACTCGCCTGTACACCCCTGCCTCACCCTGAGGATGCCTCATTTCCAGCGTTACTCTGCCTCATGCAGGACAAGCTATGCTTTGCTGCTGAGCAAGAGGGCTCCAGTAGACAGAATCTACAGGAATTCCAAGAATTCCCCACATCTCCTTCAATGATCATTTCTCCCCTTTACCTTGTTTTGTAGGATGCCACCATAGCTGCCTGGCACAGACCTAGCACATAGGTACAAAGGTTTTTACTATTCATCGGTTAAAACCATTACAACACTACATATCAAAATGCAGAAAATACACAAAACTTACATCACATGTAGGCTGTATGAGAATTTACCTAAATAAGTAGGAATAATTTTCTTGTTTTTGTCTGAAGTTGCCTGATAATTAAACACCTGTGGCATCTTATAACATTAAAACATGTCTTTAAATGTGAAACGAGATTAAGTTCAGCTTCCAGTCATTAATCAGAGTCAGTCACAGATAGTCAAGACCATATCAGAAAGCTTACTTCGAATACCAGTTGTGAATTGGCAACCCAAGGACACTCTAATAGCACCTAGAACAAACACCATATTAACCAAAAAAGTCCATTACTTCAGACCACGCACAATTAAGATTGTGTGGCTTTATGGGCAAAAGACCAACACTTTGGTGTATCCCTAAGTGAGCTTTGCATCCCAATTAGATACCATCACAAAAGTTCATTTTGCCATTTGACAGGTCTCCCATTCATTAACCTCTCCAAAAGTGAGAAGGACTCAGCACAATTAGTTCCCCATAATAAGACAATCATAAGAATAAAGGTGCCATTTCATGCCATACAATGTTCATCTATAAAGAACTGAAAATGGAAAAAAATTCCTAAAAACATCAGTAAATCAGTTTAAAAGTGGACACTTAATGCATGTTAAAACTTACCAATATTCAAAATTAAAATAATATTACAACTTTTGAAACATTTAATATGGACTAAGGGACAACATGAACTTAGCACAAGTTGTGGCTCCTTAGTACGTAGAAGTCCATTTAATTTTGTACCAACAATTAAAGCTCCTGAGTCCAGACATTAGTGAATAAAACTCAATTCAGGAGTCAGATAAATTGAGTAACTCCAAATTACTAAAGCAAAAGTTCAACCTGTAGAGTTTGCAGAATGCCAAAGCCATGTGCCATGGAAAAGTTAAAATTTCAACACAAGAAGCCCAGGGCTTGTGAACTGAACAAAGTGCAATGAGTTTGAAATTTGCTGTCCAAACCCGAAGATCATTCATTTAGCTTAGCAGTTCATCATAGTTTAAAAACGGTTTGGAGCTTTTGCCAGATCGTAGAGGATGCTACCTCAGTCATCACTAATCCGGTGCTAATTCAATGAATAACCGATGTAAAAGTTTAAGCTTCCCATCATAGCCTGCTGGATTTTCATTTTCAGAAACTATATTGGTCCTTCACTAAGGTGCTTCCTAATAAATGTTCAGGACCAGTTGTTCAAAGGTCCTATGTTTACCTTCATTTGCCAAGGCTCATTTGAACAACACCGCAAGGTAAATCTGATTTTTAACAGTCACTAGACCCTTGCAGTCTCCTATAAGCGCATTAAAAGGAGTTCAAGCTCTGTAGTTTTTAGCACTCCACCTAACAATGAAAGCATTTGGGCCGCAAAGATACCAGAAAGTTTCAAAAATACTTAGCGTACCTGCAAGGAATTCAAGTAAGCGACTATTAATATAAGAAAAGGATACCTCATGGGGATGGCACCTGTGAGGAATCAGCGTGTGACGCAATACGCTGAATCCAAGATGGCCAGATGAAGAAGAAGCAAGCGCGGTTGGTGTCCTTTAAGGCTTCAGTCTGCAGTATTTTGGCAAAGCATTTTGAGCAATACGCCCTCGAGAAGAAGATGCGCAAGTGTTTGAAAATGAATATTCCTGCTAATGTGACCCAAGCTAAGTAAAAATGGGTGATCATCGGTCACTTGAAGTTGAGGTGGTCCCCCACCAGAGACTGCTAGCTAGAAATTTTTCCGTGGGGTCCTGACGCCTGCCAGCTTCAGTCCTATTTGTAATTACTTACTGCAGGAGCCTTCTCTCAAAGATCTACTGTTATGGTAATTTCTTACGTAACTGTACTTTCTTTATGCCCCTTTTTCAATTCCCTTCATGGCCAAAATAAAAAATAGAAGAAGCATTTACTTATTTACTGAATCCTTTAGATTGTTTAAGAGTTGGTGGCCTCCTTGTTGCTATGCGTAAACTGAGTAAGCAGTAGGATATCTTCCCAAGCAAATGCTCCAGTTGTTTGTGGCACTGTAAGACGAGTGTGCTCTCAGCACAAAAAAGCAAACAAAATGCACCAAGCTGAAAACTGGTTAGTGGAGCAAGGGGGATAGAAAAACTTTGTTCAAACTGCTACATGTTACTCAGGTTTATAGATTTTATGCTCTTACATGCATCGCCACGCATTTATTTGATAACTTTGACCTCATGTTAAGCATCATGCTTAATTGCATAAGAAAACAAATCTTGTATATAAATGCTTAAATCATGTGCAGGCAATGCAGAAAAATACTCGCACAGTGAGGGATTTAGCTGAATGGTATTTCTTGGAGGAAAAAAAAGAAGACTGCGTCAGAAAGAGCCACTGCAGCATTTTGGAGAAACTGTTTTTGGTAATATTGGCTCTTTAAATAAAATGTTTTATGTAAAGCAGAATTCTCCTAATACTGAGGTAATCACAGGTGATTTAGCAACTAATTTTTCCAAAGTGAAACTAGTAATAGCAAACCTGGATGCAGTAAAGGAGCTGAAACACAACACATTTTCTCACCAAATTGATTTGGAAGGGGATATCAATATGCCCCCTAAGAAAGATAACAACAGAGGTGAATCAACAGATCCAGGGCAGTCCTCTATGAAGAAACACTTAGCTAAAAATAGTGAGTTTCAAAGAAATGCAGAGAATATAACACCTCAGAAAGACGCAGCAACAGTATCAGAAGAAAACACTGCCCTGGGAGCAGAAGCACATCCAGAAAGAGAGGTAGATACAATAAATGGAGACCCTGGAGAGAATAACCAAAAAGTAATAGCTGCGATAATGAAATAAAGCTAGATATCATGCACACCTTGGGAGAGATGAAAGCCTCTGTCCAGGAGATTACATCTGTTTCTGAATTAACACTGAGAATGGATGACTTATCTTTAAAATCAGCAGAAATGCAGAATAGAATCTCAAAAGTTGAGGATGACCTAGTTCCTTTAACTATAACTCAATCTTTATGTGAAAAACTACAGTCCATCACACAGAGACTAGCTGAACAGGATTGGGCGAGAAGAGGGAATCTGTGTTTATGTAAAATACCAGAAGGAGTGGAGGGAACACAGGACCAAAGAAAGTTTTTTTGAGGAATACATTGCAAAAGCAAATGGGGTGGGGGGAAACTCCCAGAAGAAAAGATCTCCCTGGATAGGGCTCACAGAAGTGGAAACAGATTTTACCCTTCAACGCAAGTCTTCCCCGGACAGTATTTATGAAACCACATAATTTTCAGCATAAAGAAGAAATTCTGTTCAAAGCTAGGACTGAAAATGGTTTGAAAGTGGGTAATGTTAATTTTAATGTATACCCAAATTCATCAAAGGAAACCACAGCAAGAAAAAAATTATTTAATCCTCTGAAAGTAAAATTGTATGCAAAGGGGATTAGATCTTCCATGGTTTATCCTGCCAAATTACAGTTCATTGTAAACTCCAAACTTTTGATGACCCATGGGAAGCACAAGAAACATATGAGAAATACTATCCAGAGGCAGCCTGTATTAATGCACAAGCAAAAACGAATTCACACCCTGCCTGAACTGCCCCGTATCCTTCCCAAGGTCCTAGTTCCAGTTCTGAAAAGGAGTCTGACAGTTTCTAGGAGAGAAGCAAAGGAACTCTGGAGATGAGGAATCAAGGGGCTGAAAAGCTTTTACATAGAATTACCTCTCCCCAAACTAACAAGGAAGGGGAGAAGTGGAAAATTTAACGGCATAAACTTTTTTTTAGCTCCTTTTCTTCAGGAAGAGGGAGGAAAGAAGGGAAGAAAGAAGGGAAGAAATCCCCCCCTTTTTTTCTTTTTTTTTCTAGTCTGTTGGCATGACTGTTTGAATGTCTGACTATGGCTACTCTCAGCAAGGGACTTATTAAATAAATACATACTTAAAATATTTAAATACTTAAAAGAAAGGTTCCTGCAATGTAGGGGGTTTATAGCATTTTATCAGCACTTTCTTAGGAATTTTCTTTCTCCTCTCCTTTTTTCTCCTGTTCTTATATTCATTTTTTTCTCACTCCGCTCTCCTCTGGTGGTCCTCCCCTCCCCTTTTTCCTTTTTTAACTGACAGTTTAGATAAATGTTCTGTTAGAGGGGAAGGGGCTGGGGAAGGGAGTCAGAAAGGGGGGTTCATATAGCAGCTGAGCACAACAGCGAAATAAACTAGGGGATAAATCACTCTGAGTGACTTGGGGAATAATATGAGTGGTTGGAAAACATTTAAGTAAAAGAAGTCAGGCACCAGCTTACCGTGCTAAAGATGCAATAGATGGCTGGCAAACCTATCTACATGAATAGTAAAGCATGGGGGGTTCTCCCATGTGGGGAAGGGTAAAGGAAAGGTTATTTACATTAATTTCAATGGCAAAAAAACTCAAGGAATGCTTGAATTGTTTGTATTAGAGATTTGGTTATTAAAAATTGTTGTCTGTCAGGTATTAGTTAAAATACAAGGGTCCAAAAGAGGTAACAAATTACATAAGTTAAAAAAGGTATTATCAACACTGTTAATTAATGACTGCTCTAATGAGAATTGCATCCTGGAATGTGAAGGGGCTTAAGAAAAAACAGAAAATGTATACTGTTATTAAGTATTTGCATCTACACAAACTAGATTGTATTTGTTTTCAAGAAACACACTTTAATAAAAAAAAGAGTCCGAATGATTCTCAAAACACCGGGGGTCAGGGTTGTCTTCATTTTATCATAATAATTCAAGAGGGGTGGTGATCTTCTTTAAAAAAGACTGGATCAAGACCAAACATAAAAACCTATACTGATCAGGCTGGCCGATATTAGAAATCCAAACACTTAGACAAACTTTTACATTAGCTACGCTGTATGCCCCTAATGAAAATGCACCATTTTTTTTACTATTTTTTTTTTTTTGCAGCTAACCACCTATTCACCTCCATATGTAATAACATGGGATTTTAACTTGACTTTAAACAAGAATGATCGAACATCAGACTCACCCTGTTCACATAAATCCTCCATAAAAGTAATGAACAATTGTTTAAGAGACTAAAATCTAGTTGACCCATGGACTCAACTTTATGAAAACAAAAATATTTTCTCATTCTATTCACAGGTTTGTAAGACTTACTCTAGAATCGACTTTGTTTTGTGTTCAGCATCACTACTTCATCAAGTTGTGAGTGTGGACTATCCTGGAATTCATATTTTGGATCATTCACTATGTATATTTTCTTTGAATCATGGGAAATCATTCCACACCTACAATTGGCGATTGGATGTGGCATTATTAAAAAAATATAATTTGATGGATAAAACACTACAGGAAATCAAAGATTTCTTCAAAAAAACTGAACAGAGAAACATCACTAAATAATATGTGGGATGCTTTTAAGGTATGGGGAAGAGGTCTTGTTTTAAACATGGAAAAGGAAAAGAAACTGGGAATTGAAATAAAAATAGCTGGAACAACAAATTGTAGAACTACAGACCATTCATAGTATCACTCTTGACACCCAGATGTATAAGGCTTTGTTACAAAAAAAAATAGAGCATGGCAAACTGATATCTGCGCAAGTGGAAAACATTATTTTACAAATGAGAGCTTATTATTATTCATATTCAGACAAACCATTGAAATTGGTCTCTTGGCAACTTAAAGAAAAGAAACAAAATATTATTTATAAAATACAGAAAGTAGAGGGTTCACTGTCAGCAGACCCAGTAGAGATAAATAGTTTATAGAATATTATAAACAACTGTATAAGTCACAATTACAGCCAGATGATGAAAGGATGAAGGAATTTATTAAAGGAGTTTCACTGAGTAAGTTATCAGATCAAGCCAGGAATATCTTTAAATGCTGAAATTACTGAAGCAGAATTAATATCGGCAATCGACCAATTACCCAGGAACAAAGCTCCGAAGCCGGATGGCCTACCAATAGACTTTTATAAAAAATGTCAGGGTGTTCTAGGCCCAGTCTTGCTAAAGTTACTCAACTCTTTCATTTTAGAAGGTTCTAGTCCTGGTTCATTCAGTGATGCAATTATCTATCTTATACAGTATACAAAAAGGGAAAAGATCCAATAAATTGTCAATCATATTGTGGATTACAACATTTTCACTAAAATTTTAGCTTTAAGATTACAGTGATGGAAGACTTGGTGCATCAGGATCAAAGTGGGTTTCTCAAAGGCCGCAAAATAAATGAGAACATTCGAAGAACAATAACTATTATAAATCAAACTAAACAAAATAATGCCTTCTTACTTTCTGCAGATGCAGAGAAAGCATTTGATAAAACAGAATGGCAATTTATTATATACACATTCGAGAAAATGGTGCTTGGTCAGAATTACGTAAATTGGCTCAAATTCATATGTCAGTCACCTGTAGCTTGGGTTAAAACAAACAATCTACTTTCAGAAAAAATTAGTTTATCTAGAGGAACTTACCAAGGCTGTCCATTTGTCTCCCTTAATTTTTGCTTTAGTTGTGGAACCATTAGCATGTATGGTTAGAAATAATCAGAACATAAAAGGAATATAAATTTCCCAGTTTGAACACAAAATCAGTTTATACGCGGATGGCATGTTATTTTATCTAAATGATTTGAGCCAATCCTGGGTAGAGTTATATAAACTAATGAAAGCGTTTGGTGCAGCATCAGGCTATACTTTTAACTGGCAGATGTCATATGTGATGCCTTTGAAAGATACTAATCTGCTAAAGTTGCCAGACTCATGTAAATGCAGTATAAAATATCAAATTCCTTATTTGGGGATAAATATCCCAAACAGGATTAATGAAATAAATCAAGCAAACTGTGATGCATTAATATCTAAAACTTTGCTAGATTTGAATAGATGGCAGTCACTACCATTCACAAATATAGGCAGGATAAATATAAAAATGAAAGTCTCACCTAAATTCATATATTTATTTCAGAGCATCCCAGCACAGCTCTCAGAAACATATTTTTTGAAAATAAAACAGATGGTAATTAAATTTGTGTGGCAGAATAAACATCTAAGAATAGCCTGTAAAACTTTAGTAAGATCCAAAGAGCAGGGCGGTATGGCATTGCCAGACTTTTATAATTACTATATAGCTGCTCAATGTTCTATAATCTGGCAGTGGCTAAATAGTAATTCATTAGAGACACCAGTAAGTAGGATGGAACAGGAGCTATGTAAGGTAACACTAAAAAATTTATTATTTATCCCTATTAACAAAAAATCTGATTCAGTATTTAAAAAATATGTTAGTAACCAAACAACAGTAGCAACATTAAAAGCATGGTATATAACACACAAAATTATTAATCATAAAATAGGGATATCCATGGACACGCCTCTTTATGGTAATCTAGCATATAATATTATGGATATGGATAAGACGTATAAAAATTGGCACATAAAAGGGATAACCCACTTTGGTCACTTATTTAAAAATGACAAATTTTAAACATTTACACAATTAAGTGAGCTGTACAAGTTATCTAGTAGTAATATTCTTCGGTATATTCAAATTAAAAGTCATATTAAAGATATAAATAACAAATTGGCATTGCAAAAAAGCTCAATGTTAGTAGAAGCAATTATTAAAAAACCTAGCGATAAGAAGTTAATAGCTGTCATCTATAAAATATTAAGGGATGGGACCGAAGAGGATTTATCTAAGTTGAAAAATAAATGGCAACAAAAGCTAGAGATTAATATTAGTGAAGATCTTTGGTTAGAAATACTGAGAACACCTTTCGCTAATATTGAGACATCTAAACTTCAAAATATACAGTATAACACAATACACAGCATATACTTTACCCCATCAAGGCACCATGTGTTCAACTCCACAATAAGTTCAAGCTGCCCAAGATGTGGAAGCACATCAGGTACCTTAATACATTTAATACATGCATGTCCAAATGTATCAAATTTCTGGCCTAAAATATTACAATGTCTAAATAAAGCTAGTAACAGAATGTACAGAACACACCAACGACAACATTATTATCAATATTTTCTAAAACGGATACACAAATAAATGGTACGAAGGAATTATATACAGTAGCAATGAATATAGCACACAAATGCATCTTATTAAAATGGAAAGACCCCAGTGTTACAAACATGGATTAATTTAATGAAAGATGTAATTCTAATGGAACAAATCCAATATATACAAAATGATCAAATGGAACTCTTTAATAAGAGGTGGGTCCCACTCCAGGATGCAATAAATAATTACAGGTTAGATTAGCAAAAAAACTAAACAGTAACCTAAACAAGAAATCAAGGTTAGTTGTAAAATAAGAAGAAAAGAATGTTAATATTAGAAATAGTAAACTGCAATAACTGATTATTTGTGAAGACTGTGTTATAAAAGTTTGTTAGACTAACTTTTGGACCCTTAGGGAGGTAGGTCGGTATGACAAATGATGGGAACTCAGCTCAATCCATGATGACTGGTAAACCATAGAAGGATGTGGCTGTTCAATCCTTTTCTGAGTCATATCGAAGAAGAAGAAGAAGAAAAAAAAGGATACCTCATAGTGGAATACCTTCTTATCCAGTCCTCCCATTATCAGTGCAAGAAGCCAAATAAGTTGGCACTAAATCTCCAAAAATCCTAGGTCCTTTCTCCCTTCTTTCCACTGAGGGCCCAGTATGACCAGGGAGTCCTGTCTCCATGGGCTGCCTTCCAAATCCCAAAAGCCCCCTATTTGACACTCTTCCTCAGAATTCCTCCTTCTCATTAGAATCAGGAGTTCATCTATGGAGTAAGAGAAGAAGAGCACACACTCCACCATGCATAATTTTCAAATTAAAATTTCCTTCCGCCATAGTTCTTCACCATCCTGATATCTGAGAGCATACCTGTGAAAAATTAAAGAGATAAACACTCCACTGAGTGTACTAAATTTCATACAGATGGGAGTACTGAGACCCCCCCTTCCCCAGGCAATGCTGGCATACCTTTATTCAAATCTGTATGTGCATATATATGATTCCTGTATACCTTCTTTCATCCAAGGAGAGACATCAAAAGTTGGACAGGATCAAGATAATTATTACAAGACCTTGGCTGATTCAAATGGCCGACACGAGGAAGTAAATGCTAGTGGCAAAAAAATCTCCAAACATATTACGACATGTCATCGAGGCACAGGTCAGGAATCATAGGGAAAACCAGGAGCAGTTGTAGAATTCACCAAAAATATTTATTTACAGTAGCAGTAACATAAAAAAATAAACTTGTTCAGAATAACTATGTACAAAGGAGAAAAAACTATTTTTCTTGAGTCTATGTGTCCCTTTTTCTTCTCATCTTTAGCAGTTGCAGCTTAGCTCCTTTATGAGTCATTTCAACCCCCATCCTTAGCAAGCAGCCTGTTTTTGTAAATATCAGGCAGGAGCTGCTAGAATACAGTGTGCTTCTTGAGTTGAGGCCCCCTTTTGCACAGCTTTTACAAAAGGCTTAAAAGTTGAACTCTAGTAACCTATAGCTTCCAACAGCTTTTTGCAGTCATCTCAAATTATAATTATATACATTTCAACAGTAATGCTTTATATTTTCCAAACAAAAGAGATCCCAACATCAGTTACATTTCCACATATTGATTTGCACATATTTTTATATTAGCGGATATAGATATGCAAGGGAGAAAAACAGACAGCAAGAGAAAACTGAGAGACAGTGAGAGGCAAAGAACTGCAAGCCTGTTAGGTTGATCAAGTCTGAAGTCTCACAGGAAAATTTGGTTGCGCAATCAGACAGAGAAGAGACAGAAAAGGAAAGATCCTTGGATTTAAACACTTTCTCCATAACAAATTGGACAGGGTCCTATTCTACCCTGTTTTTTTAAAACAGGTTTCCAAAACATTTTATTAATTCTCTACTAACATTTGTTGCTTTCAGACATTAAGCACATGTACATCATCTCTTTTTTTTTTAAACAGTACAGTTTAAACCAATACATTTGTTTTTCAACCTCCAGAATGCTAATTTCCGAGCCATATCTTAACAGAAAATCAGCATTGCTGTTCTCTTTACCAGATTTGTGTATCACCAAGAATTTAAATGGCTGCAGTGCCAGCCGGTACCACCTTGTGATTATGGAATTTTTATATTTCATCTGATTAAGCCAACAGAGATGATTTTGGGCTGTTACAAGAACAAAGTCAGTTCCTGGGAAATAAAATTTAAGGAACTCCATAGCCCACTTTGCTGCTAAACATTCCTTCTCAATGGTGGAGTACCTTTTCTCTCTTTGGCATGCAATTTCCTACTTATGTACAGAATGGGATGTTCTGTCCCATCTACATTTTGACTCAGTACTGCACCTAGGCATACCTTGGATGCATCTATTTGTAGCAAAAATGGTTTCTCAAAGTCTGGGCTTCTTAAAACAGAAGCAGAACATAATGCAGCCTTTATGGCTTGAAAAGCTTCATCACACTCTGGGGTCCATTTTACACAATGTGGGTACTGTTTTTTCATGGGTTCAGTGAGGGGAGTAGCTAATTCAGCAAAGTTGGGAACAAATCTCTGATAATAACCAGCCTGCCCTAAATATGACCTGACATGTTTCTTTTTTTTAGGGACAGGACTGTTAGCTACAACTCCTATTTTAGAAATCTCTGGCTTAACTTCTCCATTTCCCAACACATAGCCTAACTATCTGGTTTCCTGCATGCCCAATGCCCATTTGGTAGGATTAATAGTCAGATCTGCATTTGTGATAGCTTGGATGACTGCTTGTAGGTGTTCCAGGTGGTCTTTACAGTCTGGACTGTACACCACAACATCATTCAGGTATGCAGCACAATAACCAGTGTGAGGGGATAAAATTACATTCATCTACCATTGAAATGTAGCTGGTGCACCATGTAAACCAAATGGCATGCTAGTGAACTGATAGAATCCTATAGGGGTGGCAAATGCAGTTTTATCTCTGGATTCTTTAGCTAAAGGTATTTGCCATTAACCCTTCGTGAGATCGAGGGTACTGACATACTTTGTACTCCCCAGTCTGTCCACCAAATGATCTATTCTGGGCATAGGGTAACTGTCAAATTCTGACACTTGATTAAGTTTCCTAAAATCAAGGCAGATTCTAACACTCCCTTCTTTTTTGTTTACAATTACCATGGGAGATGACCAAGCACTCCTTGACTCCTCTATGATACCCAATTATTTCATTTTTTCTATTTCCTTAACTGCTCTGGCAACCTGTATGTCTTTTGCCTAATAGGAAAAGCATTCCTTGTCACTATTACATGCTCAACCCCTTTTGCTCGGCCTGGTACCATGGTAAAAGTACTGTTAAATGTCTTTAGCACATTACGAATGTCTGCAGTTTGTTCTGAGATTAAGGAAACATTCACCTTTACAGCATCAGCATTTAGTTTGTTCCAGTCTATCATAAGCTACATCAATTTCTTCTTTATTAGTATTTGGTAAAACCAGCTAAGCAGATTTTGGCATTTTTTCAACCCATTTCATGAGGAGGTTAGCATGATATATCTTAGGATTTTTCCTGTCAGGGGTCTCAGTCTCGTAGTTAACAGTGCCAGTACATCAAAGCACTTTATAAGGCCCTTGCCACTTCATTAACAGCTTATTTTCTGTTGTGGGTAACAGTAGCAAAACCTTTTCACTTGGCTCAAAAACTTTTTCTTTTACCCCATGGTCATAATATACCTTCTGCTGGTTTTGAGCCTCTTCCTGATTACTATGGGCAATTTCAACATATTTTGCCAGCTTCTTTCTTAGGGCACACATATAAGATGTTATAGATTGTTTCTAAGTGGGATTGTATTCCCACGTTTCTTTTATCACATCCAGTGGCCCTCTTGGCTGCCTACCATACAGCATTTCAAAGGGTGAAAACCCTGTTGATGCCTGTGGCACTTCTCTGTAGGCAAAAAGTAGGTAAGGCAAGTATTGGTCCCAGTCTTTGCTTTCCCCTTTTACAAACCTTTTTAACATGCTTTTTAAGGTTTGGTTAAAATGCTCAATAAGACCACCTGTCTGAGGGTGATGGGGAAGGGTCTTATGGCAGAGATACCTAGTAGTCTGTACAACTCCTTAAGCAATGCAGAACCAAAATTACTACCCTGATCAGTAATAATTTCTTAAGGTATGCTCACTCTGCTGAAATTGTTGCAAGCTCTGCTGCCACTTTTGGGGCTGTAACAGTATGAATTGGAAGCACATGAGGTGGTTCATGATTTCATCAGACACATCAATATGCCCATTGAAGGGTCCTTGCCCTTAACGGATTTGCATGGCAGCAAGTGGATGCTGCATGCAGAAGAGTCTTCACTTCCAATGATGCAGCCTTGCACACCCTTATCCCTTCCGTACGGTTGCCAGAGCCTGGAACGTCATAGAGTCACATGATACCGAGTGGATGTTGTGTACTTCCAGCGGTGCAAACTTGCACACCCCCATGCCTCCCTCACGTATGGCATAGCCTAGAACTTGTGGGTTCCGACCTTGAGCAGTTTCATTCCCCCAGATTCAACATGTCGCAGTTAATATCCATGGCTTCAACCTTCCTAGAACAAGCCACGGTGAGAATCCTATGCATGTTGGCTCGAACCATCGTATTGTCTATGAGAGGCATGTGGCTTTGAGGGAGGTTTGTTGTTCAGTTCTGGCCTGGATGATTTTTTCCATGATATCCAGGATAAACAGAGCCAACTGCCAGTGTCAAACCACAGCAAGAACATTTCAACTCCAAAGGCCAAGGGGTGGCCAACAGAGGCAGCTTCCAAAAGGGTCTGCATCCTTTTTGGAACTTCAGGAATCAGAGGAGTTAAGGAGTCTAGTCTGGTTTCAAGAGTAACAGTGACAGAGGAGCCCTTGCTTGAAGATTCATTGCAGACACAGGTAGTGTATAGTGTATAATAGTGCACCAGACCATCTCTGCCCTTGATGGAAGGCTGCGCAGTTTTTACACAAGACGGTCCAGATTTCTTTAGCTGCTTGGATCTGGGAAGTTCTAGTTTATGCAATGGACTTTTCAACATTTCCCTCAAAGGGGCATTTTTCTGCTGTACCTGGTCCAAAAGGATCCCATGAAGAGACTAGCGGTGTCACTGACACTGGATTACCTATCTCAGTTTGGGGCAGTAGTTCCAGTGCCCCTCAATGAGCAGGACAGGGATTTTGCTCAATCTATTCCATACCTTACAGGAAGTTGGGGTTCTTTGTTTTGCTTTGTTTTTTTCAGGCCTGTTCTGGATCTAAAACACCAAAACAAGCTTGTTCGCCACACAGACTTCAGATGGAGTCCCTATCTTCAACCCTCCAAGCTGCCCAGCTGGGTTGTTTTCTAGCTTCCATAGATCTGAAGGAAGCATATTTCCTTATCCCCATCCAACTGTTCCATCAGCGGATCCTCAGGTTCACGGCCCTGGGACAGTAGTTCCAGTACATGGCACTTCTTTGGGCTGGCAACTGCCCCTGTTTTTTTTTTCTTGAAGGGCTCACAGTCCTGGTGGCTCAGCCTCTCAAGAGGGACATCTTGTCAGTCCCCTCAGTCGAGCACAGCTACGCCATTGGCTAGGGAGTCAGTGATCTGTACTATGGAGGCTGGAGCACCACGACTGGGTGGTACAGCCATGGAAAACCTTTTTCACTTTTGCAGACAATGAAATGTCTGGGAGCAGTGTTCAGGGAGAACCAGAGGAAGGTCTTCCTCTTATCAGCCTGGAAGGAGTCCCTTGGGGAGGTCCAGTGGCTGAGAAACTAGTTGCCAGCTTCAGTCCACCACCTGATTCCAATTCTGAGCCTCAAGACAACAGCAGTAGATCTAGTCCCATTGGCTCGCCTTTTCATATGGCCTCTTTAAATGGAGTTTGGCTATCAACCTGAGATCCGACCTTGGAGGCTTTTTTGCAAGGATCTCCCTCTCTCCACAGCTGATGCAGTTTTAGAGTTGGTGGATGAACTCAGAGACTCTAAGCAGAAGATTCCCACTTGTAAGTCCCTCCAGAGTTGATTCTGACATCTGATACCAACTTGTCAGGTTTCAGTTTGCAGCCTGGCTCCTTGACAGAGGAGTCTACTAAATCAGAGGTTCTGTAAGAGATGGTAGACACTCTGATGGCTGTAATGGAGGTTTCCATGTTGGCGACTTCTGTGCACATATGGATCACCTTTCCGCTTGCAAAAAAAAAAAAAAAATGACTGGTCTTCAACCAAGACTCGGCTCTGTAGACTTTGGGATTTCTGGCAGGAAGGAGTAAAAAAAAAAAAAAAAACAAATTGTGTTGAGCACCTTGAGAGGTCAGTGTCTGACCTTGGGGCCTCCATTGGGTCTGTCCCTAGGGACTTAACTGGTAGGTTAGTAGTTTTGTGCGGGCTGTCAGCAGGAGTCGGCCTTGATTCCGATCCTCGGTTCCCCAACTGGATCAGAATCTGGTTCTGAATGTTCTCTGTAGGAGCATTTTCAAACCATTTTCATCAGTACCGTTGGATGTATGGGCTTATTAGTGGTCTTTCTTAGTTGCTGTGTGCTCAGCCAGGAACATTGGTGAGCTCTAGGCCTTGTCCCACTAAGTACCATATCTTTGTCATACCTAAGATAGGGTTGTGCTCAGTCCAGTCCTGTCCTTCATTCTGAAGGTTCCTGTGGCCTTTCCATGTGTACCAGAACACTTGTCTTCCCTTCTTCTGTTTGCAACCTTCTCTTCCTAAGGAGGAGTGGTACCAGTTAGATTTATGATGGGCCATTAGGTCTTACCTTAGATGGACTGTTGAGTTCTGAAAATTGGACAGGTTATTTGGCTGTGCAGAGTAGTCAGAAAAAAAAGACCCTCCAAGGTCACCCTTGGTAGGTGGGTGAGAGCCTGCTTTATCAAGGCTTATGTTGCAGTAAGGAAGAGGCCTCCCACTCTTATCGAGGTTCACCCCTTCGGGGCTATGGCCACTTACTTGCTGGTGAGAGGTGAGGTGTCTGTTTTTATAGTTATGTAAGGCAGATACGTGGTTTTCTGTCCACATTTTCACCAAGCACTACAGATTGGATGTTTAAAGTTCTGCTGAAGCAACCTTTGGTCGCAGAGTTTTTGCAGGTGGCAATTAACAGGTAAGTTTCTTTCTGTTCATGACTGATGTGGGGGACAATATTCTCCCCCACCCAATCATTTCTGGGTACTGCTTCTTAGAACCCAGCTGTAATGAATGCCTATTGACAGTGTGGAGTGCTACAGAACAAAGAAATTTCTTCATACTTACCGTCATTTCCTTGTCTGTTAGCTCCTATGTTGTCAGTGGGAGCCACCCAGGAGCCTTGCCCCTTAGGAGAATATTCTCTGGTGTGCCTGTGAAGAGATGTCTGTTATAAACTCTGTGAGCCTGTTAGGACATCCCTCTGTAGTTCATCTGCTGCATTTCTGTTTGTATGGATATGCAAAAAACAGAGCAGTTCTGCATCAGAATATTAGTTACTGTCATGCATATTTAACAGATTTCAAACTTGATGTTAACCAAGGGTGCTTCCTTTGTTGCAGGTGAGTGCTTGCATTGCATGCAGTTTTTCCTTGCCTTTTAATAACTTTTTTCTTTCAAGTTACCTTGTTGCTGCAGATCCTTCCAAGACACAGAACTAGAAGACAGGCTGCGATCGTTCAGCCTATGTCTGCTAATGAGGTAGGTCGCTGTTTTACTGTTTACTGTTTTTTTTTATTCTGGAGAGAGTCACATATGTGTAGACAGCTAATTTGTGTGCCTTTGGTGTCAAGTAATCCGGTAGGGATTGTGTTTACATATTTGGAGGCACTGTGAGGGCAATAACGACTAGAGAGTTGCTGCTGTCCACAATCCTTATGTGCCCAACATTCTAAGACTTTGGGCTGTGCCATTTCCTCTAGTAGGAGTGCACAATAACCAGCTGTAATGAATACTCAATAACAATGTAGGAGCTAACAGAGAAGGAAATTACGGTAAGTATGAAGAAATTTCCTCTTTATTACTAATCTCCGACAGTCAGTCTTTAACTTGTCCTTTCATGGTCAGAAATTATTTTGCCATGATGAGCTCACATTGAAAAAGTCAGTCTTCAAAAATAACTCAGATCTCTTTGATGGCCCTTAGTCCTCAACCTTCAGATGAGCATGTTGGTTCTTTTCGCATGGGATTCACCCATGTGCAGAATCCTACTTGGCATGTCGCTGAGGCCTCAGCCCTCAAGCCTCAGTCCTTGGGTGCCCATTTTAAGGCCTTTAAAGGTCCAGGTGCCTCCACCACTCCCTTCACTTTCTGATTCCCTTCCACCCCCCCACTCCCATCCCTCTCAGGAATTTAGGATAGGGGGCAGGATATCCCTGTTTCTGACAAAATGGCACAAGATCACCTCTGATGGGTGGGTCCTTAGTGCTATTTAGGTGACTGATCCACTGGAATTGATAGCACCCTCTCCTGTGCATCCTCCTAACCCTTAACTCTACCCTTCACGCCCCTTTATCACTCCTGTTGACCAAAATTTGTACTCTTGGACAGATGGGCTATTCAGTCTAATTATACCCCTGGCCAAAAGGTTACTGTTAAGACATTTCTTGTTCCTGAAGAAGATGGGTTATCTATGCCCCACCTTGGACCTCAAGAGGCCTGAATGAGTACATACATGCGGAATGTTTTGTATGATCTTTGAGGATATCTCCTGTATTAAGCCACACCATTGGAAATGTAAGCTGTCAATATCAGGACCACTCAGAAACTTGTTGCTAGCTGGGGAGGCTGCCAACAATGGCATGCAGCGTGGCCTCATCACTCCTCAGTTCTTTCTCCTGCCATCTGTCATCATTGTCGGACCTGCTAAAGGAAATGTCAAATTAGCTGTTGCTAATATCTTCATTTTACTTTCCTTAGTATTAAACAGTCATCTCTGTATGCATCTGAAGTCAAAAGAGTCTTTATTTTGGTATTGCAAATACGGTGATAAAGAGTTTTAAAGAGGACACACACATGGTTTGTATGTACTGTTTGGGCTTATCTCACAATGTGAGGATTTGTGAGATTTGCCAGAGATTCAACCAGACTATGAAGCGATGCCATAAGAAAGCTCCAGAAAATGTTGTTCTACTTAAGACATTGAAACCCATAGAGAAAGAAAAGGGTTCAGAATCTGCTTCTCTCTCAGTGTCAGCTGAAAAGCTGCTGTTAAAGTTTAAAGAGAAAGAAAAGGAATGGTCATCATTGTGGGCCTTCTTTTCTGGCCATAAGCACAGACCCAGAGAAAAGACAAGTCTGCTTCACTGGTGACATCCCAATTGCCATTGATAAAAGGTAAGTCCTCATCAATGGCCATTCCAGTCACTGACTACACCCCCCCACCACCATCACTGACACCAAGGTCAGGGCTTGACTTATAGGTGCTGCCCATACCTACTATGAACAGTAGGATGCCATTGTCTTCAGGCCAAGTCCCATTGGCGCAAGTAGTCCCAGCCCCTTTGTAAAGTGGCATCAACTCCTACACTGTCCTGGCATCATTTTCTAAAATGATTTGCTGCATTCTACCAGGGTTGCCAGTGCAGGCAATTATTCCACCGACAGGGCCTTTTTGGTACTCGGCCCCTGTTGACTGGTTCCAGTAGCACACCACAGATTCCTAACTCTCAGCTGTCGCCAGTCCATTCTATGGCTCCCATTGTAGATTGTTATGATGACGAAATAAAATATAATCCTGACCTTGTGGACCAAGAGGAGGAATTTGAGGGAGAACAATTTCTGGAGGTTCCCAATTGCTCTAGTTCTACCATCTCATCCCATTGTAAAGACTCAACTGTTTATACCCCAAGATCTCTTCCTGGAGATCCATCTTTCCAAGCCATAATACAGCAGATACAGTCTGCCATGGGCTTTGCTATGAAAGAGGAAGACTCCACTAAATGGTCTGATGGAATTTTTGGAGGTGCCCTGCTTCCCCTCCATTATCGTTTCACCTGTATATACTGCATTATGGGATGCTATTTTTGCTGCATGGTACAGACCAAACTCACTTAATGCATTTCCTAGAAAGGCTTATAAGTATTCTGCTCCATCTCCTAGGCCTTATTGTGCTAACTAGCCAGAAACTGACTCTTTTTGGTCATCATGGTGGCTCATGACAGATCTAGAGCCCCTAGACATATGAGTATGTTGCCTCTTGATAATCTAGGAGGGTGGATGTGATGGGCAAATGTACTTATGCCTCTGCATCATTGGGCCTTATGATTGCAAACTACCAAGTCCTTATGATTGAATGTCAGAACAGTCGGTGGAAAACTGCTTGTACTGTTGCTCAGGCTTTTGCCTAATGCTCTGCCAAGACTGATCTGCTTAAAACATTGTCTCCTGGTGCTGAGGTTGGCAAACGTACTGTGCTCAGCTTATGATGTCTCTGCTGCTTCTGCCAGGGCTGCTGCTTCTGGCATTTGCATGAGAAGATATTCTTGGCTTAGAGTTGCCAACTTTGCCAATGATGTGCAACAGTTTTGAATGATCCCTTTAAAGGGTCAAAACTGTTTGGCTATGAAGTTGAAGAGGTCCTATATTCCTTCTAAAAATGACTCTAAGGTCTGTTAAGTCCCTGTATTCCACTTCTGCTTAAGGTCATGGTCGGGTCTCCTTTCGTCTACCTGCTGCTCATGGTAGTCATGCCTACCATCAGCAAGGCCATGGCAGAGGAGGTGTGGCCCCCCTTCTGGGTCCTCCCCAGGTATGCATGCAGAAGCACACAAAGCAATTCTCTCTGATGGCTCTGCCACCTTTGGTTCCACCTGTCTACTGTCTCTTCCCCCTACCTCAGCTGCTAACCTTCATGGAAGAGCGTAGGGGAAGGGGGCTTACAAATCCCTCCATATCATACTCGGTCTCCTTCCTTTTATCCTCAGGCCATTTGTCCCTTCTGAAAGAAGAAGTCTCCAGATGATCTAGTATATGATTTGAAACTAAAAGTTGTAAGATGATTTTTCAGTGTTAAAGGTACCCCTGTTTGTAGAGTTGTATAAACAAATTTGGACAGTACAAGCTTATAATTCAACTGGTAACCATCCAAGGTTCTCCAATATAGTACAATGATGTGCACTATTAGATGTTTGTAGTGCAAATCTTCCTATTTTATGCAACAATACCGATTTCCACCTTAAAGTACTACAGGGAGCATTATCCACCACTATCGAGGCATAATTCAAAATAGGCAGCAAACATTGATTAGCTATAGCCAGACGTGTCTCGTCTGTCAGAAAACTATGCAATCTATATAATAAAGCAAGTTTAAAATGTATTTTAGATGTGATAACATATATATGTGACTCATATGTTAGTGTTGAATTTAAGACTACCCCCAGATACTTAAAACTGTTTACATTTTCATATATAGCCCTTTCCAATGACTCTACTTGTAAGCTAGAACCAATAGCTTTAAACTTAGCTGGGGTACCAAATACCATAGTTTTAGTTTTTTGCTTATAGAGTAATAATTTATTGTTTATCAGCCAATTTTGCATTGATTTAAGTTCCCTTGTAAGAGTTACATTAAGCTCTGACAATGTTCTCCCTTGACTAAAGACAACAGCATCGTCTGCATACATAATGCCACGTGCATCCTTTATAGTAGTACTAACTGAATCAAAGAAAATGGAAAATAAAAGTGGCCCTAGTATGGAGCCTTGTGGAACTCCACACTTGACCAAAGCCTTATCAGATAAGCTACTTCCAATCTTCACCATTTGAAACCTATTAGAAAGATAATTAGATACCCATAATAGAACTGGAGTACCCACCCCAATACATCTGAGTCTCTCAACTAGAAGGGAGTGAGCCTCCAAATCGAATGCCTTGGTCAAGTCTACGAACGCGGCACCAGTCAGGCATCCCCCCTCCTTGCCCTCATGGACTGCACTCGTGAACTCGACCAAGGCGTTCTCAACACCCCTTCCCTTCCTTAAACCATGCTGACATTGTGATAATAGGCCATGTGCTTCCACATAGTCAGACAATTGCCCAAAGACAATCTTTTCCTGTAATTTAGACAAGGCTGACAGAATGGAAATTGGTCTATAATTTGTAAATTCACTGGTTGAACCTGCCTTATGAATTGGAATTACAAAAGAGTGTTTCCACAGGTCAGGCACTTCTCCCAAACAAAAAGACAAATTAAAAATCAGGCTAATAGGGTATGCTAACTCTGCTGATGCCACGTGTAACAATGTAGGAGACAGACCATCAACACCACAAGATTTATCTTTCTTAAGTTGTTTCAGAAGTTGAAATACTTCCAAGTATGTAACTGCCTTTAAGTAAAACTTTGGATTATTCACACAGCCCCCTGTACTATAATTAATCAAACCCGATCTATGTTCAGTTCTATAGTGATCCATATCAGTGAACATAACATTAAATTCATTTGCCACTGTTAAAGGGTCTGTTAATTTTTCACCACCCTTATTCATATGAAATTTAGATTCAAATCGAGGATCAATCATATTATTGATAGTTTTCCAAACTTTTGCACTGTTTTTCAGTCCCGCAGTCTGCTGCTGTCTCAAATATTGAGTCTTGGCTTTCTTAATCTCAACCTTACATCTGTTCCTTAAGCATCTATAATTTTGTAAGTTAAGAGCTGTTTGATTTTTTATATAGTATTTCCACAACTTGTGCTGTTTTTTCATTAATTTAAATAGGGTTGTTTCATTTTTCCCTTGGAAAGAAGGTGCTCCTTTGTCTAAACAATGCCTATCCAAATGGCTGGCACATTGTAATAAGCTCTGTTATAGGAAGTATAGGATGGAGCTTCCTGGTGCTGTTCATGTTCATTCTTATTTCAAAAATGTCCCTGCTGCTAACATATGTGCTGCAGCCACATGGAGCGCTGTTCATACTTTCATTAACATTCACCATCAGTCTGTCCTTCAGCAGGGTCTCCATTATCTCCCTGCCACTGATGTGAGTCTAACTGGTCTGTAATTGCTGGCCTCCTCTGTGCTGCCACCCATGTTCAGATGGAAGGCATCCTCTCCAATCTGTTGACGAGGGATTGCTAGAGATTCCCAGGGGTTCATTTAAAAACTTCTGGCGCTCGTGCTTTTTCTTTTGCAGCACCAACCCTGTGGAATTCTCTACCTCATGGGTTAAGAGAATGCCTGACTGTCAATAGCTTTAAATCCATGCTAAAACATATTTGTTTAGGTTAGCCTTCCCAGATTGTTTTTTATTATCTTTGTATTTATTGTTTTAATTCAGCTTTTAATTTGTTTGTGTGTTTAAAATGAACAGCGCCTTGGCTTTGGAAAGGCACCATAAAAATAAAGTTTTACTTTCTTACTTACAGTCTGGACATCGTCTCTCATAGACATGTTGGTTTTGGACTTGGTGTACTGCAAGGCCTTCTGTCCTGATTACATATCAGACTGTGCCATCTTCCCAGATTACTTTGTACACTTTGGGAATCATTCCAAAAGATGTGGCCTAATGGATGAGATGTCCTCAAAGAAAAGATAAGTTATATAAGAACTTATTGTAACAGTAGCTTGGGAGACTTTCCTCCATTAGGCCATGCCACACCCTTCCTCCTTCCCCCTTTTGTTTTCAGTGAGGGTCATATCAGATGCTGTCCCTAACACCTTACTCCATGCATTTTGTCTCAGTCCTGTGCCTCTCCTTTTATGCCTGGTGCTGGTCTCATCTTGTTCCTCATGACTGGAGGTCCTCCAAGGCTAATCTTCAGCAGGGAACTGAGAAATGATGAGGCTGCCCACATTTGTATATGCATAGACACTATATGTCATTTTGGGTGGCCCTCAGCTAGCAAAATGTTTCTGAGTGGCCCTTATGCTGAAGGCTTATAGTTCCAAAGGTGTGGCCTAATGGAGGAGATTCTCTTGAAGATCTGTTATGGTAAGTTCTTACGTAACTATTCTTTCTTTCTTCAGTCCTTCCTCCTCTGCTGTATTGCAGGGGGATCAGCTTTGTGCTCTGGATATGCAGGATGCAGATCTGCACATCAAGATTCCATGCAGCCATCAGCAATACTTTTCTTTCCTGTTGAAGGGCCAGCGGGCCCTACCAATTTTGTGTCTTGCTCTTAGCCTTCTCATTGATGCTGCAAGTCTTCAACTGCTTAGCTGTCAAGACTGTAATGTTACTCTGAGAAACCCTGTTATCTTCTGAGAATCAATTTTCTCCATAGATTCCAACTAATTGGTCTGAGCTGGAGGTGGTAGGACCCTGTGGGAGCCAGAACTTTTCTGGGGACTGGTGACGCAAGCTGGCCCCGCATCACTGCCTGTGCCTGCTGATATTCAGTAGCACCAGAACACAAACACCTTGGTTCCTGTTTTTTTCATGCTGTGGAGTGTACAGCAGTGCTGACACTATCCTTGTTGGAACCAGAACTTGCACCACCTATACAATGACAGTGTTCCATTTTTTTTGTTTTATATTAAAATACAGTAGTTTTTTTTGTTTGTCATTTGTCTTTTCAGTTTAGCTGTTCAGGGATATTTCCCTCCTGTGAGCCATGCCTATGGAACATCGACACCATCAGTGTTAAATCAATCCAGAAATTGTTGCATAGCTGGCCACCCATGATGACGAGCATTGTCTGCACCTATATAATGTGTACTTGCTCCAAACCTCAGTCTATTCCTTTCCACCATCAACTTCATTGTTGGACCGAAGAACTCCCTTCATGAACTTCGTTGCTATATGATTAGTCAAACTTCATGTCATGTTTTTGGCGATGTGGGCCTGTTCTTCTGCTTCCCGCATGGGCCTTGTTTCCTCTGTTACTGGCACTACCTGCTGCCTTGCCATCACTGGATATTAGCTTGTTGATGGTCTCCCATTTCATAGTTCTCTGTGGTATACTGCTGCCAGCTTGTCATCCTACCGTTTCTGGCATGGATCTCTAGTGGTGGCTGCACTGCTCCATTAAGGTGGTGAATGCAGGTCTTATATGCTGCATTTACAGCTGTTCTGTCTTCAGACACTGAGGTCAGTTTCTGGCTTGGTAGCCCAGTCCCCCCCCTTTATCGTGGGACTCATGGCTTCCTTCAGCTTTATCACTTGGCTTTGCCTTGGTGCCAGCTTTGCTGTTTGGGCTACGGTAGCAGTTTTTATGGCATTCCCATTTGTACTGGTTGTCACCTAACTGCTGTGTCAGTATTCCCACTCCATGTCCAGTTCCATGCATTGAGCATGGCTGTGTTCACTATTTCTGTCATTGGTTCTCCCTTTGACTTGGCTTAATGCTTCTCTTTGTTCAAGTATGCCTGTTGATGCAAGCTAAAGTCTCTAGCAGAGACCCTGCCAGACTCTGAGGCAAAACAAGAAATGCTGCCAGCTGTTAAACAAGGTATTGAACCTTTAAAGTCATTAGCTTAAAGCCCCCATTGATACCTTTGATGCAGCAGCTTGCTCCGCAGCTGCAGGTATCTGCATCAGATGGCACTCCTAGCTGTGGACTGCAAGCTTCACCTCATATGTCCTACAGATCATGAATGTGCCCTTCAGTGGCACCTATTTGGATAACAAGCGGAGTAGTCTCTCAGTCTAATGAAATAAGAACAACTCTTACGATTTTCAGGTCAGTTCTCTACAACCCACAAAGGGGAAGAGGAAGTGGCATCTTTCATAACAAAGCAGTTCTTCTGTGGTAAGGGCATGGGAGCCCAAAACAATAGACCTCAACCTCCCCAGGCTCAAAAGAAAGTGCAGCCAAAGACACAGGTGCCAAAAGCACTCAGTGCCACCATCTGAAGCTACGGCCCCAGGTCTGCTTCAGCTGCTTGAGGCTGACAACTTCTCCCCAGTAGAGGGATGCCTCACTCATTTGTAGTCAGTGGGAATCCATCTCAATGGACAAGTGGGTTGTAAAGATCATCAGAGACTGATACTCACTGGAGCTGTTAGGACCCCCCCGACAGTCCTTCCAGAAGTCAGCTCCCCTTGTCAACTCACATTTCAGAGCTTCTGGTACATGAGATTGTGGGTCTTCTGAAAAAAAAAAAACAGCAGTCGAAATAGTGCCAGAGTCAGACCTAAACATAGGGTCTACTCCTATGACTTCCTGGTACCAAAGAAACCTGGGCATGCACCTTATTCTACACATCAGAAAACTGAACAAATACCTGGATCAAGAAAAATTCAAAATAGTTTCTCTGGGATCCTTGCTACCTTACCTGAAGCATCAGGAGTGGCTAGAATCACTAGATATGCAGGATGTATATCATCCCATACTTTTGCACCCTATCCACCACAAGTACCTCTGGTTAATCATGGATGGGCAACACTACCAGTTCAGAGTCCTACCCTTTGGGCTTTTCTCTGCACTGCAGGTCTTCACAAAGTGCTTTGCAGTTCTCACCATGCACCTAAGGAAGTTGAAACTCCCAAGTCTTCCCATACCTGGATGACTGCCTCATATCAAGCCCATCCAGTCAAGAGATGGAGCAAACATTGGCTACTGCCTCAGAATTCCTAGGATACAACCAGAGCGTAGGCTTTCCTTCCAGAGAGCAGACTATGTGCAGTCTTGCAGATGGCATATGGACATGCCAGCAGATAAAGGCCTTATGAGTTATCTTGTCCACTCGAATGTGCAGGTCTCCCCTGGGTCTACAGTGGGACCTGCACCCCCTTCCCAAATCCCTCCCCCCTGCAACTTTCCCCTTCATTCTGTCCCCTCTGCTCTTGAAGCTATCCACTGTTTTCAGTGAGATGACCACCTCTGGCAACTTGTTCTACTTAGCCACCACTCTGTCAGTGAAAAAAGTGCTGCTTCATTTTCTCTCTTGAACCTTCCTACCAGCTTTAGGCTATACCACGTGGTGGTTTTGTTCCCACTAAGACTGAAGAGGTCCCCTATGTTCACCCTATTAATACTTTTTAGGTAATTGAAGGTCTTGATCATATCTCCCCCTCCCATCTGTCCTCAAGGGAGTACATGTTGAGCCCCTTGAGTCTCTCCTCATAGGTTTTACCCTGCTGGCCCTGGATCATCTTAGTTGCCCTTCTCTGGACTGTCTCTAGCAAGTTGGCATCCTTTTTAAGGGCACCAATACTGCACACTGTACTCAAGGTGCAGTCTTATCAGTGATGTGTACAGTGGTAGTATGACCTCCACCTTCCTACTAGTAATCCCCCTGGCTATGCAGCCCAGCATTCGATTTGCTTTTGCTGCTGCTGTCCTGCAGTGTGCTGAGTGCTTTAGGTCACTTTTGATGATAACCCCCATGTACTTTTCTTCCTTGGACTTGGAGACCTGCACACCACCCATCCAGCCAGTATTTGGCCTCTGGATCCCTTGCTCTTAAGTGCATAACTTAGCACTTTTTAGCATTGAACCCCAGTTGCCAGATGCCAGACCACCTCTCTAACCTAGCCAGGTCTTCTCTTAGTTCCAGTCTCCCCTCCTCTGTGTCCGCCCTCCCACACAGCTTTGTGTCTCTGCAAATGGGCAGATTCTGTCCTTGATCCCATCTGCTTTGCCACTGATGAAGATGTTAAACATTGGACTGAGCCCTGTGGGACCCTGCTGGTCACCATTGTAGCTTCTAAGATCCCCCCAACCCCCCAACTACTACCTTTTGGCTTCTACCCTTCAACTAGTTTTTGACCTATTTAGTGGGCTTGCTCCCTCCCACCCCAGTTCCTCCAGCTTCCTAACCAGTCTCCTATGAGATGCAGATCCAAAGGCCTTGCTGAAGTCTAGATACGGGACATCACCCGCGTGGTCCCCCTATCCACTGTCTTGGTCACATAGTCAAAAAAGTCAGATTATACTGGCAGGACCTCCCCAATACAAATCCATGTTGCCTCTCACCTTGTAGCCTGTTTTTCCTGAGAAAACTCACTACTCACTCCTTCAGGGTAGTCTCTATCAGTTTCCCCACTATTGAGGTTAGACTGGCTGGTCTATAATTCCCTGGTTCACCCCTTGAACTGCTTTTATGGAGAGGCACCACATGTCTGGTTCTCCAGTCCTGGGACACATTCCCGGACTCCAGAGAGGTGTTAAACAGGTCTTCTGCTAGCCCACAGCACCTCCACCAGTTCTCTTAGGACCCTTGGGTGCACTCTGTGTTGTCCTGGGGATCTGTCCACCTTCAGGGCCTTTAGGCCCTTTTGCATCCTGTCCACCTCTATTATGCCACCGGTGAGTCCTCCCTTCCCTGGCCCCCTGCTCCCTTGTAGCACTGGTCTGGTCTGTCTATTGAAAAGGGAGCAGAAGTGCATGTTAAGCACCTCCACAGTTCCTTCTTTTCCTTCCACCCAACATCCCTCCTTTGTAGCCTGACAGTTTCTTCTTTAATATCCCTCTTTTCTCTTATATATTTGAAGAAGGTCTTCTCTCCCAAGTTTACTCCCTGTGCCAGCTGTGCTTCCCTGGCAGCCTTTGCCTCTCTATCTGCTCTGCTTGCCACCTGTCATTTAACATTATGGACCTCCCTATCTTCCTCATTCAGAGTACGTTTGTACTTCTAGAAGGCTGCTTTCTTTTTCTTTATCATATCTGTCACTTCCTTTCTGAAGCATCTTGGCTTTTTAGCCTTAGATTTCTTGTTTTAGATTTTGGCCCACTCACTAGTGGTCTCCATCAGTCTCTCCTTTATTGTGGCCCATTTCTGTTCCACCCCCATCTCCTTACTGATCCCAACAAGGTGCCCTACCAGAATTTCTCCCATCTTATTTGTCAGTCTTCCTGAAACGGCAAACCCAGGTCTTGGTCCTGACCATCTGTCTGCCCATGTCCAGGTGGAATCCCACCACATCTTGGTCACCCTCTGCAAGTGGTGCTTCCACCTTTATATCCCGGACATGTCCACTGTTGGACAGGACCAAGTAGAGTACAGCCCCCTCCCTAGTGGACTTCCTGACACCTTGCATCAGTCATCCACTTTGGAATGCATCCAGCAGTACCTGCTCCCTGATGCTGGAGTTAGCCAGGATTTTCCAATCCACCCGAGGTATCCTGAAGTCCCCCACTATTATTAACCTCTCCCACACACCACTCTTGCCTGGCATTTACATGATTTGGGATCTCAGTAACTTGTCTAAGTCCTCCTCCTGTAACATTAGTCTGTAATTGCACAGTTCGAGGCTTGGGTGAATCAAGTCCAGCCTGACATAATCTCCCTAACTGACACCAAGTTGTCTTCAAGAACCTCTGATGACTCTGTCACGCTGCATGGTTACAACCACTTCAGGCATGACTGTATAGGTAAGAAAGGGGAAGTTGTCTCGTATATATTTGCAACAACGTACAGGGTCACAAAATCTCACTCATGTATGCCAATATGCACTATGAATGCCTCACAGTACACCTCCTACTAGGTAAGGGGAGGAAACACCTGACAATAATGACAGTATGCATACCACCAGGCAGTCAGTTCTCAGGAATAGATGCATTTACTAGCCTTTACAAACAAGCCAGTCAATCCTTAAGAATAGATGCATTTACTAGCCTCTAGAAACAAGCCAGCCAGGATTATGAGACTCTGGTGTTAGGGGATTTCAATATAAATTGGACCGCCAAATCAAGTATAAATATCAAAGACCAATTAAACAATCTCTATCTTATCCAAATGGTAAAGGATAATACAAGGACCAACTACAAAAATGGCACCAGCACCCTTATATAGGAGGCAGTATAGCATAGTGGTTAAGGAGACTGAGCTGTAAACCTGGATTTGAATCCCATCAGCCCCCACTTGCATACTGTGTGACCCTGAGCAAGTCATTTAACTTCATTGTGCTCCCAGGTTGCACCTGGAAACAAGCTGTAGCTTAGTGTGCCATTCCTGGTTAAAAAAAAAAATTCCCCTTATATACTAGGTCCTCATCACTGAAGTCACAGTGTTACCAGATGTCTTAAGCGACCATTCACCAATACTATGCACATGGTCTGCCAAACTAAAAAAGTCACCCATATATATATATAAAATCACACATGCCCCCACAATGCAAAGCATCATGGGCTGCATATGCAAATCACCACAGAATGTTATGCTGGTCCAACTTTAAGCAGAATTGCATGGTGCCGAAAGGCCTCTTACACAGTTTGCAAAGGGTCCTACCAGGACTCATCAGTATGCCTCGTCTGTTTGACACCCCAGTGGAATGGACCAGCTACCCTAAGGCAGTGTGCCTTGGATATATTGTGGTGAACCCATTAAAATAAAAACTATTTAAAGACAAAGAACCTCTGTGCACAAACACTGAAGCAAGGTTACCCAAAGGGCATTTGGCTGGGAAGCCAAGTTTCAAGAAAATACAAAATCACACATGCCCCACAATGCAAAGCATCATGGGCTGCATGTGAAAATCCTACATGAATGTTATGCTGGTCCAACTTTAAAGCAGAATTGCACTGTGCGAAGGCCCTCTCACACAGTTTGCAAGGGTGCTAACAGAGACATAGACCGTGTTTACGTCCTACCAGGACTCATCAGTATGCCTCATCTGTTTGACACCCCCAGTGGAATGGACCAGCTACCCTTAAGGCGGTGTGCCTTGGATATATTGTGGTGAACCCATTAAAATAAAAAACTATTTAAAGACAAAGAACCTCTGTGTGCAAACACTGAGGCAAGGAGTTCCAAAGGGCATTTGGCTGGAAGCCAAGTTTCAGAAAATACAAAATCACACATCCCCCACAATGCAAAGCATCATGGGCTGCATATGCAAATCACCACGGACCAGCATAACATTCTGTGGTGATTTGCATATGCAGCCCATGATGCTTTGCATTGTGGGGGCATGTGTGATTTTGTATTTTCTTGAAACTTGGCTTCCCAGCCAAATGCCTTTGGGGTAACCCTTGCCTCAGTGTTTGCACACAGAGGTTCTTTGTCTTTTAAATAGTTTTTTATTTTAATGGGTTCACCACAATATATCCAAGGCACACTGCCTTAAGGGTAGCTGGTCCATTCCACTGGGGTGTCAAACAGACGAAGCATACTGATGAGTGCTGGTAGGATGAAACCCGTGTCTATGTCTTCTGTTAGCACTCTTTGCAAACTGTGTGAGCGTCCTTTCAGCATCATGCAGTTCTGCTTAAAGTTGGACCAGCATAACATTCTGTGGTGATTTGCATATGCAGCCCATGATGCTTTGCATTGTGGGGGCATGTGTGATTTTGTATTTTCTTGAAACTTGGCTTCCCAGCCAAATGCCCTTTGGGGTAACCCTTGCCTCAGTGTTTGCGCACAGAGGTTCTTTGTCTTTTATATATATATATGCAGGGTACTGAGGAAGGGAGCAGCAAGGAAATTTAAGCACCAACTGGCCCAAACTGACTGGAGCTACTTGGACACCACCCATTCCATTGACCAGACATTGGACTATTTTGTCAATGCCTTCAATTCAATTGTAGAAACACTTTCCCCTTTTAGGAGGTGAATTGTGAGAGGGAACACAGTAGATTTGTCACTCCTTGCACACATGAGGGCTAGGGATAACCTCTGGCTTAAAGCCAAGGCCTCTGGCTCCCCATCACATTGGTAGGATTACAGGGCTGCCAAAAATCAATGTACTAGGCTGCTCAGGCAGGCTAAGGTCTCCTACTTTACGAATCAGAAAACTAATACCTGGGGCAAGGGCAAAGCCTTCTGGGACTCACTGCACAACCTCCTAGGAAAGGGAGACAAATCCCCACCAACGATGCTTAATGTGAATGGCACAGTCACTATGGACCCGCTGTGATTGCCAATACCTTTAATAAGGCTTTCACTAACCTTAGTGCGGTACTTCCACCAGACATTGAACCTATCCCCAAGGGACTACCACTGATATACCTGATGAAAAAGGGACTACCACTCTCACTGATTTACCAGATGGAAATGTGGCCCCTCACATCCCCAACTTCTATTTCTGCTCCATTGCCACCAAAGACACTATCAATTACGTCAGCCAAGTGCTCAGTAAAACCAGAATGGGGGAGACACCTTAGACATGAAACTAGTGGCCATTGTGCTTGAGGAGCTAGCTCACCCTCTCACCAAATTATTCAATATCTCCCTTAGATTCGTGCAATTCCCTCAACTCTGGAAAACTGCCCTTGTAACCCCAGTGCATAAGACTGGAGACCGTACTATTGTCTCTAATTACAGACCAGTATCAATCCTCTCACCGCTGTCCAAAGCCCTTGAGAGGATGGTCTCTTATCAACCCATATCCTACCTTAGCCAGCGCAACCTCTTCTGTGTCCACCAGCATGGCTTCTGCAAGCTGCACAGCACCACAGCCCTGGTAGAATACACTAACTTCCTCCATGGGTCCATAGGTAAAGGCCATCTGGTGGGGTCAACCTTTTTGACCTAACCAAGGCCTCTGACCTGGTTAACCATGCACTTTTACTCACTAAGCTGTGCAGACTTGGTCTCTCTGCTGACACTGTCCAGTGGTTCAGCAGCTACCTCACTGAATGTTCTGAACAGGTCAGGATCAATGAAGTCGGTCCACTGGCGCAGAGGCAGGGCGTCCGTCTGTGACACCGATGACCCGGATTCGGAAATAGACTCGGGATGTCGGAGGGCCGGCCGGGGGGGGAGAAGGATTGAGCATTCTAGAGACTGCTGTCCTCCGGGGGGAGGGTGTAGAGTGTCCGACACACCACGGATCTCTGGTGGAGGCTGGGGGAGACCCATTGTGTCAGTGCCATTACCTGCATGGGGCGGGGCAGACACAGGGCATAATTGCATGTCCCTGCCCCCCAAGTACTGCCACAAGTTACAAAATTCCAGCCCCCAAGCATGATGCCTGATTCTACTGCCATCCCCACAGTAAACAGTGTCCACCAGGGGGGAGGTTCCACTCCCATGGCCCCACCCTGGGGGGTAAGCCAGGGAGGGCATGATACCAAGGACCAGGGGAGGTGGTGCTGCCTTGTGGCTCCTACCCAGGGGGTAAGCTTGGGCATGGGGGTGCCTTGCGGATGGGAATGAGCTCCCTTCGGGGGGGTCTGGACCACAAAAAAAAAAAGGATCAATGGAGTCTGCTCTGACTCCAGACCAGTCACTGTAGGGGTACCACAAGAAACACAGAAACGTAGATTTTGACAGCATATAAGGACCACTTGGCCCACCTAGTCTGCCCATTTCCCTACCTACAGGATAGGCCGCAGATCCTAGTTATCCAACAGTCTATTTCTTCCTACCCCCCCACAAGAGTTGCCTTATGCCTGTCCCATGCATTCTTGAATTCTCCCACAGTTTTAGACCCCACAACCTCCTCAGGAAGGCTGTTCCATGCATTCACTACCCTCTCTGTCAAAAAAATACTTCCTCACATTGCCCATGAACCACCCCCATCTTTAAATTGTGTCCCTTGTTCTTACAGTCTCTTTTCTGAAAGATGCTACCCTCTTGGACTTTGTTGAGTCCACTGAGGGTATAAAAGTTTCTATCATGTCCCCCTCTCCTCCTTTCCTCAAGGGTATACATATTAAGCTCCTTTAGTCTCTCCTCATCGGCTCTCTTGCAGACCCTGCACCATTTTAGTTGCCCTCCTCTGGACTGCCTCTATCCTGTCTATGTCCTTGCAGAGATGGGGTCTCCAGAACTGGACACAGTACTCAGATGGGGTCTCACCAACTGTCTGTACAGAGGGATAACAACTTCCTGTTTTCTGCTCGTGATGCCTCTCCCTATGCATCCCAGTATACCCCCACCCCTCCCTACTGCCTTCTCACATTGCTTGCTAACCTTAAGGTCATCTGATATGATTACCCCCAAGTTCCTTTCCTATTTTGTTGTTGATACTACCTCTCCCCCACTGTGTAATCTTCCCCAGGGTTCTTGTTTCCCAGGTGCATTATTTTGCACTTCTTTGCATTGAATCCTTGCTGCCGTACTTCTGACCATTCCTCCAGCCTTGCCAAGTCCCTGCTCATCCTTTCCACACCTCCTTGTGTATCAACCCTGTTGCAGATCTTTGTGTCATCTGCAAAGAGGCATACTTTTCCTTCCAGTCCCTCTGCAATGTCACTTACAAAGACATTAAAAAGGACTAGACCCAATACTGAACCCTTCGGTACCCCACTAGTAACCCCTCTTTCTTCAGAGTGGATTCCATGTACAATTACCTTCTGTGTCTTGTTGTCCAGCCAATGTTTTACCCAGGCTACCACCCTGGGACCCACTCCCAGGCTGGTTAATTTGACTATTAATCTTTTGTGTGGGACTGTGTCAAATGCCTTGCTAAAATCTAGGTAGGCCTTGTCCACAACCCCTCCCTGGTCTACTACTTTGGTCACCCAGTCAATGAAATCTATTAGATTCATCTGACGTGACCTTCCCGCTGTGAACCCATGCTGCCTTGGGTCCTGTGCCCCCACTGGCCTCTAGGTACTCAACAATTCTTTCCTTTAGAAGTGACTCTATCACTTTCCCTACCACAGAGGTCAAACTGACAGGTCTGTAGTTTCCTGCCTCTGTCTTGGTCCCACTTTTGTGAAGAGGAATCACATCCGCCTTCCTCCAGTCCTCGGGTACCACACCATCCTCCCAAGATTTGTTAAAAAGAGTAGTCAGTGGTTTCACTAGTTTCCCCCTTAATTCTTTTAGAATTCTGGAGTGAATTTCATCAGGCCCAATTGCTTTGTCCACCTTCAGTTTTAGGAGCTCTTGCAGAACCCTTTCTCCTATGAAAGGACTGGGATCGAGCCCCTATCATGAGTGCTTCTGTTAATTGTATTAGACACTTCCCCTTCCTCTTTTGTGAATACTGAGCAGAAATATTCATTCGGTGTCCCTGCCTTTTCACTGTCCCCCTCTGCCCACCCACCGTTCATTCTATTCAGCCTCACTATCCCTCCCTTTGTCTTTCTATGCTCTTTGATGTACCTATACAAGGTTTTATCCCCCTTCTTAACTGAGTTGGCTATCTTTTCCTTAGTTTGGGCCTTTGCTATTCTGTCTTTCCTCCCTGCTTCCTTCTGCCTTAACTTGTACAGCTCTCTGGCCTGATCCTTCTGTGTTTCCTTATACTTCCTGAATGTTATCTTTTTCTCTCTGACTTTCCCAGCCACCTCTAATGAGAACCATAGTGGCTTTTTCTTTCATTTTGATTTGTTTATTTGCTTCACGCAAAGGCTTGTTGCCTCTGTGATGGCAGTTTTGATATTTCCCAATTGTCGCTGCACCCCTCCTTCTAGCCTGTTTGCTAGTGCTTTTCTGAGGCACTCTCCCATCTTGCCAAAGTCTGCCCTCCTGAAGTCCAGTACCCTCACTTTTGTATGGCTTGACTCTGTAGATGAGTTTAATGTGAACCACACTGTTTGATGGTCACTTGTTCCCAGATGGCAACCCACTTCTAGATCTGAGATCCTCTCACTGCCCCCATTTGAGTGTACAAGGTCTAAAATTACTCCCTCATGAGTGGGTTCCGAAACTAGCTGTCTGAGGCCTGCCACCTGTAGGGCATCAAGAATGGCCCTGCTCTTGGATGTGGCTGCAGCAAATGTGCTCCAGTTAACATCTGGCACATTCAGGTCTCCCATCAACAGTATCTCCCCTTTCTCTGCCATACTAAGAATGCCTTCTATCATATCCTTGTCTATTCCCTCCCCCTGACATGGGGTCTGTACACAACCCCTGTGCAGATTGTGGTGCCCTTTCCAGTCTCCAAGGTGACTCACAGTGCCTTCTCTCCTCCGTTTACTCTTTTGTTCAGTTGCTTTTATCCCTTCCTTTACATAGAGAGCTACTCCTTCCCCTCTTCTCCCCTGCCTGTCTCTCCTGTAGGTTATATACCCTGATATGTTAACATCCCAGTCATGGTTCTCTGTGTACCATGTTTCTGTGACTGCTATGATATCCAGGCATCCCTCTTCTATCAAGGCCACCAGTTCAGGGAGCTTGTTGCCCAGACTATGGGCATTGGTAATCATTACCCTCCATTTCCTGATGACCTTATTCCTTTTGGCCCCATCCCTGTCCTTCTTGCCTTTGTCACTTTCCCCATTTACCCCATGCCCTTCTCCCTATTGACACCTCTATGTTGGTGTTTACCGCACTAACTACTGTGATTTTTTGGGGCTAGGATTTCCCTGCTCCCTTTCCAGTGCCTCCCCCTTGGCTAGTTTAAATGCTTGCCAATGAAGCATTTAAATCTATCCCCTAGGATCCTGGTTCCCCTCCTGGACAGATGCAGCCCATCATGCCAGTATGAGCTTGCATCACTCCAGGTGGACCCTAGTCCCAATGAAGCCAAATCCCTGGGCTCTGCACCAGTTTTCAACCACTGAATGAATCCCATGGTGCGGAACACCCTAACCTCTCCTACGCCATAGATGAGCAGCACCTCCGAGAAGGTTACCGTGCGTGCTACTTGTCTAAGGCCCTTCCCCAATTCCACAAACTCTTCCTGCACTGCTCTAATCCCTTTCTTAGCCAGGTCATTTGTCCCTAGGTGGACAATAACATCCAGCTCCCTCCCCTGTGCAGCTACTTATTCGCTTCCTGTCCCTCCAAGCCATGGTGCCAGGAAGGCACCTTATCTCCCTCTCCCCTTCCTCCCCCAGTTCTACCTTCCTAACTATGGAGTCCCCCACCAGGAGTTGTTTCCTTCCCCTGTGGGGTCCCATGCCACCCTCCTGTGGGTCTCCTTTGTGGAGGTTTCCAGCATCCTCCTTGATCTCCATTGTGGGTGCCTCCATAGAGGAACCACACTTTGCCAGAATGGCATAGGAATTGTGGAGAGGCACAACTGGAGGGATGCACCTCTGTTCCACCACCCTCATCCTCCCTGAGTCCACTGTGGTCCAACCACTCCTCTTTCTTGGCAACCACTGAGGCAACGGCAGTGGCACTGGTGGTCCCTGGATGGAAGAGGAGGTCCCACAAATCCTGGTCAACTCAGCCTGGAGATGAGCAACCTCCTCCCTCAGCCCAGAGAGGTGTCTGTAGATGGGACAACACCACATCCTCCAGAACGCCTCCTGGAAGACTGCTGCTCCACAGCCACTGCACTGCACCACTCCCATCATGTCTTGTTTCTGGCCCCTTAACTGTTGTTTGGAATCCTTACTCTTTACTCTGTTTTTTCCTTCTCTACTTACTTTCTGCCTCTGTGCCCTTTAAGCTACTGATTGTCCTGTTCTGAGACAGAAGATCCTATATTTCTCAGTAGACCCCTTACTTGCTCAGAGGCATGCCTCCAGCAGCTAGAGGGGGCTGGAGAGCTACTCTTGCCCTTCTAGAATGGTTGGTCTTTGGTGGCTTTGTGATCACTCACTTCCTGCTCCCAAACAGGAAGTTCCTGTTGTCAGTCAAATCCTGTGCCTATAAAAGTAGAACTAGCTTTGGGTGGGAGGGTGGAGGGGAGGGAAGGAGGGCAATATAGTCCCAGTAGAGAAGTCCAGTCACACAGCACTCCTTCCTCCTGGTGTCTTCTGCCAAGTTTCTAGCAGAATCTTTCTAAGGCAGTCTTTAAATTTAGCTTCCTTCTAGCTAAGCCACTCTCCCTACTTACTAGATCTTTCTGCAAGTAATTTAAACTGCACAGCTATCAAGCCCTTTCAGTCACCTGAGATTTACACCTAGCTAACTGTTCAGGTAACCATTCAGTTCAGTTAACTCAGACAAACACACACATTTTTTTTTGTTTGTTAGTTTGTTTTTTTACCCTAAATTAAAGGTCCAAGTACAAGAGTTCTACTTCTCTAGTCCCAATACAGAAATCAAGTCACACAGCACTCCTTCCTCCTGGTGTCTTCTGCCAAGCTTCTCGTTCAAGGTTCTGTACTGGGAGCTCTCATTTTCAGCCTCTTTGTGAACACCCTCCCAGAAGCTTGCCCCACTTCAAATATGCTACTCTTTGTGGATGATGCAGTCATCAGTGCTAGTGGACCTAGCCAAGAGGCCCTCACATGTGACCTACAACACAGTTTTGCATCACTTGAACTGTGGTTTCGGCAAAACAAACTGGTACTAAACTATAAAAAAAAACAGACAATGCTTTTCACCAGCATGCAGAAAAGAAACAAGGTCCCCCTTTTCACCATCCTCAATGCGAAGGGTGCTCCCCTAGACCAGGTTGACATGTTTAAATACCTGGGCATCATGATAGACCAATCACTCACTTTCACACCACATGCTGACCAGCTGGTCTGCAATATCAATAGGAAACTTGGGGTGCTCTGTAGGCTACGGCATAACCTTACCACTGAGGCCAAAACAGTGGCTGTCACTATCTCCATCTTCCCTGTGATTGATTATGGCATCCTGGTCTATGGAGCTGCCTCAGATATAGTTCTAAACAGGATCAAGATTGCATTGAACAAAGCATGCTGCTTTGTCACTGGAGCATCCAGAACCACCCATACCTGTGCACTTTGTACCCGCACACCACAGTTGGCAAGTTTAAAATAGTGAGGGGGTAGGGACTTGAACCCAGAGCTAAAACAATTTGAATTTATTTGCAGGGAGAGGTTTCAGCAGTGCAGAGGAACAGCACAGAATGATTCTAGGCAGGCTGATGGAAATCCTGTATATGATGGCCAAAGGGACATCCCTAATAAAAAGTCTGAAGTGACAGCAGAACAAGAGAAGTGCCATGGAATATTTTTGGTCAATAAATATATTAGTGCTGTTAGTGGGAAAGAACTCACAATGTGTATTAGCAAGAACCTAGAAGAAAACCTGCTGGCAACTATCAAATATGCAAATTATTTGTCAGTGCTTATGGATGGTTGTACTAACAGTGGTGTAAGTGAAAAGGAACTGGTTTACGTTGTTTATGTAAATCCCAGCAGTGGTCACATGGAGACTAAATTTCTACAAATGAAAGCAGAAACTGGAAAGAAGATAATGTATCATCAGTAAATGAGTGGAGATATGGATGTCTAGAAATCTTATGCCTAGAAAAAAATAGCACACTCAATGTTAGGACAAAAACGTATATTTGAATATAAATGGGAGTGCAATATATAGTTTTCTCACTCTCGCATAAAAAAAGGTGTGTATATGCTCTCTTGGCCAAAAAGAAAACATAATAGAAAGCTTCCTTTCCCTTTTTCTTTTCTTCTCTTTTCTCTCATAAGTAATGGTTCTTGCTCCTGAAAGAATGTAACAGGGGAAATAATGCAACAAATTAAATGTATTACATAAATTACATAAAGTTATTAAAATGTTTAAAGGATAGTTTTACTAAGATATATGGAGCATAGTGGTACTTACCCTCCTTTACCATCAATGTTGTTAAGAATTCTGTTGAAATATTTTAGAAGCACTAATCTTCTTCAATGTAATTTTTGCCAATTAACACCCTGATAGGGATGCAAATGATATGTATTTGAGTAGAAATATAATGAAATATTTTGATTGCTGTTTTCCAATATGAATGTTATATGTATTTTCTTAATTTTAAATAAAAAATTTTATTGACAAAAAAACAAAACAAGCGAGGGATTGAAAAATCTCCTCTTAGAAATTCTTGTAGAGTGTCCTTAGTATAAAAAATGGTTTGGTTTGGGGCTGATGGGGCAGCTGTCAACATGGGTGTAAGATGGGGTCTTGATGCATTTTTAAGGGAAGACATTCAACGGTTAGTTGCTGTTCACTGTTTCTCACACAGATTAGAACTGGCCATAAAAGAGGCTTTGGATAACACCTATTTCAATGAAGTTTCAAACTTTCTGACCCAGCTGTTTTATCTCTACCAGAAAAGTCCTAAGCAACTCAGAGAGCTGTGGTCCCTTGCCGAGGCCATGGAGATGTCAGTTGAAAAGCCCATGAAGGCCCATTGCGCACGTTGGGTGCAGCATAAACTTCTTGCCTGTTGTTGAGGTACAGGTCAGAAAGCATAGGAAAACCAGGAGCAGTTGTAGAATTCACCCAAAATGATTTATTTACACTACATTTACATAAAATAAACTTGCTCAGTATAACTATTTACAAAGGCAAAATAAAGTTTTCTTTCAGTCTCTGTGTCTCCTAATCTCTCTTGCAGTTGCAGCTTAGCTCTTATAAGATTTTCAACTCCCATTCTTAACAAGCATCCTGCTTTTGTAAATATCAGGCAGGGTTGCTAGAAGACAGTTCGCTTGAGCTGAGAGGCCCCTGTTTTAATCTTTTGCAAAAGGCTGGAAGATTTGCACTCAAGTAACCTCTAGAATTTACAATAGCTTTCTGTAATCATCTTAAAATATAATTATATATATTTCAACAGTAATGCTATATATTTTATAAATAAAGGGATACCAATATCAGTTACATTTTCATATGATGATTTGAACATACTTTTATATTAGCATATATGCAAGGGAGGAAAACAGACAGCAAGAGAATACTGAGAGACAGCAAGAGGCAAATGATTGTGAGATTATCAGGGTGATCAAATCCGAAGTCTCACAGGAAAACTGGGTTGTGCAACCAGAGAAGAAACAGAAAAGGAAATAATAGATCATTGCATTTAAACACTTTCTCCATAATAAATGGGACAGGGTCCTATTCTACCCTATCATATTGCTACCCAGAGCTGTTACCAAATCATTCCCTGCAATTTGTGCCCATTTAGAATATATGGCTGCAGACCCAACTCATGACCAGGCCAAAGGGAGTGTCGCAACTTATGACTAAATTCCAAATGGTGGCACACCTTTTGTATTTTGAACAATTGCTTCAGCCACTTGCTAGATTCTCACTGGAACTTCAAAAACAGCAATGTAGGGTTTCTGGTTTTAGGTGTTTATTTTTTGTAAAAAAAGGTGTTTATTTTCAGCACTTTTCTCCCCCTTTCAGAAGTACCAAAAATCTGTTATTTTAGGTGTAATCAATTTCTCGGACAACAAAAATCTTTATAAATCAGTGTTTATTCACTCAAGTTAAAAAATAGATATTACACTTTTTCAAACTGTGTACCATGACTATTACATGTTAGCACCATAGCTATTGCACCATATTAAGACTGCATTAGTTTTACAAAATAGTGCACCATAACTGTAGAACTATACATATATAAATATGTAGATGGTGATGGTGAGCTAGGAGCAGCACAGTATTAAAGCTCTGTTCCACCATACAAGTAAAAGGTGTAATACAAAAAAAACACGATCCACCCACATATCCAGCTCACAGTTGGTCAGCTGGAAGAGTGGGGACACAATGAAATTCTGTGTTTTTCGGTTATAACTCATTTCCCGATTTTCACCACGGTGGTGTTTTATCGGTGTTTATCGGTTATAACCTAAAACCGGAAACCCTACAGCAATGTAAGAAATACATTACAAACAGTGAGAAGTGTTGTAAAGAAAGGTTCTCTTTGACTGATGAAAGTAGTATGTATAACCGTACAAAATTGTTAGATACCAGACTTTGGCCAGCAGACCCAAAGCAGCTGGAGGTGTATGGAAACAATGACATTACTGTAGTAGCTGACCATTTTTCAGCACTTCTGCAGCCTGACTTTGACAATGCTCTGCTGCTTGCAGAATGGCAAGAGGAAGATTTTTGCTCAAACCAGTTTCATGAATCTGTCTGCCTCTGCTTTCTGGTCAAAGCTGGCATGTGGCTTCCAAAATTCTTATCCTAATTTGTTGAAGCTTGTGAATGTGTTCAGAGTATTTTTATGTGTCTAATGCAATAATAGAAAGGTGTTTTTTAACTATGAACAACAAGGTAAAAACTGACTGGAGAGCATCTCTGGCAGAGGACACTGTAGAAACATTGATTTGCATTAAAAAGCAAAGCCCCCTCCAACTGAATTTGACCCAGAAAAGGCTGTAGATATATTTTTTAGTAAAAAGCCTAGGCGTTCTGGTGATATGGCAGCTCAGGATTAACCCCCCACCAAAAAACAGGCTAGAATTACAGGCTACATGCCTGGGGGAGAAGAGTGGCGCAAACTGGATGACCCAATAAGAAATCAACCCAGTCCTTGGTTAGTGCTGGGCTTTTTATTTATTTATTTATTTATTTTGTCACCATCATGAATTGTCACGGTCTGCTTTTGACAGACATCATGCTCACTGACTCTCGGCTCTAGAAATAATGTGCTGTGCTGCACACAACTGCTGTTTGTGTTAGAATGACTAAAATAAACAGATAATGTCAAACTGTACATGATGTGTAGTTTATTAATATATACAAAGATAAGTAGTTTTTATAGGGTTTAGAGTAAAAATATAAATTTTTTGAAATTGCTAATCAACTTTGACCATTTGCTAATCATTTTTCACTTTGATTCGCAAAGGCCTCTAATCAAGTCTCCAACACTAATTTATTGCTTGCACTTCAGTTGTCCTTTTTTTTATGTAACCCCCCGTTACCCAGGGTTACTAGAATCCCAGTAAGACCTAGTGGTAGGCAGGGAAGGTAGCTTGTGAAACTCCAGTTAAATAGATTTCACACTGTCTCACTTTGTTCTCAGTCTCAGCTGAGTCTGAGGGATGACATCACCATAGAACTATCGCAGCTGCATGAGCCACACTGGAATCTGCAGAAGGGAGTTGGATTAGAATGTTGGGAGTTTTTGAACAGTGAGCAGCAGAGTTGTGAGTGAGCAGTGAAGAAGAGAGGAGCACAGCAGTCTGTGCACAGGCTCTTGGAGCCTAAGCTCTGATATAGAGCTACTTTTAGGGAAAGGTGTATGTTTCCACCTAAAGAGGAACACAGTAAGCTGTTCTTGAAGTGGTAGAGACCGCTGATACTGGTCTCTGTGCCCCATCCCTGAGGGGATGGGGTGGAAGGTTTAGCTGTTATTCCAGTGGCAACCCTCTGGTTCCTGCTAGAGAAGAAGCTGCCTATTGTTCTGAAGTGGGTTGTGGCACAAGAGGATGTCAAGATTTGCCTGTGGGGCACCTGCAACCAAAGGGAGAGTTCTGCTCTTGTCAAAGGGCCTATGTTGCACCTGAACTGTGTTAAAGTGGGGATTGGACTGCTGAATTAGTGGGAGGCCTAGAGGAATAGGCTTAGCCAAAGTAAAAGTATATTCAAGTCCAGCACAAGGGGAAAGTCAAGACATGTAGAGGAGATGTGCTATACATCTACCCTTTAATCTACATTGCCAAGCTTTCAAAAAAAGAGTTGTTTAATGTCTAGAGAAATGGTCGGGTATGGACTGTGGAAGCTGGAGGTGGGAGGCCCCCCATCTTTAGTAACCAGGTCCACTTCTATGGATTTGCTCTGTGGATTTCTACTTTGCCTCAGGCACTTGGCCAATGCTGAGGGAAGTACCCAGACGTGGGACTGAAGGAAAATTTCCCTTAAGGAGTCGAAGGCTCTAAGGTGGTTTGGGGAGCCACCAACCGAAAATTTGGTTCACTGCCATATGGACCAGGATTGAGTGGCCGGCAGGGGAGCAGGCTGGGAAAAAACCCAAATAGTGTACAAGTCGGGCTGTGTACCCAAAGCTGCATGCAAGTCCAGGCTGTGTGCCTGGTGGGTTCAGAGCCTGAGGGCTGAAGTGTAGAAGAAGTGTTCTGTTACTCTTATCTGCATTACTAGGAATGTAGCCCCATGAGGGTCCATCTATGCTTTGTTTGTTCAGTTTGAGATGTGAATTAAAGTCACACTTTAGAATCCCATTCCTGGCATTGGACATTACAGTTATTGCTTCCTGTGTTCAGATTTACTTGGGTGCCCCTGTGCAGAGTAGACAAACCTAAGCCCCTTGTGCCAAGTAACCTAGTCCTCCCCGAACCCAGTCCCCACCAGGTACTGCTGTCAGCTTCAACAGCATACCACCTGTCATTTGCAAAAAGGCAGGGGTCCGGGGGTTACAAAATAGAGGCACTGCTTTGGATTTTAAATTAGGGAGGAAAGGTGGTCGGGCAAGGGGCTAGTGTTTTGGTTATCTGGCAGTGGGTAGCCCAAAAAGCTGAAGCAAGTTTAAATAGTATGTCACTGTGATGTGGTTCATATGCTGCTGATAAAATGCCAATTGTTTACCAAGGAGCAGTAAAGCTGAAAGAGTATGCCCTTGTCCTGCATCACATATTTACAGCATTTTTGCCAGTTTTCTAAAAAACTGTGTGTGATTAAGAAAAGTGTGGAAGACTAGGGGTAGCAACAGGAAAATTGTGCGCTGGACGATGGAAATGCTTTCTGGTATACAGAAAAGTGTGGAAGATGAGGGGTAGCAACAGGAAAATTGTGCCCTGGACGTTGGAAATGCTTTTGAGTAAACTGAGAGACTTGCTGTGTGAATGGCCATGCTAAATGGCTGAAATGGGCTCCCGACGTGGAGTCAGTTAAAAAAAAAAAAGTGTTTTGCAGTTTAAATTTGCCTGCTCGACGATTGCCATGAGGAGAAGAGCACTCATGAGGGAAAGAGGCTCATTTGCATGGCGTCGTGTGATTGGTAAGGCTGCAATCAGTCCCGTCCCCCCAGCCAGCTCTACAGTGACTGCCCAGCATTCGAGAGGGAGTGTGAGTGGAGTGCGTGTACTGGCTTAGTGGAGGAGCGTCGCGGTGATTAAAAAGCGCTGTAAAACTTTTACAAATAGACTTTGCTGTTTAAAATTGGGCTCAACCCACATCTCGATCGACTGGATTGCAAGTGTGGTGATCGGAGAGACGATCGGAAGGACTGCCCACCCGCTTCCTTTCTGAGGCCTCCAAGACTGGCTGCAGGCCATTTTCCATCACAGCAAACAGCTACTGATAACAGTGAGTACCAACAGTAAAAGTTGCTCAAAACAGTGATTTCTGCCAAAAGCCAGCTGAATATGTGTGCAGCAATGTAGTCGCTTTGCAAATAAAGACTGTGTCAAGTTTTACCAGCTAGAGCAAGTCTGTTAAGCCATTGACTGTGAGCATAGTTATGGATTCAGCATCAGTTTAAAGTTTCAAAGCCAGAGAGAGACTGTGAGTTGTAGCAAAATGTGCAGCACTAGTTACAGGCAATCCTGTGCTTGAAATCCTGAGGCTTTAAGGGACTGTGAGCTAAAGCAATGTTTTCAGCAAGTGAAAAGTCTGTGGCAAATCATATAAATGTGTTAGAAAAAGAACAGTGCAAGTTTGTGCAGTTTTGAGCAAAGTTATCAGTAGTGTGTGTAAATCGGATGCACAGTGGCTTGACCCAATTTATGAATGTTGATGCGCAGGAATGCTGCCACCGCCATTACAGGGTGGGGCAGTAAAGTAAACACAGCAGCAGAGGAGCCATTTTAAAAGTAAAAGAAAGTGTTCAGTGAAGTGGAACTTTCAGTAACAGTGAGCATTTGTTTGTTTTCCTTGCAGTTATGGCCTCAGGACCAGCTTGCTACCCGGATCATGCCCGGGCTGCAGTAACAGCAGAAGTAAATAGGTTAAGGGACATTGAAAGGTGTTATTATGGAGGACAACTGCCTACTCATGTGGTGATTCCTGGATATCCAGTGCAAGAGTGTCAAATATGCTTAAATGCTGGAAGGGACGTCTTCATGGTACCTCACTGTTATGGGTGCCTAGAGAAATACGGCTTGTATAAAGTGCCCCAGATTCATTTGGCTCCCACATGGACAAAGGTTCAAAAATCTGTAGTTTGCAGCACACAGCACCAGGCAGAGCCTGTTGAAGAAGGCCCCTCGGGGGAGTGTGGCATAAAGCTAGAGGATGCAGATTTAGAGACAGAACCATATGCTGATGTTTCGGGTGCTGGATCACAGAAGGATAATTCAGACAAAACAACAGTAGACCCCTGGGGGGGGCCTAGCCCAAGTCTCATAGGAAGAAGATGAGATGAGGGAGGCCTTTGAATGGGAGGTGTCGACCTCCGTGCCTAGTGATGAGTGGATAGTCTCAGGAGTGAGGACGACTGCTCACTCCTGGACACAGATTCTCAGTGAGGAAGAAGAAGAGGGGGAACCTATGTGGCCTTGTGAAAAAGGAATGAGTACACAGCCTCAAGCTCTTGCCTCGGAAGAATGCATGGAAGAGAGTGGTGATGCCACTGCCCTGGCTGTGCAAGAAGAAGAAGTCAGGGATCCATTTTTCATCTTGTTGAGAATGCGTAGCTGGCAGAACCAGGACTGGCCGCCCCCAAGCCAGGCCAGCAGTCTCAGGTTGACCAAAGCTAGTAAAGAGGAGGAGACTGGTTCATAGGAAGGCGAATGAAATCTATGGGATGTCCTTTCCTACCTTTCCTCGGAGAGTCTGGGAGGAGATTGAGAACAGCAGGAAATCCTGGATCTGGGCCAAAGCAATGAAATGTGTGCATTCTGGTGCAAACAAGCATGTCAGAAACAGACTGTTTCATGAAAAATATACCCAGTAGAAAAGAGGCAGGACACTGTTTATGGACACTGTTCGAATAGTGGATGGAGAGGAATGTGAAACCTTTCACAGTGTGAATTATGTGCACCCAGACGGGGTGATAATTCAAGCTCCTGACCCCCGGTACTATTGGCCTCAATGCAAGGACCTCCCTGCAAATGTGCCCGTACCTACCAGATGGAAAGCAGAGCAGTGGTAGTCAATACTGCCACACCAGCCATTGCAGTGCCTTTGTTGATCCGCCAGTATGGACATCCAGGACTCAGGTGCTCCACATCAGTTCTACAGTGTACTGGCCTTTCCAGAATCCATTGACTGGCCCACCAGATGACTTCAGATCCAGAGAGGACACCAGCTCAGCTGTATCCTGCTTCATCACCTGGTAATCAGATGACATCAGACCAACTGTTTTCCTTTTTGTTCCTGTTCTAAGGTTCCATCTTCAGGGATGATATCAGCCCAGCAGTTCCCAGATGTGCCCTCCTGTAGTTCCCGGAAGATGTCCGCCCAGCTGTATCGGAAGAATGCTGCCAGGGAGAGTCTTCGTCTGAGGAGCAGGTCAGTGCCAATTTTTCATTCTACAAGGGGCTGGTAAGTCCAAACTTTTCTATCCTTATGACATTGCAGTACACACCCTACACTAGCAGACTCTAGAATGTGTGAACTGTCCTCAGAGACTCTCCCCTTTGGGACTTTGGCCTGCTAGAACTGTGCTTCCCCGGGCTCTGGCCCAGGAGAGACTCTTTAATGGACTAGCCTTCGGGCACTGTAGTCACTAGATGGGATTTTTAGGGCACTCCATCCCCCAAATGTGTATTGTAAATAATGTCATTGTTTTTCTACTGTTTTCTAGTGTATATACTGTTTTTCTACCTTTTCTAAAAAAAATATTTTTGGGATTCTCCAGTGTTTTGATGGTAGGGGTTTAGATAGACTGTGTATGCAGATTAGGAGTGTGCGTTGTCTTTCTTTTTCTTGCAGGTGTTCCTGAAGAAGATAGAAGAGAAGACAAGAAGAGGAGGAGGGGCTCATCGGAGTTCCTCACTAGTACTTTAGTGTGTAGTATTTAAAGTACTGTTGTTATTGTTGTTACTGTAGTAACCCCTTTCCTTCCACAGGTGTGGTTGTGGGGGTAAGAGGCAGAAATGTAATGTAATAGATGGTATTAGTTCTTAATGCATGATTGAATGGTGCCCAAGGTCGGTGAGGTCCCCGGTTTGTTTTTGTTTTTGGGTATTAAGTTAGAGGCAGACAGGTTTTCCCTAGAGGGCTAGGGGGGATAGACAGGCTGTGGCCCTGACCTGCAGTAGGGGTTGCAGTGCTGATCTATTAGGGCTATGCTCTGGACAGTTCTACCAGAGCCACTAGGCACCCATAGTTAGTGAGTAGAGTAGAGGCTGATATGTCAGCCAAAGGCCTCTAGTCCCTTAGTGTTGCCTGCCTGTGCTTGCACATGGTAGGAGGGGGCCTGATCACCCCCCTCCACAGGTAGCACATAGGGTGGGATCGCCTAAGCCGGGTAAATAATGACTGCGGACAGTCATTTTCCTGGCCAAGGGTGAGTGTAACCCCCCTGTTACCCAGGGTTACTAGAATCCCAGTAAGACCTAGTGGTAGGCAGGGAAGGCAGCTTGTGAAACTCCAGTTAAATAGATTTCACACAGTCTCACTCTGTTCTCAGTCTCAGCTGAGACTGAGGGATGACATCACCATAGAACTATTGCAGCTGCATAAGCCACATTGGAATCTGCAGAAGGGAGTTGGATTAGAATGTTGGGAGTTTTTGAACAGTGAGCAGCAGAGTTGTGAGTGAGCAGTGAAGAAGAGAGGGAGCACAGCAGTCTGTGCACAGGCTCCTGGAGCCTAAGCTCTGATATAGAGCTACTTTTAGGGAAAGGTGTGTGTTTCCGCCTAAAGAGGAACACAGTAAGCTGTTCTTGAAGTGGTGGAGACCGCTGATACTGGTCTCTGTGCCCCATCCCTGAGGGGGTGGGGTGGAAGGTTTGCCTGTTATTCCAGGGGCAACCCCCTCATTCCTGCTAGAGAAGAAGCTGCCTATTTTTCTGAAGTGGGTGTGGCACAAGAGGATGTCAAGATTTGCCTGTGGGGCACCTGCAACCAAAGGGTGAGTTCTGCTCTTGTCAAAAGGTCTATGTTTCACCTGAACTGTGTTAAAGTGGGGATTGGACTGCTGAATTAGTGGGAAGCCCAGAGGAATAGGCTTAGTCAAAGTAAAAGTATGTTCAAGTCCAGCACAAGGGGAAAGTCAAGACATGTAGAGGAGATGTGCTATACGTCTACCCTTTAATCTACATTGCCAAGCTTTCAAAAAAAGTGTTGTTTAATGTCCAGAGAAATGGCCGGGTATGGACTGTGGAAGCTGGAGTTGGGAGGCTCCCCATCTTTAGTAACCAGGTCCACCTCTATGGATTTGCTCTGTGGATTTCTACTTTGCCTCAGGCACTTGGCCAATGCTGAGGGAAGTACCCAGACGTGGGATTGAAGGAAAATTTCTCTCAAGGAGTCGAAGGCTCTCAGGTGGTTTGGGGAGGCGCCAACCGAAAATTTGGTTCACTGCCATATGGATCGGGATCGAGTGGCCGGCAGAGGAGCCGCGCCGGGAAAAAACCCAAATAGTGTACAAATCAGGCCGTGTATCCAAAGCTGCATGCAAGTCCAGGCTGTGTGCCTGGTGGATTCAGAGCCTGAGGGCTGAAGTGTAGAAGAAGTGTTCTGTTACTCTTATCTGCATTACCCGGAATGTAGCCCCGTGGTGGTCCGTCTATGCTTTGTCTGTTCAGTTTTGGATGTGAATAAAAGCCACACTTTAGAATCCCATTCCTGGTATTGGACATTACAGTTGTTGCTTCCTGTGTTCGGATTTACTTGGGTGCCCCCGTGCAGAGTAGCCAAACTTAGGCCTCTTCTGCTGAATAACCTAGTCCTCCCCGAACCCAGTCCCCACCAGGTACTGCTGTCAGCTTCAACAGCATACCACCTGTCATTCCCAAAAAGGCAGGGGTCCGGGGGTTACATTTATATATACTTTATTTCTTATTTCAGCCTACCTCCTTGGCTGGGGGGGGTGTTCCTATGGTTCCCCCTTCAGTCCACTGGCGGCTCCCACATCGGGCGCCATGCCCAAGCTGCTACCTCCTTCCGTCTCCCTCTCTCAGGCCACATCATGGACCCCTTTATGGAAGACCAAGGGGTCAGTGCCAGAGGTAGCTCCTTGGAGCGACTGGTGCAGCACCACAGGTGGATCCTCATTCATGCCAGAGGAGTCAGCCATTTTTGTGCCATAGGTTCCCCCCCACAGTACGGGCATGCAATGATGCCCAAGATGCTGAGCATGCCGCACATTGGACGTCTGCCCATTCTGGCTCCACCAGTGCACCGCAATCAGTGCTACCTCCTAACCACCACCAGGGGCCAGCACCTTTATGGGAGTCTCACCCCCTCCCTTCCCAGAGGAGGAGAGCAGTCCCAGGAATGCTCAGTTCTCCTTCTCCCGGCTGACCCCCGGTGACCTGAGTCTGCCGGCATGGTGCGAGGTGAGTTGTCCTTCTAGTGCAGCTGTATGCCCAACTGCACTTCAGGATGCAATGGAGCATGGGATCTTCTGGGATGTTGATGATGCTCCTCCCCAATTTTTCCCAATATAGTCCACTCCCTTTTTCTCTAATATATGGTCATACTGCTGTGCTAGACAGTTTTGGAGGGGGATTGTGGAGTTACCTATGAGATTGATGCTGTTCCCCATTCTTGCTGACAGAGGCAAAGCATGGTGTCAGCACACTCCTCCTTCTCAAGAGTCTGAATACACTGCCTTTGCAGTGCATCCTAACTAATCTAGCACAGGTGTCTGGGTCAGGATGCGAACCTGGGTCTCCCAGATAGTAGCTCAGAGCACTACCCCCCCCTCCACAACAGCAGACAAGGCAGGAAGAACTTTTTTTATTTGCCTTTTTAAAGCCTCTTCCTGCACCAGCACTCATCTCTCTCAGGATCTCCATGGGCACCTACCCAGTTCCTCCTGCGCTTCCTTGCCAATGGTTACTGGCTGTCATGGAGCTGTGGCTCTACCCTCAGGTGGGGTCAAGGTGGAAGTTGATATACCCCCTGCAGTGCTTTCATCAGGAGGTGCCCATGGTAGAGGTGCACGGACCCTGATGTACCTGGGCCTGTCACCATTGGTACAGGAGCCAATTTCTCCTGTTTCACTCAGCCCATAGGATGTTAAGCAATGGCATCATGGGTGTGAACACACAATGCGTGCCTTCACACCAATGCTGATGATGTCCCCACCAATCAATGGCCCTCCAGCCACACTACCACCTGTAGTCACCCAGGTGACAGTATCGTGGTGGAGAATGTTATGCTCACTCCACAGTGGAGGAGATCCCAGGGATGCTCAATCCTCCTCCCCCCAACTGGTACCCTATGACCGTTAGTCACTCCCAAACATGGGTCATCAGCGTTGTGAGCAGTAGGCCTACTGCTGTGCTGATGGGTCGGCTGAGGGAGAGAGAGAGTCTTTAAAGAGTATGTATTGACTAAAATAAATGGCTTTAAATATTTGAAACAAGAATATTTTTGTGATTTCGGTACTTTTCATGCTACTGATCTAAATATTTCAGATAATGCAGCACTTATTTCATTGTAACGTTCAAAAAGCATCTGACCATCCCCAACTGACCTCACAATTGCTGTCTGTGACATCACAGACTGTTGCCATAAGCACTATAATGTCATAAACTATTACTATGAAGTCAACTGGGGACAGATTAATTTTTATGACTGCATGGACAGAACCTGCAGCCATTTTGCCATAGCTCAAAAAAGCGAACTACCAGATTCAGGCCCTGGAACACTTCCATTTTTGAGCTTCAGAATTATCCTTCTGAAACTCCAAAACAGTTGGAAACAGTCCACCACGGGTGCACTGTTTTTCGGCTTGTCTGCCACGTCCTCATTTCGCATGCGTATGTGTTGCACTTGTGTAGTTCTGTTAGTGATGCCATCTTGGGAATGGCATATTATGCCATTCGACAGAACTACATATACGCAAGTGCCGCACATGCGCAGTTCTCTCAGCACTGCCATCTTGCGAATGGCATTTGGCGGAGCTTGTTCACCTGTGTTGGCGCTTGGACAAGCTTGCCACAGCTGTATCTGCTCTGACCAGAATTTGTTTATATAGATATCTTTGACAGGCTACTAACAGGTGCTCTAAATCCTGGAAAGGAACACTGAAATTTATATAGATGCTCAGTGTTGGCAGTCATAATAGCAGAAACATGACATTTACAAAAGTACATACTGAAGCAGATACTGTAGCTGATCTTTAAAGCTGTTTAGTAAGAATAGTATTAGAGGAATACTATCACATTAAAATATTTTAAAAGGTGCGTGTGAGACATCATTAATGTGATTGTAACAAACCCCTCCTACCAGTTAGTAGAAGTGGCCATTTAACAGGAGGTGTCATGTCAAGACTGGTCTGCTGACTTAGACCTCGAAAGGTTAGTAACTGGGATGATCTTAGAGGGTAAATATGACAGTTTAGAACAGTCATAGGAAAATGAAGGAGTTTGGATCTGAAGAGAAAGCAGCATAATCAGCCAGCCAGACCAAGATCCAGGGAAGGCATGAATCAGGGAACCCAATTTATAGTGGTTTGGTGTTTGGCTGATTTATTTGTCACCAAAAAGGAAATTGTTTTCACAAAGAAAATCCATGGCCTTTAACTGTGTGTCTTGGGTAAGACTGGTTGTTCTGAGCCAGGCAAACCTCCTCAAAGACACTAATAGGGCCAACAACCTGGATGCAGTGTCATTTGTAGCCACATCCATATGAAACTGATATTTGGTGGCATCCAATGTCATCCTGGCAGTGTCAGCCAGATCATGTGCCACGTCACCTGGCACTTGTCAGTCATTGCCAGTACAGAGTTCCAAAGGGTCTTCTCATATTGTGCAGAATATGCCATGTATAAGCTGCCTGTCTGATGAGAAAGGAGGAGGCTAAGTAACCCTTCTTCCCCATGGTGTCAGTTTTCCTTGCATCTTTATCAATGAAATGAGATGAGAGAGGGGACTTTAGCTTTATTACAGGCATCAGCCTGTACCACGCCATCATAGTCTGGGTGAGAATACAAATACTCAGCAGCAGACCTGTCAACTTTTAACCTTCTTGTTCACCCCAGGGACAGAGGATGGTGTTTGTAGAATTTTAGGGTGGCTTTCTTAAGAGAATTGTGGATAGGGAGGAACAATCTGTTAACGGGAACCAGACCTATTATATCCAGAATTTCTGCCTCTTCCTCATCTTCCACAGACTCTTGAGAGAGTGGAGGCCTAAAGTGTCAGCCATTTGTTTGGCAAAAGAAAAATGGGATGAAAAACCACCCTGTCCACGAGGAGGGGTACCAGAATCTTGCTCAGAGGATACCTCGGTCCTCCTCAGAATAAAATTCATGACCCTGGTCTGTGGGAATTGGTGATGGGATTGGAACCGATGACCCCAATATAGGACCTGCAGTTTGAATGGCCTGAATGACCTGCAGGGCTTTAGCAATGTCCTCAGCAGAGGGCATTTTTTTTTGTCTGCTGGGAGCTCATTTGCTTCTTCAGCACGAGGCGCAGCAACATATTTTTCTTCTTGTGTTTTATTTTTTTGCCCACCGGCAGTCCACACCCCACACCAGGCTCAAGTTGCGTCTCTCTTGGGAGAATCCAGTCACCTTCACCTCCACCTTGTTTGGCCAGATGTCTGTGGGGAAGAAGCAACAAAGGAGCTGAAGGTGTACCCATCCTCAGGGAGTAAGCTGGGGATGCAGCACTTGGGTGTGGTGTCAAGGGTGGGTGGGTGGGGACTAGAAGCAACTGTAATGGAGCCTTGGTAGGTGAATACCATGCATGAGTGGTAGCGGAAGGAAGTCCTAGCCTGTGGCACAAGGAGGAAAAAAATATGTCAGAAAAAAAGTCTGTTAAAATAGCAGTAAATAGATACTTTTCAGTAACAAAATCTTCAAATAAAGGACAGTATATGATAAACAATAAAAATAATTACTTCAGAAGTTTTTTAGACAAAAATTAAACATATTTGTTTTTAAAGTAAAATTATTAGAGAACAAATTGATTGCAAATGAATGCAGCAGCCATCTTCCCAATCAACATTCTGAAAAAAAAATGAAAATGTTTCATAGGGATAGTTTCATAGTGTGTCAACGAGTTTAGGAGGCTTGGGGGCCTTTTATGAACTTGCCACCATATTAATGGTGGTATTCAAATTTTTTGCTTCCCCATATGTGTAACACCCTTGTTCCAAGGGGTTACTAGAATCCCATTTAGAATCAGTGGCAGGCAGGGAGAGGCAGCTAGTGAAATGCCAGCCAGTTAAATGGATTTCACAGTATCCTACTCTGTTTTTCAGTCTCAGCTGAACTAGAGTGATGATGTCACTTTAGAATAGTTGCAGCAACATAAGCCACATTGGAATGCTAACTGGGGAGTCAGCTGTAGAATATTGAGTTAGAGTCAGTAGGCTGGAGAGTGGTCTGTAGAGTGGAGTTTGAGGAGGAGTGCTGCAGTAGGCAGCTCCTCAGTTTCTAGTTCTGACAGAGAGCTACCTCTGTAGTTTGGATAGTTTGTTCTCACCTTAGAAGAAGAACATAGAAGTCAGACAGTGAAGTGGTGGAAACTGTTCCAAGAGGGTTTTCCAGTGCCCCATCCCTGGAGGGATGGGGGGTTCCAGAATTCAGGGGCAATCCCCTGGGTACATGCCTGGACTGTGTTGAAGCTGCCTGAGATTCAGCTGCTCTGTGAGTACCCGAGACTTTTGTGTGGAAAAGCCCTGGGGCACCTGCATTCCTGTGGTGAGTTTTCTCTGACAAAAGGACTCTATCACCAAGACTTTTCTGTTTAAAAGTGTCTGCCTACTATGGGGTCCAGAGAGAGACTTGCCAAGTACAGAAATGTTAGTTTGTGTCTGATTTAAAAGTGCCTGCTAAAATTGGGGTCTAGTGAAGAGACATTGCCAATTACAGAACGTTTAACTTCAGGACACCTCAGAGGTGTGTAAAGTAGTATGTTAAATGTGAAAGACATTTCAAGATAGCATCTACAAGTTTTCTGTGAATGGTGTTATTAACCAGATGAATGGCCGAGTATAAATTTGGAAGCAATAGGTGGGAGACCCCCCCATCTGGAGTAACCATGTTTACCTCTCTGGGTTCAGTTTGGGCACTTGTTTTCTCTCAGTGCATTTGACCAGTGTCTGAAGAAAATAGTTTACCCAGACATGGGTTTGGATTTTCTGTGAGCCTGTATGTGTTCATTGGTGGTCAAGGGTGCCACCAGTAATTCCTCATGAAATATGGGAAAGTCTCCCAAGGGTGCCTAGTCAAGAGAAGTGTACCATATCTGGCAGTGTGTGCCAATTTCCATTTAGAAACAGAGTGTTCACGGTTTCCATTTTTCAGAACCTGAGGGTTTGCTGTGTGTGTGTGCTCTGTACTTCAGTAGTCTGCATTATCAGTGGGAGTAGCCCTGTGGCGGTCCATTTTCGCTTTGTGATTATTCTCTGTGTACGTGAATAAAAGCCACACTCTAGCATCCCAACCTGGTTTGGACAGTACTGTTATTGCTTCCACTGTGTCTGGATTTACTTGGGTGTCCCTGACCAGAAGTTCAAACCTAGCAGCATTGTGAGCAAATGTTTTCTCCCAGGGACCCAGGTTGATGGCCATGGTAAATGGTCCCCCCCAGGTGTGAGCCAGGTAGTTGCCACACTTGGTTTGCCTGTCTGTGGATGGCAGGCTCCAAAGTAGAAGTATTGGTAAACTAAACAGAACTGTAATAACAACCCCATCCCTCTCGTTGGCGCTATGTGTGAGAGGAGCAGCCCTGCTAGTTGAACAAGGGGGGCTGGTGGGGGGAGGTTACATATGCATGTCTAGTCTCTTCTTAAAAATAGTCATGGTTTCACTTTCTACAACACTCTTAGGATGTACCATTGACTGCGTTTAGTGGTTTTATAATGGTCTCCCTTTAGTTTTAAATGATGAGATGTAGTAATATTATTAGTACTGATTTTAGCTAATCTAGTGGTTTCAAATGTGGCATCATTACGTATTGCAGCATATGTTAGACATAGATCTCCTCATAATCTCTTATCGTGCATAGAATATAGTCCCAGTGTCTTGAGTCTGTCAGCATAGTTTATGTTCTTAAGGTTAATGATTTTCTTTGTAGCATTCCTCTGTACCCTTTCAATTAATTTCTTCTCTCTAGTAAAAATTGGGACACACAGAGGAGAACAATATTTCAAATGTGGCCTTACCAGACTAGTGTAGAGTGGCACGAGTACTTCTGGTTGTCTACTTTTAATATTTTTAAAAATACAGCCTAATATTTAACTTTTTTTACATTATATTAATGGAGTATACATCAAATGATAATTTCTGTGATATGATCTGAGATTCAGCTGCTCTGTGATCTTTTTCATTTTCTGTTGTTTGTAATACAGTATTAAGTATGTAGTCATACCTGGGGTTGTTTTTTCCAAAATGCATAACCTTGCATTTAGCTGCATTAAAGTTCATTGTATTTTTCTTTGCCCAATTATCAAGATGAGTAAGATTGTTTTGGAAATGTGCGCTTTCTTTGCCAGTTATAATACCTCCTATTTTGCAATCGTCTGCATATTTGCAGAACCAGATGCTATTCAGTGGTAGCATAGATGTTACAAGAATAGGTTGGCGCTTAGAATACATGAGGCATTTTTACCTAAAGTGGTCTCCTTATTTCACGTGACTCAATCTGTAACATTGCATGTGCTTCTTTTCCAAAGCCTTACTCTGGTGTAGGGAAGGGAAAAGTTCCCAGCCTAGATGTCATGAGGGCTTCAAGCTTCTATATGCAAAGGAAGGAAAAGCCTAGAACTGAAAACAGACTATTGCTTGCCACTTATGGTGTGACAGAAAAAGGTAAATGGCTACAAAAAAAAATTCTCAGACTCGTGTTGAATTCAGCTATGGCAAGGCTGGCAAGGAGCCACCAAAGGGTTTAAGGGCACATTCCACCAGAGCTACTGTACGTAGTGGTACCATTAAGGGGTATACCCTTTCTGCAGGTGTGTAAGGCAGTCACATGACCTAGGGTATAGACCTTAACTTTTCACTACTATCTCAAAATCCGAATTAGAAAGGATGCCAACTTTAGTACACCTGTGTTTAGAATCTTTTTCCTAAACAGGTTGTAAACCTTTCCTCCCAAGTTACTATTCAGAGTCTGCTATCATTTGATATCACAAATATACTCTTGTTGCTAGAAGAAAAAAAAATACTCATTACAGTAATTATGTTTCTTCTAGAGGGTGCATTTGTGAGTCACACAAGCCCTTCCTGGCTCCCCTTCTAGAAGCTAAATAAAAATGTGGTTTTCAGGTCAAGTCAGATCAGATGTTTAAAGAATTTCTTGAGCATTTTACAGTATTAACTCCTGTAGTTTTTACAGTTTGTCATATTGTAAGTTGTCATTTCTTATTGTATTTACAATGGAACTCGCAAGGATGCAACACAGAATTCTGCAGTTTCTACAGGAAACAGTGTCATTTTCATGGCAGTTAATCCCTTTTGTCATGCAGAAATCTGTTACACTGTACATTTCTTAAGTCACAGCATAGGTTAGTTGAGTGAGCACTGTTCTCTTCTGCTCATCAGCCATAAATCTGCTGTTAGAATGTTGGGGGGCATGACCATGCTGCAGAGTTTGAACATTATTATAAAGTTCTATCTCTGGTGGAACAGCTCAGGGCTGAGATTCTGCAATTTGCATGACACAAAATACATCCGCTAGAAGAAACATCATTACTACAGTATTTGTTTCTTCTACTGCTGATATAGCTGCTCCTCTGTCCACACATCTAAACCTGTCCTTTCAGCTTGGTGCTGTTCCCCATGTTTGGAAGCAAATAAAAGTTCTCCCTGATCACAATGGAGGTGACTACTCTACTCTGGGGAACTACAATCCTATCCCCCTCTTCCCAACTCTAGTTAAGCTCCTGATCCTCTGTCAGGTCTTCAAAATTATTGACTCCTCCTCATTCCTCTCCCCCCCTTCCAGACAGCCTACTCCCCGGGGCCTACTCACTGTCATTAATGCCATGCTGAAGGGGATGAATCAGGGGCAGATCACAGTTGCTATCTCCATAGACCTTGTGAAGGCCTTCAACACTGCGGCTCACCAATTCTCCCAGATTAGTTGAATAGAGCAATACTATAAAATGTTGTTGGGACGTTCCATTCCTATCTAATTGGCAGCAACTGTGGGTTCAGATAGTCATCACCTTACCCCCCACCCTCCACTCTGGAGTAATGTAATGTTGTTATTTTATTTAGCCGCTCTCCAGAACTTGGGCACTATACATTAAAAACACAACACAATATTATGCATCCACCAGTAAATCACATAAAATAATCAACAGGGATAACCATTAAACATCATTAGAAATCACTAAAAGCCTATGTAAACAGATACGATTTCAAAGCTTTCATAAAACCCTTCACCAAGGAGCTGCTATGAATATAAAGTGGTACTGAGTAATGAGTTCCACAGTTAAGGTGTCACCACAGCAAAAGCTCTATCAGCACATGGAACCTCCAGAAAGTTCTCCTCGGCAGAGCAAAGAGAGTGACATGGAGTATATTGGCAGAGGAGATCTTTGATGTAACCAAAACTGTGAAAAACGTTTTTTGTTTTTTTTTTCTAAGTTCTGTTTCAGGCCCCTAGTTCTGCGGCTGCAGTAGAATCCTGAGGGCTACACTTCATGTACATCTGTGTATGACTGAATAGAAACCTTTATTTATAACTACTTGGATTCAGTTCACTATCCACAATTAGGCATTCACTGAGCATGCTCAGTCACCAGAAGAGTCTTCAACTCCTTCTACCATCCAACGAGGTAGTCCTCTGCACTAAGATCTTTTTTTCTGCTAAAATGAACAGGTCTCTGTCACACCTCCTGCTAGTCAGTAAGGATTCTGCAGGTTTTCAGGCTTTTGTAGCAATTTTATTTTTAAAGTTCCACTTCACTTTTCAACACTTTACTGTAAACTCACCATTGGCTTCCTGCTCCATCATCATGATCCACCATAAAACAGAGGAAGAAGTTGGGATTTAAGTGGTGTGATTTGTGCAGGTTCCCAGTGTCCATGATCAATGGATACAATGCATGCATCTACTACAACAATGTTGCCAACATCCTGAACAGCAACGGGAACAATGGCGACTTTCGGCATTGTTCCCGTCAGGAATGGAGTGTTTTTTTGCAGGGGGACTTTGGGCCCCACACCCCCTCATCTCTAAATAACCAACTCCAGGTTGGAGTTGGTTCAGGGTGGGGGCGTAACACCAGGAGACACAGTGCCAGTGTACAGTGGACCATCACAGTGACTTGGCGAGATTTGTTGCTGTGATGATCGTTGTGGTGATGTGCTACCCTGGTGGGGCCTGGGTCACGAAGTAGCACATTGCTCCTGCTTTTAAGCTGTGCATTTGAAAGCTCTTTAAGAGCATCAGCAGCAAGTTATCCAGGGCAAACAAAAGTGCATGTGCTGTCCAGCAGTGGTGTCGTCAGTGCAGTTACAGACCAAAGAGGTGAAGATGGGTGGTGAGGATGTCCTGGTTCTTTTTTTTATACTCTCTTTTTATCCCCACCACCTTATCTACCCTCAGCTCTCCACTCAATTAGAGCCCTCACTACCTCAAGCACGCCAATCTACCCAACTCAGGGTCTGCCCCTAGAGTGCCCTAGCTCAACTCCTCTAAGTCCTTGATGGCCTGGATTGCCCCCCAGGTGGGGGGTGAGGAAAGGTCCCCCTTACCTTTCTCCCCAAATGTTTCAGAGAGAGGGCCTGCACAATGGAGTCTGCCGTGATGTTGTTGTTGGTGGTGGCGTGCATGCTGCTGGAGAGGTCGTCACCTAGGAGAGGTAAAGGATTTTTCCTCCTCCGATCGCTTTTGTTGCCCAACCCCCTGAGACGCTGGTGCATAGGACGTAAGTCCAGAGAGTCAGTGTGCTGATGCACGCTCCTCTCAAGTGCCTAACAGCGTCCCCCTTCCCTGGCTCTGGTGAGCGAAGTCACCATGCCCCTCGAAAGCCAGTGCGCCCACTGGCTCTCTCAGGACATCAGGTTCTTTTTATAGTGCCCCTGGTATCCCACCCTGAGGGAGGAGAGCATCCGTTGGGATGCTCAATCCTCCCTCCCCTAGTGACCCGAGTCTGTTCCAGAACCCGGGTCACCGGTGTAGCACAAAGTGTGGCATCCAGCGTCTCAACCCTCAGCGCCACTGGGCCGAGCGTTTCTTTTTTTTTTTTAATTCAGTGTTCTATTAAAAAATTCTTTTTTGCTTTTTATACAGGGAGAAAAAGAGTAGAAGTAACATATATTATTAAGTCAAGTCAAGTCAAATTTATTTATAAAAGCGCCTTTCCAGGAAGATCAAGGCGCTGTACATACTCATAATACAAGATATAAAATCAGCAGATATAAAATCAGTTATTAATAGTTTAAATAATAATGCATTATAAAAACAGACCTAGCACCAAAGCTCCCCCGGGAATGCTAAAGTAAAAAAGTGGATCTTAAGAGCTACTTTAAAGCTCGAGATGGCCAGGCACTCTTTTACTTGATGAGGTAGAGAATTCCACAGGGTAGGGGCCACATATGCAAATGAACAGGCCCCACATGTCTTCAAACACACCATGGGAATCTCTAGCAATCTCTCGTCGGTGGAGCGAAGTGGGCAGGAGGGGCAATAAGGATGAAGGAGATCTTGCAGATAGCAGGGTCCCTGTTCATGTAGGGCTTTATAGGTCAGCAAGCCAACCTTGAAGGTGATCTGCCACTGTACTGGCAGCCAATGCAGGCCACAGAGCACAAGTGTAATGTGGCAGATCCTAGAAGTACCAGTCACCAGTCTGGCTGCTGCATTCTGCACTAGCTGCAAGTGACAGATATCAATCCCCAGTAACCTCAGGTACAGGGCATTGTGGTAGTCAAAGTGGGAGGTCATGAAAGTGTGGACCAATGTTGGAAGATCATAGGGAGGAACCAAGGTGTTTCACCTGGGCAATATTCTTCAGATGGTAAAACAAAGTCTTAAAAACAGCTGACACCTATGGTTTCAGGGTCAAACTGTCGTCAAAAATAATGCCCAGGTTATGCACCCGATCTGAGGTAGCCAGCTGAAGACCTTCAAGTCACACCCCAGCAGGCTGACCAACTGAGACACCCATTCCCGGTGATCTGGGTCCACCACCAGCACCTCCATTTTAGCAGGGTTTAGCCTCAACCAGCTGGAACTCATCCAGTCCTGGATCTCAGAGAAGCAGCTGTTAAACACTAAAACTATATCACCCTCCTCGGGCACAAAAAACATGTACAGCTGAGAACCAGCTGCATAGCAGTGAAAACTCAGACTGTACAACCTAATAATGTCCCCTAATGGCAGCATATATACTGCAAACAACATGGGTGACAATATGGAGCCTTGTGTAACACCGCAGAATAGGGGAACAGCATCAGAGGAATAAATCCCAGTGACTACTTTCTGTGTCCTACCCTCGAGGAATGATTGAAACCACCTGAAGACTGTACCTAACAGTTCGCAGATGAACTGCAGGCACTCTAAAAGCACACCATGGTTCACAGTGTCAGATGCTGCAGAGAAATCAAGGAGGACAAAGATGGAATGAGACCTCCAATCTCTTGCTATTAGGAGATCATTTAGCACCTGAACAAGGGCCATCTCAGTGCTATGCCTCTTTCTAAGTCCAGACTGGAGAGAATCATAGACATCGTGAATAGAAAGATGATCATCCAGCTGCAGCACAACCACCTTCTCAATAACCTTGCCCACAAAAGGCAGGTTAGAGACAGGTCTGTAGTTAGTCAGACTGTCTGGGTCAAGGGAGTGTTTTTTCAGGAGTGGTCGCACAATTGCCTGCTTAAGAGGATAAGGAAAGATCCCCTTCTCTAATGAACTCCAGATTATCTCAGCTAGGATGGGGTCAAGTTCCTCAATGCAGCCCACCAGGAGTTGCATTGGGCCCAGGTCCGAACTACAGCTGGCTGGCTGCAAAGTCTAGACAATCCTCACGATGTCCATGAATTCCATCCGACTGAAGTCAGACCAAGCAAACCAGGTGCTTCCGACCTCCTGCCGACCTCCGCAAAGCCCCATAGAGGGGGCCAGGCCGATACCAGCCCTGATGATGGCAACCTTATCTGTGAAAAACCGAGCAAACTCATCACACTTTTTGTGTGACAAGGCTCCCCAGGCTGAAGACAGGTTGGATTGCACAATCTGTCAACAGTCCAGAAGAGCTGAGCTGGTCGATTTTGCGCAGCGGCAATCTCCCTGTTCAGGAATTTTGCCTTCTTACAGGTGACTGATGATTGATAGACAGTATGATGGTCCATCAATCTAAGCCTGTCAACCTCCAAGCCCGATTTCTGCCAGGCCCTCTCTAACCTTCAACCCACTCTCAACAACTTCAAGGTCCCATCAAACCATGGGGACCTTGGGCAAAGAGTGAGGGGACAAACACGAACAGGAGCAATGGAATCCAGGGCCTCTGACACCGACTTATTATAGGCCAGTACAAGATCCCCTGAATCCATGCATTTACTCAGCAAGCTCGATAGGTCCAGCACCACCATTAGGCCCTCTGGGGTCAAATCCTGTAAAGGGCAGTACCAGACCATCTCCATGGGGGCAGGCCTACTACAGGGGACTACAAAACTGAACCCTATGGTTTGATGGTCCGATCATCCAACTGGGTCCACCAAGTCGGAGATCTCCATCCCCAGGAGAAACCAGGTCCAATGAGTGACCATAAATGTGGGTTGCGGAGGTGACAACCTGTGTGAAGCCCAATGAAAACATTAGTTGGAGGAAGTCTTGACCAAAATGTGAGAGTTCATCATTGACCCAGGCACTGAAATCTCGCAAAATCAACCATCTGGGAGATCCCAATACCACATTGACAATGAAGTCCATGACTTCCTGCAGGAATTCTTTCCCATCTCTGGGTGGACAGTAGATGAGAAGTATCCTGCAGCCCACACCCGCGATACACTCAAAAATCTGGTGGACCCCACTGATACATCCTCAAGGTCCAGTTCTGATCTAAAACAGAGGGCAACACCCCCGCCCCTATGATCCATCCTCAGGCGGTGTATCACAGAGTACCCAGCTGGAACTGCTGAGGCCAATATAGGACACACATTTTTGTCCAGCCAGGTCTCGGTGATGCACAACAGGTCTTATGTCCCAACTAGATCTGCTATTATAGCAGTCTTGTTTTTAATGGACCTGGCATTGCATAACACAGCCCAGGTAGGATGAGTAGTTGAGGAAGACCACACCATCTGCCTGCAGTCAGCAGAACCCTTGGGTATGGGTATCTGGCATGGAGGACCCCTGTCCTGACCTCATTTTTCCCCGTCTACTCACCCCTCTCCATTCTCCCCCCCGGCCCAGCCCCCTTCTTCCTTTTCTTGATTATCCTCAAGGCATGATATCTCCTGTATGCCTCGGCTGGCAACGGGGGACAATCAAAAGGATGGAGGTCCCGAAGCCTGGTGGGGTAATAGTGCCTAACCATCTGTTTACCATCACAGCACATCACCAAAATAAATAAACAATCCCCCCTCCCTTAAATTACACAATATCCCAAAACAAAAATTAAAATATACAATCCACCTCCCTCTACCACATAACCAAAAATCCAATCCAAAAAGATATACCCCCCTTTAAATAAGTCTAACAAGTTAGGTGCTTGAGAAGTCCAAGAATAATCAATGCAGGATCAGCCAAGGAGGCAGTATAGTGCAGTGGTCTAAGGCTCTGAGCTGCAAATTTGGTGAGATCCAGCAGACCAGACCTGGGTTTGAATCCCACAGCTTCCACTTGCATACTGTGTGACCCTAAGCAAGTCACTTAACCTCCTTGTGCTCCCAGGTTGCTCCTGTAAAAAAGCTTTCAGCTTAGTGTGCTATACCTGGTTAAACAACTAACTAAATAAAAAAAATATGAAGCACACCAAAGCTTCAAAGGAATCATTTTTAGACAGGAGAGGCTCTCACCCCCTCCCAATCCATAAAATCAAAGTTGCTCTCCTCTTCCACCAGCAACATCCACTGAATTTATAAGGTGCAAAGTCACTCTATTGGGGGTACTCTCACTACCTCCCCAGTCTGATCACAGAGTTCAGCAGATGTATACAAGCCGCCAAATGGTTCCCCAGATAGCCAAGTCCAGATCATAAATCTTCTGCTAATGTCACTCCATAACCTCAGGGCCACATAATACCAATCCCTGGAGGCTGAAAACCAACAGGCCACAACCAGTAATACGAGGTCCCTGAGGAAAAAGCCCACTGGCTCCCCCCCCGCAGTGAAAACTCCTAGGATCCCCAGAGGCACACACCACCCACCGGTCTGCACCTCTCCGAATTCCCTTCTAGTCACTGGCCAGCCCAGACAACAGCCCCCAGTTCAGTATTGTGGCCCAAGAAATGTACTGCTGCCTACCCCTTCCTCAGAGTGGCAAACCAACAACAGTTACAGGCCAAGACAGGCCACCCAGGTCAGAGGGGCATTGGAGACTCAGCCACCCACCGACCGCCAAAATCACCACCACCCAACATAGCAGCCGGGAGTAAACCCTTTGGTCCAAACCTCCCACTACTGTCCTCCCTGGGAGCCCAGCATGACCCAAACCTGCCAGTCATCCCTCCAGGGGCAAAAAGGAGCAAATACCTGGGAGGCAAAAGGAGCAGACATGAACACTTCTATCTCTGATATCAGTTCACCAGCTGATTAAATCAGCAGAGATCATGAGGTAGCAAGATGCAGTACATTGCAGCTTCAAAAAACAGGGTCTTCTCCTATGCTGTACAAGACTAACTGGTTAAACATGGTGTAAAATCAAATATTGGGGGGAGTTATTCATTTTCTGTGGTCAGTATACAAATAGGGAGTCAGTATCTAACTTATACCTTATCCATTTATCCCATGTCTCCTCAAAGACAGTGATATGGTCATTAAATTGATAGGTTAGTTTCTCCATCCTATATATCAAATCCAGCATATGATGCCATTGTTCAAAGACAGGCAATTTGGTCATTAACCACAGCTGGGGAGTATTTTTTTGCCATGGTAAGCAGAACAGCTTATAAGAACATCCCCTTAGTCCACACACAGATGACAAAATGCTAAGTAAGGTCAAAGAAGGTGTTACTAATACAGGCAGTTCAAATATAACCTTGATCACCCCCTGCACCTCCTGCCAGTAGCTCTGAATGACTGAGCACAACCAAAATACATGGTAGTGTTCAGCCCTGTGTTCTCTGCACTGTCTCCAACATCTCCCTGCCTCAGACCCCAACTCACCAGAGTTTTGAAAAATCTCATTCAGCATTTTCAGGAGAATTCTCTCATGTAAGGAGCCATGATGACCATATAAGCCAGTAGGGCACATTTTAGCCACATTTTCTTGTGTAAGTGGTGCAGAGTTCCTCATTCCATTTAATTAACACTGAGGTAAAGGAATCCTAGGCAAGGTCTAGCAGCTTCTTGTAAGAGGTCCCTATCAAGTGACAAATCTCCCCTCTGATGGCCCAGTATCAAATCCCGTAGCCCTCCGATCTTCACAGAAAGTTATTTCCCAGTGATTCCCAGTGTTCATAAATAAGATTATACCCAAAGGTATCCAGAATGATCAATATGGGGTAATTGGTAGGTATGCTGTACAATTTGGAAGGTCACACCCATGTAGTGTCAAAAAACTGATGAATGAGGGGCAGGATGTTGCGGCTTTTTTAGATACCTTTCTATGATTTGCTTTGAACTTGGGCCCAGAATATCCTATCAACATCAAGAGGGCCCATCGAGCATTGGGCCTCAGGAAACAACAGGGTGCACGCCCTAGATCAATCATAGCTCATTTTCTAAATTACGCAGTAAAGGAGGCAATCCTGCAAAAGGCTTGGGGGGGGGGAAGTCATCCTTTAACAACAAAAGGATCTATTTTGACAATTATTATGCCCCCTTAACACAGAGGCTCAAAAGGGAATACACTCTACTTTTTGCACGCTTGCACCAAAACGAATTAAAATTTAGAACGCCATACCCAGCAAAAATTATACTTTCATTCCCCTTGGGAGCCCAGACGTTTGAATCAGCTGAAGAAGCCAACAAAGAACTTACAAAGAGAGGCCTGTACAGTGATCAGGGGTCTCCAGGAATGTCGAGGGATGGCCAGATCCTGTGGTGCGGTCACCAGGTGTGTGATCAACAAGGAGCAGACCAGAACTATCGTTGGAGGAAACTCTGAAAGCTATCCAACAGTATCATATGGGTCCTACCTTTGACTGAGCTATGTTATGGACACAAGCAGTTCAGGGAATTTTTGCTAATCATTAATACACACAGGTGAGCTGGGGGGAAGGGACTCCAATCTCTTATAGGCTGCTTTTGGATCCTTCAGGCTTTGCTGTAAGTGGGTAATGAGGTCTCACAGTGGCAGGGGATACACCCAGGCTATGAACCTCCCCAAAATACTTAAGTTGGCTATTTTAACTTTGAGAGGACCCACGGTTTGGGGTTGGTGGTTTCCCCCAATTTCCTCCCTGTTATTGGCCTCCCCCCTTCCACATCATGACTTTTCTGTATTTTCCCCCTAAGGCCACCTTATGAAGGTACCCTCCCACCTATTAGAGGTGATGGACTTGAGATTGGAACAGGATTGCAGTGATGTATATGAAGTACATTGGACACAAAGCCATGGACTACCTATATGGCCAGAAGATTATGGACCCATTTTGTTTTTCATTTTGTTTATTGGTCTTCTTTTAAGGGAGGTTCCTGAACATCTACTACAGTATGAACAGTGAGAAAACATATTGTCTGGATCCTTCCTCCCCCCCTTTCTTTTTCTCTTTTTTCCTCTTCTCCTCTAATTCCTTTGTCTTTCTCCTCCTCCTCCTCCTCCTCTTCCTTGGTTACTTTCATGGCTAGCAGTACTTGGCATTAGTGCCCTTCCATCCTGTTTCCCCTCCCCCACTAGTGACTTCCTCAACATAGTTGTGGAGGAGGTATGAGCTCTCTTATACCTCCCCCCGCCTTACAGTCCTGCCCTAATACATGGAACGGGGAAGTGACGCTTTAGGAGCGAATACTACACTGGAGATAGAGGCCCCCTACCTTGCAAAATATCAGGGCATTTCTGAGGAATTTGGGGGGAAGTAAGGTATCTAGAGTATAGCTTTTAATATTCTAAGTAAATGTTGGGTGGAGGGATCTTGGAATAGGGTAAGTTCAGTGAGGGTAGGAGGGTGGGTGCGTGGGCCCCTTGGGGTGGTGAGTTTTCTTCCCTGCGGGGAGAGGGGAGTCTCATTTCATTGGTGACCACACGTAGCCACTAACCCAAACTTACAATTCAATTCCCTCCTGGCTAGAATAAGGGAGAGAAAGGGACTAATAATTATTAGCTGCGGGAGGGGAAGAGAGTGAGGAGAGGATTATAAATGGGATAATTGGGCTTTTTGTTTTGATTTTGGGAGAGACCAAGGCCCCCCCCCATGTTTTGTGCTTCTTTTCTTATATTGTGACTTGGGGGAGGAATAAAGCTCTGGAGCTCTAGGATGCATCCCATAGTTCAAACAGAATAAAGGGGAAAGGGAAGGGAGAAAAAAGGGGAAAACAATGTTTTTCCTCTGCTGGCTTCTGTAGAAATTCATTGATTTGGGGGAAGCGCTGAAGGGTATAAGGTGGGGTCCAGGCTTGCTGTACTCCATAAGATGTCACTGTTTTGGGTTTGGCTTGTGCTAGGTGCAAATTTTTCCCTAGTGGAAAATGTACAGGTTTCCCTGGGAGATGCTTTAGCTACAGTTTTAGCTAACTCCCTGTTTCAGGTTTGCTCCCACAATGGAGCAAGGCCCTGAAACCCTTAGGAGGTGTAGAATATATATGCCTCCCATAGTGGAAGTCACCATGTATAAAAGTTTTAGAAGTTTCCCTCCAGGATCCTTAGGATATCAAGAGATACATGGGGACAGGGGGTGGTATGGTTTTACACAAACACAGTTGTAAATAGTTGAGACGAGGGTTTGTTTTTCTTGTCGAGAAGTGGGAGGGGGTGGGAGAATGGGAAGACTTACCATTTTGATAAGGTGCATTATAGTTCTTCTTAACTGTAGGGCCCCAGTTGGGCCTTTTTTTGATTACTTTTATTGACTTTAAAGGAAAAAATCAAGAGGGACACAGAAGAATCACACACATTGGGCTACTGTATAAATCTTTATTGAATGTAATGGAGTCTGGAGAGGGGTTGGAAAGCGCTGACTGCCCATCCGGTTGCACTGTAGGGTGGACGCCTCCCTTTCGCTCTCTCCTTCATGTTCTCTTTTTCATCTACCTGTGGAAGAATGGCAGTTAACCCAGTTAAAATATTTTCTGTAAACATAGATGGGCTACATAACCCAATTAAACGAACATGCTTGATGCAAAATCTGAAAGGGCATTCTGCTGACCTATATCTTCACCAAGAAATCCATCTTTCTGATCTGGAACACCAAAAGCTTAAGTTGGGAAATAGATATGAGGTCTATGCCTCATCACATTCGAGTGGCCGTAGAAGAGGGGTGGCAATTTTGATCCCTGCTTCTACTCCTTTTGAAGTGCAGGAAGCAATTACTGATTCCCAGGGCAGGTATGTTATTCTCAAAGGGACTCTGTTCTCTCAAAAAGTTACTTAGTTGATCCATATTTACCCCCTCAGGCTTCCCTTCCAGTAGTGTGTTCTTTCCTAGCAAGGGTAATGCTCTCCAGGGTGTCCTAATTATGGGGGGAGATTTTAATGTGGCACTGTCCTCCCAATTAGATTCCTCTTCTCCAAAAGCATATAGATCTACTAGTGCACTCAAATATTTAAAGGGTCGCTTTCTCACCTGGGAATAGACATATGGAGGAAAAATTTTTCCACAAACCCGGGATTCATCCATTTTTCTCCACGCTTTCAGACATAATCACTCCTTGATTACTTTTTTATCTCATGTGAACATTTTTCCCTTATCCAGGATCTTACCTTGGGGCCCCGTATTCTTTCGGACCATCATCCACTGACTCTTAAAATATTATTGGGGAAAGCACCAAAATCAAAAACATGCATTTAAATCCATCATTGTTAAGAGACCCAGTCTATAAAGAACTTCTAAATACCAGAGTACCCTGAGTTTTGAGGGAAAATGATGCATGGGATACTTCTAATCTGATTTTGTGGGACACTCTTAAAGCGGTCATCAGGGGAAAGACTATTGCATACTCAACCAGGAAGCGGAGGCTTCCTATAATTACCTGGTGGAACAGTTACAGTCTTATCAGCTTTTGTATAGGGAGGGGGATAGAGTTTTACAGAGAAAGATCTGACAAACTAAGCAAGAGATACAAAACATTTTGGATTTACGAGTTATGCAAGACCTCATATTTAAAACCGTCCAATTATGAAGGAGAGGCTGGGGTTCCCACTTGTTGGCTCATAAATTGCGGGCTCAGAAATGAACGGCAACTATTCTAAAAGTTAAAAATCCAGTCACTAACAAACTGTCCCATTCGGACAACCATATTCGTGCATCTTTCTTTTCTTATTACCAATCTCTCTATGCTTCTCTATCAAATCCCCCAGAAGACAGGAGAGCATTTCTCTCACATCTTTCTCTCCCCACTCTTAAGGAGTCTCAGAAGATCTCACTTGAGGCACCAATTGGCCCGGATGAGATTCTTATTCAAATCAAGGCTCTACAACCAAATAAATGTCTGGTTACTGATGAATTTACTGCAGAGTGGTATCGGAAATTTTCTGACCTCCTCTTGCCCCCTCTTTTATCAACATACAGGGCAATAGCAGAGGGTGAGCCCTCTCTGCTCTCGTGGAGCTATGTGATATTATCTCCAGTTCTCAAACCTAATAAAGACCCCTCTAACGTATTTTCTTACCACCCAATTTCTATTTTAAATGTAGACTATAAGATTTTTATGGCAATATAGACTTCAAGATTGGAAGCAATTCTTCTGAGCCTAATTCATCCTGATCAATCAGGATTCATTAAAGCTCGGAATACTACAGACAATATCAGGCGTACCATGCTGCTGTTGGAATATGTACATCCTAGACAAATCCCTATGGATTTATTAAGTTTAGATGCTGAAAAAGCTTTTGACAGGGTCTCGTGGAGTCTTCTTTGGGACACCGTCAATGCTCTGTCATTTCCTAGCTCTTTCTTCTCCTGGCTTCAAAATGTATACCATCAACAGAGGGCTTATATTAGGGTTAATGGGGCCCTTTCATCCCCTATTCTTTTACAACAGGGAACGGGACAGGGTTGCCCCTTATCTCCTTCTTTATTTGCATTATATATCGAACCCTTAGCAACAGCTCTATGAGCGGACCCTCGAATAGAGGGAATTCCCCTTGAACAAAAGAGTTATAAGGTTTCTTTATTTGCTGATGTTCTTCTTACCCTTCTTTCTCCAGAGTCTTATATACCAATGGCGTAGGATATCCTTCAGAAATATGAAAGTTTAGTCAACTTCAAATTAAAGATATCAAAAACTGAAACACTAATGCTCTATTTTCAACCATCTAGTACGCTGTGAAATTCTCTCCCTCTGCAGTGGAGGTGTACTAAGATAAAATATCTGGGAATACATATTCTGATTAATATGCAACATCTGGAAATGGTAAACTATGAACCAATCTCTATTCAAATTCAGAAATAACTTAAAAATTGGGGGAGGCTAAGGCTAACCTGTTTTCAGTGAACAGAAACAATTCATATGAATAGTCTTCCCAGACTTTTATATTTTTTCCAGAATGTCCCACTCTTCCCAGCTAATTACTTTAAATCTTGGAATAAAATAATCTCTTCCTTTATATGGAAGGGTCAGAGAGCGAGGGTTCATTTTTCATTATTATGCTTATCATTGGATCAAAGATGAGTAAATCTCCCTAATTTAAGATTTTATGCAACAGCAGCTTTCCTCAAAATACTAATAATCTGGCTCTCGTCTGTGGCACCCCATATCTGGAAGGATACTGAATTTCTTATTAATGACCTTACGATATTGAGAAGGTGGCTTTTGCTCCAGGGAGAGCCCCCACCATGAGGGATTTTACTGAATTTACAGCTCAGGTCCTGAAGATATGGCATAGGGTAAAGCAACATAGAGCGTTGAAACTAGTGTTCTTTTTTTTTTGCGTTGATATCGGTTGATGAAAATGTTCTCCCTGCTTGTATGGATAATGCTTTTCGACTCTGGAGAGGATTGGGCCTTAATTATTTCTATCAATTCCTTAATAAGGAGGGTATCTGCTCTTTTGCTGATCTTCAAAGCACCTTTTCTCTCCCGGGTAGGGATTTGTTCCGCTATAACACTCCCGGTGAGGGTGGATGAGTTTGAAAATTTAATTCACTGCAGCTCCAGGTAGGACAGCAACATTGTTACATGCGTCTTAAAATTAATAAAACATTATTGAGCACTGAAATAGTTTAAGGAAATATAAGTGGTATTAGTTACATATTGGCAGCACCATTCATATTCCTTGCTGTTTTGATATTTTCTACACATTTGCTTTACATAAAAAATCTTTTATACTTTAGTTTTTCTTTATACTAAACAAAATTAATTTTGAAATTTGTAATTATATGATTGCAAATATTTTAATTGTATTAATGATGTGTTAATTGTTTTGACTATAAATAGAAAGTTTCTACCACAGCAGTTAGCCCCCTAACGAAGCTTATTGTAGCAGAGCACTGAGGCTGCTGGGTATTGGTGTGCACAATGTTGCAGTCCTACCTGGAGCTGCAGTGAATGAAATTTTCAAACTCAACATAGTCTCTTCGAGTTATTTGCCTCATCCACCCTCCCCTGAACTGCAAGACCACAAGTATGTGTGTGTAGTCAGTTTCTCGGTCTGCCAAACCTGGTCTTTTGCACCCCCCATGTTTGTGAGGCACTAAGTAACATTGATGTTTTTATTTGTTCCGATATACCCAGGTGAGAAACTATATCTTATGACAGAAAGATGTCACAGTATATCCTCCTCTTCCTTCATCTCCCCCATCCTTTTGGTTCTTAGAGACACCCTGGGGGGCAATTCCTGGGGAAAACTAATTGGCCACATATATAGAATAATCAGGGCTTCCATGGGTGATGCTTCATTATCCATGCTAGAAGCTTGGAATAGAGACCTGGATTTATAGGTTCCTTTTTCAGTCTGGCAGAAGGTAACCTTGGAAGCTATTAAAATAACTTCTTCCAATATTTGGAGGGAGTTTACATGGAAATCCCAGTCCTGATACTTTCGATCCCCAGCAGTCTTGACAAAATATCTCTTGGCCTCATATGGAGCCTGCTGGAGGGGATGCAATTGTAAATTGGCTGACTTGGGTCACGTTTTCTGGGTTTGTCTTAAGTTGACCCTGTGTTGGTGTATGTTACAGCTTGAGTGGGGAGAATGTTTGGGGGATAATATTGAACTGATAGCCGAAATTGTAGTTCTCTCAATTTACCCCCCACATAGACCATGGTGGGATCGTACCTTGCTCCCTGTTTGCCTACTTGCTGCCAGAAAGGCAATAACTCGTAAATGGATGATTACCTTGTCTCCCTTGCTACAGAACTGGTGACATATAATCCAGGAGATTTACAAATCAGAACATTTTATAGCCAACATGCATAACAAATGGACCCCCTTTGAAATAAAATGGTGTAGATAGGTGCTGTCCAAGGACCAGGATTCTGTTCCCTGAAGGGGGGACAGATGGGTTCCATTCTTGGTATGATCTGATGGAGTTGGTCGGCCACCTGCCTTTAGTGGGAAATGGTAGGGTTGGTTAGCACTATGTATAATTCAGTCAAGTACCTAATGTGATGTGAACTAGTAATACGAAAAAGAGATATTCCATATAATTATTATAATACCTATAGATACTTAGCTTATGAAACTGAAAGATGGTATTTTTTCTCTTCTTCGTGTAACCTGTCTCTTTAATTAAAAGAAATAAAAAAAAGAAACTGATGTATATAGGTTAATCCCATTCTATGCCAGCTTTTAATTAGTGGTCCATTCTATTTAAAGGGCAGTTCTGATCTCAAATGAGGGCCCTAGCGCAGCCTGTTAAGTGTTGAAATCCATCCATTTCACTTAGTCGATGCTAAGTTTGCCGTGTGATTACTGTATAGGTGCTAAAAGGCGAGACAGGCAAACAGCCTGATGGATAAGCATGCCAGATTTTATCAATCTAATATAGGTCATTTATGGAAAATTTGATCACCTTCCAGTGATCTTGATATTTATTTGTAGACCAGAGGCAAATAAGCCAAAGCTGAGTTGCCTGTGCATAGAGCTTTAGGTCAGGAAGGTTAACTCTTCCTTTGTCACATGGTAGATGAAGAAGGACAATGTGTATTAGGATGTTCTGGTTCTGAACCTTCTGTAAGGTAACAGAGGAGGAGTTTGTGCTGGATCTGCTGACTCTTTGTGAAAACAAAAGGTTTAGAAACTCCTTTCTGTCTTGCCACTCCTTCGAAGTTGAGTTCCCATCTCATTGATAAAAACACAAGAAGTGTTGATGTCTGTCATAGAATCACTGTTGATCAAGAAGCCATTTCCACTCTCCCCGTCTGGAGGATTCATGTGATCCATCACAATTGAAGGAGATGGTACCGCTCCTAGAGTCTGTCTGTCTGCCTGCAGAGTTTCCGTTGGAACAGATAACTGAGATACAGCTGGTCAACCCTGCCAAGGATGTGCCCACTGATGGGCAGATTCCTCTCTCTCTTGCAGCCTGGTGTTGACTGTGGCCCAACCTGGACAGGGTGGGTCAGACCTGACAGAGCTCCCAGTCTGGCCCCCACAGATTCAGCAGCTGCTGGTCATCCAGTGCCACCTCCTACTTGTCCAGTATCCATGTCATTAAATGTGTGTACATGGACCTAGAGGCCCCGTCTATCTCTGAGTCAACAGTCGAGGCTGATATCATGGTTATGCTTTCAATCTCATGCCTGGTTCATCACCATCACCATTGGTGGTGGACACCGAGTTCTTCCTCCTCCTCATCTGGCTGCTGCCACCAACATCAAGTCTTTCACAGATAGGTGAGAGTAGCACAACAGCAGTGGGCCTATGCAGCATTTCCCCAGGGTCAAGGTTGACGTGCAACGCTGAGACCCATCCTGGCATTTTTTGTCTTTCCCAGTGCTGACTACAATCATGGGCCCTGTGACTCCCCTGCCAACACAGCCAGCTGTGCCACAGTGACCAGTTCAGGGAGAGCTCCCATCTCTACACCCGGATGAGGGTGTTCTGACCAAGGACTCTAGGTCCAAGTTTGGACTTCCTCATCTGTTGGTGGTGTTTGCATCATTGGAGAGGGCCATCCATACCCTGTGTGACTGGTCAATGCTCTTCTATCCTGACTCAGGGGTACCATCAATTCTACTGATTCTGCAGCAGTGGGAGGGTAGTCTGCCAACAGACGGGCCCCTCCATAGGGGGCCAGTTCTCCACTCCTCTCATGGAACAGATGTTTATGGCTCTACACAGTGTTGTAGGAGGTTCAGAAGAAGACCTACCTGACTGATGGACATTCTCGAGCGAGTTCCTTACCAAGAGTAGCCCTCTATATCACCTCTATCCTGGACCCAGCACTCAATATCTGGCAGTTACCCAGCCTCCTGCCAGGCCCCACCATATTGAATGGATAAGTATGTGGTCACTGTAAGCGGAGTGTCCTGATGTTCAAAAAAATCTGTCACCAGACAGGCTAGTGGCAGATGTGGTGTTGCACAAAATGAAGATGCTGGACAAGTTGGACAAGGTACCAGACACGTAGTCTTAGATGCAGGACTACCATGGCTGAAAAGTCTATGTAGCTGTCTCCCTGGGTGTCCAGCTTGGCAGTTATGTGGTCTCAAAGGCGTGGTAGTGACCATGAGCTCTTCCAAGAGGCTCTCCAACTTCTCTGATCTGATCCCTGATGAGAGTCAGCCAGATATATGGGAGGTTCATGATCTGGGGTTGGTGCTGGCTAAGCACCAGTTGCAGGTGGCTCTGGACTTAGCCATATTGGCCCTTGGAGTGGCTGTGTCCTTGTACAACAGGTCCCAAACCCTCCCGGTGGTTCCACTACATACAGTTGGTATTAATGTTGGTCTACTATAAATCGGCCAAACATCAACTACTATAAACTGGGTTCCTTGATCCATGCCTTCCCTAGATCTTGGTCTGGGTGGCTGATCTTGCCATTTTCTCTCCAGCTCCAGACTCCTTTGTTTTCCTATGACTGTTCTAAACTGTCATATTTGCCCTCTAAGATCATCCTAATTACTAACCTTTCGAGGTCTAAGTCAGAAGACCAGTCTCAACATGACATCTTCTGTTGAATGGCCACTTCTCCTAACTGGTAGAGAGGGGTTGTTATAATCACAATAAAGTTTTTTATCACATGCACCTTCTAAAATATTTTAATGTGATAATATTCCTCTAATACTGTCCTTACTAAACAGCTTTAATGATCAGGTATCCACTTCAGTATGTACTTTTGTAAATGCAAATGTAATGTTTCTGCTATTATGACTGTCAACACTGAGGATTTATATAAATTTCAGTTTTCCTTTCCAGGATTTAGAGCACCTGTTAGTAGCCCGTCCAAGATATCGATATAAAAATATGTCTGTCCCCCAACTGACCTCATAGTAATAGTTTCTGACATTATAGGTTGATTGGTCATTCATCCCTCGTACCCAAAGTTACTGGTACTGTGGGAAGGCGGATTGTCTGGTTGAGAGACAGACGTGCTGCCGTTCACTCTCTGACCCTGTGGAGTAGGGCTGAGAAGCAGGGAGATATTGCTCATAAAGGTTTTCTAAAAGGTATACCACCTTTGCCTATGTGAAGTTTATCTCCTTTACAGTCGATCTTTTAGCGCACCTCTGTTTGGTCCTGGTCTTTGGGCTTTGTTCCCCCCCCCCCGCAGGAGGAAGGCCCCTGGTGGTTGTACTGGAAAGCTCCGGTCGGGAGAGCAGGACCACGGAGTGAGGAGGGAGACCAGTTGTAACGGTCAGAAGCTCAGAGGGACCAAGGCCATTTAAGAAAGAAAGTTTCCAGTCAACCGAGAGTGATACGGATTTATTAAGACCTATTGGTAATCCTATCAGAAACTTATCGTTGAAGGGACGGATTAAAACTAAAATATTGAACTTAAACTCGTCTTCCAGTCATGTTGTGTAATTTTCATAAGTGCCTGCACAGTGTTTATTTTAGATTTGTGCTTTTTGCACTAATTTATAGTTTTTATATTTAGACATTTGTTATATCCTGATATAGTCTGTAGAAACTGGATCTGTTATCTACCACCTATTTAGTAAGTTGGTGGGGGTTCTTAAAGATTTTAAAGTGTAATTCATTTTATTTTTGCTTTTTGTAAAATTCTGGGCTGCTTGTTTTTTTCATGCCACATGCTAATTAACACACATGACCGTCCCATATAAAACACCTGCTGCGCGTTAGTCTGCACCACTTCTGGGCAGGGAGCGGTTGTTTGCTGTGGCATCGCAGGGTCATGTGGAAAGAGCTGCACTCATGTTTGTAGCATTTTCAACAACTAAGGTTTCTTCCTCTTGGTTCGTTAGCTAAAACACTTAATTAGTTTTACACTATATGGACCAGGCTTGGCATCTGGCGTCTGGCGTCTGGCGTTCTCTGACAGTTTATTTCCATCATTTGACTGGAGGAAAGTCGGCTGTTGTTACTGCTACTCCATTGGGCCTAAGGTGATCGGGAGATCCAGACTCAGAGTGGAGTTTCAGCGAGTTTTTTATCTTTGCCCAGAATTTAACATCAAGTAAGCATTTATTTATTCAGTAATTCAGTAATTCATTCTTGATATTTTGTGAGGTTTTTTTTTTTTGCTCCCTTGAGTGTGTTTGCTTGTTTTTGTGTCCTGAATATTGTTAGTTTTTAGTAATGGTTAGTTATTTAGGTTTTATCTTGCCAAGGGGGTCTCAGTTACCGCTTTGGTGTATTTTAATACTGTATGGATGTATTCTCGTTTTAAAAAAACTGAAGGTTGTCTCTTTCCTTGGTTTCAGTGGGGCCTTGTGATGAACTGGGGGCTGCTGGATCCAGGAAGGGAGCAGGAAAAGGTGGTGGAGCAGTTTTAATCTGGACTATATGTCTTATTGGACTGGAGGAGAGTTCAACATACAACTTATTTGTTTACTGCCTAACATTGCCCTTTGTGAGAAGACTGACATTTAAAAAAATAGCTGAATCTGAAAAAAGATTTGGGAGCCTCCTGAGTCATCTCTCTCCTCACTATATAGGCTATAGAGTGAATTATGCTACAGGACATGTGTGATGGTGTGATGGTGCTCTTTAAGTTGAGAAGTATCCTAGTATCCCAGTAGCAATTAGGAGACAAGAAGAAACGGAGTGGGAAATCACTTGTAAGCCTCTAAGCCTTTAAGGAAAGGATTTTGTACCTCAAGCATCTCATTTCCTTTGTGTGGGACAGAGAAGGACTCTCAGGAGATAATTATTTCCATAAATTCAGTCTTGGTTAGCAATTTAGCAATCTAGCAGATTAATTGAGTGTAGGTGTATAGGGGAATAAGTGATGCTAAGGCGCATTTGACTCTTAGTATTCTCTCTGAATAATTGAGAAGTGTTTTAAACTGTAGTAGCTCTTTTCTGTTCAACTGTGTTACGTAACTGTAGATATATTTATATTGCATTATTGCATGTTTAGGAGTGAAACAGACAGAGGCATAATTTTTGTTCTTCTGCTTAAAACTTGACTCCAAGAGGAAGCTTCTGGAGGAAATGGTGTTTACTTGAAGTGGGAAGGTTAATTTTCCACCAGACATTATGGCTGGTGGGCCTTCATCACAAGTGATCACAATTCCTGATACTAATGACACACAGGAAACTTGCCAAGAATCAATTATCCCAAATAAGAAAGGAAGAAACAAAGTGAATCGAGATAAGAGATGTCGCAATAAGAAAAGGCCCCCTTTACAAAAGAAAGGAATCAATAAGGAGAGAGAAAAGTCTGATATAGACAGGAGAGGGAATGATAGAAACAAGCAACTTAAGTTAACTGACTTACGGGCACAAAGGGATGTAGCTCCTAGGTATCTCTCTACACCTGTGCAGATTTCCTCTGAATGGGCAGATCAGTCCAAAGTAGTGTATACTACCAACTCAGGAGAAAGGAGATCATATGAATCATATGAACAATATGAATGGGAGATACCTACGTTGTTATATACGCAGGAACTAGTTTTTTCTCCAGTCCCCGCTTCAGACCAACTTCATATGAGGGGTATGACATCCCCTAGGGGTTCTTGTAAATGAAATAAATTAGCTCAGACTTGGCAGAAAGAGAAGGCTATAAATTCCTCCTATACTGAGCAGAAGGAGACTGAGGGGCGATATTATGGTATTAGGTAGGATAATTCAGGAAATGAGTATAACAATAGAAGGGCTAAAACGATTGGATAAATCACACAGGGAAATAAGTGTATGAGAAAATTGCATAGAGGCAAAAGCAAAAGAAATTTCAAATAACAACAGGCTGGGGACCCAGGTGGGAACTAGTATAAGTGAAGATGAATCCTATGACCCTACAAAAATAAATCCAGGAGTAGCTTCAACTATCTCAGCACAGACCTTAGAAATGTAAAAAAAATAGGTACTCAGCTGATATCATCTTGCTAGAGAACATTACTATCCTGAAGAATGAAATAGCTAGTCTGAGAGAGGATGTTTTCCATAATAAAGTCCTTTTGGATAGAGTTCCGAACAATAATAGGTGTCAGAGCTCTAGCCAGAATGAGCAGGAGTTTTTTCCCCTCTTGACTCAGGGTTCTATCTCTAAAGATACAAAAGGAATTCAAGTCAATCTTCCCTTGCCATTTAACAAAGACAAGGTTTGCTCCTGTTATTCAGGGAATATAAATATAGGAGCTACTCGTAAGATTGTCTTATCTGAATCAAAAAATAACAGGACACGTAGAATTAAAAAGGTAAGAAATAAGAAAGGGGAAACAGGAAAAATTGGGGCGAAGGCACAAACTAAACCTGACACTAATCAAGCATTTTCTGGGACACAAGAGGCTCAACAAGATACTAATAATCAGCCACAAGAAAATGTGCAAGTTGGGTTGCTTAATCATAACTCTGATAAACATAATGAGATACTGTGTGAGAATCTGCATGAGGAAATCTTGAGTGATGAAACTAAATCAGTGACCTCGGGAGAGGCTGAGATCATCACAGTTTCACCTACCATTATAACAAGTGGGGGTGAGAAAGGAAATACAACTGAACCTAATATGAGGGGTTTTGAAGGTGCAGAATATATGATTGAAATCAAGGGTAGTCCCAAGTCCGTGAAGGAAACCGATCAAATGCTTCTGGAGAGGGTACTCAATTATTTTGAAATTAAGGACTGTGGGGAAAAAGAGGAGATGGAGGCAATAAGACCCCCAAATCAGGAGTATGATGATACTGTTTTATTTTACTGTACCTTATTAAAACAGCTAATTAGACTTTGGAGAAGATGTACACTATGGAGGAAAGAGGTCTTTTAGTCTCCTTACCAAAAATGGTTCCAAGAATTCTGGATAGGGAAGCTCTAGGTAGAAACGGACCATTACAATCTAATTTGGGCCTAGAAGAACTTCCTCAAAAGGGAAGTACTAAACAAAAAGGACATAGAAGTACAAAATAATCTCTTAAATGTAATAGGGGAGTATGTTTCAAAGCAGAGAGAAGATTGGCTGAGCAGAACTGTAACCATTTTTGGCTCAAAGATCTCACCTAGAGATTCCAATAAGGAAGTTAGAGAAGAACTATTGCTCTTTTTGAGAAGAGCCCTAGGATTTCATATCTCTAGGAATATGGTGGAATCAGTTAAGCTGTATAGAAATTTTGAATGCACAGCTCAGGTTAATGTTATTTTTAAAAACCCTCATATTGCTAGTAGTTTGTTTCTGCTGGCCAATAAGGTGGATAGATTGGGAACATACCTAGTTAATCCCCTAGAATTGGGGGAGGCCTCCTTAGGGCCAACACAAAGAGAGAACAGACCGGAATCTAGTAGAGAGGTAGAGCTCCCTCTGATTGATTTTGGCAATTTGACAGATTACAATATCTTCTCACCATTAATAGTTTTGGATTCAGCCTGACACATACAGTTGCCTGATAATAGAGAATTATCTGAGGGGGAAAGGGGTGATCAAGATGCGGGCACCCTCTCTATGCTCTCATGGAATATTGAAGGCATCCATCTTAAAATAACAGACCCCAAAGTAGTAAAATTCTTGGACGGATTTTACATTATTGGTTTACAAGAAACATGGTGTTCAGAAAATGCTACCTCTAAATTGCCTGGATTTACTGCCTTTATATTACCAGCAACTAAAGACAGGAAATGCGGGATATTTAAAGGAGGCATTATCTTTTTTATCAAAACATCATTTCATTTTCAGATTACTAATATTTTAGTTAAGTCAGAGGGTTGACTCTTTGAATTAGTAGAGGGCATGAGAAAATTATTCTCTGTAACATCTGTTTTCCTCCTCATAGTGGAGCGACAGATCTGGCCAGACCCTTATGTACAGGATCTGAAAGGAGTGCTTGATGGTCTGGCAGATCAGAATATAGTTTGCCCAATAATAATCTTGGGAAACTTTAATGCCAGAGTCCCTGTTACCTTATCAGAAAATGCATATTCAGACATGATTCTTATGGTAATGAAGATCAACCCTATGATCTCATATATGAGAACCACTCAGGATATGAAATTCAATCCTAGAGGAAGGGAGTTATCAGAAGGGTTGGCTAGCAGAAACTTATGTGTTCTGAATGGAAGGACTAAGGGAGATTTAGGTGGATGTAATGTTCAGAGGACCTACTGGATCCTCAACTCCTGATCAGGTATGGGTTAATATGGAAGCTGTAAAATGAATTCAAAAACTAGAGATTGAGGATAGACTGGAATCTGCTCATAGTGCTATTATAGCTAATTTAAGAAGCCCTTTTGGAATTTGTAGTAATGGGCTATTACAGGAGGGTAATTTGGAAATTTTTAATGAGAAAAGGATCAAATGGGGGCCGATTCATCAAGCCACATTTGGAGAGATTCTTAGTTCAGGAATACTATGGGGTATGCATGAGCAACTTCTAGAAAAGGAGAGAACTCTAATGTTCTGGAAAAATGGGAAACTATACACACTTTACTTAGTCTCAGATGTAAAACAACATATTGTACTCGACTCTCTTATAAGAAATCATGGTTTAACCTGGTATGAGCTCAGGCAAAGAAAGAATTTGGAGGAAAACTAAGACAGCATAAGAAGAAGAAAAACAAATCTGCAGCTGACTTTAAATCATTAAAGAAGGAAAGGGATACATATAGGAAAACACTTGAACAGAGAGACTTAAACATACTCAGCAACTCTGGGAAAAGTTAAGACAAGTGGTTCTGGATAGAGATGAGAGGTGTTTCTGGAATATTGTAGCACAGGGATATAATAGATATGCTGATAGGATTGAGGCCTGTATTACTCCTGACATTTGGGTTATTTCTCTGGACTTTATTACTCTCTCAATGAGCTTAAGAGGCCAGATGTCCCCAAAATACAGGAGAATGACTCCTTCCTGAGGCCTATTTTTTAACAGAGGATGAACTTCGGATGGTGCTGAATGGGCTAAAAGCAAATAAAACACCGGGTCCGGACAGGGTCATTGGAGATGTCTATAAAGCATTCCCTGATTGGTGGGCTCCCATTCTTCTGATATTTTTTAATAAAATGGTCCAGGGAGATTTTTGTCCTGCAAGTTGGGCAGGTAGTGTTATTTTCCCAATATTTAAAAAGGAAAACCGAAATGAGCCAAGGATGTGTAGGCCCATAAGTGTGATAGATGTATCACAGAAAATGTTTACTAGAATAATCCTGTCTAGGTTGCTGTCATGGGTAGAGGAGAATGCAGTGCTGAACGAGGCTCAAAATGGCGTTTGGAAGGACTGTTCTACAGTTTAACACTGCTATGTACTCCAACATCTGATTTGGAAATATACAAAAATCAGAAAAAGCAGATTATACTGTTGTTTCGTGGATTTCTCCTCTGCCTTTGACAGCATTAGCAGAAGGATTCTTTGAACCGCTTTGAGAGATCTGAATTTGGAGGCTTCTCTTCTAGACATAATTATTAGGCTTCATGAAAATACGTGGGCAAGGGTTCAATATAACCAGTATGGATATCTAACCGATAAGTTTAAGATGAATATAGGAGTAAGACGGGGTGTATCCTGGCCCCCACTCTCTTTAATATTTACATAAATACAGTACTAGAGCAGCTCAGCAATGTAGATTTTCATGCACCTAAAAATAAATGAGCAACGGGTTGAATGCCTAGCATATGCAGATGACTTAGTCTTGCTCTCTGCTTCAGCTCTGAGCCTTAAAAGAAAACTGGCCCATTTTGATTCCCTCTGTTTAGAGAGGAAATTGAAAGTTAAAATGGGAAAGACAAATATTTAAATTTTTGGCTCCCAAACTAAAAAAGTAGCCAACTTTAGCTTGGGGGAAAACCATATAGATATTGCAGAGACTTATGATTATTTAGGGGTTCGATTTCACTATACTTTATCTTGGACCAAACATCTGAAGGCGATTTGTCATAAAATGAGCTCATCAGTTAATGCCTTAAAGATATTTAACAGTAAGATGGGGAAACATCAGTACAAGGGGTCTTAAGAGTTGTTAATACCAAAATCAAAACAAGTATGTTATACGCTTCTGAAGTCTGGGGCTCTCCTAAGGTTAGAGCACTAGAAATTATTCTGAATAAACTTTATAAATATATACTTATGTTGCCAAATGGAACTCTGAGTTGTATTCCTGCACTGGAACTCAGACAACATTCTTTGACTTCATACATTGATGAACGACAGATTCTTTTTCTGCTGAAACTTTTTCTTTTACCCCAACAAAGATACCCCAGGGTGTGCATAGAGGAGGCTATTAAACTGGATAACTTGGGATATGTACATTCCTTAATCCATCTTATAAAGGAAAAACTGATGCTGGCTGGCTTGGGCCATCTACTACATAAAATCTATCTGAGACCATTTGAGGAGATTAGGCAGGATGTGAACTGTAGACTTATTGATTTGGACATAACCTTGTGGTATGTCCAACTCTCTAAGCTTAAGCTCCATGAGTTTTATAAATCAGTAAAGACCTCATGGGGGTATGAGCCCTATCTCTCCTCTTTAACTTGTCCCAAACTTAGGAGACTGTACACAAGGTTTAGAACAGAAAGTTACAATTCCCAATATATCCATTTCAGACAGAGAAGAGACGGGGTGCTCACCCCATACTGTAAATGTGGAACGGGGTCTATAGATGATCTTAAGCATGTGGTACTCCTGTGGCCTAGGTTTGAAATTCACAGGAAAAAAAATGTTGGGTGCACTGTTGGGTAATCTCAGCCTCCCCCCCTGAGGATTTACTCAAATATTTGCTTACTATGAGAGAGACAAATTCAGTAGAGACCTTGGCAAAATTTTTATTGCTAACTTGTTTATAGATTCCTGACTAGGAGGGTCTGGAGACCAGTGTAAGACACTCAAGGAAATTTTGTATTGTATTGTACAAATATGTATGATTATTTATATCTATTTGTCTATTTATTAAGTGTGCTTTTTTACTGATTTTAGTACATTGTAACTGCTTTATGCTGAACAATAAAATCCACTTACCTACCTACATTATAGTGCTTATGGCAACAGTCTGCGATGTCACAGACAGCAATTGTTAGGTCAGTTGGGCAGTTCAGATGCTTTTTGAAAGATACAGTGAAATAAATGCTGCATTATCCGAAATATTTAGAAGAGAAATAACATGAAAAGTAACAACATCTCAAAAATATTCTTGTTTCAAATATTTAAAGCCATTTATTTTAGTTGATACATATTCTTTAAAGATTCTCTCTCTTTTCCTCAGCTGATCCATCAGCGCAGCAGTAGTCCTACCACTCATGACACTGATAATTCATGTTTGGGACATACTAATGGTCATAGGGTGCCAGCTGAAGACAGTAGGATCGGGCATCCCTGGGGATGCTCTCCTCCACTGTGGAGGGTGTGTAACATTCTCTGCCATGATACTGCCACCTGGGTGACCAAAGGTGGTAGTGTGGCTGGAAGGCCATTGATTGGTAAGGACATCACCAGCATTGGTGTGAAGGCACGCATTGTGTGTACATACCCCTGATGCCACTGCCCAACATCCCCTGGGCTGAGTGAAACATGGGAAATGGGCTCCTCTATCAATGGCAATAGACCCAGGTACATTAGGGTCCATGCACCTCCACCATGGGCACCTCCTGACAAAAGCACTGCAGGGAGCATATCCACTTCCACCTTGACCCCACCTGGGGGTAGAGCCATGGCTCCATGACAGCTGGTAACCACTGGCAAAGAGGCACAGGAGGAACTGTGTACGTACTCATGCAGCTCCTGAGACAGAGATGAGTACTGGTGCAGGAAGAGGGCTTTAAAAAGAGAACTTAAAAAAAAGCTCTCCCTGCCTTGTCTGGTGGTGTGGAGGGAGGGTGTGTAGTGCTCTCCATTACTATGTGGGAGACCCACGTTCACATCCCGAGCCAGACATCCACGCTAGACTGGTTAGGATGCACTGCAAAGGCAATGTATTCAGACTCTAGAGAGGGAGGGGGTGCCGACACCATGGCTTGCCTCCTTCAGCAAGAGCTGGGAACAGCATTAATCTCATGAGCAACCTCACAATCCCCCCCTAAAGGTCTAGCTCAGCAGTATGGCCATATATTAGAGAAAAACGGTGTGGACTATATTGTGAAAAATTGAGGAGGAGCATCACCAACCCAGAAGATGATCCCATGCTCCATTGCATCCTGAAGTGCAGTTGGGCATACAGCTGCACTAGAAGAACAACTGAAGTGGGACAGTGTCAGGGCAGGAGCCTGACTAGAAGGCAAAAGAAGCCCCTCCACCCCCCGGAAAAACTAGAAAAATCTCTTCCTGTTTCTAAAGGTTACTTGTATTCATGCTCAAATGTTCCTTTTAGCATTGTAACAAATTTTCTGTGCTGTAGGCCTGATCAATAACAACAAGATTCCTTTTATGCTACTGCAGTGTCGACAAGAGTATTTGCGTTCCAGTATAAGAAGACTAAAACATAGTTTTCTATTTGTTTACAGCTCTCTGCTGAACTGTAAAGTTGGCATGACCTTTAGTAGTGTGACTACACGCTACACACCCATCGCATACTTGAAATGGGTGTTTGTGTTTGGTGAGGAAATGCAGCTAAAACATTGTTAAAGATGCAGTTTTCTCTTGTACTGCAAATCAGATATTATCTGACACAGACGACAAACTGGAGCCAAATACAAAACATCTTGTAATCCTTTTTGTTGACAATATTCTCTACAGAATAGAATTAAAGGGACTGTACGTGGTCAGTGACAGCTGCTCAGGTTGCTGTCTACACAAAACATCCCCAAACTAACACACTGCAGCACTAGATATGCATTCCTCAGAGAGTCTATTGATGGGGTTGTTCCCAGCTGCAATGCACTAGTTTCACTGTCTTCTTTGCAGTGGGTAACGTTACTGCTAATTTGACTTTTCTTTAAATGTGGGCATCTACAGTAGAGATTTCAGAGTTCTGCTAAAGCAGAAAAAAGCAAGGGAAAAGTAAACATACATGATAATTTAGACTATTTTAAGTGGTTTCTCAGTTTCCTACAAAAAATCTGTACCGACAGGACTTAGATCTCATGACTTTCACAAAAAGTCTCAATTTCAGGGTATTCTATCCTTTATCACTACAGACTGCTGCATGAAAACAGTGTTTTTGTCACTTACAGTAGATGTCATCTGTTCTTGCTGCTTGCTGTGTTTCCTGTCCTGAAGTCATAATTCTCCTATGTGACTGTTTTTTTAACTTTATTTCTGAAACTTTACTGCCATACAGTTCAGCATGTAACCTGTAGACAGACATTATCACAGTTGATAGACTCGTATATTAACAGAGAATACTACATTTTTATAGTGAGGAACCTCAATGCTCCAAACTCTGGTACAATACTGGAGGATGACCCACATTGATATAAATCAATAAACATTTCCCACATATAGTATAAAATGGTCATCACTACCATGAGACAGGTCTGAAATCACATCTATTGTAAAAACATTGTTCTCCATTCCATGGGACAGTAGGGCTTGCTCCCCTATAACCTACAAAGCATGCTAGTAATCATAGACAACGTTATAGAAAGGCATGCAGATAGAACACTTTTTGCGATAATCCAACACTGAATGGCTATGACATAACTATTACAAGTATGACTATTCTTCCTCCACAGTGCACTTACTGCACTATAATTGGGAAGGTGAAAGTACAGATAAAAAAAGAAAACTTGATTCAGAAATTAGGGCTTATTGTAGACATCAACTGATGAATTAAACAGTTTATGTCTATACATTAAGATTCTCCCCTCAAACCTATAGCACAGTTTGCAGTTATGTTGGGCAATTATTTGAAATAAGAAACTTACCATCAGTATACATTCAGAAGTAGTGCGACAAATATACAAATTGTCTTACAGTATTTTAGGGTTCTGTGATACAGTCCTGTGGCTATCAAGTGGCAAATGAGCATGATGGAAGTGTCTCTACAGTCTGTGCTTCTGCACAGTGCTGAAAAGGCCAGTGAATAGCACAGAAGTGGCTCCTCTAAGGTGGAAAAAAGAGAGAGGTGCTGCTTGTAGGAATGCTCTGAGGCCATATGGCTTAGCCATCTTGCCTATCATGTAAGCAAGACCCACGGCTAATACATAAAATCACACAACATATGCATAGCCCAGTGCCCCGGATCTGCTACACTACAGACACTTCCCATAACATGATTTAGTTACAGATTGAAGTTTCAACAAAAGGCAGTTCATACCTCCTCACAGACCATATTCCTTTCAATAAAGCTCACAGAGTTAACTTTCCTCTTCCTCTCCTTCATATTCCTGGTCCCACTTTTTGAACTGTTTCTCAGTTTTTTCTAGAAGCTTAGTGGCATCCTTGGGGTCAAAAAATTGATATGTCTTAGGCCATAAAAAATAAATGGAAGGTGATGAGTACCAATGCCCACAGTTTGTGCAAAAAGCTCCCTGAACTAGTGGCCTTGATGGAAAAGGAATGCCTGGATATTGTGGCAGTCACTGAAACATGGTACACAGAGAACCATGACTGGGATGTCAACATACCAGGATATACAGTCTACAGGAGGGACAGGGTAGTTAAAAGAAGAGGAGTAGTAGCTCTCTATATAAGGGAAGGGAGTAAAGCAACAGAACTAAAGAGTAAACAGGAAGTTGATGAGTCACTATGGGTCACCCTGGAGACAGGAAATGGTACCACAATCTGCATGGGGGTTGTGTACAGACCCCCATCTCAGGGTGAGGAAATGGACAAGGAAATGATAGAAGCCATCCTTAAAATGGCAGAAAAAGGGGAGATATTGTTGATGGGAGACCTGAATATGCCAGATGTTAACTGGAGTACCTTTGCTGCAGGCACATCCAAGAGCAGGGTCATTCTTGATGCCCTACAGGGGGCATGCCTCAGACAGCTAGTGTTGGAACCCACTTGGGAGGGAGCAATCTTAGACCTGGTACTCTCAAATAGGGAAGGAGAAAGGATCTCAGATTTAGAAGTGGGTAGCCATCTGGGAACAAGTGACCACCAAACAGTGTGGTTCACAATAAGCACAGCCATACAAAAACAAGAGTACTGGACTTTAGGAAGGCTGACTTTGGGAAATTGAGAGAGTGCCTCAGAAAAGCACTAGCAAACAGGCAAGAAAGAGGGATGGAGGAACAATGGGGAATAATCAAAACAGCCATCGCAGAGGCAGCAAGCCTTTGTGTGATGCAAATCAACAAAACAAAATGAAAGAAAAAAACACTATGGTTCTCAAAAGAGGTGGCAGGGATGGTTAAGGAGAAAAGGATAGCATTCAGGAAATAATAAGGAAACACAGAAGAAGCAGGACAGAGAACTTTATCAGTTAAAGCAGAAGGAGGCAGGGAAGGCAGTCAGAACAGCAAAGGCATAAACTGAGGAAAAGATAGCCAACTCTGTTAAGAAGGGGGATAAAACCTTCTATAGGTACATTAGGTAGCGAAGAAAGACAAAGGGTGGGATACAGAGACTTAATGAAGGGAAGGGAATGTGGGCAGAGGGTGACAGTGAAAAAGCAGGGATACTGAATGAATATTTCTGCTCAGTATTCACAACGGAAGAGGAGGGGGAGGTATCTAAACCAAACAAGGGAGAAACACTGAATAGGGGGGTCAATACCAGTCCATTCACAGAAGAAAGGGTTTTGAAAGAACTCTTGAAACTGAGGGTGGACAAAGCAATGGGGCCTGATGGGATTCACCCAATAATTCTAAAAGAACTAAGGATAGAACTAGTAACACCACTGACTACTCTCTTTAACAAATCATGGGAGGATGGGGTGGTACCTGAGGACTGGAGGAGGGCAAATGTGATTCCACTTCACAAAAGTGGGAGCAGGGCAGGGGCAGGAAACTAAAGACCAGTTAGTTTGACTTCAGTGGTAGGGAAAATGATGGAATCACTTCTGAAGGAAAGAATTGTTGAGTACCTAGAGGTCAGTGGGGCACAGGACCCAAGGCAGCATGGTTTCACAGCACTAAGGTCATGTCAGATGAACCTAATAGATTTCTTTGACTGGGTGACCAAAGTAGTAGACCAGGAAGGGGCTGTGGATATGGCCTACCTAGATTTTATCAAGGCATTTGACACACTCTCACACAAAAGTTTAATATACAAGTTAGTCAGCCTTGGTGTGGGTCCCAAGGTGATAGCCTGGATTAAAAAACTGGCTAGACAACAGGACGCAAAGGGTAATAGTAAAAATGGAGTTCACAGTGAAGAAAGGAGGGTAACTAGCAGAGTACTGCAGGGTTCAGTACTGGGACCGGTCCTCTTTAATGTCGTTATAAGTGACATTGGAGAGCACCTGGAAGGAAAAGGATGTCTCTTTGCAGATGACACAAAGATCTGCAACAGGCTTGACACACAAGGTGGGGTGGAAAGAATGAAAAGGGACTTGGCAAGGTTGGAGGAATGGTCAAATATGTGGGGCAGCTCAGATTCAATGCAAAGAAGTGCAAGGTAATGCATCTGGGAAACAAAAACCCAGGGAAAGAGTACACAATGGGGAGTGAGTTAATAACAACAACAAAAATCGAAAGAAACCTAGGAGTAATTATATCAGATGACCTAAAGGTGGGCAAGCAATGTGAGGAGGCATTAAGGAGGGCTGGGGGATACTGGGATGCATAGGGAGAGGCATCAACAGTAGAAAACAGGAAGTTGTTATCCCTCTGTACAGACAGTTAGTGAGACCCCATCTAGAGTACTGCGTGCAATTCTGGAGACCCCATCTCTGTAAAGACATAGACAGAGTGGAGGCTGTTCAGAGGAGGGCAACCAAAATGGTTCACGGTCTGCACCAGAAGACATACGAGGAGAGACTAAAACAGCTTAATATGTATACCCTTGAGGAAAGGAGGGAGGGGGACATGATAGAAACTTTAAGTATCTCAAGGAAATTAACAAAGTACAAGAGGGTAGTATCTTTAGAGGAAGAGATGTCAAGAACAAGGGTCTAATTTGAAGATAGAGGGGGGACAGCTCAGAGGTAATGTTACAAAGTATTTTTTTACAGAGAGGGTTGTAGATGCATGGAACAGCCTTCCTGAGGAGGTTGTGGAGTCAGAAACAGTGGGAGAATTCAAGAATGCATGGGACAGGCATAAGGCAATTCTAGTTGGGGGTAGGAGGAAGTAAGCTGTTGATTAACTAGAATCTGTAGCAATGGGTAGACTAGGTGAGCCATGCGGTCGTTATCTGCCATCAAATTCTATGTTTCTATGTCTTTACCCCCCATATGTTATTTCTCAACTTGCTGGAATAAGCAAGATGGTGAACACCCAACTGTCTTAGTCCAGTGCGGACACCATCAAAGCTCCTGCGCCTCTACCATTTCTTGTAACAGATCTGTGAAGAGGTGGATCTTAGTGTCCCTCCATTCTGGCAGCCCTTTTTTGTTTAGCTTTGACCAGCAAGCCATCTCACTCCAACTACGATTCCAGTATGACCAAAACAATCTGAGGTTTTGCTTCATTAGTAGGCAGTCAGCTGTGAGATCCTCAAAGGGGGATCCAGTAGCTTTTTAAGACACTGGGGACTAAGGAAAGCTGATAGTGTTCCCTGAGCCACACTTAAATACATTATTTGAGATGCTTCCCTTCCACAACCTCTGGTAGTCCCAATATTCGGACACGTGTCTCTCCTACAGAATTCTCAAAGTTTTCCAGTCTTTGCAGCAGGAGATTGTTTTCTTTTGTTAGCACATAAAAACAAATGAAACAATGAGGGGTTCAAATCATTATGTTTGTGTGCTAGTACGGTACTATCAGTAACAGAGAACATCACCACTAAAACATAGGGAATACAAGTTCCCAACACAAAGTGATGCACTAACCCATGAGCAGAGAGGCTCTGAAATAAAATGAAGACTCAGCTTATCTCGATAGGTGTTTTCTTAATAAATTTAAAGAACTACACAAAGTGCTCTAAAAACATGCATCAAACATTATGTAGTAATAAAACAAACTGCTGCAGAACTTACAGCATATAAAACAAAGTCACAATGGCACCAAGCAGATGCAAACTGCAACAGTGAGTATACTAGGCAGCTGTAAAACAGCATGTACACACAGAATATGCGTGTGCACAACAGATGCCATTTTGGCTATGCGCCTTCCTCAGAGCTCCCATGCAGACTGTAAGTGCTCTGTCAGCAGTCTGGGTGGCTTTTTGAGTATTGGCACTGAGGGTTCCAATTTTGTTACCCATGGACTTTAATTGTGATTGAAATTCCTCCGTGCATTTGTCAATGGACTGGATTGTCTTTAGCAGAGTGGCGTTAATAGGCTGGGAGGAATCCCCATCAGAGACAGGCTACTATGCATCTTTGCTGCTGCCTGGCTGCTGTTCCTTTGGTTGGGCTCCCCCTCCTCCAGCACCCTCTTGTTAATTCGGTCACACCATACCAAATTCCCTTTCAGTAAAGTGATGTAAATATATGGTATTGTTCGATTCCACTTGACGTTGTCCATCTAATGCTGTCATTCTTTTCCAAAATATGACACTTGGGAACCAGACTTTGTGATTTTAGCCTTTAAGAACTGCAGAGCCTCCAGGAGTTGCTGCTTCTTGCTCGGAGGTTGGCCACCCCCCCATGTAACTGCTTTTGCTGAGCTGTAGAGCTATCTTTACCCTGTCAGGGGTGCACCACAATGCCCTAGGGGATACCCAGTAACTTCCTTATGTAGAGATAGCACTTGATGTGAGGAGTCTCACACAGTGGCATATATATTTCCACCTGGTTCTGAGACATGAGTATTCCTCCTTGATTGCTGTCATTGCCCTTCCTTTCAATAACCACATGAGGTAGAACTGAAGCACAGTTTGAGATTTACTTTAATGAACTGTTCATATTTATTTTACAGTTGTAGTGAATTAAGAGATTCGATTTCATTGGTACAGCATAGTCTGCATAATCCTCCTGTTTCACTCCTCAATGACCACAGTTACTTTTCAGGAATGACTGATGCAGCCCTTATTTCCCTTGTCTCTGCAGGTAGCCCCACTGACAAGGTGGGACTCTATGATGACCTTGGATTGAATGATCACCCAGTCTCACTTCTTTACCCAATCTCTTCTCTTGCTTAGCAGACAGTTCCATTATCGTCATCCATTCAAGGAACACATACACTATCTCTCTATTCAGTTTTATGTGACTGATTGTACAGATCAGTATCTGCTTGAGGTATCCCTCTTGGTATCAGGCTGTGCAAGACGGTTAGTATGTATATTTTTTACTACAATTTAGTGAAGCAGGTGGGGTCTGTGATTCTCCATGGCAACAGCCAGCCACTGACTCTCCCTTCTGGGAGTCTAGGCTTCAACCCAGTTGCTCTCTTATGGCCATGTACTTACATGCCACCAAGCAACCCTCCGTACCCTCTGGACATCATTCCCAGCACAGTAATAGGGCATACTTGATCATGGTGTCCCAATCCTTGGAAATGCACAAGATTCTTGCATCATTACAGGTCCTCCTACCTTACTGCCAGCACTTCTGTTCCCGACTCTACATTTAGGATCTTTGTGTGCATCTTCCTTGCCAAGGATACTTTCCCAATCTCGTCCATCAGTAGGGTCTCTGTCCAAGGCTTCAGGGAGACCATCCTCAGGCCAAATGGCCATAAGTTTGCTCCCTTGAGGGGAACCCTCCCCATGGTCTCCACACCCTCCTGATGGTCTCACTACATACTGTTTATATTTAAGTTTATTTCTATCAAATCATGGGTGTAAATCTAAAGTCAGTTCGGACATCTATGGGCAACCTGTCCTAAGGCTTCTCCCAGCGTACACAGGGCCACTTGACACCCAGACTGCCACACTCTTGGGGTCCTCTCCCCCGCAGTTACTTTCTAGCTGTCTTCCCATCTCTTATCTCAGCCCCCTGACTACCATCTGCTATTATCCTTCAGGCTATTCCCACTCACCATGAGAGTTGACACCAGCCAGACCACTCTCAGAGTGGGCATCTTACAGGGAAATAACCACCACCACCTACCTGGAGGAGGAGGTTGTTTCATTTATATCACTGTGTATATTAGTGTGTTTGCATTCTGGACTGTGTTGCCTTTTGTGCGATGGAGCATACACATGACTTCATGGCAAGTCTAACCAACAGTAATAGATAAACAGGAAAAGATTAGTGCATAGGTTGCATGGTATTAGTGCGCCTTCTGCTTGCTGACCAAGCAGCAGCATTGGTGTTGGCTATGAAGGCAGTAACTTACGCATCCTTGTGGCTGGAGGAAGGATGCAGCAGTGGGGACCCCAATTGTTTGGATGGGTGATGGGTAAGAACATGACTAAGGGCATTCTGGTTCTAGGCATCCAGACAAGAGCTTAAGTTGCCACTGCACCAGCACCCCGTGGCCATTGCGAAAGTCTGCAAGGATGTTCTCCATGGTCTGCAGACATCACACCTTTCAGGTTGGGGTGACTTAATCTCTTTAGGGAGGAGAGAAAAGTTTGGAAGTGGACAAACGGGGAAATCCCTGCCATCCTGGCCCAGCAGTAATGTGAGGGCCCTCTGACAGAACACAAAAGCGTCACTGTGTTCCTGCAGTCAGTTTCAAGGGATGGCTCTGTGGGGAAGTGAGAGCTCCCAGCTGGGATATGGCCCCTCCCCATTTTGCAGTGGTAGTTATAGCTAGTGGGGCAGGACCTTTGATCAACCCAGGGACCAAAATGGCCAAATAATTAGTTTTTTAATTATAATATTTGCTGAAAATAACCATGCTGAAATTTACCACCTGCTTTGTCTAAACATGTCTCCCAAACAGCAACTCATATAATGTACTTCACCTCAGAAAAACCTGAAGTATTCGTTTGATAATCTTATGCTTTCTTCGAGTATGTAACTTTTCAGCACAGTCCCTCCTTCTTCCTCTTTAGATTATATGTGAAATGGTGTAGAAAGGAAACAATGAAACCAAAGTGACAAAACGAAAAACTCTTCCCTTAACTAAAAATAGAAAACACACTATAAGGCATTCAGTTATTCATCTGCTGCGGGCTTTTTGAACGACACCCTCTCATTAGCCTGTCATAGATATTGAAAATATTTACACTCAAGTCACGGAAATGCCATAATATGTCTGGGCTCTTAAACATGAGCCTTAGAATTCTATTTTCATGCCTTATTTCACTATTATCAGAGTTTTCACTAGACTGAGCATAATGTCATCCACATTTTTTTGCATAATCTTTTTATTAGAAAAAAAAAGAACAAGAACTTTCTAGATACACATGTAACAGAGATAGCTCAATATCACCTTCATGAGAACATCTTAACACATATTACGAACAGTTGCATCTACAATTAGTACCTAGCATAGTACGTGCAAAAAGAGCATCACACATAGGCCAGGCAGGGCTCCCCATCTACCTAGGATATCACTCCTCATCCAAACCCACTGTTAAAATCTATGCCTCTCCTACCATTAGGGATGCCAGGAAAAGTTCCCATACTCTAAAAAAATTGACCTCCCTTCCCTTTCACCACAAATAGAAGTTTCTCCATGGCCAGCACCTGAAGCACTCATTTACGCCATTGATCCAATGAGGGCACATTATTAGAGACCCAAGTATTTTGAATACAGTGGCAGACTAAGACAAGCAATACCCTGATCCATCGAGGAAGAGGGACCCTTCCCTCCCCCAGCATCCTCAACCCCAAATAAGCCCACCAGAGTTTCTGTCAGTAGAGGCCTTCCAGCCAGCATCTCTATCTTCTCCTCAAGGGCTGCCCTTCAGAAGGTCTGCAATACCATGCAGTCCCAAAAGCAGTGATAGTATGTGCCTACCACCCCTCCACACCTTCCACAAAGTGGGGACATAGCAGTGTTATATTATTACCTGCAAAAATACTGCGAAAATCAAACTGATGGAAAACAGCCGTGCAGTGCCACACGAACAGGGCGGCTAACCCCGAACAGTAACAGAACTGAATGAGTAGTGGTGCGCAGCAATGTCCTCCCACCAGCAGTTTAATCTGTGCCAGCAAATGTAGAAAAAATGCAGACCACAGGAGATTATTTCAAACACAGCTGCCAGGACTGCTGTTTATTGTATCACAACCCCCTCTGAAGACTCGTGAGAGTCGAGGGGCTAGGGATTTTCCATTGTTTGCAGAAGGTCCTGTTGTAGCAACCTTTTGAACTGAATTTTGATACAATAAACAGCAGCCCTAGCAACTGTGTTTGAAATAATCTCCTGTGGTCTGCGTTTTCCTACATTTGCTGACACAGATTAAACTGCTGGTGGGAAGATATTGCTGCGCACCACTATTTGTTCAGTTCTGTTATATTATTACCTATCTGGGGGAACAGCAGAGTCTACGAATAAATTTAAAATATGATTCTTTGTACTTATTACAGATCAAAATGCCTTGGTGCAATGTTAGTAGGAGGTTCCAGTTGTCTTCCTCAATCTGTATACCTATATCCCTCTCCCATTGCTTTCTTGTTTTCTGAGTGAGGTTTGGGAGGTGTTGCTTGCTCATATTAACTGCTCTACGCATAATGCCCCTCGGGTCTTTAAGTGCAGAATAGATCAGTTGCTCTATTGGGTCTTACTGAGGGGCTCCACTCCCCCCCCCACGCTCACCTTCCGAACATATGTGCTCATCTGCAAGTACCTAAACAGGTGAGTTATGTCCAGCTCCAGTGCCTGCTATATATCCCCAAAGGGGCAAAGACCATCTCTTGTACAGAGATCTCCCAGACTGTGTATTCACCTAGTTTCCCATTCTCAGTATCCCGGATTCTCCAATCCAGGCAAAAAGAAAGGGTTCTTAGCCACTGGTAAGAGCATTGTCTTCCTTCCACCCTCTCCCCATTTGCCCATATATGACACCAACTGTCCAGAACAGCCATTACCATCAGGTTTGCCACCCAAAGGGATACATATGTCCTGTGGCCATCCCTGGCTAGATAAGTCAATACCCTCCCCAGGCAGTCTCGCTGTTCCAAATCTACACAGCTAGCCTCTGGTGGCATATTAACCCAATCTTTTATGTAACAGCATTGGGCCGCTAGGTAATAATTTCTTTAATCTGGGAAGTTAAGACTCCCCTTGTCTACACTAGTCTTGAGGTGTTGGAGACACGCTCTGGGTCTCTTTCCCCGCTATATGAATATCGTGTGAACCCAGATGGCAACATCTGCATGGGGTACAGAAGTCTGGGTAAAATGTTCATTTTTATCAAATTGATTCTGCCCAGCCACAAAATGGGAAGAGAACCCCATCTTCTGAGGTCCACCTCAACTTGTTTAATAACAGGCAAATAATTAAGTTTGTGTAGGGATCCCAAACTCTTCCCAACCTGTACCCCCAAATAGGTGAAGCATTTTGAGACTACCTGAAATCCCCATGAGTCTTCACCCAGTCCCGCCTGGTTGCCCTACCTCCTCGCACCCTGTAGATAAAGCAATTCTGACTTTTGGTGTTAATTTTGTACCCCAAAAAGTGTGCAAACGACCCAATTAGTCGCATCAGGACATAGGGACTGATGCTTTAGCGTGCCGAACAAAAAGCAGCATGTCATCTGTATAAATGGTGATTTTATGAGATCGACCTGAAACCCATTGCACACCCTCAATCCCCGGATTGTGCCGTATAGCCACTGCAAGGGGCTCCAGTGCCAAAGCAAACAACAGAGAGGAAAGGGAGCAGCTCTGCCTCATGCCCCTGAACAGATCAAACCAATCTAAAAGTGTGCTGTTAAGCTGTATCTGTGCCCTGGGAGACTTATGCATCACCTGGACCATCCCCACAAAATGTTCACCCAGACCAAACTGACCCAAGCACTCAAATAAATAATCCCATTTGATACGATCATATACCTTTTCGGCATTCACAGAAAAGATACAAGCATCTCCCAGAGTTCTACTGGCTCCCCAAACCACATTCAGTAACCTATGGACATTATGATAAGATGACCGCCTCTGATAAAGCCAGTCTGGTTTGGGTGAATTATTTCCAGCAGAATAATATCCAACCTGTTAGCTAAGATTTTAGCTAGCACCTTAGGGTCACAATTTAGCAAGGATATGTGGCAGTATGATGCGCATTGCCCCAGATCCTTGCCAGGCTTAGGGATCAGGCACATTACAGCACTGAAACATGAGGCAGGAAGCCCCCCTCCCTCCTCTGCCACTTTCTCAAACACAGCACTCAATGGTTCTGCGAGGTGGTTCACCAGGTGTCTATAGTATTCCAGCAGAAACCCATGCGGCCCACTAGCCTTCCACGTTTTCATTCCCTGAATCACTTTCCAAGCTCCCTCTTTAGTAATGGGAGCCCCCAACATATCCCTCTGTTTACTTGAGACCTTAGGTAAATGTACTTGGTCTAGAAACTGCCTGGCCAGGTCCAAAGTGTCTTTACATTCTGCTGTATAAAGCTTCTGGTAGAATTCCCTAAACCTGTCCCTAATCTGCTTCTTGTTAGTTAGCCTCTGTCCCCCACCATTCTTAATACTTGAGATCAGGGTAGGTTTCAGTCCCCCCTCACCAGCTGGATGAGCAGGGGACCTGGTTTGTTACTCCATTCAAACATTCGTTTTTTGCAAAACAGTCATGACTGCCAAGCTTCCCCCATAGCCAAAGCATTTAGTTCCTCCCTGGTGGCCTCCAGCAAACATCTGGATTCCTCTCCTCCACCCCCTGCTACTTTTCTTTCTAAATCTTTAAGACTCCTTTCTAGGGTTACTCTCTTTTCCTCCCTCTGTTTCTTATAGCGAGCCACAAAGTCTATAATGGCCCCCCTCATACGTGCTTTTCCAGCATCCCAAATTATTGCCTTAGTAGTCAGAGAATGCTCATTAAGGGAAAGATAGGATTTCCACTGTTCCGTAAGAAATGACTTAAATTCTCTATTACCTAGCAAGTACCGCTACCACCGTAGGCTATTACCTAGCAAGGACTGCTACCACCATGGGCTGGGAGGGTGGGGACAGGAGGCAATAGATGGAAGAACTGAGGCAAGTAGAGTCCCAGAGGGACTACCGCCGGCCCAGCGGCACTGAAGAGTTGAGGCGCCGGACACCACACCTCGCGCCACACTGGCAACCTAGGTTTGGACGCGAGCCCAGGTTGTCAGGGGTTGGCGGGGGGGGGATAGAATCGAGCATCCGGAGGACTGCTCTCCTATCCTGGGGAGGCTTATGGGTTCCCACCACTCTGCAGTGGCCCCTGGTGATGATCGGGGGAACCGTTAGAGTCTGTGCAATTAAGGGGTGGAGTGCAGCAGACATCGGCACGTTTTGCCTCTGACATCATTGCACATCTGCACTCTGAGAGGGATCTAACAGGAGGAAAATGGCATCATTGACCGTGGCAGCTTGATGGCCGCAACCTCCTAGTCTCGTGGAGCTGTAGTGCATAGTCGCATGCCGGTACTGGTTCCCGGCCTGGTGCTGGGATTACAGGAGGTCCCTCTCGAAGGTATGGCAGCATATGCCAGCCGGTGTGTGGATGTGCCTCCAGGTCGCTCAGGGGAAGAGAAGCAGTGGCTGGATGATGAGCAAGTTAGTGGCTGCAGGAGAAAAAAAGAGTCCTAGAGAGACTGAGGGCACTGAAGGTAAACAAGGCACCAGAGTCAGATGGTAGCCACCCAAGGGTGCTGAGGGAGATGGCGGAAGTTTTGGCAGAGCCGCCGGCAGATCTGTACAGCACCTCACTGGAGTCAGGATGTGTGTCACTGGACTGGAGGATGGCACATGTAGTACCGTTACACAAGAATAGACCAAGGGATGAACCGAGTAATTATCATCCAGTAAGTCTCACCTCCACAGTGTGCAAACTCATGGAAATTATACTAAAGGAAAGACTGGTGTCATACCTGGAAGACAGTGGCCTTCAGGATGTTAGGAAGCATGGGTTCATTTCAGGGAAATCTTGTCAACCCAACCTGATACAATATTATGACTGGGTGACAGGTGAGCTGGATAAGGGTCATGCAGTGGATGTTCTTTACTTGGACTTCAGCAAGGCCTTCAATTTGGTGCCTCATGGGTGGCTTGGGGGGGAAGATAACTGGTGTAGGGGTAGGGGCAAAAATGATGAACTGGATTACAAGATGGCTGAGTGGGAGGCTGCAATGGGTGGTGGTGAGAAGGGAGCTCTCAACTCCAAGGCCAGTGACGAGTGGGGTGCCACAGGGCTCTGTGCGGGGGCTAGTATTATTTGGGTTCTTCATATCAGACATTGCACACGGGGTGGTGAGCAAAGTAAGTCTGTTCGCTGACGACACCAAAATCGGAGCAGTGATGGATGGAGGGTTGGGATGGAAGCAGCTGCAGAGGGACCTAAGCAAGCTAGAGGAATGGTCAGAGAGGTGGCATCTGGGGTTCAATGCAAAAAAGTGTAAGGTTATGCGCTTCAGGGAGAAGAACCCAAGGACAGAATACTGGCTTGGGGGATTAAGCTGGGGATCACTGAGGAGGAGAAGGACCTAGGGGTAATAATAACAGGGACCATGAACAACACTGCCCAGTGCAGGACAGCAGCTGCAAAAGCAAACAAAATGCTGGGGTGCACAGAGAGATTTTTTTTGTCCAGGTGAAGAAAGGTGATCTTGCCCCTCTACAGATCGCTAGTAAGGCTGCACTTAGAGTATTGTGTGCAGTTTTGGAGGCCATACCTAAAGTGTGATATCAGGCTACTGGAGGGGGTGCAGAGGAGTGCAACAAAGATGATATGTGGAATGGAGGGGACAGACTATGAGAGCAGGCTGGGAGACCCGAATATGTACACCCTGAAGGATAGAAGGGACACGGGGACATGATAGAGACATTCAAGTATCTGAGGGGGATCAGTAAGGATGAGGCAGATGGCGTCTTTAAGCTAAGAAGAGAGAGGGTTACCGGGGGCACGGGCTAAGAATAGAGGGAGGAAGATTTAGGAGGGAATGAGGAGACACTAGTTCACAGAGAGGTTGGTAGCAAAATGGAATGCACTACCAGAATGGGTGGTATCACGTAAATCTGTGAACAGCTTTAAAAGGGCATGGGACAGGGAACAGGGGAGCGTGAGGGTGGGGAGGTGGGGGGTGGCAGTGGGATGACAAAGGGAAGGGGGTGGGGCAGCTGCAAACTAGGGGTGCTAGCTGCACACTCGAGCAGACTTAGACCAGGTGGTCTGTTTCTGCTGGCACATTAGTAAGTTTGTAAGTATGTGGGAAATTTCCATGGGGAAGGACCTTCACTGGGTTCATTAACCGACAAGGTAACAACTACCATGGCATGGTCAGAAATATGTATTGGGCTATGTTGCACGCACTGCAACACGCAAGAACCATATAATATATATATATATATATATATATATATATATATATATATATATATGAGTTTATCCTTGACCATGTACCATGTGGGGTTGAATAAAAAGTAAATTCCTTCATCCTAGGGTTGGCAATTCTTCAACTGTCCACTAGCTGCGGGTCACTCATACCTACTTGCCAACTCTGCAGAACTCCTCTAACTCTACCCTTTCCTTCAGAATGGTCTAACTGGGGATCTATTGTACAGCTGAGGTCCTCCCCATGACAAAACATGGAAATTTTGCTCCTTCACAAGAATGTCCAATGTGCCCCGATAGAATGTTGGATCAAATATTGCTGGGGCATATAGGCACCCAAAGGTAATAGCTTCCTCAAAGAGTTCCCCACTGACAAAGACATATCTGCCATATACTGGGTCCGCACCACCCTCTTAACCTGCAGGGGGAGGCTTTTATGGAGTAAAATGGCCACTCCACGTTTGTGGCTATTGAAAGAGATGGAATAACACGCCCCAACCCACCCTCTAACCAATGTGGCATGCTCTTTGCTGGTGAGGTGCGTCTTCTGCAGCACTGCCACTTGGGCACCCTTTTTCCTCAAGGCTGTTAGTATGCTTGTCCGTTTCACAGGGGAGGAGACATCCCTCACATTCCAAGAGACTATAGTGAGATCTTTTGTCTTAGCCTTAGCCGTGACTCCATCTATATATGTTCATAACCCCCCCAATGTGTGACACCAATAGAAAGGTTCTTCTGCATATAATAATGCCTGCACCGATACTTTCTTTTATAGTTCTCAACCCTGGTTCTCCATGTGTATCTGCATAAAGCAAAATTTAACAATACACATTTTTTCAAATAACACCCATCATAACTACCCCTCCTTGCCCCCCACCCTCCTCCCCATCTGCAAAAACGTCATCTCTCCAACACAAAAACACCCCTGTATAGAGCAGAAACAGATGGAATTGAAAAACATTAGTTGGACTTTAATAAACCCCCGCCTCCCCCTTTAAATAGTATAATAAACTTGTGTCCCATGTTAACTAATATGGCATGTTCCTCCACTGGCCCCCATACCCCCAAACACACCATCCCTTCCCCCTCTCCCACCGCCCAAAACAAAGTCCGACCCAAAGTGGTATAAAAAACAACAAAAAAACTCCACCTGGAGTTACCAACATCCCTCTTTGTTAAATGAGCAAACCCCACCCACATGACCAAACCATGCCCCCCCCATTAGGGTTGTAACTATGCACTTAGACCCTCTGCATCTCACTGTTGCCCCTTGAAGTGTGCCAGCCTTTGGTCAGGGTTACCCCAAGCACTAACATCTCCTCTGGGCATCCACCCAGTTGAAGCGGAGACAATCCCCCAGGGACCCGTATTCCCATGTGGCCCCCCGTACCCTCCAGATCAATCTGTCTGTGGCCTAGGTCACATTCTCCCACCAAAAAAAAAAAAAAAAGGGACAGTACACTCCAGACCCTTTATAATTCTCACTCCACCCTCCTCCCATTGTAGCTAATCTCCACCCAAGCTATAGGGGTTTCCCCAACCATAATCCCGGTCCCCAAAGTGAGTCTATATCCAGAGTACCGCCCTCTCCCAGGTCTTCACCCCCCCCATTCCAACAGTTCTTTAATCCTTCTTCCTGTATCCAGAATGGAGTCTGTGGATCCAAGCAACTTGGTTAAAACCAATGCGCATGCCTGCCACTCCCCCAGCTTACCAGTATCTCCGCAGGAAGTATTCAGTGGGGAGTGAGGACAGTCCACTACTACCATCTTCCGAAAGGCCCTAGGAAAGGTGGACACCAGTCGAACACAAGCTTAGCCCTGGACCATCACTGTCTTCCCCAGAAGGCCACACGGGTTTAAAACTTCCAGTCCAAGTGCCAAAGGTCCTCTGGTGTTCCTGTCAGCACAATCACGCTTCAAGCATAAGTCCAAGAAAAAGGATAATGTTCCAAACCACACAAAATTGCCTTTGAACAGTTCCATCGATAGTAAAGTGATCCACCTGTCGTAGATTAGCTTCATAGGTCAATAGGTAGTTGCACGCTCCTAATTAATGCTGCATCACCTTCATCTCACCTGATTTTCTTCTGGAGCTCCTGCATGAATCCCACAGTCTTGTCCACATCCCAGAAGCTGTAGGTGGCCCCCTTCGTGTTTTATTTTTAGTGTAGCTGGGTAAATTAGAAAATGTCCCACCTGAAGCTTCCAGAGTTGGGCTGTTACCGGATTGAACATTTTTCTCTTTTTCAACAGCCAACTGGAATATACCTGGGACATGTATAGCCTAACGCCTTCAAGCCGGACCACCTTCTTGCGTCGAAAGGCCTCAAGCACCAAGTGGCGATCCTGGTAGTTATGATAACGGATAACTATTTGACGCGATGGCTGTCCATCCAGCGGATGAGACATCACTGCTCGGTGCGCTCCATCTAGTTTGTGATGGCCTCCTTTAGGCTGCAGGTCCAGTAAGTGTGGCAACTGCTCGGCACAAAAAGCTAAGACATCGGGACCTTCTCTCCCCTCTGGTAAGCCTCTAAGCCGCAGGTTGAGTCGCCTGTGGTAATTTTCCTGATAATCAAACTGCTCTTGAAATTCCTCGAACGCTTTCTCCATTTTTCTCATTCTCCCCTCCAGTGGCGCTACCGCATCTTCTACTTGGGAGATCCGACCCTCAGCTTCTTCTAAACTGCTTGTTTTCGGTGACAGTTGGTCTGCAATCTCCTGAAGGTGATTATCCAAGTGACTTTCCAACTTGTCTAATTTTGATGTTAAAACTGCGAGCACTTGCTCTGTTAACTCTCTTCCCAGAGCTGCCATCTCAGTCACGGAGAGGGATATTGGGCCTGGCACCTTGGCCTGCTGCATGGCTGCTTGCTTCTTGCCAGATTTTGAAGCAGAACGCTGCATTTTCTCCACTATTATGCAACAAAAAATCATCCATATTAATTCTGCAGTTAGTATCTCTCAGTGGTATATAAAAAAAAAAAAAAAAACAGATCAAGCCGATTTTAAACAAATTTTAGCCTTGTAAGTGGGAGCTACAGGAATCTACATCCTCACAGTTGTCTGCTCATCAGCGCCCCCACCATCCACAATTCTTAGTCCATGAAGTTGCTATATCAGTGGACAAATATTGCAGTGACCCCGATTACATCATCTCACATCCAACTGTAAAAAACCAACAGTCCTGATTGCTGGGTACCTCTGGTTCTTTCTGCCAACCAAACAGATTGCTTGGTCATCAGAATTAAGCACTATTAACATGCTGGTATCGGCACTCTTATGCGTACCTTACAAAACAGTAGGAGTCCTGGGATTCTGCAGCGATGAAAAAGGACCATAATCATAGGGATGATGAGGCACTGATTAGTGCCTTGCCTCTTTGTGCAAATCAGTTTTCAGTTTTGCTACAAGGTGTTGGGATTCTGCTGCAAGCTGGGTTTGAATTACAGAGGCAATTGGTATTGGAATTCCAAATGATTTTCCACTTCTGCCACAGTTAGTAGAAGAATTGTATTTCTTCGTGCACCCTTCCACACATGTTCCAGTGTAATAGAACAGGGCAGAGTGAAGGCCAGATAAATATACACCACCACATGATATTTAACAATATTAATATGCAAACATTACCCCAGTCAAGAGCGGCATCTTGCAACTAGGAGCCCCCTATTTGTTACACAGACAAGGCAACAAACCACAAGTTGGCAGAAAATAAGTATTGCCCCTGGCATTAGTGTAAATGCTCGGCTCGGGAACCTAAGAGGTGGGTGGGGGGGGGGTTAGGTCACAAAATAACATTTATATTTACTCTGAGTCTGGGAGAGAGAGAGGTGCCAGGGCTATGCTGTGTCTCCTATCTGAGGGGGTCCTATAACATTTTACTTGGACTCACAGATGGACTGTCCACAACCATAAAATTGGGATTATATTGTATGGCTTTATTTCTGATAAGACGTTAAGGAGAATTAGGGTGGTCCCCCAAGTTTGTACTGTCCATGACAGATGACACAACTTGCAGTTGAAGAAACATTTTTCCACACAGAAACACAGGCAGTACTGTACATTCCAACATGACCTTTTCCTACAAACTATTCAACCCCTTTCTTAGGGATCTCTGGATTTCTGACCAAGTGTATATATAGTGGGAATTGCCACACACTTAACTTGAAACTCCTGATGAGATGAACCATTGTTAACATCTTCAAGCAACTGTGACCATCTTTTAACCAGTTAGCTCTGAACTATGGATAAAAGTGAGGTTCTGCCCACCCTGGCCCCAGTCAGACTCTGCCATTACATTTAGGACACACCAAACTGGATCCTTCAACCTCTCCCGGATTGCTAAAGGCATCCTTATCTTCATTATACTTCAACAGCACATATCTGTGGTGAACTGAACACTTCAGGAAACGTTCCTTCCTGAAAGTTCATATCGTTTACAGAAACTCTTTTAAAGTCTCTTTCCTCTGGGCAGCTGTGATAATTTTGAATCCATCAGGGGGTTGTCCCTTAGAACCACTGATTTCCCAGTACCTTCTCACATTTTGAGTGAAAATAAACCCACTGGGGTTCCACTGGCACAGGTCTCTACCACTTCTTAAAGGTGACAGGAAACAGTTTTTAGACCTCTAGATGCCTTCTGGTTGTTCTTTTATTGGTTAGTCACTATTCTGATATGTTTTTACCTTTTTTGTTACATAAGTAATCTAATTTTGTTGCCTTCGTTACTACCCTGAATCCTTCTGTGCTCAATAGTTGCTGCTCTCGGTTTTCATATTGCCTGAACATTCTGTGACATCAGAAACACCCATTCCAGGTCATTCAGATGAATAGCATGGACCTGGAGTTTCTGATGCCATAGAATGTCTTAGATATATGAAAATCAAGAGCAGTAGCTGGTGAGGAGAGTGGAACTCAATGTAGATCTGAGGGCAGCCCAAAGCTAGATTATTTATCAAGAAATCATCAACGCATATCAAAGTACATAACCGTCATGGAAAGGAATATGGAAGGGAAGTTAACTATGTAAAAATAATTTCCTATCTTCTTTAAGGCAACACCATTGTTCTACGCACTAGGGTGAGAAAAAAAATGATGACCAAAGGTCCTTCATCCAGCCCAGGGAGGCTGGCAGGCACCTCTTTCCCTCTGCTGGAGAGACAGTGCCTTCCTCTTCACTCTCCCAACTGGAACACACATTCTGAAGTCCCCAAGATTCTAAACTGCTTCTGTTGCAGCTCAGCTAAAGAGCTTATGCTGCTGCAACAGTTCTAAATGACATCACTCATTCTCTGCCTAGCCTAGCTAGGTAAACAATGAGGTAATGTGGTAGACAGTTTCTAAAAACTCCCTACTGCTGTCCAATGACCTACCTGGTCTAACAGTGATGGGATTCTAGTAACCCCAGGGGACTGGGAGGTTACACTCATCACCAACAGACTGCAACACAGGCCATCCAACCTCTGAGCACCCTACGGGGAGAGGTGGCCAAGCTCCCCCTACCCATGCTGAGGCATAGGCAGGTTACCCAGAGAACAGAGGCCTGCTGAAGCAACTTCAGCTCTACCTGACAAACTAGCTTGGGACTCTTTTTCAGTGGCTCACAGGAACTACCTGAAGCATGCCCTAACGGAACAGCACTGCTGGCCCATAATTGAGTTAGGACATCCAGCCTGCCTATCCCCCTAGCTCACGATAGAAAAGCTATCTAACCTACACTACCCAAGACGTAACCTATACCCACACATATTTCACATTTTACACTGTATACTGCTTTAGAAACATACATAAGGCATTGCTATGCATTTCCCAAACCTCTGTACTACACACTTTAAACCTGAAAAGCAAAAATGTTTAACATTTCTTAGTTAAAAACATTTCAAAACACCCAAAAAAGGAGGACTTCACTGAGCCCAAACATCCTCTTCTTGTCTTCATTTCTTCTTCCAGGCGCATCTGTAAAGAAAACATCCTGCAAACATGAAACAACTTGCAAGAAAACACATACCTGCAAGGAAAATGGTAAACAAACCTCCCACCAACAAGATACAATCCAATCCCAAAAACATTGTTGAAAGGTTTTCTACAAAAGGCAGTATAAAAGTAACAAAATAACACATACAAAACATTTTTTTTGGGGTACCCAACGATGTCCAAACTAAAGGGGATGTGTCCTGAGTGCATAAGGCACTCACATTCAAGAAAAGTCGCTGTGGGCTGAAGCCAAATCAGAACTGTTCTTGCCATGGGCTTGAGGCCTGCTGGAAACTTTAGTCCAGATCCAGATGTCCATTGGACCAATAAAAGAAGAACACCTCTCTTCAGTGGGCTGTTCATAAACATAAAAAGAGGAAAACTTAATCCTACCATTTCCGAAGTGCAGGCTGACAGTTCTGCATCACTTCTCTGGATCTGGGCTGAATCTCTTCTCTCCTTCGGTTGAAGACAAATCTTCGGAACAAGCTCTTCCATGCCACCTCTGGACCTGGTTGCTGCTGATCAAGGAAGAAAACGGCAGGCACGACATCCCTTGTTGCTCCTGGGCCGGGAAAGCTGTCTTGCTCCCAGGGGGGATGCTGTACTCCACCTTCAGATTTTCTTTCTTTGGCCAATTTCCTGCAGAGTTGGGTGGTGGACCCACCATGCTGGACATCTTCCATTGTTGCTTTCTTTTCAAAACTGGCATCTTCTGGTGTTGGTACTCAAGGGTAGTACCACTTGGGATGAGGACCATAGATGATTGTCCCATCAGAGTGGACAATTCTAGTTATGTGGACTATCTCACTGTCATTTCTGTCAGTCACTCTGATGGAATCGAGATGGAGGGTGCGACCCGATCTCCGCAATTTTAACCTGTCTTGGCAAATTTTGATTCCTATAACCATACACATGCCAGATTTAATGGTAACTCTGGCTTCTTCCAGCAACCATTCTTCTCTGTGGTCCTCAATTTCTTCCCACATCCATCTTCTGAAAAACAGACACTTTTGTCCGAATTCTTTCTCAGCCCTGCATCTGATCAGGCATTCCTCTTTATTACTCTTAGGTAGACTTGGGCCAGAGCCCTGACATAGGGGAGGCCAGGTCTGGTCAAGCCAGTCTTGTTTGTTCCAGACAGGGAAACTGCAGTCCATCCCCGTACTCATTATTTCTCTTGAGCCTGCACAGTCTCTAATGGCTCACTTGCTGTTAGGACCACTGGTAGCCCAGTCTCACAACCAGTCGCCTTGTTAAGCAGTTCACGTTCTTTTTTTTTCACTTGCTCTGACCAGGAGCTGATAGCTGGCTCAGCCCCTGACACAGTCCATTCCTCACTAATTTCTGAGGCAGTTGCCTCCCATTGTAAGGCTTCTTCAATCTCATCCTCACCAGTCAAGCTTGGACTAGGGAATGCTGCCCATGGATCCACAGACTCAGTTTCTTGCTGGTCCCTCTTAACCTCTTCCTGGGCTAAAAGGTCTATCTCTGCTTGTCACTGTGAGTCTCTTCCGGTCTCACCCTCAAACAATTCTTTCACAAACTCCTCCATTTCTTCCTGCCTGCATGCAGTGGTCTTCTGTAATGTACAGGCTGGGCCCTCACCAAACTTTCACATCGAAGCGAGACATACTGTTTTAGTATTTGCTTGTACAGTACCAATGTTCATGCTCATGCCATACTGTTTTCCATAGTTCTTGCAATGAGGAATCATCAGAACATCTCTCCCTATTTTCAAGCAGACTACACACACATTCACAGGAAAATCTGGCAGGGCAACATTAGCTAGTGCTCCTTCACATCCATAAAGCTCTTCAACCTGTTACAAATCTCTCTCTTGCTGGGTTATCCAGATCCTGGTATGGAGGGCATACCCTTTCCTTTTACTAGCCATACCGTTCTGCAAAACAATACACATGTCCAAGGTTACGGATCTGCTTTACTGCACATTGACACACTTGGTTTGAGTTTTTAAAAGAAAATGTATCTGTATCTCTCTTCTGGGCTGAAACCTGCTGCTCAGTATTTTTTTTTCCAATTCCAAACTTTGGTAACGCTCTGGTGGGTTCTGCTATCAGGGCCCTTCCCTAGCATGGCACTTCTTGGTTTGTTTACACTGCTTTTCATCTAGGCCCCCCCCCAACCCCAGCCTGGCTGCTGATTTTCTCTTTTCATCATCAACACACACACTATTTTGCTCTCGGTTTTCTCTTATATAGCACTTTGCTCCATTGCTCAGACATCTGTTATCTGACTCAAAATCATGTTTACTCTGCTCAGTCTTTAAATTCTTAACACACACACTTAGTGACCTTACTCAGTACTAGATTAGTTAACACAACTTGGTTGCTTGCATTAAATACAGCTACTGTACTAGCTCAGTCCTTACTCTCTGTTCACAACTTTGTCTGCTTTGCTCAAGCACTAACTGCCCAGAGTCTTTTGCTTGTCTGCCAGAAATTCACTGGAGTACTTACAAAAGTAACTGGTACCCTCCTGATGCTGCAGCCTGCCACCGATTTGACAGCACTTTCTTTGCTTCTGGGTGGTCCCGCCTGATGATTTCTACAATACACATACCAACGGTAGCTACCAGAATGATCGCTATATGGGAGAAGCCTGACTTAAACGTTTTTACACTTTGGTTATTTCTACTGAAAGAAGTCCAAATTCAGCCATGTCACTACTGCTCAGCATGATGCCTCACACACTCTCTCTCTCTTCCTCCTCGAACACCGAGCAAGTCAACAGAACTCTAGCCAGGGGCAGAACTTGCATGCCAGGGCCAATCACTTGACGCCATGCAAATGAGCTAGTAGCTCTTCCTCCTTCTTGCACGCTACGATCCTCAAGCTGGGGAACAATTTTAAACTGCAAAAACAAACTTTTTTTCCTTAGCTTGGATTTTCACAGTTCGGCAGCACTTTCTCAGCAATTTAAGTACATGTTTGCACAATTCCTTTAGCAACTCCAACACTGTAATCCACAAGCACTTGAAAACATTTGTAATCCACAGAAAGAAATGTTCTTTTGCTCAAAATCACAGGGAACGTTGCAATTGTGACAATTTAACAGTCTTTTAAGCACTTTTTAACAGGGTTCTCACTCTCATTAATAGAGACATTTGCACCAAATTCTCAGTCAAACACCAAACAGCACAAATCAGCACATTTTTTTCCACAGAAAATCACAATGCAGCAGATGTTTGGATGGCATTTTCCTTGGCACAACTTAACTTTCCCACACAGTGATTGCTGGTATGGTGCACCACCACAAGACACAAAGACCACAGACATACCCACTGCACTTGCACTGGCATGGTAACTTTGTCCTCTTCCCCCAAGATCCTGGATGAGCCCCCAATTTTGCAACCCTTGCCCCGGTCAAGAGCAGCATCTTGCAACGAGGACTCCCCTACTTGTTACACAGACAAGGCAACAAACCACAAGTTGGCAGAAAATAAGTAGCACCCCTGGCATTAGGGAAAATACTCAGCTCAGGCATCTAAGAGGTGGGGGGTTAGGGTACAAAATAACATTTATATTTACTCAGAATCTGGGAGAGAGGTGCCAGGGCTATGCTGTGTCTCCTATCTGGGAGGGCCCCATAACATTTCACCCCGACTCACAGATGGACTGTCCACAACCATAAAAATGGGATTGTATTGTATGGCATTATTTCTGACAAGATGTTAAGTAGAATTAGGGTGGTCCTTCAAGTTTGTACTGTCCAGGACAGATGACAAAACTTGCAGCTGAAGAAACATTTTTCTGCACAGAAACACAGGCAGTACTGTACATTCCAACCTGAACTTTTCCTACAAACTATCCACCCCTTTTCTTAGGGATCTCTGGATTTCTTACCAAGTGTATATATAGTAGGAACTGCCACATACTTAACTTAAAACTCCTGATGAGATGGACCACTGTTAACATCTTCAGGTAACTGTGCCTATCTGGTAACCAGTTAGCTCTGAACTGTGACTAAAAGTGAGGTTCTGCCCACCCTGGCCCCAGTCAGACTCTGCCATTATATTTAGGACACACCAGACTGGATCCTTCAACCCCTCCTGGATTGCTAAAGGCATCCTTATTTTCATTATACTTTAACAGCACATGTCTGTGGTGAACTGGGTCCCGAGTGTCTGTAAAACCCAAAAGTCTCTCTCAAATGCTCACTGTACTGATGGTTTCATGTTCCCTTTGTTACAGGCATTTGACAAGAGAAACGTTCCTTCCTCAAACTCTATAACTTTTACAGAAACTCTTTTAGTCCCTTTCCTCTGGGCAGCTGTGACAATTTTCAGTCTGTCTGGGGGTTGTCCCTTAGAACCACTGATTTCTCAGTCCCTTCTCACATTCTGAGTGAAAATGAACACATTTAGGCTCCACTGGCACAGGTCTCCATCACTTCTTAAGGCAACACTGTTGTTCCACACACTAGGGTGAGAAAAAAAATGATGACCAGAGGTCCTTCACCCAGCCCAGGGAGGCTGGCAGGCACCTCTTGCCCTCTGCTGGACAGAGAGCTCCTTTCTCTTCACTTTCCAAACTGGAACACACACTCTGAACGCCCCAATATTCTAAACTGCTTCCCTTGCAGCTCAGCTAAAGAGCTTATGCTGCTGCAACAGTTCTAAATGACATCACTTATTCTCTTCCTAGCCTAGCTACGTAAACATTGAGATTATGTGGTAGAGATTTTCTAAGAACTCCCTACTGCTGCCCAGAGACCTACCGTCTAATACTAATGGGATCCTAGTAACCCCGAGGGACTGGGTGGTTACAAATATAGAAACTAGAACAGATACATTGTGGATACACAATGACCTGACTCAAAATGTGCAATTTATCTCCCAAGTTTGCAGGGACAAGAGCATAACTCATGAATGATGAAACCACAAGGGCAAATGCATCACCACTGGTGTATAAATACAGAACAATAAACCTCTGACTGTGAAGAACAGGGTTGTAAGTGCACTGAGGGGTTCTTGTGGCATCACAGAGTGAAGCCTGAGTGGTACTATGATGTTACTAGTGACAGGGAGGGGTTGGAGGAGGCTTGCTGATGATACCAAGAAGTAGGTAAAAATAATATAATACTTTTATTATGCTAACAAAAAGGTAAAGATCTTTAGGTATCTTTAACTTTTTGTTAGCCTAATAAAGATATTATCTTTACCTAACAAAAAGATAATTGTTTTGTTTATGTTCTAGCTCTGTACTGAAGAGAACCATTTTTAGTAATGTGTCTAGGAATCACTGAAAATGAAAAGATAGCACTAGATAGCATTTCAGTTTTAATGGCTTCCAATCTACTCCATAGTTCAAGAGTTAACTGATTCCACTTAGCTAGTTCTTTTTCTATCTTACACTTGAAATTCTTAGGGTTTGGCAAAATAGTTTTTGTGACTGATTTATAGATTCTGATTCCCAAATAGTCTATATCTTCTTTTGCCCATTTTATGACCAGATCTTTTATTTCAGCCTTAATACACATGTTGAAGAAAAAAGTAAGTTTTCTCTTTAATTTATATCCTGATAGATATCAGAAGTCCTGTATTATGGACATCACACTAGGCAAGGATAGAAATAGTAGGCTGGATTAGAAACTGGTTCCATGGGAAAACCCAGAGAGAGTTAGTAAATGGTACTCTGTTGGAGGAAGGAGTGGTGACCAGCAGAGTCCCCCCAGGATCGGTGCTGGGGCCAGTTCTGTTTAACATATCCATCACTGACATTGTGGAGGGTGTGCAAGGAAAGGTATGCCTGTTCGCAGATGACACCAAGCTCTGCAACACAGTGGACATGGAAGGGGGGGTCACAGAAATTATCACTGATCTAAAAAAAACTGGAAGAATGGTCAAAACAGTGGCAGTTGAAATTCAGTGCCAAGAAGTGCAAAGTTATGCACCTGGGGAGGAAGAACCTCGGCTGTAAATATACCCGGGGGGGAACAGCTGACTGAAACTAAGGTAGATAGGGATCTGGGGTACTCATATCTGATGATTTAAGGACAACCAGGCAGTACAAAAAGGTGGCACAAAAAGCTAGCAGCATTCTCAGATGCATAGGAAGGGGTATCACAAGTAAAAAAAGTGAAGCGATAGTCCTGCTGTACAGGTCATTGGTGAGGCCTCACCTGGTGTACTGTGTCCAGTTTTGGAGACCGCACCTCAAGAAAGACAATGATCACCTGGAAACTGTGCAGAGGAGAGCTACAAAGATGATACATGGACTACACGTAGAACTGTATGAATTGAGATTAAACCATCTTAGGATGCACTCACTGGAGAGCAGAAAGGACAGGGGAGATATGATAGAGACATTTAAATACCTTAAAGGTAACAGTGCAGTACAAACACAGGAACTCTTCAGGGAAAACATGAATACATGGACAATGTGGCACAACATGCGCCTGAAGGGAGGTAGTTTCAAAAGAAACAGCAGGAAGTTCTTCTTCATGAAAAGGGTGGTGGAGCCCTGGAACAGACTGCCCCCAGAGGTTGTGGCAGCTAAAACAGTGGGAGGAGTTCAAGCTAGCATGGGATAGGCACTGTGGAAACCGAAGGCAGGAAAGAGATTGGGAGAGGGGTAGCTTTCACGGGCAGACTAGATGGACTGCAAGGTCCCTTTCAGCCGACACTTTTTATGTTAAAGATGTGACTGTATTTAAAATGGAAAGTAAAAAACTGACCACATAAATGGTACATAAGTATTCTATAAGCTCTGATACCCTGTATTTCCCTGCAAGATATTAATTTTTAAGGTATCAAGGGATCGATCAAACAGGAGAGGAAATAAGGAACATCCCTAACATGTACCTTGCCTGAGCTTAAAGTACAGAAATATTAAACCATTTGATACTACTACAGCAGATAAACTACTATATAACATTTTTATCCATTTAAAGAAACTTTCTGGAAAGCCATATCAATTTAAAACCTTTTCCATAAAGTAGCAGCACTACAGACAGTAGCATACATTTTATTCATAGAATAAATTCTTGTGGTCCTATATGATTAAAAAATCATATTGGATTACAAGACCCTATCAAAAGCCTTTTCTGCATCTAACATTAATAGGCCTACTGGGATATTGGCTTTCTTTGCAATTTTCATTAGGTGGAATACCTTCCTATTATTGTTACTACCTAATCTGTTTTTAATTACTCCCATTTGTTGCAGTCCAATTAGAAGTGGCATAACTTTTATTAGTCTGAAAGAAAAATAATTTTGTAGACATTTTTGTATCAGGATTTATAAGGGATACAGGGCAATAGTTTTTACAAAGGATAGGGTTTTCCCCAGGTTTATGCAATAAAATAATTAGGCTTTGACAGACTGATGTCAGTAATTGACCCTTAGTGAAAGCCTATCTAAGAAAACCTCCTTCAGTATGAGAGAAATTTCCTTAATAAATCTATAATAGAAATTTATGGAATATCTGTCAGGCTCAGTAGTTTTTGGTTACATTTTATGTGTAAGTTGACTGAAATGTAGTTACAGTGTAACTACACTGTAACTGCATTGCAACTGCACTGCAGTTGCATGCAACAGACATGTAACTACAGGGTAATTACCCTGTTGCATGTAATTAATGATGATTTTTTACATTAAAACCAACACTTAAAATGAAGTGTAACCATTTTTTCAGCCATTAATTGCTTCCACAATTTCAGCTAATACCATATCTTGGTATAGTGCAGTTTCCAGTCATTAGGAATTTCAGGGAAATAATTTCATTATAGAAATCCATAAGGGAGAAAGGAGTGGTGTTTCCTTCCTGAGAATATAAAGGTTTGTAAAATTCTTTTACACTTTTGCTATAATCTAATGGCCAGTATTTTGCTCCCTTTCAGTCCAGAACTTATATCATTTAATTTAGACCCCTTACCATAAATTCAGCCTCTCCCCTCAATATCTCTAAATATTCTGTTTCTGCCCTGGAGCACATATTCCATTTTTTAAAAACCAGAATCAGATATAAGGAGTCTCAGCTCTGCTTCTTTAATGTTTTGTAAAAGAGAGTCTGAAATTTGTTTTCTTTTTTAACTGTGGAAGAGGAGCTAATTTGGTGCCACATTTCCAACATTTAAAATAATCCCAGTTAACTGCCCAATAAGTATCTTCTGGATAATTATTGGGGGGGAAATGATTATTAGTTTTTATATTAGTCCCAAGATCTGTAGTCCCTATCAGAAAATTATTTAGTTTCCATCTTGGGATCCTAATTATACTATTGTACCAGCTTTTACAAAGGATAATGAGACAGGGGTTCATCTCAGCAACGAATATTTAATTTACCATATTGAGAGGGCTCTATATCTGATGGATCCTTTAATTAGATTTATGGAAGGACGACCAATATGGATATTCCTTTATATTTGGATTTAAGATCCTCCAGATGTCAAGCAGATTCAAGTTTTCAATAAGATATTGCAAATCCTTATCTGTTTTGGTCCTATTTTGACAAATACTTGATCTGTCTAAAATAGAATCCTATACACAGTTGGTAGCACCAGCAGTTATAATAGTAGTAAGTAATTACTTAATTTATGAAAAACTGTGTTAAAAAATGTCATAGTTATTTGCCAGTCCATAGATATTTATTAGAGTAACATATTCTCCTAGTTTTCCATTGACAGTTAGAAAATGCTTTGCGTCATTCTCAATAGTAGTGTGCATTTTAAAGTTGTTCCCCTTTTGATCAAAATTAACATGCCTGATTTTTTTTTTGGAATTATCTCCAGCTCCAAAATTATGACCAACCCATTTCCTATGCATCAGGGCATTATCAGAATGTTTTAAATACATTTTCTGTAGGAATCCTATAGTTACATCAAGATTTTTACAGTGACATAATACAGAATATTGTTTTCATTTATGGTTACGCTAACATTTCATGTAACTAATTTATAACTATCCAAAAAAACAACAACTCAGAAATGAATTCTGCAAGAAGCCTAAAGTTTTAATAAGTCCCCAAAACTTGTGAAGATATCTACATGTTAATATAAGACACTCTCCATTCCAGCAAAATTTGAAGTAAAAAAAAAAAAAATAGGGAGAGAGTTGGGGGGAAGAGCATATAGATGCAGAGGGAGATGAGCATTAGTAAAGCAGAGACAGAAAGTTCTAAAAGGAAAACTATGAAGAGGAATAAAATACCATCAAATATAAGTTTCACGATCAGCAAACCCACCAGTAGTTTGACTAGAAATAGATAAAAAGACTGTGCTATAAATACAGCTTTATAACCCACCCACAAGAGCATTTCTGAATGCTATATATGGGGGCAAGCCCTCTCCCCCAATTAATACAAGTAAAATATATAGGCACAAACACTATCAAACTGAATATTATGAAAGGGAATAAGACATAACAGTGCCTGCTAGTAGAAGCATGCATTGGTAAGCCCAGCATATCTAGACGGACAATTGTGGTAAATTAAAGTCTATTTTTTTCAATGATAAACAAGTCATTTAAACTAGTGTCAATGCAAAAAGCTGAGGAAAACTAGATCCTTCAGGACACCCACAGCACTGACAAAAAAAGGAATGCTAATTTAACATTAAATTCTGACCGATTTGAGGAAAGAAAAATTTGCTGAAAGCTTCTCTGCCTTTCCTGCACCATTGGTTTCTTTTTGTGTTTAAAGATTATCCCTTACCTCATTTTGAGACGGAGGCAGTCACAGAGAGTAACATTCATAGGATGTTTCAAGTCCATTAGCATTTGCCATAAAGACTTGCTACCATCACTGGATGTATCCTACCTTCCCCCTCTCCTCCATGACCATAGCTAATGATTTTTTTAATTGTGTTATGTTTGTATTGTGAATTACGTGGCTGGGTAAGTTTTCAATACTGACACAACTCTGGTTGAATCATGCTCCTCTTGCATTTTTTTATAATGTTCTCCCTTTAATGACAAGTCGTGCCTCCTGATGGTTCTATAATTTTCTTCTGTGACCAGTCCCATATATTTCCATAGATCCACATTTCCTTTTGCTTTGTGAACCAAGCATAGGTCCCCTCTAAGTCTCTTACACTGCTGGGAATACCTACCCAGCTCCCTCAGTCTTTCCTTGTAGGGTAAGTTTTGAATATTGGATACCAATTTGGTTGCTCTTCTCTGCAACCCCTCCAATCTTCTAATGTCCCCTTTACCTCGTGGTGCCCAAAACTGAACATAGTACTCAATATGCACCTCACAAGGGCACTACAGTATAAAGGGGCATCAACACCTCTCTTTCCCTGCTCTTGATACTTCTGCTAATATAGCCAAGTAATCTAGTCCCCTTGCTAGCTATGTCTTTACAGTGATGATCAAGCTTCAGCTGTCAGTAACCAATATGCCCAGATCCTTTTCTGCCTTTGAGGATAGTAATTCCCTATCACTCAGAAAGTACTTTGCCTTTATATTCTTGGGACCAAAATGCATTTGTCTATGTTAAATTAGATTTTTTTACTCAAAGCTCAACTGGATATAATATTTATTTCATTTTGAAATGTTATCACCTCCTCCTTATTGTTTGCCATTGCATCCATTTTAACGTCATCAGAAAACTTACTCAGCCATGCATCGTTTGTCAATTCATGGAGGAGACGAAGATGTTGAACAGTACTGCCTCCAAAACAGAACCTGAGGCACTCCACTAGCCACCTCAGCCCAGACAGAAAAATAGCCCCTTAAGCACATACTCTGTTTTCTGTTCTCCAACCAGAAGCAGATCCAACTTATAACATTTCTGTTGATACCAATTTCAAACAAGGTATTTATTAACAAAACACAGTACAATAAAGCAGCTCATCCAAAGATTAACAAGGACCTCAAGCATGTAAGGTGGGTGCACTCTTACCAGGGGTAGTCCAAACACTAGTAACACATTATGTAGTAGCAGTGAAGGTCAGCACTCCAGAACTTCAGTTCACCATAGAAAAATGTTTTTATTTTCAATTCAGCAGCAAGCCATAGAAGTGGGTTCAATGTAAATACATCCAAATGGTCTATAATGGTGCCAATCATGCAAAAATCGCATTCACCATTCTGCAGACCTACACGACCCACATACCGACATCCACATGACCGTTAACATTTACCATTAACGTTTCAACGTCTAAACCGATGTCATCATCAGAACATGTGGTGTTGGAAGATACCCATGTTTAAAAAGAATTTACTTAGGCCAGCCTACCTGCGCAGCAGTTGGTTTTCTGCTTGTGATGCCGGCGACCCGGGTTCGGGAATGGACCCGGGTTGTTGGAGGGCCGGCCAGGGGGAAGAAGGATTGAGTGTCCTTTGACTGCTGTCCTTCTCCTGGAGAGAGGGGCGTGCGTGGTTGGTGCAGCGGTGACACCCAGAGGAGGCTGGGTTCATCGCAAGCATCAAAGCCTACTCAACTCAGGGGCAGGGCAGATGCTAGTCATCATTGCATGTCCCCGCCCCTGCCTACCGGGGAAGAAAATCCTTGTGCTCCTGGCCGTCTCCATGAAGCCCTGCCCCCGGGCCTCCATTAGCCTCCATAGCTGGCTCCCCGACTAGATACTGGTATTGTGGCACTGGTAGGGGGACGGTGCCGCAACCCCACCCTCTTGGGCAAAAGCCAGGGGTGACTGGGAGAGCGCAGGCACTACTGGAGGTGGAGGTACGGGGATCTGTGACCAGGGCAGACATCGACGGCTAGGGCACAGGATAAAGTTCACTAAATATATATATATATATATATATATGAATTTACTTAAAGGAAAAAATCCATGGCCTTGTTTTGAGTAACCTGAAAAAGGATAGTAGTCCAAAGCCAGCAAAACCTTCTTAAGGACACTGCATGATACAAAACTCTAACAGTAGTGTCATTAATGTCCACCACAGTACAGAAATTATATTTTGTGGCATCTAGGGCTGATCCCACTGTGGCAGTCAGGTCCTTTGCCAATTCATCATCTGCTCTTTCTGCCAGTGTGAGAAATGTGTTCTAAAGTGCTTTCTGGTACTATGTTGTATGTGCTGAATAAGCCGCCTGTGTGATAAGCAGGGAAGCCATTGCATAAATTTTTCTGGCCATAGTACCCAATTTTTCAAAGTTGTTTTCAAGGGGGCATTGCAGATAGAGTGATTTTTGCTCTTTCACAGGCAGCAGCCTGAAGTACTCCAAGATGTTCACGATGGGCATACAGATATTCCACTCCCTGCTTGTCCACCTGATATTTTCTGTCAGTTTTCTTATAGATGGCTGCAGCTGAGGTGGGTGCAGACATGATTTTTTTACATGGCCTTCTTAAAGGGAAACATCCCCAGTGGTACACTGAGACCAGACTGGCACTCAGCTGCCATTCTATACCTGGTCTCGGTATACCGCTGGGGCATGTAGTTTTGAAACCGGAGCTTTTAATAGCTGGGTTTCCATAGACAAGTATATGGCCTGCCCCCAGCTGCTTCCCGTATGACACATCATACTGAGATAGCTGCGGGTGGTTGTGGGCATGCCATGCGATCATGAAATGCTGGCAGGAGGGAGACAGGATCAACCAGATACAAGGGTGACAGTTCATGATCTATAAGGTTAAAATAAACATTACTTTTCTGAAACAGCTACTGGGGGCATGCATTACGCCCAGACATGGCCTGATTCTTCAAGGACATTTCCTTTTAAGTGGTTAATGTGTAGGAAGTAGCATTCTTCTTGGTGGAACTACTCAAAATAGAAAATCAGTATCCACTTCTCTTTCTATTGGGGATATTGAGGGTATCAACCATTTGTCTTACAAATGAGGAAAAAGATGAATAGTCCTCATTATGCCTTGGATAAGATTCAGAATCTTGTTCGGGTGTACCCTCCAATTCCATAGGGTCACCTTCCTCCATTTGCCCATAATATTCATCCTCTTCCTCCTCTGCAGGCTGATACAGTAGGTTGAATCCTGAGCCTGGGGAGGGGGTGGTAGGTATCTAGTTCAAATTTCCCATGGCCTGCCTAGATATGCTGCCGCATTTTTTGATATGAACTCCGATGAGGGCATTTTATATGTGCTATCTGCCTGCTTTTTTCTCCATTGAAGAGGAGTGGCAGAGACATTCTTTTCTTTAAATGTCTTTTTTGCAGACCCTTTCTCCAGTGTTTGCTGTAAGACTGTTTTATTTTTATTTTGCCATCACTGGATTCAGGGTTCCCCATTTCAGGCATCCTGATATCAGAACCATATTTGCTAAGCCTGTCTGATGGCTGTGCAGCTTTTATCTTTTTTCTTGTCACCTTTCACTTTTTTTGCTCCTGTACATGAGAAGATGGACCCTTCAGATGCATGTTTTCCACCATCACTGGCAACTCCCTCAGAGCCTTTTTTATTATTTTGATGTGACACAGAGACAGACTGAAAAGGTATGCTTCTGTTTAACATTTTGTTTACTCTTTTTAGTGATATTTTTGTGTGAAAAAATATGACAGAACTTATCAATTTTCATAGTCGTTTTGTGGACCTAGATCATTGTGACTATCTGCCCTTGCCAGGAGCTGGAAAGAATTTTTACAGCTTTTTGAAACTGAAGGTCCATAAGGTCTCTCTGACATACCAATCTGAGAGAACCTTAAAATCACAGAAAACGGTTCCCAAAAACAAAGCAGTACAAGAGCCCAAAAGTAAAAAAAACAAAATGACTCGTACTGAGGAAACTGTGACTCTTTTGTGTTAAAGTGACTATTTCAACTCACGTTGAGCATCCTGATTAATTAGGTGAAAGGGACAGACAGAAACGGAAAGTAAAAGTACTCTATTTTTCTGATTTATATTGTCAAAAAATACTAAACCACTGATTTAAATAAAATGTAGTTTACTAGTCGAAAAACAGACAAAGTAAAATAGTAGCCAGCTATGATATTCTTCAGTTCCTGGGAACCAGTCGGGAACTGGATATATCATAAATTACTGAAAAAAAAAAACACTAGCTAACACAGAGCAATTGAAAAACTAAGATTACACTTTTAAATGAACTACAAAATAAATAACCTGACTGGTGAACCAGCCATTACAGATCTGAACAACGGCCAGAGTGGAGCACAGCTACAGAGTTTGAACTCACGTGCACAGGTTCCATCTCCCAGGCATCACTCTCAGCCAAGAAGTGTAAACATTAAGTGAGTGATTCCTGGGTTAGACAAAACCAAAGAGGCATGGGGCCACCCACGACAGCGCCGATATACATCAGTATGGGCAACCCCAGCTAGACAAATGTTTCTGAGTGGACACGGTGATGACTTACAGTGTGAAAAGTATGGCTCTATGGAAGGAGGCGTCATCAAAGAAAATCACTGGAAACCAAGCTCCTTCACTGCCTCTTACTGAGTCACTTATTTTTTTTTTAATGTCCTGTTTTTAGTGCTTGGTCTTGCCTTTTCTCCTCTCCCCGAACTCTCATTAGCTTGCTGAAGGATGACTCCTTTTCAGGGGTACTGGCCGCCATGCCAAGCTCCAAGTCTAGGCCTCTGTCTCTATCCTGCACGTAAACCCCTCCATACAAAATTGGACCTGTGATGGTCAACCCAATTGAAACTGCCCAAAGAGAAACACTGGTTTGAGGAGAGGGCAATGAGGAACTGGAACAAACCTCAGTGTTGTGGGCACTCTCCATGAGTGTCATTTGCAGCAGTCAACCATCACCCCCCCCTCCGTAAACCTGCTCATTACACTCTGGCCTTAGGAGGGCAGGAACCTCCCGACCACTAACTGCTGTCTGACAATGCACCTAATCCTCACTACAGAAGCGCTGTAACTCTGTGAAGACACCAGCCCTCCCATTTAAGTCTGAGACTAGGGCCTGATGTAGGATTTGGGATTACATAGAAAACTGGGTCTTCAAAATGGTAGTGCAACATGCTACATCATCACCATGTGACTGAGCGATTCACCCTATTTGTAAAATTTTTCATGGTTGGATATTGCTAGGTCAAAGGTCAGTACCATCTTTATTGCACGCAAAATAAAATCTAAATTGACAAGGTTTAATGTCCTCTAAAAATGGTAAAACTAGAACATTCAGCAAGCAGCAATGAAGGGAGCCTGATTGCGATCCTAATAGACTTAATTTGTTGCACTGCTGCTTTTCAAGTACTGTGTGCAGGCTTTGTGGCACCAGCTGGTATGAGATCAGCTGGGACACTAGTGATTTGAGTTTGTGCCCCAAGCTAGGGCATACTAGGGGAGGACTGAGCATCCTTTAATAAAGCAGAGTTACTTGCGTAAAACAAGTCTGGAGGACCTGGGGCTGCTGATGTGAATGCCACAATGCTGTTTGCTGTGACTGTACAAAATAAAGATTTGCACATTAAGGTAACCTGAGCCTGCTGCCATCATGTTATTGTGTACCTACAGTGCTTAAATGGTGCCAGCTTCTTTGTACTGCTTAATGCTCATGCACCCAGACATATTTTCTTCTCAGGGGAGGGGGAAGAGGATTGCTAATGCCACAAATTGGCTGCCTCCTAGCCCTAGGCAGGAGGCAGCAGAGAGAGACAATACAGCCCTAGGTAGGTGAGAGGATGTGATGTGGAGGGACACCTGGTCCTGGAGAGATAGCATTAATGTCATTCTAACTCATAGGGTTGTGGTTAAAAATGCAAAAATACAGATTGGACAGCTCATCGGATAATAGCCACCTCACATTACTATGGTCCTCACTCATCAGCACTCCATTAGACTGCCAGACCACAACATAGCAGCATGTCAAAATAGAGTCGAGGTAGCCAGCTTGGTGACGCTGAGGGTTGAGGCGCTGGATGCCACACCTCACACTATGCTGGGGACCCGGGTTCAGGAATGTACTCAGGTCACTGGGGGTTGGAGAGGGGAGGAAGACTGAGCATCCTAATGGATGCTCTCCTCCTCCAGGGTTGGGATCCTGGGGTGTCCGGCACACCCGACGTACCGGTGCTGGTGGAAGCATGGGCATTGATGCACAGAAGGCTCTTCGAGAGTCGGGGAGGGTGTTGTGGACACTTGACTGCAGCGTGTGTCAGCGCGCCGCAGGACTGGATGTTCATTCTATGTGCCAACGCCCTCAGGGGAAAGAGGGGACTAAGGGGAGAAAACGGAAATTACCCCCTCTCAAGCCAAGATGATGACTGATCCACCTCAGATTGCCTACCCGCAGGACAGCCCCCATTGTGAAGGCACTCCAAGGAGAAGGAGTAAGGCAGGAGGGGTAAGGAGTAAGCCTGGCACTCTAGGGGCAGATTCTGTGGGAGAGACCTGTAGGAATGATCAGAGGTCTGAAGGAGTGGAACAAGTGTAAAACAAAATAGAGTCACAGTACAGTTGGAAATGATAGCAGGACCAAACACGGGGGGTTGATGAAGAGGCAGCGCACCTTGAAGTGCTGGGGACAGGCTGCTAGTGGCTGGTGCTGTTTCTTTTATAAAACAGATTTCAATAATTGCTACATGAGAAGCTTTGTGTGTGCCTTTTTTTGATTTCTTCAAGTCTCCCATAGACTGCCCCTGGCCAAATAGTTCACTTTTCTCCTCTCCCTGATAGGCTTACAGAGAAGAGGGAGGGAACCACATGAAGGGACAGAAATGGGATCAGGTGGTGGGGATCAGTTGAGGCTAGCTGGAGACATGGTACCCCTGTGGGAGCCAGAATCTGATGGAGTTTGATGAAGTGATACTGGGGAAGTCAGAAAGAAGCAAAATAAGTTACTGTTTGCACATTTCACTATGACCATGAGTTTTCACATCTAGTTTATGGAAGTTTTTCTTTCTTGCCACAAAGTAGCTTCTGTTGTGTGGTAGATGTTAAACCAAATACCTTCCCATTCCTGCTGAGAAATCTGTAGCCCTACTTCTTTCCCCCACTTGACCCTGATCTGCTTTCCTGCATCTGGGACATATTCTGAAAACACTCTGGCAAAGCTGAGATGTTGCCTTTGTTGACTGTTCCTAACAAAGTGCTCTATCACCTCATTCACTGGGATCTTCAATGGAGTGATTTGTGAGTTGCTATCAAGTTCATGCTTCAGCTGCAGGTACCAAAGCAAGTCAGATTGGTCCAGGCCAAATTCCTTTTCTAGAATGTTAAATGATTTGAATGCTCCTTGGGTATACAGCTGTTCAATCCTTTGCAAACCCAGCCTGTCCCATCCAGAGAAAGGCAGGTCCATTTGTGCAGGGGTGAACCCTGAGCACTCTCCACCATCGGGGTGAGTAAATTAATCAATGTTGTCAAAGTTAGGACTCTGATAGCACTTAGCCATGTCTTTCTATGACATAGGAAAGCAAGGAATGAATCCTATGGGAACATTCTGATTTGTCTTCTCCATGGGAACCCATCCAGTGTTTGTGACTGACTTAAGCAATGATATACATTGGAGCTGAGCTGCTTAATAGCATTTTTGAAGGTCAGAAACCCCAACCTGCCTTCCCATATGTTTGCGCTTACTGTATTATCCCACAGAAAGTTTTTATCATGCCAACCCGGCAGTGCAGCAGCAGGGTTAACACCTGCAGCACCGGCAACCTGGATTTGGGAACAGATTTGGGATGTTGGTGTCTGGCTGGAGGGAGAGGAATGAGTTTCCCAGTGGATGCTTGCCTCCTTTGGGGAGGGAGGGAGGGTTTTGTGTCCTGTTGCAGTAATGCTGCCTGGGTGACCACAGGTGTCAGTGCAGTTGGCACCACCCAAGGGGAGCAAGGACGTCACCTGCTGTCAGCGGGATGGCAGCCGCTGCTTTTATATTATTACTGAAACTGTCCCAGAGCTGGGTAAAACAAGTCAGGAAATGCCAGCACACCAGTGAGATGAAGGTCCCACTGCACTCTGAGGCACCCCTCAGCTTCCTGTCATGCACCAGACAAGACAAGAAAGCTAAGAGGGGAAGTCTTCCACTCTCCATCCCTGCCTGGGAGGTAACTCAAGGATACATGGAGGAGCACTGTAGATTGAAGTGACAGGTCTGGGTGGTTGTTAGTGGAGGCTGGCTAGGTGCCTAGAAAGTACAAAGGGCATAAATAGAAAAAAACTGTTTTATTATTTTATTGTACTATTGCCCATTCCCTTATCAGCACCTGATTGGACAATGGGCAAATGAAAACAGAAACCGAGGTAATATGTCCATTTTTACAGTTGCAACTTTAACAAATAGGGATATGGGTAGTTTCCCTCATCTGTTGAGGTCTGCTTTCATTTGTGGAACTGCAGTAAATGACTGGTTAGTAACAGTAAATTGAATTATGCATTACTGTGGGTTGATAGTGTCTACAAAACCCAGGTTTTGAACGTGAATTTACAGTACCAGCCATTATAATGTATGGTTAAGGCCAATAACAATTGGCCCATAGTTTTCAGCTGGGCAAGTCATGCATGTCCATCATAATTCATGTATATGATGCCAAATCATGAATTACAAGCTGCAGCTTCTGTAGTAGCAGTGTGCCCACTAAACCTTGCAATCACAGCCGCTGTAGTAGCCATGAGCTCAGTAATACAACTGCATTAACTGCACAATTTGAAATTCCTTCATAGACTAACAAGCTTTTCATTTTGTTTTGCTGTGTTAATGGCTGTTTGTCCACGTTCACCATCTGGTTTGTAAAAGCAGTGTCAAGCTCTGAAATTGCCGCCATGCTGTGAGTCACCAGAATGAAGCAGCAGTTTTATGAAGCAAAGCATGAACACGCAGAAATGAAGCTATTAAAAGAAACTAAAATTATGATTTTTAAATTAGAAACAATTGGTGGGACAGGATAGGTCTGTACAGAAGAGGGGGAGCTTATGGGAAGGGGGGATATAGGAGGTTTTGGTGGTCCCCAATAAGTTTTCACATTTTCCCAGTAAATTAACCATATATACATCTGCGCAGTGGTAGAGCTACCGAGCGCAATACCAGCAACCCAGATTCGGTAAGAAACTACAGTGTTCAGATGGTCGGCCGGTGAAGGCGGATTCAGTGTCCCAAGGGATATGCTCCTTCTCCATGGAGGCAGGGTTGCTGTCTTCACTGCAGTGCTGCCACCTCGTGACCATGCATGGTAGCATAGTGAAAGGCAGAATGAGTGAATGGGTGGATGTCAGTTTGGTCTCCGACCAGTGCACTGTCATGCACACCACTGCACTGAACACCCATGCATGCTGATGTCCAAAGGCCTAGGAGAAATTAGGAAAATGGCCCCAGCACAGTGACAATGGCCCCCTGTACATCTGTGCTCCACATCACTGCCTGATGCCACATAAGACTCGGGGGGGGGGGGATGTAATCCCCCTCCTTGTCCCCACCAGAGGGGCTAGTGCCAGGGCTTGAGTGCCAGGGGCTTGACTGAGGTGTGGGTGCACCTGATGGATGCATGTGCTGGAAACTGGAATAAGGGATAATTAATACAAACAAATAAAAGATGGTGGACGGTCTCTAAATTACAGGTGTGTGCAATTCAGTCTCAGGGGTTCTGGCAACACAAACCACTCAAGCTTCTCTCTTGTGGTTTGTAAGTCACCAGAACCCATCGACTGAAATACACACTTGTAATTCACAGTACCCATCATTTAGTAGGGGGTAAGCATACGAAAATACAAAATTTGCCGGCAGATAAAGGACTAGAGGTCTATCAAGTCTGCTTGAATGTGCAGCTAGCACCCCTTATTCTGCAACTGCCTCTCCCTTCCACCCTTCCCTTTCATTGACCCTCCCCCTTGCCCTGTTCCAGCCCCTTCTGAAGTAGTCCACTGTTCTACTGGATACCACTTCTGCCGGTAACGAATTCCACACAGCTACCACCCTCTCTCTAAAAAAGTGTATCCTCATTTCCCTCCTGAACCTCCCTCCCTCCAGTCTCATATCATGGCCCCAGGTGTCCCTCCCCTCCCTTACTTTGAACAGCCCCTCTGTACCTGTCTTGTTTATTCCTTTCATGTACTTAAAGGTTTCAGTCATGTCCACCCTGTCCCTTCTCTCCTCCAGTGAGTACATGTTCAACTCCCTCAGCCTCCTGTCGTAAGATAAGTCCCCCAGTCCCTTGATCATCTTTGTCGCCCTGTGCTGCACCCCCCTCCAGTAACTTAATATCCCTCTTCAGATACGGGCACTAATACTGCACGCAGCACTCCAGGTGCGGTCTATTGACCTATACAGTGGCAGAATCACCTCCTCCCTCCTCGAGGATCTACCCTTGCAATGCAACCCAGCATTTCGTTGGCCTTTGCAGCTGCCTTCCTACATTGTGCCGAGTTGTTCATTGACCCTGTAATGAGCACCCCCAGATCCTTCTCCTCCTCTGTCTGGGATAGCTGCACTTCCCCCAGCTAGTAACTCCTCCTTGGGTTTTCACCCCAAAATGCAGCATCTTGCACGTTTTGGCATTAAACCCCAGTTGCCAGGTGTCTGACCAGGTTTCCAGCTTTGCCAGATCATCCTGCAACCCCTACCATCCCCCTAGGTCATCCACCACCACTCCCATCTTGGTATCATCAGCAAACAGAGTGATCTTGCTCTTGATGTCCAGTGGTATATCTGCAATGAATATCCCAGACAACACTGGTCCCAACTCCAAGCCTTGTGGAACACCACTCTTCACCACCCTTGGGGATGAGAGCTCCCCACCCACCAATACCCTCTGTTGCCTTCCCTGAAGCCAGTTCTCTACCAATCTCACCAGCTTTGCACCTGCCCCCGTGCCTTCTAGCTTACTTCCCAGCCTCCCATGTGGCACAGAGTCGAATGCCTTACTGATGTCCAGATACAGGACATACACTGCATGGCCCCGGTCCAATTACCTAGTTACCCAGTCACAGAACTCCACCAGGTTGGTTTGGCAGGATCTGCCACGTATGAAGCCATGCTGTCTGCTGTCCTGTAGCCCTTTGGCCTCCAGGAGGGCCACCAGCCCTCCTTCAGGATAGTCTCCATCAGCTTACCCACAATGGATGTGAGGCTCACCAGTCTGTAGTTCCCCAGTTCATCCTTGGGGCCACTCTTGTGGAGGGGCACCATATGAGCCATCCTCCAATCCTGAGGTACATAACCTGAGTGTAGTGAGGCATTAAATAGGTCTGCCAGAGGTCCCGCAAGGACCTCTGCCAGCTCCTTCAGTATCCCGGGGTGGATGCCATCTGGGCCTGGTGCCTTGTCCACTCTCATTGCCTTCAAACCCTCCAGAACTCTGCCCTCCATGATTTCCCCATCTGTCACCTCCTCGCCCCCTGTTTCTGTCATTCCTCTCCCCTTGGGTATCACCCCCCTCTTATCCTTAGTAAATACAGAGCAGAAGTAATCATTTAGCGCTTCTGCCTTATTGCACCCTGCTTCCATCCCACCCCCTCTCCTTCCTAATCCTTACTATGTGGTCCTCACAGTTCCTTTTCTCCCTGATGTACCTAAAGAAGTCCGTCTCCCCCTTCTTAATGCCTTGTGCCAGCCTGAGCTCTGTAGATGCCTTGGCTCCCCTTACTGCCCTTGTCACCTCCTTCGATTCCTTCAGGTACTCCTCCCTTTCCTCCCTCCTCCCTGTTTTCTAGTACCTTCTGAAGGCAGCTCTTTTCCTCCTTACCTTTTCCATGACCTCCTTGCTCACCCAGCTCAGTTTCTTAGCCCTAGCCTTCTTGCTCTGGGCTTTGCTGCAGGTTCTGGTTGCCTCCACTATCCCCAGCTTTATGAGCTCCCACCTCTGGTTAGTGCCCATACTAGGTTGGATTCTGGCCAGGTACCCTTTTACCACTTCCTCCACCCTCCCAAAGTTGGCCATCCTTAAGTCCAGCACTCTTGTGCCAGATTCCACTCCTTTCTTGCCCATGTCCAATGTGAGCCATACCGAGTGGCGGTCACTGCATGACAGCAGTTCTTCCACCCTAATTTCCCTCATAAACTTCCCATTTGCCAGCACAAGGTCAAGGGTATTCCCTAACCTGGTTGGTTCACTGACCATTTGCATCAGGAAGCTGTCCTAGAAGGCATTCAGCAGTACCTGCTCCCTTCTAGCAGTAGCTTGAGTGCTTACTGCTATCATGCATACTCTTCTGTGTACATACGAACATACAAACTTGCCAGCAGATAAAGGTCTTATGGTCTATCTAGTCTGCTTGAGTGTGCATTTCCCCATTTGTGATTACAGAGGCAACATCCCCCCCCCCATCCCTGTTTCCTTCATGTCCTTTCTCAACCACCCACTCACCCTCCCCTCTGCTTGCTACTTTCCCCTTCACACCGTCCCATCCCCTCTTGAAGCTGTCCACTGTTTTTAGGGATACCATCTTCTCTGGCAGCTCATTCCACTTGACCAACATCCGCTCAATGAAAAAGTGCCTCCTGATCTCCCTCCTGAACCTCCCCCCCCCCCAAGCTGTAGGATGTGACCCCTTGTGATCTTGTTTCTGTTAAGGCTGAAGTGTCCCTTAGTGCTCACCCTGTTTATACTGTTAAGGTACTTGAATTAGAAATGTTTTTAACAACATTTTTAGTTTTAAATAGTTGTTTGAGTTTAAAATTTTATGGTATTTTTGTAAAGGCGCCCTGAGCTTTGGAAGGGCACCTAATATAAAATAAAGTTTGCTTTGCTTTGAAGGTCTCAGTCATATCAAGGTCTGATTATTTCTGTCATTTATTTGATCTTGCTAACGCTTTTGACACTGTGGCACATCTTCTCCTTCTGGACAAACTTAAAGCTGTGGGCCTTTCCAACTCTTCTGTAAGTTGGTTTTGTTCTTACATTAAAGGTAGGTCTCAAGCGGTCTGGATAGGAAAATCCCTCTCACCTTCAGTTTCCATTAACTCAGGTGTCCCTCAATGGTCTATCCTGGGTCCTGTTCTCTTTTCCATTTTCCTTAATGACCTTCCCACTGTCTGTTCATCTGCGTCCATTCACATGTATGCTGTGACACAGTTCTTTTTGCATATTGACTCCACTCTCTTTGACCTTACCTCCCCACTACAATTGGATTTTGACAACGTTCAGCGCTAGTTCAAGTCTAACCAACTGTCCCTTAATGCCAAAAAAAACAACAGTCTCAATGACTTTTGGCACATGTCAGAGGCTTGCCACACTTATTTCTCTCCTATTATTTAATACTCTTGATTGTGCTATGATTGAAGATGCGTCATCCTTTAAGTACCTTGGGGTCTGCCTTGACCGGCATCTTGATTTCTCTGATCATATTGATGCAACTCACTGTAATTTTCACCCTAAGCTTGGTGCTTTGTACAGGAATAAAGTGAGTAGTCCGCTGAGAAATTATATTAAAAATGATCCTTCCTATATTTGACTATGGTGACTTAGTCCAAAGTAGTGCCCCTAATTTCTCCCTTGCCAGACTGGACCCGGTTTTTCATTCTTTCTGTCATTTTGCTTTAGATTGCTCACCTTGTACTCACCGCTGCTCTCTTTACTCAGCCCTTTCTCTCCCCTCTCTTGATGCTAGGCGCCTTTCTCGCTGTGTCTCTTATTTATCCAAATTCTGGGTTGGCTCCTTTTCATCTTACCTCACATCCTCTTATCCCCTCCTCCCTCTTCCTCCTACCCTCTTCGCAACACTTCTTCTCATTCTCTCTCTCTCTCTCTCTCTCTCTTCCCTCCAGAAAATCTACTGTTGGTCAGTCTGCTTTTTCTCACTGCTTTCCTAAACTTTGGTCCTCGCTTCCCCTTTCTATTCATTCTGCCACTTCTCCTTCCTCCCTAAAGTCTATTCTTTATGACTTTTGTTATCCTTCCTGCAACTGTCTATGACCCTTTCCTCTTTTACTCCCTCATCACATCCAACTGGTTGTCCTGTTCTTAATCCCCGTATCCAATTTTGCCCTGGTCATGCTGTTTCACTACTTTTCCTTCTTCTACATATGCAGATTGTTATATATTTTTTTTAATTGTATTTCATTCATAAACTGCCTATACATTTATGATTCTTCTTGTAATTCTATATCATTGTTTTTTTTTTACGTCTTGTATTTTTAATAATTATATTGTTAATATCTCCTTCTCCCCTCTCCCTTAGGACACATCTGGAAATGTGTTGTTATAAGCTCAGTATGTATTTCCTGGTTACATTTTAAAATAAATAAATATCCCCCTCCCTTCTTTTTTTCAAGAGAGTACATTGTGAGCTCCCTGAGCCTCTCCTCATAGGTGCTGCCCTGCTGGTCCTGGATCATCTTGGTTGTCCTTCCCTGGATCCTTCTTAAGATGTGGGCACCAATATTGCACACTGTACTCTAAATATGGTCTTACTGGTGTCCTATATAGTGGCAGAATTACCTCTGCCTTTCTTCTGGTAATTCCTCTGTTTATGCAGCCCAGCATCCAATTTGCTTTGGCTGCTGCTGTCCTGCAGCGTGCTGAGTGTTTCAGGTCACGCGTGCTAATTACTCCTAAGTACTTTTCTTCCTCCGACATGGTTACTTGCACAGCACCCAACCAGTATTTGTTCCCTAGTTCTTTGTCCCCAAGTGCATAACTTTACACTTTTTAGTGCTGAACCCCAGTTACCAAGTGCTAGACCACTTTTCTAGCCTAGCCAGGTCCTTGTTGACTTCCCATTTCCCCTCACCTGTGTCCACCCTCCCACAGAGCATGGTGTTGTCCATAAACAGAAAGATTTTACCCTTGATCCCATCCGCGTAGTCACTTATGAAGATGATAAAAAGCATCAGATTGAGCCGTGTGGGACCCCACTCGTCACAGTTCTAGCTTCCGTGAATTCCCTGACTATCATCTTTTGGGTTCTGTCCTGCAACCAGTTCCTGACCCATCCCATGAGTTTAGCCCCACCCCAAGGTCTTCCAGTTTTCTGACCAGTCTCCTATGAGGCACAGAGTCAAAGGCCTTTCTGAGGTCCAGATATGGGACATCAACTGCTTGGCCCCTGCCCACTGTCCTAGCAGCCCAGTCGAAGAAGTCAATTAAGTTAGTTTGGCAGTACCTCTCTGACACAAACTCATGCTACCTCACATCTTGGAGCCCATTTTCCTCCAGAAAACTCACCAGTCTCTTTCAGGATGGTCTCCATCAGTTTTGCCCACTACTGAGGTCAGGCTGGTTTATCCTTCAGCTGACTCTTATAGATAGGCACCACATTTGCAGTTTTCCAGCCCTGGGGTACTCTCCCCAACTCCAGAGAGATGTTAAAAACAGGTCTGCTAGAGGACCTGGCAGAACTTTTGCCAATTCACTTAGGACCCTGTGGTGCACACCATCAGGCCTTGGCAATTTGTCCACCTTTATTGCCCTGCTATTCTTCCAAACTGCCTCACTGTTATGCTGCCTCCTTTTTTTAAGTATGCTACTTCTGACTACAATGGATGCCTCGTACATTTGTACATAGTGAACTGACTGATTTAGTTAATGAGTGATTGCACTGAGCTCAAAGCCATGTCCTTTGTGGGGTTTGCAGTGATTACACAAGCTGATTGCTCACTATTGCACACTGCTGGAGTGTTGCTGCTCAACCATGTTCTCACTCATTATGGTCCTAATATAATGTATGGTAAGTGCCTATTAACCACCATAATCAGCAGTCACACAGCTTTGTTATGCATTGTTTAGAATTTTAAAAGTTGTTAACCACACTTCAGAACTTCCAAACAGTGGCATAACAAGAAAGAATGCACCAGAGTTCCATAATTCTCACACATAAAATGCAAACAGTGTATTTTTGACCATACACTATAAAAGATGATGGCTGGGGATCAGGTGACAACCACACTGAAATCACCTCTCGTGGTTGCTAGGGCTACAGTAAACCTCTCGAGCTGCGCTCTTGAGGTTTACCATGTTGCCCTAGCAACCACCTGAGGTGATTACAGCATGGTTATCACCCGATCCCCAGCCATTATCCTCTATATAATCCAGACCATGAAGTGGCCAGAAAGAATGAAAGAAAAAGCTTGGGTAATGGAGAAACTATAAAGGCAAAGTGAAAAAGATTAGTATTCTGATGAAATACAGGTAGTACATTTACTATATAATAGTACAGAATAGTTATTTCCTATTCAGCTTACCACTCCCTGATCACAAGAATTTTAACTGCCGTGGTGTGTAAAGTGGCGGAGTGTTTTCTGAAAGACAAGATAGAGGAGGAACTTATGAGGTTAAAGGTGTATGACACTAAACAAAATGGGTTCAAAAAGAATAGGTCATGTTTAATCAACTTATTTTTTATGATTAATAAAGATATCTATGAAAACAAGCCTATGGACATCTTCTTTCTTGACTTTCAGAAAGCATTCGATAAAGTACCACATAACCATCTTATTGCTAAAATGGAGAAAATGGGAATTGATAGTAGATTAACAAGGTGAGTGCAGAGTTGGCCAAGGGAAAGGAAACAGACAGTAAGGATAAGAGGAGTGTGCTCAAGTCAGAAGGGGGTAACGAGTGGGGTGCCACAGGGATCAGTGCTGGGCCCCACATTATTTTCATTACACATAGAAGATAAACATCATGATATACAGAATTTTATGCTAACATTTGAAAATAATATTAAACTGGGTGGTCCCTTGGGATCATTGGATGATATCCAATGAATGGAAGATGATGTGAAACAACTGGAACAATGGGCAAGAGCGAACAGGATGTCTTTTAGTATAGAAAAGTGCAGGGTGATGCTGGTGGGAAGCAAGAATCCCAAACATGAATACTATTTGAATGATTGTAAGGTAGGAGATAAAAATAAGGGAGAGGACTGTGGAATAATAATAGATAGATATGGGTATGACTTTCAAGGAACAGAGATCAGAGGTTATTAAAAAAATTAATTATATGATACAAAATATAAAAAGAAACTTTATAAACAGATCTAAACAATGCCAAGTACCATTACACAGGGCATATGTGAGGCCCTATCTGGACTATGGCTCACCATTATGGAGTCCATATTCTAAGTGGAAAATAAATAGAATAGAAAGAGTACAAAGAACATACACAAAGATGATTTGGTTTGGAGAAAATAATGAGTATGAGGAAAGGCTGAAAAGGTTGAACATGTTTAAATTGGAGGATAGAAGAAAGAGAGGAGATTTATTACAGCTATTCAGGATTATGAAGGATTCTGAGTTGGTTAAAGAATTGGGACTAGAAATGGTGGATAAACCAGAAGGGTTGAGAATACATAAGCTACAGATAAAAATTAATATGGCTAAAACAAATGTTAGGTATTTTTCCTTTGTAAATAGAACAGCTAGAATGTGGAATGCCCTACCAGAATATATTGTTCTTAGCAATACATTGGATCAGTTTAAGAGAGAGATAGATAAATTAGAATGTATAAGGTATTGATTGAGCCCGCTACACGGGGAATGGTATAATGGGCTATGATGCCGTCTTCCGTTCCATTACCCAGTATGAAACCCAGTATGAGACTTGTAAAACAGCATGTGATTCTGCCACACGACCTATTATGACTCTGGATGGCGAAATTGACATTAAATGCACAACATGTTTTATGTACTTATTAGTACAAACACCTCCTAGTCCTAGTCTCTCATTACCTTGCAAAAAATGCATGTCCAACATACAGATGCAAGAGGAAATAGCATCATTTGCAGCAAGACTACTGTACATTGAAAACTCTCAGGTTGATATGCATAGACGCTTTACCATACTAGGTACCCCTTACCTCAAACTGAGCCTCCCCATATTGCAGACTCGTCTTTTATAACCCAGACAGTGCATTTTGAACACCCCCCCCACTGTCACTGTGACAGAAAGCAGTTCCGAGATTACATCTAGTCCTGAATTCCCTGATCCCATTACTAATCCAAACAATAACCCAAGTTGTTCTCAGCTAAGAAGGCGGAGTAGAGAGGAGGACACTGACGACTCTGAGCACAGTGATGGCTGGGCCTTAATAAGTAGCTCGAGGGCATACAAAAAGGGTCATAGGGCAAACAACTTTTGTATTACCACTCAAAATTCCTTCTCTGCACTTGCCACATTGGCAGTCACTGAACAAAATATTGATGCTCAGGATTCAAATGTGGGTTACACTCTTAGTCTCGGGTTCCAATATAGCTGAAACCTTATCATATGATCTAATAGAGCTAAATCAGCACCTTCCCCCACAAATACCCCCTAACATACTTAATGTATATCCTCCTCATCATTCCTCATCAAATGGACTTACTGGGCACTCTTTGACTCAACCTAAAAATTCCATAACTCATCAAGGGCAACATGACATCTGTATGGATACTACTGTAAACCCTCTCCCCATAGTTTCAGCCCATCAAGTATTCGTATTAGGGGATTCTATTATAAAACACCTTGACAGGGCTATCTGCAACCCTGACAAAACTAACCAGAGCTAGGGTCTCAAACATTACTGAAATGGCTAGTGATATTTTATCAAATGCAGGAAACAACCCATTAGTAATAGTCCACGCATGAACTAATTACATAAACCGTACTAGCCTCCTACAACTCAAGAAAGACTGTGTTGCTCTAAACAACTTGTTAGTAGAAAAAGGCTGCACCGTATGTTTCTCAGAGATTCTTCCTGTCCCAAGGGCATCCAAAGCCATTACCTGCAGAATAAAAGAAATCAATGAATGGTTGAGGAAATGGTGTCTAAAGCAAGACATCTTGTGTATTCCTCACTGGGAAAAACTTTGTGGTAGGAACTTACTCTTCTGCTGGGACGGTTTACACCTCAGCAGGAGCGGGAGTCAATTATTGGGAAAAACGTTAGCCACAACAATAAACAATTATTTAAACTAAGTGGGATGGGGAGAATGAGCAAGTTCCCACTTCTCTAAATAAGGGCATTGAACACGACACTAGCAGGCCCTGCAATGTAATTTCATTTAATGCCAGATCTTTAAACAATTTAAATAAATCAGAACTAGAAGTCCAATGTTCCTTACTAGACTTAAGTATTATTGCGGTCGCCGAGACACGGTCGGACCGCGCCTCTGTATGGATTAGAGAAATCCCTAATTTCAAATTGTACCACAGAGACAGGGAAATTAGGACTTGTGGAGGAGTGTGTCTCTATATAAGGGATGACATTCCTTCCCACGAGATTGAACTAGTAACAAATACTGAATCTCTCTGGGTCTCAATTCAATTGAAAGGCCAATCTAAACTCACCTTGGGTGTATGTTACAGACCACCTGCGGCTGATCTACAATATACTACAGATCTAATTAACATAATCTCTGACACTGTCCACAAGGATGAGTGCCTTATTAAGGGAGATTTCAATATGCCTGTATTAATTGGGAAGCATTCACAGCCAAAACTGAACAAGAAAAAAATATTTTCTTCTGTAATTATGGACTTAGGTCTGGAACAGTTAGTACAGTACCCAACTAGGGGAATTAACATCCTTGATTTAATCATTACAAATTCAGAGACAAAATTTACAGACATAACTGTTACTGCACCTATTGGTAACAGAGATCACAACTCAATCCCGTTTAGTATCAATACCATAATTCCAAAACCTTCCAATAATATAAACACACAAAGACTACAATAAAGCCAACTTTGCAGAAATCAATTTTGAAATAAACAATGTAAAGTGGGAGAAAACATTTCATGACATGTCATTAAACAGGGCATATGAAACCCTATAACAATTTATTTATCGTTTAGAAGATCAATATGTATCAATTTAAAAGCAAATATAATAAAAAAGGTAAAATACCTATTTGATTTACAAAATCCATTAGTAAACAAATCAAAACGAAACAGCATCTATTTAAGAAACTAAAGAAAGATTCCAGCCCTATAGACATACATAAATATAAATCAGCTGTATCCTTATTAAAACAATCTATATAAGCAAAACTAAAATTTGAATTTAATTTAGCACATTCCAAATCCAATTAAAAATCTCTTTTTTCATATATTATCAGTACAAAATGTAATGCTAGGACAATCGAACCACTCAACAATAATGGAAATAAAATTAAAACTGATCAAGAAACCTCAAACCATTTTAATACATATTTTTGTTCAGTTTTTGGTAAAACGGACTCTAACATTTTTGTATACAAAAATAATTAACCCATTCCCTTCTCTGATTCTAAAGACATTATAAATGCTCTATCATTCCTCAAAAAATCTATAAGCCCAGGACCCAACAATATTCACCCTAAATTTCTGATTGAAACATTAAATTCAATGATCCTTCCACTCAAATTACTGTTTAATAAATCATTACAATAAAATGATATTTCAGATGACCAGAGAAGTGCCATAGTGTCACCAGTTTACAAAAAGGGAAACAAGGCTGATGTTGAGAATTATCACCCCATTAGTTTAACATCTATGGTTGGGAAGGTAATGGAACAATTAATCAAATGTAGGATCGAACAGGAAATGCAGAATATCTCCATTCAGGACACATCTCAACATGGTTTTAAATCAGGACATTCATGTACTACAAATCTGATTTCATTTTATAATGCAATAAGCATTACTTTAGATAAAATATTCCATCAGATGCCATCTTGCTTGATTTTAGCAAAGCATTCGATAAGGTGTCACATACATTAGTAATAAACAAATTACATAGTTTGGGTTTCTCACCCTATTTGGTTAATTGGATATCCCGGTGGTTATATAACAGAACTCAGAGAGTCAGAATAAATGGTGTATTGTCAAACACAGGAGGAGTCACTAGTGGTATACCCCAAGGTTCAGTACTTAGTCCTGTTCTATTTAACATTTTCATAACAGATATGGCAATCTCCTCTAATAAAATCATCTCAAGATTTGCAGACCATACCAAATTAGGAGGTAGAGTCAACACCACATCTAATATATTGCTATTAAAACAAGACCTTGAAAACATTAAACAATGGGCTAAAATAAACTCAATGACTTTTAATTCCGAAAAGTGTATGGTACTACATTTTGGGAAGAATAACACAAAAAATGATTATTACTTAAACATTTGCCATAAATCATCCACCTATGAAAGAGACCTGGGTATTCTGGTAAATAATAAATTGTCATCCAGTAACCATTGCAATAAACTAGGCAGAACAACTAATATAATCTTAAAACAGATCAACAGAACCTTCATTAATAAAACAGAACATTGCTTAGTACCCCTATACTGGACATATATCAGATCCCACCTAGATTATGGATTCCCCTTCTGGAACCCTTACCTGAAAGGCGATATAAATCATCTAGAACAAGTTCAGAGACGATTTACTAAATCTAACTCAAGAGTAAAAACCAAAAGTTATGATGTCAGACTCCAGGAAACAGGACTCTATCCCCTCTACCAAAGAAGACAACGGGGTGATTTTTTGTTAACCTACAAGCTTGTCAAAATGCCAGCACTACTGAAACAATGTGGGTTATCATTGGCCAGCAAGCGTACTGTGGGTAGAACACATAATAAACAACTTAAAGTTAACTGGGCGTACACAGACATAACTTTTTTAGCATAAGAGCAGCTAAACAATGGAATGCACTACCTCAGGAGCTAATTAATTCTACAACCCTTGAAACATTTAAAGCTAAGCTTGATATTTGGCTTACCTATACCCACCTTCATTAAAGCCCCACTGTTGCGGGGGGACAATCTCAATGGGCCTTGTGCCTTCTTTTGTCTGACAAAATCCAGTACATACATGCATTTATACATACATAATTGTTTACACACGAGTGTAATCGTAACAATACATGAAAGTACTGATTGAAATAAGAAGAGAGCAAACTATACAATGCACATAGGATAACACAGAAATCAAAGCTAAACTAATAGGCAATCATTAAGAAGCCTGTGAGTGGATACCCTCAACCTGGAACTTGAATTTAGATGTCAGTGTGGCTCAGTTGGTAGAACATCCACCTCTGGACCAGAAGGTCATGGGTTCTCATCCCACACCGGGATTGGACTTGCACCTAAAACACTGGCATCCGAGTGCAGTATTAGGGGGGTGTTGTACTGCTGGGGTATGCCGCCCTTTGGATGAGACATTAAACCGAGGTCCCTTCCTGGTGCTGTCCTAGTGAGTGTCCAGGTAGAAGTAAAAGAACCCAGGGCACTCTTTGCAAAGAGATGGGGACATTCCCAATGTCCTGGCCAACATTCCCTTCCCATAAACTGGTTCATGCAATTGTCCAGGCCGTGTGTGGATATTGATGTGCGATATGGCCACCACTACACATTCAGTCACTTCACTACCAGTCTAGCATGGTTGAGTGGGGCAAGGGCCCTATGGTTTCTAGCATTTCTCAACTGATTATGGAGGCAGTACAACATAGTGATTAAGACCACGGAACTACAAACTTGGAGAACTGGGTTTGATTGTGTTCTGTGTGACCACAATCAAGTCACTTAACTTCCCTGTTGACACACCTGGAAACAAGCCTCAACTTTATGTGTCTTTCCTGGTCAAAAATTCTAGAACTAACTGTGGCTCCTTCAGCAGCAGTCTCTTTCTTTCAGCTGCTCCTTCGAGGACTCCAAAGAAACTAACTAAGAGTACTGAGCACTTTACTTTTTTTTTTTAATGATTAAGCTTTATGTCCCACAGAAACTGTCCATCCACAATGCAGGTCTGAGATGTTTCTCATGGTGGCCTCTTGACCATAATCCCCACTGTCCCTTCAACAGAGTAGGGCCAGAGAATACCTGTGACAGTCCTAGACAGTACTGGGGGGTTTCTCCGTTTTTCTCCCTAACTGGCTGTACTGTACCACCCTTTGTCATTTCCTCACCCTGATGTGTCATAGCACACGCATTCTATTTCCCCAAAGCAGGGTAAGCAAGCTCCCAGACCCTGTACTGGGGACTGCTGAAGTACCACAGTCACCAACTCCTTCCCACCCTGCAGTCAGCAGAGCTTACCCAGCCTGGTCACCTAATCACCAGCTCTCAAGTTTGCTTTCAAATGCCAACTTGCTGGCAAGGCAGTGCAAAGCACTGCTGCTGGGTCACAGGGTTTCATAGGTTTCATAGGTTTTTCAAGCTACATAGACTTGCGTCCTTAATGCCTGCTTGTTTATTCTATGTGTAACCCCCCCCAGCCCGGTGCTTACGTAAGGTGGGCGGGGGGCTCCCACTGTTCTGGGGGTACTCACACCTGGTGACCCTGTGCAGGGGCCCCAAGTACCAGCCCTCCAGATCCTGCATTCTACTTGAACCCTGAGGCCCAGCCTTTTGTCCCAGGAGCATGTCCCGCTGTTCCTGTGTTGGGGCCCAATCTAGGCAGTGTTCTGGATAGTCAAAGAGGCCACCTGCTGTGCCCTCCTCCACCAGACAGTGAGTTAGCTGCAGCTCCAGCCCCCACCCCTGTTCCTGATCTAACCCCAGATAGCATAGAGGTACCAGGTCATCCCGGGGTGGGGGGCGGTAGACTATGAACCTAAGGGAAAAAACCCACCAGTGAATCAGTGCCAGTGCCCAACAATGACCTGCCTAGATGACTGGGCCGACCTCAATGGCCAACTATAAAACTCACATACAACACTCTGGGTGAGTCTACAAACCTGCCCATCCATGCCATTCACAAGTCATTGGTTCCTGTTCTCTATCCCCCATTGTGTTGCCCTAGGGAGGCCATGGGGAAATGCAGGTGCACACCCTCTCAACACTATATAGTCCATTGATGTAAAACCAAACAAGAGAAATACTCTGGAGATGGGGGTCAATACCTGTCCATTTACAGAAGAAAGGGTTCTGAAAGAACTAGTAGAATTGAAGGTGGACAAAGCAATGGGGCCTGATGGGATTCACCCAAGAATTCTAAAAGAACCAAGGGTAGAACTAATGACACCACTGACTACTCTCTTTAACAAATCAAGGGAGGATGGGGTGGTATCTGAGGACTGGAGGAGGGCAGATGTGATTCCTCTTCACAAAAGTGGGAGTAGGGCAGAGGCAGGAAACTAGAGACCAGTTAGTTTGACCTCAGTGGTAGGGAAAATTATGGAATCACTTCTGAAGGAAAAAAATTGTTGAGTACCTAGAGGCCAGTAGGGCACAGGACCCAAGGCAGCATGGATTCACAGTGGGACGGTCATGTCAGACAAATCTAATAGATTTCTTTGACTGGGTGACCAAAGTAGTAGACCAGGGAGGGGCTGTGGACATGGCCTACCTAGATTTTAGCAAGGCATTTGATACAGTCCCACACAGAAGATTAATACACAAGTTAGCCAGTCTTGGAGTGGGTCCCAAGGTGGTAGCCTGGATAGAAAAATTGGCTGGACAACAGGACACAAAGAGCAGTAGTAAACAGAGTCCACAGTGAAAAAAGGAGGGTTACTAGTGGTGTACTGCAGGGTTCAGTACTGGGACTGGTCCTTTATAAGTAACACTGCAGAGGAACTGGAAGGAAAAGTATGTCTCTTTGCAGACGACACAAAGATCTGCAACAGGGTTGATACAAAAGATGGAGTGGAAAGGATGAGAAGGGACTTGGCAAGGTTGGAGGAATGATCAAATGTATGGCAGCCTAGATTCAACTCAAAGTAGTGCAAGATAATGCACCTGGGAAACAAAAATCCAGGGGAAGAGTACACAATGGGGGGTGAGATAACAACAACAGTAAAAATGGAAAGGGACCTGGGGGTAATTATATCAGATGACCTAAGGGTGGGCAAGCAATGTGAGAAAGTGGTAAGGAAGGCTGGGGGGATACTGGGATGCATAGGGACAGGCATCAATAGTAGAAAACAGGAAGTTGTTATCCCTCTGTACAGACAGTTGGTGAGACCCCATCTGGAATACTGTGTGCAGTTCTGGAGACCCCATCTCCCCAAAGACATAGATAGAGTGGAGGCTGTCCAGAGGAAGGCAACCAAAATGGTGCAGGGTCTGTACCAGAAGACATATGCAGAAAGAGTAAAGGAGCTTAATATGTATAGCCTTGAGGAAAGAAGGGAGAAGGGGGACATGATAGAAACTTTCAAGTACTTCAAGGGAACCAACAAAGTCCAAGAGGGTAGTATCATTCAGAAAAAGAGATGTGCACAAACAAGGGGGCACAATTTGAAGTTAGAGGGGGGATGGCTCAGAGGCAATGTGTGGAAGCATTTTTTCATGGAGAGGGTTGTGGATGCATGGAACAGCCTTCCTGAGGAAGTTGTGGAGTCAAGAACACTGGGAGAATTCAAGAATGCATGGGACAGACATAAGGCAGTCCTAATGGGGGGTAGGAGGAAGTAGGCTGTTGGTTAACTAGGATCTGCAGTTTTTCCGTTAGGTAGGAAAATGGGCAGACTAGGTGGACCAAGCGGTCCTTATCTTCTATCAAATTCTATGTTTCTATGTGGCTGGACCTGATGCAAGCCTAGCTGTGAATGTGATTATTGTTAGTGCTAGTTAGGAACCAGGTGTCTAGCTAGAAAAGTGCATGCTACTTGGTATGGGCTCCTACAATAAGGAAAGGCAGCTCTACCCCTCCCCACCTCCAAAAAAGCAAGAGAGGAGGAACACTGCCTGCAGGGAGGGAGGCTTTGGCTACCCCTCCCCCATGGCAGGAAGAAGAAAGGGGTGGAGAAAGACAGAGCTGTTGGGAGAGAAAGAGTTTTGAGAGAGAGAGGAGAGACAGCAGGGTGGAGGAGCAGGAGGAAAAGGAATCCCAGGGCCCCCAAAGGGAAACCAGAGGGCTGTTTTGGTGGTTTTGCCTGGCAAAGGCTCTGGGGCTGCATCCCTCTCCACCCCTTCTCTCCTCCTTTCAAGCATAAGGAACAGGAAGGAGCTAGACGGCCACTGGGACTGTGCAGGAGGGCCCCTCAGATTGGTTGTTCAAAAGTACTGGGGCAGACTGTTTGGCCTGAAGGTACTGCGACCTCCAGCCTGGATCATGTGGAAGGCTGATGCATCAGGGACAGAGTTTCCTGCTAGGGGAGAAGCCAGGGAGACTAAAAAGGCACCAGGGGGAGTTGAACTGCTGTGCCTCCCCTCCATTGCAAATATCAAGGGAACCGTGGAGAAAAGTAGACAGGCCTGCCTAGTGAAAGCCATATACAAAGGCCTGCGGGTGAAGCTGGAAAGGCCAGGCAGGCAAAAAACTATGTCACCCATTTCGTGGGAGATGACATGCTGTGGACTGCAGGGGTCATCGCCCTTTCCAGGTGCTGTGAGTACCCCGAGCTGCAGCTCAGGGGAGACCAATGTTTTCTTTGCCAAGAGAGTCAGGAGGGAACCGTCCTCTACACCAGTTTATCTTTGTATTTCTTGGAACTTGTGCGAGTATGTAAGGGCCCCAATGGTAAACAGCAGGCCTGCAGACTAAGGGACTGTGAGGTACCCACCAACTGTGACTGGTCTGGGTGCACCCAGGGGAAAGGGGTGAAGTAGGGATAAGTGAATGTTTGGTAACCAGGAGGTTTTGGAGGAGTAGCCCTCACCTCCTTTGTATTAGCTTGTAGTAATAAACTGGGTATTTATTTATTGTTCATCTGTTTCACCTGCTGGGTGCGTAAAACCATTGTGGGGAGTGATTGTGGGTCTGGGGGGTCATCACGGGCAGTCAATAGAGGGAAGACCATTACTTATCCTGGGGAAATGTTCCAACCTGTTCTACCCACAGGAGGTGACGCAGGGGCCCCAGGTGGAAGCACTAAGGCATCACAGAAACTATCAGTAAGGACTCAGACCCGGCACCTCGGGGATGTACTGCTGAGCACCCGAGACCGCCGGGGCAGCCCAGGTGAGTGGGATTATTGGGGGGGGGTGTTACATATATTATAGTGTTTTTATTTCTATAGAACTGATCCAAACCGAGTTTGAAAGAGTCCATTGTTTTACTCATCACCACTTCTCTTGGTAAAGAGTTCCAAAGCTGAGCCTCTCTCTGGCTAAACCAGTTTTTCCCACTTCAAGGTGTTCCACTTATCCTGTTCTAATTGTAATTTGTGACTCCTGGGTTCATAAAGATAGTTCCTTCTTACCCCAAGTCCCAAATTTTCCTTTAGTTGCTCATCCAAAAAGGCCCTGTATATCATACACATATCCTCCCTCATTCTACGATATTGCAATGTGTATAATCCTAAATTATGTAGTCTCTCCTGGTATGATGCATGTCCCTGGCCTGTAATTCTCTTTGTCGACTTACATTGCACTCCCTCCAACCTTCTAATATCAGCTTTTCTGTATGGGGACCAAACCTGGGCGTGTACTCGAGATGCAGCCTCACCAATGCCTGGTACAGGGGCAGAATTACCCCACTGTTTCTGCTACCAATACGTCGTAGTATGCAATATAATGCCTGGTTGTTTTTTTTTTTTATTTATACTTTCTTTTTCTCCCTCCTAGTTTCCTACCCTCTTGATCCTACTCCTTCGGGCCTCTCAATGCTCGTAGCCATCCCCAGATCTGCCCCTAGAGTGTCTTCTCTCCTTCCCTGCACAGTGGGGTCTGTCTGGTGTGGCGGTCTGAGCGGAGAGGCCATCATCCAGGACCGTGAGGGTGATTTTTCCCCTTGTCTGTTGGTCCCATCCCCTGGGGACGCTGGTGCTTGGGACTAAGTCCCGAGAGGTAACGTGCTGACACACGTCTAGCCTCTCATGCGCCGTGCAACGTCCCCCCCTCCCCGACCCCTAAGTCGGAGTCGCCCGTCCCTTTCAGGAATCGGTGCTTCCACCGATTCTCTATGGGAATGATGGACGCTTGCGCGTCCCGGGTATCCCACCCCTGAGGGAGGAGAGCATCTGTGGGGACGCTCGATCCTCCTTCCCCCTGCCAGCCCCCGGCTCCCCAAGTCCGTTACGAACCCGGGTTGCCGGCGTAGCACGAGGTGTGGCATCCAGTGCCTCAACCCTCAGCGCCACCGGGCCGGTTGGTTAGCTTTTTTGACAATAAGACTATAGTGTGTACTGAATTGTAAGTCTCTAGTTACTCTAACCCTCAGATCTCTTTCCTCCACAGTCTGATGAAGCTGAACTTCTCCCAGATTGTACTCAAATTTGCCGTTCCTGTTTCCTAAGTGCACTACTGCACATTTGTTCAGAATGAGTTCTAGCGTATAATGAACTGTCCACTGTATCAGCATATCTACTGTCTTCTGTACATTGTTCTGGTCCTCTATACTGTTCACAATGCCCCCAATCCTGCAATCATCTGCAAATTTACTCAACCAAATGTTGGGGAAGCTGCACTTAATTGAGGATACATACAAATTAAATAAACATGGGCCTAAAACTGAACCCTGAAGGACTCCACTCGTGACTTCTTCACAATTTGACAATACCCCTCTGATTGTAACCCTCTGCCTTCTATTACTCAACCATGCCTCCACCCATTTCACTAAATTTGTAGGTAACTCTGCACTGGTCAGTACCTCTACTAATTCCTTATGTGGTAGTTTGTTGAACGCTTTGGAAAAATCCAAGAATATGATGTCCACAGCATTCCCTGTGTCTAAAGCCTTATTTGCAGTTTCATAGAAGGTCAGCATGTTCGTCTGGCATGATCTTGTCTTTGTAAAGCCATATTGGGTTGGATCTGTTCATTTATGTAAAGCCAAGTGGGATAAAATCTGATCTTTCAAAATTCCTTCAAATAACTTCTCCACTATCGAAGTTAAACTAACTGGTCTAAAATTCTAAGGTTTTGTAGTAGTGCCTTTCTTCAATAAGGGTACCACTATTGCTTCCTTCCAACCCTGTACCACTATTCCCTAGTCCAAGGATTTTTGAAATAAGTAAGTTAGTGGTGGAGCCAGGTGAACTGCCAATTCCCTAAGCACTCTAGGGTGTAGCTCATCTGGCCCTGGAGATTTGTTAATGTTGATATTTTCCAATCTTTTTAGTACATTGGTAGGGTCTATTAATACCTGACCTGCCTGAGAACTCAACTTATTCTCCATTCTTGTGACAGTGTTTTTATTGAATACTGAACTAAAATATGAATTTTGCATATCTGCCAGTTCCTTAGTATCAGTCACACGTTCACCCAGAGCATTGATATGAGGACCTATGTTGTTATGTACTTTCTTTTTACCATTTATATATTTATAAAATGCTTTGTGATTGTCCCTCACTCTTGAAGCCAGCCTAAATTCATAATCTCCCTTGGCCTTTTTTATTTCCTTCTTTAGCTGTCTCACCTTCTCCCCGTACACAAGCCATCGCTCCTGGTTATTTTTTTTGTTTACTCGTTTAAAGATTTTGTCCTTCTCTCTAACCATTTTCTTTATTTTAGAATAAACCATCCTTATCATATTGACACATATTTGGCATATATTTATGCACTTCCCTTGTGATTCATAATTAAAGTTTCCCACATCCTGTCTACTGTTTGATTAGAAAACTCAGTTTCCCTGTCCCAAGCAGCCATTTCTGCTTTTAAGCCACGAAAGTTTGCTTTGTTAAACTTAAGCTTATGTGTCAAGCCTGTGACACAATTTGCCCTTGATTGCCCTGCCATCCTAAAGAACACTTTGCAGTGATCGCTATTTCCTAAGGGACTATCAACCGTAATATTACTTATTTTATCCCCCATGTTTGTCAGGACCAAATCCAAGATGTTTTGACTCCTGGTTACTGACATCACTCTTTGTTCCACCCCAATTTAGGCAACTGCTTCAAGGAATTTCCTTTCTATACTGGTTTTCCCCCTTAATTCCATCCAGTCAGTTTCAGGCATATTGAAATCACCTGCCAAAACTATATATTCTGCCTGGTCTAGGTTGGAAATATAGTCCAAGAGAAGGTCACCCTCCTGGTTTGTCACAGAGGGAGGATTATACACCAATCCCAATCTAGTTCTGGATTCAGATTTGTGCACTATTTTTATCCACATTCTCCAAGTGTATAATTTCCTGCTCACTGTTTATAGTGTCTTTAATATATATAGCAATCCCCCTATCTCTCCTATGGGGTCTAGATCTAGAATATAATTTATATCCTGTGATGTTCTTTTCCCCAAGGATCTGTTTCGTCCCACCAGGTTTCAGTCACCAGTGCAATATCAATACTGCTAGAGATTAACATGTACTGGAATTCATCAATTTGTTTGGTAAACTCCTTGCATTCAATAACACTACATTCCAACCTTCCCCATTTCATTTGTTACCCTCATGTCTGTAAGTTACTGCCCCTTTATTTCCAGTTTAAATGAAACTGTATGACCTTATTCATTTTGGTACCTAGTGTAACGCCCACCCGGTCTACTGTTTGTTTTTGACAGCAATAGCAGGTGGGCTGGGTTCGGTGAGGAACAGGTCACTCGGCACAAAGGCTAGGTTTGACTACTCTGCCCAGGGGCACCCAAGTAATTCTGAACACAGGAAGCAATAACTGTAATGTCCAATACCAGAACTGGGATTCTAAAGTGTGGTTTTTTATTCACATCCAAACAGAATAAACAAAGCACAGATGGACCCCCATGGGGCTACACTCCTGGTAATGCAGATTAAAAGAACCAAGAACCAAGAACACTTCCTCAACACTTTAGCCCTCAGGCTCTGAACCCACCGGGCACACAGCCCGGACTTGCACGCTGCTTTTGGTACACAGCCCAAACTTGTACACTATTCTGGATTTCCCAGGCTCGGCTCCCTTGCCAGCCACTCCGACACCTTACATATGTCATGGAAACATTTTCTGGTGGCTCCCTAAACCACCTAAGAGCACCTCAGCTCTATCAGGGAATTCTCCTTTTAATCCCGTGTCTGGGTACTTTCCTCAGGCACTGGCCAAGTACATGAGAGAAAGTAAAAAGTGCCTCAGAGCAAATCCATAGAGGTGAATTTGGTTACTACTGGTTGGGGGGGGTCTCCCACCTCTCGCTCCCACAGTTCATACCCGGCCATTTCTCTGGACAATAAACACCTCATACTGTAAAGCTTGGCAATGTAGATTCTTGCTAAATGTATGTCACATTCCATCTACTTGTCTTGCTTTCCCTTTGTGAGTGACTTGAACATACTTTTAATTGGCATAGCCCATTGCTCAAGGCCCCTCTCCGATTAAGCAGTCCAATCCCCACTTTACAACTGTACTTGGCTGCCTTTTCCTGACTCCACAGTAACAGTCCCTTTAGTTTCCTTCTGTTAAGGTGAAAAAACACTTGGCCCTGTTTCAGAGCGAACGCACCCTTTGGTTGCAGGTACCCCACAGGCGATTTCTCCACAGGTATTTCTCTCTCAGAGCTTTTGGTGCCGCAGCACAACTTGAGTAGGCAGCTTCTTCCCTTAGCTGGAACCAGGAGGGTTTAACCCTGGAAAACAGGCAAACCTCCCCCCCATCCCCTCAGGGATGGGGCACTTGGACCAGTAACAGCGGTCTCCACCCCTTCAACTACCAGTTTCTGTGTTCCTCTTACGGTGGAAACACACACCTTCCTAATCAGTAGCTCTAAAACAGAGCTTAAAGCTCTGAGAGCCTGCACACAGACAGCTGTACTACAGTCTCTCACCAAGACTGCACACAGACTGAATTCAAAATCCCCAACATTCTATGTTAACCTCCAACTGCAACATTCCAATGTGGCTTATGCAGCTGCGAAAGTTCTATGGTGATGTCATTCCTCAGTCTCAGCTGAGACTGAGAACAGAGTGAGACAGTGTGAAATCCATTTAACTGGAGTTTCACAAGCTGCCTTCCCTGCCTACTACTAGGTCTTACTGGGATTCTAGTAACCCCCGGTAACAGGGGGGTTACACTAGTATTCTAGTTTCTGCTCTATTTAGGTGAAGCCCGCCATGTTTGAAAATAGCTTCGCTTTGAAATGTCCTGATATTATCCATGATTTTTGATATGTCTGTCCACACAAAGGAAGTGTAGCCACCTATTTATTTGATTTGTGGAACAATTTTTGTGCTCATTTGGTCTGTGCACTGGCAAAATCCCTGAAATTATGAGATCGCCCCCCCTTTGCTTGGCTTCTATCTATTATATTCAAAAAGCATTCCTGTGCAACTTCCATTGAATTTTTTCCTATGTCGTTAGTCCCCACATGCAGTATAACCAAGGGTTCATGAGTGTTTTCCATTAGGTCATCCAGTAACTTTTCCAAATCTGTGACTTTCACCCCAGGTAAATTACTTACTGTCATATACATTTTTCTGTTCTTGCAAACTATCACATCAATCGCCCTTGTAGTTGACTCCTCAATTACAAGAATATCTCTTTCTTTTGGCACAGACTGTCAGCAGCTGCAGTTTGCAATGTCTTATTGTCTATCATGTTTTCAGGCTGCTGTAGCTCCTTTGGTGTTTCTAACTTTACTGATTCCTCGCTCACATTCTAATCCCTTATTTCTTTGCTGCTGTCTACCCCTGCTTCAGATACTGCTCTTAAGTGCACTGATTTTGCATATTTTAAATAGAAATGGCTTATCTCAAGTGGCTCACTGATTATTCAGACACTTGCTTTCAAGGACAGCATGTGCACCAGTCAACATTGAGGCCTGGAAGTAGGGCCTTGTATATGTGGTGCAATGTACACTCACTGAAGTGAATGGCCTAGCCACCACAATAGTGACTGCTAGCTGCTACCTTGCTGTGGAAGTCCTGAGGAGCTCGGAGGCTACTGCAGCAAGGAAGAGGGCACCCACTGCAACACTGAAGAGGGTTCCTATCACCTTGCCAGCTTTTGAGCTGCTCATAGATAGCTCTGCTTGCTTTTAAGGTCTTGTGCTGGCTGCCACTAGAGGATCATCATCAGTGATTTTAAGAAGACCTAAAAAAAAAAAAAATCAAAGCACCCCAATTTTGGGGGTGGGGGGGAATTTAACTTCAAGGAGCAAAAGTAATTTTCCCTTTGAGTTAACCGGACACCCCCAGCTTCCTCCCCATCATTTTCTTTACATCTTCAAAATCTGTGCTGACTTTAGAAGTCCTGACCATTCTCCCATCTCCCATCCTTCATATGCCAGATATCCTGACCACTACGCCTGTCCCCACTTTAGAAACCCTGACTGTTCACCCCTGTTACCCCTGTCAATACCCAAGAAATCCTAACCATCCATCATACCTCTCAGCACTAAAATGCACAGCATTGGCGTTCAGAATTCCGAGCAAATGGCCAGACTGTGTGGCACTTTTCTTATTTTAAAGAATAACGGCCCACATATTCAAACGGTTAGTGTGGCACTAACTGGGTTAGCTCTGTGCCAACCATGAACAGCCCTGGTGGTCGAAGCAGGGGTCATAGTCAGAAGTCCCTGGTGTGTTGTTCTAACCTGATAGCACAACCATACTAAATATACCACTGTGCCTATGCAAATATGGGTGAAGTGGTATATTCAAAAGTTTTGGCAGCGCTAAACAGCTGCCATCACAATACTGTTTAACGCTGCCAAAACCCTGCCCTTAACATGGTGCAATGGCTGTGTCTCCCCCGATCACCCATGCCTGATGTATATACTGTATTCCCTGGTGTCTAGCGGTCCCTCAACCACCCATGCCTGATGTTGGACAACTGTCCAGGGGATGGGTGGCCCACTGGACAGCAGGGAAGATCGAGTGCCCTGTTACATGCTTCTGATGAAAGCTTGTATATACTATACTTTATAAGTGTTGGACAACACTACATAAGGAATACTGCATGATACAGGACAGGTGATCCGGGGGGTGGGGGGCCACTAGACACTAGTGAATATGATCTATACATCAGGCATGGGTGATAGGGGGTGGGATGACCACTAGACAACAGGGAATAAGATATACTGTATCATCAGGCACAGGTGATAGGGGGCCACAAGACACTAGGACATACTTGTAGTTACAGGACAGGCCTAAAATGGGCATATTAATGGCCCATTAGCACCGTGCATGCCAAATGGGCTCATTAGCATGCTACAGCTGAATATGGCCCATATGAGTCTTGGCGCGATCCCATTTGGGCAACGCTGTCTCCAGTGGGCTCCACCATGAGTCATATTCAGCTGTGTTGGTGCAGCGCACAGTCACCTCTGGTCAGAGGAGCTGTCTGAATATTGCACAGGGCTGGTTTTGCACTATTTGTCATGCAGTGCTGTCTGCGCAGTGCACACTGCTGACTCTGAATTTGGGGGTCATTATGTCTCAGAATAGTAGGCCCCATATGTTGTGTTAAGGAATGTTTCAATGACGTTAGTTCAGTTTTTTAATAAATTGTGTGTCCAGAAATAACTAACATTATGAGGAACATGAGTGAACCTTCACAGGACAAGGGTAAATTTGAGTATAAAATTCACAGCAGTTGAGTGGTATGCTAACTGTTCTGTGTCCCTGTTTGCATTCCCCAACCCCGCTGTTCTTCTAGTGGGGGCTCTACACCAGGCATGTGCCCTGGAACATAAATGCTGTGCCCCGGTTGGATGCCCCATGTGGTGCAGATCTCCCCCTACAGGATTAATATGTGCACACTATATTAATACTCTGGTTGCCAGCTGTTGTGTCCTACCGGTGCCCTGGTAATCAAGACTGGAGCCCCTACAGCATCTTCATACACCAGAAATCTGATTATTCTGTCCCTGCTCCCTCATCCATCATACCCCAGAAATCCTCATAATTTATTTCCTGTCCCCACCCCCCTATAATACATGTTAAAAACAAAGAAAGAGAACAACAGTATCAGTAAAACCAACTAAATTAAAAATGTGCAGAATTTGCAGTTTACCCTAAAATAAGTTAGGCAACATCGAATCGGGAGATTACTATGCAGACCTAAAAGCTTCCTGAAAAAGGAAGGACTAAGTCCCTCTTAAAGGCCTCCACCAACTAGGGGGGCCTCCTGAAGGGATCATAGAAGCCTGTTTCGCAGGGCAGGTCCCACGAATGCTCGATCACCAGAGGATTTCAGCCTCGCTTTGGGAATGGCCAGGAAGCCCACCTCAGATGAGGGATAGGAGGTCTAATAGGGAGTCGGAAGGTCTCTCACGTAACCAGAACCCAGTCCACATAGGGCCTTACAGGTAAGCAAACCTTGAAGGTGATACACTTCACCGGTAGCCAGTGTAGTTTGCACAAGACTGGGGTTCTATGACAGGACCTGGGAAGGCCTGTTAATAACCTCACCACAGCATTCTGCAGTAACTGCAGGTGCCACAGGACACTTTCACTTATGAGATATAAAGCATTACAGTAGTTTAGTCTGGATGTGACAAAAGCACATACCAGCGATGGCAAGTCTTACAGGTGGTCCAAGGCTTTAATCTGGGTGATGTTTCTGAGATGGTAAACGCCACTCCAGACTATAGCTGACAACTGAGCCTCACGTGTCAGCTTCTCATCCAGAATAACCCCCAGATTCTTCACCTTAGCAGAAGCCACCAAACTACGGGAGCAAAGCACTAAGCTTGCCGTCACCCCACCAGTGGCCAAGCTTAATCACTAGCACCTCCCTCTTGTCAGGACTAAATCTGAGCCACCTTGATGACATCCAGTCCTGGATCTCAGTCAGGCACCAATTTAGCACCTTGACTGCACCCCAGGTGCAAAGGACAAGTACAACCAAGTATCATCGACGTAGCAATTGTAACGATGTCCTGGTAAGCAACAGAGGCTGAAGCCGCTACTGTGTCCTTCATACTCCAGAAATCCTTACCATTCTGTCCCGTCCCCACCGCTGTTCTTCATACCCCAGAAATCCTGACTGTTCTGCCTGTCTACCTCCCATGCTGGCTCTACAGGGCACATGCCCTGGGGCAGAAATATGCCCCAAGTAGTGCAGAGTTCCTCTTATAGGACTAATGTGTGCACACTGTATTGGTGCCCCGGCTGACAGCTGTTGTACCCTACTCCCCTGTTCTCCAGTTATCAAGAGGCTGGAGCCACTACAGCAGCCTGCATAACCCAGAAATCCTGATCGTTCTGCCCCTGCATTCACACCTACCCTGTCCTTCATACTCTAGAAATCCTGACTGTTCTGCCCATTCCCACCAGTAGTGGCTCTAGCCACTACTGGTTACCATGGCACAGTTGGAGCACGACATGGCAGTCAGGGCACTGACATATTGTTACTATGGGGGAAGCCCTGCACCATATGGGGCACAGAATTTCTTTACCAGGGCACGTGCCCTGGTGTAGAGCCATCACCGATTCCAACCCCTGTCCATCATCTTAGAAAACCTGACCATTCCATCTGTCCTTCATACCCCAGAAGAAATCCCAACAGCTCTGCCTGTCTGTCCCCATAGGTCTCAACTTCTATGCATTTCACATAGCACCATATAATGTATGTTAACACTGCCACAGAGATTGCTCTTGCGGTTGTAAGCAAGGTCTCACTCGCATTCCTAGGGTATGAGAACTGTGAACCGAAGCCGAGCAGTTCTAATACCCAAAGAATGTATGTGAGACCACTTTTACAAGCATAAGAGTGGCCTCCGCAGTGGTATTAATATATTCTAATATATGGATAAGTAAAATAATACTGTCAAAAGTCATACAAAAAAATTCCCTGTAATACACTACTCCCATTCCCATAATAGTACCCCTCAAGTGATAATACTATTGGTTCTTGTTGATAATACTATTGTTCAGAGCTGAAATGATAATACTATCACACAAAGCATGTGCCAGTCTGCTTGCCACACAAACGCAGTTGCCATGGTGCCACGTTCCATCCTGGGCAGTCAATGTGATGGCGTACAATCCCATTAGTGGATTTTCTCTGTAGGTGGGCAGAACAACTTAAAAAACATGGTGGATGTTTACTCTCACTTAGCGAGAGGAATGCAGCCAATTCATTTTTCCATTTTTTTTTTCTTCTTCAAATGTAAAGTGGATCATCTGCTTTATCCGCCATTCACTGAAGGATGAAAAAAATAAAAGGTAGGACTGCCTACCAAACTAAAACAAAACAGTGTCAACAGAAATTGAGGGGGGAGGACTTCAGTGCTGCGGGTGGGCGTCCAAGAGTGAGCGCATCTTCAGTGCGGCAGGCGGCCAGCCTGCATCACAGAATCTAAAAAAAGCCGCACATTTTCCCAATCAGATCCATATATTACAAAAAATAACAGATAAATGACTATGTATTACAAGGCAGCCAGACCATCTCAAGGTTTTGGGGATGATGGGAACCTCTCAAGCTTCGCTCTCAAGGTTCCAAGTCCCCAAAACCTCTCAATGGTCTTACTGTCTTGTAATACATAGTCAACTATCTATTGTTCTACTTATTGATCAAGCTCAATCAATAATATATATATTTTTTTAAAACATCCCAGAACATGCCTGTTTCCTGGGCATCTGTGCGAGACACTCTTCACAGAATAAGTGTTTCTCACATTCAGGGAAAGCAGCACTCCCTTGATGTATAATTTACACGCATACTTACCCTTTCTCTGCAAAAATTTATTGATATTCTTCATAATTTGGGGGCTAATAATGGACAAACTACTGTATTAAAAATTAAAACCAACTTGACTGCAACTGTCCTGACTCCTAAAACTATGACACTCACTATTCTTAAAGGGGCACTGTCAACACATCATGGTATTACTAGATGAAAGCTCACATTTTAGAATTGCTTAACTTCTCTGAAATTCATTGGTGTTGCTGGTTGTTTAATCTGCCTCCTTTCATAGCAGAAGTGAAATGCATACTAATAGTGTAATCAGGGCAAGATTAACCATTATGCCAATTAAACCATGGCTTAGGGCCTCAAGGCCAGCAGGAGCCTCCTAGCCCTGGAGTTTGAGCATTTCTTGATATAGAGGGGGCATTCCTGGATATAGAGGGGGCCCGCAAAGTATGGCTTGGAGTAGGGCCCTCATGTCCTTTAATCTGGCCCTGAATGTAATCATACTCAACCTTGTTTTGATACATAGAGAATACTGGCTAGGCTACTGTGCGAAACCAGCCTGTGCTGCCACCGAAGGGTTCTGATTCCATTTAACCTCGACAGCAAAGCTCGAGAAGTCCGACGGAATCATAACCCTGTAGTGGCAACACAGGCTGGTCGACACATAGCCCAGCCAGTATTTTGTATAGTGTGTAACTCATAGGTGGCGCTATACCAACGGCTACTACCCCTGCCTGCTTGGCTAATAGCAGGTTAAGGGGCCAGAGTTCTGAAATGGGTGCCTCCACTCAGAGGTCAGGGTTGGTAGTGGTCAAGCTAACCTGGGCACAGCCCTCCGGGACACTGTAACCCCCCCTCTTTCCTTACTAGTGGCCGGAACAATACACAAGAATCACTTTCACAATACCAGATACACCACACAAGTACCCACACTGTTTGCACTTACCACCAGGGCTTTCCTCTGGCCCGGCCCTGGGGACCACCTGTAAAACAAGGTTATACACAACAAATAACAGCAGTACAGTACTCTTGCACAAACTGGAACCACAGTCAGGGTAAATGCAAAATAAGAGTTAGATCTGATTTATTTATGGGGCTTGAACAAGGGAGGGACGTAATCAGGTCAATTTGCTTAAAGGATGTATCAATCAAACAGTTATGCATGCACTTCAGGGTCTATAAACAGTCACACACTCTGGGTGCTCAGATGGAGAATGGTGGGCTAGCTAGGAACGTTGCAGCTGGTTGGGGCCCTGTGATGGAAGAAAACAACATGCACAACACACACTATTTGCAATCTGGAGCTGGAGGGCTCAGTTTGTGAAACAAAAACAACAAGACAATCAGATGACACACTTTTAGATTAGGCTGTTGTTGCAGGGGGCTACCCTGATGATTACTCATGATACCCAAGACTGGACACAGGCTTGATGAAAATCGAGACAGCAGGTGGTTAATCTGGAGTGCCAGGAGAAGCAGGGCCCACACGAATCGCTGAGGTGTCATTCCTGTTCAAGCGTGGAGCAGGGGGCTGATCCCCAGGCAGGTCTCTCGTTGATGGCTTTTTCTGTGCAGTGGGTAGTCTGGCTGGGCCAGTGTGGCAAGGCAGAGGCCAAATGGAGACAAATTCGGATACAGTATGTTTTGGGATAGATCCAGCTTCCAGCAAGCAGAACACAGTTCACACAGTGGGAGACCAAATCATGACCCACTTTCAATACACAGCACATTTACATGTAAGGAAGTTCTACTGTACCAGGCAAACTATTCTTCAGTCACGATTGCAAAATCGCTGCACAAACTGGGGATTCAAAAGCAGCTGGAAATCCTTACAGGCCGATCACATTCAGCAAAATCTTTGGTCTTCTTTAGGTATGAACCTGGTAAAAAAAAAAAAAAAAAATCAGTGCTTACTTTGTTCTCACAAACTTGGATTTAGTCAAAAATAATTCTCTTCTCTCCCTCTCAGGGGCAGCAGGCAGACATGCAGGCCAAAAACACAGTCCTTTCACAGTTCTCCCATGCATACTTCTCAACCTCCTGCCTCGTAAATCAGGTACAAAGCTTAAAAAAATGAGGGACAGAGGACCAAAATCAGGGACACGTCTTCAAAATTGGTGATATCCATTCAAAAAGCTAGTAGAATAAGGGGCTTAGTGTAAAATGCATTTTCTAAGGAAGAACACATCTGTAACTTTAATGTTTGACATTATTTTCTGCTTACAACACCCACTGTTTGGTCAGGGAAACACAATTTTTAAGAGGGGCAGAGTAAAATTTTGAGGCAAAATCAGGGAACATCCCCGAAAATCAGGGACAGTTGAGAGGTATGCTCCCATGCAAAACTACACAGAACTACTTACCCAAATCACTTGAGCTGTTCTCATTTCACTTCCCAGCTCAGAACTGACTGAAACAGCAGGCAGCTTCGGGATGTCCCTCAGAGCCAAAAGATTTGGTTGGCTGATCTGTCTGTCAGCCACAACAAAGGCTCTCCCTTCAGGTGCAAAAACGCACCAAAAGCTCAAAACTACAATTCCTACAGATTTTGACTCCAGACAGCTCCTGTAGTCCCGCTCCATTTTGGGTCCCACCACACTGATTGGTCTAATTCGGCAGTTCCAGGCCAAAATGGTGGGGATAAACAAAACAATTCTTGCTGCAAAGAAGGCAGGTTAGACAAACTACATTATTATTACTACTCTAATGAATGATCAGCAAAGAGTTACATCTATTAACAAGGCTCCCTCTGTGCAATTAGCGACGGCAGAAATGGAGCGATTACCTGGCATCCTGGGCAGGACTCGAGCATGACAACACTCAGCCCCCTCCCAGATTAATTATTACTGCAATCCAGGCAGCTCTTAAAGTGACAGCACATAGAGGCACTCCTTGGCAGTAACGAGTAACTGCTAAAATGCAGGACACCAGTCTAGCAGTGAGCATTTAGGCAAGTTCGAGGAAGACTTTTCGGGAACCACCATTTGCAGGGGGGGTTTACAAGTGTATGGAGACCCCTTGTTTAAATCCCGTGGCAACCATCCATGTCAATTAGATAGGGGGTGATCACTTTCAGATCATTTGTGGTTTTACATTTTGTGCGCTTATTCTGCTGCTCAACAAATTTCAAGCGCTCCTCAGACAACTTTGAAAAAAACGCCGCCATCCTGTCACAGTACTGACTGAATACTGAGATGTGCGCGTGGTGGTTTTTTGATTACTGGAAGTACTGTCTCGTGAGCTCAGAAAAAACAGCCAAGATGCTGTTGTACCACAGTGTGGTGTAACTGCATTCCATGAACTTTGAACTGTGGTACAACAACATCTGAACTGCAGTGGAATTCTGTGTGGAACAAGGGTCTTTATACACTATAAATCCTTGCTCTACTTTTATTGCCTAGTTCCTGAACATATGGAACATCCCCAAATAGAGTAGTCACTCATGATGCAACAGCATCCTTTCGTCCCACTGCTTCTTGAGTGACTACACTGTGTTTGTGTGTTTCCAAGTTAAGGAAAGATGCAATGGGTGTTGATTACAAAATGTTATCAAACACATTTTGGTGTGGTAACACCAGTATGGTGGGCAGTCTGTTTTTTACTTTTAAAAAGAAAAAAAGGGATCAGAATCAAACTACCAGCATATTGTATATAATATGAACAATCACAATAGGTGCATTTTATCCTAGGAACAGTTTGAGGCGGGGGGGGGGGGTGTTAACAGTGTCCCTTTAAATGTATTAGTCCTTAAACTGAAATATGTGCTATGCATTATGCCCATTTGCTTGTCATCTTAAAGGCCAGTGTTAAACATGTGTATGTTGACATATGTCCCCTACCATGGTACAGCAGTCATCACTCCTGGCCCTACCGTCCTACTTTCTCTTTCCTCAAGACACACGCGGTCCGAAAAACTACACACACACACACTTCACTCGCATACCTCGAGTTTCCCGAGCCTGCCTTGCAAGCCTGACCCGCCCCTTGTCCACTACGCAACAGAAGGTTGTTGTGCTTCCGGCGTGGAGCTTCGCGTTTCGGTTTCGATTTACAGAAACGAATTTCTAAACTCAGTCGACGCATCACTATGTCGGGTCTTCTGGTTCTGTGGTCGAGCTTCTGTATGTGGCTCGTTGGCCCGGGACCTCACAGAAAGACCCGACATGTGTGTAGTAAGAATATGAGTTTAAGCCCGGAACGTATTCCGATGTCAAACATGTCTTTTCCTGCCACCGCACGGCGGAAGACGAATGAGCACGGGTCAGCGTCAGTAGTGGGCGGCATTTAAAATGTCCAAATATGGTTTCTCGTGAAAGAGATAAACGATAGACCAGTCACAAAAATTTCCTGTCGTGCTTTGTACGAAGCGGCGCTGCGCACTACAGTCCGTGTTGGGATTTACAGTCACGGCTGTCCCTGATTTTGCTCTCTGTTGCCCAGAGTTTTTAAACATAATATGCCCTAATTTTTTGGGGCGCTGGGTAAAGAGGTATGTTGGGATTATTCCTAATGCTGAGAAAATGTATAGGGTTGTGGCTTATTTTCGGGGTTTGCTAAGCTTCTCATCCCTCACTGGATATTGCCTATTTTTACCAATTTGGAGCTTCTTGTTTTTTCTCTCTCTCTCTGCCTTTTTTGTTGTTTTACTTTTCGTTCGTACTGTTGTGTCAGGCCTCCGTTTCTGTGTTAAACTTGGGTGGGGGCGGCGTAGTCAACAACAGTATAGCCGGGCAAGCTTTCATCACACACCCCGACCACACCACAGCACACTTTTTTATTATAGGGTAGGGCCAGCACCGTCAGGTGGGCCTTAGTCAGAATTGAGGTAGGAAGTGATTTTTGTTTTCTCAGAGTAAGCCAGAAGGCATACCTCTCAAGTGTCCCTGATTTTCAGGGATGTCCCTGATTTTGCCTCAAAATTTTACTCTGTCCCTCCTAAAATTTGTGTTTTTGTGGCTAAACAGCGGGGACTGTAAGCACAGAACAATGTCAAGCATTAAAGTTACAGACTTGTTCTTTAGAAAATGCATTTAGCACTAAGCCCATATTCTACCAGCTTTCTGGGTGGATAGCTCTAGTTTTGAAGATGTGTCCCTGATTTTTGTCCTTTGTCCCTGATTTTTCTAAGCCTTGGCCCTGATTTACGAGGCAGGAGGTTGAGAGGTATGCCAGAAGGGTAAGGAAAAATATTCATATCAGTGCTTTACAGTAATTGGTAATTGCTATTTGTTATTAAACTTAGATTGTGGGCTTTTAGTGAAACTGTAATTTCTTTGCTGTCTTTCCTTATAATTGTTTTTGGGCTGTTGAAAATTTAAAACGTAGTGGTGGTGTATTTCTTTGCTGTCTTTAATTGCTGCAAATTTTCACATCCCTTTCCCCCAGCTCTTAATTATATGCCCTGTTAAATCTGATTGACAGGAGCTAAACACGGGATAGTAGGGGGTGTGGAGTAGGAGGGTCATAAGGGGAAGAAGCCCACCCTCAGCACAACAAGTGTTTTGACTCATTTATTTTCTTTTTTTTTTTTTTTTTTTTAAAGAAAAGTATCTGAGGATCAGTGGCAGGATTTATAGGACAGTAAATTAATAAAAAGGGAACTAGGGGAGCTTCAGTAACAGACAAGTAGTGGAATAGCAGTATAATTGCAGTATAATGTGGGGAGTGGTGCAATGCAGTAGCTGTGGGGCAGCCATATTCAGGCAGACCTTCTGGACACTGAGGTGCTGCCCTATCTGCATGCATCTCTCTGGACTGCGGGATGAGCTAGTCAGACTTGGAGCGGAAGTAAACTGGGTCAGGGGTACCATCCCCCCCATCCAGAGACCACCCAGTCCAATGCTGCTACCTCTAAGGATGCCAAGAACGAGGAGCAGTTGGATGACAGTGGGCTCAGGGTGGGTTAAGACGGTGAGGCAGAGGCACATCCCAGATCTTATTCCACTCAAGAACTCATATGCCGCACTGGCAAATGAGGGCAACCAAACAGAGGTACCCAGAGAAGTGGAAGGAAAGGATGTGGAGGTTAGCCAAGGAGATGACCTCAGCGGGGAGAACAGTGGACCACAGAGGAGGAGGAAGCAAATCCTTGTGGGGGACTCCATCATAAGAGAGATCCAGCTAGGAATACAGGAGGGGAAGGGGGAGGACCGGGAGGTGAGGTACCTACCAGGTGCCACGGCATGGAGGGATGGAAGGAAGATCCTGGGGATCGCTGGGAAGGCAAGGCAGGAGGGTGAGCTGGATGTTATTATCCACCTAGGTACTAATGACCTGGAAAATGGGGAGCCAAAGGAAGTTCAGGAAGAGTTTAGGAAATTGGGGAGGGGTCTCAAGCAAGTAGCTACTTCTGTCAGTTTCTCAGAAGTACTACCTGCGAGAGGCATGGGAGAGTATAGGGGTGCATACACCAGGAACTTTAACTCATGGTTGAAGAACTGGTGCTGTGAGGTAGGGTTTGGATTCATTGGTTACTGGGAACCCAACTGGAGGGATGGAGGTTTGTTCAAGCATGACGGCTTGCATCCATCCTGGAGGGGAATCCAAGCACTCAATGCTAAGTTTAAATGCTACATTGACAAGGATTTAAACTAGCCAAGGGGGGGGTGGCAGGCCAGCAAGGAGGGTACCTACTTGCTCACCCCCCCACAGCTAGCAGTGGAACCAGTGAACCGGAGGAGTGGATATCTCAACAAAGCAGTGTGCAAAAGATGGAGATTAGCACCCAAGAGGTGGATAGGCAGAAAAGGGGCAAAAATCAGCAGAAGGGCAGACAGCAAGGAGAACCAGGGATAAAGGACAACCAGGGAAGGGGCTGGAGTAGAACAGCTAAACAGTCTAGGCAGGTCAAATCATGGAAAGCCATGTGTGCCAATGCCAGGAGCCTTAGCAACAAGATGGAAGATCTGGAGGCTGTCATGGTGCAGTCAGACGTGGACATTGTGGCCATCACAGAAACCTGGTGTAATGATAACCATGATTGGGAGATGGCCATTCCTGGCTACAACATATTCAGAAGAGACCAGACAGGTAGGAAGGGGAATTGGCACTGTATGTGAAAAATGACATAAGGGCCACAGAGATCTAGGAGGAACAAAATGGGGGAGAGATACTGTGGGTTAAGCTGGAAAGGAAAATGGGGCCAGCCATCCGCACAAGTGTGGTCTATAGACCACCAGCCCAGGAGGAAGAAACAGGGAGATGATGCTAGCCATCCAAAGGATGGCAGACAAGGGTGAGGTAGTACTGGTTGCAGACTTCAATATTCCAGACGTGGACTGGAGAATCCCAGCAGCAGCATCAACTAGGAGCAGATTTATCCTGGACTCCCTTCATGGTGCCTTCCTCAAGCAACTGGTCATGGAACCAACTCGGCAGAAGGCAGTACTGGACCTTGTGCTCACAAACGGGGACAACGTGATGGGGGTAACAGTGGGGGAGCACCTGGGGAACAGTGACCACCAGTCATTGTGGTTTGAAATCACAGAAGGAGCAGACCCAAACCACACAAAAACACGTATCCTGGATTTTAGGGGGGGCAGACTTTGGGAAAATGGGGAGATACTTGAAAGAGGCATTAAGGGGCATGGGGCAGGAATCGGGTTGAGGAACAGTGGGCAGTATTTAAAACGAGGATTACAAGAGCAACATAATTATGCATTAAGCAGGTTAGCAAGAGGAAAAGGAGGAGGAGACCATTATGGTTTTCCAAAGAGGTATCAAAGAAAGTGAAAGCCAAAAAGATTGCATTCAGCAATACAAAAAGACATAGGCATAAGGGGATAGGGAGAAGTACCAGGAGAAGCAAAGGGAGGTCAGTAAGGGAAGCCAAAGCTCAGACAGAAGAGCACATTGCAAAATCAGTGGGTAGAGGGGACAAAACCTTTTACAGGTACATAAGTGAAAAAAGAAAGGCAAAGAGGGATAGTGAGACTGAAGGGGGAGGATGGGGGCCCGCATGGAGGATGACAACAGTAAAGCTGACATACTGATCAGGTATTTCTGCTCAGTCTTTTCTGAGGAAGAGGAGGGTAATGAGTCTGAAGGAGTACAAGGGGTGAGAATGGTGCAGAAATGGACACAAGTCCCTTTACACGAGAAAGGGTCCTGAAGGAACTGGAAGTAATGAGTTGATAAAGCAGTGGGGCCAGATGGGGTGCACCACAGGGTCCTTAAAGAACTCAGAGAGGTGGTGGTCGAACCTCTGGCTATCCTGTTTAGCCGATCACTGGAAACGGGGGAGGTACCTAAAGACTGGAGGACAGCAGATGTAGTCCCCTTATACAGAAGTAGGCACAAAGAGGAAGTGGGGAACTACAGACCAGTCAGCCTCACCTCGGTAGTGGGGAAGATCATGGAAGCACTACTAAAGGAGAGATTGGTGGAACATCTGGTTGTCAGTGGACTGCAGGATCCAGGGCAGCATGGTTTCACCAGGGGGAGGTCATGTCAGACCAACCTCGTTGAATTTTTTGGCTGGGTGTCTAGGGAGGTGGATCAGGGGAGGGCAGTGGATGTGGCCTATCTGGACTCAGCAAGGTCTTTGACACTGTGCCACATAGAAGATTATTACACTAACTAGGGAATAAAGGTGTGGGCAGGACAGTAGTGTGGTGGGTAGGTAACTGGCTGGGCGGCAGGACACAGAGGGTGGTGGTAAATGGCTGTCACTCCACAGAGGGAAGAGTGACCAGTGGGGTACCACAGGGATCAGTGCTGGGACTGGTCCTATTTGACATCTTCATCAGTGACATTGTGCAGGACCTAGAAGGCAGAATTTCACTGTTCGCTGATGACACAAAACTGTGTAACAGAGTAGACACACCAGAGGGTGTAGACAGAATGAGAAGGAACCTGCAGAAACTTGAAGAATAGTCAGGGGTTTGGCAGTTGAAATTCAATGCAGAGAAGTGCAAGATAATGCATATGGGGCACAAAAACCTTGGCACAATATATCAGTTGGGGGTGAGGATATAGCATGCACCAAGCAAGAAAGGGATCTTGGGGTTATCATCTCTGATGACCTCAAGGTAGGGAATCAGCGTGACAAGGCAGCAGGTAAAGCAAATAGGATGCTGGGATGCATAGGCAGGGGCATCACCAGCAGGAAAAGGGAGGTCATGATTCCACTATACAAGACACTAGTGAGGCCCCACCTGGAGTACAGTGTACAGTTCTGGAGACCTTACCTATGTAAGGACATAGAGAAGGTTCAGAGGAGGGCAACAAAGATGGTACATGGATTGCATCACAAGTCCTATGAGGACAGGTTGAAGGAATTGAATATGTACTCCCTGGAGGAGAGGAGGGAGAGAGGGGACACGGAGACATACAAGTATCTTACAGGGAGGAACAGGGTGCAAGAATACACTACTTTTAAGCAAAAAAGATGTTCCAGGACTAGAGGGCATGGGATGAAGTTGGAGGGAGGACGATTCAGAGGAAATGTGAGGAAGAATTTCTTCACAGAATGGGTGGTAGACAAGTGGAACACTCTGCGTGAGGAAGTGGTGGGGGCTGAAACAATCACAGGATTTAAGAATGCATGGGATATACATAAAGGAATTCTGGAGGTCAAGGATAAGGGGCAACAGAGTTCTAGGAAAACATAAACTGAAGTTACAAACTCAAATGGGTGGACTGGGTGGGCCATAGGCCCTTATTTGCAGACACTGTCTATGTATCTATATATTTCACCACAATTGTAGGGTTTGCGAAAGCATACCTCTCAGCTAGGGTTACCAGATGTCCTCTTTTATGAGGACATGTCCTCTTTTCCAGCTGCCAAATATTCTTCATGTACTTTTTCAATCCTGTTGTATTATTATTATTATTTTTATAATTTTTTACTTTCTCCTACCCAGGACTGCCTTGTAAATGAGCTGTGTAGGCGGTGGAGACTTTAAACCTATTTACTTGGGGTCTGGCACAAGGAGCTGATTGAGGGAGAGACTAAGGGTGGGATATTCAGACTAAGCCAGGCTGTGGCGCAAAACCTGGAGCGCAGCGCAACTGGGATGTCAGGCGCGAACAGGTGATATTCAGCGGTGCTGCACCATGGCTCCGCACGCCGTTTGCATGCTATGGCTACCGTAGTGTGCATGACGTGAGTGGCACTGCACCAGTGCAAGTGGCCAGAGAGGGGCAGGGGATGCACTAGCATGAGTGCCGTTGCACCTGGCGCATCACCTGTAATATTCAAAGATGCACATACCAATGAAGCCATAATGCATGCAAAGGCTAAATGGGCCCATTTGCATGTCATTATACCCCATTGCATGCAGGTCGCCTGATCCCGGCGACTTGTGCCTGGCACCCTGCCAGGCTGCAGCAGTTGGGGACCGACACCTCCTGCACAAGCGGCAAAGTGCCCCACTGCCTGATCGTGGGCATATATATTAAATCAAAGGTCCAGTATCCCTGGTGGTCCAGTGGACCACTCCCAGCCCGATCGCGAGCATATGTATTAAATCAGAGTTCCATTATCCCTGGTGGTCCAGTGGTCCAGTGGACCGCGTCCAGCCCGATCACGGGCATCAGTTATAAAATATTAAAAACCAATCCATCCCTGGTGGTCCAATGGTACCCCCCTCCTACCCGCCCACTGAGACCCACCACCCGCCCCGGTCAGCGGGCGGCAGCTCCCCACCTGCATGCTGCCCACTGCCTGACTTGTACAGTGGGCAGTACACCTATTGGTCCACAGTGTGGGCCAATGGGCGTGCATCCCGTACTGTATTGGGAACGGGGTGGTGGGGCTCAGTGGGAAGGGGGTACCACTGGACCACCAGGGATGGATTGGTTTTTAATATTTTATAACTGACGCCCGCAATCAGGCTAGATGCGGTCCACTGGACCTCCAGGGATATTGGACGATTAATGTAATACATATGCCCGCGATCGGGCTGGGAGCGTTCCACTGGACCACCAGGGATATTGGACCTTTTTTCATTACGAATGCCCGCGATCGGGCATGTGGGGGGGCGCTACCACGAAGGTGCCACCAGAGCTCGGGTGGCCACCCACAGCTGGCAGCTGCCGTGTTGCGCCCTGCAATATGGCAGCTCACTTGTGGGTGGCCAGCTGTTGCTCCTTTTATTTTTTGCTCAACTGTGTGCGGCGCAGGTACGAGTTGCGCCTGCATCAACTCAGCACATCCCGGGCTGAATATCGGGATGTGCGGAGTTTGCATAGGCACGTCCCCCCTACTTGCGCTGCATACATTACTGATGCGCTCCGGCGCGCCGAGGATTTGTGCCACGCACATTCCCTTTTAAATATTGCGCTTGGATGCATCAGTAAGGCCATGTGAAACGTGTTGCGCAGCCCTTCTGAATATCCCACCGTAAGTGTCCTCTTTTTGACATCTCAAAATCTGGTACCCCTACTCTCAGCTGTCCCTGATTTTGCCACAGAATTTTACTCTGTCTCTCCTAAAATTCATGTTTCCATGACCAATCACCAAAACAGTGGGAGTTGTAAGCACAAAATAATGTTAACCATTAAAGTTACAGACTTGTTCTTCCTTAGAAAATGCATTCTACACTAAGTCCCTTATTCTGTTAGCTTCCTGAGTGGATACCATGTATTTTGAAGATGTGTCCCTGAATTTGGTCATTTGTCCCTGATTTTTTAAAGCCTTGTCCCTGATTTATGAGACAGGAAGTTGAGAGGCATGTGCGAAAGATTGTTTTAGGAATAATGATGGGTTGCGACCTTCCTCCACCCATCGAATTTTACGTAAGAAAATTATAGGAAAACTTTATTAGGGGTTGTAGTGAAATGGATGTCATAGGGGTTTCAGAGAAATCACAGGGGTCTCGACTGCAACCCCTGGCTATCCCTAAATGATGCCCTTGGGTGGGCCAGGAGTTGGATACACTGGGTATCTGCCCTGTGATACCCAGTCACTGTTGGAGTCTGATAACCGTCAGTGTACAATTTAACCCCAAAGCTGTTTATAGTCTGTATATATCTTTCTGTTGGCACCACTGGATTAATTTCATTTTGTTGCAGAAATGGTTCTTGACTGTATTACGAACATACGAATCTGCCAGCAGATAAAGGCCTTATGGTCTATCGAATCTACTCGAATGCGCAGCTAGCAGCCCTCATACTGCAGCCACCCCTCCCTCCCATTCTCCTCTCCAGCGACCCACCCCCCCTTCCAGTGACCCTCCCCCGTACTCTATCCAATCCCTTTTTGAAGCTGCCCACCATGTTATAGGATACTACTCCCCCTGGTAATGCGTTTCAACCTGCCACCACCATCTCCGTAAAAAAGTCTCTCCTCATTTCCCTCCTGAACCTGCCCCCCCTCCAATTTCAGATCATGCCCTCGGGTGTCCCTCCCCCTTCTTAACAAGAAAAGCCCCTCTGTGCCCATACTGTTTATCCCATTCATGTATTTGAAGGTCTCAGTCATGTCCCTCCCATCCCTCCTCTCTTCCAAGGCGTACATGTTCAACTCCCTCAGCCTGCTCTCATAGGGCAAGTCCCTTAACCCTTGGATCATTTTTGTTGCCCTGCTCTGCACCACCTCCAGTAACCCAATGTCCTTCTTCAGGTATAGCCACCAGAACTGCACGCAGTACTCCATGTGTGACCTAACCAGTGGCCTGTACAGCGGCAGGATCACCTCCCCCCCCTTAGAGGATATGCCCCAGGCAATACAATCCAGCATCTTGTTATCCTTGTCAGCTGCCTGTTTGTACTATGTGGAGTGGTTCATTGCTCCTATTATGATCACCCCTAGATCATTCTCCTCTGTCCTGGTCAGCTCAATACCCCGTAGCTGGTAGCGCCTCCTTGGGTTTTTAGCTCCGAAATGTAGCACCTTGCATTTCTTAGCATTGAACCCCAGTTGCCAAGTGTCAGACCAGGCCTCTAGTTTTGCCAGATCATCTTGCAATCCCTGCCACCCCTCTAGGTTATTCACTACTGCACCCATCTTGGTGTCATCTGCAAACAGACTGATCTTGCTCTTGATGCCTATGGAAATGTCTGCTATGAAGACCTCAAATAATACCGGCCCCAGTACAGATCCCTGTGGCACCTCGCTTGTCACTGTCCTGGGCGATGAGAGCTCCCCCACCACCACCACCCTCTGCTGTCTCCCTTGCAGCCAATTCCCTACCTGTCCCTCCATCTTTGCCCTGGCCCCTGTGCCCTTCAGCTTACTACCCGGCCTCCCATGTGGCTCCGAACTGAATGCCTTGCTGAAGTCCAGGTACAGGACATCCACTACATGGCCCCTGTCCAACTGCTTGGTTATCTAATCATAGTACTCCACCAGGTTAGTCTGACAGGATCTGCCTGAGACAAACCCATGCTGTCTGCTATCCTGAAGTCCATTAGCTTCCAGGAGGGCAACTAGCCTCTCCTTCAAGATTGTCTCCATCCGTTTTCCCACTATGGATGTGAGGCTTACTGGCCTGTAGTTTCCAGGCTCATCCTTGGGACCACTCTTGTTGAGGGGCACCACATGTGCCATCCTCCAGTCTTGCGGTACACACCCAGAGTCCAGGGAGACATTGAACAGGTCTGTCAGTGGCTCTGCCAGGACATCTGCCAGCTCCCTTAGCACCCTTGGGTGTATGCCATCCTGCCCTGGTGCCTTTTCCACCCTCAAGCCCTCCAGTACCCTGCCCACTGGGATTTTCCTATCTGTCTCCTCTCCCCCTGTACTCCCCCAACCCCCATGGGTATTGTCCCCCTTTCTCTTTGGTAAATACAGCGCAGAAGTACTCATTTAATTCTTCTGCCTGTTCTGCCCTTGACTCCACCCCCCCTTTAAATTCCTCACAATTTGGTCTTTGCAACTCCTTTTCTCCCTGATGTATCTGAAGAAGTCCTTCTCCCCATCTCTGATGCCCTGTGCCAGCCTGAGCTCCCGGGATGCCTTGTCACCTCCCTTGACTCCTTCAGGTATCCGTCTCTGTCCTCCTCACTCCCTGTTCTCTTGTACTTTCTAAAGGTAGCTCTTTTCCTTCTTACTTTCTCCATAACCTTCCTGCTCACCCAACTTGGCTTCTTGGCCCTTGCCCTCTTACTGTGAACCCTTCTGCATGTTCCGGGTCCCTCCTCTATACCCCGTTTAATGACCCCCCCACCTCTTGATTAGTGTCCATATCTGGATTGATTCTGGCAAGATACCCCTGCACTGTGTCTCTCATCCTCCCAAAGCTGGCCCTTCTTAAGTCTAACACCCTTGTGCCTGAGCCTACCCCCTCTTTCCTCATGTTTATCCTGAACCACACTGAGTGGTGGTTACTTCCTGCCAGTGGTTCCTCTGCCGTCGGCTCCCTCACGGACTCACCATTCTCCAGCATGAGGTCAAGGGTATTCCCTAACCTGGTCGGCTTATTGACCCTCTGTATTAGGAAGCTGTCCTGGAAGGCATTCAGAAGTACCTGCCCCCTCCTATTTGTGGGGGTTGGGGTACCCCAATCCACCCCTGGCAGGTTGAAGTTGTTTACAATTACTGTACTTCCCCTTTCACAGATCCTTCTGATCTTCCCTGCTAGCTGGCTGTCTAACTCCTCAGTCTGAGAGGGTTGGTGGTACACCACTCGCAACCTGACAGTCCCATGTTTGGAGTCCTGGAACTGCACCCATAATGACTCTGTGCTGCACCCCCGATGCATTTCAGACCTTCCCTCACATACAGCGCCACCCCACCTCCTTCCCCATTTATCCTGTCCCTCTGAAATATCTTATATCCCTGTATTGCCAGTCATGGTAGTGGGTGGTCCATGTCTTGGTTATAGCTGCCATATCCACCTCCCCATCCACCATGAGAGCCTGTAACTCTGCTATTCTTACCCCAGGAGTCCTTTAGCATCAGTATCTCTTTTTTGTACTTAGCTGGCTAGATGCAACTGCCCAGGAGGTGTGCCTTTAAGAGATATTTAATTGAGCGTAGGGCCAAGCCAATCAAAAGACAGGAGGGGTGTGAGCTGAGTGAGAGCTGTTGAATGCTTCAGAATTTTTTTTCCGCTGGACTGAGCAATATTGCCTCTGAGGTGTCTCCCAACTTTCCTTGTTGACAGCCTCCTAGTGCTTACCTGGGTAAAGTTTTCCTCATAAATTATTTCCTTTAGTGTGCTGAGTGAAAGTTTTACTTTTTCATTAGCGCTGCACAAATTTTTTATTCTTAGCGCAATGGCGCTATTTTGACTTTATTTTAACCGCGACTATTTAGTTTAAAGCCATATTTTATCGTGGGTGCTTATTTTCGAGTTTCCTTCATTTTGGGGCAAATTCTTGTGGGACCCGTCGAATTAGGGACAGTTGCCTTGTTTTTTACCTCAGACCTCATGGGGTTTACCACGAGGCACATGCAGTAGATTTCAAATTAAAACAGTGCCTGGGGGGTTTCACTCTAGATTGGCAATTACGAGGAAAACTGTTTTGTTATATTACTGGATCTTGGTATCATCTGTGTCAGTACTGTCTGTAAGGGTCCAGCAGCCACCAGTGCGCAGTTGAGTATTACTGGATTTCTGTTAAGATTGGCACAGGTATAGACCCCAGTTTTACAACCCATCAAAAAAAATGTACTAGTAATAGACAAAGTTTATTAACTGGGGCAGGACTGGCTGGTGGCATTTTCACAGAAACCTGCACTCAGTTCATAGGTCCAGAACTGGTTTGCTTTGCTTAAATTGGCAAACATAGCAGGACAGACCTTTGATTATTATGGTTGAGGATAAATCAAAGGCTTCCGACGAGGGACCATTCAAAAGTACTAATACCAAAAGCAGAGGTGCTGAGGAACCCTCCAGATCCCAGCCAAAAAATAAAGCTTCCAAAGATGAAGTTCCTCACAAATTGAAAAATAATAAGAGTGACGGAAAAAGGAAGCTTGATCAAGCATCTGATGAAATGGCTAAATAGAAACTCTGTCAAGACAGATATGCTCCCGTTGCTCCTGGGTAAGCCAATAGCAAAACAACAGTCAGTTTAAAGCATACAGAAAAAAACAAAACACTTACAAACTGTGCAGGTTCTTCCGTCACTGCAAGATATGGAAAAAGCATGGCAACTGTTTCAGACCCTTCAAAAGATGGGTCCTCGATTTACTGGGGCTTGCAAGCACTCTTCCACAGTTCTCTGATCTGTAGACTGTGAGGGTGACGCAGATGATGATTATCAGTTTTATGATGCCACTGACATGGATTTTGGGCCCCAGGAGTCCCCGGACCCTCACTTTGAGGATCCCCCGGGTAACCACGAGGCTCCTTCCTCTATGTTTACATTTATACAAAATATGCTGGATACCCTGGACCTCCCTACACAGGATCCCAACCAAGATGTTGATGAAGACGAGGATTATAGGGAGATGAAGGGTCTTTCATCCTCAAAGACCCTGGTTGTCCCTATCTATAATGCATTTAGGAAAAATACCATGAAAGTGCTTCAACACCCCACTTCTGTATCGGGTTGATAAGTGGCTTGAGAAAAAATATTAATTGTCTAAAAATGGTACTGAGTTCCTATCTGCACACCCTAGCCACAAAAGTATAGTGCAGCAGGCAGCTTGTGAGAAAGCTGGAGTCTCCTTGTCGCCCTCTCCCCCTGACAAGGATTCCAAGAAAATTGACTTTATAGCAAAGAAAATGTATGCCACAGCTTCCCTGCTTCTCAGACTTTCTTCTTACACGGCTTTCACAGCCAAATATCAGAAAGCCCTTTGGAAATCTGTCCAGGCTGTCACCCGCATCGGATCAGATTCTGTGGTTCAGGAGCTGGTGGATACATCAAAAACTGCCCTGGATGCTGCTATGTACCAATTCCACATGGCAGATGACAACAATGATGCAGCCTCTAGGGTGGTGGCCCATGCCATCTCTCTATGACGCTTCGCATGTCTTAGGACAACCAGTCTGACCACAGACACTCTGAACGAGGCCATGGATTTTCCCTGTGATCAAAATATGTTGTTTGATTACAGAACCATTGACTACATGAAAAAAGTCGATGAGTACAAAGCCTACTGGCAGAGCCACTCATCCAAGCCTAAACCCGCCACCCCTCAGAGATCCCATCCCAGGGGTGGTAGGGGCAGAAGTTTTGTTCCCAGGCCTTACAGTCCCTATTCCCAATCTGACTTTAGTCACTACAGGGGGTGTTTCAGAAGCAGGGGCAGAAGAGGCCAAAGAAGAGCCACCTCTACCAGCCATCTGCCTCTCAGTCTAAGTCCTGATGCGAGTGTCCAGGTCGCCTCCCCATTTCCGGTTGGAGGCAGACTCTTACTATCTTCAGCACTGGCCCCTCATCACGTCGGACAACTGGGTGCTGGAAATAGTGGAGAAGGGTCTGTCATTACAGCTCAAGCAGCTGCCAGACCTCAAATGTACCCAGGTGTCAAGACCTCTGTCCCCAACACAGTTACTGGTGTTGAAAATGGAGGTACAAAACCTTCTGGCTTTACGGGCAGTGGAGAGGGTCCCCACCCACGAGAAGAGCAAGGTCCTCTACTCCAGGTTTTTTCTGACACAAAAGAAAACTGGGTAGTGGCAACCTATCTTAGATCTCAGATATTTAAACAAACATCTGAAAAAAAAACAAATTCAAAATGGTCATTCTGTCACTGGTCATACAGTCCTTACAGCAAGGGGACTGGCTAGCCTTCCTCGACTTAAAGGACGCATACTTCCACATACACACAAGGAGATCTCACAGGAGGTTTCTCAGGTTCAAACTTCCTTTGGGTCACTATCAGTTCACCACAATGCCCTTCGGTCTGTCCTCAGCCCCAAGAGTCTTTACCAAGTGTCTCGTAGTGGTAGTAGCACATCTCAGGAGACTGGGTGTCGCTCTCTACCCCTGTCTGGATGACTGGCTTATAGTAGCAAAGTCTCCTTGCCAGGTCAAGGAGTCTCTTTCCCTCACAGAACACACTCTGGAGTTTCTGTGTTTCCTGGTAAATCTAAAGAAATCTCACCCGGAACTCACCCAGCTGCTCACCTTCATAGGGGCCAAGCTGAAGACTCAGAAAGGATATGCTTTCCTCCCACAGGAAAGAATTCAGAGTTTCCTTTCAGTGGCAGATTCTTTTGCCCAGGGGCAGCCAAGACCAGCCAGACATTTCCTCAAACTTCTGGGACATATGGCCTCTATGACTGCAGTAGTCCCAGGGGTCGGGTACAGGATGAGACTCCTGCAAGCCTACCTCAGAGCTCACTGGTCTCAGAGAAGCAACACATTTTCACAGTTGACACCTGTGTCAGAGCAGTTCCTACAAAACTTGCTGTGGTGGCAGAACCCTGTAAATTTGCAGGCAGGGGTTGCCTTTCAAGCTCCTCTTCCCATAAAGGTGATCACCTCAGATGCCTCCCTTTTGGGCTGGGGAGCTCATTTAGATAGTGCCTCAGTAAGTGGCAACTGGACTCCCGAAGAGTCACAGTTGCAGTCACATAAATCTTTTGGAACTCAGAGCAGTCTTACTAGCTCTCAAAGCTTTCGCTCCCAGAATAGAAAGGCAGGCAGTTCAAATTTGAACAGACAACACCACTGCAGTGTTCTACATAAACGAGCAGAGTTGTACCAGATCTGGAATACTCTGTTTGGAAGCTCTGAAGCTTTGGTCTCTAGCATTCTCACTGGGAGTCAGCCTCTCAGCTATTCACCTCCCAGGCAAACTTAGTACTCTGGCGGATGCTCTAAACCGCATCAGTCAAGGTCAGAGTGAATGGACACTGAACAGGCAAGTACTAGCCACAGTGTTCAGGCGGTGGGGCACACCAAATGTGGATCTGTTTGCCTTTCCTCTCAATTTTCAGTTTCCTCAATACTGTTGCAGGTCCCCAGTTCCGGGAACACTTCCTCTGGATGCCCTGATCCTTGACTGGTCAGGGAGGTTCCTACATGCGTTTCCTCCCTTTCCCCTGATATTCAGGGTTTTGCTGAAACTCAGACAGCAGCCTGCATCGATGATCCTAGTGACTCTGGACTGGCCCAGGCAAGCCTGGTGCCCTCTGCTTCTCTCAATGTCCTGCAACAGGCCCATTCGCCTGCCTCCGACTTGCTCCCTGCTGACCTTTCCTCAGACGGGAGTGCAGTACCCAAACATACACTCTCTTCACCTCAAGGCCTGGTTCTTGAGGAGTTAGTTTCCATCCTCACAGTACTCTGAACAGGTCCTTAAGATACTGAGTACAGCTAAAAAAAACTAAACACTAAGAAGGCTTATGCAGCCAAATGGAAAAGGTTTTCATTCTGGTGCAAGAGTGAAACCCCTATCGGCTTCAGACCGTCGGCTGCTAGACTACCTGGTACACCTATAGACGTCAGACTTGAAACCATCTTCATTCAGGTTACACCTGGCAGCAATTTCGGCCTACCTTTCGGTGAGAAAGAAGAAATCAGTTTTTCCCCAACATTTTTAAACAGTTTTTTAAAGGCGTCTTGCACCTCCAGCCTCCAACCAGGGAGTCTGTTCCTCCTTGGAGCCTGAATCTTTGCATAGATGGGCTCATGAATCCACCTATCGAACCTGTGTCCACGGCCCACATCAAGTTTGTAACTTGGAAGACCGTCTTCCTGGTAGCCATTATGTCAGCCAGGAGGATTTCAGAGCTGCAGGCCCTGTGCAATGAGCCGAATTACATCATCCCCTCACAACGATAAAGCTGAGCTCGGGACAAATAGGAAATTTCTGCTAAAGGTGGTTGTGGAGTTCCACTTGAACCAGTCAAGTACTCTGCCTGTCTTCTTTAATGAGCCGTCCACGCCTGGCGAGCAAAAGCTCCACAGCTTGGATGTCAGAAGAGCCATCTTTCACTACCTAGAGCATACTAGACAGTCTAGAAGCTCTTCCACTCAGTTGTTCCTCACCTATGGGGATGTGGACAGAGGAAGACCAGCTACCAAGAGAACTGTTTCTCATTGGTTGGTCTCTTGTATTAGAGTCTACTATGAGAAAGCTGGTCAACAACCTCAATTGGGGCTCAGGATCCATTCCACCAGGGGCACTGCAGCCCCGCTTGCAGCAGCAAGGGACATTCCCTTACTGGATGTCTACAATGCAGCTACCTGGAAATCTGTGCACACCTTTGTGAAACACTACAGTTTCGATGTGCAGACCAGATCTGATGCCAAATTTGGCAGGGCGGTTCTGCAGAGACCCTTTTTCTAAGAAGGTTCTCTGCCCGCCTCCCACTTGCTACTGCTGGGTAGTCTGCAAAAAAGTTACTGATGCTAAAGGACTCCTGGGGTAAGAAGAAAAAAATTACTCACTGCAGTAATCTTCTTTCTTCCAAGGGGTCATTTAGCATCAGTAAGCTCCCACCCTTCCTCTCCCTGTCGGAGAAGGGCTCTTATGTCACCTTTTACCAAATTTGAAGTTTCATATTGATGAGTTTTTACCTCGTGTTGTTGTTTCTATTTCCACTTCTGTGGACATTTGCATGTTTTTTGAATCCTTTTGATTCTTTTTTGGGGGCATTTACCATTGTTTTTCCTTGAAAAAATTCTGAAGCATTCAACAGCTCTCACTCGGCTCACACCCCCTCCTACCTTTTGATTGGCTTGGACCTACGCTCATTTAAATATCTCTTGAGGGCACACCTCCGGGGCAGTTGCACCTAGCCAGCTAAGTGCAAAAAAGTTAGTGATGCTAAAGAACCCCTTGGAAGAAAGAAGATTACTGCGGTGAGTAATTTTTTTCCTTTGTTTGCTAGACTCCTAGCATTCAAGGTTACCACCCTCCACCCCTCTTCCTTCACTCCTGTCCCTACTTGCTCCCCTTTCTTTGCACCCCCTCCTGACGCCTCTCTAGGTCCCCTACTGCCAGCATGGGGGGGGTAGGCTTGTTCGGCTTCCTTGCCTGAGCACCTGCCAGGTTCCTGCCCACCTGCCACACCCCCTTACTAGTTTAAATTTTCTTCACTTACCAAGTACTCCTCCAGTTTTTGCTTCAGGACCCTCCTCCCCTCCTTACTTAAGTGAAGCCTGTCCCTGGCGTAGAGATCCTTGCCCTCCCATGCGCACCCCCCCCCACCAACCCATACCCTTTGGACGGGCACCATTCCAGTAATCACATGTTAAATTCCTCTATCTTCAGCTTCCTCGCTGTGTTCACCCTGGGTACAGGAAGCACCTCTGAGAAGGTTACTTATCCTCCCACCTCCTGACAAATCTGCTCCAGCTACACGAACCTTCCCTGACTACATCCACTGTATTATCCGCCAGGTCATTAGTTCCCAAATGCATAACTATGTGAGGTTTCTCCCTACCTTCCTAGCATACTTCAGGATTGATTGCCCCACCTTCTCTGCTGTCATGCCTGGCATGGCCTCCGCCCATATTCTACTGTGTCTCTCTCCCTTGCTCCCCCATCTGATCCCCTTCAGAACTGAATCCCCCAGCACTAGGATCCCACTCTTATTTCCCTGTACTGTTTGCCCTGTTCATCCCCTGTCCCTTCCTACTAGGTCTTCTGTTCCCAAGTACAACTGAACTGTTCCCCCTTCCACCCCTCCTCCTCCCCAACCTCTTCCTATATTCCCACCTTTTCCCCCTGGGCATCACCTGCCCCTTCTCCCTGATGCCTCCCTCCCCTTACCCCCTCACACCGCCATCACCTCCCTCCCCTTAGCTACTGCCCCCCTGTCCAGTCTTATCGCCCTCATGCCATTCTCCCTACCCACAGTAGTCCTGCCCCCTTTAGCCACCCTTCCAATGCCCACTGATTTGTCAGTATGCCCATCTTTGCCAGCCTTGTCCACTTGGTCCTTCCGCCTCATCTCCAGAGACGCCAGCACTGAGAACCTGTTTCGTGATTCCCTCCCCTGCCACTCAGAGGCCTCCCTGGCACACTATTGACAGGTCCACATTAGATACCTGCCCTGGGGCCATTCCTGCCCCTATACCCTATCGTCCTCCACCCCCTTCATCTGCACCTGGTGGTTCTTGAGGTGGCACAGTTGGTCCATAGGTCCCTTGCCCCCAGGCCTGTGCTGCCTGCAGTGTACTGGGGTACCCTCCTGAGCCCCCAATCCTGGATTGTCCCACCAGTCTCCTCCTTTTACTCTACCTATCTCTGCCCTTAACCACATAATCTCTTCCCTGAGATGTTTCAGTTGTCTACACACCAGGCAACCCCCTGCTCAACATGCAACCCCTAAAAGGATAGCTGCCCCACAGTTGTTGCAGCCTACTACCTTTCCCATACCCCTACCTGACCTTTACTGCCTGTCCAGCTTGCCCTTATTTCATCCTGCCTGCCCAAACCCCTGGGACCTCCCTCCTTACTAGGGTTAACCATGATTTCTCCTGTTTCTTGACCTCCCCTTTTCCTGTCATGAATAATCTACCAGTCTTGCAGCAGCACCTGTGTGTGCCGACCACCAATCCTGCCCCGGCACCTCCCCTATAAAAGTCGAGTGGCTCGGTGATGGAGGGTTGGGCCTATCCTCTCAATCAGTCACGATCTGTTTGCCGCTGCACTCCCCAGCCGCCACAGCACTCACTCTGCTCCCCCACCAGCAAACGATATAGTACCAAAAAAAAAAATAAGTTGCACAGCTCGAAACACTTCAGGCTCTACCGCTCACTTGTTTATGCACTGCTAGTAAGGCAGAAAATAAAAAGAAGCTGACTTCCCTCCAGGTGTTCCTTCCTCTTCACCGATCCTCACCAGGTAACGGCTGGGCCCCCGACGCTTCTGCTTGTCCCCTTGCGCTGACGGCTCCTCTCGTCTGATGCTTCCACTGCTGCAATCCCCCCTCACCCTTGCGCCGCTCAGGTGCCGTTCCCCTCACCCCTTGCTCTGTTTGGATTGTCCCGTAAGGGTCTGGCCCTCAGTATTTGTAGGCCCTCACCTTTTGTTTGCCCTTTGTGAGCTTTTCCCACACATTGATTGGCTCTCTCTATCAAACTCCCTCTCGAGAGAGTCAGTCAGTCCTGATCTGTTTGCTGCTGCACTCCCCAGCCCCCACAGTGCTCACTCTGCTCCCTCACTAGCAAGTGATACAGTACAAAAAAAAATATGTATGTTACTGGTGACATCCAGCAGACCAGACCTGGGTTTGAATCCCACAGCTTCCATTTGCGTATTGTGTGACCCTGAGCAACTCACTTAACTTCCTTGTGCTCCCAGGTCGCTCCTGTAAAAAAGCTTTCAGCTTAGTGTGCTATACCTGGTTAAACAACTAAAAAAAAAAAAACACAGCTTAGAACACACTTCAGTCACTATTGCTCACTTGTTTATGCACGGCTAGTAAGGCAGAAAATAAAAAGAAGCTGGCTTCCCTCCAGGCGTTCCTTCCTCTTCGTTGCTACTCCCCAGGTAATGGCTGGACCCCCGATGCTCCTACTCATCCCCCTGCTCTAACAGCTCCTCCCATCCAACACTTCCACTGTTGAAATCCCCCCATATCCCCTCACTGCTCAAGTGCCGTCCCCCTCACCCCCTTCCTGCATCCGTTGTGCCGCTCAGTGTTGATTATGTCTTGAACTAGAAGGTGTACCAAAATAACAGGGCATGCAGTGAAGTGGGTGGGGATTTAGGAGGGATTTGAAGAAGTACTTCACTGAAAGAGTGGTGAATGCTTGGAACAATCTTCCAGTGGAGGTGGTGAGAGTGAAAAGTGAACAGTGGAGGGACTTTATGCATGGGGTAGCCACAAAGTAGTCTTAGTTGGAAAGCAGAGGAGAGGGTTTGGGGGAAGTACTAGCAGGAGGTCAGGTAGGGCCTGTGGTGACAGTATAGGCAGGGACAGACTGGGTGGGCCAAGCTGTCATGTCTTTTAATCTTCTCTGTATTGTGGTTCTTCAGCTTCAGCTTCTGTTTTTTTTTTTTTTTTTTCTTCTGTATTTCCCGGGTCATGCCTGAAAACAGTCCCCGGGAGGAGGACCCGGTGAAGAATAAACAAATGGAAGGTTGACGTAAGAGGAGGACTGAGGACCAGGTGTAAGTGGAGAACTAAGGAGTGATTTTCTGATTCCCAGAAACAATTCACGCTTATCAAAAACTTGGTTACATAAGTTTCCCTGGACATTCCATTTTTTATGATGTTGGACAAGCAGGCTGTAAGCCCTTTAAACTTATCTGTTCCAGCTGCTTTTCCTGCCTTGAAGTCTCAGTTCTTCTATTTGTGACAGTAGAATTATGTCTGTGGCAACAGAGTGTGATGTCACAGCAGATAAGTATGACTTCAAAGCAGGAAAAGTAGCAAGAACACATGAACTCTACGGGGCAAAGAACCTAATGTCCTGCTGTATATGCCTTTAGTAATAAAGAATGGGATATCCTGAGATTCAGGGATTGTTTTGTTCTTGTTACGGTTACGAGATTTGAGTCCTGCTGAAGCCAACTGTCTGTATTGTAGAAAACTGGAAAAGCACTTTAAGCGGAAAGCTACACTATGTACAGTTCTATTTACAGTGCTACCGTGTTTTGTTACTTATGGGAGCCTCTTTCTTAATAGAACCAGCTGTTTTTTTAGGTAATTAAAACAATGCTGGATCTTTAAAAAAAAAAAAAAAGAGTTATTGAAACCTTCTGCCATGCTTAAGGTAAAGGAAGGGAACTAGAAGTAGTGTGACAGCATAGTGCAAGTGCATTTATGTAGCAGCGCTACGCTGTTATGGTATTCATGTTAGAACATACATGAGGGTCCTTAGCTTTCTACCAATGCTGACAGGTCTCCATAATCAGTATAGGGCAGATCACAGTGACATAATTCTCATTTGAAACAGTATGCCCCCTTGCTGTTTTGCAGAAAAACCTATCCGTACTCAGACACCAGGGGCACGTTTTTGCCAGCTAGCGGTCTGCATGGGCATCTGAATGCCATGCTGTTTATGTTCTGTGGTTGGCACACTAAGAGCTTTTATCACACTCGTGGAGGGTGACATAAGTGTAGTTGCTGGTTGACAAAGAAACAACAAACTAGTACCATACTGTTAATCAAATGAGCAGTTCAGCAGTTTTTTGTCGGCCAGTTGCCAACCACCCAGTGCAACACAGTGATGTGCCCATGAAAGCCCCTGTATTTTAATAGTTATGAGACAGCATGTACTAATGGCTAGAGGGCAACGTTGAGAACCTGGAGGCTCGTGTGTGAATCTCTCCAGAGCCACTTACTGTGTGACTTTGAGTCAGTCTCTCAGAATTGGCAAGTTCAAGAATTATTTTTAATTAATTAACCCAAGATAGCCCAGCAGAGATGCAATATCTTATGCTCAGTGGGGTCCTGCCTTTACCTAGTGTTATAGCTGAGTGGACCTATGCAAGGAGTAGTTAGGTGACTTGCTCAGGGTTTACACCATGTGTAAGTGGCTCTGGTGAGATTTGCTTGGTGTTTTCTGGTTACCAAGCTTGTGCTTTAGTCACAAGACCATGCTGCTTCTTGTTTGGATGGTGGTTCACAAGCTATTCCACCCACACTCCTTCTCCCTCACCAAGGGGGGGAAAAAAAAATGAAAATATGTTTTTCAGATGGTGCAGTTTGGTGCTTTCTACTTTTGTTTGGACTTTTTTTTTAAACTATGGGCAGGAGTCACAAAATTCTGACTTGCGCCCACTCGCGATTCTGGAAGGGCACAGATGCAGCACCACTCATAATGTACAGTGCATCTGGAGGGATATCTACAGAGGTATACCCATGCATACAAAGCAGCCGATCCACGACATGTCTTGGAGGCGCATCTCCAGAGCAAGTCTGGAGATGTGTCTCCAAAAGATAAGTTTACAAGAAGTAGACTTAAGTTGGTGTCCACCCACAGACAGGCTGCAGTACTGCAGACAGCAGCACGGCAGCCTGCCTACCCTGGCAGTCCAGTGTTGTCCCTGCGCCCGTATTCCTGTAATGCCAGAATAGGAACCAGGCATCCCTGTTTGCCAAGTGTGTCCCGCCCCACCTGTATCCCTGTAATGCCAAAATAGGAACCAGGTATCCCCGGTTGCCAAGTGTGTCCCCATCCCACCCATATTCCCGTAATGCCCTTAAGTTGAACCAGGCATCCCTGGTTGCCAGGTGTCTCTCCCCGCCTGTATCCCGTAAGGCCAAATAGTACACCAGGCGTCCCTGGTGGTCTAGTGAACCCCACCCCTCCCCTACCCGATCACACTGACATATGGAAATAAAGTTATCCCTGTTGGTCCAGTGGATCCCCACCCACTCAGGCACCCACTCCTCCCATCCCAGCAAGTGCCAAATGTCGGCGGGCAGTACATCCCACCCACATACTGCCACGGCTGTCAACAGGCTGTGCTGTCTGTGAATGACAGCTATTGTACTCCTGGAAGCCCATTGATAGACGCTGTCAACCAATGGGCTTACAGTACACACTGCAAGCCCATTGGTCAACAGGGTCTACCAATGGCTTCCAGGGTACAGTAGCTGTCATTCACAGACAACAGTAATGGTGGGCAGCTGTGGTGGTGATGCGGGTGGGACGATTGCCTACCGGCATTCGACAACTTGCTGGGATGGGGTGGGTGGTGCCTGAGTGAGTCCACTGGACCACCAGGGATAACGTTTATTTCCGTACGTCGGTGCGATCGGGTCGGAGCAGGGTGGGGGGGGTTCCACTAGACTACCAGGGATGTCTGGTGTACTATTCGGCCTTATGGGGATACGGGTGGGAGGGAGGAACACACCTGGCAACCAGGGATGCCTGATTCCAATTTTGGCATTACGAGGATACAAGTGGAGAGGGGGTACCACTAGGCTGTCAAGGATCTCTGTTTGGCACTACTGCTCACAACCCTTGCAGGGGGCTCAGTGCTTTCCACTGAGTGCATCCCTGCAGACTGCATGCAGATAGGGCCATAATGACATGCAAATGGCCCCATTGTGCCTTGCTTGCCTAATGGCCCCTTTGTGTGTCTGGGGCTGTGAATTCCAACCTTGGGCTCAGCACATCTGGAGATGCATTTGCCCATTAGTTTCTCAGCATGACCAGGGGGTTGCACCGGTGCATCTCGGGTTGGGTGCAACTGTGATATTCACAGAGGGGATGCGCCGGGAGCAACCTCCAGTGCATCTTCTGTGAATACCACAGTTTGTGTTCAGCGCATCTCATTTGTGCCAGGGCAGCCGAGATGCGCTGAGCACAACAGCTTTGAGAATCCTGTCCAGTTCATTTATTCATTCATAGGGGGAGAGCAATCATAGGGGGAGAGCAATACAAACTTAAACATCATATTTGCAGTGACATTAAGATAATAAATCAATTCATATGCACAAAAAATATGCTCTGTAACAGTTTGCAGTCATAGCAACCATTAATATACCAGAAAAAGAAAAAGTGGGTTAATACGTAGATGAGGGAGGAGCAAGCAGTTCCAGGGTTCATTCTGAAAATTGAATTTAAGGAACCTGTGGTGGGTCTATTTGGGATATATAAAACACCCAGGGCCTCCTTGTCGGCTCAAATCGGGGAAGTTGGCCCAGATAATGTGCAATACTCCGTTCCAAAAAATACATTTCATTAACTATATTATACCACTGGGGCAATGTGGGGGATGTTTGAGTGCACCAAAGGTGAGTGATAGCCTTTTTTTGAAGCTGCTGAGTATATGTATGACTTGTTTTTCTTCCGAGGGACACCCCCATCATCCAGCACACGTAAAAGAACCAATTGACGAGAAAACTTCAGTTCCACATTAACTGGCTCCTTGTCCTGTTTGCTGTGCTTCAGAGCATCAAAAGTCCAAACAAAAGTTTCCTAGACTCCTTTTATTTATTTCAGACCCTCCCGGTATCTCTCTCTCCGTATTTTTTCTCATCCTGGAATAAACTTTTTTCTAGATTTGTATGGGCAGGGAAGCACTCCTGAGTCAGCAGGTCATTATTACAACTGCCGGTGGATAGAGGCAGCTTAAACCTTCCTAATTTGGCAGAATACTACAGAGCAGTTGTTTTCAAAACTATTTTTCTATGGTTAAATCCCACATATAACACCACCTGGAAATATACAGAGTTTGTATTGAACGATTCGTTTGATATAAATTTTATACTGTTTTCACCCCGTATGTTACCTCTGGATTTTAAGTCTTTTACCTTTGGTACAGGGGATGCTCTCCACATCTGGTACAAGATACGAAATTCTCCCACCCTGTCCCTGATTTTCTGTTTTATACGACTTTTACGGTCTGAACAGGACTTTTTACAAACCCGATTAGATCGTGCATTTCAACAATGGCATCGACTGGGCCTGTCTTTTATTAGTTTTTAGACTCTCAAGTGGTTGTCCCATTTGCCCATCTCCAGATTACTTATCAACTTTCCCACCAAGAACATTTTCAGTATCTACAAGTCCATATTTTTTTGATGTGCAAGGGCCCTCCTTGGAATGCCCTCCTAATCCGGTTCCTCCACTATTAAAATTACTAATTGATGCTATAAAGGGATTGAATTGTCCACACTTGACAGGGTTGATGTATACGGCTCTGAGGGATTTCTGGCCGGAGACTACCCACTCAGTTCTTGAGCCTGGAATGAAGAGCTCTCAATAGAAATTCCTTATGAGAAATGGTTGGAAACTATTACCCTGTCAATGACGATCTCGTGGCTCCATATTGGTGGGAATTTACTTGGAAATGTTGAATATGCTACTTCAATACCCCAAATAAACTTATTAAATATCTATCGCTGTCTTATGGGGTCTGCTGGCATCGTTACGGGGAGCTATGAGCCAATTCAGTTCATACTTTTTGAAGCTGCCTGTCTCTTTCCTTATACTGGAAGGATATACGCTCCACCTTGATACAGTTACTTAACTTGAATAGTCCCTCCGTGCCTGTCTTGTTTATTCCCTTCATGTACTTGAAGGTTTCAGTCATATCCCCCTGTCTCTCCTCTCCTCCAGTGAGTACATTTATTTATTTGTTTGCTTTTGGTAACCAGGTAAGTGCACTAGACAGGATTGCCTATTTTCAGGCGCAACCTGGGAGATTACAGTTGAAACAAGTTACAAACAATAGTACAGGGAAGAGCTGATACAATGCAGTACATAAAGAGATCAACAACCTTACATGACAGTAGAATTACTTAGTACGAAAGTGATGGCATACATAGCATAAGCATTACATACGAACGTACTAAAAGCCAGCAGAATAGGCCAAATGGTCTGTCTTGTCTGCTCGAAAGCCAGCAAGCTAGTGGCTGCTCACCTTACCACCCCCCAGCCCCCAAGAGGGTCTTCTTTAGTTTCGGTTTCCCCTTGCACTTGTCCCACCCCTGTTGATCTGTGCCCTCTCTTTTCTCTTCTCTCTTATATATCTATAGACTCCCCCCTCCCCAGCCCCGGATATCCCTAGCCAGGTTTTTCTCCATCCCTGCCTTGGCACCCCTCACCCCTCTGGTGATCATCCTGGCCAGTAGTTCATACTTCTCTCGCTCCTTATGCTCCCTAGAACGTTTGAAATGTGTTTAGGCAGCCTTTTTATCCCTCACCTCCTCCTGCACCTCCCTGGTCCACCAACATGGCATACGGTACAAAAGAGATAAAAACAGATGGCAGAGATCAGTAACGTAAGTGAATAACAGCAGTGCTGGTGGCATAGGACGAGCGTGTGGGACAGGGAAGGGGATAGTAGTGCAACGGCAAGTAAAGAGATATGTTCCGTGAAGTAAAGAGGTGTAATACATGCGTCTAGGGAGGTGAGGTAATTAAAGAGTGCATGCTTGAAGGCAGGGTGAGAACTGGAGCTTCAACTCCCTTAGCCTTCTCACATAGGGTATTTACCCATGTCCCCGGATCATCTTTGTTGCCCTGCGCTGCACCTCTTCAGTAACTTTATCTCCCTCTTCAGGTATGGACGCCAGTTTAACCAGTGACCAATACAACAGCAGGATTACCTCCCCTCTCCTTGAAGATATACCCCTGGCAATACATCCCAGCATTTTGTTGGCCTTTGCAGCTGCCTTCCTGCATTGTACCGAGTTGTTCATTGAGTCCGTTATAATCACCCCCAGGTCCTTCTCCTCCTCCTCCGTCACGTTTAGCTGACCCCCCCCCCAACCAAGCTGGTAGCTCCTTCTTGTTTTTTTGCCCCAAAATGTAGCATCTTGCACTTTCTGACATTGAACCCCAACTGTCAGGCATCCTATCAGGTCTCCAATTTTGACAGATCATCCTGCAACCCATGCCACCCTCCTAGGTCATCCACTACTGCTCCCATCTTGGTGTCATCTGCAAAACAAACCGATCTTGCTCTTGATACCCATTGAGATGTTTGATATGAATAACCCAAACAACACTGGTCCCAGCAGTAAGCCCTGCGGTACTACGCTTGTCACTGCCCTTGGAGATGAGAGCTCCCCTCCCACCACCGCCCTCTGCTGCCTTCCCTGTAACCAGTTTACTACCCATCCCACCATTTTTGCCCCCTGCACCTGTACCTGCCAACTTACTACCCAGCCTCCCATGCAGCACCGAGTCAAAATGCCTTGCTGAAGTACAGAAACAGGACATTCACTGCATGGCCCTTGTCCAACTGTCTAGTTAACCAGTCTTAGTAATACATGTCTCATAGCCACTAGTGATGCCATTCTCAGTGATGTCAATAAAGTCAGTATCACACCCTGACTTGAATGATACTGGAAGAGATGCATCGTCTCCACTGTCCCCCTCTCACATAAAACATGTTGGCAGATAATGGCCTACTGTTGGACTTATCTAGTCTGCTCAAGCCTACCTAGTTTTGGGACTGTGCTCCTGTCATTCCTTATGTCTTCCCCTCCCTCCCTCAGTTGTCCCCGTACACACACTTACATGTGGCTGTCTTGTGCTCTTTTGAACCACTCTCCTTCACTGCTTCCTTGCATATAACCTCTTCTGGAAGCTTGTTCCATTCTGCTACCACCCTTTCTGTATTAAACAAACAAAAACAGTACTTCCTGACATTCTTTTTGAACCTTCTCTGTTCCCCAGCCAGTTTCATGGAGTTTTGCCTGGTGCCCCTGTTACCACGCATTGTGAACAAGACGCAGCTGTCCAGCTTGTTCATCTCGCGGAGGTACCTGAACGTCTTAATCATGTCTTCCCTCTTCCTCCTGCCCTTTAGCCTGAACTTACTGGGATCCCCCAAGTGCTCATTAGAAGACCTTCCTTATTGCTTGTGTATCATTTTGGTTACCCTTCTCTGCACCACCTCCAGCCAGGTGTATCCCTGTCCTTCCTTAAATGTGCACTCAAAAATTGCACGCAGTACTTGCTAAGTGGGGTTGAACTATGGATCTGTACAGGGGCAGTATGACCTCTCTTTTCTTCTTTTTCTTTTGTTTTTCTTTTCTTGGTAATTTTTCTCCCCGGCTACCAGTCTGCCTTACCTTCTCTTGCGTCTTGGCATCCTCCAAGGTCTCTGGCCGCTGTCCTGAGGATCTCCTGGCTCCCATTTGGGTCCCGCGGCTTCACCCATGCGGCTTGCCCCCCATGGTGGGGAGGTGGAGAGCCCCCCCATGCTCTTCCACCAGGACTGGATCCAGTGTTGCCATGCTCCCCTCGGAGCCGAGTATTTCCCTCATAGAGACTGCCATCATGCCACTGCGACTGGTGCCTGTTTTCCCTGTTCTGGTTTACCCCCCGACGTGTGCGGCATCCAGTGACGCCCATGGACAGGAGTGCGCATGCTTCCGCACGCTCTCCTTCCCAGCATCTGCCCCAGCACGTTACCCTGTACTGCCTGTGCACTGCGTCGTCCCCAGTCTCCGCAAGGGGCCGCCAGTGTATCGACGGCTGCACTCCCCCCTCCCCGGAGAAGGGGAGCAGTCCTGTGGATGCTCAAATCCTTCTTCTCCCCTGCCATCCCCCGATGATCTAGGTCCATTCCCAAACCCGGGTCACCGGCATGGCGCGAGGTGTGGCGTCCAGCGCCTCAACCCTCAGCGTCACCGGGCCGAGTGACCTCTCTCTTTCTGCTAGTGAAGCCCCCTCCCAGTGCATCCCAGCATCAGATTCACCTTCCTACAACCCTATTACACTGTGCAGATACCTTCAGTTTCTCCATTATTATTACTCCTACTTAGAGGTGGGTGAAGTTGGATAATTCACTCTGCGAATTAATCTGTGAATTTAATGCAGTTTGGGAAGTGCGGATCGATTTGTGTAGTGCAAAATTTTGCCACGATTGGTGGAATTCCACCTGCGAAATGTAAAATTCCACCTATGAATGGCAGAATTTCACCCACAAACTGTGGAACTTTGCTGTTCATGGGTGAAATTCCACCATTTTGGGTGAAATTCACATTTCATGGGTGGAATTCTGCCATTTGCATGGAAAACTTTGCAATTTCAGATGAAATTGAAGTTGCGGAGTGTAAGGAAAACTCTGTGAAACTCCGCAGATGTGAAATTTGGCCACTTTGTGGCAACTTCGTCAGTGAATTAAAATTTTGGCACATCTCTGCTCCCAGTTCCCTTTCCGCCATTCTGCTTTCTACTACCACCCTATCCATCCTGTATTCTGTTCTTGGCCCTCGTCTGCATTATGTTGCATTTTTTGTGTGTTAGCTGCAGCAGCCTCGACCACCTCTCCTGTCTTTCCAGATCCTTCTTAATGGCTTTACCCCGTTCTCTGTGTCCACTCTGTCACAGATTTTGGTGTCATCTACAGAAAGCCACATCTTATCCTAGGTCTCCTTCCTTGTCATATATAAATATGTTAAAGAGGACCGGTCTTAAAATCTATGCCTGGGGCACTCCGTGACTTACACTTGAGGGCACTCCATTTAGGACCACCCTCTGTGTCCTCACACTCAGCCAAGCAAACAAAATATCAACTCTGAACCTGCTGCTGTTGCAGCAGATAATATTTGATTAATGCAGTGCCAAGGGTTTGTGTGGTAAACCAGTGGAATGTGTTGCAGTCTCTAGGAAGTTACAGTTGAAGTTTTGTTAATAGAACCTTCTAAGTATAGTTTTATCTTGGAAAGAAGTGATGTCACATTTCAAGTATGAGGAACCTACAGTGAGAATATTTGCTTCGTTATCCATTTGGTGTGAGATTATATAGACAAATTAACCTCTAAGTTACCCAGTTCACATACAGTGTTTATCTGGATAACTGAATAATCAGTTATTCACTAATCAAGTATATTCCGTGCATATGAATACCACAATCAATAAATCCAAGAACCGAATTGTATTTCCGATTGAAGTGCATTGTTACAAGTGCACCACTCCCCTTGTTTTTGGAAGTTGGTAATTTGTAATCAGGATAGGTGCATTGTATCATTCCTTCACACATGTGAAAATGGCAAATTTTTGTTTACATATTTCTTTTTGCACATTCTGTCCCATTTACATGCACCACATAACTTGACTATGGAGTATTTGATTCCTCGGTAATTGAGATCTGCGTTGCAGGTAAAAAGAATTAGATTACCATGAGAAACCTGACCTGGATTATGATGTAACCCAGTGGAGCTGAGGGTTGAGGCACTGGATGCCACACTTCATGCCATGCCGGAGACCCAGGTTTGGGAGCGGACTCTGGACAGCGGGATTCAGTGGGGAGGAGAGGATTGAGCATCTGGAGGACTGTTCTTCTCTCCTGGGGGTGGGTTCTGGGGTTTTCCCACATTGTAGTGACTCCCAGTGGAGACTGGGGGCACTGCATCCTGGCGGGGACTTGTAAGGGGAAGGTGACAGTGGAC